>CM076242.1:39338703-42334651 GCA_038380155.1 Pseudococcus jackbeardsleyi
ACTATTTTACTTTTCTTTCAAGTGCCTACCTTGTTGAAAAAATTACTGCAGGTAAGTACTTAATTTGGAAAATTCTTTCAAAAACCATAGGTATGCTTGATTTTTTTCTTGAGAAAATCCAAAACATTCTGGCATGAAAAATTTTACACTCCCGCCAAAAAAATCTTACCATTTGTGGCTCTACGTACGCATGCTATCAAACTAAAATAGGCACTTGAACGTACAAGACACGTGTCTTTTCCTCCAGCAGCATATCCAACACAAAGCATTGTGCTACTGTCATAGGCTCCTTGAAATAATGATTGACATTCTTTATGGTTTTGTAGATCCAATTCAACAGTGAGTAAATCTTTACTATTGTAACCTGCGAACAAAATTTCATTCGTGTATTTACTTACATAGTTACTTTGATGGAATTGAAAATAACTGAAAATAATTCACCACCTTCAAATTTGGTTCTTCCCCATCCAGCAGCAACCAATTTGTGGTTGGGAATATCTTCAAGTACGTTTAAGCATATTGGTCTAATGTAATCGGTGAATTTATCTACGCCTTGAAATTTGAGTAAGGAAATATCGTTAGTCAGAGAGGTACGACTGTAACTTGGATGGAGGAAAATGTTCAAAATTTTGTAATCGACTGGTGTTGCGTCATCATAAGGGTCAACATAATTCAATTCGCCCAAACGTATGTAATCAGGACGCCTGGTATAAATTTATTGTACTTAGTAGGTAGTATTTTAATTAAATTAATTATTTTGTAATTATATAGGTAGGTACATTAAAAGTAACATTAACAAACACTAAGTATGTATTTGAAAACTGATGAAAAAATCCAACGGTTTTATAAAATTACTGAAATATCAGCCAAAAACTGAACATTAAATGATCGAAATAGACAAAATTGAGTGAGTGATTGGCCGTGAAATTCCATTGATTCCACTGGTAATCAGTGAAATTTTACTGCCTATCAGTGAAAAATTATCTACTGATTCGATTGAAGTACCAGATGCTAAACGGGGTGTAGGTAAGTCCATTTTTGACATTTTTCAGTAAACGTAAAAAACTGTTTCACTCAAAAGTTAAAA
Organism: Pseudococcus jackbeardsleyi; assembly: GCA_038380155.1. Lineage (NCBI taxonomy): Eukaryota > Metazoa > Arthropoda > Insecta > Hemiptera > Pseudococcidae > Pseudococcus > Pseudococcus jackbeardsleyi. The sequence continues at coordinate 39,339,791 of CM076242.1, forward strand.
ATCGGTAGAAAACATGTTTTTTAGACCATCAACGGGAGAATATTAGAGACGACTTTTAAGCCTATTGTCGAAAAAAAATGTTCAAATACATATATTGGAGTTATGGAAGAAAACGTGTTTGGATTTATACCCCATATTGCACTGGTTTGCACTGGTCGGTGACCAAAGTTGCAATTTAAAGCGAGAAACCTCGCGGACCTTCTTCGCACATTCAAACACAAACCGCAAGTAAAAAGATCAATATACAGCCGAACTGTACGTAGAAATGTGTAATGAAGTAATGAAAAACGAAAATTTGTTTTTGAAGTTGGTCCTTTTTTTTGGGACTGCAGCCGCGACTCTCAATTTTTTAATTTTATAAAAACGACTGAGAAACGATCATTTTTAGGTATGATGGATCTGTCGTTTCCTAACGTTTCTTCGAAAAACGACAGTTTGAAAATTTTTCAACTCACTGAAATTATTTGTGAATTTTCATTTTTTAATCAGTAATTTTTTCTTCAACTTTTGAAATGAATCAGCATATTTTTCACTGATTGGTGACTCAATTCGTCAATTCTTTCAAAGTAGATATTTTTTCAATTGATTAAGAGAGTGCTCAAGTATATCACATTTGATTTTAATAAATTACAAAACATCTTTTACTCACGGGTCTTGAGTGCAATGTCCAGCACTCATAACAAAGTTTTCACTAATTAAAGTACCCGCACAATGCCAAAAAGGCTCTGTATGATCTGATATTTCTCCATAACCAACCAGCGCCTACACAAAACACGTATTGAAAAATATTATACCTAATGTCCCATTGCACAGTCAAAAAATAAATAATGGATATTTAATTAATAATTTACCATGTGAGGATACTCTTTTGTTTTTACTTTCCTGCCCCCTATGATGCGATTATTCGTTCTGGGAAAACTACCACGATGCATCCTTCTAGCTGAATGTTGAGATCGTGAACTTATTTTCAATTTTCTTGATGAAATGTTTACATTACATGCTTGAGCTGCATACCTGCTACACACTATAATGTTTCAAGTATAGGTAATTAAATACATTGTATATGATGTGAATGTTTTTAAGTAAAAGGAAGTAGAAATATTCGAGAATTTGATTCTTGCTTTGTTGAGCTATGGATCCGCCACTTCTCTGATGCCCATAAATACGAGATGGGACAGGATGACGATGTGTGTGCGAATGGAGATGGCGATGGTGACGATGATGATGATGACGATTGCGATGGTGTTGCTGATGATGGCGATGGTGGTGACTTTCTTTTGGATCAATAGGTAAATAAAATGAAAATTTTTTGTATTAGAAGATTAGGTATTTGAATTTCCGGTTTACTATAAGAAATAAATACCTACTCGAGTAGGTGCCTATAGCTATCTGTCGAAATAAAATTCAAATTCAACTTACTGGTATTGTTTTTTGATGCATCAGAAATGAAAATCATAGTTAGAAAAAAATAAAGGAAATAAAATGAGTAGTTTTTTCTGAAAAGATCCATAATCAGCAGATAGTTTGTGTTGAAATTATAAAAAAATTAAATTATTAAAAAGTAAACATTATTGAAAATCATTTGAAAATGGTGGATTTGTGAATGAGTAAAAATACTAAACAAAGCAGGTATAACTGCTACAGCATTAATCGTTATTTTTCAAAAACAATTCTGAAAACTCGTTATTAAAACATGTACAATTTTCCCCAGTTTTATGAGCAATTGGCAATTAAAATTTGAGAATGATTGCAGTTTCTTCAATAAATGAATGTATCACACTGTGGACCTTGAGATTCTTCACAATGCAAATAATTCATTATTTCGTACTTATCGCCAAAACTTTTCGTCTCCTATGTTCAATTATTTATTGAAAGAGAAAGAAGAATTCTAAGGGAGGCGGATTAGAGTAGATGGAGGGGGGGAAAACATATCTTGGATTTTGATAAAAACTGATGAGGCAGTTCAGAGTAGCAAGGTAAAAAAAGTTGAGTGAAAAGAATGCAATTTTATCAATTTTTGGGTAGTTGCTAGAGATGTACAAATTCGTGAAAAATCTTTTTGCGAGAATATTCTCATGCAAGACTCATATAGATACACAGCCTTCACACAACTTTTAAAAAATTATCAATGATCATGATTAAAAAAAAAGTCTGCAAAAAGATCGATATATTGAATAAGTAACATTTTATAGAAGAAAATCAGACATCTGATGCAATAACAGTAATTACCTCGTCAATACCAGTATTTTGATATGCCACAAGCTATTTAAAATTTTTGGTTTTGCGAGAATATTCTCAGATTCTGCGGGTGAGAATATTCTCCTTGACATCACTAGTACCTAGTTGCACCTGCTGGAATTTGGCTATATGGGCGTTAAAACATTGAAAATCACAAAAACAGATTTCAGTTTTCACCAATTTCAAATAATTCACTCAAATACCTCGAAATCAAAAAAATTTCAATTGATAGCACTGCTAAACCCAATTTTTAGAAAAAATATAAATATAGGTAGGTTAGGTACCTACTACTTACATCAATAGTCAGCTAATTTTTTGTCTAACTTTTCAAGGTACTGAATGAACAACTTGAATTTTGAGCCCTCTAGCTCCATCTTCTTTTAAAAGAGGAGCGTGAAATAATTTTAGGAACATCATCAATCTTCGTCAAAATCTAGGATGCATAAAAAATTTTCTATTCGTGGCCTATCCTAAAAAAAAATTTAAGATTTTGACAAATCTCTCAAAAAAAAATTTTAATTCATTTTTTTAAATGATTTAAAGCTATTTTACTCCCATTAGAAAAATATTTCCAATATTGTAATCTGCAATCTCCAAAACGTACATTCAAATTTTCGCTTTTCTTCCATGCCCTATTAAATTCAAAGTTTCAACCATCATGAAAGAAAAAAAAACAAATTTGGGTTTTAGAACGAGAAGAACATATCAGATTTCACAATTCTTTTTTTTTTTTGGATTGATGTCTTTTCTTCCTGCCATTTTTAATCATTTGTTCTGAGTCATCGTTGAAATCACTAAAACGAAAGCGTTTGTTGAATTATCTGATTTTGTTATTCATTTTTTCGGTCGTTCACTGACTTTGTTCTGTTGTGCTAAAGTTTTATTATCCTGTTTCCTCGTTCAGAGCAAAATTTTGGTAATCGAATTTTTTTTCATGCCCGATGTGCCAGAAAAGCAGACTTATTTTGGTTTTTTCTGCTTGTTTCTGCTGATAATTTCTGCATTTTTCTGCTGTTTTTTCTGCCAAATTCTGCCTCCTTCTGCTTTCCGTTACGCATTGCGAATGCCAGAAAACAATTAAAGGGTGACGCGCAACGGGGTGTCGAAAAAGGTACATTCAACGCGCAGCAGGGGTCGAAAGGAGCAAAAAGTGAGAATTTCTGCTATTTTCTGCTAATTAATTTGTTTTTTTCTGTTTTTTTTGCACGCTTGGTGTACTTATTTATGTACGTTTCCACAGAATTATTTTGATAATTTGACTTTTGTTTCACATCTTTCGCCCAAAATTATGATTTTTTTTCATATTCATCCAGATCAGAATTTTTATAATTGAAAATTTTTGCTGAATCTTCCTACATTGGAAAACCTTTTAAAAATATATGTTTTGCAATCGATGTTCGATGAATTGAAAATTTTGATTGAACTGCATCTAGTTAGATAAGTAGGTTTTATTTGAGTGATTCACATTCAATTCGGATTTTCAATTTAAGAAAAATTATGGCAAGAATTTCAATATAAACTTCAGTTGGTACCTACCTATCGATTTGCTCGATTCCAAACAATGCTTTCAATCCAGGGAATGTAGGATGACACCTTTGTATACTTCGCAGGTTCATGAGGTGCACCACATCTAACAGATCCTGCTGATGTGATTCCAACTTGTGTGTATATAGGCATCCTTGAGCATTTTACTTGGTCATTAAAAGTTTGCAAAGGACCGCCGGAATCTCCCTGATTATCGAATAAAAAGTCGCAATATAAATACTTACTTAATTATTGTTTTAAAATCTTGTCAAGTGTTGTTAAATAACCAAAGTTGAAGTACACATAGGTACAATTAAGTAGACATACGTTACATGTGTCTTTTCCTCCAGGAATATATCCAGCACAAAGCATTATTCTTTTATCGAATTTGCCGACCGCGAAAAATGTTTCACAGTTTGTACTGATTTCTAAATCCAATTCAACACTTAGTAAATCCTTGCTGACTAAACCTATGTAAAAAAAATTTCGGGATTTCGATTATTGATTTATACTAATTGAAAATTCTTGGAAAGGATTACCCATTTCTGATGTTTTTCCCCATCCTACAGCAACCAATTTTTGATTAGGAATATGTGCAAATGTATATTCAAGCATATTGGTCTAATGTAATCGGTAAATTGTTTCACGCCTTGAAATTTGAAGAGAGCAATATCATTTCTCAATAGGCGTTCATCGTAATAGGGATGAAGAAAAATTTTCAAAATTTTGTAATCGACTGGCTTTGCTCCATCATGAGTATTTTCCCTGCTCGATTCTCCCAAACGTATCATAGTAGGAGTCCTGCAAGGAAATGGTTTGAATAAATACTTAGAGCTTTAATAGCATCCATTAAAAAGCTGATATTTGCACATGGATGTAGAGACCACCCTTATATGTCAGAAATTGATTTTTGAGTTGAAGTTGTCCCTTGATTCGATCCCTTTTGGAAGGTCCAAAATAAGTAACAATTTAAAAACCATATTTTTGATGCCTTCAATTTGTTTCAACATTCAGGCTCTCACATAAATGCAGGTCCAACCAAAAATTGAGGTACCTATTGTATAGTATCTTTTTACATATCCTATGATCATAAGTAACTAATTTCTATCTCTGTAAACACTTTTAATAAAAAATAACTTAGTAATAAAAATTGTCTACTTACGGAGGCGTAGAGCAATGTCCGGCACTTAATACAAAATTTTCGCTGATTAAAGAACCTCCACAGTCCCATAGAATTGTTGAACCTTCGTAATGCCCAACTCGAGCCTTCATAAAAAAAGAATTGAAAAATAGTTCATATTTATTACTGTATTGAGTAAGTGTACTTGACCATGTAGGTAAACTATAGATAACAGATATGTTTTTACCATATGAGGATACTCCTTCGGCCTTGTCATTCTTCCTCCTACAATTTTATGTTGATTATGATATGCCGGAAAATGGCCATGATACATCCTTCTAGAAATATGGTGAGAGTGAAGCCTTCTGTTTGATTGCCTTATTGATGAATTTTCATTACACACTTGAGCAGTGTATTTGGTGCACACTGAAATATTTATAATTTAATTGAATAATATTAATATTGAGAGCACTTTTCGGGTAAAAATGTGTTCAAGTATTCAGGAAAATTTATTTCTTACTTTGTTGAGCTTTGCTATTGCTTTGAGACCTTAAAATTTGAAATGAACTATGATTTTTGTGTTGACTTCTGCTGGCTCCTCCATGATCAATATTGCGATACCATCAGGAATATTCGTAAGTTAGGTAATTATATCGAAAATTGGATGCAAATATTCAAATCCAATGATTTACAGGTGGTAAAGATGAATAAGTGAGAAAGTATATAGGTACCTACTATTATAATAAAACTTACTTTGATGTGTTTTCCTAGCTTCAGCAATGAAAATCACAATGTAAAAAAAATAAAAGAAATGAAAAGAATCGTATTTTTTGAAAAAATACATAATTTTACGATTGGTACTTGAAAAAAGATCAACTAGGTATTATAATGATAAGAAAATGTTACAGATAATGAATCAATTCATTATACCTACCTACTTACTTACATTTAGCATTTGAGCCAAATCATTCCCCTAAAAAATTTTCAGTCGCCATTAAAACATTTAGGTAGAAAATTTAGTACTGTACCTATTGCGGTTAAAATTTCATAAATTAGATTGAAAATTGTAGCATTAATCTTAAAGTTATTGCTTTGTAATTGGCTGTTGATTAATTTTTACGTACCTGCTTTTAATTTGAAGGTTGAATCATGAGTACACCCAAGAGGGGCGCAGAAGGATCCCCCCTTAAGCTCGGAAAAAAGATTTTTTTAGTGCAAAAATATTTAGAAAGGGCATTTTTTGATTTTCAAACAATTTTCGCCCTCGCTTCATTCTGTCAATATTTTAATCCTTTTATTTTAAAAGTTGATAATTTTTGACCAATTTTTCAGTCAAAAATTTCTCTATAAATTCTCAGTTCATCGGGAGAAATGATTTATTTTTGACTGAAAGATCAATGAAAAATGAACGTTTTGAAATTTTACCCCCCCCCCCCCCCACCTATTTTTCACAAATTATCAGTACCTCCCTCTTAATTAATTTCTGGGTTCACCTATGGGTTGAATTTATGAGAGAAGTGCAGGCCATAATATTGAGATTTTTTTGATAACACAATTTTTTCATCTCACTGTTTTTTTTTTCAAATTTGAATTCATAGAAATAATTCATCATTTCTATTTTAAACGCCCATTTTATTTAATTATTTGAAAAATGGGCGATTACCAAATTTTTTTTGAAATTTAATCGCATACTGTTTGTTGAAACTTTTAGTTTTTTCAAATTATATCCAAGTTTGAATTTTTGGAATCAGTAGTTTCTTTCTTCTCTGAAACATGTCCAGATTTTTTAATAAAAATTGTTGGAATTTTTGTAAAATTTTACGATCAATTTTCGGAGATACCAAACAAAATCGGTCAAGGGGCAAATAATTTTGTTGAAAGTTTAGAAACAATTTTCAAATGTTTATAAAATTCTGAAGATTTTGGTAATTTTACATTTTTTTATCCAAAAAGTAGGTATAGGGAATTCTTCGTTTTCAAAAAAAATTCCAGTAATGGGAAAACGTTCCAATTCTTGAAAATACGAAATAGCACATTTTTTGAAAAATTTCATACATCCAAACTCCAAAGTGAGTACCTACCTACATGTTTTTTTAGATTTTCTTCAGTTTGCTGGTTGAAAAATCTCCAGATTGTTTCAGTCATCATTGAGAAAACCGTGTTGAACATTTCACTGATGGAAAAAAAATTGTTTGCTGGTCATTGTTCAGTTTAACATTTTTTTTTTTTTGTTACATGAATTGTTTCTGTTTCCATAAAATATGTGGAAGTTTACGCAAGATACTCCAATCTCAATTGTTTGAAACCAAGTTGGTAAGTAGAGGTGCTATTGTAGATTTATTTGCCCATCCAAGCTGACATCCTGATTCAATCCAGACAATTGCATTATGTAAGTATTTAAAATAACAGAAATTGTTTTACTCTGAACCTAAAATTATACCTAGGTACTTTCTCAATTCCAAACAATGCTTTCAATCCAGGGAATGTAGTATGATATCTTTGTGTACTTCGCAGGTTCATGAGGTGCACCGCATCTAACAGATCCTGCTGATGTGATTCCAACTTGTGTGTATATAGGCATCCTTGGACATTGCACTTGTTTGTTAAAAATTTGCAAAGGACCACCGGAATCTCCCTGATTGTTGAATAAATGAATCGCAATTGAATACCGACATTATTCTACATTTTTCCAAGTATGAAGTATAAACAATGAATATAGAAAAACTCTCCTTCTACCAAGATTGGAGTAATACAACATGCATTCTGCTAGAATTATCTTAGAATAATTTAATGGACATACTTGACATGTATCTTTTCCTCCAGACATTAATCCAGCACAAATCATTTTTCTTCTGTCAAATGCGTTTAGGAATGTTTGTTTGCAATGTGCACTGCGCACTCGATCCAATTCAACAGTGAGTAGATCGTTGCTAATAGAACCTGTGTGATTTTTTTTTTTCAGAACATCCAAATATTTTGTATACGATTTAGATGTTACTGAAAATAATTACCACGGTAGTCTGTTTTTCCCCATCCAACAGCCACCAACTTTTGGTCAGGAATGTTTTCAAATACATTCAAACATATTGGTCTAATGTATTCGGTGAATTTCTTCACACCTTGAAATTGGATTAGAGCAATATCATCAATCGTATTTAAAGCAGCGTAATGAGGATGAACAACTACTTTTAAAATATTGTATTCGACTGGTGTTGCATCATCATGGGTAATAGCCCAATTCAATTCGCCCAAACGTATCCGGACAGGAGACCTGCCAGAAAATTTATTCAAGTATTTTGTAACGGTGATTCGGTTACTAAATTGTAGCTTAATTATTAGTAGGTAGGTTAGGTACCCAACACTAATTATATCCACACAAAAAACAAATACCTACATGACCCTGCCGGAAAAAAGGGACCTTTTGATCCAGATTTGGTGTCATGTGGACCAAAACCGTGAAAATGAGATCGATTTTTTTCACACAAGGTCCCTTTTTTGTAGGAGGGTCAATATTGGTAGGTGCTTGGAATGTGGGTAGTAGCATTAGGTGGATACTTAAAATTTTTTTGCCTATGATTCACACCATTTTTGATAAAATTACCAACTGAAATTTTATGCACTTACACAGGTGTAGCGCAATGTGCAGCACTGATTACAAAATTTTCACTAATCAAAGAACCTCCACATAGCCACGCAAATCTTGATTTATAATAATAACCAACCAGGGCCTTGACAGAAAACATATTGAGAAACATTTTTTACGCTTACTGAAGTACCTCCCTATTTAGCTGTGTTTCCGAACCATAGATAAAACATAGTTCATAATTTTTTACCATATGCGGATACTCCTTAGGTCTTGCTTTTCTTCCTCCTACTATAGTACCTGGATTTACTGGTAAATGGCCGCGATACAATTTTCCAGTTGAACGGTGAGAGCTAAGGCTTCTCTTTGGTCTTCTTAATGTTTTTTCATTACACACTTGAGCAGTGTATTTGGCACACACTGAAATGTCTCGAACAGGTGTAATTAATCATTTAGGTGCGCTCTAATTTTGAAATAGCGAAAAATCATTGAAATAAAGTAAAAATTGCTGCACAGGGAAAATCAGCAAAATTATTTGACTTTCAGCGGATTTTCGCTGATTTTTCAAAGAATTTTCACTGATTTTAAACCGAATTTCAGATATTTTACTGAATTTTCAATGAATTTTCACCGATTTTCCAGTTATTTTTCTCATTGTTAGCTTTTGGTGAATTTTTTTTTTGATATATAAGATAGTTAATGTACTTTTAAGATCGTGTTGAGAATGAAAATAAGTACTCATTTAGAAAAGTTTAATTCTCACTTTGTTGAGCCTTGGCTCCACTAATTTGAGACCTGATGGAAGTTTTGGATGAGCCATGATGGTGGATGTGATAACTTCCGCTGGTTCCTCCATGATTAATATTTCAATTTCGCCAGAAATATTGCATGAAAAATTCAATAAAAGAAATACGATCTCGATGATTTACAAAAATGAAAGATGAATATGCAAGTGAGTAGGTATTTTTAAAATGGTATTTACTTCTGTGTGTTTTCCTAGCTTCAGAAATGAAAATCACAATGCAAAAAAAAGAAAATAGATAAAACGTATTCATAATCTTATAGCTAAGTATAGGTACATGATTTGAAAAAAAAAAAACAACTCTGTAAGAGGAAATGTTGTAGGTAATATGTAGATCAATTAACTACCTACATTTGATACCTATTGTGGCCAAATTATTTCAACGAAATTTTTAAATTGAACGTTATTAGGTGACGTCGGCATTCAATTTAATGGGCGATTGAAAATTCTCTGATTTTGTGGTTATTGCGGTTGAAATTTCATAAACTTGATGGGAGGTTGGGTCGGTAAGCAGTAATTTTATGAAAACTTGTTAACAGTCGATTGATTTTTACGTAGTTTTGGAGGCTGATTTTGTGAAAAACGTTGATGACCACTTGCTGGTAAAAATTTATAAGTTTTTGACATAACGTGACGCAAAATAGCGTCGCGCAAAACAGTGTGACCAAGTTAGGGTCTTAAAAATTTAGCAATCACCCCTCCCCCTCCCCAATCAAAAAGGAAAATACATATCCATGTGAAAAGGCACCTAAAAACTTTAATTTCTTCATTTGCATAGGTATTTAATTATGTATAATATTTCAGTTCAAAAAGGGAAACGAAATTCTCAACCACTATTTCTGATTTGTTGGACCTTAATACACCCCTGAAAAACGAGGATCAAGATATAAAAAATTGACAATTTTCATACAGAAAAATGTTGGTAGTTTGTTTTTTATTGGTTTGTTGTAGAAATAACCTCTGTTAGGTAATTCGGAATACCTAAGTAAAAAAAAAAATTGTACTAATTCAATTTTTGGATGAATAAAAATTTTAAACGCGTGTTTTAAAAGAGTTTTTTCAAAATACTTTTCAAAGCTGTCCAAATTTTTTGGAGTTGAGCAACAGATTTTTGCAGCCTCAAACTCCCCTCAAAAAACTTGAATGAGGAATGAAATTTATATAGGTACAAAAGTTGTATGCTCGGAATAAAAATTTGGATAAGTCAAACAAGGGTTTTAGAAATCACCATAAAATTCCGTTGAAAATTTACAGAACATTGCACATTTGATAAACAGAAAGAAGAAGACATCTTCATTTCGATAGTAAATAAATAGACATCGGGTTACTTATACCAATTGTAAAAAAATTGCGTCTCCGAACAACCAACTCATTTATACCTATTTTTTTTTTAAAAAAAACCTCTCGAAGCATTCGACGCAAATGAAATTGTACCATCTTTGAAAGTAAATAAAATTTACGTGTTGAATTTTTAAAATTAAGTTTAATAAAACGCAAGAAAAACACGAAGACAACCTAATAACGGGTATAATTTAAATTGTATTTCTCTTCACCGCGTATAACTGCAATATTTCAAAGTTGAAAAACGAATTTGTCTGGGAAAGCGAATTTCTTCTTTTATTTTTTTTTTTCCGAAAACAAAAAACAAAAGTAAAAACCTTGACAGTTGTCTCGAGAACAAAAATTGTAGCAACTTTTTTAAATTATAATTTTTAGCCAAAAACTTTGAATGCAAATCGTATTAAAATACGACCTTTGTTGTTAAATAATAATCATATAGAAAAACGAGTTAACTAGCCCTTTTTTTTTTCACCCGTATAAAAAAACCTACTGGCTATAATTTCTCTTTAAAAAGTTCTTCAGGTAATACCGTTACAATTTCAAACAAACTTTCATTAGAACATTTTCTGCTCTTTTCTAACCATAAATAACTCGTTGGTAAGTTTCCTGCTTGTTTCACTTAGGCTTTATAATTACATGTTTCGCATCAAAGATGATCTTTATTTTAGTTTACCGGCAAATAAACGTAAAACGGATACAGTTAATTAATGTTTGAGTGTACATTGGTTTACCGCAGAATAATCTTAGGTATGTAGAGGTGACTTTAGATAAACGTATGGGTATATCTACCTTCCTATGTAGGTACCGTATTTATATTTTTAACTCGACGTCCAACATACGAGAAGCGAGATGTATTAACAATTATCGTTGGTTGTGCTAAAAATTTACAGTCTCGAGGTTTCAGCCGGACGTGTTATTCAAAGCTAATATTTTATGTAGGTATTCGTCAGATAATGAAAATTAGTTGATTTAAGTAACCTAAAGTGTGTTTTTTCGACCTTTAAAAGCGATGGGTGAGTAGGTAGGTACGAGGCAAAGCTGATACAATTCTTGTCTCGGTGTGACGACTTTAATGGTAAATATTTATTCAAGGTGATCCATCAAATCGGCGGAAAAAAATATGAAAATGATAGATTTTAGGCTGAAACTAAGATTACGTTTACTCGATACGTGTACAACGTAACGACGATTATGTGAAACACTTTTGAACGATACATTTCACTCTGGTTAATGGAGTTTTTTTTTTCAACATTGCACCTTCAAGAGAAATTATTGTAGGTACGAAATAGCAAGAAGGTACATTCTGCGTCAAAATTTTTTCAAGTTAGGAAGTTACGTGTGAATTTCTAATTACCTGTGTATACTTTGGACAAATTATAATTTGAAAATTATTGAAATCGTTCAATTTGCAGTGCCATCTGGTGATCTAGTGCTAAAAACTGAATTTCTGGAAGAATGAAAAAGTTTAGAGTGGCTGCGCTCGATATTAATATTTCGTGTTACTTTTTTGTTTCATTTCTGTCCCGTCCTCTCACCCTCCCGCCAATCCTCTTCATCCTTCCATGCTACAGCTCTGTTCAGAGGCGGTTCGAGCATAAACTTTTAGGGGGGTAATGATGTTCAAAAATGCCGACTAAAAAATTCAAAATTGCCGAGTAAGAATTCTGAAATTTTACAATACGAGAATTTTTTGTTTCAACAGATTAGTTTCAAAGATTATACATATATGTAGTTTTAAGGAGAAGAGAAGGTAAATAAATTTGTCCCGAGCGAAGCGAGGGAGAAAATTTTAAGCGGAATACTTTCTTTAATTTCAAGACCAATGAAACAATGTTATAATATAAATTGATTATCTAACGCAAGTAAAAAAAACCGACCACTTGTACTTAAAAAATGTTCAAAAAGAAAAACAATAAGGTCGAGCGTAGCAAGGCCAAAGCTTTTGAAAAATTTAATTTTTTGACTTCAAAAATGAGTTTTGATGAGAAAAAATTTGATAAAACAAGTTGAAATAATGTAGGGGAAAAATATCATTTTTGTTGAATTTGGATTGTTTTAAAAGTATGAAAGAAAAAAACGAATGAGGCCGAGCGTAGCGAGGCCGAAATTTTTCGAAAATATCGGTTTGGAAAGTAAATAATTTTGAAGTTGGATTGTGTTTTATGAAAGAGGACTACAAACTTGAAATTTAGAAAGGCTCAATTTTTGATTGATTACGCTGCAAAATTTCTAAAACTTTTTCAATTTGCTGACATTTCTGAGATTTTGCCGACTCACCTTATATTTCCAAAATTTTGTCGATTTTGCCGACTGAAAATTTGTCTGGGGGTGTTACCTCCCCCCATACCCCCCATCGCGCCGCCCCTGGCTCTGTTTGCTCTCTTAATTTTAATCAGTCAAAATTGACTGATTAAAATAGACAAAATCAAGTCAGTGTAGGAATCGGTAAAGAAATTACAGATTCAATCGGTGAATTTTCATTACTGAATCAGTAAAAATGAAATTTCACTGATCCAATCGATAATTAATTACTAATTCAATAAAGAAAATAAATTTTTACTGATTTCAATCAGTCAACTAATTTTCACTGATTCAACAATCAAAATTCACTATAGGGAGAAAAAGTGTTACGTCATAGTCACCTGATTTTCAAATGTTATCACCACTTGTACCTGTTTGTGTATTCTCTAAATCTGAATCAGTCAAAAAACTGAAAATTCACTGATTATGCAACGAAAAGTGTACAACTGTTAATCAGTGAAATTTGACTCTCAATCAGTGGAAAATTACTGATTCAATTAGTGAATTTTCATTTTTGAATCGGTAAATTTTTTTTCACCAGGTACTGAAATGAATCGGTAAAAATTTAAATTTCCTATTTCAATCAGTAAATAATTACTGATTTAATCAGTGATTAATTACTGATTCGATCAGAGTTAATTAAAATTTTTACCGATTCAAAATTGAAAATTCGCTGATTAATTCGGTAAAATTTCCACTGATTTCTTCAGTTGCACATTTTTGTCTTATTAATCAGTGAATTTTGACTGATTCAAATTAAGAGAGTACCTGAGCAAAAAAAATTTTTAAAAACCTCGTTTTCGGCCTGTTTGGAGAAATCTTGTTCGTGGGTGATCGTGTTGAAAAAAATGTCAATTTTTTTCATTTTTCAAGCCACATTTCCAGTTCCAAAATTTTGACAGTTTTTCAAATAATTGGATTATTAGATACTTATTCAAAAATTGGATAAATTTTTAAAAATTGTATGAAATTCGTGGCTGGAAAAAAAGATGAATTCTGTCCCATTCTCATAATTTTCAATCTAACCCCCTCCCAATTGGTGTCCTTTGATGCAAACAAAAATCCTTTGAAGGTAATTTTCTGTTCTTCGGCACAAAGTTATATCTTGTGGAGAGTAGCTGGTGAGTTGATTCCCTGAATTCATAAGTGCGTGTATTGATTCCTATTTTTATCGAATCGATTCCAATTTTTTTCAGGGTAGGTAAATTGATTCTAAATTTTTTTTGAGGTTAGTAAAATTCGATTCCGAACCACTTTCAGCCTACCAATGTTACCCAAGAGATATACTACTAGGAGGTTGGCTGAAATGATTTTTTTCAAAAATGGTTTCAAAATTATGCCTTTTCAGGCCTTTTCAGTCCAAACAATTTTTTAAAGGAAAAAATTTGTTTTTTCTCTTTACCAAGGAACTTTGTGGCGATCTCGATTCTCAAATGGAATTTTCAAAAATTATTCAATTTTTTCAGAAGGGATGTGGTCATTAGATAATTCGTGAGAAGTAACTCGAAAAATCGCAAATTTCATTTTTTTCATTTTCAATGCAATTGGTCCGGAAATTCCCAAATTTTTCATTTTCAAAACTGAGACTTTCGTCCAAGTTTCGACCCAGAGTCTTGCCCTCGTCGTTTTTAAACATCAATTACTTATTAAAGATATTCTCATCGAACCGGAAATTAAATTGGATTGTATGTTTCTCCCCTAGGAAAAGGGAGAGGGGATCAGAGTAGCCCGGAAGGAAAAAATTATGAAAAACATTAGTGTTTCAATTTGAGCAGTTCCAAAAAACTTGTCCTCCTAGATCTTTTGTTTTTCCTATATACTTTTGTACTCTACGATATTTGGTTAGATTATGAAAGAAATTTTTCAGACAATTTTATTCACGTAAGATTTTGAATTATTACACGTTTATTTTTAAAAATAATTGGTTAAATAATTTTTACGATGTAAAATTATTTGTTAGATATGTAAGTATTGTAGGTAATACATCTACCAGTATGAAAAAATGTTTCATTTTAAATCCTGCTTGTCGAGCCTTGAAATTCTATTATGATATAAGCGAATAAAGAAAAGAGCTATCAAATGTTCAAACATCAAGGTTCAAGGTCTCAACTTCAAAAGCCCGGTGGGAAAATGTTCTCCTTCCTGTGGAAGCTGTGGATCTGCCTTTGATTGCGAAAATATTACTTTTAATAAAGTTTACATTTGGTGCTGAGAAGTACCTACTTGAGAAAATAAAAAAATCCTTTGTACTATATATCTACTACTTAGTTACGACTTATGAATAAAAAATAAAGCTTTATTAGCCATATAGGTTTAATATAGGTAGGTAGGTACTTATACATGTGTTCTGTGTATACTTACCGTTAGTCATTTTTATGGCAGAGTTTTTTAAACACTGACAAATTAGCTTTGATGAACTACCGACTTGTATTTGAGTTGAATAGTAAAAGAAATTAAGTATATACAGGTGAGTACGCACTTGTAATTTGAAAGAAAATCAGAATTGTAGTATTGATTAGATAGCTATCTATGTCTTAAAGGTTAACAGATTGAGCTTATTTAATTCGAATGTTGATTTTTATTTTGGATTTGAATTATTTCCTTGATTGAATGCAATTGCCTGAAACAAGAAATTTATTGGTTTATTCTTTAAAAAATACTCAATTTTAAGGCGATAAAAAAATTAAATTTGATGAAATGTGAGAAAAATGAAAAATTCTCAATTGCAAAAGTCTGTCAGACGTGAATACCTATCACCGGAATGGGAAAGGAATTTCTCCATCCCAAAGAGGTCTCAGAGTTCTTCTTTGTATGACATAATTTTAAACTTGGAAAAATTAGTTTGAAAGCACATTATTTTTCAATTCTAATTTTTTTCATTTTTTGATATTATCAGTGTTGCTAATATCTATAATTATTTTACCCTTCCTCGAGAAAATCCCAAAAAAACTGAGGGAAAATTGATATTTTATCCTCTCTCAAAATTTTCATTTAGATGAACTTTTTTGATTTTTTTAGAATTTTCAAAAATTCAAAAATGTAAACATTGAAAATCTTACTTTGGATAACCTAGTTTTCATCACACGTTTCAATCACTCTCAGAGCCAAGAGGAGTAGTGACTAATATGTGAAATTCGAAATTTCTGGTACAAAAAATTCTAAATAATTCAAAAAATAATACAGTTTTGTATGAAACTTCATTTTCAAATTTAAAATTGTCAAACTTAAAAAAAATCATAGGGTGTGTCTAATAATTAAAGGCACATAAAAATTGCTAAATCAGTTAAGTAGGTAATTATAAATAATCAGCATTTAGTTACTTATTAAGAAATTTCAATCAGTGCTGTAGTACTCTGATTTCAGTATTTATGGCGGTTTATAAATTTCACGCTAAATACGCGTACAAATTTATTGAAGATTCCTTCAATTTTTGAATGAAGTTCTTTTCTTTTCAACGTAATTGTGTAGTTATGAATTTCTTCAACGAACTCGGTACGTTTTATTTCTTATGTATTTTTGTAACTTCGAGTTTCATTTCTGAAACATCAAAAACCAAAACGCGTAAGTCTTTTTAATTTTTATTGCGTACCTTACCTATAATTTACTTTTTACCTACTGATCAGTGATCAACTAAACTTATTTGGAATATTATTTTTGTAGGGTGTAACAAATATAATGCGCATGCGTGCAAAAGTTCTTTTACCGGAGCGAATCGTATTATAGGCGGAAGAGATGCCAAAGGGAAAGAGTATCCTCATATGGTAAGAAATTCTATGGATTAAAAAATTGAATGGATTTTTCTCCCAAATGAATTAACTTGAAAACGTCGAAAACATTCTATCATAGAACCTTTGAAATGAGAGGAAGAGTCAATTTACAGTGTTGAGAAATTTACAGAGGGGATTTTCCAATCAGGGAAGTGGTTGAAGAAAATAATTTTTCTGAACTAAAAATAAAGAAATCACTGCTATTTATAGTTTAGTTTGGCGTAATTATAAATTATTTTTAAATATTTTTAAATAACTTTTTGTCAAGGTATTGATTGGTCGTGGAAAAACTTTCATGCAGGAGTATTTCTGCGGGGGTTCATTGATCAGCGAAAATTTCGTGTTGACGGCAGCACATTGCGTTACTAAACCCCTGTGAGTAAAAATGGCATAGCTGAGGAATTCAATGTAGGTAGGTATTTAATATGTAATCACCAATGATGATTTTTTTTTCCAAGAAATATGATGGTACGTTTGGGTGAATTAAATCTGGCGAGTAATAAAGTCGACGCAACTCCGGTAGATTACAAGGTTACAGAAATTTTTCTTCATCCAGATTACAATCCGACCGTGTTGTTAAATGATATTGCCTTATTGAAATTTCAAGGCGTGTCTGTTATCACTGATTACATAAGGCCAATATGCTTGGACACGGGATTAGAACTTGCTACCCAAAAAGTAGTGGCCATAGGATGGGGAAGAGTAAAGCCTAATAAAGGTAATAGCTAATCATTTTCAGTGGCCTCATTTTTTCCAAGTGCCTGCCGAATTACTTGAGTGCAGAGGCGTAGCCAGGGGGGTCTGGACCCCCCCCTTGAGGTCAAGAATTTTTGTGAAAAATGTATTTTTTAGACATTAAAAAATCTAATTTAATCAAAGCTTCGCTCGGGCATATTAACAAAATCATCCCGAAATGGCTTTTTTGTGCATTAAATATCCAATTTTTTCGAAGCTTCGCCCTCGCTATATGTGACGCCGCATATGAAAAGGGTGTAGCAGGCCGAAAATCGACTTTTGAGTTACATATCAATCCTTATGTAGAATTTCACGTAGAATCCGAAAAACGTATCGCCAGATCGATTACTCGCTTTTAAAGTGCTGAAAAACCGCTTTTACGTAAGGCAAAAAAATCAAAAATGGTCAAAAATGGTCAATTTTTTTTTTTTAAATTAGCATATAATCCAATGCAGAATACCACAAAACCATCGCCCGGTCGATTTTTCCCTTCAGAATCGCCACGAATGATTAAAACTTCGTAAACATTTATTATCGCATTATCAAAGTTTTTACGCACGGACACCGAGAGATGGTACATCGCCGACGAGCGCGAATGGTTCGGACAATTGCTGAGAGAGTGAGCCAGAGACACACAGAACCTAAAAAATCAAACCTCGCCCATTAAGGTTTCCTTAAACCGGAGAAATTCAAGTTACAATATTAAAATGCGTTTTTCTCGAAACGCGTTTTCGGCCTGCTACACCCTTTTCGTATGCGGCGTCACATGGACTATTTAAGACCGAAGTGACAAAAAACGGCTCATTTTTACCCCTCCCTCTTCCCATCCCCCTAAAAATTACTCGTTTTTCAAGTATCTGTACTCATTTTGCAGCCACCCAAAAAAAGCTTCCGACCCAGACCCCCCCTTTCAGACTCTTCTGGCTACGCCACTGCTTGAGTGTAATATACGTAGGTACAGAAGTAATTTTAAATAATTTCCAATTCTTCAACACGGGATAAATGAAAATTTTTGTAGGTGAAAATGATCCAGCATTACAAACTGTTGAAATATACCTAGAAAGTACTGCAAAATGCAGAGAAATTCGTTCAAATCACAATGCTAGTACGATGATTTGTGCTGGATTCCGCGAGGGAGGAAAAGGCGTGTGTTTTGTACGTATAATTTGATTGGTATGCAAAAATACCCCAGGAATGACTTCGAAAAGGCTTATTCTTGGGTATTGATGTATTAAGCATACTGTCTGTAGAATAATACCTAGGTACATATTTAATTATGATTTTTTGGCCTATAATTAGGGAGATTCTGGAGGCCCATTGCAAATTCTAACTGAAAGCGCTGAGTGCCCAGGGGTGCCCATATACACGCAGATTGGCGTCGTATCAGGTGGTAATTTGAAAGGCGAATGTGGTTCAAAAGATAATCCGGCGTGGTTCACAAAAGTATCACATTTTATTCCATGGATTGAAAGTATTGTTGGGAATTGAGTGGAAATAATTAAGTATGTAGAAGTATAAATAATGGTAAAGTCTGAAAAAATCTCAAAAGTAATAAAATATCAAATATTGTCTATAATTATAAATGAATTCTCCATATTTAATTTGAATTTACAAGTTGGCAGCCTCGACACATAAATCTTCCACAGGCCGCAGACTTTCCGTTGCTAGATTTTTAATTTGATATATATATATATTTTTTTTTTAAAAAGATTATTGTCCAAATAAACGGTATGCAAAGAATGTCCATTCATCAATTTTCATGCACAAAAAGAATTTTAACAGTTTTTTAGAAAATTTTCAAATTATTATACTCTCTAAATCTGAATCAGTCAAAAAACTGAAAATTCGCTGATTAAACAGCGAAAAGTGTGCAACTGTTGATCAGTGAAATTTGACTGTCAATCAGTGAATAATTACTGATTCAATTAGTGAATTTTCATTTTTAAATCAGTAATTTTTTTCAACTGAAATGAATCAGTAAAAATTTAGGTAAATTATTAATTACTGATTTAATCAGTAAATTAAAATTTTTACCGATTCAAAATTGAAAATTCACCGATTAAATCGGTAAAATTTTCATTGATTCTTCAGGGTATCACGTGAATTTCCCGCGGACAATTTCCCCGCAGCGAAAATTTCCCGCGGTAAAAACTAAAAGTTGCCCGCGAGGAAAAAAATTCTCATATTTTCGTGAATTTTCCCAAGTTTGAACAACCTGCTATTTTTATTCATATTTCATCAAGTTTGGAAAATTCAACAGTTTGTACTCAATTTTTTCTAAGTTGGAAAAATATGAGTACAAAAATAAAATTTCTCCAACTTCAAGGTCAAAATGGCAAATTTTTCCAACAAAGTGCTGAAAAATCAAAGGGGGAGAGAAATCTACCCCCACCTCAATTTTTATTTTTTACCGCGGGAAATTTTCGCCGCGAGCAATTGTTGCCACACAAAATTCAACCGCGGGAAATTGACTACGGAAAATTGACGTAGACTCATTCTTCAGTTGCACACTTTTGGCTTATTAGTCAGTGAATTTTAAGTGATTCAAATTTAGAGAGTAAGGGAAATATCCTCCCCCCCTCCCATGTATTATAAAAAATACAAAAGAACGTAAAGAGCGTGAACTAAACTGATACCATGCATTCATTGAGGAACTATAATAGTCATTTCTAATTGAGAAATCAGTGAAAAATCATCAATTTTTAGAGCAAAAAACATGCATTTTGACATGAATATGTCTTTGTGTGAGAGGGGGGGGGGGGGTAAAAATTTGAAAAGTGTTATGTAATGATGGGTAAAATTGTGTGGTGGGTGTGGATGTAGGTAGTTGAGAATATGCGATGAATTTTGTACCTTGTACTAGGGATGTGCGCCGCCGAAAAACGCCGCCGCCAATTTTTCTTGGTTTTTGGCCGCCGCCGCCGATTTTTACCTCGGCGCGTCGGCAAAAGGGTAGTTTTCCCTTCAAAAAAAGTAAAAAATCTTGGAAATATTTTCAAAATGGTTGCTCATTAATTATTTACTTTTCAAAATGTAATGTTTCAAAACAATTCAACAAATTATTTGAAGTGGCATTGCGAAAAAAGGCTCCTCTTCTCCCGAAACTCCTTCTGGTACTCTATGTCTTTGTCCTCAATTTGTTATACTTTCCCCAAAAAAAAGCTTCCAACGTCTTTGTTTGCGAGTATAATTTCCCTAAAAAATAGGAACTTTGATAGCATTAAAATACAAAAAATATGCCAAAATTATTTAAATTAGAGGCGACAGTGTCTTACTTCTTCCTCACAAAATTTTCCTATCATTTCAAGTCAATGTACCCACTTTGCAGTTTGCACCTTTCTAAAAAAATCTTTTAGTACCATCGACCTGGGGCTTAGCCTCCCCCCCCCCCCGAACCATTCACCTATGCAAAACCAAGCATAATCGATCAAAAGTTTTTTCCCACACTTCCTGCTCCCATCGGATGGGTGGGATGTCTAAAAACGGCACCAAATTAAGAATTTTGTTTGTGTAATTTAGATGAGTTTTTTGATGTCATTTCACAGCTTTTTTTCAATCCTGTCTAAATTTTTAGGAAAAAAAAATAACAGAAATTATTCGCCTTATTAAAACGTTACCTTACTTACCTACTTACCCGGCGTGCAAAAAAAAGCAGAACAAGGCAGAAAAATTGGCAGAAAAGAGCAGGCATTCTCACTTTTTGTTCATTTCGACCTTTGTTGCGCGTTGAACGT
This sequence comes from Pseudococcus jackbeardsleyi, assembly GCA_038380155.1. Lineage (NCBI taxonomy): Eukaryota > Metazoa > Arthropoda > Insecta > Hemiptera > Pseudococcidae > Pseudococcus > Pseudococcus jackbeardsleyi. The sequence continues at coordinate 39,360,936 of CM076242.1, forward strand.
GCCTTTTTTGACACCCCGTTGCGCATTGTTCCTCGGGGCAGAGTTTTGGGATATTGTGGGAAATTTCCCATATTGTGGGAATTTTCGAGCAAAAAAAAATGAAAGGGAAAAAGGGAATTTATAGGAAATTCGATCAAACGTGGGGAAAAAATGGGAAATTCGACGAAACACGAGGAAAAGACGGGGAATTCGCCCAATGAAGCAAAATAAAGGGAAAAAATCCAAATTTCTATGAATTTTTCGGGATTTTTATGAGAATTTAGTCTCATTGATGGAAAATCTTGTAAAATTTCCCATATTGGGGGAAATTTCAGGTGAAAAAAAAGAATGAAAAAAAGGAAAGTTATGGGAAATTGCATTAAAACGAGGGGAAAATGGAAAATTTGCGCAATTAAACGAAAAAAAGGGGGGAAATCATGAATTTTCATTGATTTTAGGGTATTTTCTTCATTTTTTTTCAACAAAAACATGAAATTTTAGAAATTTATAAGGAAAAAATTGAAGGGAAAAACGTGGGAAATTTTACAATTTTCTGTGGGAAAATATGGGAAATTTGAGGATCTGGTTAGGGAAAAACTGCAATTTCAATATCCCAACACTGCGGGGATAATTTCTCAGAAAAAGACAGAATTCGGCAGAAACGGGCAGAAATTATCAGCAGACTCGAGCATAAAAAGGCAGAATAATTATGCTTTTCTTGGACGCCGGGTCATTTTTCCATCATACGTTTTAATCACTCATAAATAGAGCCAAGAGCTAGGTATGGATGTTACTGGCGTGCAACGCTCAAAACTTGTTTTACATATAAATACCTACTTAATTGTAAACTTGAGTTTTAAAATTCATAAAATTGATATGAATTTTTATGAAACTTCATTTACTATTTGAAAAACACAATTTTTCTTGCAATTTTCTTAATAAAGGTGAGTACCTACCTGCATGCAACAGCAAAATTACTTAGTTTATAGGTAATTATAAAAATTATCGGCGTATCGTTGCTATTGAGACATTAAATCAATGCCATCTAGTACCTAGTCGCTATTAGTGCATTTCAGTGTTTCTGGCTGTTCACAAATTCCACGCCAAACACACTCGTAAAAATTGATTAAAAATTAGGTACGTTGATTTTTTTTTTAATGAAATTTGGTTTATAACAAAGTAACTATAAGTACATCTAGTTATGGATTTCTTCAGCAAACAGTATATATTTTATTTCCTATGTATTTTTTCAACTTTGATTTTCACTTCTGAAACATCAAAAGCCAAAACGAGTAAGTCAACTCAATTTTTTAGGTAGGTACTTAAGTCTATCATCATCATGTTTTAAATTCATACTTTTAAATAGGTACCTACTTATTTATATGTATTTATCAAGATTTAACTTTTTTCCCCCGTAAGATAAGATTTTTGACTGTATAAATATCTAATTAGATACATTTTGAAAAATATTAGTGTGTGACAGATACTCTGCACAAGCATGCAGTAATACCAATCTTCAAGTGAGACAAATTGTGGGTGGAAGACCTGCAGAGGGGAAGGAGTTTCCTCATATGGTAAAAAAAATGAACTAAATGTAGAAATCGCAGCTAATTAAGACGTTCGAAATATTTATCGATATTCGTTTTTTTTTTTCGCCAAAGGCAGCAGTTGGTCGTAAGGAGAATTCCAAAGTCAAGTGGTTCTGCGGAGGTTCTTTAATCAGTGAAAATTTTGTATTGACTGCAGCGCATTGCCTTAAGAAACCGTGAGTAAAAAATTTTTAGCTGAGAAAAAGATTTCATAATCACAATTGATATTTTTTGTAGAAAAAACCTGATGATACGTTTGGGTGAATTGGATAAGGGAAGTACTACAGATGATGCAACTCCGATAGATTTCGCGGTCACTGAAATTTTCATTCATCCGGATTATCACTATAAACATACGACAAACGATATTGCCTTATTGAAATTTCAAGGCGTGTCTGCATTCACTGTTTACATCAGGCCTATATGCTTGGATGTAGGATTGAAACTTGGATTACAGCAAGTACAGGTTATTGGATGGGGAACAGCGTCCAAGAAAGGTAATGAAAATAATTCGATTGCCTTATTTCTTCTACACAGATAAGTGACCAAGTGACCATTTTTATAGGTAAAGCTAATCCAGCATTACAAAAAGTAAAAATAAACATACAAAGTAATGCAAAATGCCATGAAATCAGTAAAACTTTCAACGATAGTACAATGATTTGTGCTGGATTTCTTCCTGGAGGAAAGGGCGTGTGCTATGTACGTACCTATTATTAATTAAAATTGGCATGCAACAGTACCAAAGAATGCCTCCAACAAAGCTCATTCTTGGGTACCTACCTATATCAATACTCGTATTAATTAAACACATTGTAGTGGAATAATATCTAGATACATATTTAATCGTAATTTTTTGGATAATATTCAGGGAGATTCTGGTGGTCCATTGCAAATTAAAAATGTAAATAAGAAATGCTTCGGGGTGCTAGTATACACGCAGATTGGAATCGTATCAGCTGGAAATGGCCCGGAGTGTGCCTCAAAAAATTACCCTACGTGGTATACCAGAGTATCATATTTCATTCCATGGATTGAAAACATTGTTTGGAATTGAGTGAAAGTATTTTTGTGCAAAATTTGTCCAGAATTAGATTATTGAGCTGTAGTCTGTTTTATTTACCAAGACCTCTGAGATTTCACAAATAAAACAAAATTTCAAAAAAACGACGGAACGAAAGTATTCTAATTTACTGAGACCATGGTTTTCACTCAATCTGTTTATTTTTGAAAAAGGACAAAAAACAATCGTTATTAGGTAGGTATGTCGGATTCGTCGTTTCCTGTCGTTTCTTTGAAAAACGACAGATTGAAAATATTTCAACAGACTGAAATTATGGTTTCTACTGAAATCTTTCTTTGGGTCTGTCTATTCTCACACGGAATGAACAACAAATTATAAATCGTTCGCTCCAATCGCAACTTTACAATCTGTCTCGTGACGTCACGTCGTCGTGACTTCGTAATCATAAGATATTTGAAAATTTGAAATTGAAAATGAAATCAACAAATTTTTCAACCCAATTTTTCGTCCGATTTTTCAAAATAGTTTCAATTTTTAATTTCTTTTTCTCCAAACATTCTTCAACTCTAAAATTTTTTATCCAGAATAATTTTTCAACACCTTTGAAATTTTTTTCATCATTTTTTTTTCAAGTAGGTATAAAAAATTTTCAACCCCGGAATTTGTTCTAAAAATACATATTTATTATTCTTCAACTCTGGAAATTTTCTCTCAAAATTAAATTTTCTCTCAATTTTTTTCCCTCGAAGTGAATTCTCAGAGTTTATAATTTTTACATATTTTGAATTTTTCATTTCAAAATTCCATTTTTTTTTTTCAGCTCAGTTCGAATGTTTTTCCAAGATTATTTTCTAGCTCTGAAATTTTTAGAATAAAAAAACTGAAAAAAATCGAGAGAATGTCAAGTTTTTAAAAATTTTAAGATCAAAAATTGAGATTTACAGTTGTTAAATTAAGTACCTACGTAATATTTATAAAATGAAAATTTTAACAGAAATGAAAATCGAAGAAATTGAAAAAAAAATCTTGGAGATTACAAAAAATTTCGAAAAAGAAAGTTTGGTGAGAGAAACAATTTATTGGAAGAGTTGAAAAAAATTGATATTAAGTACCTGGATATAAAAAAAAAATAAAAAGCTGGCAAAAATTGAAATTTTGAGAAAAGGGTAACTACAGTTGACAGCTGAGATAATGAGATGATCAATGTAGCAATGAAAATTGGAAATGATGACGAAAAAAAAATGAACGAGATCGCGCATAGTTTGGTACGGTCCCCACTCAAATCTTATTGACTTTTATAAAACGGCAAAAAACGATCATTTCCAGGTAAGTATATTGAATTTGTTGTTTCCTGTCATTTCCTTGAAAAACGAAAGCTTGAAAATTCTCCAACGCACCCTAATACCATATGATTTCCACCCAAATTGTTTTTATTCTCGAGAAACGACAAAAAACGATCAATTTTAGGTTTGTTGGATTCGTCGTTTCTTGTCGTTTCTTTAAAAAACGACAGAATAAAAATTCTCCAACCTACTAAAACCATGGTTTCCACTCAATTTTTTTTATTTTTAGAAAACAACAAGAATGATCATTTTTAGATATGCCGAATGCATCGTTTCTCGTCGTTTCTTCGAAAAACGACAGAACGAAAATCCTCCAACCTACCGAAACCGTAGTTACTATACTCAAATCTTTTTAATTTTAAAAAAGCGGCTGAAGACAAAGACAACGAGCTTTCGAAAATTAGCCATTTTGTAAAAAATACTGCAATAGTATCATACGAAAATTACGAGGGATTCCCCTTCTTCCACTCTTTTAAGGATTAGAATCGAAATGACGGTATGATTCTTTCACCATCTTAGGGAACCAACGAAAATTTTTTGAGCGAAATCGTAAGATTCGAGTTCATAACCTGCTCGAATTGACCTTGAATGAGCCACTGACGATTTGAAAAAAAATTTAATGAGCAATTTTTGGTCATTTTCAATTTTGAAGATGGTGATTACCTTGTTCAGTTTTATCAAAAATGTAAAAATTAATTTTGAAAAATACATTAGGTAGGTATCTAACAATGTTCGAAAAATTGAAATCTTTCTAACAATGTTCGAAAAATTGAAATCTTCTCCAATAACACACGTCGACAAAAATTTTTTTGCTCTGTTTCTGGGTTCTCATGCCGAAATTCTGATTCTAGAAACCCAAAATACATCACCTTGCTCAATCCTGGCTTCCAAAGTTTGCTTTTGAAGGGGGGGCAAAAAACAGATTTTTCGAGAACGATAAGCTTGAGCATTACAAAAAAATTGAAATTTTTGTTGACTAATCTTATAAAAAATTTTACGGCGAATCGAATGCCGCAAACCGCAGACCTCTTATCTTTTTTAGAAAAAAAGTTACAGCTCATTATTTCCGAAATTCTGTGAAAAATTGCATTTTTTGAGCCTTTTTTGCGGAAAAGTGAAATTTGCGAGAAAAGTCAGGGTTTTAAAGCCAAGACCATGGTGAAAGTTGCAGAAAATTTCATGGCGAGTCGGATGCCGCAAACCGGGAACCTCCATCTCTTTTATAGAAAAAAGTTACAGCTCATTCTTTCCAAAATTCTGTGAAAAATTTACATTTCATTTTTTCGCGAGAAAGGCGCGAAAAATGAAATTTTTTCATAGAATACTGGAAATGATGAGCTGTAACTTCTTTTCTAAAAAAGATGGAGGTTTGCGGTTTGCGGCATTTGATTCGCCGTAAAATTTTCTATTAGTTTAGTCAAAAAAAAAATCGATTTTTTTGTAATGCTCAGGCTTATTTCTCTTGAAACTCAGTTTTCCCCCCCTCCCACCACCCAAAGCAAACTTTGGTCAAAAAAATATTTTTTCCCTTCATTAGTTACAAAATAGCAATTTAAATTTAACAATCGGAACCCAGAAAAAAAAATCGTGTCGACCTGTCTAATCAATCAAACTTTCTACAACATACTAGAAAACTTCATTTTTCAATATTTCTTTAAGTAGGTACACTCTCCCAGATTATTTCCTTTATTGTTGAACTAAGATGAAAATTTATCAGGTAGAAGCAGAGAAGTCAAAAATTAAAATATTTCTAGATGGCTTTTGACATCCGTATTGACAACCATCCAAATCTGCCATTTTTTCATCTTCCGCAGAAAAAAAATCAATTTAATGATTTAGAATGCTGCTAAAAAAGAATATGTAGGTACGCCATTACCTACTGTACAGTGCACATAGCTTACGTAGGTACGTACATATGGTTATAATGATATTCTAAAGTAAGTTTTTTCAATTTTCCATTGTACCATTAAAAGAATTATTTTTCGTACAGCTCGCTTGGTTAAATTCGCATACCTATTTCTTTACATCATCATCATTTTTAATGGTTGAAATCTACAGACATCATTATGTACTTTGCTTTTTTACAAAATCAACTGTCGCAAACTGTGACTGTAAGGTAAATTTCCACAATGCGGTTTTCGAGTTGGGTTAAATTGCGATTTGAGAATCGTGGAATAATTAAACCACACTTCGGGCGAATAACAGATAGTTGCATGGTTTGCATGACATCTATTTATCCAAGGCTTCCTTTACGAATATTTTGAAACATTTTTTGATGTTGATTGAAGGAAAAACAAATTTTTACACAAGTTGGTGAATGTAAAGTGGTGAAGAGAAGATGATACCTATTTAAAATTAAAATTCGATACTTCGTCGAATTATAACTCGTCCACGTATCTACGAAGAATTGGTAAAAAAATTGTATTTCTCGTACGAAAAAAAAAAAAAGGAAAAAACTTTTACCTAGAAAAAAATAACATGGTGAAATTTCAAGTACTTGTAAAATAACAATACCGACATTTTCTTTACGCTGTACGCGAAAAACAACCTGCTAAAGAATAATGTATAATGGCGCAATTTGTTGAGTGAAAAAGTGTCTATTCGTTGTTTAGGAAAAAAAAAATCGGGCGCCATGCGAGGCGAAATTCTTTTTCAAACTCGCTCGCAAAGTACTTTTGGGAAACTTTTAGAGAAACTGTGAACGCGCCCGTTAACACTAACAACGAAAAAGTTAAATTTATTTAAAGTTGAATTTTTGGTCTATGAATGATAGAACACCGTAACGTACGGCGTTTCTCTCTCATCTTCGAGAGCTTAAAACTTCAAAGTTACCTGTTTCCATTTCGGAATTTTCTTTAAAGGTATGTGTTTTGACAAAAACTTTCATACTTTTTGATAGATTTAAAAAGAACACCGTGCTTAACGTTGGGTAAAAAATCCGCGCCGTGAGGAAAATTTTATTATTAAAATAACATGGCCTTTTTGTGTGTGTTAGGGTGTCTAAAAATATGGCTAGGGTAGGTACTTAATAATTGTGCCAGATCAGTTATTTTAGAATTGAAATTTCGAATTTTTTTGAAAATTTTCGGTTTACATTTTCCCAATTTTTTTTACTTTGAAATTTTCAACAAATTTTTAAAAAAAATTTGAGGAGGCGTCATGGCTGGAAATTTTTTTATTAGTTCGGCCAATTGGTCATGCATCACATAATTATATTTTTTTGGACCCTGAAATTAGGGCAACATGTTCAAAAAAAACGAAACCAAAAAAAACGTGATTTTTTACCATTTTTTTGTAGTAACAAGCAAGTTATCCCAACTCAGAGTAAAATTTTGATTCAAAATAGTCATAAATTGAAAGTACATCATAAATAAAATCCATTTCCAAAAATTCAAGGGCTGAAGTGCATTTTTCAAATTTTGAAATTTCAAAAAATTATCAAGATTCGAGAAATCCACTTCAGCACTTGAAATTTTGGAAATAGATTTTTTTATGATGTACTTTCAATTTATGACTAGTTTAACTTGACTCAAAATTTTACTTTGAGTCGGGATAACTTGCTTGTTCATGTTTTTTTTTGGTTTTGATTTTTTTTGACCATGTTGCCCCCAATTTCAGGGTCCAAAAAAATATATGTGATGCATAACCACTTGGCCGAACTAATAAAAAATTTCCAGCCATGAATCGCCCTCAATTTTTTTTAAAATTTGTTAAAAATTTCAAAGTAAAAAAAATTGGGAAAATGTAAATCGAAAATTTTCAAAAAATTATCATTCATACTACCCTACCCAACAAGATGTATAATCTGTGAAAATTTCAAAAATTTTTACCCACTCCTTCCAGAGTTATCGTGTGTTGAAATTTCGACATTGAAAGCGCGATAATTCCGAACGGGGTGGGGGTAGGGGAGGGGGGTCAAAATTTTTTTTGGGATGTTTCTAGACCATAAGTAACATTTTGGGCCAATTTTGACCAATTCTGGGTTAAGGGCCATTTTTGACCCTTATTAGGAAAGGCTCTTTGTTCTAGAAAATTCGAGTTGGATGAATGAAATAAAGAATTTTAAAATGCGTGTCGAAAATAATCGAAAATTCAGCTGAGGTACATTGGCAAATCACACAGTTTTTCATTTCCTTTTAATATTCACCCTTCATCTTTTTCAGCTCCCGGTGGCGAAGCGAATACGTACATTGTCAAATTCATTTTATTTTACAAACTATTGCACCCCATTTGGCGTGTGGGTTACCAGCACATAGAATAGAGGTATGATGGCATGATAAAATCATCTGCATTGCAAATACCGCCAACAAGTTCACAGTGCCGCAACCTACATTGATATATTTCGCGACTAGCTCAAAAAACAGTTTCACCTCTTCGCATCTTCAAATTGCTTATTCATATTTTAGGTAGCTGCCTGCAAATAAAACCAAAATCTGAAACGATCTTGTTTTATTGAACTTATTTTGCTAGTTTACGAGTATGTTGGGCGTGGGAGTGTTTGACAGCGTTTTACGTGTAACGATGTTTTTGTTTTTGTTTGCATATTTTTTTTTCGCAGGGACGGAGGCGAATGTTATTTTGTATGGTGTGTGTTGAGCTTTTACGTCATGAGGTTTGAAATATCAACAGATTTAAATCTTGGAATAATGCAGGATGTAATGTTGTACAGGGAAAGGATATGGCTGGAAAATATTTTTGGATGTTTTGCTGCTAGTGTGAGATTGAAATTAGGTGTTTTGTATACGTGGGTATTTTGTAAATTAAAAGCTTATTTGGTGGAAGTGTGTAGTCTAAGATTTTTTTGAAGCTTTTCAAATGGAAAAATTGATGTTTTTCACAAGTTTTTTCCTATCCGGATACTTTCATCCCCCCTTCCCCTCATGGGACAAAAATATGCTATCCAATTTTAACTTTCTCAACGATGAAAAAATTTTTCAATAGTAAGTAATACTTGAAAATGATGAGAGTAAGAATCCAGGACCAAACTTGGGCAAAGATATCAGGGGAGGGGGTAAAAATGAAAAGTTTGCTAACGAATATTATTATTGAAAAAAATTGCTCACTCATACCGAAAAAAATGAAAAATTTTTCAATTAGTGGGATTGGAAATGAAAAACAAAAATTCGTGCTTTTTTGAGCTACTTTTTTGATTTCTAAAAAATCGTTGGTGTCCATTTCCTTCTAAAAAAAATCGAACAGTTTTTGAAAATTTCATTAGAGATTGCCTCAACACTTATCCTTATTTTCCAACGGCACTTTGGGTGCTCGGCTCGGTTAGGTCACTTTCGTGTGACTTGCGTTTTTTACATGATTACGTGAGCCTGTTTTACGGTTGATTTTTTTTCAAAGTCCACATTCCGACGTTTCTTTTAACTTCAAAATTTTTCTTGACAAGGTAGGAAAATTTTGATTTTTGAAGTTGAAAAAAAAATTCGTAAAAAATTTAGACCTCGTCAAGAAAAAGAAATATTATTTAAAAGTTGAAAAAAATTCAGACCTCGTCAAGAAAAATTTTGAAGTTGAAAAAAACGTCGGAATGTGGACTTTGAGAAAAAAATCAACCGTAAAATAGGCTCACGTAATCACGTAAAAAACGCAAGTCCCACGAAAGTGACCGAACCGAGCCGAGCACCCAAAGTGCCGTTGGAAAATAAGAATAGGTGAAAAAACTACGGAAATTTTTTGAAAAATACCATTCCAGATTGTCAGGTTTCCTTATAGGTAAATAAGAAAGGCATATTTTTTTTAAAAAAAATCATAAAATTCAGTGGTCTGGATTAGAAGGGAAAGAAGTTTATACAATAAGTTCATTTTCTAACAATTTGTCTCCAAAAAAATGAATGTTCTAGAAAAATAAAACGTCAAAAAAATGATAAGAACCAAAATTGTAGAAATTAAATTTCCTTTCTGCATATCTACAGCAATCAAAATTTTACTAGGAATTGCTGCTTTTGTGGAACCATGTTTTCAAGCCAAGTTGAAAACTGAGATTTGACGATTTTAACTTTTTAATCGCTTTATGCAGAAAGGAAATTTAATTCTTCATAATTTTGATTTTCATCATTTTTATCGCAGAACGTTGCATTTCTCTGGTAATTTCACTTTTTTGGAGAAAAGTCTTCTGAAAATGAACTATAGATTTTACAAAAAAGGTAAAAGTTCTTCCTCAGAAAACGGCAGGCAGTGCCTCACCAATTATTTTTCTATGAGAGTTGAATTCCCAAAGTAGGTACAAAAAATTAGTTAATCAAATTTAACTTCTTTTTCAAAAAATATTGAATTTTTAGATGTGAATTCGTATAACTGAATAACTCTTAAATACAAGATGTTTTTTCTACCACAAAGGCTCACTCCTTGAATTAGGTATGGTAATTTTTGTAAGCTGAAAATTACCTCAAGGCTTTCCTATAATTTTGGTTGAAATGCAAACTTGATAGTTTCATTTTTTGTTTGCGATTTGAGATAGCAATGAAAAATATCGACGTGCTTAGGTATTGCTTATAATAATTTATAAAAAAATACAGGCAAGATATGTTGGTTTTAAAAATTAAAAGAAATTGTATAAAAGCTCGATGAAGATTGTCGAAAAATCTAAATCAACAGATTTCAATGGATTTCGGGTGTAGGTAAGTAAGAACAAGGTAATTCGACCCACTCATTGTTTTTATTCAGAGCAGTGATGGAAGGATAAAAAGCATGGCCCAATGCTTCTTTAAGTAAATTAATAAACATCATGTGCTCTTTAGTGAGATACCATGTTCCAAATAATTCAAAAAATACATCGGTGAACTCTTGATCGGGAGGTTTTCTCGCACAACGATCAAATAGCTTAAGGACACATATTCGAGTCATGGTATACATCATCCGAGAAGATCTGGCCATTGTTGCAGCAAATCTTTTATACACGGTTTCCATATCCGGATATTTGGTCGGATTTTTAATATGGATCCTTTTGAGTTTTTCTTGAATAATCGAGGCGTTATAATAATCGAGGTGAGGAAGATCTGATGGCGATGTGGAAAACAAATTATAATATAATTTGAATGGTTTTTCAATTCTCGCTGTCGGCGGTTTATAATTTTTGTACCCAAAATGGTTATCTATTTCTCTGTCAGTCTCATCATCAATCCAACGGTCGTGCGTTTTATTTAAAGAGACAAAATCCGGAGGATATTCTACATCCGACGAAGCTGTATGAAAATAGAGCTCTCTGGCATCACTGAGTACGTGTTGAATATCTACTCTAATACCAGTGAGAGAAGAACAGAAAGAAAAATCGAACTGTAAAATAATTTTTTAAAAAAACACACCGTTAGAGTTGAATGTACCAATACTGCAAGTTGACTTCGTTTGATACGTTCCATTAATGATTTGCGCTTACGCGTTTCCATGTATCTCCTAATGAACGTATTTTGGATTCTGATTCTTTTTTTTTAAAATAACGCTTTAAAATTCTTCGGATTAAAGGGTCGGAAAAATTATTCATTAATGTTTGTTCTTCTGAAGTGAATTCAAACGATTCTGGGTCTATTGGAATCTCTGGAATACAAAGAATTTATAATGCTACCTATATAGATAGAGGATTACGTATGCATATTCTGAGATGAATACAAATGAATAGGTAAGTACCTACTTCTATGTAGATTAGGGTGGAGTGAAAAAAAAAACCATTTGAATTTTGACCAAATTTGGTGGGGTGATTTACTTTGAGTGGGAGACAATCTAAAAAAAATTTGAGCTCCCAGGGGGCAAGGGAAGGGAAGCAGGGGGTGCTCAAAGTGCATCTCCTTTTGAAAACAACGCTTGTGATATTCTAATATGTATTATGAACTCGTATCTAAGCATTTTTTTCCATCAAGTTGATTGGACCAATTTTTTCTCCCAGTCAAAAAAAGGCCAACACTGGCTGCACTGACGTGTAAAATTTTCAAAAAATAATTTTTAAATTTTCATTTCTGATGATTGAAAATGAAAATACAATTATTGTGCATTTTTCAAACGATAAAAAAATGAATTCGAGATCAACGTAAATTCTATACTGTAGCATGTCACAATTTATAACTGGCTACACTGACACGCAAAATTTTCCAAAAAATTTGCGAAATATACCTATACTTCTAGTGATGAAAAAAAAATCATAATATTTTCAAGCGAAAACGTAATCAATTCAGTTTGGTATTAATTCTGTGTTTTGGAATTTTACGATTCGCTGTTGGCTGCACTGGTGTATAAAATTTTTTATTTTTTTTTTCAAAATTCACTTTCAGTAATTGAAAAAAAAAATTGTTCAATTACTCGATGAAAACAATTCATTCCAGCTTGGTGAAAAATTCATATTATTGGAATATTGCAATCTGCAACTTTTCGACCCCCTGGTAGCGGTCTGAATTTTGATCGAAGGAGGACGGCGATGGTTCAGGGAGATGTAGAAACTCAAATCGCATCTTTTAAGTGCTGTGACGGCTTCTCGTTCTCACACACTTTTGATTGGCTGAACCCCCCCCCCCCCCCCCCCCCAAAAAAAACGCGTTTTTTCAAAAGGAGATGCACTTTGAGCACCCCCTGCTTCCCTTCCCTTGCCTCCCGGAGGCTCAAATTTTTTTGGGGTAGTCTCCCACTCAAAGTAAACCACCCCACCAAATTTGGTCGAAATTAAAGATATGTATGGTTTAATGTAAGTAGATGATACATTAATGGAATGGGAGTGTGTCAGTATTTTATTTTAATAAGTATCTATTTCAGTTTTTGAACTGAGATATGGTACAGTACATATATAGGTTCCTAGCTTCCTACGTTAAGCTTTTAAACGTCTGCTTGATTTTACAGAATTTCATTTCAACGTTCACAAACAAAATATATCTAATAGAGGATGATATTTTTTCTACATTTAGAATTACATTTTGTAGTTCTAAGCTTGTATTTTTCTACAATGATTTGAACTGAAGATATTTGATTTTTGAAAGGAATAAAATTTGTTTAGGTACTCACGAAATTTTTTTTCATCGGTTCCATTTTCTTTACAAGAATCAACAGGAAAAGTAATCATAGTTAATAATACCAGACAAATAAATTTCCATGCTGTAGTGCTTCTGATCCTGAGAGAATGATGTACTAAAAACGTCATTTTTTTCAGTTTGGAATTGAAAAAAAAATTGAAAAACTGATCTAGATGCTGGTAGGGGTACAGTAATAAAAAAAATTGATCAACCAGAAATAATCAGCGAATGTAAGTAGGTACTTACTCGTAATTCGATAAAAAAAAATAATTTTCAAAACATAGTTTGCGCAATACTTTATTTGATTAGCGGATATTTTGTTATATCGAGTGGATAATTCAATTCATTTTTAATCAGCATCAGAAAAAAAGATAACGTCATTGGATCAATATGCCATGCCCTACATAAAGCAAAATTGTGACAAGAGGAAAGAGATTTTGAGACTTACTCATCTGGTAATGTTGCACCAAAAATTGAATTTAATCTTCAACACAACCGGAAATAATGATTTGCTGATAGGTTGGGTTTATTTCAGGAGAAAAATTGATTTCATTCCCTCTGTGGTTATTTAAATAGATAGGTATCTAGCTTTACTTAATTGACCAGGTGATTTATGGAGCAATTTTTCGATTTTTTTTTTTTGAAAAAAAATTGAACGTTGAACTCCGAAATTAAGAACTTATAAAATAGGTGTTAATTGCACAATCAATACAGAAGCTTTACAGAATTTCAACAAAATCTTTGCAGAATCCTGATAGAATTGTTGCTGACTTAATTTTTGCAGAATTGTCAGACTTTCTGCAGGAATTTTGCAAGATTTCTGCACTGTTTGCGTGCATTTCTTAATTACTTACTTACCACAGGAAAATTCAATGAAAAACATTGGAATGCTTACTGCTTTTTATATTTATATACTTTTATTTAAAAAAATAAAGGATACCGCATTTTAAACATGAAAAAGTAAATCAGTTATCGGAATAAAAGCATGAATTGAATACCTGTTATCAAAAAATCTAAAATGATATTTTTCAACGGATATCGGTGTAGGTGCGTAATCCCCCAACCCATAAGAAAGGTATTTCAACCCATTCATTTTTTTTGTTCCGAGCAGGGATAGACCGCAAAACCGTAGAACTGCCCGATGCTTCCAGAAGTAAGTTGATGAACATCATGTGCTCTTTAGTGAGATACCACGTTCCAATTAATCCAAAAAATACATCGGTGAACTCTTGATCGGGAGGTCTTCTCGCACAAAGACCCCATAGCTTATAGGTAGATATCTTCATCATGATACGAGCCATCCGATAAGATCTGGCCATAGTAGCAGCGAATCTTATACAGGGTGTCCCGTCTCAATATGGACGCCCCTTAGCCAGTAATACTACAACTCATGCTGAGTCGATGTAAGTAGGTTTGCCTACCTTTGGGATTGAAGGGGCAGAATTATGCACTTCGAAAAAATTTTCGTTTCAAATTTTGGTTGACGTTTTTAATCGAGCGCAACTCAACAACCAAGAGAGGTAGAAAGTTGCGCTTTGCAGCAACGGATAGCCCACATTCTCTAGAATTTTTCTATGCGATTGATAATTTTTGTTGGTGAATTAGGGTGGGTGTACCGGGCCAATAATTCAAAAAAAACGTTTAAAAAAGTTGATAATTTTTTCTATTTTTGTGAATAACTAAAAAAGTTGTCCTCTTCAGCTACCATTATTAGTAGTGTTTCTAGAAGAAAAAACTCCGATCTTTTCAATGGCGCAAACCCCACTCCTCTATCTTGCTCGAATCAAAAGTTAGAAGCCTTTAATTTTGAAAAAAACACGCGAAAAATTGTACTTTTTTAATTTTTCAAATTTCAAAAAATTCTATCTTTGCAACAAAACGAGATAGAGGGATGCGGTTTGCAGCATTGAATTAACCAAGTATTACACTACACAGCGTAATGAATAATGGACTTCAATTTTACAAATACAAATTTTTTATAAAAAAATTTCAAAAAATTTTTTGACCAAAAAATTTTTTATTGAAGAATTAAATGATATTATTAAAATTTTGCGTAGTGTTATACTAGATTAATTCAACGCTGCAAACCCCATCCCTCTATCTCATTTTGTTGCAAAGATAGAATTTTTTGAAATTTGAAAAATTAAAAAAGTACAATTTTTCGCGTGTTTTTTTCAAAATTAAAGGCTTCTAACTTTTGATTCGAGCAAGATAAAGGAGTGGGGTTTGCGCCATTGAAAAGATCGGAGTTTTTTCTTCTAGAAACACTACTAATAATGGTAGCTGAAGAGGACAACTTTTTTAGTTATTCACAAAAATAGAAAAAATTATCAACTTTTTTAAACGTTTTTTTTGAATTATTGGCCCGGTACACCCACCCTAATTCACCAACAAAAATTATCAATCGCATAGAAAAATTCTAGAGAATGTGGGCTATCCGTTGCTGCAAAGCGCAACTTTCTACCTCTCTTGGTTGTTGAGTTGCGCTCGATTAAAAACGTCAACCAAAATTTGAAACGAAAATTTTTTCGAAGTGCATAATTCTGCCCCTTCAATCCCAAAGGTAGGCAAACCTACTTACATCGACTCAGCATGAGTTGTAGTATTACTGGCTAAGGGGCGTCCATATTGAGACGGGACACCCTGTATAAGCGGTTTCCATATTCGGGTATTTGGTCGGATTTTTAAAGCGGATCTTTTCCAATTTTTCTTGAATAATTGAGACGTTGAAATGATTTTGGTAAGGAAGATCTGATGGCGGTGTGGAAAACAAATTGTAATATAATTTGAATGCTTTTTCGATTTTTGATGTTGGTGGTTTATAATTTTTGTACTGGGAAAAGTTATCTAGTTCTTCAGTTTCATCGTCAATCCAACGATCGTGTGTTTTATTCAAAGAGGCAAAATCCGGAGGATATTTGACATCTGACGAAGCTGGTTGGAAGTAGAGCTGTTCGGCATCATCAAGCACATATAAAAGTTTTTCTTTAATACTAGAAATTCCATTAATGAAATGCGTAATAAACTGTAAAATAATTTTTAAAAAGACCTTGAGGTAGAGTTGAATGTATACGTACCTACTTACCAATTATAACTTTATAATAATTATTTACACTTACATTGTCCCATGCTCCCAATTTCACTAATGCACTTTTTTTGAATTCAAATTCCATTTCTCGGAGATCATTTTTGAAAATTCGTCTATATATAGGATCATTAAATTTATTTATTCGATTTTGTTCTTCTGAAGTGAATTCGAGCGTTTCTGGAATTTCTGGAATCTCTGAAACTCAGGCTATTGAAATTATTGAAAGGAGGGAAACCGAGACAGTAAAATCATTACTGCAGATGAATAATTTTCTAAACTTGACTTGATTTCACGAATTCGCACATTTCTCTTCAACTTCAGAATGAAAAAATATAACTTCAAAGCAGCTATTTTTTTTCTCACATCACGGTTTTTTGTACAACAGTTTTCTTTATACTTTTTGATACCTATGTTTGATAAATACTTCAAGCATATCACAGATCGTATCGAAGGTATTGGATCTTTGTAAAAAAAAAATTGCGGTTACTCACGAAATTCTCCATCAGTTCTATTCTCTTCGCAATGAGCCGAAATAGTATTCACAATGGATAAAATTAGGCAAAAAAATTTCCAAGTCATGATTCTTCAATTTACATTTTTCAGGGCAACATAAAAAATTTTAATCGTCGAGAAAATAGTTATAGGGACATGGGTACTGAGAAATTTTGTACAAAATGATGTTACCGACAAACTTATTTCAGCTGTTTTTAATGAACGGTTGAAAAAATTAGATGGGTAGATATAGTGGTAGAAGTATGGTAATGAAAATACATACATTAAGTAATCCACAAATATCATTTCATATACTTAGGTACTGGTACTTTGATAAGTGTTCCTACTCTTTTTCAAATTAAGACGCAATACTTTTTGAAGCATCAGATAATATTTTTACCATTAAATTGATAACTCAAATCTTTTCTGTTAAGTATGATTCCAATTAGGTACCCATTAGAATTCATTGATGAACTGTTTTGGTTTTTTCTTTGTATCAATTGAAATGGAATAAAAATAGTAGGTTTCTACTTAGGTGTACCTTCTTACACAAAAGGGATATGAGAATTTTGCGCCAGGAGCATTGAAAATCAAATGATTGACTGATACGATGTAGGAGATGAGGCAAAAAATTGAAATCGTATTCAGATAATTTTTATAATTCAAATGAGGTTCTGGGCTTGATGATGTTATTTTTATCAACGCAGACTAAAAAATCAAAGAGGAATATAGGTATGGGTATGGCTGTAGGTGAGTTGATTCCCAAAGAAAAGTTCGTGTAAAATGTAGGAAAATTGATTCTTTTTTTTTTTGATCTGTACGAATTTATTACCCTTTTTTTAAGGAGTGAGTATGCGAATTGAATTGATTCCCATTTTTTTGGCATAGTATGTTTGACTTTCTTATCAAGTAAGTAAGTAGGCACATAGAATTTTTATGTTTTGGTGATTTTTATTTGGGTAGAGATACCTATATATTTTTTGCAAAGGTTGTGGCATTGTATAATAGGAATTTTTGTAAATTCTTAGAGAATTTCTCTGTTTAGGGGCCCAAATAGGACCAAAGTTTATAAAAATAGGTCACAGCGTAAAATTTTAGAAATAATATGGACTTTGATCTAATTTTCCAATTTTTTAAATCCGTTTTTCATATTTTTTAGAAATGTTTTAGGGGAGAGGAAGGCAAGTTGGCGAATCGTTCATTCCATCCAGTGTAATATAGGTAGGGCCACCCAATTTTTACTGTAGGTACCTTGTAACGTGGTCTAACTATGTACTGTGTAACTTCTCCCTAAAACCAGATCAATTCAGATTTATTTACGAAAACGTGAAAAGTGATCACTTTTTTTTGGTTTTTCGTTTTTTAGAACTTGAATGTTCATTTCCTGAGATAGGTTAAAATTTCAAATTATTTTTTTACATGATAAAAGTACTCTACTGTACATAATGTGATAGTTACCGGCGAGTTTCAATCATAAATTGTATCAGAAAAAATTGGCTTGGAGGCAAGATAGCGAATCGCCTTTTTTGGTCACTGTAATATAGGTCAAATAATAAGATATTCTGGTAGGAAAAACTTCAAGCTACAAAATGCGTTATCAACGTGCCTTCAAAACCCCATAACTTTTTTTTAGCCGAAGTTGAAGCTTGACATCGCCAACTTGCCTCCCTCTCCCCTACCCACATTTCATTAGAGTATTCTGCGGCGCTATGCACATCGAGAGAATTGAAAATTGAAAAATTCAAGTCTTATTCTCGAATTTAGGAGGTCCAATCCAATGTTTTTTTTGAAAAAAATCGAAAAATATGCTCAATTTTTTTCCGAAAATATGAATTTGAACTAGCATGGCGGTTACAAATTGTTGAAAATTACGCTTTAATCGATCAAATAGGTATCTAATAAATAATGGATAAGCGATTCTCATTTTTAGGTAGGTACCTACTGAAGTTCATGTGACTGTCCAGAAGAAAAAAGGAACATTCATCAGAAAAATGTGGAATATATTTTTCTTGCTAATATGAGTACTCAGATCTTCTAAAAGTTATTATAAAACTGCTTGTGGAAACCCCTACCTCCATAAAAACATTTAAGCGAATAAAAATTGATTTTGTAATGTAAGCAATTTTAGGCGTCTATTGTGATTTAGCGATTTTCGACCTTTTTTTTTTTGGAACAGATTGGTAATTTTGGTTACAATACTATTCGTAGGTACCTACTAGGTGGGTACTTCTCTGTAATCGTAAACTTGATGATTTTATTTTTTATTTGCGATTTGAGAAAGCAATGAAAAATATTGACATGCTTAAGTATTACTAATAATAATTTATAAAAAAAAAAAAAAACGGTAGGATACGTTCATTTTCAATATTGAAAAAATTGTATAGAAGCTTGATCAGAGGCGGTTCGAGCATAAACTTTTAGAGGGGTAATGATGTTCAAAAATGCCGACTAAAAAATTCAAAATTGCCAAGTAAAAATTCTGAAATTTGAAATTTTGTGTTGCAACAGATCAGCTTCGAAGATTATAGGTAGTTTTAATGTGAATAGAAGGTAAATAAATTTGGCCCGAGCGAAGCGAAGGGAAAAATTTTGAGCGGAATATGTACTTTCTTTAATTTCAAGTCCAATAAAACAATGTTATAAAATAATTATCTAAATTGAGTAAAAAAAAAAACGACCATTTGTACCTACTTAAAAAATGTTCAAAAAGAAACACGATATAAGGCCGAGCGTAGCGAGGCCAAAGCTTTTGAAAAATTTAAATTCTTGACTTCAAAAATGAGTTTTGATTAGAAAAAATCTGATAAAACAAGTTGAAATAATTTTGAAGAAAAATATCATTTTTGTTGAATTTGGATTGTTTCAAAAGTATGAAAGAAAAAAAATCAATGAGGCCGAGCGTAGAGAGGCCGAAATTTTTGGAAAATATCGGTTTGGAAAGTAAATAATTTTGAAGTTGGACTGTGTTTTATGAAAGAGGACTACAAACTTGTAGAAAGGCTCAATTTTTTATTGATTGTGCTGCAAAATTTCTACAATTTTTTCAATTGACATTTCTGAGATTTTGCCGACTCTCCTTATATTTCCAAAATTTTGCCGATTTTGCCGACTGAAAATATGTCTGGGGGTATTATCCCCCCCCCCCCATCGCGCCACCCCTGAGCTTGATATATAATGTCAAAAAATTTTAATCAACAGATTTATTTCGTTATAGGTTTAGAGCCTAAATATTTCAAAAACATAAAACGGTAATTCAACCCATTCATTTTTTTTATTCAGAGCAGGGATGGAATTAACCGTAATGTGGCCCAATGCTTCCTCAAGTAAATTAATATACATCATGTGCTCTTTAGTGAGATACCATGTTCCAATTAATCCGAAAAATACATCTGTGAATTCTTGATCGGGAGGTGCTCTCGCACAAAGATCTCTTAGCTTAAAGACACATATTTGTGTCATGGCATACATCATCCGAAAAGATCTGGCCATTGTTGCAGCAAATCTTATATAAAAGGTTTCCATATTCGGATATTTGGTCGGATTTTTAATATGGATATTTTTGAGTTTTTCTTGAATAATCGAAGCGTTATAATAATCGAGGTGAGGAAGATCTGATGGCGATGTGGAAAACAGATTGTAATATAATTTAAATGGGGTTTCAATTCTCGCTGTTGGCGGTTTATAATTTTTGGTCTGAAAAAATTAATTTCTTCCTTCATTAGTCTCATCATCAATCCAACGGTCGTGTGTTTTATTCAAAGAGACAAAATCCGGAGGATATTTCACTTCTGACGAAGCTGTATGAAAGTAGAGCTCTTTGGCATCAGCGAGTACATGTTGAATATCTATTCTAATACTACTGAAAGAAGGACAGAAATAAAACTCGAACTGCAAAATAATTTTTTAAAAAACAATGTTAGAGCTGAATGTATCAATATTGCAAGTTGACTTTGATTTGATAAGTAGGTACGTTATGTATTAATGATTTGCACTTACGCGTTTCCATCTACTTTCTAAAGAATGTTTTTTCATTTTTAATTCTGTTTTTTTAAAAAAATTCTTTATCATTCGCCGGGATCGAGGATTTGTCACATTTTTCATTATTGTTTGTTCTTCTGAAGTGAATTCAAACGTTTCTGGAACTTTTGGTATCTCTGGAATGCAAGGAATTTATAATGGTAGGTACCTATATAGATAGAGGATTACGTATGTATATTTGAGATGAATACAAATGAGTAGGTACCTACTTCTATGTAGATACCTTAATGGAGTGCGTGGGCGTAGCCGAAAATCTAACCAGCTATTGTTGTATTGTTCTCATGATTAATGATGTAAAATAGCCGATAATCTTACCAAGGGGGGAAAATGGCCAAAAATCTAACCAGAAGCAAAGATACAAGACAGTGAACCCTGGAACTCAAATACCTTTATAAAATCACTGCTCATACCGCTGAATGTTGTTTCGACTTTTTTTATAAGTCCAAAATATTTACGTCGTCATTTTCAAACAGGTTAGAATTTTTTGTAGAAGTTTTCCAAATTTTTTCCTCGTATTTTTTCAAACTCTTATTTTTTTCTGCGAATGCATTCAACTGAAATTTTTTTCTGATGTTATTTTTCCGCGACCAAATTTTTTTCTGACATAAATTTTCTACGACCAAATTTTTTCTCATATTTTTTGAATAGCAATTTTTCTGATGCAATTTTTCCTCCGTATTTTTTTTTTTTGAAGAATTTCTCCACATCTAAATTATTTTCGTAGCATTTTTTCACCTCTATTTCTTCCCTCAAAATTTTTATGATATCAATCAAACAGAAATTATTTTTTCAAAAAAATATGTAAGTTCAACATTGAAAAATTTTTTCAGGGAAAATCTCAGTGGAGAAAAATTACGTCAGAAAAATTTCAGGTGAGAAAATTATAATAAGTAAGTAAAAAATTCGACTGTGGAAGAATAACATCAGAAAAAAAATCAATTGAAAAAATTACGAGGAAAAAAATTGAAAAACTTATACAGAAAATTCTAATCTGTTTAAAAATGACGTAAATATTTTGGACTTTGAGAAAAAAAAGTCGAAGCGATATTCAGTGATATGAGTAGTGACGTCCTCAAGGTATTCGAGATTGTTCACCTGTCAGTCAACAGCAGGGGATCATGTCTGGTTAGATTTTCGGAAACGCCGGGAGTGGGTAAGGATATGTATGTATTTTAATACCTAGGTAAGTATTTTTTTTTTTGAGCTGAGGTATAGGTAAGTGCATAAAGCTTATAAAGGTCTGCTTGATTTTAGAGATTTTCATTTCAACGTTCTCCAACAAAATGCAATATCTAGTGAATCATATTTTTTTACTATAAATTTAGAATTACATTTTGTAATTCTAAGCTTGTATTTTTCAACAATGAGTTGAACTGAAAGATATTAGATTTTTGAAAGAAAAAATTTTTTTATAGGTACTCACGAATTTTTTTTTCATCGGTTCCATTTTCTTTACAAGAATCAACAGGAAAAGTAATCATAGTTAATAATACCAGACAAATAATTTTCCATGCTGTAATGTTTCTGATCCTGAGAGAATGATTTACTGAAAACGTCATTTTTTTCAGTTTGGAATTGAAAATGGTATCCATATGTTGGTAAATAGTGAATACCTATAATACAAAACTATGTTTGTGGAATGTAATATACTCAATTCAGAAACTTTTTAATATGAATTGAAAAACTGATCTAGACGCTGGTAGGGGTACAGTAATATGAAAAATTGATAAACCAGAAATAATCAGCGAGGTACTCGTAATTCGATAAAAAAATAATTTTCAAAGCATAGTTTGCGCAATAGGTACTTTATTTTGATTATCAGATATTTTGTTACATCAAGTGGATGATTCAATACATTTTTAATCAGCATCAGAAAAAAAGTTAACGTCATTGGTTCAATATGCCATGCCCTACAAAAAGCAAAAATTGTGACAAGAGGAAAGAGACTTACTTAGGTACATATTTGGTAATATTGCAACAAAAATTGAATTTAATCTTCAACACAACCGGAAATAAACGTGTGACCGATCAAAGCAGGTTAAAATTGCATAAGAAGCACGAATATAGGGGCAAAATTGTAATTTGAGCAATTTTGAGAAATTTTTAGCCCAATATGAGCCCATTTTTGAGTAATTTGCAAAAAATTGTCGAGTGCGCTATCGAAGTAGTGTAAAATTTTACAATAAGCATAAAAATATGGGTAAAAATATAATTTGAGCATTTTTGAGTCATTTCGAGCCCAAAATAAGGTCATTTCTTGAGTATATTTTTAAGAAGTTGACGAGTGATCTATCTAAATAGGTTAAAATTTCACGAGAAGCATAAATATATGGATGAGATTGTAATTTGAGCATTTTTGAGAAATTTTGAGTACGCTCCTATTTCTGAGTTGAAATAATTGACATCTGCGCTCTATGAAAATGAGTTAAAATTTCGCCAAAAATCCCAAGAAACGATTTTTTTTCAGATTAACGTTTGAAAAATTCGAGAGCGATAAAATTTTCGAGTGTTTGAAAAAAGAGCCATTGATCTATAGAAAGAGGGCAAAATAAAATTTTTGACCTGTAAGTACTTAAAATTCTCAAAAAATGCTCAAAAGTAATTATGGTTAACAATTTCAAGATTTTGGTAAAATTTTACCCTATGTTCATTACATACACTCCAAATTTTTGAAAATGCTCAAAAAATTGTCTCATTTTGGGTTCAAAATGTCTCTAAAATGCTGAAATTACAATTTCATCCATAGGTATATTTATGTTTCTCGTGAAATTTTAACCCATTTTGATAGGTTACTCGTCAACTTCTTAACAATGCTCCAGAAACGGTCTTATTTTGGGCTGAAAATGGCTCAAAAATGCTCAGATTATATTTTTGCCCGGATTTTTATGCTTTTTGTAAAATTTTAACCTACTTTTGATAGGTCACTCGACAATTTTTGCAAATTACTCAAAAATGGGCTCATATTACGTTGCACTCCGAAATTAACAACTTACAAAATAGGTGTTAATTGCATACCTAATCAATGCCGAAGTTTTGCACAATCCTGGTAGAATTTGTAGTTGACTTAATTTTTGCAGAATTTTTCAGACTTTCTGCAGGAATTTTGCAACACTTCTGCACTGCTTGCATGCATGGAAAATTTAACGAGTTTGTTCTTCATTACTTACCACATGAAAATTCAATGAAAAATATTGGAATGCTTTGCGGCTTTTCATAATTTATTTATTAAAAAAATGAAAGGTAAGTAAGTACCTCATTTTAAAAATAAAAAAATTAATCAGTTACCGGAATAAAAGCGTGAATTGAATTTTATCGAAAAATCTAAAATGATAGATTTCAACGGATTTCAATGATGGTGCGTAACCTCCCGAACCATAAAAATGGTATTTCAACCCATTCATTTTTTTTGTTCCGAGCAGGGATAGACCGCAAAAGCAAAGAATGGCCCGATGCTTCCTTAAGTAAGTTGATGAACATCATGTGTTCTTTAGTGAGATACCACGTTCCAATCAATCCAAAAAATACATCGGTGAACTCTTGTTCGGGACCACAAAGATGCCATAGCTTAAAGGTACTTATTAAACTCATGATATAGGCCATCCGAGAAGATCTGGCCATAGAAGCAGCAAATCTTATATAAACGGTTTCCATATTTGGATATTTGGTCGGATTTTTAATATAGATATTTTTGAGTTTTTCTTGAATAATTGAGGCGTTGAAATAATTTTGGTAAGGAAGATCTGATGGCGGTGTGGAAAACAAATTGTAATATAGTTTGAATGCTTTTTCGATTCTTGCTGTTGGTGGTTTATAATTTTTGTACTGAAAAGGGTTATCTTGTTCTTTGTCAGTCTCATCATCAATCCAACGGTCGTGCGTTTTATTTAAGGAGACAAAATCTGGAGGATATTCCACATCTGACAAGGCTGGTTGAAAGTAGAGCCGTTTGGCATCATCAAGCACATGTTGAAGACTTACTTTAATATCAGCAATTCCATTAATAAAATGTACAATAAACTGTAAAATAATTTTTAAAAAAACCTTGAGGTAGAGTTGAATGTATATACGTACTTACCAATTATAACTTTATAATAATTATTTACACTTACATTGTCCCATTGTTCCAATTTTACCAATGCATTTTTTTTCAATTCAAATTCCATTTCTCGGAGATCATTTTTGAAAATTCGTCTGTATATAGGATCATTAAATTTATTTATTCGATTTTGTTCTTCTGAAATGAATTCGAGCGTTTCTGGAATTTCTGGAATCTCTGAAACTCAGGCTATTGAAATTATTGAAAGGAGGGAAACCGAGACAGTAAAGTCATTACTGCAGATGAATAATTTTCTAAAATTGACTTGATTTCACAAATTCGCACATTTCTCTTCAACTTCAGTATGAAAAAACAAAGCTTCAAAGCAGTTATTTTTTTTTCTCAAATCACGTTTTTTTGTACAACAGTTTTCTTTATACTTTTTTATACCTATGTTTGATATTGTGGTTCTGTTTTAGATATCCTGAATACTTCAAGCATATCACAGATCGTACCGAAGGTATTGGATCTTTGTAAAAAAAAATTGTGGTTTACTCACGAAATTCTCCATCAGTTCTATTCTCTTCGCAATGAGCCGAAATAGTATTCACAATGGATAAAATTAGGCAAAAAAATTTCCAAGTCATGATTCTTCAATTTACATTTTTCAGGGCAACATAAAAAATTTTAATCGTCGAGAAAATAGTTATAGGGACATGGGTACTGAGAAATTTTGTACAAAATGATGTTACCGACAGACTTATTTCAGCTGTTTTTAATGAGCGATTGAAAAAATTAGATGGGTAGATTTAGTGGTAGAAGCAGATATGGTAATGAAAATACATACATACATTAAGTAATCCACAAATAATCATTTCATATACTTACTGGTACTTTGATAAGTGTTCCTACTCTTTTTCAAATTAAGGCGCAATACTTTTTGAAGCATCAGATAATATTTTTACATTAAATTGATAACTCGAATCTTTTCTGTTAAGTACGGTTCCAATTAGGTACCCATTAGAATTCATTGATGACCTGTCTTGGTTTATTCGTTATATCAATCGACATGGAACGAAAATATTTAATAGGTCCCTATACTTGGGTGTACCTACTTGTACAAAAGGGATATGAGAATTCTGCGCCAGGAGCATTGAAAATCAAATGATTGACTGTTACGAAGTGGGAGATGAGGCAAAAAACAATTGAAATCGTATTCAGATAATTCTTATACTTCAAATGAGGTTCTCGGCTTGACGATGTTATTTTTATCAACTGCAGACTAAAAATCAAAGAGGAATATAGGTGTGGATGTAGGTGAGTTGATTCCCAAAGAAAAAATCGTGTAAAAATGTTGGGGAATTGATTCTTTTTTAAAATCATGTACGAATTGATTTCCATTTTTTTTGGCATAGTATGTTTTACTTTCTTTTCAAGTAAGCAGGCACATAAAAATTTTATCTTTTAGTGATTTTTATATGGGTAAAGGTACCTATATAATATTTTTTTTCAAAGATTGTGGCATTTCTCATTTGGGATTAAAAAGTCGTATAATTGGAATTTTTGCAAATTCTTAGAAAATTTCTCTGTTTAGGGGCACAAATAGGACCAAAATTTATAAAAATAAGTCACAGCGTAAAATTTTAGAAAAAATATGGGCTTTAATCTAATTTTACAATTTTTCAAATCAGTTTTTCATATTTTTTAGAAATGTTTTACAGAACTTAAATTATTCGAGGTTTTGTAAAAATTTTTAAGGAACATTTCATTTCAGAAAATTTTCTAGTGATTTCTAAAAAAATATGTGAAAAATTATACTTAGTAAAAAGCACACCTTGTTCTGGTCAAATCCCTTATTTTTTCTAAATTTTCTGCAAGACATTGAAATTTTTGTCCTATTTTGGCCCAAAAACGGAGAACTAAAAAAACAATCGATATTGCAATTATTTCTGCTAAAAAAAAAATCGATTAATAATCGCTCAACACTAGATATCGTATAGTTCATATATTTAATATTCTGTTCTTGGTCGAGCGAAGTGAGTGGAAAACTTGAAAAAATTGGATGTAAAAGAATTTTTAAAAAATTAATGTTTTAATGCTTTGAAAATTTCCATCTGAAGTTATAATCTGCGGGAGGGCCTCCCCTGGATAAATCGGCCCTAGAGATATGGAGAGAAGTGAGAGAACATACATCACCCGTCAACCTCCACATAGTATTTTTTGGATAACGCTATAGGCTGAAAGAGGTTCGGAATCAAAATTGGGAATCAATTCGTACGTTTCCAAAAAAAAAAAAAAAAAAAAAAAATGGGAATCATGGGGAATCAACTCACCATGCAACTTCCGAATAGGTACATCGTGATTTAAAAATAAAAAAAATTGCAAGGTAAAAAACGATATTTTTGTCACTTAGAATGAAGAGATCCCTACTTTAATAATAAATTTCGAAAAGCATATCATCTACTTTACCTATTTCAGTTTTGTTCATTATAGTGATTTGAAACAAAAATATCCCGAAGTGAACAAAAATTGATGACCCCTCCCCCCTCCCACGCATGTCATTGAAAAATTTTGAGTAAGGAACCCTCCAATAAAATTGTGAGCCCCGTAGTCCAAAATTAGATGAAACAATGAGGACTCAGAGTGGATCACTTAAAAAAAAAAAAGTAATTCTATACCAATTTCTGAAAGTACCACCTTCTGGGAATCTTGGCAAACCCCAGAAAAAGTTGCGATTTGAGTTTCCAAACTTTTCTTAATCATTTTCATTGGCCTTGAAATTTAAAAAAAAAAAAGAATGTTTTTAGGATGCTTTTTAATTTTGGGAATAAAAGTTTAAAAATTATCATCCCTTTTCTAATGAAAATTAAAAGGGAGTGAGGTAAATTTTGTTATTTCATAAAACAGAGAAAAATTAACCATGTTTTGAGAGAAAAAAAGTAGGTACGTTCGGACTCGTTCACAAAAAATGAAACTTTTTTCCAAATTTGGAAAAATTGAAATTTTTTTATTACTTTTACTAAAAAAAAATTCAAATATGGAATTGGAGAATATTGACTACTTTTAAAACATAAAAAACTTGCAAAAGTACAAAAATCTATCACTGAGAAAGGGGAAATGCATCAAGATATAAAACACCTACCTACTTGTACGAGAACATTCGTAAACACCTCATTCGCCTTGGATGTAATCAAGTTGGTGTGACAAATTGAATACGTCACTCATTCAAAATCCCAAGAGGGATTTTTTTGGTACCCTTAGCAGGAAAGGGGCAGTTGTATCGTTTGTTGTACACGTTGGCATTTCCATTTATTTGCTCGCTTACGACAATTACTTCGTCTTATCGTTGCTATCAAACGAAGCCCTATACCCACGTGTAGTTTAAATTTAAAATAGAATACAAAATTCCACGTGTTTTTCATACAAGTTTGGCTTTCCCTCTCGAACTAGCCTCCTAAATGAATTAAAATCGGAAATATAAATTTTTACGTTGATTTTTTCTATCAATTATAGGCACTTATCTACGTAGGTAGGTACCCATTTATTTAATTAAGACTGCGAGAAATTCGAAATTCTTGAACTTCTCGCTTATTCGAGTAAAATAATTGAATTGTGCGAGACAAAGAGTCAGTTACACAACCAAATATCAAATTACCCGACTAGATCGGTTCTGTGAAAAGGACATGAAGCAATAACTGTAATACAAGAATCATTTGTAGATATTGTACGGGCAGGAAAGCCGCTTGTATACGGTTATTTTATTCTCGTGTCCAGGGTAACGTTTTATAAAGCACTGCACTGGTTTCCTGTTGCTTTTTCATCGAATAACGGCGCGAATTTGTATCTGAGTTTACCTACTGAAAATTGCAACATAAAACATTCGTATCAGGAAACCATAAAAAGTTTACGAACGGCTGCGAAGGCTGTTCTCAATGAAAGTTTACGCTTTGTTTATTTTGACGCGCACGAGCGCGCTTTTTTCCCTATTTTAAATTAAAAAAGTAATTTATTATTCGATATCGAAATGGTTGAAATTAATTTTTTTTTCCTCTTGACGCCTTTTCTTTGCGACGAAAATCAAATAAAGACTGTATGGTTGGGTGTGATGTGTAATTGTGTTTTGCTATCATCGACCTATAAGTTCGGACACTTGAATATTTTTTTCGAATTAATTTTTTTTAAATTTGTAAGTATACCTACATATGTTGTGAACTGAAAAATGTCCGAATTTGGGTACATAAGTTGAGGTAAGTTTAGACCAAGAATGTACGGATAGGAGGAGAAGGATGGGTGGAGTAACTTCTCCTCAACAGGATTCTTCAGGATCCAATTCAGAAAATTTTCCATTTCTACCAAACGAGTAGGGAAGATTTGTCATTTTTATTCAAATTTTTTCAAGTTGGAAAAATGGAACAGTTGATTCTTGATTTATTTTCATTTTTTCCTGTGGAGAAACACAAAATAATGATATTTTCTAAAGGAAAATTTTCTCGGAAAAATTAACTAGGTATTAATATCTACTCATATTCTCTCAAATTGGAGAAATTCATCATTTGTACCTAAGTATTCATATTTTTCCAAATTGAGAAAGTTGAACCCTTGAACTCAGATAATTTTTTCAGTGAGATTTAAATTCAAAAATTTTCAACTTATAGGTACAATTAGACAGATAGAGTAAAAAATTCAAATTTTCTTCTGAAATTTATATAAAATTGAAAGTCGAAAATGAAATAGAATTCGAATTCGAATTTAAAATTCATCAATCTTTAAAGTAGGTTGGTATAAAGAGCTCTAAAAAAATGTACTCTGGGGGCGGAATAGGAGAAAATTTTTGAAATAGACAAGATTCTGCTCAGGAGCTCTGGAGGTGGGTACATCTGAAATTTGAATTTCTGAAATTTCCTATAGAGAGCCTTATGGACAAATTTGAATGACCAATGACCAAAATTCTTTCCTGGAGGAACGAGGAAGGGAACAGAAGATAAATTTTGAAATTATTCAAATTCTGTGTAGAATTTTGATGATTAAAATTTCTTCTTTTTCCCATACCCTATCTCAGGATAAATTTGCATACAGGGTGCTCGAAAAATGATGTCCCTCCTTTGAGAATTTTGTAACTAAATGCTTATTTTAAAATCGTAGGTTAGCAATTTTGACCAACGTGAACCCCAACAAAATTTGTTGAATAATTATTACTACTTATGTTTTACATTTTACATTTGGCCACGTAATTCAATGGTAGTTCTTGTACTTGCTCCCTTCCAGGATGAATTTCGTCATCTCAAAAATCTCCAAAAATCACATACAAAGGGGTATTTTCGTAATTTTGAAATTTTAGGGCAGATTTAGGGGATTTAAATTTTTTTCGTGCTCTTCTCAATGGACAGAATTGTGATAAATTTTTTTCTCGTTTTTTTTTTTTTTTTAAAATAAAAATCTCTCGCATCTCCTTCCAGGGCTAATTTTGTGAATGTAGGAAGAATTTTTGGCCGTATAAGTAGGTAAGTATCAAATTAAAATTTTCATTGTACCCCCTAAAATTTTTTCTGTATTTTTCTGGGCGAATTCTGATATTTCAAGATCCTCTATCTTTCCAGAGTGGAATTCTAGTTATTCGGTTTCATGACCCCCCTCCCCATCCCTTTCAAAAAAATAAATTGAATTGATTAAAAATTTTTCTCGTGTACTTATTCCAATTATATTCTCTCTCCAAGGTCAAATTTTGGTTGCTCAAAAATTTCTCCCGTACCTTCTTCCAGGGCGAGTGTTGAAAATTCAGATTTTACCCTTTCTCAGACCTGGCAGAATTTTGCCAACTTCAGAAAATTTTTCGCATTCCTCACGCGAGACAAATTTTGTCAAATTCTGAAAATTTTCAAACCCTCCTCCCCCTAGAAAATCTTGAAAGTTCAATTTTTTCCTGCAATCCCTTCAGGGTGAATTTTGACATTTAAAAATCCTCAATTCTCCCTATCTTTTTCATTGGCATCTACAAATTTGAAAATTTATGATCATTTTCAGTTCATTTTGAACTTCAAATTCGTATCAAATTTAAAATTGTAAAATACATATCAGAAAAATTGAAACTTAGAATTTTTTAATTCGAAAAATTTTTAATCACTTCAATTTTTGTTTTGTTTCTTGAGAAACTGTAGATGAGTTACTCAGCATGTATGGGACATTGCGGAGGCTCAACAGAAAATCGAATAGAATACAAAACGGTGCTTTCAACATTAGAAAATCACTTTTCTAATTTCCAAAAAATTGGAAATCTAGAATTCGTCATTAACACTTCTTTAAATAAAATTTTGATATATCAGTCTGTCTGTGGGTATATGCAAAAAATTGAAAAATTGCATCTCGTGTACAATTTGTGATTTTTTTAGATAAAGAAGTTGAGTCAAAAAACTTGATTTCATTTTTTTTTTTTTAATGGTCCAATGTGCTTTGAAAATTCCAAAATTCTACCCTCAGTGACCTCAAATTTTTTTTCCGTCAGTTAAAATCCCTCTGTCGAAAAATGCCATGTCATTGTGCTTGTCAATTTGATAAATCAGTATCAAATATCGAATTCTTCATTGTTTCGTGACTCAAATGAAATTACCAAACTTGCTATCCCCAAATCTCCTCTTTCTCCATACCTACTTCCAAACACAAAAAATAAAAAAAAAATTCGTAAAAAAAGAAATATCTATTACAATTTATAAATACAATTTTGTACAATAGTCTAGAAAATTTCGTTTTTTTTTTTCATTATATTGCTTTGTAAATATAAAAATTATTCTAAAATTATTCCTTAATCACATGTTCACTCTCATTTTTGATAAAACAGTTAACAAACAACACGTTATACACATAAATTAAAAATATTTTGTCGGCGTTTCGTTCAATTCCCAAATCAAATTGCTCTATTGACAACGAAAAATAGAAAATCGGATACGTACACGAATACGTACGACGATCCTCTAAATTTGGAATGCTCGCTTATCGCAAAGAAAAAAAATTACATAAGTAATTTAATCGGCAAAAAACAACATTAAGAAAAAAAAATGTTTATTTGCACTCGAAAAAATGCTGTAAAAAATATACAATTAGAGACACACGCAAAAAGATAAGAGAAAAAAAATTAAAAATCAATCTGAACACTCGTCAAGTAAAATAAATTAAGTAACCATCTCCTAAAAGTTTAATTAAAATAACATTTCATTCAAAATAAATGGATCGTATTTTAACAACCGGGTTCTGTTCGTTTTTCGAATTACTTTTTCATTTATTTTATCCTTTTTTTTTCACGAATGTTTTACACAAACACGAAATTTTCCTTCTGATTTTACGTTTTCAATTTCCCAATAAGGACACTTTGGAAAATACGTTTCATAAAACGCGTTATATACAACATGGTAATTATACGACGACATGACAAAACAAAAACATTTTTTATAATGTTTTTTCAAAAATTTCTAATTTTGTACATGACAAAAAATAGTAATCGTGGTTCGTATTTACATTAGAAAAATATTTAATAAATAATTTTTACAAAAGAACAATAACAACTCTAAATGAGTAAAAAAAAGGAAAAACTATAACATTAAGTAACGACACGTTTTTTTTCTACTTTGCTTTTTCTCTGTACAGTGAGTATCATAAATTCGATCTCAATTTAATTTTTTTTTTCATTTTAATACGACATTTTGGTATTTTAATTAACCCGAAATTCGCGTACTTTTTATTCCGGTATTGGACTCTACGTCTTAACAAGCAATATCACTTTCAACGCTCGCTAGCTATTTTAATTACAGACCCTGTGCTAAATGGTAAACCCGTTAGAAAAAATTGTATGATGTAATTTCTTACTCAGTTTTTACTCCGTTCTTCCCTCTCTGTCAAATAATTCCGCTTGAGGAAAAAATAAAACGTTAATCTCTAAGATAAAAAATAAATATACTTCGCAATACAATCAATTGCCGAATAAACGTTGGAAAATAAACAAATAAAAAGAGAGGGAAAAGACAATCATATGATCGAAAAATAATAATAGATCTTCATTGTTTCTTAGGGATGATTTTCCTTGAAAAATAATTTCGTAATTATTCTTGTAGCTAGAATTATATACATCGTTGAATATTAATTTACAGATAGCTCGATTGGTTTCTCCTTATCGCGTTCGTATTGTACTTTGCAGTTTGTAAAAAAAAAAATACATGAATAACACTTAAATGTACGTAATTATTTGTAGTAAAATTAATTAAATTTAATACTCATAGCGAATAGTCTGGATCGCTGGCAGCATCGTCCGATTCGTCCGATTTGTACGATTTCTTCTTTCTTTTGTGATGATGCTTCTTATGCCTATCAGACTTTTTACTTTTATGCGATCGATGGCTGTGCGAATGAGAATGCCGAGACGATTCCGGTGGTGGTTTTGGTGGCACTATGGTTAATTTCGGTACTTTTGGAGTGAGCTAAAAATTGAGATGAATTAAGAAATCTGGGATTTTGTAATAAATTGGGCGATAAATTGGATTTCCACTTACTTGAGAATGATTAGGGGTGAATGAATTATTCACGCTAGAATTTGGAGTAGGAATATTGGTTTGGCTGCCGCCTGAACCAGGCGTAACGTGGATTGAATTTAGCACGATGACCGGAGTAAGGGTGACGGAAGGAGTAGACGTATTATGATCGGTTTTGGTTGATTTAGAAGGAGTTTGGCCGGAATCTGAAGCCTGTGGTCCGGAGTACGTGTGATTAACCTTGGACGTATTCTGCTTGGCGTTATCGTCGTCATCTTCATCTTCTCTGTCCAATGAGATGATTAGCTGTTTGAACTACAGGAGGAAAAAAAACGAAATTGAATATGATGGGTGAAGAAATAACGATGAATGGAATATGACGATTTACCTCTAAATATTCGAGTATTAATTCTCTTCTGGATTTCTCGTCTAAAATATAATCGTTGTTCGGTTTCGAGCGTAATTTTTGCAAAGCAGCTTTTGGATTGAATTTACTGGCGTGTTTCTTGTTCAGCGATTTTTCATATACTTTGGCGGACTCGGAAGGCGAATACAAGGCGATTTTTCTACAATGATGAAATGGACACGTTAATTTTATAAAAATTGAAATTTGATGGTTTTTTGTGATGAATTTATACTTACGAATCGGTAAATCCGTATAAGGTTTTTAAATGTTGTTTCAAAACCAATAACATTAAACATCCTTGAGAAGCGACCATGCAGTCCTGTAATACGGAAGTGTCTTCGGGTAATCTTTGCAATAACGACTCTTCGTCTTCGTCGTCATCTTCATCGAGCGCATTAACCGTAAGATCTTGATCTGGTCTTAGATCGGGGTTTGGAAGAAGAGCCTGAAAAAATTGAAAAAAATTTAGAAAAAAAATTGCAAATGAACTTTTCAATTTTGAGTGATTTTTACGAATATTCGTACCTCTTTGAAGCTCTGTAATAGATTTGTTCCGGTAACGGAGATCATTATATTGATATGATGGATGATGAATAAAGGCTCGTCCAGGACTTGGTACGGGAAGTAAGCCACATTATCCGCCAGATACAACATTTGCGCCAAATTTGTTTTCTGAAATACACAAAAAAATGAATAATTCGTCAATATTGTTCATTTGGAAAAAAAATTATAAAGAAAAAAAATCGGAACAACGTTGATAAATTCAAGTGAGGGTTCCGGTTTTAGGTGGATGGGGAAGGGGGGAGAGAACAACAGGAATAAAAAAAGAATAAATAAATAAATAAATAATTGAATAAAAATGGAAAAAATGAGAATTTCAACGTGATAAGAGCTCAAAAAAAATTACAATTTATTATTTTTTTTCAATAAAAGAATGTAACCGATTTAGTGATTTTTAAAACTTGATCGAAAAATAAATTGAAACTAAATTATATTTTTTCATATAAGAAAATTTCCTTTCTCAAATTTGAAATTCTCTTTCAACTTTTGAATTTTATCACCAACGCCCAGGCACAGGTGTCCCAAAACAGTTTCAAACAGAATTTGTAGAACTTCAAAAATTTATAATTTTTATTCAAGCAGCAATCAGGATGACAGTGTACTATTATTTTGCATTTCTAGCTTTTTGAGTAAAACAGAATTGATCCGAATTTTTTCAAGAATTGGATATTGATAACCGGTTTGTTGAGAATCACTAAACTGATTTTAAAAATAAACATCTCATAAGAATCGAGATATTTTCACATTCTTTAAAAAGGACCAGCAAGACTGCAAGAACTAAAAAGAACGAAGAACAAAGAACCAAAAATTTGCAAAACGAGAACAAGAACAAGAATGTTCCAAAAAAAGAGAACAAGAAGGATATTTCCTGTTTTTTTTTTCTGTTTTTGACTTGAAATTTAATTAAGTTCATACATTTTGACAGGAAAATGTTCAAATTTTCATGATTGAGATTTAAAAAAATAATAAAAAACGGGAAAATCAAAATTTAAAATAATTTAAATTCATGTGAAAAAAACAACGAAGCACGAAAACACAAGAACCAGAAAGAACAAAAAATTTAGGGAACAAGAACGAGAATAGGAATGAAAATTTTTGGAGAACGAGAACAAGACAGAAACAAAATTTAAGAGCGAAAAACCAAAGAATCAAAAATTCTTGGAATATTAATAGAACGAGAACCGAAAATTCATCGTTCTTGCAGCCCAGAAAAGGACCACAAAAAATCAAAGGTAAACATTTGAGGTATTTTTTAGATGAATTCTAAAAATAGGGCCGTTTTAAAAAAATCTCAGTTTTTAGTACTCTTCGTTCGTAAAACTACTCAATACATATTTCAGTTTTGAAAATTTTCTTTTTTAAAAATTGAAAATGTCTCTTCTTCATTCTCGATATTGCAAAACACCTCAAAACTTGATTTACAAAAAAATACTTAATAAGACAATATTTTGGGCCAAAATAAAAATAAATCGGAAAATCATTCAAAAAAACTCTCCTACTCAAGATTTCAGATCTGAAAATTCCCAATCATCCAAAATTTGAAAATATGGCTCAATTATTCCATAAAACTGAAATTTGGTAAATCCTCCATTTTTGACATCCCCAGTTGATTGGGAGTGATTACAAGTTGATTTCAAGCTTCAAGAAAATGTCTATAATTTTGCAGTGTTGGAGTGAAAAGCACGAGAAAATTGAAAAATTTGCTGGAGATTCCGCATCAATTTGAAATCAACTTTTCATTTAGTCGTGGAGATGGAAATAGAACTTTTTGTTTCTAGGAAGAAAAATTGCTTTGCTTGGACAATAAATCTCAAAACTTGACGAAAATCACAATACTTTCACAGGTGAATAATTTTTTACTACAAACGAATCTCAATTAGACCAAATTTTTAAACTAAAGAGCATTTTCAGATTCTTTTCCAATCTAATTTTGTTTCAGTCCAATTTACTGCCTGTTTGGATACTCTCTCGTCAGGTTTGAAAATATTTTGGAACTTTTATTACGTTAGATTCATTATTCCTTTGTTCTCGTTGAGACAATTTGGACAATTTTCAAGTTCATTTTAAAAATTTATCTTCAAAAAAAAAATTAAAGATCAAAAGATCAGATTGATTATTTTTGAAATAATGAATACAAAAGTGTAACATTTCTTTGAGATTTTTTTTCTGGGGGGGGGGGGAGGGATTAATACATTAACGTATACAAAAAATATTGCCGATTTCCAAAATTGATTATTTTCTCATACAAATTTCGAACATTTTTCAATGCTGGTCCTCAATGGAATCGAGCTAAAATTATTTTGGGATATTATTATTCAATCAGATTACGAATTTTTTGATAAAGTGTTGGAAATCGAAGAAACTATTTTTTGACCCACTTCACCACACAATACTACACTCAAAATCATAAAACATACCACATGTTCATCGAACTGTTTGAGTATCGATAACACCAAAGCTCTACGCTGCTGCTTGCTTCTCAGAATCGAATACAAGAATCCATTCAGAGCAGACGGCAATTCGCCTTCTTTTTCACGAAATCCTCTGGCCACCTCGGTCTTTTGGATGATTTTTTGCAACGTGAATGATAACTTGATACCGTATTGCGCCTTCATATGAATAAATCCGGGGTACTTCTTTTCGATATCTTGCAACTGCTTATCGGCGCACACGCTGATACTTTTGTCTTCGTCGGTACTCATGCATATTAAATAAGGTACGATCTATCATCGAGACATTCGAATTAATACATTTAAATACGACGAAGGAAGTTGGCAAAATATGTAAATTATGCGTGTACCTGCACAGGATGGACTAGACCTTGCGACAAAATTAATTGAATTACGCCCAAGGCGGCTTGTCTAACGCTACTGCTGGGATGTAAAAATGACTCGAGGACGTCTTTCAGGTACAGTTGGATAATCGTACTGGCCATTCCGGATGATACGTCGTTCATCTCTTTCAGGTTTTCTTTTTTCGACAATGTCGCCCCTAAAATTGAAAAAAATTTAGTAAATGAGTTCAAAAATTTTTTAAAAAATTGGTATTTTATAATTTTTCCAACTTACATTCTTCATCCTGTTTAATCATGCGTTTTTCTTCTTCTTGCAGGTACACTTTAATATTGTTCAATACCTTGAAAATTGGAAAAAAATCAATAAAAATTAATCTGTATGATTTTTGATTTAAAAAAAAAAAAAATATATTCAATTGCATACTTGGACTTTCATAGGAATAGGAGTATCTTCGCCTCGGAGCAGCACTTGGTAATGAGCCATTAATTCGGAGCCGAGCATGTAATCGTAGTGACGAATACACATCGATCCGACCGATCTGAGGGCGAATAATCGAGATTCTTTGTCATCAATATGCATGAAATACGATAATGTATCGAAGACTTCGTTACAAATGTTATCCTGAGGGGAAAAAATCGACCATTTCGTTAGATAAAATTTTTCAAAAAATCATCTCTGGTCTAAAAACTTACAGGTAATTTATCGCCCCGAACTTCTTTATTTTTGAAATCGAAAAACCTCAGCATCAAACCGACGATATACATAGAACGACGGAAATCCACTCTGACGGCCGGATTATTCAACACGTTCACGTTTCCTCCGTTATCCATCATCGTTTTGAGCTTTTGTAGTGGAGCTAAAATACATAAAAAAATTGTTAAAGTGATTCGATATGGATATTGAATTAAATTTTGATATTTTTCGAATACTTACTGAAATATCTTAGAAAACAATCTCTAATGAGAGGAAAGTTACGAGTAACGTTATTTACAACCGATCCTAGGCACGAGATACAACTCAATATGACCGTTTGATCGTGTTGGAAAATTAATTTAACGGAGTCCTCTTCCAGCTGCGATAAGAACATTTCGCTGGCGTGCTCCAACATAGGAACTACAATTTCTAAAATACGCGCCACACAACTGATAATTTGGTAATCGCCTTGAGTCTGAGGATACAAAAACGGAAATGTATTAATAATCCATTTTAAAATTGAAAAATATCCTTCGAATTGGGAATATTTTTGTAGCTCACCTGGCACTTCAGACTGAGATAAGGCTGTAACGTAATCGCATGTTCGACCAACAATTGCGGCCTAATTTTGGCAAATAAATACAACGTGGTAACGCAAGCGACAAGCCGTTGGGGAGCATTTCCACCGCGTCCATCCAACGTAATAATATTATCGATCAAACAATCGACGATCTGTTTACACGCGGTGACGAGAATTTTCGGTGGTTCGGTGACAACCTTGGTCGAATCATCTTTATCTTCTTTCGGTTTGAATAAGCTGACGAGTAATTGTTCGAACCATTCTAATCCCATATCCTTGCAGGCCGATACGACATCGGTGATATGCATAACCTTCTGCTTGAGGGCATTGCTCCGGGAGGAATCTTTGACCGGGGTGAACCACATGTTTTGAAAGACTTCCATCACCAGTTTTCTGATACCTTCTTCGTCGTTGACGCGGCGGATCATTTTGACGCAGATTTCCGGTATCTTTGAGTATTCCGGGTACTCGATGCAGATATCTTTTAATATTTTGATGACGCGTTTGCGTACGCTGACTCCGGTATCGAGCAATCGATTCGAAAGCATTTCGTAGTAGTTATCGATTAAACTGGGCTGATTCAGGACGAATTTGCCGACTAGATCGACGGCCGCTTCGCGAACCGAAGTCGAGTGATCGAGGAACGAATGGAATACGCCCATTTGCATCTCTTTCAGAGCTAAAACGCCCGGATCCGCTTCGACGATCATGGTCAGGCATTTCATCGCTTTTGTACGAATACCGACGGATGTTTCCATCAAGACTTTGATAATCTGCGAAGCCAAAATTATGATTAATGAGGTGATAATGGAGAAAATTGAAATGAGAATTTTAGATGACATGGTGTCTACTGGATTGAAAAATTGAAAATTCATGCTAGGTATTTTCATGTTTTTCATGATTTTCATGGCCGGTAGACACCATGTTATGGTAAAAATTTTGATAATTACCGTAAATTACCGTAAATATTTCAGTAATTACGGTAAATTACCGTAAATATTTCCGTAATTATGGTAAATTACAGTCAATATTCTGATAATTACAGTAAATAATGGTAAATAAGTATTTCAATAATTACGGTAAATCACCGTAAATGTTTCTGTAATTACGGTAAATCACCGTAAATGTTTCTGTAATTACGGTAAATCACCGTAAATGTTTCTGTAATTACGGTATATTACCGAAAATGTTTCTGTAATTACGGTAAATTACCAAATGTTTCTGTAATTACGGTAAATTACCGTACATATTTCGGTAATTACGGTAAATTACCGTAAACATTTCGGTAATTACGGTAAATTACCGTAAACATTTCGGTAATTACGGTAAATTACTATAAATATTCTAATAATTATGGTAAATTACCGTAAATATTTCAGTAATTATGGTAAATTATGGCAAATATTTTAATAATTACGATAAATTGTCGTAAATATTCTAATAATTATTGCAAATTATCGTAAATATTCTAATTTTGACAATATTTGTCAGATCATTTTCATTTTGATTTAAATTTTGATCTTTTCCATACGAATTTGAATCAGAGTCGTCATTTTTTTTAGCTCATTTCTATTGGCGGTTTAATACGAATTTTGGTATTTTTTATTCGAATCTGAATGAATGTTTCAGCTCTGTCCGAGAGAAGCGAGAGCAGAAATTTGTTTATAGCAAAATAAAGTTGAAAACTTATTTAAAAGCAATTCTTCAATTTAAAAATCGAGAAGAAAATGTTGGAAATTCATGCTTTTTGTGGAAAATGATCAAAATGCATGCTGTTTTCATGATTTTCATGCCCGATGGATACCGTGGATGAGGATACGTACATGTTTGAGGAAAGTTTCGAAGCTCCTGGAGAAAGGTCTTTTTGAGGCTAAATATCTTGATACCAATTCAGCGCTTTCGTAGTCGATATAGGTGTGCTGGATTTCGGTCTGCATCACTTTCGTTGACGGAAAATTGTCGCGGATTTCGAAAGGATTGATTTTATTCAAGTAAAATTGTTTACGCAATTCGATTTTTTCGTCGAGTACGTTCTTGTTCTCTTTGACTTGCTCTTCGTCTTCTTCTTCTTCGCTCTCAGTGTCTTCGTCTGAGCTGTCTGTAAATTGAAGAATCATTTTCAAATTAGTAGAAATAAAAATGCGACCAAGATTTTCTCAATGGGTGAAAAACATATATCAAAAAAAAAAAAAAAAAAAATAGAATTTCATCTATTTGAATACGTCAACCTAAAAAGCTGAAACCATCCTTAAAAGGTCAAAAGTTGGTTTAGAGTTGACACTGATTTTGAAGTAGAATAGAGAAGGAACTTCAACTCAAAAACCAATTTTCCACCCCAAGGATGTTTATGAAACCACAGCTCACGTACAATATTCTCAAAAATGAAAATTTTTCATTTTTTTGAAATCAGAAATTGAAATTTAAGAAAGCTAAATTGTGTACAGATCAAAAATCAAAAAAATCAATTCCAATTCTCATTTCCACTCAACTACTGTTTTTTTTGTTTTTTTTTTTCAAGGAATAGGGATATTTACCTTTCCATCTCTTTTTACTCTTTTTCTTGGGTGTCTTCGAATTCTTGGTTTTATTGGATGAAGAAGAATTCGCCTCATTCAACGCGTCTTGGTACCATTGACAAATGTAAAAATGTCTGGCATGAGCCAAAGAATTATCGTTCTGACTTTTCACGGCTAAATAATCTAATAATACTCTCTGCAGAAACGTAATCCTTTCTTCGTCGCTTTTGATCTCTAATTTATCGTACTGCAATACAAAACAAAACATTAATATACTTCACAAATATTTAACTTCTGATGAAATGAGTCACAAGTACTCACATCAACCGGTTTATCATCATCTTTCAGCTCTTCAGCTCGAATATCCCTAATTATGGTATCGATAGTGGACAGCTTTAGATGTGAGGTGACGGAATCTTTACGTAACCTGGCCGCCACGACACCTAGGTAATCCAGGGAAGCGACTCGAAGAGCCATTTCAGCTTTGGTGTTGACGAAGTTGGTCACCAGGAGTTTACCGAGCACACTGAGCATTAATTCAGATACCGGCCATTCGGGTTTGTTCACAGTTGTCAGTAAATCTTGGATGAAGTTTTCGAACAATGGTCGATAATCGATTTCCTCCGATTTACTGCTGCATTTTGATAAGAAAACGACTAAAAAATTCGAGGCGCTGGTTTGGGCAGCTTTGAATTTACGAGATATTTCGCTATCCGGATCCCACTGCAAGAAATCATACAATTAGGGGAAAATACAGGAGGAGAGAGGAAGTAGCGACGGTGCAATTTACCGTTAGCTTTCTACTAGCTGCATTCTTTGGTAAAACGACCATACACTGGATTAACTGCAATACCAAAGCAGTTAATATTTGTATATGTTCTTGCGAGCTCAATCTGTACGATCTTAAGCTCTGTTTTGAATTCGGTAATCTCGCCATTGATGCTAAAATATCGTCTAATAGTAATTTCCTATGCTTTTCGTATTTCATGAAAATCTGCGAGGAAAAAATCCGACATTATTTGATTGAAATACTTTGAATTTGCGCAAGAAAAATATTAAACTCACCGAAGTGACCAATTTCAGCGCGTTCAGCTGCAATTCGTTGATACCTTCGACGAAGAAAGGCCCCACACCCATCGAAGACAAATGTAAAATTGAATTATCGGTAAGGGGTTGAATATTGAGTAATT
This sequence comes from Pseudococcus jackbeardsleyi, assembly GCA_038380155.1. Classification (NCBI taxonomy): domain Eukaryota; kingdom Metazoa; phylum Arthropoda; class Insecta; order Hemiptera; family Pseudococcidae; genus Pseudococcus; species Pseudococcus jackbeardsleyi. The sequence goes on from CM076242.1 coordinate 39,402,775, forward strand.
CCGAAAGCAACGATATGATTTCCACCAGCTTCGTGTACAACAATACGATACTCTTTTCACGCACATCTTTGGAGTTGGATTTCTTCTTACGAGATCCGGTCTCTTTCTTTTTCTGTTTAGTGCGATAGACCGGATCGTAAACGGGGTAGATGGTATTATGGAGCTGGTACTTGGTGAACAGGATAATTTTATCGATAACGTCTTCCAGATACACTTTCTTATGCATGTTGGGCGAGGTAAGAACGTACAGGGAGATCAATGACGCGTCCACTGCCCTCATTATTCTTTCCATAGCTAATTCCATCCATAGTTTTCGTTCACTTTCGTCGTCATTCTGTTTGTAAAACATATCGAGCGTTAATTCGTCGAAAAATTGGGTTGAAAAGGACACATTGATGGAAAATATAAATATTCGAAACTTAAGTATTATGCATGAGCGCACCCAGAAATTAATCGGCGGGGCTGAGAATTCGAGAAAAATTGGGCAAGGGGTCAAATTTTAAATCACTTATTTTTCACTGATTTTTCAGTCAAAATTATTGATTTTTTCTCACACATTGGGAATTAATTGAGAAATCAATTATTTTTGACCGAAAGACCAGTGAAAAATCATTAACTTTAAAATGACGAGTAAAATACAGCCCGAGTGAAGCGAGGGCTAAATTTTTTAGAAAAAATTCTTGAAGATCAAAAAATCACTTTTTCACATTTTTGAAATAAAAAAATTCATTTCTGAACCTCCCGGGTACGCTTATGCCATTATAAAACCGGTTCTGAGATTTTCAAAACTTGGGAAACCGGTTTCTAAAATTCAATATTGGTTTCAAATACACTGAAAATTGCAAATAATCGATTAAATGAACATTCCTAAATCTTTGAAACCGGTTCGATTCCAAATCAGTTGCTATTTTACAGTTACATTTTTTTCCCCTTGGAAAAATTGAAGCAAACCAGTTCAATTTTAACTCTCGCCATTTCAATAGGATATTTATTTACAAGAAAATATATTTTGCAATTTTCTGTCGCCTCTCCTCACCACCACCCCCAAAAAACAAAATAATACAGAATATTCCACAACTTTAAATGGTGTTGTTAATTTATCAGCTGATAAAGACAGTAAAGTAATCCTGAAAATTTTGGATCTTAGATTTTCTTCAATTACTTCAACAGGTATTTTTAAAGTTTTTTAGTTTTATCTACAGAGTGCTACCCCCCCCCCCCCCCCAAAAAAAAAATAATAATAATGAACTCAACACTTTTTTTTTCAAGAAATTCAAATCGAAGGAGGATTTTCAATCTTCGAAATAGAGTAGACTGTAACGTAGTTTATATGAGAAAAAATTTATGAAACCGGTTCAATTATTCCAAACCAGTTCCCAATAGTATTTTGGAAAACGTATGTAGGTAAATAAATTCTTTTTTTTTTAGAAAAATAGCATCTTACCTACAGGATGGAAAAAATATAGATCAAATAATGAACATTTCAATGCTTCACAATTTTTGAAATTTTCCTTACATCCCCATTTTTTTGCGTAATCTAGATAAATTAGTCAACTACTGTTAGAATCAATAAATTGGTTCAAAAAAATTGATTCCTTTAAAAACTACAGAACCGGTTACAAAAATTCATATCTCAAAAAAACCACATCATTTTATATTCTTAAAAGACTGAATCAAGAAAAAAGCCTTCTCATTCGAATTTCGAGAGAAACCTCATTTTTCATGATTTTTTAGACATCCAGTAGATTATAGTCAAAAATTTCATCGCCTCCAATACAAGGGCCGGAGAAAAAACCAAAATAATAGTAGGAGAAATTCCATTATTTTCATCCATTGATACATGAAAAACACTATGAAAGGCTTTTTGAACACACACACGTATAAATTTACTTGTTTGATAATACTACGTACTTCATCAGCAATGGGCGATACTTTTATTCCAGATCTAATATTTTTCTCTAAAATTCCCAATAGTCGGGTCAACTTGTCGGTGGGTATAGATTCCATGAAACCTAATGATTTCAGTTTGGCTGCTTCGCTACATAAATCGAAAAGCTGACGTTTCTGTAGCAACGTTTCTTCCGGTACCTCATCATCCGATTCTGTGGGGGGAAAAATGACATAATATTACTCGAGATTGAAGATATCCTTGGTCGGATAACTCAACGACCACCGATACTCACCGACATCTAACGAGATATCCATATCTTCGACATTTTCAAATACTCTTTCCAATGATTGGTTGAATTTCTGTAACGGGTTAGTTTCGGTGAACTCTTCTGCAATTAATCTATTCAAAACAGGTACTAATTTTCGTTCGATTTTTTTGAGCTTTGGCTTTGGAACGTATTCTTCATCTACGGAGTATAAAAATCAGATTAGTATTCGATAAATACACAGCTGATTTTAAAAAATTGAGATTTGTAGATACCTTTGACGGGAGTTTCGACTATTCTAGAATTACGTTTTCGTTTCGAAGCTCTTTCTGATAGTGGTTGATCATACTCACCTATAACAGAGAAATATTTCGTGATAATTTTTATGAAATTTCATCGACACTTGGAAATTCAATTTTCTGACCTCTTTCTTCTCAAAATTTCCATAAATTTCACACTTACCTTGAACAGGGACGGAATCTAATTGCGGAACAGAACTAGACAACGGAGGCGTCATCGACAAATCGCCCGAAATAATTGGTATATTAGATGATACGTCGTTGGCTAACAGATTATCGGTACCGCAGACCGACGAACCAATGGTACTTTCGAGCATATCGGCCGGATATATTTCCTGCGAATTCATGTGCGATTGGGCAGCGGCATCGAGCTGCAGCTGCGACTCGATTTGCGATTGCAACTGTTCGGATATCTGAATAGGTTGATTAGTAGCAGGATCAATGATCGAAGGTATCTTGACCATGTTACTATCTTGAGACGAGAACGGCTGGATGTTTTGTTGCAATAAAACGGACGAGTTTAGATCGCCGACGTCCATCGATTGATCGGACATATTTAAATTGATATCTTCGCCCATTAGGAATTTATCTACGTTGGGTATCGAATACATGCCGTTCTGTTGAGTGGTGGTATCGGAGGTGATGACGGAAGCACGTTGCATGAACCTATTCGGCGACTGAGCAGGTGTCGGCGATGGGGTCTGTGCCGGAGTCGGTAACGAGGCCAACATTGGCGATGAATTTTGTACGATGGCCGGATACGGCGAGTAATTACCCGACGTCGAAGCTCCGTCCGAGTTGGTATAAGGCGACTGACCGTCTCCGGCGCCTCCGTGGATACCATGCCGAGTATTCTGCGACGTCGACGGTATAAAGTTATGTTGCTGGAAGGACGAATTTACTACCGAATTGACAACGTTTTCTTGATAATTTTGGGTTACGTTGCTGGCCGCCAACCGGGCCGATGATCTGGTCGGCGCCACCGACGGCGAGTACGTATTGATCGCGTTATTGACGTAATCGACCGAAGTCGTGCTGTTGTAGCTGGTCGCCGAAACGTTGGCCGGCGAGCCCATTTTCGGCATGAAATTATTCGCCGTTGTTACAGCGCCGCCGCTAGACGATGGTCCCATCGATATAACGCTCTGTTGGTGACCGAGCTGACCTTGCATGTGATGCACCTGCTGCGAGTGGAACTGCTGCATTTGCTGCGGCGATTGCATCTGTTGCGATTGCGGCGACGGCTGGGATTGCTGAAGCATACCTTGAGGCGACTGTTGTTGAAGCACATGACGAGATTGGTTCTGATCCGACGGTTTGTTCTGATGATGATGCAAAGGCTGCTGGAAAGACTGGCTCAGCGGTTGCTGCATACGCTGCTGCGGCTGTTGGAAATTTTGTTTTTGTTGCTGCTGTTGCAGTTGTTGCTGAAGTAAGATTTGTTGTTGCTGTTGCTGCGTTTGCCGCTGTTGCTGTTGCTGGTGATGCCAGCCGATTCGTTGAGATGCTGGAATAAGAATGGAAAATTGATGGTTGGTGAATAAATAATGAAAATTAGTACAGATTGATTAAATTTTCGTAATTTATTCGTATGAAAAATTTTCGGAGAAGTTGGAATTTTTTTTGAGAAAAATTGTTTTAAATTTTCAATAATTTGCATTTTTCGTATAATTTTTTCAATGTAAATTTAATTCACTCCATTTTTGAATCTAATTTTTTCATTATTAGCACCGAATCAGCTTCATTTCCGACAATAGGTGATTATTTGTTCAAATGGTACAGATGATAGCAGCTATCCAATTTAATTTTTTAAAGCAGTTCGTGTTTTTTTTTCTACGAAGTGTCTAAATGGTACCCCGCTCAAACCAAAAAATTCAATTATTCAAATGATAGGGAAAAATTTTAATATTCAAAGAAAATTTCATCGTTTGAGTGGTAATTCATTAAAACAATGCTGCCATTTAGCCAAGGTTTAAAAATAGAAAATTATAATTTTTCAAAATAATTTTTAATTTTATGGATTTTTAGTTCATCAAAATATTCAAAATCAATTCAGAGTTGATTTTTCTTACTGAGAACATGATTTTTTTAATCGCTATCTATCATAAATCGTGACTTCTATATGATTTGCAGACACCCTCCAACGAAAATTTTTCTTTCAAATTTCGAAAATGATTCAATTTTTGATAATTTTACGTCAATTGTATCATTTCTCTGAATTATTCTATACTTGAAATAAGAATTAAAAACTGACTGACAAAGACATTCAAAATTGACGAGTGATCAACAAATCTGAGAATTTCGTTCACACGAGAAACCCTCGATCACAAAATTCTCTACAAAAAATGTAAATATAATGGAAAATTTGAAACAAAAATCGTTCAAATTGAATCTCCATACTCACTTGGAACATTTTTAAATACGGTTGGATTACGTTGAACGATAGCCTTAAGTAACTCAGGCTGATACTGGTGGTCGATAAGTTGATCGGTACAGGCATAATGATCCTTGAGTTCACTGTATTGAAAAAAGAAAGAACAAAAGATAAGACCATATCGTCTTGGGGGAACATTTAAAATGTAACGGAAACCACAAAACATTGCTGCATTTTACTTACATATGATCGGATGTAGTTTGTGATAACGAATTAGCCAACAGCGGGACAAGATTTTCGTCTCGTAAATTCAACAAATTATTAGCTTCTTCTGCCACTCGTGGATGAAATAATAATGATTTGTTACTAAGCGTATGTGGCAGTGGAGAAGGTAAGGGCATTTCTGGCAACACTGCGATCGAAAATTCATAATTAGAACGATCGATATTCGAAAATTAATTCAAATAAATGGTCACTTACAGTCGGTTAGACTTGAAATACCAGCTAATGTTGTTATGGGTACACTGGGAGTTTCGCCATTCATAGCCATTCTTTGTCGTCCATCATTACACGTGGATTTTAAGTCATGTTGCCTATCACTGAAACAATAATAAAATTTCATTAATAAGTAATATAAAACTAGGGCTATTAAACATTAAAATAATCATAAATATAATTAAAATTATTAATAACTGAATACTACCATTATCACCACCGCAGTTCTGTCGATCACCAGAATGACCATTGTAAATAGAACATTCATTGGCAGCTAGCATTACTAAGCCTACAAGTATGTCAGTAGAAAATAATCTCAAAATGAAGGGAAAGCACTTCGTGAAACCTTGAGTCATCTCGAGATGAGCATTTTGATCGGAAATGAACTACTTGAAACACTTTGTGAACACCGCATCGTATTGTTTCAAAAAACAACAAAGTGCAATACGAACTAAACGACTAATGGGTATAAAAAGCACTATTCATCAACAGCTGATAACAAATTTCACAAATTTAACATGATTTCCCATCGACAGTTTCACCGTGTATAAAATAAATTCAAAATTTGATTTTGCCTACGATAGATTTAAAAGTAAATAAACAATGTAAATTAAAAAACGGTGGTTGGTGAAACGAACACAAGAGCGCACAAGATCGATTTTCCTTATCATTCGAACTTGATATTCGTAATTTGTATTACAATAAATATAAAAAAGGATGACTTTGCCAGGCCTAAATCATCATCAAATTGAATAATATGGCAATGAATAAAAGCGCAAATAAAATATGAATTTAACCCTTTATCCAGTTCCTAGTCTGGTATTGTGTTCGAGCATTTTGTTTATCTAGCTAGTAACCCGTATTTGGACGTTATTGAGTTAACGATCCGAGATTTCCTCAATTCAGAAGTATTTTCAAATACGGTAGAACGAAGATGGATTCTGAAACATTCTAGATGATAGAACGACAAAGGAACGATGCGAAATTATGTCACTGGTGATCGACAAACGGTTATGATGATAATGGTCAGCATCGATGGGCAGCTACATTAATTATGTGAACATTTAGAAATAATAAACGATTAGTGAAAAATGATAATTACATATTTTGCATGGATCTATACATGAAGTACTAAACACTTTAAGTAAGGAAACCTAAACCACCAACAGTACGTTCCATTGATTTACGCTATATCATAACTAGCCATTGTACGCAGACGGCATCGTGATATTTTTGATGTTTAGAGATGATTTCCTTCGAATCGTACACCATCCGATCGACGAATACGAGAAAAATAACTGCGAATTTTGTTATTTACAACATTTTTTGTAATAGATTTACAACGACGCGCCAATCTTGAAATGTTGTCATTAGAAAGTTAGAATACTAACTTGGTGAAATATTTTTGAATTTTATCGCGAATTACACAAAAATTTCGGATATTTAGTACGATTAGGGTTACACACGAACGATGAATTATTAATACAAATGTTACTATAATGCAGATTTAAAAAATCAAATTCAAAAAATTGTAACGCGATTAAATACAAACGAATATCTATTTATGCATTAAATACACTGTGACTCTAAAATACTGCAAAAAAGTCTGTAATTGTACGCGTTGTTGTATTTCGTTTTCGTTGTGTGGGTAGGTCAATGGTTCGAAATGTTTTGAATCGAACTGATAACCGTAACCGTAACCGACAAAATGGCCGTCGAGAATGAAGTAGATGTCTAAATAATACAGTGGGAACGTGCTTTTGTTTCGTGAGGTGCACTTTTACGCGAGTTTCAAATTTCGCATTATTTTTGTTGGAAAAAATTGACATTGACATAATTTTTCTTCCAATTTTTTTACGTATAGAATTTTGTTTTTTTTGAAATACTTTTCAGCTCGTGAATTTAAAAAAAAATGTTTCTATTTGTACTTTCTTACTTTCAACTGCTGAATTTTTAAAAACAGGTCCAAGAGACTATTTTTTCGGAGATTAAAAATTTTTGAAATTGGATTGAAAATTTTATGTTGGAAAATCTTTGATTTTTGTGATGTAATTAGGAATGTTTAAATTAACAATAAGAACAATGATAAAAAGAGAAACATTTAAAATAAATTTTAAAATTGGAAATGAAATTCCAATAAAAAAAGATATTAGCATCTTAAGGATTCAACGACTCAACTTTTATCCTTTTTCCTTCAACTTTAAAAAAATTCCAAAAAATTAATTTTTTCATGTTACCAAAACTCGATTTTTTTTTGAAAATTATGAATTTGAGAAAACCAAACGTCCACACATATATTACACTACGTATACATTGCAATAAAAACCAAAGCAAAAAATATCATTTTCTAAATTTGTATGTTTTTTCAATTTTTGAAAAAGCAAAATTCTGGTATATAGTGGTAAACAACTAAACATTTTTGAGAAATTTTTTCCAAATCATATTTTTCCTCTATACGTAATTACGTATACTGTCGCCTAAGTATTTTGAAGAGAATTCGATAATTTGTACTTTTAAATAAAAATTCAGTAAGTAGGTATTACGTACCCTAAATTGTGCTCATTGGCTTATTTTATTAAAAAAAACAAAAGAAAACGTCTTTTGCTTTCGAAAATGAAAAAGAAAAGAATTAATGGTAAGTATAAGTATAATGTAAGTACGTAACTACAAAAAATTCAGTCCTTTTCCAATTTCGAATTTTCAAAAATTGAATGAATTTTTTCAGAAAATAATAAGAAAAAAACAAAGAAAGGGACAAACTTCAGTAATTTTTCGATGCATCCTCAAGTTTTGACACTTTCTCAGTTTACTAGAAGAAAAATGTTATTGGAAGGATTGATTTGATTGCGAAAAAACAATAGGTAATTATAACCCGACGTTTATTTTTTAATGAATAAACATTTTTTTTTTCATCTCGTTATTGAAAAAAATCGTCGTACCTTCTAAATACGGATACGATACCGGATACCGCGAGGAAGAAAAATTATCAAAAATGGAAAAAAATAATAAAATATTGAAAAATAAACATTTTTAAAACGAAAACAAAAAAATGAGCTCGTTTCAAATTAAGCTTACAAGTTTTACTTTTGCTACAAAAATGAATTCCAAATATTATGTATTGCCTTATTTTTTAACCCTTTTTTTTATTGCGTGTGCGTGAAGTAACTTGAAAGTTGAAACAATTTTTTTTGAAAGAAAATTTAGAATTGGAATAAAATTGAAAACAAACAATAAACAATAAGTAACAATAACAAGTAACTATGTTAAAAAAAAAATTGGAGTCGTGCGTTTTGAAACCTATAAAATATCGCATTATAAAAAAAATTGGTTGTAAAAATGTTCCAAAAAAATCTGTCTTAGAATTTTTTGTATAAGAAAATTTAACATTCAACTCTCGAGGATGAAGGAAATGAAAAATAAAATGAATCGATGGTATACTTGCAAAAGGTTATATGTCCAAAATTTTCAATTTTTGTTTTTTCTGGATATTCTGATACTTGATGTTGATGGACCATCAAATATCAGAATCAGGGGTTGAGAACGGATCGATAACGTTACATCGTTCCGTTCCGTTATTCCGTTCCTCAATCGTTCCGTTCTGCGGTTCCGTTCCGGTTCCGTTCCAGATACATTTCCTAACGTTCCCGTTCTGCGTTCCGTTCCAGGTTTTTGTTCCGTTCTGTTCCGTTATAACGTTACACGTTCCGTTCCAATTTTTTTTTTTTAATTGAGTGAAAGACCATCTAAAAATGAATTTTTTTTCAAAGCTTTGCCTTAGCTTCGCTCAGGCATAAACAAAAAAAAACAAAACCGCTATTATACATTTTTTTATACTCTGCTCTGCATGAGTCGTTCAAAAAAAGTAGGGTAATAAAATAATAACAATACGTATACGTGTGCTGACTGATTGCAAAAGAAGAATTCAAATTTGAAAAAAAATGAAAAATTATCGACCTATGCCTTTTATGAGTTTTATGTTGATTAAACGAGAAATAAACTATAAAGTATGAAACACGAAACAGACCCGAGATTTTTTGGCGGAATTTTATCACAGGCTCTTTTGTCCGAAAGATTGTTAGGGGAAGATCCTTTTTTTTAAGTACTTATCACCAGTATGAAGTGAAGTTGTTTTTTTCACGACCTATAAAACTTTTACATTAAAAATTAAAATTATTTTCTCAACTGAATTATTTTCTCAACTGAATTATTTTCTCAGCCAAATTATTTTCACGACTTGATTTTTTCCAAGTTGACTTTTTTTTCAACGTAGTTATTTGCTTGATTAACTTTTTCCCAAACTAAATTTTTTTCAAGATGAATTTTTTCACGATTAAATTGTTTTCCAACTAAATTTAATTTCAACTTGAATTTTTTTCTCCACAAGATTTTTTCTCAACTAAACTTCTTTCCCACTTAAATTCAACTTATGAAAAGTAAGTTGAAAAAAAAGAGAAAATTTTTTCCTCAGCAAATTTTTTTCAAATTACATATTTTTTCCATTACATTTTTCCCCCAACTAATTTGGTTGAGATTGAGAAGAAAATTTAATTTGGAAAAAAATTTAGATGAGAAAAAAATTTAACTTGCAAAAAATTTGGTTGAGAAGAAGATTTAGAGTGGAAAAAAATTTAGTTGAGGAAAAATTTAGTCAAAAAAATTTTTGTTGAGAAAAAAGTCAACTTGGAAAAAAATTAGTTAAAAAAATTTGGTTCGGAGAAAATATGGTTTGGAAAAAATTTATTGGGGAAGAAATTGAGTCGTGAAAATAATTTGGTTAAGAAAAAAATTTTGTTAAGAAAAAGAAAAATGTCAACTTGGAAAAAAATTTGGTTGGGACAAAAATTTAGGTGGGGAAAAAAATTGGTTGGGAAAAAAATTAAACTTGAAAAAAAATTTAGAAGGGAATCACCTTCATAATTGGCTTTCAGGCACAGAAAACACAGTACATATTGAAAAAAATGAAAAAAATTGAAGAACGGAAAACCGGATCAAATTGTAACGTTATACCGTTCCGTTCCGTTATTCCGTTCCTCAAATGTTCCGTTCTGCGGTACCGTTCCGTTACCGTTCTAAATTTTTTCCGGTCAATTTTACCGTTCCGTTCCGTTCATTTTTCAAAACGTTCCGTTCCTGTTCCGTTTTTCCGTTCCGTTCCCGTTCCGTTCTCAACCCCTGATCAGAATATCCAAAAAAAAATGAATTTGGACAGATAACCTTTTGCAAGTATACCATCGAAATGGAAATAGCGTAAAAAATTGCGCCACGTGAAACATAATCGTCCTTTCCATGCGTATATTTAGACTCGCGTCAAGAACGCAACGTCATAACAATGTTGCCATTTTAAAGGCGTGAGAAATGTAATTCTCTTACGAAATGAATTTTTGAGAAATTTCGTATCGTTGAACGGATTTTAGCCTATCGTAATCATTCTTGTGATAATTTTCATGAAAAAATTTCCTTCAACTGGTTTACGTCTAGTGATGATGTGGTTAGACCGGTTCGTAAGAAATTAAACATACGACCCAGTCATGTTGCTTAATTAGTTTTCGTGATTTGTGTACTTGTTATGTGCAGTTACGTCTTTCGCTAGGTGTTCACTCGTAGGGAGAAATTTTGAAACATTCAGTTTTGAGCAGCGGTGAAAGTGAATTCAGTTCATCATTTTGGAAAAATTTTACTTCAAATTGTATCATAATGGTTGGTCAAAGCAGAAAAGTATACGTAGTTGGAGTTGGAATGACCAAGGTATGCTGAATTATTGTTTAATGTATTTTATATGTGCTCTGAAATGATAACTTAGTCTGGTATCCAAATCAGATTCCTTGATTGTTGAGAAGGATGTAAATTTCTAATGCAGTTTGTCAGAGCTTATAAGCTCTGAACCTATACCCAGTATGATCTAATTTACATGTAATGGTACGAATTAAAATGCTATTGATTTTTAATTTATGCTCACGGTTAAGTGAGAGTGTTCGATTCGATTCTCTGCCAAACCCTTGACTTCATTTCGCCCATTGATAAAATCAATTATGGAAATTTTAATTTCTTCCAGACAGATGATAATTAATAATTTATACTCAACTTGTCTCCTTTCTCTGTATGAAAAACTGCACCGAAGAAACTAATTCCTTTTATCATAAAAATGTAAATTTCCGTGTTCATTATTTATGTATAGATCAAACCGTAATGAGTAATAAAAAAGTTCAAATTATTGCTCCCGAGGTACCCCCATTATAGTATTTTACTGAGTAAACAAAGCAAACAAAATAGAATTACGATCAACGTCCTATCGTATGAAGATAGTGTTTATCAGTTCCGAGATTAGAGTGTTTTTCTCGTTAACTTGTGAAAATTCGGTATTGCTGAATTATCGTATCGCTCCACCTGATTGATTTTTTTTATCAAAACTTCTAAGAAACATGAAATTTTATTGTTCTAGTTCGAGAAACCAGGTCGCAGAGATGATTTCGATTACCCAGATATGGTCCATGAAGCAGTCACAAAAGCGTTGAAAGATAGTAACTTATCGATTGGTCATATCAATCAAGCTACCGTTGGATACGTATACGGTGAATAAATGAAACCCTATTCCATCAGATAGTCTCACGTTACAGTGATATAATCGTTTGTTTTATTGTCTCTTAAATATAGGAGATTCAACATGTGGACAACGAGCGTTATATGGGATTGGAATGACTGGTATTCCGATATTCAACGTGAATAATAATTGCTCTACTGGTGCTTCTGCTTTGTTATTGGGAAAACAAATCGTAGAATCTGGAAATGCAGATTGTGTCTTGGCTGTTGGTTTTGAGAAGATGGAAAGAGGTTCACTCTCTTCCAAAGTACGTAAAAAATTATGCGAATAATATTGAAAAAAAAAAAATGAATAAAGATGTGAAATTTAATTTATACTTGCTCATTAGTATCTTGATCGAACTAACCCATTGGATAAACACGTCGAAGTCATGGCTGAAGTTGCTGGAATCGATAGTGCTCCCATTGCTGCTCAACTTTTCAGTAAAGCAGGCGAAGAGCACATGCGAAAGTATGGCACCACTGCTGAACAATTTGCTAAAATAGCCTACAAAAATCATAAACACTCGGTTAATAATCCGTAAGTACTCGACTGGAAAAATTCAAAGAAAAAAAAAACAAATTTGATCTCTCACTGATGACGGTATTTTTCTTCTTTTAGATACTCTCAATTTCAAGAAGAATATTCTTTAGATCAAATTTTGAAATCACCTCAAGTATCAGGACCGCTTACCAAATTGCAATGCTGTCCTACTTCGGATGGTGCTGCTGCTGTAATCTTAGCTTCGGAAGATTTCGTATTACGATACAATTTACAACAAAATGCTGTTGAAATTTTGGGCATGGAAATGACAACAGATTTACCTTCGACTTTTGCTGATAAAAGCTGTCTCAAAGTTGTAAGTTGAATTTTTATTTATCTAAAATTTACAATCGTTAAGCTAACATTATTCTATTACACGTATGAAATTTTTTCAAGGTTGGCTACGATATGACAAGACTAGCAGCTGAAAGACTATTCGCTAAAACAGCTCGTAGACCAACTGACGTCGACGTCATCGAACTCCACGACTGTTTCTCTGCTAACGAACTTATTACGTACGAAGCTCTCGGTTTATGCCCGCCAGGAAAAGCTGGCGAATTGATCGATTCGAATGGTAATACGTATGGTGGTAAATATGTCGTGAATCCTAGCGGTGGATTGATTTCCAAAGGACATCCTTTAGGAGCCACTGGTACATTTTAAACGCGTTACTTATTTTTTCATATCTATTTTTTCGATGATTAAAATTTTTGAAAAATTTTTTCCGTTAGGATTGGCTCAGTGTGCCGAATTATGTTGGCAATTACGAGGCGAGGCTGGAAAACGACAAGTCGCCGGTGCTCGATTAGCTTTACAGCATAATATTGGATTAGGTGGTGCAGTGGTCGTAGCGTTGTATCAGCATGGATTTCCATATACATTGAATAGGTCAGTAGATATAACTGGTGAATGTACCAGGGTCATTCGGTGTCAATTTGACATCAAGGCTTTGACCTTAGAGTTTGTTATTTTGCCAAGATTTTTTTTTTAATGTTTACTACGTTCTCATCTTAAGGTAAACATGTGGCGCTGGGTGCAATGACCTTTCTTACAGTAAAGTGACACCCAATGGCTTGCGTATAAATTAATTTTATTTAAATTACCAGTTCGACGATTTGTTTTATTGCAGAAATAACTTGAAACTGAATCCGGTCAATGCGATCGCAGACGATCCCAATGTTTTTAAAGTTGGTCCATTATTCAAAATTCTCGAAGAAGCTATGCATGACGATAAAGACAATTTGATCGAATCCGTTCGTGGTATTTATTGTTTTAAAGTGAAAAATGCAAAGGGTCAGCAAGGCATGTGGATTATTAATGCCAAAACTGGTAAAGGATCTGTCACCTATAACGGAAAAGGTATATTAAAAGTTTTATTCATTTACAAGGGAACTTCGTAATTTCAAATTCTTCGATTTTAATGAAAATTTAATACCTTGAAGGAGCGTTCTGAAAAACATCTTTTCCTTAAATTTTAGCTGCGGAAATTAATTTTTACAATTTTTAGAAGATTTTTGGAAGTTTTACTTGTGCTATTTCAATGAAGTCTGGAAGATTAAAAGATTAGAGGATTTGGTTTATTCGATCTAAAAAACCTTTGAGAATTGAAATTTTGGTATGGAACATGATCAGGTCCGAAACCATTTATTGATATTATGGGCCAAATCCGAGATTTTGACCGGAAAACAACGTTTTTCCTCATTTTAATATTTATTTTGATGAATTAGCGGAAAACTGAATGAAAAAATCGCTACGTTTTCTTTCCATATTATCTTCGATGGCTGAAATTTCTGCTAGACACATGGTACCAAGTTCAAATTTTTTTTTGGTATGCTTGGCTTGATTTGAGGTTCGAATCATGTGTCAGAAAACAATTTTTTCCACATCTCTTTTATATTGCAATATTCAACAACTGATAGTTTGGCCAAAAATATACGAAATATGCCAATTAAGAACCAATCCCTAATTTCGTCAACTGGATCGAAAATTGTATTACGAGTAGTATTTAAAAAAAATCCATATTACAAGTGGAAATTATCAAACGGTCCCACGATTTTTTGTGGTAGGGAAAATTACCTGAAAAATTTCAAGGTTCTGGTTTTTGAAAATTTGAAATGTAGATAATTTGATTTTCAATCAATCAATAGACTTTTCATTCTGATTAATGGCAAAATAATTCTTGCCACATTTGGTAATAATTTGTAACAATAACTGGTTCAGTTTTCGTGAATTGAAATTTTGAAAAATTCAATATTGCCACTTAACACAAAACTATCTGGATGAAGGTTAAAAATGTATTTTTTTTTTTTTTTCAATTTTATTATTTATGAGCTTGGATATAGAAACCTCCCTCAAGTGTAAAAAATTGCTTTTCGAGTTGAGGTTTCTTCCCTGATTCAACCACTTCTAAAAGACCCGAGATTATCTCAACCCAAAAATTAATTTTTGACACCTAAGGGTGGTTTCTGGTAAATAATTCGAGTAAATTCTCTCCACTTCCCTCCCCATAAAAAAAAATGTTATGCAAAATACAAGTAAGATAAATTTTTGTATTAAAAAAAAAAAAAATGAAAATGAAAATAAACCCGAAAACAATAATTTAAAAAAAAAAATTCGAAATTTTACCAGCCTGCTAAGTATCTAAAATATTGGGAAAAAAAGAGAAAATTATATTCAAAAAAATATTGATCATTTTTGATGACAAAAATACAAAAATGAAATATTTAATTTGAAAATTTTAATGTTCGAATTTTCAGATTTTTTTAAAAAATTCATCAAAACATCAATGGAATAAAAAATAAATTATCTCAGAAAGTTTAGCTGTTTTTCATTTGATGGAATGTTCTTTTTCTTCAAATTTTATTGATCTTGAACATGGAAGAAATATTGTGGAATAAGGAGAAATAATCTTTTTTCCTTCATTCAAATAATTTCCATTCCTCAAGGAAGATCTTAAGAATTTACTTCTTTTGAAAAAAAGTCATCATAATTTTTCATCATTTATTTTTCTATTGATTTTCTACGCACAGAGATTTATTATTGTGAATTTTTCAAAATTTTTATTCCTGGAGATCAAAATTTTTCAATTGCAAGCCTTTTAATAATTTTTTTTCATCTCCTTTTGAAAATTTCAACTCTGCAAATTGATAAAAATTCAAAATTCTCGTCTTAAATTTTTAATGAGCGCTCACTCAATTAGCAGCCATCTTTAAAACTTTCAAATTTCTCTTCTCGTTGTAAAAAAAAAAGATCGCCAGTTTGTGTCATTTTTCTTCATTTGATGACTTTGATTCTTATGAAAATGTTGGAAAAATCTACGACTCGTGGTGCAATTTTTAATCCAGTTGGCATGGAGTGATCTGTTGGAGGAGGGGGAAGGGGGTTCTGACCCGACTCCTGGATGCAGTTGGCGATATTATTGGTTGATTTTCGATCTGATGTCAATTATAATCTCGTAAAAAATTTACCAAAATAAACCTCGAAAAATAAACTTTATCAACAAAAACTTGAAAGATTGGGTTCTTAAAGTTATTCTCTAAAGCTATACAATTTTCGTTTTAACCGAAGTGCCTGAAATTGAATGGTTCCTTTTTATTAACTTAGTATAAAAGTAAACTCTATCAATAGTTAATTATCGACTACTTTTTCCCCACAGAAAAAGCTGATGTAACTTTTGCCATGAACGACGAAGACGTTTTCGACTTGATTTCCGGTAAATTGAACCCGCAACAGGCGTTTTTCCAAGGAAAAATTAAAATCCAAGGAAACATGGGTCTTGCTTTAAAACTGACTGAACTGCAGAAAAAAGCGAACAAAAAAATAGAAGCTTTAAAATCTAAATTATAAGTGGTGGTGTTTTTAGGTTTATTTTGTAGGGTCTTGGTTTAGGTGTTTTTTTCACATACGATCATTTATTTTTAATTTAAATTACGTACAAGTACGATGGAATAATTTCTACTACGAATATCTTTGTTTCTATTTTTGTAATTCTTCTAAAGTTTCACGTACCGGTACCGTTGCTTTTATTTTCATATTTAAT
This sequence comes from Pseudococcus jackbeardsleyi, assembly GCA_038380155.1. NCBI lineage: Eukaryota > Metazoa > Arthropoda > Insecta > Hemiptera > Pseudococcidae > Pseudococcus > Pseudococcus jackbeardsleyi. The sequence continues at coordinate 39,419,258 of CM076242.1, forward strand.
ATGTTAAGAATTCATGATTGGGTGCGCGATATTAGATTTATAATTTAAGGATCAAAATATTTCATGTTGTTTGTTTATTTATTTATTAATGCATTATTTTTTTACCATTTTCATTACCTATCCTTATTTTTTGTTATTTTGTTTTCGGATGTATTATGCATACTATGTGATAATAAATTATTAGTAATCGATGACAAAAAATCGATCTTTTTTTTTTACAAGGTTATAAAAATATTGAAACTTTGACGTCGAAATCCTATTTAGGTATTTTATGATTAAATTTCAATAAGGAACCAAATTTTCGCCACTAAAGGAAATACTCTGTCGAATAAATAGATTTTTTTTTTTAAATTTGACCTTGAATTTACTTTGAAATTCATTTAATAAGAACCGATTCTTTGACAATAGGATTTGGGGGAATTTAATTTTTGAAAAATATTTACGTTTTATTTACCCTCGTTTAAAATAAATACGAAAAATGTAAGTTAACAGAAAATGAATTCTTTCCTCATCTTGCAATCGTCCAGGCGATGCGAAAAAAAAAACGCTTATTTAAAATTCTAATTTCTTCGAATTACATCCCAAAAAAAACCTCTCCGGTTTGATATTTTCACCGCGCATATATTCGATGGAAAAAATTTTTAAGCTCATCGCGTGACGACAAAATGTGTTATATTAAATCGTTGCGACGCGTTGTCGAATGAACATCTTGTTACCGAGCTTGTCAAAGCTCGCCTCTTATACGAGTTTTTCCCGTTTCCAAAGTTTTAATTGAATTGTCATTTTATTTTCCTTAAACTTGATCAAAATGTCCGCTCGACATATTTAGTCATTGTAAACACATCAACTTTATACGTGGGTGGTTTGAGAAGAAAAAAAAAGAATAAATTTACATAAATTACTACCGGAATGAATTTACTCCGGGGTTTTAAAATGACCTTATGTTATACTCTTGGCGAAATAAAACTTCTAATGAGATTTTAATTTTATTTCCAGAGCTGAATCATACATGGAATAGGAGGACGTAGAGTTTTTCAAATTACACCGTTTCCCCCTATTGTTTTGTTTTAGACTTGAGTCGGCTCGTTTCAGCTCGGCCGAGATTTAGTTTTTCGTTCTTCGATTTTGTTCGAAAATTTTTTCAGCAGTTTGAGAAACCGCCATAGTTTTCTTTTTTCGTTGGTACAAAGTGGTAGAGGGGATTTCTTTTTTTCACTGATTTTTTATAATAGATATGTACCAAATTTTGAAATCTCATACCGAATGACTTCTAATACTTGAAGTTGATGTGAGAGCTGTAGGAAAGTAAATTCAGAAGAATACATAAATTTTTTCAAAGGTGAAAGTTGTTTTTTTTTTCAAGTCCAACTCTAAAACATCTATGTAGGTTTGAAGGCCTTCATCGGGAAATCTGTTTTAAAAAAAAAGAGGTAAAATAAAAAATATATTTTTTCATGATTAGTGATTTTTTTTCAATGAAATGCTGGTTTGAAATATGTCTCAACTTAATTTTAGGATTGGATGTTTGTAAAAAAATTGAACACTTTACCTATTACAATCTTAATGACGCAGAGTCCCAAAATCGAACTCTTTCGTGATTTTGATTTACCAACTCCTCCCTTTTCCGTTCAATGAAAAGTTGTGGTACATGAAAATATCAAATGTGAGTTTGAATCTAGAAATCACCCTTAGGTGTTGAAAATTGGTTTTTAAGTGTTGAGGTTCCAACTTGATTCTAGCTTTTCTGAAAGACCCAAAATCAATGTCCACTCAAAATTTGACACCCAAGGATGGTTTCTGTATTCAGGTTCTATTGAGTCCCTTATATGTAGTTCAAATGTGGCAAGCATGAAGGAAAAAAGATCTTGAAAAAAAGGGAATTTTATTGATTTTGGATTATTTTTATCTTTTTTTTTTTCGTGAAGGATATTTAGGGAGCCAGTTCAAAAACTGGGTTGATAGATTCAAACTGAAAGCAGGAGGTACCTGCCAATTTTTTTTTTCAATTTTTATCAGAATTGGAAAATTTTATAGGTACCTACGAGGATTTCAAAATTCAGATTTTAGAGACGAAATGGAGTCAAAATTTTGGAGAGGCAAAAATGAGAAAATTTGCAGATTTAAGTACAACAAATTTTGCGAAATTGAGACCCCTGTACACCACTTCTTCCATTATTTCGTCTCTGTCTACCACCAGTTATGAGATATAAGATTCCTTTGAACTTGAAAATTATTATTTTGCTTTTTTTCACTCAGAAGTTGAAGAAAAAATAGGTAGGTAATTAAGAAGGTAGTTATATCCCAAAACAAATTGTTACTCCCTCTGACTCCACTTTTGCTTATTTTTTCTCAGCTTTAAAAATATCGTCATTATTTTGAAAATTTAAAATTGAAAAAAAGGTTTACTGACGTTTTTAAGTATTCGAAAATACCGAAAATACCATTAATATTTTTTTATAAAATATCCCGAAAAAATGCCTTCGGTTTCAGTAAGTGATAAATAAATAAATAAATAAATAAATAAATAATGCCTGCGGAATCAGATATTTAAACCCACAAAAATTATCAGCAGTGATTTTCAAAACTTCGCCAAACGCTTCGAAAAAGTGCCTTTCTTTACATAAAACGATTAGCCCGAGGGTGGGGGAGGCATGATGAAGGATCGCTACCTATGATATTTGTGGGTTTAAATTTTCAGAAAATAAGAACCAAGATGTTGGTTTTTTAGATTTTTCAATTTTTAAACTTCTCTAAAATGTTATTTAGGGAATTTATTTATTTTTTGAAAAATTCTAAACTACAATTCCGACTTTAAATACTTGAGTTTTGCTTTTTAAAATTTCTATGGCCAATTTTCACCTTAAAAATAGGTATAATTTCCAGTAAATGTGGTTATGTGTAACGATTAACACAATCCAAAACAAATAAGTCGAAAAAAAAACTTTTTGGCCATTTTTGGTCCCTTTCGAAATTCTCCTGATGGCCCTACCAAAATCAGCAATTTTTCCGAATCAAGGTCAATTGAGATAAGATCGACTCAGAAAATATTAACTTCTCGTTATTTCCTTCTCAGTCTTGTGCATTTTTGCCTGTTTTAAATTTGTCATAAAAAGAACTCTTTATCTTTTCAATTTGAAAATTCAAGGACAGAGGAACGTGGTATTGAGAATTCTTTTGAATTAAATACATAAAATTTGCCAAAGAAGATGGTAAGTACGAGGAAATTTTTAAGATTTCTCAAGCTTTGTCTAGGAATGAGGCGTGGGAGAAATCTAAATTATCAAAATTCTGCTCAAGAGCCCTGGGTTCGAATACTGTTTTTTGACCATCCAATACATCGATTTGGTGAAAAACAATTTTGGCCTTCAAAAAAATTATAAAAAATCAGATAGGTACTTAAAATATTTATTTGAAAGGAAATTTTTTCATTTTTTTCTTCGATTTTTGCTACCAAATTTGTACCTACCTATGGAAAAAAGATAACGAAATTAAAAAAAAGAAATTTCCATCATGCTGTTTTCTGACTCAGACAGAATTTTTTTTAGCAACCTCTTTCACTTTCAAATTTTTTCCCCTACTAAGCTCTTGCATAAAAATGAAAAAAGGGAACTTCCGAACCCCCCTCCCATCGAGCGGTGGTTTACCAAATTGTACGATAGCATAAGCCAGAAAAAAGTTTAATCTTATAATCCAAAGACTTGAAGCAAAAATTTGACCAATTTGAGATGAAACGATAAACCCAATGAGAATCATTCCAAATGCAATCGTCATTTTCACAAGTACCCCGAAGATAGCACCAGCAGCATTATTTTCTCACACTAGCTCAGTCAACTTGACGTTTAAGTTTACATTGGTGACGTAAATGGAAAAGCACAATGGCTGGAGATTCTGTGCCTTGTTTCCACGATTATTACGAGTGAAAAAATTTCAATAAAGGATGAAAAAAACATTGTTTTCTTTAATGAAAGCGAATCGAGATTTTCCGAGATACATTTTTTTCAATTTCGTGTTTGAGGTAAAATTTTCAAAACAATGTAAAATTTTTCACAAACACAGACCTAAATGAAGATTAATTCTGGTTTTTTAAATTAATTCATTTTAAGATTTAAAATAAATACTGGCACGAGTTTTAAATAAATTCGTGTGCTGTGGTTTTATATTCTCAGATTAAAATTCAAACTCGTATTTTTAGGTATAAGTGGGTAAGTTTGAAAAAAATTTCAGACAAAAGAAATGTTTCCTCTTGAAAAATTTATGTATTTTAAAAAATAGGTAGGTACAAATTCATACGTCTATTTGATTAAGTAGGTTTAATACTTACCATATTCAAAGTAAACATTAAATAAGTACTTCCTTGGCTAAAATTATAATAAAATCTCACCATCCATTTATAATGTTCGCTCATCTGAAACCCTACATCGAAACCATATCGTAATAAATTGAACTGAAAAAGATATAGGAAAAAACCCGACGATAATAATAAATCATTATAAACTCCTCTAGCACGATACCTAAGTTGGCTTACGAGTCGAATCCGAGCTGAACCTACTTTACCATAATCGGATTGGCAAAAGAAGAAAATCATCGGATTTAAGTAAGTGAAAAATGAAAATTTGTAAAGCGTGGGAATGAAATGGCAAAAAATCAATTTTTTATTACTCTACTTTGTTACGTTGACTTTGGTTTTATTTGTTCGTTCGAAATGGAGGCTAAAAAGAACACTGGAACAAATATCAATTACCTGCCCACCGAGACAAAAAATATCCTTCGACATTTGGCGGTAATTAACGATGGCGAAAAATCGTACAATTTTTGCGGATTTACCAGCCCGATAATTGAATTTCCGAGGTATAAATAAGACGCGGATATATTGATAAAAATAGAAACCGCTTGAAAACCAAGCAAAGAATTTGAAAAATTTATTAAATAAGTTTCTTTAGAATTTCAACTCGGAGCTTTTGTCGAAAGAAACTTTTCCATAAGAATGCTACACCGAAATTATTTCTAACTTGGGTACTGTAATGAATAGCTGACATCTTTACTGCCGCATGGTTTACACCTTCATTCAACAAATTAACTAGTGCTAAGCACCGAACGAATGAATCGAAAAGTCTGAGAGTTCTCGATCAAATAACTCTTAGGTAGATACACTTTTTGCCAGTAAAACGTTTTGTTTACTTTTATTATTAGCTTAAAAGGGGCAACTTTTCTAATTACGCCATATTTTTCATAATGAAAACACAAACAACTATAAGATAGGTATCAGAGTTGCTAAAAACTACGTTGTTGTTAATGTAGGTATGTAGGTAAAAGACGTAGCTTCGAGGGTGGAAAATTCTACACCGTTGGTTTTGTGAAATTAAACGTATAATTTACCTAGCTTTAGAACCTTGTACTGGATAATTTCAATTCATATCGTGTCCTATATGGTGCTGTTTGAAAGCGAATTGCGTACCATTATGGTCATTTTTTCTATTCCAAATTCACTTGTAAAAGGTTGAATGCTAATCCTGACTAATTGTTGTCAAGGGTGCGCTTCGTTTGGTAGTGCTAGGTATTTTAAACTCGTTAATGAAACACCTACGCTCGTATTTACCGCACTAACTTAATAAACGCACGAAACAGAAACATCCGATCCATTTTCAATAGGAATTTTCAACCGCGAATACGTCGTTGTCGTTCAACACTTTTCAAAATAGTTGGAAGGATTTATTTATTGGTATTTTTAATTGGTACCGGTATTAGCTATTTTCTTGGAATTTGTAAAATGGAAATTTTGTTCGATGGTGTTTCACCGATTGGAATATCGGTGGATTGGGGTTCGAATTTTCAAGTTTTAATGAGAACGGGATAAATTCTGACAGTTGATTGGAAAATTTTCCAAAATTTTGAATTTTTCTGAATTTGATGCTTTTAGATTTTCTTATGGTTTATTACCCAGTTTCAATTTCTAGGTGCATCTTTATTACTCAAATAGGTACCTACCTACCTACATATACTGATAATTTGGAAAATATCCATTTTATAGCCTATGCTAGTCAGATTACAAAAAAGAATGAAGATAAGTACCTATACATAATTTGAAATACTTACTTGATTAAATTTCCTGTTTTGTTTTTCGTGTTTTTTATTTAAAATGACTACTCATCAATTGAGATGTTCCGTATAAAAAGGGATGTGAAAAATCGAATTAAGTACACACATATTCATATCATAAAATTCTGAACAAAATGAGACCAAAACGAAAAAAATTCATTTATAATTTCTGAGCAATAAATTTTTGAAAATGAAACTTCAAAAAACCTAGTTTTGAGGAAAACGCATTCAAATTTTTGTAGATTTTTTTAAACGTTTTTTCAGAAGAAAAAGTTGAAACTGGACAAAAAAAATGCATCCTAGGAAAAAATTGAATGTGACCAAATTTTTAGAGCATAAAATTTCATTTCAGAGCACTGTATTAATTTTCATCAAAATTGCATAGTTGGTTTGCTATGGTTAAAATCAGGGCGTATTCTAAGAAAATTTTGAAGCTACACAGTCATAGTTTCATTAAAAACTTTTTTGCGTTTTACTGCTCTCCTAATTAAGGAGGGGAGGCTCAAAATTCTAGGAAAAATATGGGGGAATGGTCAAATTTCAAATCAGTCATTTTATATTGATCTTTCAGTCAAAATTGTTTTTTTCTTGACAATTTTGGAACCGATTGAGAAATCGAGAGATTTTAAAAAAAATATTTGTGAAAAATCATAAGTATTCAAAATAAAATGAATAAACTACCGCCCGAGCGAAGCGAGGGCGAAAATTTTTTGGAAAATATAATAGAGCAAAAAAATGCACTTTTTAAATATTTTTGTGGTGAAAAATTTTTCCGAGGGTAAGGAGGGGGCTCCCTTAGGTGCGTCCTGAGTGCCTACAATACCTTTATTTTTGAAGAGGTCAATATAGTGGAAGATGGAGAGACCATTGATCAGTGGCATTATCAAAAGCTTGTTCTGGGTAGAAATAAAATGAGCATCATACTTGGAATAGCAGAACGAATTTCGAGCCAAAAAATGAGGAAAAAAGCAAAAAAAAATTTCTTAAAATTTTTATGTTGTCACTTCACATAATTTTGCGAAATTTTTGTTATTTTTTTTGTCGTTTGAGTATAACAAAAAATTGTTGAAATATTCAAATTTTTCAAACTGCACAATTTTTTTTGGAGCTGCACAAAATGTGCGGAGCTGCACGTTAGAGTACGCGCTGGTTAAAATAAAAAAACTGCAATTTATCAAATTTTAACATTGTATCATTCTTGAATCTTGAACATGAAAAGTGGATTTTGTGACGAAAAAAACATTCTACTGAAAAAAACAAACATTTCAATTGAGTAAAATTGTAGAGAAGAAATTTTTTCTGCTATAATAGCACCCCATGAAAAAATTTTATATTTCATAATTTCTCCAAAATATCCCAATCTGATCACATCAAACCATATTTAATTTATTCAAACATGAAAAAATTATTTGCTAAAATACAGTTTGATACCCATACCTAACTAATTTGATTAAATGAAATCTGGAAAAAACCAAATCTGATCAAATATGATCAGATTGGGATATTTTGGAGGTATGACTTTATCAAAAGAAATAAAATTTGATATGATCACATCTAAAAAAAATTCATCGAGCAGTTGGTTTTTCTCATCGATCTTATCGATGGATTTTCTTTAGCATGCTTCGTTTCAAAGAGTTCTCACTTTGAAATGTTAACGTTGAAATTTTATTCAAAAATTTTGATAAGAAATGGAATAATAATTGCCCACCATTATAAAATAAAATCAGTTCCAATCGTATCTGCATCTTGAGGCATAGTCAATCAATAATGGAAGAACATGGGGTTATTTGAAAGTTTCTTCTTGATCCTAAACTTATATGTACTCAATAAAAATTTCAACGCTCCAATACTTACTACTTACCTATTTAGATTTTCAATTTTTTTTTGATTTTCAAAATTTGAAAAAAATCAGTCAAATTTCTTTTTATAAACCTAAATAGGAGACAGTTGGAAGAAAAAAAAATTAAAAACGACAAAAAGTGAGAATTTTTCCAAAGTTCATCGACAGTTGCACTTGTATGGGTCCGATTAAAAAGTGATATTTTGTAGCCGACGAGTTTCAATTAAAATGATAGAAATTTACGAGTAATATCTTGGATAAAAAATACCTTTCATTCGCCTTCGCGAATTTCATCGATTGTACTGTAACAAAGGTAAGTTACTAATTGTGTAGGTACCTATGTGAAAGTACATTTCAATGATAAAAAACATCAATTTTTAAATGAACCATACCGAGGCCGTGATTAAATTTCTAATTGGATATCTGCAATCTTTGTAATTCAATAATATAAATAAAATAATCAGGTACTAATTTCGTGTTTCATATATTGATAATTTGGGAAAAAAATCGCCGAAAGTATCGCATCTTATCATTTTTAATTTTCTCATAATTTCGATAGGTAATTATCTTACTCAACTATAAGTAATTAGTATAATTTTGGTACAATTGTTCATTGACTCTTCGTCTTTTTTCGTGTTGAGTACAATTTTTTTCAAAGTTGGTTTATGGATATGGATATTTTTATAAAAAACGCGATGTTGCGGGTTTTTTACTTTTTTTTAGTTATTTGTATTTTTGGAGCAACAAAAACCAATGCAAGTAAGTTCAAGCTAAATGAATAGGTACCTACTTATTTTATTTCACTTCTATAAACTATTCAGAATTGATACTCGCAGAAAAGTAGGTTAATTATTTCATCCCTCCAACTCAGGGGTGCAGTGAGAGTATATTCGTTAATTATTATTATTATATATATTTTTTGGATGGGGGAGGGGAGGGGAGGGTGACAAACTTCTGAAATTATACCAAAAAGAGTAGATATTTATTCTCAATGCAACATTTATGAGAATACACTTTCTAATAGCGTATGGCCTTTTCTGGTAAAAGTATTTGACCAAAATGTTACGTTCAATAAGTATACAGCATCCGAAAAAAAATCATCTCTCAACTCTCCCTCTTTCAATGTTGAAAATTCAAAATAATTATGATATCTCTATAAGTAAATATTGAGAGAATAAACAATTTTGAATTTTCACTGATTATACTTATACCCACGGATTTTGACGGAGAGCAAATAGAAAATCTTAAAAAATTTCAGTTTGTATTTTTCAATTTTTTTTTTTATGTTGATATTTTCAATAAAATTGAAACATTTCCCGATTAGAATATTTTTATTGGTGAATCATCGGATTATATTTTTTCTGATTTTTAAACTGGGTCTGAAACATTAAAAAAGTGCTAAAATGCGTTTCTCAGATTTTGACGAAATTTTAAAATTTCAAAATAGGTGCCTCATCCCATTCTCCCCCTCCTCCTGAAAAAAATGAAGATTTACCTGATCTACGAAAAAATCTGGAATTTAGGATACAACTCCTACCCTATTTCTAACCTCCTGAATTACCTAAGTGAGTGGAAGTGGTTTTGAGACGTTTCAGAGCCTTCAATTTTTTTTTGGAATTTTTCAGTACTGTGGAAAAGCCCATAAAACAGCCCGTATGAAATTAAACTCTTATAATAGCTATTTACAGTGATTACCTATGTGTATCCCGTCAAACATTTTACTGCTAAGAGTGATGAAAAAAATAGGAGCATCACTGCTATTTTATGGCAGTAAATTAGAATAATAAATAGATGCCAAAATCCTGTATAAATTTAGCAGTAAATCCTATTTTGAGCCAGCCTAAAATGCCATTTTGCTACTAAGGTGAAGGTAGGCATGGTATGCCTCTAAAATACTGCTATGCTAAAGCATCCCTGCCGCTAATATGCTTCCAAGATGCTTCCCCAATCCCCATTAAGCATTGTAATATCAACTGCCGAAATTGTTTCAAGATTATTTGTAATTGTAATGGATAAAATTCATAAATCATATTTTTCTTCCTATATAGAAATCTGCAATATACTTCATTAGCGAGAAGTAAAAACAACCATATTACGCAGCTCCCAAGGTTTGGTAGTATTACTACCAATCAGCTACCTTTGCCTTAGTAGCAAAATGGCATTTTGAGGTGGCTCAAAATAGGAGTTGCTGCTAAATTTATACAGGGATTTAGCAATTCTGATTCCATTTTACTACTGTAAAACAGCAGCAGTGCTCCTATTTTTATCAAATTTAGCAGCAAATTACACTAAGATAGAGAGAAACACTGATGGCAGCACCAAGGCAACACAGCTATGGTAGCTACTTCTAAAAAATGTTTGACGGGATTGATGACCTTGATAGATTAAGGTACTATTTTGCAAAATTCGCAATTTTGAATTAAAAGCCTTATTTTTGGTTAAAAATGTTTCCTGGGAAAAAATTATTATAGTGTCACGAATTTTGGAAAATTGAGCTTGAATCGATCAAATAGGTCAGCAATGCTTACAGATAAGAATGGTCTAAATTTTTTTGTCTATATCTCTCCATAAACATACTAAAGTCTGTGGAAAAAAAAAGAGAGGGGTGGTTTACAAATTGAGGGGACAGATGTTTGTGAAATTGAAGGCCACTCATTGTTGACCCAGGGGGATCACCGCATGCCCCTGTCCAATCTTTCATTTGCCAAGAAATATAGTTTGTTCCACTTAATTACCTTCAAATATTGAAATCACTAATTGAAATTTTTTTATGAAAAGGAAAAATTGATCCTAAGGATATCCAACTCAATACTACATTTCCAGCACCTGCTCACAACCAATCCAAAGCTGAAGAAAGTAAGAATACTCAATTGTACTTTTTCTTAAAAGAACTTTTCCCTTTTTTTCAAAATTATTCTCATTCTACAGATACTACTGATTCATATTTAATCTGTTTTAGTGTGTAATAAATACATTAGGACTGCACAATCTTGTAAAGCATCCGTTCCTAGATCAAATTCTACCTCCGATTCGATTTATGGTAATGTAGGAGGAAGAAAAGAATTACTCAAAGAGTACCCTCACATGGTATTTTTTCAAATTTCGATTAGATTTGCACAGAGTTGATATGATTGAACATAGTTTGAATACCTAAAAATAAGAATTCTTCAATGTGTAAGTACCTATTTTATATGTAGGCGCTGCTTGGTATCAATGAAACCTGGGTCTGTGGAGGTTCTTTGATAAGTGAAAAATTTGTATTAACCGCCGCACAATGTACATCAACTCTGGATTATGCTGCGAATGCAAGGTGAGTATACCTAGGGTTTTTTTTGTTGCTCATCGTGATGAAATTCAACAGATTATAATTGATAATTTCCACAGAGGTGCTGTTAATAAGATACGTTTGGGAGAATTATATTTGGCGTCGACTCGAGGTGATGCAAGGATAGTTGATTATCCAGTTACAGACAAGTTTATTCATCCAAACTACAGTTTTCCTTGGAATGATATCGCTTTATTCAAATTTGAAGGCTTGACTTCATTCTCTGATTACATTCGACCAATATGCTTGAATACGTTGTATGATATTCCAGAGCTAAACTTCACCGCTCTTAGATGGGGAAAATTACATTCATGTAAAAACTGTTTTCAATTTATGCACTTGTCAATATAAATTAGATACCCGTTTTTCATGTTGTACTAAGAATAATTTTTGTGCAGATTCACGGGGGAAAAGAGACAATTTGCTCAGTGTGGATCTGTACCCAGAAAATGATCCAAAATGCAAGTCAGAATATCTCATATTTGAAAACAGCACAATGATTTGCGCGGGGTATGTTTCTAGAGACAAAAGTATATGTAGGGTAAGTACAATTGGACTTCGATTCAGTAGAATTCCTAAGGAGGTTGGTGTCTGGAGAGTCGACATATAAAATTTAAATTCCTTGAATCTAATGAGCTCAAAATCAATGGATATAGATTTCGAAGATTTAAATACAAATATCATTGTTCTACCAATTCATTAAATTTTTGAATTCAAAATTTTCTATAGGTACTTCTTTTTTTCAAAAAAAGTGTTGAAGATATTTCAGCATAAACAGTCAACTTTCAACTACCTATATTTCTAAAAAAAAGTTTTTTCGACTGGTGAAATTTGAGAGATTTTTCATGTTGAATGGAAAACTCAATTAATTAGGAATTTTCTCAGTAGATACCTAGTCAAAAAAATTCCAATTGAGATGGTGAAGGATTTTTTTTTTTTCAAAAATGTAGGCTAAAGTTTTCTCTCCCTGTCAAAATATTTTAAATATTTTCTCTTGTAATGAGGAAAAATGTAGAAAGCTTTAAATTTAAAATAATTATTTTCGAAACCAGCAGAATTCATAAAATAAGATACCTATATATTTGAAAAATTTAGCTCATTTCATGAATTCGCCAAGTGGGTGAATCAAGAGTGTAACATAGGTACCTCACTAACGACTAGTTCTTGAGTATTTCTTAGACTACCTATAGGAACGTTTCATATAAAATTGAGTATTCATTTAGTTTTTTAATATTCAGAGAGACTCAGGCGGTCCATTACAAATCGTGAAAGAAAACCCTGAATGTCCAGAAGTACCCATTTACACACAAATTGGAATTACATCATATGTATACTTGGTACTCTGTGATCTTCCTAGTATGGCAACAGGGTTTACGAGGGTATCACATTTCATTCCCTGGATTGAAAGCATCGTTTGGAAATAATTAAAGGATTTTTTTTTTTCAAGGGTTCCAAAATATTTTAAGTTTGTTATCATTTAGCATACTTACTTAGGTAGGTAATTTAGTTACAGCGAATAAAAAAAAAAAAGAGATGAAAAATCTCGCCTGATGAATTAACTATTATTATCTTGACAGTTTCTTATAGATACCTACATGAATTGTTATCAATATAATTTGCATAAACATGAAAATAACACGATTCCAAAATAATTCATTTACAGGAAAAAGTACCTACGTATAAGGTACCTAAGGTGGATATAGGAAAATCAATGGTAGTAGTATGCGCGTACCCATTTTCGAAACAAATAGTCTGGGCTGCAGGGAGCACAAGGTGGCGACCTACACGCGAACGGCAAGAAAGTGGGTAGGGAGGTAGGTTGGTTGGTAGATGTCAACGTAGACGTATACGTTGAGGCAACCGCTGCCACTACCACCCCCCTCCATCGCATACCAGCAGGTTGGACAAAATAGGTAAAGTGGCGTTTACCTACTTGCCTCTTGCGTACCTATACTCGAATGGCGAGAAAGTAGGTAGGTAGGTAGGTAGGTAGGTAGGTAGGATGGTCGGTAGACGTCGACATATGTGTATGCGTTGACGCAACCGTTGCCATCGCCACCCCGCCACCGCATACCATGCTGATGAAGGTATACCTTATCAGTTGAAAATTCAATTATAGAAATGGCACACCGGATATGAGTCAGCAATTAAAACCTTATCTTATCAAGGCATATTGAGTCAGCAATTAAAACATTATCTTATCAAGCCCTATTGAGTCAGCAATTAAAACCTTATTAAGCCATAGGTGGAATTTTCATTTAAGGTCCGAATACATGACATCATTCAACTTAGGGGCTCCAAATAGGTTAATGAAATAAATAACAGAATTTCAGTTTTAAAACTATTTTATTGAAGATATATTATAAGATAAATATATTTAAACATCTTAAGAAATAAAAAATGAATATGATAAGATAAAAATACTTTTAATAAATAATTTAAAGAGTAGTAGTAGTAGAAGAAGGATAAGGAGAAGTAGTAGGCATAGTAGATTGAGGTATCTCAGTACTAACTTGAGATAGGCGATTCATTACGAAAGATACCAATTTGTCCTCGTTGAAAATTTTGATATCACTCAAAATTTTCTTAGCCAATTTAGTATTTTCGTGAATCAAAGTTAAATCGCTGACTTCGTAATTAATCAATAAGCTACGTATAAATGTTTCCAAGGAATTGGTGGTTTGATTGGATAGATGAATGACCACAGGGATATCGTTAATGATGAGCTGCCAGGCTCGATTCGCTGCTGCCTGGTAATCGGCGAGTAGGTTAAATGTATCTTCGATGACAGACTTCATGTATAGAATTGTATTCCAACTGGCTTCTTGCAACATAATCGAGTCTGGGAGAAATTCCGTTGATCTGGTAGTTTCAGCCAAGAGAACTGATTTATTATTGCAATAATTGCGAAATTCTATTCTCCATTTGTCGGAAATGAACATTCGTTTTGGTTTTGCGTAGGATCCAGGCATTGAAGTATCTTTCAACACAATCCAAAATTTTCGGTTCCATCAGAGTTGCAAATTCTTGTTGACTTAGATAAATGCCGCCAGTTTTACCATTACTATATCGTGTAATGCTGAGTAATGGTGTAAAATCAGCATCTACATCCAGACCCATGAGAATATTTTTTGTACCGCTCCAATTTACGGGGTAGAGTTGATTGAATATGAAGTACTTGCGTGGCTTAAGTACTTTTTCAACACGGCATCTCTTCTTTGGTGGCAAGTTTTCAATATTTTCGATAAGTGAGGCTGTAAAAATAAATAAATACATACACGCATTACTCAACTGTGCAAAAATGAAAATTATATTTTCAAATGCGAGAATTACAAGTACCTGTGTCGTTATCATGTGTCGGTGAAATTGGCGAATCACTTGGTATTTCGTCATCATTGGAAGTTTGCTCGGATCTTGGTACATACGAATCATAGTAATTTTCGACATTCAGTACAACATTCAGAGGTTGCTTTGTTTTTCGACCACCTTTAGGCTTCTTTGGTTTTGGAGAATCAACATTAACGGTATTGCTGCTGCTTCCAATGTCTGTTGATGCTGTGACGATAACTGCCTCTTTGGCAATGTCAATCATTTTTTGTGCCATTTCAATTACTGAGCGAACAAACGAACGAGTGAGTGACTGAACAAATTGAAGAAACGAATAGAAGTGTGTACTTGTAACAAGTTTAAACAGCAAGTGAATAGATCGACGTGGTCCTGTTGATTTTATAATGATGTACAAGGTCACATGATTATCCCCGCTCATTTTGGCTGTAGCATTGGTGGGGGTTTATGTAAAATAACTTTGGTATCGCAGCCATGGCCGATTGACTACGCTAGAACTGTAAATTTTTACCCAGCAAAAGTTTCATCATTGTGTGAACATGTGAAGAAGTTGGTATTTGTTTGTCTGCAGTTCTCCTTCCATGGAAAATTGTGTCGGATAAATAAGTGATCACTCAATCATTGGTTATATGATTGTCGGAGAAAAATGATAGAAAATCCTTGAGGGAATAGTGCAGGGTTTTGAAATAAAGGAATACAGCTACATTGGAACTTTAAATTTCTTATTCAGCAAAAGTTTCATCACACAACATAAGTATGTGATTATTGGAGAAAAATAAAGAAACATAGTGCAGTAGGCATTGTCTATAAACTGTTGAACTGTATACCAGAAGTGCTGAAGTATTATATGTATGCACACCCAATGACTTCCCTTTTTTAAAGTACTTTTACCAAAATTGATTTGAGGCATACATATACATTATTATATAGCAAACATATTCGACTTATGAAATCTTATTTCATTACAAAGTGTTAATTCATTATAAAGTGTTAATGCTATCATTTAAATTTAACAAAATTTATTATGTATTTAGATATAGAGTAAGCTAAGGCCACCATACAAGCAACAATTAGCAGCAGGAGTGACAGCATAAATGCAGAATTGTTATTCACTACAGAATTAGGCACATCTTGTTCGATTATGTATGTGATTTCATCATGGAGGTCAACATCCTTTGATATGCTACACATCGATATTTATCAAAATAGTTGTCATTTTTCAAGTACACTGACAATATACTATAAAATGTGGATTCAGTCCAGTATATTCCACGTAAATTATAAGCATCATCTGACATAAGCTTTGAAATACTGGTATCATTTTTGTACCAATCAACTGAGGCCAAAGGATTTGAGTGTATGTAACAAATTAAATGCACCGTTGTGTTTTGGGATACCTTATAATGAGTTATATCTTGATTGGTTAAAATCTCAACTGGTTGTTCAACAACATTAGTGTTACAAGTTGCTAAACTAATGCATAAATAAAATAAAAATGCAAAAACTAACATTTTATCTAAATAGTTTTACGAGGAAATACAAAAAAATGCGGAAATAAACATCCAAACTGAATGCCTACTAAATGCTAAGGACAAGAAATATAGAGAACAAACAAAAGTCTGCACATAACCAAGTTTTAGTAGTGAGTGAGTAGATTTAAAGTCACAGGCGATTTTATAACCTAGTACTCTATACATCATAATGGAATAAAATCACACATCAATAATATTTCAAAAGTTCAAGTAACATTTTAAAATTTAACAAATACTTAACACAAAGCCTGCAGATTATCGCATCGTTCTCTAAATACACTTAAAACTTGTAGTATTGAAAAATTATAATCCATAAATTCGCATTCTACGTCAAAATTATCTTCAAAATCTTCATCTTCACCAATTTCAGCCAAGCTATCTATTAGTGATGGTATTATATTCAATTTGTCCAAGTCTTCTCGATTGATTTCTTTAGGCTGGATGGTATTGTATACGCCAGTTTCTCCAAGGAATACGTAATCAGGGTTGGGTTTACTACACATTTTTTGAATTTTCTCTCAGAAACTTTAAAGTTGATTTCAAAACATGGTCTAAAAAATTCAAAAAATTCTTTTTCGCAATGGTTTAAATTATTATAATTAACAAAACAACAATCTCCATAAGTTTTCTGGCAACTTTTATCAATTTGTCCCAAAATCAATATGTTATAATCTTCAAATTTCAATACAATTTCTTTTTTCAAATCTTCAATTTCATCTAAAGCTTGCTGGTGATTTTGTCCATTCACCGATGTAGTTGTCAACACATTGATAGGATTAATGATAGGTAACTCTTGTTTGTGCTGTTCACTTGTAGTAGAATCCATTTTGAAGGTGATGACGATGATGAAAAGACAGCAATTATAATTCCTCTGAAAAGACAAGGAGAACAACGCACAATGATAACAACAACAATATCAATCGCACTCTAGTAATTCACTGAATGTTGCTTTAGTCTCTCGTCGCTTGCTCGCTAACAAATTAACCATCACCACCCACCACTTCTCAATCCCCTACTTATATGAACAAACAAGAAGAAGAGCGGAGGTAACCAAAAAAAGTTAGCAATGCTAAGAAATGAAACAACAACAAAGATATATACATATAAGTATTTATTTCATCTAAATATTATCTTATAAAACTACAACAGCTAATATGGCGTGATTTCCACCCTTTTTCAGAACTTTGAACTTCTATTTCAAATTTATATTTTTTGATGGAAAATTTTATTAAATGTAAAGACCAAATTCAAATTTTCTTCTCAGAAACCATTTTCGAACAAATTGAAAAATATGTCAATGTGTATAAATCAACATGAAAAAAACTGAAAGTTGGTAATATAGAGCCTACTCATTTCTGGTTTCTGAACCTAGAACCTCAAATTGATTGATGCGATTTTGAAATGTACATGATGCATTATCAATAGTACCCAGTATTTTGTCTTATTTTGCAAGGTAATAATGTGATTTCGCTATTATCCTCAAATGACTAGATTATTTAATATTGTTTATTGGTAACAACAAGCGTTTTCACACACACTCCATTAAAGGGAAATAAGGGCGATATATACCTACTTATTTATTTGAAAAGAAATAGACCAGTAACCAAGAATTTGCTGATTAGATTAAAATTCAAAAAATATTTGAATTTCAATCACCATTGGATAAGATTAGAATATATTGCATTAAAAAAAGTGAACTTTTCAATCACACCGATTCAACAATTGTCAATGGATAAGAGAAAATATTGAACTTGAAAAAGTAAATTTTCAATCACAGTGATTTACATAAATGGATCATCATGTGTAAGATGGTATGTTGACAGCTGTTTCCAGAATTGTGTAAATTTTATTTTGTGCTACTCTATTTCAAATGAGAAACTCCAATTTTTTCAAGGGGCAAAAAAAAAGGCATTCACATTAACCTGCAAGGCGATGTACAACACAAAACCAGCAAAACATTACATTTGATATAATCTTTTCATTTGTTTTCATGTTTTGTAATCACATTCACATTCGAGTTGTTTCATAAATTTATTACTTTTAATAAGCAATTAAAATAATTTTCAAGGGGCAAAAAAAAAAGGATATTCACATCAACCTGCAAGGCGATGTACAACACAAAGCCAGCAAAACATTACATTTGATATAATCTTTTCATTTGTTTTCATGTTTTGCGATCACATTCGGGTTGTTTCATAAATTTATTACTTTTAATAAGCAATTAAAATAATTGGAAATGAATAAGTTAGTCTCAGTTTTACTTGGAAGTGCAGTACACCGCCCGTCAGATCCCCGCTATTGACCGCAAGTGTCCATGTTCAATGTGTATTGTGGGTTGCAGCTGGCATTTCTTATTTGAAATAGAGTATAGGAACCTTTGAGAAAGCATTCGAGTCGTCTGATTATAACAGAAATCAAATGAGGAGTTTGCCAAGTAAGGTGATTTTGAAAAAAAAAACAGTCTGTGACTTGAAAACCTTAAAAAAGATAAATGCCACTTTAAAAATGAATTTTTAATTTTTTGAGATTTTTTCTACCGGAATACCAAAGTCTAGAGATTTTGTTTTAAAGACAACCTTCAGTTGAACAACCTTTTTATGCTAATTCCATGTTTATTCTTTCTTATTTTTTAGATTTGCCTGATGGCCAAATTTTTACAAGCCTACCTAAACATAAAGATAACCTTGAGTTGAACAACCTTTTGTGTCAATTACAAGTTTATTCTTTCTTTTAGATTTACCCAGTGGTCAAATTTTCACAGGCCTACCTAAAATGTTGCAACTGTTATTTTGATTTATCATCAAATTATAAGCGGAGAAAATTAATATTTGTATATCATTGAAACAAAAATAATACTTCCTTAAAATATAAACACAAAATACTTTTAAATTGAATAAGAGTGCACCCACCAATAATTTCCCATACCCATATTAGATCAAGTTAACCCATGTTGGGTAAATGATAATCATTATACAGTACTACCAGTTACCATAACAATGACACGAAATACCACACCAACTGATTGAAGAAGGTAATTATTGAGACTTGACAACTTGAGCAAAAGTCTGACTGGTCAGACTTTCCCACAATATTTTAGCACAAATTGTATTCAAAATTGTTTCGGTATTTAATTATGAATTAATTTCTTGCATTCAAGTTCATTTCTATAATTTCTATGAAAGAGAGAATGTGAAAATGAAGGTTTTTTGCGAATTTATTGAACTGAAGCTGATAAAAGGAAATTGGCGCAAATTCAAAGTATAGTGTGAACACTTGACAGGTAATTTGCGCAAATTCATCAGTTTATTGCACCAGTCCAGTTTGCGCAATTATATTGATAGTGTAAACAGGGTTTTATGGATAACACCTTGACTGTTTTATCCTCTTCCAACAAAATTGAAAACGAATTATTCATCAACTATGTAAAGTAGGAATCAAACAACAATAGCAATTAGTTCACAGTGTTCTTCCTTCCTATTAAACTAAGCATAATTAACTAACCACAAATCATCATCTTCATCCTTCAAAGAGCTACTTCCTAACAGTTGTTTAAATTTGTTGATGTCATAATGTCCATATGCGAAGCTATGGATATCATCATAGAAAAATCATTTAACACAAAAATTGACGAAAACTTTTTTCTTTGATAAATTATATATATTATATGCTTCTCAGATTGAAATTGTTGGGCTACTATATAACTTGAAAATTTTGTTTCTGAAGATACCTTATTCTTGGTCACTGGTCTATTTCTTTTCAAATAAACAAGTACATATTGGTCGCTGGTCTATTTCTTTTCAAATAAACAAGTACATATATATCAGGGTATAAGAAACCTAGATTTTTATTTCCTTCGATAGAGTTTGGGTGAAAACCCTTGTTGTTGTTACCAATAAACAATATTAAATAATCAAGTCGTTTGAGGATAGTAGCACAATACTTATTTTGTACTTACGTAAATATTTAAAATATAAAAAACTACTGGATTTTATTTATTTATTAATTGGATGATCTAAAATCTGTTAAATCATATAAATATTGGATGAAATTATGTTCTTCATCTTCATCTGCAGCGATGTCAAATAATTCTTGAAACTCTTTGTTTGTAGGTATAATAGCTTGTCTACTTAGAAATGGATAAGGTAAATGTTGAATCATAACCTTAGCTTCATCCTCTGTGATATTGTACGATAATAACTGGAAATAATCCGCATCTCCATAAGATATATCCTCATTTATACGTCTTTGTAATTCTTCAAACTGGTTCGTCTTCACGTAACATTGTTTATATGGTAATAAATACATATATGCGCTAATTCGATCTGTTGTTTGTCTCCATAATAAGAAATAACACACTTTATCCATGATGAAATATTCACTTGGAAATTGGTAAGAAAATAAATTACTCTTCACTTTTACAAAAAAAATACACAAAACATCAATTACACTAGGTAAGCATACTTTTACAACCAATAAAGCAATTGAACCATATTAATGTTACTGTTTTTGATAAATAAACTAAACAAATTTTACCTATTGAAAGATAGGTCTGCTATGGAACAAGGCTTTTTAAATACTAACTGAACTTATGCCCATGTTATTTTCTGAACACACGAGTGATATTCTTATATCCCCACTACCTCTATCCCCACTTTTTTTTTTTGGTCAAACATGATTTAAACTTTTATAGTTTGCAAGACTATATTTTTAAATTACAAAAATCTGCCAAAAATTCAGGAATGTCACCAAAAATTTGGATATAGACCCACTTATGCGTGTTCCGAGATTCTTTTATTTGAACTCTGAGAATAACATGTTATCCATATGCCTATTGTTCTGTAATGTGCAGTTGCCACTTAGTGTTTAAGCTATTAATGAGAGCCAACAACCTGCCATGCTTTGATTAGGGTTCGGATTTCAATAAGCTTGGTGTTTCTGAGATTGACATTGAGCGATTTAAAACTGTATTTCATTCAAAGATCATGGTGCCACTTTGTTTGGAAAAAAATTTGCAAAACCTATATGGAAAACGATACTTTAATAGGTCCTTGGATGGTTTTAGGGCAGCTCTGCTGAAAAAGTTCTTTAAAAATAATCAATTTAGTGACACTTATATGTATGTCGACTTTGGTGATCGAGGTACCTAGCATGTGACACGGCCAAAAAAAAAAAGTGGTAAAAACTCGTTCATTTAATACATCTCCAGCTTCACTGTTCTTTGAGTATAGAATTTAAAAATGTTTACTTTCACGATCTATGAACAAAAATTAATCAGAAGATCATGTTTATTATTTTGAAGCAACAAAATTCAGCTACAAAATGGAAAAAATTAAAACACCTACAGACATCAATTGTCATTAATTTGGGTTAAAAGAAGATGAGTACCAGATTGGTTTTTGGATGTAAAACAGCAAAAGGTAGTAAAGGCGTGAAATTTGGTATGATGAAAAAGGGTATCATAAGGACTCGTTTGCGCAATGGAGGTAATCGCTAAGCCCCATACCAGAAATGTGGAACGACTTTAAGAAGGGTTTCAGCCCACATTTTTGAAATTGGTCTATCATTATTTCTTTGGTATCATTTCCATATACAAATGAGTCCTTGCTGAGTTTTAAAAATGTCATTATTTTCAAAATCTGTGGGAGATAGGCCCACAAATTTGAGATTTTTCAAATTGCGTTTCTTCATTTTTCCTCAAAAGTGTCTGAAAACCACATGTTTCAATTTTGCACAATCTGCAGACCTTCCAAACAAATTTTAACTATGATTTTTCAAACTCAACAGGCAAATTACAATATATGTGTATGAGCAAATTTCATACCCCAGCTCTGTGTGGGTAGGAGCAAGTGGTCTTATTTTTTGCAATTTTGGGAGGGGTGCTGTGAGTGGCTATTAGCAAACATTTTCCCAATTTTACTACTTCTACAGTATAAAACAATTTGGTGCACCCCTCCCAAAATTGCAAAAAATAAGACCACTTGCTCCTACCCACACAGAGCTGGGGTATGAAATTTGCTCATACACATATATTGTAATTTGCCTGTTGAGTTTGAAAAATCATAGTTAAAATTTGTTTGGAAGGTCTGCAGATTGTGCAAAATTGAAACATGTGGTTTTCAGACACTTTTGAGGAAAATGAAGAAACGCAATTTGAAAAATCTCAAATTTGTGGGCCTATCTCCCACAGATTTTGAAAATAATGACATTTTTAAAACTCAGCAAGGACTCATTTGTATATGGAAATGATACCAAAGAAATAATGATAGACCAATTTCAAAAATGTGGGCTGAAACCCTTCTTAAAGTCGTTCCACATTTCTGGTATGGGGCTTAGCGATTACCTCCATTGCTCAAAAAATTCCTTATGATACCCTTTTTCATCATACCAAATTTCACGCCTTTACTACCTTTTGCTGTTTTACATCCAAAACCAATCTGGTACTCATCTTCTTTTAACCCAAATTAATGACAATTGATGTCTGTAGGTGTTTTAATTTTTTCCATTTTGTAGCTGAATTTTGTTGCTTCAAAATAATAAACATGATCTTCTGATTAATTTTTGTTCATAGATCGTGAAAGTAAACATTTTTAAATTCTATACTCAAAGAACAGTGAAGCTGGAGATGTATTAAATGAACGAGTTTTTACCACTTTTTTTTGGCCGTGTCACATGCTAGGTACCTCGATCACCAAAGTCGACATACATATAAGTGTCACTAAATTGATTATTTTTAAAGAACTTTTTCAGCAGAGCTGCCCTAAAACCATCCAAGGACCTATTAAAGTATCGTTTTCCATATAGGTTTTGCAAATTTTTTTCCAAACAAAGTGGCACCATGATCTTTGAATGAAATACAGTTTTAAATCGCTCAATGTCAATCTCAGAAACACCAAGCTTATTGAAATCCGAACCCTAATCAAAGCATGGCAGGTTGTTGGCTCTCATTAATAGCTTAAACACTAAGTGGCAACTGCACATTACAGAACAATAGGCATATGGATAACATGTTATTCTCGGAGTTCAAATAAAAAGAATCTCGGAACACACATAAGTGGGTCTATATCCAAATTTTTGGTGACATTCCTGAATTTTTGGCAGATTTTTGTAATTTAAAAATATAGTCTTGCAAACTATAAAAGTTTAAATCATGTTTGACCAAAAAAGTGGGGATAGAGGTAGTGGGGATATAAGAATATCACTCGTGTGTTCAGAAAATAACATGGGCATAAGTTCAGTTAGTATTTAAAAGCCTTGTTCCATAGCAGACCTATCTTTCAATAGGTAAAATTTGTTTAGTTTATTTATAAAAAAAAGTAACATTAATATGGTTCAATTGCTTTATTGTTTGTAAAAGTATGATTACCTAGTGTAATTGATGTTTTGTGTATTTTTTTGTAAAAGTGAAGAGTAATTTATTTTCTTACCAATTTCCAAGTGAATATTTCATCATGGATAAAGTGTGTTATTTCTTATTATGGAGACAAACAACAGATCGAATTAGCGCATATATGTATTTATTACCATATAAACAATGTTACGTGAAGACGAACCAGTTTGAAGAATTACAAAGACGTATAAATGAGGATATATCTTATGGAGATGCGGATTATTTCCAGTTATTATCGTACAATATCACAGAGGATGAAGCTAAGGTTATGATTCAACATTTACCTTATCCATTTCTAAGTAGACAAGCTATTATACCTACAAACAAAGAGTTTCAAGAATTATTTGACATCGCTGCAGATGAAGATGAAGAACATAATTTCATCCAATATTTATATGATTTAACAGATTTTAGATCATCCAATTAATAAATAAATAAAATCCAGTAGTTTTTTATATTTTAAATATTTACGTAAGTACAAAATAAGTATTGTGCTACTATCCTCAAACGACTTGATTATTTAATATTGTTTATTGGTAACAACAACAAGGGTTTTCACCCAAACTCTATCGAAGGGAAATAAAAAACTTGGTTTCTTATACCCTGATATATATGTACTTGTTTATTTGAAAAGAAATAGACCAGCGACCAATATGTACTTGTTTATTTGAAAAGAAATAGACCAGTGACCAAGAATAAGGTATCTTCAGAAACAAAATTTTCAAGTTATATAGTAGCCCAACAATTTCAATCTGAGAAGCATATAATATATATAATTTATCAAAGAAAAAAGTTTTCGTCAATTTTTGTGTTAAATGATTTTTCTATGATGATATCCATAGCTTCGCATATGGACATTATGACATCAACAAATTTAAACAACTGTTAGGAAGTAGCTCTTTGAAGGATGAAGATGATGATTTGTGGTTAGTTAATTATGCTTAGTTTAATAGGAAGGAAGAACACTGTGAACTAATTGCTATTGTTGTTTGATTCCTACTTTACATAGTTGATGAATAATTCGTTTTCAATTTTGTTGGAAGAGGATAAAACAGTCAAGGTGTTATCCATAAAACCCTGTTTACACTATCAATATAATTGCGCAAACTGGACTGGTGCAATAAACTGATGAATTTGCGCAAATTACCTGTCAAGTGTTCACACTATACTTTGAATTTGCGCCAATTTCCTTTTTAACAGCTTCAGTTCAATAAATTCGCAAAAACCTTCATTTTCACATTCTCTCTTTCATAGAAATTATAGAAATGAACTTGAATGCAAGAAATTAATTCATAATTAAATACCGAAACAATTTTGAATACAATTTGTGCTAAAATATTGTGGGAAAGTCTGACCAGTCAGACTTTTGCTCAAGTTGTCAAGTCTCAATAATTACCTTCTTCAATCAGTTGGTGTGGTATTTCGTGTCATTGTTATGGTAACTGGTAGTACTGTATAATGATTATCATTTACCCAACATGGGTTAACTTGATCTAATATGGGTATGGGAAATTATTGGTGGGTGCACTCTTATTCAATTTAAAAAGTATTTTGTGTTTATATTTTAAGGAAGTATTATTTTTGTTTCAATGATATACAAATATTAATTTTCTCCGCTTATAATTTGATGATAAATCAAAATAACAGTTGCAACATTTTAGGTAGGCCTGTGAAAATTTGACCACTGGGTAAATCTAAAAAGAAAGAATAAACTTGTAATTGACACAAAAGGTTGTTCAACTCAAGGTTATCTTTATGTTTAGGTAGGCTTGTAAAAATTTGGCCATCAGGCAAATCTAAAAAATAAGAAAGAATAAACATGGAATTAGCATAAAAAGGTTGTTCAACTGAAGGTTGTCTTTAAAAAACAAAATCTCTAGACTTTGGTATTCCGGTAGAAAAAAATCTCAAAAAAATTAAAAATTCATTTTTTTAAAGTGGCATGTATCTTTTTTAAGGTTTTCAAGTCACAGACTGTTTTTTTTTCAAAATCACCTTACTTGGCAAACTCCTCATTTGATTTCTGTTATAATCAGACGACTCGAATGCTTTCTCAAAGGTTCCTATACTCTATTTCAAATAAGAAATGCCAGCTGCAACCCACAATACACATTGAACATGGACACTTGCGGTCAATAGCGGGGATCTGACGGGCGGTGTACTGCACTTCCAAGTAAAACTGAGACTAACTTATTCATTTCCAATTATTTTAATTGCTTATTAAAAGTAATAAATTTATGAAACAACCCGAATGTGATCGCAAAACATGAAAACAAATGAAAAGATTATATCAAATGTAATGTTTTGCTGGCTTTGTGTTGTACATCGCCTTGCAGGTTGATGTGAATATCCTTTTTTTTTGCCCCTTGAAAATTATTTTAATTGCTTATTAAAAGTAATAAATTTATGAAACAACTCGAATGTGAATGTGATTACAAAACATGAAAACAAATGAAAAGATTATATCAAATGTAATGTTTTGCTGGTTTTGTGTTGTACATCGCCTTGCAGGTTAATGTGAATGCCTTTTTTTTTTTGCCCCTTGAAAAAATTGGAGTTTCTCATTTGAAATAGAGTAGCACAAAATAAAATTTACACAATTCTGGAAACAGCTGTCAACATACCATCTTACACATGATGATCCATTTATGTAAATCACTGTGATTGAAAATTTACTTTTTCAAGTTCAATATTTTCTCTTATCCATTGACAATTGTTGAATCGGTGTGATTGAAAAGTTCACTTTTTTTAATGCAATATATTCTAATCTTATCCAATGGTGATTGAAATTCAAATATTTTTTGAATTTTAATCTAATCAGCAAATTCTTGGTTACTGGTCTATTTCTTTTCAAATAAATAAGTAGGTATATATCGCCCTTATTTCCCTTTAATGGAGTGTGTGTGAAAACGCTTGTTGTTACCAATAAACAATATTAAATAATCTAGTCATTTGAGGATAATAGCGAAATCACATTATTACCTTGCAAAATAAGACAAAATACTGGGTACTATTGATAATGCATCATGTACATTTCAAAATCGCATCAATCAATTTGAGGTTCTAGGTTCAGAAACCAGAAATGAGTAGGCTCTATATTACCAACTTTCAGTTTTTTTCATGTTGATTTATACACATTGACATATTTTTCAATTTGTTCGAAAATGGTTTCTGAGAAGAAAATTTGAATTTGGTCTTTACATTTAATAAAATTTTCCATCAAAAAATATAAATTTGAAATAGAAGTTCAAAGTTCTGAAAAAGGGTGGAAATCACGCCATATTAGCTGTTGTAGTTTTATAAGATAATATTTAGATGAAATAAATACTTATATGTATATATCTTTGTTGTTGTTTCATTTCTTAGCATTGCTAACTTTTTTGGTTACCGCCGCTCTTCTTCTTGTTTGTTCATATAAGTAGGGGATTGAGAAGTGGTGGGTGGTGATGGTTAATTTGTTAGCGAGCAAGCGACGAGAGACTAAAGCAACATTCAGTGAATTACTAGAGTGCGATTGATATTGTTGTTGTTATCATTGTGCGTTGTTCTCCTTGTCTTTTCAGAGGAATTATAATTGCTGTCTTTTCATCATCGTCATCACCTTCAAAATGGATTCTACTACAAGTGAACAGCACAAACAAGAGTTACCTATCATTAATCCTATCAATGTGTTGACAACTACATCGGTGAATGGACAAAATCACCAGCAAGCTTTAGATGAAATTGAAGATTTGAAAAAGAAATTGTATTGAAATTTGAAGATTATAACATATTGATTTTGGGACAAATTGATAAAAGTTGCCAGAAAACTTATGGAGATTGTTGTTTTGTTAATTATAATAATTTAAACCATTGCGAAAAAGAATTTTTTGAATTTTTTAGACCATGTTTTGAAATCAACTTTAAAGTTTCTGAGAGAAAATTCAAAAAATGTGTAGTAAACCCAACCCTGATTACGTATTCCTTGGAGAAACTGGCGTATACAATACCATCCAGCCTAAAGAAATCAATCGAGAAGACTTGGACAAATTGAATATAATACCATCACTAATAGATAGCTTGGCTGAAATTGGTGAAGATGAAGATTTTGAAGATAATTTTGACGTAGAATGCGAATTTATGGATTATAATTTTTCAATACTACAAGTTTTAAGTGTATTTAGAGAACGATGCGATAATCTGCAGGCTTTGTGTTAAGTATTTGTTAAATTTTAAAATGTTACTTGAACTTTTGAAATATTATTGATGTGTGATTTTATTCCATTATGATGTATAGAGTACTAGGTTATAAAATCGCCTGTGACTTTTAAATCTACTCACTCACTACTAAAACTTGGTTATGTGCAGACTTTTGTTTGTTCTCTATATTTCTTGTCCTTAGCATTTAGTAGGCATTCAGTTTGGATGTTTATTTCCGCATTTTTTTTTGTATTTCCTCGTAAAACTATTTAGATAAAATGTTAGTTTTTGCATTTTTATTTTATTTATGCATTAGTTTAGCAACTTGTAACACTAATGTTGTTGAACAACCAGTTGAGATTTTAACCAATCAAGATATAACTCATTATAAGGTATCCCAAAACACAACGGTGCATTTAATTTGTTACATACACTCAAATCCTTTGGCCTCAGTTGATTGGTACAAAAATGATACCAGTATTTCAAAGCTTATGTCAGATGATGCTTATAATTTACGTGGAATATACTGGACTGAATCCACATTTTATAGTATATTGTCAGTGTACTTGAAAAATGACAACTATTTTGATAAATATCGATGTGTAGCATATCAAAAGGATGTTGACCTCCATGATGAAATCACATACATAATCGAACAAGATGTGCCTAATTCTGTAGTGAATAACAATTCTGCATTTATGCTGTCACTCCTGCTGCTAATTGTTGCTTGTATGGTGGCCTTAGCTTACTCTATATCTAAATACATAATAAATTTTGTTAAATTTAAATGATAGCATTAACACTTTATAATGAATTAACACTTTGTAATGAAATAAGATTTCATAAGTCGAATATGTTTGCTATATAATAATGTATATGTATGCCTCAAATCAATTTTGGTAAAAGTACTTTAAAAAAGGGAAGTCATTGGGTGTGCATACATATAATACTTCAGCACTTCTGGTATACAGTTCAACAGTTTATAGACAATGCCTACTGCACTATGTTTCTTTATTTTTCTCCAATAATCACATACTTATGTTGTGTGATGAAACTTTTGCTGAATAAGAAATTTAAAGTTCCAATGTAGCTGTATTCCTTTATTTCAAAACCCTGCACTATTCCCTCAAGGATTTTCTATCATTTTTCTCCGACAATCATATAACCAATGATTGAGTGATCACTTATTTATCCGACACAATTTTCCATGGAAGGAGAACTGCAGACAAACAAATACCAACTTCTTCACATGTTCACACAATGATGAAACTTTTGCTGGGTAAAAATTTACAGTTCTAGCGTAGTCAATCGGCCATGGCTGCGATACCAAAGTTATTTTACATAAACCCCCACCAATGCTACAGCCAAAATGAGCGGGGATAATCATGTGACCTTGTACATCATTATAAAATCAACAGGACCACGTCGATCTATTCACTTGCTGTTTAAACTTGTTACAAGTACACACTTCTATTCGTTTCTTCAATTTGTTCAGTCACTCACTCGTTCGTTTGTTCGCTCAGTAATTGAAATGGCACAAAAAATGATTGACATTGCCAAAGAGGCAGTTATCGTCACAGCATCAACAGACATTGGAAGCAGCAGCAATACCGTTAATGTTGATTCTCCAAAACCAAAGAAGCCTAAAGGTGGTCGAAAAACAAAGCAACCTCTGAATGTTGTACTGAATGTCGAAAATTACTATGATTCGTATGTACCAAGATCCGAGCAAACTTCCAATGATGACGAAATACCAAGTGATTCGCCAATTTCACCGACACATGATAACGACACAGGTACTTGTAATTCTCGCATTTGAAAATATAATTTTCATTTTTGCACAGTTGAGTAATGCGTGTATGTATTTATTTATTTTTACAGCCTCACTTATCGAAAATATTGAAAACTTGCCACCAAAGAAGAGATGCCGTGTTGAAAAAGTACTTAAGCCACGCAAGTACTTCATATTCAATCAACTCTACCCCGTAAATTGGAGCGGTACAAAAATATTCTCATGGGTCTGGATGTAGATGCTGATTTTACACCATTACTCAGCATTACACGATATAGTAATGGTAAAACTGGCGGCATTTATCTAAGTCAACAAGAATTTGCAACTCTGATGGAACCGAAAATTTTGGATTGTGTTGAAAGATACTTCCAATGCCTGGATCCTACGCAAAACCAAAACGAATGTTCATTTCCGACAAATGGAGAATAGAATTTCGCAATTATTGCAATAATAAATCAGTTCTCTTGGCTGAAACTACCAGATCAACGGAATTTCTCCCAGACTCGATTATGTTGCAAGAAGCCAGTTGGAATACAATTCTATACATGAAGTCTGTCATCGAAGATACATTTAACCTACTCGCCGATTACCAGGCAGCAGCGAATCGAGCCTGGCAGCTCATCATTAACGATATCCCTGTGGTCATTCATCTATCCAATCAAACCACCAATTCCTTGGAAACATTTATACGTAGCTTATTGATTAATTACGAAGTCAGCGATTTAACTTTGATTCACGAAAATACTAAATTGGCTAAGAAAATTTTGAGTGATATCAAAATTTTCAACGAGGACAAATTGGTATCTTTCGTAATGAATCGCCTATCTCAAGTTAGTACTGAGATACCTCAATCTACTATGCCTACTACTTCTCCTTATCCTTCTTCTACTACTACTACTCTTTAAATTATTTATTAAAAGTATTTTTATCTTATCATATTCATTTTTTATTTCTTAAGATGTTTAAATATATTTATCTTATAATATATCTTCAATAAAATAGTTTTAAAACTGAAATTCTGTTATTTATTTCATTAACCTATTTGGAGCCCCTAAGTTGAATGATGTCATGTATTCGGACCTTAAATGAAAATTCCACCTATGGCTTAATAAGGTTTTAATTGCTGACTCAATAGGGCTTGATAAGATAATGTTTTAATTGCTGACTCAATATGCCTTGATAAGATAAGGTTTTAATTGCTGACTCATATCCGGTGTGCCATTTCTATAATTGAATTTTCAACTGATAAGGTATACCTTCATCAGCATGGTATGCGGTGGCGGGGTGGCGATGGCAACGGTTGCGTCAACGCATACACATATGTCGACGTCTACCGACCATCCTACCTACCTACCTACCTACCTACCTACCTACTTTCTCGCCATTCGAGTATAGGTACGCAAGAGGCAAGTAGGTAAACGCCACTTTACCTATTTTGTCCAACCTGCTGGTATGCGATGGAGGGGGGTGGTAGTGGCAGCGGTTGCCTCAACGTATACGTCTACGTTGACATCTACCAACCAACCTACCTCCCTACCCACTTTCTTGCCGTTCGCGTGTAGGTCGCCACCTTGTGCTCCCTGCAGCCCAGACTATTTGTTTCGAAAATGGGTACGCGCATACTACTAATGGTCCCTAATTTCAACAATTTTTTGGCCTCATTTTAGACGATTATCATCCGTATGAAATTTAGAGCCTTTCTAATTCTTGAAAGGAGAACTTGGAAATCTTCAAAGTGAGGTCTCTCGTCTTATCTGGTATTGAGCTTTTTTACTAGGGGTGGCCGTGGCATCATTTATCAAGCTTAGAACATTAAAAATGAAAAGCGATGAAATATGTGATTTTTGAGAAACTGTTCAATAACAGAAACCCTTCATAACTAAAAAACATTCTTCGTTTCTTTGAAAGTTGTAAAAATCTAATATTTTCAAAAAATTTGAAAGTTATGCAAATCAAGTTTAGAGATTATTTAGTGACTGTGTAGACCAAAAAATACAATTTTTCGAGAAATTCACCCTTTTACTCGTAATAGCGTTTTTTGAATCAGATAAAGTGGAGTGTAGGTAATAAAAGAAAGTAAAAAAGCTATAAAATATTGATTTTTCCAAAAAAATTACCTTCTAATTAGTAGAAATCTATTCGTAACACTTTTCGATTTTTTTTAAAATTTTGGTCAAAATTGTGAACCCCTGTACCCGCCAAGGATCTGAAGATCTCATCTTGAAAATTTGTTGGTTCAAAAATTTGTAAAAATAACTATACTTACTGTAATTTATTCCGATTTTTTAGATGACGGCTTTCATCTATTGTGATCATCGTGAAAGTTGAGCTTTCATCACCGAAGTTCAACTTCAAGCTTTTCGAAACGTGATTATCCTTTTTCGAATCCCCTATCAATTCTTTTTCAGACTCCGCGAACGGTTTTCCTTCATAACCTACCTCGAGATATGAGCCTTAAAAGTTGGGTAGTTACTTAAAAATTACGAGGCCCACCCCAACCCCCTCGAGGGTTAGAAGAGAAATAATCGTGGATTTATGAAAAGACCATGGAGGGAGCCTCATTTTAAAAAAATTGAACGAAAACAAAAAACCCCACTTCATTTTAGGTCTGCTCTGGTATGGATTTGCATAGCTGAAGACGGGAGATGTTAATTAAATTGCATACTCGATTCGCCGTAAATATTTTTTTCATCTTGTACATTTTTCTGCCGTTGAATAGATTATTCTCGATGAGCTGCATTCAAACGATATTATTTTGCCCTGATTTTGAAAATAAACAGAGATACAAAAGAGGATTAAATCTTACATAGGCATCTAATTAGATTCAATTTGTAGAATAAACGCTTAAATGGTGATTCGCGAATTTGATTCGAGTCACGTAAAATATATACGAAATACAAACGTTCGGTCAGTCGCGATAATTCCTAACAGAATACAATAAATCAATAAAACTCATTCGACAGCGCCATTTGTATCAAATGAAACAAACATTTCATTCGGCGAACTAGTAAAAAGAACATCATTCTTGGCGGAAATACCAACACGAAGGTACTGTGAAATACGTACGTACGTACACCTACACAGAGTGTCTCAGTTTTATTCATTGACGAGCTAGTGTAAAGAAACGAAACCCATTGAGACGAGCGAAAACTTTTCATCAATGTATATTGCATATTTTCAAATTGGAAGGGGCAGTGGTTTTTTAAATTAAACTTTCAAACAAGGATTTTGGTGCAATTGTTTCTCTAACCCGTCACAAGTATAAAGTTTATACGAAGTTGGTGCGAACGTGTAACCCTAAGAGAGGCGAGTCCCACGCAATTACCTAGGATGAAATTCCTTATCTATTCATCGTAGGCAACCATTAGTACATGGAAGTGTACTAAGATTATAGTTATTATAGTTTTAGGAGGCGGATTTTGTAAATAAAGATTGTTCAAAATTTGAAAATTACGTTTTTCAAATAAATTGGCGTTTACTTTTGAACGGGTAAAAAATACATTTGAATATCAAATTTTTTGAAGAAGCGTTTTTTTTCTTGTGAGGTCCTATTTCGTGCTCAGCAGGTCAAAATATCCCGATCAACACCCCTTTTACAATAATTTTGCTTGAAAGTATTAAAATTTACTTTTTTCACTGATTTTTTTATGATAAAAAAAAAAAAACTGAAAAAAGTGAACTTTGAGGTCTTTAGTAAAACAATTACGAAAATGGTGTTAATCGAGGTATTTTGACCTACTGAACATGAATATGGGATTGGTTTTCCAATTCGGTGATTTCTTTTGGTATAAACAGCTCAAAATTTGAAAAATATGTTGAAATTACATTTTTGTAAAGTTTTTTGAAATGTTTGGTTTTCAGTTCAAAGAAATGGTCAAACTCGAATACGCAGCGAAATTCTACGGGTAAAATACTTTATTTTAGTAACTACTTTTCGCTTGTACGATATTTCTTATGATTTAAAACTTCAAATAGCCAAAAAAAACCTCGAAAAATTCTCGAATATGATGCAATAAAATGGGCATAATTTTAAAAGAAGGGAAGTAAGGGTCCAAATTGTTGTGAAATATTTTTTCTAGTCAATATCACTTGAGGTGTTTACGAGCCCAAAAGTGCCAATGGCCAAATTCACTCGAAATCCGACCATGGGAACCTACTCCTTATTCATTTTTTTTTTTTTTTTTTAGCAAAATTCAGGTATTTTAGGTATTGATTTCAGTGAATTTTTAAAGATTTTTCAGAAATCTTTTTTTCTTCTTATTTTCGTGAAATTTTTCACCAATTTATTCCGTATGATTTTTAATAATTTTCACTGATTTATAAATGAAAGGATAAACTTCTTTTGAGCACCCATGGCCTTTTAGAGCCAAGATGACTCGCGATTCTTCTAATTCATTCCTTTCCAGTTCTATGAATTCTTTTGCAGTCAATCATTTTGAATTGGGAACCAAGGAAAAGGTTCAAAAAATTACTTACCATAAGTTTAATCCTCTCCAAGTTTTAAAAAAAAATTCCAAGAGAATTTCACGCGATTAAATTTTTAATTCTGCTAAAAGTGTATCTAATTATTGGATTCTAGTTTAGCCATTTCAAAATTTTCATCCCCATCTCGAACGCATTTCCTTCTCTTTTGAACTACCTATTTTGTATTTGCACATATAGTTTTGGATACTGGGTAAAAATTGACTAAAAACCAGCATCAGGCGTATTGCATTCAAAATTTCAGTACAATATTTCTAAATTGGTTCAAAATTTTTTGGGCTATTTTCATCCCAACAAACCGGTGAAAAATTCCCTCAAATTTTTTCCACCTCTTTTACACAGTCCTCAGAGAGGATGCTAAACCTTTTCAAAAAAAAAAAATCAAAAAAAACGACAGGACAGATGTGATATGAACATTCAGGCTCAACGTACAAGGAGAGCCAGTTTTATTTTTTTTTTAAATTTTGCCTCAACTGCAACCCACTAAACAACACATTAAAAATGGCAACTGTACCTCTGAGATTTTCAAAATGATGACCGTTTAATTTTTTAAGACGTCATAACTTGAAGAAAAATTGCTCAAAAATTTTGATTTTTTGAGATTTTTTCTTTTCCTAGAATTAATTGTGATACGATCAGTGAAATAGGGCCACAGGTCGGAAAAGTAAACTCGGTGCAGCAAAAAAATCGAATTTGGGACTTATCCTTATTTTCCAACGGCACTTTGGGTGCTCGGCTCGGTTCGGTCACTTTCGTGGGACTGCGTTTTTTACGTGATTACGTGAGCCTGTTTTACGGATGATTTTTTTTCAAAGTCCACATTCCGACGTTTTTTTTCAACTTCAAAATTTTTCTTGATGAGGTCTAAATTTTTTTTCAACTTTAACTAGGTAATATTTCCTTTTCTTGACGAGGTCTAAATTTTTTACGAAATTGTTTTTTCAATTTCAAAATTCTTCTTGACGAGGTCTGAATTTTTTTCAACTTCTAAATAAGATTTCTTGATGAAGTCTAAATTTTTACGAATTTTTTTTCAACTGAAGCACTGAAGCATAATTCGTACAAATGGTATATGTAAGTCAAAAAACTGTATATATGAGAAAAGACTGAAAAGAGACTTTATTGTTTTGTAAACAAAGTTACACCTAAGTCCCTTTTCAATTGAAGTTTGGAAAAGTATTTAGATC
Source organism: Pseudococcus jackbeardsleyi (assembly GCA_038380155.1). Classification (NCBI taxonomy): domain Eukaryota; kingdom Metazoa; phylum Arthropoda; class Insecta; order Hemiptera; family Pseudococcidae; genus Pseudococcus; species Pseudococcus jackbeardsleyi. Next base: position 39,454,423 of record CM076242.1, read on the forward strand.
AAGTCAAAAAATTTGAAGTTGAAAAAAATTTCGACCTCGTTAAGAAAAATTTCAAAGTTGAAAAAAAATCAATCACGTCAAGAAAATTTTTGATTTTTGAAGTTGAAAAAAAAAATACGTAAAAAATTTAGACTTCGTCAAGAAAAAGAATTATTTAAAAGTTGAAAAAAAATCAGATTTCAGACCTTGTCAAGAAAAATTTTGAAGTTAAAAAAACGTCGGAATGTGGACTTTGAAAAAAAATCATCCGTAAAACAGGCTCAAGTAAACACGTAAAAAACGCAAGTCACACGAAAGTGACCGAACCGAGCCGAGCACCCAAAGTGCCGTTGGAAAATAAGGATAAGTGAATTTGGGGCCAATTTTTTTCATATTTCGAAAGAATGTAATTATTCAAAAAACATTTTGCACAAAATTTTGGCCCGCAGAAAAATTTTTCAAAATCAAAACTTTAAAGGGACAAATCTCCGTTATTTTGAAACCAATTTTCGATTTCTTCTTCATAAAATGTTCAGAATATATTCCTCTATCAATTGGATCGAAAAAATCGATTTCGATTTTTCCGACTAGTGATCTTGTTTTACAGATCGCATCACAATTACAAAAAAAAAAACACTGAAATTTTTGCCTAAAATTGTCAAATGACAAAAAAAAATCAAGTTTAAAAAACGCATTTTGGTTTCCATCCCCTTGAAAATACTTGAACCAGAAGTCCAAAATTTTTGTTTGATTTTTTCTCGCCATGTTAGACCTTTCAGGAGGAGAATTTTGTCAAAATCTTTTTTTGAGCCCAATACTCTTTGAAGCAAATTTTATTTCGAAGTTGATGCGAAAAAGTGGGTACCTACCTATCTACTTTTAGGTAAACGTTGGTACACTGAACTGTCGATGTCGGCTACCAGGAGTGGTGAAGATTTCCAGTACTTTCGGCTGTTGCTTGCCTCATTTGTTCAATTCGTTCAAATTTGCCTGCATTACCAAAAAATCTCATTCAAACCTTGAATCAAATGAATATTTTTATGAAAAATCAAAACACTTTCAAAACAATGCTTTTAATTATATACTTATCAATTAGGTACATATAATAAAACTATAATTAATCCTAAAGCGTTCTTAAAAAGATAAATTAGAGTAATGCCAGAATTTTGGAATTAGAATAACACAAAAGCCAAAACTATTGATGATATTTTGCACATAGGCAAAGCCATGCATTATTTCGTTGACAATCTCGAAGTAAGTACTCGAAGTACTGACTCTATTGTTGATTGGAAGACATCATTTATTGTCTGTATTAAATGTATTGTCTATACGTAATTATAATAAAATTAAAAATTTCTTTCAGTCTATTCTGCGTGAAAGAAAATTTTATCCTTAAAACGAAAAACAAAAACAAAAAAGAAAAAAAACAAAGTAATCCCTGAAATAATTTACATATAAGTTTATAAGTACATATAATTTTATACTTAATATGTTCTAAAAGCAACACACTAAACAGGAATTTCAGTCTTACATTTATGAGTAACATTAAACTAACAGAAAGTCTTTTTTTTAAAAAAAAGAAAGAAAAGATTTGCATATAATTTTGAATTATTGATTCAGGGATTACTCTCACAACCGGCAGACAAGTAAAATGAAACTACCTCCCGAAAAACTGTATGTTGCGCTTTTTCCTCATCAAAAATTGAATTCTTCGAAAAAAATTGGGTTTCTATAGTAAGAAAAACTAAATTAATATAACAAAATATAAATAAAAATTGATCCTTCAATTGTTAAATGTTTTAAAAAAGAAAATATATAAGAGATAATTTTTTTTATTAAAAAAATAAATGTTTTATATATTTATTTTATAATAAATATATAATATGTAAAATGATTTCATTTCTACACATCTCGACTCTCTGGTACACACGTTCATGTATATTGTCGATAGAGAAATTTGAATTTGAATTTGACATCTTACGTATAATAGGTAACTAAATTAAAGATGTGAGCTTTGCACGTTGTAACCCATCATTCTTTTGCATTATCGATTTCAAATCAAAGAAACAAAACGAAATTTTGACGTCGAATCTTATACGGTACAGTTGTAAGGTACAAGTATGAATTTCCATTAAACAGGCGTACACACGAGAAAAAAGCAACTATCACAGCCTCTATATACTGATAGAAAAAAAAAAGTAAACTGATATGTACGAAAGATATGAAATCCTTTTTTTTTTTTTTCAAAACTACCTACATACTTTTAGGTATATTCGTTTTCAAAGGTTTCGAATTCATCGATATAGGAACGAAATACACGTACATTTGCCAAAAAAAAGATATTTTATTGTTTGCAGCATCGGTTGGTTTTATGCGTGGAAATTTTTTGTAAAGATACCGAAGATAAGCGAAGTGCAAAAGAAAAAAAATTCAAGATGCATCTTCTTCCCTTCTCTATTGTAAAAAATATATGAGATTTGAAGAAGATTATTCATATATTTTTAGGCACTTCCTGCTTTGATTATTTTGTAACACGTTTCCGAATGGTATCAAAGTTGATTTTATTTAATACAAATCGTAATATCCGCCGACGAAAGCTTGAAATAACTCATAAGAAAATTTATTTGGTAAAGAGAATTGAAAGTTTTGTAACTCGATTGGAAGAAAAAATACGCCTCGGAGAGTTCCATGTCGTAAGTAGACTATCTGTATTTCTATCAGTCAAATATTGTCACTGAATTTATATAGGGTGTTCCCTAACTACCTACGATGCCTTGCTCAAAAGGTAGCGCAACCAGAGTAACTTTTGTGTATGATAATTTGCCTAGTATCGTGAATTGCAGGAGACGGGCTGTTTGATGAAAAATATCGAATTTTTCAATCTTTCTTATCCATCATGAAGTTTTTTAGGAGTAGTGTTTTTCTGACTGCAGGTTTTTTCGAGGGATGGGGTATGTTTGAAAAGTCCGAAGATGATCATTCATAAAAGTATTTCCTCCATTTCCCCCTCCTCTCACCCATTTCACTGCGCCGTAGAAATGTGCAACTATGTTTTTTTTTATAAACTTCAAATTTTCAACCTTTCCTTCAAATTTGACACGGAAAATTTTTCATCTTCAATTCTACTTTTTTCATTTGTTTTAACTATTTTCTCATTTTTTTTTTCCATTTTTTGATTCTTCTTTTTGTTTTTACTCAGATATTTGTTCACAAAGTTGTTCCAAATCTCAAATTCCATTTTTTTTTTCAACAGATTTTCATCAGGAAATTATTACCTGACATTTCATTCAATTGGGAACCTTTTTTTCTGATTTTTTTTACAATAAGTACTTTGAACCATTTTTTCAGAATTTTATTCAACTCTAATTTATTTCCTTCCTCAAATTTTTTCAATTATTTTTCAATTTATTTTTTTTTTTAAAGATTTTATTTGAGAAAAATTGAAATTACTGAAATTTGGTGGACCCAAAGTTGTTAAAATTTTCCCATAATTTATCATTTTTTTCAAAATTGATGATTTTTTCAAAATTGATGATGTTTTTAAAATTGATGATGTTTTTAAAATTGATGATGTTTTCAAAATTGATATTTTTTTCAAAATTGATGATGTTTTCAAAATTGATGATTCTTTTCTAAATTGATAATTTTTTTCAAAATTGATGATTTTCCCATACTTGATTGATGATTTTCCCATACTTGATTGATGATTTTCCCATAATTGATAATTTTTTTCAAAATTGATATTTTTTTCAAAATTGATGATTTTCCCATAATTGATAATTTTTTTCAAAATTAATAATTTTTTCAAAATTGATATTTTTTCAAAATTGATGATGTTTTTAAAATTGATGATTCTTTTCTAAATTGATAATTTTTTTCAAAATTGATGATTTTCCCATACTTAATTGATGATTTTCCCAACTTAATTGATGATTTTCCCATAATTGATGATTTTTTCAAAATTAATGATTTTTTCAAAATAAATGATTTTTTCAAAATTGATGATTTTTTTTCAAAATTGATGATTTTTTTAAAATTGATAATTCTTTTCTAAATTGATGATTTTCCTAACTTAATTGATGATTTTCCCATAATTGATAATTTTTTTGAAAATTGATGATTTTTTCAAAATTTATGATTTTTCCTCAAAATTGATAACATTTTCCCCGAAATTGAAATTTTCCCCAAAATTGTTGAATTTTTGCTCAAGACAGTAAATTTTTCCTCAAACAGATCAACTTTCTTCAAAACTGATAAATTTTTCCCAAACATTGATCAACGTTCCAGAAAATTAATAAAATTTCCCTCAAATTGATGAAATTTCTCCAAAAATTAATGAATTGTTTTCTAACTTTGATAAATTTTCCCTCAAATTGGTAAATTTTTACCCAAATTGGTGAATGTTCTTGCAAATTGATGTATTTTTCCCATTGATAAATTTTTTTCAAATATTAAATTCGATAAACTTTTCCGAAAAGTATTGACATTTTTCAAAATTATTGGCCACTTACCTATTTTAACGATTGACCTCAAAAACAATCACGTATCATTAATTAAATTGAAAACATCATTCATTTTCGGAAAAAAGTTAAGTTGTGGTTGGAAAAAATTTCATTTAAAAAGAATTAAAAAATAATAAGAAAAGATTTTGGAGATGCAATATTTCGAGTAAAACGTTTGCATTAAATCTCAGAGAGGGAAACTGAGACTCGCGTGAGATAAGCACAGTAATAAAAAGAGAAAAGAAATGTAAAAACTTTCAATAATATAAAAATTCAACCATCTCGTTTTTTTTAGAACAAAAATCCAAAAATTAATCAATTATGAAATTATTTTTCCAACACTCCACTATTTTGAACTTTGCATTTAGAGCTCGATTTATATCACAAGAACTGTGGGATGCAGTGTACAAAAATGTCACCATTGATGGAATTTTTTGACATAAAAGCGAAAATTGTACCAAATTTTGATTTTATTTTGCTACGCGACACTATTTTGTAAAATGTTTTCCCAACTAGAGGCTGATTTTTATGAAAATTCTAAACGGCACCATTTATGTCACTTCTTGAAAGAAACTGAAGTCAAAAAGTGTGCCAAATATGAAATTTAATTTTCGAATCAGTTAATCTTTTTGAATGATTTTTTTTTCACTGTTTCGCCGAATCAAAAAGGTCTGAAATATTTCAAAAAATAAAATTTTCCAAACATTTTCTTTGGAAAATTCTCAATTTTAAACCAAAAATGTCAAAATGGTTCCTTGATCGATTTCTATGAAATAATGCCAAAATATCATTCTCTTTAGAAAAAAAAAAAAAAAAAAACACAGATGACCATGTTTTCTCAACTCCTGCAATTTTTCCCCTGCCACCTTCAACATAGGCACATCATCACCACACAACCATGTCTTTCTGCTTTACCGAACACTTTAGACTCAACGTAAATTTAAGGAACACCCTGTAGCATAGCGATGTGGTAGTTAGGTACATATTGTATCCGAAATAGAACGTGTTTTTTCACTGTTCAATGGAAATTCGTTTAGAAAAGAAGCACTTTGGTGAAAAATAAGTTACAGCTAGGTGTATATCGACAGTTTCTCGTTTCGACTTTAGGTAATGCGAAGCGAATACCAAATTGGAAACAAAATTAAAATAAATTGATAAACCGCCGAAGAAAGTGGGGGAAAATAGAGAAAAAAAATATATAAACGTTCAGAACAAAACCACGACGAAATTCATAAATAATTAACTAATTACAGATACTCGCGGATGGTCCGTTTATCGTTTCCATTCCCCCTGAGCCCACCTGCGTGGAATATCGTCCAACAGCACCTGAAAATAATTACGTATCGGTAATTAATTTACGAGCTTTAAAAAGAATTTATGTCGGGTCGCTCTTTATTTAGGAATCAATTGGATTTTTAAATTTATTAAGTTCGTCCTTTCAGCGCGTCTCGGTGTTGCTCGGAGCGTCTTAAAGCGATTTCATGGCTGACGGTTGCGTTTATAATTTATTTTTCTTTTCAACTTAAAAATTCGCGCGCTGTTTAACTTTTCATTTGACTACTCTTCCGTAAAATGCCACTTTCGAGTCGTCATTAATTTCTAACCGCAGTTCGCCTAGTAAATTGAGCCATCCTACATCCATCGAATGAGAAATTCCGCCAGTGCCAGGAATATCTCTTAATCTTATGTGCATAATCGATGAGTTTTTATTTCAACAAACTACGTAGATATTTTATTTCGAAAGGGATGATAAAAATAGGTAAATGGCTGATATTGGTAGGTATTGGGTTGATATTTTGCTATTTTCATCATTTAATGAAATATTTTATCCAATATTCTGAAAAAACCTCTTTCATTGTCCATTTTCCATCATTCAATTGTATCTACTCGCATGGTATAGGTATCGACAGCTTTACCGTTCAAAATAGGTAGGTAATTATCAATTCATCCTATTTTAGCGGAAGCATTAAAAAAAAAACCGATGGAAACGTTTTTACTTTCATTGCTTGTAAATGAAATACGCTCGGTTGAATTTCAATACTTTCGAGCGCTATTTTTATTACGACTAGATGGTTTGACTTGAAAAGGGTATATAAAAAACACCCACATTGTATTGTTGACTCGAGTCGTTGGTATGAAAAATTAGTATGTTTTTTTTTGTTACCTTCAGCCTGAAATTTTCCATTGTACTCTGAAATTAAAATTACTTGTATGTTGGTAAATTTATAATCTCGTTCGAGAGAGTTAATAAAATTACTTGAGCGTCTTATAGAATGCAAATTCTATTCCCAAAGTAACGAAAGTCTAGATAGGTACCTAAATTAAAAAATGAGTAAAAAAAAAACTGAATACGCTTTAAACCCGCTTGGGAAAATTGATAAACGTCAAACCTATTTCAGCATTTCAACGACATCCTTTTTCGTATATTTTTTTGCAATTTTCTTTTATCTGGTGTTTATTATTGTTATATATTTACCTATATTGTGGGAAACTCCCACGTATAGAGAGCTCTATGTATACAAACAGACTGGTGCGAAATGAAATTTGTAATGGATGAAAAAATTGATACCTTAGAATAATATCGTAATTCTTCGCGTCGTTTTTGGATTTCTCAGATTATCGAGATTTCCTTCTTCAATATTTACGAACGGGATTAATCGAAATAACGAATTATGGGAGGATTCGACAAAATAAGGGTGGAAAAGGAGAGTGAAGCTGAAAATTGGGCTGTAATTCGATTTTGATGATTTTTTTGGTAGGTAGGTACTTCTTTGATTGTACCCCTTTGGTGATAAATATTTGAAGTGGAGCCTTTTTTGAAAAAGAAAAAATTGGTTTTTTTTTGAGATCTTATTATCCCATGCTGTGAAAATCGAATATTGTTTGTTGTGTGCAGGAAGTAAATTGATGATTGGAAAATTGTGCAAAGCTTGGTGAATAAAGTTTCACAATTGATAACTTTCCTTCCAACCAAGAAGTAGGCAATCCATCCTTAATCTGTGTATGTTTGTCAATCATAAAAATCTATTGGGCAGTTTCAAAACAATGGGAACAGTTTCGAGAAAATTTCTGAAAAACTTTCCTTATTTTTTATTTCAGGACTGAAATGTTGATTAAATAAATGAAAAAATTTCAGCTTTTGGATGCCCTTCTCCCTAAAAATTTTCGTGCTCGCTTCGGTAGGACTCACAAGTCAGTAACTTTGCATAATTACTTTTTGACATTGCATGTAGTCCGAACCCATAAAAGAGGTAAAAAATTATGGTATGAATTTATTTTCGTTTTAGCCCCTTCAATTTAATACTTTCAAATTAAAGAAAAAAAAATCCCTTACAGTTTCAGGGGACTTGGTGACAATCTTGAAAGGAATTTTCAAATAATTTTTGATTTTTTTTTAAGGAGAGGAACTCATTAAGAAATTTCTTTTTTTGTTTTAGAAGCCAAAAAAGTAGTACAAAAAAAACATGAATTTCAGTGAAGAAATTTTCAGTTTCTGGGTATTTTTTCTCAACAATTTTCACCCTCATTTTGCTTGGGTCCAATAAATTTATCTATACAAATAATCCTCCCAAAAATGATGCCTTTCTATGCCAGATAATTGAATGTTTAAAAACGAAAAAAAAATCCTATATCAGGAGACTTGGTGACAATCTCGAATAGAATTTTCAAAAGTTGTTCAATTTTTTTCAGAAGAGAGTTATCAATGTTATCATTAAGGAATCAGTTTTTTTTAGAAGTTGGAAAATCAGCTGAAGAAGGACGATTTTTTTTTTTTTATTTACAATACGATTAAAATGTTTAAATTGGATTGCATATTTTTTTAATCAATTGGGGGGAGGGGAGGGAGAGTAGCCAGGTAGGACAAGTAAGAGCGAAATGGTAAAAAAAAAAAATTCCAATTCGGACTGCTCCAAAAAATCAAACACCGATAAAGATCAATTTTGGGACACCACACTGGTCAAATCGAACTTAAATCGAACTTGAATCGCCCATGATTGTTAGATGTTATGCCCATGTCCTTGATACGAATCAGGAGTTAGGTCGCCAAAAAATGAAAATTCTGAAAATTTTTGAAACCTTCACGTGTAGGTAAGTATTTTTTTTTCGTAATTTTCTAAAAAATGATGATTTTTCAAGTTCTCAGTGCATAGAAAAAACATAAAATTTTTGACTACGGTCCTTTTTTTTTTTTTTTTTTTTTTTTAGCAAGATGGAAAAGGAGAAATTTTTAATCATTTCCAAGGTCAATTTTGTAATTTTTTAAAATTGATTTTCACTAAAAAGTTTTTTATTCTTAGTATGAAAATTTAAAAATATATAATTGAATAATTTACACCCCGTCGAAATTAGTCAGATAAAATTTTGTACTTACTGCATAGAAAAATTAATTTCTAATATTTTAAGAACCACTGAAAAACTAAAAAATCCCAGTTTTAGCTAAACAATTTTCTTTTTCAACGTTTAAAAGCAACCTATAGATTCAAAATTTAGTTTCGGATCACATTTTTTGAATGTTGGGAAGATTATTGTTTTTTGATGTATCGATTTGGGTACTCCTGAAAAAAATGCGAAAACTTATTTTTGAAGGTTGGAATGTAAGAACTTATTGATCTTTTAAATCACGAATTTTAAAATTACCTTCCACAAAAAATATTGCGTTTAACAGACAGACGTAATGTTTTGTGAACGCAATTCGAATGCTCGTGTTAATAAAATTGCATAACCAGTTCGCCGTAAATAAAGTAGGTTACATTTTAATCAGAATTAAAGTGGTGTTATTGTGAATTGCTCTTCACTAAATTTATTATTGCAATTTTATAAATTTTTATGCTTCAGAAAATGATAAAAAATTTTACACAGTGGTTCCAAACATTTTTAAAACTTTTAAATTTTTGGGGACTCATTACGATCCTCAAAGAAGATTTTTGGGGAAATAACACACTGCAATGATTTTAAAATTTCAAGTTCGATTTGACTAGTGCCCGAAAAATGACGATTTTAAAGACATTTGTTTAATAATTTGGGATACCTGTCCAAAAAACTTGTTCCAAATTTTCAAGAAAAATTTATTTACAATTTTTAAGAAAAAAAATTGGGTTGAAATTTTTCTTACAATGTTTGCAATTTTTAGAAAAACTTATTTAAAATAATTTTTTTTTAATTCAAAACCAATTTGACGTGTATAAAAAAATTCAAATTCAAAATTGTAAAAAAAAAATCAAAATTATAAAAAAAAACTTTTTTGATCCTAAAAAAAATATGTTCTGAATTTTTCCAGGAGTTGGAAAAATTCAGAATACATCAAATACGTTTCAATCTGAAAATTATGGAGTTCAAAAATTAAAAAAAAAAACCTCATCATTTCGCAGGCACATAACTTCATTCTTCGATGCCTAAAAAGTCTAAAAATTTGTATTGGAGGATTTCAACTCAAAGTAAGTATATCTATACAATAAATAAAAATATTATTGAAATCGAAGAAAATTTTCATTTCCAACTCCATTTAATTCCAGTAGAAAAAATGTACAATGAATAATGATCCAGTATCCTTAAAAATCTCTGGTTGACGTATGAAAATAAATATTTTCCAGCACATTCAATAATAATAAAAAAAAAAACTAGTTACAAAAAAAATTGGATTCCCTAATTCAATTCTATCTACGAACGAGCTCCTGCAATTTCCATCAAAAGCAACCCTAATCACACGCTATAAATGAGTAACTGTTATCTCCGGCGAAGGAAACTCACCCCCATGTCTGAACACCCTTTACATCTTTATTAAAATCCATTTTAAATACGCGGTTAATACGTAATTAAAAGGCAGCAGTAGGTGCCTAATCGAAATAATTCATTTAGTACGAAACGCGTCTGTGATTAATTAGTCTAATTTTGTGTAATAAACTAGTAGGTTGGCGGGTTTAATTTATCAAGCAAATTCATAAACTTATACGATTTCTTAACGTTCAGTTTTTAATTGATGAAATTTTTTACGTAAGTGGGTATGAAACAACTCTAAATTCAGTAGTGCAGCTTTCCGCAGCTACTTTTTGTTTATTTTTTTGGAAAGTAGTGCCTGTTTATTGGGTTGAAATGTTGGAAATTACTGTTGTGTAGTGGGTGCGAAAATACGTCTTACTTTTTTTCCAACTTCGACTAACCAATGATGCGTTGTTTACTTTGAAGCCGATATTAGGTTTTATTTTTTATGAAATACGTGAAAAGTATTTTAACTTTGTAACCGGCGTATTTGAAAATAACCGTAGGCGAAATCCTTTCATCAGCTTTACACTCTTTATCGCTAATACAGACACTTCGATGCTTAATCGTAAGCTATTTGATAACTTCTCCGATATTTTCCATCTAGTTCGAATGGAAATTTTATAAGTATAATTTTCTCATAATAATCGTATTTCTAGAACCTTTCTCTGCATAAATGCGTCATTTATACAGCGAAAAATTAATTTAAAGAGTTATAAAATTTTTATACCTTTCGAGTTTCGTAATTTTAAAAGAGTCTCCTATTATATAATTTTATTGGAACGGATTTTCGAATTTTTAAGGTTTTTTTTTTTTTCAAATAGGTAACATCAGGCGTTCGATGGATTCCGATTAATTTGATAATACAAGACGAAGATTTGTGGAAAAATTCCAACTTGACTGAAAAAAGTTCCCCGAGGTGAAAATTTCCAACATAATTTAGTATTCCGATTCTCGAATCATTCAGCAAAACAAACAGCGACATTTTTAAAACGCTCGCATAGCAAATCTAATGATAAAAAGTTAGGTAATGAACAATAAATACCAAGTAAGTCTTTTATCATGAAGTTTCAAACAAAAGAGGCTTTAATATCCTTTCTCGTCTGCAAACAATTTAATAGGTTGAACTCTCAACACGCAAACTAAGAGATTGTTAAATGCCGTGTAATTTTAAGTTTAAGTAAATGTTTATTTAGCGGCTTTTAAGGCTTTACATCTTCAAATGGAACGTAATCAACGTAGGAAGTTATTCGGAAGACTATTAAAATGAACATGCTGAACGTTATACCCAGAATACATAATATTTTTAATTTATGGCGTCCACACCTCGATGCTTTTTTGTATCTACTAAAAAAAAAAAAACAACGATATGTTCAAATCATCAGAATGAATTTTTGGTGACGATAGCGTCTTTGAAACAGTTTTTCAGATAATTATGTGTCAATAAAAAAGACAAGATGTGAAGGTGTTGGAGTTTTTTAAAAGAAAAAAATTGACGTAGGTGCCTAACTGCCTATCTATGTTTTTTGAAAAAGAAATTGGGTAGAGAATTATTGTTAATAGACGTCGCTTTCGAGATATCTTCATTTCGGGTTTTCAATCCTGTAACTGACCCAAAGCAGAGGCGTCCCAAAGAAACGTTATTATAAAGACAAAAAAATGACAATTTTCGACCTGGATACTTTGAAATCCCACAAGTCGACTTCGCAGACAGCACGTTTTTGAACTTGATGTTAAGTATATTCTATTCTGGCTACGTATGTGGCAACACTGCTCCGCCTAGCAGTAGTGGTGGAAGTGGTGATAGAGCAGCGCAGCCGACTCGCTCGCTCTCACTGCACACTATACCTATGGTTGTGAACTCGTCCGTATCATTCGGTCTCTATCCGTTGCTACGTGACACTGACTATTTGTGTATTTCTCACTCACTCATTACATTCATTCGTGTACTTGAACCTGTGTTATTATTTATCTCTTTCTCTCTCTCTCTCGTATGGTACGTATATTTGGATATTCCTATCATGGTAAGCAGAGCGTTTGAGTTGACGATTTTCCGGCTGGCCTTAGTCGCCGGGAGATGTTTCTCACCTCTGATAATCGTTTGCATTATTTTTTTTATCTTTGCTTTTTATCAGTGAATATTTTTTGAAGTGGCTTAAACTTAAATGATAAATAATTTCGCGTAATTTAATGATGAAATAAATTGAACGTTGAGATTGAAGATCGTTGAGCTGTTATGCCAAATTTATTTAGACCGGAATATTTGATTAGAATGTTGAATCATGTCGAATTATTTTAGATTGTTAATAAGAAGTAATAATTTTGATAGATCGAAGTGTTTTTGCCAACGATTATTTTATTTTAATGGCTGCTTGTAAAATTATTTACCTGTGTTATTAGGTTGAGCTAGATTGAATTTTATAGTCACAAATATGAGAATTAGATCGTTATTTAGTCTGGTACCTGTAAAATATTGCTGATTTTACTCAGTTGGGTGAAGATTGTGATTGAATTATATATTAATTTACACCTATAAAAGCATTGTTTCTGTTCTATACAGCTAGGTGAAGATTGAGAACGAATTCAACGGCAATATTTTTTATGAATTACATGATAAAGACATGAAGATCGAATTCACAGAATGTAATTGATTTATTAGAACGGATGAATATTTAAACCTGTAAGTTTAAATTTATACAGCAAGGTACTGACCAATATTTTGAAGATTGGACATTGCATTTAGTAGATGGTTGATAGTGGTTATTTACGAGATCGTTGTACTAGTGAGCTGATATTTCTATATTTTATTGGCAAAATTAGATTGCTTAGAGATTGTTTATTCATACAATAGAATGTCATAATATGTAAAATCAGCATAATAAAATGTAATTAGATCGTTGAACATAGATTGTTGATAATATATTTATTTAATTAGAATGATAAGCCCGTAAATCTGGAAAATACAGTGGGGTAAAAATTGACATTGAATTAGAACGAATTATTGTTTTAGAATTTGCAAGCTTTAGTGAGTTTAGAAAGAATTTTTAGGCGATGACATCATGCCGCCTGAGTTAGATCGTATGGAAAAACCCATATCAATGGTGAAGCACATAATAGATAAGAAATACTGGCCGGGCTACGTAAACCCTTATCGCCAACTTTTTTATACCTGCTAGATGAATACAATAGCACCGAAGGGTGACGAATGTTATTTTAGATCGGAAAAATATCCAACGTATGAATCATGCTTTGCTTGTTGGAATTGAATATAATAGATTGAGACGTCGGAGAATTTCATGTGGCTGGATTTGATAAAAACCTTACGACTGAATTTTGAATGTTATCTGCTGTAGACTGTATTTGGACATATTGATAGAATGAATTGAATTTTTTTTGATAAATTTTTTAGAAGAAATGACTCATGGCCAAGACGTTAGAATTTTATCTGGACTAACTTTTGAACAATGACTAATGTTAGACTGATGACTAATGCTAGATCATGATTGAGCATAGACTATGTCTAATCTCAAACTCATGACTAATTTTAGGTCTCGGACTAACTTTAGTTCGGAGGGCTAAGTTTAGTTCCATGATGAACATTTTAGATCGATGACTAATAGATACTTGGTGAATTTTTAGAATGATGAGTAATATTTTAGATTGATGATGAATACTATTGGAATGTTAGATTGGTACTACATGATGACGAGGTTTAGATCGCTGATAAGTCTTGAATGATGGCGAATAGAATTTCAGATCGATGATGAATTAACGAATATGACTGATATTAAATTGTGGATGAATATTAGAAGTTTGAACCTGACAAAACTGGCATAGATTGACTTTGCGTTTAGATGAATTAGCCATTCAATAGTTAATGTGCTTAATGATTGCTCAATAATTTTAGATCGATACACATATATTTACAATTTAATACCCAACGTGGAAAAATGGAGTTTTTGCATTGTTTATCCATATTTAAAAAGCCCAATTGCAAGGGTGGACTTCAGTGAATGCATAGATAGCAACATCTCAGTATACTTTTTGATTAGATGATCGGAGTTTAGTAAAACCCAGTTATAGAGTGGTCTCCTCAAATTAGATTGGCTTTTTATTTTTTAATAATCGGAGTAAAGCCCAGTAATAGAGTGGTATCCACAAAATTTTTTTTTAGATGTAAAACCCAGTCATAGAGTGGTTTCTAAATTGGAGTTTGGTAAAACCCAGTCATAGAGTGGTCTCCGCAATTAGTTTAGATCGTATTTGTTTTGAAAGGAGTAAGGCCCAGTTATAGAGTGGCATCCGTGAATAAAAGCCCAGTTATAGAGTGGCGGATTTTTATTTTATTATTAGAAGAACTTTGTAGATTGAAAATTGGTCTGAAAATTACTTGACCATATTAGATCGGATTTTAAATGGAGTAATGCCCAGTTAAAGAGTGGTTTCCAAATTTTAGATGAACTTAGATTGATTTTAGACGAATTTAGAATGATCTTAGATGGATTTTGAAAGATTTTAGATGAATTTAGAATGAATTTAGATGGATTTTTATATCTTGAACAAGTGGAGTTTATAAAACCATCTGGAATGGTCTCCACATATAGGCCTGTTCAGTTAGATGTAAATTAAAATGACAAATTTTTAAAACAATGCCTGAGAAATTGAGTTTGTTGATGTTGAAAATGAAATACTGCTACTATGCTACTGTATCTAAAGGTTGATCTGTACGTACGCCAGTCGACCAGATACTGAGACAATTCACTGAGGTTCGCAGGTGGTTTGTTTGAGTACAATGGTAGTCCTGTGTGGTCCAGGTTATCGTCTGACTCAAGCACGCCAGTGGGTATAGGTGAAGTGTTTGCGTAACGCCACTTGATCTATATCGCCGTAAGTTTGGAAGTACTCCATACAGACTTACGCTTGCCATAATGGAGTTGCTCCTGTTCAATTTATCATGACTTGTTATTGAAATAGATGAAATTTTGCTTATTGTTTTAGCAACAATGAAGAAAGACAGTCGTAATTCTGGCTGCTCTGATGATGATCGAAATAATACAAAGAAAAAGAATTTAGATCTAGATGTGACAATTGAAGTAATTTGATTATTAGATGAAGAATGTTCATAAACTGAAACGAATGATAATAAAATGATTGTATTTTGCTTGCATATTTCAATACAGGAGTCAACTTCAAAAAGAGAACACTGTTCTGCCACGTCGGCTTCTCTGTCTGAAGGGAATGCTGGAGTCAAGGGTAATCGAAAATCGAACAATACTGATAAAATTGCTGATAAAAGACTGTCAACCACAAATTCAAATAAAGATTGTGAAAAACAGCCAAAGAAAAGGGCAACGAAATCCCTAAGTAAGTCTAAACATGTGCAGAGAATATTTATTTCAGATTCTGAAGAAGATGAGATCGAATTTATTGATACTGAGCCTGAACCTTGCACGTCAGGTGTGCCTAGAGAATGTCAAATTCAAAGATCCAACACTAGACCGAGATTATTTACTCCAAATCCAGACAGACCACATGTTGTTCAAGTAATTCCGACAAATAGAACCGAATTAAATTTAGATTGTAAACCTATTGATTTAGAACGAAATAAAAATGTAGAAAGATCGAATATTAAATTAGAAAGAACTGATAATTATATTAGAAGTGAATCAGAGACCGATACCGAAAATGAAAGCTTAATAATGCCTCCTATCTTTTCTCCCATTGGAGTGCCAATATCTCAGCATATGCCTATTCAAATTAAAGCTGATATACCCGAAGACCGGATTCAAGAAGAAATTGTTAATAAAATTATAGAATCGAATAAACAAAAGCTTAGAAAGGCAACAAAAGATCAAAAAACTAATAAGAATGTAACTTTTGAAACAATAAATTTAATTGAGAACGATGGGCAATCTGACTCCGATTATTTTGAAGGAGATTCAGACGAAGAAGATGAAAATTTTGAAGCTGAAAATAGACCACCAATCGAGATCAATCAGAACGCCTTACAAAATGACTCTCCACAGTATATTTCGGACGAATCGAATTCTGACTCCGTTTCGGATGCTGGAGAAAATGGAGATCCGCTGTCATCACCAAGCTCCTCTAGCTCGAGTGATTCTGACAAAGAAGATTGTTATAAACGGAAAAAGAAACCGATCAAGAAATTGAATAAGAAGAAAAAGAAGACCAGAAATTCAGATAATTCTAGAACAAATAATGAAATACCATCTAGATCGAATGTAAATGATTTTGAATTACTTAAAATACATCAATTTAGAACAGTTGCTTCAAATGCAAAATATAAATTGACAAAGAACGAATCTTATGATAACTGGTATGCTAGATTTAAACGAGAACTTGAGGGTATGGGCTTAGATCCCGAAAAAGATCAACAGACGAAATTAGATAATAATCATATGTTAAATTTACTCATGATGCGTATTGATAAGATGTATGTTGATGAGATCGTGCAATGTAAAACTTTCAAGAAAGCCATTAAAATTTTACAAGAAACTCGTAGATCAGAATCTAATCAGTCGTCAAGATCGATAAAACAACAATTTGCTAGATTAAGATTGTATAATTCTGAAACGATCGCTGAATTCTTTCAAAGATTACGTAAAATTAGAGCGCAATATCATACAATTGTAGGTAAAAATATACCGAAAGTAGATGTTTTTGATCAGATCGTATATGGTACAGAACGTGTTTATCCCGAAGTCAATAATAAATTAGAATATGGAGGTGGTTATCCGAAAACTAGCATTCGTGAAATCAAGAATTTTCTGCTGAAACAAGAAGCGAAAGCGAAAGACAATCAACCTCAAAGAGCGAATTATTCAAAGAATAGATCAGACTCAAATTTTAGATCAAATCGTGTAAGAAATAATTTGTTAGATGAAAAACCTTGTTATCGCTGTGCTAGATTTGGGCATAAAAGAATAGATTGTACTTTTCCGAAATTCTGTTATAATTGTAAACAAAATGGGCATTATGCAAAATATTGTAGAAATTCGAATAAGAACCAACGTATGTTTAGATCGTATAAAAATAATTATAGAGACAATAGATCATACAAATCAAACAATAATCGTTATAATAGAAATAGAAACTTTAATTCAAGATCGAATTATCAACGAAATGATTTTGAACGTAATGATTCTTATCAAAACACAAATAATAATAATAATTGGTATCGCAATAATAATTATAGAAGATCGAATCGTGGAAATTTTAATAACAATAATGATCGTAATAATAATTATAATGAAGATTACCGCCCCCACCACCAAGCAAATTATCAAGACGACGCAAGTAACTATAATAGACAAAATCGCAATTTTCGACAAGGTGGAAGACGAGGACGCGGACTTAATAAGAATTTTGATAACTCGGAAAATAATAAGAATGATAATAATATTAAAAATATTAATACAAATAATGATGGACAAACGAATAATACAAAAGAGAATAAATAGATCGTGATTGAATTGTATTGAATTACAGATAACCTTAAGACAGAAAATCCTAGATTGACTATTCAAATGGATAAAGACTGCCAATTAGACTGTACCTTGATTGCAAAACGAGATGGTGACATTACAGAAGAACGAGCCAATCTTGCGAAAGAAGACACTAACAAATATTTACAATTTATTGGCGACACTGGAGCGACATCACACTTTGTTAATACGAATATAAATTTGCAAGACAAAATAGAATGTGAATCGACGATCGATGGAGCTAAATCTGACTCAAAAATGTACTCCAACATGAAAGGAACGATAATTGGAAAATCTGAATATTGTAATAATAAGATCGTTATGCCTGATACCACATATGTTCCCAACATGGCTGAAAATTTACTGTCATTTAGAAGATTTGCAGAACTAGGATATACAATTATTTTAAATAATAGAGACGCCAAGATAATGAATGGAAAGAATGTGATTATGAAAGGTATTTATAGATCGCCATTTTGGTATTTTCTCATAAATTGTGAACCTACAACTGCTTTTGTAACAAGAACGAGAAATAGAATTTACACAAATGATCAGATTGATGATATATTTGAAAATAACGAGAACGATACTGATAATTTAGACCCTCCTACAGTACCAAATCCTTTTAAGAAAAGACTAAAACGTAAAAAGATTGTATTTAATGTAGATGAGATTGAAGATGAAATCGAAAATGAGATCGATGATGAGTTTGAAGTTGGCTCAACTTTTAGAAATTTAGATCGAAACAATAAAAATGTCGACCAGCGACAGTGTATAGATGATATTTTAATTCAACATGAGATCTCGCATGACTCGAATATTCATAAGAACGAAATCACTCGAATGGAACCCATAGATGTAACACCAGAAGAACATGTTGAAAATAAATCAAACTGCATGATCTGGCATAGAAGATTGGGACACATGGATTATAAGAAAATGATCGAACTAAAAATTAGAACAAATTTACTAAAGAACGTTAAGTTAGATCCAAAAATGATTGAAAATTGTGTAGATTGTAAGATCGCAAATATGAAAAAGTTGAAATTTAGTGTACGTAGACAAAGAGCGAAAAGACCATTTCACACTATTCATTCTGATATTATTGGGCCTATTACACCTCTCTCATACAAAAATAAATTTAAATGGATAATTAGCTTTGTTGACGACTATAGTAGATTTGCAGTATGCTATGTAATACATAAAAAGAACGAGGCGTTAAATTGCTTTAAGATGTACTTAGATCATATTAGAAATATTACAGATTCGGAACGCAAATACCTTGTAAGAAAATTTAGATCTGATAATGGTGGCGAATACATGTCAGACGAGTTTAGAGAATTTTTAGAGCGAAATAAGATCGAACATGAACCTCCAGAACCAAAAACTAGCCAACACAATGGCACTGTAGAACGATTCAACCAAACGATCGCCGGAAAAATTAGAGTGATGCTGGTAGACTCTGGATTACCCACGTATCATTGGGATGTAGCTCTCGGAGCAGCAGTTCATGTATATAACAGACAACCCCATGCCGGAATTGGATGGGAATGCCCCTTAGAACGAGTATTTCCTGGAATTAAGATCAATTTTGAACAGTTAAGAAGATTTGGAAGTCTTGTGTTTTTGAAAAGACAGAACGTTGTATCGAAATTTGAACCGAGAGGTATTTATGGAATCTTAGTTGGCTATACACCGACTGGTTACAAAGTTATGTTACCAAAATCGAAGAACATTGTTAGAACAAAACATGTTAGACCGTATGAAGCTAGAACGTACAAGCATTTGACCGGATTACCTACTGAAGATGATCTTGAACCTCAGATGAAAGAAAAAGATTGGATAAAAGACTTTAGAATGATTTATAGGAAAAATGAAGATGGAACACCAATGCCTGATAAACCGCTTAAAATCCCTATCGAAATCAAAGAATCGGAGGGAGTAGATGAGCAGAAATCTGACACTGAGCCTAAGACTGAATATAAGAACGAACCGCCAAAGAAAAGAGGCAGAGGAAGACCGAAGAAAAGAAAAACCCTCAACAGAGAGAAAAAGTCGGAGGGAGCGAAGAGAATCAAAATTGAAAGCGATATTGAAAATAATGAAACAGCACTCAAGATTGATGAAAACATTGAAATTGACAAAGGAGCGACTACTATCAAGGAACATTTTGAGAAAGAATTAGAACGACTTCGAGCATACATTGCATTAACAGCCGACAATGAAGACTTAGAAACTTTTGCTTTAATGGCTGGATTAGTTGGAGATCCTATAACTGTAGAAGAAGCGCTATCTGGACCAGACCGTGAACACTGGGAAAAAGCTATTAGTGATGAATTTAAATCTCATGATCGACACAATACATATATTTTTGTAGATAGACCAAAACCCGAAGAAAAACCAACCATTGTAGACTCAATTATGCTTTTAAAAACTAAGATTGATACGAATGGAAGATTGATTTTCAAAGCGAGATTAGTAGCTCGCGGTTACAAAGATAAAAGATTTTACTCACTATCGGAAATATATTCACCAGTTTCGAGATTAGCTATGATTAGAATTGCACTCAGCATAATAAACAAATTCAACTTAGAAGCATATCACCTAGATGTAAAGACCGCATTTCTACATGGAGACTTAGACGCCATTACTTATCTAGAAATTCCAAAATCAATGAATGTAGATCCTGAAATTAAGAAACACAAGATTTTACTATTGAAAAAGGCAATTTATGGATTGAAACAAAGTCCAAAGAAATGGAACGAACATTTTAATAAAGTGATGAAGAAATTGGGATTCACACAAGACATTAATGACCCATGTATTTATTGGATTAGAGATCGTGACTTTGAAGCATTTTTAATTCTTTATGTAGACGATATTTTATTTGCTGGAAATGATATACCTAGAATGAATGATTTGATCGACAAATTACTAGAACACCTTGAAATCGTAAACCTTGGTGAACCTAGAAAATTTGTTGGAATAGAAATAATACGTAAAAGATCAGAACAAATTTATTATTTACATCAAAAGAACTATACAATCGAAATTTTGAAAAGATTTAATATGTTTAGAGCGAATTCATATCCTATTCCGATGATCTATCAAAATCGAAATGATAAAGAACGACTTTTGACCGCCTTATTATTACAAGGAGTTGAACCAAAGAACCGTAAAGAACGTAGAGCGTTGAAAAAGCTGAATAAACAAAAACAATATGAACAAGCACCTTTTCCTTACAGAGAAGCCATAGGTAGCTTGATGTACTTAGCCAATGGCACTAGACCGGATATAACTTATGCTGTCAATATGCTTAGTAGAAAGCAAACAAATCCATCAAGATTAGATTGGGAGAACGTAAAAAGAGTATTTAGATATATAGTTGGAACGAAAGATTATGGATTGGAATACAAGAGCCAAGAAAGATCGTTAACAGCACATGCTGACGCAAGCTATGGAGATGATGTAGACACTAGGAAAGCCACAACTGGAACAATTATTAGATTGCATGGAGACGTTGTCTCATGGTCATCAAAAAGACAAGGAAATGTATCCACTTCTACCTGTGAAGCAGAATATGTGGCAATGAATGCAGCCCTGCAAGAAGCAACTGCAACTAATGCAACTGTAAATAGAGCGATTGGAAAAGAATACCTACCTATTAGATTGTTTGGAGATAACTCCCCTTCGATCCAATGCACAGAAAAGCCTGGTGTAACTTCCTGAGGCATATACCAGATATAAAATTTCATTATATTTTAGACCAAGTAATAAACGAACGTGTAATAGTAGATTGGGTTAGCTCAAAAGAGCAAGATGCTGATATTTTAACAAAACCATTGACCGAAAAACCATTCACTTTGTTAAGATCGAAAATCGTCTCAAAAATTCCCGAGCTTTCTGAGTAGATCGCATATAGAATATGTTTTATTTTAAATTCACAAAATTTACAAAATTAGATCGAATTAGTTGACCAAACCTTGGAATAGAACGACTGCAAATATTAGACTGTATACACAAAATCGAAGAGACCACATGGAAGAAATTTACTTGAAATTGAAATGAAGATGAAGAATTTTGAATAACTCCAGATGGAATCTGTTGCAGATGAAGAGAACTAAGAATGTGAAGATAAGATCGATAAATTTGAATTGTATATTTTTTATTCCTTTTACCTCCCATCCAAAAGATTGTAAATTTTTGCTCTTTAAAATAAAAGGAGGGAGTGTTAAGTATATTCTATTCTGGCTACGTATGTGGCAACACTGCTCCGCCTAGCAGTAGTGGTGGAAGTGGTGATAGAGCAGCGCAGCCGACTCGCTCGCTCTCACTGCACACTATACCTATGGTTGTGAACTCGTCCGTATCATTCGGTCTCTATCCGTTGCTACGTGACACTGACTATTTGTGTATTTCTCACTCACTCATTACATTCATTCGTGTACTTGAACCTGTGTTATTATTTATCTCTTTCTCTCTCTCTCTCGTATGGTACGTATATTTGGATATTCCTATCACTTGAACTATATTTTGCCCACGATTTTTTAATTTTTCAGCTGTTAGGAGATTTCAGATCACACCCAAGTGTATTTTAAAATACATTTTTACCGAAATATGATGACTTTTTCAAATTTTAATTTTCAGACTATTTATGGTAGGTATGGTTTTGATTACCTACATTAAATTGGCCACTCGTTATTTTCAAGGAGGAATAAAAGTTGACATTAGGTATTGGAAAAAAATTGAGAATTTTCGACTCAAATAACCTGTATTTAATTTTTTAATTCAATGATTGAAACTATTACTTTTTTGGGGGAGGGGGGAGAATAAGCTATATTTTATGCCCTTCCATTTGGCCAGACCCTGATATTTTTTCTAAAAACAAAATTTTGAACTCCTCGGATTCTCAAATTTTGCCTACGATAAACGTTTTTAAGGGCTATTGAAAAATGCGATAAATGTAAAAATGGAGATCAGTGGTATTTTTGAGTACCTACATTCTCATTTCGAATCAGTGAAAAATCATTGGAAAAAATCAGATTGAGAATTGGTACCGCATTAGATTCAATTATTTTATTTTTCATTTTCAGTTCAAGCTTTTCAGTTTTTAGGTCAAGTTTCCAACTTTTAGTTCCTAAAAAATTTCTGAATCAATTTTTGAATTTTTTAAATTTTTATTCCTTCAAAACTGAGAGATTATTTAATAAATGCAATGGATCTTTTTCTCATTTCTGTTCCATTTTGCTTTAAAAAATTTAATTTCTTACAATGTGATTTTTTTAAAAAAAAATATGCAATCTTTATATAAATAACAAAATCCATATTGCCTATTAAACCTTTCCCCTCCCACCCTGAAAACCAAAAAAAAAGACCCAGAATCATGGAAACTTTTTTTAGTTATGAAATTGGACGTCTCCATTACAAACCATTTAGTTCCATATACAGAAAGTGTGGACGAAAAGGATTGGTTGAATTCTCAAATTCAGCAGCTCACACTACATTAATAGTACAGTGTTTTAAATTGAATCCAATTTTTTTTTAAAAAAACACGACCTTTTTATGTAGAAAAACTGAAAATTTTTCAGATTTTTAAAACAGACTGGTCCAATCTTCCAACAATTTTAATCGGGAAAGACCAACAAGGGTTGCGAGACATTCCAACTGGCTGAGTAATTTTGAACCAGTACATCCAAAAAGAACTCCTTTCTAAAATTACAAGTGTTAAAGTTCATTTTTCGAAATGAAATTTAAAAAATTTATAATTTCTTGGATCTAAAAAAGTGCAAAATACAACGAATATTTGATCAGGCCAAAGTGAAAGGCTCAATTTTAGTAGGTATACCTTTAATTTTGACTTTTCGAAAAGATTGGCAGAAATTTCAATACATTCCAAAAATTCCCAGAAGTTCCAGAAATAAAAAAATCCCATATGCAGAGGCGAAACTGGTGAGGTGTGAGGGGCAACCCCTCCCGGCAAATTTTGGATAAGGTTGGAAAATTTTTCAGACAATGAACCATGTATAACAAAACGAACTATTTTCTTTCTGGAAATCATCATTTTTTCAAATCTTCAAAATTTAAAATATATGTATAAGAAATATGGGTTGAATATTGAAATTAACACCTCTCCTTAAAAACTAAAACATCAATTAAAATGAAGGAATTTTAACTTAAAATGTCTTTTTTTCAACAATTTTTCGCCCTTGCCTCGCTCGGGTGGGCTCAGTAAATTTATACCTACAACAATAATAATTTAAACTGTCTTCCTTTCCAGCCCAGAAAATTCAATATTTTCAAATGAAAAAATCCTTCGTTTCGTAAATGAAAATCAAAGATACCTTGGTGACCATCTCAAATGAAATTTTCGAAAATAGTCAATTTTTTGGAAGGAGATAAATTCATTAAGGAACATAGGAATATTGTTTTGTTTTTTTTTTAAATCAAAAAAGTGGCACAAAAAAATGAGAAATTTTTGTTTTTTATTTTCAATGCATCGATTTGGTAAACTCTGTTTTTTAAAAAAATTAATATTAGTCACTCAATTTGTCATGTTCACCCTGAGATTTTTATTCATGTTTTGAGGGGAACTTTGAGTTGGCAAATTCTGAAAATTTTATATGTTACGAATTGGCAAATTTGTGGATTCCACCACCCCCCCCCCCCCAATAAAAGTGAAGTTTTGTCTCTGCCCATAGGTACCTACCTCAAAACAAAAATTTTCTAATGTACTTACCAATATTGAAATTTAATGTACCCTGCGCACCTTTGAACTTTCAAATCGAACAACATTTAATACACAAACTTCCAAAAATTAATTTTTGTCCTCCCCCCCCCCCCATTTCGGCCTACTTCTTGGAGTAGCTTTTTATCTTGATTAGTTCAAATATTTATATTTTACTGGCACTGTGGCTGGAGGGTCTGTCTATTCTCACACGGAATGAACAACAAAATGTAAATCATTCGCTCGAATCGCAACTACGCAAACAGTCCTGTCTCGCGGCGTCGTAACTTCGTAATCGTAAGATATGTATTTGAAAATTCAAACACAAATCAACAATTTTTCAACCCATTTTTTTCCCGATTCTGAAAATAGTTTCAATTTTCAATTTACTTTTCTCCAGATATTTTTCAACTCTGAAAATTCTTCAACACCTAAAATTTTTTTATCTGGAATAAATTTTTAATAACTCTGAAATTTTTTCCTTCCGGTGTACCTATAAAAATTTTTCAACTCTGACATTTTTCCTAAAAATACGTACATATTTTTTATTTCTTAACTACAGAAATTTTCTCTCAAAATTAAATCTTGTCTCAAATTTTTTGCTCTCAAAATTATTTCTCATAGTCCAATTTTTTCACCTTTTGATTTTTTTTTCTCGAAATTACATTTTTTTTTAGCTCAGCTCAAATATTTTCCAAAAATTATTTTCCAGCTATGAAAATTTTAGAATAGAAAAATTTGAAAAAATTGTGTTAAAAAACATTCCAAGAAATTTTATGTGAGAAAAAATCCAGAGGTACAGTTAACATCAGCTGAAATCATGAAATGATCAATTTATGAACTTAGCAGTGAATATGACGAAAAAAATGAACGAGACCGCGCATAGTTCGGTCATATTATTGTCCATTCCGTGTGAGAATGGACAGACCAGACCCGTGGCTGGATCATTAAGGAGAAAACGCTATGAAATGGGTGATTTTGAGTTCTAAGAAATCTCAAAATTTAAAAATCAAACACGTTTGATATGAAGTTTTGAAAGTTTTTTTTTTTATATTTCCGGTACCTATAATTTTATTTCGTCTCAAAATTTTACTGTTTATTGGGATACCATTTTTTGTGAGAAATTTTACGAAAATTGATTAAAAAAATTTGGGAATTGATCATCAGCATCATTTTTACTCCTTCATTCCGAAAATCAAGCTCGAAAAAAAAATCAACAAAATATACGAAGATTAAAAAACACAACCGAATAAAATAAGCTGACGTCAGCATTGATAATAAATCACGCGAAAAGCGCAGAAAGCTAGGTAAATATGTACAGGTAAGGTACACATATGTACCTACCTATGCGATATCTCGACTAACGTAAGAAAACAAATCATTCATATTTACCGGTTTACTCGTAGATGATATGCTATCCGCGTCTTCATTTAAATCGATACTTAATGAACCTTCATCTCTATTTTCTGTAAATGCGTTTTGTTCGTCTGGCGAATCTTGTGTTCCGCGCAACTTTCGCCCTCTCGAATCGACGGCAGTGACGTCATCTTCTTCGACACGTGATTGTTGATAGGGATAAGAGCCGTATCTGTTGCAAATGTTGAAAAGGGATTATACCGGAGAGAAAACAACAAAGTACTTTTCACGGTAAAAGAAGAAAATTTGACATTAAAATATGATACGTAGAAGGTATTGAAATAGTATGGAACGTGAAATGTGTGCTCGGCATTTGAAACGTGATCGAATTATTATAAAGGAAGATACGTCGATGAAAAATCTTTCAAAGTAATTGGATTCTGAAGGATAATCGGGGGTGAGGTAAAAAAGAAAGTAATATACTAACCCACTCGCTGAATCGGTATTTGTTCCAGCGCTATCGTTCGATTCCGTATTATCTTTCGATTTACCAGTCTGCATATCTTCGGCGCGTTCGTTTCTTAGAATATGTTGTAATTCTTGAAATCTGCCTATATGCGAAATTCTCACAGGTACGGGTCTTCTGTTCGGGTATTCGAGTCGGAAAAACGTCTTCGGTGGGGCGGTCAGGGTAGGTGTGTAATAAGGCGAGCCCACCATTCGGGCTACTTGATCGTAAGATCTGTATCGATCCGGTATATTGCTCCGGTATAGAAATTTATCTGGCGAATGTACTATCCGGCCGTAGACTGGTTTGGCGTATTTCATGGCGTTTCTAGGTCTAGCTTGGGCTTTCCAGCCGTAGGAGAAGGGTTCGTGGTATCTGGACGATTTGAATCGAGGCATCGGAGGGTCCGACTTTTGCTGCATTTCGCGTTTCGTGTGTCTCCACATTTTGCGCAACTCGTCGCAACTTGGCTCGCTGCTTTCGTCGACGTTTGGCGCTGATAATTCTCTGGAGCCTTTTGACGAAACAATGTGAAATACTTCTAGCAGTACGAATAGTCCGGCTATATATGAACAGTTCATCTGAAAGTAACTTGTCCTTATTGTACCATTTACGTGCCAACAGCTTGAAAAGCAAAATATGACGTTTCCAAGTGTAAAAGTTTTCCATTGTTTTGGTAACGGAGACGCGTTTTCTAGATATCGAAAAAACATCGTGTGCCTGGATTCGAAAACGAGAAATGAATTCCCCATTTAATCGTTATCGTAGATGCAAAATTTAAATCCCCGAGAAAAGATAGTTTAAAGTTTTTTAAAAGTTTTTCGTATTTTATTTCGTTCAGATAGGTAATTTCTTTTTCTCCGAGAAGTTTTAGGGAGAGTTTTTTCGAGATGTTTTCGAAATTTAATGAATTGGGTTACCTAGTGAATGTTTGGAATTGGGCTATTTCTACCTTTTTTTTACCCGAAAATAGAGGTAAATTAGGTAGGTACTATTCCTAGGAAAGCATAATTCTATAAAATCATATTGACACCTGATCCTAATGATGTCATTACATTCTCTGTAAAATTTTAATACCAAACTAGTTTTAAATTGGGGATCATTTCTACTGAAAAAAAATTGAAAGAGAACATTGAAAACCAGTTCTTGACAAATGAGCTGGAATTTGGTCTGAAAAAAGAAGTACTTGTATCATCGACACCATAGAATCAAATTTTGAGCAGCCTTATAGTTGATTATAGCGCCTTCTGGAGCAATTCCAGTGCTCGAAGAGAAATCATTTGGAGTCTCCGGATTGACTGGAAGATTGATTTTTAGAGGGAGAGGTCGATTTTAGGCAGAAGGTAATGTTCCGAGTGTGCTATCAAATGCCAGATAATTATTTTTCAAAATGTTTAAGTATGCCAAAGAGCCTTTCCTAATAAGGGTCAAAAACGGCCCTTGACCCAAAATCGGTCAAAATGGTCTCAAAAGGTTACTTATGGTCTAAAAACATTCCAAAAAAATTTTGACCCCCTACCCCCACCTCTTTCGGAATTATCGCACTTTTAATGTCGAAATTTCAACACGCGATATCTCTGGAAGGGGAGGGTAAAAAATTTTGAAATTTTCACAGATTGTACATCTTACTGGGTAGTACAAATGAGAATTTTTGAAAATTTTCGGTTCACATTATCCCAATTTTTTTCACATTGAAATTTTCAAAAAATTTTCAAAAAAAATTTTGAGGGGGGTACATGGCTGGAATTTTTTTTATTAGTTCGGCCAAGTGGTCATGTATCACATAATATTTTTTTTGGGCCCCAAAACGGGGTGCAACATGGTCCAAAAAATTCAAAACCAATGAAAAAACGTGATTTTTTACTACTTTTTTTGTAGTTACAAGCGAGGTATCCCTACCCAACGTAAAATTTTGAGTCAAACTTGTCATAAATTGAAAGTACATCATGAAAAAGTTCCATTTTTGAAATTTCAAGTGCTGAAGTGCATTTCTCGAATTTTGGCGAATTTTTGAAATTCCACAATTACCTCATTGTCCTGTAAATCATGAAAATTTGATCTGATCAACGAAAAAAGCTGAAATTCGATATACACCCTATTTTAGACCCGCCAAATCGATTGGAAACGGTTTCGAGACGTTTCAGAGCCACCAGAAAATTTTAACTTCTTTTCAACTCTGAAGAAAAGCTCATAAAAACGGCCAATATGAACTTCAGCACCTATATTCGCGGAATACCATTATTGGTGACCAAATTGAACAACTGATGCAAACTTTTTCAAAATTCGTCACTTTTTCCTCAAAATTATTATTTATTCTAATTTTTTTTTACCAATTCCAAAAATCATTAAAGAGAAAGAGGGTCCAAATATCCGACGTTTTGATGAAAAAATCATCCCTCAAACGTATTTATGAGTTGAAATCGTTTGTTTTGAAACAAAACTTTTGTAATTATTGTGATTGAAAATTCTCCTTTATAGATAGAGTAGGGTATGAGTTTTGAAATTGAAAAAAAAAAATGTGTAGGTATCTTTTCCAGAGTCATTTTGGGTATCTGAAAAACTTCTTCTGTACCTCCTGTCACCATCATTCCAGAAGAATGAAGAAAATTAAAAGATGAAATTGAAAAAAAAATACCAGAAGTCAAAATTCTTGACATTTTGAAATTTCTCAATTAAAAATTCATTTTCAGAAAAATGAAGAAAATTAAAAAATAAAGTTGAAAAGAAAAATCCAGAAGTCAAAATTCTTTAAATTTCAAAATTTCTCAATTAAAAATTCATTTTTAGAAAAATGAAGAAAATTAAAAAATAAAGTTGAAAAGAAAAATCCAGAAGTCAAAATTCTTGAAATTTCAAAATTGCTCAATGGAAAATTCATTTTTACCCCACACCAAAAGGTGATTTTTTGGATTTTTAAAATTTTCTCCTAGAGTACTGTTTTTAAATCTGCATTAGGTAACCTTCCTCTTCCCTCCTCTCAAAAGGCTGGATTTTGGATTTTTAAAACTTTTTTTATCTCCTCCAGAACTGGTTTTTGGATTTTTAGATGTTTTCCTTTAACCCCTGTTGAGCAGAATGCTAGTAACTGAAAATTCGTTTGTGCCTCTACTTAAAGCCTTATTTTGTATTTTAAAATTTTTTCCTGTATCTCTTCGCTCTGAGCCGAATTTTTGAGTTTAGAACTTCTTTGATACCTCTTCGTGTCTGAATTTTAAATATTTAAAAGTTTTCCTGCAGGTACTGCGGTAGGTACCTCATTAGAGTTGAATTATTTTCTATGATTGAAAATGGGTGTAATTTTTTCAATGACCAAAAAATGCCTCATTGCGACGAGCGGAGGAACTTTAACGACTGAAAAATTGATTCTCGACAGTACAAAAATCTTACTTAGGCAAAAAAAGTTTTCAAATGACGAAAAAAAAATTTGGACGACAAATTAAAAAATTCGCGATTTAATATCTACCTGAAACAATCATGTAAGGCGATGAACGACGATTTTTTCAGATCAAAAATTAAATCGAAGCGACGAAATTAAAATGCAAAAAAAGATTAAATATGCATAATTCAAAAGAACGAGATATTCGTTTTCTTGAGGAAAATATTTTCTATTGTCATTTGGCATCAGTTATCAAGGGTCAAGTTAGAAACCCCTCCCCTCACCCTCCCAAAACAGTTTTCCCTGATTTCCCTCAATTTTTTTCATTTTCAAACAAAAATTTTTCAAGTCATCATTTTAAAAAAATTTTACGAATCAAATCCAATGGTTTGTATCAATTTTTACCATTGATGGGAGGCAAACTACCCTCCCTCCTTCTCTCCTCCATAAAATAAAATTTTTCTGGAAAACATTTTCAATTTGTCATCCAACCATAAAACACCTCAAAACAGAAAATAAGAGATCGCAAAATTTTGTTTAAAAAAAAACGTAAGTATTAGTGCAAGATTTTGAAGTGTTTTTTTTTTTAAAAAAAAATAAAAATACCAAATTTTTAGAGCTCCGAAGTCATTAAAATGTCACGAGGTTTACTAAATATTAAAAAAAAAAACATTCATGCCATTTTTTGGGGGTTTTCTTGCCATTCAAAGCGTATGAAACTATTTAGGCGTGTTTTTTCCTTATCTCGTAACACATTTTCTGTCGATTGTTGCTACTTTACTGTTGAGCTTTATCTTCATCATTGTTTGTCATTCGTTCATTGTATATGAACGTATAGAAATGCGCTCGTCGTACTAAAGACCTTTTTTGTTGTGCAAAAAATTATTACTCATCGAAAAATATTTTGGAATTTTAAAAATCCTCGTGCACATTTTTTCAGAAAAAATTGGATTCCTAATTGAACATTTTTTTCATGGTACTTCTCGCTCCAGAAGAAATAAGAAAATTATAAAATACTTGAAGCTAAAACCAGAGAAAAAAAGTCAAAATTAAAATTATTGGAGTTTTGAATTGTTCACCCCCCCCCCTAATAAAATTGAATATTGAAATTTTCTTGAACCTCCCACTTTAGAGCTAATTTTTGGATTTTCAACACGAGTAACTATAATGTTAAGGAGAGATCAAATTTTAAACACCACGTTTTCTTCAAATACCAAATGTTGATAATTGTTTTTCGATTGGAAATAAGATTTTTTCTGCGAATTTCAGATATAGGCCGCTCCGTAAAGTTTTGAAGTAAAACAAAACCACCCTTTTTCCCAACTAGGCAAAAAATTGAGACTGATTTTTGCTATTTTAGATCTGGTATGCATGTATTTGCCCCTTCGATTCCCAAATTCTGCAAATCGTTGGCCATCAATTCAGTTTGAGTCACTGTATCATTTTTTGTTTTGGGCAAAATACCCAAATACCTACCTACTTATTGACAATTCGTAGACATTTTCTTCCCGTTGAAAAACTCAAATTCTTCGCATCTTTGCTTAAAATATAGAAAGGGGGAAATTCGTCCCTTTGAATTATACTGTTATCTAATAGGTAGTTCAGAATTCCATTGTCCAAAATATTCATCAAACGAAGAAAGTAGTTGTCATCTAAGCAGGTATTTTCGATGCGGAGAAAATCCAAAAACTTTTCAGATTTCATTCCTCATACAATATTGGACCAAAAAATAATCTCCGAACGGAAAACTACAAACAAAACATCAATATGAAATTTTTTAGACTTTCTTCCTACGTTTTAAAATTGAGCCAGTACGAATTCAATTTAAAGCTACACACAAATAAAACGCTGGAAATATTAAATTTACAAGAAAAAAATAAATAAGAAAAGGGAAACACGCAGCTCGGAGCAACTCAACTAAATAAATTCACAAAAATATATCACAGGTACGTATAATACCTTTGCTAAGGTGCTCTCGACTTGTTCATAAAAAAAGATCCCCTAGAACAAAACAACCGTCCATTGACCTCCTTCGCAATTCAATCCTCCGCAAATAAAACTTGTAAAAAATACAAAATTCGCTAAATAGAATTAGGTATCAAAGCTAATCTTTAAATCTACTTCGTATATAACGAGAAAGTTGAAAGAAACTTGAAAAGATTTTTATTCCTTGCCATTCACACATCCCACACATTTTCTCGCCGAAAATTTACATTCAATAATAACTTTCTTTATACTAAAACATGTCATCAATCAATAGGTATTAGGGAAATTTTGTAAAAGTCGAAAATGACATAAAATTGTTTAGAAGCCGGCGAGCATCGAGCACCAAGCTCCGGTATATAATATTTCGTATTACGATGTCACATTTCTGGACGCTAACAGCAGCATTTGACGCATATAGCAGATAATGCGACCATGGTACGTGCTTATATGGGTAGATTTTCGATCTCTTATGCTAGTATAAGGAGCTAACATACGATATTCCATATTTTGTGACCTTTCGATGTCTAGTACATACTGCGTAGGTTAGGTATCGTATCGTAATACGAGCTATTCGCAATGAAAAAATTTCAACAATGCGGTTAGAAACGTATGGTATCGTGTAGCATTTCAGATATTTAAAGGCATACATACTAATGCGTTATCTTGGCAAGGGCATGGTACATAGCAGACTCATCCTTATACTCGTAATACTTAGTTGCGTAAATGTATAGGTTCGACCTATGTTTCGTGATGTATATCCCAAAGGTATTTGTGTTACTGAAGGATGAACAATGATGCTGTGGAAATTAACGTGAAATGCTCATTCATAAATAACAAATAAGCGTCTATTTCAGCGATAAACTTTCAACTTCTATACCTATAAATAGATTGTTGCTTGTAACATTTTCATGGACCTATAGACCTATCATAGTTTACAATTCGTCTAAATTTAAGTTATTGATGAAAGTTTTCGTCTTGATTTAATTTTTTGCTTCGTTTTTTAAAGAAAGGCTTTTAAGAGTTTCAGTTTTCAGATTAGCTCCGTTTTATAGTTGTTTTTTTTTGTTCTTATAGGTACATGAAATAGTATATTATGCAATGAGGGAGATAAAGTGATTTTCGACGAATTTTGAGGTTTATTGCCCGAGCGAAGCGAGGGAAATAATTCAAAATCGTCGAAAATCATTTATCTCCCGAGTTGCATACGATATTTTTTGTTGTAGTGTGAGTAAAAGGCGAGTTTGAGCACTCGAGCGATTCGCGAGTGTGAGTAAAAGTGCACTTTTACTCACACTACGATGAAAAATATTTTAATCTACGCATTGAAACAAAAAATTCGATTTCAGTTATTGATAAAACATAATATTTTTCCATGTTGGGTATTTTGAGAAGAGGGGGGGGGGTGAAAATAAATACAAATAACATTCGAAATTTCATCTAAATTAATTAATTAAATTTTTACGAATTTTCAAATTTTTCTTAAAAATTATGAATATGAATCTGTTTCGTGAGTTGAACGTGGTTGAACGAATTAACGCTGTGCTGCGTAGGTACTACAAATGACCCTTTTATTTTTTAATACAGGGTGTTCCATGAATCGTCAGCCAACTTTTTTTTTGGATTTACATTATTGGTACCAAAATACTAGTTTTTTTTTTTTTAGATGAACATGTTACCGATTTTTAAAATTGAATGGGGAAATCTTGCTTCTAGAACGTTGAAAATTTTTTTCATCGTGGAAATGGATAGAACTGTGTAAACTGTATAATGATATTTTAGTGCTTTGAAAACTTGAAAGTTTCACTTTATGAAATTTTGCCCAACTTTAAAATTAAAAGGACTACCAAAAAAAAAAATTGTGAAAAAAATTATAGAAAAATGAACTACCCGGAGAAAAAATTATATCCAATTGGATCTGAAGAATGGCGCGATCCAATCGGATCCACAAAAATCCAAATTGATCCAATTTAAGACATTTCTCCTTTAAATCGAGAAAAAATTCAATTCAATTGAATCTTTTTAGATATTTTTGGATCGAACTGGATCTAATTGGATCCTATTGAATTCAATTTTATAACTCTGTAAAATTTATTATCCAATTGGATCCAAGAAGATACAATTAGATCCAAAAAAAATGAAATTAGATCCAAAGAGATACAATTATAGATCCGATTTTTTTCAGTTTAGAGAGAAAAATGTCTTTAATTGGATCAATTGGGATTCATTTCCATTCACTTGTATCCACTTGGATCCAACTATTTGCAATGGCTGCAAAAAATCCCTTTTTTCTCCCCTTTTTTTGGTAGCTATTCCTAGTCTCCAAAACGCAGACGCCCCCAAGGGAGGCTCAGAAGGCTTGAGCCCTCCGCTGAGGCTTGGAAAAAATATTTTTCTTTTGTCCAAAAAAAATTGATAATTTTTGACCAACTTTTCAGTCAGAAATCACAAATTCTTCAATAAATTCTGAATTTGTTGAAAAAGATAAATGATTTTTGACTAGAAGATTAATGAAAAATGACTAATTTGAAAATGGGCTCACTCCTCCTGTTTTTCTCAACCTCTCAGTCCCTCCCTTATAAGGTCAAAATAATTGACATTGGCACAAAGTTGTTTGTTTCAAGATGTGAGTACAAAGACCCAGAATATTAGAATTGATTATTTCACAACGAAGGAGCAAAAATAGTCTTTTCTACGAATTCTGAACGATTATTTTTTCTCATTGCGAGAGAAAAGTGCGAATTTAAACACGCGAGCGTTTCGCGAGAGGGAGGAAAAGTAGCACTTTGCTCCCGCTATAAGGAAACGAGGGAGGTAAACTAAAGTCAGATGATATTTTGCGACCCACCATAACTGGGAAACGGTTGCACCCCTTATAGCACACTTCCTGATTTCACTGAGTAAAAAGGAGGAAAATTGTGAAAATTTAAACACCCCCCTCCCCCGAGAAATTTCTTGCTAACCCAATGTGCTGAAAACTGAAGAAAATCTGTTTTGTAGACTTTTTGCCTAACATCAAAAATGAAGGGTTATTCGAAATTGAGAAAGGCACTGATGCGGTAAGGGGGTGATTTGGCCTGTGGTGGAACTTGATCAAAATTTTATGGCATTCGATTTTTCTTGGCAGAAGATTTATTTTAAAGCACATTAAGCATGATTTTTATTTTACCTGTAGGGAATCTTGGGCTCCTAAATACGTGATTTCCAAACTAAAAATTCCATTTCCGCGGATTTTCAACCGATTTTTCACAAGAGGGAAGTACTATGATAATTTTCAGATTTTTTAAATCACTTCAATGATTTTAAATTTGACTTTGAAAATTTAAAATCGCCCAACGCATAATTTTTTCCGAGGTTTTTCGTGTATTTCACGCTTATCATTTGAGTGGCGGAAGGATGTCAAATATCAAAAAACCGACGTAGGTAATTATTCATTTTTGTTCCTTAAAATTAGGTACCGGTTTCTATCAAAGTTTACGGTTTTTGTGTATTTGGCCAGCTGAACCAGCTTCCACTAGTCGAAAAAATTTGAAAAATTCCGAAGAGTATGAAATACATAGAAAAACTTTGGAAAAAATTATCTTTCTGCCCGTCTTAAAATTGAGTTTTCCAGGGCGATTTTAAATTTTCAAAATCAAATTCTAGGTTATTGAAGTACTTAGTTGGAAAAATCAGAAAAAATTTCGTAGTAGGCACTCCCCTCTAATACCTCTACCTGGGTGCCCAGTTGGAAAAATATTTTTTTAGCTTGGAAATCACTTATTTTTGGGCCCCAGCACCCCAGGGGTAAGATAAAAGTTCGTTCATGTGCTCTGAAAACATCTTATTCCAAGACAAATCGAATGGCATGAAAATTTTGATCAATCCTTACCAGGAACCAAATGGCCCACTTATCACACCAGAGCCTTTGAAAATTTAATGAAGCCCCCTTTATTTTGAGTACCTAGCCCATATAGCCCTTCATTTTCGATAGAAACAAAAAATCTTCAGAACATTTTTTTCAATTTTTAATGTACAATACCTACATTTTCTCAAGTAGTTAATTTTTTTAGAATTTTTTAGAACATTTTTTTAATAACCCCTCCAATTTTAATGTTGGGCAAAAAATCATGAAACTAAGTTTTCAAACCACTATTCATCAAAAATGTTTATACTTACGTGATTTTTTTAGAAGAGACATTTGCCCCTTCAATTTTTAAGAAAGGAAGACATCACGTTCATCTCAAAAATTTTCTCAATGATATTCGGTGATAATCCCCAAAGAAGTTTGGCAGATGATTCATGGAACACCCTGTATAATACTGTCGTCTCTTAATGTCTCGCTATCTAAATATGGCTTCTGCTTTTAGCTCTCTTTATTGAAAACATTCCTGAATAATATTCGAAGTTGAACTAAATATAACGAAGGAAATAGGTTTTTGTGTCATTATGAAACCTAAATCTTGCTTCTCATTCTATTTTATAAAAACGAAGCTTAAAATGAGCAACTTGTTTGAAATTACACGATAAGAGAGAGAGAGTTCACGAGGGATCAAAGGATATGAAAAATTTTATCTTCGAGTTATCAATTAAAATTTTGCAACATAGGTAGCTGTCTGTTAAATCCAACCCACAAATTTTTAAACGTGTACTAAAAATAGAAAAAAGTTATCAAAATGGTTAAACGTAGGTTTTCGACTCGTTTTATTACGAGCTTTTATGCCTCAAACGATTCTTTCGGTTGTGGCCATTCGATTAAAAATATCGTTCTCGATTATAAAACAATGTAACACATCTTTTCCAACCCATAGCGCTAAAATCCAATGTAGAAATACTTTCATTTCAATCGATTCATTCTATTTCCGTTCCAATAAAAGTATGGTAACTTTGGAGAAACTTTTTCTGCTGTTTGAAATCTTGCGTTTCTGTTTTCATTGAGCTTTATAAAATAATTCTCCACTTTCGACGTATTATTTGGTTAGGTAGCGGAAAATTTCTCGCTGGTATGTTCGATACGGTACATAAGTCTGTACCGAAATTTGTAGCTGATTTAGGTATGTACAATGTGTATAGTGGATATATTTATGATCATTGGTTGATATTTTTATTAAATTTTTATTAAGAAATTGCCCATATAACTGCCTATGGTAATTTATAATGCAATTTTATGGGTTTGTAGTTGATTCAACGAGGTTATTTCGGTTGTAAATTTGAAATGTTGAAAGCTATTTTTTATGTCGGTGGATTTTTTTTGTAATGAAAATTGCCTATTTTTTCATTTAAAAAATAAAAACACCCGGACAGTGGGGAAATTACTAGACGTTTCTGGAACTTTCATTAAAAAAATAAGTAAATACCTGAAGATTTTCGGGGAGAGTGTGTCTTAAAATTCCTGAAACGAAAAAAACTTTTGCTGGGTATACATAACTGCAAATTTATTGGCAAATTTTAAGACCTACTTACACTTTCCAAAAATATTTTTCAATTATTATGAAAGTCAGAATTCCGCCTCATATCAACCTCTAGAAATTGATTTTCTCTACAGGTTTAGTTGCCTAACTTCTCGATTTTTTGAAACAATCAGATACCTGATTGGTAAAAAAAATGAGATGAATGTGTTGCCGATCTTGAAAATTGAAGGAAAAAATGCTGTTTCTAAAAAAAATTACGCTGAATTTTTTTTGGAAAATATTTAGAAAAATGAAAAATTTTCACATCAAGTATGACTTTTTGCCCAATTTCAGAATTGAAGGGCTGCAAAAAAAAATTCAAAAAATTTCAACTAAAAATTGAACTAATCAAAGGAATGGATTACCTATATACATTGCACTTGGAAAAATATTGCTTTGAAAGACTTTTTGCCGAACATTAAAAATGAGCCGTCTGAAGGTCATTTAGAATTGAGAAAATTTTAATGTTTTTCTTGA
The DNA here is from genome assembly GCA_038380155.1 of Pseudococcus jackbeardsleyi. NCBI lineage: Eukaryota > Metazoa > Arthropoda > Insecta > Hemiptera > Pseudococcidae > Pseudococcus > Pseudococcus jackbeardsleyi. Next base: position 39,492,019 of record CM076242.1, read on the forward strand.
AGTTCCATTATTTTGAGTAACTCGAAGCTCCTTCATTTTCGATGTTGGGCAAAAAGTTTTGAAGGTAAAATTTTTCAGTTTTCAATAATCCATTCTTTCGATCAGCGAATTTTTTAATTTAGTTTTTTTTTTTTTAAATTATTGGTCAAAAATCATAATTTAAATAATTCGACTAGAATTGGTCCTATATGTGGTTTGTCTTATTCAACAATTCGAAAAAAATAATTTTTAGGTGAGTTTTCTGAAGAATTTTCAAAACATTGGATGGAGATAATCATAATCTCGCAGGAAATTGCAGATGAGCTTATGCAGGTGTGTTTGCCTAACTTTTAAGTTGAAGGAGTGAAATTGTTTTGATTAAAAAATTATAATTTATTAATTATTACTTTTCTAAGAACAGTTAGAATATTTATGGCTTCAAATCAGATATCTGAGGGGAAAATTGAAGATACTTTCTGATTTGGTTAGTAATCAAGGATAATCAACAAGATGATTTGGGTTCAGGCTTCAGTTCGTTAAAATTTCGAGAAATTGTCTATGATCAACAAAATGTATAACCTATAATTTTCTTTTAGAAAATGTTGATACAATTTTTCCAATTGTAGTAACTATTTTTGGCAATTCTGAGTATAAAAATATCAACTTTTTTTATTATTCCAAACCTCAGCTCTTTATCTCAATTGAATAAGAAATTTCAAATGATAAAATTTTAAAGGAATCGATGACTGAATTTTTTGATTTTGATTCAGTTTTTCAGTTCAAAGTGCTGTAAAATTTTTCACAAACAGCCAACTTTATTTAATTCCAAACCACTAAAAACTGCTTACTCGGTCATTAAATATTTGGAGGAAATGTTTTTTCAATTTTTTGCGTAATTTTTCTACACATTTTGATAATTTTTCCAAAATTACTTCAAATTTTAAATCTGAAACGAAGAACATCAGGGTGCCGAATTGAATCCCATACAGAGAAGCGAAAAAACTTCTCTTGTAAATTTTTGTCAAAATTTGGATTTGTTAGATGTCCAAAAATTTCATAATGGAAAAATAGTATAGATACCTACTATCAGGGTGTTTTTCAACCATTCTACTGATTTTTTTTTTAAAGGAAAATGAGAAGAAAATTTTCTTTTTTACTCGATTAAAATCAAATGAAAATGGAATGTGGGGGAAAGAAGAGGATTTTTTGCTTCAATTTGAAACCCTGTATTTTTCAATCATTGTAAGTTTCCTTTTTTGCACTGTTGCTTCGAATATGTGATTGAGCAAAATTTTAAAAAATGAATGTTTATTTCTCAAAAAATACCTAGGTATTTTTTTTTCATTGTTTTAATGCTTTTAAAGTCCCTTTTCTGATGAGGTGGGGGAAGGAGAGGGTGAAAATGATACTTTACACGGCATCAGAATTTTGGGGTACATTGCACCCCTTGTACCTCATTTTTCGACGCCTCTTTTTATTTCGATAAAAATTTTGGCTAGCGAACAATAATAATCTGTTTATCTCTCTGTTGACTTTTCATTATTACCAATTGGACTGAATAATTGTCCACCAAAATTACTTCCCAACAGCTTGAAAATAAATTTTATAATTTCCCCAATGTCGTGCCATAAATTACCAGCTGAAAAATTAAAATTCAACTCAATCGATTCGGAAAAAATATTAAAGATTTCTCATTCACCTTTCTAGATTTTGACCCAATTTCGTAGATATTTGTGAAAATTTTAGAAGAATAATTCTTCCTTTTTTCTTTCTAGGTTAGGCAAATAAACCTACTTCAATTCAGTACATTTTGCACGGTAATTGGATGGTAGGCGTTAATTTCAACTCGAAGCACTCCAAAGATTACTTTTTCCTGAAAAATAACAACTTTTCAAAAATTTGTAAGAGAATCAAAAAACCAACTTCGATAATTGAAATTTTGGTTCCAGGGGTTTTACAATCTCTTCTTGCGAATTCTCATTTTCGTTCAAATTCTTACCAATCCGGGTGGTTTTTTAAGTTACTCAGTTACCTACTAAAATACGCGATATTTTTCGCCAAAATCCGGCGAGAGCTTGTTGATTAAAATTCTAATTCGTTTTGCCGAAACCCGGAGAGAAATTTTTTTCGTATCAAATTTCCAAAATATTAATTTTCAGGACTGAAATTCTGTCGTGAATTTTTTTTTTTTCATTAAAATTGATTATTTTTTCATTAAATCTCAAACTTTTTCATAAACTTTCGAAAAAAATTATTCCCCTCTGAATTTTGAAATTTTTTCGTCGAAATGAGGCAACCCATTTTCTCAACGGATTTCGCAATTTTTGTATCGAAATTTAGCAGAAAACTCGTAAATTAGAGAAATTTTGTTTACATTGGCATTGGTTGGGAGCAAATTGTAATTTAGACGACTTTGCGAAATTTATCTCTCGAATATTGCCATGTATCGTGTTCCATGTACATATAAACTTGGTATACTTAAATTAACTTCTGAAAATGAAAAATATGCAATTTCACGTACGTGACTTTTAAAAGGACCTTTTGCAGTAGCACTAATCCATCGAGATTACTGCTTTTAAACTTGGCGAAGAAATATAGGTAAACGATTTTGCCAACACGTGTGTATGTGGAAAAGTTGTATAACTGCATTTATACGCGGATTACCATCTATATTGAGCTTGTCTATTATAAGGGTGAAATGTAGGAGGATGTGACGATTAGATAGCATTTTAAATGAACTACTGGATGTCGACGTGGCGATGTTATACGTTCCATATATTTTGTTAACAGTTTTAGCTCCGCATATACAAATACATTTCCAAATATTTAGAATAACTGCCTACGATTTTATAATGAAAATTATAAATGTGCTCGAATTTTCACGCTGGTTAATGAAAAACGGATCAATATGGCGTTGGCAGACGCTTTTCGTTCATTTGATCCTCCAAAGTATCTTTCATATTTACATTCGCGACAATACGCCATTAGCTGAAAACTTTAGAAATTAAATGGGAAAAATACTTGGCCTTGGTATATTTTCTTGTTGTCTGCCCTCAATCAATCGTCAAGGTCGAGAATAAATAATAAACGAATGAAATGATCCGAAAAAGAATTTTTCGACGGTATTTTACCTACGTTATTTTTCAGTGGAAATTCGCCATTTGGAAAAAGTCAGCTAGAAGGCGAAAACTTGCGATCTAAAAAGTAGCTCGGAGTTATTTTATTTTTCTGTTTGGAGGAAACAAGTAACTTATATAGGCTGAATACGACGCCAATTCTTCCAACGTATCCGCAAAGCACGTAAATTCACGTTTTCCTCGGATAGGAAAAAAAAAGTTATTTTCTCGAGATACGCAGCCGTGTTTTTATTCTCACGCTGTTTGCGTATTCGCCCAAAGAACTAGGTATATAACTTTAGAGCGAAAAATACGAGCTAAAAATCACGACGTCTCGATTCGAGGAGAGAAAATAGCACGTAAAACTTGGCTAAAATGTTGCACCGTTTGAATTTTTACGGCGAAGGAGAGAAAAATCCAGGGATAGGGTTGACGAAGCCATCAAATTAACGAATTTTATTCGTTCATCAGACTGATTAAATTTATGCATTTATTTCATTGCTTGGCTGGAGTGAAAAAAATTTGCGGATGAGATAAAAATGTAGGTAGGCGTCCTCTTTGGTGGTGTTTTTTTTCTCGAATGGAAATTACGATATCGCACGAAGCGATATTCAATATTAACTAATTACATCTCTGGGTATGCTGGAAAACTTTTATGGGGCTAACTTTGCGTGGAAATGGCTTGTTTGAGACTAAGAGTCTTTGACGTTGGCGGTATATTGGCTTTTATCTAATGATATTAATGACAGCCAACGTTTTACAAATTGTACGAATTTTCCGTCTCCGTCGACCCTTCCGGAGTCAGCTGGCGGTAGTGTGCTGGGTCGGGTAATAAATGGATTTTGTTAATTAGATATTACGCCTGTGAAATCGCTACTGACTCGTGAAATGCGCTGGGCACAATAACTTGGGCGAAATATACTCCGAAGGGGTTGATTTTACGTGAATTACGTAGTTTCGTGGTTGAGGAGGGTGGGGGATGTTTTGACTAGGTGACATGAAATGAGATGAATTGGGCAGGTGAGAGTGAGGAGATTTTTTTTATGGATTAATTTTTAGCAAGAAATTGAAGAATTGTTGAATTCTAAACGCGGATTTCTGAATTGGAAAATTCGTTTGCTTAAAAAATTTTTAATTGATTTTAGAACCAATTCAATGTTCAAACGTCAAATTCTGATTCTGATTCTTTTTCATAAATTACTTTACCAAAGTATCAACTCATCAGGAAAAAAATCGTTGGGATTGAGCTTTTCAAAATTCCTGACTAGAACCTTATGAATTTTCCTCAGAGAATTTTAACAAAAGAGATTGTTGAAGAATTTTTTTGCTAGAGCTTTCAACATAATATGTATTATATTTTCACCAGTATTTTTGAATTTCTTCAAAAGGCATACAAATAAACTTGAAGTAGAGATCTCAGAATGGCAGGAAATGATCAAATGTAAATTTGGGAAAGTTTTCTGGTTATGAAAAATTACTTTTATCAAAAATATTACTTACATTTTTTCTTGTTTTTTTTTTAAATATAAAAATTGAAATCCAAAAATACGCACTTACTTATAAATTTTTTTTCAACAATTTTCCTTCTTCATGGTCATTTTCATGTCAACTTGACCAAAAATTGCGCTATTGGTCATCGATTTTTTTTTTTACTTTCATGATTGAAGCAGAGGTCAGCAAATGATAAAAAATGTCGCCAAAACAATTTTTCTGATGTTTTTGGAAAATTCATGATACCTCATGTGTTTGGAAATATAACACGGTAGCGAATAGTTGAAAATTTTAGGTGAAAGTAATCAATAATCGGTAGGTATCTCGTATCTGAAAACTAAACTGGCAAAATAAGTGAATCATCTCATGAATTAAAATTCTGAACTTTTTCTTCTTGTGATACTTTTTCATATTTTAAATTTAAAATTACCTAAATATTCACCCAAGTATTAAAAAATTGTGATGTCTTTTTGTGTTTTTTTTTTTTTTGAGAAATTAATTTCTGAAATTCAAAATGTGGTTCAATTTAAAATCAAAATTTCATATTTTATAAATTAATTGGTGCCTATTTATTCGGGATTAAGAAATTTTGCTTTACCTTCAAAATCTAGAAGGCAATTGAAAAAATTTATCAAGTTTCAAAAAATCTTGAAATAAAGAACCTGAAAATTTTATACTTACTTACACATTTTCATGATTTTTTCAGCTTTCTCTCGAAATAGAGATTGATGAAATATCGGAAATTTTTTCAAAAATATTAAATTCATTTACTCTAATCTTCTTTTTTTTTAAATACCTATTGGGTTTAATTTTGGAGATTTTTCTTCAAGAAGCTTCGTAAATATGCCAATTTCTTGGTCAATTTGTTTTAGAAATTGATAAAAAGAGTTTTTTTTGCATTTCTGACGTCATATTGGTTAATATTGTGAAAACTGAAAATATCAATGTCTAATTTTTCAAAGTTGAACCAAGTACTTAATTTTACGTATCAATAGTTGTCACAATCTTCAAAAAATATGCTCTCAAAAAAAAAACAAAAAAAAAACAGTAAATATCGTTACAATTTTATGAAATGATTGGTAAGTAGGTAAATATGTTACATATATGAACATTTTTTTCAAAACTTTTGATTCGCGAATCTGCCTTTCTGTATCCGTTTCCCAAATGAACATTCCTCCAAAGTAGGATATTTCACAAATGTTTTCCTTCGCATCCTTCCCACATTTCTTTTTTCACGTTGTAAAACGATGGACGTTTTACTATCTACCCATTCGAAAAATATTAATAATTTTTTTTCAATTCGTTCAACGATATTCGTATGAAGTTCAAATTACTTTTTTCAGCGATTTATTTTTGAGAATTTGCTTCAAAAAAATGAGTATAATGTGTGCTGGACCTCAAGAGTTCTTCCAAAAATCCCTTTGTGTGTGCTCAAAAGGTCTCCGAAGCCGAAAACTTTTGAAAATAGATTCACTGCAAGAGAAACTTTTTAAAATTTACGAGTAATTCATTAAAATCAGTTTTTTTCACATTTTTGGACAAAATATGGACTAGGGAGCTGAACATTTTCAGAAATCTCGAAGTTCTATTTAAAAAGCTTTCTACTTAACCTTAAAACGTTATTGAAAATGTTAATTAAGTTTTAAAAATTTTATTTCTGATGTTTTAGAAACTCTTCAAAAGAGTTGAAAAGATCATTTTTCAAAGCTGAAATATTGGTGAAATTCTTGTCACGTGGCATATACATTTAGGAAATTGGTATTTTTTGAACTTGAAGAAAAAAATTTGGGAGAAAAAATTTCGTAAAATATCTTACTTATTGGAAGAACGGATTCCATTTTTTAAATTTTTTTAAAATTATTATTATCATTTATTTAGGTATCATCAAAAGTAAAATCTTTATTTATGACATCACACGAAGGGAAAAAAGTTGAAATATTCTCGCTTAAAATTATTTCTCTTGGAAATTTTCAGAGGCTTTCAATTTGCACCATTCTGCAGGCAATTTTTATTATTTTTTTTAAATCGACCATTCTGAAAAAAATCAAGTTTCAGTACACTCACGGAACCCCCAAAAAATTGGAATAGGAATGAAACTTTTTTTTTTTGAAATTCGGTGTTCGATAAATTTCAACTACAGATGGCATAAATTTTGAACGTCGCATAATCGATGAATCTGGCTCAATTTTTCCCATCATCGAAATATCTTTCTATACGAAGATAAATGCCTAATTTGTTTATCATCACTGTAGTCGTTCGTCGATACGTATTTTTACAACGAAATACGAAACCACGGTTGATAAGTATAAGGAAAATATGCAAGCGAGAAATCACGAAACGGGGATGAAAAATAAAAGAAAATTGAACTCGTGGAAAAAATAACATCGCAGCAGCGTGTCGAGTTGAGCTAAAATGGAAACTGAAAACATCAACAAGATGAGGTGGAAAAAACTAAACAAATCTCGTTTGGAATTCTCCTTCTGCCAACAGTTGTCCAATTGTTTCGCAAAAATTCGATCGAACCGCCAAACTCGGGGTATTTCTTTTATTTTTCTTTTCTTTCGCAGCACGCGTTAAAACTGAATTATCAGCATTTTCTCCCTTAATTCGAGACCTTTTGAGTTTTTTCCTTCATCCTTTAAATCGAACGATGTCAGTTATTTATTTTAAGAACACTTTCTCAGTGATACGAAATATTTCGAGGAGTTAGGTTGATGAATAATATTACGAGTAGGTGGATGAAAAACACCTATTTTCAATAGACTTGGTGAGAGTTATGTAGGTAAATAATTCACATATATCTATGACACAGGTATTCATTTCGTTGTATAATTCTGACAATACGAAACAAAACCGTCGCTTGTATAAAAGCTATATCCTGATAAACGACACCCTCGCTGAGGGTATTCGAGTATAAACCGAAGAAACTCGAATGCTTTTAAAACGATACATTTTTCAGATTATTCATAGAAAAGCTAGCCAGCGTTTGGAGAATTTTCTATAAATGTAACCGGAACTTCAAACGATTAATTCCTCCTCCGCAAATGCCAGAAATTGCTCTCGATAAAAAGGTCTTGCTTAGCACAAAAGCTACGCCGAAACACGACGATATCGTAGATTTTCAAAACACGACCATTTCCTGTTCACAATTTAATAGCTACGTGAAATTTTCGCGTCTCGTGTTACGACTTGGAAACTCCATAGTTTACGCAATTCGTTGCTGCTACGGTTTGCTGTACAGTTCACAATTTATAATTGCTCAAAGCTATTACTACAGGTAAAATTAAATGTTGGAAGCGTTCGCAAATTAAACACAACTTTTATGATGATGCTGATAAATAGCTCGACATTATAGGATCGTATAAGAAACGACGAGCTGTTTTCAAAGCATCCCTTCGAGGATCATACATTTAATGAAAATAGCTGCCCCAATGGTGTCTGTACGCATTTGTTTTCGTGAACTTTTCCAATGAAATCAACCTTTTGGTATGTTGTAAGGTGGAAGGATTTTTTTACAGCGATTGATGCCATGCCAAAAATTTAATGGGGTTAGGTTTTGGTGTTTTTTAGCGCGGAAAAAAAAAGAGGAAAGTCAACAGATGTTCCTTTAATTTTTTTCGAATTAGTTGTAGAAAAATACAGCGTGTTTCGTGGCTGATGTACCTCCTTCAATTTAATAACCTGGCAACTTATTTTTCGTCCAAGTGGGTATGTTTGCCTACCCTTCCGATTTCAAGGAAAAAATAAAATCTATAATTTTTTTCTAATTTTTGCGGCAGTGTAGAAACTTTGGTAGGTGAAGAATTGCGAACATCGAGGTTTTTTTTGTTAAAATGAATGTTCATCTGATTAGCTTCCAGAAAATTTAGCTCCAATTTTAAAACATGTTAAAAAATTGTTGTTTTTTTAGATATTTTTCTAGTATGTAGTTGAGTAAATCAACTAATTAGCTATCTACATATCTATTTTTCTATTTTTTTTTACTTTGAGGTAATATTTAATTTCATTCGTAGAATCTCAAAAAATTGATTTTTTTTTACTTTCGTGTTTAGTGTTTTAAGAAGGGGTACGTCAATACTCAATACTCATGAATGTATGATTTTTTTTAAATTTTGAAGACTCGCAGCTTTCATTTGGATTTTTCAAGGAATAAACATATCATTTACCCTAGAAAAAAACCTAAAAAATGAATTTGATGAGTGGAATGTCGAAGTTGTAAAATTGGCATGGAATCTTAATGTGAATAATTTTCAAAAAATGACAATTTTGATTACCTAGGTACTTATTTATCCGGAAATCCATTTACATTTCATGTCCTCATATCCCCTGAAATTGTTGTATGATGATCTAACTACGAATCGGGAGTTAGTTCCTTTGAAAAACCTCTTTTCAGGAGCAATAGGTCTTTTGAGATGAAAATATATAATATTTTTTGGAAGTACCTACTAGGTACCTAAAATAAAAACCTATTTTTCATAAAAAGAAGTAAAGAACAAAAAATTTACCCTCCCCTTCCTTCCCTTCCCATTTTCATTAAATTCCAACAAATCATCATATTCATCTTGGAAAAAATATTTTAAACAGTGATTCCAAAAATGTCAAAATTTTAAATCTCAACGAATTCAACCTCGTATACTTTTGCATAGGCGCACCCAGAAATTAATTAAGGGAGGGGCTCAGAATTTGAGAAAAAATGGGGGGGGGGGTCGAATTTCAAATTGAATCATTTTTCACTGATATTTCAATCAAAAATTATCAATTTTTTCTGACAGAGAATTTATTGAGAATTTTGTGATTTTTGACTGAAAAATCAATTAAAAATTGTGAAGTTTTGAAATAAAAGTACATATTAAAATACTGCCCGAGCGAAGCGAGGGCGAAAATTTTTTGAAAAAATATACTTTAAAGAGCAAAAAAATGACTTTTTTCTCATTTTTGAAGCAAAAAATTATTTTTTCCGGGCTTAAGAGGGGAGGGCTCGGGCCCCCTGAGCTCCCTCTTGGGTGCGCCTATGTACTTTTGAGAAGGAATTTTAAGATGAAGAATCAAGTAGTTGATTTTTCATATTAGATTCCATCATAATTTTTCATTCGTACCCCACATCCAAATAATGGTTTTTTGTTTAGGAAATTTTGTACCAGTGTTTTTCTGGTAAAAAGAACATTTTTAGAGGATACAACATCAAAATTTTTGAACAAAATGATCCTGTTAATAGGCTTCTTTAAATAATTATAATCTGCAAATAATTTATTTTATCTAGAATTCATTCAAAAATCAATTTGACGCTTAGATGTTCTTGTAAGCGGAAGGGGGGTTGTGCGCCAGGAGTTGAAAAAAAATTTTGAACTGAATGATTTTCATTTCTGAATTTAATATTCTCCTTATCTCTAATAGTCTTCTTTAAATTTTGATCTGGAAATAATTTATTTTCTGTAGGGTTTACTCAAAAATCAATTTGGCGCTTAGATTTCCTTGTAAATAGATGGGGGGTTCTGCTCCAGGAGTTGAAAAAAATGAGATAATAAGTATTGTTGGGTACTGGGATCATTCGAATTTTAAGGAATTTATAAGATTGAGACTAAAATATTCGAAGGCTACCTACAGTTTTTCAAAATTTTTTACTTAGGTTTTGTGAAACTTTTTTTCATGTCTATTTAACATTTTTAACGCATTGTGTTGAAAATTGATGCCAAAAAATTGACATTTTTGACACTCCTTTTAACAATATTGCACGAAAATTGTCAAAAATAGACTTGAAGCATGTTTTCGAACATATCACTTTGAATTTTTTTAATAAATTGGCATTTTTTTTTTCAATGGAAATGCGTGGCATTGTGTCCTAGAGTCGTTTTCTGATTCTCCCCCTCTAAGTGCTATTTTTCAAATAAAAAATTCATTAATTAATATTGAATGACTTTTTTTGTTGAAAAAAGTAGAAATGATTTCATCATGAGTAAAAATCTTTGAAAAAATGTAGTCGGAAAGTAAGGAAAATTTCATTCTTGATTGAGAATATAATTTAAGGTTGGAAAATAGAAAATCTAAATTTTTCTAGAAAAATCACAAATTGAATGTGAAACATAATGAAATGATTTACATTTCGAGTGTAAAACTGAAAAACTGGTCTTGATTTAAAATGTTGAACTTCAGATTTGAAAAAAAAAAACACAGTCCAATTTCAAAAAACATTAAAAATTTTGTTCTGAAATTTTATGTGGGTAGTTATCTGGTTATCCAAACTACACCTCAATTTGTTTTCATCACAAAATTTTTTTCTTCTGCAACTAAAAATTTTTCGTAAGATTTTTTTTTATTTTGAGTTCAAAAACAGATAATGTACAAACTTCCAAACTTTTTTCAAGGGGGCTAAAATATAATTCGGATTTTAACAAAATATATTTTTATACAGTGTGTCGTGGAATCAAATATTTTTTCAAATTGCCCAATTGAATGCAAGTAGAGGAAGTGATTAGGAGAAAGCGATATCACAAAAAATGTACGTACTTGCCAAGTAATTATACAAAAAATTACCATTTGAAGCCGCATAGCTTCGTTTTCAGGATTTAAACGACCGAAGACATTTAAAAAAATTTCTAAAACCAAACTGCTATGAAATTTTTTATTTTTACGAAAACTGGAAGCAGTTTATATTAGATTTTTTTGGAAATTTTCAAGTGAACCTACACTTTATTTTTGTATTGTTTTACTTATTTCAACTACCTACCTATTAACAATTTTTAAAACAGTTTTTCAACTTCAATTTTACAAGGAAGAGTCCTGTTCTCTCCGCATACTTCACAAAAAAGCACAGTCTAATTTTCACAAAATTATTAAACTAGAAACAAATTTTTCCCCTGCAATTCAATGGGTAGTTGAATTTGCATACCTGTGCTCACAAAGGATTGCCTACTTACTAAATTGAAGGAGGTGTCCTTAGACTAACACTTGGTATTTTGAATACATTTTCCATTCAAACAAAAATTATGATCAACACACATAAAATCAAGTGCATCAATTTTAATATTTCTCAAAAACAAAAAACCTTAAAAAATCCGAAGGTTTGGGAAATCGATTAGAAATTTAAAAATGGAAAATGATCACGAATTTTTTCAAATTAATTTTTTACCCCCAAAAAAATTTTATCAGCAAAAAAAAAGCGAAAAAATTTAAAACCAAAAATTGAACTTAAATTAATCTCAAAAATAATAATTTATTGGTCAAAAAACAACGCAAAGGCAACACACAAAAAAATTACAAAATATCATCTACAAACTTGAATCAAATCACTAAAAACTACGAACCAAAACTAAAATCCACTTCTACGAAAACTACCATTAAAATAGTGTGATAAGCGTGCATACGTGAAAACTTACGGTTTTATCGAATTTTCTGAAAATAAAATTAGGAAAAAATGGTGAATTAAAAATTAAAGCGAAATAAAATTATTGCAGTGATAGCGACAATGTGCTCGCAGTGCTCCGAATTTGAAGTGCAAGGTGCTTCGTGCTTATAAATTAAAAAAATATGTATGTATAATATATACAAAAGAACTGTAAGCAACAAAACCGAACTTGTGAATGGTAGACTGCTCGTCGGGCTCGGCGTTTTACCATTACAACAGGTGCTGCCCCTTCGTTACTCCACCCTCGCAGCCTACTACACAATAAAAATACTCAAACGGAGTTTACGTGCGCAGTATCCGCAACTGGTGCAAAATAATATCAATTAACCGTACCTCCCTTCGTCCGTAAAAAACTTGTGCGAATTAACTAAAATGCAGATTAATATAAGCGGATTTCTATGCAGACGAGTTTTACGCTGAATTTAGCCGCGGCATCATAGCTGATTAAATTTTCAACGTTTGATTTGGATATTAAAATATGCTGCGAATTACACCCACGTGAAGAATGCGGCGGTAGCGAAGGGCGCGATGAAGAACCATCGTGCCAAAGATTAATTTTCTTTTTATTATGGTACGGGAAATGAGCCAAAAATGTTAATGAATGGGATTTTCTTCGTCGAACCGCATCAAAACAACCATGTACCAGTAGGGTAGGTAAGTTATGTAATCAGAGGGTCGCTTAATCGTTTTCACCCGCAGAAAATTTTTCCAAATAGGTAAACTGTAAATCGTTTATTTTTATATTAATTTGTAGATTTTTATCGATATTGTGGCCAGTGATTGGAAAATAATTATGCTGAGTCAGCAAAATTAACGGGCGGAGCTGATAAATTGGGAGAAAAATTGCAATAATTTCCCAAGATTTTAATGTACTTGCCTAAAATTAAATTGGTATCTGAAATATACCAAATGAACCAAAGGGTCTGGCCGAATAAGGGGTGAATTTGGCCCCAGGCTGGATTTTCGTTTTAACCCCTCCCCCAAAAGGTACCCCTTGATGTAAAAAAAATCTAGAAAAAATTTTGACCCCCCACGACCCTCCATTTCGGAGCTATGGCCATTTTATTACCCGATTTTCAAGAATTTTTAATTCCAACGGAAGTGAACGAAATTTTCTGTTCTTTGGCACAAAGTTACATCTTATAGAGATGTATTTATGGAAATTTTTTCAAAAATTTTCATGCACATCTTCATGGTTTTTCGGCCATTTGAAGTTTTCAATCGCAAAAAACACCGTATAATCAAAAAGGTACCACTCTGGAAAAATTACTAAAAAACGTGTTTTTTAACGTAGATTCACGTCACGTATTCAGTTTTGGCGATATCGATGCAGCAAGGGCCGAAAATCGCGAAAAACCGTACAAAAATGATGTTTTTTGACCAATTTTTCAAAGGGTATAGCCGGTTAAGTATGGTGAATCTGCCCTTGAAACCAATTTTGACCGCTCCTACCCCAAAAGGTCAACCATGATGAGAACACATTCTGGAAAAAATTTCAGACCCCTAGCGCAAGTGTTTTCGGAGAAAGGAGTCAAAATGTGTTTTTTCAATGGATTTTTTTGAGTTTGGGTCTACCGATTTTGTCCAGATTTTTTTTTGTGAGTTCCCCTTGATGGTCTATTCATAAAACCACGATAATTTTTTTCCTAACCCTGAAGGGGGCGGGGAGGTGGGCATCGATATTTTTATGCAATTACGATATTTAACAGAATTGCCCAACTTTGAAGGCTCATATCTCGAAATAGGTTGTACTTGGAGGAAAACTGTTTGCGGGGTCTGAAAGATAATTGTTAGGAAATTCAAAATCGATAATCACATTTTAAAAAGATCAAAGCTGAACTTCGGTGGTGAAAGCTCAACTTTCATGATGAGAACAAAAGATGAAAGTTACCATTTAAAAATTTGAAAAAATTACAATAAGTATCCCTTTTTACCCTCTTCTTAACCAATGAATTTTCAAGATGGGATCTCTAGATCTCTGGGGGTAGAGAGGTCCACAATTTTGACCGAAATTCAAAATGGAAAAAGTGAAGAAGCACATCAATTTCTACTAATTCGAAGGCGCTGATTTCGAATATGTGTTTGGTTTTTTCATTCTACTTCTCTGAACTTCTCTATTAGCCCCCTTGATAGGGGTCAAAATTCGAAAAAATGAAAAATAACGTGTAACCTGTCGTTTCTAAGGTATTTAAGAGCACTGAGTTCGAATATTTGCTTATTTTTTGAATTTGACCCTTCAATGCTTCCCTAGCTCCCCAATTTGGGGAAAAGTATGTTAAAAATTTGATTTTACCATCCCCCCTCCTGTTCTGACCGAAAGATTGTACGATTAATTCGGAAGGGAATCGATCAGAGCTCGAGTAAAATGGTAAAATCAAAAGGTAAGTCGATATTAGAATCCGGGAAAACTTTTTCGATACTATAAAACATAATTTCGACGATCGAGCTTATTTTATCGGGCTGCAAAGCAGTGATTTGGTAATTGTGACGTAGATTTTACAGTTTTTCAGATATTAAAACAGGTAAATAGCGAGACATTCTGGATTTATTCTAACATTTTTTCAAGTACCTATCTATGTATTTAAAAAAACTTATCAATAGGTACCTACATAATTCGAAATACCTAGTAGAAAACTAAGATGAACATTTAGGTACGTACTGTTATCGTAAGACTGAAAATGGAACACTTCAATTTGAATTTTTTGCTGCGTCTGCTTTTGGTGCCTTTATTTCATAATGGATGCCCAGCACAAAGAAAAGCACACAGAAACCTCGGACTACAAAAAAAAAAAATTGATGAAACAGATACTATAACTACACCTAAAGCTTTTAACTTCATGCGAAAAATTTATCAAGGAACAAAACAGTATTCAAATCTCAGATTGCACGATTTTTCCAACAGATCAAAACCCCGTTTCTCGGGATTCGAATCTTCATAAAAAAATCCGCCTACGTGACAAGTTTGAAAAAAATCGATTGAAAACTTTCCGCGATAGAAAAATTTTTAACCAAGAAATCGCGTATTTTGGGAGACGCCCGATATTTTCATGTCATTTTACGTGCCATTTTCCTCAATAACACGAAAATGAAACGCATTTCCACGACAAGGTCCTTATGAAATACTCATCAGACTCGGAACTCCATTGATAATTATTCTTTTTGTCTAAAAAAATGCGATCCTTGATTTAAACTTGGATATTTTTACACTTATACTTACTGTAGATTTTCATATTATTTAAAAAAAAAAAACGCCACAGCGGTTACTATTTCAATTGAAAAATAAAATCTGGTTCTGACGTACTCATGCCCACAAAGCAAAGGACTTCAGTGCAAATAGCTATAAGCATGTATATGTCCTTGCCAATTTTAAAAATGTCTTGTAAATCGGAATCGAATTGTACAGCAGCAATTGGCCAAAGGATCGCGACAGTTGTGAGAACTACTGCGGAGACTGTTAGAAATACTGAAAAAGGTATAAGGCATGCTGGTTTTTCCTGAAAAAGTATGACAAGCACTGTATTGAAATACGATAGTCAGATACCGTATTGTCGTTAACTAATTTCTAGAAAAAGTTCACCTTTGCAACGCCATAAATTCCGAAGAAATTAAAAACTAAGTTAATGAGGTTGATTACGGTCAAAATTCCAAGGAACGTACCTCCATAATCTAAGACCATCCATAAACCCAAAACAATAAACAATACTGTGACTACCTGATGAAATTAAAATCGAACATTAGAGTTTGCACATTAACAGAAGAAAACTAATCAGTTTGAAATTATTATGAGAATTATAAATAATAAAATTTTCGGGTAAACATACAGACTCTGTTGCTAAATACCACAGGATTCCGGTTCTCCAATAGTTCATAGTCATTTTTTAAAGTTGTTGAATAGGTGTATATAAGTATCAACTGAATTAAATATCCACAAAATTCAGATCTGGATCGAAAACGATTTACATGAATTTCACCTAAATAATTGGCCTATACGAAGAAGAAATAGAAACACATACAAGTATATAAATTATTAGGTATTTACAAGGTAGTTAGCAAATCTTTTGACGAATCATTGAAAAGAGGAAGAACAACCAAGCCCCCTGTCTTAGGAAAACAAACTTGCAACCGGATATGTTTCAATAAAAATCAGGGGTGCGTTCAGTTTGGGTTTTGAATTTAGGTCAGACAAAGAAGTGCGTACTTAAAAATAAAATAGAAAAACTAATTTTTTAACTTTTTCTCTCTATCACAAGCAACCAGTGATTTTCAAAAAAAATCGTGTATATAGTTCATTCCAAAAGAGTTTGCCAAAAACAACAACATCCTGTGAACAGCGACGAACAAAACAAAGCAATAATATTCATTGGCTACTGATAAAATTACCTAATTTTATTTACGGAATAGTTTGAATAGCTACCTCTTCTTTCCCCCTCGCCGCCTATATTTACGGCCATTTTTGGCAAACTTTTTTGGGGATGTGCTAAACTCACACACGGTCGCGTTAGTGAGTCATTCGTTCAACTCTTTTTGCTCATTCTATTATTGTCTCATGTCTCTTCTCTTGACTCGCGACGGTAATATGAAATTCGTGTTCTCGGAACGCTTCAAAGTTGAAATATTTCGTACGTAAAATCCGAACTTGGAAAATTTTCGCGAATAAAATTTAATAATTCGGCGGTAATGGAAATATTTTTTTATCTGTTGTATCCAATTTTCAATTTTCATTTGACATTGTCAAATTCTGACTTATTTAGATTTTTTATTAAATCACGATGAATTTGTTTCGGTATGCGCCTATGCGGTATGGATAATTCCCTTTTTTCATTCTCGCTTTCGTTCGAATTTCATTGATTTTTTTCTCAATTTCATCCGCCAAAAAACATGTACTTACTTCCTTGTATTAGTTGTATTTTTTTAAAAACGAATAATTCATGTGATAATTACAATTACCGTCGATCAATTGTCATTTGATATTTCGTTATCAAATCAGAACGAGGGCCAGTGGGTCAGAATTAGGAATGATAATGAATTTAGAATCCTGAATTCCGTAAAAGTAGTGTTAACAGCAGCTAGACAAATCAATCGTGGTATTATTTTGCTCGAGAAATTCACGTTTGATTACAATCTAATAAAAACGAATTACATTGCATTTATTTTTCTATTTTCCAATACATTGCAATTTATTGCCTTTTTGATCACCGACTTGAATCTTGAATGTATTAAATTAATAAATATTACATAAGTATTATTGCGATAATGCGATTAGACCTCGTAAATGCCGCTGAATGGTGAGTAAAAAATCGTACAAAATGAAATTTTCTAATTTCATTCCAATATTGTACGCGCCATTATATATTATAATATGATTATAATATTATAATATTAATAAATTTTAATTTAAGAAAACACGAAAGCGTAATAAATTGATATCAATATTAGCGCCAAAAACTTAGCAACGCTCAAATCAAATAGAGAGCCGAAAGAATGAACGAGTGAATCATTAACGCGACCGTGTGTGAGTTTAGCACATCCCACTTTTTTGGAATGAACTATACAGTAAATTAATTTTATGTATATCATAGTCCATAGAAAAAAACCTATCAAATATTGCGCGAGTAATCGCCTACTTTCCACAGTTTGAGTTCGGCCAGTTCGGCGTGGCAATTTAAGCACACACCGGGCAAATCATTCATAACTTTACCTTATTTATGTACCATACAAAAATGAAACACCCTATGGTGCAGCCTTCGCAGCCTTCGCAGCCTTCCCCCTCTCCCTAAAAAATGAAAAAATAAGTTGATAGTAATTTCCACATTTTTAATATGCGAGACATTCATTACACGTATTTAAAAAAGACTCGTTCATTCAAAACTGAATTTTCAAAATTTGAGTCCTTTGATTGTAAAAACGATGATTATTGAAGCAGTTTGAGCTGCTGAACACGAATATGTTGCAATTTTTTTTCTTATGACAATTTCTCAGGTAAAAAAAGTGAGGTAATCATATTTTAAGCATTGTGCTGCACTTATTTGGACCTTGAAATTACAAAAATCACGAAAAAGAGGTGTAATGAAGTGAAAATCTGAAAAGTGGTGTATAAATATGTATTTTGGAATATTATTAGGTACCAGAAAAAAATTTTCGGCCAAAAATGGCCATTTTCATGTGTGAAAAACGTTCCGAAAAAGTGGTTTTTCGCATTTTTCAAGGTCTTCCACCCATCTAAAAAATTCTGAAAAAAATATTAGGTTGTAGATAGGGACTAGATACATGAAATATATTTTTTTCAAAATTGCACCTCTGCAACATCAAGTAGAAAACTCGATTTCAGGTTTTAAAATGCGATTTTGGGCAAGAAAAAATCATCAATAATTTTTTTTTCAAGCCACCCACTAATACCCCTCAGTATAGTGTATAACTCACGTAAATTTGAAAAAATTTGGTTGAAAACTCTCGGAGATAAAAATTTTTAATGCAAAGGCTGAAGAAAGTAACGTCTTGCCCCATAACTTAGGCTATTGGAGGGATAGGGGGCCAAAAAATTTTCCAGGTGGTTTTCAGACCCCAAAGAACCAAATCCCGCGGGTTAGTTTCAAATTTCAGCTCGGGGGCAGATTCGCCTATCTTGTTTAAAAATCTGTTTCAGCTCTCTGATATTTTTCCTGTCATTCATACTTTCTGATATTGAGTCGATTTTTAACTTCTGACTTTCTGATATAGAATAAGTTTATTTCGAAAAAATAAAAATTTTTCAAAGTCAGCTTCTGACTTTCTGGCATCAAGTTAATTTCGAAAATATAAAAATTCATGTTTTGACTGTTTTATATCGTAAAATGACGTCTAAAAAAATTTTGAATGATCCCATCCCCCCACCCAAGAGGAAAAAACATATCCATGTTAAAAATCCCACTGCCCAAGGATTTTTCACAATTCAAGTTTTTTGTTGAACTTTTTTCACATGTTTTGATTACCTACTTCCAATTTTTTGAGCTAAGGAGAGGTCCAACGAAAAAAATGAATAGAACATAATTTGTAGAGCCTTAGTTTTCCCTTAAAAAGCTTAGCTTTCGAGATATTTCAGTTGAAAGTTCACAGTTCAATGTATTTTTCAGAACAAAAATATCTTAAAAACTAAGCTTCCTAGAAAATAATAAATTGAACTTTACATAAAATAGATTTTACTTTATTTCATTTTCTGTTCATTTTTTTCGAAGGTCTAATTTTTCCCAGAAATTATTTTTTTGCAACGAACCGAATTTTTAAATTTATAATTTGTGACAGTGCAAATATCGATGGCCGGAAAATCTACGATTTTTCTTCGCATATTCCTACTTTTCAGTGCTGAGTTCGAATTTGATTCAGTTTTATTCCATCACCCTTAAGAAATTTTTTATAATTCGAATTATTTGTTGAGAATTTGTTTTACATTTTTGATACAATTTTTCGACCCATGGTATCGATTTTCTGAGCAAAACAAGCGGTAAAAAATGAATTGAATCAACAAATTGTAGAGCGTAAAATTTCTTTTCGGCAGAATCCAATTAGTTTTTTCTCAAGAGGCCTATTTTTGAGATATTTTCAATTTTAAAAGTCTATTTTGATCCATGGTCTATTCATTCTTTTTCCCGTTAAACTCTTTGCTTTGCTCAAAAAAATGACTTCAAGTGTTGAAAGACATCAAAAAGTGTAAAAAAAATTTAATAAAAAAATTAAAATGTAAAAACCCCTTGAGTGATTAAATTTTTTAAAAATCTTTTCATAATCATCTCGAAATATACTGTAAAACTTCCATTTTTCATGTAGACCTGTAAATTGAAAACCTATGCCCAGAATTGAAGGGGTAAATGCTGCTTCTAAAATTTCAATGTAATTTTTTTAATCAAGGAAATGGATAGTAAGTAAGTCATTTACTTTGGAAACTGAAAAAAATTTTATGTACAATTGAAGAGTGCAAAAAAAAGTTCAAAAAAATTGGAAGGTGGTAAAAAAGGACTGTTGAGCAATATCAGTTTTCTGTTATTGTTTTTGGGGTATTTTCTTATAAATAATAATTTTGAATGGATCAAATGGAAATGAAGTCTCGGAAACTGTTTACGTGTTTACATTTTTCAATCGTCAAAATTATTTTTAAAAACCCATAGAACGATACCAGAAAACTGAACCACTCCGCACCTTTTTCTGTCACCATAATTTTGCCCCTTCAATTCTCAAGATAGAAAATATGCTCATTTCAAAAAAAAAAAAAAGTAGTTTAGTGATATCTAGTTATATTCAAAAAAATAAGTTTGCAGACGATTCATGACAATTATTGAATTTTATTATTTATATCGAATATCGAATTAAGTAATTAATTTTATAGAATAAAAAAATGAAATAAATCCTCAAAAAAAAATCTAAAAATTATATCTATACTTACTTGAAAAATACTTCAAGTTGGTCCAATGATCTACATATTTCTCCGAATACCTAATTAAAATCTACAGACTTGATTTACCCACAAATTTTAATAAGAACTGAAACTCCTTTGATAGGAACTAATTTTTCATCAAATTGAACATCATTTCCATAAGAAATCCAATACCTACCTATTTCTACAATATGAGAAAAAAAGAAGAAAAAAAAAGAAAATCAAAAGTCATTGTAGAGACACCGAGGTGAAAAAACATACTACGCAATGTAAATATAAAAATTACCTTCATTGATGTAGCAATTTAGCTGCTAGAAAAATATAACGAAAGAGCGGACACTGGCTATCTCATTTGGAAATGGTTATAGCCTATATGATGGAGCAGTAAGGGATAGACACAGTTGGGTTGCAAATTTGACCCCTTTTTTATCATGAATGAAATTGTTATTTCTTCGAGCGCATTCTACTCCTACCCACGTTCGGCACACTTTAACCCCATTCAAGAACGTTAAACGTTCTTTCATACAAACCATTGAACGAGTTTCATTCTTTTTCTCTGCTTTTTTTTATATTAAATTTTGTTTGTGCGCAATTGCACGCGACCCCCGATATTCTTTTATAAATTCAGTGATGTTTTTCGAGCGAAATTGAAACGCGAAGGAATATTTTCAGATTTTTTTTATCAATTGGAATTTTTCACCGGATGTGGTTTCGATTTAATTATTTCCCTGTCGATTCGAGTGTCAAAAAAGTTTTATAATTAAGTAATCGGCCTATTGTGTCAGTGAATGGCTTAGATGGTGAGGATCGGAGATGGTGCTGAAATTTATAGCATCCCAGATAGGTATCACTGATTCCATTCATTTTTTTTCGCAGAATAAATCGTTAAATACGGGCTGTACTGGCAAGAGCCTGCCAGGCCAATATGCAACATATACGGGAATTTGGCGTTCGTTTGCCTAATTTGCAGATTGCAGGGACACAGATGTGCTGAGGTGGGATTGGTTTTAGTAATTTTTCTCGATGTTTTTAGCAGATTGCGTTGAAGAAGGTTGTAATAGGTAGATGATTTGGAAAATTATGGAATGAATTTTTTTTGTAGAATTTTTGGGACATACCGATGAATTTTTTTAGGAATAAAAATTATTACCTATCCATGGAAGAAAAACTTTAAAATTATCATTAAAAAAAAATGAGCATGGCAATACCTGGGAATTTTGGTGATACTACAAAAATTCATTTCTTAATTTTTACAGATTTATTTGCCTTTTTTTTTCTGAAGAAAAATTTTAAGTACTTAAGCATTGAAAATTTCTATTTGGAGTATATATTTTTCAACTACCACAGTCAAAAAATCCAAACATTTTAAATTTTTTATGAGGGGTTAGGTATGCAACTTAATTTACATTAGTCCTATAGCATGACGTTTGATGATGTTTTGTGAAATTAATCAAACTACCACACTCGATGCTAAAAACCACACAACTAAAAAAATATATAAAAATTCGATAGGATTATAATCAATTTTTTCAAACAGTTTATCGAATTATTACACACGGATAAAATCAATTCACCTCGTAATTTTTCATTTTACAGCGAAATATTACGTGAAAAATAAGTCGACTATAAAATAAATTTGAAAATCTGCAAACATCAAAATGTGTATTTCCCTTTTAAATGCAAATGGGTACGTATAAATACGTACCTTCGAATAAATATATTTTTTAAAAAAAATAGGTACCTATAGAAATAAAAACACGAAAACGAAAAATATAAATCAAACAACCGCAAATGGTGTTTTTGTTGAAACCTCGCTCACGTATGGCCGTTTTAAAACTAATAAATATTTTTTATATATTTTGCCATCGCAGTAATTCATATTCCCCTCATTTTATATCATCAGGTACCTCATTAAATGACGCAAAAGTTACGTAGGCGTGAAATATTTTCTCCAACTGCGTCGTACGCTCGTATCTGTGCTTCCTTTCAAATTCATTTACACTGCAGTTGGGAAATTTTGAAGACGTTCGCATGGCTCGGGGGGATTTACACGACGTAGTCGTAAATTCCGACGAATTGTAGTCCATCTAACCATGAATTGATTTTCGCCGAGTTTCATAATTATTTTATACCCTTGTCTGCCATAAAGTTCATCGTTCTTTTAATTAGGCATTTTCTTTCGACGATCGAAACTTTCTCGGCGGATGTGAGGTATTAAGAAACCGAAGAATATAAATCAAAGCTCTTTGAAAAGTTTTCCAATGTGGGTAATTTTTACATCGAGGTTGCGTACCAGTTTCGTAATTTTATTCGAGTAGGTGTTTGAAATTTAGGTCAGAAATGGAACGAGATGTTTTCCCATCGGATTCGGATTTTGTTATTTTTCCTTGGTTGTGATCAGGATTTAAGATAGCGGGGGTTCTTTATCTGAAGTTTGGAATTTCAGCGTGAAATTTAAGTGGAAATGAAATATTTTTATTTCAGATTTTCTTGTTTTGAAAAAAAAAAAGAGGAAAATTTTGTTTTTTGAGTCAGAAGAATTAGAAGAATTCTTGTTATTTTCAATTTTACCCCATTTCCTATCAATAATATCTACTCATTGGGTTGAAACTTTGGAAGATAGGTACCTACATCCATTTTCAAAAATAATTTACTTCAAAACGATTTCCCAATGAATTTTCAAAGAACGTGTATTTGTTACAGTGAATCTATAATTTTAGAAAATCTTCTGTTATTATTCATACCTATTGTTATATTCCACTTTTTTTTGAATCTATGAATTTTTCATTCAAAATTTTTGAAAATTTAATTGAAAATTTTCAAGAAATTGTCAATTTAATTAAGTAAGTAGATAGGTACCTATGGATTTTTCAGGTTCAGGATTTTTCAGTTTTGGCCTATTTTCAAAACTGAAATATGTACCTAGCCATAAACGTACAAAATTGCTTGCTCCCTTTGAAAATAGAGACAATAAAAAACTGAACATTGCATTTTTTTTGCACAAATTTCTGTATACGAGGTTCGACTTCCCACTTGAATTTAGAATTGTCATTATTTTATTGGATTTTTGTTTTTGATACTCTTTTTTCATGTTCAACTTATTTTTCAGGGGTCCTTAAAAAAGACAATTAATTTTTTTCAACATCTGAATTTAATTTCTTACGCTAAAATTTTGTCTTGGATCAGTGAGTAAAAATGTGAGATGAGGGGGAACATTTCAAGTTTTTTTTTTTTTTTTTTCAGGAGTTGACTACAACTAGATCTTAGATTTTTAGAAATTCTTCCGCATCCATCTAAACAGATTTTAGAAATTTTTTCTCTGCTCCCTTCAAAGCTGAATTCTGAAAATTGAAAACTTTCTTGTAGTTACTTCTTATTTTGACACTGAATTTGGAAACTGTAGTACGACCAAAAGGTATCTGGGATCCCACGGTGATCACTCTAATATGATGAACAATACTAATCAACGAATAGATAGTTTACTCAAGTATTTGATAAGTGATCATCGGGGGAGACCAAGAAATAATTAACGGTAATAAAAGACGCGGTAGGTTACGAAAATGAATACGCGGGTTCACTTCTTAATCACGTAGTTTATTCTGACGTTAGCTTACTACAAGGTAGAGGCTAACATGAAAAGATATACCGAATGACCCGAGTCGTAAGGCGGTTGATTAATTTATATGAAATACAAAGTTTATGCATATGTCCCACATCACGTAGGCGGTTTTAGGGTACCTTATTCTAGTCACGTATACTTTAATTCTTATTATTAACGGTATATATGTGTCCTACTTTTATTAATTATTCATCGTACTACATCTACCCCCTTTTTCTAAAAATGAAATCTCCCTAGATTTCCCTTAAAATGAGGTTCTGCGATTATTCCTTTTCACTTTTGATCTGATTTCAAACAATCGCGGGTCCGTTTTCTTCGGGTTGGGTACATCATCTTTTAGGTCTCGAATGGCTTCTAATTTTACTTTATTTACTAGGTTGGTTTCTCGTAATTTAAATCCGATATATAGTAGTATGATATTGCTAATAGTTAGTAGTAGTAGCCATGTAACATAAATTATATCTGCTAAAAGTCGACATTCAAATAAACTTTTGGGAGGGAATTTAATTCAAGGTCTTTTAATTTTTCTTTAGAGATTCGGAGGATGTCTTGATTTCAAAATGTGGGGTTATGTTTTTCCAATTGGGGTTAAATAATTTCGTCATATTTTGAAATATCACAGTTGTCTCTGCTTGAAGGAGGATGGACGCCGAATCTAATGTGGACCATTGTAGGGGGAGTATTCTTTCCATTATCAGTTCTTTATTTTCTTCTCGCATACAGGGAAATTTTCAGAAATAAGGGTAATATTTGTAGAGTCAGTTTCCTGAATTAAGGATATTTCGCAAGGAAGATGAATTTTGAGGGCTCCGGAAGGTCATAATTTATGTCAATGCTTTCAGAAACTTTACTAGTGGTATTGTGATATTTTAAATTTGGGCGAGGATTTGACACTAGGTAGTCGTTAGAGTTCAATTTTCGAATTATTGGCCGCGAATGGAGGGGTTCACATTTGAAATGGCATACGGCATTTAACTCATCGTAGCTCTTACTTAAAAATAAATATCTAGCGCATTCCGGAGCCTCGTTTGAGTAGTCGAAGTGTTCTACATAGCATAGTCCCGTGGTTACATCACAAGTTTTCAATGCCGGTCCGTCGATCGTCCTGAAGATGTCGTTATGTTTATCATAAGCTATTAACATTTCGCTGCTACTTAGGATACATAGGGACTCGTTGTGTCGGAAGTATATGGGTATGTATTTGAATAGCTTCCATTTCGAATCCATTCTTTTGATAGGGACTCGTGATTTCATGTGTATGTTATAATTTGAGACCTGACAGTGGGCGAGGTCCTTCGTATAATACTGGAGTATGTCGTTTATGGATATCGCCAATCCCAATGATAGTGGTTTTAATTTTCTCGAGTCTCGCAGATCTTGGCGTAGATCAGGAACCGGAACTAGCGATATTGGCAGTTTATGGATGATGAACAGTGGAATATATATCGTTGTAATATATAGCATTCGTGATTTCTGAAAGCGCCTCGACAATCATGTATAGGTATTGGTGGTTGTTGCTGTCTCTCGCCGGTGCAATATCGATTTGTCCTTCGAGGGTTGAGAGGAAGGATGTTATATTTTGGATGGCGTCGATGGTGTGGTTCGCAAACACATTCATTTTGGTTGTAGTGGTTACCAAATCAGCTTGGATATAGATGATTGATTCCCTTACGTTGTCGTAATTTTCTTTTATCCTTTCCTCATTTTCGAATAATGGATAGATTTCTTTTTAGTTATCGCATTGCAACAAAAATTCAAGAAATCTCCTAGGAACTGGACTCTTTTGTTTCTTCTTTTCGACGTTATGTGCGTTTCCATATCGGATCGGATGTCTTTGAAATGGTGCGACATCGCCCCATGAATTGCTTTAAGAGATAATCCTAGGGGTGATTTACAACTGGGATGGTTATGCTCGCAGATTTCTGTCCATTTTGGAAAATCCGAGATGTAGTGTTGAAAGAGGTATTTCAAAGGAAGCGATCGATCGTAGATGGTGACGTCCGTTATTTCTGTGAGGTATGATCCGGGAACTATTTCGATTCTTAAATTATCCGCTAAACAACCGTGAACCATAACGTTAATATTACCCAATACATCTGTAAGGTAAATATAAAATAGTTTGGTTTACAAAAATACAAAAATAGTGCGGTTGGTTTATCTCTCCTCCGCGGTATAAATAGTCAGATACCCCTGTATCTGTGGTGATATTAACGGTTCCTTAGATTAAGCGGTTATACTGCTATAGTTACATCACATGTAGGAAAGGTTGCATATTCTACAAAGGTTTTTCGGGACATTGGTGGTGACGTGAGTATAACTGATTATGCGATGTACTGATGTACTCGCCATAGTTGCTAGTGTGTATATGTTATTTTTTTATATATTTTTTTTTTTTTTTTTTTTTTTTTTTTGCCGTTGTTTTGGGACATTTCATCCTCTTTTGTCGTTTTTTGTTTTGTTTTAATCGTTTATTTATTTTGTTATATATTTTTGTGGGACTGTTGTCCTCTTTTTATGAATAGCTGGGGTATTGTGGCTTCCCTCTGGACATTCACCCTTCATTTACAATATCGTCATGTTTGACGGGACAGTTCTACAGTAGGGGCATCGTCTCCGTACGCAGCCACCGGATAAAACACCGGTCGCATGCGGTATGTCCGCATGAAAGCCGTGCATTTATCCGATCCGCGTCACACAGAAAACATTTTTCGGCCTCTGCCGTAAGCTGTTCACTCGTCCTTACATTCGTATGGATCCGGTCCGGCGTACGGATGGATAGAGTCTTCTTCTTCCGGGCGCTCCCAAGCGATCGGAAGGGTGTATCGAACCGGATGTTGGGAAACGGGCGTGTCTGTCGGATCAGGCGCAGGTTGCCACAATTGGTGATTTCTGCGTCCGACACATCCGAGAGGGATGGTCCCGAGGCCGCATCTGTCATATCGCCTACGTCGCGAAGCATTTGCTGAATGTCCACAGGTTGGACACGGACAATTGGATAGTGAGTTCCTTCTGCAACGCTCCATTTCCCGTAATTGCATGATCGTCGGAATGGAAATTGGATTGTGTTCTGCCCACTGCACGTTTTGAAGGCGCGTGAGTTCTTCTCTGATGCCATGGAGGTGTATAAGTACGCACGGGCATTTGTACTGCAACTCCTAATCGAATAATAAGATGCTGACGCCTCCATGGGGGAACGTCGTTTGTTGATCGTAAGAAGAAATTTAGGTCGGCCCGAACACTACTTCCATCCATCGATGGTAGTTTCGGCCGAAATAGTTTATATTGGTCTAAAGCGTAACTATTAATTTGGTCAGTAGTTAAATCACGAAAGGCAGAATCGTTCGGCGAAACATTACTAGATGTAGATGGCACATTCATTTTTTCGCGATTTTATACTAAAACTTTCATAAAATTCACACGAGTATTTTCAAGCGATATTACTAGAGCACTTTCTGCGACCTAATCGATTCAAGAACATTGGACATGAGACAGGAATTTATTTCTAATTAGTGGATAGAACATACGATTGGTAAGGGCTCAAGTTTCCTAAAAGCGTGTACACGGTGTTTTTCGAAAGTGGCGTATGTACAACGAGCTGACTAATCATACACACGTTATATAAATTCCTTTCTGTATATATTTCAAAGCCGCCCATCGACGAATTGCGGGAATGTTTCTATCTATTTGTAACGCCTAATGTAGTATGAGTACTTATGATATTGTAATATGATCACAACGGCGTCCCCGCTTTGATCGTAATATATTACGACGCTAATTTTGCTTATTCGGGTAAAAATAACAGATAATGCTAATTTACTACTTTCTAGTTGGGGGGAATTCGCCGATGGTTAATAATACATAGTCATGCGTCCACCTTCGTCTTCATGAGTCGCCACGTTTCATTGTTTCATAACAAAATATGTCACTCAACGAGAAGTTTTTGGTACGCAGAGAATACAAAAGCGCCACTTCTTACTGGGCGGACACTGATCCCTGATCACGGCGGCGGTGGCAAATGACACCTCCGTCGGATGCAGGGCCGTGCTTAGAGAGTGTCCTCGGGTATGAGCCGGGCGGCAGAAATGAATCGGCCGTCGACCCAATCCGAGGGTTCTCTATATTACATACATACTTTAAAATCTCTAATAATATATCTTTAAGTCTCCTAACGTGCACGGTTTCTACTTTTTCGTCAGTTTGGATGTCATAATCTAGAGGGCCAACCTTTTTAAGCACTTTATAAGGGCCGTTGTATTTTTTGTACAAGTTTACTCCTCTGTGCTTAAAAGGTATCTCTATCAAGACTAGATCTCCTCATTGTACATAACGTCCTCGTGGTCCCTGTCATAATATTGTTTTTCCTTTTCCTGATTTTCATAAATTAAGCTCGGTATTAATTTTCGTATTCTTCGTAACTCTTCTATTTCCTCGAGTCTTTCCTGTTTTGCTTTTGCTTGGCACATTTAATTTATTGTCCGCGGG
Source organism: Pseudococcus jackbeardsleyi (assembly GCA_038380155.1). NCBI lineage: Eukaryota > Metazoa > Arthropoda > Insecta > Hemiptera > Pseudococcidae > Pseudococcus > Pseudococcus jackbeardsleyi. The sequence continues at coordinate 39,520,512 of CM076242.1, forward strand.
CATATTAGGGTGCTGACCATACAGTATGTAGAATGGACTTAGACCGTTAAATCTAACTAGTGGAGTGGTATTATACGCGAAAACCACGAATCGGACGAAATCTGACCAATTTGTACGAGTAGAATTTGCATAGCAAGCTAGTGTTTTGCAGAGTATTCCATTTTTCCTTTCTATGCTGCCTTGACTTTGTGGGCTATATGATGTACTTAATGCCTTTTGGCATCCTAGATTTTCACATACAGCGTTCAAATCTGCATTTTTAAAGTGGGTTCCGTTGTCTGTGGACAGGTATTTAGGGGCTCCATATTGCGTTACGAGGTCGTAAATAAAATTAATAACGACGGCGCTTGATGCTGACGTTACGGGTTTTTGCTGCCGCAAATCGCGTTGATTTACATGTACCTACCAGTATGTATTCATTTCCTTTGCTTTTGGGTAAGGGCCCTACAAAAATCGAGTTCTAAGTGTCCTAGTATGTCGCATTTATTTACACGAATTGGTTGTAGTAACCCTGGTTTTTACCATGTATTCCTTTTCTTATCTGACATTGATGGCAACTTTTTATGTAGTCTCTAACGTCCTGGACAATACCAGTCCAGTAATATTTTGTTTGTATTTTTAGCCAGGGTCTTATCTGCTCCCCAATGTCCACCGGAAAGGGCTTTATCATGAAATTCACACAATATATCTTTTACAAGGTGTCGGTAGATAAATTAGTATTTTACCGTTGAACGGATGGATAGTAGTCCGTCGTCCGATAAGAGAAAACGCCTACTGATTTTGTTATATTTCGTGAAGTCTGGTTTGGTTTTGTCATATGTACCTTCTTTGCACATGATGATATTATTACAAAAAATTGTCTTTACGTTGTTCTAGTCTTAAGTCCATACCGACTGATATTTTGTTAAGTTTTTCTAGTATCTTGTCGTCATCCTCAGTCTTCGTTGTATTCTATAGCAGTTCTACTTAGGACGTCAGGTACTATGTTATGTTTTCCTGGTTTATGTTTAATTTCGAACTCGAATTCAGATAGTTTAAGTATAATTCGAGCTAGTCGGGAACTGGGTTCTTTTGTCTTTCTACAAGATACCAGTGGCGCGTGGTCAGTGTACAAAGTGAATGGGTTACCGTATAAGTATTCTCAAAAATGTAGTATTGTGTCAACCATAGCGGTTAGTTCGAGGTCATAAGCGCAGTAATTTTTTTGAGAGGCTTGCATTTTCCTGCTGAAGTATGCTATGGGTGTGTTTCGTTCTTTTCATTTATTTGTGATAGTACTCCACCGATCGCGATCTTAGATGCATCGGTTTCTACTATTGTTTTCCTACCTTCTTTAAATATAGCCAAACGGGTTTTGTAATCATTTTTAGTTTTAGGATTTGAAATGCACGTTCATGTTCGTCATGCCATTTTACTTTCGAGTTCGGCTGTGCATTGCCTTTCGTTAGGTCACTTAAGCAGGCCGATATAAAGCAAAGTTTCGTATGAATCTCACGGTAATGTCCTACCATACCTATGAATGATTGCACATCGCACTGTTTCGGGGCGTGTGAAATTTTGATAGCAGCTACATTTTTTCTAGTGGTTCAATGGTTTCTCCATTAACCTTGTGCCCTAACATTTCGATCTCATCGTAGAACAGTTTACATTTGGTGGTTTTTAATTTCAAGTTCAATAATTGTAGGCGTTGGAGTATTTTCTCTAAATTTAGTAAACTTTCGCCGAAATCGTCTCCAAACACGCACATATCGTCCATGTATGCTACCATAATTTTGTATAAAAAATCTGCGAATTCTGTGTTAATTACATTACTAAATGCAGCTGGTGAATTAGCTAGGCCTTGTGGTAGAACTGTGTATTCGAAAAGTTGATTATCGACAATAATTGCTGTTAAATATCTGCAAGCCTCTGCAATGGGGATTTGATGAAACCGCTATTTGCGTCGAGAAGGCTAAAATATTTTTTACCCTGCACTGCCATTATTATGTTTTTCGATTCTGTGGGACCGAGTTGCGGTCAGGTATTAATTTCTCATTCAATTTCATAAAGTTGCATAGGAATCGATATTTGTCACGCTGTTTCATTAAAAACGCCGGCGAGCTGTAATGTGATCGCGAGCGTTGTAGTATATTTGTGTCTAGTTTCTCGTGTTTATTTGTTTCACATTTCACGTCGTTCTACGGGCGCTAATTTATAGCCACGTAATTGTACAGGTTCATTGTCCTTGACTTTCAGTTCATATGGTTTTACGCTCGCTTTTCCTAATTGTTCTTCTTTCATAGTAAATAGTCCGCGGTAATTGCGTAACATACGAACGGCCTTGCGCTCGTTGGTCTACCGTTAGTTTTGGTGATAGGTCTATTTCGTTGCCGCCGTGAAATCGATATGATCGGGTCGGTATTGTTTATGTTTTCGTTGTTTTCTGGGATATCATTAATTTTGTTTAAGGAGTTACAGGGGTGTATTGTTTTTATGCAGCCTATTACCTGACGTTTGTGTAAGTTTTGTGGTACGGGTATAATTCCATAATTGTAGGTATTTAGTGTCTCCTTGCCTGAAAGTGGTCGGCATTACTCCGCTTTTTCGTAAAAATTCGTTATTGGGTTCGAGAGTTGTTATTTTTGAATTGTATTCAGATTCTGGTAGGGGAATGGTAATTGATGTTCGGGTGGTAATCGTTTGTTTACCCCGGAAATGATATTCGTCCCTATTAAATACAGGGACTGATCTTGTAGGTCTAGTTGTTTTAACCATTTTTTGTCCATTGGTATTGTGATCGCTTTTTTGTCCTGTTCCAATTACGATTGTTTTGTTTGAAAAATTGATAATTGCTGCATGTTTAAGCAGGAAATTTGTGCCTAGGACAATGTCCGAATTCAGATTTGATACAACATATGTGTCTATCGTATGTATTATCAAGGATGTGTAATGTATTCTCAATTTTGCCTTTTACTGTCATTTTGGAATCGTTAGCTGATACTAGCCGTATGTCAGGTGGAGAAAGTAATATTTCATCGGGTACCAACTTATCACTAATTAGTGTTAGATTACAGCCGTATCAATTAATCCTGTGAATTGGACGTTATTTAAGTGAATGGGTATTTCCAAATTATTTTTTGCTGTGTCACGTGCTTAATATTATTGCAGATATGTTTTTCCTTAATTTTTATTTGTGGGGTTTTGACGACGGGTAGGCTGTGTATTAAATCTTCAACAATATTTCTATCGTAATTTTTGAATAGGGAGAATTTCTCAAGGTCTGAAAAGGTTATATAATGTTCGGTGTATTTTCCGTTTTGGATATAAAATAATGGCTGCCTAATTGGAACAGGAGGACATTCTAGTTTTTTGGATTTTGTGTATTAGTTTGTGTTCTTCTACAGTTTTCGGTTGAGTGGTTTCTCATGTTGCAGTTCGTGCAGTATATATTTTGCCTGTTAGGATTGTCATAACATTGGGAGTCTACGTGTCCTGTCTTTTGACAGATGTTACATCTTCGATTGTCTTTTCTTTGCTGTTTGGGGTTTCGCCGATCATTACGACCACTTGTTTGCGGTCTGCCGACTACTTGGTAACAATTACTAGCAAGATGGCCTGTTTTTCCACACACCGTGCAGTATAAGGCCATCTTGGTTTGGATGCCAAATTGTTGATATTGCGTTTGTGCGTAAGGATTTAGGATAGGTAATGGTAACTGGTGGCTGTTAGTTTGGGATAACTGGGGTATTTGTATTGGTTGCGTAACTTGTAAGGGGTTTGGTGGCATTAGTGGTGAATTAAGCATATTATTAAAAGGTATGTTAGTAGGTATATTTGGTACTTGGAATTGATTTTGCCATAACGCTTGAGATTGGTTAAAAACATTTTGAGGGGATTCTGTATGAGTTTGATTAGTCGAGGGTTCGGAGATTTTGTTTATCTTTTCGGATTTGGATTCCTCTAGTTTTGATTCGCACATTTTAAAGATTAGTTCTTCTAATTTGTTAAACCTGGCGGTTTCAGAATTGTCTTTTACAAAGACGGCGGTACTTTCGAATATTCCTATATTCTTTTCTAGTTTTGCGATAGTATCATTTTCAAGCATTCTAATGGCAGAACGTATTTCAGGGCGAAAGCCTTTTATAATTTGTCGACACCGGCGTTCTTCCGGTATTGGTGGCGTGATTTGGTTATATAATTCAAGCATGTTCCCTATGTACTCCTGAGGGCTTTCATCGTCTCTTTGTTTACGCTCCATTATTTTTTCTTCTATCTGTTCTATAATGTGTTTGTTCTGGAAAATTTCCGAAAATTTTACCACCAAATCAGCCCATGTCTTAATTTCGGCTGGGGTTCTCTTCGGCAGAGGTGACATATTCATCGTATTTTTGAGCTGCCAGGCCAGTAAGATATGCGGGAAAAATTTTAACTTATCCGCGTCTGTCCACCCGTTAAGTTTGGCCGTAAGGTTATATTTTTTAATGTATACTTGGAAGTTGTCGTTTATTCCCAAAATTTTGTTGGTTGAAAAAGAATTTTGGGAGTTTTGGTCATGGCTTCCGTAGCCATTATATGGTTTCCAATTAGTTTTGTAAAAAGGTTAAAGTCGATTTGGGGGTTTAATGACTCGAATATCTCAGTGAAGTACTCGTTTTTATTTTATGTCCTACTGCAGAATTTTTTGTGATTAGTGAACGAAGTGTTTTACGGTAGTTATTTAGGTTAGTTTCTAATTTTATCGCGTTGTTAGTAATATATTTCTCAAACAGTTCTGACGAGATACCTTAAATCCACCCGAGTTGTTTGGTCTGTTTCGTGCTCTCAATTGTGGAGGAATCTGTATCGTTCTCAATTGTAGCGAATCTGTGTCTGACGTCTGACTATCGATGTTATTGCTTGCTGTAGCTGTTGATGATTTCCCAGGTGCTGAAACACTCCTTTTATTTTTGTGGAACTGTCTTCTTCTGGCGAAGTCTGGGATTTGTAGACGTTGTCCACCAAGGAAAGTCTGGTTTAGAATATCTTCAATGTCTTCGTCTTTGGTCATCTAGGGTTTTCACCCATTTGTTTTGATGGTAGCGCGAAACGAATACGTGTATCGCGGTACGACTTTTTGAAATTATGTGATTTAGAAGCACCTGTAGTTGGGCGCCATTTTGTAGTACGACCAAAAGGTATCTGGGATCCCACGGTGATCACTCTAATATGATGAACAATACTAATCAACGAATAGATAGTTTACTCAAGTATTTGATAAGTGATCATCGGGGGAGACCAAGAAATAATTAACGGTAATAAAAGACGCGGTAGGTTACGAAAATGAATACGCGGGTTCACTTCTTAATCACGTAGTTTATTCTGACGTTAGCTTACTACAAGGTAGAGGCTAACATGAAAAGATATACCGAATGACCCGAGTCGTAAGGCGGTTGATTAATTTATATGAAATACAAAGTTTATGCATATGTCCCACATCACGTAGGCGGTTTTAGGGTACCTTATTCTAGTCACGTATACTTTAATTCTTATTATTAACGGTATATATGTGTCCTACTTTTTATTAATTATTCATCGTACTACAGAAACTTCATCTCCTGAATCTCTCTTCATATGCAGTTAAGTTCTAAAAATTGAAAATTCTCCTTTATCACCTCAAGAAATGAAACCTGTCTAAGCCATTTTTCGAAATGAAAAAAGCTCATTCTTTATATGTATTTTTGTTTCGTGGTTTGAAAAATCGAAGAGTTTGTGGAAAATCTATGACGATGATGATTTTCAAGGGTTAAAATGATCCCACCAGCATTTTTTAGGGAGGAATTTTTTCATTTTTTTTATTTTTTTTTTACAATTTTGACCGGAAGAGGAGAAATAAATATGAAGTCAAATAATGAGGGAAAAATAAACCATTTTGAGATTAGCAATTTTTGAAAAGAAAATAAGAAAATATGAATGAAAAAATAATGGGTTATTAGGAATTGGGAAATAAAATTTTAGTCGATGTGTAAACGATAAACACTTATGTATGTACCTAGTTACCTATCTACTTGTAATTTTTGAGTTGAATTTCTCCCTTTGAAAATTGAAAGGGAAAATGCTGGTTCCAAAAATATCACGTTGAAATTTTTTTGATCATGGGAATGGATGCAAATTTTATGTACTTCATGACTTTTTGCCTAACTTAGAAATTGAAGGGGCTACCCAAAAATTGTTCAAAACTAAAAAAAAAGTCTAATCAAGGAAATAGATAGTACCCTATGTTGAAAAAAATAATAAATTTTATTCTTTTCGCGATTGTTCTACTCGAAGTCTCGAAAGTCACTTTTTTTCAGCTGTTTTACCATGAAAAATCAGCGAAAAAAGTAAATTTTGAAAATTCAAGCAAAACGCTTGCAAAAAGGGTGTCCATCGAGGTATTTTGACCTGCTGAACACGAATATGGTATTGTTTGGTTCATTTGGTCAGTTCTTTCTACATAAAACGCTGAAAAATTGAAAAATCTGCTAAAATTACAACGTTTCTGTGCGGTTTTTTGCAATTTTCGGCTCGCAGTTCAAAAAATCGACCAAAACTGAATGCACAGCAAAATTCTACATGAGAAAACACATTTTTTTAGTAATTTTTCCAGGTGGTAGCTCTTCGATTATATGGTGTTTTTTACGATTAAAAACTTCAAATAGGTAGCCGAAAAAACATGAAAAAGTGCACCAAAATTTTTGAAAAAATTATCACTAATACACCTTTACGAGATGTAGGTAACTTTGTGCCAAAGAACAGAAAATTTCGTTCCCTTCTTTTGAAATTAAAAATTCTTGAAAGTAATCCAATAAAATGACCATATCTCTAAAAGGAAGGAGGTGAGGGGGGGTCAAAAATTTTTCTATAATGTTTTTACATCAAGGAACAACACTTAAGGGGGTTGGAGTGGAAATCGGAGCTGGGGCCAAATTCACCCCTAACCCGGTCATATCCTTTCTAAAAAAAAAAAACCGTCCTAAAGATTAAACAGACTAAAACTCCTTCAAATATTAACACCCTTTGCTAACACAAGGTACAAAAAATATAAGCTTTCGAAATTTAGAAAAAAAGTTCCATTCATAGCGATTGAAATGCCTTAAGATTTTATAAGGTATGGTTATCGAATCTAAAAGTCATAAAATCTCTGATAGGTAACATGATAGGTATATTTATTACCGATGCCTTACTATATCAAATATCAAGCAATGGTATCCTATTTTGTATTTTCATATAAAAGATAAGCCTGGTAAATCTAAGTAGATTCCCATAGGTACCTAAATTTATGTGACCAATAAGAATGATATCTTCAAAACATCAAAGCCAAATGGCAACCTTCTCACAACACCAAGATCAAACTGAAATTCTAAACGATTCCATAAGCACCAAATACCTTTTACAACCAAAGAGATCATCAAGCGTAAGTAATACCTACCTTTTTACATTGGATTCGGAAAATTACATTAAATATAGATATTTCACACCTTTTTAGTTTTCCAGAGACTCCTACGCGCGGTCAATACGAAAAAAAAACAGGGCATTAAACTTGCCAAACAGAAACTAGGTTGGGGATTGAAAATAACACCGGCAAAATCTCTATATTCTTGTTGGATGAGCTCGAATTAGAACTTTAAACACATCATACGTAGGTAGTTCTATTGTAGCGAATAAATAATTTAAATATCGATAAGTATGGATTTTAATACACCTATGTAAGCAAATAATCGAACGTGCAAACGTTTCTCTATTTATATTTGTATACGTCTATACCTATGTATGATTTCTCGTGGGAAGAAAACTTTGCAAAGAATTGCTCGTGTGTGAATGATAGTAAACTGCATAGATTATTTTTTGCCAAGTAAGGAGAAACCATTTACTAGTTCCTAGAATAATACTCGTAGGTATCGAAAGAAAATTCCAAAGCAACGAATACAAAATTATAAACTGAGCAACCGAGAAAAAAAATTATCAGATATTGGAATTTTATTAAATTTTATCAATTAAAATAGCCAAACAATATGAAATATTTTTTTAAGAGATGAATTATCTCCCTTGAGGCTTCTAAATACCTCCATTTGGTTCTCCATCGAGAACTCCAATTCCGCGAATTTTTATCAATCTGTCTATCAATGAGTAATTTGTATCCGGCAATTAAAATATATCTAGAGGTAAGTACCTGAAACTAAATTGAAAATATTATCTTAGCAATTCAACGAACATCTTGAAAACTTCCAAACGAAAGAAGATAATCGTTTCAGCATCAGTTTTCCAATATACTTTGAGCGATAAAAAAGGAGACATTAATTACCATTAATGTCTTACGCTTTGAAAGCCTTAATACCCACTCTTCATTCTCATTTGTAATACGAGCAAGGCAGTCAAACGCAGAAATCTTTGATTAATTTTCATTTTTTCGATTCAATGCTCAGCGAAATAGTTTTTCGCAGACGAATTAAATTTTCTCTCGTTTCTATATCAACGGGCTTCCTTTCATTCATTATTAAACATAGCGAAGTATTTTTTTTCCTCGCTGAGAAAACGAGACGGCGATGTGAATGACTCGGCTACTATAAAGGTAATTTTAAAAAACACAATGACAAAAGCTTGAAAAGATACAGAAAGCTTAATGTACTACAGGACACGAGTTCGCCAGACTTTCTCGTATTCTTTTCGCGACAGGATAATTATTAGAAAACATACTGACGCGAATGTGACTTTTACGTCTAATACACCATTTCTTCTTATCCTTTCCACGTGACATGTGAAATTGATACGTGCACACGTAGAATTGAAATTTTTGAAAAAATTTCCAAACACGAGCAGTGAACCTGTAGATATAACAATACTTTTCCAAAAACTGTTGAACTGTCAAATACTCGAGTGAGGCGTGAACGGTGGAAACTTTAAATGCATGTGGAGCAAGCCACGAGAAAAGTTTTCTAAACGCTGAGTTATTCGTACACACTTTCGCTGTTTAAAGTTTCTCGTTCGGGGATAATTTTTGCATAAAGTTCAACGATTATACTTCGAAAATACCTACATTAAAAATTCTCCTCCCCCGAGCTCGTTATCCCAATTATGGCGAAAATTTTAACCCTAAGAATTATCTACGTGTGGGTTCAAAATTCAATCATTTCGTTCCTATACCGTTGTTGTGTTTGAAATATTTCATATGTTGGCGTTGATATTCCAATTTGAAATTTTTTCTGGTGGATGTACGAATCCGGCTTTTCATTCATTAAATTCCGTTTTGCTTATTTCATAAAATTTATTGATCCGGTGATGGGGTAAAGTTACGTTAGGGTTGGAAAAATGTTCAGGCTGTCTGTAATTTACTTATGTTGCCTGTTTCAAAAATTTTAGGGTCAATGTGCCAAATTGTTATTCCAGCGTGAGATTAAACAGCAAAAAGTACCTATATTTGCCATAAGAATTGAATAAATTTTTTCAAGTACCTGTAACGAAATTTTTGCCTATCATAAAAAATCAAGGAGATAATGTGACAACCAATTGAAAAAGTTTTCTCTGACTTGAAAATTAAATCGATTTTTGAAAGAAAAAATACTCCTTGAAATTCTCATTTACCAAAAGTCTAACTGCCCAAAATTATTTTGGAAATTTTGACGATTTTAGAAACCTAAGAAATGGTAATTTTTTTAAAAGATGCGGGATTTTTAAAATAAAGTAGGTAAGTACTTTTCTCGAAAAACTGATGAAAATCGAGGATGTATCTAAGTAAGTAATACAGATCTCCGAGAACCAAATTTCACTATTTCTAGCCATCCAACCGCCCGACGAAATGTTGACTTTTTCATGTATTTTTGAATTTCTCCATAAAATGTGAAAATCATATTATTTGGTCGTTCAAAAATAACTTTAAACAGATAGGTAAATATTTAAGCACAAAAATTTACGCTAATCAAAATTTTCACGAGAATCATTTTTTTTTTTTTTGAAAACTTCAAAATATCAAAAATTGTTGATTTGACGAGTCGTCTGACTTTAAGTACCTACTTAAATTTTGAAGGTGAACAACTTTAAATATTTTTCAATCTTTATCGACCATTCCCCCCTTAAATTTCAAACTTGGTAATTTTTTTTCAGTTTCAAAACCTTCAGTTCGTTTGTAATTTTCTTTCAGTGTCTACTTTCAAATTTTTCCAAAATGCAAGAAAATTATGCTGGAAAACTACTAAAATATTGATTTATACAATTTTTTGGTCGTAATTTCAATTCTAAAAAAATAATAATTACCTATTGCCTTCTTGACTCCTTCCTTTTTTCAGTCTTTTTTGATGGATATAATTTTTAAACACGTCATTCATTTGATTTTTAAATGTGAGAGGGAATAGAAGAAAGAGCAAAACAATCTGTAATGCACTTTTCGATTTTTTTCTTATATTTTTAGTTTCTGTTTCTACCTACTAAAAATTTGCTTACCAAGTAAGTATTTTTAGTATTTCTTGGATGAAATACCACAATGTCCTGCTGGTATGTTTTACTTTTTTTTTTTTTTTTTTTCAGAAAAACTAAGAAAATTTTATGGTATTTCTTGATTAAAAAAAAATTGATTTTCGGGCAAATTCATCCGAAAATTTATCTGCGGAGATTTTTATTTTTTTATTTGGAAAATGGAAAATAGTTGAAATACTGTCAGCGATGAATTTCATATCCATACTTAAAACAAAAATTTTTGAAAAATAGGAAAATGTGAAAAATCGTCACCAATTGTATTTTCAAGTAAAAATATTTTATGCCAAGACCTAATTGTTCGTAATAAAAATACCTATATTTAAAAAACGACTTTTTTGATTCCTTCAAACATTTTTACATAGGAAGTGTTCAAAAAAAAGAGTAAATGATGGGGGTGAGATGTCCTAAGTTGATTTTAGTTCCAAATACTTTTTATTCAAAAAAAAAACATGTGCCAAAGCTATTTTTTACCTTCGATCTCATGCAGAATATGATTTTTATCAAAAATTGGTGATCAATGAAGAAGAACGGTGCAATTATTACCTTAAGTGGTATTTTTTTGGTAAAAATATTTCACGCTAAGATCATTTTGAAAAAAATTAATGATTACCAAAATTTTAAATTCCAAAAGGAGGGATGAGCTATCATTTGATTGTTTCGGTGTTTTGAGGTACAAGTAAATACACTTTTGTTCTATTTTTCATCTAATCGAACTAAAATATTACAGGCAATTTTCCACCAGAAGAAAAATTATTTTTTGCAAAAAAAAAATCGATTAAAAAAATTGAGTAAATATGAGAAATCATTATCTACAACAAGCTTTTTCAGGTGAAAATATTTTAAACCAGAATTTAATTCAATAAAAAATTTTCATTTTTTGAATTTTTTTTTTTTACAAATGGATTGTAATTGAAAAATACCAACATGGCAAAAAATTAGTACAATGAAGGAGGGGAGAGGAGGTAAATTTTCAACAAGCCTGTCTAAGGTTCTGATAAACAACTTTTGTTTCATTTTTTACTCGAAGAAATGAAGAAAATACATCACGGGCAATTTTTTACATTCATCTCTTTACTATTTTTTTTAAACGCTTGCCACGCGAAACTTCATCTTTGATGAAATACTACCCCCTGAAAAATAAGGTAGGTGAAGATAGAAAAGTACCTTGAATGTTTTTTTCACATAAAAAATTTTTACGAAAAATTCAAATGCAACGAGTTAAAGTAGCTATTCTTAATACCTACCTGTTTGGAAAATAATAGTAAGTTGAGTAAGTGGGTAAGGGGGGGGGAGGTAGTAAATTCATCAGGTCGTATTGAAATTCAAATACCTACTTGAAATAATTTTTATAGGTAATATTTTTTTAACCAAATAGAATATCACAGGTAATCTCAGTACCAGGCGTTTTTGTGATATCGAGTAAAAAATACGTTTTTGTCTATATTTTTGAAGCGGGGGGAGGGAGGGGGGAGGGGGAGAGAGAAAAAATCAATGAAAGATTGACATCCATGAACTTTTTGACTGAAATTATCAATACTCAAAAATAGCTAACAATTTTTAACTCTTTTCTAGAGGAAATATAAAAGCAGAAATAGTATATTATGCAACAAGGGAGATAAAATCATTTATATCCCGAATGGCATACAATATTTTACGTCATTGAGGGAATAAAACGCGAATTTAAGCACTCAAGCGATTCGCAAGAGGGAGTAAAATAGCGTTTTTGCTCCCTCTGACGAAAAATACATATTCAAAAGAAATCAACACATCGTGTAAAACCATTGTTAATGGGTTTTAAATAGTTGAATGGTATTTTTCACAACGAGGGAGCAAAAATTGTTTTTTATTCGTTTTGAACGATATTTTTTCTTATTGCAGGAGAAAAGTGAGAATTTAAACACTAGAACGTTTTGCGAAAGAGAGGAAAAGTAGCACTTTGCTCCCGCTGTAAGAAATAATATATTTTTTGAAATCATTTTCACTAAAAAAAGTTTCAATTTTTCCAACCTTTTTTGAAATTTGTAAAAAAAATTAAAAATTTTTAAATCGTGACTGTTTTTTTTTTTAGGTAGGTGATGAGGAGTGATGTCGATGAAAGAAGTAGATTATTTCAGATTTCAGCTTTCTAAAACAGTGAAAAATAATTTTTCTGCGATTAATTATCTAATCATACTCACTGCAAAATTTACTTAAAAAATAATAATAAATAAATATATTACAAACTCACTGCTTACCTACCTTGTTGAAAGAGGAAATCGCCGAAAAAATATAAAAATGCACGTAATTTTTCAATCATGAAAAAATATGAAAAGAGGTATAAATTTTTCTAAAAAAAAAAATTCTAAAAAAATTTATACCAATACTCATTAAAAATTAAAGAGCCTGATAACAATCGTCGAGGAAAATAAAAAATTTAAGATACCTACATTCAAAGTCTCTTAAATTTTTTTGTTTGACAAAAACTATCAATTCAAAATTTTTCACTCTCACCCTTGCCTTACTAACTAAATTCTGGTTTCGAAAAAAAATCACCAGAATCAAAACCTATCCAATCCACCTTTCCCATTCTCCATATTCAATAACCCACCTATATAAAAATTTTCCAAACGTTTCATAAGCCTTTCCAATTATAAACCCGAAAGTATCTAAATAAACTACTCGAATTTCCCTTTGGTAGAAAATTAGCCAGATAAATTCATCTTACTCATCAAAATTCATTAAGCTCACTCGAGTGCCTATTAAATTTTCATTATTTGTCTTCGAGATAGATCCGAATCATCACAAGGTACGAGAAGCCTACTTAAGTGGCACAAGTCATCATCCCAGTCTCAATTATAATAGCGTAGGTGGTTAGAAAATTAATAAAATAAATCTGTCTTCTGCCTTTTAATATAGCCTTCGTTCGTAAACTTTAATTCGCCGAAAGTTCGTTCATCGGACGAATTTTTCACGTTGATAATTTTCATTCGGAGTTCAAGTTTAATATTCTGGCTCGATGACGAAAGCAAAAAAGTAAAAAATAATTGAAACAGATTGTCATCGCAATTCACAAAACATTCGAACTAAAGAGTAAAAAAAACTTATAATTAAATTGGTAGGTACCTAGCTACCTACCTCAACAATTGGCTCATTTCTAGGCACGATTTTTCAATTTTTATTTACAAACCTATAGAAATATTTTTAAAAACGTTTACGACGTGTTGGAATCATGCAAATGTTTTTTTTCTTCTTCAAGAACCATAGTCAGCCAAATGTTACCGTCAATGAAAACCTTCTACGTATGAATTTCATTTTTTTCCCCTGTTGCTCCGAATACAAATTTCCGCATTACCTACGTCAGTCGTACGTATAAAATGCAGTAGGTAGTATAATTTTTTGTTGCCAAACGTTTTCATATTTTCGACATTGAATTTGTAAGTTTTGTTGTCGCAGATGTTCAAAAGCATTGCTGATATCTACGCACGATTATGCTTTTACAATTAAACTGGTATACGTAGGTATGAAGATGAACATACATGAGCATCCATAATAGCAAGATATGGGATATGACTTTAATAAATGACTCGAAATAGGTACCACCTACCATGACATCTCTCGTCGGTGTATTCTTCGGAAACAGTTTAATTTCAGCTCGATTCCAATGTGTTAACTCATCGAAAGAAGTAATTTCACATCATCTCGTCGCACGTATTCGAGAGGCAAAGAGCGACGTCGTAATATATTCGCCAACTAAATGGTTAATTGAATTGCGTCATCTGGTATACCAATAAAAAGACCTTGTTTGGGACGCAGGACGCAGCAGACAGCTTTGTAAATGAAATAGGTACCCGACATCCTTAGACAATGGCGAATTTGGCAAAGTATCCTTTTTCCAAAATGATTAAGACCGAAAACGGTCCTGTCTGGAATAACTTTCGACTACCATTTTCACATTATTAACTCGAGAGAGTCTCTTCTTTAAAAAATACTTGGCCAATAACAATACAGACGAATAAATTTTCAAAGCGTAGGATCTGTGTGGAATCGTGATTGTGGAAATCCCACTTCCAATGTTCGATAATTTCAATCAGGCTAATTTGTTATGATAAAATTTCGCGTACGAATTTTCTCGTCCAAATTCGGGCACAATTTCGGGTTTCGACGAAAAGAAAAATCACGAGCAGAATGTTCGCTCGCCCACCACATTTCTCGCGGGCTGGAAAATTTTCACCAGAAAAGGGGTATTTATCAGTCGAGTATTTCCCGCCTTGGAATTTTATTTCGTTCGTTTTATCGCTGATGAAAGGCAACCGATATGACGGTAACACGAGGGCGACAAAAATCAGGCTACATTTTCCTGTATAAGGAAAAAGTGATGAAACGTTTGCGTGACATGCGAAATTGGAAGATTATGGCTGGATTATAAAAAAAAAACCATCATAGGATGTCTTTTTGTAGCATTTATACCCGTAAGGAGGAAAGATAAAAGAACATTTGTCGTTTTCATATCCTTTTTAACAAGTTGAAGGGGTAAATCTTACCTAAGGTTTTAAACAACTTGGAAATAATTCTCGTTGAAATGTCTCACGTAGGTATAAATTGAAAGCTTATAGTTTTACTTTTCTCGTTTGATTAAATTGAATAGGTATAGTTATTTATTTATATACAAAGTTGGGTAGGTATTTATACTTAAATGTAAGATTATTTTTTAATTAAAAATAATTTCGAAAGGATAACCGTTCGATGAAAGTGCTGTGATTGTGGGCCACTGACTTATGAATCACAATAAGCCCACATACACATCACATTACTCGAAAGGCATTTTTACGTTACGTCGTCGGCGTGTCGCGGGTCGACATTCGAGAAAAATTTGAATTTTCAGCATTCCTGAAGTATAAGCCTTTTGTTTACAACGGCGAGTTTTTACCATACCAGAATGGTGACGTCACTGGCGAATTTTACGTAAGCGAGAGAATTAAAAATAATTTGAATCGTTTTGTCTTAGATTAAAATTTCGACTTGGTTCTCGCGAAGATGCAAAAGTACGTACTTAGAAGTTGGAAAAGACATTTATATCTACCGAGTAGTTATTGTCTGCCTAGATGCCTACTTATACGGATTTTATACAAACTTACAGTATAATTTAAAGATATGAATTTTACCAAAGGGATCTTATAAGGCTCTTTGGATGATTTGAATTTTTTTTTCATCTATTCACGAAAAACGAATTGTAGGTATCATCAAACAAATTACCTACTTAGGTATTTTCAATCAATAGGTAACGATTCGAGATACAAAAAAATTTCAAAGTTTTTAAAATGAGGATCAAACATACGTTGAATTGAATTTAATAAATTGTACATTGCAATTAAAAATATTGTTCATTTTACCTCCATTTTTTGATTTTTTTGCACTTCTAAACTCTACCAGAAAATATCAAAAAAATAAATTTAAACTACCAAAAAAAATGTTTTGAAATATTTGGCCCCTAAAAACATTTGTCCAATTTATTATCTATTTTTTAAAATAGAATTTAACCATATTTTTTTTTATTGAAGATCTTGCAAGATGTATAGAATTCCTCAAAAAATTATTTTCCATTTTGAAATATTTTTAAAGATTTTTAAACTGGATATAAAAATGTGGACTATTGACCATTTTCAATCCATTTCATAATTTCCCGTGTTCAAGGCGCTTTCACAAATCATTTTTCAAGCCAGGTTTCTTTAACAGATCAATTTTGTGAAAAAAAAAACACGTAAAATATTCGAATCGTTCAGCCCTTGAAACACTTATTTTATTATTTTTGAAAAGAGGGTCGGAAGTTGTAGTTAATTTTTTTTAAAAAAAAGATACCTAATTGATAGCGAGCCTTTAAAGGCCCACATTTTTGAAAAAAGTTTTTGAAAAGCACTCAACAATCCCTAAAAATTTTCTGATTTCACGAGAAAATAATTCCCAATTTTTTCCATCTTTTATTTAAAAAACTTGAAAGGTGTATTGAAAGTTCAATCATCAAAAAAATTTATAATTTTTCATAAATTTGAAGCTTTCAGGGTGCGTATTTTTTTAAAAAAATGACTGAAATAATTTTAGCATTTTGATGAAAAAAATAAAATGAAAAGAATCAGAAATGTTTTCAATTTCCAGAAACATAAAATTTCAAAAATTAAAACTTTCAATAATTTTTAATTTTTATTTTTCAGTGTACGAAAAAAAACCCTCCCCCTCCTCAAAAAAAGAATTAGACATCTTTGAATCACCTAATTTTCATGAGTTAAAAAGAATTTTGAATTCTATCTGATAACGTGAGTAAAAAGGTGAGGAGCTCAAATATCTTTGGATGGGTCGTGTATCTACTAAAATTTCAAGTCTTAAAAAAAAAAAAACTCTTAAAAAGTATACGATTTTTACAATTTTTTGATGCCTACAAGACCTAATTGTACATATGATTTGAGTGAAACTACGACCATCTTAATTTTCATTTATACATATAGGTAGGTAGATAAAAACCAAAAGGGTTAAAAACAGTATTTTCCAATCTGAAATATCGTATTGATGAGTTGAAAAAAATTGAAAAAAGTATTTTAGAAAACGATTTTTACATTAGGTAGGTAGGTACTGAAATCGGGAACCATCAGACATTACTATCAATTTACTCAGGTACCTACCTATTACTTATCAGACTAAACCCTGAAGATTCAAAAAATTGAAAAAATCAAAAATTTTAAAAGAAAATATTTAGATTTTTCAACGATTTTTATTTTTTAATTTTTGGAATTTGAGCCCTTAAAAACATTTTTTCAGTCCTCATGGATTTCAAACATGGGCCGAAAAATAAAATTCTAAGAATTTAAGTAGGTAACCGTTTCTTTAAATGAAATATTTATTTGTGAGTACCTATCACGATTTTAGGAAAATTTGGGAAATTGGATTTTTGGAGCCCGGTAAAATTAGTTTTGGGTACTGCATTTCTGGAAACCCAATGACAGTTGAAACATGAAGATATCAACTGAAAAAAATGTTTGGATTTTTCACGATTTTTGATTTACTGATGAAGTCCTCTGACCAAACTATAAACTGGAAAGCAGAACAAATAAAATAATAAATTTAGAACTCAAAAAAAGTGAAAAATTTTGAGAAAACATTATCATTTTTTACGTTTTTTAATTTTTTTGAAATTTGAAATCTTCAGAAATCACTTTTATTTCACTCAACATGAAATTTTAAAACATCAAAGCTCTGAAAAAGATGAGAAATTTTGAAAACAATTCCGATTTTTCATGATTTAATTTTATTTCTCGGAATTGGATAAAAAAAACATCGAAAAGATTTCCAAAAAATTGATTTTTCATTCCTTTGTAATTTGAGTTTTTAAAAATACCTTTTACTTCAAGTAGCTGAGGAAATCCAAAAATGCTGCAATTTTCATCAATTTTTTTTTTATTTTGGGAATTTTTTACATAATAAAAATCAGGTTTACTCCACTTATGGAATCAAAATTTGATTTCAATAATTTTCTTGCGGAAATTGAATATTATAGAGGGGGGGAGGGTAATACATAATTTCTATAGTTCTACTTGTTGTATCTTGGGCTTCCGTAGGTGGGAAAATATACGTAGGTACCTAATTTTGTGGAGAAAAATTCTTCAAAAATTTTCCAACTTTTCCAAAACTTGAAATGATTTAATAGATTCACGAAATGATTTAAAATTATTTTTAATCGAATTTTTAAAACTTGGAAATATTTTGGTCTCGAATATAATTATTTTGAAATTGGCAGTCAGTTTTAGTCCAAAAAATTCTTATTGCCTATCAAACTCAAAAAAAATCTACATACCTACATCTTTGAGTTCATATAAGAATCCCTTTGGTATCTACATAAGTGTAAATAGGTAAATTCTTCCACAATCGAAGAAAAAACCCACACATTCAATTCGATCCATACTTACAATTACATCAAGGTAGGTATACGATATCAAATCAAGAAAATTATCACAATCGGTATAAATTTTTGTACCACTTTTTCCCATCATAATCGATAAATTCTTGCAGCTGTGTAAACACCATAATCCAGTCGGTTTGTTGGTTAAAAATCAACGAATAATGTCTACGGAATATTAATTTTGTAGAAATTAAACATTCTTGATTTTTTTCCCCCAGATAAGAGAACAGTGAAGCAGAAATTCAATTCGACTCATTTTTCAATTCGTCTACGTTTTCGAGTTATACCATACGTACGTACAAACTGGTACACCAGACTGGAATACAAATTCAAACCGCGAATTAATTACGTGATTTTCAATCGAAAAGGCTTTTTTTATTCGTATTCTCCCGAGATGAATTGAAAAATAGAGTATTCGCGTGCGAAATACGTAAAACGCGAGATTACAACACGTAGGTAATTTTGAAATGTTGACGTAGGTCGTAGATGATGACGAGTCGAATAACATAGCAATTTGGTCACAAGTGCTGTGATTGTGGGCCACTATCAAAAACACAGCTTGCCCACAGGCACATCACAATGCCCAAATAGCTCAAAGCTGCGGTTACCTGGAAATCTGAAATATTAGGTACCTATTTGTAGAAAAAAAAAATTCAGATTAGTTTGATAGATTAAAATATAACGAATGGTCTATGACCTGTAAAGTCCTCTAGTTAATTTACATCACACGAATTTTAATACCGAAAATTTTTTTATCTTTGATCGAGACGATGTAAAGAGGGCAAAATGTTTCTGCACGATACTCGATCCGATGTTTAAGAAAAAGCTCGCTTTATTTTCCATCTTTAATTAAAATATTTTGTATACCTACACCTACCTAGTTCCCTGGGTAAAAGCTTTTTTAAAGTTAACGTATCTTTTAACGCGGCGCAGATTTAATTGGAAGGCAAGGATCGAGAATTAATAAAAGAAAACAAACGAAGATGGGAGAGGTTACTTTGAACTAAAACATTTTCATGTTTACCTACCTCCGCATCGATTTTTTTTTCAGCTTGCAGTAGGTGAATTTTTTACACCGTCGCTTACAATGGAGAAAATTCTCGTTATCAAAGAAATATTAAAACTTCGCCGAAGAACTCGAGACCGATATTAGATCATCTCGGGATAGAGGTAGACGTAACACGTCAGATAACCGTCGGTATTATTCATCGGTGTTTTGACGAGAGAAGCTTTGGAAATAATGAAATATTCGAAGCGAAGATGGTAGTGTGATAAACTGAATGGGAAAAGCGGGTACTTGGGAGGATTAAAGACGAAGCTTTGATTTTAGAACCCTTTTTATCAGCCTAGAATGGAGATAATTAATACAGGTACTTGAAATTTACCGTTGATGATTACAAAATCGTTTTAACGAGAGGAATATCTCGATATGGATTTTTTTTCGAGTTTCTTTGTTTTTTTTTTGCTTGAAGGTATTTGAATCATTTTGAGGGAAGAATAGAAGAAAATCTAAGAGTTTGAAGTGAAGAAAATCGAGAGAAAGAAGTGGTTTATCACTTGAAATTATGATACTTGACTATGAATTATGACGAAAATAGATATTACATCACGTATAGGTAATTCCATTCAAAGAAATATGATTTTGAGTGATTTTACTTGAAAAATACACGAGAAATAGGTACCTATCAAAGTAAAATTTTTCGAATTCTGATCTCGAAAATTTTTTTTACGTTGGAACATCATTTAGATTATTTCGCAACGTCTTTGAAAGATAAATAGAAATTAAGCTAAGATAGAAAATGAATGCTTTTGACAATGTGTCACTCAAAAATAAGCTTATTTTCAATGTACCTACCTAACGAGCTTATAGGAAGCGTTCAAATATTAAGATAATTCCAAGATTTATGATTTAGAAATAATTTGCTTTGAAAAATTAATAAATACGTATGTGACCCTGCCGCAAAAAAGGGACGTAGAGTAAAAAAAAAAACATCGATGTTTCATTTTTCACATTTTTCGTCCAAATGACACCAAATCTGGACCAAACACATAAAAATGAAGACATCGATTTTTTTCACACGATGTTCCTTCTTTCCGGCAGGGTCACATATGTGGATCTTAAAGCAATAAACTTGTTAATTTTACAAAAATAATTTTTGAAAAAATGAAAGGAATTTTTTGATTCAAGCATTTGGATGGGAATTTGCGTAATTAAATTTGTCTGAATTTTTTCAAACAAATGTTCCCAAAAATTTGAAAAATTTAGTTGGTGTAAAGTATTTGAAAAAAGTTACTAATTTTATTTCTCACGAACGGATTGGAAATGAATTTCGTTATAGAAATTTTTGATGGAGAATTGTCTTTCAGAGAATCAAATAGAAATTTGGAAAGTTCATTAATTGGATTGATAATTTTGTCGTGTGACGTTGAAAATTTTATTACAAAAGTAGATGATCTGGTATTGATTTCGTAATGAATTTTGAAAATCAATTTTTTTCTGATAAATTAATCCAATAAATTAATAATTAATAATCATCCGATATTTTTGAAATTTCAATTTAAATATGTAGGTAGGTAAACACGATTTTATTGAAAAAAATGTCACAAGATTTCGCTTTTAGAAGATGCCAATAATTATATCCAAGATTGGCCGGATTTATCGTAATTTTTCAAGCACAAATTAAAATGAAATGTAATGAAATATGGATTTCACAAATTAAAAAAAAAAAAAACAAGTACTTACAGTAATCGAATTCGTAGCAGCCGACAAATCCATCTTTGGTTATCAATCTTTAATTGATATAGCAACGAACACGCGTTATTTCCAATCACCAAATGCTTTTAATCTGAACTTCTGAACTATCAACACACCTCGATAAAGAAAAAATTAACTAGACGATTGCAAGGCATGACATGGAATGAGAAACGATTGACCATGGACAGTGCCATTCCAAGCATTTTATACTGTCTCAGCAGTTTTACATGGTAAAACTTCTCTACTGCAGCGTAAAAATTGTTGAATCGGCTTGAATATGAGTAAAGTGTACGGGAATTAATGATTGAAAACGGTTTTTCATTTGCGGTGAGTAATTGCTAATTATTCTTAAAATAAAAATTGTGCGAATGTTAGAATAATTTTATTTTGCGAAACGTAGGTTATCTGGATTTTCTGATTTTCTAACCTCGATGATCCAGCAATAGATTGGGTGAAACGAAAGGAAAGAGGGACTTTTAAGAAACATGTACCCGGGAAAAACTACCTTTTCTCCCTTCCCTCTGCAAAGATCTGCAACGATATGTCACATACCACATGATATTTTCATGAGCAAGTAATTTAAATGTGGAGAGAGGGGACGGGGAGTAAAAGGGTGGTAGAAGATTGAAACTTAAAAATAAATTGATTTTCAAATTCAGATTTAATCCAAGTTCGGATCTCTGATCTCGTATGACAAAGATTACAGAATGAAATCAAAAAAAACTAAGGAATTGATTTTCGAACCAATTGTCTCAAAATACCTTTTTGAAAAAATTCAAAAATACCGACGAGATGAAATTGCACTGGAACGAAAAAAAAAAGCTGTCAGAAACAGCGAATTTGTGTTTGGAATGTTTGGAGTGTCGATATTAGGTAAGTGGAGAACTGGAGACCAGAATTTTTGAACCGTCTATGCCAAAAATTGTATTGAAATTTGGTTCAAGTTCAATCTTATTCTTCTGTTTGGTTTTTCATTTTTTTTAATTTTGGATTTTGTCTTTTGATCTCAATTAGCCGAACAGGCTAAAATTTTATGAGCAGGGTATTCGTAGAGAAGCAGTTCTGGCGAAAAATTCAAACTTTTCATACCGATTTTTTAAAAATGAAATATCCGAATTTCAATTATTTTTTTAGCTCATTCTCACTATTTTTTAAAGTTCCCAAAAGTAAATTTTCTGTTGGATTTTTTTGAAATTGATGTGATTACAGCTCATGCCATTATCAAACACAGTGACATATAGTTGGAAATTTTTCTTATAGAGATGGGAGGGTCTGGAAGAACTTTCGTGATTTTTTTTCTTTTACTCAACGACGTCGAAAGTGAGGTACAAGAGGTGCAATGTACTTCTCCTTCGCCCAATTCTGGCAGAATTATTTACGAAAAAAACCTCGATACGGAAGCTCTTTTTGGAAGGGTACTATCACCATTATAAATTTTAATGAGTACCTAACCTACTACCTATCTATGCAAAAGTGAACAATTCGGTCCCTTGAAACATTTCCGGGTTAGATGTCTGGGTGTTTGATTGTGTTTGTCTAGCAAGAGATTTTGAAAGTTCGGGTAGTAAAAAATTTATTACGAAAAAATACAAACTCAAATTATAATTTTGTCAAATTTTGGAATTTTTTGAATTTTTAAAAAAAAATTCCAACATTTAATTGTATAATTTGAGTCTCTTGAAAAATTGAAATTTTTACAAAAAAAAACATGCTCCCTTTTTCTTTTCTTTTTTCACGAATGATTAAATTACTATTCCAGAATTTCAGCAAAATTGAACACTTCTATCGTTCTATCATTACAACATTTTTTTGTTCTCATTCCGCGGTAAAAAATCGTATAATCGAATTATCGCATCCGGATCTCCATATTTAGACTGAAGAAAAGAAAAGAAAAGAAAAAAAAAACGAAGTCAGTAGTATTTTCATGCGGTTATCATCGCGACGCGACGGTCAAAATAATGAAAACAGACTCAATTGTTCCCGAAAAATAGTCTTCGTTTACAAAAGAAAGCTTCAGCTTCGGGTTCAATTTAATTAAAAATTCTTCGTTATTTCTTATTAGCAGAAACAAAGGAGGGCAGTCGGGCACCTATATTTTCACATCGTCGTGATATCAATAGCATCTAAAAATTTATGCGTAACTTTTTGCCTTTACTTACTCAATTTATGGCTCAATGATCAAAAAAAAATTTAAAAAACATGTTCATTTTCGAACAAAATAATGAATTTTAATTTCATCTTTTGAATTTTTTCAAAAAAATACCTCAGATTTAATTGCATCAGTGAAAAGTCAACTACAAAAAGGAAATTTCGTTTTGTATTTTGAAGGTTTTTTTTTTTCAAAGAATTATACGACGATCCTACAATATTGGTGCACATAAACTTGTATAATATCGTATAACTTGGATACCGTAAATTTAGACGACATTTTCGGCTTGATATACACCATAATTCTTTTCATCTTTTTCGTTTCCGTGTAAAGAAGTTGAAAACCCCCAAGTGCATACATCGCCACAAGCGCACATGATATATGTAGGTAATTTTTTTTCAGCCCTATATTAATGCCATAAGTTTATTTTGAAATATATAGGGTACGTACGTAAGGAGTAAGGATATCGCCCACCAGCGTAAATAGTCTTTTGTTGATAAATTATGTAGGCGGAATATCAAAAAGAACCGACTTTGAAATCATTATGCTACATCAGCACCATTATTTCTCGTCTACATCCTTATATCAATGATACATTTAAATGAGAGGTTTCCCCTGAAGACTATATTATACCTAAGTATATCAGATACCTACATAATATACTTATACGAGAAATGTGATAGTTGATCTTTTTTATGAGAAAATTTCTCGCTTTCCTGAACTGTGTGATTTTTAACAGAGATTTTTTCCTCGGTATTTTGATTTCCGTTGATTTTTACGTTAGTGAATGAGAACTCGTATGAATATTTAGAAGGCATATTTCACGTGTATTTTCGTCTAATATTTATTAGTATTTCTGTTTTTCTCCATTATAAAGAATTTAGGATTTTTAGATCTGTTAAGTTGTGAAATTGTAAGGATAATGATAATTGCTAAGCTTTTGAAATGACTCAAATCTATATATGAGACTTCGTGGTTATTTCATAAATTCGTTTTGATCAAAAAATAATTGAAGATTCGATCACTCGACAACTTACAAAATCTTAGTTTTACTCACACTGAGCACCATAAATAGAGAATGAGGTTTTTTCTCATTTTTTCTGTTCTATAGGTCGATATTGTCTAATTTGTTGCCCGTGTCACGAATAATAAAATTCCAGATCGCTGGATGTCCATTTTGAAAATTGATCTAGACCTATGCGATCAAAATTTCGATTTTACTTCAATTTTTACATGGGTTTCAAATGGAAAAAACTTTTCTGTGAAATAATCATATTTGAAAAATTGCAGATTTTTAGATAAAAAATAATTCTATTTTTTAATGATTTTTTTCAATGAAAAATTCTATTACTTTGGTGCAAAAATTTTGTCTTCTTTGAAATTATTTTACTTAATTTCATGTGTTTTTTTTCGTATTTTTCAGCAAAAATTGGAAAATCTGTGGTTTTTTCTCATTTTGTACGTTTTCGTGCTAGTTTGCAATTCAATTTTTTTATAATTTGGAAAATTTTCACAAAAAGCTGTGAACATTCAGGAGACCATTTTAGTCGCTTGAAAAAAATAGGAAATTCGGCACATATTGAAAATAGTTTATCTATCCCTCGAAAATTACATATTTACAAAAATTTTTTGAGTGAAACATACACACAAAAATGATTTTGGGGGGCTAATTCAACATCTTGAGCCCCCCCCATGCCCTCATCTCCTCCTATTAATTTCTCCCAAAAAATCCCTTTCCCTATTTGAAATACTTACATGTGAAAACCATGTAAAATCAAAATTTTGATCACACACGCCTGGACCATTTTTAAAAATGGGCACCCAGCGATCTCGAATTTGATATTTTCGTCACGAGCAATAAATTAGACCACCTTTCATTAATATTTCGAGGGGTCAGTTCAGTGACCTTCCTCGTCAATGCCACACTATACTTACAAGAGAACCACTTGAAAAACCTCATCTCTGATTTGAATGATGATGTGATTTTTAGAAACACTAGGGTCTATAAAATTGGCCAAGCCATAATTTCAGTTGTCCAAATTGATTTTTTGATTCTCAGCAAATTCTCAAAAATTTTTAAAATATTGATTTTTCAACATCTCTACTGAACCCTTATATGAAATTTTGGTCATTTGATATGAAATGAAATTGTCCCATGGTGAAGAATGAAAATTTATATTTTTAGATCTCAAAAAATTTGGAATTTAAAAAAACCCAAAAGAAATTGAAATTTGTGTGTATGATGGACAATATCAATCGATATCATTCAGCGATAAAAATTTCAAAATTTTTTAAATTTTGGACAGTTCAAGCTTCACATCAAAAAGGGCCTATCTTAATTCTCATTTCCGCATAAAATTTTGATCTACAATCACCTTTAGTTAGGGGTTTGTCCAAACGAAGGGGGTTTGAACCCCTTGAAGTCAAGAATTGAAGTTCAAAAATTGCATAATATTTTCAAATTGGAATTAAATACATAATCGAGATTTCCACTCGTCGGCTCATCAAAAAAATTCTCAAAATTTCTACGCTCTTCCTCCTCCTTATCCCCACCAATTTATAATTGTAATTTCTTCTATTTATAAGCACCATGTACTCCTGTGTTCATACGTTGATCTGAATACTTATTTTCTGTGTGTTCTCAGACCTTTTTTAAATGATCTAGGTAATGCTTATTTTCTGATTTTTTTCCCCCATTGAGAATATTTTTTTTCCTTTTGTCCAACTAGATCACATACAATGAGAATTAATCATTGAAATAAATCTTACTGGGAGCCATTCAAAATTTTCAATTTTTTGTCTCAAATTAATTTCCTTGAAAAACACCTGCTTGTGTTTAATTTTATAAAAATTTGATAAGGCTACTATTAATCAGAAACTTTCAGTTTGAGTTGGAAAAACAAAAAAAAATCGTACTTCAAGTCAGAGGAATTGGAAAATATGCCCATTTATATTTCATTTTTATCATCTCCATTCCTTTGTAAATTTTTTGTTAGTGTTACTCCAAGTATAGGTAAGCTTGGGTACACGGATTTTTCAAAGGAGGAGTTAAATCGTGAGTAAACGTTTTTATACTTAAACTGTTCCACGTGTTTGAAACGAAATACGCGTACGATGGCATTTTAAACATTCTACCTGGCTCATATAAAATGTAAATGTTGGCAAAAAAAAAAAGCGGAATAAATTCAGAAAGAGGTTTTTTGCGAATGTGTATAGTATATTTTATAGCAGGCTGGGTATATATTCAATGAATATATCTACTCTGCTCGTAGGTATATAATCTTCTTAGTTCTTAGATATACATTTAATGTAGGTAGGTAAGAATCTCTTTATAGTATGAGTGTAGTAGGTAGCACTTAATTACTCGTGTAGGTACCTAAGCTTGTTTCTTAATGTACTCAAAATATTTTCGGAGTAAACAAACGAGAAAAGGAATTTTTATTTTGATTTGATTACATACATTTGTTCTAACTGCTGGAATGATATTTTATTACTCAGATTTAAAATTAACATTATTGGTATCAGACCTAAATTTCTAGACCGATGTGAAAAACTGTTTAGAAAAAAATCGTAAGTAGGTATAAAAATATAATATTTTCGGAAAGTAGGCACTTTTTTCTCCATTGAAATTCTTTTAAACATTTTTTCTCGAATCAAAGCTACGTTTTCCTGTTGAATAATCACAAAAGTATTCGGCCAAAAAAATATTTTTCAATATTTAGGTATTCCTGTAACGACGAATTATTATACGCACCATCTGGTGGATCGAGTACGAGTGGGAGTATTTTTTCATTTTTATCTTGAAAACGAGATTTTTGAAATAATTCCAAACATTGGGGGAAAATTTTAAGATCAATTGAAAACAAGACCAAAAGAGCGTTGGCGCGAGACGGAATAGGTAATTTAGAACGTTACGAAGTGTACCTATTCAACTCATGTTTGGAAAAAAATTTCGATACAAATGGGTACCATGAAGGAAAAAAAGAAAAAAACGTTGGATGAATGTGATATTGCATATCTTTGAAATTGGAGGTGTCTACGAATACCTTTTTGAAAAATTTCAAGTTAAAGTATAGGTATTTTTTACCATGAGTTTGGGATGAGCCATAAAAATTTAACGAATTTTCTCATAATGTTTGCCTAATCTCAAAATTAAGGAGTTACAAAACACACGCCTTCAATAGAAATCTGTACTCTTAAAAAAATCAATAAAGAAAAATGATGAGTTGTACCATTCAGAACCATTCGATTGTTCATGAAGAGAGGATTCCAAAAATGTATTCGTTTTTGCATTTTGAGGAATTTTTGGCCGAGTTACGGGCGTTTTTCGTCATCAAATCTCCCCGTAGCAAAAAAATTATCTCTCATTCAAATGCTCGAAAATGAATGATAAAAACACCATTCGATTGTTCATGACGTGAGGATTCCAAAAATATATTAGTTTTTGCATTTTGAGCAATTTTCGGCCGAGTTACGGGCGTTTTTCTCCTCTCAACTTCCGACTTTCGGACAAAAATTCATTTTTCATCCAAATGCTCGAAATTGAATGACAAAAAACCATTCGATTGTTCATGACGAGAGGATTTCAAAAATATATTAGTTTTTGCATTTTGAGCAATTTTTGACCGAGTTACGGGAGTTTTTCTTCATCAACTCTCCCCGTAGCAAAAAAGCCATCTCTCGTCTAAATGCTCGAAAATGAATGATGAATATGTTTTTTCATCTCATCCTGACTTCTGATAATAAGTCAAGTTCATAAACATAAAAATTTGTTTTTAAAAATTTTTAAATCGACTTTTAGCTCTCTGATATTTTTTTTGTCATTCTGACTTCCTGATATCAAGTCAATTTTCAGCTTCGGACTTCCTGACATCGTGTTATAATTTCAAAAATATAATAATTTATTAGTTTTTGACTTTTGGTGACGCAAATTAGCGTCTTAAAAATTTTGGAATGACCCCCCCCCCCACCCACCCAAGAGGAAAAAATTGAAAAATCAGCTTTTAGCTCTCTGCTGTGTTCCTGGCCATTCTGACTTTCTGATATTAAGTCAATTTTCACCTTCCGACTTTCTGATATTTATATTTTGAAGAAATAAAAATTTTCAAGTTTTCAAAAGTCAGCTTCTGATTTTCTGACATTAAGTTTTGAAAATACAAAAATTTATAAGTTTTTGACTTAGCGTGACGCAAAATAGCGTCTAAAAAATTTTGGAATGACCCCCCCCCCCAGGAAAAAACATATCCATGTTAATATGTTAATATGTATTACCCCAGAATAGGATGCAAGATCTCCAAATACCCCGTCGAGAGTCCAATTGCGAATTTATTCCTTTTTTTTGCAGGGTCAACTTGCCATGTGATTCGACTCACCCTTCCCCCTCCCCGAGCGGATAAAAAATTTGAAAAACACCCGAATTCAATTCAGAAAATTCAAAGGAGTCGAAGGGAGAAATTAAAAATGATTACGATATAATTTATTTTGGATGGTAATTGGTTCTTCAGTTTTAAAATTATGCATGTACCTGGTCAAAAAATCACCGTGAAAATTTTTTTGTAATTTTTTAAAGTGGGACATCGTTCATTTTCATGATAGGTTGGTATAGCTTCATCAATTTTAAACATCAATAGGATGGCATATTTTTTCTACAATTTTTTTGCGAAGGTCTTGTACAACACGAGATTTCAACGGATATCGAATATTTTAAAAAAAAATTCAATACGTCAAAATTCAATTATCCTTGATCGAATGGAAAATTTTCCTGCCAGAAATGGGCCATTCTGAGAGATAAAAATTCCCGCTGTTTTTTAGACACTAAACGATCTCATTTTAAAAACTACGTTCTAAATAGGATAAAATTGAAAAAGAACTGATTAGATTATCGATGATAAGAAACGCTATACGCTATACCTTGTTGATTTTCGAAATGAAAAAAAAAATGAATTTCGTTCGACAAATTTATTACTCTATCCGGTACGAGAAATTAAATTACCATTGAAAATCGAAGCATAAAGCTGAATCGCGAAGTTCACCCTTCTTTGGATAATAAAAAAAGGTAGAAAACTTGGTTACGTTTTTTTTCTCTCTTCGAAAAAGCTCTATATTTAAAAGAATTTACGTCGCGGAGAAATAAGGTGAGCTTAAATTCGGAAATTATATTTCTTCGATAGATTTAACCCGCCTATGGTAAAATGAGAACGAAATTTTAGTCGGTATCTGTTTAGACTTTCTCCGCCAAATATTCGTCGGCAACATAACAAGGTTTATCCAATTAGACGAATTGACTCCTCGAGCAGGTACTAAAAAGCGTGCTTTCGTCTAGTTGGGTTTAATATTGAATCGAAACAATGTGAAAATTTAGGAGACACTGATAGGATATCGCGTACCGAATGAAAGTTTCACAGGTGAATGTAAAGCTCGGTGATAAACTGGCAAGGATTGCGCGCACTAATGTAGCGAATGCGGTTAACCTATACCTATGGTACATTTTCACCGTAGCAATGAGAGATAAAGGGTGAAAAGTACGATTTATCTTTTTGCCGTGATATATTTGTAATGGCCTTATTGGTTTAGAATTTTTTTGACGCTTGAAATACGCTGCTTTTTGGAATCGATTCGCAGTGGTACATTTGGAAATAGGTACAACGTGATAGCTACACCCACGAGTAGTGTTAATTAACACGTTATTATGCTGACGCAGGTTTCCATAGCATTACGCGGATAAAATTGTCAAGAATTTCCGTAAAGTACGTTTGCTAAGATAAACTAAGTGGCTTACGAAGCGAGGATAGAATATCCGATAATTTATTAAAGCTATAGGTCGATGTTCTGCTTTCATAAACCGCTGGAAAATGTCGAATGGCGCGGTAAAGAAAGGAAAAAAAGGATATTACTTAATCCAGGCGAACCGTATTTTAAAATTCCTGCGAGTTATCAAGTTCCTGGTTTGGTTTTCTTTAATGAAAAAGAAAAATTGACGGTGTTTCGAGATGTTCATTAAAAGTAGTTATTGGAGATTGAAATTTTATCAGAGAATAGTTGTTTGGAAATTGTGTATATTTTTTCCTACCTACCTTTTTTTTCCGGTTTGATAAACATTGTACTTTACAAAGAACGACCCACGACTGCGTCCTACAAGCAGCGGGTGTAGGAATGTATTGATGAGAAATTTTCGATGTTATGTTTTATTTGAATTTTCTTCTTTTGGGGACAGGTCGGAATTTATAAATAATTTTTGTTTTCAAGTAAGTACCATCTTTTTACAAAATTTTTAGCTTTTTTCGATTGATAAATTTCGTAGAAAATTTTGTACGTTTTTGAATTAGGTAGGTGTTTACTGATTTTTTAGATTTTTTTTTTCAAAGTTGATGGACTTTTTGGAAAAAAACCTTCCTTGACGTACCCAGAGTACTATCTTGATTTTCAAAAAATTTCAATGGCTCTCTGAAGATCATCGACTGATTTTTTTTTTTTGAAAAATCCAGACTGGGTTTATGAGTTGAAATTTCATATGATTCTACTCTTTCTGAAAGGGCCAGAATCAGTGTTGACTCAAAAATCAACTTTTGACCTCAAAGAGTGGTTTTTATATCCGGGCTCACATAAATGTGTACATATTATGCATTGAAAATTTTTCATTTTTCTCCAAATTCGGATGGGAGAAGCCTGACACAAAAAAGTGGTCCAAATTTTAAAGTGACTAACTATAAATGTTTGCCCGACTGCACCTTTACCCCCCCCCCCCATATCAGGCAATCAGTGTTAAAATTTAATCATGTTCAAAAAATTTGAAAAAATAAAAAACAACTTTTTTCCCCTTAAAAAGTGGTTTTAGAATTAGCAAGGATTAACAATCTCACTCCCCCTCCTCGGTCATAGTGGTCGAGCTGCTGTAGAGCCCAATTTTCGGTTCGATTGCTCGGATTCCATAAATTTACACAAATAATTGTCAAAATAATGCCTTTCCATTTTAAATAATTGATTTCTCCTTTTCTACAGAGGACTTGTTGGTACTTAATCTCGAATAAAATTTTTCAATAATGGCTCAATTTTTTTTTAGAACTTAGGTGGTCATTTTTTAGAACTTGAATAAACACGAATTTTTGTTTTTTATTTCCAATGTGACTGGTCGAAAAAATTTTAATTTTTAGAGAAAATTTGATCCAGTAAAGTTAGTTTTTTAAAAAATAATATCAGCTGGGAAATTTTTCATTTTCACCTCCCCCCCCCCCCCCGAGATTATTGTCCGAGCTTCGTACCTAATTTTTACTCCATTATCCCTTATTCTATGACTGAAAATTTTCATATCAAAAGGAAATTGAAAATGGATCGCATATTTTTGTCTCGGGAGGGGATGAGGGGAAGGTGAGAAGGTAGCCAGGTAGGAAAAATATTATAAAAATCTAAAACTTTCCAATTTGGGCAGCTACAAAAAAATCTTAAAATACACTTTTTATTTTCATTTAAAAAACATGTAGGTGCATGAAAAATTGCTGTAGACTGCCCAAAAATGTAAAATAATTATGTACTTATATTTGACCAATCAATCATGTAAACATCTGAAATAAAATAAAAACTACAAAAAATTGGAAAATTGAAGAAATTCCGATAGCAGTGAAAGTGGCTGTGGGAGCCTTGGTGGCAGCCTAGATTCACTCAAAGTGTTGCCAAAATTTTCAAAATTCGATCCAGCTACAAAAACAATTATTTGTAAGTTTAAATTAAAAACCCCTCCCTCCAAAAAAAAAAAAAAAATGTCAATTTTCCATTTTCCCAGTGGGTCCAGGTATGCTTGAAAGTCTATAAGCCTGGATGCTGAAAAGCTGAAATCACCTGAAGGGGTCAAAAATTAATTATTTATTCAACACTGATTTTGGACCTTTTAAAGGGGATATCCAACTGAGAATAAAATTTTGAGCTCTAACATGAAAAATTGAAAGTACACCATTAAAGAGTCTCATATTCAAAATTTCAAATCGTCCCTCTAAAGCTAAAAGGTCGTAACTCCAAAACTTTACTTTTTACAGGAGAGAGAAAAAACTGTATTACTTGAAAATTTTGAATTTCGTAGAAGAGGTGTTGATTTTACTATGCTTTTTTAGTGTTGAGAATGCATTTTCAACTATTATTTTTTCAAAATACCCATTTTTAATTTTTATAGTGGAGTTACGACCTTTTACACTTAAACACAAAAAATTTTTGGAGTTACGCCAAGTTAAAAATCCGTATTTCGAAACAAAATAATTTAAAAATTCATTCTGAACACTGCAAAAGCATATTAAAATCATCACACGTTTCCCAAAATTCAAAAATCCCAAGTAACACAGTTTTTTATCACTTTTATAAAAAGTCAAATTTTCTATTCATGACCTGTTTGCATTTTTTGTGGAGTTACGCCCAAAAAGTTTCAAAATTTTCAGAATATGGAGTTACGCCAACATATTTTTTTTCTAATTCTAAGGATTTGTTTGATGTTTAAGCTGAAATTTTGTTATTACTAGGTGGAGGACGTCCTATTGTTGCCATTTCAGCAAAAAAACAAAAATTCCAAAATTTTGGAGTTACGACCTTTTAGCATTAGAGGGACAAAATGCTCAAGTGTGCTTCTCGAATTTTGCAAAATTTTTGAAATTCAAAAATGACCTGATAGCCTTGCAAAATATGAAAATGAGATCTAATCAACGAAAAAATCTGAAATTTGCTACGATAGATACCTGGTACCCTATTTTTGGCCAACCGAATTAATTTGGAAGCGGTTTCAAGAAGTTTCGAAGCCAACAAAAAAAAATTGAAATCTTCCAGCCCTGGAAAGACCATTAAGACCATCAAAATGGTCCATTATATGAAGTTCAGCACTTTTAATTGCGGAAATCCAATATTGAAGATCTATTTGATCGATTGAAGCATACTTGTAAATTTCCAAAATTCGAATTTACAATTTTTTAGCCCAAATCCACATTTTTGGGCAGAAAATTTTCTTGAAAAAAAATTCTGCAAAAAATATGGATTTTACGAATTTTTGAAAATTTTGCTTTGATCGATCAAATAGGTCACCAATATTGGTAATCGGCGATTATAGGTATCGACGTTGATCTGGATCACTTTTGTGGGGTTTTCTCCAGCACTGGAAAATCCCAAAATTTTCTGGTGACTCCGAAACGTCTTGAAACCGCTTCCTTTCGATTTGGCAGTTCAAAAATAGGGTATACACCAAATAACTGTTTTTTTCACTGATTAGATAAAAAAAATTGATATTTTGCAGGCTATGAGGAAATTTTTAAATTTCAAAAATTAACCAAAATTTGAAAAATGCACTTCAGCATTCAAAATTTTGAATATGGGGTTTTTTATGTATACTTTCGATTTTTTTTTGTTTGGGCTAAAAATTTTACTTTGAGTTGGGGTATCAGAGGCTTCCATAATGATCAATAGAAAATGAGGTGTAATAATAGGTACTTTTTTTACAGCTCTTTATTTTGACGAAATTTAATTTTTGTATTTTACAAGGATGTGGTCCAGTCGTGATAAAAATTTTCCAAATTTGAGTTGACATTGTTTTGCTAAAAGTTTGCAGATGATGCAAATTAATTTTTGGCATCTGCAAAATTTTTCTGGGTAAGGCCAATATTTTTTTTAAATAGTGCCAGCTGTAACAGAATTCGTAGTCAATAAATAAATTTTCAAAATATTCCATCTGAAACACTTTGAAAACGAATTTCGCATTCAATATAAAATGAAAATAAATTAAAATTCAATCTATATCGTTTCAACATTCAGCACATCCGACTCGAATTCAATTTTTTTTCCAATCATCTAGGTACCTATTTTTTCCACTTCGTCGAACCAACATCGTCAATTTATTTTAAAACTGAAAAAAAAAGCTACCTACCCATATCGAAGAGCAATATTTCAACGCAACACATCACATACGAGAACGATTCAAAAACGTTGATTTTTCATCACGTAATGGGTGCGAAAATTCGTATTCGTCGATACCTTCCATTCGAGGAAATAAAGTGAAAACTTGGCGAGTAAAATGAACTACGTCAAAAATTTACTGTTAACGATTACAGTACATTTGGAAACGATACGATAATATCGTAAATTTTTCAATCATATTTGAAATAAAACGATTATACGTTGGAAGAATGAAGGCAGCCGTTTTCTCAATTTTTTTTCTTCGATATATCATTGAGTTTTTCCATTAATTCTTTTTCTTCTTCCAACGCTTGTAACCTGTCTTCTCGCGAACCTTCGTAGTATTTTTGGGCCGGCGATTTAATCATTTTCTCTAGTTCTTTTTTCTCTTCTTTTAATGCGCTCATTCTGATATCGCGAGAGATCTTGTGATACTTTTTTACCAATTCGTCGAATTCTTGAGAGTTGTCTGAGAAGCGAAGATATAAATTGGATGTAATATTTCGCGTAACTTATTACCTTTTTTTTCCCTATTTATTTTTACGTTATATTTTTCCTATTTCGCTGTATTGATAAGAAAAATGTAATGGAAAATTTCGCTTGGAAATTTTATTATACCTAGCGTTATATTTCTCGGCGGCGTGGTGCTGGTTATTCGCAATATATTCGCAATTTATCGCCAAGTAATTTAATTTCAACCGAGATGCTTTCGATTTAAACATTACAATGATGCGGAGAAAATATTTTCGCGAGTTTGTTTTATAATTTAGCGTTGTAATGAGTTCGATAACAAGGATATAAATGAACGAATTGCGAGAAACTGTATGATAAAAAATTCAAATTACCTTCTTCCTGCTTGAGTTTTCTCTCCTGTGTATTAGCAGACTCGATTACGACGTCTGGTTTGAATCCGCTCCTGTATATAGAACATAAACAACGCAAGTATTAAATTTCATGCTGAGTAATAAAAAAATACTCTCGGTTGTAATTTTTCCGCCAAGATGAGTCTTTCCGTATAATACCTACTGCTATACGGAATCATTTCAAACGTCAGCAACAAAATAATAAAGATGGAAAACATTTGATAATGTAAAGTTTCAGGTACCTCGAACAATTACTTATAGTGAATTAAAAGTGGAAATGCAGTTAACGTCGTCGTTATTAGACGCTTTGTTATTTTCGTAGTTCTTGGAATTTCTTCGAGTGTATGCGGAATTGACTTTTGAAACGTCGAATTGAATAGGGTACTTACTTCGGTTTAGCATCGAGATTTTGAGAAGAGATTTTCTCGGTTTTGGTTTTTGAAATCATGGTATCTTGGGGAGATTATGATAATCGAAGTGTTTGAAATCACCATGCGAAGTGAATTTTAATATTAACAATTTTGGTTCTTATTTAAAATTCAGCAGAAGTGATAATTATCTGCCATTATTGTTGATTGTTTTATTTTTAGGGGCATTTGTTCTGGTAACCAGTGATTTATGGTAGGTCCTAGGTAGGTATAGACTAAATTCGAAACAAGAATGAACGAACAAAATTTTTAAATTACAATCATGTTTCAATGATTCATGATGTGAATAATACTAATATTGGTGCCAAAAAGTGAAATTTTCATAATTCACTTTGGGTTTGAAATTATGTATAACGCAAATTGAAATTATTACACAATTTTGAATCATCAATATGTGCAAATTCGTTAGCATTTTCTTTGTCATTTTGATTCTTTATGAAATAGCCATTTAATTTCAGTAAGGTGGAAAAATTATCGATCAAAATCAAAATCAGTCAGAGGAACGAATGTTTATTAGGGTGTCCCTTAAAAATTGTTTCATTTTTTGACGCCTCCCCTCCCCCCTTGTTTGGTTCCAATCCATGAGAAAATAACACACAAAAATTTTCAGCCCGATTGATGCATGTTGGCCCGTGCCTTAGAGTCCATTTCGAAAAATTGACGGAGCGCGTCCGTGCTCATATTTCTCCGCTACCGGCACGCGGCAACGAAACGCTAAAATTACCCCTACCCCTTATAGAAAAAAACTTGCAGTTTTACTGCAAGTTTTACCAACTACTAAATTCGAACAAGTAATACTTGAAGTTTTACTTGATACATAGTTTTACAAGTAGTAAACTAGGAGTATTTCTTGTAGTAAAACTACTAAAAATGATCAGCAAGTTTTACAACCAGTAATTTCGAACAAGTAATACTTGATGGTCAGGTAGTTTTACTTACAAGCAGTGACCGGAAGTCTTGGTTTAGAGGAGCACGCCACCATGTCGGGTTGAAGTTTAGGTGTTGATAGGACTTCATAAGTATGTAGCTAAAAATTTTTAATGAAATCGGGGAAATTTTTTTCTCATTTTGTTCATTATAATAAATAAAAGATTTTAGGACACATTCAGAGAATTTTCATTCCCCCACACGGGGGCTGGGGCCCCAAAATTCAAAAAATTGAAAAAATGAGAAGTAAAACTTGAAAAATCGAGATTTTGCAATTTTTTAGGTTAAGTACCTAAATTTACATTTTTGAGAACATAAAATACGAATTTGGCAATATTTTCTGCTTTGGAATGAAGGGTTGATGGGAGAAAGGGGTAAAAGAGGAGGGGTGCAACCTTTAAAATTTTGAATTTTGTAATATTGTTTCGAGTTATGCGTCGAAATCTATGTTTTAAAAATCGTAGAATCCAAATTTGGTAATATTGACCTAGAAATGAAGGTTTAGGGGTGAGAGGGGGTGCAACCTTTAAAATTTCAAATTTTGTAATTTTTTCGAGTTATATGTTGAAATCAATGTTTTTGAGGTCGTAGAATCAGAATTTAGCAATATTTTTTGACTAGGAGTGAAGGGTTGTGGTTAGGGGAGGAGAGGGGAGTAGCGGACTCCTAAAACTTCAATTTTTTTTATTTTTTTTTGTCATATATTTTGAAATATGTTTTTGAAACTGAACAATATAAATATTTTTTGCTCATGGGAATGAAGAGCTACGGTGAGAGGGGGCGGGGGTTGGGAAAATTAGAAAATTTGATGATATCTCTGACTCTTTGCCTGTGCAGCTACCAATAAACTGCAAGATTTTAAAAAACTCTTGAGTTTTACTTGTTGAATAACTAGGTATCAGTAAACTACAAGTTTTAGAAAATATTTGTAGTTTTTGTTTTAAAACAGCAAGTTTTTTTCTACTTGCAGTTTTACTTATTGCATTACTACCACTAAACTACAAGTTTTGGTAGTAAAACAGCAAGTTTTTTTCTACTTGCAGTTTTACTTACTGCATTACTACCAGTGAACTACAAGTTTTGGTTGTAAAACAGCAAGTTTTTTCTTACTTGCAGTTTTACTCACAATATAACTACCAGTAAACTGCAAGTTTTTAAAAATACTTGTAGTTTTTGTTGTAAAACTACAAGTTTTTGCTGTAGAACTGCAAGTTTTGGCTGTAAAACTGCAAGTTTTCACAAAAACTTGCAGTTTTTTTCTATAAGGGACTGACTCGGCGGCTTAAAACTTTCGCCGAAGGCGTACAAATAAAGATAGCGTTCGGATTTGCGGCATTCGATTCCTTATAAAATTTCGAATCGTACAAGATTTTTTTCAATTTTTTTGCGCCCCCAGGGGGAAAAGCGCGAGGATATTAAAAAGTGTGATTGAAAACAACCTCATTTTGGGGTTTTCGATGAAATAACATCGGAAATGGATCCCACGGATAAAAAACCTTGATTTTGACCACACTCGATAATAGGCGTTCGTTTGACTTCTACGAATTTTTGAAGTATTTTTTACCTACTTTCTTATAATAATATTAAATTAATGCGATTTAATTAGCAGAAATTAAAAGGTTGAATATGTATTTGATGAAAGAAATGTACAGGTAAGTGAAAAATCATTGATTTAAAAAAACGTGAGAATGAGCAAAAATCGCCTATTGTAGCCAAAAGTTCAGTTTTTTAAAACTTTGACCTAAAATTAGACACGTGATTATTTACATATCGATAGTAAGATCTAAGTAGGTACCTATACAGTAGCAAGGTCAAGAAAAAATATTGCAAGAGAATGTGAAATACTAGACTTCCTGAACTTGATGAAATAGTATCAGCATAAATGTACTTAGCATGCAATAATTAAAAGATAAAATTAAATAGGCGCTTGATTAGGAAATCGCTTTAAAGTATTTAGTCAGTTAAATGGAAATTGTATGGTTGATGTTCATTACGTACTGAAAAGAGAATTATTAACTGCCATCATATCATAACTTAACTTAACATCGAATAATTTCGGCAAGACTTAAACTTTATATTCGGAAATTTGTGAAATACGTTCGCCATGAATTTTCAACGGAGTGTGATGTATGTGGTGTTATTCATTTTGCTTGTTTGTTTCTTCGAAATGAATTTGGCAAGGCGACCTGTCAATAAAAGTCGGCCACCCTTCCAACAAAGAATTTTAATTCCGATACCTACATATCGTACTACTACGACTTCAATAATGAAGACGACTATCAATGATGTTACTGCAACAGAAGGGCAAGTTACTAGTGATCAGTTCAATAAATACTTAGATTTGTTTAACCAGGCGAAGAATAGTGAAGAAAAAGCAAGCATATTTCATCAAGTTGTGAAAAACCTCAAAAACCTTACCATGGAAAATAAAAACCTTACCATGGAAAATAAAAACCTTACCATGGAAAACAAAAACCTTACCATGGAAAACAAAAACCTTACAGAGGAAATATACGTTCAGAATTGTGAAAGAGATTATAGAAATGTAGTAAATTTAGTGGAGCAATACTTCATTAAAAATGATACATATGTAAATGAACACTTTGAAATCATAGAAGTAAGGAAAAATCTCTCAATTCGAGAATTTAATAAGATCTATAAATTTGAGAATACTTCAGATACAAAGCAGAGAGATTTTTATAATAAAATGAGCGAGAAGACGAAAGAAAATTTTCGCACCCAGTTCATCAAGGCATATATGAATTTGTGTAAGAGGAATCGCCAATACATGTGGGAATCATTCCTCACATGGTTATTAACAACTTCAGATTGGAAAAATGATAATTTTACTCGTTGCGCTTTACTTCCATTTCATGATGAGCTTGTTAAGGCTTTCAAGCAGGGGTTAACGATAGAGGATTTTGTCTATTGTGTTTTGGCTCATTGGGCGAAAGCTACAGCGGCTGTCAAACAATGGAGAGGGTACAACATAACAGCACGTTACCACCAATTGAAGAAGATGGAATCAGCTTATTCGAAATTTTTCTCAATCGAATCGAAACTACCCAATGGACCCAGTGAAGAGTTGGTTAATCTACGCACAGAATTTTGTGCAGAAATGTTCCGAAGGACCCTAATCCACAACAATGCGTTTGCACCCGATGACATGCGTAAATTAAATTTGATTGGTGTATACGAGAATGATGAATTGGTCTTTGACTGATATAATAATATTCCAATCATAAAATTTCTTTACTTTTTTCCTTTTCAAGTCATTTTGTATTTCAATTTTAAAGCGAGAAAAATTGAAATACAAAATGACTTGAAAAGGAAAAAAGTAATTTTTTGCTCTTCAAACGTAATTTTGCCACGAATTCTCATTATTAGTTCATTCGAGTAGTATTTTTAGCGTAATTTACATTTTTTTAATATTTTGGTTAGGTACTTCAAAAATAAGAAAATCAAAAAATTTCGACATTAGAAGATTCAAATGTTTCTTCTTTTGAAATCTTTGTCTGAATTCGCAATTAAATTTTGAGAATAGGTAGGTAGTTAGGTACCTACTAAAAAAAATCATGTTTATCCATAATTTTTTTATGTTTATGAAATGATGTACCTATGAAATAAAAATGTTTTGATAATGAAAAAAATATGAATATTTATCCTTCACTCCGTAATATTGAATTTTTTCATCATTCCAGCTTCGATTTTGATAGCACCCTTTTTTGGCTTTGAGCAAAAGAGACCAAGAAAATAGATTTTGAACTTGAATCGATAACCCAATACAAAATTAGTTATTCAAAATTTTTATTGAGAGCATGCCCTGATTAGTATAAGATCTGATTTGTGAAGTTTTCACAGATTGGTTTTAGAAAAAAAGAACTTTTTGAAAAAAGAAATGCTCTCTTTAAAATTGGCAGACATCTTGAATACTTTCCTTTGGGGCAAAAAATTAAATAATCAATGATATTTTTGGTTTAAAACATTTTTGCTGGGTAACAGGAAGTTTACCAAAGTATCTGGCTTCCTGTCTCATTTCCTCGGAATACCAAAAAATGGATAATTTAACCATCGCATTAAGTTTCGTTTAAGAATGCATCAAGTATTTACGTAAAATTTATTTATAAAATTGAAAAAGAAGAGAATACGTTTCAGAATTATTCTCTCATTTTACCAATTCTAATTGTAAGATGTTTTTAATTACCATTTTTTGGAACTAAGCTACCTCTTTTAGGAGGTAGATGGTGCACAGTGTACACCTACCTATTCATACACGAGCTTACCTACTAAAGAAAATAAAAGTTGAACCGTGTACCGGTGTACCTTCGTAATAAATATTACGTAAATTTATTAAAAATTGTGATACCGAGAACCCTCGTTGTAAGTACATTATGCACCAACGAAAAAGACCTTGGATGCTTAATTAATTTCACTTCAAAGTGTACTTTTCGTTGGTGTTTGCGATTTTCATTTTAAATAGTACGAGTAACTATCTACCGAGTAAATATGACTTAGGTAGGTGCCTACTACCTAGTTAAATTTGTCGAATTATTTTAATATTCTGTCTGCGCGCAATTGTTGATTAATTTTTAATTCAATTATCACGGCTAAGTACATATCTTGGAAATTATTAAAATGGTGCGCAGACTACGAATTTCAATGAAAATGATTTTAAAAAGAGAATTAATTCGAAGTGCTTACATAATTGACACAGGAAGGATATCTACCATTAAAAAATGAAAATATATTCAATCTCTAGGTACCTATTTTACTTACAGTTTTAATTTTGGTTAAATTGATTTTTCGATAGATAGATAAAATAAGATCATGAATTCCATTTCGTCTAATCGATTGGAATTCACGTTCTTGACGCGATACCGATTTATTATTCATTAAAATGAAGTCAATTACTGTGATAGGTTTAGTTTTCATCGAATTCTTAATTATTTCGTTTTGCTGCGCCACTAAAAGCGATGAAGAATTCCAGGAACTATATGGTATGTTAATAATACTCACGCAAAAAACTTGAAATCAATAATACGTATGCACATTTGCCTAGTTCATAAGAAAAAATCTATAGGTACCGGCGGTACCGCGGAATAACATAAATAAAAGGAAAATACGTAATTGCACGTATGTTACAGATAAGAATAAAGTTCTTTCCAAAGAGATGATTGACTTTGTGAAAGATTTCCCTGAGCATATAATTAAAGACGTAGCAGACCATTTTATTGAGTCAAAACTCGCCAGGATTCAAGAGGAGATGAAAGAGGCTGAACGGAAAGCTGCAGAAGCAACTGTAAGTCAGGATAAAATTCATCTAACCTACAGTATTGTACTGAATTTTGATGAAAATTAGTGAGATATCTCTTGAAAAAATTTCTTTCCCCAGTTTGAACAGGGAAGAAACTAAGCGATTTCAAAATAAAGGTCCTTTGCGGGGAGAAAATGATTTTTCTCAGATTTGCATAGAAAAGGCCATCAGCTGAGTTTTTCAAAAAAAAAAATTCTGTCAGTGGTGCCAACTGCATTTTGATTCACCCAAATTTCGTAAAATTCAAGTTTTTTCGTTTTATTTTTTAGTGAATTCAAGTTGAATTTTATTTTTTGGTCATTTAGGCAAATAAATTTTAGGAAATGCAGAAGGATTTTTTTTTTCAATATTGCCACGAACTGGAATTTCATAAAAATGGCG
This sequence comes from Pseudococcus jackbeardsleyi, assembly GCA_038380155.1. NCBI lineage: Eukaryota > Metazoa > Arthropoda > Insecta > Hemiptera > Pseudococcidae > Pseudococcus > Pseudococcus jackbeardsleyi. The sequence goes on from CM076242.1 coordinate 39,562,634, forward strand.
TGAGTCACAGTGCAGTTGGCATCAGCACTGCTTTACTACCTAATGGAAGATTTTAACGTCATGAATATTTTTTAGGACTCGTTTCCGCACCAATGGTTTCCAGATTAATTTTCATGGACAGAAATGCACACATCACTGTACAAGGAAAGCGCAAAAATTATAATCTGGGCATCATACTCCATCCATACATAGTTCGCTGTGGACCCTGACTAAGGATAGGTAATTTACAATGCAATCTCCCTTGATCAATGAGATGGAAAAAGCACGATACTAATGATGTTGAGCCGTCTTTAATTTTACTCAAAATATGATGAAAATCGAGATTTTATTTTTTTATAACTTATTCTAACATGCCGGTCTGAAGGTCTGAACAAAAAACTTGGAAAAAAATACCTCCTCAAAAATAGGTAAACTCAAATTCATTATCACGTTTGAATGGCTTGTGCGCTTTCCTATGTATTTTTCTTGCGCATTTTTCAAAAACATCCGTAGGTATAAATATCCAACATCAATTGTACTCAATAGCAGGAATCTATTGCATGTCACAGAGACCAAAATAATAACAATGACGTGTAATCTTTCTTTGCGAACAATTATTTATAAAAATAAGAATTTAAATAAGTAATTATAAGTATATATCTACATTTTGCTGAGATGAACAAATGTCGTATTTTCATTAAAATTTTATTCAATCTTGAAATTAGGTACCTACTCTCTAAATTTTAATCAGTTAAAATTTACTTGATTAATAAGCCAAAAGTGTGCAACTGAAGAAATCAGTAAGAATTTTACAGATTTAATCAGTAAATTTTCATTTTTGAATCAGTAATTTTTTTTAATTTCTGAAATGAATCAGTAAAAGTTTTAATTTAGGTACTGATTGAATCAGTCAGTGGCGATTTTCCAAGGGAAGTTGGAGAAGTCAGACTTCCATTGATTTTTCAAAGATTGAGTTTTTTTAAAACCAATTTTTTGGAAAAATACGTCTAGAAAAATAGGTAGATGATTTAAATTAAATTCCATCCTAGAACAATCATAAACTGGATTTCAAGGATCGAAGTCCAAATTCATTCTAATTTCTGCTGCCTCATTTTTTCCGATTCCAAATTTCTTCAACCACTGTAATTTTTTTTCAAAATTGCACCCATTCTCAATTTTTAAAATAAAAGTAAAATCGATTCAAACCAAGTTTTTTTAAACATACTTACCCTATTTTCTTTCCAATTTTGATTTCTGTGTTTTTTTTTCTCTACTTCTTGTTCTAAAAAATTCATAAGTTAGTCAGAAGATAATTTTACAAAAAGATTAAACATGTTATTTTGAGAAATATCGAGAAATATGAATTTGATTTTTTTTAAAAATTCAATTCGGAAAGATTTTGAGAAAATATCAATTAGTATCTATTCGTAAAGAATGTTTTCAAATTCCAACTTCGATTTCTTCAATTTTTTCTAATTTTTCCCAACCCAAAAATGATTGATTTGTTTCAATTCTCAACTCCATGTTTACATTGAGAGATTGAAATAAAATTCCGAAGTAAGTACCCAATACAAATACAAGAGACGTGAACCTATTCAAATTTTCTGTTTTTTTTTTTTTCTTTGGTAAATTCGTAGTAGAAAGGTTTGAAAAATGTCAAGTTTCTTTGAATTTCTTGACTTCCACAGATTTTCCCTTCCAAAATCGCCCCTGGAATCAGTAATTATTAATCACTGATTGAATTAGAAATTGAAATTTTTTCTGATTCATTTCAGTAGTTGAAAAAAATTACTGATTCAAAAATGAAAATTCACCCATTGAAATTGATTCAGTACTTTTTCACTGATTGGCAGTTGCACACTTTTCGTTGTTTAATCAGTGAATTTTCAGTTTTTTGACTGATTCAGATTTAGTAGAGTACCTTGGAAATTCGAATACACAGCGATCAAGAAGTTTTAAAATTTAAATAGATGAATGTTTAGTACCTGTAAATTTTTTTCAAATAAATTTTCTTAAAATTTTTCTAACTTGAATTTAAAAATAGGTAATTCAATTCGTACCTTCTTTATTGAAATTTCTTCCTATTTGAAAACTTTCCTAATAATTCTAAAATATTCCTCGATTTTTTTACCTACAACTTTATGCTTTTCAAAATATCTTCCGATTGAAAAGTTGGAAGGAATTTTTCAGAACACAAAATTTTTTTAAAAATGGAAAAATCGTTGAAAAAATTTAGAGTTGAATTGGAAATAGGATAAAATTTCGAAAAGATTTCCTTATTCTAGGTTAGAATGTAATTGAATTTTTCCAGATACATTTTACCAATAGAATTGGTATGCTTGAGAAAATCTCAATATTTGAAAAAATCAATGGAAGTCTGACTTCCATAACTTCCCTTGGAAAATCGCCTCTGATTCAAAATTTACAAAAATTTTAAAACAATTTAAAAATCAACCTCAACACCTAAAGGCTAAAATTTTCAAACTTGCAAAAAATTTTTAAAAATCGCACTTCAAGTGGAAAATTTTTTTAAAAAAACTGCCATTTTGGTTGGAGATTTTTGACTCGTTCGCCTTCTTAACAAACGAATAAGTTTAGGGTCTAGTCCAGTTTACCACTTTCAATTTGAAAATTTTCTCTTCTTTCAATTTAAAAATGAACTGTAAGCAAATTTTATCAACGTTATTAATTCAACTCTACCCAGACGTTCAATGTGCTTTTTTTATATCAAAAATCAGCTCGCAGTTTCGTTTTTAAAAATCCTATTTTTACCAAACTTCATGTTATTTATCCTTCAACCTTATGCAACAGCTTTATTATTCGATTCGTATAAGGTTTTCGAACCCTATCGACAAAGGTAGCGAGTATTTTCCCAAAATGAAAAGGTGAGCATTATCCGGGCCGCTGTACCGTTTGCCAAATGAAAAATCACAACCGACGTTGAACGAGTTAAAAAAATATCCAAACTGTAGGCGTTTAATGGGCACACACGTTAGGTAATATTTCAAGATAAGGCGTTAATGGTTTTCATATTAGACGAAATATTTGGAACGGTTCGGCTGGTCGCATCTGGGACCGCGACGTCGACGGTAAAAAGCTGCCGAAAAAAAAACCGCCTACATTTCTCGAATAGCTACTTTGAAAGCTTTTCTTTGACGATGTATAGATATAGGTAAGATCACGCGTCGAATGGTGTTTCATTTATCATAGTAAAAGCCAACTACTACATATTAAAAGGCTGTAAATTAATTTATTTGTCACGTCCTTTTTTTCTTTCTGGTCGTCGCTCCGAATGACAGATGTGAAACTGAAATTTTTTTCAACGTTTCTTATACGTATACCCGAGGAAAGTTTTAATTACTTTTTCTCTGCGAGAATAGAAGTGTCTTTTAGAATAATCTTTTTCTTCTTTTTTTCAGTTAAAAAACAGCCCGAATATGCAAATTAGTAATGTCGCGTAGTTTTGCGCTTTGAGCACCGAGTGTGGGCTGCGAAGGTATAGAATTTTTCCAGCCTTGCAATAAGCGACGCTCACGGCGGAGTGTTTCAAATAATGAATTGTTTTCACGGATGAAAATACCTACCGTTGGCACCTAAAATAGACGATTAATTTTTATGTCCAATAAAATTACAAATATGCAGACAACTCGCTACGAGTGTATAGGTTTAGGTACTCAGACTCACGGTACGGTACATTGTAATCGAAATAGAAATAGGTGGTGTTTTATCTGCTGTAAATATTACGCCTCGTGTAGGTCTAGGTACCGTAGGCAGGCATCGTCTACGCTGCGATCCGGTCAACCGTGTGATTCGACTAAAAACAATTATTGTAATTAAAATGTCTTTATAGTCGATATATTTTGTGCTAATTAAACGGATTATTTACGATGTGTTTTACATGCAGCGATCGTTATAAACCGAAGTTATCCGACGTATAAATTACATTGATGAATTTTCTCGACGGCGAGGCCTCGTCGTGTGGTTAAAATAATACATACGAATGATTTTGATTCTTGGATGTTATATTTTCATCGTGGTTGTTGAGAATGAAGCGAAAAAAAATCTGAAATTCTTCAGTGTGGCCAATGTTTCTTGTTCTTTGGGAATTTTGATGAGGTATTGTGGTTTTTTTGAGAACTTCGTCCATTCAAATTATTACTTAGCCTGCTGTGGTCCCTTCGAGTGGAACTTTGAATCTTCAAAAAAACAATTAGGTTAGAAAAAATATCATTTTTCGTAGATTTCAAATTTGTGAAGCTTTCAATAGAAATTTGTTCGGTAATGAGTTGGAGATTTCCGAGGTCAATATAAAAAAAAAACTCTAAGGAGCAAAAACCTAAATTTATAGCTGCCTAGATCAATTTTCACAGCTCCTGAAAAATTGAAAATATTGTGGTAGAATGAAATTTTGACGGAGAGGGTTTAGAAGTAGAGGAACTTCAGGCAGGATCAGGATGCGTCGCACCGTGCCATCCTGAATCAAATAGTTTGCTAATTAAATTCAAATTTATTAAGTCATATACCTATACCAAAGTTTTGCAAAAAATTAAAGTACCTACAAGCATTTTCCCTTCAATCTCGCTGGAAAATGCTTTTTTATGTATTTCTTTTGAAATTTTTTGAGAAACAGGATGAAAAATACCATAGGGCAAGATACAAACAATAAGTAAAGAAGTGATGAAAACTGATGAATTTTTTCGTTAAATTTACAATCTCACAAGAATATCAATCTGGAGCATGTTTAGTGTCATGATAGATGGCTTTTTCAGAAAAGTAATTTGCATGAATTCTGAAAACGTTTTGCATAAATTCTTCAAAAGTCCTGCGTAAATTCTGTCAAAATGCTGCATAAATTCTACAAAAATCTTACATGGATTTTACAAAAATCCTGCATAGATTTTACAAAATTCCTGCATAGATTTTAAAATCCTGCATAGATTTTACAAAAATTCTATACATGGATTTTACAAAAATCCTGCATGAATTGTGCAAAAATCCTGCAAAAATCTCTTATGCATCCTGTTCTAATTATGAGAAAATCCTGCAAAAAAAATGTACAATATGAATTCGAAATATTCTGCAAAAAATTCTGTATGAATTTTTCGAAAGTTCTCGACGAAATCTGTGAAAAATTGTGCATAAATTCTGCGAACAATCCTCAAAAAATTCTGCGAAAATTTTGCCAACAATACTAATGTATATGAATTTTGCAAAAATTCTGCATGAATTTTGACAGGAAAAAATTCTGCATGAATTTTGGTAAATTTTACATGAATTTTGGTGGAAAAAATTCTGCATGAATTTTGGCAGAAAAAAATACTGTATGAATTCTTCATAATTCTACAAAAAAAAAAATGCGACGCGAATTCTACAAAAATTCTGGATAAATTCAGCAAAAAATGCCGCATAAATTCTCCTTTCAAGTAAGTAGGCACTGAATTTTACAAAAATTCTGAAAATTCTACTCGAATCCAGTAAAAAAATACTACATGAATTCTGCAACGATTCTGCTGAAAAATTCTACAAAAATCCTACATACTTAATACATGAATTTTACGTGAAAAAAAAATACCAAGTACATTCATGAATTCTGTAAAAATTCTGCTCGAATTCTATAAAATATGCTGCAAACCATTCAACAAAAATTCTACAAAAATTCTGTCCAAATTCTACGGAAAATGCTGTATGAATTCTGCAAAAATTCGGCAAAAAATACTGCATGAATTTTATAAAAATTCTATGTGATTTCTAAAAAATATTCTACCCGAATTCTACAAAAATTCGTTGTGTTTTGCATCCTGCTCCATTTTCAATTTATGGTACATCTTTCCCGACTTACCTACGCTGTGTTTCTTTTTAAGCAACTGTAAGTACTGAAAAGCAAATATGGGGGAAAGTACCTACCAAACAAATATGCTCGGAGAATTTTATTGATTGCAGTTTACTAAAAAATTCCTCATTTGCTTGGAATAGCAAAATTTGATTTCAAGGGGTCAATGTTGAGCCAGGATCAGAATCTCATTGATTTTTCAAGATGATGATTTCTCATTCAAAATCGGTCTAAAAACAGGAATACCGATTTGAGCAGCAAAATTTTCTCAACATCATTCTTTTTAATTTGTCCCAATTCAAAACTTTAAATTTATTAAAAAAAAAAAAAAAACTACGCTGAATTACTCGATAAACTCAGACTTTGAAAGTTATACAAGCTATCCCTGGAATCAAGCTTCATTACAAAAAAAAAAAAAAATAGATATAAATAAAGTAAAATAAACTCAGACTCTAAATTCATGAAAAGAAATTGGTAGGTATATACGGTCTATTAAATCGTATCTGGGCAAATATTTATTTTATAATTCGCTAACTTTGATGTTCATTTTTTCAAAAAGGTTTTCCGTCCAAGATACGATCTTGAAAATAACGAAATTAAAAAATAAATAAGACAGAGCTACCTAAAAAAATACCGACGACTTTTAGTTTGTTCTATCTAAAAAAAAAAAAGAAAGGAAAAAAGAGTCGAAAATTTCACAATACGAAAACACAAATTGATAAATTTTTCACGCAGGTAATTGAATTTTTCACATTTTCTAACCAGGCTGAGAAGTACCTACGCATTTCAGCGATGTCAAGGACCTGTGGAGGAATGCAATGCGAATTGTGATGTCGGTGATGAGAAATTTTTCGCTGACGTGAAATTTTTGCAACTCATCGTCTCGATGAAATCGTCGTTGTCGCGATTTTTTAATGCGAGTAGGTAGATGGTACGGAGTATCATTTGATGTTGTGTAGGTACTAGGCAGACGCGAGTCAAGGGCATATTTGAAATGCCATAGTGCCTTATACTCTCCCGGTATTGAAATTAAAAATATGGCGGATATTGTTGTGAATTTGAATTTTGAATTTAATCGTGGACGAATAACTGGAATAAAAATTCCACTCGTAGTCGATTTCAGTTTGCACTTCTCATAGAAACGAAAATTATTATTGTAGACGTAATTTTATTAAACGAGAATAAAATTACATAATAAATGGTCGAAGACCGGAAATTATTAAACGATTAATTGACACGTCGCCGATTACAACAAGAATGAATTCTCCGTGAGATTCATTCGCGATTTAACGAAGAACGAGATTTTTTTGGACGCAGCCAATTAATTTTAAATAACAACAGCCGCGTACATTCGGATTTAGCTTAAATTTTAACGAGATACGCGATCGCGAGTAAGGGGCAAAAAAAAAGAAAAAAAAAGCAATATTCCAACACCGCCCCTCGGACAAAAAAATATTAGCCCGAAACTTCGTTCAAGCAAAAGCGAAACAAAAAATTTTACTCAGGCGCAAAATTTCGAGTAGTAAAAAAATATTAAATTCCGAAAATCTCCTTCGTCAGACGATCAAATACGACTCTACCGGTCGCCTTAGTGAGTAGATCGGCTAAGTTATCATTCGTCGAGATCTTTTGTAAATAAACAGATCCTTCTGTTATCAAACTCCTGACATGATGGTACGATACATCGATGTGTCGTGTACGTTTTGATTCATTCGTGTTTGCAATTGAAATTGCGGCTGATGAATCACAGAAGATCGGAATCGTAGTTATATCGATGGAAATCGTACGTAGAAATTGAATCCATGAACTAGCCTGTTTGCCAGCAATTGACAAAGCAACATACTCCGCCTCAGCGGATGAGGTAGACACGCAATTCTGTTTCTTTACAAACCAATCTACAACATTACCATTATGTGTCGTAATCAAACCGGTAGTTGACTTACGGTCTAATGTATCACCGGCAAAATCGGAATCACAATAAATACGAACCGGGTGAGTTACATTACGCGTGTTACATTTTCGATAGATTAGTTTACGATTCGTGGTAGATTTTAAATATCTCAAAATTCTAATCGCGTATTTATAAATTTCAGCATTCGCCACATGCTGGTATCGGCTCAAGAAGTTTACGGCGAAATTAACATCCGGTCTCGTTCCACGTGCGATATAAGAAAGAGAACCGAGAAGACCTCTTACCTTGGATTCATATTTTTTTTCAAGTACCGGATTTTCGATGCGGAGACCAGTTTCCATGGGCGTTGCTATCGGATGAGAGTCTTCGAGTTCGTATTGTTTAATTAAAGCTTGAATGTACATATTCTGGTGTAAATATGTGATACCGTTTGTACTTGTACGATCTATTTCTATGCCCACGAATTTTGTACTTTCTCCTAGATCCCTGATACCGAACTCGAGATTTAATTGTTCGACGAGCCAATCGATAAGATGATTATCGTATCCTGTGATCAGAAAATCATCTACGAAGACGATAAATATACACCGGAGAACGTCGCCGTCGCTATTTATGAAAACACACGGATCACAAGCGGATTGTACGAAACCAAGTTTATTAAGGAAGTCTTTTAAGCGTTTGTTCCATCGATTTGGTGAAGTTTTAAGGCCATATAAGGACTTTTTAAGTACAAAAATCGTGTTTTTACTTCCAGGTATTCCGGGCGGCGGTTTAAACGCGATTTTTCTCGATGCTTCACCGTTTAAAAACGCAGTAGTGACGTCTACTTGGCGCAATTGCCATTCATTTAGCGTAGCAATATTTACGATAGAACGGATGATTGACGATTCGACTGTAGGAGCATAGACTTCGTTGAGCTCGTAGGTATGCGTATCCTTGTAACCACGGAGCACAAGACGAGCTTTAAATTTTACAGTATGTTGAACTGTGATTTTCTTACGTAGTACCCATTTAGTATCAATGATAACAAAATCGGTATTGCTCAGATCATCTACGGTCGATTCATACCAGGTATCTTTGAAGATCAAAGAACGTAGCTCTTCGTTTATGGCTTCACGCCATTGCTCGCCTTCCGGTCCGTTTACAGCTTCATCGTATGTTAATTCGCGATCGTTTTCTGTAGTTACAAAAGCCGAGTAATTAATGAATTCGTCGTCATCGTTGACGTTTATTTTATTCGCGAGGTTTGTTTTATTTCGGGTATCGAATGCTAGAATTTGATCGTCGATTTTAATTAATTCGTCATTTATTTCAGTTTCGATCGTAATATTTTTGATTTCTGTTACATTCGCGTTGTTATTGATTAAACTCGAGTAGAGCCTATTTTCATCGAATACGACATTTGACGATACATGAACTTTATCATTGGGCACATCTAGTAGCACATAGCCACTGTCTGTGTAACCAACGAGCATTAATTCGCGAGATTTAGGATCGAATTTCTTACGTTTATTTTTTGGAATATAGATTTTCGCGATGCAACCGAAGACTTTTAGGTAATTATAATTTGGCTCACGATTATGCCATCGAAAATATGGAGATTTGTTATCGTTGGCTGTGTGCGGTAATCGATTGTATACAAACGTGGCCGTATACACTGCGTAGGGCCAGAACTTTGAATCGAGTTTAGCGTCGAATAAAAACGCACGGGCTTTTTCACAAAGCGATCTTATAAAGCGTTCGGCCGTTCCGTTGTGCTCTGGCTCAAAGGGCTCTGAGGGCACGAGCCTCATTCCGACTTGTTCGACGATCTCACGAAAATGCCCTCCGAGAAATTCCGCGGCGTTGTCGCAACGAACCGATTTAATGTTTTTGTTCCAGAAGTTGGAAACGATCTTCTGGTAACTGTCAAAAAAATACCCAACCTCGGACTTTTCGGTCATAGCGTACGTGACGGCAAAACGTGTGTAGTCGTCAATAAAAACCGCGATAAATCTTTCGTCGTTCAATGATTCGTTTACAGGACCTACAATGTCCACATGGATCAGATCCAGTGGTTCTACGGCGCGATGACGACTTTCGTTATACGATCCGCGAGTTTGTTTCGCACGTGAGCAGGTATCACACTCGCTTATAGTCGGGCATTCGTGTAAATTAAAACCAGGTATCTTATACATGACCGAACGACTAGGATGACCTAGTCTACGATGCATCATTGCATTTAAAGCAAAGTCATACGAGACTGAGTTATCGTTTATCAAAAATTTAACCGTGTATAGACCGTTAGGCTGAACAGATACATCAGCTAATTTTTCGCGTGAATCTCTGTGCACGATTTCAACATTTTCACTAATAATTAAATCGTAACCTAATAAGCGTAATTGATTTGCGGAGAGCAGATTATTGCTCAAGTCGGGCACGTAGCTCACATTTTTCATAAGATATTTAACGTTGTTAAAATTAACGATATTAAGATTACCAGTTTTTTCTCGTTTAATTGCAGTTTTACGTTTTGCAACAAAAATTTCAGCGTTTTCGGTCACCGGCTTTTCATCGACGAGAATTCCATCGACGTTAATCATATGGCACGACGCTCCTGTATCGATAATGAAGGTGATTTCACGTTGACAGTCAGTAGCTAAAGCAGCTTCGTTGTTAGCGTTCAGTGTCGTTGTTGGAGTTTCGTTTGTTGTATTTACTGTCGCCGAGAATTCGTCGTTTACTGTATTCGTCGTTTCCTGACTCTCGTCATTCGTCGCTGTTACCGTCGTTTGCATCGTCGCCGGAGCTTCGTTAGCCATATCAAAAGCAGCCATCATAACTCGTGGCTTAGTGAAATCGTTGGTGGGTGGCGGTGGTCTCGTTGATGTAGACACGTTCGTATTCGCCGGACTCGTACTGGCTCCAGTGCCATTGCTTCGTTCGCCGTTGACTTTGTCACCGTACCGTGGGCAATATTTACCGATGTGCCCGTGACCATTGCAGCGAAAGCACTTTACATCTGCTCGTGGTGACGTGTTCTGGCGAAAACTGCCGGGGTTCCGACAATTTTTTCCAAGATGTCCAAACCTTTTGCACTTGTAGCACTTGGGTTTGGATTTTTCTGGGCCCCGACGGTCGTTGGTGGAGGCAGCAGCTAACGCAGTACCGCGATTCGTGTTGTTCGCATTCGTAGATGTCGACGCTTCATCGTCGTCGCCGACGAGGAGATCCCTTAGGATTTTTGGGTCGGCGGGGACGGCATTTAAAATGACCTGAGCTGCGCTTTTGATGTTACTCCATTTCTCTTTGCGAAGTCCGGTTTTGAGAAATGAGAATTCTTCGGATTTGCTTACCGGAAAGCCAGCGTTGACGATGTCGTTCGTGAGCTTTTGCACTTGGTTGCAATATTCGGTCGTCGATTTGAAATTATCCACGTCGATCCTAGCGAGTTTCCCCCTGGCGGTGATGGCTTTAGCTTCATTCGGTTTTTCGAATTTCTGGTCAAGTTCTTCCATTAACAGACGGGGGTCCTTTTCTTCTCGTACGATACGTAAGACGGAATCATTTACATGGTTAATAATCTCGTTATATGCACGGCATTTTTCTTTTTCAGATGCTGTGTTGTCGACGTCCAAAGTTTTTCCAAGATCTTTTGAATTCAGAAGAGCCTTGATTCGTTTCCTCCAAATCACGTAGTTGGAACCAGTGAAAATTAAGTGCGACGGAATTGTAAATGAGGAAGAGTCTCCTGATGCCATATCGTCGTTTTCAGATGATTCGTTGTCGAAAATTACGTCTACGTTATCGTTTATGGCGCCGTTACCAGATGGATCGTCGTTAGCGTCGTCGTTACTTTTAGCGTCGGAGAATTCGTCGTTGGCCGTAGACGTCGAAGGAGTATCGTTTTTCTTCTTGGGTCGACCTCGTTTCTTTTTTTTTAATTTTGGCTTTTTCTTTTTTTCAGTTTCTGGCGGAACAGGGAAGCCACGAAAGTCTTCGCTATCGCTGTCGTCGTTGCGGTCGTTATTATCACCACGATCGCGTCCGATTACGTTAGAAAAGCCACGAAGTAGCATTAGCTACGTAGAATCGCGAATCGGGTAACCACGCTCTGCTACCATGTTGTGAATTTGAATTTTGAATTTAATCGTGGACGAATAACTGGAATAAAAATTCCACTCGTAGTCGATTTCAGTTTGCACTTCTCATAGAAACGAAAATTATTATTGTAGACGTAATTTTATTAAACGAGAATAAAATTACATAATAAATGGTCGAAGACCGGAAATTATTAAACGATTAATTGACACGTCGCCGATTACAACAAGAATGAATTCTCCGTGAGATTCATTCGCGATTTAACGAAGAACGAGATTTTTTTGGACGCAGCCAATTAATTTTAAATAACAACAGCCGCGTACATTCGGATTTAGCTTAAATTTTAACGAGATACGCGATCGCGAGTAAGGGGCAAAAAAAAAGAAAAAAAAAGCAATATTCCAACAGATATGATGATGATTTTTTTTTTCCAAATTGATTAACAAATTATTTTTTGGGAAGACGGTGCATTTTGAAAATTTTTTCAATAAATTCGTCAATAATTTTCCATAAGATTAAATTCTTTTCTGTTTTCCCTCCGTATCCAGATTGCATCTATATTTTTTTTTGTTTATGAAATAAGTAAGGTAGGTGGATATATTTTTTTGGGCCAATTTTCAATTTCGTTTTTGTCTTTTAAATGATTTACGATGGTAAGAAAAAATTAGATATTATAATGAAAAAGATTTTAAAAAACATGAGGTACATACCTACTACCTACCTACTCAAGATATGATTTTATATTTTTTCTGAATGTAGTTTAGTTCCTTTGCTTAATTCTTCTTAATTTGGCTATTGAAAAAAAAAAGTATTTTTTAATGGCCTAAGTAGGTAAATACCTTAAGTTGGATTTTTTTTCATTTGGCTGGCCAATTTTTTTGTATAAAAATGGTTTGGTTTTTTATATTTTTCTGTACTTAGAGAGCTTGTTTTATTTTTTGAAGTTTTTTTTAGCTGTCTGAAGTTACTTTTTTATTGCACTTTTTAAAAAAATTAGCTTTTTGTCTTTTGAAAATGTTTTATTTTTTTGGAAGAGGGATTAAGGTTCCGATTTTTGGCTTTCTTTGAAGTTTGGAAAAACATGCTGATGCGGTATTTTTGATTCAATGTTTTATGGCTGGGAGAGTAGATTTTTCACAATAAAGTTCAACTTAAATGGGGGGGGGGTAACACCAACTTTTTTTTGAATGTTTTTTAGACATTGCAATTGCATATTTATTTTTTTGAATTTCAACTGGTTTTTCTGGTTTTTTCCATAAATGAATTTTTTTTTTCTTGACAACGCTCAACTTGTTTTTTTTTTAGGGAATTTGTTTTTGTTTGTAAATTTCAATTTCTTATGAAGATAGAAAAACAATCTTTGAAAAAGGACTTCATTTTCTTTGTACTTTTATTTTTTTCTGAAAAATGCTCAATTTTCGTCTGGTTCCAGTTTTTAGAATTTAAAAAAAAATAGAGAATCGAACAAAGAATAATTGCAAACACAAAGTGACGTAAGACATAACCCTCGAGGTATTGCATCAGTACGATTCTAACAATGGGATCAAGATCAAATTGTTCAAAACATTTAGTAGGTACCTACTTATTCATAGGTTCAAAAACGAGGAACTTTAATGAGTAAATCTGGATTATGAAATCTCTATCTGATACAACCAGGGACGTAGCCAGGGGCTTAGGAGTCTGGACCTCCCCCTTGAGGTCGAGAATTTTTGTGGAAAATGTCTTTTTCAGACATTAGAAAATTCAATTTTATCAAAGCTTCGCCCTCGCTTCGCTTAAGCATCAACAAAATTATTGAAAAATGTCTTTTTTGTGCATTAAATATCCAATTTTTCATATGTTTCGCCTTGGCTACTCTTGGGCGTGAATCAAATCGCTATTATATGAACTAATTTCCCGGGAAAAAAATTAGATCAAATTGGATCTGAAAAATGGCGCGATTCAATCGGATTCACACGAATCCAAATTGATCTAATTTAAGACATTTTCACCCTTAAATTGAGAAAAATTCGATTCAATTGAATCTTTTCAGATTTTTTTGGATCCAACTGGATCTAATTGGATCCTATTGAATCTAATTTTATATGTAACTCTGCCAAATTTATTATCCGATTGGATCCAAGAAGATACAATTGGATCCAAAAAGGTATAGACAGATCCAAAAAAATGAAATTAGATCCAAAGAGATGCAATTATAGATCCGATTTTTTTTTTCAATTTAGAGAGAAAAATGTCTGTAATTGGATCAATTTTGATTTATTATTCACTTGTATCCACTTGGATGCGATTGGATCGCGCCATTTTTCGGTTTCAATTGGATCTGATCGGATCCAATCGGATCCAATTGGATCTAATTTTTTCCCCGTGTAAGACTAAAGTGCGAAAAAAAAGTTCATTTTTACCACTCCCTCTTCCTCTCCTTCCCAAAAATTTCTCGTTTTTCAAATCTCTGTACTTATTTTGCAGACACCCAAAAAAAAGCTTCCGATGCCACTGGTTCAGACATCCCCCCACCCTTAAGACGATTCTGGCTACGTCACTGGATACAACTAAAAAATCCCAGTTTCTCAAATTAAAAATAATTTCATCTATTGGTAATAAATGATAATTTATCAAGTGATTTCCAAGTTCAGATTTTTTCAACCCCAAAGTTTTTCAATTTTTTCAATACAATTCATTTTTCAAATTTGTACCTACCAAATTTTTAATTTTTTCCTGGGAAGAAATTTTTAATTTGAAAAAATCAGATCAAATTCGTAAATTACCGACTAAATTTTTAAAAAAAATGAATGTTGAAAAAATTTAAAAAACATATAAACGAGGTATTTGAAAAATTTTGCTGACAGGAAAATTTTAAAATTGGATACAGTTTAGAAGAAAATTAGAATTATAGAAATTGAAAAAATTTGAGCTTGGAATAGATTCGGTCTTGGATTGTACAAATTCGAGGTAATGATTTCATTGAAATTGGAGGCTGTTTTATTCGACTTGATTTTTTTAAAAATCCATTTTCAAACCGAATAGGTAAATCAGAGATACTTATTTCAAAGGCAGGACCCAGATGAAAATTAGGCGGAGGGACAGAACAGTTTACTTCATTCAAAAATGACCAAATTTTTTATGGATTCAGTCAACGAAATTGAAAGTGATCAACACAATGAGAAAAATTTACCAAAATTGGCAAAGATAGGAATTTAATTTATGGCCATCTACTTACAACATCGGTAAGTAATATTTTCTAATCGTCGAAATTTTAATGCAAGCACATATTTCGTGAAAGAAAAATTTTCACATTTCAAAGCTATCGTCTCGTTTTCTTCTATTGTCCAAATTTTTCAATTTGATCTTCCACAACCATCTCTTTCCTTCCTCCTTCCTCGCTCCTTTTCCTCTGTCCAAAACGAATCCACGAACCGCCTTCATCCTTGGAGCATACCTGCTGAAGACGTATTATTTAAAAATTCCGTCTCGTAACGCTTATAAAATATTTCGCAGCCATTTGGATAATATTCTGCGGCCACGATGCGGTCTACGAGTACACAATGAGATAACCCCGTCGTGTAGGAGGAAACGTCGAGAAAAATTTGGCTAAAACGGATATTCGTATGCAAGTCGTATTGCTTTCGTATTGTATTTGCACAAAGAAAAATATTCTGCTGGTAGCAGTTTACCGCCCAAACATCGAACAAAAGACGAGCAATATGGTACCTTTTTATTTATGTTATATTATGAACTACATTAATGAGAGTTTTACGATGTTGAGAAAAAAATTTCCCAAGTTTTATCGTATTCCAGCCAACCGTCGTCTGCGAAGAATATTCTGATTTTTTTTCTCGCTTTTCGAAGGGGTCGGTTGAAAATACGTTTTTCTCTCTTTGGGTTATCCCTAAAAATCTATTTATGCAAAAAATTAGGCAAACTGACCCTCTAAACCGAAGTGAGCAGATTAAACGTGAAGTGAAATATTGTACGGCCGAAATTTAATACTCGAGTTGGGCGATATCGTTGGTTAAGTTTATGCGGATGAATATTTTTCACTGTTGAATTTCTCAGAGTCGGAGAAGGGAAAACTTTAATAATTGTGTACATAATTTAGAAAATTACCAGGCCAAGTTTTATTATTGGTCGAGTGTGGAAAATATCTAAACTTTGGATGATTTAGTATTTCGAAACGTAGGTCTACCTTGAGTGGGTACAGTTTGCGAGGTTGACGATGAAGGGAGCACCCGCTGCATGTGACAGCAGCAATGAAACCGAGTTAACAATATTACAATATGTTCGCGGATATTGGTTTCATATTTGATGACATTTTCAATTTAAAGGTACTGCTCTGAAACGTGTATATTTCCAATGCAGAGGTGCAACGATTATGATTATAATCGATTATAAACGATTTTTATCCCCCGATTAAAATAATCGAATGAACATCGATTAATCGGCGATATGTAAACAAAAGTTTCAAATTTGTTTTGATTGGTCAAATTATATGTGACGTAATTTTTTTTCTAATCAAAACAATTTGAGTTTTCAACGTCACATATCTCTGACCAATGAAGAACACTCAAACTTTAGGGACCGATTAATCGATTATTAATCGATTATTTCCGATTATTTCAAAATAAAAATCGATGTAGCATCGATTACACATCGTTGCATCACTGTTCCAATGTCAGCGAATATGATAGAATTTCCTACGTACGTGGGCAGTGTATAGCTCGGTACAATCGACAAGCCAGTCTCGCTTATTAAGTTTCTAATTACAATAAATTCTGCTTTATTCCCCGCTCGTCGAGACGCGCATTTTCCTGTGGAAAAAAAAAACGCGTACTAATCAAACGCATTGTACGATGCGCTCTCGTGTTTTCAATTTCGCCTGAATAAACAGAAAAACAACTCGACCGAGGTTTTTTCCCTCGCTTTTTTACGATTCCGCTCGCGAAAAATAATTTTTTTCTGAACGTTGTGTTTTCCTTTGTTTTCGATCGTTTATTTTAAAACGTTCGGCGGGCTGGAGGAAAAAAATCCATCGTACTGGTTTACAGGAGCAATGTATAGAATACGTTGGTATTTTATATTACGAGTGTTTTGAATTTCTAGCTGGAAATAGGCTGCGGAGTTCACGTGTCGTTTATCATCGAAATTGACATTTTATAGATGAAATATACCCTAAAATGGTTTTTCTTGCTGGTACGATAGGTACTGTGTGTGTAGTCAGCTTACCTGTTAATGTCACTTTCTAGCTTTTTCAAGAAAATTTACAGGGTATGTGGTAATTACGTATTGCGAGGAGGTAGAGATAGGTGTTTTCTAAAGCTATGCTCGTCAATTTTAATAAAATTATTAGATAAATAATACGATTAGGTAGGTACTGTATTTATTCGCGTACAGAAATCTGCCAACTCCCTGCCTGCCTGTGAAGATATGGTGGCTTAAAATGGAATGCGTGTAATGTAAGTAGGTTGATTTATGCACGATAATGTCGATTTGATACGTACACGTGCATAGGAAGTAGAAATTTCTCGTAGCTTTGTGCTTTGTTGCCAAACAGGGTGTTCATCAATTGACTCATAGGAATAAAAAGCTTACCAGCGTTGTCTGTGTTAAACTGTATTTTGTATACGACATTCGTAGCCGCACTAGTGGCAACACTGCACCGCCTATCGGTTGTGGTGAGAGAGCAGCGCAGCTGTCTTGCTCGCTCTCACTTCGCAGAACTACCTGAACTCGTCCGCATCTCTCGGTCTCCGTCTGATACGTGACACTTATGTATTTCTTTCTCGTGCTCAATACAGTGATTATCCCACGTTATATTGGTGTTATTATTTCTATTTGATATATTTGGTATGTATCCTACTACAAGTCTATCATGGTAAGCAGAGCGTGTGAGACGGTTATCCGGCTGGCCTTTGTCGTCGGGAGCGTTTCTCACCTCTGATAATTATTTATTTATTTTTATCGAATTTTTATTGCTTTCATCAAGTGGCTTAATTTAATTCTCGCGTAATTAATTCTATTCTGTGTGATTTTTCATGTTTCCATGCGCGAGTCAATGCCGAAAAATATGCCGAAATGTGCCGATTTTTTATTGAATAACTGTGAAATTTTTTCCGAATTTGCTTACACCAAAATGCCGATTATTTTTCTTGAATGCCTGTAAAATGTTTCTGACGTAATTCAGTCGGGCTTGGCTTAGATTGATTATTTTTTAGCACGTTTGAAACTTTGATTATTTTTTTGTACGTTTGAAACGTTGATTATTTTTTAGCACGTTTGAAACGTTGATTAATTTTTTAGCACGTTTGAAACGTTGATATAATTGCTTAGATCGATATTATGGCATTAGAATATCTGTGAATTTTCCTTTTCAAATATGTACAGTTTAATATTGTTATCACTAAATCAAATAATAGTTTAGATCGGCTCCAGTTACATACAGTTAATTTGTTTTGATTATGCCAATGAATAGTTATGTGAATATACATTTAGATTGAAATTTATTAATGGCAAGTTATTAATTCGGCAAATATTATCAGCTTAGATCGTTTATAATTAACGGATTTTTATCGGCTCAGATTGTCAAGAATCAATGAAATATTATCAGCTCCGAACGTTTTTCAAATGGATATCACATCGGCTTAGATCAATTCAGAAATAATGGAACAGTATTAACCCAGAATTGTGTACAAGTAATTAAATATTATTGGCTTAGATCGTTTACAAATAAATTCAATATTACTGGCTTAGATCGTTCACATTTAATAATTACCAGCTCATATCGTTCATAATTAGCCAAATATTATTTTAGATGGTTTAGAAATGACCGGACATTATTTGCTTAGATCGTTCATAATTGGTCAAATATACTGCCAGCTTAGATCGTTAATGAATAATATGATATTAGATCGTTGACATGTGATAATATCGGCAGACTTTAATAGATACATGATGAAATAATACAGCTTAGATCGTGACTACTGAATAATTTGATTTAATGTTGACGTTTTACCATTTTAGAAAGAATTTTCTTACACCTTGGATAATTAGCATATTGGCAAATAGATCGTTGAAAGATAAATGGACCATACCAATGAAGTATCAAAACAGATTATCAAGAAATGGATTATTAGCTTTGATCGTTAACACAGGTTTACCTCAATTATTAGCTTAGAACCAATTATTAATATCTGCAAAGTTCCTTTGTTTTAGATCGAAAAATTAAATACTGGCGAATTCTTATCAGTTTAGATCGGACCTCAAATCCAAGGAGGCGAAGTTTATCATATTAGAACGGATTTCAAACTTTCAATATGGAACAAGTTCAGTACCACAAATGAAGTCCAAGTACAACAGTCAAAATTTATTAGCTTAGAACGAATACCTGTGTGGTTCATAATTAAATTTAGCTTAGATTGAATGAAATACCTGTGTGGATTAGAACCAAATTCAACTTAAACCGAAAATTTGTGTCAAAACCCTGTGGGATTTAATAAATGAATTTGCTTAGAACAGAATATATATTTAATAACGGCGCATTTTAGACCGGATTTCTTGGCCAACAGGATAAATTTTTCACCATCTTAGAACGAATTCCAATCACTCAACAGTCAATGACGTCATACCACCAGAGCTACGTTGCCAGGAAAACCCACAACAATGATGAAGAATGCGAACGTCGGCCGAGCTACGAGAACCCTTATCGCCTGCTATCTGTTACCTGCTTCACGAGTACAATGGAACCAGACGACGACGACGGAGTTATTTTAGATCGGGAAAAACCCAATGAAGAAATCCTGTGTTGGCTTATCAAGTAGATAAAATTAGATCGAGACGCCAAAGTATTTTATTTAGACGTGGGCAAAACCCAACGAATGAATTTTATCCTTATAATGTTATCTTTCAAAGCCCTTATATGGAATCATTACGTTGATATTTTAGATCGGTGGATGTTTCCAAACCTTGATAATGGAATTTTAGTTTGATGACTCAATACTGAATAGTGCCAAAAACGTTATCTATTATAATCCTTATATGGAAATCATATTTTAGATCGATGGAGATGTCCGAACCTTTATTGAAAATTTTTGATCGATGACTCATACTAGCAATAGAATTTTAAATTGATAATGAATGTCTTTTGATGACTAATACTTTAGAATGATGTATATACCTGCTGTAACCTTTGTAAAGGTGACGTTGAAATTCCAGAATTATGACTCAAAGCTTAGAACGATGTATATTATTTTGATTTAGCTAGAAATTTTAGATTGATGACTGATATCATTTGAAATTTATACATGCTTAGATTGGTGACTCATTTTTGATATGCTTAGAACGATGACAAATATAGTCGAAAGACTTTAAATTATTTATGAATTGGCATGTTTTAGCAATGATTATTTAGATCGATATTTTGAAATAGTACGCTACCCAATGTGGAAAATGGAATTTGTGCATTGTTTATCCATATACTCAAAAAGCCTATTGCAAAGGTGGGTTTCAGTGAATGCATAGATAGCAACATTTGAATATTAAACGAATATTAAATCAGCTATTTAAAAGCTTTTAGATCGATTAGTTGGAATTATTACTGAATTTTAGACCCGCTCATTAAAGCGATTATTGATTTTAGATCGGAAATTTGAAAATTATTATTGAATTTTAGATCGAATGAATTGGAGTTTATTAAAACCTTTCATGGTCTCCAGTGGATCGAAAAATTGAAAATTATTGAATTTATTGCTAATTACACAGATCTTAGATGTGGAGTTTTCTAAAACCCTACGTGGTCTCCAAATATAGGCCTTCTAGATCGTAAATAAATATTTAAATTTCTGAAAACGATGCTAAGTTGATACGATTTGCTATCTGATGCTACTGTATTTAAGATTGATCTGTACGTACGCCAGACAATCAAATATTGAGATAATTCACTGAAATTCGCGGGTGGTTTATTTGGTGCGGTGGTAGCTGGGCGAAACGCAGGCTATCAGCAATCCAAATAAATCAGTACAGTATAGAAACAGTATGCGAAACGCTACCTAGTATATACTTGCCGTAAGTTTTTAAGAGCTCCATACAGACTTACGCTCGCCATATTGAAGTGACTCCTGTTGTACTGATATTTTTGAAAATGAAATGCCTGTGTGGACCAAAAATAATTGGATCAGTAGGAACGACTGAAATCGAACAAATGAAATGATCTATTGACATTTGAAAATTGACTATTATTACTTTATTTACACAGGAGTCCACTTCAAAAGAGAACTCTGTTCTGCCACATCGACATCCCTGCCTGAAGGGAATGCTGGAGCAAAGGGTAAGCACAATGTTGAAAGAGTCATAAATTGTGATAAAACTGATAAAACCAAGCTTAGATCGAAAGTGCCAAAAGAGAATTTAGAATATGAAAAATGAATCTAGAAAATGGGCAATTAGTTCCCTCGTTAGAACGAAATATGTACATAAAGCGGTAATATCTGATTCTGCTAAAATGATTAGATCGTAATTAATGAACATGAACCTAGAGCTAGTACCTCAGGTGTACCTTTAGATCGGCATACTCAATGATATAATACAACTCCACTGTTATTAGTATCAAATCCTGAAAAGCCTCATGTTATTCAGCACTTGGTTAAGAAGAAAAAGGTGGTTGAAAAATTTAGAACGGCACCAAACGCTGGAAATTTAGATCGAAAAATGAACTGAATCCTCAACAGAAGAAGACTCGATTGCTTTACTGTCCAACAGAAGTACCATTTAATTAGCATAGACCGTTTCAAATCAAAAGGAAATAGCTGAGAGCGAAATTCAGAAGATTATTGTAAAAGAAATCATTGAGGTGAATAAACAACTTAGATCGGCAAGAATCGACCATCCAAGTGACCAGACCTGTTCAACTGAACCTTAGACTGTTAGTAATGCGCAAACTGACTCTGATTGTTTCAAAGGTGAATCTGAAGAAGAAGATATAGATTTTGTACCAGAAAATAGATCGTCTAATTCTCCACAATTTGTATCTGATGAACCCAACTCCAATTCTCACTTAGAACCTGAAGAAGATGGAGACCCGTCATCACCAAGCTCGTTTAGTAACACAGAAGACAATAAAGATGATAATAAGCGCAAGAAGAAACAGAGTATTAGATCAAATTGCAATAAAGAGAAGCTTAGAACGTCAAAAAGTACTGAAAAAGCTCAGTCATCAATGATGAATGATACATTTTAGATCGGCTCGAATATTATAGAAACTCGCCCGTACAAAAACCAGAAAACATTGCTTAGATCGGATATATACAAGAGACATTACTTTAAATTTTAGACTGGCTCCTGAAATTATCAACAGGTTTAATTATTGCACCTTAAAATGGAAAGTATTTGAAAATGCAACTCATCTTAGACCGGCTCGGTTTACATTCCTTATCCTAGATCTGCTAGAATAAAATAGAAACGATTAAATCAAGAAAATACAAACTTTCATCTTAAATTGGTTATAATATCAACACTGTCAAAAGTCGGACGAATATATTATTTTTCTAATTCCAAATTGATGAAGAACTTGAAACTTAGATCAGTTATTCCTAGTTATAGCTTGAATTGTGACTTGCTTAGATCGGCTCATTAAAAGATTACAACTGAGAATAATTTGCTTAGATCGTCACTGAGCATACATCTGAAGAAAAGTTCCAGACTTTTAGAAAATAAAAGCTTAGACCGATATGCTAAGAAAAATGCCAAAATTAATGGCTAATTTAGATCGGAATAATTTTTGGAAAAATCAATCAAAACGCCGGAATAAAAATTATATAAGTTGAATACTTAGACCATAATTGAAATATAAATAGCTTAGATCAATAGTCTGGAAATTATCCAGTAGCTTTGACTGAGTAGGATACATACCAAATATATCAAATAGAAATAATAACACCAATATAACGTGGGATAATCACTGTATTGAGCACGAGAAAGAAATACATAAGTGTCACGTATCAGACGGAGACCGAGAGATGCGGACGAGTTCAGGTAGTTCTGCGAAGTGAGAGCGAGCAAGACAGCTGCGCTGCTCTCTCACCACAACCGATAGGCGGTGCAGTGTTGCCACTAGTGCGGCTACGAATGTCGTATACAAAATACAGTTTAGCAACACTGCACCGCCTATCGGTTGTGGTGAGAGAGCAGCGCAGCTGTCTTGCTCGCTCTCACTTCGCAGAACTACCTGAACTCGTCCGCATCTCTCGGTCTCCGTCTGATACGTGACACTTATGTATTTCTTTCTCGTGCTCAATACAGTGATTATCCCACGTTATATTGGTGTTATTATTTCTATTTGATATATTTGGTATGTATCCTACTACAAGTCTATCAGTCTGGAAATTGAGTATTGCTGACATGGGGGAAAATGTTGAATATGTTGCGTGTGTTGTGTGTTTGAAATCGAATGGGCAAAAATCTCTCATTCTAAAATTATTTCTATCTTCAAAATTTGAATAAATCCGTTCGAAATGGTTCGAAGCTTTTTTATCAACTTTAAAACTGAAGAAAACAAAAACCATATTTGATGAAAATTTGATTGCGGAAACGAATAACATTTTGTGTTGTGTATTTGAGAAATTTCAATATGATTTTTTTTTTTTGAAATTCAACTTTGGAGAGGGAAATGCAAGAGAATTTTTAATTCTTCAGAATTCAATTTTTAGGATTCAGAAAAAAATTAATCGAAAAATGAAATCGGATTTAAGCCCAACCATTTTAGATTTTTTAGATCCGAACCGGGAAAAAAATTTTAAAAATCCGAGTTTTTCATAATTATTTGTTTAGAATGACTTGAAACTTGTCCTTCGCAACATCGCAAGTGTCCGGCAACCCTCGCAAAAGGGTAAAACCATAGGTACCTACTCAAAACCAATTTTTTTACTTTTCCACCGAAATATAGAGACTTTTCAAAAAAAAGGTACATATTAAAAATTTCATACACTTTTTTTGAAAAATCTCTCGATTAAAAATGGAGATTTTTCAAAATTTTACATATTCTCAAGTTTAGCAAATAATGCGAGTTCAAATTTCCAAATTTTTTTCAAGGTTTCGACCGAAAATGATGGTCAGTCGGCAAATTTTTCAGACAATGGACCATTACAAAACGAACTATTTTCTTTCTGGAAATCATAAATTTTTCAAATCTTAGCCCTCGCTTCGCTCTGGCATATAAAGTCTATAATATCAAGAAATATGGGTTGAAAATATCACCTGCCTCCCCTAAAAAACTAAAATACCGATTAACATGAAGAAATTTTAGTTTTAAATGCATTTTTCTTCAAAAAATTTTCGCCCTTGCTTCGCTCGGGCTCAGTACCTAAATTTATATAATTATTTTTTAAAATAAAATATGTAATTTAAACTTCCCAGCCTAGAAAATTCAATATTAGCTAATGAAAAATTCTATTCTTTTCGTATATGAAAATCAAAAGACTTGGCGATCATTTCAAATGAAATTTTTAAAAATATTCAATTTTTTGGAAGAAGTTTTCGGCTTTTTAAAATTTTTTTTAGGGATATAAGTATTGGTCGCAAAATTTTTCATACTCGCCCCAAGATTTTTGTCCATGTTTTGAGGAGAACTTTGAGTCGGCAAATTCGGAAAATTTATAGGTTTCAAGTCGGCAAATTTGTGGATTTCACCCCCCCCCCCAACCAAAAGTGAAGTTTTGCCTCTGCTTGTGAATTTTCAATCACTCGTCAATTATGTAGATAGGAAAATAATGAATTTACTTCATAGGTCCAGAACCATTTGGAGGGAGGGAGGGAGGGGGGAGTACTCAAAAATTTCTTGGAAGATTTCCTACTCGAAATGACCTTTATTTTACTTAAACTTAGTTTTCTCGAAATCCACAGAAAAGTCTTACACCAATGGGGAGGTGGGGCGAAATTCAAAATTTTAATTTTTGACATTTTGACTCACCTCAATTTCAGATGTTATTTGATGAATAAGTAGGACAAAAAGTACAATTTAAAAAAAAAAAAAACTGTTTTATATGTAGCATTTTTACTTTCTTCCATTACAGTTCACTTCACCCGGATTAAAAAACGTTATAAAATGGCGATTTTCTCGAAGAATTGTATTTTTTTGGACCACACAGTCCCTAAATAATCTCTAAACTTGATTTTTATAGGTTTTGAATTTTTTAAAAATATTTGATTTTTATAAATTTTAAAAAACTATAAAAGAATGCTTTTTAGCTCTGAAGAGCCCTCGCAGAGCCCAACGGGCTCTCACGGGCCCCCAAAAAATCGTGAGCTCCCGGGGGGGGGGATCACCCCTTTTGCTCCTCTCCGCATCGGCCTGTTTTTTGGAAACAAATATCAAATTTTGGAATTGGTATACCTACTTAGTTACATTCTTGAATTTGGACACTACTTTTTAGACACTGCCAGTGGCATCATTAGAATCTAAAATAAGGGGGGCACAAAAGGAGCTGTGTATTGGGAATTTTTTTTTTCGAAGTATTAGAAGGTGGGGTAACTTTTTCAGCGGCTAAAAATTCACATACATAGTGGGTATGAAAAACTTGAAATTCCGGAAGTATTTCAGGGGAAGAGGGGGGTAAGAAGAAGCTTTCTTTCGCATTTTTGCCTCAAATAGATCATAGGATTGCAAACTTATTCGTGCCCAAGCGAAGCTCTGAAAAAATTGGTTTTTAATGTTGAAAAAATATTTCTTTCATGTTGAAATGCTTTGAAAATATGTACATACTTATTTGATGTATTGAGAAGGGATTCACATAATTGTATGATTTTTAAATGAAACCGATTTTTTGGGAGGCAAGCAGGGGCCAGCCCCCCGTCACCTTAAGGAACTGAAATTTTTAGTTGAGGAAATTTCTTGTGATGATCTTTACAAGCCTGTAGAAAGATTTTTATCAGAAAAAAATCTGTCCTATTTTCAACGCACCTATACCTACAGTTATTATCATTTCCTGTATTCACTTTTCAAAAAATTCTGTTCGGGTATTTTTTTTTGTACCTATTCGTCAATTATCTAGTTAGATTAAAAATCCTAAGAATGAAATTTGTTTAATTTCTACTTCCATGATTGAAAATTTGATTTTGATTTATTTTTTTAAAACGGTAATTTTCTGCTCCTTCCATTTGAAGATTGGCAACATGTTCATAGCTCTTTTCAGCGACAAGTTAGCTATTTGTGTCCTAATTTCAATGTGAAATAACCTTTTTCCGAACATCCTCCAGACTTTGAGCTAAATTTTTCTTTGAATTTTTGTTGGAAAATTCAATAAAAATTATCTACCTATGAAAAAATCGAACTCGATGCATAGAGTATGTTCTTCAATTTCGCGGGTTGAAAAAATTGAATTTTCCTCGAAAAAAAAATAGAATTTTACATTCTACATTTTCTTAAATTTCCTAAATTAAGGACACAAAATTTATAAGCAACATGCCATAGTCAAAAATGTAAAAAACGAGGTTTGTACAATAAAAATTCAAAAAATGGGGGTTGAAAAATTACGTTTAAAAAGTAAAACATATGTATTTTTTTTCTATAGGTACTTTACCAGCCTTCGACTGTTTTGGATGGATTCTTCCCTCCTTTACCAACTTTTCCAAAATCGACGCTGTTTAGTTGTATTTTAAGTTTTCATAGATCAATTTCTCTCAATAATTCGAAGCACTGAATTGGAATATCAAAACATCAAGACTAATGAGGGAGGGGGGTAGATTAAATTCATGTAGTTTTTTGCAATAAATAAGCTCATCAAACACGTTACGTAATAAAAATCCAAAATTGGAATATGTAATTGTAATAAAATTTCAAAAAATCGGACAACACAGCATTATTGTCCGTCCAACATAGAACATAGCATGACACTTATTATGTCAGTTTCATTATTTCAAAGCCCAAAATAAAATTGCTGTAGTTAAATGAGAAAATTTTGAAATTTTGTTTGCTTTTTGATAAGGAAACTGACACAATAAGTGTCATGCTATGTTGGACGGACAATACTGTTATTTTGTATGTACAAAAAAAAAACCATTTCTGGAATAAAACAGCTCATCAATCAAGAGCCAAAGCTGAAAAAAAAATCGAAATTCACACCAAACATGTATTCGAATTACTCGCGAATGTGCCTTTACTCCATTTACAAGATTCGTATGGAAAAAAATGAAGAAGTTCCATTATCGTCTTACCCAGACACATCGAAGACGAATTGGACACCTTATTCGAGCTCAGTGACCCGAATTCAGTCGAAAACCATCTCGTTCGAATTTACATTGAAACTTGAGCATCGATTCTCGTATTTGTAATCGTAATAAAAAATATAAATATTTTCAATAATTTTTATTCACTGCTTTACGTGCAACGTTCGGCAGTTCTTTGGTTGCAGTACGTACGTAGATCGAGGAATATTTTTCAAAAAAAATTCCTCGCAGAAAATACAATGCTTAAAACTCCGAATAAAATTTTTTCGTTTTTTCTCTCAAAACAAATCCTAAAACTTAGATTATCGCAGTAAATTAAAGTCGTTTACTCCATAATAAAGCAATAAAAAAGTAGAAAAAAAGATCATATAAAATAATCAAAATCATTCGCAAAAAAACGTATAAAATAAAAATTTTCCTACAACGAGGGAATAACAAAATAGGATGAAAAAAAATACGAACACACAACATAATAAATATAAAAATCAGTTGACTAAGACTTGAAGTAATAATATTAATAATCTTAAAAAAAGAGTGAAAAAATGACGACGAGGTCAGGTATACAAAAATATCGGTATTAAAATACTGCTCGAATAAAGGTAACGTATGGCACCTCGAATTTAAAAAAAAAGAAACTACATAAGAAAATTGTCGATCCATTCTTTTGTACGTTTCATTAGCAAAATTACAAAGCGTAATACAAAACAAAAGCTCGGTTTGAAAGCGTAATCAGTGTTTCACGAAAAACTTGTTGCTTCGCGTAACGCAGCGACCCACCTGAAACGATGAAATATTTGTGTTTTTTTTAATACGGTGGCTCTAAAAAGGTAGTATAAAGGTACGAGAAATTATTACTTTTCAGCGACGATTTCGGAATCAGCGTAAAAAACCAAAGGCGGTTGACCAGCGTGAAAAAGTTGAAAAACTAATTTGGAATCGATGTCTTCGTAAGAGTTGCTGGCCTAATGTGGGAGAAGAAAAACAAAAATGAGACATTTGAATACGGAAGTTGGTCGATTATTTCGAGACGTGAAGAATGATTACCTCTTTGAATGTTTCTACGATGTAACCAAGGACTGGTATCGATTCGGATGCCCTCACGTCTTCCGAAGCTTTATAAACATATAATACTTGTTCTTTTAAAACGAACCAATTTCGTTTCCACGATTTATTTTTGTTCTTTCTATGCAGCCAGCCGCTTATCTGAGATCCGGAATCGTTAGCGGTGACCTAAGGAAAAAAAAAATCGTTTTAAAAAATGACATCTCGAAGGAAAAAACAAATCAATCCGAGTCGAACCTCTTTTAACCAAGAAGGCGCTGAATTTCTGTGCGGTTTCCTATTATGAGGATCGTGTTTTTTGAAACTAATTTTCGCACTTTGGTATGCGGCGAATGCTCCGCTATCGTCCAGGTCGTTATTCTTTTTAATAATATGTAAAATACTCTCGGATTTTTCGTCGAATTCTGTACAGAAGATGGAAAAACAATAAAATTAACACGTCGAAAATTATTGGGCGGTGATTTCGCACGTTTCGGTGTGACTTCGCAGTGGGTAATTAGATTACTTCACCTTTTAATAAATACTGATAACAATCGTCGCAGACTCGGGCGGCTTGAAAGTTCATATACTGCAGAGGTGCTTTATTATCCGAACATAATCCGCAGACGACCTGTTAAATTAAACGAAATAATGAATAACCGGAATTAACGAGTTTAGCGTTCGCGTACTTCCGGTTCTCGGCCCGTTTATCGCCCGTATTGATACTTACTCGACCGCAAGCTCGACAATGGTGTCTTCGAAAGGTTACTTTGAATTCGGCAGTGCATATTTGACACATGGTCACACGATGATCGGGGATCCAGACTGGAGCCTGAAAATTATCATTGATTATTTTTAAATAATTTTTCAGAATAGTCAAAGGAAAATATAAATTTTAAGTGAAAATTATACAAGGGTCCGGTAGGCGGTAATTAAGCTTTATCAGAATTTCAAATAAAAAATTTTAGAGTTGAACATGATAATTATACTCTGAAAAATTTTGCAAAGGGACATACTGTCCCAATTTCTCTTTCAAACAAAAAAAATACCCAAAATAATTGCCACAGGGATTTTTTAATTTAAAAAAAAATCAATTTTCCAGTGATGATTTTGAGGTACCTAAATTAAAACTTTCTGGTTTTCGAACTTGAAGAAGGTCCGAAGTAGAAAACTCAAAAAAAAAAAAAATAGAAATTCCAACCAAATCAATACCACAAACTAATGTAAAAATCTTGCAGGTACACTAATCAATGTTGAAAATGATGAAAAAATTCGAATTTTGGGGTCTTGAAAAAGAGTGGGTATAAACAAAGGAGCGAGAATTTGGTTTTATTGAAGACAAATCAGATAATTATTATTTCAGACTAGTTTTCATGGATTTAACAAAAAACGACTTTTGTTGAATTTCAAAAAACAAGAGAAGATAGAAAAATTAGTAAATTTTCAATTTTTTTTCTATGAAGAGGCCCAAGAAGGACGAAAGGTAGAACCTTTCCCCTCCCTTGAAAACGTACGAAAAGTGATCCCAAATCTGATATAACCTGATTAAATGAAAGAACAGAAGTTCGTACCATTGGAAGGAGGAGAGAAGTAAAATCAAAAACTTCCTCATCCAGATTTTATTATTTTTTTTACTCAAGACCCCAGTTTTCCTTACAAAAAAGGTATCCTTATTCGAAGTAAAACCTTGAAATAGAAAATTTCGTTCACCTAGGACAAATACATAAAAGACTGTGTAAACTAGTCTCAGTACAAAAATGGTGGAAAAATTCACTTTTAAGCCTTTCAATAATAGCAATGGGGTAAATTCTACTTATTTTACAGAGAAAATTTTGTCTTTATGGATCAAGTGAACAAAGTGGGTCGGCTGGGTACGTCAAATAGTCATTAAGGTGAGCCAAAAAAAAAAATGATTTGAAAAATATTTTAAAAATTGATTCATATCTTCCGATTGCGCAAGAGTTTTCACTTTTTTAAAAAACGCCAAAAATTCAATACTTCGAAAATTTAAAAAAAATTTAAATTAAAATTAATTTTAGAACTTATTTAGTGACTGTCTAGACCAAAAAGCACGTTTTTTCTAAAAAATGGGTATTTTCTTTCAGGTAACAGAAGATTAATTTTTTTCAAAAAAAAAATGTACGTCATGGTTTAGATGGTCACTATATAAATAAGCTCAAAAATCAATTTTAATAAAATACTGATTTTTTTGCAATTTTCTGAAAATTTTTTTGCAAGATGAATTTTTCAAAATAATACAAATACAAACATGCCGACATTTTGTCTGCTTTTAATATTTTTTTTTTTAAATAAAGAATTTTTACAATACCATTTTTTTTTTAGATTAAATTTTATTCGCCGATGACTGATAATGATCCATCTTTTCCCCTTCCTTCCTTTCCTCCCTCCCTCCCAATTGAAAGTGAATTTTGCAAAATTGAAAATCAATAAAATCATAATTTTCAGCTATTTGATAGAAAAATTAACGTTTTTTTTCCTTTGAGGTAAAAAATGCACATTATATAGATTATGTCCAAATGAACCATTTTTCACGTTTAAAATAATGCTTTGAATATTTTTTCAAAATTTTTCAATATTTTCTCTACAGGGTGTTCCATGAATCGTCTGCTCTCTGCTAAACATATTTTTTTTGGATACAACCGGGTACCACTAAAAAAAAAACTTGAGATGAACATGTTGCCTAATTTTATAATTTAAGGGGCAAATGCTACTTCTAACAAAATTACGTCAAAAAATTTTTTTAACCATGGGAATGGATAGAACTTTAAAAAAATGAACAAATTTTCACTATAATATGACTTTTTGCCTAACTCGAAAATTGAAGGGGCTACAAAATTTTTTTTCAAAAACAATCTTTAAAAAGTCAACCAATCAAGGGAACGGATAGCACGTTAAAAACTGAAGAAATTTTGTTCTGTGCACTTTTTTCCCAAAGTCGAAAATGAAGGGGCTACGGCTCGCGCAAAATACGTGGGCTTCAAAAAATTTTCAAATTTTCCCAATTTTGAATAACCCTTGATCCCTTTATTTTTGATATGTTAGGCAAAATGTGTACAGAACAAAAATTTTTCTGTTTTGAACGTACTATCCATTCCCTTAATTAGTTCATTAGAAAAAAAAAAATTGAAAAAAAAAAGTTGTACACCCTTCAATTTTTGAGTAAGGTAAAAATTCATATAGTGAAAATTTATTCAGTTTTTAAAGTACTATCTATTCCCATCGTTGAAAAAAAAATTTGAATTAATTTTTTTAGAAGTAGCATTTGCCCCTTAAATTCTAAAATTAGGCAACATGTTCATCTCAAGGTTTTTTTTTAGTGATACCAAAAAATATGTTTGGCAGACGATTCATGGAACACCCTGTATTTATTTTTCGTTTTTCAATATTTTACTTTTCTGAATATATCTCATGTTTTTTGAATGAAATATTTATTGTTAGAAATTTTTACATAGCATTATAATTCAGGGAGTCAGCCGATATGTAAAACCTGACCTCCAATGACCTCGAAAACGGTACATTTTTAAAAATCTAACCCCAGAATTCAGACATCTAGGTATACCAAAAATAAACCAATAAAAATGAATTGAAATCATTGATTATAGACAGGACACCCTATATGCATGCCTTTAATTATTCTAAGCCTCAAATTATCGTGCTTATTTTTTCTCATAAAATTTTCCATTACCTTTTTACCAATAATATCGGTAGGATCATAGGTAGGACAAAACGACAACTGTTTTTTATGATGCTCTTGTATAGTTTTCTCCAATATCGACACCCATTCCTCTCTTTCTTGAGCAGACCTGTGGAGGGGGAAAAAAACAACAAAAATTACACACCCACGTCGGACGTTAAAAGTAGGAAAAAAAAATTGCATCGAATTTGTAATCCATCATCGTTAAATTACTTTGCTCGCAGAGTGAAGCTGCGCGTCGTGCTCATTATATTAAATTCATTATGGTAATCTTCCACCGACGGGATCCATACTTTCATTCCAGCTAATGGGATTTTCTCTTTGACCGTCAAATTGAACATCGAACCATAACTAGTATAGAGAAGGCAATCGTTCAACTGCGAACAGCATTAAAACACCATTAGTTTAATTCGAACACGTACGTCGGCGTGGAAATTAATGAACACCAGGTACGAGATATTAGGATTAAAATCATACCAAAATAAAATATCGAGATTGTAATTCCTTTCTGGAAAATTTATACAGTTCGCCTTCTTTAACGAATGTCCTTCCAGGTTTAATAATTTCATGATTTCCGAGTCTGTTTTGTATTTCGAGCAATTTCCTTAAGTGAACCTGTAAAAAAAAAAAAAGGAAAACAGAAGGGTAAATTTAATCGGGGACTTTGAATAAAACAGAAAATGGGAATTTTTTTTGAAATAAAAAAACGTACACTTTGTTCCATTGATTTGTTGGCGTGTTCGGCGACCTCGCAGACGATACGTAAGGCACGTTGGGTATCATTATAGTCGATAGAATTAGGATTCTGATGACTAAGATAGTCTTCCAACAGAAGTCTATATTGAGGCAGTCTTTGAACTGGTTTTAGCATATAATGCTTCAGGGTTAATTTTTTGCAACGTTCGGATGATTCGAAATCTTTAACGGCTTTGGCAAATTTATGATATTTATGACAGCAATCGTCCAATAGATTGCATTGTTTTTCGAAACTCTGTATGTAGGTTGAGAATAGTTTGAGGAATGGGCCTTTTTTGATGATGATATCGGATATTTTCGGTTCCAGGGTCCAGTTATCCATTCGGCCTTCGAAATCTTTGAGTAAATCTTCGTTGAAGCTTTTGAGCTGCGGCAAATAATTGATTATTTTGTTCAGATCGGTTTCCGGTATAATTCGATCCTTGTCGGCGTTTCGGATGAAGGTGACGAAATCGTCGGTGAGAAGGTATAAAACGTCGATGAATACTTTTTCCGAAGATATTAGCTCTTTAATGACTAAATACGCTTTTTTCTCTTGTTTTGCCTCCTTATCACTTTCGCTTTCTACGATAACGGGTGCTACGTCGGCGTCGTCGTCGATATCGCCGTTTAACGTAAGCTCGCTCGAAGCGTTGGTATCTTTATCGTTATCGATAACGGAATCGTCATGGTTGTTTTGTTTATCATCGGTACTAGAAACCGAGCCTGTATCCGACATTGCGTTATTTTTCTGGCTATCGGATTCGTTTTCGATGTAGAATACGCTATCACGTCGTCTAATTATTTTACCAGCTTTGCCAAACGATCCGAACCAGGTTTTGATTCGTCTTCGAACGGAATACGAATCGTTGGAGCTGTTGCCACCTATGGAATCATCGTCGTCGTAGGGTTCATGCTGTCTGTCGTCGTCCTGCGCCGGATCTTCGGTTTGTTTAGGTTTGGGGACCGGCGATGGGGAGCTGCTTTTGGAGGTTGATGAGTTCTTGGGCCAGAATTCGTTGTCGACGATGGACGATCGTCTCGAATGATTGTCTCCGTATTCTATCGATGAGCTGCTGCGCCAGGAGCTGCGGTTACTTCGATCATTATCCGAATATGGTGCGAGGCTTTCAGTCTTGGTTTCAGTTCGTTTGGTTAATACATTGTTCGTAACTTGGGAACTCTCCAGCAAAGATTCTTTATCGGATTCGAATTGTTTGTGGATTTCGTCGAAAGATAGACGACAATCGAGTGACTGGAAGGATTTAGAGAGATGAGTGGTTCTGGTTTCTGAGGTGAATCTGCAGCTGGTCGATTGAATGGATGTGGAACGTTGAAAATTACGATTGAATTCGGTCGAGAAACTGTCTCCGGCGGTGTTTATGTTTTCGACGCGACTGAGTGTGGAAGCTTTAACCTTGCGGTGTAATCGAGTCTGATCGATGGTACTTGAAGTAGAAGTAAGGTACTCGATTATATTAACGTTTTGTTGATCGTTGACCTCTGGTTCGATTTGACTGGTGAATGGGTTTAGATTATTTTTACCGTTGAGTTCTTTTTGGATTTCGTCGGCGAAGGGATTGAGGGGGTTGTCGGAAGTAGGCGAGGTGGCGTTTTTGAACGGATTCGACGATGGAATATCGTCGACTTTGGTATCGTTTATTTGTAATTCGGGATGATTCGAGTGACGTAGGGTGCTGCGAGGTGAGCTCCTGGGTGATACTCTCAGTGTAGTGTTGATTTCCGGGTCTAGACTAGTTGAGGTACATTTTACAGTTGGTATGTGCTGAGGTTTTGGTAACAGGGGAGGTTTCACTGTACGTTTTGAGGTGCGATTGGCCGATGCGCCATCTGGTTCGTCGTCGATTAGAGGTGCTGTGTCGTCGCTAGTGCTGTCGTTTAGGGTTTGGTGTAAGTCGACGATTTCTAGCAGAGGTGATTTGAATTTTGGATCGATCAACCTGTGAATAAAGAGAGCGATTATAATAAATGTGTAAAATAAAACGTAATTATTAATCGAATATGAAAAACTGCCCTTGTTCAACGCTAAATAAGTCTATCAATTTGGTGATAATGGAAATACAAACAGATTTATTTTGTTTACTTGACGTTGATTCGAAGGTTCTAAAAATAGATGAGTGAATCATAATGCGTAGTTTGTAGGATTTCTTGGACGAATTTCGGTCAGAAAAATACCGTTAGTGCAGTTTTATTGATTTTTAATAGATGTGGAGGGAATTCGAGCGGAGAGTAGATTTATGACCCCTTTATCCATCGAGTAAAATTAAACTGTACCGCGATTCTTTGTGAATATTGCTCGTGTTTAAATCGGGTAATTTTAAATTTTTTCAGCTACGAAAGTCACTGAGAGATTGAAATGGTTTGAATAGTTCGACAATTTTTTTCAGTAAAAAGATGTTTGAACGATTTTTTTATAACTTGCGATGATTTTTTGCAAAAAAAAAAAAGAAAAGAAAAGAAAATGGAAAATTTTCCAAAACTTGAACAATTATTATTATACGATTTTAAAACTTTCCAAAAAGCATCCCTGAATCTTCAAAAATTTTACGATTTTTCTGAATTAAGACCATTTCTTAGACCTATTTGATCGATTAAAGTACGATATTTCAAAATTTATAACTTTGAGTTCAAATTCACATTTTTGGCGGAAAATTTTCCAGGAAAAAATTTTAAATTTCTTGCTGAAAAATATGGATTTGAATTCAAAGTTACCTACGAATTTCGTAAAATTGTATTTCAATCCATCAAATTGGCCACCAATATTGGTAATCCTCAATTATAGCTTCTGAAGTTCATGGACCATTTTTATGGTCTTTTTTCCAGCTTTGGAAAATTTCAAATTTTTTTGGTAGCTTTGAAACGTCTCTAAATTGCTTTCAATCGATTAGGTAGGTCGAAAATTAGAAATAAACTAAAGGGTCTGGCCGAATAAGGGGTGAATTTGGCCCCAGGCTGGATTTTCGTTTTAATCCCCCCAAAAGGTACCCCATGATGTAAAAAAAATCTGGAAAAATTTTTGACCCCCCACCCCCCTCCATTTCGGAGTTATGGCCATTTTATTACCCGATTTTCAAGAATTTTTAATTCCAACGGAAGTGAACGAAATTTTCTGTTCTTTGGCATCAAGTTACATCTCGTAGAGATGTATTTATGGAAATTTTTTCAAAAATTTTCATGCACATCTTCATGGTTTTTCGGCCATTTGAAGTTTTCAATCGCAAAAAACACCATGTAATCGAAGAGGTACCACTCTGGAAAAATTACTAAAAAACGTGTTTTTTAACGTAGATTCACGTCACGTATTCAGTTTTGGCGATATCGATGCAGCAAGGGCCGAAAATCACGAAAAACTGTACAAAAATGTTGGGTTTTTAAGCATTTTTTTTCAAATTTTGAGCATTTTGTGTGGAGAGAATTGACTAAACGAAAAAACTAACGCCGAATTCTTGTTCAGCGGGTCAAAATACCCCCATAAACACCCTTTTCGCGATCGTTTCATTTGAAGTCTCGAAATTGTTTTTCTCCACCGATTTTTCATGACGAAATAATCTGAAAAAGTGAATTTCGAGACCTTGAGCAAAATAATCGCAAAAAGGGTGTTAATCGGGGTATTTTGACCTGCTGAACCCGAATATGAGATTGGTTTTTCCATTGGATCATTTCTTTCCTGAGAATCCGCCATTTTCAGGTTTTTGCTCAAAGACTTGATTAAAACTTGAAAATGGCGGATTCTCAAGAAAAAAAATGACCGGATGGAAAAACTAATCCCATATTCGTGTTCAGCAGGTCAAAATACCTCGATTAACACCCTTTTCGCGATTATTTTGCTCAAGGTCTCGAAATTCACTTTTTCAGATTAAGTATTTCGTCATGAAATATCGGTGGAGAAAAACAATTTCGAGACTTCAAATGAAACGATCGCGAAAAGGGTGTTTATGGGGGTATTTTGACCCGCTGAACAAGAATTCGGCGTTAGTTTTTTCGTTTAGTCAATTCTCTCCACACAAAATGCTCAAAATTTGAAAAAAATGCTTAAAAACCCAACATTTTTGTACAGTTTTTCGCGATTTTCGGCCCTTGCTGCATCGATATCGCCAAAACTGAATACGTGACGTGAATCTACGTTAAAAAACACGTTTTTTAGTAATTTTTCCAGAGTGGTACCTCTTCGATTACATGGTGTTTTTTGCGATTGAAAACTTCAAATGGCCGAAAAACCATGAAGATGTGCATGAAAATTTTTGAAAAAATTTCCATAAATACATCTCTACGAGATGTAACTTGATGCCAAAGAACAGAAAATTTCGTTCACTTCCGTTGGAATTAAAAATTCTTGAAAATCGGGTAATAAAATGGCCATAACTCCGAAATGGAGGGGGGTGGGGGGTCAAAAATTTTTCCAGATTTTTTTTACATCATGGGGTACCTTTTGGGGGGATTAAAACGAAAATCCAGCCTGGGGCCAAATTCACCCCTTATTCGGCCAGACCCTTTCAGCATTTTTAAAATCAAATTTTCATATTTGGCAGAGCTACGAGGAAATTTTGAAATTTCAAAAATTCGCCAAAATTCACCCGAAATGTTGAATAAGGAATTATTTTATGGCGTATTTTCGATTTTTTTTTTTATTTGAGCTCAAAATTTTACTTTGAGTTCGGATACTTTCCTTGTACGCAAGTAAATACAAAAAACCTGACTAATTTTTTGAATTGACAGTTATCAAAATTTGAAGAATGTTTAAACCTTGAACAATTATCTAAACTTATGGGTAGAGAAATATTTTTCAAAACTTGGAACTTTTTTCTCACAATCGGGACAGTTGACGAAAACTGAAATAAACTGAACACATTTTTTAAAAATCAATCATTCTTCGAAATTTGAATAATTTTTTAGAAATTTTACGATTTTTCAATACTCGGGCAATAGATATGTTTTAAAACTTGAACAAGTTATCTCATAACTTTAATAATTTTCCAAAAAATTGATAATTTTTACAGATTACCTGAACAGTTTTTGAGAAATTTAACGATTTTTCAGAATTTAAAAATTTTTTTGATATGGACTATAATTTATAAAACTTGGGTGATTTTCATCTAAAAATATGAACAATTTTTTAAAAATTTGTGAATATTTCAAAAAAACGAAAATTTTCATCATCATATTATTAGATGTTGGAAAAATGAAGAAGTCTTTTCAAAATTTTGAGAATTCTGAATATTATATGTTTCGTAGGACAATTTATTTAAAATGTTCAAAATTTGGCAACTTTCTGAATAATTTTTCAACAACTTCTATCATACTTTTGATTCTTTCACATATTGTGGTGGTATTCATTTGAAAACTGACTGATTTTACGAGTAGAATTGGTGCTTTTTTAATCTCAGTTGGATAGATTTAGAATTTTATAACGAATTTTTGGGGGTCTCAATATCTTAATGTTTCACAGGCCTCCTAAGAACCCCCCACCAGGGCATCAAAAAAATGTGAGCCTATGTCCTGCACTCGATTTCTACTGTCTCTTTCTCACCTTTTCATGTGCAAATTATCACTCTCTCCTCCATCTGAAATTGATACGTTATACGCATTTTAATGTCGTGAGGGGAAAAGGAGAAGAGAAGATGGCCAAAAAAACGTCACTACTCGAAAATGTCAAAGTTGAAAAAACATATTTTTTGAAAAATATCGACATTTAGTAGGTCTTTTCTCCTTTGCTATAGTTTCACCCTTTTTATAGCTGCAGACACAGAGCTCAAATTTTTCTGAGAATTTTCCAAGTTGTAGTAAACTTAGTGATGTCAAGGAGAATATTCTCACCCGCAGAATCTGAGAATATTCGCGAATATTCGCGAATATTCTCGAGGCTCAGGAGAATATTCTCTCGAAACCAAAAAATCAAATAGCTTGTGGCATATCAAAATACTGGTATTGACGAGGTAATTACTGTTATTGCATCAGATGTCTGATTTTCTTCTATAAAATGTTACTTATTCAATATTATCGATCTTTTTGCAGACTTTTTTTCATTATGATCATTGATCACTTTTTTTTAGTTGTGTGAAGGCTAGAGGTATTGGTGTACCTATATGAGTCTTGCATGAGAATTTGCGAGAATATGCGCGAATATTCGCGAATATTCTCGAGAATATTCTCGCAAAAAGATTTTTCGCGAATTTGTACATCACCAAGTAAACTCGCTAATCGTCGTCAAAATCAAAATTAGAAATATGTATTTTTAATTAAACGTACTCCAACCCTCACCCTATAAATTCTTTACTCGGGGAGGGGGTGGGCACAGGACAAGAGAAGTAAAAAACACACACAAAAGTCAATTTTGAAATACTGAATAACTACTTTATAATAAACAGTCATAATCTCATAAAATTGAATAGGTAATATACCAAAACTTCGACATTTTTTTTTGGGGGGGGGAGAGGAAGAGGAAATTAGATTTTAGCAAGTCGGGAGCCAGAATGAAGAACTTTTCAATGCTGAAAAGCCGTTCAAGTCAAAAAACTTCATTTCAACACATTAAGAAAGAGCCCTTTGAAAATGACAGGCATCCAAATCCTCAAAAAGTAAGCTTTTTCACAGGAGAAAAATTTTTTGGAACCGACCAGCGACTCAAAAGATAACCTCAATCAAATTCTTAAGAAAAAAAATCCAAAAAAAAATCATTGACCTTGGAGAAAATTTCCGAGAATGAATCTCATGATTACAGTAGGTAGCTGATATAAATTTTCGCCAGGGAGAAAAATCGATTTTTTTTAGAGGTTCTTTCGAAACGATACCAATCTTTATTTGAATTTTTTGGAATTTTTGGCCCTTTCTCACAACATTTTCCAACGCCAATAAGAGCGAAAAACATTCCTTCCTGTTTGTACCTCGAAAAATAATAATTTCTGCACTTCAAACTCAACAGTTTTATG
The DNA here is from genome assembly GCA_038380155.1 of Pseudococcus jackbeardsleyi. Lineage (NCBI taxonomy): Eukaryota > Metazoa > Arthropoda > Insecta > Hemiptera > Pseudococcidae > Pseudococcus > Pseudococcus jackbeardsleyi. The sequence continues at coordinate 39,602,080 of CM076242.1, forward strand.
ACTTTTGTGGCAGTTTATGATATTTGTACATTGTGCAACCTTACGTGTCGTTTTAAATTTTTGGCATGCAGATTATAATTGGTATCCCAGATACCTACACATGTTTATGCTCTCCTCCATCCCCTCGCACAGAAATAACTATTTTTACACATTTTTTTAATCAAAAAAATCTCGGAAATGTGAGGTAGGTATCAGGGCTTCCCTCACCAGTCTCATCTCAATTTCTCACACGGTCATTGACCTCCTCCTTCCACTTCAGTTCTAGCAGACTTCAGAGAATACCAAAATCAAAAAAAAATTCAAAATTTAGCAAATTTTTTTCTAAATGAAAACAATTAGGTATCAAAATTTTACTTCAAAGGAATCGAAACAGATGCTCTAAAAATAATTACCCATCAATCCAATCAAATAAAAAAATCATACAAGTACTTTCCTATTGAAAAACTTTTTCACATCTTTTTTAATCGTTTGCATCGTCATCGTGTACAGATACGGGCAACCCAAGCCTCCGACAAGTATTTGTTCAACACCGTACAGAATGTTTACATCGAACTAAATTTTCGAATTAATTGCCACGACGTCAATTAGCAAATCTCGATTACAAGACATATGTAAATTTCCGACACCGATTACCGCATTTCAAACATTTCATAAGTGAAACTTTTCGCGCAATCGAACAATCGCAGACGTCAGGTAACTTTTTCCAAACTCGAAGTGGAAATACCCCTTGAAAAGTTGCATTTTGAAAGCTACGTCATCAATTAAACCGTTTTCAATGGTAAGATAACACGTTTGCAAGACCAATAACCACAACACACTACTTTACAAATTCAAATCCAAATATAAGCCGATATATTTTATTTTTGGTAGTTAGAGTTCGCACACAGACACACAGACAAATATACATATGTACTTATTCAACAATGTCACAACCACCGCGTGCCTATTGCCAATTTACACACGAATCGCGATTAAAAGCACACATACGATATTTTCCTCGAATATGTCACATTCAAGCAACCGAAGACGTTCACGTATTTATACATAGCTCGAAACCGACAAGATTACATTATCAGGGAACATGTAAAAGTTGAAAAAAATTTTCTCGAACCACAAAAAACACAACTGCTGCGTCTATTTACATTCACGCCACAATTGAGGATTAGGAAACATCGAAGAAAATTTTGACGACCGATACGAGCTTTCTGCGTTGCAAGAATCGCAGCTTTGTTATGGAGAATTGCATAAATAGCGTTGAATTAGGTTGAGAATTAAATAATAGGCTGTATAATCATATAAACAATTAATTTTTTCTATCAATTGTTGAAAATTTCTTTTATTTTATACATCTACACTTACGCAAAGAGCAATTGGCGAAAAAAATACTACGAACCTTTTATAAGCATTTATATGCTGAAAATGAACCGGTTTCGGAGGCGTCGGCGGTTTCTGTTTACCTATGCAAAAATAATAAAATGAAGCAAGTACATACACAGAAAAGCACAACGGATACGAGCGGAAAAATCACAGTAATTCGAATTAAAATTTTCTTTAGAACAAAAAAAAAATTACGTCAATCAACGTACGACAATATTCAATAACATGAGAACGTTGACTGTTTTCATTCGAACAATCAGTACGGTTGTTACAGAAACACGTTACCTTATCAGTGAATTTGCTACAGGAATACAAATAAATTTAAAGTAGTATGCGACAACAGGCTAATAACGTGTAAATTTCGCCAAATTCAATCTACCACAAATAACGAGCTCGAAAAATTTCAACACGACTGAGAATCCACGTAGTGGATAGGGAAATTACGTATTGGATTATTACTATTTTTACGATAAGTCTTTCGTGATAAACGGTGATAATTTCGTAGATAGAATAAAATTAGAGTTTATGGGTCAGAATTAAATGTAATTTTGGTGTCGAGGGACTTTCCAGGCGCGTTTTGAGAAATTTTCAGTCGTTCGCGCGATGTTATTTTTTGTCCTGGTTAACGTTGTTTTTCAAAAGAATTTTTTTTTTATAGAATAAGGCCTGGATGGAAGTAGGAAAGTCATCAATTTTTCGTACGTATTATGAACAATATCGTCATATTTTTATCTTACTCCTACAATGAGTTATATTTTGGATTCGATATTAATGAATCATCACTATCTTAATTTCAATGTAACTATGATAATCATGAATAATATTTTATCAAATTTAGTCAGAATAAGATGCAATTTTCTTTGAGGTACTTAAATAACTAAATCCAATTAGTTTTTTCTTTCTTTGGAAAAAAAAAGGCAAACAAAAAAATCTAGCACCGACTTAGTTGAAAATTTCAAGCTAAAATAAATCTGCAGCAGTTGAAAAATTGACAAAAAAAAAATAATTACCAGAAAATCAAAGCGATAAATTTATTTTGCATCGTTTTCGAGCAGAACAAAACTACAATAGCAAACCGCTACGGTACTTTCACCGTAAATGAACGCATCGCTCCGGAAAATTCATTATGTGTTACCTGACGTGTGAATATACTGGTATTACGGTCTCAAAGCATAGATTTCCTATTCATATTTCACCTGATTCAAATTCAACGTGTTTTTTTTTTCTAGAAAATTGTCATTCATAAACTTTTAAATTTGTGAAGAAGATTACAAAGAGACAAATTTTAGGGTAGACCCAGGCAAACAAAAACAAAAACATGACGAAGTTGTTCTTTAGTTCATAAATGAATCATTCTATTCTATGATTTAGAATTTCCTGTTATTTCATGTGCTGTAAAATTGAGACATGTAAGGATCATTGGTTCATTTATTTCGCAACAGCAAAAAAAAACTTCTAAATGATCGTGGCGAACTGATTGAACGAGCGTAAAATTTAAAGCACGAACAGAACTGTAGCAAGCTCAAGCTGATACTGTAAACAGAATTAAATTGGTTTAATGACGAATAAATTGTGAAAATTTACCTGTCGGTTTGTTAGCTACAGGCACCATGATTCTATTTTGTTAATAACTGAAACATATATGAATAATATAAATATGATTTAGATATAATATTACTATATTTTGATGGGATATTAATACGACACGGTTGATAGGTAGAAGCATATAAATGGATGAATATATTTTAACTCACCATAATCGTGAGGAGTTATTAATCATGAATAATCACAAAAGAGTGATTAAAAACAGATGCAATAGGTTAGTGATAAAACAATCGTATTCTTAAATGCCATACGATTTCATGGAAAGATAATTACGATGAATGAAATTATTATCACTTGTTACTACACTTTGGACTTGGTTGCATGAAGTTATGACTTAGGATACCACAAATGAAAACGAATACATAGCACGGAACGCGAATTAATCTACAATTTCCTTTTTTTAAAACGAAATGTCACTAAGTAAGAATAATGGGCTAAGGATTATGAATAATTTATTATTTTCTTGTAATCGTAATCAGAATCATATCACATTATTTTATCAGAAATAATGACGAATGACAACAGGATGAGACATCATTCCTCAATGTTGTTTTTTTTTTTTGCAAAAACGATAATTACTCAAAAATCAATGCGAGGAAAATATTTTTTTTTTTTTCTAATTTTCTACTGATAAAAGAATAATTACTGTTTTCGCAAAACAATTATATATTTTAAAAGGTAACAAAAGTAACTTAAATTAAAAATAATTCTCTTGGAAATAAAAAAATTCAAAAAATGACTTGAAATTGGATTTTCACTGGTTGGTGTTTGTATGATTTCAAAAAGCCCAATCAAAATCAACTACGTAGAAAAATCAGGTTAATTATATCTTAAGGTGTATGCTTCAGAAGAGAAAATTGTACGTTTTTCGCAGATCAAATTTTCGCTATCAGAAATATCAAAATAATAATGTTCATCTTGATTCTTGAATTTTTCCAATTTTTCGTACATTTTTTTCAATTGGCAAGAATTTTATGAAATTTAAAAGACGGTAATGTGTTTATGGAAAATAATTATGTAGCATTGTGTCAATTTTACCATAAACTTGCGTATTCAAGATTCACCATCATCATCAACTTACATTCCGTTCTTTTTCATTGATTGATTATTACCCCCATTCGAAGGTAGGAAAAATCAGAATAGCATATGTAGATGATAAGTGTGGCATGCTAATGAAGAATTTCATGTCGGTTATTGTAATTATCCATTTTGTGCTGATCTGCATCTCCATGGGTCCATAACGATCCTGAAGTTTTCTTGTAGCTCAGCAAATACGTTGAAGTTTATAAATATATTCCGCTTCCATGTTTATGATCTCTGCTTCATTTTTAGGGACCATTACGATGGATCAAAACGGTCAAAGCTCACAACAAGCGATACCTGGCTGTTCGAAAAGCATGCCTATGAACCAAAGCCATATACCCTCAATGACTGATAATGCAGTAGCTGGTGGTTCTTCGAGTTCAAACACCTATAAAAATCCAGTTCCGAGTTGTTCGAAAAACGTATCATTTGCTCCATCCAACTGTAAAAAGGAGAACGAGAAAAATTACAAATTGTTTCTAATAGTATATAAATTTTTACAACAACAAATGGCTGAAAACGATAGTTTAAGTGCTCTGCAAAAAGAATCTTTAGAAGTAACAATCCAATGTTTGGGATATGCGTTCCAATTTTACGAATTCGATAATCCTGATAATAATTTGCAAACGTTGTACGAGTTTTTTGAGAAGCACAAAAACGAATTTGCTCACAAAAAATATGTAAGTGTAATTTATTTTGGTATGTTTTATTCTGTACGTGTTAACACCTATCTGTACGTAATGTCATGTTTGTAGGAGATGGATTCAGATGATGAACACGAAATCTCGCCTGAGGATATTGTTAAAGCAGACGAATTCAAAGAGAAAGGAAACCAATTTATGCGTGAAGAAAAATTTCAAGAAGCTTTAGAGTTCTATGACAAGTAAATACAATCGATTATGTATAGCTATGAAAAACGTATACGTGTATTAAAATATTTTTTGTATTGCAGGGCTATACGCTTAAATCCAGATGAACCTGCGTTATATTGTAATCGTGCTGCCACTTACAATAATTTAAAAAGATTCAACGAAGCAATAGAAGATTGCAATATGGCATTATCTCTGAATCGATCGTATGCTAAAGCATATGTTAGAAAAGGGTATGATTAGCAAGTGATTGATAAACGTAATACTAACCGGGTTTGAATTACGACGATTATCATGATTTTTCAGATTCGCCTACGAACGATTGAAAAACAACAAGAGAGCATTGAAAAGCTATAAGAAAGCTTGTCAATTAGAACCAGAGAACGAACATTATAAAAATATGTACAACGATGCGAGTAAACGGCTTAAGCAGAAGCAAGATGAATCTACTTCTACTTATAACACCATGTTCTTAGGACCCAGCGTATCGTCGTTACCTTTCGCACAACTTCCCGAATTTGATAATTTAATGCAGTCGTTGTTCAGTTCAGTGGAAAGGCAATGGTTTGTGAATTTTTTTTCTATTTCACTATTCAGTATGTGAATACGTAATAAATGAGCTTTTGTTCATTTCTTAGTAACAAAAAAAAAAAAACGTTTAGTCAACGTGTATAATATTTCTGTTCTTATTTTGTATAACTTTATGATTGTTTGACTCGTATAATAGTTCTCGACGTCATTTAAATTTTTGTTTTCAATTTGTTGCAGATATTATGGTGGTCGAAAGCGCCTGTATGAAGAGTTGGAAGTCGTATTTTGAATCGTTTATATTTTATAATCATTTTTTTGACAAATTTGTTTTTGAATTAGAGTTATAGGATAATTTTTATTTAATAGTTCATGAAAAAAAAGGGAAGCAAAAAAACATAGCTAATGTTCCATATTACTGCACTTTAACTCACAATTCCATGAAATTAAATTGAATAAAATACCCAATAATGTCAAAAACGAATGTTTTGTCACAGAAATGTAAATGTGATTAGAATTTCATCTTGTGATTATTCCTGAAAAAATTAACTGCGTTGAACTTGGTATTTGTATAGTTTATAACTTTCGCATTAATTTTGATATCACCAATTTTTTTTTAACGAATTTGCATTAGGTTTTCTTTGAATATCGTGTAATGTTTCGGTGAGTGAGATATGGTGAAAGTATTAAAAATAAATTGGAAATTGAAGGTGTTCATGGTTTTGTCTGGTTACCGATTGTATCCCTCATTACAGAAGATATTTTTTTTGAATGAAAATTCCGAAGTACTTATTTATAATATCCAGTATTGTTAAAGAATGTATCATAATTTTTTCGGTAATTTTGTTGTACTTAATTCATTTATGAAAATATTAAAAAATTGATTCGAATGGTTTTTTTTCAAGTTTTCTCTCATTACGATGCTGGATTGAGTGAAATTGAAATATCTAGTTTCTTTGTTCCTTTCCGACGCTCTAGGAAAGAAAACCGGGTCCTGACATACTCATGTTCATATCATTTTACTATGGAGTTCCGAATATTCTTCGAATTATGAAATGAGCTGGAATGAATACTCAAATTTGAGATAAAGTGAGAAGTACGGTACTAACGGTACGGAACGGAAATGAATGAAATGAAACCTTTTTGGAATCGTACGAATGAAATCGAAGAAATCCGATGAAGCCCGACAGCTTATTTACAAAATCGCCATTTTTCTTATCACTGTTCCATTCTTACCGCCTTTTCGCCTTTCATGAATTTTTCCACTTTTTCCAACACTTTTTTAATGTTGTAAAAGTGTTTTTATATTCGCAATTTATTCAAAAGTGGCTGTCGCTATCTCAATTCCCATTCTCGCAAGATTTTTACGAATGATTCACTGGATTCCATTCAGAAAGTTGAGAATTTGATATCGTGGAAATTTGAGATAATGCAGATGATATTGGTACCTCAAAAATGCAGTGCGTAATACCGAATCAGAATTTAAGAAGTAAGGTTTATTATTCTTCAATCTCGTGTGACTTCGTAATAAAAATTTTCTGGTTAGTTTTAGTCAGAGGGTTACATTCTCTTGCTCGGATCGGAGATGAGCTTTATGTGGAACCAGGAAAAGATGGAATCAGCTTCAGGACCGTAAATGCAGCTCAATCTGCATATTCTTCGTTATTCTTCAATCTATCGTTCTTCAGTCGGTACAAGTGCGATTTTCAAACCGAAGAGGCAGGGACGTGCAAAATATCTATGCGGGTAACACTTCTATCTTTATGTAGATTAGTAAAAGTTCGAATATTATTGAAAACTGTACGTTTGATAGGCTTGTTTAAGGGTGTTCAAATCACCTAATTGTATGGATCGTAATGTGGAATCCTGTAAGATAGAAATTGGCGAAGACTGTTCAAAATTGATTTTTAAAATTCAATTCAATCAAGGATATACCAAAACTCATTTTTTATCAGTGAATGATAATGAAACTGTTCAAGTGAGTGAATCTAAATTTTACGTCATATCATTAAATCAATGGTAACTTATTCGTCGAGTGTTACAGTTGAAGTATAATAAAACTGAAATGAAAAACGAGGTCAGCATATTACCTAGAACTTTGCATAGAGCTGTGAAATATTTTGGAGTGAAAGACGAAGAAATAACTTTCGATGTTACCGAGGACAAAGTCAATCTGAAAAACTATTTCGACAATTCTGAAGGTAAATATTGAGAATAACACATTTAGAATTGGATTTGTGATTAATGTTAGGTTTGATTCTTATTTAGTTGAGAACCAAAAAGTAGTCAGGACTAATTTCTGCCTCAACCGTTCCGATTTCGAAACCTACCACGTTAATTTACCAAATTCCATCACATTCGCATTAAGAGAACTACGAGCAGTATGTGCATTTTCCGAGTCTTCAAATTCTGTGATTGGTATGCATTTCGAAATGTGTGGCAAGTACGTAAAATAAAATTCTCTACTATTCTAAATCCATTCCGCAATGTTTAATAAATCTTGAACGTATTTCAGGCCTGTAATATTTACGGTAGAAAACCCACTCTATCAAGCAGATTACGTGGTATCCACTCTTCCTCCAGAAATAATATCCGGAGAACGGCCCTACCGAAGAAGTCAACTTTCGGATATTGCTTCCTCAATACCTTCGACCAGCGTTGTCAATTCTACTAGAAAACGTCGATTGGCACCGGTTAGTGAAGAAATCGTCGAACCGATTAATTCTTTAGCCGCTGATCTGAATTCCGAACCAGGACCCGCACCGATTATGGAAGTTGTTCAAGTCGAGGTACATCAACCTCCGAATTGTACCCCAGACGTTCTACAAAATCGTAGCCAAAGAGATGTTACCATCGTTCCTCAAGCTGAGCGATGCAGTCAAAATAATGCAAATGATATTTCGCAAGTTCAACGTTACAGTCAATCCAATATAACCGGTGTTGCTCCCATACAACGCAGTAGTCAAGGAACAATCAGTGGCGTTGCTCAAATAACAACCAGTAGTCAAAATAATATTACCGATTTTTCTCAAGTTCAGCATAACAGTCAAAATATGACCGACGGTTCTCAGATACGACATAACAGCCAAAATATGACCGGCGGTTCTCAAATTCAACGTATTAGCCAAGATATGACCGGCGGTTCTCAAATTCAACGTAACAGCCAAAATATGACCAGAGGTTCTCAAAAACGACATAACAGCCAAAATATTTCTAATGGCTCTCAAGCGCAACGCAACAGCCAGAATATGACCAGCGGCTCTCAAAATCAACGAACCAGTCAAAATGCTATACGCAACGTTTCCCCAGTTCAACGAAATAGTCAAAATTGTATAACAAATGTTGCTCAAGTTTCAAGTAGATGTTCTTTCGGAACGAGTAACGAATCCGATACAAATTTAGATGAATTAATGATGAGAATCGAAGTGAATAGTGAATTTTTCCAAGATACTCATCAGAAAACAGTAGCTAATGGATTAACCGGTATCAATGAATCGCAGGTACAGAAAATAGAAACCATATTCAAATATTGTTTTGAGTATCCTGCTTCGTTCGAATCAGATTTGGGTGAAGTCCTGAATGAAAACGAAGATTGAAAAGCTCTATTAAAGTTAATTTCTAAACTTTTTCGTCTTCATTTTTTGTGGTACTTGTACTGTTTTTCGTTTCTATATGTTGCATACTTCATTGTGTTATTTTGTATTAAAATACCATTTTTACGTTTCATATTGTTCTGAATATTAAAAACTTTTTTATAATTATGAATCATGATCACATACTTATGGATTACAATATTACAAAACGTGAAAAATTTTATTCAATATTCAAAAAAGAATTTTGTGATTCATGAACATGATTATTGAAACGCAAGAAAGAATCAAACGATCAGCAGATCTGCTGGATCAGAATTCTGAATCTTTCACACAGAACTGATGAAATAAATGAAGACTGAAATTCTGTAAATTTGGACGGTTGGACCTAAATTCAAATTCAATAGTTCAAATTTTAAAAATAAAAAAAAGTAATTTTTGAAAAATTCATTCGAGAGCTCCTCTTTAAGAGTGCGCTGGTTAACAGTAAAGTAATGTAAATCTTACTTGGCCTTGAATTACATCATCTATGATTAAATTAATTTTTTATCTTTCAAGAAAAAATTCAAAACTAAATTTACACTGATATGTGCAGTGATGGCTGTGTTCGAGTCGTAAATCGTTTGAGAAGTGTCAGTGTCGATGTGTTTTGTCAGAAAACTCAATTTTCATACGTTTCCGGAACCTTTTCCTATTCCTCTCCACCATTTACCTGAATTTTCAACATCGAATGATGCTTTCACGATAGTCGAAAGTTCCCTGCCTTTCAAATTCATCACCTCTTAGATATTTCATGCTCACTTTAAAATTTGATCCAAAACTTGAAAATTATGGCCACAGCAGCAGGTTCTCAAGATAAAACGGTCAACAAGGTAGCACTATGTTCGGCTATATTTGCTGGCTTCGCTTATGTTGGTTATTCGGCGGTGAGGACAGCCTTTGGGAAAAAAGGAAAACGAGATTCAGAAGGTGAGTTGATGAAATACAAATTGAAATTCTCTCACCTCGCTTATGGAATATTCATTGTAATGTTTAAAAATCGTGGAATATTGTTGAGGCTCCTCGAGTCCTTGGCGGATCATGCTCATCATTAGATGCTGATTTACCTGCCTATTGTGTTTTATGACGCCAGTCACCTACTTTCAAGTGATGTAATAACCGAATTCACCAGCTCAGTTTAATTGGAAATCAGTTTATTCTCTTCAATTATTATTTTACAAAGAAAGAGAAACGAATAAAGCACCAAAATTAAACTCTCGTTTGGAAGTGAACCATGACCTCTTTAAAGTTATAAATTCGCGAAGACTTTGAAAGTAAATTATTCGAGAAATTATGAAATTTCAAGCTTTAGAGTGATTGTATTGGTACAGAACTAGTCAATTTAAATTTAACTCAAAAATAAGCCAAGAGTGAAAATGTACAAAATTTGAGTAAAAAAGCGTCGTTTGATAAATTCGTCATGAATTTCAAATTGTGAAATTTTTTTGTTCTCATCGCTGTTTTCTTCCTAACAAACGACCATTTCTAATAAACAATGATGATAAGTAATTCAAATGTTGAAAAAAGTGACCTATTTATTGCTGGAAGTCCTTTGAATCGATACCTCTAAATTCTCGGGTTGGAAAGGCAGTCGTTGGCATTATGAAGTTATCGATCTAGTCTAACCTTGAAATACTCTCGTACGCTCCGAAGGTACGATATGAGAAGAGAAAACTCTAGTTATATCACGAACACCAATTGCATTCGGATGTTTTAATTAAACGAGTAAACATTTTAATGTTTCCTCTCGATTATTACTCAATACCTACGCCCAGCTTTTCAAAATTGACCGACCCATTAAAATATACGTATTTGGGCACGATAACGATTATTTTCGGTAAAAGAAACACCTCAGACTGCGAACAAAATGAATTTTAAGACTTTAAAACCTTGTAACAGATTAATTTGCCTTCATACGATGAATTTGGTAGAATGTAAACTGAACAGCGCCATGGTACACTTACGAGTCATTAATATAACCCCTTGAACATCAAAGAATAAAGATGATGCCATACAATACAATCAAACCTTAATTAGGTGCTTTCGTTTGAAAATAAACCAATGTTGATAATTCTTCGAGTGTTTTCTGTTTTATTTACCATTCGAAACACATGTTGATGTCGTAAACTCGAACAATATCTACTTATAATAACTGTGATGTTTAGAATCTCTTTTCAAGTACTTCATTCTTGGTGGTATCGTACCTCGCGAACTATCTATTCCATTTTCTTCGTCGTAATAAGGGCCCAAGCTATTACCGGTAGGTTGCGATTCAGGTTCCGGTGGGCTGCATGTAGGTGCTTTTTTCATATATTTGCGAGGTATTTTGGCCAAAATTCGGTATTTTTCAATGATAGATTTCTGGTTACCTCTGACAAATCGAAATACATTAATGGCGCAGTATATTAGCGAAGTAATCACTGCAATGAGCAAACCAGTGAGGATAATTCGTTTGAGATTCATCTCGAAGGATTGTACATTGCAACATGCTAATTTGATTGAAACTGAAGCATGGCAAAATTGAATTTGCTCGATGCGATTTTATTTTTCTATGGCAAAGAAAATAACGACCGAACATTGCTAAATAATAATTCCGCTTATTCGAACTTGACATTATAATTAACCAACGATTAAAGACTCATTTATGAGACAGTATGAATTATGATAGAAAAATACTAACTTGATTGCTAGATAATTATTTCGATTGCGTTGCAGGAGAACAAGAACATCGGCTGTATTTTCGTAGACTTTCGCAAACTACACAAACGGATGTGCTGTTAGGAAATTTAGATATGTCCGGTTCTGGTAAAGTGATGCTGAGGTCCTTAACTGTGCAAGAAAGGATACGAGAATTAAATTTACGTGCTAGAATGTTCACCGATACTATGCTAGCTATTCAAGGATCGAGTAGATTATCGCACCCTCGGCGAGTTGTCGCTAAAAGCTTACAAGTAATCATCTTGATCAAAAGTTGCCCTTTTCCGAATATAAATTGACTTGGAATTTTATGTATTTGCGCAGGGATCACCTTGGAGTTCACCTCGTATTTTAAGCCCTGTAGACGTACAACATATAATTAATAGTAGATCTAGTGAAAATCTTCATATGCTCGAAGCGGAGATTGATTTTCATACGAGTTCTCCGATGAGACGAAGATGGGCTAGACGATCATTCCGTAAGAAATCCCCGTCGCCTGGTAAATCACGTAATCATTCCATTGAAAACACAGCTAAGCACGAAGACGCTGTCAGGGAAGCTGAAAAGTTACTTAAGAATAATGAAGATGAGATGAAAGCTCGTCTAGAAATGTTATCAACTAGAAATGGGTATGTGTTCAAATTTTTTTTTCTGGGACTTCTTAGATTAACGAGACGATGAGAGCTGATCTATCATTGGTTGAATATTTAGACTAAGCTTTATTCTCAGTAATTTTGACCAATGAGCAATAAGAGAAAATTCACATCTCATTTGTTCAAAAAATTGATCAATGAAGAAAAATCAGATGATTGGTGGGTTTTTTATCATCAGTTGATTTTTAAACTAATGATAGGTACTTAATTGAAAAGCCCTGGCGAAGTTGAATCGATACCAATAGGTATTGGTTAAATTACTTACGTGAATTTTGGTCTATCTTACATTTTTCATCATTTTTTCTTAAAGATGAATTTGATGAATTAAGAGATGATTTTTGATCCCAAAACAACATCTCCGCCCCTTTCCAGGATGAATGTGACCTTGAAATATAAGTTTTCATGCTTCGTGAGTCATCTCAGATGTTTATCGAGTACAAGTGTTATTGCATTTATGGACATAGGTACCTAAATTTTTTCAGATTTTTTTGACCCCTAAAATGATCTTGAAACGTGGGTTGAATTCAAAAATCAAAAAAAAAAAATAGAAAATCTTGAGTAGGATAATTCTGCACTCATCGATTTTAAATTTTTGATTTTTTTGACCAGTGACACTCTCGAAGTCTCAAGTCCTCAATAATGTATTTTCTTTCTGTTTTTTTTTTTTTTTTTTTTTTTCAAAAATTGTACTGAGAGAAGAAATGACGAAATTGTAAACCCAATACCAAAAATTAATGTTCAGCTGTTCAAATGACCGCTTCATGTACAGTTTGGACTACCAATTAACTCGAAGTTCAAAATTCACTTTTTTTCATTCAATTTTCACGACTAATTTGAAAAAAAAAAATACAAATAAAAACCAAGAGTTTTGAGAATTTGATCAAAATGATCCAGTTATCCATTTGACCATCCCTTCTCTTAAAATTTACCATTTTGAAGGTTAAATCGAGCTTCGGAGGTAAGAAAATATTTTGAGGTAAAAATTAGTGTTAGATAAAAAATTTGCGTTTTTTGCGAAAAAAGAAGGAAATAAAAAGCTAAAGTTGAATTTGTGTTCAGCACGTCAAAATATCCCGATCGATTTTCTCTTCTTAATTATTTCATTTTGAACCCAATGCGAGATTCAAAGGTTCAAAAAAAATCACAACAAGGCAGGGCACAAGTGAGATTTTCCCCACCGGGGGTTTTGAAATTTTCAAAACTGGTTTCGAGGTCATTTTTAAGATTTGACCTTTTTTTTCAATTTTGAAAAATTTATTGGCATTTATACAGAATATCCTTTTTGAATCGTGAAATTTCGTTTTATTTGAAAAATCATGTTTCCCAAGGTCACGCCTCTCCAAAAAAATTTAGCTTATGGTTTCAAGAAGTTGCAAAACATTAGGACCCTTTGAAAACTCGATGTCTTCAATGATTTGATCAACGCTGATAAATCCATTAACTTGACAAAAAAATCTCAAAAAATTGTACAATAGCAAAAAATTTAAAAAGTCAGTGAATTTTACAAAAAAAAAAAAAAAATGATTTGAAACCTCAAATATTTTTTGAGTAGGTAATTGGGCATAATAGAAATTTAATTAGAGATTATTAAAATTTCTGATATTTTTGACTTCGTGATAAAAACGTAATAATTAATAAAACTTCTGACGTGACATCAAAATTTTCAAAATTTTTTGAATTGCAAATTGTGCCCAATTTTTGAGGGATTTTGAATTTTTTTTTGAATTTTTCAGAAAAAAGTGACCAAATATTTTTGCACCGAAAAACTTGTTCTCAATCATTCTGGGGGGGAGGGAGGGAGGGAAGGAGGGAGGATCTGTTTTTGATTGAGAATCATCTGTTACTATGACAAATAGATTTATAGAAGAAGAAATTGAAAAAATACTCCCTTCGAAAAAATTGTCCAGCAGAGGTTTTCCTCCTTCCGGCTTCCCTCTGGATCTTTGGATATTCCAGAGAGATCCGGAGAGGGTCCCTCCCTTCGGCCCCAGGTCTTTTAAAGAAGTGCATCCGGCTCCAAAAAAATCATTCGGAGGGAGCCCTCCTCCCTTCGAATCCTCTATAGATCCCTGCGTAAAATTTCTAGGCATTTTTCATTGGCTTAAAAAATTATCTGATGAGACAAAAATTCTACAGTTGGTCATTGGTCAATTTCTGTTAACAGTTGAATTTTTAAACCAATGAAATGACTAAAATATCAAAACTTGATTACTCATTAGTCAATGGTTTGAGATTGAAAAAACAATTTTTTACGATTATATTTTCTAATCTAAAAAAAAATTAAAACTGCCCTAAAAAGTTGAAATGATCCAAAAAATATCAAAATCTGGTCATTAAATCCACACATTTGCCACATAATCGAATTAATCAACATGCTTTAATCCAATCACCTAATCTAACCTCAAATTCCATTTCAATTTTCTTTCCAGCATGAAAATAACCGGATTCGAGGCGAAAAGTCTAGTAGCTCTGCTTCATTCGAAAGATAACGCCCTATTAGAACGTACTCTAACCACAATTGGGAATCATGCTACCTTCGAAGAGAATCAAGTAAATTCATTTCACATTATCCGATGCGACAAATTGCAATTGTAAACTAGATTAATCCGGATTTGTTTTCGCAGAATATGTTCAGGGAAGCTGGCTGTCTGGTATTACTAGCGAAATTAGTTAATCATCATAAGTATTCGGTCAGATTGGCTGCAATATCTACCCTGAGTAATATGGTACTTAATCGTGATAACCAAAAGGAATTAAAGGTAAGAGATCAATTTACCACAAATCCATTCAAAATATCAAATATCTCTTCGTTTTTCTTCCAAAAGAACCTTCTTTTTTTACATATTCGTGCTAACGAGTCGAAAAAGTGCTTAATTTAATTAGATGCCTACCTACTGAGAATTTATTATATTTTTCTGCCACTAACGTGTAATTTTTCCGTCTGTTTTGTAGGATACGATTCCGAAACTGATAAATACCCTAAAACAGGATAATTTACCCGATGATATGACTCAAAGTATTCTATTAGCGTTGAGTAATTTCGCTGTATTATCCGATTGGCACTGTGAATTCTTTCCCGTACTTCATACAGCTTATCAAATCGTTGATAAAGGAAGTCCTGCCATTAAATTACAAACCCTTAAATTATTAATTAATTTATCCTGTAACGAAGACATGATACCGAGTTTACTAGCAGCACAAGTGAGTATCCGATACGAATACAATACAAAATAAAACCTCGATAATCAATTTTTAATCGTACCTTCAAGGTCTGTCGAATTAAAATTTAAAAAACCAATAATTTTTGGCACAATACAGAAAATTATTCGGAAAAAAATCAAGCAATTTCGGCTCGTTGAATTATTTCAAGTAATTATCTTATCAGCGAAACGAAATTTTCAAAACGCCCGCTTATCTCGACGATTAAAAATTAATTACTTCTCTAGTTTCCACGGTTACGTGACACTAGTCAAATCTCAACTTCGTATTTTTGACCTTTTACAGGCACCGCGTAGATTAATTTATTTCCTAGACGAATCGGTCAATGAAGAAATCCTCCTTAGAGTCCTCACTTTATTGGCCAATCTGACCCAGGCAGCTAAAGCCATGCAAATCGATCCTACCATAGATTTACCTCCGGAAGACAAAGCTGCATCGCCTGACACAATGTAAATATCAAGTTTTTTTATTCACCATCCAACACCTTTGAAAATAAAAACGCACCCAAATTACGAGTACGTCGTCGTCTCGCATTGGCGACCGCGTTATTGTAAATTCCTGTAAAATACGCGATAATTTGTATCACATACGATTTTTAATACGTGTTTTAGCAGGTATGCGGCTGTGTACGGAGTCAACGCCCAAGATAAATTACCATCGAAGTTACTTTCCTTGATGAATAAACATAAAAACGAAGATATAAGAAATCTGTGCAAGAGGATTCTCGATGCCCTGCCTCAGTAACGCTTTTATTGTCAATCTACTTCGAAATCTATCCGAAACAGGCTCAGAACGTGGAAATATTTAAAACACCTACAAAATTAGAAAAATTTTCAACTAAATTATACCACAATGAAATTTTAATTCGCGTACTTATCTGTACGTAGTTTTAAACAAGAATCGAACGATTATAGGTACATTGGTATTTTATTTTTGTTTCGTAGGAATCATTTTTTATTAGCTTAATACCAAGTACAAGTCGTACGAATTTCAAAAAAAAAAAAATCTAGTCATAATTTAGTTGGACTGTACGTATTCCCAGTTTTAAATTATTTTATACATGTAAGTTACACGAAAAGTTTAAAAGCTTCGATGAATTTAAATTAAAATCAACGAATGAATGTTTTTACCCGAGAGAGAAAAAGAAATGACGTAAATGGCGGTTTTTTTTTTGTTAATTTTCAAAATAAACAGCATTATGTTATGCCACGTTATCGCGTTATTTATGAATTTTCAGCGGCCAATTATCCGTGTGATACGAATCGAATGTGATCCGTGCAACATTCTTTTTAATTTATTTGTTAATTGCTATAACAGTTGTTCAGTTGTTTTTAAATATAAGATTTTTGCTTGAAATTGTTTTTACGATGCGTGAAATTGATGGTATTTGTGTCTGTGCGTGGCCTTCGGTAGGCGAGGTATGCAAATTATTGAGCAGCTGGGTTCGATTTCCTCGATGGTGTTAAAGTCAATGTCAAGTTGGATGAAACGATGAAAGTTGGCGAGGTTTTGAAATTTAGAGTTTTTATGGTGTTTTGATGTTCGATGGTGGATTTGAGAAATGTGTTTTTTTGAACTTGGGGTTGTTTCGAAATTAGTAGGTAGGTAATGAGAAGTTATTTATTAAAGCTAGAGTTCGTAAATATGTGAGTAATACTTGAACGCTTTCTGTTTTTTTAGAGATGTGCGCTATCGATATTACTATCGAAACTACCGGTAGTACTATCGATAGTGCATTGTCCTAATATCGATAGTTTTGAAAACTATCGATTTTTTTTACTACCGATATTTTTTCGATACTACCGATAGTTTTCGATAGTTTTAAAATTCTGAAATTCTTACATTTTCAATTGAATTTGGACCCAAAATTCGAGTTATTCCTATCTCTCTGCTTTCGAAAGTCATTTTACAGAAAAAAAGGGCATCAATTTAGCAAATTTTTCGAAAAAACACGTAATTTTGTTTACGAGGGGGGAGGGGGTGGAACTTATGTTTGGAATAAACAGCTTTTCCGTTGATTTTTTTTTTCAATTTTTCAAGTAGAAACGTTTTGTGGGTAATTTTTCGCACTAATACGACCAAATACCTCCAAAAATAATGCATCCTAGGTGCGTAATTAATTACTGTAAAAAAAAAAAACTATCGAAAACTATCGATAGTTTCCGATAGTTTTTGACTACCGATAGTGTGACTACCGGTAGTCGGATGCTATCGATAGTGTGACTACCGATAGTCGAAAACTATCGATAGTTTACATCTCTATGTTTTTTTAAAATTTGGACGAAGACTTTTTGCTATGCAGGAAAGAAGAATTTGAAAAATCAATTAAAATTAAATTCGAATTAAAATTCATAATTCTGAAACTTGAATCTTAATTATCGATTACGGTTCACCAATTCCTTTCATTATGTCTAAAATTTATGGAAGAAAAATGAAAATTATTTTTTAAAAAATACGTGGGACAAATAAATTTGCATGATAATCAAGACATGAAAATAGGTGGATAGTTACTAGTTAGGAGGTATAGGTACTTATTTCAAGTACTAATAAAAAACTGAATCAACTTTCATTTGACAATTTTTATGGATGATTGAAGGGTCAACAAATGAAAATAAAAGCAAAATAAATGAACTCTAATATTCCATCCATTTTTTTCCTCAGGGACTTTTCTTTGCTCCAAAAATATCGAAACAAAAATTATCAAAAATAATGTATAAAATAATTTCAAAATCAAATCTTGAAAAATTTTGCTTTTGAGAGTTAGGTGATTTCATTGAAGTGAAAGTGATAGTGATATGATGGCAACTGCGTAAGGCAAAGGAAAATGGTAAAAAACTAGAATTTTAATCGAAATTGTAACTGAAAAGTGAAAAATATTGATTTAAGCAAATAACCAAAAAAGAATAGAAAAAATATTCAGAAATTTAAAAAAAAAACAACTTGAGATTATCGTTTATATCTTATACTTACTCCATAATTATTTTGCAAAAAATTGATGTAAACCCTTTTTTTTTGCGTTTAAAACGTGTTTAAAACACTTTTTTTTATTCCTAATTAAAACAAGCTTTAAATAAAAAAAACACCACAACAAGTTTTTTTTTTCATAATTTGCTAGCAACGATTTGAAAATCGGGGGAACATTGTCAAGCTATTGTGTATTTTATTCAATTACTTACTTATTTAATCCAAAATTTTCACCCTTGCATAGCTTGGGCCGTGGCATATTTTATATTTTTTCAAATGGTACTCAATTCCAGTCCCAAAATACACAGATTTTCAATTTTTCATTTTTTCACCTCTCTCTAGCAAAAAATGTACATAATGGCGCCATTTTTTTGTTTTATTTTCACGTTTTTCATCTCGCCGGAGAATTTTATGTTATAATTTTCGGAAAATTTTCCAATTTGAAAACGGCAACTTTATGAATTGTAATTCCACTAATTCGTCTATTTTCCCTCATGGTTTTATGCAGAGAGTTGTGAAAAAAAGTGATTAAATGTAATTGAATGAGATACTCGATTTATCTCAAGAAAATAGTTCTATAGCAAAGCTCAAAATGCTCAAATGAACATAATCACACTCAAACAAGATCCGATTCTACTCTCAAAATCTGTTATGTGAAATGTAATTTTAATACCCCCCCGCCCCCTTCCATAGAAAAATTATCGATAACTAATTTTGCCAAGTTTTGACCGAGAAAGCATTTTCCTCTTCTCAGAATTCCATTTTCAATTTGAGTGAAATTCTTTAAAATTTTGGATTTTGGAAAATTCGATCAGTTATTTTAATCAGACAATTTTTGATAAAATTGCAAATTTGAAGAATCGAAAATAATATTCTTGGTTTATGACCATAAAAAATTGAATCAACTTTCATTCGACGATTGTTTTGCCTGAATAGATAACTGAAGGGGCAGCAAATTAATAATAAAGCAAAATAAATTATCAGTGGTGCCACAAAAATGAAAAAATTTTGTCATGATGATTTAATGTATGAGAATAAAAAATAAAATCGGGAACATTACAAAAATGTGCAAACAAATTTAAAAAAAATTGAATAGGTAGACTAAGCACGTTTGTAGGAATAAAAAATGCTGAAAAATTGACACCTGGTTGGAATTTTTCAATTGTAAAAATTAATTAACAGGTGTCTGATAAATCAAGGTTATTCAAACTTTAATAAGTTTTTAGAAAATAAATTCAACTCATCCGATTTGAACGTCAGTAGGTTGGTAGGTACCTATGTTTTTAAGGAATGTAAGGAACTTCATATCACATCTTTTTAGGGATGTGACAAGTTTTCAGCAGATAGCACTACCTAGAAAAAGCAATTTTTTTCTGAAAATGACTGGTCTGCTATATCAGCTCGAGGGACTCAAAAATTTTTTTCAAAAGTTTTCCACTCAAAGTCAATCTCTACCCCCCCCCCCCCTTGTCAATATTCGTTAAAACCCAGGATATGTTTATTTTTATCCACTCTAACAAGTATCTACATCAGGATAAGTATTTAACCCGTTTGAATTAGAAATTTCTGCATTAAATTCAAAAAAAAAAATTGACAATAATTATTATTTTGAAACGGAAAATTTCATTGAACAGTCAAGTAGAAATTTTGTTTAGTTTTTTCGACAATAATTAACATATACCACTGGACCAAAACATAATGTGCACGTAATTTAACTGCAAAACCTCCTCAAGTAACACATGGAAAATTTTCATCAAAATTAGTCTCAGTCCTACACATACACAAACTCAGAAACCTATTAATAAATAAATTCACATCACAATAGCTAGTCTTTGAAGCATATCAAACCAGCTGGTAATCTTGGATTAATTCCTTGCACATCTAATGTATCATTATTATTTTCTGCCAAATCGCCATTATCCACCGAAGCTGACAACATTTAATGAAAACCCGATAAAATTGCATTTCCATGCCGAAGGTCGCCGTCACATACATGAGAACGAAAGTGAAAAGGAAACTTGCGAAATTCTTCAATCCTAGGCACCTATATCGAGTTGAATGTACTTTAATTCTGATTCGAACAACCTCGCTATTGCAATTACATTTTTAAAAAAAATACATTTCTATAGCTCTAATCGAGTTGACCAAAATGAAAACGGCACAATAATATAGACTCTGAAAAAAAAAAAAATAGCTGAACTTAATTACCTACTTACCAATACCTATTCTAAACAGATCATACATCAATATAATTTTGACAGTTATAAAAAAGGTCATCAGATTCATTGTACGTATGTATTCATTCCTGTAGAAATATATAACCTACACACGAATTATTACGAAATAAGACCACAGCATCGAGTATGTACTAATAGCAAGTCATACCTGAATAGTTCATTCATTGACATTCGTAGCCAACTTGACTCGAGATGCGGTGAAGAGGTTCTTGGACCTCTTGGCAAAATCACGAGCATAATTACTCGACGGTAATGTGTTTTATTTATCTTTACATGGTAACTCTGTGTCTATTTTCAATAGGTGCTTAAGAACAGTACTTTTTCAGTTTTTCGCAACCTTGTATGAACTGTATCTTTTCATCAACAATTTGAATGCAAATAACTGTGCAAGTAGGTGTGATTTCAATGAATCGTTTATGAGGTGAGGAAAGTATTGCACGACGGACGATAATTTCCCTATTTTTCTGGAAAGTTGAAGAGGAAGATAGCAATGAAATGATAGGGTGTATTTCAGTATTTGGACTTTAAAACGACTCGACGTGATAAAAATTTTGATCTTGGACTCCACATTTAATTTTCTCCTCTGGATATTAAAATCGCTGACCATGATCAAGCAATTTCGCTAAATTAAAGATTTTTTTTTTCAAAAAATTTCTTTTGTGTGATTGTTTTCATCTAAAAATATCATGGACATCTATTTTTCATCATCATCCTATTTTTTAGTGGTCCTAAAAAATGCCCCTTTCTCACGTTTTTTTCAACTTCGGTAAAAAAAATGAAAAATTTTTTTTTTTTGAAAAAATGTACCCCGTGAATTATGTTAAATTAATAATTAACCCATTATCAGAATTATTACCACCGATTTTCCACCATCTTCCCTCATTCAGGTAATTTTTTCAAAATAGCGGTAAAATACATTTTTGGTGTTTGTTTTTTGAAATGAAATTTTAAAGGACCTCTCTTGAAAATAGGACGATGAAGAAAAATGGATGCCAGTGGCATTTTTTGTGGCAAAACATCCATTTTGAACTCATTTTTGAGGGAAAATATTCAAAAATTATTTTCTAGTTTTGTCATTTTGAGGTCTAGACATAATATGACGTGCTGTTTTTCAATTTTAGAAAAAATGCTCGTTTGACAATTTTTTTCGCAAATTTAATGGAATAACACAAGAATGAAGGAAAGATCTCAAAGCGACGTGGTGAAAGTGAAAATCGAATCTTTCAATTTTTCATTTCACCAATTTTACTGGGCCTTGAAATTTATGTTCAAGAAATTCTGAAAAAAACATCAAAATATTAAAATTTCCATGTCATTTGAAATGTTGATAAGGGGATGAATGTGTAAAACCAACTCCAGATGACCTTATAATGGCAAAATCAATGGACCACATTTTTGCACCATAAAAACATTTCATATTGAAAATTTTCAGTCAAAAACCATTTTCTCCGTTACCAAATTTCAAATTTGTATACTTTAAAACCGCCATTTTTGAATGAAAAAAGGTCACTAATAGCTCATTTTGAAAAGTAATATCACGTCTCGAAAACAATTTTTATGAAAAAATTGACTTTTTTCGTAGAGCAAAATAAAATTATGAAAAATAATGAAAAATTACTCAAAAAGAGGGGGGAAAGAATTGAAAAATCGTTGTAAATTATTTTTTGAGATCAATTTATGCAATTATGGTTTTTTGGATTAAAATTTCTCCAGAAATGATTTTTCCTCTTGGAAAAACACGTGAATTTTCAAAAACAACTTCAAAATTTCTCGGTTTTGGTCATTTTTCTAAAAAACGACAGGAAACGACAGAATTAAGTAGGTACCTACCTATTAAGAAATAATTTTTCTTTGTCGTTTTTTAAAAAATGATAAAAAACCAACGGATTTAAAAAATTAAAAATCGTCGTGTTTTTTCGTTTTTAATGGACATACGAAAAACGACAAAAAATGCTGTTGGTTTTACCTTTTTTCAAAAAAACGACAGATTCAAATCCCTAAAAGTAACAGGTTCATCGTACTTCAAGGAATATGGAAAAAGGACAAATTAAAATCTTTAAAAGTGGTCGTTTTCTCCTTTTTTTTTCTTTTTTTTTTTTCAAAAAGACGTCAGGAAACGACAGATTAAAAAATTTTTAAAAGTAGTCCTTTTTCGTTTTTCAAAGAAACGATAGAAAACGAAGGATTTCAATACTTAAAAGTTAAAAGTTGTTGGTGTTTTGTAATTTTTTCGGTTTTTTAAACATAAGTCAGAAAAAAAATCGTCGTTTCTTGTCGTTTCTTGTCGTTTTTCAAGGAAACGGTATAAAACCACAGATTACTCGTAAAATATTTTTGAAAAAAACAAGTAGGTACCTATATAATTTTTTTGTTTTTCAAAAAAACGACAAATAAGTACTTACGGTTTTTGATGAATTAAAAATTTTCATTTTTTTGTCATTTTTCATAGAGAGGACAAATAAATTTTAATCCTTGAAAGTTGTAAATTTTTTGTCGTTTTTCGTTGTTCTGTAGTTTCTTCAAAAAAAAAAAAACAGGAAACGACGAAAAACGACAAATTGAGAAATTAATGGGATTAGGTGTGAGAGATCGAGAGATCATTACCATTGATTTTTATGAATAAAAGAATTAGGGACCCAAATTCAACTAAAAAAAATCCTCATTTTTTGAACGAAATTAAAAAATTACGAAAAAATACAATTTTTTTTTAATCCAACGGGAGTTACCTAAAAATCATCTTCAATGATATTTTTTGGACCTTGACCACCTATGCTAAAATTATTTCCGTACAATTACTTTAAATTGTAGGAATTTCATTTTTTCAGAATTTTTTGAACCTAGACATATTTTTGGACTCTACGAAGAGGATGAAATGTGGTATCAAGAGGGTGAAATCTTTACCACGTCGTTTTAAGATCCAGACACGACTTCCTAGACATCTTCCGCAACTTTCGCAAAAAAAAAAATGTAAAACGACCATGTCTTGTAGATACGACGCCTACCTTCATAGAAACCGATTTCACAAGCAAGAGCCAGATAGATATCAATGTTTAGTTAATGCACTTTCTTAGTTCAAGGAAAAATATTTTTAAAACCACGAATTGCACTCGTATTTAATAAAGTTGTGACTCGACCGTAATATGAACTTAAAGGCTAATTTACAATTCAAATCGTCCTTTCTGCCATACTTCTAAATTACTTTTTGAAAGCCTAAACCAAAAGAATGCTGAAGCACAAATCAAGTTAAAATGTCTAAGCAGAGCTTCCAAGTTAATATTTATAAATTACACAACGTATTTAAACCAACGTTTTCATTTTCGACTGTGAAAATGAAAATAGTTTTATATTACATAACCCTTCGGTATAAGTTTAAAATTGTAATTTGGCCGTTATTAAAAAAGTTTTTATACTTTCGCAGAAATCAAACACACGGTAAACTTGAGCTATGAATTTCAATCTGAAGATATTAAAACATATCTGGCGCGCATACTAATCTATATACCTACGTCAGCGTGTATCTTATACACACGTTTTCACTGCTTCCCCAACTTGTATATACCTACTGGTAATATGTAGGTATCTGTATTATCTATTATCCTCTCTGACAAATGTGTATCCCTCATGGTGTTTATTTTAGTAAATAATTTAACAGAAATTAAAACTTAGATTCAAGTTTTTGTACCTTGTGTGCGTCGAATTCTCCGATGTTTTTGTCAAAACCTGGAAAACAAAGTTTACAAACTTTGGTTCGTAGTACATTCACTATCGTGATGAAATATGAATTCCAACTTGTATCTGTAGAAGCTTTTTTTACGACGTTCGAGTCTTGAAATATCAAAGTTTTCCATCAATTGGTCAATATTTTAAGATTTGCGAAATATTTACTTGTAGGTAGGCATACGATGAGGTTTTTTTTTTCTTTCTAAACAGGTGATGAAGGAAGTTTGACCGTGACAATGTAATAGTACGCTAAGAGAATTTTTTCAATTGCATTTCCAATTACAAGCTGGTATATAATTTACCTACACCGATAATTACCGTATACGTTTGGATTTTATACATTCACTGACATTAGATAGGTATAGGTACGCGATTTTGTTTACAATTCGTCAATTTCATTGGCTGTGCGTACGATTCACACACTAAGTATTACTGACATTGCATCATGAACGGATGAGGTAAACTAACCGGATTTTTTTTTTCGTATTTCTATATGAAGATATGCACCAATCTACACGTGTAATGTACCGGCACTTTTACCAACAGCGAACTGTGATGGGTTGTTTCATTTGAACGTCAAGTTTACGTTAATCAGAACAAATTAATGAACTCGAGAGATGGTCGAATTGTTTAAGGATGTGAGGATTACCAATGTTTAAGTTGTCTTTGTCGACGTAGGTTCGTAGACAATCGAATCGAGTAATTAGGTAGGTTGAAGGGTTAAAAATGGGTATTAGGATAATTTATCTTTGATGAGCTTTATAGGATCAAGTTCAAATTATTAGATTGCACCATCTAAGAAAAAAAAAACACGAGAGTAAATTCGACCTCTGCTCTGGTTTTGAAAACATGTTAATAATTTTGAGAGACTAAAAAATTTTTTGAGTCGAAATTTTTCTCTATTCTACTCTTGTCTTTTGTACGTCAAAAAATCGAAATTTTCGTTGTACCTCTCTAAAATTTTTTAAACCAATGGAAGATAATTTTAAATCAATCTCCGAAAATAGAGATTAATCTGTGAGAATTTTTCACACGAAAATTACGAAAAAAAAAAACTGGTTTGATTTTATACCATAGGCGAGATCAGTTTGGACTTTTCTTCAAAAATTAAACAGAATATTGCCAAAAAAATTCTGTACACATGTTGTATGTCGCTTCGAGCCTCGGTATGGACACAACAAATAAAACGATTGGGTTCTAATGAGTTCACAGTGTAATAGATAAGTTCGTTTACAGAGCTACTGGAAGAGTAATTTGTCTTAGTTGATTACCTTATTATATATGCTTAGATTTAGGCTTAATGCTAACTTAGTGTTTACTGTTATTTGTATATCATTCTCGCTTTCGGTCACGCACGCCGCTGGTGAACCATCGGTCGTGTCGTTTCCATTCATGCCTTCTGTCTTGTTTATAAATACTTTTTCATAGGTCATTTACTCATACCACATATTACTCTCTCCTTCGAAAGAAAACGTCCTCGTTTTCTCTTTCTTAATTCTAACTTAAACATTAGGGTTAATGGTTATTTTACTAGGGGATTCAATTGATTTCTGGGTTTCCTTATCTGCCTTATTTCTGGCTTTTTCTAAATCTAACATGGATTTATAATGATTAGTTCTTATTTCTACAATTAGCTTAATAATGTAAATGACGGCTAGGGTGATAATGATTAACCATGATAGGTATAAGATATCTTGTAGGTAGTCGTATCCGAAGAAGGATTTAGGGGGTTGTATCAAGTCGAGTTTTTTAAGCTTATCCTCTAGTTCTTTCTGGGTGGTCTTGATTTCGAAGTGAGGCGTGGTGAGTTTCCACTCTTTATTGAAGATTTTTGACATGTTTCGGAATTTTACGGTGCTGGCAATGCTTATCTCGAGTGATGCGGTATCCATTTGTGACCATTGAAGGGGAATTACGCGCTGCATTTCGATTTCATCTTTTTCTGTTTTCATACACGGGAACGTTTCGGGAATCAGGGTGTGTACTGATCTTCCATCCGACTGAAAGAGTTGATATTCGCAGGGTAGATACAGGTATACGGCTCCTGGGAGTGCGTAGTTTATTTCTAACGGAGTTCTGGAGTGATTGGCTGAGTTGTAGAAGAAGAGGGATCTTTGGAAGTTGGAGATGAGATATTCATTGGTGTTGAGTTTTCGCACTAGTGTTCTTTTATGGGCAGGTTCGCACTTGAAATGGCATACTTCATTTAGTTCTTCGTAACTTTTGGAAAGGAATAGGTATTTTGCGCATTCGGGAGCTTCGTCGGAGTAATCGAAGTATTCTACGTAACACAGGCCAGAGTTGATGTCGCAATTTTTCTTGGCTGGACCGGCTATTGTTCGGAAGATTTCGTTGTTTTTATCGAAGGCAATTAGCATCTCATCTGTGTTTAGGATGCACAGCGAGTCGTCGTGTCTGAAGAAAATGGGAATGTACTGGAAAAGTTTCCATTCGGCGTTTATTTTTCGGATTGGTACTCGGATTTCAATGTGGATTTTTGATTTGGAAAACTGGCAATGCGATATTTCTTTTGTATAATATTGGAGAATGTCTTCGATTGGGATGGCGAGCGTCATCTTCTTCCCTCTGAGCTGATGATCTAATTTTTTGAGGTCTCTTTCGAGTTCGCGTACAGGTAGGACTGATATTGGAATTTTGTGGGCCGCGCAATGGGTGTATATGTCGTTGTAGTACATGGCGTGTGATATTTCAAGTAGCGTTTCCGTGATTAGATAGTTTACTTTGGTATTTTCTGATTCTGTTTCTCCTCGCGCGTCCATCCTTCCTCCAATCTCCTTGAGAACAGCCGTGATGTTTCCGAAATGTTGATTTATGTCTTGGGCGAACGTATTGAGTTTGGATGTGACGGTGATTAGGTCGGCATGGTCATCTAGGATTGATTCTCTGATATTGTCGTAATTACTCTTGATGCGCTGTTCATTTTCGTAGAGGGGGTAGACTTCTTTCTTTGTGATAGCGTTGCAGCAGAAATTGAGGAAGTCTCCGAAGAACTGGACTCCGCGTTTCATTCTGGGGTGATATGTCTCCAGATTTTGTTCAATGTCGAATCGGATGTCCTTCATGTGATGGGCTATTGTTCGTTTGATGCCTTTTAGGACGTTTCCGACTCCTGATTTGCAGATTGCGGAATTTTCGCAGATGCTAGAGTGTTGAGTTTGATCCACGACATCGTGGTTGATTAGGTATTTGAGAGGAATAGAGCGATCGTATAAGGTTACGTCTTTGATTTCTGTAAGATAACTTCCAGGGACGATTTCGATTTTGAGCTGATTTGCTAGGACGATGGAGGGAGTGAGAATGGTTGTAAGGATTTTGAACATCTGAAAAGGTAAAAGGTTGTTTCTCTTTCAAAAAAATGGTGATAGAATTTTGCTTATAGAATACGTGTTTTATAATCTTAGGTTCTAATGCCTTGCTGGTTAGGTATGCAACTTATTCGGCACGTATTTGTATGAAAAATGTAGGTTATGTTTACCTTCTGAAACTTCGATCGTGATGGAGTTCGTTAACTCCGCCTGCGGCGAAGTTTTCTCCTTCACTCGCGAAGTTTTTGTATCTATTATTTTATTATTTTTATGTTTGTTGTTTTTTTTTTTTTTTTTTTTTTTTTTGTTGGGCTTGGTTGCCTCTTTTCTGTTTTCGTTTTATATTTTTTCTCGCGTAGCTTTATTTTTTTGCTACTTTTTATTTTTTCATTCCAAAAGTTGTGGGCTTTTGCCTCTTTTTAACTATTGTTTTTTTTGTATTGTTTGCCTATTGTGCTGTGTTTGAAGGGGTTTTATCGTTTATTTTTAAGGAGGGGGAATTTTGGTCTTTATTCAAAATCCTTCGGATCCCGCATTGATATAACAAAAATTTCTTGTCGGCATGTCGGACAGGTGTGGCTGGATTTCATCCACCGTACGAAACACTGGCCTCCCATCCAGTGTCCGCACCCTGTCCGAAATTGGTTCTCCTCGTCGAAACAGATGACGCAAAGATCGTCATCGGCGTAGTTCGGGAGTGTATTCTCCGGAACTACCCCGATGGCGATCATTTCTTCGTCTTCCTGTTGCTCCGGTGCGCCGTCTTCTGTACTGACATCATCACTGTTTTCGATCTCCCAGTTGGCCTGGTCCCATTCTTCCATGGGCTGGCCATTTGGCTGGTGAGGGAGTGGCGGTTCGTTCTGATTTTGTTGGATTATGTTTTCTTCTAGTATATTGTCGATTTCTTGCCCTGGCTGATTTGGTTCTTGCTGGTTGATCTCTTGATTTTCCTGCTGGTTTTCATTTGGAAGTTCTTCTGGTGGGTTGCCGATTTGCTGGTCTTGAACGCTCTGTATAATATTCGGGTGTAGTACAGCACCTGGCCGCGGCGGAGGGATCCTGGGAAGCTCCTCGCCTTCTTCCTGATGCTGCACTACCAACCGGTCGTATTCTGCTCTCATCACATCCCGCAACTCTTCCGACCATCCGAATGCGTCGGCTAGTTGTAAGCTATACCCGATCCTCCGGATGAGCCGTTGTCGTCTCCAGGGCGGAATGGTGGTGCGTCCTGGTACGTAACTTTGGACGTCGAGGCCAAAGTACGTACCAAACCAGTCGTGACGATAATCTCCGCGGCCGATATCCCACAAATCGGGATTGTCGATATCCCATCGTACTGCCGCTTCGACGCGGTCGGGAATGCGCGCATAAATGTTCGGATCATTCATTTTCGATAATTTTTCTCGCGAACTTGTTCGTTTGAATAATTCTTGAAGACTGTGTCGATCGACTGTCTGATTTTCTTATTCTAGATTTTTTTTGGAGGGGTTCTTGTTTTGATCTTTGGGATTTGTTTTGTAAACCCTTGTGCGTATTTCCTTGCACGAATTCGTCTCTAGTCTTCTGGTATCGTATTTATGTCATTGAAAAATGGCTTACAATACCGGAAGCTATGCGAATTGTATAATTTTCTCGCTGATTTTGAGCGGTTGTGTTTGATTTTACGTCGCTAGGTTTTTAGCGGATAATTGATGACTGCGCGCGTCTTTGTTTTGATAAATCTAACTTAATTCTAGCTTACAATGTAATTTGTTGAAAAATAAACCTAATGTTTTCCTTATTCTACCGGTGCCTGACGTCATTGACACCGTTACTTAAGCTAGTTGATAATAAATCTAATTTGTTTGGTAAATTATTCGTCATCGGAAATATGATCCCGTACGATATAACGCTTGAGGCGTCTTACGTGAATCGTTTCTTTTTTATCTTCGATTTCGAGTTCGTAGTTGAGATCGGTTACCTTTCTGAGCACTTTGTACGGTCCGGTGTATTTAACAGCGAACTTTCCTGGGTGCTTGAAGGGTATTTCGATTAGGACTTGGTCTCCTTCCTTGAAGATGACCTCTTCATGGTTTTTGTCGTAATTTTCTTTCATTTTAACTTGATTTGCGTAGATGATTCCAGGGATAGTTTTTCTGATACGGTTAAGTTCTTCGATTTCCTCGAGTCTGTCTCGAGTGTCTTTTGTATTTATGCCGAGTTTATTTTCGATAGGCATATTTGGTTGTTGACCGTACAGTATGTAGTATGGGCTTAGTCCCTTAAATCGAACGAGAGGGGTTGTATTGTATGTGAAGACTACGAATTTGACGTAGTCTGCCCATTTTGATTTATTTTGCTCTTCAGCGTAGTAAGACAATGTTTTGACGAGAGTAGAGTTGAGTTTTTCGACACCTCCTTGCGTTTGAGGAGAATAAGAGGAACTGAGTACTTTCTCGATGCCTAGACTTTTGCAAACGTCGTCCAGCTTAATATTCTTGAAGTGTGTGCCATTGTCTGTTGAAAGTTTTTGCGGTACTCCATAAGTCGTTATGATGTCATATAAGAAGTTGGTGACCGTTTCTGCGGACGCACTGCACAAAGGCTTAGCCATTGCGAAGCGCGTTGCTCGGCACGTTCCGACTAATATGAATTTTTTCCCTTGACTCGGAGGTAAAGGTCCTACGAAATCTAGCTCGAGGTGGGCTAGGATTGCGCATTCCTTTATCTCGATTGGTTTTAGGAGTCCAGGCTTTTTGCCTTTGTCTTTCTTTCTTAATTGGCATTCGTGACAGCTTTTGATGTATTTGATGACATCTTGCGTCATTCCACACCAGTAATATTTTGCTGCGAGTTTTGCTAAAGTCTTGTTGGATCCGAAGTGTCCACCACCAAACGCCTTGTCATGGTATGCTTGTAGTATGTCGTCGATTAGATGGCGCGGTGCTATGATTGGTTTCTTCGTTCCCATAGGCATCGTTAATAATCCATCGCTGTTGATTGCATAGCGACGGCTTGTTTTCCGAAATTTTGGGAATTCCGGATGCGATGTATTTGGTTTGCCTTCTAGGATTAGGATGATGTTTTTGCAAAATTCGTCTTTTTCTTGTTCTTGTCTCATGTTCATTCCAGCTTTAATCTCGAAGATCGCTTCTTCTTGGTGAAGTTCCTCCTCACCTCCGAATAGATCCTCCAGATCGTCAGCTGAGCCGTTTCCTTGACCTACGATTTGGTCTTCAGTGTGTTGTTCGGCCTTTGTTCGATCGGTCTCGTCCTGGTTAAGTGTAGCCTGGTTGTCGTGTGTGTTGGTGTCAGGCTTTGTGCACTTGGTAGACGAGTCCTGAATGTCGTAGTTAATTTCTGTCCTACTTAATACGTCAGGGACGATATTAGTTTTTCCAGGTTTATGTTTGATTTCGAATTCGTATTCTGATAATTTTAGTATCATTCGTGCCATTCTGGCGTTTGGTTCTTTCATGTTGCTGCATCCGCATAAAGCTGAATGATCGGTGTAAACAGTGAACGGGATTCCGAAGAGGTATTCTCTGAAGTGTACTATGGTGTCGACTAATGCTGTTAGTTCTAGATCGTACGCGCAGTAATCTTTTTGAGCACCCTGTAGTTTCCTACTGAAGTAGGCTACTGGGTGTATTTTGCCTGTTTCTTCATTTTCTTGCGAGAGTACCCCGCCTGCTGCTATTTTCGATGCGTCGGTTTCTACTATTGTTTTTCTGCCTTCTTTGTATATGGCTAGTACAGGTTCTGAGATCATAAGTTCTTTTAATTGTTGAAATGCCTCTTCGTGGTCTTTTTCCCATTTGACTTTTGTTTTTGGTTTTACGTCTCCTTTTGTGAGATCACTCAGGCATGCGGAAATTTTCGCGAAACTTGGTATGAATTTTCGGTAATGTCCAACCATTCCTACGAACGATTGTACATCGTGGACAGTTATAGGTCTTGGGAAATTTTTTATTGCAGCCGTGTTTTTGTCTATCGGTTTTATCACGTCACCATTTACTCTATGTCCGAGCATTTCTATTTCGTCGTAGAAGAATTTGCATTTTGACGTTTTTAGTTTTAGGTTTAATTTTTCGATTCGTGTCAAAACTGTTTCTAGATTTTTTAGGGCTTCTTCAAAATCTGTTCCATACGCGCACATGTCGTCCATGTAGGCTACCATGATTTCGTATAGCAGATCTGAGAATTCGGTGTTTATTGTTTTTGAAAATGCTGCTGGTGAGTTCGCCATTCCTTGTGGAAGGACTGTGTACTCGAAAATATTGTTGTCGACGTTGATTGCTGTTAGGTACATTGAGTCTTCTGTGATTGGGATTTGGTGAAATCCGCTATTGCAGTCCAAAAGGTTGAAAAATTTCTTTCCTTGTAGGGCCATAATTAAATTGTCGATTCGAGGTACTGAATTTCTGTCTCGGATTAGTTTTAGATTTAGCTGACTGTAGTTTACAAGGAATCGGTATTTATCTTTTTGTTTTAATAGAAATGCTGGCGCACTGTAATGTGATCGTGATCGCCGTAGTATGCCTACTTTCAATTTCTCTTCTATTTGTTTCCATATTTCGCGACGTTCTACTGGCGATAGTTTATATGGGCGTAGCGCGACTGGTTCATTGTCCTTGACTCTGAGTTGATATGGTTCTACGTTGGCCTTGCCGAGTTGTGATTCATTCATAGTAAACAAATGTTTAAATCGTTTCAGCATTTTTACGGCCTTGCGTCGTTGGTCAATGCCCCGGTGTTTACACACGTCTATTCGGTAACCTTCTGTATCGTAAACATCGTCGTCGCTTTCGATGACATTGCTGATTTTGATTTCATGCACGTTTTCATTTGTCATTGTCGGGTATTGTTTACTTTCTCGTATGTGAGCTATTCGCTGACAGTCGAAGATTGTTTTCGTAGCGCCTGTGTAATTCCATAATTTAATTTTTAATTGCTTGTCTTTTTCGCACGTTCCTGACGCGGTTATTCCACTTTTGGAAAGAAAGCTTTGATTTGGGATTATGTCGGCGTTCGTTGAACTTGACTCGGATAGCTCTACATAGCGAGTTTCGTATGGTTTTAGGACGATTTTTTCGTTTGCGATGATTTGGTTTCGTACCAAATTCAGAGGTTGGTCTGTTGTTTTGAAAGCTTTTAACCAATTTTTATCCATGTGGATAATGATGGCGTTAGCGCCGGCACCCAGGCGGACGGTTTTGCTTTCAAAGTCGATGACAGCTGCGTGTCGTATTAGGAAATTAATTCCTATTATGACGTCGGTGTTTAGTCCACTCGCTACATTTATATCGGCATCATATCGTGTATCATTGATTTCTAACTGTAATTTGGTCTTGCCTTTGTTCTCCAGTAGGGAGTCATTCGCACAGGTGAGCTGAACGTCTGGTTCTTCGAGCTTAATATCTTCAGGGAAGATTGCTTCGTTCACCAGTGTGAGGTTACACCCTGTGTCTATGATCCCGCTATATTCGTGATTGGCTATTTTAACCTTGACTTGGAGATTTTTAGCATTGACCTTGTTGACGATTTCCTTTTTAGGCGCGGTTTTCTTGGATTTTACCTGCTTGTTTGTTTCGGTTTTTTGGATTATTTTGTTAATTTGATTTATTTCCTCTTCGTCGAAATCTTTAAGCAGTGTAAATCTGTTGAAATGATCATACCTTTGGAAATGTTCAGTTTGTTTGCCGTTTTGAATGTAGAAAATGTGCTGTCGTGGTTGTTCTTGATTTTCCGCCTGGTGCCTTTCGCTTACTAGTTTTTTGGAGCGGCATTTTGGTTAGCTGCAAGAACGCTTTGAACTGCTTTCAGGTAGAAACAGTCTGCAGTGTCATGGCTGTTTTTGTTGCAATTGGTGCAGAATTTTCCATTATTTCCTCCATTATTTTGATTCTGGTTTTGATTTTGGTTTTGATTGTGGTTTTGATTTTGGTTCTGGTTATTTCGCGCTTGTCTTTTACGACATTCTTCGATGGTATGTCCGGTCTTTTTGCAATATGTGCAGAATTTCTGCTGGCCATTTCTATTGTTATTATTATTATAATTTCGTTGCGGTCGACCGATTACGCTATAGCATTGATGGGCTAGATGTCCCGTTTTCCCGCATACTGTGCAAATTAGAATTTGTGGTTGCATGATTGGAGGTTGATACATACCTTGTTGAAGGTATGGGGTTTGTTGATACGGTACCTGAGGAATTTGTGTTTGAGGGTATTGATTTTGTGGAAATTGTGGTTGTTGAAATTGTACTGGGTTTTGATTTGGCTGGAAATTTTGATTTTGTTGGAAATTTTGGTTTTGTGATGGATTTTGCATTTGTGAGACTTGGGTTTGTTTCTCAGGGCTAATTTCTGTGACTTTGTTTACTGGTTCTGATGATTTTGATTCAAGGGCTAAATATAACTTTTCAAGTTTTTCTAGTCGATCATCTTTTGTTGATGTTCTGTTTATCCTACATTCGTATCTTTCTACGTTTTTACGAATTTTTTCTACTGTCGAATTATCTAACATGGCGATTTTGTCGTAAATTTCTGGGCGAATGCCTTTTAGAATATGTTCGCACTTTTCGTGTTCTTCCATGTTTTTGTTGACTTGTCGGCATAATTCTGCTACTTCGGCGATGAATTGTTTCGTATTTTCGTGTTCGCCTTGCACTTTTTTATTTAATGCTGATGTGACTAATTGTCTGCCTGAATCGCCGTCGAATATTTCCGTAAATTTTTTCACTGTCGAATCCCAGTCTGTGATTTCTTTATTTCTGAAGTATTCTTTATAACTTATTTCGGCTAGGTCGGTTAAATAGCATGGAAAATATTTAAATCGTTCTTCAATTGACCAGTCGTTGATGTCTGCGTATCTATTGTAGGTTTCGATGTAGTTACTGAATCTTTCTGTCAATCCTGAAAATTTTGGTGGTGCGAAGAAAGGCCTCTTACGAGATGGGGCCACTGGAGCTACTGGTGGTTCAGTCATTGTTTTTCTGGATTTAGTGCCTGTTAATTCTTGAAATTTTTCTTTATGGTATTGGATTTGGATAAGTTTTGCTATCTCGTTGTCTTGTGCGATGAGTTCTTTGAGCACAACACGGTAGGCTGTAATGTTGTCTTGTGCTGGAAGTCCGAATTGTTCAAAATATCTTCTAAAACGATTGATAGGAACACCAGAAACCCAACTGGTGGAAAAATCGGCTTGAGGTGATGTGTTGTCGTCAGATGTACTCGCGGATGTATTCGCGGAAGAACTCGCGGTCGTATTTGGCTCAATGATGGAATCTTCGAGTAGACTTTCGTATTCGTCGGTCGCGGTTGATTTATCGGATGTACTTTCGCGAGTATGGATGGCAAATGCTCGCGCATTTTGTTTTGCGTGCGCGTTCTTGAGCATATGCGCGCATATGCTCAAGCACGCGAGCATTTTCTGTAATTTTGTACCTTACTCCATAATACACATGGTTAGAAAGTCAAATGAATATTTCGACACAAAACAAGTGAATTCGGACCACATTACCATATAGCGAACTTCAACGTTATTCTTAACATCTTAACTAAGTAGACAGATGACAGATTTGGAAAAAAACCAAGGTTGACAAAAAAATTAAAAAATCATCAAGTTTTTAGGAATAAAAATATCTTAAAAGTAAATTTAAAAATCCAATTGGACGACAGATTCGAAAAAAAACGAGGTTGACAAAAAAAATTTAAAAATCACCCTGATTTTTTTTTTATTAGAAAATGCTCGCGCATATATAGAAAGTGCGTTCTCGCGCGTTTGAGCATATGCTCAAAATGCTCATTTGAGCATTTGAGCATGGCCATCCCTATTCGCGAGAGGTGTTAGTATTTTTGAATAATTTGAGTTTCATTTACCTTTACTGCAGTCATTGGTCCGGACGTTTTTCTTCGTATTTGGGAAACTGTTGAACTTGCGACGTTGGGTGCCACTTGTTGTATGTCGCTTCGAGCCTCGGTATGGACACAACAAATAAAACGATTGGGTTCTAATGAGTTCACAGTGTAATAGATAAGTTCGTTTACAGAGCTACTGGAAGAGTAATTTGTCTTAGTTGATTACCTTATTATATATGCTTAGATTTAGGCTTAATGCTAACTTAGTGTTTACTGTTATTTGTATATCATTCTCGCTTTCGGTCACGCACGCCGCTGGTGAACCATCGGTCGTGTCGTTTCCATTCATGCCTTCTGTCTTGTTTATAAATACTTTTTCATAGGTCATTTACTCATACCACAACACAAAAAAAGTAAAAATTTTATTTTCCTATACTCAACATTTTTCATACTCAACCGTATTTAAAATTTGACTGAAAAATTTGATAGGTAACTTGAAAAATATTTTGAAAAACTGACGCTAGAAATGACTTCAGTTCCTTCCTTACTTACTGAGATATTTCAAAGGATACTTTTTTAAAAAACGATTTTTTTTGATTTCTTACAATCTAAAAATTACGAAAGAAGAGCTTTTTTACAACACGTAGAAAAAAAATTTAAAAAGTAAATTGAAAAAGGAATTTGAGAAAAAATTTGAGTGCAGTAAAATTTTAAGAAAAAAAATTGAGGAAAAAATTTTGTGACCAAAATGAAACTGAAAACAAATTTTGAGTGAAACATTTCAGGTCAAAAAAAAATTGAAAAAAAAATGAAACTGAAAAATGGTACGAATGGTGGTTATAAAAAGGTATTTCCTAAATTTCTACCTATGCCTAAATTGATCCCCTCCCTCCCGGACTCCAGATTTTTCTATCCCTTCGCACCGGATCCCAAAATCTGACTAATTAGGTTAAAACAATAATTTTAAGGGTTTTAAAAAAATTGAAATCTTTGCAAAAATGGTTTGAGTGTGGATGTCTCCCCCTCCTCCCCCCCCAAAAAAAAATCCATTGACTCCCACTTTTCAGAGAGTTCGAAGTAGACAAGAACTCGACAGCTGATAGATGAAAATTTTTGAAAAAATTACGGTAGTGTTTCAGTGCATAGGTCATTAAAAATGCACATTTATATTGATTTTGATCTTCTCCTCTTTTTGACATTCCTCTCCACCATAACTGAATTTTGTAAATTAAAAATTCTCTCATGCCCTCGCCAAAGCTGAATTTTGAAAGTTTAAAAAATTCCTCCAAAACTCATTTTTACAGCTGAATTATGAAAATGAAAAATTTTCCTCTGCTATCTTCAGAACAAATTTTTTTTCACCCTTATTAGAGACGTGAATTTTGAAAATCCAGTCCCCTTTACCCCCATGAAAAAGTTTACTCTGCTATCTTCAGAACAAAATTTTTTTCACCTTTCTTTGAGATGTGAATTTTAAAAATCCCGTCCCCTTTACCCCTCCAGATTTCAAATTCGTCAAAAAAAAATTTTCTTGCGCCTTCTACAAATAAAACTCAATTTTAATAATTGAAATTTTCTATATAGGTACCCTTTATGTTCTAGTTTTCTGATATTATAGGTACTCGGTATCCAGCGTTTAAATAACTCGTTTCAAAAACTGAAATTTGTATTTTCGAAATTACTGTTGAATTTTTTAATATGTACCTACCCCTAGGGTCGAACTCGGAAAACAGAAAATTCTTCTGAACGCCCCATCCTAGCTAAATTTTAATAGGTAAGTTTGGTTTCCCTTATCCACCCCTCTGTAGGGACGAATTTTAGAAGACATTTAGAATTTTTTTTACTCCCTTTTGAGCTGAATTTTGACAGGTATTCAAAAACTTCTTCTGCAACTCCCCCCTTTCAGGACTGAGTTTTGTAATTTTGATAACCCTTCTATATCCACATCCAACTTCACCTGCAGAGCTGGACCTCACAATTTTAAAAATTCTTTTACACATTTCTCCATGGCGAGATGTTGTAATTTTGCAATTTTGATGACTCTCCTGCATTCCTATCGTAGTTTAAAATTTACTTCTGTCCCCTCTTTCGGTGATGATACCACAAAAAATAAAATTTTTGATCAAATATAATTTCAACCACATTAAATTTCCCAAAATTTTCCTCATTTAAAAATCTTTTTTTTTCAATTTTTTAAAAAAGGCTGCCTTTTTGAAATTTTTTGATTCAGACGTGATCATTTTTTTGGAATACCTATCTCAAAAATTTCCAAATTTCTTCCTCAATTATATTCAAAATCATTCCTAAAGCTGGCAATTACCTTCCAACAAACACAATTCAATCCAAAATCGATACCCACTAACGATAATTTCCCAAACTCCTTGGCCCCACTTTTGGAAAATTATTAGCTTCGGTACGTTTTTCGTTACACTAATAATTTCTTAATACACACAGCGAAAACTAGCGAAATAAAAACCGAGAAATAAGGCGCGTAGGATGTGGAAGTTGCAATACGTCTCCAAGCTCCAACTTTTATGAAATTTAATATATTATTTCTTTTAACTTGTGTTTTTGACGTTCATTGGGTATATAGGTCTACGATGGTGAACTTATTTGTACCATATGGTGTATCAAATTCGCTAAATACGCAGCACTTATCATCGAAAATACGTAGAAATTAGATACAATGCTCGATTCTTTCCAAACCGAAACTTTCGCATCAGTCGAAAATACACGTCCGGAGGTAATTAAAAAATAAGGACGAGACTGACGACTCTTTTTTCCAACTAGAACGAATGAAACCAAAACGCTACGTGAGACAGATGTTTTTGAAAAATTTTCCACAAGTTGAAAAATATCATTTCGACGAGGGAAATCAATTTTTTTCTCAAAATGGGTAATTCGTCTAAACGATGATTATTTTTTGGAAAATTGCTACTTCGAAGCTGCAAAGTATTACCACTTAACCGAGTAAAGAATAAATTAAACTCGTTAGAATTAAACGACTCGCGTGTACCGTGAACTCTTTCATTACCACGTTGCGATTATATTATTGCTCCCAAAGAACACAGATCTAGACAACATCGCATCGCGGACGTAAATATAGGCACTTTTTCTCTCACCACTCTCCCAACCATTAATTTACTTCTTAATTCCTGTACTGATGTTAGTGGCCGCGAACCGATATGCACGCGTTGATACGTGCATTCACTCTAATTGTTCGTACATTGTGAAAATTTTCTAATACGTGGTTTGATAATCGGAAAATTTGAAAAAAATTCAGTGATGTAAATAAACGAGTGGATTTTTTTGTGAATCGAAATGAAGTGTTGAAAAGTGCGCGTATTTTTTAATACAGATACATAAATATCGAGTAAAATTATCGCGTTAAAATGACATCCCATGCTTTAATATTTTTTGCTGCCGTTGGCTTCACGTGGTTTTTGTGGTTGATGACCGATATCATATGGGAGCTTTTGATCGGATTAAAGGCGCATATGCTGCCGTACTTAAAATCCACCACCACCGATTTAAGCGCCAAGTTCGGATCGTGGGCAGGTAATTTGAGTGTTTTGTTTTTATGATCTTTTTTTTTTTCCAGAATGGCAGTTTAATTTCGAGTTTGATAGTTAAAATGTCTCTAGGTTTGAGAATAAAGGGAACTGAATCTTTTGTATGAAGTTTTCATAGTATTTGAAAGTACTTTTATGAAAGGTACACATATTTATTGGATTTTTTTCAGTTTTGAGTTGTGGTTTTTACTTGTAGTTTTGTAATTTAAAAGTTTTTTATTCTGTTGAATTCTTCGATTTGAGAAGCGTGGTCCAAAAAATCAATCAATCGACTGCATTTTTTTTTTAGAATTTTTCTTTCGACGAAACAGATATAAAAACAAATTACCTCGTGTTTTTAAAATTTCTGTTGAATTTTTTTCAGAAATTAAGATTTTTTATCGGAAATAAGCCAAATATTTCATTCAAAACTTTTTAAAATTTTTACTGAAACGGTGAAAGCATTATGAAGAAAATACTTTAGCGATTTATTTGAATGATGGGAAATTGCAATGTTCTCCATTTTTTTTTTTTGACTGGTTCAAATACTTAATTGTTTTCAGTTTTACTGAAATGACTTTTGACTTGCTATTGGCGAGTCTCTTTGTCCCTTGTCATTTTATTTTATTCTGCCTGAAATGCATTTTTATTCCATTAATTTTCAATGGACTGATTGTGGGTTTCCAATGATTTTTTTTTAAAAAATATGGTTGAGAAAGAGTTATTTTATTGGAGAAGAAAATCTTTGGATTTTGTAGATTTGAAAAATTTTTCATTCATAAATATGAGCCATGATATTGCAATAGAAAATAGATACATGCAAACAACTGAACCAACCAGTAGGAGGGGCAGAGTGAGCATCTGGGATCATTCTCTTCACATGTTAAAAAAACAAAATTGTACTTTTGGCCAAAAAAATTATGCCTACATGAATGAAAAAATTTACCAAGGGCTGGACTGCTAGTTAACTTTGGAATACTTGGAATTTTGAGTCAAAATAATTGAGAAAAATTTTGTCATGAGCCAGATGAATTTCAATTGACAACTCGACGCTCACGGGGAGCGCTAAAGTCGCTGGGGTGATAGAATACATTGGCTTATATGGGAGAAAGGAGGTTTTTCGGATTTTTATCGAAAACGGTGGGTTTTTGTGAAATGTGCCCATGAGAAGAATTAAAGGCGACAAAATTTCCTATCGATTGATGCAAAAAGTTTTGAATTTCATTCAAAAATAAACATTTTATGGACATTTCTTTTAATTTGTTTTTTGCTCATGTCAACTTTGAATTAAAATAACTCAAAATCGAGATCGACAACATCAATTTTTTATTGCAGTAAGTTGTAGAGAATTTTATCCTCTTTCCAATGATGTATCGACGAGCTTAATCGCGTTAATATTCCAGCCGCTATTCACGGTTTAATGCATTGAAACAAATTCATCATTTTTGAAAATAACGGATCAGCTAATCAGATGTTTTCAAATATGAAGATAACTGTTTCAACGCATTAAAACGTGAATAGCGGCTGAATATTAACGCGATTAAGCTCGTCAATACATCATTGTAAAGAGGATAAAATTCTCTACAACTTACTGCAATGAAAAATTGGTGTTGTCGATCTCAATTTTGAGTTATTTTAATTTAAATCTGACGTGAGCGAAAAACGAATAAAAAGAAATGCCCATAAAATGTTTATTATTGAACAAAATTCAAAACTTTTTGCACCAATCGATAGGAAATTTCATCATCTTCAATTCTTATTATGGGTAAATTTTACGTAGACCCACCGTTTTTCTTAAAAATTCGAAAAACTTTATTCCTCCCATATAAGCCAATGTATTTTATATGATTGTATCACCCCAGCGGCACGTAGTTGCAACAACATCGGATAGATGGAGCCACTTGTAATCGAGCCGTCAATACCTGTCTATGAGTTGGGAATTCCCCCTTTGTCCTTCTTTGAGAACTTCGGGTTTCTTTTGACAGTTACCGAAATTGAAAGGTCCAACTTGATGAAACCCAAATTATTCAACTTTTTGACAAAAAACTTGAATCTAGAAATAAAGGAATTTTTAATATGGGTATGTTTTTTCCTCGGGCGGGGGGGGGGGGGTCATTCCAAAATTTTTAAACCCCCATTTTTCAAGATCAAAATTTTAAGACCAAAAATCAAAAACGTATAAATTTATATATTTTTGAAATTAACTTAATGTAAGAAAGTCAAAAAGTCTGACGCTGTTTTAGAAATTCAATTTAATATCAGAAAATCGGAATGACAGGAAAATGAAAGTCAGAAGCTGAAAACGACTTGATATCAGAAAGTCAGAATGACAGGAAAAACATGTATCCATGTTAACAACATTTCCTTTCAGGAAACTTTACTTCTTTTTTTTGATGGGGGGGAGGGGTGTGTTTGGAATACATTGCGATACAGATAACATTATTTTTGGTTATCAAGACCTCAAGAATTTAATCTTTTTTGAATGAAGAAAAAAGAGATCTGTATCTGATGGAAAATCAGCGAATTTATGAAAATGAGGGATAAATTTTTTTATACTTATTTAACATTTCATTGAACTTTTCACTGTTTTGACTTTGAAAGTTGAATTTGAAATTACGAAGATGCCTTGGGTAGATATCTAGTACCTAAGTATATTTTTTATACAAAGTTTAACTAAAGCAAAAAAAAACAAAAAATTTTTTGAGATTGCACTACAATCTTGTATCTTTCAAATCTTTCGGAACCCCGTAGAAAAAAATGAAATTTCAATTGAAAAGTTACGTATAGTTTTTTCACTGCCATAACACGGCAATTTTTTCATCCGAATCATTTTAGTCAGAAAGTTAACCTTTGAGACGGAAAAATTGTGGCTTATCAAAAGTAAAATTTTCTAATGAATTTTATCCTCTAAAAAAGTAATTTTCCTATTCGAATAATTTCAGTGGAAAATTAAATTTTAAGTTGGGGCAATTGTGAACCAGCAAGATTCCAATTTTCCATGTGACTAGAATGGTAATTTGGTGGAATAATGCCTATGCATATTTTTTTTTTCTTGTCTGCTTTCTGAATTGGAAATTTTCCAAAAAATTAGGTGAAAATTTCTGAATTTTTGCCCTTTTTCCAAAAATACCAAACGAAGAACTAAATTTGATATCAAGAAGAAAATTTTTTAAATTATCAACTTGAATGACAATTTTTCTGATGTACCTACCTAATAATATTGAAGAAAGAGAGGGGGTGTTCGCTGCTGTCTCAGTCCTTACATTCAATCTGGTTCTGAAAGCCTTTCATTTCGTGTCAACAAATTTTGAATATTTTTTTTAATGAAATTTTTGTTCCTAAAATATGTAAATTGACAATAAGTATTGCTACCTATATCAATAGAAACATTAACGAAAATAAATGGCTATTTTTTTTTTTTTTGAAAATTTCTACATGTAAGTAACTAAGTTAGTAGAGGGATACTAACACTTTAAATTTCAACAGAAAATTTTTAATATTTTACTCCAGCCAAAAATTAATCGAGGTTGGCAATTATTTGAGAGATAAAAAATTCAAAGCATTTGATTGAAACACAATTTTTCAAAATTTTCTCGACTCAATTTTACAACAGATGTATCTAGATTATCTTGAAAAACAATTTTCCAAAATTTGCAACTTCCTGTTGGAAATTCATATTTTTTGATCGAAAAATTTCTGGGAAATTTTTTTTTTTTAAATATTATTATTGGTGCTAAAGTTCAAAGGACTATTTTATGATTTATTTCCTCCAGTGACAAAAAAATTCCAAAATTTTCTGAAGGCTTCAAAAGGTTGGGTGAAGTACAAAATTTTATTGCGTTTTTTTTTTTTCGTTGATCAAGTATATCAATGTGATACTTACCTGAAAGATTCCAAAATTCGAAAAATGAATTTCAGCACTTGAATTTTGAATATTAGAATTTTATTTTTGTTTCAGCTCAAAATTATAATTCATAATTTGGACAAAATTTCGACTTGAACCTGATTTTTCCAAATAAAATAAAATTTTCTTATGATGGTGGGGGGGAGGGGAGGAGGAGGAGAGAAGACGTTGCCCTCCTGTCAACTAAGCTCCGATAATACCACTTTCGGTTTTGATAATTTTCCTTACTTTTTTTTTAAATATTTGCATCTATCTTCCCATCTATCTCGAGAAAAAACGGATTTAAAATCTTCTCAATTCACCCGGTACAAAAATTCCAACCGAATTGCCATTTCGATATTTATTTTCACATCGTCGAACAAGACCAAAACCCTGGCAAAATCCACCGAATCAATAATCCCACCGTACTGTTTCCAAAATAATGAACGATAGCCAGGTGAAGCATAAGCACCGCGAAGAGCATCACAATATTGCAAACTTTTTACTCATCCACAGTAAAATAATCCTTTCTAAGTATCTCCCAGAAAAGGACAAATCCACACCGAAAATATCTCCCGCCAAAAGCTTTGACACGTCGACGAAAGAAGAAAAAAACTCACATAATATTCGAAACAATAAAAAAATTAACAAAGGGGGAAATCTCCCGCTCAAAAATTCTCTCCACTGCATTATTTCAGAACCGTTTACATGTACCTAAGAAAACATACAGTAGAATTTTAACACAATTCGAAACTCGCTACTATGAGACAAAGTTATACTTTTTACGACGTCAAAAAGTAGGTATAGCATAATAACCTCGGCAAGTTTACTAATAACTATTCAGAACTTGT
Organism: Pseudococcus jackbeardsleyi; assembly: GCA_038380155.1. NCBI lineage: Eukaryota > Metazoa > Arthropoda > Insecta > Hemiptera > Pseudococcidae > Pseudococcus > Pseudococcus jackbeardsleyi. The sequence goes on from CM076242.1 coordinate 39,646,113, forward strand.
AGAAAACAATATTCTTATCCTTTTTGGAACTTCATTCATAGCATGGAGCGTATATAACAAGTAAAAACAACGATTATTACATAGACGTGCCCAGTTTTTAAATGTCAACGACATATAAAGGCAAACGATTTGTAGTACGAAATGGACCGATATATTTAACCCATTCAGTCGGGCGAAATGAAAACTTGGGTTATTTTCCTCTTTATCGAGATCCCTTCGCGTTGGAGGATTTTTCTCGTCCAAGTATCGAAGCTGGGAATGAGTCCGAAATTTAAATAAAGCGTACTCGATACTCGAATAGAGGAATACGACATACCTACGAGTTGATTCGTCCAGTTGGAAATATTCGATAAACTGGTTTGGTAGAGTAACAAAATCGGGTTACGTAGGTAAGATGGCCCAAGTCGAAGATACACACGCTGATCGTGATCTTGCTGATGAAATGTTATAAATTCACACGAGGCTGATTTTCGCGTTCTTCGTAGGTTGGTTTATCTCGAAATAGGATGAAATTTTTGCCATTTCGAATTGTAGGTACCTGGACGAGAGCTTAATTTCGCCCTTTACGTAATGTGTTTTTACATTGTTTATGAAATACGGTACAAGTTTTGGAAATTACGAGCCATTTTAAAACGCACACAACGTTTATATGTTTTTAATTCGATGTTAGTTAAACGACTTCGTTCATTTGCTTACATAAAACAATTAAGCATTAAAGCACAGATGTATTTATGTGTTACGTTGGAACCTCATCGTGGCTCCACAGCCAGCCAACGTAGCGGTATGTGATATATCCATTTCTGTATAAAACCGAGAGAAAACCTGACATACACGTGAATTACTATACGCTTCGAGAGAAAGCTAGAGTTCAAATGTCCCATACACGAAAAGCGTGTTTAACAGTTTTCATGTACCAGTAAGTACATACGAGCATCAGACTACGATGTAATTTGATTTTCACGTTTCACATATTCCGAGCTCGATATCGATTAAATGGATTACCAATCAGTGGAATCGTCTGCGAAGGTTTACTATTTCTCTACCCCCTGGTGGCTCGTGTTGCGGTGACAAAAAAGGAGGGTAAAAATTAAGACTAGGTAGGTATAGCTTTTGTGCTGCGAGCGAATCTACGAGAAACGTCTTATAGTATTTCGAAACCGCAAGCTGACATAACATTTCATATTTCTGCATACGAGGCGAAATAGATACAGGCGAGGTGTAGGTACATGTATGTAGTGCAAATGTACGACGAATGTACGAGAAAAACGTTCGTCTCGATCTTAATTGCTGCTCAATTTGCATATAGATACGTAGCTCAAGTTTCAAATTTCAAACGATAAAGGGTGTATACCTGCGTATTTGATGTTTAGATTTTCAAATTTCGGTACAAAATTGCTATTCCTATGAGGTTTCGAGTTTCGTCGGTAATCTACTTTTGTATTTTGGTTTATTTTCGTGTGTATTTGAGTGGAATTTGTGAACTGAGGAGGAAGGTTAATGAAAAGGTATTAAAATCTGAAAATTAAGGAATTAAAAAGTTTGAAAATGATGTTTTGATGCAAATTGATACGAGTACGAATTTTCAATTGCAAAATCATGCTTGATTGAAATTGAATACTTGAGTAAATTAGGTAGGTGCCTGCAAGTGCATAGGTTAGTATCACTTTTCGTGGGCGAAAAATTAGCCTGTTAGAATAAAATATTAAGAAATATTTAATTTCTGATGAAGTCCTGAAATCGATATTTATTTTGAAGGTAAACTTTGAGTTGACCAAAAATGACATTTAAAACTCAAAAGTTACATTTCTGGCCAGAAATCTAGAAATGAAATTTGTGACCATTTAATTGACCTCAATCTGGGTTAATTTGCATTCAGATAATTTTGTGAAATTTTTCGTTTCTTTGGCTCAAAATATACACCCAGAAAAAAATGGAAGAGGAGAGGGGAAAACTATGAAGAAAATCGTCCAAAATTGGGTAATTTTCCAATTTTCATCCCAAAAATTTGACTTTCAATATCATTTCTAATGGCTTCTACTGAATTTCTAAAGAAACATCCGACCAATTTTAAGAGAAGGCAACTCATTTTCAGGAAAAAACAAATCATCTTCAAAATAAAAACAAAAAATTCACCCATAAAGTATATATTTTTTTTAAATAAATGAATAGAAGGAGAATGCAAAAATTTTTCAGAAAAAAAAATCCGTTTAATATTGGGAAACAACTAATTCTGATTTTATTTTTAATCTGATAAATTTAAAAAAAAACTCATTCCATTCGGAGGAAAAAACAATATTCAGGAAAGAAAAGAAAATAATCAAATGATTTTCTAATTTTTTAAAACAATTATCGAACAGGTACCTATTCAGAGAAGAAAAAAACACTAAACTCTCAAAAAAATGAAAAACAAGAATTTTCAAGTGCAAAAATAAAAAAATCGCAAATTATTTTCAGAAAATAGGTACCTATACCAGATATCTAACTTTGGAAAACTGAACCATTTCGGGACAAAATTTTCAGAGACGTACCCTGTGTTGAAACTTCCCCTTATTTTCCAACGGCACTTTGGGTGCTCGGCTCGGTTCGGTCACTTTCGTGTGACTTGCGTTTTTTACGTGATTACGTGAGCATGTTTTACGGATGATTTTTTTTCAAAGTCCACATTCCGACGTTTTTTTAACTTCAAAATTTTTCTTGACAAGGTCTGAAATCTGATTTTTTTTCAACTTTTAAATAATTCTTTTTCTTGACGAAGTCTAAATTTTTTACGTATTTTGTTTTCAACTTCAAAAATCAAAATTTTTCTTGACGTGATTGATTTTTTTTCAACTTTCAAATTTTTCTTAACGAGGTCGAAATTTTTTTCAACTTCAAATTTTTTGACTTGATCTAAATACTTTTCCAAACTTCAATTGAAAAGGGACTTAGGTGTAATTTTGTTTACAAAACAATAACGTCTCTTTTCAGTCTTTTCTCATATATACAGTTTTTTGACTTACATATACCATTTGTACGAATTATGCTTCAGTGCTTCAGTTGAAAAAAAATTCGTAAAAATTTAGACTTCATCAAGAAATCTTATTTAGAAGTTGAAAAAAATTCAGACCTCGTCAAGAAGAATTTTGAAATTGAAAAAACAATTTCGTAAAAAATTTAGACCTCGTCAAGAAAAGGAAATATTACCTAGTTAAAAGTTGAAAAAAAATTTAGACCTCATCAAGAAAAATTTTGAAGTTGAAAAAAAACGTCGGAATGTGGACTTTGAAAAAAAATCATCCGTAAAACAGACTCACGTAATCACGTAAAAAACGCAAGTCCCACGAAAGTGACCGAACCGAGCCGAGCACCCAAAGTGCCGTTGGAAAATAAGGATAAGTTTCGTTACTAACCCCCAGAGATTGAACTATATTCAGAACAAACGTAAGCCCTTTAAAGAAGAAGCGAAAAAAAATTGAAGAAAGTTTTATTGAGAGAAACATAGAAACAAAACAAAAAATTAACTTTGAAAAAAAAAGCAGAAACTGAAACTATCTAGAAATAAAAACCAAACTATGTGCCAAAAAAATTTGCTACCTACGTGAAAGAATGTCATTTGGAAAATCCATCTCTTTTCAATGAAATGACGAAAAAAATCAACCATTATATATACCTACCTAGCTACTTACTTACCTACTTATTAGGAGAAAAAAAATGCAATCAAGAAATTCAGATAACATGTTCATGTTCAGGAAAGACACGTGAATTTCGTAAAATTAAATTTTTTGCTGTAAAAAAACGAAATAAATCAGATTAAGTTCGTAAAAGAAATCATAATCGAACTATTTATTTAAAAAAGCTCAGAACGCCACATCTAATTTTTTACCTACTTACTACGTAGGTTCAGAGAGACCAACAATTTAAAAAAAAAAACAAGTTTAGAATAATAGTTTGAAAAAAAAAAAACTAGAAAAAAAATCATTTGCATAGACTACGCATAAAAAACAGATCATCAGCAAAAAAAAAAAAAGAAAAAGAACCTCATAAAACCGTTTTTAAAAGAAAGAAACGAAAAACCAAATCTTGTATTAGCTAAAAAAAAATCAAAGAAATCAAACCCTTCTTCAGAAAAGAAACACAAAGAATCAAACGATCTATGTTCAAAATTTATAAACTACAATTTTTCAGAAAAATTAACTGAATCAAGGTATAATCAAGGTATTTTTGGAAGAAAAATAAGAAAATAAATTTGAAAAAAGCTACCTATTAAGTGTTTTCAAGAAGTAAAATATCACTTTTTATAGGAACAAAAAACAGATGACCAAATCATTTCTAAAAAACAAAACATTAGGTAGGTAGTATAGGTACCTAGACTGATGAAAAAAAATTCACTTTTCTGTGTATCAATTTCAAGTCAACGTTTTAATTTTTTCCCAACTCGGTGCCCCCTCCCCCTCCTCAATAAAAAAAATATTCATTAGACATTACATATTTTCATTAAAATCTTGAAAAAAAATCTTCTCACATTGTTTGTATTTTTTAATTTTTTTAAAAAATTTTTCTGAAACAATAAAGAAACGTCGCGATAATCACAACAAAAAATTAATCTTAGTTTTGAAGTTGTAAATTTATAATTTTTAGTTAAGATATCAGATTTTAAATTTGTCAAAATAAATATTCGACTTTATTAGTGTATTATATTGAAGAATACTGACCTTGATATTTCTCAAATGACATTTTTTGACCCAGACCCACTCTCGATTCTCCTCTCCACCCTTTTGCCTCGAAACTGAACCACGCTAAAAAATTTCACTTCTCTCAATTAAATTGGTCCTAAAATAGTACCTACATAAGAAACACTCACCTGCCTACATAATATACTTGTTTCCCAACTACTCATTTCATTTAAGTACCCAGACGTTCGAAAATATCGTCCACAATTTCAATCCAATAATTAAATCGTACCTACCAAACTACTTGGGCGAATGACCCTCACAAACATCTCGAAAAATCGAATTTTATGACTCCACGCAGTAAAACTTGGCAATAACATTATGAAAATTATTTTCCGAATATCATTTTTCATAAATCGTTTCCGTATCGTTATAAAAACGTTTATACTTAATCCACATTACCTTTATCTGGGCATTACACTAGATTGTGTAATAAGTACACTCTATTAAAAAGAAATTTTTGCGAAACGATCTAAATAAATATCGAGAAAAACGTATCCATAAAAATAACGTTTATTTTATCAATTAAACCAGTCCCATTAAAAGTAATGGCGTTGAATAGCTTACAATAAAATCCTACGAGGAAACGTGTAAGTTGCGAAAATCGACGACGAACAAGTTGATGGCAAAAAAAAAGTATAAAAGTGGAATTCTTTCTAGACATCTAACCAAAAATTTGTTAATCAGTTTTTCACCCTTACTTATACATATAAAATTATTAGGTAACTATTTATTCTACCTAATATTTTCAAGTTTAAATTGTTTCAAATCGAATGTTTTTCTATCCTTGGTATGATAATTTTTTTCAAAACTGTATCCAATTTTTAAAATTTTCAAAATTTTTTTAGCTTCAATTTTTTAAATATTTTTACAATTTTTAACTTTCTATTTTTTTTAATTTTATGATTTTTAAAATTTCTTGTAATTATCAAGTTGAAAGAAATTTTGAAAAATATAAAATTGAAAAAAATAGAGGAAAACTTGAAAAATTGCTTTAAAAATTTTCGAGTTGAATTTTTTTAAATTGTGAAGTTGAATTATAATTGAAAAAAATTTTAAGGTGAAATATTTTCACTTTTGATTCTTTCAGATTTTTTTCAACTTCGATTTTTAAAAATTTTTTACAACTCGAGAATTTTTTCTAATAACTTTGAAAATTTTTTCAATCACATATAAATTTACCCCAACTAAAAATTTCTTTGAAAAATTTCCAACCTGAATTTTTCAAAAAAATTCCAACTTTGGGTACTTTACTTCTATGCTTTTTAAATAAAATTGTCTTCCATCTCAATAAGCAATCAGGAAGAAATTCCAAAAAGTAATGAAAATGGATGAGACCGAAAAAATTGTCAAAAATCAAAGTTAAGAAAATCCTGAAAAAATTCAATTTAAAAAAAATTCATAGATGAAAATTTTTTTAAATTGGATGAAATTTTGAAAAAATTGAAAATGAAATGAATTAAAAAAATTTAGAGTTGAAAAATACTGAGCTTGAACTAAATTGGGACTTGGATTGTTGAAATCTCATTTTTAGCAAAAATAATCAGGAACTGATGTTCCTCTTTGTAACACCTTTGATGAAAATTTCACTCAAATTCTAATTCTCCATCTAAAAAATATTTGACTTTGATTCGCCTGTGAATAAAAACTCGACGATTAAATCAGGTACCTAATTTCACCGCGACATTATTTAAGGCTAGGTGCTTATTTAAAATCTTTGATAAAAATATAGCGATACTAATTTCGCCGTTGTCGAATCCATCTTATCGGAACGAGTCAACAACCTATACGGTGCGTTGGGTATAAATCTCAAGGTACCTCCGAAGTCCTGTTCTACGTATACATTATAAATTGCATTAAAATCATTGAACTCGCTGCATCATTACAGTTTTCAACAATGTGATGTTCAAATTACCGTACATCGAGTTAAATTTCACATTTATTAGTGTCACTGCATTTATTCGTTATGCAACGTGATCGACGCCAACGAAAGAAACAAAGCATTCGAATCGATTACAAAATTATCATAAAATTTTCATAGAATTAATTTAGCCGGCTCGTTACCAGACCTCCATGTTACTGACCCATGAACGCAGATATTTGACCCGATTTCCGAAATATAATGAAACGGTTATTTTTTTTCTTTTCTATAAACCGACACCATATGGAAGCTCATGACCACACGCGGTTAATCAGTATTAACCCATATTTAACCGATAACCGTTAAAAGCAGTATAAACTGACATTGTGTACAGAAATATACGAGTAATGTACATTGGATACATGCTAATTGCATCATTGTGTGGTGTAATGAAACGTTCGGTGCTGGGTGTGATTTTACATCATGCAACAGGTGCTCGTAGTTTCTTCCAAGTATCGAATGGATCGAATTTATTATTCGAATTGGTGGAAATTTTTATAACGTGGTTTCCAATTCAGTTTCGTTTGAAATTTCTCATCGCACACATGACTGCATTAAAAGTGATAATATTCGTCGAATGGGATATCAAGCAGTTAGACTATCTATTTAATCCATATCCATGGGGTACAGTTTTACTGCTCCGACAAAAACGCAGCCAACTGAAAATATTTAATTGTTGCTATAATAATATAAAATTAAGACCAGAAGTAAAATTAAAATGGAAATTACGCACGCTCGAAATTACTCGACTAATAAACCATCAATATGTTCAAAGTTGCCGCCAAAAGTTATTCTTCGAAATTGGATATTTATATTGGCTGATGAAGTGGGAATCGGTGCTTCTTCATAATGAATCGCAAATAATGGATGTTTGACTTTGGCCATCTTAAATTTTACCTACCAGAATGATGAATAAATAGAGGAGAAAATGTAGGTTGATATGAAAAATTATATTTACTTGGATGAAAACCAGTTTCTGGGTTGATGGTGGGTATATTTTTGCACGCCAAACTTCAATCATGATTTCAATTTGAGACGAAATTGATAAAATTTTCTCTGTGGCGAGGTATTGAGTAAGTTTATGACTGTGTTTGGAGAAATACTGGTTTGGACCACCTCCTAGGTAGTAATTATGACATTGAAAAATTCTGTAGTCAATTTATTTCTCAGTGAGGTAGATAAGTATTGAGAAAAGGTGTATGCAAAAATATAAAATGAAAAAATACGACAAAAATCGAGTCATCTAAGTACATCAGGTAAATTTATACTTAGATTGTGGCTAATGCCAGGTTGTAATTTAATAACGAGTCGGACCCATCTTAAGTAGTTTTAAATTAAGGGAGATCATAAGATAACATTAGTTCCGCGGAGAGATTTTTCCAAAGCTTACCTATTCTTCTGAGTTTTTTTTTCCATGGTAAAAAAATATGTAGGTACGTAAGAATTTAATGGAGTAGATTAGGTACTGTATAGTTGAGCGAAGGGGGGGGGGGTTCTAGACACGAAATTTCACCCATTTACTCGTAGGTTTTGAATTGTCATTACCTGAAGTTTTTTTTTTCAAGAGTCAGCTGTACTTGCATGAAAATGATACCTGAGTACAATGTTTGAAATTCGTGGTGATAAATTCAACCCATTTTTTTTTTTTAATTATAAAATTGAATTAAAAATACTTTCACACATGGATTCAGAACGGAACTGAAGAGAGAAAGGCCCCTTTTGACAATTTTTTTGGGGGCGGGCCACTTTTTCAAAAGTTCTAGAGCTGAAAAAACTTTTTCTGATATTGAATCAGCTCCATTGAAATTTTCAGTTGAAAAAATTACGTAAAAATTTTGTAAAATTTTACAAAGTCACTTTTTTTTAAAAAAAATTTAAAAATTGTGCAGTTTGAGTCGAAAAAATGGTAAAAAATTCACGACTGGTTGAAAATTTCAATTTTTCCCCTCTTCCCCCTTTCCAACCATTATAACAACTTTGATTCTTCTCCAGATTTAGGTACCCTATGAATAGGTTGTTATTTTTTTTTTTTTGGTTAAAAGTGTAACTCGAGAATTCAAATTAGATTCAAAACAGCTGTAATTAAATTTTAATAAAGTTCAAAAGTAAAAGTCGGGGGAGCCGGATGAGTTAAAACAAAAATTTATCAAATTACCTACCTACTGAAAATAAAAACTTTCACTAGTGTGGTATTTCAATATCAAGAAGGTTGGTAAAAAAAAAATGCAAAAATTCACTGTTTTTTTTATGATTTACTTACCTTATCTTAGATTTTCGTAAAGCTTTTACTTTTAGCAAACATTTTTTCACGTACCTCCCACTTCTCATATTTGTACTTGATGAAAAAATTAGGCTGTTTGAGTGAAATGGAAAATTTTTTTAGTCTCTTTCGATTTTCAGGACCTAAGTATCCTTTGTTGAATTCAATTATAATATTTTTTAGCATTTGGTGTACCTATGGTCTGATTCAGTTCAATAAATAATTTGACCCGGAATAAACTAGAGTTGTCATTGTGGGGTGGAGAGAGAGAAGGGAGAAAAATTTGAAAATTTCGGACTATATAAAATCAATTTTTAAAATCAGTGCGAGAATTTTCTTCAAAAAAAAAAAACAAAAAAAAAACCATAATTATTATGAACTCAATTCCGAATCATTTTTTTTCAACTCCAAATTTTTCAACAATTAAAGCAATTCTGTTATTTTTCTTAGGTTTATTGAGAAAAATTCGCAATTCTTCGCATTCATCGGTGTCAATTTTCTGAAACTTAAAATGTAATACAGGTAGTAGATATCTACGTCTTCTTGATTCTTACATTGAATAACTAAGTATTCAAATTTTCAAATAATTCAACAATTTTTACATCCAAAATGAAATTTTTTCCAAAAGAATTCATCAGCAGAATAAAAAATTTTCAATTTAAAAAATCTGACTCGCTTTGAGGAGCATTTTCAATTTTTAACTCATTATGTAAAATTCGCTTAAGGTAAAATACCAATTACGGGTCAGGGTACCAATTACGGGCCGCAACTTTGAGGCGCTATTGCTAGTTCCCATGTTGACTTAAAAAGTCGCGGTTTGCTTTGTTTAAGTGCTGTTTTTTTCGCTGTTTTTTACGTTTTGGAAATATTTGTTCTAGACTAAACTTACTGTAGAAATAAATATCGTTTATATTTCTGAACAATTCCACGTTTATTGCATCAAAATAAGCACTAGCAACCATTTTCCAGTGGGTTCAAACCAATTTTCGTATTTTTGATTTGTTTTGTGGGCGAATGAAAAAAATGCCGAATTCGTGCCTTTAAAGTGCGATACTTTCGATATATTTCATCTATTCTAACCGGGGGTTGGGTTTTTATGTTAGTCGTGATGTATATTTTGAGAATTTTTCATCACCTTGAAAATTTTATCCGACCCGTAATTGGTTTGACCCGCAATTGGTTGTCAAAATCTATAATTTGCCATTGAATTTCTTGGGAAAACCTACCAATTATGGGCCGGCCCATAATTGGTAGTTTTTGAAGTTGCGTTTTTCGGAGATCTGATGGTCGGAATAGTTGAAGATGGTTCTTCTGATCATAAAAATTCCATCAAAGCAGAAAAATGAAATTTTTTGCCAAAATTATTCCAAGACCCGTAATTGGTAGAGTTTCAAAAACTGCACTTTTAAGGACATGTTTTCAAGGGATAAAACGAAATATGTTGAACTTTTTTTTTGAAAATTCACCCCTGGTACGTGAAAGAGGAAGGTTCGAACTTTATTTAGAAAAAAAAAACAGCAACTTTGGTCCATATATGACGATTCTATGGCATTTTCAAAAAAAGTGACCCGTAATTGGTATTTTATCTTATTCAAAATTTAAATTTATCAGTAGCATATGCGCACCCAAGCGGAGGGGGGGGGGCAGCTAGAAAAAAATTTTTTATTGCAAAAATATTTAAAAGTGTATTTCTTTAGTTTTTCAAACTGTATTTTTTCAAAAAAATTCGCCCTCGCTTCTCTCGTGCAGTATTTTAGTCTTTTTATGTTAAAAATTGATAATTTTTTACCTATATTCGAGTCAAAAATCACTGATTCCTCAATAAATTCCCAGTTCGTCCGAAAAATTAATTATTTTTGACTGAAAGATCAGTGAAAAATTATTAATTTGAAATTTGCTCTCCTCCCCGACTTTTCTCAAATTCTCAGCCCCTCCCTTAATTAATTTCTGGGCGCGCTTATGATTCAGTAGTTCATTAAAATAAAGGATCAGGCCTTTTTCGAGTTTCAGGTTTCAGGTGTCGGTTCCAGTCCGTGATCACTGAATGAAATTTTATAATTTTCTTTAATTTTTTACTGGAAAATTTCATCGCCTCTTGAAAATTTTTATAATTACCAAACAAAAACATTTATTTTCAAAGCTTAAAATATTATTTTTTCGAACAGTGAATTATTTCAATTATCCCACTCGTTTTAAATTTTTCATCTTATTGAAATGCCTTTTTTTCAGTTATTCTCCCTCAAAAAATGCATATAGATTTTAAAATTTTTAAACTTGAACCGCAATTAAAACTCTACTTGGGTACTCGTAATTAAAATATGAAAATTTTCTAAACGATTTCAGCATCAATTCGTACTTACCTACCAATCGAATCACGAACTTGTCATTAGACTTATATTCAGAGAAAATAACCAAAATCCGGCCATTATTTACAAAAAATAATCCTCATGCAGTGTGGATAAGTTAGTTAAAAAAAATTAATTTTTCATTAAAATCAACTCCATTAAACTGAAAGTATCCTGTACAATTAAGTCGATGCTTCTTGGCAAAAATTCGCTCATTTCACTTGGTTATAGCAAAATGCATAAATCTTTATCAAGAAAAGAATGAAGTTTATTCATTCACTTGTGTGTGGGTCTGAGTGTATTGCAAAATCTTGTGTAGATACCTACCTATTTATATTTTACTTTTATTTTGTTGGTTTTCCTAATGGATGTGGGATTGTGAGAATACTGCATTCAAATAATAATGAAATGAATCATATGATTTTTCTTTTGAAAGAATAACATTTTTTTTCACTGCTAACAGGTTATGAATATAAGTCGCTGTATGAGAAAATGGGAAAATATAGGAAGAAAATTTTAAACCGGCTTGAAGTTCAAAATATAAATTATTCAAATGAATTTTCGAGATTAAAAAGTGGTCAAGTGCCAAGATAAGAACGTTTCCCACAATCAAGTTCAAAAAAAAAATATGGTATTGAAAAATTCTTCATATGGGTAATTCTTCGAAAATCGACGAATTTCAGCATTCAAAATTTTGAAAAGTAAAAACTCTTTTTTTGTGAAATTTTTGAAAGAATATCATTAATCAGCTTACCCAGAACACTTTTATGAAAACGGGGTCAATTCATACCTCAAGGGGGTAGGGTGGGACGATTAAACGTTTCCGTCATTATGCTTAATTTTCAATAGGTTTTTAATATGTTCCATCGTCGTGGATCATCATTTCCGCGCTTTAAAATGGCAGATATTCCTGCAATTTGAGAAAATGTATTTAATATGGTGAATATCTCATGATAACATATCAAAAAATTTAAAATGATCAATAATATGATCTATACTGCAGATAATTACTCAATTTTTTCCGGATTCGCCACGACGAAAGAAAAAACTACACCATCCACGACGTAGGAAAATTGAGTAATTATTTGCAAAATAGGCCACATAACTGAGTTTTGAAAAAAATTTTGAAATGCTACGAGGATATATTCACCATTTTAAATACTTTTTTTCAATTTTTAGGAATATAGGCCGTTTTGAAGGCGCAGAACTGATTAGCCACGGCGATGGAACGTTTTTTTGTAAACAGCACAATATTGATAAACAATCACTCACAAAACTGTTAATTTCATTGAGATTCAAAATTTTCGTAGATTATGTTGTTCTCGGGACGATAACTGACCAGGGCTGCCACTTCACAGCACAAAATATTGTATTAGTAAGCCAGGAAAAATTATTGAAAATTATCCACGGCGAAAGAAAGAAAATTGTAAACACACTTTGGGCTTCAAATATGGGACTATGGGACACTTTTTTTTGACCTTCAATCAGGTCATCACACACCTTCATATACGTTGATTATATGTAACGGTCATTTTTTTCAAAAAACCGCATTAATTTACATCATTTAGAACATTCAATTTGAAAAACATTTTGAATACAAGCCACGGCGATGGAATTTTCGGGGGTAAAATGGTCGTGCACCCGAATTGGGGGAGGTGGCACTCATAATTCTTAGTGGTATAGGTGTAGGAGATAGTACTCCTACTCATGAAAAAAAAAAAAAAAAAAAAAAAAAAACGTAATTTTTTGAGTTATACACTGGTAACAGAAATTTGCCGATTTTCGAAGAATTACCCATATACCTATTACAATAGCTGCATTATGTTTCACTCATAAATTCAGCTTCTCAAGAAAAGCAGCTGACAATACGGAAAAATCACAATTCGTGTAAATAGGAAGTTTTTTTAGCACCTCGTTGACCTCTTCTAAACGTGCGATACTTTTCAATGCATAACATAGCGGCATAACTCTATTAAGGCAGTTAACACGAGCATGTGCGTCATGCTACATAAATACAGTCTAATGATTTCCTTTTCGTTTCGGTATTAATAGTCAAACTTAAGGATAAAATTTGAATTTAGGTATTTATTTGAATAATGAACGAAGCATTCGACATACGAACGTATGTAGGTGTTGATGTACCTAACATGTATTGTTTGCATTTGCAAAATATTTGAGTAATTTGCGGTTTAGAGTGATGGAAGATTTGTTTGATTTTTTTCCAGTGAGCTTACACTCTTATCTACGCATTTCAAGTTGAAGGTTAACATGTTGTAAGAAATAATATCCGCGTGATTCAATTGCTAGGTAATTAGAATTCAGTTTTATGAATTTACAACGATAGGAATCGTGGATTTCTGGTGTTTGAAAAAAAAAATGAGGAAACCGGTTGTTCTTAAATAAATACTCGATTAGGTGTGTGCTCGGGTAGAGGTACGAATTATTACATAAACAAAAATTTGGCAGAGATTATAATCAACAAATTTATCATTTTTTTAAATAGAAAATTTTTGAGAATAAAAAAATGAGGAAGGAAATACTACATAAGGTAACATACCAGTTTTGGATCAGGCTACCAATTACGGATCATTTTTTTGAGGCGCTCTACGTTGTACCGAAATGGTCACCAAGGATTGATACCAACATAATCGTGTAGTCTGAAGTCTTACCTTTCAGAAAATATGTAAACTTTGCATTTTTCGTGTTATCAAACCGCTTGTAGATTCATTTGAAAAAAGTGAGTCACATTTTTAGTTGAAATTTCGTATTTTTTGCAATGGCGATTGTTAAAAAGTGTAATTAGAGTTATTGATATTTAGTTTTTGATGCGGTTGCTGATTATTTCATGTTCAGGGAAGTACTATCGACACATTTTTCGCGTGATCAACCCGTTTTGCGAATTTTGAGTGTCATTTGCCAAGCATCGAAGAAAACGTAAATTGGCACCAAAAAAGCTGGATTTCTTCACCAAAATTGTCTGTTCCGAGATTTTCGTCGTGTTTTTATATATTGGGTGATTAACATTATTAAATCCGCGCAATGAAATTCCAAAGTGAAAGTGATCCGTAATTGGTTTGATCCATAATTGGTAGAAAAATTTTCAATTTTCAATTGCGGATCAAAAATTTTCCTACCAATTACGGATCGATCCACAATTGGTAGTTTTTCAACTTCGGTTTTTTAACAATTTTTTGATGAAAATCTTTGAAGGCCATCTTTGTAATGTTAAAAATACAGTCAGAGTGAAAAAAAATTGCATAACTTAAATTTTATTTGATGATCCGTAATTGGTAGAACCCCCTAAAAAGGCGTATTTTTCTGGGTCCCTTCAAGCCTGCTTGAAATCGTTTTTTTCGAAATTCAACCGCGCTAGTTTGTAGAAGAGAGGTCAACGTTTATTTTAAAAAAAAATCACCAAAATTGGTTCATAAATAACGTCAGGGCATGAATTTAAGAAAAAGTGATCCAAAACTGGTATGTTACCTTATTTGAAATTATTTATCAAAGTCATTTAAAAACATATTTTACAACCCAGTTCAGAGAATTTTTACTATAAAACCATTCATAAAATAATTTCAAAATTTAGGTACAATTTTTGGAACGTTTTCCGAAGTTTAAATTTATACGTGTGTAAAAGGTTTTGCGCCATTTCAAGCGATAAAATTATAAAACAAAAAACAGGTAACCAATACTTATTTGTGTTTATTTTGAACGTCGAAGAGCAATCAACAATGGTCAATATTTACACGACTAGGTACGCTCATGTTTTAAAAATACACACGAATAAATTACAGCAAATATTGTCGTTTGTATCAAGCGGAAAAGTTCTCGTCATCGTAGATCATGTTCAAAGTTGATTACTTGTTTCTATGCATTATAACACTTTGGAGATTGATACTAGAAAAAAAGTAACTTTTGGAATGTTTTAATGAGAAAATGTCAAAAGATACTTACCTACTTTTTAATTATAATTGAGGAATCGGAATGCAAATTTATTTTAAAAATTAAAAAACGTCAATTGAAGGAGAAAATTCTGGGAAAAATTGTTAAGAGAGTGGAATAGTTAAAAATGTATGCTGGGCAATAAATTTCATATCAATTCGAACTAAAAATGAAGTGGAATTTTTCGATTTCGCTCAATTTTTTTTTACGAATTCTCTTGATGGAATTTTCATAAAATCACGATTATTTTCATTTTAATCCTCAAGGGTGACGAGGGCTCATAATTTTTATACTGTAATTTTTTTTCCAAATTACCTAATTTTTAAGGCCCATGTCTCGAAATAAATTGTACTTTGAGAAAAAATATTCGCATGGGCTGAAAGAAGATTTAAAAACGGTAGACACTTTTTGAAAAGCTCAAAGTTAAACTTTGATGAAAAAAGTTCACTTTTCATGATAAGTATAAAATATGAAAACTATTAATTAAAAATTTGAAAAAATTACAATAAGTCACCCCTGTCTTGACTTACAAATTTTCAAAATGGGATCTAGAATGCCGGGGAGGGGATCACAGATGCCCAAAATTTTGATAAAAATTCAAAAAAAAATCGGAAAAAATCAAGAAACGTAGGTATCGATTTCCAAGGCACTGAGTTCGAATTATACTAATTTATATAAGTACCAGTTTTTTCATTCGACCTCTTTGATGACCCCCTCCCTATTAGCCCCTTTGAAAAGGTCAAAATTTAAAAAAAAATGAAAATACCGTGTGACCTGTCGTTTGTTAGGTTTCTGAAGGCGCCGCGAGTTTGAAAATTGGCTCATTTTTTAGATTTGATTCTTCAGTGTTTCCTAATAACTCCATTTTGGGGGAAAGTATGACGTTGAGAAATAAAAAAACAGCGTGTAGCATATCGATTCTCATTAATTTGAGGACTGAGAATTCGAATATCCGTTTGATTTTTGATTCGGGCCACTTCTTCATGCTTTAACCGACCTTCCCCCTCTTCCTTTAACTAATTTTTTTCATTCGGTTGGAGAATGTGGAAGGTCGACTCTGAAATTAAGTAAATCTAAATTTTCTCCACAGAAAATTAGAGGAATCGACGACTATGTTTGAAAATTAAAATTTCTTGAAAATTAATCAGCAGAACATTCAAATACGACCAGAGTCGCTTCAAAAAAATTAATTGGGCTTAAAATGCCTACATACAGCGTAACGATCCCAAAAATAAATTAATAGTAGGTTACAAATGACTGCACATAAAATACTCGCTCATTTAAGATTCTAATCACTAGTTAAGCCTCGCGATGTTTTATTATGTATCTGATTTTTTTTTTCATGTGCCAAGATACCTAAATTTTTGAATTGAAGGTCTTCCAAAAAGTAGCCATAAATGGTAGGTCTCTATTAAAAATTTTGAGTACCTAATATCAATTTGGGATATCAGAGTGGTTATTTTAAAAATTTGAATGTTCCAAGATTTTTTTTGATTTTTTTTTAGACAAAATAACGTCAGAAGATTTGAAGAGTCAAAAAACGTAGAATTATTTTTTGATAAGTACATAGGTAAGTTCACTTGTCTACGTTGAAAACTTACTTTTGAATTCAAGTGCCTTCTTCCCATTCCATTGGGTGATTTTGAAGTTGGAAATCGAAGCATAAAATATAAATGTAATGCGGCATACGAAAAGGTGACCCAGACCAAAAAAATCAGATCATCTGTTTTTTCACCAATTCTATGTAAAATTGGCTGTGAAATACGATAAAACTATCGCCAGGTCCCTATCTCAGTTTCTAATTGATAAAAAATAGCTAAAAACAGGGGTACCTCTAAAAAAAAATTGAAAAAAATCATTTTTTTGTCTACATTAGTTGAAATTAATTTTTGAAAAATAAAAAAAACACTTTCGAAAACTTTGAACGTGTTTTTCTCGAAAACAATTTTTTCCGTCGGGGTCACCTTTTCATATGCCGCGTCACATATTTTTTTTAAAAAAAAATTCAAGACTTCAAAAACACATCCTACAGTCATTTTTACAACTTTTAAAAAAAAATTACGAACCTTAGAGATTATCATAATTTTTCAGGTATTTTCTGAAAAAAAAAAACACATCCAAAAAACTTAATTCCAATGAACTACCTTTTTTATTTAGGATTAAAACATTCAAAAAGTAAATTAAAGAGTTTGGAAAAAATTCTAATTTTTTTTTAAATTTTGCAATAACCTGAAAAATTGTATAAACTGATTTATACATAATGACCCACCCTGCGTTCATTGAGAATTAAAAAAAAAAAAATAACAATCATATGATATCAAAAAATGTCGTGATTTTAAAAAGAGTTACCAAAATATGACCGTTCAGCGCTATTCGCCTGAAAAATAAGCAAAGTTCCAAGTTCTCGTCTAACTTTCATTCACAGAAAAAATCGGACGGAACTGTCCTATAAAAATCAAATTGAAAAAAATTACGCACCTTGTAAAATATCCGTCTATCCAAGTACCTAAAACTCAATGTTGAAGAGCAAACTCGTAAAATGTGTCGCTGATAACACAATTCACGTAGGAAAAACCTTGCAAACGTTTGAGGAAGAAATTAACTCGGATGCTTTAATCATTGTCAAAAAATATATATTCCAGCTTACTTTAGATGTCGGTATATAAACGTAAAATAATAATGGTTTTTTCATATGCCACATGAACTAGCTTTTATCATAATTTCGTTGTTGCACAGTAATTAGGCACCGCTGCGAGTAATTTTTCAACACCTTTTTCCTCCCTATCAACCAGGCTTTTATGGCCTGTACCTTTTAAAGTTGTTCATTAAAAAGAAATTTAATCAAAAATGTATCCTGCAGTAGTTCCTTTTTTTTTGTGCCCTTTTTAACATACTCTGTACAGCTTCATCTTCGCATCAAAGCACTTCTACTTGTATTCAGGTGAATCTAGGTGTAGGTACCTAAGCCTACGCACAATGACAATCGACGCACGTTTAATTTAATTAACAATACTGGATATCATTAGACCATAGATCCTTGTAGGAATAACTATGCGAATTCGTATGTGTAGAAAATTCTAAGAAAAAATACCAGTTATGTTATTTTTCCATTGGTACCTATTTCGTAATATGCATTATGGTTATTTTTGCAACTGATTACGAAATAAATTACTATAAGACAACACTTTCGCTGGAATTTAAACGAATGTTTACATTTTAAACAGAGGTCATTCATGCATACGTGGACCAACTGTAACAGTATAACACGGTATTCAGAAAGTAACGAATTCACGAGTTGAAAAAAAGTAAACCTTAAATAATTATTCGAACGTGGGTATAATTTTTAGGCTCGGTTAATTTCAAGTTCATAATTATTAACATTGGGTGAAAATCAATAGATATGTATTTTAATTTCATTCGATACTGCAAAGTGTAAACAGTCATGGCCATCAAATCTCTGTGTTGTTACCTTGGCATTGCATTGTCTCAGATCTGATTACGAATGATTATCAATCTGCGTAACTGTTTACGTAAATACGTCGAGTCATCTCGTATCAGCAGGATATTTCCTCATGAGAAAGTGAACTTATAAAATTTTCTGGGGTTTCCAGTTCCCATTACGAGGTCATCTGTGAAGCAGAAGAGAATCAAAGGAGAAATATAGGATTTCTAATCATAGATTTTTATTCACAGGCTCAAAATGTTTTTACTTGCTGTAACTTTCCCAAGTCTCCAAAAAAAAAATTCTCAAAATTTTCAGACCAGACATTGAATTTTTCTTCAAATTACAAAATCTAATTTTTCGAATTCAAATTATTGATAGGTACCTATTTTGTAATTTTTTTTTAAATTTTCGTCACTAAACGTGGTTAGTTTTTCTAACCATAAATCGTTTGTGATTTTCCAAAATTGAAAAATATAAGCATAGGTATAAATTTTCAAATTGAATTTTACATTTTCCTGTAATTTTAAAGTTGGAGTCCAAAATTAAGTTGCTACCACGTTTGAATTTTTTTGGCGTATCCTTCAATTTTTTTCATTTTTTACGTAAATGTTACTTTTTCCAAGTTTTTAATTCGACGTGAAATTTTACCAATTTTCTATGCTCGGGTAATTTTTCTATTCATTTTCAAATGTATTTTTCTGAAATTTTCAATTCATCATTTTCCAAAATTATGTTGGAACGTTGGAACTGAAAGGATAATTTGCATTTTTTAAAAATCAAGGTTCCCCTCTTTTTTCAAAATCAAAATTTATTAGATTCTTTTTTGAATTTTCGGATTAAAATTCTTATATGTATTAGGGGAAAATTAAAAAATTATACCTCATGTAAAAAAATTGCATTTTGAATAAGAAAATTTAAAAACATTAAACTTTGCGTGGTGGAAAAATTTTGCAAATGCCATTTTTTTCATCATGTAAGTATTCAACTCAGAATACGAATTTTTCTATTCAAAATGCAATGTACTTGAATCCATTAAAAATACCAAGTAGGAAGGTTCAAAAAAAATTCATTCTTAGTGGTTAAAAATACGTATGAGTACTTGGGTATAATTTTCCAGACTTTCTATCATTATTTTATGTGTATTTTAAAAATATTTATCATAATCATTGGAGCATCTTCCATTGAAAATTGTGAATAATTTTACTCAAGTACCTACCTATTCAATTTTTAAAAAATCGTCTACATTTTAAATGAAAAAAAACTAATTATGGTGAAAATTATTTTTCTAATAATGCAAAATTCCCCATTTCAAAATCGTAAGTTTTCCATCAGAAATCGTAAAAAAATTGATAACCGAGTTGGAAAAAATGAAAGAGGAGGGGATGGGGGACGCGTATCAGAGTGTACCGGATTTTCCCGTTTCCAATTTACTGATCAATTTTTCATAAAGTGAAATTTTATTATCTTGAATTATTCCATTTTTCTACGTTTGAAAACAGCTTTCCGGCTTTACTTACTCAAAGTGTATTTTTTCGAAATTTTTCTGACATGATTTGTAATAAAAGATGGCTTTTCCAGTACCTTTCATTTTTCAAGAAGTTTTCCATGTCTCTGACACAAGAAAGACCCCCTTCAAAACCTCTTTAAAAAATTATACAAAATTGAATCTAATCAAAAGAATGGTAGAAACTTTAAAATTTTATAAAAAATTAATCAAAATCCCATTTTAAAAATAATTGTTTAAGTGTTATTTGATTTAGCATTTTTGCTATATTCAGTGTTTAGGGCTTATTATGAATTTATTGGATATCTTCTGGAATCGTGTATTTTCATATACTTCATGACCTTTTAAAAACATCTTCAATTTTTTTCAATTCAGTATAAATGGAATTCCTGATGTTTGAACACTGCACTTGTTCTCAAATTTTCAAAAAAAGCAAAACTAATTTCGTAAATTAACTTGAATTAAATTTTTTAAGGGGAGGGGAAGGGAATTTCCAATTTGTTTTCGGTTGATTAATTGAACCTTATCGTTTTTATTGGCGAATTTTTCAAAATAATATTTACGAAAATGCTTTTCAAAGGTCAAGATTACCTTTTCCATAAAATTTGTTGATTAAAGTACATTGTCAAATGTTTACTTTTTCAATTTCGTAGCTCAAAATATAGAGTTTTTGCTCATTTACTTTTGCAAAAAAAATTCTGGAACCCATTGCTGGAAATTACCAATCCTATAGGTACCTAATAACCAGATAATACGAATATCAACACAATAATGATTGAAAAAAACCCACGCCAACCTTGAAAATCTTCAATAAAATAAATCGAAATAATAAACGATATGTAAAAAATTCGACAAATGAACTCTGAGTTCGAGAAAATAATGACGTAAGCTCCATTTGCAGCAATAATTGGCGATGAAATAAAATTTAATGCCTGATACCTTCGCGATATAAAAACACGTTGCACATTTCTTCCATTATATTATTCGTGATTATAGATGAATTAAATTATACAGAGATTATAAATATTTTAATTTTTCAATCCATAATTTGTAATGGGGATTAAATCACGTGGATATGTAATAATTGTAGGCATAACTTTACACTCGGGTATACTTAAGTCAAATGCGTCATTTCTGAGTCCCCGTATGCACTTCTCGGCTCCTCGAGTGTACGTAATTTATGTCTCCATTTAATTTGTTTCACGTCTTCTAACCTTTCGGCTAATTTCTTATGTACCTATCGGCTATCAGAGACTGTAATCTTAAACATCCTTCGTAGGTATGGTGCACACTGCACACATCTGGCTTTCATATTACTTTCACTCGCTTTAGTAATACTAAAATACCTGTGATACGTTTTATAGTGGAAATGCTGCTCATAAAAGTGGATATTACTTTACTTATGACAGTTTACTATTTTTTTTTTTTTTTTTTTGCAAATTGTATATTGTATCGTTTGATATTTTCAATAATTATCGGGATCAGCTCTTTGATGTCTTATTGATATCAAAATTAAATTGAACGAGCTTTGTACCATTCGAAGCTCAGAAAATTTTACAACATTATGAAATATCATTTACTTACTTCAAAATTTTTGCCCCTTCGATTTTAATGCCGGACAGCAAAATCATCAAACTGAAAACTTGGCTTCAATTGTATGTAGATAAGTATTATTTTTTCTCTTTATTTTTTAAATGATATTTTATGCATAAATTCACTTTTGCAATCATTTCAGTTTTCAAATTGGACAAAAAAATCATGAATATTAATAGTAGGTAAGTACATAATTTTTCAATTTTCAGTGTTCGAAGTACAGCTCATTCCAACAATAAAAAATATTTCTAAAATTTTTGAACCATTTGTTTTGAAGGGTGATTTATCCCTTCAATTTTAAAAATAGTCAACATTTTTGATTATTCATTCGGATAAAATGAAGAAAAATGTATTTTGGATTTTGAAGAAAATTGGTAAGGCAGTTTGTTTTGAGTGGGGACCTTCCAGAAAAAGTCTGAGCTTCCCAGCTAAAACAAGAACCAGGCTAGATGTCCTCGAAATGAAATTATTTTTAGAAAAATGTAGTTTCTTTCACTTTTAGATTAAAAATTTTTTTTCGAAAGGTTTGGAATTATTGAAAAAAAATTAGGTCATTGATATTGTCAATAAAATTGACTAAGGATTTCAAAATGATAGAGTAATATTTTGGAATCCATGATAGGTTGGGGAGGGGGGGCGTAAAATGTATGAACCCGTCCCAGATGATCTCATATGGCGAAATTAATTTATTTTGTGTCTAATTGACTTCTAAATTTATTATTTTTTTTTTGCAATATATAATAAATTTATTCAAAAATTACAAAAACATTGAGAATGATATAGTTAGGTACCTACCTAATAGTTTGATGCCCAAAGCTCCAATTTTCCAAAACCAAACTGCTCCGACGTTTCAATATGTACTCACCTATTCCAAAAAGCTTGATTGCCCATCACTTGAATACCACAAGGCATCAAATAAGCCAACTTGAATATACTTTCGGAGGAAGGGAAGGAATAAAAAAGAAAAATCGCTGTAAATGATCTTTTAGGGTCAAATGAACATATAATGACTTCTTAGATGAACACTTTCCCAAAAAAGTTTTTTTTTATACTCAGAAAACAGGGAGAATGATAAAAGGTTGAAATTTTCAAAAGTTCAGGAAGCAAGGGAGTATGGGCGAAAATTGCCTCCAATACCTAATGGTTTTAATGGGTTAAATTTCATATTTTACATCTATGAAAAAAGTTGGCTCAAAACCAATTTTTCCTATTTTTTGAGCTGAATTGGAAAACCGTGAAAAAAATTCCACTTTTCAATCCTTCGCCCAAGAGAGAACTTAGATCAAAAATCAACACGAGTAATATTGTTGAAATTAATCAAATCATTCTATTTTGTGACCTAAAAATTATTCTGAAAAAAAATAAAACAATTTAATTTCAGTTTTTCTGTTTTTTTTTTTTTTTTAGCATAGACGAATTTTAACTTTTAAAACTGGACGAGGGTAAATTCGGGGCCAAGGGGGTGACACTTTTACTATTTCTTTTCGAGATTCAAACAACTTTTGTGCTGCCTCTTCACTCTTCACTTTAATTAATTTTCAAAAAAAAAAACTTCATTTTTGTTTCTTAAGAGACTGACATTTTTATAAAACTGGGTCTGTCGGAAAATTTTGGTTTTTGGATTGGAGGTCACTCTTCTTAGACGGGGGGAGGGGTGAGGGGAGATCACTGAACCCCTGAAGACTTTAATTCATTAAATTAAACTCTTCGCTCAGCCTTTATAGAGGCCAATTTTCTTGGAAAAAATTAAGCAAAACAGAAAATTTATTCAAGTGCCTAGTTTTTTATTCAGATTTTGAAAAATTATCTTAAAATAATGTTTTGAATGTAAATTGAAGTAAAGCAAAATAACATGATTTTAATTTTTTTTATTCTTTCCATTTTTCATTACAAAAATTTTGGATTTTGAATTTTAAATCCACTTTCTAAAAAGGTTTTGGATTTGGAAACTTCGAAAGAAAATTTTCACCGAAATTGCCTTTGGGAGAAAAGGAGAAAAAAAGCGTTTCGCTCTTCAAATTTCAAAAAATTCGCTCTCACTTCGCTCAGGTGGTATTTTTGTAATTTTATTATGAAAATTTATGATTTTCCATTGATTTTTCTGTCAAAAATCACTAATTTCTTGATCAGTTCCCAAGTTTAAAAAAATCACTAATTTTGACTGAAAAATCAGTGTAAAATGACTCGACTTAAAATTTGACCACAACCTCATATTTTTCTTCAATTTTCAGCCCCCTTTAAAATTGATTTCTGGGTGCAAGGGTGCGCCTATGACAGCATTTTTATTTAAAAATTGGAAACAAAAGTCAATCCTAAACAATTTCGCAGACACCAAAAAAATTCCCACGTCTTCATCTTCGATAAATTATTCTACTAGATGATGACGCTATCATACGAGATATTCGCAGATTTAGAATATTATATAATAAATGAGGGCGCATTTGTTTCATAACAACCAGATTATTGGAAACTGGCTTTCTGGTATTCGGTTTTTAAATGGGTAAGCATTGGACGCTTACCCGTCCATGTGCACACTTCACCAACAAAGATTATTAATGCTTCACGAGGATACTTTTACAAAGCTAATTCCCCTTCAGCGTTGTATTTACAAATTCACCGACTACACGCATAAAAAGATTAATCAAGCAATGATTTATGTCCGCATTAATTATCGCCATAAAAACAAGACTAATTCGCAGAAAAATTCGTCTCGAAAATTCGCACGAGGATTGTTCTTCAATAGCTATCAAATTCGAATTGCAGAAAAAGTAAATTTTATAGTTGGCAAATTGCGTAATTTAATATGGGCCATAAATGAATACCTACCAATGCGATGCAAGAAGGTAGTAAATTGTACGTATTATTACTTACCGAAGATTTCATCAAGGTCTTTCCGCGCGCGTGCGATTGATATAAGCACAAGTTCATGTCAGGAAAATGACCAAGTTGGGCGGAGAAATTGCCAATACTTGAATTTATGTATTTTCAACGACAATTTTTTTTATTCGGTTCGTACTTTCTTTGGCGGTAAGAACAGTATCCGATCGTTGATTAACACGTGATGGAATATTTCTACTCGTACTGACCGCATAAAGTAATCAGAATGTACCTAAATCTGACAAGCCTGTAATTAATAACCTGATCCGATTCGATGGCTGACTGCTGCAATATGTTTCCATGTATCGTGTGCATTCATTCTCCAACATTATGTACTTGTATTGGTTATATTTTCGAGTTTCACATTCTCTATGTGAACAAAGTAGGTATTTTGCGATTCTGCATCAGTAGTAGCAATTGGCAATACGACAAAAACATTTTATCCATAAACTGGTTGAAAGGTCACCACCGAAGTATTATTGAAATTCAGATGTCAAACAACCTTACGGTTTACCATACCAGCCATTCATCAGTTTTGCGTAATGTTTTTCATTCGAGTTCATTACGAATGCTGTGCTTATCTTTGGGCTGCGACCTGGGACGAGACGCTGACGCCTTCTTTGAAATTACAACAAATGTTCGTCTCGGCGTATTTTACGCGGAAATGAACTGCTTAAGGCGGTCTAACACAGATTGAAAGCTCGTTGGGTCAGATTCTATTCTGGTTTTTCGGTTTGTTTCGAGTTGTTTGTGGGGGTTTGCGGGCAGAGCTGGAAATGTGGTTTTTGTCTTATTTTTTCATCTGTGTGTGGTGGTGGTAGAAAATTATATAGCATGAGAACGAATATGAGTGTAGCTTGTATAATCATTCGGTTTGTTCATTTTTATTTTTGTGGAAGGCGGAGAGGGCGTGAATTTGAAAATTTTTTGCTATTTGGGTCGATCAGGTCGTATCGATTTTCAATATTGTATTTTTTTTTGATAAAGTTTTTATTTTTTTTAAAAAAAGATAGCATTTTTTTGCGAAAAATTGAAAAAAAGTAGAGAGATACATCAAAGGCAGGATCTTTGCGGGACTATAACATAGGCGGAGATAAAGAGGGGCGTGGGGGCTCAAGCCCTCCAAATGCTGAATCAGCCCTCCCCCCCAAAAAAAAAAATCAATTTCTGTGTATTTGCTTCACTTGAAAAAATTCGCGAATCCTTAATTTTCAAGAGATAAACTACCAATATTTTGTAATTTATTAATTTCTTTTTTTCAATAAGCTACTAAAAAAAACTTTAAAAATCGTGAAATTTCTAAGCCTACCTCAATGGAATTTTTTCAAACAATAACATACTATTAAAAAACGAATGATTTTCTTTCAAAAAATTATCTGCTTTTCAGATCTTTGCCCTCGCTTTGCTCGGGCATATTAAAATTAAAATAGGTACCTATATTCAAAAGTAAAGGGTTGGAGATTTCACCTCAATTTCTAATAATATACTCAGGGTGCTTACACATTTTTACAAATCAAAATTCGTTTTTTTTTTCGTGATCTTTCCCCATTGTATCCATCTCTCAATTCTTTCAACTTAACCACTCCCTCCAAAAAAAAAGAGTAATGCCATAAAATTATTTATTAGGTAAGTAAGGATATTTCGAATCCGAAGGAGCAAGGGCGAAATTTTTTTTTAAATGTTCAAAACGTTGAAATTTTTAGACTAGAAGTTTGGAAAAAATTCACGACTTTTGATTAATTTTGGGTCGATTTCGATTTTGCGACTTCTTAATCTAAATTCGTTTCGCAACTTTCGCGACCTGTAGGCACCATGATCGATTTTAGAAAATGAAAAATTCATTTTTTGAATCCTTTTTCTTTTTCCAAAATTTTCACCCTCGTTTCGTTCGAGCTCAGTCTATTTCCACATTATTCTAGAAATAATGGTATGATTTGAACCATTTTTTCCATCGTTTCTTCTTATTTTAATAAAATTTCAAGTTGAAAAAACGTAATGGTAATAAGGGTTGGAAAATTTTTCAAGGGTCGAAAATCAAAATTTTTGATTTAAGTTTCTTTTTTTACCTGGGGCTCAAGCGCCCCTCCCCCCTCCAAAAAAGTAACATTTTTCATTTTCATCTCCGCCTATGGACTGTAATAAATTTAAAAATGAAGAAAATGAACCAAAAAAATGCAATTTTGCAGTTTAATTTTCGTCTTTTTCGAATTTTCATCGTTTCAATTTCTCTTTTGAATTTAGCAGATATCTAGGATAATAGGTAATTTTAAGGCAATGAAATAGAAATTTTTTGGAATTTCTTTAGCAATTAAATAAACACTTTTAAAATTTCAAGAAATGAAGGTACCTAAAGTCAGAAGAACGAGTTATTAGAATTTTTTGCAAACTGCGGACACCAAAACTTTATTGTACCAAAAATTAGGACATCATATTGCCAGAGCCGAGCCAAATGTGATTCACTTTTACCCATCCTCACATACCTTTAAAATCTGACCATTTTAAATAATTTTTGATGTATTGAAAATTTTTTTTTTGAAAATGGTTTTGGTATAGAAGCCTTATCGAAAAATACCATTGAGATTAATTTTTCGTATTTATCCAATTCTTCAAATTATAGGTCTTTTAAAAGTAGTTAAGGTACGTATGCATTTGACATTTGGTAAAAATTTGGAAAAATTGAAGAAATTTTTCTAAAACCATGTTAGTGTAAGTATTTCAACTTTTGAAATATCTTATAGGTAAGTAACGACTTTGGTCCCTGCGAAAGCACAAACGATCGACCTCAATTTTACCTGATATGGGCGGGGCTGGAGACTGGCACAACCTCTCAAAAACTTATGACTAAATCTACATGAAAGGGCTTCAGGCACAAAATTGAAAATACAGTGCGAACGACTGAATCGTTCCTTTTCCAACTTCAAGACTCACATGTGGTCCGCATATTTTTTTCCAAGTTCGAAATTTTTTAATTTTTTCCCAAGTTGAATTATTTTTCGATTATTTTTTCAAAAAATTCAAAATTTTTTTCCAAGCTCGAATTTTTTCCATTATTTTTTCAAAATTCAAAATTTTTTCCAAGTTCAATTTTTTTCTCGATTTTATAAACTTGGAAAAAAATTTAAAAATTTCGATCTCGAACTTGAAAAAAAAACCATGCGGACCGCTGCGAGTCATAGAGTTGGAAAAGGAACGATTCAGTCGTTCGCAGTGTATTTTCAATTTTGTGCCTGAAGCCCTTCGTGTAAATTTAGTCAAAGATCTCTCAAAATAGTGGAGCCCAAATGAAGGACAAACGATAGCCCTTAGTTTAGACCTCCCATCCAATGTAGGTGGGACTTGTGACATGCAGCTCCACCCATACTACCTCCGATCTGCTTCTTTCTCATTTTTAAATCAGTGAAAATTATCAAAAATCACTGAAAACAGTCAGAATTGCAGCACATGCAGGAGAAAATCAGTGAAAAAATTTTCACTGAAAACAAATTAGTAAGAAAAATCACTGGAAAATCAGCGAAATTCGTGGATTTACTTACCTGAAAAATTAGTGAATTTTGCTGATTTTTCCTGTGATGCAATTCTGATTGTTCGTTAGTGACTTTTTTCACTGATTCAGAATGAGAGAGTTGGTTTAGCGTCAAATTTCAATAGTTTCATCTTTTTTTTTTAGTAGTGTTCATTTTCCAAAATTAATTAAAATCTCTTAATTGGCGAATTGGCAACATTGCTGATGTCAAAAAAAGAGAAAAAAACGAGAATTGAATATTGACATGTTTCTTAAACTAATTTCCCCAGATTTAAAATTATGTCACATAAAAAGCTCTTTAACGCCTCTATCGAGGGTGAAATTCCTTTACCATATCGGTGATATCCATGCTTAACATCAGACCTCAAAACGTTTTATTTTCAGCCCCCTCCTCAACTCCTCTCCCTCAAATAATTCGCCGGATAATTGATTCAAAAACCTAATTAGAAAGGGCACCTTTAACAATGTTATTCAACCACACAGATGAATAGCCACAGTAATCATTAAAATCAGCACTTAAGGATGGCAATCGTTCAACTTGACGTCTTGAAATATAAACCAAACATCAAACGGGCTAGATATGCATGATTTGCAAAATCGTCTCATGAGTTTACCAGGTCTAGGACACGAGAATTTAATTTAGCTCCCATGTAAATACCTAGTAGGTACCTAAAGTCATATCTTCATTGTATCGTATCCTTAAAATTAAAACAATAACACTCATCAACCAAGAACAACACGGTTTGAAAATATGTCAAGTCATTCGTGAATTCCATAAAGAAAAATTACCACTCGATAATAGCTGATCTGATTTATACCAGAGGAAAGAATTTTATCGTGGTCATACGAGCGTAATTAACTAATTAAGTCGACTATTTAATAAAACCATCCTAATCAGTGAAATTAGCTTAGAAATATAATGAGAAATAAACCCTTTCAGCATGGCGATAATATAAAATAATGTTGCAAGACATAATACTATCCTAAGCGTTGTTTTTTATCGCGTAATTTAATTCAACTTAACAATTAATTAAGAGAACTTTCTCTTCGAATACGTCGAGCATCAGCATCGGAAGACCGGTGTACCACACAACATTGGTCACAAACCATAAAAAAAAAAAACTATAATATTCGGTAAACATACTTAATAGTCTATATGCAATGACATACATATCCTCTCGAAAGCTTCATAAAAATGAATCATGCCTTGAAATTCATACGGTCAAAATTTTCCACCAATTTTATATGTACAAATCTTCACGTCTGGTTTAAATTCACCTTCGTGTCGTCTCGTCGTGAGTTACTTAATTTGGTAGCGTGACAATAGCGCACCGGTACAGAATCGAATGTCGACCCATTCTTCAAGCAATGTCAAAGTCCTTCTGATCTTATTAGAATTGCACCGTTGCATGCAGAACTGGTTTCTCGTGCACTGCGGTTGAAAAATCTTAACAATCGATCGCGCAAGGCGATTGAGCGAGTTGTTTACAATGCTGACATGTGTGGCTGCAGGTAAACGATTCGCAATAGGCAGTGCTTGGTCGAAACAGATGAAATAGTGTTGTGAAAGTCATTGCCAGTTACGCAACGAAACTGCGGCAGATTATTCGCTCGTTTGAGTTTCCAAAGGCAAAAGTCAGAATTGGTGATTTTCGCAGACCAACGTTTTTTCACAGTCTGATGCCTCGTGCGCGAGTCTGTAAATATTCCTACGTGGTTTATGCAATTTCATATCCATTGCCTACGGATCGTCTCCTCGATCGAGCCTATGAACTAATTTGAAAACAGGTTCTAGGATATCGAAACGGAGCCCGGGTGTGACAATGCATTCGCATAAGAGCCAGGTGGACGAGATGGCGGAGTGAATTGCAAATTTCTAAAGCTCATAATGATCGAATTGTATAAGAGAATAACGTACCTATCGATAATTTATACAATTCATGCCTAAAGGGAAAGTCTTACGTAATGAACACTTCCTGCCAAGGTGACCATTCGGGCCCATTTTTCAAAAAATCATATTCCCATTATTCAGCATTTTTCTATTCAGCCATTTCAGCCATTAATATTCTGCTCGGCGGTGAACTTAGATGTCAATTTATATCGGATTAGTTCCGACAGAATTTTCTTTCATGAAGTTCACCGAAGGTCGTGATGTTCGACTTTAATGAAATATAAATTTGTCTTGTACGATTTGCGACTGCGATATTAATTTAGGTTTTTTTCAACAGTTGTTACAGGTTCGACCGACGGGATTGGTAAAGCGTACGCCAAAGAATTAGCCAAACGAGGAATTAACATCGTATTAATAAGCAGAAACATTGAAAAATTAATGAAAGTAGCTTCTGAAATACGTAAGTTTGGCATACGTCATTCTCCTTCGGAACATTCACTCGATTTAGAAGAATAATAAATGTCATAATCATACATCTAAGTTCAACTAATCCACAAATCATTTGTGTAATTTCCGTTTTGAAAATTGTGCCGGTCATTTTATACCTTCAACACAACGAACTACTTGCCATGTCGTGGAGGGTGCAACGATTTTCATATTTTTTTTTTCAAATTTTGAAGGACTTAAGCCAAAAATTTTTGTTGAGAAATGACCTCAAGAAAATTTTAAACTAAAAAAAAAGGGGGTTTTCGCTGTTTTGCTGATGGTGACTAAAGATTTGAGTCCGTATCGAGAGTAAAAAATCTGATTTTTCTAGAACAATTCTCGTGATTTTTGAGTAGGACCACAAAAATAGTATTTTGGATTAGATAGGTACCTACTTGGAAAATGGCGGTCAAAAAAAATTACTTACACTTTTATGATCAATTTTAGAGGGTTATGTTTCACTTTGAATGGGCGTAGAACAATCCTCCATCCTATTTTTTTGTTTAAAGGATTCTCAAATTATCGTGAAATAACGTCAAATCACAAAGCATTGTCGTTGGATGACCTAGGTAAATTCAATGAAATTTGAAAGTTCCTAGAAAGGTAGAAATGGGGTGATGAAGGGAGAGAAAACAAACCCTCCAAGATCGAACAAACGTCATGTAATTATTTTTTGAATTCACTTTCAAAAAATTTCCAAGTACAACTTTTTTACCATACTGATGCAAAATTATACTAAAAAAAATCTGAATTATTAGAATTATTTTTACTCTTCATTGATAATCAGTAAAAAAAAAATTAATTTTTGTAAATTTTTGAAAATTTTGTAACTTTTGAGGTCTTGGGTTGTTGAATGGGGAGGGGAGAGTAAAAACGGGCCAAAAAGTTCCTAATTTTTATCACCTAATTAAGGCCATATCACAACTTTTTGCCATAAACCCATCAAAATTTGATCATTGCTGCACTTTAGTATTTACATGAGGGAGATGAGCTTCCAAGCCCAACGAACAAAAAGGAATACTTACAGTTGAAAGGTCTCAAAAATGAATCCTTTTTGAAAAAAAAAACATGATTCTTGCTGCTCTGATGAGTTACTTTCATCACCTCATATAATGTCAGATTTTAAATCCAATAGCTCTCTGAACCAGTAACCTTAAAATCGGATTTGGGGAGATTAAAAAATTGCAAATCACAAATCTGTGAAATCATTGGATTTTTACCAAATTCAAACAGCTCAATCCAACACCTCAAAATCAAACCAATTTTATTTGGTCACCAAGAATAATTTCGTAACAAAATTGCTAACCTTATTGCATTTTAATGTAAAAGTTTTATAAAATTGACCAAAAAATTCTATTTCTATTCACTTTCTAGGTACGCGATAAAAAAAAATGAATAACTTGAATTTTATGGAAGTTTGTTGATAAATACAGATGTCAGGTGGCAGGACTGTCATGAATATTTTTGGAAAAATTCCATCAAAATCATTCCAGATGATCTAAGAAAAATGTTGGTTCTATTTTGAGATGCTGGAATTAGCGATTTGAATGTCGTTAAAAATCAAAATTTTCTAATCTGCAATTTCAACCTCTTAGTATAAGACAAAAAGTATCTAGTATCCAATTTTGAGAGTGGTCCAGGGAAGTGTATAAACTCAAATCACATCTCTTTAGGGAGTGAGATGATCGAGGTTCTCAGCAGGTGGCATTGACCAAAAGTGGGGAAATCCACATTTTCCTCAAAAATAGTGATGGAAAACTGGGATGCTCTCAAAATTTTTTAGTTCCAGTTTAGAATTTAGGTTCCAGTTCCAATTACCAATTCCAATTTTTTTTTTCAATTTTAAGGGCCAAAGAATCCAAAATTTTCTGCAAAAATTGAACGTTGGTGTTTTTCATTTTCTTTTCATACAGTTTTTTCATTTTCCATTCAAGTTCGATGCAAAAGATTTTTGAGAAAAACTTGGGAAGTAACCTTTTTTAGAAATTTTATGACTCTTGACCTCCTGAGCCCTGAATTTTTCAACAAAAAATGAGGATTTTTTTAATTGAATGAAATTTTTTAATTTACAACATGATTTTTCTTCATTCACTTTTCCACATAAATTTTTAAGGTTCTTTTGAGTGGTTTTTGATTTTTTAGTAGCCTAAAAAATTTTCAATTGAATACCTATTGAGCTTTAATTTTCAACACTCAAATTCTCTACTTTTTCGAGTCAAATTTTCAAAATTTTGAATGTTTAGGTACTGTTTTTTGCTCCTTTTAAAAATTTGTTAACATAACCCTTAATTTTTCGGGGGAAAAAAATGGTGTGGAACAGTGTGTAATATATCAAGGAAACAACGAAGAGAAGATAATTTTAATTAGGTGAATTTTTTTTTAAAAAAAAAAGGAGAAAAATTGCAATTTTCAAAAAAAAAAAAAAATGCTGGAACTGGTATAAAACTGAAATTTATTATAGTTCTAGTTCCAGTTCTCATCATTTTAGTTCCAGTTTTTCAGTTTTAGATCGAGTTTTTTTTTCAGTTTTCAGTTCTAGTTCTGATTCCAGTTTTCCATCATTGCTCAAATATGACCACCTTGAAGTTCTGTTGCTAAATCCTCTTTTTAGCGCAAAACGGTGATAGCAAAAATGAGCCCAGTTCAGCAAAATTTTAGGGCTCTCCCCGTTCCAAAAAATTCTGAAAATCAATTTTTTTCAATTCTTTTTCGCAATTTTTGTAACTTCTGTCCTTTTTACTTACTTTTTTTAAGAAGAAAATTGAAATTTTAATGGAAAAATATGGGCAGAGTTTTGAAAAAATTGGATTTTAATGCTAAAAAAAGATTTTTTTATGCTTAATGCCTTAAAAATTTCTTATCTGATGTAATCTGAGAAGATGGGGTGATGTATCTTTCACTCCATTTTTTCGACGTCACTATAAACTTGGAATCTATAGTTGCCTATCTTCCAGTTGTTTAAAAAACGCGATCTTGATGCGAATTCACCCCTGCATTCTCTCTCACCGATCCAGTTTGGATTACCTATCAATTTTTTTTTGCAGTCTCTCATTCAAAATAATCATTGCACCAATTTTTGTCAAATTCAAACCATATTTCATTTTCCGTCCCACCTTATCTACAAATCGTCGAGAAACAAGCCACTAATGGGAACTAGGTGCATTTTTAAATACCCCAGTCCCAATAATACGTGCAATAAACGTTAAACAATTAGTGTTAAAATGACGCAATTATCAAAGATATACGTAACACGGTTTGCGTTTTATATAAAAAAGGGTCCCAAAGAGAACACGCGTTTCGTTGTACGTAATGATTTTCTATTACGAGTTGTAATCGCAGAATTACTCGTGGTTGTATGTCGTCTCAAACTACCCCTATTTCCCGCACATGCAAATAAGCACTTAACCAATATACTTACTCGCAAAGGGTTATATTTGTACAGGCTTACTAAACGTGTTACATGTAATTAGGAGAATACCTACGGTTTGACGGCGATTGTATTAATTGGAATAACTTCATATGCAACGTAAACATTTCTATAGATGAGAATACATTTATAGGATACGATCCGAATGATTACTGTTTTAAGGCTGATTAACACGTATGTGGATTGTTGGCCAAGGTACCTAACTTATTAGGAGCATTAATGGAAGGTAAATCATTGGAAAGATTTGAAGAGGGAGAGAGAGGAAGTATTGACGAATTTTGGATTCAACACGTCTTAATTTATTTGAGAATAAAATATTTCAACGATTTGATGAAAATTCAAAAATTTGTAGAGTTTTTTGAACAAAAAATTCAGATTAGTTATTCTAATGTTTTTAAGGTCCCAAGTTTAATTTTTGTAATGTATTTATAATCCACCAAAAATTTTCTTACATAGGTGATCCTGCCGGAAAGAAGGGACCATGTGTAAAAAAAGGACATAGTTTTTTTTACACGTGGTCCCTTTTTTCCCGCAGGGTCACATAAACGTTTATTAATGAAAAGTGAAAAAACTTATATGGTTTTGATGAAAATTGGTGTGATACTTCACTCACTCTTACAAAGAAGGTACTTATCTCAAGTAGAAAAATTTTGAATCTAAACAAAAATGAATCGAAAGTACATTATAATAGAACCCCATTGCAAAATTTCAGTAGTCCAAGTTCAGTTCTCGAATTTTGGCGAATTTTTGTTAAAATTACCTCTTCGACCGGAAAAAAATTTGATCCAAACAATAAGAAAAACTGAAATTTGGTATCCATCCTATTTCGGAACTTCCAAATCGATTGGAAGCGATTTACCCGCGTAGCATTTGTCGACATAAACATTTGTGTCGACAAGTTATCGACAGCATTTAAATCCATTTTTTGTACTTGAAAATAAATTTCAAAAAGGAATTACTGTTTGGGGTAGTGTATTATTGCTAACCAAACTGATTTCATTTGAAATTTTTGAAATTTTCTAATTTTTTTCATATTTTTGAAATCCATCGACATGTCATGTCATGTCGACAAGATCGACATGAAAATTGGTACATCGACAAAAACATCGACATAATGTCGACTATGGATCAAAATTAAATCCCCAAAATTTGGCCATGAATATCGCTAAAAAGTGATTTTCATGACATAATAATAATATGAAAAATAAAATTTTTAAAAAATATGCAGAATATCCTCATTTTTAGAAATTATAAATTTTTGAGGTTCTGTAGATATAAATGTCGATAATCTATTTATGCATCGACATACTCTCGACTGTTTGTCGAGTTTTTGTCGATGTAAAAATCGATGTTGAATTTTTAAAATGTTACAGTTTGGTACTCTCAAGTAAAGTATGTCACAAATTTGTACATAAGCAAAAAAAATCACCAACACTAGTGGTGATCCAAGGCTCACAGCTCACCTCTCCTGTCTCTGTCGGATGCACCTGCCGACATCGAGTGAGGAAGGTACTGAAGCTAAATTTAATTTTTGGTTAAAAATTTGTTTCATCTTCGGAAAAATTTTAATAAAAAATTCAATGTCGACTGTCGACACTATTTTTGATGTTAATGTCGACACATCGAAAAATCTGTCACTGTTCTGTCGACATGTCGATGTAATTATCGATGGTTTGTCGAGATATTTGTCGAGGTGTTTGTCGACTATCAAAATATTTCTCTACAAAACATCGACTCAGTCGATGTAGTTATTGATGTTTTGTCGAGATATTTGTCGAGGTGTTTGTCGAGACAATACCTCGACAAATACCTCGACAATTACATCTACAATGTATCGACAATCACATCGACAATCACATCGATATTTACCTCGAAAAGTGACCGATTTCGATGTGTCAACATTTACCTCGAAATTTACATCGACGTTGCTACACGGGTAAAGACGTTTCGGAGCCTCCAGAAAATTTTGGAATTTTCAAACGCTGAAAAAGCCCGAAAAGGGCTCTTGAAAATGGTTCATATGAACTTTAGCACCTATAACCATGGATTACAAATTTTAATAACCTATTTGATCAATTCTAGGAAAATTCCCGGGAAATTCACAACTTTATGTTCAGATCCATATTTTTTAGCATAAAATTAAACTAAGCACATATTTCCAAGAAAATTTTGAATCAAAAACGAATTATAAATTTGAACTCAAAGTTGGAAATTTTGGAAAATTCTGCTTTAATAGAGAAAATGAGACATCAGTATTGGTAATCCGCTATTATGAGTGCTGAAGTTGAAATAGACTATTTTTATGAACTTTTCTCGACTACTGTAAGTAGATAAATTTTGAAATTTTGTGGTAGCTCTTGAACGTCTTGAAACTGCGTCCAATCAGTTTGGGAGGTCAAAAATAGGGTACCTGTATACCAAATTTCAACTCTTTTTGCTGATCAGATTAAATTTTTGTGATTGACAAAACGATGAGATATGTACCTTCTACCTAAGTCATTTTGAAATTTCAAAAATTTGCCAAAATTCGAGGAATGTAGGTACTTACTTCAGTTTTTGAAATTTTGGAAATGAAGTTCTTTCAATAAGAATTTTTAATTTCGTCTTCTTTTTAGCTCCAAGTCTGACTTACTCTAAGTTAGAATACCTTACCTCCATTGTTAGAAAATGAAAATATGAAAAAAAAAGTTGAGAAAAAAGCCTTTTTTATTGGTTTTAAATTTTTTTGAACATGTTGCACCCAATTTCGGAATCGAAAAAAATATGTATGATTCTTTACCACCAAACAGAAGTTATAGAAAAATTTCCAACAATGTCTCTCTCCTCCCAAAAAATCATTTTTTTGAAATTTCAACGTGGAAAATTTTCAAAAAATTTTCATTCATACTACTGAGCAAGACGTATAATCTATGAAAATTTCAAAAAAATTTATCCATTTTTTCTAAAGACCCGAAGTAACATTTGGACTACTTTAGACCAATTCTGGCTCAATGATCGTTTTTGACCCTTATAACAAGGAACGGCTCTTCATATTTTTTCTGGTCGATGAAAAAATTTTGAACTTTTAAAAATTCGCCAAAATTCGAAAAATGAACTTTGACAATTTAAATTTTGGAGATGAGGTTCTTTTGGGATATATCTTTCAATTTATTTTTGTTTTGCTTTGAGTTGAGATCCTTCCTTCCAAGCAGAATAAAACTATGTGGGTCTTCAAAATTTTTTGAAAAGGAATTTAGACCAGTTTCAGATTTCTTTATATCGAATTTGTTTTCATATCTTCAATGAGGGAGGGAAATTTATAGGTAGCAATCCAGCAACAATGCCAAAGTCAAAAAAGAAGAGTTTTGTGCAAGAAAAAAAAAATCGAAAAATGATGTGTTTATTGAAAAAACATCTCAAATAATAGAAATAATGAAAATTAAATTTCGAAAAAATGCAATTAAATACCTATAGCAAAAAATAGCTGTTCTTAGTACCTATTTCTTTAGGCATTTTCGACAATTGGGGGAAGTGATTCACTCAAATACTAATCCTTCCTAATACTGGGCACTTCCTTTGTGTAGGCATGAATCATGAAGAATCAATCATTTTGAGAGCAATGACCAATGAAAAAATCAACGAGTGTAAAAAAAATAATAGAAATAAAATGAATTTTAACTAAAACATTTTGAAAAAAAAGAAAAATCATTGATTTTTTCAATCACCAATCCATGCTCGATTCACCTTATTACATATCTCCAAATACTTCCACACGATCAAATTTTCACTCCAACACTTTTCGATCACCTAGTACCTACATCCATTATCCAACATTTTGAAAAATGTTCCTCTAGTCCCATTTACCCAACAACCCTTCAAGGGAGTATTCGCACCCTGACAATAATTCGTCTAAAACAAATTAAAACCTAATCCATTACGTCGAATGAAAATTTATCTTACGAGCACAAAAAATAACAAACACACTTCACGTTCTTTTGCAGAAGCTGATTACGGCGTGAAAACGAAAATTATCGTGGCTGATTTCAGCAAAGGGCAAACTGTCTACGGACATATAGAACAAGAATTAAAAGATATTCCAGTAGGAATACTCGGTACGATTTGTAATTACCTTCTAGCTTGTATTCATTTAATAGAAACCGATGGAAGTCGAAAAAACCAAACGTGTGCATTAATTTATATTTACAGTGAATAACGTCGGAATGAATTTCTCGTATCCGATGTACGTTACCGAAAGCCCAGCTCAAGGATTGTGGGATATTTTGAACATCAATTGCGGAGCTACTACGCTTATGACCAGGATGATATTGCCCCAGATGCAGAAGCGTCAAAAAGGTGCTATTGTCAATGTATCATCTGG
Organism: Pseudococcus jackbeardsleyi; assembly: GCA_038380155.1. Taxonomy (NCBI): domain Eukaryota; kingdom Metazoa; phylum Arthropoda; class Insecta; order Hemiptera; family Pseudococcidae; genus Pseudococcus; species Pseudococcus jackbeardsleyi. Next base: position 39,684,393 of record CM076242.1, read on the forward strand.
TTCAGAATTACAACCTTTACCACTTATGTCTGTTTATGCAGCTTCCAAGGTAAATATGCATTTTAATTTGCAGCTAATTGTTAAAATAATTTAATTAAATTAAACGAAGTCTTTGTAACGGGTATTCCAAAAGCATTAAGTAAAAAAAAAATCCGCCTCGTGTGTATTAAATTGCACGAGCGGCACATTGTCCTTTAAGGCATACGAAATTATTACCAAATCGTGAACGTAGAGGTATGTAGATGTACAAAGGTACTTCATTGCGAATGAAACGGAATGTAACTATAAAATAATCCTGTCACGCGTAAAAAATCTCCATGCTTTCGAATCCGATGAGATTTAAATGTGCAAAAAACGTATGTAGGTGCCTAACTGCCTATACATGCATGTCAAGAAACTAGCTTCTAATTATCTTGATCAAAAATGGGATTTGGACGATCGAAGTCTGAATTTTTTTCCAACTCAGAATTTTTCAATTTTATTAACGCTATTTTTTCAAATTGAAATTTTCTAATTTTTTTTCAGTTTTCATTAAGTAAAGAAATTTATTTCTTCAAATTATGGAGCTGAAAAAAGTTTTTAAAAAATATGAAGTTGGAAAAATCTTCAAAAAAATCACAGTTGAAATTTGAAAAAAATAGGTACTTGGCATAAGGGTACTTGGAAATATTTTTGAATTATTGCAAAAAATTTTGAATTGGAATTTTTCTTGAATATAATTTTGAAAAAATTGGGGGAAATGAAAAAATCGAATTCATCTACAGAGGAGAAAAAAATCATGATTGAAAATTTTTCAAGTTCATTTTTTAAAGTTTCTTTCAATTTTCAATTTTTTCAATGGTTTCATTTTTCCTCCTTTTTTCCAGTAATTTCAGAAATTTTTCTCATTTTTTTCAACTATTTTAAAATTTTTTTCTCGTTTTTTTTTTAGATTCATAATTTTTAGAATTGAAAATTTCTGAAAAATTTCACCAACTCTAAATTTTTCTTTTAAAATTGCATCATTAATTTTTCCAGCTCAATAAATCATTAGACGGAATTTTATAATAATAAAAAAATATGGTAAGGCAAAGTACCTACTTCCAAAAAAAAAAAAACCTACAATAATCTTCCAAGTTGAAGAAATAAAAACATTTTAGTAAAAAAAAGAAGATACCTAGTGGAAAATTTTTTAGAATTAAATACCCATCCTTTTTTTTTAAATTCAAAAAAATAAATAAATAAATAAATAAATAAACTGAACTTTGAATCATCAAAATCGTATTTTTGGTTAAAAAAATTATGACCTAGTAACAAGAAAGTTGCACATTCTAAACAATCGCTCCTCTAATGGCATCGTCATTTTTACCTATTTCAACAGCATTCTGCCCACTAAAAGCGAATTATCTCAATCAAGGTGAACAATAAACTTGTCACAAAACATTGCTAAAAATTGTATTCATTGTAAGATTTAAAACCATTGACTACCTCCCGCCGTTAACGAACAAGTTATTGCAAAATTAATTTATTATCATTCTAATGTACATGTTAGATGGGTAGGTTCAGATACCTACCTACACATATCTGCTATGAACGTTTTGAAAAACATTTATTTATACCAATTTATACCCGAAACTGAACATGTCGGAATTGTTATCTCTTTTCATTGACCTATTATCTAATTAATTATTCGTACGTACGATACGCGGCGTTGTTACTTTCCTAATATGATTGATGACCCATTCAGGGACGTAATCTTGGGACGCGTCGCGACGCGGCGAGATTTTTATTCTGTGTTCTTATCTAGATATCGAAAGTATTTTTTAAATCGAATTGCGTAACGTGAGTTGCCGAGTTGGATTGCTATATGACCATAAATTGTCGCACAGCAGTATCATATACTTGGTGTACTCCATATATGTTTTTCCAATTAACTATAAATATTCGCGAAACGTGGCGAACTTCGGTGTGCAACTTATCTGCTTTACTTGATCAATACAGAATGAGATGCCGATGCGAGATAGAAAAGAATTCTTTCATGAGATAATGTACAAGTGACATCAAGAGTGAAAAAATCAACGATGGTATCGCGAAATTAGGTCAGTGGTCAGTGAGGAGTTTTGATCATGAAGTTTGATGTGCTGGGTGATTTTTTGGATGTTTCGAGTCAACGGATTTACTTAGGTACCTATTAGCAAAATGATCACGAATCAAATTTTTCTTTAAAATTATTTGACAATCGTTTTCGAAAATTGGTTTGAACCAATTTTTGAAAAATTAACTAAAAATTTTCACTGAAAATGGACCGATTTGATAGCAAGGAGCTCTTTTTTTCTCACGGAATTCAAAATTTTGCAATTGAAGAAAAGAGAATATTCATAAAATTATTTTGAGAATGATATTTTCCGTATCATGAATTTCTAATAAATGGGTGAAGATAAACCGAGTGGAAAGTGGACGATGATGAATTTTTGAAAAATATGACTGGATACCGCTGAAAAAATCGGAAGATGAACAAATTGCCTATCTTGATGGTTGAAGGGGCAATGCTGGTTCTAAAAAAATTACGTCAACTTTTTTTAACCCTGAGAATGTGACTTTTGCCTAACTTTAAAATTGAAGATGCTACAAAAAAATTGGTTGAATAAAATTATGAAAAGTAAATCAACCAAGGAAATGAATTGTACGTTAAAAATTGAACTGTTCTGTGAATACCTTTTACCTGAAATCGAAAATAAGGGACTGTGGTTCATTTAAAATACAAGTGGGTTTTAATTTTTTTTAAATTTTCTCAGTTTTGAATGACTTGTATTAGCCTCTTTTAATTTTTGATGTTTAGGCAAAAATTCTTCATAACATTTGTTCAGTTTTCAACTCTTGGTCAATTAATTTTTTTAGAATTTTTTCAAGCACTATTTTTGTGGGTCCTTCAATTTTGAAATTAGACAAGAAAAGACTAAAAACAGAAATTAATTTTTTTTTCAACATTACAATCCTGAAGAGTAAGTAGGCGAGAGAAAAATTCTTGATTTTTATTTTTTGAGGTATTTTTCAATAAGTTGAAAATTTAGTCAAAAATTCGATTGAGAGAAGAAAACACGACCTCGTTTTCAAGATGAATTGTTCCATGATTTGAACTCAGATGGAAATTCAATCATCTCATATCTTTTTAGAGAAATAATACCTTTAAAAAAAGAACAAAAAATTTTCATTTGCTAAAAATTGTGATTTTTTTAAATAAATTATTTAAAAAGAATAGATTAATATTTAATTATTTAATTTTCGAATCTTAATATTTAATTATTTAATTTTCAAATATTAATATTTAATTATTTAATATCGTCAAAAATCAAAAAAAAAGTTCCTAGCGGAAAAAATTGACACCAGAAATTTTCAAAAAGAATTCTATAAGACGGGAGGGGAAGAAATTTTGATCAGAAGGACCTATTGTCCCATAAGTATTTTTTTTTTTAGTCGATTCAGTTAGCGAGGCAGAGACAAGATTTGCACCCCTACTTACGAGAGAGGTCACTGAACTATCCTCTCGAAATATGAATGAAAAGTAATCCAATTTGTCATCTGTAGCACGAATATCAAAATTCCAGCTCGGTAGATACCCATTTCGAAAAATGGTGTTGGCCTATGCGATCAAAATTTTGATTTCATATGAATTTTCAAATGTTTTAAAATGAAAAAAAAAAAAAACACCAAGAATTCTTCATTTTGTTGCATCCAACTGAAAGTTCATGTGGAGAGAAACAAAAAAAAATAATTTAAACTTTCAGCTTGCCCAACTCAAGTATTTCAGGGACTATTATGAAATTTTTTAAAAATTGTAAGATTTCTAATGCAAGTTTTCTTTTATTACTCTCTCAGAATACGAGTTAGGCAAAAAATGAATTGTACTTTTTTTTTGTTTCCCTTGGCATAAAGTAATGATTCGGTCTAATTAAATGATAATTTTCTAAAAAAAAATCCCTCCATTCAACACTCATGTAAAAAATTCATGTGAACTCGACAATTTGATCTAAACTTTGGAACCAGTTTCAATTCATATTTTCAGGGGACAGCTCTTTGACCTCCCTCTTATTAGTATACTTTTCAAACGCCTCTGAAATTTTGCTCAACGAAAAATGCCCAATGAAAACAGAGATTTGTATACTTACTTACTATCGACCCAGACTCCAGGAATTCAACGAATTCGAACCTCTTTTTTTTTTTACGGAGTAGAAAATTCAATTAGGCATTCGCTGATTCAGAAGCAAGCCAAGCTCAAATATCACTTAAGCTGGATTAAATATCAACTCGATAATTTTAAATTTCCATGCCTACCTACGGACAATTCAAACAGAAAAATTACCCTGGACACGAAATTTCTCACCAATTACGACCTGAAAAACATATCAGCTCGAGATTCAGAACGGAGAATTTTTCTCCGACTTCGAGGGATATTTTTAGGCTTCCGCCATTAATAAAAAGTTTCTAAACGACACACTCGGAATAATTTTTTCCATTAGGGCGTTATTTCAGTATTCGCTGTCATTGACAATTACACGGTATTCTCGAAATAAACTACACCGCGTCTCTTTCTTTTTTCACGTTTTCAGGTGTTCGTGAAAAGTTTCACGGAAGCGTTACGCTTCGAGTACCAAAAATATGGAATTACCGTGCAGCATTTATCGCCTTTATTTGTAAATACAAAAATGAACGCATTTAGTTACCGTTTACAAGAAACCAGTTTATTTGTACCAGATTCAGAAACATACGCCAAAAATGCAGTAAACACATTAGGCGTTGTGGACCATTCCACCGGTTACTGGGCACACGGCGTACAGGTATGCAAAACTTTCAACGTACAGGGTTTTTTCCACCGGTTTATTTTTTTTGCTAATAAGAAAATTATTTTTGCAGTATTTTTTCATTATTATGTCACCAGTATGGATGAGAACTGCCATCGGTGGATTTATTAATCAAATTTTCCGAAAAGACTATTTTACGCAGAATAAAAAACTTGAAAAAACTGTAATGTAAAAAATTACCGATGTATTATATTTATTTGTAGTATTACGAAATAATGCATTTGTTTTTATTATACGTGTAATTTATTGTTTTTTTTTATACGTGAAAAATTCGTAAGCCATGATTTGAGTATAAGTTTGTGATTTTTAAATTAATAGTCAATTATAAAATGTAGATTTGTAGATTTTAATTTAACGTGGCCATTTTTTCCATTATTTAACTCGAATAAATATGTATGTCTATGTTATTTTTATTTCGGTTTTGTTACTCATGAGAGGACTGGATCAAAAAAATCAGTGATTTTTAAACAGAAAAACCTTTTTTTGTTTCAATTTTTTTTTATGTACAGCTCGGGTGGATCTTGGAGAATCAAAATGGGATCTACACTAAAATGATGTGTTTAACCCTTTCATTACCGCTAATGTTTTTTTCGAATTTTGAAAAATTTCTTCACATAACGTGTACTATAGACCCACGCTAAGTTAAATCCGGTGTCGGCGATTTTTCCACACCCCTTGGCTCCCAGGGGCTAGAACACTGAAAGTCCGAGTGTCATCAAAAATTTTTAGAAATTGAAAAAAGTGGAACCCTAGCGTCCCACTGGTCCTATAATTAGCCATGAAATAACTCGTATTACAAAAATAATATTTCCGAAGTAACTAGAGGCACTAGCGCTATCTTTTGCGGTGTAAGCGAATTAGGTGATGCTAGAAGGTCCACTGTACCTACTGCACCAGTGGGACATTTTCAAATGGAGTTTTAATGCAAAGATTTTTTTCTGGATTTTTTTGGGGGTGTTTTTGGGACGACATATGTCCCATTGGTAATGACATAACTCGTAGTACAAAAATAATATTTCCGAAGTAACTAGCGCTATCTTTTGCAGTGTGAGAGAATTAGATGATGCTAGAAGGTCTATTGTACCAGTGGAACACTTTCAAATGGAGTTCAAATGTAAAGATTTTTTTCTAGATTTTTTTTGTGTCAATGGGACGACATATGTCCCATTGGTAATGAAAGGGTTAAGTGTAAGAAGAAATTTCACAGGTTTGTCTCTGAACAGAACCAAACGTAGGTCAAGTTCCATTGAAAAAAAAAATCAAAATTGTCTTAAATATCGTCTTTATTTGTGATTCCTTTTTAATGGGCTAAAACACTTCCTACGAAATTTTAGTTTTTGTGCAAAAAAGTTTTTTGCTTCCCCTGAAAAAAGTCAAATTAAATTATTTTGAAGTGTTTTTCCAGAGGGTTTTTCATTTTTTAAACATTGAACTTCAAAATTCATTATCTGCCCTTCACTTCCATCGGAATAATAAAACTTGACAAACTTTTTTCTTCAAAAAATCTGATTTTTTCAACTTATTTTTGTATAAAAAATGTAGTCATTTTTCAAAAAATACATTAGTGACGATTTTTCATTCTTTTTTTTCATAAAAAATTACTTACTTCAATTCTTTAAAATTTTCCATAAAACATGAATTTTTATTTTTAGAAAAAATAGTTTAATGGTTTCGTGTTCGAGGTTTTTCATTTTTTTTCGCAAAAAATTCTCATTTTTTTTATAAAATGAGAATTGGCTACTCGAATGCTTTTGTAAAAAAAAATTTTTTGTAGGTATGATAAAAATTGATCAAATTTTTTTGCAACAATGAAACGTATTTATCTGAAAATGGTAAAGGTTTCGTTTAGTTTCAACTCCAATCTGATAGCTGCGGTTAAAAACAGAAATTTGAAATGTCTATGGGAAAATTGAGCCAAAATATGATTTTTTTAAAAAAAAATAGTCAGAAAGAACGAGAACTTGATTTTTTGTTCCTGACATTGATCTCAACACCTTTTGAAGGAATTCGAAAATATAGTGGAGAAAATCGAAATTCCTTATTCTGGAAGCTTTGGATAACTGAAATTTTGTTTACAACAGTCTCGTATCAATTGGAAACAAAATTCTCAGCAAGTGGTTCCTAAAAATCTAAAAACCTAAAACTTTCTGTTTTACACCTACACTGATTTGAAATTGGCTGATTACCTACTGATATCAGTGATTTTTCTATGACCGTAATGTAGGTACCTATTCTACCTACCCTCAAAATATCATTTTTTTCGAACATGAAAATGTAAATTACTGCATCTGACAAGCAGGAAAAAAATGTGAGTATAACTTTTATTACCTCAGCTTGATTTAAAAAATTATATTTCTTAATGACATTCATCTCTATCAAAAAATTGAAAAATCTTTGAAAATTTTATTGAATGATATAGGATGGAAGAGAAGAGGGTTATGCCATAATTTTCAAAAATAATTTTGCAAATCTGTGGAGTCCTAAGGTCCTAACGAAGCGAGGGTAAAATTTTAAAAAAAGGCATCCATCAAAAGCAGAAAATTTTTCATTTTTCATTTTGTTAACAATATTTTGGAATCGAAAATTTTTCGTCAAAAAATTCAAAGAAAACTTGGATTATATTTTTTGACATTTTTTAAAATTCCTATAGGTTCATAAATTACAGATTTTTTCGATTTTTAAATTTTCCACATTGTAGAATTATTAAACGATGAAAATTTGAAAAAAAAAAGAGTAAATTTTCAATCGCTGAGTAAGAAAATATAAAGATTTAGATTGTTATGCATATTTTCAGATTTTCGTGTGGATTCAATAAAAAATTCAACTTTTCTGAAAATCTCAACCAAAAAGAAAAAAAGAAACAAGTTCTATTACCTACCGATATATTTTTTTATTTTCTTGGAGATTTCATACTCTACAAATAAGCCAGATATTTTGATTCTTTGCTGCGACATGAGACCAAGAATGGATTAGAAATAATTAAAATTTTATCCAAGATTCCTCTTAATAATTAATTGTAAGTAAGTAATAAGTACCTAATTGAAAAAAAAACCTAAACGCTCTTTAATCATCATATAATCAACATGGTAGCGAATTATTACGTCATAATTACACAGGTAGAGTAGTATTTTTAAAATATTTGAAAGAATTAGTGCCTAATTACCGAACGCTATTACTCAGTTCGCCTGAATAATATGTTTTTGTAAGAGATAAACTCGATTTTAACATGCGATTTACGTATAAATAATGTCCCTTTCTGGATATTTCGTTTGTAATTTAAAATGTTGGCGTAGGTAGCTTTCAGAAAATCTGATTTTTATCAGTTCATATAGACCATGGAAAAATATGTAAGTTAGGTTACCTACCATATGTACCAAAATTATTAAAAAGATTTTTTTTCTTCAGGTAATAAAAAATGAATAACTATACGAAGCCAACCAAGTGACGAAGTAAATGAAAAAATTCCTATATAACTTCCAAAATCAAATCTTATATTGCCATAAATGTAAATTAGATAGGTATACCTATTTCAAATTATATGGTATCATTTTATTAAAAAAGGGATAAAAAATAGTGAGGTCGAAAAAAAGTGATGTGAATTTCATATTCCTTCCCCATTTCTTTCACATTTTTATGTTCAAAAATTCGTTAAAAAAATTATGAAATTTTTTAAAAATTATGAAATTTTTTAAAAATTATGAAATTTTTTAAAAATAAAAATGGATTAAAAATTAAAGATTTTCCATCACTTATTTTACGTCTTCGGTATGAGAAAAAGGCAGAAAAAACAAAGTCGAGTGGAATTGGTGTGTTACAGGTGTAGAAAAAGTCATCGTGACGAGCCGTCGTGGTTTTTCTGGCGAATTTTACTTTTGACATAAAAAGAGCCAAGGAAAACTCGACCAAAAAAATGAAAAATTTTCAAACCACAACTTAACATCCGGCTGGAAAATTTTCAATTTAAAATTACCCCAGACGAATATTCTAATTTAAATACGAAAATGTTAAACAAACAGATCAACAGATGGGCATCTCTCAGTTCGAAATTATGTTTGAATTTATTCCTCGGGATATTCGTCAAAAGCATTTAATAAAATTACAATGAAATTTTCCATACGTTTCCGGCTCGACGTCGCGAAGAATAAGCGCAGAATATCCCATAAAAAACTCCCTGCGACGCCGAGGAATAAACCAAAGAGGGTTTAAGATTTTCCCTCTTCTAAATATTCCAAGAGAAAGACATAAGTCGTTGAAAATAAAATATTATCCCTTCAATTCGGTAAAAGCTTTTCGATGTTTTGTACGTCGACAAATATTCAATTTGGGCTAATTGAAAAATTCATTAACATTAGGTATAATTTTTACCTGTATTTTTTTCTCAACGTTGATTACTCGAATTTAAACAAATCGATTCGTATAGATACGAATTTGGTAAAATTTAAAAATTCCAATGTACCTAAATTGAATTACAAAAATATTAACCCCAATAAGGAATTATTTCACCAGACATTAAAAATATCAGTCGTAAAATAAAATCATATCCATCAAAAAGAAAATTTAAAAGGATTTTTTTTCGTAACGAAAAAACATTTTAAAAAATATTACATTCTTACGTTGAAAAAAAAAACTAAAAACTTTCATTTCTGAATTTCGTTTTTTATAGTATTAAAAAATTATAGATATTTTTCATCGAAGTATTCGTCGTAGAAAAAAATTCCAAAAAGAAAATTAAGCTTATAAACAGAATTAAGTTATGAAAAAAATAGCTATTTTTTATAGTGCCATTGAAAATACCACGTTCATCTAATAATCTGAAAAAGAGCACTGTCAAAGAAATCATTATTATGGAAAAATTGGCAAATATTTTTTTATCAAAGAGACATTCGTTTTACTTTGAATTCTTGGTTAATTAGTATCGAACATTTCAAAGTATCATTTTCAATCTTTATAATTTTTTTTTTTTTATAAAAACATCTGAAAATATCTGGAATTTATACGATTTTTATATAAAACATTTTCAAAGGTATTTATAATAAGACCTGCGTTTTTACGTTGTTTCTGAAACGATGCTGGCGGGAAAATGTTGATCTAAAAACGCTAAAAAAATTTCCGCTTTGTGAAAAAAGAAATACTCACATTGCTTTTTGAAACATTTCAAGCATTAAAATTCCGAAAGCTCGATCTGTGTTTTTTTTTCACAAATACGAAAGTTGGACTGGTACATTAAACACATAGGATGCTATAAGTAAATTACTTGGAAACCTTTGGGGGATTTTAAGGTTTGATGGTTGATTAGGCAAAGGTTTAAATAGTTACCAACTCATCAGACTTTTTATAAAATACATACTAAAAAAAAGATAGGTACCTACCTGAAATTATTTATCTGTATTTTGATATGTATTAAGTACATGCATAATAAATAAAATTTTTCAAGCAAATTTTTCACTCCATTTCTTTTATCAAGTAATAACATCTTTTAACAGACGGGTTAGTTAATTATTTCATCTTTAATACCTTTTCATCTCACTTCATTATTATAATGAGTTGTATTAATACTCTTTGACGGGATGAAAAGCATTCCACGTGTGTATAGTAATTTAGATTCACGGTCTTTGAATTAACCCTATAAAGTCGAAGACAATGAAGGTACAAAGTTAAAAGGAAGTAAAGGCGATTGTATAGATATATTGAGGTATCTATCTAAAGCTTGAGTTATGGGCTTTTTTTTGAGATTTTTTCATATACCTAACGTTTCAGTTAGAAGCGAAAAAAATAGCAACTTGGTCGGATACGTGAATCGAATATGTGATATTTGATACTCATTACTTACCTTTGTTCGTTCTCGATAAAAGCATAAAAGCGTTCGATGATTAAGTAGTCTATCCTGGCTCTTTATTTTTTTCGCTTCGAGTAATATCTCATATCTTGGAATTTTGTTTCAATTTCAATTTTCATCGGTGAACGTTTCAGAAGAGGCGGAAGAGGTGCTTCAATTCGATTTGCTGTGAACAGAATAAATTCAAAATTATTAATTTAAAATTGTGGTAAAAGTATTGCAAAAAGATTATTTCGAATGGCATTGTTAATTTTGGATCCAATTGAATCGATGTTTGAGTGAATCTTCATGAAATATTTCTTGTTGAATAAATTGCATATCGATTTTTCTGCAGGAAAAGTTGTTGTAAATACATTTTTGTCATAAATGTCAAATTTTATGAACTTGAAAAATTGTTAATTTACCAGATTCAATGTGGGAAAAGTTTCAAAATTGTCCAAAACATTTTCAAAAGTTTCGGATCAAGAAAAAAAAATTGGATTTTTTCAGATTTTTATATTTTTTTGAAACGATATCTGATAAATATTTGAAAATTAGGTAGCTACTGCATTCTTCAAAAAAGGGTGAACTAGGTATTTGAAGATTTTTAATTATTCAACCTCTCGAAAAAATTAGTGCCGAGCAGAATTCAAAAAAAAAAAATCGAAGGGAATTACATATTTAGCCCCTACAGTTCAGAAGTTAGGGTTGCGTTCAGGATGGATTGTGTATACACAAAAATGACGTAATTTTTAGGTGTATGCAAAATTAACCAATCAGATTGTTTTCGTTCCTGAAAGATTTAGATCCGAAAAAATAATGATAAAAACATGCAAAGAAAATAAAACTGCAATCATTCAATGTAAATTCAAGGCAAAAAGGGTGCTTTGGTAATCATCAGTTTTTAAATTTTCATTTTTGAAAGGAATGAATTTGCACATCCAATGAATTTTTTTGTATGTTTATAGACAAAAATGACGTCATTTTTGTGTATACACAATCCATCCTGAACGCAACCTAGGCAAACATACATATTTGTACTCAGGATGAGTTATCTAATCATTGGTTGGAAGGAGTGTGGTCAATTTTGATACACCCTGGATTTAATACTTAGACACCGTTGAATTTCTCAAAATTGACAAATATTTTCAAAATGGTCAAATATTTTTGAAACTGCAGTTAAATTCTTTTACAAAGTTGGATTCTAGTTCTTAGAAATCGGTGAGATTCCTAAATATTGAAAAATTCTCCAAAAAATTGGTCGCAATTTTTATGATAATTCTTCAAAATGGTCAACTTTTAGGTACATATGGACAAATTTTTAAAAATCGCCTGAAATTGTCAAGATTTCTCAACTGTGGTTTAAATTAAAATTATTGTTAATTTATTCTGCACTGACAGATTGTCTAAAATATTCAAAAATTCTTAATAGGTGTGTAATTAGGTATAAAATGCTTCAAAATTCATGAATTTTTTAAAGAAGAGTTTTCAAGTTCTAAAAATTTACAATTTTTTATATAAGGTATTCACTTATTTTAAATGCACTCAAAGTCAAATTTTTCAACAAAAAACTGTGTTTAGAATTGCAAATTTTTTGAGATTAGCAGGTTTTTTTAAATGGACAGTTTTTTGAGATTGAATATTCGTTTGAGATCAGCAATTTTTTTCAAATGTACAATTCTTCCCAGATTGTCAATTTTTTAGATATTTTTTTTGAGATTCGTTTTTTTTTTTTTGAAATTGGGTATTTTTCTTAGATTAGCAGGGTTTTTTCTTTTGAAATAGATAATTTCATGCAGTTGAAAATGTTTTAGAATTATAGCAGTTTTTGAAGTTGAAATTTTTGCTGAGATTGAAAATTTTTAAATTGTCAATTTGTTGATTTTGGCAATTTAAAAATTTAAGTTGTTCGACGCGACGTTGGAAATTTTTTTTAATGAACAATTTTTCGAAGTTGAAAATTTTTCTGAGATTGAATTTTTTTAAATTGACAATTTTTTGAGACTGGGAATTTGTTTGAGATTATCAATTTTTTTGGTGGAAAATTTTTCAAGGGTGGTAATTTTTGAAATGGACAATTTTTCTGAGATTGGCCATTTTTTTTTCAAATAGCAGTTTTTTATGATTAAAAAAATATTTGAAATCAAAATTTTTTAAAGTTCTGAAAATTTTTCAATTGTCAATAATTTTCCAACTCACAAATTTTTCAGAACTGACGTCATTTAAAAACTTTCAAATTTTTTAAAACATTTAATAACGAGTCCAAAACTTTATCAGATCCACTCAAGAAATCAATTAATCCCGAGTCTGAATTTCAATAAAAATATTAAATGATTAGTGACAAATGCTGAATACTTAACTATCCCCAGAATGATGCTGCTCTTGACGCCTCGACGGATATGACGTAACTTGGGTAAGTAGATGTACACGGTATTTCAAGTCAATGGATATCCATAAATAATCGAGTGGATGAACATGTTGCCGATCATAAAAATTGAAGGAGTAAATGTCGCTAAAAAAAAATCACGTTAAAAATTAATATTTTAACCATGGAATCTGGCAGTAATAAAAACTGGACAAAGTTTGGCTCTTTATGAATTCTTGTACAAACTTGAAAATTGAACGCTACAAAAAAAATTCCACAAAATGAACCAATCTTGGGAATGGATAGTACATTGAAAAATTAAAGAAATTTTGTTTTGTAGAACTTTTTTCCTAACATCAAAAGTGAAGGGGCAACAGGTTACGCAGGATTACTCAAAATAAATGGACTTTGAACAATTTTTAAATTTCCTCAATTTTGAATGATCTCGGCCTCTTAATTTTTGATGTTAGATAAAAAGTCCGCAAATAAAATTTTTCCAGTTTTCAGCGTACCTACCGTTCATTCCTTTGAATAGTTAATTTTTTGAGGATTTTTTAATGAAATCATAGAATGAAAATTTGTTCAGTTTTCAAGGTACCATCAATTTCCATGTTTGAAAAAGTTTACCTAATTTTAGTAATTTTAGAAACTGCACTTTCGCCCCTTCATTTTTCAAAATCGGCAACATGTTCATCAGTTCATCTCAAGTTTTTACCGACATTTTTTTAGTTTTTCCAGATTATATCCGAATAAAATAAGTTTGACGCACGATTCATGGAACATTTCTCATGACTTTTGCTACAATAACCCATTGGTCACAAATCGCAGTATTAATATGACATTGGTAAATCCACATTCACCTACTATAAATTTGAGATTAAATTTACCAATTTTTGAAAAATGTAAATTTCTACACACTCAATTTTAAAAACATTACCCACTCAACTCAGAGTTTTCTTTCATCATCGAATCAAGTTTATAATTTCACGTTCCCAAATGTTTCCATGTCAAATTCCAGGGATACAGTTTTTTAGCTACACCCACCAAATCTTTCGAGTGCTTATTTAAAAATTTTCTTTGAAAAAAAAACAGCTAGCCTACGCAGATAACGAAAATGCATTACAAAATAATCACATTATTTTTAATACACGAATTATATAAACTATGTACCTAGCCACTTTCGAAATACATCGCGAATTTTTCTAAATATTAAAAAAAAAAAAAGCACCAGCAACGTTAAAAGCAAAGTACTCCTGGGTAAAATCCTTCCCCCTCCGGACGAATCGTGTAATTTTCTTGGTAAAAACACATTATCCAGTTAAAAGCATAATCCTAACATTATATTCGGCAAAGTAAAAAAAAGAAACTTTTTTCACAGAAAAAAAACCTCAGGCAAACATAAAACCACCCTAATTTGGTAAAATCACCCACTGTCATTAATATCCTTACCGAGTCTGGAAACCCGAACCCCGAAAGCCGAAGGCCGAAACACATGGGTAAATTTATGGAATACACTTTTCATATAAAATTAACCGCAAATGACTAGGCGGCTTGGCGTATTCCGTTGGTTGTTTGGTACACGGCGAAAATTTACATTTCCGCAAACACCTATTCGATTCAAAAGTTTAAAGTAGTTGCGAATCGTATATGATGCAAATTTAATAAACGATCACGACAATAAAGTGTAGAGATAATGGCGTCTGCGTAATAAAGCGAGAATTTGGAAAAGTAGCAAAGAGAGCATTTCAGCGTGGAAGTGTGTTTACGTTGCGTACCTACTGCCTAGTGCTACTTTACTTAGCGGCGGCGTTTTCTCTTGGCTCTGGTTTTTACCTCTCTCTTTCGGTGCTGTCATATCAAAACGGCCAGTACGTACACGTTGAACATTTTAACAACATCGTGCTTCTGTCAACCACACGCTCAACGCCGGTGCTGAGGTATCGTATTTACGAATTTTTTTTTACACGTGAACGCTTACTAAATTTTTCTCTAGTTAATATTTCGCCGAGTTAAGTGGCTTATTAGCGAAGAAATGCCGGTAATGAAGGGAAAAAATACAGTGGAAATTTTTTGGCGAATTTTGGGTTGAATTTGGTAAAATGACGGGAGACTGGATCAAATTACGTATCAAAGTCGTCTTCAGATATCTAAGCAATAAATTAATGCCGGTTGCTCAAAAGCTTTATCTAGTTTGCTTGCTTTGCGAAATCACGTAGGTGGCTATTAACATGCATGGTAACACGGTGTTTCTGATTGCATCCCATGAATGATAAGTACGACATGTTCAAAGGCTATGAAAAGGTCAAATATCCCTCATTTAGCTAATATCGTTTGGTTCTTTTGTGTTTTTTTATATTTTATGACTGCAGCATGCTTGTTCGAATTGTTGGATTTCGAGTTAGGGATTTTTTAAAAAATTTATCTTGCGTTGTTTATCGATGTTTTGTGCAATTGTGGTATCTGGATGTGAATTTGTAATTTTTTATGGGGATTTATGTTCATTTGGTGAAATGGAATGTGTTTTTACACTTTAAATTCTTTCTTCTTGGAAATGGAAATAAATTACCAACGTGCTTATAACTTTTTTTTGAAATTAAAATTTTTAGCTCGTGGCTCTTCTCGTTTCTAAATTTTAATTAAAATTTTTTTTCTTCAAATTGGGAAAAAATCTGGTCCGAGATTTCTTTCAAATGAAAAATTATTTTAATGCAAGTTTGATTAAAATTTTAGCAATTTAAGAAATATTATTAAGAAATCTTCACCATTACAACGATCAAATGGAAAAATTTCAATATCTGCATCACAAAGTCGATGAAAAATGTATCGATTGAAAAAAACTGAACAAATTTTCTCTTTGCGTGTGAAAAAAATTTTTCTTGAAGTGGGCTCGGACTATAAGCAAGGTTCATTAGTCCAGCCTGAGAAAAAATTGAATGAAGGATGGTTTTTGATTTCTGTGTTGAAAAAAAAATTAAATAATAAAGAGATTAAAAAAACTCAACAAAAATTCAGGTGAAAATAATTTTGGATACTTAATTTCAATTATTTTGTCTTGACTAAATAATAAATTAGGTATTGACCTTTTTTTTTGTTGTTGTTATTCCGAAGCAAGGAAATCGCTCAGTGTTTTCTGATGGGAGCAAGGCTACAAATTTTGGGAAAAGCTTGTTTTGACCCCCCCCCCCCCACCCCGCCAAAATTTCCTCGATTTTTAGGGGATTTTTGAAAATTTAAAAATTGAGATTTTCTTAGGAAAAATAAAATATTTAAGGAAATATTTTTAACTTTTTTAAACAAAATTGGACGAATGTTCAAGTCCATATTGAAAATTGACCTCTTGCATGAACTCAAATTTTATCAATTTTCAGTTAGTTTTCTTCAGTAAGGAATTTTGATTTTCTCCAATGGGTACTTTCACATTTTCCTGGAAGTATTCAAAATTCAAATAAAATTGAGCAGGTGAAGAACTAAATTTTTTAAAAGTGAAACAAATTTTTTGATTCGAAAAAATTTTTATCAAAGACAATTTTTTAAACGAAAAATTACAAAAATTTTGCATTTTTTGTATCAATTTTGTTTGTTTATGTTTCGAAAGAAAAAAGAGTCGATGCCTTGAAAAATGCACAATTTGGCAACGTTTTGCTATTTTTTAGACGTAAATAGGGCATTTTTAAGCAAGTATAACAATTTTTGAGGGGAAAAAAGGGATATAAAATTTCACCATTCGACTCAAAATGATCGGCTTGTAAAGAAAACTGTTGTATGAACTCATAGTATCAGATACAAAAGAGAAATCACCCAAAAAATTGAAAATCTTAGCCCATTAGGTAGGTATATTTATTAAAATTACATCAATTTCTGGTTATTGTGTCAAACATTGTAAACAAAATTGCCCACAAAAATTGATTTCTTGACTTTTGAGCCGTCTGAAGATAAGATTGTGATGAAATCGTAAAATATTAAAAAAATTGTCATTTTAGGTGTATTTTGAATGTCAGGAATACTCGAAAAAACTCGATTCAAATTTCTTTCAATTGAAAATTTGAAGTTTACAGGTAGGTAAGTAGGTATCACAAAACTTGATGACATTGATGTAAAAAGAAGACAAATTTTATGGAAAAAGTAATTTAAAATGCCAAAATAATTTAATTTTCATTTTAGAATCTTGAATGAGGCTAAAATTTTTTATAAATCTCGCCGGACCAAATTTCTATTTGAAATGCAAAAAATAATATTTTTCTTTAAAAAAACAGTCTCAGAAATCTGAATGAGAAAAAGTCGTAATTTCGGTTTAAAAAATTAAAGGGATAAAAATTATGATTTTAAAATTAATCTTGAAAATCATTATTATGAAATCAATGCAATTTCAGTCAAAAACTTCAAAATTCGAGAAGTTTAGTCAAACACTATACCACTTAACAGTACCTGATTCAAGCCGGGTGTGAATAATTATGATTTTAAACGGTCTCAGTCGTTTTGGGTCCTAGTTTTGTCAAAATCTCCGACCAACACGACAGAAGTAGTTTAAATAACTTTTTTTTGGAGGGGGAGATTATAGGTTTCAAAATTCCGAATAGAAAATTCAAAGTTTCCGAAATTTTTGAATAAAAAAATTGAAAAATACAGAATGAAAAATTCAAGACTGAAAATTTTTTATAGTGATTACCTCCTACCTACAACAAAAACTTGAAAAAATACTCAAAAATTGTAAGTCCTACAATTTTTTCTGAAAAATTCTTAATGAAAATCTTCAATATTCCATCCTGAAAAAATTGATTAGGTATTCTGAAATTTTTTTGTTTTTTTCCAAAAATTTTTCAACTTTTTTGAGAATTTTAAGGTCTTTTGTGGACTTTTCTTTAGGAAATTGTTTATTTATTGAAGGTACAATAGTGTTGAGTTGATTGGCTTTTCACATTGAATTCTCACTGGCTTTACTTTTATTTGAAAAAGTCGTGCCAACCCCTACTAGGTACTAATTATTCAATCAAATTTCTCTATTATAATACAATAATACCTCATTTTTTTCAAATTTGTAGAAAAAAAAATTGAAATTGATTAATGTATGTAAACTCTCAAGCTTCAAGTCCAAATTGAATACCCAAATCCAAACACAAGATTTCAAATTAACACCCCGTAAGATAAAAAAAACTGCAAGCCAAATAAAAAGAAACATTCTATATCCAGTATCTCGTACCATGTCATAGAATAAATCCGCGAAGTAAGGGAATGAATAAAAATTGGACTTGTCTGCAAGGTAAAATGAAAAAAATCCACGCAATCTTGACGCTTACGTACGTAAAAAAAAAAACACATCTAAACGTGTATACGATAAACGACATTTGAAGAAAAACCCCCGCGTAAGAAGAAGAGGAAGCGAAAAACACGATAAATTTCAATTATTTAAAATTTACCGACTATTCGAGTTTTTTCCACGATCTCATAACATATGACATGACGTTACCTACGCCAACGTAACCGATAATTTTTCGCTTATCTTTTTTCACTCACGTACGTATATTAGATGTTGACGAAATGGATTTAAAAATTAATTAGGTTGATGCGAATTGGAAGCACGGGCTGGGTGTATG
The DNA here is from genome assembly GCA_038380155.1 of Pseudococcus jackbeardsleyi. NCBI lineage: Eukaryota > Metazoa > Arthropoda > Insecta > Hemiptera > Pseudococcidae > Pseudococcus > Pseudococcus jackbeardsleyi. The sequence continues at coordinate 39,703,002 of CM076242.1, forward strand.
ATGTATGATGTTTGTGATCACATACATAATATATTAGTTTTTGTAAACTCTTCGCAAGATTGTAGGAGTATCGAGAAAGGTGGCACAAGCACAACGAAATGATAAAGTTGTTAAATTCACTTCAAAAGATTACACAATTTCCCATCGCGTATATGCCATGCTTTGTCGTAGGTAGAAGTAGATATAATACAACGAAGGCGAGAAAATTGAACAAGTTATATTATAGCAGCTCTTTTCCGTTATATTTAACCCAGTTCGTCATTTCGAGGCTTCATTAACACTGTTGTACTTATTACCGACTGGCGTGATTTTCCGGTAATTTAATAAATCCGGAATTATTGTGACGATAAAAAAGAACATATTTTCAGATGAAAAGATGAGAATAATTGAGAATGAAATAGGTGCTATAAAGAGTGATGTTCGAATTGACACTGATTTCACTTTTTGTTTGATTTTTTTAAAAGAATCGTCGAGTTTTGTGAACAAGATTCGATGTTTTACTGGAAAATTTACGAGAAATTAAAATTTTCCCAATGTAGACGATCGTCAACCATACATTGGGTGCTTGAAATTTTATTTTAATTTTTTAAACAAAAAATAAAATATCAAAAAATTATTTTAAGCGTGTGTTTCCCCCTCAAATTTAAAGCATGCAATCATTTCAGAAAAAAAAAACTAATAACTTTATCAAAAAAAAAAAACGAAACTTTTTTACACCTTCTCGTCTCTATAATTACAAAAAACAAGTCAACTTGAGAACAAAAAAACAAATATGAAAAATTAGGTAATTTCCTGTGGGAAAAAGGAAAAATCTGAAAACAAGCCACATAAAGAAAAAAAAACAATGAAAATGAAAAAAAAAGTATTGACGGAACAAAAACGAAGTCACTTTTAAATAAAAAAAACAATCCCTTTCATAGAACAAGAAAAACACACCATCCATTTTCAGGGGAAAAATAACTGGATTGATATTTTTGAAAAAAATGATCCATTTTTCTTTTTATAAAATTTTAAAAATCAAACTGCTGACGAAAAATAACCAAAAAAAGTACATGCTCTTTAGAGGAAAAAAATCTTTGTTCAGAAAAAAAAACAGCAAAACACGGATCATTTTTAGAAAAAAAAATTAATGAATTATAGAAAAAGTAGGAATAAAAAAAATTCCAAAAGTTTAACGAAAACAAAAATTTTGAATTTTCCTGAAAAAAAAAAATAAATAACTGAAAAGGTTTGTTCAGATGCCTAAAATTCCAAAAATTAAACTTCAAACTTACAACATTCAGGTCCAACTATGCTACACCGCCGTATGGAAATCTTGGAAAAGGATTCTCAGAAAATGCTACTCAATTTTTTTTCAGCATTTCATGGAATGGACCCTGCCCTGTATGAAAAAAAAAATAGAAAAATATCAAATGCCTGCCCCTTTTTAAAAGAAAAACAAAAAAAAATCAAAAAAATAAAATAATTAAAAGATAAAAAATATATTTTACCATTCACGAGCCTGGATGTGGAAATTACCCTCAGGTGAGGAAAAATAATTTTAGAGTTGAGGTTCCATTCCTCCTGATTCTATCTTTCTTGCAAAGCACAGAATCAATATTGACTCCGAACCAATTTTTTACACCTCCATAAAGTGATTTCTATATTCAGGCTCACATAGGTATTGAAAAAGACATAAAAAACACACAAATAAAAATAGCAAATCAAACCATCAATAAATAAATCTTAAACCATTTTTTGAAAAGTAATTTTCGAAAAAAAAAACAGAAAAAATTTCGAAAAAGTTTGAAAATTGGTAAAAAAAAAATTGAAAACGTACCTAGATATAAAATTAAATCATGTTTAGGAAAGATTGGTACTTTACCTGTCTAACTAATTTTCACTGAAAAAAAAAAAAAAAAAACTAAAATCTAAAATTCTAAAAAAATACCCAGACCTACCTTTTCAAAAAAAAAAAAAAATGAACCATGTTCTGAAAATGAAACAAAACAAAACCATCCAGGGAGGAAAAAAATCACTTGCACTTGACCATTTTTTAGGAAGAACCCAGCAATTCATTCTCAGAAAAAATTCAACCAAGTATTAAGTAATTGAGTATGCTTAAAAACCCCAAAAAAGTTTTTAAAAATATAACTTCTAAACAGAATCATAAATTGGAATCTTGCTACTCGATGATATTTCAAAGGTCTAATTATTTTTGATTTTTAGATCCAAAGAAATCGAAAAACATCAAACATTCAAAAAATTAAAACACTAAAAATCAAAACTGGATCATTCCCTCTCTCTCTTGTTGATTGCAATGTTCAATGTTCATTTCGTTGCTACTTTGTATTAGGAATATAATTCCACTCTGAAAATAACGCAGAGAGAAGTTGAGAATTCGAGTAAAATAGGGGAGAGGGGCCAGATTTCAAATTAATGATTTTCAACTGGAAAATCTGTGAAAAATTTTCATTTTCAATGTAAATCATTTCATAGTTTCTCAAAGGCAAAATTTCATCAAAAACTGATTCCCATTCCCAGGCCGAAAATTTTCTGGAAAGTAACTACTGTCGAAGATCAAAAAAATGCATTTCTTTTCACATTTTTGTAATGAAAAAATCTTCGTTTCCAGCGGAAGAAGGGAGAGGGGGAAACTCGACCAATTTTTAGAAAGACTCTGAAACTTTGAATTCGTTCTAATTTTCGTCAAAAATTGACTTTTCAACATGATCAGAAAAATGTCCATTTCTAATTCCCTTCTAATTCGTAATTGGTCAAAAAAATTATTAAAAAGTTGGCAAAATTAATTACCTATATAATTACCGACCAACAAACCACAACTTGAATTTTTAATGACACGAATTCGTCTGTTTAACGATCAAAGCCTTAGCAAACCCATTCCTAAAGATTCCTCACAGATACCTTTAAAAAAAAAAACAAAGAAAGACATAATGAATAGGATAATGGCATTAAGACAAATAAATGAATTTTTAAAGTCCAAAAAAAATATATAACACGACGAAACAAAGCCATTCATAATTGAACGAGTAACTCGAAGAAGTTGAAAATTATAGGGAAATTTTTCATTACATTTGAATAATGGACGAGTCGACATTGTCTTCTTTGCCAACATTAGAGGAGCCTACGTAATACTCATTCGACGTAGAAAAATACACTTCGATAAATTTCCCAGCACCATGTACCTCGATGCTGTTAAGATTTGTCGAATTAAAAGAGCAAAACGAGCGGTACGAGAGAAAAAACAGAAAAAAGGCAGGAACCGAAACCGCTGACAATCGAACTCGATCATTACAATTGTCGAAAACTAATACATAATGGGCGTTGCTGGAAAAAGCATCTCGACTGCGTTGAAATCGCAGATTTTTCGAACACCCTATCAACGATGATTGCGAATCGGATATCGAAATCTAAGGGGAAGGAATTTCGCTACGGTGCGGTCGAATTATCTCGTTTGAAAAAAAAATTTGCTCGTTTCGAAGATAATTTTTAAATTCAATTGCTTGCGGCTTGTTTCAAAGCTTTCAAATTATTGTACTGTCATTAAGGGTTTGCCAAGTTGTAAACGGATACGAAATGAGGTTTTATGGGATGCGAATAAGGAGAGGAAAAAAAGACGTAATCGAGTATCCTTAATAAGAAGCGTACAATTAAATTCACCACTGTACCATTTCGGTATACCGAATGAATAATGATATCGTAACCAGCTTCCATGAATTTATATACTTTTTCCCTTTGAAAAATATGCATTTTTAAACATTTCTTCGATTCGATTTTTTAGATGAGAAAAAGAAGCAGTTATTTCAAAGCGAGAAACAAAGTATTAGCGAAATTATATTCTAATGGAGAAAACGTTTCTTGCATTTTCCACGTCTTCTATACCTTTTTTTTCGAGTATAACGAATCGTATACCCAACATACTCTGGTGTGTTTTTTTTTTCACCGTCGAGAACATTGCATCATTTAGAAACTCTAGATAACATTTCGAATTAAGTTTTCGCTAACGAAAAATTCGCCAAGTTGGGAAAAATTATTTAAAAGTTTGAACACGAAACGTTTCGATACTCGTTAGTACAAATCACTTTTTATAATTTAAATTTCTAGGTAAATCTTTTTGCAGGATGCGATGATAGGAAAACCCATGCGGTGAAGTAGGTTAACCGCAATGTATTTCGTTTTGCGAAAGAGTTCAATTAACGGGTCCCTTTTGAGGTTTATTCTTCACCTTTTTCAAACTGGCGAAAAATTTTTCAACAACTTTATACCTAGACATGGGTAACATAGACTCAAGTTTTTAATGACAATCAAATAAGCAGTATAATAATGCATTGTTTCCGACGAAACGCTCATCGTGTGTATATCAGATTAGGATTTAGACGAGGACGAGGAAGAAAAAAACTTTATATGAATATGGCGCTGGCGATGGCGTCTCGGTTTAAAAATTAAATGAATAGGTTTTCCACGAAAATTTTCAAAACAAGTAAAATGTGGACGGCGGAAAAACTTTTTCAAGGCAAACAAGAAAAGTTTTATTATAAAGTTGCATAATTGCTAAATTAAAGGGCCTAAAAGCGAGTGAATTTGAAGGAAAAAAATACTTCGTAAAAATTTTGCAGACTGAAAATTTAAAAAGATAATGGAAAATGGAAAGCATGAACGGTGACTCGAAACAAGTTCATATGCACTCCTTGAACCCATTTTTTTAAAATTTTGAGTAAATCCTGCTATACAATTTTTTTTAAAAGCTTCCACATATGAAGTAAAAATTTCCCGATTTTCACCCAACTTTTCAAAAAATTTTTATCAAAATTTTCAATAAATTCTTCAAGATTTTTTTTGAAAAAATTCGCTAAAATTTTACGAAAATTTTTCAAAAAATTTTATCGAGTAACTTTTTTTTAAAAGAAATCATTGAGAAACATTTTTTGGAATATTTTCCATAAAAATTCATTTTTTAGTGGTTGAAGAAAGATTTTAGCTCTTGTTTGAGATGATAGATGAATTTTTACTGCAATAAGTTTGGATTTCGAAAACATTCTGATTTTTTTAATCAATTTTTTAATTTCACTGAATTTTCGTTGAATTGTAAATTAACATGAATTTTTCAATTCTTGATTTTAGAACCAAAAATTGACTCGTATGTTGAAAAGGAGGAATCAAACTATTCCATTTCCCCTTCTTATTAGGCCTTACCCTAAATACCGACCACTGCATTGGAACTTAGAAGTCCTCATTGCCATTCTATTGCACCCAGGGGCATCCTGTATGAAACCGCAATCTCCATCGAATTTCACTCAATGGTGTTGAGATACCTCAATTCTCGAGGATTAATTCCTCAAGAAACTTTTTTTTTAACAGGGGCTTTCTTTTGGGGAATCACATTACCACGACAACTATGAAATTATTTCCAAAAATCACAATCTGTCAATCCATTGCTGAAATTACCACCAAATGGGAATTTTCTGAAAACTTTGGCCACCCCAGGCTTGAAAAGTCGAATAACAGCTTGAGATGATAAGGTATTTTGGAATAAAAATTCATCTCAAATTCATTCCAGGCCTGAAAATTTGAGAATCAGCTTGGGATGAATATTTAGATAAAAATTCATCCCAATCTGAATAGGTAATTCGAAAAAAAGTTTGGGATTAATACTGGGATTAAAAAGCCTTTCCTAATAAGGGTAGAAAATGGTCCTTGACTCAAAATTGGTCAAAATTGGCCCAAAATTCCAAGTGCTGAAGTGCATTTCTCGAATTTTGCGATTTTTTGAAATTTCAAAATTTGAGAAATGCACTTCAGCACTTGAAATTTTGGAAATGGAATTTTTTATGATGATTACTTTGAGTTGGGATAACTTGCTTCTTACTACAAAAAAGGGGTAAAAAATCACGTTTTTTTTGGTTTTGATTTTTTTTTGCGCGACCCCAATTTCAGGGTCCAAAAATATATATGTGATGCATGACCACGTGACCGAACTAATAAAAAAATTTCCAGTCATGACATCCCTCAAAATTTTTTTTTTAATTTTTTGATAATTTCAGTGTAAGAAAAAATTGGAAAAATGTGAACCGAAAATGTTCAAAAAAATTCTTATTCATACTACAAAACAAGATGTATAATCTGTGAAAATTTAAAAAATTTACCCACCCCTTCCAGAGATATCGTGTCTTGAAATTTCGACATTAAAAGCGTCCGAAAGGGATGGGGGTAGGGTGTCAACAATGTTTTGGGATGTTTCTAAACCATAAGTAACATTTTGGACCAATTTCGACCAATTCTGTGTCAAGGGCCATTTTCGACCCTTATAGGAAAGGCTCTTTCATCATAATTAGGTATGTTCATCCCTCGCTTAAATACCTACCTACTCAAAAATCAGCTTAGGATGAATAGAAGTTGCCAATCTTTTATTCGAGATAATGATCGAGCAAAAAATTCGATCTCAATCATATCGATATCTCTCCGGAGATCGTGATATCGATATAATGATCGAGATCGAAATCACACTAATCAGTGAAAAAAAAAGGTGTAAACCCGAACAATTACGCTCCAAGGTGCTATGAAATGTAAGAACCTTAAAGTTGGAATTTTTTAAAACTCTGATTTGAAGTTCAAAATAAAAAATTATGACTCCGGATTACTCCGAATCCAAAATTCAGAAGATTGTTTATTTCGATATTTTTGATCTCAATCATATCGATATGATCTCATTTCGATCTCGATCATATTATCTATCAATATAAAATTTTCCTCGATTTCTCGATCACTAATTCGGGATAATTAATTCAAAACAACTGAATGAAAGGAGAAAAGGGCCAAAAAATTTATTCCGAGGAGCAATTTTGACTAAGTACTTTCAACATAAAATGCAGTTGAGTAGAAAGCGATTTTTTTTTATTTCTGGTGATTTTTTATTATTTGGTACTTACATCTTTTTTTTAAAAATTTTTGGTGAATTTTTTTGATTGAGTATTGATACATAATTTTTTTGATCTTTAGTACTTAATTTTTTTTAATTTTCGGCGATTTTTTCGATGTTGAGTGTTTTTTAAAATTTTTGCTAATTTTGATGTAGGTAAGTATAATATAATTGGGAAAATTGAAGATCTGAATTGGAGGTTTCACAGATTTTACCCCCTCCCCCTCACCTCCCACCTCTCGGAGGAAGTTTTTCGACCCTCGTTGTTTGTTTGAAAAAAATTATTTTATCAAGGTCATCAAATAAGTTGATGAGAAAATTTAGAGAGGGGGGGGTCCTCAAAAATTTTTGGGATCTAGACGCTCCTGACTTCACTCGATAAAAAAATTGGACAAAAATGATTCCTCGAACTATAAAAATTTCAATGTCGTTTAATCAGAATCATTACATAAAAATTTTCCGCCATTAAAATTCAATTACGTCGATAAAGAAATCCGCGCAGATTCGTCTCGCCTTCTTCTTGTTTTAATCTGTATTTATAAACGCGATAATTTGGGTAATTAAATGCGCAGACACCGGCCCATCTCGAACCGAAGGATAAAAAGATTTGATTTAAATGAAGGTAATTTTGTATACACAGACTTTTTACACGAAGACGAGGGAAAAAAATCGCCGAGACTAAACGATTGTCCAGTTCATTAGCTTTTTTCCTTATCGAATTAAAATTCGAATTCGTCGAGGCCCCCCTTTCCGTTCTGAAAACATTATTAATATTATTAAGTTAATCGGGTACCCGACTGATTAGCGATTATCTTCTTTAAAAATTATCCCCATTGTGAAAATATTTTCATTTCGTCTACCGTTGGCGCATACGTTGAAAACCTCTTCTGCGCGAAAACTCGTTCTCGTTGACGAAATTGAAAAGTCATCCGTTGACATGAAAAATGGAAATTTTTTATTAATGATTTTTTTATAAATACGATGCAAATATTTTTGTAACATTTCTTAAACGGACGTCGCGCGTTCCGCGTGTTTTAACGTTAACGTCAATAATCAACATCACCGGCTGCATCATTTTTTATCTAAAAAAGAAAAAAACTTTGCGAGCTTTTGTATCCGCCATCGGGGCGCGTTTGAAAACAACGAAAAGAAAAGAAAAGAAAAATATGTCCAAATATATTTCTCGTGTTTCCCGCGCTCGCTTTTTTTTTAAAGCTGAAATTTTCTTTCATGCATATTGTTTATGCACGTTCAATGAACCGCCAAAGCTGGAAAACTTTCTTGCACCGTTAACGACCGCCAAAGTAAAAATGAAACTCATCAACATTTATTTTCATAAATCAATATTAAGGTTTTTTTTCGTCGGTTTCTTACGACTGTTTATGCGATGTCATACGAACACATAAATCACCTTTTTTTTTTTTGGCCTCGGTTAATTATGTCTTTGAAATTTTTTTCGCAGGCGACGACCACGAGTCGAAAGTTGCGACTTTGAGGCACACGTAGTTGACTTTTCACTTCCTTATGTTACAGGTCGATAAAGTATATAGTTTTCATGCTATATGGATTATTACCAAGTTTTTTCCTCTCGACCTCCCCTCCCCTCCGATCGACTCTTCTTTTCATATACGTGTATCTCGCTACGTCCAATGTACACAGTACGTACGCGTTTCTCACATATAATGCAATGAAAATATTTATTTTGAAATACTCGCGACGACGTTGTAATTTTCTACTACAAGTTGAAAAACAGTCATATCGAACGTTGAAAGGTGACACGCTATTTTTCAATCCTTGAAGCGAATTCCTTTTTTAGATGGCGATGATCATGAACCCAGATACAGTATTTTTTTTACACGCGTGAAGTCGTTTAAATAATAAAAAAAAAAGTATTGGGGAAAATGTATAGAATTAAATTAAAATCAGGATCAGTCGCGATTCTCGATTTTATTTTATTTTTGCCATCGATAGAGTGAAAAATGGAATGAAAAAAGTTGATGAGTAAATTTTTCTCTCACTGTCATTCGAATAGCTGTATGAGAAATACTTTTGTATCAAAGATGCTATCTCGATTGTATAAATTTCCATTATTTTATTCTCAGAAGGTTTTTGAGTCGGAGTACGAGTAATTACGGTGATATATGGGAATATGAGCGATATTAATTGGAGTAATTTATATGCATTTTAGGTACCTACATACTCGGAGAATTTATATGTGCTGGGTTGTAAAAGGTAGATTTCGTATCTATGAATTTATTCAACATTTAAATTCGAAGGCGATGCCTTGTTTTAATTAGTTTGATAGAATTTTTACTCGAGATTTTAACCAAGATGCTTTCGAGGAATTGTTTTTTTTTTCAGAAAATTGGGTTTTAGTGTTTGAGATTTTTTTCAAGTATGGCTGCTAGGACAGATTGAAAATAAAAAAAACAAATCCTGAATTTTGCCAAAAAATTTTGGGGTCGTTCAATTTATGAGAAAAAGATCTCCACAAAAAAATTGAGCTCCTGTTCGAAGGAAAATAGAAGTTGAGAAACGTTTTGAAAATTTTTCAACTCACTGGAATTATGGTTTGGACTCAAATTTTTTTAATTTTCAAAAAATGACTAAAAAAAACTATCATTTTTAGGTATTTTGGATCCGTCGTTTTCTATCGTTTCTTTGAAAAACGATGTTTTGAACATTTTTCAACACAACAAAATTACGACTTCGACTAGAATCTTTTTAAATTTCAAAAAATGAAAAATCGCTGAAAACAATCATTTTTAGAAATGTTGGGCCCGTTGTTTCTTGTCGTTTCTTTGAAAAACGCCGTTTTGAAAATTTTTTAACACGCTGCAATTATGGTTTGGACTAAAATTTTTTTTATTTTCAAAAAATGACTAAAAACGATTATTTTTAGGTTTGTTGGATCCGTCGTTTCCTCGAAAAACGACGTTTCGAAAATTTTTTGATCTCAAAATTGAAATCGCATACTTATACCAATTCTTGTCCTTCACGATAAGATAGAAAAGTTACGAACAAATTTTGAAAATTTCGCTATTTTATAAAATGGTTGGTAAATACATGGAAATTTTGTATTATAATGGAAATTGTGAATCTTGGCCATATTATGTCGGTAGTAGGTACCTAAACCTATTCATTTGTTTATTAAAATAATTAGTTTTTTCTGTCTTTATTTTATTTTTTTGAATTCATAAAGTACCTACCTACTTGCAAAATAGCTTTTCAGTTTCTATTATTATTTTTGGATTTTTATGTTTATTTTCTATTCTTTATCGAACATTGAAAGATGATTTCTTCTTTAAGAGGTGGGTGAGGAGCGCACTCAAGGGAGATCAAGAAGTTCGAGTAACCCTTCCTTCAGCTCGAAAAAAAATCACAAAAATTTGAAAAAAAGTGCGGTTTTTTATTTCTCAAATTCAAATAGTATTTTTTTTAAATTTTAGTTGATATGAAAATTTGATGTTTCAAAATTCATTAAAATTTGAGAAGGAACCGATTTTTTCCCACAGATGATGTTTTGATTTTCCTGAAAAACTTTAGTCTTGCGCCAAAAAAGTCCCATTTCACATTAATAACGATTTTCAAATTTTCAATTTACCACCTCCTCTTCTGAGCAGAACAAAAGGTGATCAATTTTTCACGAAGAGGTAGGTTGGAAATTTAAAAATTTCAAATTTGTTGCGATTCATGCCGGCGATTCTGAATCACCCCATCTCTGGCCTCTGGCATAATTTATTCCAAATTCAGCATAATCTAGCATATAACGATATAACTATGCTATTTTCTCAACATCAGCATAATTTCGGAACAATTTAGCATAATTCGGCATATTAAATTGGAGGGAAAACTACACAATATTTTGCTTGGGGCGACAAAAAATTATTAAGAATGGAAACATAGACAGACTAGCAAAGATTGCATTAAAATTTAGCATAAAAAATAATATAGCATAATTTTTCTGGATTTTTGGTATATTCTGGCCAAGGCTAACATATTTTTTACCTTCAACTAGCATAATAAATTTTTCCGAGATGGCAACACTGGTGATTTTTCTTTTATCATCACTTATCAACAATACCGATAAGGGTGATCCTATTTTTTCAAAATGACCAAAATGAGGAAACTTCACTGTGAATTTTTTTTAAAATTTGAAACAGCCGAAACAGAAATAGGCTTGGAAATTCGGCGTTATTGGCTGGTTGATTTCCACATTACTCCATTGAATTTTTTTTTTCGATTTTTGACCTTTCTAACATTGTTTTTACTTGAAGTCGATGATCGATGCTATCAAATGTTGAAATTCTCGAGAAAACCTGAAAGATGAGGTGATGATGAAAAGTGGACCCGAATGGTAAGTAGGTACTTAAGTATTTTTGGATAATGTTTCAGTAGCTACGAAGTACGAATTCGATCGATTATTGAAAAGATCGATGCCGCAGGGCCGCAGTCTAACGGGAAAAACATTCCTCCTGTATAGAAAAAAACTAATGGTTTTTTCGACACCATTATTCACCATTAGTTTTTAGTGGTAAAACAATTAGTAACGATTAGTTACTAATAGTTTTACCACTAAAAACTAATGGTGATTAATCGTTACTAATAGTTTTACCACTAAAAAGTAATGGTGATTAATGGTGGCGAAAAACCCATTAGTTTTTTTCTATACGGGCTTCTTTATACGAGAATTCTTTTTGTGTGATATGATGGAAGGATGGAACATAACATAAGCGATGTAAATGCTACGTCTTCTCCATTTCACTCTTTCTAACGTGGTCATATGAATGAAAAACTCATTGTGAATTGTCTAGGGATATCAGGCGGCTGGGGATGACAGGAGACAGGAGCCAGTATCCTGTCTCGTGCTTTGTCTGGGTGTCTGGACATACCTTAATGTTAATGGTCTTATTTTAAACCTCGTTCATACTTGGCGGTAGATGGAGTTGTGTTTCGATTAGTTTCGTGGCAGTTGTCAGTTGTGATCTTGTGATTGCGAAACTGCAGTGATAGTATCTTGTTAATGTTGATGAATGGATTCGATTCAGGTTCGTTTTGAACTCGAGTAATTTTTCAATTTACATTCATTGACTATTGAGAGTAACTTTCGAAAAAATTCAATACTCGTTACATTTTGCGATACCGTGTTTTCGTGTAATCGTGTGGTTCTCTTTTCGAGTCTTGAAATCGAATTTTGTAAATATTTTCGTACCTGAAGCACGTGTCCAAGTCAAGTTGATACAATGTCGGTGGGAGTATTTCAAAACATCGCCGCTCTAGATGTGGAAATATTGCAACGAGGTAATCAAATGAGTATGGAAGAAGCGCAGAAATTTTCCAATCGTCTCGTGTCATACCGTCAAGATTACGCGATAATTCAAAATAATTACTGGAAAACAGAAAATGAGACGGAAAGTTTATGTAACGACAAATTCTATGAAACTATCTTCAATCGGGCGCGATTTGTCGAAGAAAAAATACAACGAATGCAGAATTGGTTGGATAGATTTTCTGAGTCGGCTAAGTCAAAGAACGATTCCGATCAGAAAAGTGCTCACGTTCAGCCCACCGTTGCCATTTGTCTTGATTCGTTACTTCAAAAACAGAAATTTTACATGCAAATGATAGATTCGCTGGAATTAAAAGGTGAGCTTTCGTCGAAAGAAGCCGAAATACGATACGAACACGTTTCCCAGGCGTATGAAAGGTTCATTTCGAATCAAAATGAAATTATGGCTTTTGTTAAAGATACAGTTTTCGACGATCAGGTAAACATTTTCAAAGAAGTTCAACGAAAGGTGCTTTTTCTTCAGAAAATCTTGAAGGAGATTGCTTCTCCGATAGGAAATGCACGACAGCCGGAATCCAAGATGAATGAAACTGATAAGGTGGCTCAATTGAATGCGTTACTCGAAAAACAAAAAACGTTGATTGATGATATCGAAGCAATATTTGGGAAAGCAGATATCCCAAAGTCTGGCCGTGAACAAGCAGGGGAATCGTTCAAGCTTTTGCTTAAATTCAAGAAGTGGTTCGTTTCAAATCAAACCAAAATTGAAGGACTGATAATCGACGAATTTGATCTCTACCAGCAGAGGAAAATTTCAACGCAAATTCAAACCAAGCTTGCTAAAATTCAAAAAGATTTAGAAAACTTTTTATCTAATGGTTGGGTTTGGTATTGTGATGGAAATTTTTGATATAACTTATTGTTTATTCAAAAATAATTAATTTTTTCTTTCTCGATTTTTTTTTTATATTTGAAAATTCTATTAAAAATAATTATACTTAGGTACTTGCAAAATAGATTTCAGTTAGTATAATTTTTGTTATTTTTTTCTCATCTTATCGTATTGTGGTAAAGAATAACCACCTTAACGACTAATGAAGCTGCACCTTCTGAATACAACTTGAATCTCAGGCATAGGTGCAAAGACGAAGAAATCTCGTTCACAGCATAATTGGGTGCCATCAATTAGAATTTCGAATAATAAAAATCAAATAATTCGTTTGAATCTTACAAGTCATACACGTACACAAGCCAGGACCTGAGGACCGAGGATAAAATATTAACGAAATTTAACATAAATCCGCAACTTTTCGTTTATAATCTCGGTGTAATGTAATTAAGGAAACGTATTTTCGGAATTATTCATTTTGTCATGGTTTTTCCGTATAAAATTCGCAACGTTTAAAATAATGTGCGAAATTTTCTTCCTGTTTGTATGTTAAATTTCTTCAACTTTTGACAGAATAACGCGAGGAAGCAAAAGTATCACCATTTGTAGCGAATACTTATACTGAATTCGCATATATAAAATGACGTTATTTAAATTACATAAGTTTTGTATACTTAAACAGATTACCATCAAATTAGTGAGAAATTTTCGACCGGTTAGAAAAATTATCAGGCGACATCAACCATCAACGAGTAATTTGCGTATCATTTAGGGTGTGATTTTTGCCATAAGTGCGGAATATCTAAATGTTTGAGTTTTTAATTTGTAGTGCAGGGAGAAAATGGGGGAATTTTTGTCGTGAATAAATTGGTTTAGTGAAAAACAAGAGTAATGGGGTGTTTTATTCTGGATACTTGAGAGAATTTTTAGTTGAATTTTTAGGTTGAAAGTTTCAATGATAGTATTTCAACATTCATTTTTTTTTCTGGGTTCACAAATCTTGGAATGCATCATTTGGATTTTTTTTTCGAATTTTGATGAACCCTTGCAAAAAATTATTGTTGCGAAAAACATGAATAAAAATTTAGGATTTCCAGGCTAACAGTTGTCCTGCCTACACCCCTTCGAAGCTAGAACACCGGACAAAAGTTTGATTGAAGCTCTAATTTTTTTTTGTTTTTTGTTGATTAATGGCCATATTATTACCTACCTTTGAAGAGTAAAGTAGGTAAGTACATGCTAATTTGTCTCATTTTTTTTTCTGGATATTAATTTCAACCTACTTACACTTTTTTTGGGGGAAAGTTTCTCATTTGAGGGTTTGGAATCGAAATGAAGAACTTTTCGAATAAAAATGGGCCGATTCTTAAAAGAGGAAGTAGGGGAGCCTGAAGGGCTCAGAAAGAGGATAAAGGTTGCAAGTTGAGTTGAGAATTTAATAAAAATCAAAAAATCTTTGAAATATGTATTTTTTTTCGCTTCAACTCTCATAAATTCGATTTTTTTCAGGAAGACTCGAGAGAAGATTGAAATTTATCATGATTCTCCAATTTAAATTGAGCTTCTTATATGTGACTTTTTGGTTAAATAAAGTTTTTTCTTTCTTTCCTCTTGAATATTTCATGAAAAAATTTTATGCAAGGTGCAATAATTATTTTTTGTTCTCTTTCTGAAATCATTTCTTTATTATCTTTAAAAAACAAAAAGTTGTATGTTTGAATAATGGGAACTTTTTTTTTATCAAAATTGATTTTATTTACTCAACGTTGATTTTAGGACACTCGAGAGTAAAATTAGAAGAACAATCTTGGCTGCTGAAGGATGCATATCATTTGAGCGAGAGATCTTCTTAAGAGGGTGAAAAAAAAAGGAAAAGAGAAAGCGGTCAGTTGAAGGATATAATGTAATCGAATGTTGAAGAAATGTGGCAGGAAAAAAAAAGATCCATCTGGAAGGTTTGTTCGAGAGAGGTAAGGAAGGGACGGGAGACGGGAATCGAGTGTACATACAATACAAATACCAACCTTTTTTGGATCATCGTATTATTTTAGAAGAAATTTATTCACTTTGGTACTTTCTAACGAGGAAGCAGTGGCGTAAATACGGGAAAATCTTAGGGACCCCCCTTCCAGACATCCTTCAAAAATTATGGATTTCTGGGCATTAAAAATCCAATTTTGTCCAAAATTTTACCTCGTTTTTGCTCGGACACAATCAAAATTACTATTAGATGTGTTATAAAGAACAAGGGTTTTCAAAAAGTAAGATACCGAAATGAATGAAAATAATTGGGGGGGGGGAGGGTGAACCGGTAAACGACATGGAATTCTTAGGAAACATAATTAACAAAAAATTCATAAATTTTTCGAATTTTCACAAATTTTTGAGAAAACTCCCTCCCATTTTCCCCCATTAAACCAGTTAATCACTTTTTCAGTTATATTTTCAAATTTTCAAATTCTTGATTTTCATTGTTTTTTTCAACGAGTATAAATATCTACGCTTTGAAAATGAAAAAAAAAATGGGGTTTCATTTCACACAAGCAAGGTATCTAATGGTTGGAAAAACTTTAAAAAATTAGAATTTCTTCATTCGATTTCTAAAAATTTTTATGAAGATAATTCTAAGGGTGGATGAATTTTAAAAAATTTTATAATCAAAAATTTGAAAAAAAAAATCCATGAAATAGGTTCTAAGCTTGGTGGAAGAAAAATAGAAGTAAATTTTCTCTAAAATCTGTACGTATAAATTCGAAAAATTGATAATTTTTTGCAAAGTACGCAGGCTGTTCTATGATCAGCCTAATTATTTTATTGTTTGAACGTACGAAAGAAGGCTTCTATTTTTAACTCCCTCCTCCTCTAATATGCTTCTGATATTCCAGATCTTTTTCCTCATTTTGCACACTTCCAAAAAAAAAAACTTTTCATCTTCCGATTTCTATTCCCTCCTCCCCCTCCCCAGAGACAGAAATGCCCAGGTACACTAACCCAAGAGAGATTAAAATCCTGAGTCGAAATAAAAGTAAATCGAAATCGTAAAAAAGCAAACTCCATAGCCAAAATTTCAGGTGCTTAAATTAATTTTTAGAATTTTGGATAATTATTTAAATTTTAAAATTAGGTACCTAGTTACCTAATATTGATAAATATCAAAGTACCGTCGTACCCTAATACTATCTCGTTTGTACTGAAATAAATCTTGACACGTCGATAGTCATCACACTCTTTATTACACGTTAAGCGAACAACAAACACATTATATTATGAAAATAATATACGAATAGGCAAATTAATAGAATTAGCACGTATTCTCAACGGAGCCGTACACGTAAGCATGTACAACTCGTCACTCCGACACTTTAGCTACTGAATTCGTGGCCAGTACCCTGGAGATATCCGGGTACCGGCGGACTACCGGCGAGCGGCGCAGTGCATCCACATACACCACTCTAGGGATAGTCAGTAGGGCCAAGTCCACCTCTTACAATATACCCACCTCATCGTCCACAAAATATAAAAATTTCACCTAATCAACAAAAAAAGAACAACTGAATTTCGGTATTACCCAATTTTTGATCTTCCCGAATTAATTAGAAGTGATTTCGAAACGTTTCGAAGCCGCCAGAAATTTTTTTGGATTTTCTAGCACTGAAGAAAACCTCACAAGAATAGTCCATAGATATTGAACTTCTACGCTTATAATCTTTCGACCGGTCACCAATTTGGGTACCTAAAGGATTTTTCTCCAGATCGAAAAAAATTCTAAAATTTTTGGAGGCTCTGAAAGGCCTCGGAGTCTCAACCAATCGATTTGAGAGGTCAAAAACAGGAGATTTGCCGAATGCCCTGTTGTTTTTTTTTATAGATTAAATCGAAGTTTCATATTTTTTGCCACATGGTGAAGTAATTCTTAAATCAATTATTCTCCAAAATTCTAGAAATTAACCTTAGCACCTGAAATAAATTTTGAAGGTTCTCCTATGATATACTTTTCGATTTATATTTTCTTTTTTGCTAAAAATTGTGTACTTTTATCTGGGATACCTTTCTTGTCGGGAAAAATTTGAGAAAATACCTGAAAACGAGATGGTTCTCGTTTTCCATACAAAATTAATTTCACATACCTACTTTGAGGATCTTTTTTGAAAATATGGCATTTACATGTGTAAGTATGTGTAAGCATAGGATTATTCAAGTCAGATCTTATGCTTTTTCACTCACGTGATTTGTTTCGTAGAGAGGCATTATCGTTCATTTAGTTCATTCATTCATTGGATCAGTAGGTAGGTATTTGATATCGAACACTAAGCCGACCATTTACCTATCCATACAACATACGCATACAAAGTTCCAATTACCAATCTCCCCTTATCATCTACTTAGGTAACGAGAGTCTTTAATGACAATACAGACCTAATACAAAATTACGCCCGAGAACATCCACTTCTAGATACCACGTCGAATTGTCGACGCATTGAAAGCATCCCTCAAAAAAAAGGAAGTTTTTAGCATAAAAGTGGTAAAATTTAAACTAATGTACTTTTTGTGCGTAAGTACGAAACCACAGCTTGAATTTAGGAGTTCTATGTGCGACTGTACAGATTCGAGAAAAAAATCCTGAGAAAGCTGAGAGGTATTTTCCCCGAAGGCTGTCGAGAGACAGGCGTTTGGTGTAGAAAAAATAAGAAAAAAAGAAATGAGCATAAAGTATTCTTATTTTTTTAAAAATTCATTCGCGATGATCATTTAAAACGCTCTTGGAAATATTTTTTTAACGATCCCCGCAAGAAAACATTTTTATTGCTGACACGGCTTTTAAAAGAAAGAGCAAAAAAAAAAGAAGCAAAAGTAAAAAATCTTAAAAGTAACATTTTAGTATTTTAATCATCAAAATTGTTTTTCCTTATAGCTGCTTGGCGAAACTGAAACTCTTACATGGTGAAATATTCGTTTGAATGTGAAATATATAGCGAGGCAACTTTTGCCATGATACAAGTTTTAATAGCAGTTTTGGTAACTGCGCGATTTTTTTCTACCCCCTTCCACAGGTAAAAATCATACAAAATATTACAATCGCAATAAATCGCATTAAAATGACATTATTACCGCCATTGTGAGGTGCACACCTTCACATATACATTGAAGCTGCGTATTCTACCGAGCAGTTATACCATTTAAACAACTTAATGTTATGATATATTCGCTAGTAAAATAAACACTCCGTTATTAAATACCATTTAGTTTTTAAAATTATACTTGACAAAGGTGCTGCCACCTTCGAGTGTGCGATATATTTTTTTATAAGCAGCTGAGAAAAATTCTCAACAATATCACTGCCTCTTTTTTTTTTTAATATTTCGTCGTGATTGAATTATTATCACGACGGAGAGAAAAAAGGCTACGTTGGATTTTTCTCTAATACGTTGGTGGAATAATTAATGAATTTTCAAATAACTCGAGTAGGTAAAAAAAAAGAGAAAAAATTAAACCAAAGTATAAGTAATATAAACTCGATGATTTATTTAATAAGAACTAATGCTTTTAATTTGAAAATAAAATTATTACTTTAAAGGTTGCGAAGTTTTGTGCAAAGGAAGAAAAAATGCAGAGTCGAAGTCGAGAGAAAATACTTGCAAATATATTCCACGCTATAACTACGCTGTGTAGTATAAAGTTTGTACGATTTCCTGAATTTTAAAGAATTTTTTCTCTATTGTAAGTTGAAAATACGGTCCTTACTCGGCTTTTAAATATCCTTGCGATTTTGCCTGGCGTGGATGTGCGTCGAAAAAAATCCCAAGCGTCGTGTAAGCCTTCGTGATTTCGTTGAGCAGTCCGATAAGTCCTCTGTATAGTTAAAAACATATTATCGCGTTCTACGAAATTCTTCCTTTAAACCTGGCCCTATACAAATTCACAGTATACTTTGGAAACTTATGTACCAAAACTGATTCGATGAAAGCGCAGATTTAAAAGATAACGCCGCCAGAATTTATTCTTGTAACGTCTTTTCCACAAAACGATTTCGATTTTTTTTTCTACGTTCGTAAATTTAATAAGTATAACGTGAAGTCTTACTTTCGTTCGGCATTCTTTTGCTGCTAAACAGACTATAGCTGGCCTATTTAGAATTGGATAATTTTTTTGCTGTAACGAGTCTTGAACGACGTGATGTGGTTTGGTGGGGACGTGGTGTTTGTGCTAGGAGGGATGGGGGTTGAAGAGTTTCTTTTCTTGAACTTTTTGATTTTTTCTGAGATAAGTAGCTGAGGACTAAATGAGAAGCGAATATCTACAAATTGGATTTTTGGTCGATGGGAGGATTTTTATGTAGGTGAGTGCCAAGGGTGATCGTGATGCTTTTTTTCAAATGTTTAGTTGGGGGTGGGAAGGGGGCAGAATTTATGATTTATGTTTGGATCTCAGAAATCTCATTTCCTTGACTCAACTTTACTCCTCTCCCCCCACCCAGCCTTCAAACCCAACTGTGTTAAAAAATGCAATTTTAAAAATATTACCTCCTTATGTACTTACTTACCTATAAAAATCAGGAAAAAATTGTCATCAATAATTCTTGTTAGTAAAATTATTTTATCTCCGCCAACGTTGTGGAGAAGAAATTCATGGAATTTTTTGAATTTTTTACTTTCTATACAAACACGTATTCGATTCAATGAACATAAAAAATGATATTTCTGAAAAGTTTCTCAAAATAGTGAATGTAGATCAATAAAATATTTAGCATTGTTTTTTGGGTAAAAATATGTATAAGTTCAAAGCCATTTTTAAAAATGTCAATTTCTTTAAAAACATCGAAAAAATAATAATAAAATAAAATGAAAAAAGTTATGTTTTTCCATACCTCTGAAAAAAGGTGCTTATGCGAGCCATTATTTTTTCTGGAAATTAAATTCTTGGCTGATAACATTCCAAATTTTAAAGTCGAGTCATCTTGATTAGAAGGGAAGTGGGAATGAAAGTGAAATCACGAGGTAAAATTTCTCGCCAATTTTTCTTAGGTCTGAGATAAAGTTGTCAAATCTGGACCTTTGGACCCATCTTGTTTTTTTGGTTTCCCTCAAAAAGTTAGGAAGGGGCTTAAATTGAATCCGGAATATTTTGCCCCCTCTAAAACAGATTTCAAAAAATTAATTCTCCAATTTTTAGAGAATTTTTTTGGAAAAATTGAAAAAAGGTCGCCCATTAAAGACCTCTCCAAAGGCGTACTCAAAGGAGGGCTCAAGGAGCTCGGGCCCTCCTCTCCTTAGGTGCCAAAAAAAAAATTTTTCATCACAAAATTGTGAAAAAATCGAATTTTTTTCTTTTCAAGTATTTTGCCCAAAAAATAGACCTATGCCCTCGGTCTTTTGATTTTAAACATTAATGATTTTTCATTAATATTTCAGTAAAAAATCACTGATATCTTGATCAGTTATCAATTTATCAGAAAAAATCAGTAATTTTGACTGAAAGTTCAGTATAAAATGATTGATTTGATTTGACCCCTCCGCCATTTTTTTCTCGGATTCTCAGCCTCTCCCTCAATTTCTGGGTGCACCTATGGACCCCTCCAAAAAATAGGTCTAAAAAACATGAAAATCATTAAAAAGTACATATTATCAAAATCAAAAATATGGGTAACACAAAATTACAAAATTTTGAAGCAAGAAAACAGTAACCAAAATTTCTACCGTGAGAGCCCTCAAATCATAATCTGATTATGCCCAAACTATGTGAGCCTGGATATAGAAGAAACCACCCTTAGGTGTCAAAAATTAAAGTTTGAATTGATGCTAATTTTGGATCTCTCAGAAGAGATAGAATCACAAAGAAACCTCAATTCAAGAACCAATTTTTCTATATCCAAGGTCGGTTTCTATATCCAGGCTCACAGACCTGAAGGAATTTGGTCAAGTTTGAAATATCTAAGTATAGATATCTCAGTGAAATTTCAAAATTTTTAATTTTTTAAAATTCTGCCGAGTCAATTTTATTTTAATTTTTGGAACAAAATAATCGCGATAATGGAGAAAATTTAGGAAGCTAAAAAAATTGGAATGTTTTTGTTTCCATTTTTTAAATTGAAGCATGGCCGGCACTTTTTAATTTTCCGACGTGGTGCTCGCTTAAAATTCAATTGTGAAATGATGGAAGGATTGAATAGGGGGGGGGGGGGGTAATTTTCATCTCAAATTGTAAAGAAATTACAAAAATAAAAGCAGTACAAAAAAGTAAATCCGAAACATTTTTTTACCAATAATAGAATACAAACATGAAATACATGTGTACCTATACACACACACAAAAAAACGAATAAAATAATTTTCAGTAAAAAAAAATTATTGGGTAAGGCTAAAGGTAATTCATTCGCACTTGAGCCCTGCGAATGAATTCGTCCATAGGATCAATAAAAATGAATTTACGAAGTTGAAGCAGAAAGGGGGAGTATTTTAAGTTTTCTAAAATTTGGAAATTTTCACACACGTATTTATGATTTTATTCGCTAGGAGCTGAAAAGTTGCTTTATAAAATCTTGATAAATCAAAAAGACAGACAAACCGAGTGGAAGGTTGCGACATTGGATTTTCTAAAGCCAGTGATGGAAAACTGGAATCGGAACTGGAACTAAAATGAATTTCAGTTTTATACCAGTTTCAACATTTTTTTTTGTAAATTGCAATTTCTCTTTATTTAAATGAAATTTTTACTCAATTAGAATCATCTTCTCTTACATTAAATCTCACATCAAATTTTTTTCGAAATTTCAAGTTTTTGTCAACAAATTTCCAAATGGAGGAAAAAACAGAAAAAATTCAATTTTTGAAAATTTGACGTGAGAAAGTAGAAAATTTACCTGCACAATATTCAATGAATTTTGTAAATAATTCCACGTTTGAAGAAACATGTGCGCATGATGAAAAGAGGTGAAATAGGAACAAACGCCGAAGAGAAATGGAAATTGGTTGTTTTTACTTAAATTGTTCATGACAGTAGAGAAAAAAATGTATTAAAATTAGAAATAATTTCATTTTTTTTTCCGACATGGTGCTCGAGCCCGCGAGCAACTCTATGTTCGCCGGCCATGAATTGAAGGAGGTAATGAAAATAAGTTTTAAGAATTGTTGCCTTTTTAAAAAATATTTCCATTACAAATGTTACCTTGAATTTTCCATTTCAATATTAAATTACATGTGACCGTTTTACCATTTTGATTTTGAAGTTAGGTACGCAAAATTTCATCAATAATAAAAAAGTTTCATTGAGTATAACTTTTAGAAATAGGCAAATGCTATCTGGACAGTAATTTTCAGAGACGTATATTTTTATGCTTTTTTTTTAGAGAGAGAAAGAGAGATGTTCTGAATAAAAAAATTGAAATATTATGTTATAAATTTAGGAAAATAGGAAAAACTAAAGATCTATAGGTGAGAGAAAAATACTTGTAAAATAAATTACGTAATGTTTTAGATAGATAGAATTTTTCAAATTACAAAGTCATTTCATGAAGATAGCAGTCTTTTTTTGAGAAATCAAGTTGGAAAAGTGAAAAATTGCCTTTTCTCAACATTTTGCAATTAATTTTCGGTCATTTGAGCCGAAGAAGGCAGAAAATTATTTCGTTCTCCTCTTCTATGGATCCCCGTCTAAAATAGATATCTACTCGTTAGTACTCATTCCCTGTACCTTTTCCCATCATCGAAAATATGTTATGTTTTGATGGCCAATTTTTTATGAAGCCATTAACCTCCTACAAAAAAAGCAATATAGGTTGAAGAATTCGTTGAATTTTTTCAACAACATCGTCATAAATTTTTTTGATATACCTCGAATGAAAAAATTTTTAGCAAGTAGAAGTAACCACTCCACCATCGGAAGGTAATAATTATATATTATAGTATCGAACTATATAATATTCAATAGGTACCTAGACAGCAGACACCAAATACGAGCATTTTATTATTCATCACGTCTGTTGCTCAAAAGCATTCTATTTAACTGCTCCAATATGCAAAAAAAACCACCATCGTCGTAACAGAAAAGTCATGCAATGTTTTCCATCTCTCGTAAATACAACTTATAGTACAGTAACCTGTCGTAATTTTTTTTTTATCTTTAAGACGAATACTTGAAAATGAACGGTGGCGTTTTATACACGTTAAAAGAATCAACAGGTTATCTAACTTTTGAATTTTCGTTTCACCTTTACTCGTCGATAATTTGAAATGGCCAAATAGTAGATACCTAGGTAAACTGTATTATACAAATATTGAAAGACATTTCGACAATGACAATACAGATATTTTTTTCATCGATGAGAAACGCACAACCGAACGATTAAATCGATCGCCTACACGAATTACGTAACTAGGTAACTAGAGTTTCTATCTCTCTACGTCGATTTTTTTCCTTCTCAAATACCTCCGTACGTAACGTCGGCGAGATAATTAGTATTTTCATGGTAAACGTAAACGCAGCTAAGAATTCGTAAAGATGCGTGAATTTAGTTCATTATTTGAGGAACAAAAATAAGATTATACAATAAAGTGATGCCTAATAATCAGAGTAAAACTACGTAATAGTAATGAAATTGGGATATGATGATCATTGGTGGGGGGAGGGGGGAGGGGGAGGAAAAACTGAGGGATATGGATGAAATTGATGAAAATATTATGTATCTATACTTATCAATAATTTTAAAATCTATGAATTTTTTTCAATGAAAAATATATCAACAAAAATTGGAGTAATAATATAATGGGTGACTGAAAGATAAAATACGTACAAACAACTTACAAAGATTTCTCCAAAAATCTTAGGCATATTTTCAACTCAATGGCCTGTTTGTAGGTTTAGTTTGTTTATTTGTGTTACTGATTGAAGTCGAAAACAAAAAAATAGATAGGTAGATGAACTTGGGCATGTTTATCCATCTGATTAACACATTGATGAAAATTTTTCTAGTAGCTGCTTAATACATACCTGCCTATTTTCTGTGTACCATTTGGACAAATCAAATCTTAACTAAGTCATATGAAGTAAATAGGTAGTAAAGAAGAAATATTTGGGATTTTTGTGCTAATGAATACTTCAAGGCATTCCGTACCTGCATCTGCACTTGCTATTTAATCCAACTTCTGCGTGCGTGCAATATTAACATTTTAGACCTATTAAAATTTTTATGAATCTTCGTGAAATATTCAGAATAACGGGTAGATAATTTTTTAGAAAAATTTTCTCCGAAGATCGAGTTTGGAAATTTTTTAAAACAATTCAGCAATTAAAATAACACATTGAAATTAGTTACTCGTAAAAAATTCTCAATTTTTTTTTCAAGTTGAAATTTTCATAAAAATTATTTTTTAAAAAAAAGTCGATGAAATTATTGCAAAAATAACGTAAAAAATTGTTGAAACTTTGTTTAAAATTGAGTAAGTTCCAAAATAAATTTTTTCAAAAGTTGCTCCAAAAAAAATGTGAAAAAATTATTGAACTCTTTTGGAAATTAACTGAAAATAACATTAAAAAATTGTTACAATTGTAAACAAAATTTTACGATTAATTCTGGAGGGAGTTGATTAGAGCACAAGGGAGGGGACAAAATCAAAAATTGAGTCGATATTCGAATTCCACATCCGCAAATTAGTGACAACCTGACAACCGATATGCCACACTTCATTTTAATTTTTTAATACACTTTCCCCAAAGTTGGGGAAATAGGGGACACTGAACGGCCAAATTCAAAAAATAAACACATACTTATTCGAACTCGGAGACTTCAAAAACCTAACAAAACGACTAGTCACGCGTTATTTTTCATTTTTTCGAATTTTTACTCCTATTAAGGGGGACAATAGGGAAGTTCAGAGGGGTGGTGTGAAAAAATGAGGTACATAGGTACATATTCAAAATCAGCGCCTTCGAATAAGTGGAAATTAATGCACTACATAATTCATTCCTTTTTTCGATTTTTTTTTGAATTTTGGTCAATATTGTGGACCCTTGTACCCCCAGGAGTCTGGAAATCCCATCTTGAAAATTTGTTGGTTGAAAAGAGGGTAAAAAGCGATGTTCACTGTAATTTTTCAGATTTTCAAATGGTAGCTTTCATCTTTTGTTCTTATCATGAAAGTTGAGCTTTCACTGCCAAAGTTCAACTTTGAGCTTTTTAAATCGTGATTATCGATTTTGAATCTCCCTATAAATTCTCTTTCAGACCCCGCAAAAGATTTTCCCCCAAGTACAACCTATTTCGAGTTATGAACCTCCAAAGTTTGGTAATTTGGCAAAAAATCGCAATTGCCATGAAATTATGACGCTCCAGCCCTCTCGAGGGTTAGAAAGGAAATGATTATGGATTCATAATTAAACCAGCAAGAGGAGCTCGTAAAAAAAGTTAGCAAAATTGAAAAACCAGACTTCATTTTTGCTCCGTTTTAGAATGGAATAGCCCCTTTTGTATTTTTTCAAACGATTTCAACATTGAACCTTTTTTTGTTTTACAATTTTTCTAAAATGTTATTATTTTTTATTCTTTATGTAAGATGAAATCACATTTATGACATTGCTGAAGCTTCATTTCCTTCGAAAAAATTGAATTAATTTTTATTTATTGGGTACAAATCATCAAAAAAAAAAATGACTTCTCTCAATTTTGTACTTTTCAAAAAGTTTTAAAACCCAAAATTCCGAAAATTATTTTTAAAAAATGATAGTTGCCTATGATAGAGATAGACTGTTGGACAATGATCAAAAATCATAAAATCATTGAATACCGATTTTTCCCTAATCAAAAATTTTCAGGGACAAAAATTCACGAAAAAAAAAAATAGTTTTTGTAAAATTGGCAACATTGTCTTCCCCACTCAATCCTACCCGGATATTTTGAATACGGTGTTGACATCAAACTAGAAACTAATATTTTGAAAAAATTAATTCAAGGTAAAAAAAAAATTAAAGCCAAAATTCCTAAAAAAAAAAAAACAACAACATATACCTATCCAAGTAAATATTTGATTGAAAAGAAAACTGGAAAATTAATTGAAAAAAACTCTGTCTTTTGCCGACCTACATACATGGAGGAAAACCCTTGACTCCCCGAAGAAAAAAATTAGATCCGATTGGATTCGAAAAATGGCGCGATCCAATCGGATCCAAGTGGATACAAGTGAATGGAAATAAATCCAAATTGATCCAATTAAAGACATTTTTCTCTCTAAAGTGAAAAAAATCGGATCTATAATTGCATCTTTTTGGATCTAATTTCATTTTTTTTACCTTTTTGGATCCAGTTTGGATCCAGTCGGATAAGATCTGTCAGAGTGAATATGGCCCGACCCAAGAGAAACGACTATAGTTCCGTGGTGGTGGCAACCCTGCTAGCAAGTTGATTCGAATCCTTATATAAACTCTGCGTTAGCGGAGTAAAACTAGTTCCGAAATCTACGTTCGAGTGGGATGATGCGTTGCTGGATCGAGTTTAGGCTCGATCTGGTGCGTTTTCAACCCTCGAACGAGTCAAAATCAAGTTTCGTTTAGGCTAAGTTTCGAAGTTTCGATTTTTCCCCTAATTCGAACATACGTGTCGTCTTAACATCTCTCGCTTCGGCTTGTACGACGCCCGGCTAAGTCACCGGAATCGGACTTACCCGGGGACGCGTAAATATCGAATCCGGCTCGATTTATTTACCCGTCATCGGAATTCACCCGCGATTCCATCATGGCCCCTCATTTCGATGGGGGACCAATGGGGATCCTTCAAGGTACCAGTGCACCTAGGCCTGGATAGAGACCCTGGGACCCCGGTGGAATTCGCCATTCGCGAGATCGGTTCCCTCCGCGGAGATATCCATCCGGAGATATCCTCCGCGGCGTCGTTCCTATTCCCGCCGCGCGAATTCTTCCACACGTTCAGAACAATATGATCCATCGACCCCCTTGCAGCTCCGGCGAAGTAGGGGACGATGGAGTTCAGCTCAATACGATGGCACCGATCGGGGAGGTCTATAGCTCCTTTCGCCGCCGCCTCCGCAGCCAGCGGCGTGGCGTCGAATTGAGTGTAAAATCATCTCGATCATCGCCAATTTAGATCCATCCGTAACCGTAGGTCGCGGCCGTCACTCACACACACATACAGGTACGATTAAATACGTCGTGCAAATATACGCTTGTATCTGTCAACCGTGTTTTTATTCGTTCCAACGTGCGAGACCCCAGACGGGCCCCGCGGACCCTCGGCGAAGGGACTTCCTCCTAAATATCCTCCGGGAGGTAAGTCCGTAGAGCAAGATCGGGAACCTGGTGCGCACCTGTGTAATGGGGAAAGAAGGACCCAACGGCCAGAGGACTCGTGAGGAAGGGGACAACCCTACCGACCCCACACTCCCTCCAACGTCCTCCATAAACAGTCCATTTCTTTACCACCCCGTCCGGCTGAATCTTCTCTACATAATGGCGCCCGAAATAACGTGACTCTCCAGACTACGACTCCCACAGATGGCCACCTGTGCATAGGATAAAGAGGCTGGAAGCACATCGGACAAAATCCTGTATGTATATCTTCCGATTTTCCACCAATCCGCAAGTCGGAAGTATACCATATGTTCGTAAAAATCTGAAACAAGGTAAAAATTATCTATTTAGGCGTCCTAAACGCAAAATTAGGTACAAATCGCATATGGTAACGTCTATATTTATTATATCATTATTTAAAATTTTGTCCCCAAGCTCTAGGCCTCCGGACTACAAAATTTCTCGCACCTTAAGTGCATAAAAAATTAAATTTAGGCGTAACTGACACCGTAAATAGTGAAAAAATGTAACAAAAATGTTTTCCTTAACTCCATATCACGAATTACTAGTAATAATTACAGTTAAATTTCCGTGACGCGGAAATCTGGTAAATACGATATTGTAATTCCTATCAAATATCCTTAAAATGTCTTCCCCACTGTAACAGCTCGTGACGGAAACGTGCGACGTACACGGCAACCTCAGTGTATCCTTAACCCTTTTCCCCAGTCAAACCACAAATTCCTTCATTTTTTCTCTCCCTTTATGGCGAAATACAGCCACAAAATTTTTTACATCGTAAAAACAACACCAAAATTCCAGGGATGGCGACATGATAGATGAAGGGAACGCGGCATTTCCCCCGTTATGGTACCGGATATTGGGCCCCCCGAACGATGTGGAATCATGTGATTAGGATGTCACCTTTTCGCACCATATCACAATCACTGGCTGTAAGCATCATAAATGCAAAAATGTCAAAAATTGCGAAATTTCAGGCCATAAAAATTCGCACAAGCACGTCACCCAAAAATCAATATTTTTCTATAAAAAATCCTTGACAATTATAAAAAATTGTGACGTCAGTTTGAAACTAGGCACCTTAAGTGCAAAATAGAAATTTTTCATTTCGAAAATTTCGGACTATGTACCTTAAGTACACCAAAAAATATTAATTTCGGCCAAAAATGTGTGAAATATCAAGGTCATAAAAAATTCACACCAAAATACGAGTCAAAAAGTAGAAAACTACGACCCCCCCCCTCCTGGCCATTAACGTAACGTAATTAACGTAAACGACATCTCATGCACCCGAAGTGCATAATAATAATAACTTACGTCATCAGAAATGATGAAAATTTCCGGATATGTAAATCTATGTATATATTCCGATATCAAATTATCAATCATGCGATCTGATAATCTGATATTTCACATTTTTATGTGAAAATTAATTATAAGCCAATAGTCTCACTTTCTATAAAGTGAAAGAACCAAAAATGCACCACTTTTCATCTGCAAATGAAAATATCGGTACATTTCCGTTATAACGTAAAATCATGGCAATTTTTATTAATTAGCCAGTTGAAAATGCGCCGACCACAATAATTAGGTATTTTTTGTTGCAGCAAGAAATCCTTTTATTATGCTCTACGCATTCATTATCTACTCTTTTTATACCCAAAATTTACGAACCCATTTGTGGCGAAACGAATTTATTTCCCACACCCTAAAAATTCACAATGGACTAACCCACCCGAAAATTCGAAAATTTCAGGCCATTCTTCTTCAAAAATAAAAAATCAATTCCCACAACCTAGAAAATCGAAATCCAAAATTATTACTCAAAATTCATAAATACACTCATTTTCATCTTGACAATAATTTTTTCGACCTTCAAAAAATTAAAAATCACCAAACCATCATTCAAAATTCATAAATTCATTCACTTCCATTTATTTCAAGTTTCGATCAAAACAATCTATCTCACGATCTAAAAAAAATCCAAATCTTTCAATCCCACTCAAAAATATCAAAATTAACACTTCGATCACCAGAACCCTACCTTCTCACAAATGAGAAAATCAAAATTCATAGACATAACTTTCGAACCAGATAACCCCTTTTTACCACCTAAAAAATCATAATTTTTCGACCAAAAATTCAAAATTCACTATTTCGAATAACGAAATCCCTTTTCTCAAACTGAAAATCTCAAAATTCATAATTTCATTTGCAAATTCAATAATTTACTCCGATCTATAAAATCCTTTTCATTCACAAATCCTCTCTTACGATCAAGAACATCAAAATTTCACTCAGCAAAATTTTTAATAACCAATTTCGAACTAGGTAACCCTTTTCACGTCCTAAAAAATCAAAATTTGCAAATTTCCACTAAAAATATTCAAAATTAACACATCGATCATCGAAATACTTTCTCAAAATTAAACATATCAAAATTCATAATTCCAAAATTCACTACAAAATTCACTAATTACTTTGGATAAACGAAAATCTTTTTCATGACATCGAAAATCAGAATTTTCAAACCTACATCAAAAAATTCAAAAACTCGATCCTTCGGCTATCACATCTCATTTCAAACATCAGAAAATATCAAAATTCTTAACTTCCTTTCAAAAATTCAATAAACCCCTTTTGATCATCAAAATTCACATTAAAAAATTCCAACACTAAATTTTGATGAATGAAATGTCGTTTTCATTGACATAACAATATCACAATTTCAAATCAATATTCAAAAATCAATTTAACATTTCGATCGACAAAATTCACTTTCTCCTTTGGAAGATAGCAAAAAATCACAATTTCATTCAAAAATTCAATAATTTCTTTCGATCATTACCTTCAATCAACGTAATTATTTTTCTCATGACCTATAAAATCAAAATTCTCCGAAAAATCTTCAAAATTCTTTTATTTAATCAAGTCAAAATCCATTGATTCGATCTATATTTCGATTCGATATTCAAAATTATATTTTTCGCCGAAAATCATGGTAACCCTGTTTCCACTTTTCAACCGAAAAATAAATCGTTGGCGCCAATACGATTTCCGGCCCAGCATGCCCATTCAGACCAAAAAATCCATCGCGATCCAAATTCTCAGTTTAGATCTTCTTTCTTCCCCTTCACTAGTCCAATGCGCAAATGGTTTAGTCAATATTCACATTCAGAACAATAGGCACGATAAAGACAAGTCAATTCTTTTCAAAATATTTTCTTAAAATCGTAAATCAATTCTTTACAACAAAGAATTAATTCTTTTAAAATCCGTAAAGATGACAGCAACCTGTCAAATTAATTCAATTCTATTGTAAATAAAAATATTGGCGACTTTATGTACAAAAGCCGCCATGTATATCCGCTTCACTATTTAGGCTTAAGGCATACTTTTTGGTACAAACGCTTTCACCCCTTTGAAATTCAAAGGACGCTTCTTTCTATTTTTAACGGTGGCGGTAAACCATTGTTTATACAAATGTATGTACAACGATGCACCTTTTTCACTCAAAAATACATCCGTTTACGATTTTCAAACAATACTTTTAACTCATTAAAATTCAATCTATTGAAATTACATTTCTTGGCAAAATCAAGATTTCCTACATTTTGGCACAGTTATCTTCACCCCATTATTTTCAAAAAATCGAAAAATCAATTAATCACTGACCGTTTCCTACATAATATCACGGCTTTGACAGCTCCGGAAATCAAGATTTTCACATTTTGGCACACTTACGTTCACCCCATTATATTCCAAAATTTAAAAATCGATTAATCTCTATAAATGTCATCTTGAACTTGACAGCTCCTATAGATTTCGGCAAACTTCCTTTTACCTTTTCGATTTATTAAATGACACAATCAATTGACTTAATCAATTCTATTATCTTTACTTGGACTACAAAATTTCCTGAAACCTTGAAAATAAACTAACTTTCGAAATCTATGTACATACATCGGTATATTTAGACTTAAGAATCTTCTCATAAAAACGCACACGACTGTATAGAAACAAAACAAAAATATCGTGCGATTTCTCGAACCTAAACCAACCCAAACAATAAAAGGATCGTGTTCGCTATTCATAAAAAAGAACAATCCATTGAATTTTCAACAATAGAACTGGTCATCCCAAAATACACGACTTCACAACCGGATAGATTCTCGGCAAATCAAGCTACCTAAAACTCAAATAAATAAAACCCGTTTTCAAACTCGAAATCATTTTACGTCTTTCTCTTCTGCTATTTGGTTATCAGCAAAGATTGCCGTTTTCAACATTTACCAAGTACACCTAGCTATCTGGTACACTCTTTCTCTACTTCTAAACGCTGCTTTTAAAACTCGCGCTTGACTAGACCTACCTTTCCAAGGTTAACTTAGTCAATCTCGTATTTCTTTTTCTTCTGCTTTTAATTATTTTGTGAATTTAAATACTGCAACAGTACGTGTACAACGACGACCGCAGTAAATACTTTCACATTTT
Source organism: Pseudococcus jackbeardsleyi (assembly GCA_038380155.1). Classification (NCBI taxonomy): domain Eukaryota; kingdom Metazoa; phylum Arthropoda; class Insecta; order Hemiptera; family Pseudococcidae; genus Pseudococcus; species Pseudococcus jackbeardsleyi. The sequence continues at coordinate 39,734,904 of CM076242.1, forward strand.
TACGCTTTCAAAATTAGTTAATTAATTCCGCGACTTATAATTTCGATCCTTTCATCCAAAATTTAAAAATTTTTTTTTTGAAATTGTGGACTGCAACAGTACGTGTACAACGACGACCGCAATACACAATTCTATATTCTGAATTTTCGCGACCTATACATCGCGACCCACAATTTTTTGCAAATTTTCTTTTGAGCTTATAAAAACTGTAGAAGTAAGCGCGCAACGACTGCAGTGAATAATCTCACCTTCAAAATTTTTGCGAATTAATTAACATACGACCCAACATTTCGGCAATTTCTGTCTAGCGTAACAAAAAACAAATCCTGAAATTACAAGCTGCAACAGTACGTGGACAACGACGACCGCAGCAAATAATTTCACACCACAAAACTTTCGCGAATTAAATACAGCGTCACTTTCGATCTAATAATTTTCTGAATCAAAATTTAAATTCATTTCGCAAAATTTAACTAAATTTTTGGCCAAAACCCAACAATTTTCTGAAAATTGCGACAGTACGTGTACAACGACGACTGCAATTAAAGAAAATTACAAAATTCAATAGGAAATTCTCGGCTAATTCCAACAATTTTCTGAAAATTGCGACAGTACGTGGACAACGACGACTGCAATTCAAGAAAATTGCATTATCCAGATAATCTGAGAAATTAATTATCCATTTACGTTCTCCAAAATAAAATAGGCATCAGACACGACTGGGAAACAGCGGACTTGATACCTATACCTATCTCTTCCTGATTTTTTGAGAGATCCTATAAATTTTTCCACATACCATCCTAAATATTACCCAGCCTGAAACGAGAAGTTTATTGCCAATCGGATTAAAGGCTCTCTAAATTCTTTTCCCCCTTTCAAAGTCACACAAAAACCCCCTCTCTGCTCGCAGAGTCGGTAAGGCCCAGTTGGTCAGCGTGGGATTACGAATCCGACTTAGCTGATCTCTGGAATTCATCAGTTTTCCTACACCACTCCTGGTAGTGGACCATAAAAACACCTTTCTACCTCTCAAAAAATTCACACGTCTTCATCCAAAATTTCAATAATTGAAAATTTCTCAGTTATCGCAAAGTAAAATTCCGAAAAACCCCATCTATCCAATCTCTACGACCCATTAATTCCTTATTTTCCTCAAAACCATTCAATATCCTTTTTTAGCCGAACAATTTAAAAATCTTTCACCCTTTGATTTTTACCAAAATTTCATTAAAAATATTTTTTCGATCAAATTTACGCCTCTACATACTACTCGCATAATTTACGTCGTAAAAACTTGCTTAAATCGCCAAATACCACTGGCACTGATTCTAACTCGCTATCAATCCGCTCAACACATCTGAGCCACGAAAAATTCTAAAAAACATTTCTTATTTCGCTACTTGAATAAAAACCCAATATCGTCAACTCAAAATCAACAATTTTCAAGGCAATTCTATTTTAAACATCGTCTAAAATCTCCAAAATCAAAAAAAAAAAATTTCTCAACAAGCTTCGATTTTACACTTACATCAAAAATGTCTGACGTACCTCCCAATACGCCAACCCCTCAAGGCTCTCCCTCTCTAGATCAAAATACTGACGACTCACAAATTGTACCACAATCTTTCCCAGACTCTCCATTCTTTAATACAACTCCTGAACAAATCTCTCCACAACCTTCCACATCTAAAACACCTCCAAAATCTCCGATTCTTGAACCCAAATCTAAAAAACGATGCAAAGGCATAGCTTCTTACATTCACGATATCGAAAATCCTTCTGAAAAAACGGAAAATTCCCCCACAGAACAAAATAAAAATGAAACTTCTGAAAAAACACCCTCTCCACAAGGCCCCCTAAACCCCTCGAAATCTCAAAAACATCACAAAGAGAAACAGCATTCTGGAACGCTAAATTAACCCTAAATGTACTCTCGGTACCGGAAGGAAAACAAAAAGATATAAACCGAATTTTGGACATCGGGGCTCAAAACGTAGACTCAAAACTTCAAATTATCGAAAAGAATCTCGCGAATGTAATTACAAAAATTATTCCCCTCCCAATTTCGAAAATTAAGACAGAATGAAGCAGCCCTCAAGGCTTTCCCAAATCTAAATTCAAAACCTGCTATGTTGACTACGTCCTCTTAAATGAAAAACAAGCAGAATCCATAATTTTTGAAGCCGAAAAATTACTTCGTAAAAAACACCACGCGTATCTAGACACCATGGTGACCGGAGACACCATGCAGTCAGTCCTTTACCAACTCATTAGGGGCTCCGAAAACGTTATTATGCGCGTCTCCTATCAATTCTTACCCCACCAACGAAACTACTCCGTAGCGAATAAAGAAATGCTAAGTCTATTCCTTCATCTGCAGAGCCTTCCATCCTGGCTCAACGGACAATATATTCACGTCCGAACAGAACTAAAATCAATCGTAAATAAATACCGCTACCTTTCAAGAAACAAAACATCGAAATGGTGCGATGAAATCGCAAAATACAACCTAATTTTCGACCTAGAAACCAAAAAAGAATTATATGAAACTTCATCTCAAGATGATGAAATCGATGAAAACATAAATCGCCTCTCAAACCTTTTGGACACCCATCAAGAAAGTATGAACAAATTTGATTTTATGACAGAAAAATTAATATCATCAGCGGAAAAATACGAAGATGAAATAGATGAAGTGAAAGAAAAAATCACAGAACATCAAGAGGCAATAACGGAAACGGATTCCATTTTATATAATCACGACTACGAAATTCAAAGACTAGCGGAAGGGTTAGGAGACTTGGCGCACGAACTCGCAGACTTTAAATCAGCCACATCAAATGAAAAAACCAAAACTACCTCCGATTTGAAAGAAATCCGCGAATTAATCGATTCAAAATTCAACACCCTAAAAACTGAAATAGATAACGTAAATTCTGAAATAAAATCCATCCAGAATAAAACACAAAATCAGGATAGTATTGACGTCGACCTAAACCTGATACACTCAAATTTCTCAACCCCTGCGCCAACTCTCAACCCTAAAGCCTCCTCATCACCTTTTGAAATTCCAAAAATTAATGACAAAACTCAAAAATGCGAGCTAGAAAACGAAAACGATTACGATATAGACTCGGACAAAGAAAATTACGACGATGAAATATTCGAGCACACAGAGGTCCCCGACCTACCCGTCAAGATTCATCAAAAATATGCTGTAGAAGACAGCGATGTACCAGAATGGCTAAAAGCCATAAAATCTAGAACCTTTTTCACATTTTGGGACCCAGTAAAACAAATGGGCAAACCAAAATCATTCCTATTGAACATATCTTCCGACTCAACCTTAACCATCGAATTAAACTCCGACGCCAACGCAAATACCATATCAAGAGGCACCTTAAATAGCATTCGCGCAATTGTTCCTGTAAAATACCACGCATCTTCAGACATAGGACTCCCATTTTCTCCATTCATACCCAGCCCTCTTTCCGAAATTGCAATAGTACAGGGAATGATAGGTACCTACAACATAAAAATCCCTTTCAAAATTATCGAATCAAAAGAGCCGACGTGCTACATAAGTAAAAACGCAATAAGACAACTTCGTTTGGACCACCTAAATATCACAAATTTCGAAACCCTAAAAAATCAAAATTCTTCCCAAACCCAAAATTTGGATAATAAAAATTCTCACGGCACTGAAAACAACTCTGAAAAAATTAACAACGATCAAACAAAAATAACTTCGGACCAATTAAAAACAGAGTTACAAAATCACGATTTTGACAAAATTGACTCCGAAATTGAGGATATTTTTTCTAACAATACTAAAACATATCACAGAAACGAGAAAATCGCCACACCTAAAACGACAACTGATGACAGCGAACATAATCACGGCCTAGTACCCTTCACCTACCAAAATAAAATTCAAACGAAATACCTACCTCACGATCAAATTACCCTAAAAATAAATGAAATAGAAATAGAAACAATCCTAAATCCCTCAAAAAATGAAAACATCATAAGTAAACACCAATCAGACGAAATTTTGAATAAATACCCAAAAAAAATTCTTACGACATACATAAACGACAAACCAACCGCTATCATCAATTGTACCTTTGGCATATCCCAACAAAAAATTCAATTCACGATTCAAAATACCTGTCTCAAATCATTCTGCACTATCGGCGACACTACAATAAAAAACTTTGGAATAATAATTGAAACTCACGAAGAGATACCTATCATTTCCCCAAATCCAAAACAATACCAAATATCCTATCAAAATCTTCAAAATCCTCATCATCTTCGACCGAAAGCATTCACGACACATGTGACGAAATGCCAGACTTAGACGAAGTCAAAAATCAATACACATCACAAATATTCTCCCGACCCAGAATATTGCCGAATGCCCAACAGACAAATGGAATGAAATCGAAAAACACATAAAAACATAAAAACCTTTTCCACCGACGTCATCGATAACAGGCTAGATAAAATCCAAAAACATGTAAACAACTTAAAAATCTTCTCGACCGACGTTGCCGACTGCCCAACGAACCTACAGACAACAGAAAAAATATTGTCACCACAAAATGACAATATAAACAACGATAGTAAAAATACTACGACGCCAGAAACCACAGAAATAGCGGATTCGATCCTATTAACAATTTCGAACAAAACGACTCTCGTCTTGAAAACAAAACCGGAACAAACTAGAAATATCATATCCGAACACTCGCTGCAAGATATAATGCAGAATACACCACATGCGGTGGAGATAAACGTGAGGAACATCCACAAAATTATTCTACTCGAAGACCACCCAACACCTTTTCTCTCGACTCGAAAAGCTTTCATAAAAGGTACCGTAAAAGGCTACAAAATAAAAATCCCGTTTTCAATTATTCCCTTACATCAACCGTTGTGCTATATTGGTAAAAAATCGATAAAAATACTCCAAATCGAAAATCTGAAAAAAGAGGCCCTAGAAAATCCTAAAATTATTGCTTCTGGCTCATACCCCTGAAACGAATACAAAATCTATAAAAATTCAAACCGATTTGACTTATCTAGACACGGACGACGTAACAAAAAATCCCACCCTCAAACCAAAACCAAAAAGCAAAACCTATCGCCCATTTGACAAAATTTATTTCAAACTCGATAACACCCTTACGATACCACTAGTCATAAACCCATATACCGTGCACAACACCATTTCAAGATCAATCGTTCGAACCATTGAATTACTATTCCCGGCGCAATAATTCGTAACGACTTTATAAAAGAAATAGAACTCACCTACGAGAATCGACCAGTCTCAATAAAATTTACGCCCTCCGATCTACAAGATATCATCGGTCACATCTCGACTCAGACTCTCGAAAAACTACAAATTCCATACATATTTCGGCGACAATTTGACTTGCAAAATGCTCAAAATTTGGAAACTCCAACAAAATCAAAATCCCTACCCGAAATCCGACGCCTTCCACTCAGCGAACTAAAATCTCGCCATGACCGGAAAATTGCATATTCGACTAAATATTACCCCAACGACTCTGATTCATCAAATTAAAAATCCTTGCGTCTCAAAAAAATACAACACAAAATTAAAAATCCCAAACAAAACCCTTCAGGAACTCAAAATTAAAAAAAAAAAAAAAAAAACATTCGAACTACAAAAACCCACTTCTGGCAACACTGCAAAAAAGATAGGATAAAACCCACCTATCACAAAAACTACGCAAGTAGCACACTCTGAAAAGCCAAAAACAACATAATTTTTATTCCAAAACTACAAAGCCAATAAAAAATTTCCAAATCAATTTCAAGAAAATAAAAATACGTGCGACACCGGCTTTTAAACTTGCAATATTTTTTCGTCACTTTCGCCACTTGTAAAACCTTTTTATTATTTTCGCTTTCGCAATATATTCTCGACTATTCGCAAACATGTCAGACACGCTCTACGATTTAGAGGTATGTACTACTCACTCATTAGATCAGATAGCATAAAATTTAGCAAAACCTCCCTTCCAAAAATCATCCGGCGACCAAAACGCACACCTTTTCACAAACTCACGACCTCAAAATTATAGATATTATCATTTCGGCCAATGAACAGCAATAATAAGTAACTCAATCCGATCATTTTCTACTCCAAAACATAGCACAAATTCTACTTTGAAAATAACCCATTCAAAATACGTTCGACTACCCTTATCAATAACAATCAAAAACAAACTACCAAAATAAGATCGACATAGCACAACTTACCAAAACTTTGATAATTCATCCAACCAAAAAACAGTTCGATCGCAAAAACTCAAAAAATCTTCACATTTCCACCTCGCCGCATTATCCAACTTATAACACCTGAAACAAAAACAACAAAAACAAACACAAATTACTAGACATATTCCCAACGACATTTGCTTAAATTCTTTCTTTATTCTATACAGGCAAAACTTCAAGGACTACAACAAACGCTGAAAAAAACCGAAAGACAACTCGTTAAAAATAAGAAAAAGATCAAACAAACAAAAGAAGAAATGGAGTCGGTTGAAGAAACAATTAATGAAATCAAATACTTTTCGCCGAATTTAATAATGAAGACCGTAGGACAAACTTCGATCATAATACACAACAAAAACATCTATGTGTACATTCGCAACACCCTCCTGGCTGGCAACGGTTACGCGGCAATGATCGCCAACCTATTATTAAAAAAGTCACCATACGAAAAAATCTTGAAAGTAACACGATTATACCACCAAGATATAAACCTCAAGGAGATAAACAACATAATCGCGGCCGCACCCGTACCGTGCACCAGCATCGCCATCGCCGCCCCCAACGTCCACGACTCGAAAAAAGAGACAACTCAGGATATCGAAATCCTGGAAGATACTTTGAGAATTAAAGGGTGTCAAAAAATACTAATTCTCGCGCCGCCGATTGGAAATCCCAAAAACAGAAGAATATGGAAGGAGTACACAGAAACAATTGCGAAGAAAACAAAATTGATATCATCGCCCGCCTTCCTTCCAAAGCAACAGCCGGTCGAAGTGTTCGAACACCTTCGAGGACTCCTCGAAATAATCCTCTAAATTTTCCCCCATATCTTCGTTTATTCGTTAAGTGTCGACTATATTTTTTCTCATATTTTTATTTCTTTCTTTCTTATCTTTTCTCCTTTTTCTCTTGTCTACTTTTCGAGTACTGTACTATCTTTCTCTTTATTTTTGTTTACATCAATACCAATGTATACGTAAATACATATTGATTTTTTGACACCGAAACAATTCAACCATCAATACCACATAACCAAAATTCTAGAATTTACAAAAAACTCGTCCGATATCAAAACCATTCGAAAACTCGCCACCTGGTACATATGGGGCAGAATATCATTCGAAAAATTCAAAATTTCAACTCAATTTACAATTTCGACGTCATATTCAAAAAATTAAATCAAAATTTAACCAAAATTTCGAAAAACATATGAGGTCATATTACATGCAAATATTCGATACAAAAACTACCTCGAATTTTTTCTTTTTCCCCTCAAAAAGAAAGAAGAGAGAAAAATAGAATCAATACCTCAACGAATTGCTAACTAATCCTATACAAAAGGTTAGCATAAACAAATACAAAAATTTCTCTTTTATTTTTATCACATCCTATACAGAACCATCAAGAAATCAAGACACGAAGAACACGAAGACAGAGCGAAGGAGAAGAAAACCAACACCTCAAAATTTAATTCAACATCTTCAAAATTCAAACGAAGTACAAATGGGGCAAAATTCCAATCAAAATTTGAAAAACTTTCTGGCCACATACAAAAATTTCCAAAAAATTATGAACATTTGATTTACCACGACATCAGAAATAAAATGGTAAAATGATATGATCGAAAACATCAAGAATGGGAACCAAAATTTGAAAATTTTAGCCCACACGAACATCAAGTTCATATGGGGCAGAATTTTCACAATAAAACTCACAAAACCAAAATTTCTTTTCTTCATTTATTTTTTTTTACTATTCGGCAAAACAAATGAAACAGTCTGTCATTTATTCACAACTTTTTCTTTTCTCTTCTTGGTATTTTCGACGTCATCAAAAATCAAAAATATTTCTGATACAAAAATCACCCACTACCATCCCAAAATTTAAACGTTAGAAAAATTCACGCGACCTCACTCTTTGAAAAACTCACAATCAAAATTAAAACATACATGCGCCGTACAAAGTTACAATAGGCAATCATTTCAACCCAAAATCATCCCTACGCGCATATGGGGCACGCTATAGGCGATTTTATATTCTAAAACTCGAAAAATATTATCAAAAATTGATTCTTACCTTTTCAAAATTCGAAATAGCCCAAATGACGCTGGCATATGGGGCACTTGGACTCCAAATTTGATTATCGACACCGTCCAAATTCTGAAACAAAAATTTCCACAAAATTATATCACCAAAATTCAACAATCAAAATTCGCTCTACCGATCTTTATTTTTCTTTTTGAACATTAACCAGAAAATTTCTATGCATTTTTCGGCACCAAAATACATACGACGTGTAAAAAACCTCACCTTTCGCAAACTAATCAAATTTTTTACAGCAATTCATCAATTTGGAACCAAATCAACCGGAGCCATGGAAACCTGGAACCAATAAAAAGTAACTGTATCTCAGCACAGCTGAAAAATAATTATTCATGATTCTATATGATAAAAATTCTTTCATCTTTTGCACGTCATGCTTTTCCTATTAATAGGTTAAATATTACAAAATTACTAATTACCTTTCGATTTTTTAATAGTCTTTCGACACCATGTTCTGAGTAACCCATATCAACGTCGCAGAAACCACCATGAATCGGCGTGCTGAATCAACCTGTAACAAAAAGTGGACATTATAACACCACTATCATCACCACGTCGATACTCACCATTCGATACCATTTTACCCTCGACCATCAAAAATTCCATCGTCGGCACCTGCAAGAACAAAAAATTTAAATTAGTATCTGATCACATGTCGTATCATATATTTAGTTTCAATGTACATACCTATACGATCGTTTCTTGTGCTGATGTCAGCAAATATGTTATTTTTATGTCTTCCTATACACTCGACGGCTGCGACAAATTAATCATAAGTTTCCCTCGCTTATATTTTTTTTAAGGTTCTGTACCAAAACCACGCATATACCCCCCCCACCTAGCTTTAAAAATTTCCCTATTCAGAGCTCTACAAAATCAAAATTTTCTTATTTTTTACTACAAATCTCACAAAAAAATAGAAAAATATGCAAAAAAAAAAAAAAAAAAAAAAATAAAAAAAAAAAAAAATTTAACAGAGCGCGTGAATAAAATACACAAAATGTAATAAAAATAGTAAAACAAAAAAATCAAAAAATATGAAATGTAACAGTGAGCGTGAGCATAATTATAAAAAGAGATTTGCAATTCTTTCCCCCCATCAAAATCAAAAAGTCATTTGTAAATTTTCTTTTGGATATTTTTTACGTCTCATAAATTGTAAAACCCCACCTCAAGAACCACATTAACCCTCGAGACGACAATAATGTTACACAACCCCATTTTTCTGTGTTCTGAGCTCTGAATAATTACTTAGATATAATTGTACATAATTGTATATACGTAACCCCCTAAAAATCGTAAGCTGAACCCTGTACGTGCATGGAAGAATTCGCGTCCGAATTCCGCAAAATTTCTCCCCCTCCACACAGTGGTACCGTGACCACAAATCAAAATTTAACAAGGGTTCAAATAGATGACTTAGGGACCATTTTTTACCAAGTTTAAAACCATTTAATTGTCAAAAAACGAAAAACCATCAAATCAAAATTCAAAGTCTAACCAAAAATATCAATTTTCTTTTCACCATAGTTCTTACGCCATAAATTTTATTGTCATTTCAAAATACGGCGTCAAAATTTCTGTTTAGCTTAACATTCTGTTTAGCACAATATCAAGTCATCTAGCTAGCAGCACTTTCGGCCCGTCGGCGATCCCTTTCGGCCGTTCCGAGGGTCAGCAGACCGCAAAATTTGTATCATTATTGAATTAAAATAAGCCGCACCGGAATTACCGGACCAAAATTTATTACTTAGGTTACCACCACCCACAGCAAAAGTCGAATGGGGCAGGGACCAATATCCTCTCTATGGAACTTAACTTTGACTACAGTACTAAAAGTTCGACCTTTACTATGGGAGGTCAGCTCCCCTAATACCGCTCGATGGGGCATATGTCAGAGTGAATATGGCCCGACCCAAGAGAAACGACTATAGTTCCGTGGTGGTGGCAACCCTGCTAGCAAGTTGATTCGAATCCTTATATAAACTCTGCGTTAGCGGAGTAAAACTAGTTCCGAAATCTACGTTCGAGTGGGATGATGCGTTGCTGGATCGAGTTTAGGCTCGATCTGGTGCGTTTTCAACCCTCGAACGAGTCAAAATCAAGTTTCGTTTAGGCTAAGTTTCGAAGTTTCGATTTTTCCCCTAATTCGAACATACGTGTCGTCTTAACATCTCTCGCTCGGCTTGTACGACGCCCGGCTAAGTCACCGGAATCGGACTTACCCGGGACGCGTAAATATCGAATCCGGCTCGATTTATTTACCCGTCATCGGAATTCACCCGCGATTCCATCATGGCCCCTCATTTCGATGGGGGACCAATGGGGATCCTTCAAGGTACCAGTGCACCTAGGCCTGGATAGAGACCCTGGGACCCCGGTGGAATTCGCCATTCGCGAGATCGGTTCCCTCCGCGGAGATATCCATCCGGAGATATCCTCCGCGGCGTCGTTCCTATTCCCGCCGCGCGAATTCTTCCACACGTTCAGAACAATATGATCCATCGACCCCCTTGCAGCTCCGGCGAAGTAGGGGACGATGGAGTTCAGCTCAATACGATGGCACCGATCGGGGAGGTCTATAGCTCCTTTCGCCGCCGCCTCCGCAGCCAGCGGCGTGGCGTCGAATTGAGTGTAAAATCATCTCGATCATCGCCAATTTAGATCCATCCGTAACCGTAGGTCGCGGCCGTCACTCACACACACATACAGGTACGATTAAATACGTCGTGCAAATATACGCTTGTATCTGTCAACCGTGTTTTTATTCGTTCCAACGTGCGAGACCCCAGACGGGCCCCGCGGACCCTCGGCGAAGGGACTTCCTCCTAAATATCCTCCGGGAGGTAAGTCCGTAGAGCAAGATCGGGAACCTGGTGCGCACCTGTGTAATGGGGAAAGAAGGACCCAACGGCCAGAGGACTCGTGAGGAAGGGGACAACCCTACCGACCCCACACTCCCTCCAACGTCCTCCATAAACAGTCCATTTCTTTACCACCCCGTCCGGCTGAATCTTCTCTACAGATCCAATTAGATCCTGTTGGATCCAAAAAGATCTGAAAAGATTCAATTTTGAATCGAATTTTTTCTCAATTTAAGGGGGTAAATGTCTAGAATTGGATCAATTTGGATTTGTATGGATCCGATTGGATCGCGCCATTTTTCAAATCCAGTTAGATCCAATTTTTTTTTAGGGTCAGATCAACACGAAACAAAGTAGAACGATTCCTCCAAATTATTTACCAAAAAACTTTGCGTTCTGGAACTTTTTGGTCACCCTATATTTCGAGTTGATTTCAACCTTCATGATCTAATCACGTATTCAAAATTTTCTTAAATCTTAGGTAATTACTTTTCTTATAAATAAATTCTAATTTCTGTTTGTTTTTTTTTTTGCAGCTTTCGTTTTACGTACTTGAAAAATTTGTGTTGGGGTTTAATTTTCGCAAATTACACCTTTCTCGTATATTGGGTACCTAGCCGAACATGTGTGATACAAAGTAACACCAGACGATAAATTTAACCTTTTAGTTCTACTGATGTTTATAAATTCGCGACGATTAGATTGTTCGCTCTCAACTACGCGAATACACAAGGTGCATTTCAACACCTCCCTGTTTTCTTAGATAAGTATTTAAAATATTTCTAAATATTCAACGTTCCAGCGTCTTTTCAACGTTGATTTTGACCCGGTTATATTTAATACCGCGTAAATTTTTTAACGCTGACATAAATGCTAAATTTTTGTTTACTTAATTATATAATGCGGATTTTGAAAGTGGCGTTAATTCTGTTTGGTAATTTATTGCGAGCAGGGTACGTGTAAAGGCTTGTTTTACAACGTGTTATTTTTGGCTAAAATTACGATCACGGAGATTACCTTATGGTTTTTTTCCTCCGTTTTTTTTTTATTGATATGACGGAAATATACAGGCATTGAAAAATGAGTATACGAAATAGTTCATGAGTAATTATACGTTGGTGGTTGGTGGTTTTTTTTTACGGTATGTCATTTTTTGAATTATTAGGTTGATTGAGAATTATGGTTGGTATTCATTTTGGGTTGATTTGTATACACGATAATCAATTTGAATTTTATAAAAAGTCATGTTCCTAAAACGAAGTAAATGTTTCAATTACGCGATTATAATTCGTTGGTCGATACAGATAAGTTATGTCATATTGTGATCCGATTTCACGATAGTTGAAAATCAAAATCTCTCTCGTATTTCTCTATAAACCTACAGAACGATATTAAGTAGTATCCTGACCACGGTGTGTTTCGACGAGGCACGATTTCCAGTTACGAATAGATTGTGATACACTCATATGCACTCGGTAATCGATAGAATATTTCGTATTATACTGGAAATCTATTTTAAGCTCGAAATAATACCGTCGAAGTGAAAATTTCACAATATCGTTTCGAATGATAAATCTGGTTCGTTAGAAAGCTTTACTTAACACCTAGATTTTAGCTGTAAAATACACGTTCTAAAATTCTAATCTACCGCACATTTCGCGCAGTCCTAAGCCATTCTTGAATCACTGCTTTTTCGAGCGTTAATAGCCGAGTTACCTACGTTTAATTTTAAAAATACGTTAAATGTTTCCAAATTGTTGGAATTTGACTGTGTAACAGATACGGTATCCTTTGGGAAGTGTGTGGAGGAGGGAGGCTGGAGGACATGGATCGACCGCAGGAGTGCTTTTAATACCAATTGCGAAACTTTGTTTGATAAGGAAGCACGTATCGGGTGCATGTAGATTGTAGATTTATAGATTTTGATTGGTAAGCATTATCAGCGATTTCGTTTGATTTTTTGTGCTGAGTTGCTGATTCTCTTTGTTTATTATGACTATCTGGATTATTGCTTGTGTAAACAAACATAATCATTGTTTTTTCTTTGGTTGATGTTCGAACCGTTTGAATTTATCATTATTTGCAAGTCTAGAATTAGATTAAACATGACATTTTATGAATACTTATGATATGAATTGAGCTAATTATAGAGTCATTTTCAAGACTGATGAGGGAGAGGCTGAGAATTGGGCGTTTTAAAAGTTTATCCCACTTCTCCTTAGAGTAAATTTTTTGAAATTTTCAAATCCAGAAAACAAAAAACCAGATCAGTTTATCTGAAACATTCCTGTCAATCAATTTTTCATTAAAAATTTTTAGTCTCGTTGGAAATATTAACGAGTACCTATCTCTATTTTTATTTTTATTTTTTTTTTGTAGATATTGCTCACTGCCTATAAATTTCTGAAAATTTGCTGAAAAATTGATCTCAATAAGTCGTGCGTAATTCTTGATTTCTTGACAGTTTAGAAGCACAAAGAGTCGAATTTTTTGATTTTTATGATTTCTATTCAAAAATTGAGTTTTTTTCTGAAATCGGTATGAGTTACAATTTTTCGTCATTTTGAAGATTGTGCTATTTTTTTCTGCAGACAGTTTGATGATTTTTGTTATTTTTTCAATGAAAAATTGTTCGTTTTTTTTCCTGAACTCGGCTTGGTTCATTCATTTTTTTTGAAAATTGCTTTCAATGTAGGCAAATTAGCCAAAAAAAATAAAAAAACATTTCTGGCCAGCAGAGGTTTTATTTCAGAGAACTGCCGAAATTGGTTCCCTGAGTAAGCTTGAATAGTTACACCCTCCCCCCCACATCCCTTCTAATTTTTTAATAAGGTTTCTACCCCTGAAAACGATTTTTCGCATTCATTTCTTCCAATCGATTTGGCAGGTTAAAAATAGGGTATATATCAATTATCAACTTTTTTTGGTGATAGATCAAATTTTGATGTTTTACAAGGTATGGATTGATTTTAAGATTAAAAAAATTCGTCAAAATTCGAGAAATGCACTCCAGCTTCCGAAATTTTGGATATGAGATTCTTTTTTTATGTACTTTCGATTTTTTTTTCTTTGGGCTTAAAAATTCGCTTTGAGCTGGCCTGGGATACTTCCAGTGATTTTTGTTGTACACGAATTTCTACTTTTTGTGTAAAAAATCATTTTTCGCGACCATTGAGATGAGAATCATTTAAAAACGTGATGGTAGGTATAAAATCATACAAAACTGTAGGTTTTCGGCATGAAAATATTAACTCCCCCTTCCCATGGGCCTACCCCTACTTTACTCATTTGCTTTAATTTAGCAGTAGCAATATGATTGAGGAAGAGAATGAGATGTGACTAGATAGAAAGGAATTTCACACCTCTTGGAATTTTTTCATACTTTCAAAGTGACAAAAATTGGTCAAATATCCAAAAATAAAAAAACAAAAACTGATGAAAAGCATCAATTTTAAAGAATAAAACTGATTAATTGGCCATTTTTAAAAATATTTGTCCGAGTTTCACGACTTGAAAAAATCTGAAAAAATTCCGAAATGAGTAAAATACATTGAAAAATTTCAGAAAAAAATTATTTTTCTGTCCGCCCCAAAATTGTATCCTCCAGGAAGATTTAAAAATTTTCAAAGTGAAATTCAAGGCTATTAAAGTGGTTGAAAAATTTGAAAATTTTTCAGGACACTCCCCTCTAGTATCCCTGCCTACGTACCAATAAACTTGCGGAAATGGAGTTTTCAACTTCGAAATCACGTATTTTGGAGGCCTCAACTAACCAGGAGTGAGATGAAATTTTGTTCATGCCCTCTTGAAATTATTTTCCACCTAGAAAAATCAAATTGCATAACAATTTTTATCAAGCAAGGTGATTTTCTGGGGTCTAAACGAGGACTCAGGAAATTTTAAAACAGAACTCTGAACAGAATTTTTAAACCCAAAATTTTTACTAAAAATTTGAACCAAAATTTTCACTAAAAATTTGAACCGAAATTTTCACTAAAAATTTGAACCGAAATTTTCACTAAAAATTTGAACCAAAATTCTAAATAAAAATTCGAACCATAATTTTCACTAAAAATTTGATTTGAACCAAAATTTTGATCAAAAATTTAAACCAAAATTTTGAGCAAAAATTTGAACTAAAATTTTCGCTAAAAATTCAAACTAAAATTTTCACTACAAATTTAAACCAACTTTTTCAATTAAAAATTTATTATCGAAATTCCGAAAAAAAAAAATATTGAACAGAATACCGATAGAATTTCTGAACTAAATTCCAAAAAAACAGGCTAAATAACTCTTTCTACACCAGAGCCTTGAACTCAAAATTTTTTTTGAAAAAATACCAATTTTTATCGAAAGAAAACAAAAATCCAGCCTTAATTTTCTGACTCTTATAAATTACGCTGCAATCACTCGGAGTTCAGTAATTAGTATGGTCATTTCCCAAGCAAGAAATTCAAAAACACAGTAGGTAGCTAGGTACTTAGACTTACCTTTTCAGAACTAAAAACAACTTTTCCTTCAATCTCGAAGTAGGCAATATGTTTGCATGCAGCGTTTCGTTTTTCTCGACGAATCCATCTGCTGGCGCTAGATTATCAAATCGAGTCAAATTCAGACCACCCTGTTTATAACTATCATGGCAGGCATGACTTATCTTTTTACCAGGATCTGTACGTCACAAATATGCACGTACGAGTATCTTAGCACCCCGAATCTAATTCGCTGCACAGCATACCGATTAGAAATTAAGATATATTTTTCAAGCGACGAAATGAAATTGTGGAAAAGTCTCAAAAGATAATTTTCTCTTTACTTTTTAGTAAAATAAGGATACAGGATAAGGGATAAATTTCGCTGTCAGATCATCAGTCCCCGTCAGTTAAAATGATAGATTTATAATACAGAAATGGAGGAAATTTAAATTATTGTGGAAACACGAGGCAACCTATACTCTCCATTTCCATGCGTGCTTTTATCTTATTTCGCAAGATTTTCGAAATGATAATTAAAGAGAATGGAGCCACCCCTGGTTAACCGGATGTTATTACCATGTTCCGAAATTTGTCGGAAGAATTAATTAACTCAGACGATTTAACTTGGCCTCATTTCTATACTAGGTACTGTATTAGAATCTCTCCATATCTTTGGCCATATTATACTCGAACCGACATACACATACAAAATGCTAGAAGCAAATATTCGCCAACACTGTTTAATGAAATTTCAAAATTATAAATAACCTTTGCCATACTCGTACATAGTATATTATGATTAAAAGTAATTTGCTCTGCGGTACGAGTATTTTTTTGCCTCATTTAGCTCACCCTGGCTTTCGAATGGTCCGAAATTTCGGCGGTTATTTTTTTTTCTTTAAATAACGCCGAACCTGGGTTATAATTTTCACCCTCGTAAAAAGTATAATATATACTGGTGGTCTTCTCGTCGTATATTTCATATACGTATAAAGCCAGCAGAGTCTACGACGAACGCGATAATATGAGCTTTACTTTGCGTCGTGGTACGATTTTCAGTTTGGTAATATACGTATGTATCTTTCTTGTACCTTGTGAAATGGAAAACTTTCGTGTTTTTCCCAACTTTTACAAGAATAACTACTTTTTAAAACATTTTCTAATTCTACGCATAAACTTTTTATTATATTACAAATATGGATTTACCGAGACGTGAACTTTTTTCCTCTCTTATTCGACATTGTTTGCGAGGTTTTTGGACTCGGGAGCTGAAACGAGTTACATATGTACCTACGTGGTTCGTATATTATCTCGGAGAACTTATAGAATTACAGATATATTCGCAAATTGTAATTTAATAGAAAGTACGCGGTATTAAGTTTTTATTAATCAATGTCTTCGTGTATAATACAATTTGCCAAGTTTCACGTCTTAAATTAATAATCCGACGTATTTATTTTGAACCCTGGATCCGTCTCTTTCGTTCCATGTATCGTTAAGAACTCGAGTATATACGGATGGGAGTGTTGTATTTGTAATTTGTCAACTGCTTTATGAAAACAGATACTCGTTTAGACACTTCTACCTAGCAACGTTTTTATTTCGAGGATAAATTAAGTTTTTCGATTCGGTATAGTGTTTCTTGGCTTGGTGAAAGGTTTGTAATGAGAAAAATTCTGGCGGATTTTATCATCTTTTTAGATTTGATAGATGTAGGCTAGGTACCTGTGGGTGTCGTATGTCGTATTTTTAAAGGTGATTGTTTCATGTGTGGAACAAGTTGGATGTAAGTTTTGGTATTTTTCTTTTGAGTGCGATTTGTTTTGTATGTGCGGAGGGATGGTCTGGTTCAATTAGTTGATGAGGAGAGTAAAGGCCTGCGCTGTGAGGGATTGAAACGTGACAGATTTTTAGATATTTTTTCGATGATTTTATTAATATTAGGTATTTTTTATGGAGAATTTTTGAATGGATTTTTTTGTTGGTTTTATTGAAATGTCGGGTCGTGAGGTGGGTTTTATACTGAAGTGAGATAGGTAATTTTTATGGAATGTCAGAATGTGCTGGTGGTATAACATTTGGTTGGATTTTTATAGAATATTTTGGATTATTCGATGATTTTGTCGAAAAAGAAAATTTATTTGACATTAATTTTAGCTATTTGAAAAATTTTGTAGTTTCATTTTCGTTTAAATGATAGAAAATGAGCAATGTTTTGAAAACTGTATGAATTTTCTTTTTGTGTGTATTTTTTCTGCCCAATTCAAATATTGAAGGAGCTGAAATCGTATGAATTGAGTTTTTTTTAGAGATATTTCATTGGGAGAGGATGAGAGGGGAAGGTGACATCTCTCAAAAAATTTGGTACATAGCTAAATATTTCACTTTCGACTCAGTTATTACCTCTGCCCAATTTTCTTGGAAATCTGACTTTATTTTTTTACTAAAAAAGTTGGAAAAACACCCAAAAAAAACAACAAAAAATTTCCAGAAATTATTCAAGTACAGATACTGGGATCCAAAGATATCTCCAGTGACTACTTTCCACCTTCAGCCTCATTTTTAATGATACTTTAGGTGAAATTTTTTAGATACTCACCCAATAATTCATGTTTAAAAATTCTATTGGAAAAAACATTTTCTAAATTCTAGAAAAAAAATTTATAATGCATGTGACTTCATTAGGGGGGGGGGAGGGGTAAAGATAAGATATGATGATGAGAAATCATTGCCTTTGGCTTCGTTAATTTTTTTTGGATAAAAATATTTTTACAGTCCATGACCATTTCGAAGGAAAAAATTCAAAAATAATTTTATTTAATTTGAATTGGAAATTTGATTCGATATTTTTTTGTAAGCCTAAGAAAGTATTATTTTGGCCCAGAAGACCCAAAAAGTGAATAGAGTCATCCCCCAAAAAACAATTTATAAAATCTTAGCCTTATTACAAAGTACCCATTGGAAAAAAATTAGCTAAGATTAGGTATCAATGACATTTTTGGGGGAAAACATTCAACCTGTAGCGTCGGAAAGTAAAGTAGAAGAGGTGCATTGTACCCTCCCCGCCCCATCCTATGAGATGGGCATTTTTAAAGCATAAAAAGAAAAAATTTTTAGGGCACTAAAAACTTGATTTTTTCAAAGTTTTACCCTCTCTTTGCTCGGGCATGAGCATAATGTACAATAATATGAATTATTTAAGGCAACAGAAAAATGCTTCTTTTTGCCCCCTCTCCCTCCACAAAAATTCTTCTGATGTTCTCAGCCTTGATACATCCTCCCAAAAAAAGCTTCAACATCACTGTATTCAACAGCAAAGTTCAATTTATATTTTCAAATAAAAATCCGATTTTAAAAATGGATGGAATTTTAATAGGTACTGTTTGATAACTGAATTAATTTTATTCTCATGGCTTAGAGATATGTGACCCTGCCGGAAAGAAGGGACCATGTGTAAAAAAAAAACGATGTCTTTATTTTTATGGGTTTGGTCCAGATTTAGTGTCATTTGGACCAAAAACGTGAAAAATGAGACATCAATTTTTTTTACACAAGGTCCCTTCTATCTGGCACGGGTCACATATGCATAATTCAAAAAATTGAAATAATCTAAAAATTATTCGAGATTGAGGAAACGCGAAAAATTTTTGGATTTTCGTTACCTATCTACCTTGAATTGGCCTAAACCTTTCAATTTTGATGTTAAACAATTTGAGAATCATTGAAACATCAAAATGTTTCAATGATTGGCCAGAGAAGAACTGCGACATGGTTCATTTAAAAGTGAAAAGAGGAATAAAAATTGAAAAAAGATTCCAATTTGGTAAAACATTTTCATCTTAAAATACA
The DNA here is from genome assembly GCA_038380155.1 of Pseudococcus jackbeardsleyi. Lineage (NCBI taxonomy): Eukaryota > Metazoa > Arthropoda > Insecta > Hemiptera > Pseudococcidae > Pseudococcus > Pseudococcus jackbeardsleyi. The sequence goes on from CM076242.1 coordinate 39,754,510, forward strand.
AATCATTCGAATTTTTTGAAAAATTAGGGTTCTGGCCATTTCTGCAAATGTTTCTATTTAAACTCATTTCTCTCTTCTGAAAAATAAAAAACACATTTTTTCGTTTCTAGAGGTACCTACAAGCAATGCAAATTTACAATACCGTAATATTCAACAAAAATAATGGAAAATCTTATTTTCGGGCATATTTGACGCCCATTTCTCTTCAAGAAATAACAACTCTTTTCTTATTATTTACAACTGTTTAAAAAATTTCAATTTTCACACTTAAAAAAATTCAAATTTAAAATTTTGGAAATTTAAAAAAAATTGATAGTAGCACATTACAGAGTTTTGGATTCGAATCAAAAAATCATTGAATTCGAATTTTGCCCAACTTGAGATTCGAAAGGGTAAAAATTTATCAAAAAAAAAGTTTTTATAAAATTGATCAACACTGCATCTTCCTCTATGTGATTTACAGATAGTTTGTGTATGGTATTGGCAGTTTGGCATGGCCCCTCAAAGATCTAAATGTAGGCAACCCTTCGTTCAGATCAATGTAACACGAGGAGAAAGAATTCCTTTTCAATTAACAATCTTTTTGAACTACATTTTTTCGTCCAGATGAAATGAAAAATAAATTCAGAATATCAAAAAAGGAAATTTTTGATACATTGCTTTATAATATTGAAAAAGTTTGAATTTAAATTGTTCCCTCCCTCCCACTCCCCCCCCCCCAAAAAAAATACTATACATAAATGGATCTATGTACTTACGAAACTCTTTTCTGGATCATTTTTCATTTTTTTCTTTTGCTTTCACTCAGTACCATCTTGTAATTTAGTTTGACTACACACCCCCTTCCCCAGGTAAAAAAATTTGATAACTTTTTTTAATCTTACCAATCCACAAAAAATACTTTTTTAATATTTTTTCAAAAAAAATGACTGCTTTGTTCAATACTAAATTCCAAAAAAATGAAATAAAAAAAATCAAGTCTCTGCAATCTGCAAGGCAAGGCGAATGATAACCCATATCATAGTAAAATCCCACACTTTCGAACCGCTGACTAACCAAACCAAACAAGGACGTCCTGTAAATATATATTCAGGTGGATGAATGAAAATATCCCAGCATAATTTAATAACCCTTCTAATTACAGACCTTTTCGCCTTTTTGCCAAATACTCGGATGATATATAGCTTCAGTACGTAACATGAAGATACGATACACGTCATAAAATAATTTTTAACACTCGACCACAACACGTCGTTATGTTACACGAATCAAATCACAAAAGGTCGTATTCTTATCAAAGAAGGAAAAAAATTTTCAGAATCTCCATATAAAGATTTTAAGAACCTTTCAATCGAAAAATATGTGGGTCTGGACATAGAAATCACTCTAAAAAAGTCAAAAATTGATTTTTAAGTTGATAGGTCAGGAGGAGTATAATCAAGGGAAAATATTCCAACTCAAAAACCAATTTTTCACCCTCCAAGAGGGTTTCTATACTCAGATTTCAGACTCACATATTTTTTTCAAAACTGTGACACAGGACGCACATTTTTTACTGTGTCAGATCGTCAGCACATAGTCATACGTATCAACCATACCCACCTCTTCTCACAACAAAATACACCGTTTCACGGAGCAAAAAGGATTCTCGCATCTTCGTTGCATATTCATCGGAATAAAGCCATCTCTGAATTTTCCAATTTAAATGTTGATAAGAATTACTAATTTTTAACGCAGCATTCGTGGTACCGGCGATAGCGAAATTTTAATTTTAGTTTTATATAAAGATTTCTCGGCGAATTATTAGCGCCAAAGAGTGAAATGAAATTAATACGCAAAGACGCAGGCCGACGCTATAGTGTAAGTTGGGAAATTATAAGCAGTGAGAATTCAGAACTAGAGGGATTATTAAACTTCTACATCGTTAATTACGAGCGTTTTACATTACGACGGATAACAATCAATCTAGCACACTTATAAACGACAGTCCTAATGAAATAAACCCCCAATGGGTGAATAGTTTACTGCATTAACAGCCCAAACTACCTAAAATGATTAGAATATAGTAGCGTTTCCCTTTTAATTGTGAAAGATTTATTTTCAACTGATATTCATTACCGATGTATTACCGAATATTTTGAATGAAGCACCTTGCCATATTTCATTGGCGGAATCAAGTGTCGAAAAAAAAGGGATAATTTAATATTTTTTTCGGTAAATGAGTTCTCTTTTAATTTGCAGCGAAGTAATATCAACGAAATGAAATCGAATGGTGAGGTTTTTTCCATTCGCTCAACGGTGTAGAGTCCTCGAGGTTAAGCGTTTTTAGATGAATTTCATGACATCTAGGTATTTTCTCGGTAAATTGTCTACGGAGAGGATCGATGTTATATGTGGTGTAATTTGCTTTCTCAATTCTCCGCCTTTACGATTCCAGAGTACAGGACTTATTCTGTTTACTTTTTCAACCGAACAGACGGTACGTTATGGCGGTTTTGTCTGTTTACAAGGTGTAAATTTTTCCTCGAGTGAAAACTGTAGGAGGGTTTTAAAAGAATCAATTGGAGTAAAAGAGATGTTTAAAATATCTCTGGGGGTTTTCCAAAGGAAAAAAATGGATTGAGATAGATGATCGATGCTTTCTCGTTTTGTGGCAATTTTCAAAAAATGGCAATTTTTATCCATCTACAAAAAATCGAGTTCTTACTGAAATTCCAAAATACAAGAATTACTTGTTTAATGAGACGATTTTTCAGAAATCGATGAGTAAATGATCGGAACAACATGAGGAGACCGATTTTTAAAATTTTGGTCTTTTCGAAAAATTTGAAAGTTGGTCTGAGTGTCGAAGAACGATTTGAATAGCTAAAAATGTAAAAAATTGAATAATGATTAAAATTTCAGGAAAATATTGCAATTCAGACATTTTTATTTCGAAAATAAGTAATTATAGAACTGAAATTCAACGAATCGTCTTAAATTTTGTAATTTTTTGAAATGTGGCCTATTGCAAAGAAAACCAGGTCAAGATCCAAAAATTGAAAAATAATGTTTTGAAGGTACTTTAATTCCTGCTGAATTTATAGTGGTAGTGTTGAAAACGTTCGTGAACGATTCATTACATTATTGATAAAGAGTCATATTTTTAAGGAAACGAAAAAAATTCTTCAAAAATTCATTTTTTGGTATGTGGGGAGGGGGGATATCTCATAAAAACTCTATGTACCAATTTTCAGCTCAATCCAGTCAATTTTTGATGAGTTATGGCAGTTTTTATAATTTTGAGAATCAAAAAATCAGCTCATAATGCATTTTTAGAAAATTTTCCAATTTCATTGAAATAAGTTTGTAAATTAAGCATTTCTTATGCTACAAAAAAATCTTCATTACATGTTCAAATTTTAAAGAATTTTTCGTTTTTTAAATTTTCAAAAAAATTTCATTTCTCGAATTTTTCAACAGTTTTTTATTTTTCTCAAATTTTAGAAAATCCTCAATTTTTCCAGATTTTTAGAATTCTTTACATTTACATTTTCAGAAAATTTTCAATTTTTCACATTTTCTTTATATTTAGCATACTTAGGTAAACAATTTCTAATTGAGGCGGCCTAATGAATTTTATTTCCTTGAAAGATGGAAAACAGTTGGCTCACCATTTTGAAATATCTTTGATTTTTTCCAATAGTTGACTTTTATAAAGGCTTTTTTTTTAAAAATGTGTACACTGTACAGTGGCTGGAGAACGATGATATGTCATTCTACACAATTTCACATTGTTTTCCCGCCAAAAAATTCAAAATTGGAAAAAATTGGGTAAATTTTATTTTTGGCTGGTAACACTGATTTTTAAAAAACCTGAATTCTTTAGGACCAAGTCCACAAAAATATTTTTGAAGGAAATGTCCCTTTCAAAAATTACTTCTCAACTCTAAAATCTCCCCCCCCCCACCACCAAAAAAATCATAATCTGCCAATTCATTTCTGAAAATCCCCTTCTACCCCCACCCATTGAATTTTTTTAAAAACTTTAGATCCGCTACGCCTGATCCAATTGTGCGAGTATTTTCCCTTCCCAACTTAAAAATATGTAATTTAAATCCAACAAAAGTGATTTTTTCGTATTTTTCCTCAAAATTAGGTCAACTGATTTTACGTATTAAATTTTTACTCTTCAAAATTTTTTTTTGATGTTTGAAAATCAAATTTTTAATTGCTTTGGTTTGAAAAAGATTGTTTTACTGCATCTCGAATTTGAAATTTTTAAAAATTTTCTACCTCGCAGCAACAAAGTTTTATTTACAATTTTTTTTTTTTGGAATTTTTAGCTTTCGTTCCGTTTGAGGTAAATAAACAATTTAGTAAGTTTTTCAACTCCAATGAAACTTATAAAAGGTTTGAAAAAAATGTCAAATTTGGAATAAGCAATAAAAGTTGAATGAGTGGAGGAAAGAGTCGAAAACTCAGTTCGACTTGAAAATTTCTGCCATCCATCCCCTCCCCCCTCCCTTCCAAAAAAAGTTCATTTTCTTGCCTAGGAAAATTGTTGCTTTTTTTATGGAAAAAAAATTCCAAGTTTTGGAAGATTGTAAAGTTTTTGGTGAGTGAACCAATCATTGAAAAATTGTTCAACTTCAGAATTTTTTTTTTTTAGAAAATCAGTTAGAATCCATCAAGAAATTTTTTAAAAAGTTGAAAATCGATCTTTTATTTTAACTTTTTCTGGTAGAAAAAAACATTCAAGTTGCATAAATAATAGTTGCCTATAAGTTTTTGGTTTTGTTGCATTATTATTACAATTTATTAATAACCTAGCATTTTCTTTTTTCAGGTTGACGAAATTCGTATATCGAGCGATTTTGAAATTTTAACCAGGTGGAATATTGGGAAAAATCACAACACCTGATTCTTGCCGATGAATTTCTCAGTTTTTTAATGTCAGCATGTAAAACGTGAGTTTTCATTTTCATCACTTATTATTATAGAATTAGTAAATGACTTGGTATTCCAAGTAGGAGGGCTATTTATTAAAAAAGAAAAAAAATTGAATGAAACTACCGCAGCAGAAAAAATGATACACGCTATAAACTTTCGTACCAAAATTGTGAAAGTTTCCTGCACCATCATTGATTCCTATAGCTTCACGCATCAATGAGCTAAAATAATCGATTAAGTTGAATAATTATCCTCGAGTTTCTTGAATATGCTGTCACAACACAAAAAAGCTCACCCTAAATGCTCAAGACAGCGATACACAATTATTAGATAAAATGATTGGCAATTTTTATCACTTCGCAGTAAAGCTGCACACATCAGAATACTCTCACATCCAACATTTATACGTACAAAATAAACAAAATTAGAGTGTAAAAAAGACATAACGTTATTTTACGCGTACTTTACGACACTACAGGTGCACCCTAAATGGCACGTACCCCTGAAACTTCATTCTTCGGAGGTATATGTAGTAGGTCTAGGTACTATATGTAAATCTACCCATCCATTTACGAGAGATACGATGTAAAAACAATTAATACACGTGATTTTCTCTTCGTCGTATAAGCGAAATACTGGTGCTTATGATGGTGAAATTTTGAAGGAAAATTTCATCTTTGTGAAGGAAAATTTGCTACGTAACGATCATCTTTGAAAAATTTTACCCGGAGTAGTTGCTGTGAGTATAGATAATTGAAGAACGTTACTTTAACGATTCAAATTTACCGGTAATGTTTCTTTAATGAAGCAGGCTTATGTTGGAACATGTTAATGCCATCATTATTACAACACTTATAACTTCGGTTTACGTTATGTAGAAGATAGTATGTTTAAGTATTCGAGCCTATACCCAATACAGGCATGGTAGAAAACTCGTCGTGTTAGGAATACTGTATTTCCTACTTACCTATAGGTATGATATTTTTCTGCTGGTTTGATTTTAAAATGGTTCTGAGGAAGGGATTTCATTATTTGTTGAAAAAATATTATTTTTCAAGAGCCAAATAATTTTTTCTGGAAATTTTTAATGATTTATAATTGCTCTTTTTTGTAAAACTTGCGCATTATGGGTGTGAAAAAAAATCAAATAAAATTAACAGAATCTCATCTAGATAATGTATAGTCACGTATAAAGTACCTATGTAATATTTACTTAATTCTAAAAAATTTTAAAGTTCAAAAAGTCCAGTCTGAACCAATTTTTTCAAAATCTTCTCTTTTGTAATCAATTTCTGATGTAATGTTGAATTTTTGATCAAAAAAGGGGGGATCACGATTACAAAAAAAACAAAACAAAGAAACGAGCTATTTTTAGAGATAAAACAACATGAAAAATCGAATACATTCTTTTCAAAAAAAATATACATGTTATAATGAAACAAAAAACAACTAAATATTTTTACAAAAAAATTGAAATCAAATCAGTTTTACTTACTTACTTATTTTCAGAAAAAATTTAAAAACACAACAACATAAAACATACATTTTTAGGGGAAAAAAATGGCTCATGTAAAGTAAAAAACAAGTAAATTATTTCCATAACATATGCGATGGAAAAAATGAATACAAAATTTTTAGAAAAATATCAAAAAAACAACTTTTAAAAACAAATAAACTGTTTGAAAAAAAAAAAACAAATAAAATGGAGCCATTATCAGGATTCAGTGAAAACTTGACGCAAAACAAATTTTAAAACAAATTGAAGAAAATTAAACTCTTTAGAAGAAAAAGAACTCTGAACCTGAACCCATATTCATCCAACACCTTCTCTTCCTGTGCTCATACCGTGAAACAAGAAAGCCAGAAACTCAATTTTGAAAACATCGCAACCTTTCCAGACTCTAACATATAAAATGTATCTACAACTAAAAAAAAAAAAATTAAAACTTGGTTCATCACTAAATCTAGACCTCTTTCAGTCGCACTAGGGTTGAAAATCTTGGAAATTATACACGCTCAGTAGGTACCTATCATAAAATTTAAAAAAGGGCTTATTGTAAAAAAAAAAAAAGAAATTCGTTATTTCGGTGAGAAAATAAAAAAATTAGGCACCCATTTTTAGAAAACAAAACAAAAAAAAATGTAAAAACTTAAGCTAAGTACTTTCAGGAGAAAATGGAATCAAGGTTTCATTGCCTACATGTTTTCAGAAAAAAAAAAATTAAAAAATTCTTTGAAAAATAAAATAGAAAATTAAACTGGGTATTTTCAAAGATTGAAAACGAAAAAAAAGGCGATTAAGTACCCATTTTAAAAAATCAAATGGAACAAACCATTTTTGGAGAGGAAAATATCCAAAAAAAATATAAAGATTTTTCAAGAAAAAAAAATGCACAATCTTTATATTTTTAGAAATGAAGATCAAAAATGACCCCTCCTGAAAAAGAAAAACAAAAATTTGGCCATTTTCAAGCCAAAAAAAGACATCAGAAAGCTATTGGAAAATAATCCAGACCAAGTGTCTTCAAAAAAAAATTGAAAAATTGACCAATTTTCAAGGGGGGAGGGGAGGGGACACAAATTTTCTTTTAAAAAAAAACTATCTTTACCAAGGTATGTAGTCACATTTTATAAGTATACTTTTTTCGCACCTCTTCCTCCCTCAATTTCAGATACCATGAATTTGGGATGATTTTTCATTCTAATATTCATTCCAAGTTTTTTTTTCGATTTTTTAGGGCTAGGATGAATTTTTATTTCAATTTATTTATTATCTCGTGGCTTGTTTGATTTTTTGAGGCTGGAATGATTTTGGGATTTTCCATTCCAATATTCACTCCAAGCTTTTTTGATTTTTGGAGTCTGGGATCAGTTTTCATCCCAATATTCATTCCAAGCTTTTTTTCGATTTTTAGGGCTGGGATGAATTTTCATTTCAATAATTCCATGGCTTTTTCCGGTTTTTTTTTATTTTTTTTTTTTAGGAAGGGATTAATTTGGGATGAATTTCCATCCCAACAATCATCCTAAGTTTTTTTTTTTCGATTTTTTAGGACTGGAATGAATTTTGGAATGAATTTTCAGCCCTGATTGACATCTCATGGTTTGTTCAATTTTTTGAGAGATTGAGACTGAGATGAATTTTGGAGGATTTTTGATTTAAAAATTCATCTCAAGCCTATTTTGATGTTTTGAAGCGTGGATGAATTTAGTTTTGGAATGATTTTTCATCCGAATATTTATTGGGATGATGTTGGGATGAATTTAGATATTTCTGAAAATCTTGAAAGGGGGTACCTACTTACCTGTTGAGAATTTCATAGAAATTTGTTACTGAAAATACTGCGATTGAATTTCTGCAAACAAATAATTTGCAGATTTACATACTTCTCTTTATATTTTTGTAGACTGCAACAATTTTAAGTACTTTGTTTTTGGCACAATTACAGCAGAAAGGAAAATTTTGCCAAAATTCAAGCTAATAATAATTGTACCTTTTACAAAGAACTATTTAGTAAATTTTTCAAAACACCGAGAAAATTTCCCGTAGGTATTAATTTCCTCTTAATCTATAATCATTTTCAAAAAAAAAAAAAAAAAAAGGCATCATACGATACATCATTTTTTATACATGCCTAAAAAGCACTCCAACTAATAAAACTCATCCAAGACCAACCAATCGCATTAATCGATTTTATATCCGACATAGGTAGGTATACTTCGTTACACACCAAATCCTAACCTCCTATGAGAAAAAAAAACGCTTCTTAGATCCGGTATAATTCGTCCCATTAATATTTGTACAACGTTACAGCCAAAGCTAATTTTTTGGCTTTACTCCATGGTCGTAAAAACCTGACTTATCACCATCTATTACGTTAAATCTCGAACAACTTAGGAAATTAATACCTTTTGCGAGGCTATCCCTTCGTACATAATGATATTTAAAATCATATCGTATTACGTTTACGTGAGCTAATGTAAAAACCCTCCCTACGGATAAATTCATCAATTAGCTGACCATTCTTGTAGAATTTTTTTCTTACCGAATAAAAACCGTCCTGGAAAACCCGACTTGCGAAACTTTCATCGACCACAAAACTGCGTTTCGCTTTTCCACGGCGAACAAGTATAAAAAGTAAATTGTAACCACAAGGCGTAAGAAATGATATTAATGAAATGAGATAATACGAAGAAGGTACTCGGGCGAAACACTCTGTGACCCGGGAAAGCGCATAATTTGAAATTTATTAAATATCAAATCCGCACCGAATACAATCTAAAACAATTTTGCGGTAAAAAGCGCACGTACAATAAAATTATACCAGGGGTAGAAAATTTTTTCAAAGATAATGTCGTATTCACGCAACGTTGAGTTGTAATGAAACAAAACGACATGTAAAAATTACCATTATTTATGGATAAGGTAAAAATGCGGAAAATGCGAGTTATTTTCGACGCTGCGATTTTTACTTACACATTTCACACATTCGTCTCGCTGAAGAAATACCTTATGAAAAATTTACCTTCGTATCTGCACTCGGCGAAAAAAATACTGGTTTGTATAATTTTGACGAATCGCGAATTATTGCTGCACGATGGCCCTTCGTTTTACCAAAGCTCTGAAAGTTATAAAAAAGATACAGTTTTTGCAAAAAAAGAAAAAAGTTTTACGTCTTACGTTATCATCGAAATTATACGTTTATTGTAGCAACATAACATTCATTTTTTTTATCCGACCTCATATAAATCGGCAACATCCTTGCAAGTGGGTAATAAATTTTTGGGGCGTAAAAAAACTCAACTTTATGATATAGATGTCTTAAAAGAAAAAAAGTTTTAAATTTTTTAGGTTTTTTTTTTTCCTCTTTTAATAGGTTGAGCAGTAAAGTGGAAAATTTCTGTTTTACTGCTTAATAAATCTCGAGTGATACTCGTGTTCTTATGGATTATTGAATTTTCTTTATTGGTTTACTTACGTACGAATTTACATGCGATTTATCTAATTAAGTATTCGAGAAATATGTTTTACGAGCGAGATTCTCTTTCGAATGGACGATTAAATTGAACTTTTATTGATACGAAAAAGATGCTCCGAAAAGCTGTCAGTTGCCTTTCGTGCTCCCTCATCTCTTCTTGCTAGCGACCAACTGGCACTGAATTTTAAAAATTCAATTATTTTTTATCTGAGATGGGGTTTTCTTTGGGTTGGCTGGCTTGGAGGGAAGTTGGGAGAAGGAGGGAAAATTACACGAATTAAACTGGAAATCAGCTGTAGGGCATATGTGACCTTCCAAGAAAAAACCGACCTTCTGTCCGAAAAAAAATTGAAAAAAAAAGTGTCCCAATCAATCCAAAACCATGATTATCATTTGTTTTGGATTGATTGGGACATGGACACTTTTTTTTTCAATTTTTTTTTCGGACAGAATGTCGGTTTTTTCCTGGAAGGTCACATATGACATTCAGTATTTTACTTCAAGTCTTCCAGTGCTGCCTACTTTCTATGAACCAGTCAAAAGTGCCTAAAAATTTATGATTAAATTGAGAAAATCAAGACACTGAAAATCAGTCAAATCGTCAAATGCTACTGATTCCCCGGTTAATCAGCGTCATTTAAAATTACTGATTCGAATAGTGAATTTTGATTATTGAATCAGTAAATCGTTGAATGATTGAAGTAAGTAAAAATTTACTGATTGAAATCAGTGAATTTTCATTATTGAATCAGTAAAAAAATTCACTGATTGAATCAGTAAAAATTCACTGATTGAATCAGTAAAAATTCACTGATTGAATCAGTAAAAAATTCACTGATTGAATCAGTAAAACATTTACTGATTGAATCAGTAAAACATTTACTGATTGAATCAGTAAAACATTTACTGATTGAATCAGTAAAAAATTCACTGATTGAATCAGTAAAAAATTTACTGATTGAATCAATAAAGAATTTACTGATTAAATCAGTAAAAAATTTACCGATTAAATCAGTAAAAAATTCACCGATTGAATCAGTAAAAAAATTCACCGATTGAATCAGTAAAAAAAATCACCGAATGAATCAGTAAAAAAATCACCGATTGAATCAGTAAAAAAAATCACCGATTGAATCAGTAAAAAAATCACCGATTGAATCAGTAAAAAAAATCACCGATTGAATCAGTAAAAAATTCACTGATTGAATCAGTAATTAATTACTGATTGAAATGCTTGTATCAGTAAAATTTGATTTTTACTGATTCAGTAATGAAAATTCACGGATTGAATCATTAATTTTTTTTCACTGATTCCGACAGTGCAGTGACTCAATTTTGTCGATTGAAATCAGTGAATTTTGACTGATGGCTCATTCAATGTCAACTCGACCATTTTTTGACGTTAGGTCCACCGATTTTGCTCAAAATTTTTTTACGAGTTCCCCTCGATGACCTAATGAAGGAATTACCATTATTTTGATCCTAACTGCTCAGGGGGGGGGGAGGTGTCCTTGTAATTTTTTCGTATCATCGGGATTTTTATGTGAAACGGCTCAACTTTGAAGGCGTATAGGTCGAAGTGGGCTTGACGTAGAACAGATTTGTTTACGCAGTTTTGTAGAGAATTGAAAGGAGATTCGAATTTGATAATCACATTTCGAAAAGTTCAAAGTTGAACTTTTGGAATGAAAGTTCAACTTTCGTGATGAATACAACATACGCAGGCCCCCATTTAAAAATCTAAAAAAATTACAATGAGTAGTACTTTTTATGCCCTTTTCAACCTACGAATTTTCAAAATGAGATCTCAAGATTCCCTGGGGGTACCAGGGTCCTCAATTTTGACCAAAAATAAAAAAAAATGTAAAAACTCAAGAAACATGTCGATTTCTACTGATTCGAAGGCGCTGAGTACGAATATGTATTCAGTTTTTTCATCCGACTCCTCTGAGTCCCCCTATTGACCCCCCCCCCCCGAATAGGGTCAAAATTCAAAAAAAATGGAAAATTACGTGTGACCAGTCGTTTTTTAGGTTTTTGGGGTCGCTGATTTCGAATATGTGGTTATTTTTGCGATTCGATCCTTTGAGGCCCCCCAGCCCCCTCCCCATTTTGAGAAAAGCATGTAAGAAGTGAAAATATCGTTTGAGGTATCGATTTCTGCTGATTCGAAGGCGCTGAGTTCAAATATGTATTCAGTTTTTTCGTCCGACCCCTCTGGAACCTCTATCAGCCTCCCCGATGGGGTCAAAATTTAAAAAAAATGTAATTAGCCTTAGGAAGGCCAATTGATATTAGTTTTGACACACCTTTCGTACTATTGTTTTCTGTTCATTTGTAAGATAAATGGATGGGAGTACATATGATGAAACAATATTGTTCATTTTGATGTAAATTTCAACTTTACAGATACCTATTTTTCATCATACATTATAAAAAAAACCCTCTTCTTTATCCTCCCTTCAAATATCATATTATGTTCAAATATACCTAGATTTTTTTCAATAACCACCTTCGTAGGGATAAAATGACAAAAATTTCCCGTTAGGGAAATCAGGGCAGGGGTTTCAGGGAAGTTTATATTGTACAGAGGGTACGATATAAGGCGAAATGTTCAACTTAGCATAACAGCGACTGTGTTAAATAACACGTTGTTTTAAAACTTGATAACGACATTCTATTACAAGAAAATTTTATATATCATACTTTATATTCGCTATTATAATGGCGGGGCGATGTTTAGCTTTTTTTATACATAATTTATCGACGTTACGCGGCTAGAAAACAAATACGCGCCGCTAAGTTTAGTTTCGCAGGAGCGGCGTAAAGTCGTTATATTCGTTGGTTACATAAAAGAAAAACGCATTCTTTTCAAAGCTCATTTTCTTATTTTCACGTCGCATTCGGGCGTTTTTTTCCTCGTTTTAAATGCTTCGCCGACACCATGTTTGTAAATTTTCAAACGTATCGCGCTTTACTCGGCGACAGTTGTTTTATAGTGTCCCCTCCCCCCGGGCACCCCAAATGAATCGGTTTTTTAGCCGTTAAGTGAATTACTTTTTATGGCTCGCGCCAATTTGATCTCAATCTCTGCGCTTCAATAAAAGCTCCTGGCTGAGGCGTCTCTCAAAGCTCCGGGTGGGTGCTATTGTCGAATTCATCGCGTAAATTCGATCGATTATCAAACGAATAAAGTATTCACATCCCTTTTTCGTCGCATTGTTTTATACGCGCGGTGCCTTTTCTTATAATACGCGTACGCTATTGAATTATTAACGTCGCGAGTCGTTTCGCGCCCTCTCTATAAATTGATTCATTCGTTTTAAAAGAATTAATTCGGAAAATTCACCAATCCGGGAGGTTTCTTGGTATTTGAATAATTTAACCGGAGCTTTTTATATTCCAAAAGACGATAATTAAATGGTCGAATGCGGTGTGTGAGTATTTTAGTGTGTTGATTAAGTACCACATACCTACGAACGCCAACTTAATAATTTATTTTATTTATAAATGGTAATTCGTAATTTACTCGTACTCGTCGTAGATTATCGATTCTTTAGTCTATTTTCTACGATAAACAATTTTCGGAGAATTTTAATATTTGAAAATGTATTTTATAATACGCTCGAATAGTATGTAATTAGTTATGCAAACACATATTTATCATTTACAGTCAACAATGAGTTCTTAATTTGACCCAGTTTTTTAGGAAAGACTTCATGGTACCTATTTGTAACCTATTTGTAAAAAGTTGGATATTCTATAAAATTAAATTTATTTTCCTCGTAAATTCAAATCAAACCAAATTGGTCAGTTGTGTCCACTCATTTTCAGCAATGAATTCTATTGAGCTAACTAGAGCTAACTCAATGAGCACTAAAAAAATAAATCGAAAGCAACATAAAAAAAATCCAAAATTTCAGGTGCTGAAGTGCATTTCTCAAATTTTGACGAATTTTTGAAAATTTAAAAATACCTTATTGATCTAACCAACGAAAAAAGCTGAAATTTGTATCAACACTACTTTTGACCTTCCAAATCGATTGAAAGTGGTTTCAAGACGTTTCAAGGCCTGCAGAAAATCTTGGAATTTTTCAGCGTTGAAAAAATGCTGATAAAAATGGTTCATGGGTACAAAGTTCACCACCTATAACCGTTTATAATCAATATTGGTGACCTATTTCATTAATTAAAATAGAATTTTTCAAAATTTACCATTTTCGAGTTTAAATCCGCTTTCTTTGGCTGACAATTTTCTTGGAAAAAAATTCAATTTCTCGCCAAAAATATGAATTTAAACATAAAATTTAATTTGGGAATTCCGTTTTAATCGATCAATAGGTCGCCAAAATTCCAAAGATGGGGAAAAAATACAATTTTAATTTTTTTTGATGCACTAAAAAGTAAATAATTATAAATCAAAAAATTTGAATTGAAAAATGATTAAAAAATTGAATAAGAATTGAGATGAAAAAATACCAAAACAAAGTAAAATCTGCATGAAAGTCGAGAAATACTTTTACATACCGACTTTTTCTTTGAATATGATGTGAAATTGATGAAAATAAGTGAATTTTACGCAATTTTGACCTTTGAAAAGAAAAAATCTATTTTTTTCTAATATTTGGAATTTTTTAAATCGAGAATGCGAAAAAACATCAGCTCGGTTTTTTGATATGTTAATCAGAATGTAAAGTTGTATTTTGGAGAATTTTTTCAGATTGTTTGAAGGTGTCCCTGATAGGGAAATGTCATTTTTAAACTTTTACAGCTGATTTTTAGTAATAAAAAAATGTGGCAACACTGATTTTCAAAAAATTTTCAAAAAGCTCATCAAAGGCTCTACACAATGAAAAAAGTTTCAATTTTCCACTCATCATAGTTTTCGAGTTATCTTCGCTCAAAATTTACCATATCTAACTTTACCTCAAAACTTTGAATGCTCGTGGCTGCCCTCCAAAAAGACTTGGGGAGCTGCGGTTTGCGGCATTCGTCATCTTTCATCGAGGTCTACTCACATAAAAAAAAATCAGAAAAATCGCCGACCCCCCTTACCACTTTGCGAACGAACTGACACGACCCTAATCTGAACATGAGTAAGCGAAGAAGCTAAAATAATGCAAAAAATTGGTCTAAAAAAATAAAAGTAGGATTTTCAGCTAGTTTAATTTTACCTATTGAAATTGATTCGACTCTTAATTGATTAAAAAAATCTTGGAGGAATCTCCTGGGCCTGTATAAGTATTTCATATGTTTTTGATGCTTCATTATTTCTTTCGTATATTTTGAAATTAGGTCGGTACTCCTTTTTTAAAGGCGTCAACAAATTAATTACTTTGGTAGGTAATTAAAATGCTGATTGGCACAAAACAATTCTTATCTTGTTTAGAACGTATAAAAAAGAGTGAAAGATCAAAAAAAATTAAGGAGTACTGTTTTGAAAAAACTGAAAAATTCAAATAAAATCACTTAGGTACCTACCTGTCTAAATTAAAATAATATTCGTCATGAAAATAATTCGAATATCTAATCTGTTTTCTTTGAAGTTAAGAACGTTCCTTTTATTTGGACCCTAATGCCACTCAGGCCCGTAGCTACGGGGGGGCAAATGGGGGCAATGCCCCCCCTGGAACACTCATTTGCCCCCCCTGAAAAAATTTGTCAAAACCACCTTTATTTCACCGGTCAGGTGAATAATCAAATATGGGAAATGCTACCTCCAAGCATTCAACCGTTTGGTAATTTCAATCCATGTGCTCAAAATTTCAATCAGGATCTCATTTGTCAGCGTCAACATTTTTATAAATCCTCAAAATTTTTGATTAATTAGGTACTAAACAAGACAAAAACGTATTTTCATTTTTTACAATTTTTTGGCCCTTTAAAAACTCTCGAGATGAATTTCTTCAGATTTCCATCATAGCATGATTTTGACCAGAAATACTATGCCTACTAGGTGTGGGAGGCAAAATTTTCAAAATTCGCCCTTTTCGTGAAAAAAAGTCCAAAATTGGAAAATTAATCAGTAAGTGTCATTTGGTTCTTTGAAGGCAACGAATTGAATTAGATGAAAAAAAAAAACAAATCATAAATTTTAACGAAAATTCATTGAAAATCTCAAATTTTAAGCTTTTTGATTTTGACCATGCAGATTTCTCGTGACATGACGTCAGCAAGTGGGGTTCAAACAGTACATTGTACCTACCTCCTAAAATTCTGGCGGGGATACAAAGTTTTATTTGCACTCCTCCCCCTCATCACAATAGATAGGGATAAATAATGAAAAAATTATTTGTGGACATTAAAAATTCGATTTTTTCAAAACTTTGCCCTCGCTTCGCTCGGGCATGAATTAAATTCCAATTCTATGAATTAATTGAGGTGACGAAATGAAAAAATGTTCGAGTATTTTTAGTTTTAATTTTAATTTTGTACTCTTCTTTAAAAGAAGCCTCTGACGCGACACTATCGCCGCTGTTTAAAGGCATCAAAATTTGGGAATCAGAAGTGGTTTTTGTTACCTAGAATAACTTTTTACACAATTTTCAAAAAATTCTAACGGCAGTATCTGCCAACTGGATGTTGATTCCCATAATTTTCATTAAATTGGCGTTGTTCATTCAGTACGAAAAGTGGACCAAAAAATTTCAGAATCTATTCTTTTTAAATTTAAAAAAAATTCTCGTAGCTTGGGAGAAAATGTAAATTTTTGCGACATGGGGGGGGGTGTTGGTCCAACTAATTTGATGCATTTTTGTTGCCCTACCTGAGATTTCATTTGCCCCCCCTCGAAAACCATCTGGCTACGGGCCTGATGCCACTTTTTTCAATTTTCGTCCCATCTTATTACGTACCAACTTTAGAGCGAAAAATCATAAAAACCGATTATCTTATGATTTTGAACGAATAGGCCACTTCTCGAACACGATTTTACCCTGGGGAATAACAAAGCCTCTCCATTCCCCGCCACGTTCAGTTCCTCTTCCGCAGAATTCGTTAACTCGTCCTCCACACACCAAACCGAAGCACCGGAGACCGGACAAAACGATTTTCGCAACCCCATAATACGCGTCTCTAAATCGGCGAAGAGACGTTGACGTTCAAAAATTGAATACCTCAAAACCCCTATAATCCCCTTAGCAACAACCTCATAACATATCGACATGCATTCGAAAAGCTTTTCAAGAAATATCAAAGCCTAATAAAACGGCTAATAAAAAAGTCAAACTGCTCGACAAACTCGTAATAGAGCGCAGATTTAGGGATTTACAAAATGTAAAGTCATTTTCGCCATCATAAAAAGGTCGAATAAATATGCAAAATAAGCAGCTAATTCAAAATATAGAAACCTCCCGAAAAAGAGAGAAAAAAAGGATAACAGTAAACGGATTCGTAAAATTTGTAACTCGTAGATAAAAACGTATTTATTACCCGAATACGACGGATCATTTCGAGCTCTTTTGATAAACATTTACCCCGGCGAGATGATTTTATACATTTTTTTCTCTCGCTAGGCGGAAAATATCACGATATTTATGCGTAGTATTCGATTTTCTTCCTTTCTATCGGCGTTAAAATCTTGTAAAATGCATATCGAACCGACTTATTAATGTTTTCAGGCCGCTATAAACGTCAAAAGGGTACCCGGAACGTTTTAAAAAAAAATTTCTCCAGGAAAACCTTTCGTTAAGGGCATGAAATTGCTATCACAGCGAAAGAAGCGTCCAGCAAACGGTGTGTTGCAAAAATGACCCAGATGTGACTTGGATGAATTTTTGCTGTGTGGATAGTTGATGAAGAAAAATGCCTGTAATTTGGACCAAAATTGCTCAAAATTCAAAAAGTAATAAATTTTTGAAATCCTCTTGTGATGAACAATCGAATGGTTTTTTTATCGTTCGATTTCGAGCATTTGGCTGAAAGATGGATTTTTGCTGTGTGGATAGTTGATGAAGAGATATGACTGTAATTTGGACAAAAATTGCTCAAAATTCAAAAACTAATATACATTTTTTTAATCTTCTCGTCATGAACAATCGAATGGTTTTTTTATCGTTCAATTGCGAGCATTTGGCTGAAAGATGGATTTTTGCTGTGTGGATCGTTGATGAAGAAGAATGCCTGCAATTCGAACAAAAAGTGCTCAAAATTCAAAAACTAATACATTTTTGGAATCCTCTTGTGATGAACAATCGAATGGTTTTTTCATCGTTCAATTTCGAGTATTTGGCTGAAAGATGGATTTAAACATGGACATGTTTTTTCTCCTTGGGTGGGGGGGTCATTTTTTTACTGATTTTCTGCATTAATGAATTTTTCATTACTGATTTATTACTTACTGTGCTACAATTCTGACTACTTTTCAATGATTTTCGATCATTTTCACTAATTCGTAGATGAAAGAGTAAGTAGCAATGTTCAAGACTGGAGTCAAAAATCATCAGTAATGATATTTTTAGTCTTATAAGTACTCATTCTTAAAAACCAGTCAATTTTTTTTAATTTATCAGAAATTTCAAGAGTTGGCTGATCGATTGAATGATGTTAGGGGCGGAGGACGGGAGGAGTTTCACCTCATCGTTTCGAGTTCTAAACCTAAACACAACTTTTGCGCTAGAAATCGCCTTCAATTCAATTTTTGAAAAAGTTGTAAAACGATTGTCTCCCTCCCTTCCCCATTCATATGTTTATCCAAAACATAGCCAACGATAATTTACTCGATATTTTGAGCCTTTTTTGGAGGAAATTTGAAAACATAGATATCTCGTGGGTTTTTTTGTGAAAAATTCACTACTTTTCCTAAGTATACTCTTTTTTTACAAACTTTCTTCAATTTGAAACACCTCCTCCCCCATCCAAAAAAAGATCTCCCTTCCACTACCAGAAAAAAGATCAAATTTATTACAGAAAAAATTTAAATTGGAAAAAATATCCATTCCAAGGCGACAGTGCTACCAATTTCACAAAAATTCAAAAACTTATGTACTCGTTTTCTTAAAAAAAAAGTTTTGAAATTGAAAAAGGCATAATTTCGCATCTTTGGATTTTTCATTTTTTTCATTGCCTATCTTTTGAATTTACTACTTTCACCACCTTTTAAATACCTCGTCCAAAAAAGTGGTCAAATTTGGACATGATATTTTCAATTTTTGAAAATCAGAATTGCAGCACAGTATAATGGTAATCAGTGGCAATTATTAAAAAATCAGCAAAAATCCGATGAAAATCAAATAATTTTGCTGATATTGCCTGTCTGTGCTGCAATTGTGACTTTTTCTCAGTTATTTCACTGACTCGAAATGAAATAGTGGGTAAGACTGAAATGACTTTACTTCTGGAAAAATTAAAAATTTATTTGCACAGTCGATTTTTTTAGGACCCTTCAGAGGAGGCAGTCTTCAATTCAGTAAAAAGGCTTAAATTTTAAGCATCTGGCGTTATTTCGTCTCTGGATGATTATGAGAGCTCATATTGGCCAACTACTCATTATTTTGGAACACCTTTATTCGTAGGTACGTTTTCCCAAAAAAATTTCAATTTCTATGAAAAAATTCATCAAAACTCAAAAGTTCAACTTCATCCACGATAAATAATCTTTTTGATGTTTTCAATTCCCTCTTCATTATCCATTAAAATGAATCCTTTAGCTCGAGTAGCTTTCGTTTACAGCTTCTAAAAAATGAAAAAAATTAATTTCCTCGAAAAACTGTTTGCGGTAAAAGTAACTACTTAATTTCGCCAACAAAAATAAACCATAATATCTAATATCAATTTAGAATCTTTTTTTCTTTCCGTATAAACGAAAACCTTTAATTTAGAAAAATTGTTCGTTTAAAAAACTATACCCGAAGAATAACAATGAAACTTTTTTAATTACCTATCGTAAACTTTTTTCATTTAAAATTTTTTTAATAGTGTCTAAACAAATTGAACAATATTTTTGAAAAACGCCGACGCTTTGGTTAAAACCCGTCTACATATAGAACCAGTAAAAATAAATCTGGAAAAATTTTCATAATCGTTTTACTTTTTTCAATTTTTCCGCGCAGCTTATTCGTCGCGTAATAGCGGTAATAAAAAAATAATAATAAAAAAATCTAATAACAAAGAATAAAAGAAATAAGCGCCGGTTTGATTAGCGTAGACGATATTTGAGTGTAAGAAAACCCCCCCGAGAGCCAAGACCGAGACGACGGACGAAAGGGTGAAAATAGTTACGTCGGTAACGTAGCGTAATGGAATTTAATGAAGTCACCCTCCATTATCAAACAAGGACGAAATGAGTGCTCTTCTTATAGGTACCTACACAAAACGAGGGGCTGCATAGAGTAAACCATTGACCATTAAAAGACCTGTGTGCACCTCGCTGTTTCTATTACGTCGTAATACAGATAGAATTTATTATTAAAACGCCACCTCGCGCTTGCTGTAATATAGGTACCGGGCCACGTTGCAACTGCTACTAAAAGCTAGGTTTAGGTATTTACTTTTCACGTGAATTTCATTTTTTTTTACCCGGTTGGGTATAAGATGACGACCTCGGATCGAAAATCTCGATTATTTGACCAAGAGATGCAACCTTTGCGTTATCTTAAGGGGTTCAAAAATTACATGGTGCTTTGTATGTAGAGGTAGTGCCTACGTAAAATGTTTCAATTTTTTAGTACATAGGTACATACACTTTGTACAGACTAGCTCATTACATTTACAGTGTATTTTTTTTCTCAGCTTAGGAAAAAAAATTCAATATAGCCAATTTACTCGTGCACTATTCGAGTATACACAATAAAAGATAATATTGCGTTTTGAAATAGAAAAAAATTTACTCTTGGTATAACTTTTGTTGCGAAAAGAATGAAATACAAGGGAAAAATGAAAATTGATAAAACATACTTAGTTGCTGTAAAAGCCTCGGAAAATTTCCAGGCTACACAAACAGACAATCAAGCTGATTACAAGAGTGAAATAAAAATTGAGTTTATGAAAGACGAACATGCATAAAGTTTTGTGTTTCTTTTTACTCGAGTAAATTTCCAGCTGGAAAAAAAGAATACGTATTGTCGAAACAGTAAACCAAATTAATCTACGAGTGGAAATTCGAAAAAACTTTCAATTTGTGATCATATGAATGTGGTTTATAATCCCGAGGACAGAAGTATTCGTGAGGTGTATTTTTTTTTTTTTTGAGGGGAAAAATTAGATAGATTTACAAAATATGAGGTTGCGTTATTTTTTTGAATAGGTTGAAAAAATCGTCATTTTGAATTTTGAGTTTCCCAATAGGGAAATCTTCATTTTTTCGAAATTATCCTGAAAAGGTTTCCCTCTGTAATTTGGTCTTGGTAGGGAGTGGTCTTTCGAATCAAGTCTGGGGGTTTTTGGGCACTGGAAACTGGAAAGCTATCAATTTTAATCAGAAATCAGATAATATCAAAAAAATGAAGTAGAATGATCATTATTTTGTTGAATGAAAATTCTTTCGTGATTTTGTGAAAACCTCAACCTTATCCATTCTTCATAATTGAAAAAAAATTACGAAATTTTAAAAAATTGAGGAGGTTATGCAACGAAAAAATTAGGAAAAAATTATAACATGAGTTTCTTGGGTCCCTTGGAGGGGGGGGGAGTAATCTGGGCTTTTGGATTTTGTTTTTTGGCTGTTGGCTTTTGAATTCTGACGTCAAAATTTCCTCACATTCACATCAACTAATGATCTTCCCTCTCCCCTAAAATAATTATAATTGCGTTGAACAAATCTAGAACTTACCAAAATTAACTCTTTTAAAGTTTTTGTTACCGTTGAAATTGATTTTTCCAATCGATCTTGACTTTCAAAAATCAGTAAATTTTTCGAAACACTACTTGGTGAAATTTTCTGAATTTTGGGTTTTTACAACATTTTGGGTAAGATTTGAGTTTTAGAGTAATTTTCAGATTTTTCAGTCAATTTTCTTAGTACCTAACAATGAAAAAACATTGATGATTTTCGAAAGCTTAAATCCTCTTTTTGACAGGATCCATAATAATGAATTATGAAGAATTATTATACGACATGAAAAAAAATAACTTGCAAAAATACATGTTGAAAATAGGTATGTGCATAGCAAAAATAATAATTTTTTCAAAATTTCAGGGAAAAAAATCATAAAATTTCAGATAGGTACCCTTGATACAAATATATGAAAGGAAAAAGAGGCAGTAATGAATTCTGTAATTTCAAATCGAATATAATTTTCCCGTAGAGCAAAAAAACATTTGGAGTTGGAAGGAGAGGATTTTGAGCAAGACGCACAAAGATTTTGATTTTAAACATCATTTAAAATTTGAAACAGAATTCATTGCAGCAATTATGGTCGACTTCCATTTTGTGAAAATCTCTCAGTAGCCCCACTTTTATCAAATATGGCCGAAATATTTCCAACTTTCAAAAAGATGCTGACTTTTCTCTAATTTTTTTAGAAATTAAATATTAAAATCGCTCGTGCTTATGTATCTAGTCCTTATAGCCTTTTCCCTAGAAAAAAACATAATCAAAGTGTTTGAAAAACCAAAACCAAAACCGATGCTTTTAGAAAACCAAAACCCAAATCAAAATTTGTTTTGGTTTTGGCCTTTCTGAAATTTTAAGCCTTTTTATGGGTTAGGTTGGATTTTAAAGTGTTAAAGCAGTTGAAAATTTTGAAAAAAATCTCGGAAAAATTTTTATTTTATTTTGTTATTTACTGTACTTTGTTTACTTACCTATTATTGAATTGGGGGAAAAAACGTAGGTAGTTTTCATTTCTTTGAATTTTTCATATTTTACCTAAAACATACTTAATGCAATTTCGTGATTTTTTTTCAACGTTCAAAAAACCAAAATCAATTTTTGTTTACTTCCGATTTCTGCCATAAAATGTAATAGATAGTTGAAAATGTCGGAGGGAGGATGAAGGGGGAGGGGGAATTAAAAAAAAACATATTCTAATCATTTGGAATTCTTTTGGTTTTAAGGACTTAGTATGCTAGGTACTTTTTTGTTTCCAATCGAGAATGTATTTTTTTTTTAAATCAAAATGAAAAATAAACAATAAATTTTTGCGATTTTCACTCTTCCACCTAAAATGAAATTTCGTCAGTAGGAAGATGAATTGTTCTGACCTCAATTTGGTCATGTTTTTTGAAAACTTTATAAAAATAAGTACTTACCTATCTATGTTTTGTCTTGTAGGTACCTAAAGTTGGAAAAAAGGAATCAAAAAATGACCAAAAAACGACGAAAAACGTTTCAAAGCGTCCCAGTGTCTCAATCTGATCTTTAATTGAGATGAATTTTGATTTCTCGTTTTTTTTTAAACCAGGAATTTTTTGAATGGAACGTTGAATGCTTTTTGATCAAAAATAGAATAAGAAAAAGATCCATTTTGGATGCCCAATGGATATGATGAAACAAAAAAGTCTAACAATTTGCTTCCTCCCATGATCAAAAAATTGCATAATTTTCTGGAAAGTGAACTCCTATTATAAGAACTTTGAATTCACTTTTTTCCATTACCAAAAAAAAAAAATATTCAACAAGTTGTAACCTTATTTGTAAAATTTAAAAAATAATTAATGAGTGATCGGCTGCTTGGATTCACAAATTATGACTGGAGACATAGGCGCACCCAGAAATTAATTAAGGGAGGGGCTCAGAATTTGAGAAAAAATGGGGAGGGGGTCAAATTTCAAATTGAGTCATTTTTCACTGATATTTCAATCAAAAATCATCAATTTTTCCTGACAAACAGAGAATTTATTGAGAATTTGGTGATTTTTGACTGAAAAATCAGTCAAAAATTGTCAAGTTTTGAAATAAAAGTACTAAAATGCTGCCCGAGCGAAGCGAGGGCGAAAATTTTTTGAAAAAATATACTTTGAAGAGCAAAAAAATTGACTTTTTTCTCATTTTTGAAGCAAAAAATTATTTTTTCCGGACTTAAGGGGAGGGGGAGCCCCCTGAGCCCCCCCTTGGGTGCGCCTATGACTGGAGATCAATCTCTATTTTTTTTTTACTGGTTCAATAATGAATATTCACTGATTCAACCATCAAAATTCACTATTTGAATCAGTAATTTTTCACTGATTGGCAGTAAAATGACGCTGATTAACTGAAGAATCAGTGGAATTTGACTGATTATCAGTGACTTGATTTTCTCTATTTCATCAGTCAATTTAGGAGTTTTTGACTGATTCAAATTAAGAGAGTACTAAAATGCAAAACAAAAAGTCATTTTCAGAGAACTTGAAAGAATGTTTTTTATCTTCAGCTCTCCATTACGCCAGTATAAAAATTCGCGATGGCCATTTTGTCGAATGTTGACCCCATACAGAGCATATTAATCTAACAGATTTCTGCTCTGCAGAAGCACAATTTTCAATTTCTGAAACACCTTTTTCGTACCAGAATTGTAGATAAATATAGGAAAGGAAAATGGAAAAACAAATGCTCGATATTTTACGTTCAACAAACTCAATTTCTAGCTACATTTTGAACCCTCGCTCCGGTACAAATTCAACACTATGGAATAACCAAATATGTACTAAATAGGCATACATGGCGAATACCACTCGCTGATGGTAAATAAATCCACAGAGGAAAGTAATTCAAAATCCATAAAAATAATTACCATAATTGTCGATGGGTGAATGTAAACACAACCGCGCTGCTAAATAACTACATACGAGTTATCGCGAGAGAGCTTTACGCAAACAATTTTCATTTCATAAAAGAAAGATCCAATCTAAAAAGCTTTAATATCGAGCACCACAGCGCAGCAGTTTCCATCCATAAGCAACTCCGGCCTGCGTTTAAATTTCATTTTTGCCTTACAGCTTCATCGCAATGCTATTCATCTATTGAAAAATCAACGTCAAGTTGCGGTATAGTACCTATTTTTATACATAACCTATCGAGCGGTACCTAATTAATTTCGGTTTAATTTGAAAAATTCATTATTGGCTTCTTGCGCGAGTACTCGGCGTAATAAACATGATCACAATAACTTCAACAACAGCGGTACCAATTGCGGAAATTAATTGAACAAATTTTCACGTGTAGGTGTTTTTCGTGTAATCAACTGAAGTCTTTAACATTTTTCGCACGAAAACAGCGTAAGGGAAAAAAACACTGGTAACGCGTGAAACGTCGACAAAAAAAATTAAATTGGTAAAATTCTCTCGCCAAAAAAAGCAGAGAAGATGGTAAAAGTAAATTGAAGATTTTTGTATCACATTACAATTCATGTGTATTTTATAAATATCCTCCTTATCTTTTATATTTTCATTCAAAAAGTTTCTGTTCGTGCGTGACTTTCTCACAGAGATGCTTTTTGCAAGATATTCAAAATAGGAAAGTTTTTCTCCCTCTGTGCGGCTCTCCGTCGTTGTATTCTGTTTCTCGTATGTATCTGCGATTGTATAACGTAATAATCTTTCTCAGATTTTTTTCTCGGGGTTTTTCCCTTATAGAAAAATACTGGGAGTTTTTTTGAAAACTGGCAGTTTTACAGGAACAACTTGCAAGTTTTACTGGAACAACTTGCAGTTTTACAGGATAAACTACCAGTTTTCTCAAAACTGGTAGTTTTACAACAAGTAAAACTGCCAGTATTCTCAAAACTGGTAGTTTTACAACAAGTAAAACTGCCAGTATTCTCAAAACTGGTAGTTTTACAACAAGTAAAACTGCCAGTATTCTAAAAACTGGTAGTTTTACAACAAGTAAAACTGCAAGTAAAAAATCAACTTGCAGTTTAACTGGCAAAACTGGTGGTGTTCTTAAAAACTTGATAGTTTACTGGCAGTTATACAACAAGTAAAACTGGAAGTAGAGAAATGTTGCAGTTTTACTGGAAAAAGGAAAAACTCAATAACTTCAACACTTTCGCTGTCACACCTGAAAAACATAAAAGGGACCAAAATGCCATGGTTCGCCCAAGTATTATATAACCTTAGGAGGGTCTAAGGAACCCCTTTTGATAGATTACTACCTCCCTAACCCCTTGGGGCTTTAATTAGGGGCATGTGCAGTAGGGCACACGCGGCTGTTATGCTTGGAAAAACATATATGTAGTAAGGATGGGCTGTAGCTGCAAAACTTGATTTTGTCATTTATAAATTGCAACAGATACAAATAGACGTTTATGTGTCTTTCATATTTCAAAAAAATACACTGAACGAAGTTATTTAAACATTTATAACAAGATTTACCCTGAAAATTATTCTGCACTTTCATACATACCAAGAATAACAGCCAAATGTGCCATACTGCACACACGAAGTATAGCATTATTTCTTTATTTCTCAAAGCTTTCAATTCATTTTTATTCATTTTGGAATATGAAATTCATAAAGTACAATTTTCGAAAATATATTACACAAAAAATTATCACGGCAGAAAAAAATGATAAGATTTTATAATGACAAATTAGTGATGCAGAACTCGACTTTTTTGCCAGCATGATATTTTCATCTGGAAACGTTATTAACTGAAACCGAACCCGGCCATTTATGTATTCAACATTGTAGAATTGAAATTCTACGACCTCGAAAACATAGATTTTGACATATAACTCGACAAATTACAATATTTGAAATTTCCAAGCCCCCGCCCCCACTTTCCCCTAGCACACTGACCCCTAACCCTTCATTCTGGTGTAAAAAATGTTGCCAAATTCAAATTCCACGACCTTTAAAACCTAGGTTTCGACCGATAAATCAAAAAAATATTACAAAATTTGAATCTCAAAAAGTTGCACTCCCCTCCTCTTTCACCCCTTCCCTCTCCAGCCCTTCATTCCGAAGCAGAATATTCACAAATTCGTTTTTTATGATCTCAAAAGTCAAAAACATACTTAAGTTTAAGTAATTCACTCAAAAAATTTAAAACTTTTTATTTTTCAAGTTTTATTTTTCAATTTTTGGAATTTTGAGGCCCCAGCCCCCAAAGGGAGGAATGAAAATTCTTTGAATGTGCCCTAAAATCTTTTATTTATTATAATAAACAAAACAAACAAAAAATTCCCCCGATTTCATTGAAATAGGAAAAAAAAAATTTCTGACTTCAACACTTGAGAACTCGTTGCAATACTAAAATTTCAACCCGACGTGGTGGCGTGCTCCTATAAACCAAGACATCAAGACAAGTAAGTAAATAAACCAGTTATACAGGCTCGAGATTAGGTAACTGGCAGTAAAACTGGGTCAACGGTTAACATTTTTGTAGTAAAACTTCCAGTAAAACTTCAAGTAAAACTTCTAGTAAAACTTCCAGTAAAACTTCCAGTAACCAGTAAAACTTCCAGTAAAACTTGTTCCAATTTACTGGTTGTCAAAACTGGTAGTAAAACTTCCAGTATTTTTCTATAAGGGTTTCTTTCTTTCATTAATGGAATTAGGAAAGCGAAGTTTCCATATTTAAATTGACATTTTTGACCCGCCTTCTTCGATACAATACAAATTCAATCTTGGAAACGAATTACGAATACCATTAGTTCTAGACATCGACGAGAGAAGGTTTGTAACGGGACAGCAGATTTCTTTTGTTCGATGCATCAGTTATCCAGAGGTTCTTATTCGAGTTTAAATACTTGCGACAAGAACACGAAAGAAAACTTTGGTTCATTTTCTTAATTGCGAAAAAGTTTAATGTAATGGCCGAAATGAATGAAAAAGGGAAAAATTTAGCTGAGATTGGACTTAGACTTGTTCTGTTTTTGTCCTTTCTGGTCAGTTGGAATAATTTTGAAGTGAAATGGTGACATAGGATGGAAATATTGAGCCAGTGATGTTAAAATTTAAATTTAAAAGACTGGCTTGAAAATAAAATTTTTTGCTGTGAAAAAATTTAATTTTCTAACAAGTTTTAAGGTATTAATGAAAAATAGTCAATAATTTTAATTTTCATATTTTCCAAAATTTTCAGTTCATGAATATTTCACAATTTTAATTCAATTGTTGACAAAAAACTGTATCAGTTATCAAGAAATTTTCCTTAATTAAAATTTTTCCGTTCAAAAAGACAAGCATCTGATATTTCAAAATTTTAAAACAGGGAAGTAGATACTCCCTCCCCTGGAAAATTAGTATCAAGTAGGAAAATGGTTGAATTTATCAAAGAAAGTAATTGTCAGAAAAATCGAAGTATTTTCATTTTTTTAAAAACTGAAAATTCCAATAAACTTTGGACATTTGATTGTTTTGTATTTGTACCCTTTTCCAGAACTTAATTCGGGAGAACTGAAAATTCTCTCGTATTCTCATTTTAAGCTGATTTTCAAATAGTTCAAGTGATTTTCTCCTATACTCCTCTGAATTTTTTCCTGTGCCCCTTGAAGCTGAATTTCGGAACTTTAATGTATCAATTCAAATTAAACAAAATTCAGTGGTATCCAAAATTCAACATTTTCCAAAATTGAAGACCAAAAATGGTGTCTGGAAAATCTTCTAAAAAGTGTATCCATGTTAATGGCTTATGCACAATAATTTGTCTACCCTTTCAATTTAAGGGGCAAAAAATTCTAATGCACAACGGTCGAGATTTAAAATAAATTGTCTGTCCCTTCAAATGAAAAAGTAAGCAATTTGTTCAGCAGCGAAAACGAACGGCAGGACATGGACACCCCTCTCCTGATCACGCGTTCTCGCCAACGCAATGCATGAAAAATAAACGGTTTGGGGCAATATTGTCGCAGAGTAAGCGAGGTTTAGCAGAAGCTGGATTTTTAAAATATTTTCAAAGTACAACGAAACAATTCCAACAACTGCACGTCGCGTTGTCGTCTTGATCAAGAATGGGAACCATTTTTACGAAATTCCGCAGCAAAATATTCAAATTCCCGAGTTTTTCCCATGACTTTTCTAAGTTTTTCAGAAAATGGGCAGCCTGCAATTACTCTAATATTCTGAATCAGCAAAATCGCAATTTTTGTGAAAAAAAGTGAAATCGGTAAAAAAAAATTGATTCGAAAATCAGAGATAATAACCAGGAACTTTTTTAAAAATATCATCAAGCTTCTAGATTCCAATAAAACCACAAAAACTCATAGAACTTTGGTAAAAAAATTCGACAGATTTTCATTTCTCATTTAATTAAATCCATAAAAATCTTCGATGGTTGCTTATCTCTCAATTCTTCATGAAAAAAATCTAGGATCAAAAAAAATTGAAACTAAAAAGGTCAAAAAATTAAGGATTTTTCAAATAATTGTCTCAGCCTAAATTTGCAATTTTGATATCCATTTTATATTTTGCAAACCATTGAGGTATTTTTAATTATTTCAAAAATTTACCAAAATCCGAAAAATGAACTTTGGCATTTGAAATTTTGGATATGAGGATTTTCATGAGGATTTTTCATTTTCTTTTTGTTTTGACTTGGAATTTAACTTTTTTTTTAGTTGGAGTATCTTTTTATGAGAAAATTATTGATTCATTATTTTTTGGGGGAGAGTTTCGAAAAAAAAAACAGAACAAAATCAGTCTATTTCCAGGGGGAAATTTTTTTTCTAACAAAAATTAGTTATTGGATTGTTGATATCGTATTTTGGTTTTTGGTGAAAAATTTTTTAAGGCTCATTCATTTTTTGGAGGAGGAGGGAAATCCTCCCATTTTCAGGGGGAAAAAAGGAAGGAAGAAAATATTTTTAATAAACTATGATATTAAAAATCTCTTCCAATAATTTTCAAAAAAAAACACACGATGAAACCAAATTTATTTTTGAAAAATCAGATCAATGAACATTTGAATAGGCACCTCATTCCCTACTCATTCCAACTTCTTCATTTTTCGTCATAATTTAGAGAGAAAATTGAGCATCACATTAGCAAATTTGAAGTCATAGGCACACCCAGAGATTAATTAAGGGAGGGCTGACAATTTGAGAAAAATAGAGGGGTCAAATTTCAAATTAGTCATTTTCTAATTTCTATACTGATCTTTCAGTCAAAAATCATCAAATTTTTCCGACAAATTGAAAATTTATAGAGGAATTGGTGATTTTTGGTTGAAAAATTAGTCAAAAATTATCAAATTTTAAAGAGCGAAGCGAGGGCGAAATTTTTTTGGAAAAAATACTGTTTGAGAAGCAAAAAAAAAAATCACTTTTTATATTTTTGCAATAAAAAATTATTTTTTTGCGAGTTAAAGGGGGGTCTCGAGCCCCTGAGCCCCCTGGGTGCGTCTATATTTGAAATTCCCAACAATGAAATGGGTACCTTTCTGCTTATAAAAACAGTCCCGAAAGCTCCGAAGATTTCAAAAGGCTGAGAAAAAAATGCCAGAAAATTGCTTCCTCATCTTTAGCCTTTTTTTTTCGTATTCCAGAATTAATACAACATCGTATCATTCGTATCCGTCGGTTTTCTGTATTTTTTCTCTCTCTCAAACGAAATTTCACAGCAATTACCACAACGGTCATAATTCTAAACTTGAACTTACCATGTATCCTTACACATGGCCGGAACCGGCATAACGCGAACGAAAAACCTAATAAAAGTAGCTGAAACGTGTACGAAATGTTAAATCGCTCGGTAAGACAAGGTAGAAGGATTCATCCTTCATTAAACGCTCATTATAGTCGTTTGCGTGAGCAAACGCGATAAAAATTATTATCCTGCAAAAATTCTTCTGCTATTATTTCAAACATTTCCTCGTTTTGGTTAATTACACCGAATTAATACTTTAAAAAGTAGCCTTTCGCCATATTAACTGAACAAATAGGCCTGTTATAGTTACTTTCGTTATAATGTAAAACTTTCTTGAACCGTAAGTACTTACTCGGAAGAAAAGTGAGCAATACTTTGTACAACATACAGCACCGGCGAATTAAAACGTTTTAATTTTCAAATTCAAATTGTATCTTGTAAGTATGAAATTTACGAGCTGAAACGGGGGTGAATATTTTTTGGGGGGTGGAAAAAAACAAAACAATAGGTATGGAAAACTTTCGTATAGTTGTTTTATTTTCCACATTATTCGTAGCGTTAATAATTTAATTACAAAGATAACGAGAAAGGGTGTTGGAATTGCAAAACAGCGAATAGTACAAGCCGATAGTATAGGTCATCGAGGTATTTTTTTTTCTCCAGCCCCTTGCATCGCCTAACATTAATTATAACTCGCGAAGCTGGCCGGGCGACTTTTCAAACAGCCTTTCAAAATCTGTCAATACGGGCTTTTAACATTTCATGCGACGATGGCGCCTTTAAACGGATTTAAATTTCAGATAATCAAAGAGGCCGGACGACAAAAGGCTTGAAATCCAAGTTCAGGCTTCGGCGTTTCCAGATGGTTAATCGAGTTAGCGAGTTGAAATAGGCTAATTTTCTTGCCGCGTCGACGACCAAAAGTCAGCGTGATTTTTTTCCTACAATTTTCGGTTCGCATTTCATTATCGTAATGAAATGTAAGGCCGAAGTTCTCTTATGTGGCTCATAAGAGAGCTCGCGAGCCGCATAACAACTCTCGGGCGATTCATGATAAATTTAATCAAATGCCGAGGATGGAGAAATTAGCGGAATTTTAGTCTAAATATATTATTTTGATGTCATTTGACCGCAGAAAAGACGTTGGTGAGATTTAAAAAATTTTATGGAGTTGAGGTGGGATTTTGATTCGTGGTTTGGGGTAAATGGAGGATAATTCCGGTTCAAAAAATCGACCTAATTTTAAATGTGAAATGAGTTTATTTAAAAGGCTAAATTCTTTTGAATTTCTTTCGCATATTTTCGCCAGAATTACAAATGGTCATCGTTAAATGAAGCTATTTCACATGCTCGGAAATCCTTTTAACTATTCGAATGAATATTAAGTCGAATGGAAACGTTTACTTATACCTAAAGGTACTTTTTTACAAATCAAAGCGAGCTTAGAATATTTCATAAGATACTGAGTAACCACAACGTCGACTTGATGCTTCGTGTGTGTCAATACAAAAAGCTTGGTGAGGTAATTTACGTATGGCTTCGAATTCGCATCTTACTAGCATTCAAATTCTATTTCACGGGCTACCTTTGGGTACCTCATCTACGTTTATTACGTTGTGAAAATATACCTACTTTATGATCAATTCATTTGAAACATTTATAGGTACTGGTATTTATTCGTAGAAATATATTTCGATGGAATATAACCTCGAAAATATATTACGTAGGTCTAATATTGGTATAAAAACTGAATACAAATAGTTTTCGTATTGTTGAATTTTACATAAACATTATAACTTTTCAATTCAACTTTTCATTTACAACATTTTCGAGTTTCTTTTTTAATTCGACTTTAACACCCGGCCGTCTCGGAATCCTCAGCGGAATACTTTTCCAAGTATTTTTTTTACGCGTGCGAATGAAAAAAAAGAAATCGCGGAGTATTTTTGCGATTCGAACAAATATATATACCTTGAAAAGCAATGAGTAACCCTCGAGGGATAAATTTTGCGCGAGTTTTATTGAAATAAATTTTTTCGTTTATAATTGTATTATTCCTGTTGAAGCTGGAGCTTTTAGATGTTTTATTTTTGAGGGGATTTTGATCGATTAGGCAAATGGTAGCGAATGTTTAATGAGGAAGAAGAGAGAGATTGATTGGATATTTTTTTTTTTGAAAAAGAATTAAAATGGTGTCAAGTTGCAATGAATTTTTTGTAGGTTGGTGTAGCTTTTATAATATTTTTATAGGCGGTGAAAAATAAATCTTTGAATTTTTTTCTGCTTTCATACGCCCAAATGTATTTATTTTGGTGAGAAAATAACTCCTACAATTTTCACCCACCCAATTGAAGTATAAACGGAGCCTTAGGTCTTTTAATTCTGAAAATGTAAGCTTACTGAGATGGAAAAATTTTCGAAATTAATTTTTTTCTGTATTTATTCCGCAATAGGGAGTATTCTGGTATGAAATTACATGATGTTTTCTTAGGAGTTGTATAAGTAGGTATGTACTTACGATGGGGTTAAACATTTAAAGTAGGTTCCTAAATTCCCCCTCTCTCCCCCTCCCTCCAAAAAAATCAAAAACGAAAAATTTTAAATTATTTGAAAATTTTATGCATAAAATTATTACTTCTCATACTGTTCCTGTTTAATTAGAAATGACTCTTGCAGGGTATCTAACGGGTAGTGAAAGTAGTGAAAGTAGTGAAAAAGTAGTGATTTGAAAAACCGGTCATGCCGGTAGTGAAAAAGTAGTGAATTCAGACGAAAATTCGAAAAAAGTAGTGAAAAAATTCCAAAGACGCGAAATTCAATCATAAGTTACGTTTAGTTGGTAGTCACTACTCACTAGCAGGGTGTCTACCGGTCGCAAAAGTCGCGTAAAAGTCGCAAATTTTTCCCAAATTACATTTTTATTAAAATGTCAGCTTTTTGAACACAATTTTCTAAAAATTTTCGCCCTCGCTTCGCTCGGGCTCATAAATTAACATTAGTCGTTTTTAAATAACAAACCTTTCCCCCACTCTAGACAATTGAATATTTTGAAACGAAAAATGAATTATTTTGGGAGACTTGATAGCAAGCGCGATTGTAATTTTCAAAAAAAAAATTTTGAAAAAATTGATATTTTGTATCCATTTTCTGAAAAATTGGTAAAAAATCGTAGTTATTTTTTTTGGATTTCACTAGGATTTTTTGAAAATTTAGAGGGAGAAATCATTTGAAAATACATTTCTTTTTTGTTGTTGTTATACTAAATTCTCAAAAAAAATTCGCCCTCGCTTCGCTCGGGCCAAATCACATCATTATCTGTACCTAAACTTAGGGGCGGTGCAATGGAGGAATTGGGGAAGTAATTCCCTCAGCCAATTTCTAGTCGGAATTTTCGGAAAAATTTAAAAAATTTGACGAAATCTTGAAAATGTTATCAAATTAGGTCTTGTGGTATTTTGTAATGTGTTTACTTACGCTCTAAATCAGAATTTTTCCAAGACTTCGGCCTCGCTTCGCTCGGCCTTATTAAATTTTCCCTTTCATAATTTTAAAATGAACCGAATGCTACAAAAGTGATTTTTTTTCAGC
Organism: Pseudococcus jackbeardsleyi; assembly: GCA_038380155.1. Lineage (NCBI taxonomy): Eukaryota > Metazoa > Arthropoda > Insecta > Hemiptera > Pseudococcidae > Pseudococcus > Pseudococcus jackbeardsleyi. The sequence goes on from CM076242.1 coordinate 39,788,454, forward strand.
CAGATTTATTAATTTTTTTTTTTTTGAAATTACTTTTCAAGTTTTTGTTACATTATTCTCTAAAAATTGTGTTATTTTCTCTCCATGATGTTGCTTCACATGTAGCCCTCCCATGATTTTTTCCCTGAATTTTAGGTTCAGAATCGGCGAAGTTTATCAGCGACTCCAGCCTGTGAAAAAAATGGGTATTTGCAAGGGAGGGACTAAAAAGTGCTTCGAATTCCCTTTAAAACGAGTATACGCAAGAGGGGGGGGGGGGGGCCTTTTGGGCAAAAATTTTTATTATTTAATTTTTTTCTCTAAAAAATTTTGATCGTTTTTTTTGTATGTTGGATAGAGAGTCGATTTTTTTGGGGGGGGGGGGGGGGTAAAAATTGAAAATTTAAAAAAAAGGTAGTGGAAAAAGTAGTGAAAAAGTAGTGATTTTACAAAAAAAAAATCAGTTAGATACCCTGTCTTGAAATTCCAACTTTTCATTCTGAGAAAAAAAATAGGTGACAAAATGAGTACCTACCTAGTCTGTGGAACTAAGCAAAATGTGCTCTAAAAATCAAAATTATCATGCATTTTCGTGAAACAAAAAAATCAGTTGGTTTATTGCAGGTATATAAGTTCCTTAGTTTCACAAAAATGCATTATCAAATTTGAGCAATTTTAATTTATTTTGAGCCGCAAATTGGGTCAATTTTCAAGTATTTTCCAAGAATTGGCATGTGACCTACAAGAGTAGAATAGAATTTCGCAAGAAATTCAAAAACGTCATTCAAATTTTTTTGAATCACTATTGAGAATTTTGAGTCTCAAATTCAGTCAGTTTTTGAAAAATTTCAAGAACTTGGAGAAAGACTAATAAACATGAGGTAAAATTTCTTCAAAAATTCAAACTTTTCATCAAAAATTCAAACATTTTATCAAAAATTTTATCATAAATTCAAACATTTTATCAGAAATTCAAAATTCAAAAACTTTATCGGAAATTTAAAAATTTTATCAAAAATTCAAAATTTAAAAATTTCATCAGAAATTCAAAATTCAAAAATTTCATCAAAAATTAAAATTCAAAAATTTCATCAGAAATTAAAAATTCAAAAATTTTATCAGAAATTCAAAATTCAAAAAAAATTAATCAGAAATTCAAAATTCAAAAATTTTATCAGAAATTAAAATTCAAAAATTTCATCGGAAATTCAAAATTCAAAAACTTTATCAGAAATTCAAAATTTAAAAAATTTCATCAGAAATTCAAAATTCAAAAAAATTTCATCAGAAATTCAAAATTCAATTTCATCAGAAATTCAAAAACTTTTTTCAGAAATTCATAAATTTTGTCAGATATTAAAAAATTCCATCTAAAACTCTTTTAAGCCACTTTTGAGAATTTTGCGCCTCAAATTGAGTCACTTTTGATATGAAAAGAAATAGGTTTAGTTTCATTCAGAAAATTTTTCAATCTCAATTCTCAATTTCTCTATGACATTTTTAAATTTCCGGCGAAGTTTTATTCCACTTTCGTAGATCATTACATCAAATTTTTTAAAATTACTCAACCAAAAATGGACACAATTTGGGACTCAAAATTCTCAAAAGTGACTCAAAAAAATTTTGGATGGAATTTTTGAATTTCTTATGAAATTCTACATGTCAATTTTTTAAAATTGATCTTACATTGACTCAATTTAAGAATCAAAATTTTTGAAAAAGGCTCATAAAAAGTTTTGGCTAGAAGTTTGGAATTTCTGGCAAAATTCTATCTGGTCACATGTTGTTTTTTTTTAAATTTTTTAAAAATTTACTCAATTTGGGACTCAAAAATCTCAAAAATGGCTCACAAAAAGTTTTGGATGACATTTGAATTTTTGGCGGAATTTTACCTCAATCTCATAAGAAGGTTTATTAACCGAAGAAAAAAAAAATCCGGAGTATCTGTTTCCAACCAAAAAAGTTGCTTGAAACTGGTTTCAAGGCGTTCTATAGTTTTCAGAAAATGTTAGTGTTTTCTAAAAAAGGTTTGTTAAAATTCTGAAAAATAAAGTCAATTTCCTTCTTCGTGAATTTGAAAGCAAAAGGAAAAGATATTTGTTGGTGGTGGCGGGAGGGGGTGTATCGTTTAGTTGACTTAGCTACACTTGGAAACTAGAAAGTTCAATGGAATATTTTCCGATTTTTTAATGATTAGTTGAAAATAAAGTATTTAAATTATTTTCATTTAGTAGATAACTATTATTATTTGGATTTTTGGTGTTAAAATTGACCACAATTTACAATATTTGTTTTTTTGTTCACAGGTAAGTTTCTGCAAACTTATTTCTCCTTCAAACGTTGTCGTTGTCTTTCTGTAATTCGTAAGTAAATTAATTTTCTTACCTATTGGTTTCAATATAAATCACAAAGTTCTTATTTTAAAAACATGAAAAATTAAAGCAGTACCTTCTAAAATTTTCAAATTAAAAATGAACGAAAACTGAACGTTGGATGAGTCAAGTTTGCTGCCAAAAGCTAGTTCGTTCAGTTCATTCACGAAGCCAGTTTTTTTTCCTTTATCAGTAGATATTACATTGAAAAAATTTCAGCCTGATCTGGGAGGGGGTTCCGTTCCTTTGGTCCAAATTTTTTACTTCGAGGTTTTCAGACCATAATAATCTAATTCCCCCGATCAAATTCAAATTTTAACCCTAAAGCATGATTCGCCTATCTTATCTATCGGTACCCTTTGAAAAATTACTCAAAGTAGTTCCATCCTTACAACTCGACTGCTTGGATTTTCTCTCCCGGCTGGTTTCAAAAGTGATATATTATTTAAAATCCTTCATCGTTTTTCCTCATTGAAAACTATACAATGCTCAGAGAATTCATCCGAACTGGCATCTCACTCGAGCAGCATTTTTCCTATCATCGCAGATGAAGTCATTAAACGTCTGAAAATTAATCATATTTCTATAGCGTTTATACCACTTGCGTTTAGAACAAAGGCCAATATTCTTAACCCCGAATTTCACCCTTTACCTCATTCACGAACTACTATAACGAGAAAAATAAATCATTCGATTTTTTTTTTCTACTTTTCGAGAATATAAAGTTACAAAAAACAATACATTTTAATCACGAAGTGATTTTTTAGTTATTAAGATGTGGTTATTTATATTGTTAGGAAAGTTACTACGATAATTTCCTTCTTTTTTTTTCTTTTCCTTTTCTGTATAAGTATGGCGTGTAACACGCGAATTTATAGTATTTTACATTCGAATCAGTCACTTCTTTACACTTGGTAATTTTTTCCAACTGCTCAAATGTGCAAAGCGGAGTAGAGTACTTGTTTTACGATACTATTTCATTTGCTGTATGGTAATGAAGTTGAATTAATTTTCGCAGTTAGTCGACGCGATATTTGTCGAGAATGATAAATTTTACTAAACGTCATCTTTGGAACATTTTTTTTCGCCGTTTTGGCAATTTATTGAACCGAAATTTTACCCTTTGAAATATTCAATAGAGGTTTTGTGTTTTAAAAAAATGAGAATTTTTTGTTGATGGGGGGGGGGGGATTGAAGAAATTTAATAATACGGTTTCTAAATTTTTGTGAAAAACTACCCATACTCATCAGTTTTTTTTCTTTAATTGTACTGAAAAAAATCGGAAAACATAATTTTTAAATTTTAAGCTGTTCTCATCAGACTTTGAAATACTTGTATGGGTCCGTCTATTCTCGCATGGAATGAACAACAAAATGACCGAATTACCCGCGATCTCGTTCATTTTTTTTTCATCTTCCTGCTACATTGATCATCTTCATCTTATGATCTCAGCAGTTAACTGTACTTCTTTTTCAAAATTTTATATTTTTTTCTGCTTTCAAATTTTTTTTATAATATCAATTTTTTTTCATCTCCTCCAATAAACGTTTTTTCCCACTAAACTCTTCTTCATAATTTTTTGTAAGCTGCAAGTTTTTTTCTCAATTTCTTCGATTTTCATTTTTGCTAATTCATTTTACTTATATTACAGACCAAATCAAAACTACACTACAGGTCTCAGATTCATCTCCATAAAATTGAGTTATCCAAATAAGAGCTTTTTTCCAAAGAATTTACCAGCATCTCAGGATGTGGATTGAATATGTATTTATCTCATTCCTTGGTCTTGAAAATTTTTAAAAATTTTACAATTCTCTCGATTTTTTCTCAAATTAAATTTCTTAACATGTTTTTTAACCCAATGATTTCGTTTTTTTAATTCTAAAAATTTCAGTGCTGGAAAATAATTTTAGAAAAACATTTGAGCTGAGCTAAAAAATGAAATTTTGAGAAAAAATTCAAAAGTCGTGATAACTGGATTTTGAAAAATAATTTTGATTTCAAGAGCAAAAAAAATGTGAAAAGATTTAATTTTGAGAGAAAATTTCCAGAGTTGAGAAATTAAAAATACGTATTTTTAGAAAAAATGCTGGAGTTGAAAAATGTTCATACCTACCTGAAAAAAAATTGAAGGAAAAATGAAAAAATTTCAGGTTGATAAAAATTTAAGGTTATTCTAAATAAAAAAAATTTATCGTAGAGTTGAAAAATATCTAGTGAGAAAAAAATGAAAATTGAAACTATTTTGAGAATCGAAAAAAAATTGTGTTGAAAAATTATCGATTTTGGTTTCATACGATTACGAAGGTATGACGTCACGAGACAGATTATGAAGTTGCGATTCGAATGAACGATTTGCATTTTGTTGTTTATTCCGTGTAAGAATAGACAGGCTCACTTTGTATTGGTAAGAGATAAAAATGAGCCTAAAACCATTTGTGATTTTTTTGGCTTGAACCTGAAAACCGCCGATCAATGATCATTGATCAGGTTTCGGGTTCGGAGTTTAGAGGTTCGGGTTCAGGTTCAAAATCCAGTTTTTTTCGTTTGGTTCAGGTTTTACCAAAAATATCGGTTCTTTCAGGTTCTGGCTTCTTGGTTCTTGGTTTGATTTTTTGATTTGGGCCACCATCCCTCACAGTTGAATGAAAATAGTTGGCACAATAGGCTGTGGTAGAATTTCAAAGTTTTAAAAACGCACAATTTCTTTTCATTAAAAAAAAAAAAAAAAAAAAAAAACATAAAAAAAATCTGAAACTCGAGTTGCAAAATCTATCAGAACGTGTTAAAATTTCACAAGCAGAATAAAATTACTAATGCAAATTAAATTTGAGCAATTTTAACAATTGGATCAATTTGAATAATTTCGAAAAATTATTGATAAGTATGTACTCACCTAACATATCAAAATGAAGTAGAATTGTGTTAGAAATTCAAAAATATCATCCAAAAAATTTTTGAGCCACTTTTGAGAATTCTGATTCTTAAAATAAGTTTAATTTTGAGATAATTAAAATTTGATAATTGTTTTCGAATTTGTTACCTATCAATCCTCTTTCAGACCCTGTTAACAATTTTCCCTCAAGTACAACCTATTTCGCAATATAAACTTTAAAAGTTGAGTAAAAAAAAATCGCAATTACCTACATAAAAATCAAGAGGCCTGCCTCCCCCCTCCGTCTTCTTATGGAATAGAAAGAAAATGATTATGGTTCTGTGAATAAACCATCGAGGAGAACTCGTAAAAAAAATTGAGCAAAATCAAAAGACCTCGACTCCATTTTTGGTTCGAATTAGTACAGAATAGCCCAGGGACAAATTCCATCGGTTATAATTTCGAATTTCAGTCCAATGGCAGATTCTTCTCTTATCCACCGGTCCCTTTTTTTTCTCAATAGGCTACATTGGCTGAATAAATTGTTGGCCGATGAACTTGAAAAGTTCGACATGTCGATGACATCTATAAAAAATATTACTAGAGGCAGAATTTCCAAAACCCAATTTTTTTCACCCTTCTTCAACCCTGGTACTTTCTTTAATTAAAAATTTTCCAAAGGCCCGCCAAAAATAATCACGATAAAGGTAAATCCACCCTGGAAAAATTCCACATTGAGAGAATTTCATTCGTATAATATCTGTACAATAAACAATACATGGTATCTTAAAACCTACGTCTTGTATAAACTGTTTTTTCGTCTTCGTCTAAAAACAATTTTCCAACTTGCCGGGGGCCTGCGAACCCTCGAATATCGAATAATCGCGTATTCGATTCGCGATACCGCCGCTGTATCGTTTAAACGAAAAAAACAAGAGGTATCTATAAAAATCCATTCTTTTTTCAACTTCCTCGCCTGTTATGAATTCAAAAGTGGAAAAAAATTACAATATTATGCGGCGAGAGACGCTCGCATACCGACGAATTTAATTCAAGAAACATGAAATAATTTAAAGGAAATGATCCATTTTGGCGAAACATTATTATACCAAGTAGAGGCACACGTTTCCTCTGGGTTCTCGTTACACTTCCTATATACCATCGGGCGAGAAAATTTAGTCGCCGTAATAAACGCTTATTAATATTATACCATATTTAAATATAATTACACTCGGACTAAATCTACGACGGCGATAAAAATATGCATTCCGAGGCTTTTGTTAAGGGTAGGAAAAAAAAAATTAATATTTGCTAAAGTATACGCGAGGTACGTTAATGGAAACTTGGCCTGCGATATCAATCTCATTTTAATCGGTTATCCTTACGTAGGTATTCGAATGAGGGTACTTGTTAAAAAAAAAAAAGAGGAAAATACGAGCAGAAAACGAGATAACACTTTTGCCATGTGTAATGCCCCCTTTTGAACGTGAAAACTGGTATTTATTATGTCCACTGGCGATTGAATATTGATCTATTAAAAATAAAAATGGTAAAAAGTCAACGATGGAAAAAAATTCGTTTAAAAGATATGCTCGCCGGACAATGGCGAAATATTTCCAAAACACTCGAAATTTCAATACCATATCTACAGAATACAATAATGGTGTAGGAAAATTGGCCAAGTGTGTTGGGGCTGGTGGTTTTTTTAGGTATTTTTTTCAATTCGTTTAACCGCAGACGGACGAGAATCCGGGTGAATCTATTCGCGACCTTTTATCCCCCCATTGGAAAGAGATCGGCGAACAATTGCCAACGGATATGCGGAGATTTGGGATCGAGTGAAATTATCATATCGCGTTAAATGGTTCATTGGTCATTGGGACAGCGTCTCGTATGTACTCTTTAACACTATTCTGGATTTCCATCATTATCCTATGGCGCACTTTAACATGGACGCTTGAACCGTTTCATTAACAGGGCGTATAACGCATAATGTTTATGTTATAGGTATATACTGCGAGGAGGGCGGTAGATGAGCGGAACAAGATTAAAACGGCAGCTTTAGTGTTTTGCGCCAGGAAATTGTATGAGTAATGATATTCGGCGACATTTCTGTAACCCTCCGCTTCGCGGCGGTTCGTTGCAAATTGAACCTTTGATGTGATTAAGTAACCAAGCCGACGTAATGTAGGTACCGTGTATGCGTTATATTAGGCTATATAGTATAACTCGCAGTTCGGCTGCTCGTAAGATAAATAGATTCTAGTCTTCAGTGCGACGACTTAACTCGGCCGTTTAGCTTTATATTTCCAGAAATATGCCCAATCGGCTTAATAATTTTCATACACGTTATACGCTCCAAGAAATTGTACGGCGAAATGTTTAAAATAATTTACATGGTGAATGCTGCGAGATGGCCTTGTTTATGGAACGTAGGGATAGTCGGAGTATTGTTTGGGGATGTGGATCGAGTGTTATGTGGAAGTGTATCTTTGTTTTGGAGGTGCAAGGTGTGAGGGGGTAAATGGTACCTGTGTGAGAAATGGTATCAGCGGGGGATTGAATCTAATCAGTGCCAAAAAAGTTTCGGTGTTGAGATGCCGTCTCGGAGAAATGTGTTTTGTAATGTATCAGCAAGAATTTCTAGTTCGTATGGTAATGCATAATCCGGAATTGTGGATGTATTTATAGAGTAGATTGGGAAAAATGATGAAAATTAGTGAGATGGTTGAATTTGAATGGGAGACCGTTAGAAAATTTTTTTGAGCTTTCCTGCTCCGCGGCGGGAACGAAATTTCTATTTCAAAGAAAAATATAATTTTTTCAAATTCCAAATTTTACTGAAAGATTTTTCTTGATTTAGGGCTGCAAAAAAAATTTCGGGAGACTAGGAACAAAAAAATTGGTAAACAAGGGGTTTTCAGGTTTTGAATCATATGTTGAGTTTGTTTTTCTGAACCCCATCTTTTGTCCCGGGAAATGAGAACTCACATTTAAAAAACTCCGTGTTGAGGCCGTTTTGAGGGTCAAACAGTGGCGTAGCCAGAAATTTCTCATGGGGGGGGGTCCACACTTTCAAATTTTTTCGAGAAATTTTTAGTTCACTTTTCACCATTTCCCTCACACCCCTCCCCAAAAAAAATGGCTTATGGGAACAGTAAATTCATAATTTTTTTTTTTTTATACTGGGCGTGTATAATTGCCAAGATTTTTACGCCCAGTGTCGGAGAGGGTTAAATTTGGTGTTGGAGTTTGAGAGTTTTGATTAGTTGTAAAATTTTTTCGATTTCTATTTTTGAGTCTGGAATGGTTCTAGTGTTTTCAAGGATATTGAGGTTTTGTCTTTCTTGTTTTAGGTTTGGGCAGAGGAATAAAAGATGTTGGGTGGTTATAGGATCGGAGTTGCAGAATTGGCAGAGTGGTTTGGGGGTTCGAAGATATAAATGGTTATGGGTAAGTTTTGTATGGCCAATTCTGAGGCGGGTGATGGTTATTTCTTCTGAGAAACACTTTCATTCGTAAATTTATCAATAAATCACGATTCGCATAAAATATTTGGAGAAAAAACTTCGATAAAGGTGTAATTTTGGAATAAGCAACTTACAAAGTGATTATTTTGACCTTAAAAAAGGAAAATAATAACCAGAAACTTCAAGCAATAGGGTCAGAAGCTTTCTTTGGGAAGGCAGAAATTGGATATGGAGACTTAAAATACTAAGATAGAGCCTTTTTTTCGCATAATCATTGCAAATAATTCAAATAATTGAGATTGCTTATGCCCGAGCGAAGCTTTGAGAAAAATTTATTTTTAATGCCTTAAAAAGGCGTTTTTCACGTGAATTTTTGACCTCATGGGGGGTCCGGACCCCCTGGACCCCCCTCCTTGGCTACGCCACTGGGGTCAAAATAATGTTTTTGGAAGGTGCTTAATTAGATTTTGAACTCATTTTCACCCCTTTCCATAATCTCATAGGCATATACGGAGATGAAGGGGAGCATGGGAGCTCAAGCCCCCCAAATGTTGAATTAGCCCCCGACACCCCCCCCCCCCAAAAAAAAAAATCATTATTGTGTGTATGTTTTACTCAACAAAATTTTATAAACATGTAATTTTCGAGGGATAAAAACTATTATTAATAAGTATATGCCAAATTTCCTATTTTTTTCAAGCGACTAAACTGGTCTCCTGAATACTCGTAACAAGAAAAAATAGGTGTCTGTTCACAGCATTTTGTGAAAAATTTTCAAATTATCAAAAAATTGAATTGCAAACCAGCACAAAAACGTACAAAATGAGAAAAAACACAGATTTTTTAATTTTTGCTCAAAGATACGAAAAAAAACCACGAAATTAAGTACTTAGTTAGAATAATAAAATTTTGAAAAAGACAAAATTTTCACACCAAAATAATGGAATTTTTCATTCTAAAACCCATTAAAAATAGGAATTATTTTCTATCTAGCGAGAATAATAATTTTGTACTCCCCGTTTATTAGAGGACTTGTAGAATTTCAAATTTTCAGGTTTTTGGAAAGAGAGGTGGTCATTAAGGAATAGATAGTTTTTTTAAACGAATTTTAACAAGCAAATCTTTTTTTTTTTTAATGATCTTAGTTGGCAAATTTTTCACTTTCATGCCTCCAGATTGTTGTCCAAGTTTTGTTACCAAAAATCAATTTAAAATTAAATTTTTTGTAGGGGGGGGGGGGTGTCGAAAATATCATTTTTGTTTTGTTTCATTCATCCCCCCTCTCAAAAAAAACCATTTTCCATCACCACCTATGCTCACAGGAGCAGGAAACTGAAACATCGATGTTCAAATTTATGTTTTTAAGATGCTGAATTTGATTTCGATTTTGTTTTCACTTCATTTAATAACCCACGTTCTGTGCAGGAATTTAAAAAACCTCAAATTTAAAAAAAAATACTGTGTCTGTAAGTATCAAATTAGCAAATACACAAGTTTTTCCCAAAAATTGACAATTTTCATCTCCTCTATGATACAGGGAAAGGGTTATCAAAAATTATTCAGCACATCGAAAAACATAGTTTGGCACCTGATGTAATTTCTTTTTTAAATTTTGAATTTTTATTTCGCTTTAGGGAATGGGTGTTGATGAGGGCAGAAAACGAGGAATCGAATTTAGTGTCCTTCACCCCCCCCCCCCCGGTAGTTGGTGTTCAATTTCGAAATTAATGGTTCAAAAAGGTAAGTTCAAATCGAATTTTTTGGGGGAGGGGGCGCACAGAGCATGAAAATCTTAATGAAACCATGTTTTTTGAAAAACGACTTAAATTTGGGATCTTCTAGCTTCGACTGTGAGAAGAGGGAGAGCAAATGATATAGTGATCAAAATTTTTAAAAACCAATTTTGTTGAAAATACATTAAATACCTAAAATTCATTTTTAAAAAATAGTTGAGAACTCCTCATCGAAAATCTACATGTTACCTATTTATAAAATAATTTTTGAAATAAGAAAAAAATTTCCAATCTCTTTTCAAACTCTGCCGTCAAAATTGTATCATAGTCCAGAGTCAAGCTAGTTTGACACCCCCCCCCCCCCACCTGTCAGGATAAATTTTTGAAATATTGTAATACGTTTAAAAATTTCCGTAAGAAATGATAAAAACTAGAAAACTACTAAATATCCATAAAGTGGCTCAAAATACATCTATACCCAGTATCCATTCCAAAATGTTTAGAAAACTCATAGGCGCACCCACGGGGGGGCCCAGCCCCCCCCCCCCCCCTTAAGCCCGGAAAAAATAATTTTTTGCTTCAAAAATGAGAAAAAAGTCAATTTTTTTGCTCTTCAAAGTATATTTTTTCAAAAAATTTTCGCCCTCGCTTCGCTCGGGCACTATTTTGATACTTTTATTTCAAAACTTGACAATTTTTGATTGATTTTTCAGTCAAAAATCACCAAATTCTCAATAAATTCTCTGTTTGTCAGAAAAAATTGATGATTTTTGATTAAAATATCAGTGAAAAATGACTCAATTTGAAATTTGACCCCCTCCCCATTTTTTCTCAAATTCTGAGCCCCCCCCTTAACAAATTTCTGGGTGCGCCTATGAGAAAACTGTTCAAAATTTCGAAAAATTTTAATTTTCTGTCAAATACTTTATTAAAATGAAAGAAAAATAAAAACAGGTGTTGAAGAAAAATATCGTTAAAAAGCCATAAAATTCCGTAAAAATTCTACAAACTGAAAAAAACAAAAAACTTATTTTTAAAATCGGAAATAACTTCATTAAAAATCAATAAATGATCAATAAAATAAAATATTTCCAAGGATTTTCAATTTAAAGTGTCTTATCGTGAAGTAATGTGTTTATAACTCTTCAAATAAATGAGAAAAAGAACTAAAAAAGGTTGCAAAAAGTACTAATGAGGGAGGGAGGAACAATATTTGAAAAAATTTCATGAAGGCAGTGCTTTTTCAATTTTCCTTGTCCAGGATGCGTATCAACTCGCGACTGCTCTTCTGCTATGAACTTTCATCCCCTATTTTTCTCGAATTTTCCGTCCCTCCTTCAAATAATTTTTGGATGCGCTCATGCCTTCGATATAGAAAAAAATCAGATTTTTTGAGACCTAATTTGTTTCAAATTTAGCCCCTCCCCCTGAGAAATTTTTGCGGGTGCCAATGGTATAAATTCGCCAATTTTTAATAAAGATTATTTTGCCAATTTAAAAAGACAGAATTTCATCAAATTTTACTGGTTTAGATTTAAGTAGGAAGTGTGTGTATTCGAAAAATGATATTGCCTGACTGGAAAGATTAGGAAGGGGAATGCATTTTATTTTGAAATTTGTATGATGAAAAATCTCTTTGCCTAGTTCAAAAAGAGTTGAGCCTCATTGGAGGCACCTACGATTCTGAAAAAGGTTTATCTAATTTTTTCAAGTCCCTTAATTAAAGCCCAGAATTATGTTTTTGATGAGCGATCAATTTTGGCCAGTTATCACGGGGCAAATAGCAGTCATAATTTCCACCAACGAGTACACCTTTCGAATTCAAATTAAATGTGGATCCGTCAATCAATCCACCAGGATTTCTAAAATTACTAACGCCCACACGATTAATACTATTTGAATTATAATCATTCGAATCGTCATTTAAAAAATTAAAAACACCTCCATTATTACTGCTTCCTTTGATATCTTCGCAAATGGTCCCCTGAATCAAATCGCTAACCGAAGCTACAAATATTCTAAAATTAACTTGATCTTCTTTCAATCCTCGGTGATTGCTGACCGGGAAAAGATCAGACAGGAGCCAAATATTATCATAATCGTCGTACATGATATCATTGTTGAATGTCATTGTAATATTGTCAGTGGCTAAAATGTAATTTGTATCAGGAGTAAAATTATTCGAAAATCGGTTGGAATTCCAGCATCCGACTCCATGTTGATTAATAATTGTGTAAAAGAGTGTTCCAGTGGGTTGGTGCATCACGTGAACCGTACCTTGCATGTTTCGACCTTTTGTTCCGAGTAATCGGTAGGCATGTAATAATGTAGAAGTATCGGTGGTACGATCTCGATTCTTTAGGTAACGAGTTGAAACAGCAAATTGGTAATTGGATGATATAGAATTGAAGTATAAAATTCTAAATCCGTCGGTTTGAATGGACGATAACGTAACGCTGAAAATTCCGGTATACCATACAAGGATGAGGTCATCGACCTGAAATACAGTTCCGAAAGGATCGAAATAAAAATATGGATGTTTGATTCTCCAAGCAGTTTCTAGTTCGTAACTGTACACAACAAGACGATTCGCATTAAAATCTGGTATGTAAGCGAATGCTTCATCACAAGTATCAGCTGTAACGTCTACTTCAATATTACCACCCATAACTGAATCGCTGGATACCACCGAAGTTTCAAATTGATATTGTCTAATAATTTGATCAGTTCTTAAATCAATTATAAATAACCTGGCCTTTGCTAGCTGTTTGGCGGCGTCTGTTGAGATGCTTTCGAAGCCAACATCGACAAACCACAGACGATCGCAAGCATCCACTTTTACACGAAAAACTGAAATAATGCTGTCGTTGAAATCTGTTTGACTGGGTCGAATTCTCGTCATATCGAAATTCGGATACGGTATTAATTGAGGAGAGGACTCTGCCGAGAAGTCTGCCAAATATGAAACAGAGATGAGTAATTGGTGTGGATATTTTTAAACCGAATGGAGAAAGATTTTTTGGATATCAGAACTTACCACTTATTTGAAAATAATTCAAAGTAGATAAAATTCCAGGTATCATTCGAGGTATTGTAATGAAAAATTTATCTTGCCATATTGCCATACCCACAGGCACATTCGCAATTGGTATGTATTCTTGTGAATCGATCAAGGACTGTCGAGTTGTTTCATCAGGAAATTGAAAATCCAAAACATTCCAACTGTATTGTTCTTGAAATCGGGTGTTGACGCAATATATAATTCGATGAATCATTAATACGAAAATGATTAGAAACGAGAACCACTTCATTTTACTCGCGAAGTTGTGGAATAAATAAGTATTTATATTATTTTTAAAAACTGTGACAACTGCATTACTTGGTAAGACTGAACACTCGCGACAGTCGAATACATAATGAGTGGAAAATAAGAGAATCCGTAACTTGGCCAAGATTAAATATATATCCACAGAGAATAATCAAATTATTTTAAAGAAAATGATAAAAAAAAAAAAAAAATACAATGTGTACTTCGGTTAGATGTGAAGGCCGATTATGCCATTCAAGATTTTTTTTCGTTTGGTAGGTTAGGTATCGAGAAGATATTCCAACGTATATCGACCGGTTTTTCTCATAAAAATGTATATTCATTACATCATTAGGTATTCAGTAACTTTAATTAATGCATTAAGTGTCTAATATTGAATTTGAAAATTGCTATAAATTTTTGGACTATATTTATCTAGAGGGTCAAAATAATTCCACGAAGATTGATTTCTGTGCGTTGTAGCTGGAAAAAATATATCTACTAGGAAATGATCAATATTTTCTGTCGAACCAGTTTCTCAACCGAAATAGAAATGAAGAGTTCCGACAAGGCTGTTTTCGTGTCCCATTTGGAATTTATATATTCGTAACTGAAAAAGGGTAGGGTAGCGCGAAAAAAAAATATCCTGGATTTCACATTGAGTGGAAGACACAGTTACAGAGGGTGAATTTGGTAAATTTTTGATTTTTACCATTCTATGAAATCGTTTACTCAAACACCTCGAAATCGAGCCAAAATTTTTTTGAGGGATGGAAATGAAAAATTGCCATCAATGATTTCAATGAGTACTTGCTACCTACTAAGACCATATTCGTGGAAAGTTTGTTCAATAAACGATTTTTTTTTTTGTTGCTAAAATTAAAAGCCCACGAAAATAATAAAGTTATAATCGCTTTAGGTTGAAAAACTTGGATAGGTAATGGATATTTTCAGATGTATTACTTCAGAGATGAGGTTTATTATTATTGACAATGCACCGAATTTTTTCCAATTTTCCTCCATTTTTCAAAAATATTTTCTTTTTTCTTAAAACATGCCTATCCTGCTTTATAATTCCAGTTTTTAAGACTTACTTTTAAATAATTTTTCGGTTATCCTCTTATTTTTGAAAATGTTATTTTTTCTCAAAATATGTCTAAAGGAAATGTGAATTTTTTCCAATTTACTCACCTATTACCTACCAAGTTTTTTTCAAGTGGAACTAAATGTCAATATTTCTTAATCTAAAAACGCTATGTTACGTTACGTTTATTACCTTGAATCGTTAAACTTCTCAAGTTTTGCTCCCCCCTCCTTCCGCTCGGATAGGAGTGAATAATCATCACCAGTGATATTTTCGACTCAACTCACAATGATGGAGTAATAAATTTCTTGTTTTTAATGGCATATTATTCCGGATTTAGAAAAAAAAAAAAAGTTACTCTTATAAAACTTCCAATCATATTTTATTATATAACGAATTATGTGATTCTGAATTAATTTTTTTTTTGTAATGACTGCATTTTTTGCGTTATTATCAAAATATAACGTTATTGTGAAAGAAATAACGTTGAAATAACGTTACGTGAAGGTATTGAAAAAATAGTACATTAATTCGGCAGGTTGAATCTGTACCAAATCATTAACCTTAATAATCGATAACAAAAAAACAAAAAAAATGATACGAAAAATAAGCGGCTATTGAAACTTTGTTGGCAAAACGTTGAGTTATTCAAAACATCATTATAATTTTTCAATTTTGTTTTGTTTTGTTTTGTTTTGTTACGTTATCCAGTTATCGTTACGTTACATTATCAGTTTTTGATACGTTATGTTATCGTTTTTGTTATGTTATCCGTTTTATTGTTGCGTTATGATATCAATTTTTGTTCCGTTATCGGTTTTTCGTTACGTTATTGTTACGTTATCCGTTTTTATTTCGTTATTGTTACGTTATCCCTTCTTCCTTACGTTATTGTTTCGTTTTCCATATTCCGTTATTCGTTGCGTTATTCGTTACTCGTTACATTAATTCGTTTTCGTTTCGTTATTGTTACGTTATCCCTTTTCCTTACGTTATTGTTTCGTTTTCCGTTATTCGTTGCGTTATCCGTTTTCGTTTCGGTATTGTTACGTTATCCGTTACGTTATTGTTACGTTATCCTTTCTTCCTTACGTTATTGTTTCGTTATTCGTTGCGTTATCCATTTTTCGTTACGTTATTGTTACGTTATCCGTTTTTATTTCGTTATTCTTACGTTAGCCCTTCTTCCTTACGTTATTGTTTCGTTTTCCATATTCCGTTATTCGTTGCGTTATCCGTTACTCGTTACGTTAATTCGTTTTCGTTTCGTTATTGTTACGTTATCCTTTCTTTCTTACGTTATTGTTTTGTTATTCGTTGCGTTATCCATTTTTTGTTACGTTATCCGTTTTCGTGACGTTATTGTTACGTTATCCATTTTTCGTTATCTTATTGTTACGTTATCCGTTTTTGTCATGTTATTGTTACGTTTTCGTTGCATCATTTCTCGATTTTCTATCGTTAGTATGACCCTCTTTGCTAAAACTATCCTTTGATTTTCCAAAATTTTTAAACATAGATGGATTTTAATGTCAATTGGAGAAAATAAATGTGGAGGAGTACCTATTTTAACCCATGCAATTTTTACCTCATCGTTTTGAGGTCTAAACCCAACTTTTGTGGTTTCCTTCATTCAATTCTTAAAAAAGTTGCCTAATATCACAACAAATATTAGGTACTTCACATAAAAAATTAAAATTTACTATAATTCTGCGTACACAATTTTTTGTACCTACCCGTTACCCATTTAAATTTCAGCATAGAGAAATTGTCGTTTACTTAGAAAAAAAAACACATTTATTTGTACGAGTTCTGAGAACTACGAGTATAAAATGAAAATTCAAACCACTCGATACATCAATCCGAAGTATACATAAAATTAGCACATAAAATTTTTCGCCGAAAAGATCGATAAAATTAATAGGACGTATGTGCGTATAACGTTTTGAAAACTAGATAAAAAAATTTCTCAACCGTAGTGCGATATCAAATACTTGAAAATTTTTGCAGACCTTTTTCTTGCACCAGGCGGCCAGGCGAAACCTTTGAAAGAAACCATGAAATCAAGGATCATTACGATAGGTGATATATATGCCTTATCCGTTCCTGTCTGTAGCCTTTTTCGATGAGTGCTCGATGGTTCCATCTAATAAATTTGCCGGTTTCCGTTTCCTATAAGAGGTTTTTAGGTTGTTACGTTTTTGCCATTCCGGACGAGCTGCGTATTAAAAGCATTCGCTGGTTGGGTATTTTTGCGTGAATGCGCCTCGCCGCCGACTCTCTTTTAATTTCGTATAAGTACGCAGCCGTTACCCTACGTACGTATAATTTTTATTCAAACATTTAAAACATCAATTATTAATATTGATCAGAACTGAACGATATTTTATCGCGAATAAGGATCTATCGTGGTATGGTACGCGTTGAAGAAGAAAATTGTTAACCTAGGGCTGGTAAAGTGATTTTATCGCGTAATAAATGCGCGTTGATGGAGAAAAAATATGATACAATGCGATATAGTAACAAAAGAATCAATAAAAAAATGAATTTAACCAACTTTTCCGCATCTTTTTTTTACTACACGGAAACATATTACGTACGCTAATCCTTTTAAGAGGTATAACATTCGAGATTATACTCGAAAGAAAATAAAATTTAAATATTCTTCGCTGTTAGTATTACTTAAATAAAAGAAAAAAAAAAGGTTGCTTGCTCGACGAAAGTATTCCCTATTTTACCCTTTTTCTATTACAGGTCAATGTTTTCTTCGGTACATATGTTACCCTTAATTTAAAATTACATTCGAAAGCAAAAAACAGTATACGGAACACCCAGCACCTTTTTTTCTTCGACCTTTTGTAAAAACAATCATATCAAGTGGCAAAAAGTTAATTAGTTATTGATCGTGGTTAAATTAATGTACATCCAAGTTTACATAACCCGTCTGTGTATGGGGAAAAATGCGGTGGGATTTTTTTTTCTGTACGCGATTCGCTCAGTCAAAGGGGTTTTGGTAACTTCGATACACATGATATTGGTTTTTCCTTTACATCTTAACGTTGCAAAAAAAAAGAACCAACATATAATGGAAAGTTGTTTAAGGCGAAGTATTAGGTCGTCTCGTACGGTTCGCAGGAATATTTGCCAAATGGTGTTTAAAAGGAATTTTTTATACATTCGGACTGACATTTATGGCTTTTCGTCCCTAACCATTACATTCAATTTCCACCTAACATCTGATCTGAAATTTGTTCGGCAATATATAAACATGATTTACGTTTAAATTACTCACCTACCGTAGACCTGCTGTGCAATCTTGTGCCTCTGTGTCGATAAGCTTTTTCAGACGATATTTATAGTACTGGTAGTATGATCTGAAGGCAAATTTTTCGTGAAAGTAGAACTATAGGTGCAGATGAAGCTTATCTTGTTTGTATTTATCAATTATTTTACTCGTTGAATGAGATTACCCTTTTTTTCAAGGGGTTCTTAAAAAATATCAAATTTTCGCATTTTTTAAAATGTTTTCCAAGAAATTTGAACAACCTGGGCTCGTGATTGGGTCGAAATTTGGCTCATTGAAAGAGCATTTCACCCACACCTCAGAACCAAATTTTTAGCTATTGAAGTTGATTTTTCGATTTTTAGTGAATTTTTGAAATTTGTAGAAATGGCCTGTTGAGAATTCAATTTTTTAAGCATAAAAAAGTAGGTAGGTACTTGGGAAATCATAAGGTGAAAATATGAAAATTGGTTTATAAATTGAAAAGAGACCTTCCAAATAAATTTCGATCATTTTTAAATATGTGAAATTTCGGTTTTTTGCAGAAATTATTTTACGTAAGAATCCTTAATTATGACTTTGATTGATTCGAAGGCTCAAATTCGAAAAAATGAAGTTTATTCAGAGCTCGTTTTTGCAAAAATTAACGATTTTCGATTTTTTTTAAATTTTGATACTTACGGAGTTACGGAACTTGTAAAAAAAAAATATGCAATTTTCAACTCCGTTTGATCAATTTTTGATTTCCCTGCACTATTCGATTTAGGCTGTCAAAATTGTATTATGACCAAATTTTCAGCTGCCGAAGTTGATTCCAATAAGAAAAGTAAAAGTTTTGCTGAAGGCTTTACGTTATCGACTTGAAAATGGTCGAAATCGATTGGCATAGAGGAAATCGATTTCAATAAATATTTTCAAAAATTTGAGAAATCAACTTTAGCAGCTGAAAATTCAAGTTTTGGTTCAATCGGCGAAGATGAGTTATGGGTTGTAAAGGTTCTCTTACTATCAGTGAAAAATCAAAAAAAAAATTTGATACATTTTTTTCTGAAATTATATGTTTAGTGATGTCAACTTCTGAAGCCATAAAAATTATCAAAGGCAATTTTCTATCATAACCTTTTATCCAGGTATTTTTTTCCAAATTTCGAAGGTCAACAGGTTCGGGAGGGGGAATACTGCGGTTAATATGGGTTAAAATATTCGGACGAACATTATTTTAGGAAAAGAAAATTCAAAAAAAAACTTGTTCCAGTATTTTAATTATTTGAAGAAAAAAAAACATGAAAAAATGCTATTTTTTGAGGGCCTTTGGAAAATAGGATTGAAAAATGAGCACCTTTTTTGTATGCGTTACATAATGAAAATGTTGGAACAGAAAAAATATGAACTGAACGATTCGTGAACCGTTCGTTCAAGCCTTAAGCAAAGGGCTGCCAACAGAAGTGATTTTTGACCATTGAAAACGATGGTAGTGATTTTAGTAGTGATTTTCCAGAAAAGTAATGATTTTGATACTTTTTCAGCAAAACCACAGGTTTTTTCTTCGCTTTTATGGTTATTTTAGTGATTTTCGTTGTTTTTCATGGTTTTAGTCGTCTGATAACCTTTTTCTGTTTGCTTGTCAATTTCTCTTAAATTAGGCCAATTTAGGCTATTTTTGCCTCATTTTCTTGAAAATCACTAAAAGTAATTTTTTTAAGTATAAAAGTGATTTTTCAAAATCGAAGTTGGCAGCCCTGCTTAGGCAAGTCCATGACTTTTTTGAACTTTCGAAGGGTAAAATGACCTTTGAGATGAAATTTATTTTACGAATCACCGCGTGCTTTATTCAATTTTCGAAATAGAAATGACCTCTGAGATGAAAATCATTTTTACAAATCATCCCATAAATCCGGGTGTATGAAGACCTCTGAGATACCAAAAACCAGAAGCTGGAAACCAACATACATCCTAAAAATTTTCATAAGTCCGAAAAACAAATTTTTCAAACTTTCAAACATTTTTCGACCTCGGAAAATTTTATTAAATTAAAACCTAAATCTTACGACCTGCGAACTGCAACCTTTGACCTTTGACCTTTAACCTTTAACCTGGGCTATTTTTTTATTGAATCGAACCAAAAAAAAAAAGTCTGGTAAGTATTCTTATTTCACTCTTCTCTTACGAGGTTTTTTTTTTGGCAATCTATTCACAAACGATTATTTCTCTTCTGAACCTCAAAAGGGCTGAGAGTGGATTTATGTAATTTTTAGGCTATTTCGATTTTTTTGACGAATTTCCCAACTTTGGATGCTCATATCTCAAAATATGTACTTGAAGGGGACTTGTTTGCGGGGTCTGAAAAAAAAATGGAAGGAAATTCAAAAACAATAATAACATTTTGAAAAGCTCACAGTTGAACCTTGGCAATGAAAGCTCAACTTTCATAATAAGAACAACAGGTGAAAGCTGCTGTTTAAAAGTCTGAAAAAATTAACGTGAGTGGTCTTTTTTTACCTATTTTTCAACCAACAAATTTTCAAGATGGGATCTTCAGACCCCTGAGGTACAGAAGCGCACAATTCTGACCCAAATTCAAAAAAAAATTGAAAAAGTGAAGTGACACATCGATTTCTACTGATTAAAAAGCGCTGAGCTCGAATATATGCTCAGTTTTACCGACTTTTCCATTAGGAAAAGTCGAGTACTAAATTGTTCATCGTAGTTGAAGGGAGCGTCGGGAACGATTTTTTTTTACGTTTTCGGACATTCTGAACACGATAGGACGTGTGGTTGAAAACGAGGTTTCCTTATATATATATATATATATATTTATATGTTTATGTATAATTTTGTCCGCGATTAAACTCGAAAACTGTGTAGCTCCAGAAGGGGACAATGATCCCAAAAGATAGCATTTTTTACGTAGTTTTGAGATTTTCAAACCGATTTAAAATCGGTCCAGCCGTTTTCGAGATATTGAACTTTTTGTGTTTTTTCGGGGTTGGGGGGTGGGACTTAGCCGAAATTTGAAGCAACCAAGGTAAAAGTTGCATTGCGCTTAAAATTTCGATTTCTCTAAAACTACTGAACCGATTGAGCTGAAATTTTCAGGATTGGCAAAAAAAGGTTTGAGGACCCTACAGAAAAATTTTCAGCCCGATCGGTTGAGGTACACCGTCTCTCGGTAGGCTTAAAATGTGTAAACAGTTTTTTTCAATAGCTTACTGAAACTTGAAGCTCGAATAATTTGAAAACTAGGCATCCTCAAAAAAATCTAATGACTCATTGTCGAAAGCAAATTTAATTCTCTACAACTTGCTATACAGGCGTTTTTCGGGAGGCCCCTCCTTTGGTCAAAAACGGTCCTCAAAGGACGCAAAGGAGGGTCCAATACTCGAAATTCGCATTAAACTCAAAAGATGTGTAGCTCCAGAAGGGGACAATGATCCCAAAAGATAGCATTTTTTACGTAGTTTTGAGATTTTCAAACCGATTTAAAATCGGTTCAGCCGTTTTCGAGATATTGAACTTTTTGTGTTTTTTAGGGGTTGGAGGTGGGACTTAGCCAAAATTTGAAACAACCAAGGTAAAAGTTGCATTGCACTTATTTCGATTTCTCTAAAACTACTGAACCGATTGAGCTGAAATTTTCAGCATTGGCAAAAAAAGGTTTGAGGACCCTACAGAAAAATTTTCAGCCCGATCGGTTGAGGTACACCGTCTCTCGGTAGGCTTAAACGCATTCTGGCATTAAAAAGTTTGTAAAAAAAACTTTGTAAAAGGGCATAAACTGATGATTTTTGGGTCGCTGATTCCGAATTAGTTCTTTGTTTTTCGATTTGAATCCTCTACATGTTCCTAAGTTGTCCCTCGGTAGGCTTAAAATTTGTGAACTGCCGTTTTTTTAATATCTTAATGCAAGCTTGAAACGTAAATAATTTGAATAAAAACGAGGGCTCTTCAAAAAAAATCTAATGACACATTATAGAACACAAATTTAATAATAATTCTCTACAACTTGCTGTACAGCTTCTTTTTGGAAGGCCCTTCCTTTGCTCGAAAACGGTCCTCAAAGGATGCAAAAGGAGGTCTAAGAATCAAAATTTACATTTTGGCATTAAAAAGTTTGTAAAACGGCGCAGTTTGATATTTTTTGGATCGCTGATTTCGAATTTGGTATTTTTTTAAAACTTATTTTATTTCGATTTGAGCCCCTTCCCTGGATACCCTAGTGTACATGGGTGCCTAGGAGTCCAAAATTTCGAGTTTGGTACTCTTCAATAGACTCAATATTTGTGAATAGTTGAACGAAAGTAAATTTAATTTTCTACACCGACGTTTGTGGAAAAGTCGGTTACCTTACGCAGAATGCGTAAGGTTTTTTTCATCTGACCCCTTTGGACCCTTTTATCAGCCTTTTTGCAAAGGTCAAAATTCAAAAAAATGAAAAATAACGTGTAACCTGTCGTTTGTTAGGTTTTTGAGGGCACTGAGTTCAAATATTTACTTATTTTTTAGATTTGACCCTTCAGTGACCCCATAACCCTTCCTTTAGTTTAAATACAAACCACCGATTTTGGACTTGAAGCTGAAAAAATTGAAAATGCTAATTAGACCTGAAATTATAGTATTAGAAGGGTAAACATATCACACAAGTATCTAAATTTCCCCCTCCCCCTCTTTCCCACCAATCAATAATCCATCTTCAACATCTAATCAATCAGTTGCTCCTAAAACGATTTAAAATAAATGTTGACTTCATTCAACACGAAACTTGGCTCGTTTACATTGTAAAATCGACATTTTCGCACTCGAGAGTCGAGATTGATATAAAATTTACATTTTGCTTGCTTGTACTTGCCATGTTCTTGCTTGTATCTACCCGGTGGTTGTGTTTATACGACGCTAGTCAAAACAAACTTATCGATCTGAAGCTAAGAATTTGATTCTTTTGCGTATGGTTTCCGTTTACTTAAACGCTATGAAACCGCTAACGGTACAAAAACATCGTTGCTTAAATGTAAAGACAGCTCATGCGACAAAGATTGCCAATTAACGAAACATGCTACATGCAACACGAGCAACAAACTTGTTACTTATTTTTAAGTACTTTTTTTTACCATCAAATCGACGTTATATTTTACGTACGGTTTGAGGGAAAAAATGAACGTTTTTATCTTGCTGCTTCGCATCATCACCATCGTCGTCTAGTTACAATCAAGTTGCTTCGTAGTTCATTCCTACGTTCGCTTGTGTGTAAATATTTGCAGTAATTTTGCACCATGCTGTTATACCAGGCCATATACCTACTTTCTCAGTCTCGAATACCTACACCCTGCGTTTAGATGTATAAAAATTCGAAATGATGTGGTTACGTGGAAGAATATTTATCTCGTTTTATCGATGTTTACTAAACTTATGTGTACATTTTGGCAACCATTATAGTCGAACGAGAAGCTTAATAAATAAAATTTAGCTACGTGCGGCGAATTATGCGCAAAATATCGAAATTGTCGCTGGCAAAATCTTTTAAAGTGTTGCTAGTTGTTCCCTGGATGGCGATAATGTCTTCGTTTCGTATTTCTTATTTCGCGACAGCCAAGAAATACCTACCTATATTTCATCGTCGATATTTACAGGGTTGGGTTTTTTTCATCATTACTTAAAAAGCCTCTTAAAATAGTTTTTCAGCTAAAAAAAAAAAAAGAAAAGAAAAGACATAACCCCCCAAAAAATAGTAGAAAAAAAAGTTTCATATATAAGCAAGCTCAAATTCAGGGGTTAATTATAAGGGTCTAAGGGGTAGTTTCAGATTGTTGGGTAGTTCAAAAAATCTACGCCAGTAGTCCCAAAATTGCTTGGTAATTCGCTAACTCCTAAATCATCTGGACGTTTATGGGATTGCGACGATTCAAGTACAAATTTTTTCAGCTTCAAAATTTTCCAGTTTCTTTAAAAATTGTAGGTATGTAGTATTAAAATTTTTCCAACATTTTGAACATCATTCTCAAAATTTATCCAATTTTTGTTTTTTAAAATATATGTATAATTATTCATTTCAATTTTATATGTATTTTTGAAAACTTCTTCCAATTAGGTTGGGTGCTGGAATAACGTTGGAAAAAATTTCGAAACATGTAGAGTTGATTTTTTTTTAAATTGAGGCAAGTTTTTAAAATTATTATGAAAAAAAATTTTGAGTTGAAAATTTTTTCAAAAATTTGAAATTGATTGAATCAATGTTGAAAAAATGTTCAGAAAATTTACAGAAAAAAATTCCAAAATTGAAAAAATTTGTAATACACTCAAAAATAAAAAGTGTCACAAAAATGGGTAAATATCAGTAAATATAATAACGCGTCCCAATTTCACAAAAATGCTCTAAATAGTAAAATTTATCAATCTATTATGATAAATATTTTATTTTTATGCAATAAATTTTATCAAATATCGCAATTAATATTATTATTTTTAGAATAGATTTTACCAAATTTTATGGATTTGGACGCGCTATTATTTTTTTTGGATAAAATTTATAATTTGTTTTTTCAGTGTAGGTATTGAAAGTTTTTCTAATTGCAATGATGTCATGAAAAGGAAAGATGAGGCCTTTGAATAAAACCAATTTAGAAAATTTCTCATTTATACAAATATTCAATAAAAATCCTCGATTTTTATAATAATTTGACCTGTGGGATGAGCCTCAAACTATTTTTTGGGAGGAGGAGGAGGAAGAGGAGGAGGAGGAGGAGGGGGGATGAAAACCTAAAATTGAGTGTACTATCTGGTCTATCCACATCATCACAACGAATTCGAACTAATTTCTATTAAGTACCTTTTTTTAAAAATAAATTTTATTACTTGAATTTAAAAAATATGGATGATAACAATTCCGAAATTAACTCATTCGAGTTGACAGAGGAAAAAAAAACTCCCACCGAGTTATAAATTAATCCGTTAACCTTTCAGAAATGCTCTTTCAAAGATAAAATTATAAAATGCTTATTAAAACACAATTTTCTTTTATGGCTAAGATGAAAAAGAAGGGAGAAAAAACGTTCATCTCGAGTTTTTTTTTCCACTACCGTAAAGTTATTTTTGGTCGGTATTTTCGCCTGAAAGGAAACCCAACTTTATTAAATTATAATAAAGTAAAAACTTGTGTTTATTGAAAAAATACGAAAGTTGTTTAAATTTTTAGAGTTATATTTTCACAAATAAACGTATTTGGTGCGAATAAAAAAGTAAACTTTATCCCCTCGATAATATAAGTCTTAAATATTTTACCGGCGCGACGTTAACTTTTATTTGTCGTTAAAAATGCACGCCGAGTATTGTTTGTTATCGAAGATGAATTTTTTATGTATTTTTCGGACATAATCAAAATTCTATGCTACGACGTATGGGGATTTAAGGAAAATAAAGGTTGCGGGAGTTTGTGTTTACCGAAGCGCTATGAATTTGGTCTAAAACCCCTTTCTTCATCCGCCTCCTTAGGAAAAAAAAAGAGAAAAGAAATAGGTAATAATAAAAACAAAAAAGTTGTGGGGCTTTTTTTTCTTTCTTCATTCATTATGAATACCTATTTAATGTTTTATTTTTTAAAGGAGTTTAATTTTTTTATTCTAGATTATCGTGCAAAGTGGATGGTAAACTTGCTTGGTAATTGTTTTCGGTTTTAATGAGTAAAATATGGCGGTTTATCAAAGGAAATAAAATAGTGTAAGGTAATAGAGCTCGTAGTCCTGGAAGAAATTATGAAATTAAATTTTAAAGTAGGTTTCTTGGCGAATACAAAAACTTTGGCGATGGAAATTTCCATTAAAAATACTTAATTTAGGTTTTACCTTCGGAATCTGACTATGTGATGCGTTCAAAGTGCATTAGCAGTGTAAACGTAAATTGCATATTTATCAATTATTCACGTTTCTGAATAAGTATTATTTTGACTGGGTGTCCGAAAAATCCTAGCTCCTCCTGCCAGAAATTTTTTAAGTAAAAAATTGTACGTAAAATGCAAAATGCAAAATACTTATTATGTAGTAATAAGAAAGATAAAACAAATTAAAAGTGTGAATTGATTCCCGCGTTTTTGAGGTATTTTTTGACCTCTCGGATTTTAAAAAAATCCGTGTAGTAGAATTTTTTCAGTTTTTATCACGTGTAGAGTTCTTGATTGACAAAATGGAAATCAAATTTTTAAAAAATTAAGTGTATAAATTTATGCGTTTTTAAGTAAAAAATTTTGGTAGTTCATTTGTTAATGTTTTTTAAATCTATTTCTTGCAATTTCCATAAATTGAATTTTTTCAGATTCCATCAAAAAAAAAGTTTAATAAGGTAATGGGTTAGAGATTGAGAAGATGTTTCAATTTTCCTTTAAAAAAAGTTCCAGATACGTTCGTACTGTTTTCCAATTTGAGAAGAATTTTTCAAATATTTGATTTGTAAAGTGCAATTTACATAATTTTTAAAAAAATGATTTTTCAATAGTAAGTGACTAATATACAATTTTTACAACGAGGTGCCTCAATAAAACCATTTCTTATGCTTTTGAGAAGTTTGCCTGTCAAACTTTGGCAATTAAACTTCTCGCCTTTTTCTTAACTTTTTGAAAATTCACATTTTTAAACACTGCTTTTGATTGAAAACATAGAATTTCTTTGATTTGATATCATATTTCGTTACTTTTGGGAAGTAAGAAAACCTAAAATGGGACCGAGTAAGGTGGGGAGGGGGTAATAATGGGGAGCGTTAAAAAATGAGAATCAACAGAACCAACTCGTACATCCCCCCTCACTCCCCGCCAAATGGGAATGAATTCGCTCATCTTTCAACATAAATATTATTTTGTTGGGATCAACAAAATTTTTTGAATATGGATTTCAAGGTTTGATAGGAAGGGGTAAATATGCTGACAGGGGGTAAAATTTTTGCCACATTTTGTTTTGAGATCCAGGAACATTTTCCAGACAATCTATCTCTTTAATTAGGTAATTTTTTTAAATGTGAAAAAAAAATATATTGAACATATTTTTAGATAAGTGTGAAAAATCACCGCAATAATTTTTAATAGCCTAAGATCTTTATACTGGCACCAGGGGCGGTGCATTGGGGGATGGAGGGGGTATAACACCCCCGTCAATTCTCAGTCGGCAAAATTGGCAAAATTTTGGGAGATATATGTGACCTTCCAGGAGAAAACCGACCTACGAAAAAAAAATTGAAAAAAAAAGTGTCGCAATCAATCCAAACCCATGATTATCATTTGTTTTGGATTGATTGGGGCACTTTTTTTCAATTTTTTTTCGGACCGAAGGTCGGTTTTCTCCTGAAAAGTCACATATGGTGAGTCGGCAAAATCTCAGAAAAATGTGAGTAAATTAGAATTTTTTTAGAAATTTTTCAGCATAACTAATAAAAAACTGTGCCTTTCTAAATTTCAAGTTTACTGTCCTCTTTCAGAAAACACAACCAAACTTCAAAAGATTACTTACTTTCCAGACTGAAATTTTCTAAAAATTTCGGCCTTGCTGCGTTCGGCCTTCTTGAATTTTTTCTTTCATAATTTCAAAACAATCCAAATCCCACAAAAATTGTATTTTTCCTCAAAATGATTTCAACTTATTTTATCAAATTTTTCCCCATCAAAACTCATTTTTGATGTCTAAAAATCAAATTTTTCAAAAGCTTTGGCCTCTTTGTACTGGTCCTTATCATTAGGGAGCGGATTTATATGCACCAAAAATCGTAAAATATGCCATATAATATGCACTAAAAATCGAAAATATGCTGAAATATGCAAAGTCTTTATGGGTATCATCAGAAAGGTATTGAAAAAATTCATCCCTTTTTTACACTTATACTTTCTCAAGTTTGATTGAAATACCCGTTATTGTCAATCAAATGTAAAATCAAATATTTTTATTGCAAAATTGTATCATTTTTTCGGCACTGCAACTAATTTCTACATCGACTGAAACAAGAGACGTGAATTTGAACCAAATAATATCCTTTGATGTTGGATTCAGTGGCATCGAAAGCTTTTTTTTGAGTGGAGGCAAAATGAGTACAAAGAGTTAGAATTTGGAAAACCAGAAAAGTTTTTTTTTTTTTGGGGGGGGGGGGGGGTAAAAGAGAAAAAAAGAGCCTTTTTCGCACTTCAGCTTTAAATGGATCTTACAATTAAAAATTTTTTATGCCCGAGCAAAACGAGGGCAAAGCTCTGAAAAAATTGGAAATTTAATGCCCAAAAAAGACATTTTTAAATTGTTTTAATGCTTTGAAAATCTTTCTCCGATGCAAAGCTAAAAACATTGAAAATGAAAATTTTGAGAAATATGCGCTGAAAAACCGAAAAGTGGAGAAATATGTGGAAATATGTGCTAAAAATAGAGTGAATATGAAAAAATATGTATTTTTGAGTGAAATATGCAAAATATGCAAAATCAAATAGGGCTCATTCTTCTCAAAATGATGTGAAACGGAAAAGTATATTGAATATGTCCAATTTTATTGGATACAGAAAAATATGCGTTTTCATATTAATCCGCTCCCTACTTATCATATTTCTTTTAAAATATTTTTTGAAATTTTCTCTCTCGCTTCGCTCGGGCTATACCTATTTTTTTTTTACCACCTATTCATATTAAAACTATCAACTTCGAAACCAAGTAAGATACTACGACAAAAAATTCTCGGATTGTCAAATTTCGGAAATTTTGAATTTTTTTGTCGGAATTTTTGAACATAATTACCCCCCCCCCCTCGAGTTTATATTCGAACCACCTCTGACTGGCGCCACAGCAAGAAATTTTTTGAAATTCGGATTTTAACCGAGTACCCATATTGAAAAGGTGAGATTTTTCAAGGATTCCTGAAGAGTAGAGTAATGATGAAAACTGGATGTTAGCAGTAT
Organism: Pseudococcus jackbeardsleyi; assembly: GCA_038380155.1. Lineage (NCBI taxonomy): Eukaryota > Metazoa > Arthropoda > Insecta > Hemiptera > Pseudococcidae > Pseudococcus > Pseudococcus jackbeardsleyi. The sequence continues at coordinate 39,817,461 of CM076242.1, forward strand.
TTCTGGGTTCAAATAATACCTATGACTAAATCTACACGAAAAAGGCTTCAGGCACGAAATTAAAAATACCCTGCGAACGACTGAATCGTTTTTTTTTCATGATTCAAATGGTCCACTTGCTTTTTTCCAAGTTCGATTTTTTTTTTTCAGAGTTCGAATTTTTTTTCGATTATTTTTTTCCAGATTAATTTTTTTTTCAGAGTTCCAATTTTTTCTCGAAATTTTTTTTCAAAAAATTTCAATTTTGAAAAAAAGTGTCAAGAAAAAATTTGAACTCTGAAAAAAAAATTTCCGAACTCGGAAAAAAATTCATTAAATGATGGAGAAAAAATTCATACTCTGAAAAAAAAATTGACTTAGGAAAAAGCAAGTGGACCACTTGAATCATACAGTTGAAAAAAACGATTCAGTCGTTCATAGGGTATTTTTAATTTCGTGCCTGAAGCCTCTTTCGTGTAGATTTAGTCATAGATAGGTTAAAAAAATCAATCTGAATCATTTTCGAAACAATTAATTTTTTCAAAATTTTTAAAACATTAGACTAACATGTTTCTCTTACTTCCTGATCAAATTTTGCTGATTTCAAACTTTTCTGTATCATTTTCTAAACTCTATTTCGGTCAATTCAGCATGCACCCTCTCCCCTCCCCTCTTCACTCCCCAGCTTCCTTGCATCTCTCCCGAGCATATTTTTCATTATCTTAAGTTTTTCCTGTCCCTATTCAGACGAAATTTTGATATGTTCCTTTGAAAATTTTTCTTTCGCTTCTTTCTAGACAGAATTCTGTTCATTTCAATCATCCAAATCTTATTTCGATGAATTCAAATTTTTCTGTATCCTCCTCCCCCATTCTGCTTATTTTGGTGAGCTAAAATTCCTCCTGAATTCCCCCCCTCCCCCTCGACTAACTTCTGGGAAATTCTCTTGAAGCTATCTCTGCTATTCGTTTTTCAGGCCGAATTTGATAAATCAAAAATTAAAATTTTTAGAATTTTTTTACTTTAAAAATTTTTTTTTACATCTTTCCTGGATTAAACTTCACCATTTTACAGTTTCTCCCCTGCACTTCCCTTCCCTTCCCTTCCAGATTCTATGTATTTTGACGAATTGTAATTTTTCACCCCCCCCCCCCCCCTGAAAATCAGAAATCTCCTACAATCCTTTCTTGGAAAATTTTAATACTGATTTCAAATTTTTTTATACCTATCAAAAGAGTAAATTTTATTCTTCTGGCTTATTTTCGATATAATCGCACCAAGTGTCGAAAAAAGTGTGAAAAATTCTTGACCAAAAAATCTGAGAAAACACGCCAAAAATGTAAATTTCGGAACTTCTAAAATCAATCCGGAGGGTATTCTCGCTGAAATTTATCCACCTCGGAGTTTTCTTACCCATCATCACGTATTTTAATAAACTAATAATCCGTATTAAATGACCCTTCCAAAACCTTGCTCGCTCTTTGGGAATGTCGAAACAATGCGAATGTGATAAAAATACATCGGTAACCTTTTCATAATGTACACCTCGAACGAATAATAATAAACGCTCGAACCTTAACACAGCTCCGGCAACATCAACAGGTGGTTGGAACAAATCAGGCCTTTCATCTAACCTACTTTTCATGTTTGCGAACTCGCGATGAATGGAAAGCCTTCCGGCAAATCTCGAAATAAACACTCTCGTCTCGATACATTGGATATTGGTTTACTTTTCAATAAGTTAAAAGTTGAAACTATCACTCGTACGATATTACAAATACAAACGCAAACACGCTCGGTGGGAATTCGGAGAAGTGTGCAAATTCCAAAATAATCAATGACGCCATTTATTATAGTAAGGGAAAAGACAGGCGATGGAGGATTTCACCCTTGTACTTAATCCAGCGAACAAACAAGCCCAACAAGTTGAATCGCTAGGCAATTGAAATCAATGCAAACGATGTAAGATTTACCAATTTGAGTGAGCTCGTCGAGTACGACGATACATTAAGCAAACGTGGTGTGCACATCGACTTGAAAATTCAACTTTGTACGTAGAAATTTCGTCAACGATGGCGGTTTTCGCGTCGCAAACAAACAGCCGGTGTGGCTTCAAACAAAAGCTGCGAATGTCGCCTTTAATTAAATACTGTAGCGAGTATGGCGATGTAGTCGAAAGGTCGATTATTCTGTTTTCAACCTTTTATTTGTACGCATTTAAAATGTGCGTTTCGGAACACTTATTTCGTTTGTTGTGTTTGTGACAGCATTGATGCCGAGTGAATATTAATTAAGTGCGGCAGCCCAACGATATCGTATTATCCCCTTATACCGGCGCATTATTCGCAGCTTTTAACATTCGAATTGCAGGGCCGATATACTCCGTACCAGTGTATTCGATAGACCAAAAATGTTGGCTCGGTCGGTATTTTACCATTTTCCACGCGTGGTCATTTATACTTCAACGCAGATATATTACAGATTTTTTTTTTACCAACGAATATCTATAGTATCCGTTGTAAAATTCTGGCCATTATTTAATGTCGGTCATTAGTTGGTTTTTTAACGTATCGCATAATTTTTTCTCTTTTTTTTGGGTAATTTTTCGCCGATTTTGTCGCGGACGTTTTTAAATTGAATATGGAGGGAGAAAATGATGTATTTTACGGGTTGGAAATTTTTGGTACACCGTGGGGAAGGAATAATGATGTAATTTGGGAGAACACGATGGATGATATGGGAATGAATGGTGACTTTATCGCGAGCACGTATCGCGGAACCGAATTTTGTCACATGCTGTATTCGAATCATTTGATAATATTGCCACCAGAGTCGGTTCGTCGACCCGTAGAAAAATTTCTCGTATGGATAATATTACCAAGAAGGCCACAGCTTACATCAGCAAACTATCAGAAGGGTGTTTAGCGGTTTTATGAAATATCACCGGGTATACAAAAACCATCCTTGATGGAATAATGTTAATATCGAAAAGGGCACGTGGGGGATATTTTCGGTTCTTTTGACGGCCCTTTGACGGAAAAAAGTTCGGGTTTGGTACGAATGTCTGAGATAGTGCTAACGCGATGGTATTCTTAGGGCTTGGGATTATTGGGGAATTTTTGAGTGGATAAAAAATAGTGAAAAGAGAAACAGAATTCAGAATGTGTTTAAAAAAAATTAATGTGAACTATGTTTTTGAAACCGATAGCTTACAAGATAATTTAAAAATAAGAATAAAAATTTATTTGTTTGCATAGTTATTAACTGCCTTTCTAGTACCTAAATCTCACAATCCAATCCATGAATTAAACTTTCAAGTTCTCGTAAATAACACAGGTCGACAAAAAAAAAAATGTTCTGTTTCTGGGTTCTCATGCCAAAATTCTGTTTCTAGACATAAAAATACATCACCTTGTGGAATCCTGGCTTCCAAAGTTTGCTTTGGGGGTTGGGGGGCCCAAAAAACTGATTTTTCGAGGGCAATAAGCCTGAGCATTACAAAAAAATTTGAAAAAAATTTTTTTGGACCAATCTTATAGAAAATTTTACGGCGAATCCAATGCCGCAAACCGCAGACCTCCATCTCTTTTAGAAAAAAAGTTACAGCTCATTCTTTCCAAAATTTTGTGAAAAAATCTTTTTTTTTGGGGTATTTTTCGCAAAAAAGTGAAATTTGAGAGAAAAGTAAGGGCTTTAAGGCCATAAGGACCATAATGAGAGTTGTAGAAAATTTCACGGCGAATCGAATGCCGCAAACCGCGAACCTCTATCTCTTTTAGAAAAAAAGTTACAGCTCATTCTTTCCAAAATTCTGTGATAAAAATCACATGTTTGTGCCTTTCTCATGAAAAAATGAAATGAGATTTTTTCACAGAATTTTGGAAAGAATGAGCTGTAACTTTTTTTCTAAAAGAGATAGAGGTCCGCGGTTTGCGGCATTCGATTCGCCGTGAAATTTTCTACAACTCTCATTATGGTCCTTATGGCCTTAAAGCCCTTACTTTTCTCTCAAATTCCACTTTTTTGCGAAAAATACCCCAAAAAATATGATTTTTTCACAAAATTTTGGAAAGAATGAGCTGTAACTTTTTTTCTAAAAGAGATGGAGGTCTGCGGTTTGCGGCATTGGATTCGCCGTAAAATTTTCTATAAGATTGGTCCAAAAAAATTTTTTTTCAAATTTTTTTGTAATGCTCAGGCTTATTGCCCTCGAAAAATCAGTTTTTTGGGCCCCCCAACCCCCAAAGCAAACTTTGGTCAAAAAAAATATTTTTTCGTTCATTAGTTACATAAAAATGACCCAAATTTCACAAGTAGGACCCAGAAACAAAAATCGTGTCGACCGGTGTAATCATTTTGCGTTTTTTTACAGTTGATATGGTGAATTTTCTCTTCTCCTCATCCCATCCTGGCTACAAAGCCACCCCCCCCCCCCCCCCTCAGTGACGTACCGAAAGCATTTTCCAGGGGGGAGGAGGAGGTCTCATGAAAATCCCAACAGTAAAAAGGAACCTTTTTTGACGCTATCACTTCAAATATTGCACATAAATACGACTTAATTTATACCCGAGCGGAGCGAGGGTGAAGCTTTGAAAAAATTAGATTTTTAATGCCTAAAAAAGCTATTTTTTTCTTATTTAAAGGCTTTCAAAATTCTTATTTGATGTAATTTGAGAGGGGGGAGGGTAAGAATGTAGTCATTAGATATTCACAATCAATGGTGTCGAAAGCTTTTTTGGGAGGGTAAAAATTGAGAATAAAAACACAGAGTATCAGATCAAAAGTATTTTCAGGGGAGTGGATAAAAGGAGCCTTCTTTAACACTGTTGTTACTTGAAATAGTTTGTTGACTTATGATTTCGTTCATGTCCGAGCGAAGTGAGAGCGAAATTTTGAAACCAACAAGTGAAAATTTTATTGATTTCCAACTTGGAAAAATGATAAATTTTCAGTTGGAAAAATGATGAATTTTCAGTCGAGAAAGTGACTAATTCCCAACTGCCCAATTTTCCCAACTCACACGGAAAAAATTTTCTCAGGGGTCCCCTCCCCCCCGTTCGGTACGTCCTAAAAAAAATCAAAATACTTTTGGTGTTTTTCTTCCTTCTCTCTAATGTTCTTCCTAACCCAAAATATGTACATTCAATCTTCTCACAAAAAATCACTCAAGGAGTTTATTTCTGATTCAAAAAAAGCGATTTTTTCATTCAAAGAGCGAGTTGCATCATTTTTTTTTTGTTCAAAATTCCAGGTATTTAAGTTGATTTTTTATATTTTTGACAAAGGTAGAATCAAAATTTTTAAAATTGCTGATTTTAGTCGTAAAAATTTTTTTAAATGCAATTTCTCACATGATATTTCGATCGACAGCAAAATTTTAGGCCAAAATCAAAATAAATCGAAAGTATATTCAAGAACCCAAGACCCAATATTTCAAGTATTCGGGTTTATTTCTGGAATTTTAGAGAATTCTTGAAATTTCTAAAGGCTCTGGTGTGGTAAGGGGGTCATTTGGCCTCTGGTCCAACTTTGGAAAAATTCTTGCGCCATTCGATTTGCCATGGTAAAAGATGATTTTAGAGCGCATGAGCGAATTTTTACCTCACCCCTGGGGGGCTGGGGGGCCAAAATACGCGATTTTCAAGCCGAAAACTCTTAAAAATTCTATCTCCGCGAGTTTTCAACCGATTTTTTCCAAACTTGGCACAAAGGTAGTGGTACTAGAGGGGAATGCCCTGAAATTTTTTCAGATTTTTTTGACCACTTTAATGACCTTGAATTCGACTTTGAAGATTTAAAATCGCCCTGGGGGGCACAGCTGGGGGGCTGTCTGAAAAATTTTTTCAAATTAAAATTTTTCAATGTATTTTACATTTCTGAGAATTTTTTCAGATTTTTTCAGGTGGTGGAAAGTGGTCAAAAGCTCAAAAAACCGCCGTAATTCATCATTTTTATTACTTAAAATCAACGTTTTTCTTCAAGTTTTCATTTTTAATAGTTTCCTGCCAAAAATATTATTATTCTATTCACTCTCCGTGTCCCATTTTGACCTTTGTTTGTTCATTTCTCATGACTGTTATCAGTTATGTTCAGAGCAGAAATGAATGTCTATGAAAAAAAAGCCCCATCCGAGGATTTTTGGCGTAATTGACTCACAAATAATGTGACAAAAGTAATCCTACTTGTTTTTGAAGTTTGACCGATTCCCCTGAGATTATTGGCCTTCCTCCCCGCTCAGTGGAGGTTTTTCTTATTATTTGAGGAGATGTATTCCATGATTTTACGTCATAGACGGAATAAAACGACTATATTCTCTCTCGCGGCTTTCGCTAATCGCTCAAGTACTTAAATTAACGTTTTTTTCCCTCTATGACGTACCACCATCTTCACTATCTTCATACATGATTGGATCTTCAATTTCGTTGTCAAATATTCTGTACAAGACTTGAGCTGGGCGCACAATTAATTAATTATATGCTAACGTCATTTTCTGATTTTTAGAAATATTTCATAAGTTTTGTGATATACTTATAAAATGAATAGCTGATTAGTTGATTTTCAATTTCTGAATTTTGTGTCATTTAACTTACCTAGGTACTTTAAATATCCTCCATAGTTGAAAAAATAATAATAATAATAATAATAAAAGAGAGAAGGAAAAAAGAGGTCTGGGTTCAATTTAGAAAAGTTGAAGGTACCAATAGTCAAATAGTATATTGTGCAACAAGGGGGATGAAGTAGGTAATTTTTAAAATTTTTAGATTTTTGCCCGAGTGAAACGAGGGAAATAACTCAAAGTTGTCGAAAATCATTCATCACCCGAGTTGAATACGATATTATACGTGATAGAGGGAAAAAACGCGAATTTAAGTACTTGAGCGATTAGCGAAAGCCGCGAGAGAGAATATAGTCGTTTTATTCCGTCTATGACGTAAAATCATGGAATACATCTCCTCAAATAATAAGAAAAACCTCCACTGAGCGGGGAGGAAGGCCAATAATCTCAGGGGAATCGGTCAAACTTCAAAAACAGGTAGGATTACTTTTGTCACATTATTTGTGAGTCAATTACGCCAAAAATCCTCGGATGGGGCTTTTTTTTCATAGACATTCATTTCTGCTCTGAACATAACTGATAACAGTCATGAGAAATGAACAAACAAAGGTCAAAATGGGACACGGAGAGTGAATAGAATAATAATATTTTTGGCAGGAAACTATTAAAAATGAAAACTTGAAGAAAAACGTTGATTTTAAGTAATAAAAATGATGAATTACGGCGGTTTTTTGAGCTTTTGACCACTTTCCACCACCTGAAAAAATCTGAAAAAATTCTCAGAAATGTAAAATACATTGAAAAATTTTAATTTGAAAAAAATTTTCAGACAGCCCCCCAGCTGTGCCCCCCAGGGCGATTTTAAATCTTCAAAGTCGAATTCAAGGTCATTAAAGTGGTCAAAAAAATCTGAAAAAATTTCAGGGCATTCCCCTCTAGTACCACTACCTTTGTGCCAAGTTTGGAAAAAATCGGTTGAAAACTCGCGGAGATAGAATTTTTAAGAGTTTTCGGCTTGAAAATCGCGTATTTTGGCCCCCCAGCCCCCCAGGGGTGAGGTAAAAATTCGCTCATGCGCTCTAAAATCATCTTTTACCATGGCAAATCGAATGGCGCAAGAATTTTTCCAAAGTTGGACCAGAGGCCAAATGACCCCTTTACCACACCAGAGCCTTTCTAAATTACCCCATCATCCTACAAACATTTAAAGATCTAATCAACGAAAAAAAATTGAAATTTGGTATCTATCCTATTTTTGCCCAGACGTTTCAAAATCTTCAGAAAATTTTGGAATTTTCCAGCACTGGAAGAAAGCTCATAAAAATGGTCCATATGAGCTTTATTAATCGATAAAAAATTGAAAAATACACCGAAACATGCTGTATTAATAAACTTTGTTAAAATTATGTTCTTTTTGAAAATCATTCTCCACTTCTTTTCTCCTCCTCCCCCCCCTTCCAATGAATTTCACAATCTCCTGTTGTTTCAGATTCCGTGACCAGATTTTTGAAAAATTTAACAAGAACCAAGAAGCAGTTGAATATCTAACCACCTGCGTATCATTTTGACAAAATTCTCTAGTGGATACCAAATTTTTAAAAAAAATTGAAAATTGAACTTTTTTGACAGAAACTTGACTTGAAAAAAAATTCACCATCTAGAGATCTTGAAATCTCAGAAAAGTTCAGTAGGTACCTACTAAGTACCTATTGTAGTAATCATTTTCAAACTTTTCCAGATTACCAAGGCCAATTTATTCTCATTTTCAAAGACTTCTTTCAATGAGGCCAAGAAAATTCCAAAATCAAAACACAAGATCTTTACAAATTCACGCAATTTTTTCATCATTTTTTTCGTCGTAGTAGGTATCTTCATTCAATCTATATTGAAAAAAAAACCTCGTCCTCTCCTCATTTTGGTAAAATTTAAAAATACGTATATCAAACCAATGGCAAATCTTGAAGGTGTGTGTTTTCGATGGTGTCGATTTCGAACATAACTGTGAAAAAATTAAAAAATTGTAGCTTTCACTTTAAAATTTATATTTGAAAACCCGATTTTTAAAAAATCTAATTTTTTGAAAAGTAAAAAAATGCTTGTTTTTTTAAAATAAATTTTGGTGTTTCAAAATAGTATCAAAGTACAGATTCAAGGGACATATTGTAATTACCTCAAATTACCGGACCCCTTCCCGTACTTCACCTCCTCGGTAATTACGGTAATTTACCGGTAATTACACGGTAGTTAAAAATTCCCAAATAACCGAACAAAATTTCAATAAAATGCAAATTGCAAATATGTGTGACAGAACTAAGGACTTTTGACCACAATTAATCCATAGAAATTTTTAATCAGACAAAATTTTCGAAAATTATCAGTTCAACTTTTTCCATTATTTTTCCAAAAATTGAAAAAAAAAAATAGAAAATTAAATTTTGTATTCATTTATTGATTCAACTCCAACAATTATTAAGAATCGAAAAAACTGTTAGTTATACAAAATTTCTTTGTTGTGGTTACCAGAATTTTCAACTTGAAAACTCATACTATTCCCTGCGAAAGTTTTTGAGGAAAATGACGACGAAATTGGGTACCTAGGCATAATTGAAAGCGATTTTTTTCTATTTTTTTACAAAGTGGGAGTTTTTTCAATTTACAAATCCAAGTCTCTCAAAAATTACTCATTTAAAAAAAGTTGGAAAATCGCAACCACCCATGAAAAACTTTCTCAAATTCGAAACTATCGACACCGATTCAAATACCATCAGCAGCTTCATCAGCGAAGCCTCAACTTCACAATTCGAACAGTTGGCGAAATTACCCACCGTTAAATTAATCTCTATAATATTTTCTTCTCACGCGCGCATTATCCAAAAATAAACCAAACCTCGTTGTTTTTCAAAACTTTTAACGCACAATAAAAAACTTGATACAGTATTGCAGACGACATTACTCATTTAGAATATGAAATTAATTTCGTCTAAAACTGAAAAATACACCACCGCTGCTAATTCGCTTAAGAATTCGCAGACGTCGCGATGCGGAAAAACGCTTCTCGTTTGAAACTTCTGATTGGGCGAAAAAACGATGTCGCATCGAATGAACAATAAATTCAAGAGGGTTCACGCCGAACACAATACTCATGCCTTCAACGAATCGGCAACGTTAGAAATTATGACGGCAATTGTTTCGAGGAAAGAAAAAAAAAGAAACAGGAGAAAAAAAGACGAACCTGTCTAATTCGTAAAAATACGACTTTTCCTGCGCCTTTATTTTTCGCAGCGACTTTGATCAATAAATAATGACTCCTACGGCTTAAACAAAATGTACACGTGAAAAAAAAAAAACCTCCGCAACGGAACACATTTCGACCATATTTTCTGACACACCGCGCTCAAAACAGCAAATCCATTTATAGTAATGAAAACACGCTGAAACATTTTTCTACACCGAAAGTTTGTCTGAAAAATGCGTCGAATGACATTAAAGCTTCGGTGCCCCCGGTCTGGAAAATCTGACTGGACGATGCTGCGATGACCCTTGGAATATATGAAATTCGAGATTGTTTCGTTGCGGTATTTTAAATATTACAAAAACTTGGTCTTCTGTAAACATGACCAAATATTTGCAATACCTTTATAGACAGAGAATAGAAATTGTCTACGGATAAGTACACGATGTCCGAAATAAGCCCGAAGTTTAATTTTTCGTCGTTTGTGTGAGTAGGCGAGATGAGCCAGCCGATGAGATAATTTTACGAGGAATTTTGCCAGAAAACACGATTTGGAAGTATTTTTAGCTCGAGACTTCATAGCGCGGATGTCTGATAAGGACAAAATACTTGAAATACTTGGCCTCTGAGAAGGGATTTCTTTTCAACTCGGCGAACTCGTCGCATCCGAGTCTGCATATTCGGCCAGTGATTAATCTTCAATTAAAAAATCTCCGGAATAAGGTAGCGGCATCGAGGATGACGCAAATAGGGCGGAATTTGCCGGAACACGATAATGACGTGAAGTATGGAAGGAGAAATATAACTCGATAAATGTTAACGGTAATTTCAACGGGGATAGTTTTACACAAACGCCATCTATACAATAAAAATTAAGCCTAATTAATTCCATCGTTAGTAATGACCCTTGTCTCGGAAGATTTTTCCTATTAACCATTGCCACGGCAGCATTCGCGTCTCGCTTTCTCCAAAATATAAAACGGTAAAAGCAAACCCAACCCAACAATGGCCAGGAAATTACATAGTCTAAACCAACAAGAACGTAAATAACAGTCGGAAAAGCTATACTCGCGTAATGACCCCTCACTCCTCGAATTTCCTTATGCCTTAAATTTTTCCTCCTTGTAGTACCGCAAGAGCAGGACCTAGGTAGGTAGTTTCAAAATGTATACCCATTTATGTCGCCATTCTTGGAGAAAAATTTACATTCCAACGCGTACAGTTGTCCTGCCCGTGGTATTATATTTTACTAAAATATACTCGAGATACAAATTACCTTGTCGTCTGAAATCGTCGAAAAATTTTTAATGCGAAAGATTTCTAGAATTCTTGGCTGGATGGGTTATTAATTATGGCCACGCGAGTTTTGTGTTTTATTTAGGTATTTTTTAGTAGAGATCGGAATCGAGCATTGAGCGATCTCGTGCAAAAAATGTTGATTTGAATAATAAAGTATAACTGTAGGTATGGGATATTACATAGTAAGCCAGTGCAAATAGAAGAGTAATTACACATGTTATGGACAAAGTAGATAAACAAATTCCATTTGAATGAAATAATCAACTGCGATCGATCTCGAAATGAATGTTTTTCATTCATTTAATTCTCCGGTCTCGTGCGTAAAAAAAAAGCTATAAAGAGTCAACAATGAAAGTTTATCTGCTCTTTGTAGGAAATGCTGTTTCAAAAAAAAAAAGTTAGCGACACGATTAGGTAGACATTTAAAAAAGCAATCTGATTTGTTTTGAATGCATTAACAAACCAATGGATAATGTTGAAATTAAAGTTGAAATAATTGATTGAAGTGCTTTTTACAAATTAGGTTTTTACGAAATTTTTACTTGAAATCCATAAGATAAGATCTTGGGCATGGGATAGAATCAGGTTATGGACTGTTTTCCCGAAACCTAAATCCCGAACGGACATTTTCCAGAATGGAACATTTCACGAAAAAAATTTTCCATACCAAAATTCCGAATTCTTTGTTTCCCGAATAGAGAAAAACGGTAAAAATTTTTTTTTTTGCTTTTCAAAAAGTTTTTTTTTTAAATTTTGCTCGAGCAGTATTTTAGTCATTTTCTTTCAAAAATTACCTATTCTTTCAATAAATTCCCAATTTTTCATAAAAAATTAATGATTTTTGACTGAAAGATCAGTGAAAAATGACTAATTTTAAATTTATAAATTTGACCTCCTTCCCGTACTTTTTCTTAAATGTTCAGCCCCTTCCTTAAATTATTTCCGGGTGCGCCTGACTACTGCAAACTGAAAAAGTTCACTAATCTGAGTCGATATTAATTTTTGAAAATGAAAATCCACCACAATTTCGCCATCGAAAAAAAACCTGTCCAATTCAAATAAAATTTTACATCCATCTCTTGCTGATTTACCTACAACTTGGAAAAAAAAACTTAAAAATTTTGAAGTCACATCTCAGACCAAACGACCCCATAGATTTCGACATTCAATACAGATAACTTTCCCTAATTTCTTAAACATATCAAATCCCACGAGAAATCGTGTACTCGATATTTTTGGGTTCGGGAAAAAATTAATTCGAGAACTGTATTCGGGATTTTGGTATTCGGGGTTAGGGATTCGTGAAAACTTTTTTCGTGATATGTTCTATTCGGGATTCAAGCTTCGGGAAAATGACCGTGAACCATAGAATCAATTTGGTTTTTAAATTTAAAGTTTTTTTTTGATGTTTGGTGAAGTTGCAATCTTCGCATGAGGCGAATTTCTTTTCTCCACTGACTTTGTACCATTTTCCGTGTTGAGTACGCGCATACCAATTCTTTTCAAGTTCTCATCCAATTCCAAAGATGGAAAGATCAAAAATGCAAGTTCAAATTTGACAAATTTATGCAAAATTCCAATTATTTTAACTTGAATTTAGCATTAACATTAATTGATAATTGAAAATGTTTTTATTTTTAAAATTTCCAATCAAAAAATTCGATATTAGAGAGAAAATTGGAGGAAAACGTTGAAAATACGGAAAAGAATTTTAATGGATTTTTTTGAGAATACGAATTATGAACTTCAACTTGTAAAATATTTGAAGGAATCGAAATCGTTTTAAAAATTTTTAATTTACGAGTAAATTTCCTTTGAAAATTTGATAATTCGACTATAATTTTTTTTCAACTTCACGTTTTTCAAAATTTCTTTCGACGTAATGATTGGAAGAAAATTTTGAAAATAGATGATATGAAATATAATACCAACCGAAAAATGTTTAAAAACAAAATTGGATGATTTTTGAGAAAATTAATGCAGATTTACAGTTGTTTTTGTTTGGAAAAATTTTTAAATCGTACATCATTTTGTTTACAAATAAAAATTAAATAAACTAAAAAAAATTGAGAGTATAAAAAATTGAACTTTGAATAAATTCAAAATACGATAAGTATAATTAATTAAATTTGCGCTGCGGTGCTCGATGACCGAAGCTTCACGTTCGCGAAGTAGCACAAAGTCAGTGGAGAACAGAAATTCGCTTGAAGGCGCGCTCGCAGTCGAACTATTCTCCTTTAGTGTGCATGCCCACTAGGAAGATTTAAAATTTTGACGAACATGATTTAACTCAGATTTACGTTCTTACTGCATTGAGATAGTAAGTCAATAATAATTACGTTTAGTTTCATGAGACCATTTTTTCCCCTTGCAAAAAAAATTATTCCGAAAATTGTTGTGATTTTTGTTGAAATTTAAAAATTTGTGAAAAGGCAAGAGCATGGGCGGAGATAGGAGGCATGGGGGCTCAAGCCCCCCCATGCCCCCTTTCAAGAAAGTTAATTCAGGAAAATAAACGGGTACCATCGGTTGAGTAGAACCCGAGAAAATTTTTTTAAAGTTCCGATTTTTGAACTCGTTCGAAAAACGAACGCCTCAACGAAATTATGCCCTGTGACGTCAGTCCCTCGTATCAGTGTCGCAAACATAACGGATTTCAATGCGCTATTTCAATTTTTCGTTTATTTTGAAATTGGACGCTTCGATTTTGCTGATTTTTTTTACAATTTTTTTTTCCAATAGTATGATAAAATAAATTAACAACCATAATTTCCATTTTAACCTTCCATAAAGGGATAGGAGCTCTAATAATTTTTATAATGTCTTAATTTTTCGGCAAATTATCAACGTTGGAAGTTTTGATTTTCAAATGGGTTTAACTTAAGGTGAATCGGTTTGCGCGATCTCAAAAAAAAATTGATGTAATATTGAAAATCATCCATCCAATTTTAAAAACTTTCAAGTTAAAATTTGAAAATATAAAAGAAAAACTAGGAAAAAATATTTTTAAATGGCAATTTGAAAAGTAAAAAAATAATGAGCAACAATTTTTAAAATATTTCCGAGATTTTTTACTTTTTTTGAAGGGAAAACTACTCTTTCGTCGACGCGCCGCCGAGGTAAAAATCGGCGGCGGCGACGCTGGTAAATTGACTCAGCGGCGGCGGCGTATTTTTTCAGCGACGCACATCTCTAGATTGAGACCATCCAAATTTCGTTTAAAATTAAAACAAAATTAAACCCCAATTTTTTTACTGATATATGATTCTGACCTATCTTTAAGTGATGAATTGGCATACCTAGATAGGTTGAAATTTTTTCTCTATCCCGTCAAGATTTTTCATGGGATTTTCATGATTTGAATTTTTCATCAAAATTGTTTTGTCTACGGACAAAAAATCACATAGACCTTGAAGATACTACGTAGTATCTCCAAGGTCTGTGAAAAATCATTTGTGCGCGACAATCCTCGATCAAAACAAACAGCGGTATCGACATCATACCACCTGCAGTATGGAAATTTAACGAAACAGTGTTCGTACTTTCATACAATTCACACATTACTTTACCCATAAACTCAATAAAGAAATAATTTATTACCAGCCTTCAATCTTACCCGAATCTGAACAAACAAATTCGGCAAGCGTTTGAAAATTTTACGAGTGGAATTCATGTGGGTTGCGAGAACAAACGAAGAACGAGAGTAAAGAATGCAAAAGAACACTATTTTTCCAATGAACGAGAACGAATGAAGAACGAGAGTGCGATGAAGTAGAGAATGAACGAACAAACAAACAAACAAAGAATGAGAATGCAAAAAAAAAGTGAGAACGAACGAACGAATGAGAACGTCAAAGCAACAAAACGTTCTTTTTTTTCTGTTTCCTTTTTCCAAAAATGATGATGAAATTTCATAAAATTGTGGTAAATTTTCTGTTTTTTCCGCTGCCTAAATTCAATTTCACTAGGCTAGTCACTGGTCAGTTTTGTGTTTGTATGAGAGGTTTTTTAAATGATTTTAAACTTTTTAAGGTTTATATTTCATTTTGAAATCAAAAATATTTCGTTTTCTCTCAAATCCTTTCATAAAATTCATATTATGATTGTTGCGCTTGACCACTTGTACAAGGGGAGTGTAAATTGAAATTTTAATCAGGGATGATACTGAAATTATTTCGGTTTTTGGTTTTCAGTTATGGTACAAGATTTAGGCAAAAATAATTGGTTATGGTTAACAGGGACGTACCAGGGGGTGGGAGGAGCTTCCCCCTGAGAAAATTTTTTACTGGTGAGTTGAGAAAATTGGGCAATTCAACACATCAGTTGGGAAAATTGGGCAGTTGGGAATTAGTCACTTTCTCGACTGAAAATTCATCATTTTCCCAATTGAAAATGTAAGTATCATTTTTCCAAGTTGGAAATCAATAAAATATTCATTTGTTAGTTTGAAATTTTCGCCCTCGCTTCGCTTGGGCATGAAGAAAATCATATTTCAACAAACTATCTATTTCGAGTAACAACTGTGTTAAAGAAGGCTCCTTTTATCCATTCCCTTGAAAATACTTTTGATCTGATACTCTGTGTTTTTATTCTCAATTTTTACTCTCCCAAAAAAGCTTTCAACACCATTGATTGTGAATATTTGATGGCTACATTCTTACCCTCCCCCCTCTCAAATTACATCAAATAAGAATTTTGAAAGCCTTAAAATAAGAAAAAATGGCTTTTTTAGGCACTGAAGGAATAATTTTTTCAAAGCTTCACCCTCGCTTCGCTCGAGTATAAATTAAATCATATTTATGTGCACTATTTGAGGTGATAGCGCCATAAAAAAGTTCCTCTTTACTCATCCTTCATAAAATTGTTCAGGTATTTCAAATTGCATCCATTTGGAGTTGGAATTTCATGAATTCGAGTTTGGATTTTCATGGGACCTCCCTCTCCCCCTGGAAAATGCCTTCGGTACAACACTGATGGTTAACTTTTATTGTCAAATTCTTGGAGTGTGTTCTGTTTGGGTTCGAAATTATGTGTAACACAAATTGAAATTATGTATTACATAATTTTGAATCATCAACTTGTGCAAATTCGTTCATTTCAATTCAGAAATTACTGGTTAGCATTTTCTTTGTCCTTTGATTCCTTATGAAATAGCCATTTAATTTTAGTAAGGTGGAAAAAATATATCGATCAAAATCGGTCAGGAACGAATGTTTATACATAATTTGAATTTGTGTGTACATAAATTCAAACCCAAACTGAATACACCCCTGGTTATTAATTTTTGGTTATGGTTTTCCTGTTTCATTATTGGTTTTTGGTTATGGTTATTGGTTATTAGGGTGGGCCGAAAAAACAATTTTTTCGATTTTCAAAAACATACCCTCCCCCCCCCCCCCCGCAAAAGTTGTTGGCTGATGAGATTTGAAGAATAAAAAAAAAATTCAAAATCAATTCATATTTTCCGATCGCGCATTGACATTGAAATTTTCAAAAATTGGCAAAAATTCAATATTTTCAAAAATTTTCTAAAATTTTGAAAAAAATTGAAATTCATTTAAATTGGTTTTAAAGCTTCTCTAGTGACTATTCAAACCAAAAAGCAGAATTTTTTGAAAAAAAAATCATGTTTTACCAAGGAATATAAAAATACTACGTATATTAGGTAGCCCAAATCAGCGAGTTGTGTGCTAGTGTGAGTGAATTGTGACGTCATTGGTAGCTTGCCATTTAATTTTGCCGTTGATCCCACGAAGTATGCGCGGACACCACCGCTTGTGTGTGCTTGTAGTTGTTATGTTGTTACGGGCTACCGCTGGCTACCAATGACGTTAACACCCTGCACTCCTCACTCACGCGAGTGTGTACAACAACGATTCGGGCTACCTAATATACGTAGTATTTTTATATTCCTTGTGTTTTACGCCTTTTTTAAATTTCTGCTATTTCTTCACATGAAGAAAAATCAAAAAATAATTATAAAACGTTGATTTTTTCAACAAAAAAAATTGTTTTTTTGGTCTATGTGGTCACTAAATAAGCTCTAAAATTAATTTTAATCAATTTCGAATTGTTTCGAAATTTTTAAAATTTTTAATTTTTGCTAATTTTTGAAAACTTTAACACCAATGCGCGATCGAAAGATATGAATCGATTTTGAATTTTTTTTTCAAGTCTCATCAGCCGACAACTTTTGCGGGGGGGGGGATGTTTTTGAAAATCGAAAAAATTGTTTTTTCGGCCCACCCTATTAGTTATTCCTTTTTTTTCGGTTTTTCCATCCTTCCGAGAGGTTAGAACAGTTTGAAGCAAAAAAAAAAAAAGGTGGTACCTATGTCCAGTTTTCGATTTTCGATCCTTTTTTGCCTCCTAAAATCATCATCTGTCAATAATATATAGAACACATTATTAAGTTAAAAAATCATTCATCACATGCAATGACACAATTTTGACAATTTTTTGAATTCTTTTACAAGAAAAACATTTTTTTGATTTTTAATTGACTCATGTATCACTAAAATGTGTCAATAATGAAGGAAAACGTTTATTTTACTATTAGAAGTGAAGAAAAAAAAATTAACCAATAATTGAGCAAATTTTGTATTGGTTATTGGTTATTGGTTAGGTTGGAATTTTTTGATTTTTTTTAACAGTTGTGGTTCTATTACTTTTTTTTTTACAATTTGTTATTGGTTTTTGGTTTCTGGTTGAAAAATTTCCCGAAAATACTTGGTTTTTAATTGGTTATTGGTTACAGTTATTGGTTTCAGTTATCATCCCTGATTTTAATTTTTTGTTTTCAAGTTATTACTTTTTAAACAAATTTTTTTTTGAAATAAAGAATGAACGAACTAACGCGTTCGGAACAAGCAAATGAACGTTCAGAATGGGAATGGAACGTTCGGAATGGGAATGGAACGTTCGGAATGGGAATGGAACGAAGAACGTGAACGTGATGATGGTGAATGAAGAGTAAAGAATGAGATAGAGAATGAGCATTAGCCGGGAACGAACGAATGAACGGGACCGTTAATTCATTCGTTCTCGCAGCCCTGAATTTCATACTATATAAACTACTGTTTCTTATGATATCAGCCATTCGAAACAATTGGTCAGTTTGATTTTATCAATACCTACGTTTCTTTTTGCTGAACTATTGGTTCAATATCTTCATTATGTCGACTTCTCGTGTTTCGCCTATGTTTTCAATATTATTGTGTTTTTATTTCATTTTAATGTGCAGAGCGCTCACTTTCGAAGAATATGAAGCACTTCAAGGGTAAGTATTTTCATTTCAATATGTCTTGATTGCTTAGAACTACGTAAAATCAACGTATCAAATTTTTTTCTCCGCCATCTAAGAGGCAAAAAAATCTGATAGATGAAATCCAAAATTTTTTATTACATCAAATGAACCCAATTTAAGTTGATACGTAAGATTATTTTCAGAAAATTAAATTAAGTGCTCACCAAGAAAATAAAATGAAAGTTTTATTTTTTCGTTGGTACTTACTAATTTTTTGACTTGAAAAAAAAAAATCGCATATTGATGACATTTCTCCTATGAAAAATTACAAAAAGTGTATTTGTGATGCAATTATTTATGAAAAATGAATTTTTCCTCGAAAAATGGAAAGATGCATGCTCTAAAATCTTCAGTTGTCTGGAACAGACGAGGAGGGAGGCCATACAATTATTCTAGGGAAGAATTTAGGGCGAGGGCGAACAATTTTTACGAAAACTGGGTCCAAAAACTGAAATTTCTACATTCTCATCAGCATTTTAGTGCTGAAGAGGCATGATCCACAACTCTACTGTCAATTTTTTTCTGTGGGCTATTCCATACTAAAGGCGACCAAAAATGAAGACGGGGCTTTTGATTTCGCTCAATTTTTTTATGAGTTTCCCTTGATGGTCTATTCATAAATCCACCATTATTTCTCTTCGAACCCTCAAGGAGGCTGGCTGGTGGGTCTCGTAGTTTTTAGGCAATTGCTATTTTTCGCCGAATTACCCAACTAATTAGGGGTGTGCGCCGACGAAAATTACACCGGCGGCGGCGTTGACTACTTTTTTTCGCGGCGCCAGCGGCGTTCGCCGATTTTTCACTAATATTCGGCGGCGACATATTGCCTTGAAAATCGCCGGCGGCGGTGGCGTTTCTCCGGCGTAACCCAAAAAAAAGAGCAAAAAATTAAGACAAAACTCGAAATTTAATCAATTTCTCCAAAATTCGGACATTTTTCTTTGATTTCCCAAGTTAACTTGATATTTTTTCAGTTTCTCCAAAATTTTCAATTTTTTCCAAGCTGTAGATCTTCATTTTTAATTTTTTTACGTCAGTGATTTTTTTTGAATTTTCGTTTTCTCGATTCAATTATTATTTTAATTTTTTAGGTTTGAATTTTAAATTTTTTTCCAATTATTGAATTAAAAAATTTAGACCACAAAGTTGGAATTTTTTGTTTTATAGGTAGGGAAGTAGGTAGTTTAAAAAAATGTTTAAAAAATGAAAATTGCTGAAATAAATTAAAGAATTGAAATGAATTTGAAGAATTATGAAGACGAAAAAATTATCATATATTATAGTAAAAAAATTTCCAACTTTATTTTCTTCAATTTCATGATTTTTAATATTTTTCTTCCAACTCAGAAATCGCTTCCAATAATTTTTTTCATGTTCTTCAATTTTTGAACTCTAAAATCTTTGTAATTGAAAATAACTGAAATTTTTCGTTTTTCCACTCAATTTCAATTTCCTCAAAATTTATTCTGCTCTGATTTTTCATATATTTTTTTTGATTTCATGGTTTTTTACTTTTTTTTCAGAACTTTTTCTAATTACTCAGACTTTAAAACAATTTTAATGATTGAAAAAATGGCAAAATAGGATAAGTACAACTTTGAAAAAAATGAAAATTGAGGAAATTGAGAAAATTAAGGGTTGAAAAAAGTTGAACTTGAAGACTTGAACTAAATTTGGACTTGAATCGACTTTAAATTACAATTTTCCCCTTTGATATTGACAATTTTTACTTTTCCCCCTTATTTTGCCATCATTCGCTGTTTATTCGCCGCGAAAAATCATCGGCGACGGCGTTCGCCGTTTTTCAGAGTTTATTCGGCGGCGATTTTTGAAGCTCAAAATTTTCGGCGGCGGTGGCGTTTTATCGGCGGCGCACACCTCTATACGACCAACTTTGATGGCTCATGGTCCAATCTTATAGAAAATTTTACGACGAATCTAATGATGTAAAGCTCTATCAAATTTAGAAAAAAAGATACAGCTAATAGAAAATAATTTTTCCTTTTATTTCTCAATTTTTTCCATCAATTTTCAACTTTACTCCAAAATATATTTTAAACTATGCCTCCCAAAAAAATCTCTTTAGGTCTATCTAATAGGAAATTTAATTCTCTAAAATTTTTGTCAGGGTTATTATGGCTTTAGAACGAATGATTTTCTCAAAAATTTCACTTCTTCGGAAGTAAGACACAAAAAAAGGAGATTTTTTCACAGAACGTTGGAAAGAATAAGTTGTAACTTTTTTCTAAATGTGATAGAGGTCTATGGTTCACGCCATTCGATTCGTCGTAAAGTTTTTAATTAGGACTGGACCAAATAAACATTTTAAAATTTTTTATTCTAATGCTCGTGCTTAGAGTAGAGGCCTGCGCCGCCGAACCGCGCCGCCGCCGATTTTTTCAAAATTTTCAGGCCGCCGCCAGCCGCATAAATTACGGCTGAGCCGCCACCAGCCGTTGCCGATTAGGCGCTCGGCTTAGCCGACGGCGCTCTATTACAAAAATGTAAAATTAAGTGCAGTTTTTGCTCATCTAACAGTATTTCTTGAAAAATTTTTGCTCTCGCTTCGCTCGGGCAGTATTTTGATTTTTTTTTTTGAAAACTTGACCATTTTATACTGACCTTTTCAGTCAAAAATCACTTTTTTTCAGTTGAGTAGTTCTTAATTTGTCAAAAAAATCAATGATTTTGACTGAAAGATCTGTAAAAAAAATCAGATTCGAAATAACATGAGAAATGAGCAAAAAATCACCTATTAAACCGTTTCAGTTTTTTCAGACATGTATCAAAAATTTTCGCCTTCGCTTCGCTCGGGCTATAGGCTATCCAATACATGCAATTCTTTTTCCTAATTTCGAAATATTCAAGTAATGAAGACAGCTTGAAAAATGGTTTGAAAAAAGCTTCGTACCGGGTCCGTATTTCCTCTCCCCAGCCTTGTTTTTCGGAATGTATTTAAATTTTAATTCTCGGCTCACCAAAAAACAGAAAATTTTCAAAAACTTAAAACCTCCAAGATATTGCGTGTGATATAAATCTGGAATCTTAATTTAATTTTGAGCATTGAGCGTCCTTGGTACAATTTGAAAATTCGGACAGCGGCGTAGCCACAAAAAACGTCTGAAGGGTGGTCAGAACCTGAGGAAGCAGAAGCTTTTTTGGGATGGGTGCAAAATGATTACAAAGACGAAAAACTAGAAAGTTTTTTGGGGCGGATGGGAGGGGGATAAAAAGAGACCTTTTTTGCTCTTTGTAGCCTTGAATAATTTATATAATTGTGATTCAAGTCATGCCCGAACGAAGCGAGGGCGAAGTGTTGAAAAAATTGGATATTTAATGCCCAAAAAAAAGGCTTCTTTCATTGCTTCAAATGTTTTAATGCTTTGGAAAAAAAAACAATTTTTTGAAAAACTTTGCACTCATTTCACTCGAGCCGGAACGAAATTGCAATTAAGTATTATCAACTATTTGAGGCAACATTATGAAAAAAGACTTCTTTGTGCTCCCCTTTCCCGAAAAAGAAGCTTTTTGGAAGGTACAAAGTTGGTTTAGGGGAGAAAATAGGAGACAGGAAAATGTTTTTGCTGTCACAGCACATAGAATGAGATAACCATGATTCCGTGAATGCTCAAGCGAAGCAAGAGTAAAAACTTGAGAAAAATGAATTTTCTAATGTCCAAGCAAGGAATTTTTTATGCATATTCTTGACCTCAAGGGGGAAGGGGGTTCAGGCTTCCAAAACCCCTCTTGACTACGCCTCTGAGCACGGATAACTCTACTTATAATTAATTCGTCCTGTATGAATGATGAAAAATTGATCGGCTAAGCCGCCGCCGCCGAAAATTTTATGCGCCGCCGCGCCGATAGTATCAGCTCAAGTCAGCTAGCCGGCCAGTCACGGCGAAAAAATCTTTCAAGCCGCCGCCGACTAAAACTTCATCGGCGCAGGCCTCCAGCTTAGAGGGCCATCCTGGTAGATATAGATACCAAACTATTCAATTTTCCAAATTTTGGAAAAATTTGAGAAAAACTGATTTAGAAAAATATCAAAATGAATGTATATGTTTAGCTCTCCTACAGCAGAAAAACATTACGACCAATGGAATTCTTCTAAGTTGACAAAATATGACTACGAAATGATGAATTAGCTTTTTAATAAGGAACAAAAAAAACTTTAAAACACTGCGGAATTGTCATGTCGAATTGAATGGTTGGAGGAGAGCGAGCAGTCCGAGCGAAGGGAGGGCGTGAGCCAGGGGTTGGGGCCACGGAGCAGCCCAGGGGGCGAAGCCCCCTAGTTTTCACTAATTTGAAGGCGCTGATTTCGAATATGTACTTGGTTTTTTCATCTGATGCCTGCGAGCTCCCTATTAGCTCCCTTTATAGGGGTCAAAATTCGATAAAATGAAAAATAACGTGCGACCCGTCGTTTTTTATGCATTTGGGGGCACTGAGTTCGAATATTTGCTTATTTTTTGAATTTGACCCTTCAGTGCTCCCTTAGCCCCCAATTTTTGGGGAAGTAGGTATGTTAAAAAATATACCACTGACTTGAGGCTGTAGAATTCAAATATCGACTTTCTTTTTGATTTTACCTCTTTCCCTCTGTTCTAACCAAACGATATCTACGATTGAAGAGCTCTTTTCCAAAGTGGGATAAGTCCAAAATTTGTGCATGAGAAAAAGGGCTTCAGGGTAAATTTTTTTATTGTCAGAGGCTAAGAAAAAATTTACCCTTGAGTCCCTTTTTCCATGTACGGTTTGAAATTTTATCCCATTTTGGAAAAGAGCTCTTCGATTAATCCGGGAGAGGGGCGGTTATAGCAGAGGGACAGAAGAAAAATAGAAGAGTCTCCCAGTGATGGAAAATTGGAATCGGAACTGGAACTGGAATTTTTTAAAAACTGGAACTAAAACTGAAGAACTGGAACTGGAACTGGAACTGAAATGATGAGAACTGAAATCCGAAAATTGGAACAGGAACTAAAATGAATTTCAGTTTTATACCAGTTCCAACATTTTGCAAAAAAAATGTCATTTTTTTCAACAATTTCACTGTTCCAGTTTCAGTATTATTTTCTAAGTGATTGTTATCGAGATGTTTTTTCTTCTCAGTTCTTTGAAAGGAGGACTTTAAATTGCCAAAATTTTAAGTAACCGTTTCTCTCTTTCTCTTTTTAAGTTGCCTTGTTTTTCCTGTTTTTTTTTTTTTAATTTGAATTTTTAAAATCTTTACTTAAAAAACCCCAAATGAACCTTGAAATTTACATAGAAAAAGGAACAAACTAATAAATTAATTTTCGACTGTAAATTTGAAAATTTTATCTAAATCAAAAAGTAAAAACAACCGCTTATACATTATTCAAATTTCAAATCTTCTTTGTTGAAAAATTCAGGACTTGGGAAGTAAAGACAGTAGTTACAAGAATAAAATTTCTGAAGAAAAAAAAAGATATTCTTCAATTACCTATCTTTAATTTCATAAATAATTTGCGTTCAGCTTGAATTGAAAATACAAAACAAAATAATAAATGAGAAATGAAAAAATTGCACTTTGAAAACTGAAAATAAAAGAAAAAAACAAAATTCAATTTTTACAGGAAATTTTGAATTTTTTATGCTTCAAAATTTAAAAAAAAAATGAATTTTGGAACTGGAACTGAAAACTGTAACTAAAAAATTTTGAAAACTGGAACTGGAACTGAAACTGGAACTAAAAAATTTTGAGAACTGAAACCAGAATTGGAACTGGAACTACTATCATTTCAGTTTTCCATCACTGGTCTCGAGTAACTTGTGAAAAAAACCAACGTCCTTCATACTTTGTCGTGCTAATATGAACCGTATGATAGAAATAATGAAACCCTTAAATGATTCAAAAATTGAACATTTTCATTCTTTAAAGTAAACTAACTAATATTACAACTGTTATTTTTCAGAAATGCATTTTGTGGAGTAAAAACCTCAGACGCATTGAAAGATATGTGCAGAAAATTTGCAAGAGACAATTCTATTACCGGTTACTATGATTATGCTATAATAGGCGAATGTCAAAGTTGGGGAATAGACTTAAAAAAGGAGAATGGAGGCTCAGCACCCTCTCGGAGAGAAAGCCTTCTCAGATGTAATTATGATTACCGTCAAAGTGGTGTTCCAGGTTATTACCCAGCTTTTGGCAGAGGAGTAGGTGCAAATGATATAATGGAATATAAGTTTAATGGTTCTGTTCAGAAGTATACACCAGTTAGAAACCACCCAAATTTTTTAACGTAATATTTTATTACTCTATTTGATGCCATGTTCTTTATTGAAAGGATTGGCTGCAAATTTTTAATTATAATTACTAGAAATAGTGTTGAAATTATTTCATGTATTACTTTAAGATTAATCTTGGCTTCCAAATGTTATTTTGTGTGAAACTCGTAATTTTGGCTCCTAAATTACGTTTTGTATTATTAGGTACTTTATTAAAAATCAACCACGGTTTTTCCTCGAAATGGAGAGGTTTTTTCACCCAGGTTGATTCTATTACATCGAGTTCTCACTTAGGATTAATGTAAGTAATATTTATTCAGGTATATATTATTATCAATATTATGAAGTTGTAATTGTGCATTCCGAATAAACCATTCGGCATTGGAACATGAGATTTAAGTTCTTAACTAATCTGAAATTATTAACCTAACATGCTAATACACTTCCCATCCTTGGGGTTTGTAGTTTGTACGCATAAAAAGGATGAGATAATGTATGATTACATACAGGCATGTATACACAAAGAAGTTTTGAGAGGAGTTATACCTTTAGGTACAAAGAGTAAGAGATTGAATTTGAAACACGATGAAAATCATATCTATCTCTCTCCTCTGGAAATCAGAAACAAAAAAATGATTATTCTATCAAAGAAAAACTCTAAAATAAATTTTTGATTTTTTCACTCTAAAATTTCCTTATGGTTCATATCATACTAAAATAAAAACCATAATCATTTAAACTTGTGTTCAAAAAGTAGAGTGTGCCTGAATTGGACTACAGGGATGCTGTAAGCAGTAAATTTGCTCAAAATACTGCAGTCTTGATAAATTGATGAATAAAGGTTGAGATGGGACACGGAGAATGAATAATAATCTTTTTTAATAGGAAATGAATTGGTGATTAGGAATGGTTTGATAGGTGGTAGATGAGTTATTCGGAGTATGGTTGGTGAGGTGATAGGCTCTCACAGGATGAGGTGATCAAGTTACAGGGATCCTGGGTTTGCCTGTAAGTCCGGTTACAGTGGGCACGGAGTTAATCGATCACGTCACTGAATATTCAATACTAATTCAATAAGTTGCACTTTACGAATCGCAAAATGATAAGTTGAGTCACTCAGAGTGCACAACTTACCATAAAGAAAGAATCTTGAACAGCGAAACGTCAACTGAATTTGTTAGCACAACCGAGATTGTGAATATACACATTACACGAACATAGGAAGTATCAAATAATAAACGCGATAAACGCTCGATGTACAGAGTACCAATATTTACATGAACATGATCATATAACGTTAGAATATCGAATGAGAGCGAAATCGATCACGTCACTGAATATTCAATACTAATTCAATAAGTTGCACTTTACGAATCGCAAAATGATAAGTTGAGTCACTCAGAGTGCACAACTTACCATAAAGAAAGAATCTTGAACAGCGAAACGTCAACTGAATTTGTTAGCACAACCGAGATTGTGAATATACACATTACACGAACATAGGAAGTATCAAATAATAAACGCGATAAACGCTCGATGTACAGAGTACCAATATTTACATGAACATGATCATATAACGTTAGAATATCGAATGAGCCCTCGCTCTCAGCTACTTCTAGTCGTCAGCTTCTGCGGAAGCATCTAGAAGTAGCAATCGAGAAGGGAAAGGGTAAACCTACGTAACTGTCGGTTTAATTTCATCATCTAGTCAGCTACTAGAAGAATCTAGTAGCCGCTAGACAAGAGTAGAAAGATCGAAAGCTGCTGTATTCGGAACGTAATATTACGTAAGCACGGTACAAAGTCTTATCTAGTAGATAAGCTCTTTGTACTCGCCGAATACAGTACAGGCTAATTTCACCTGTAATTACGTCAGAAAAGTAGTCGCATGCTTGTATAGATAGGTAAACCTACCTATCCAAGCATTTCGCGACCCCAAAGGTGCAATTCTGGGTAGTTATTTCACCTACCGGTTCAGAAACTACAAAATAATGAAAAATTGATGGAAAGCAATAATTTTGATGGAAATGTAGAATTGAACCGATTTTTCAAATAATTGAATTTTTGATCAACTTCCACCACTTGGAAAAATCTGCAAAAATTCTGAGAGGTGTAAAATAGGAAATATATTTTTAAAAAATATTCTGCCCGTCTCAAAATTGTGTTTTTTAGGGCAATTTGAAATTTTCACAGTCAAATTCAAGATTATTAAATTGGTCAAAAAGATCTGAAAATTTTTTAGGATGCTCCCTCCACCTTAGGCCAAGTATCACTTATTTTGGGGCCCGTAGCTGAGGGGTGAGACAAAAATTAGGTCATTCGATTTAAAATCTCCAAAACTACATAAAACGAATGGTATAAAAATTTTGACCACGATTCGCTTGAGGCGAAATGATCCCATTGCAATTTCAAAGCCTTCTGACGAATTTTTGAAATTTCAAAATTAAATTGGATTTAGTTCCAAAACGTTTCAGAGTCTTCAGAAAATTTTAAAATTCTCCTGGGCTGGAAAAAAGTCCATAAAAATTGCCCATATGAACTTCAAACCTCTATAATCGCGGGTGGACAATATTGGCGATCTTCTGACCTAAATCCATATTTTTTGGGGGACAATTTTCCTGGAAAACATTGTATTTTCTGTCAAGAAAATAAAAAGTTTTGAATTTCGAAAAATTTTGCTTTAATCGATCAAATAGGTCAGCAATATTGGGTATCCGCGATTATTGGGGCTGAAATTCATATGGACCATTTTTATGAGCTTTTCAACAGCACATGAAAATTCCAAAATTTTCTGAAGGCTCTGAAAAGTATTGAAACTGCTTCCAATCGATTTGGGAGATGGAAAACGGAGTATGTACTATACATTTTTTCAAAAATTTTCTCATTTTCCTACAAAATTTATTGTCCTGAAAAGGGCTGATCTACAATGAAATTTGCCGAATTTTTGGGAAAATATGAATTGGGAGGTCGACCACCCCCTCTCCCTCTATTGTTTTGTTTTTTAGTGGAGTGAGTAATTAATGAAAATAAACATTCTATTTACGGCAAACAGGTTATGCAATTTTACTAACGTTTATGAAAAAAAATCGTTGGGAAATGCAGGTGCTGAAAAATTCCATTGCAAAATTAAAGCAAATGTTTCGATAATTTTTCGATCAATTTTTCAATCAATCTCTGGAAGCTGATGATGAATTCATTTTTGAAATTTTGAAATTTGTATAAACAAAAAGATTAAATGACCATTTTTCAAAAATATCTCGACGATTTTAAATCGAAAAAGATTCAAATCATGGGCATGCATAAAATTTTAGATTTTCTCAAGATTCCCCCCCCCCCTCCTCCTCCTCCTCCTCCTCCTCAAAAAAAATTAAAGATTACTCATTCATTTCCAAGTGCTATTGAAATCCCATGACGTTCATTTAGGTTTGTTTTCAGGTATTCCTTGATTGTGAGAGGTAATTTTTGCATGAATCAAGAATTTAAGCTTTTTGATTTTTTTTAGGCCTAATTTTTGTCTATGACGGCATGTTGAATCATTTTACATTTTTAAAAATTTTTTTGGAAGGGGCGATTCAAAAAATTCGAATATTCATATGAAAAAAAAAATACAGCGAAAATATTTTTCATAAGAATGATCGCTGTACCCCTAAAAAAATAATATTCACGCAATCACACATCTCATTGTACTTACTTAGAGGTACCTGCAATGCAATAAAGAACGCTGAAATGGAAAAAAAAATCCAACACGTTCCTTTTCATATTCGTAGATACCAATACAGACAGACAGATACAATTTACACGAATACCTCTTTTCGATAATTTCAAAACGCGAGAAAATTTTGTTCGATACGCTTTATTATTCTTTTTTAAAATGCTAATGCATTCTTCATTCCAATTCTTTTGTAAGATTTTACTTTCAAATTGTACAAACGCAGCAAGGCGCAATAGCCGTGAAACTTGTTTCCGAAAGAAAAAGCCCGAACGAGCGTAAAATGATATAAATAATTCGTTTCGATGATTTAATAAACCAAGAAAAATTCGCATCATTTGCGAGAAAATAATTTTTCGCCTTGCCTTTCGCGCAACTTTACTTATACACCGCCGAGTAGGTACCTATGAGTAGGTAAAATTTATAGAGAAACTTTTACGTGGTGAAAAAAATTCGCCTTGTCGACCAATTAGCTTTTGGAAAATGAAACGCGAAACAAAGAATAACAACGATTTTGTTTCTGTGTTATGGGCTTTGTGAGAAATATTTCAACTTACTGTAATAATTTTTCACTTTTATCTGCAGCGTTCTCGTATCATTTCAGTTTCGCACCACTTACGACCCTCATTTTTACATTCTCTCCTTTCAACGCTGAAAATACTAGTCACCAGGAATGCTAACATTGGTGCAACTTTTGTCTTGTCGTTGACGTTTTTGTTGCCTTTTTTCATATTTTTTTTTGTTTATGTCGCTGTTTAGCCTGAAGGGGGTTAATTTTATACCGATGGATTGATAAGTTATTGTTTTCAAGTACCTATAGGGTGACTTGAAATGAAAAGGAAAGTGTATGATTAGAGCGTATAACATGTGATTATTTTTCTGCCATGACTAAAGTTTAAATGATAGTCGAAAGAGTCGTAAATTACGAAAGTGTTCGAGTTATAGATTAGGTATTGAGATTTGAAAGCGTATAGTGGTACTAATTCGTTATCAGTGTAAAGAGACAGAGGATTTTTGGGTCAATTTTTATGAAGGATGGAAAAGCCGACTGCATGAGGGTTTAAATTGAGGTTTGAATTCAAGTTTATAAAATAAAAATCAGTTTCAAGTTCGAGTTTCAAGTTTGGGAAATAGACATAGTTATAGTTGAATATCAGTCCGAAGTTTTGAGTTTTGAGTTTTAAGCACAAGATTTTTTCAAGTCAATTTTTTAATCTGATCTCGACAATAACTTAAGAGTCGAAAAAATTGATAAAATTCAAAGTTGGTGAGTGATAAAATTTTGAAAAAAAAATTATGTTATTTAAATGAAAATTTTTTAAAAGAATACCTATAAATTTGAAAAATCTAAAAAATAACTAGATACCTACCTAATTGAAAAAAATTTTGACGCTACCTAACAAAGTTCTGTAAAATTTTGGAGTTACAAAACTTAAAAAATTTCAGATTTGAAGAAAGTTATAATAAAATAAAATTTAAAAAAAATTGAGTTGAGAGTTTTCAGAAATTTAAGCTGAACTTACAAAAAATTTTAATTTAATTTTCAAAAGAATTAGAAATGATTTGTCGAAAAAACTGAAATTAAATTTTTAAAGAAATTGACGTTGAATTTTTTTTAGGCTTGGCTGTATAAGACGTGGGCCTGTTTTACGGATTCGAAGTGGTTGGTGAGCGATTTTTTTTTCAAGTCCACACATTTTTCCTGTTCCGACTTTTTTTTTTGAACTTCGAAATTTTTCTTGACGAGGTTTAAATTTTTTCCTCGAATCTTTTTTCCTACCTACTTCAAATTTTTTTTTGACGAGGTCTAAATTTTTCCTTCATTTTTTTCTGACATCAAAATTTTTTGACAAGGTCTAATTTTTTCCTCAAATCTTTTTTCCAACTTCAAATTTTTTTAACGTGGTCTAAATTTTTTCCTCAGTTTTTTTGGTGGGGTCTATAAATTTTTTCCTCAGATATTTTTTCCAACTTCAAATTTTTTTAACGTGGCGTGGTCTAAATTTTTTCCTCGATTTTTTTACAACTTCGAAATTTTTTTGATGTGGCGCGTGGTCTAAATTTTTTCCTCGATTTTTTTACAACTTCGAAATTTTTTTGACGTGGTTTAAATTCTTTTCCAAACTTTTAATTTTTTTTGTCAACCTTGACAAACAAATTAAAATTTTTGAAATGAATTTATACCTCGTCAACAAAATTCGAAGTTGGAAAAAAGGTTTGAGGAAAAAATTTAGACCTCGTCAAAAAAAATTTTAATGTCGGAAAAAAATACTGGAAAAATTACGACCTCATTGAAAAATAATTGATTTGGAAAAAAAATACAGGAAAAAATTTAGACCCCGTCAAAAAAAATTGAAGTTGAAAAAAAAGTCGGAACAGGAAAAAATGTATGGACTTGGAAAAAAAATCGCTCACCAACCACTTCGAATCAGTAAAACAGGCTCACGTCCGGATAAGTGGTCAGTTTGGTCTGGATTCGATTGTTGATCTACACCCCTCCCCCTTCCCGCCTCTCCAAGAGATTTTCTATCCTTTGTGTATATGATCAGAAAATTTCCTTTACTGAAAATTCTCAAAAATAATGCAATAAAATGGTCATTGGGGGATGTTTGATTTTGGGAAACTTTCGAGGTTGAATGCTGAAAAATTTCCAGATGAAAAAATTTGGAAAAAAAATAATATTGAAACAATTTTGAGAAAAAATTTTATATCAGAAACAAAATTTAAATTGAAAAAAATCTTGAAAAAGTGCAAAATTGAAAAAATCTTGAAAAAAGATGAAGTTGAATAGAGGTAAGACTTTTGAAAAAATTCGTAATGAAGTAAAATTTACCAAAAAAATTCAAGTTAAATTTTATTTTGAAAAACTGAAATTGAATTTTCAACGAAATTTGAAATTGACGATTTTGGTATCAGAATGAGACAAACCGTGCAAAGCCCATGTTTTTTTTCTCATTTTGATACCAAAGTCCGCAATTATATTCTTGAAAAAATCCCTAGTTGAATTTTGAAAAATTTGAGTTGACTTTTGAAAAAAATTTAAAGGTTGAATCTTTAAATAAAATTGAATTGAAACAGTTTCGAGGAAAAATTTTAGTATGTCAGAAAAACTGAAAGAAATTGTAAAAAAAAAAACTGAAGTTGAAAAAATTAAAAAAAGATCAGTTGAAAAAAATTTTAAAAAAAACTGAATTGGGGAAAAGATTAAAAAATCATCTAAAGTGAGCTAATCATGAAGAAAATGCTTCTATTTCTATTTTTTAAAAATTGATCTCGAGGGTCATTTTCAAATAATCAATTCGGACACTGATCTAATGAAACTTAGAAGTTTAATTTGATTTTTTCGATCTTTTTGTTTTCAGTTTCCCATCCCTGAATTTTTTTTACAAAATGATATCGATTTTTGTCATTTTAAGAGCTGAAAGAAATGTTTCCTTGCATCCACAATATTATGGTCTTAATGGATCCAAATAATGCACACACTTTCAATTTAGGCTTTTCACTCAGGTCATCACCCAATCAAAGATAATTACAAAAAATCCATATTCACCCGTCATATCAAATTTATAATCTCAATAGGTGAAAAATTCCTGCCTATCTTTCGTCTTCACACCTTAAATAGATTTCACATTACGAAACTCTCAAAGCACGTGCGGAGGTTCCTTCGCCGTGTAAATTCGCAACGACACAATATATTTCTCGAAATGCCACATCAAAAGAATTAATATAAACGCAACTTCAGCCTTAAAACACTTATAACGACGAGCTTAAGCAGTCGAACACGCGGAAACCATGTCGAGCGTACCGATTAAATTGATTTTATGTGCCAGAGAGAGAAAGAAAGAAAGAGACAGACTGCAAAACACAGCCAGTGCTGAACTGATTGATTCCGGGAGTAAAATTTCAGCAATAATGGCAGGAGGTAAATATCGAAGCTGTAAAAGAAAGTTGTCCGAGTTGGCAAAAGTTTCCCGAATTGTATAAGTTTATTTGGAAAACAATCGTCGCAGCTGTTGGTGGTCTTAAAAACCTTATAAGATATATATAAAATCAATAATAAAAATATTGAATTTTAAATACCTAACCTTACTCTTTATTCCCTCCAATTACCAAAACTTTTTCAGCGGTGCCTTTTTGGTAGATTTTCGCACATTTCACGAGCCATTTTAATGATTAAAAAGCATCTTACAAAAATATGCCGTGGAATATACTTTTCGTAATCATTTTTTCCCACTGGCAAATTACTTGTTCGCGCGATTCGTTAATTTTTTAATTAGCCTTTTTTTTTCTGGTTCTTTTCAGAGTTGCTTTTCAATTTTCATTCATGTGAGAAACTGCGAAAAGCTCGCGTTTGTAATTTTTCTCAATCCGTAAAACAAAACACGACGATATCTTTCATAAAATGTACGTACAAGAAATAGGAAATGTTTTTCAATTCGCTGTATCGTATCTTTTTACCGTTGTAAATTGCCGCGAGCTTTTAATCGAGACCCTCCTTTTTTTCACTACGCGATTTTTTCCGCCGCATAAATTATTTAAATGAGAGCAATTGTTAAGGGATGAATATCTTTTCAATACGTATAAAGGTATTTTTATCCTGTTGCTAACGATAAAAAAAAAGCAACGTTGAAACGAAATTAGGAAATTGTATGTGAAATACGAGTACATACAGTTATACGTTCGCTTTCATAAGTATAAACAGTTTTTTAAACTGGAGGCATGTTTTAGAGCGATATTTATTATCTCAAGTGAACTGCTGTTCGATGATGTGTGCAGACGATGTCACATTTCATTGAAATGTTTTTGTTGTCATCGGATTCCATGTCATATTGTAAAATGTTTCCATTTTTCCGGAGTGCTCTGTTTTTATTTTTATGGTTTTGAAGAGTATCCGGTTTTACTGTTTTGTAAATTATTCCCCTTTTAATTTTACGGATTATTTCAATATGCAGTTTCAAATTAATTTTGTTTCGCCTCCTCCCGCTCAAAAAAAAACCAGAGTTTATGGTTAAATTTTTAGCTTCAGGGAGGAAGAAAAAGTGCCTAAGTTTGCTGTAATATTCCATGATATCAGTGAAGGTCTCATGGGCGCACCCAAAAATTAATTAAGGGAGGGGCCGAGAATTTGAAAAAAATGGGGAGGGGTCAAATTTAAAATTGAGTCATTTTTCACTGAACTTTGAGTAAAAGTCATCAATTTTTTCTGACAAACAGAGAATTTATTGAGAAATTGGTAAAAATGAAGTTTTAAAACAAAATGACTAAATAACTGCCCGAGCGAAGCAAGAGCGAAAATTTTTTGAAAAGAAAAATAATGCGGTTTTTTCATATTTTTACAGCAAAAAAATATTTTTTGAGCTTAAGGCGGGGCTCGAGCCCCTTGAGCCCCCTGGGTGGGCCTATAGAAGGTCTGTAAACGATTCATTGTCGTCCTAAAATTCAAAACCATTTCGTTGAAGCTACACTACAATTACAACATTATCAAAATGAGTCGAAAATTTTCAAAAAAAATCCTGCAAAAGCTCAAAACCAAAAATACTACCTTTGAATTTGAATAGATAGCAGCTAGCCTAGTTGCTCTTTGCCTATCGCCTTTCATTTTTTCTCTTCAAACGTTTGCTGTTCAACTTTTGACATTTTTCTTTTTTCTCTAGTTAGATGACTACTTCAAGTGTTTTGGTTCAGTTTGGTTGCATTTCAGTAATTTCAATTTCATTCGGTTACATCCACTGAACTGCGTTCGGTTCAATTCGGTTTCATTCGGCTACACTCGTTTTGATTCGGTTCAATTCGGTTTCATTCGGCTGCGCTCGTTTTGATTCGGTTTGATTCGGTTTAATTCGATTCCATTCGGTTCATATTTGAGAAAACATCCATTTTTAGCCGCTAATGTGATTCTTTTAATAAAAGAATAAAAAGCGTGTGAATTTTTTTTTGTAGTATCGCATTTTCCTGATGAAAATCAATCATACCTAATTCAGAATCAGCTATCTCGGATAAGAAAAAAAAAACTATGAACTAAGAACCCTTTACCATTTTTTTAGTCTCAAAATTTTGGTTAGGTAACCATTACTTTGTCGTCTAAAAAATCAATCAACATTTTTCAATGAATTTGGTTTTTAAAAACCCGTTTGTACCATTGTACGATACCAAAAATATTAAAACAGAAAACTTGATTTCTTTTTCGACAAATTCGGTACCTTCAATTAGGTAACATTTTTCCAGATGACTTTTTCATAAACTATCCAAAAAAGTTTTTTTTTAAAAAAAATAATTTTTAAAATATTTCAATTAAAATTTTGATAGTTTCGCCTTTTTCTTTTTTTTTTTGAGCATAAAGTAAATTTTTCTATAAACCTGGCTTCAAGTCCATTTTCATAATGGGCAGCCCAATATCCAATTTTTCAAAAAAATAATAAAAATAAAAATACTGGAAACAAATTGTCTATTTTCTCCATAAAAAAAAAGAGAGCAGAATCGACACAAAATCGGTTTTTTCTAAAATAAAATTCGCCTTTTGAGAGAGGAGTACGGGAAAAATTTGAAATTAATGAAATTGAAGTGAAAAAAAAATCAAAATCCAAAAATAATATGCTAGGAGGGTAAACGTGCGATACTCAAATGTGTGAAATTCTTCCCTTGATGGAGACTGAAAAAAAGAGCAAAATTTGATCGTATGGGTTTTATTTTAAAGGTTATTCAGAAGCTTTCAAATTCATTTTTTGGGTCATTTCAACTCCGAACTTGAACCCGGGCCCCTGAGTGCGAGGTGAGGGGGGAGTCAAGGTGGGAAAATGTCTTGAAAATATTAAGCATGATATCAAAATCCACGTTTCTTCACCTGTGAAGTTCATATCTGATATCATTTCATCTAAAAACAACAGTATAAGGGCCTAATTGAAAATATTTTCCAAAAATTTTCAAGTCGAACAAAAATTTATTATAAGGTCATTCCGTGTCAGTTCAAATGCAAATGGATAAGTGGAGGTCTTGGATTTTTTTCATTTCTTTTTATTATGGGTAAATATAAATCTCAATGTAGTTCTCTAAAGGGCAGCCACGAGTAGTGAAAATTTTGAGAAAAACTTGAATATGGTGCATTTTGAGCGCGAATAACTCGAAAATTACGATAGGTAGAAATTCGAAACTTTTTTAACGTGTAGGATACCTATTCGAAGAGTTTTCTGACGATTTTTTGAAAATCAGTGTTGCCAATTTTTTAATATCAAAAATTAACTAGAAAAGTTTAAAAATGGTATTCTCATTCAGGACGATCGGGAACATCTTCAAAAATTCTGAAAAAAATTATTCAAAGTACCATTTTAAATTCTGATTAATATTAAAAAATTGGAATAATGTTTTTTCGTATTCTGAATTTAAAAAATTTTAAAGATTAGAAAAAATACAAATATGAAGTAAAAGTTTCCTCTGAGTCATTCTGACTTTCTGATATCAAGTCAATTTTCAGCTTCTGACTTTTTGAAAATATAATACTTAATTCAAAATTCAGCTTCTCACTTTCTGACATTAAGTTTTTTTTTAAAAAAAATCAGCTTTTAGCTCTCTGAATATGTTCATGGTCAATCTGACTTTCTGATACCAAGTCAATTTTCTTTCCTCGACTTTCTGATATTTATATTTTGAAGAAATGAAAATTTGTAAGTTTTCATAAGTCAGCTTCTGACTTTCTGACATCAAGTTTTGAAAATACAAAAATTTAGCGTGACGCAAAATAGCGTCTTAAAAATTTTGGAATGACCCCCCCTCCCCCCCCTCAAGAAGAAAAAACATATTTATGTTAAATTTTCATCAGCTTCGCGCTCAAAAAAAAGTCAATAAAAGCATTTTAACTCCACTCAACAGTCAACACACAATGTGGTATATTCACATTTAAAAAAATGGAAAAAATTGAACCCCTCCCCCCTATCTTGCCTACGAACTGACAAGGGACATGCAATGACGACCCCCCCCCCCCCATATTGATTCGTTAGCATTTTTCCAAGTTTTTTTTTTTCATTTAATAAAATATCATCCTGCCAGCAAATTTTTTGAAAAGTTTTCCAATACCTAAGAAAATATTAAAAGGTTACAGAAAATGTCAAAATTTGAGATTTTGTCTCTCCTACAGATTGACACCCCCCCCCACCCATCCGTAGCAGACACCATAAATTTTTGCATCTCAACTTGACCTTGGTGGCATTCTCATTCTATTTCTAGAAACGCAATAAATTAAGCTGTCTCCGTATTGATGTTTCACAATCAATTAATCCATCAATTATGCCCCTTCAAATAGTGAAAATTTAATCACCTTTGTCCAAGCTTTTACTCTTATTTCTACAATAAAGAGATCTATCTGAAGGATCATCAAAGCATTTAAAAAGTATACGCGAATTTTACTTAGATACCTGCGGCAGATTCTTCGCCAATTTTTCTTTCTTTACGACAAAGAAATGAGAATTTGTCCGAGTACAACTCAAAAAAAATAAAAGAAAAAACAATTCGAATTCGTGTAATTAACAGTTGTATAAAATAGGCAGGTATCCTCGTACTCGAGGGTCGAGAAGACGAAAAAAAAAAAGAGGTGATATAAATCGGTACGTTCAACTAAACACCCCACCAAACACATTCATTTCCTAATGGACTCGAAAATATGTACGTCTCACCTCTCAGCCTTTTTTTTACGCGCCCATTTCATTCTAAAATACCAAATAAAAAAATCTCTAAGCGATTTGAGCAGTTAAAAAATCAATCAAACCGCGTCAAAGTGCCATTAACGAAAAAAAAACCACACGTACGAATTAAATCATCGCACACACTCATACATTCCTAAGAATTGTATCGTGTTTGCTCATCACATGTGCCTTCTCATACAATCTCGACCGACTGCCTAATTACTACACGATTTAAATACATTTTACACAGGCGATCGAACGAATATGCCCGGCTGGAATTGAGGATAACAACAAATAACACGCGTGGGATGTCTGGTCCGAGACACGACACCGGTTTGGGATGGTTATTCCCGCGCCGCTGCCCACGGATGCATTTAAAACTTACCTGGATTCCCCGAACGATAATCAACAAATTACTTTCTATCGTAAACATGTGCTCGACTTTTGGCGATTTTTTGGAAAAATTTCAAACGATGGGTGATTTTTGACTGAGGCACGGTGCGGTTAAAATCATAACTAATACGAAGGTGTCTCGCGAATGTGAAAAATTGGTATTTTACGCGCGCTTTTGGACGAATTAATGGCATTTTGGTGCGGTTGCATTATGCTAATGAGATAAGGCCGCAGAACCGATGTCTGCGTTAATATTACATGTCATAATCCTTAAGCGTTGAGATAGAAAAAAATCTCCTGGTGCAGTTTTAATCGTATCGTGGCCGATTTCGCGGATGAATTCGAATTGTGCTCGTGTAAGGTGAAAATTATCAAAATTTGGAGAAAAAATTGCGGAGAAAAACTCAGACCGGTGGAAATCATTCGAGTAAGTTTTTAGTATAATTTTCAAAGTGAATTTGAAATATTTATAAAATAAGCTGGAAAATGAGTGAATTTATTCTCCGGATGCAATCGAACTTACAATATTGAAATTAGCATGAAAAATACGATGTAAAGCAAATATTATCGAGTCGAGTGAATTATTTATGCATCGACACCGAGAGATTGCGATACATATAGCATATGACAAAGTTGAAATCAAATTTCATTTTATTACCGAGTAAACTTTAATCAAATATTCGAACGGTTGGAATTTCTATCCGGTAAACGACACCGCAACATTATACGTAGGGACTTGAATTGGATAAATCTCGCACTATCGTGTGCGGTATGATTTGACGGAGGGAAAAAAAACTTTAAAGTTGGGCCAAATGTCGTGTTCTGATGAACGTTAAATTTTCCATTTATAATATTTATGCTGTCGAGTATATCTGAGTAAAGTTATGTGCATATAAAAACTTTATCCTGGGTATAAGTGGAGTGAAAAATGTGAAGAAAAATTATCATACGAATACATAAGAACTGTATCAACATAGATAAACTTTATAGGTGTGTGTGGTTTGGTGGGAAATTAATTTTAAAAATGTCGCCGAATTTATTTTATTTCTTTAATCAGTAAGCGTGTACGAGACGAGGAAATGTTGAAAAATTTTGTAATATTCGACTTTTTGAAAAGTTATACTTGGAAAGTTGGAGAAGCGAAATATAATTAAAAACAGAAGTAAAGAGAATGCTGGGTATTGGGGAAGAGGGAAGAAAGCCCTGTGGTAAAAAAATGACATTTTTTTTGATTAGTATAAAGAAGAAATAAGACGCCGGTGAAAATCCGCGACAAAATGTTTATACAGACGGTGACATTTTTTGATAACGTTTAATCTCGAACCGTTCAAGAGCGCTATGGGTACTGTCACTCGTCATCGAATATCCGTGTGGTTTTCGTGTTATCAGGAGTAGGTTTTTTAGATGGAGATAGAAATGTATTGTGGTGAAAGAAAAATGAGTTTGGGAATCGATAAAGTTTTTTGACCGGGGTGCCAATTTTTTGGTGAATTTTCTGGTGAGTTTAGGGTGGGGTTTTCAAGGTTGATTGTGATGATGAAATGGAGGGATAAGAATAATTCTTTGGAAAATTTTATAAAAGAAAGGGTTTGATTTTTGTAGTGTTAGGATTTTTATTTATTTTTCGAAATTCTTTTTTCTGCTACTATAGAAAGCAAAAAAGTAACAAAAATTGAAAATTTACCTAAAATTGGAGCTGAGAAAAAATGTTTACCTTATTTGATGCTTTTGTTGCGATAAAACAGCTCAACCTTTTGATATCTTTTCTATATTTTTCTGCATTGAAAGCAAAAGGTTGAGTTAGGTATAAAATTATATACCCTTTTAATGTGATAAAATTTAAAGGGCATGGAGGGCTCAAGCCCCCTATCCCCACCATTTTCTTTGTATGCAAATCCTAAATCTTCAAGATATAAACAATCAATATTTGTAATTAATCAATTTCCTTTTTTCAAGATAGTAAAAAAATTCAAAAATCACGAAATTTTTACGCCGAAATAATGGAATTTTTTCTAAAAACAAACTATTGAAAAACGAATGATTTTCTTTCAAAAAAATTTTAGCTTCTTAAATATTGAAATATTATTTTAAAATATGTACGGCTGAGCATTCCATCTCCATCTCAATCAATTCTAAATAATATTTATTTTAAAAAAATGAGTAATTCGTATTTTGGATCTTTTTTTTTAATTTTTGCTCTCACTTTACTCAGGCTCGATCTCTTTTCACAAATCATTCAGGACTTACGAATATGAACCCACTTTCCTTCCATCGATTCTTCATATGTGACCCTGCCATAAAGAAGGGACCTTGTGTAAAAAAATCGATGTGTTCATTTTTATGTGTTTGGTTCAGATTTGGTGTCATTTGAACCAAAAACGTGAAAACTGAGACATCGATATTTTTTTTACACTATTAGGTCCTTTCTTTACGGCAGGGTCACATATTTATAAATTTTTTGTGGGTCAAAAATCAAAATGTTTTGTGTTTCTTTTTTAACTGGGGCTCAAGCCACCCCCTGCAAAAATTACATTCTATCTCCGCTTATGATTTCAACCTTTAATTGTGCCGGAAGTAAAAATTGAAGTGAAATCTTCACATAAAAGTTGAAGAAAATAAAAAAAAGGAACATTTTCGTGAAAAAAATTAAATTATTGTATCCCTTCATGGAGCGAATATTTCGCACTTTGAAAATGACAATTTTTTTGCCATAATGATTTTCATTTTCTTGGTTTCAAAAAAGTGCTAAAAATGTCTTTCGAACTAATTTTATAATTTTTTTTTTCAAATTTTTGACGAAAAATTAACCAAAGAAACAGTTGAATAAAATTTCGAAATTTTACAACCATCTGCACAATGAAAAAAAATGAGAAATTTGAAAAAACACTTTGATTTTGTATGTAACTAGAACTACTGGATTTGAGGAATGAGGATCGATTAATTTCAGCTTTTAAAATAAATTTGAAAAAAGCTTAATTTGATGTCAATTTCTGAAGAAAAAAAAAATGAAAATTAATGACTTTTTGGAGAATTGAATAAAAATCATATTTTCAAACATGACCAGACCAAAAAACAACTCGGCAATTTCCCTCTGCCTACCTTCAAAAATAATAAATTGAATATTCAATTTAAAAAATTAAATTGCATTAGAATTTTGGAAACATCGATGATTTTTTTTGGGGGGGGGGGGGAGGTGAGAGGGAACTTGCGTTGATGTCGCTCGAAAAATTGGGAAATATCGAGAAAATGTCGTATGAGAGCTAGAAAACTCACACCCCCTCCCCCTCCAAAAAAAAGTGTTTGATTTCCAAATATTTCCCAGTTACGAAAAAAATGTCTTTTCTGGGAATTTAATATCAAATTTTTGCCTTGTCCCAAAAATCTTTCTGGTACTTCAATGTCTTCGTTTTCAATTTGCACTTCTCAAAAATGCTTCCTACGCCGCTGAATGTGAATTTTATCGTGTTTTGTTCTTATTTCATTATGTTTTGTGGGTCGTGGGTGAGTTGTAATTTCCCTCTCCCCTCAAATTAAATCAAATAGGAATTTTGATAATGAAATTCGAAAAAATGACTTATTTGGATATTTACTAGAATCCAATTTTTTTCAAACCGTTTGACAATTTTAGGAACTACATATTTGAAGCGACATGACAGTGCTAAAGAAGGTTCCTTTTTACTTTTCCTCATAAAATCTTTCTGATAGTCCTTGCACCTTTTTTGAAATTTGAACCTTTCCAAAAAAAATCTTCTGACGGCATTGCCCTGGACTTAGTCCTCCCCCCCCCCCCCGATCTATTCCCCTAATTCCGCCTATGGAAAATTCGTTCAAAAACCATGTTATTTTATTATCTTCTATCCAACGCAAATCTTTTTTTTGTATGTAATCCTTCCCCCCCCCCCCCAAAAAAAGGTCTAGATTTGGGCTTACTTTGAAAAAATTTTTTCGTCCCAATCTCGATCAATAATAATCAAATATTGATAAATTAAAACAAATACAATTTTCTCAAGCCAATAAAATTTTTCTTACTTTTCTTTTTCTATAAGTATAAAAAAAACCTACATTTACCCGACATTGAGAAAATTCGGCACAAAAATCATCGTATCTTTTATTCCATTTTCAACTTGGAATATAATTCCAAATCACAATCCATTTCAAATAATCCCCAAGCAATGGAAAAATTTTCCATACGTCAAAGAAAAAAAAAATTTACTCGTAAGGTGATCACGCAATATACTACACCCTTGGAAATTTTCTTCGAAATATGTACTTTGAAAAAAGCCCCGCAAAAGCATCGGAGATTTCCTCCAGGGCGATGAAAATTACGAACATCCTTTAGTTTTAAAACGGCTCCGGTGAAAAATATTGGTGTTCGGTGTTACATTTACTGTAAGTTTAGTTTTAAAAAGTGACGTCGTCATATTTCATAAACCGGGATACTGCCAAGTTGAAAACAAAGAAGTTTTGTACCAGCGTCGTCGTATTTGCTTTTACAGCAAAATACATATAAATTTTAACATTTTCAACTTGAGACTTTTGTAAATATTATCAACACATAAAATGCGCGACTCGCCGTTTACAATCTTAAAGCACTTAGCGCCATTAAGTTACACTTTAACGCATAGTATTTGTATACGTAACTTAGGTAGCTGTGCGAAATATGGCAGGGGCAAATTAACCCTCATGCATGTTTCAAGAATAAGAAAACTTTGGCGTATTATCTACCGTTGGTACCGATGCAATAATCATGCGAATTATTTAATAGGGAAGGTTGTAGGGGATGAAGAAATGTTGATAGGAAGTGTAAGGTGAGCCTTGAATCGAATTTTCGAATTTTCGAGGTTTTACCCCCTTGAGGTGGTTTATTTATCTAGCTCTGAAAATAAAAATACTTAACAAAATT
The DNA here is from genome assembly GCA_038380155.1 of Pseudococcus jackbeardsleyi. Lineage (NCBI taxonomy): Eukaryota > Metazoa > Arthropoda > Insecta > Hemiptera > Pseudococcidae > Pseudococcus > Pseudococcus jackbeardsleyi. The sequence continues at coordinate 39,859,765 of CM076242.1, forward strand.
TCACCTTTTTTCATATTAAATTCAACATTAAAATAGGACTCATTGCTAAAAATGAAGGTGAGATGGTAAAATAATGCAAAATTCAAATATTTTCCTAAAATCTGAAAATTGACGCCATCAATTTACCTCATAAAAATTTTGAGAAAAAAATTGTGGTTGAAAAATTACGAGAAAAAAATTTGGCTGTGGAAAAAATGTGTCAGAAAAAAATTGATCTTAGAAAAATATCATCGGAAAAAAATTTCTGTTGAGGAAATTCTGAGATAAAAATTACGAGGTGAAAAAATTAGGAAAGCTTCAGAAAATTCTAAATTGTTTAAAAATAACGTAAATATTCTGAATTTTGAAGAAAGAAGTCAAAACGATATTCAGTAATAGTGACGTCATGAAGTTATTTAAATTCCAGGTTCGACTGTCTTGTGAAAAAACAATACCCCTTCCCCTCCCCCTCCAATCCAATTTTGGTTGGGTTTTGAAACGTACAAAAATATTGTCAATTTGTGAAAAATTGAGTAGTTTTTAAATTCAAATTTTTTGGGGATGATTATTGTTTTGTAGAAAGTTTTCGTTTTTGAGTTGAAAAAAAAATGGGGGAAATCATTTATGTAGGTAAGTATTTTTTAATAGAAAACCATTTAAAAAATCCACTTTAAGTAGAAATTTTTAATTTTTTTTACTCCACTCTCTCATAACCGAATTAGGGTTCTTCCATAAAAATAGATGGTACTTACCTATTTATTTTCTGTTATGAAATAAGGAAAAAAACATTAAACCTATTCAAAATTTTGAATGTGTAATTTTATCTAAAAAAAATTCAGTTATAAAAATTTTTATTTTTCTCAATCATTTTTTGGGGGTTTATTAATTGGTTTTGATGAAATATTTGGAGACAGACTAAGAGAAAGAGGAGCAGAAGGTGTAGCTTGCCTCCCATTAATAGCAAAATTAAATTTTTGGGAAAAACAATTAAGTCAATTTGAGTCAGAAAATTCTTGAAAGTAGAAACTTTTTTTGAAAAGTTTTGTTTCGAGTTGGAGAGAAATTGAAAAAATAAAAAATCATACTTACTTACCGTACCTACTTTAAATTGAAAGAATCAGTCTTGTTTGAAAATTTTCAATTTTTTGTCTTAGGTTGTTCCTTCAGTGAGTCGATTTCAATTTGTCCATTAGAATACTACCTCTTTGAAGTACAAAAATAGAAGATTTTATTATTTTGAAGAAAATTGATTGGATATTAATTGATAATAAAAAAAATTATGTTTTTAAAATCTCACCTAATTTTTCAACGTCTTGATGCAGTATTAGATTCAAATTAAATGGGGGAGGGGGTGGAGGGGACAACTTGTTTTTTTCGTTTTTTCAATGATGGCAAAATTCCATTTCAAGACAGAAAGTTAGGTTTATGTTTAAAATTTTTCGAAATCGATGACCATAATTTTGATAATGAGATGGAAAAAATTAGAAAAATTGTGTACTTAGTCAAAAAAAAAATGAGTAAAAATTCTCATTTTTTTGCGATTTTTCGGTTTTTTTTTGTTTTTTTTTTGGTCTCGCAGAATATTATTTTTAAATTGAAAAAAGGGGAACAAAATATTGAAATGCTATAACTAAGCAGTAAAATCATAGGCGCACCCAAGGGGGGGCTCAGGGGGCTCGCCCCCCCTCTAAGCCCGGAAAAAATAATTTTTTGCTTCAAAAATGAGAAAAAAGTCAATTTTTTTGCTCTTCAAAGTATATTTTTTCAAAAAATTTTCGCCCTCGCTTCGCTCGGGCAGTATTTTACTCCTTTTATTTCAAAAATTGACAATTTTTGATTGATTTTTTAGTCAAAAATCACCAAATTCTCAATAAATTCTCTGTTTGTCAGGAAAAATTGATGATTTTTGATTGAAATATCAGTGAAAAATGACTCAATTTGAAATTTGACCCCCTCCCCATTTTTCTCAAATTCTGAGCCCCTCCCTTAATTAATTTCTGGGTGCGCCTATGAGTAAAATTGAAAAGTGTGATGATTTAAAAAAATGACTTTTTCTTTTCTCCACGTGTTGCATTGCTACACAGAAAACGCCAGATGTGCTAAAGAGCAAAATCTCCAAAATTTGAAAAAAAATTACGGTGTGATAAGAAACGCGCCCTAATGAAGTGCATCTCTGTATAGGTAAATTAATAGTTGGAAGTTTGGGAGGTATTAGAATATTTGCAATCAATTCGTTTTAAGTGTTGTTTATTACGACCAGAAGTTGCATTGTATATTACCTTAGGCTAGCAAAGTTAAATGGAAGACACAGGTAACAAACGATATTATTAAACTTTCGAAGCTCACGTTGTAATTAGAACCAGTGCATTAAGGTTACTACAGAGTTGAAAAATTTTAAACATTGTTCACACCCGAACTGAAACCGCAGCCAGAAGTGAAATCTAAAATAGAAATTCCTCGAGCCAAGACTGCTCCAAAATTCCATCTCTGATTGAAATCGTTCGAGGTGCCTTAAATGAAAAAGCAATATCTAGATCGACGTATGAATGAAAACGACAAAATACTAATCCCCAATTCGTTTATCGTCAAATATCCGAGAAAAATTCCATAAATAATTAAATAAGTCCGGAATTAAAAATTTATCAAGAGGTGTGTACACTGTAGTACGGTTGTGTAATCAATTTCCATCTATTTTGCTGTTTCAGAATGTATTATTCAAGAATCAACCCATCGGATGGTAAATTCAATGATACTTGAAAGGAATGACTAACTCAAAAGGTGAGTTCATCTCGAGATACCTAAGTAATTTTCAACGTTACGAATGAAATACGTGCACTTATTAATCAATTTTCGCGATTCGCATGCGAGTGTATGGCGAGAGTGAGTAAAATGGATTTAAAAATGGGCTAATGTCTTGGAAAACTATCGACCCTGTACCTTTCTGTAATTGAAATGGTTAAACGAATAATATAGAATGGCGTGTAAATACATCATTTCAATTTAGCGAAGTTTTCTGTGAAAATGTAATAGAGAACGGTATCCTCCGTATAAGTTTTATTATTAGCGAGTTCATTTTTGACTAATGAATTTAGTTTGCGAATTCGTCGGTGAAACATTTTATCAAACTGTTGCTTACGATGTATACTCTACATGACGTTTGAAAATTCTTGTAAGAAGTTTGTTAGAAATAATTCATTGCTTTCCGTTAGTTTTAAAAACGGAAGCTTAAGCTGTGCCAGGAGGAGAAACGAAGATGAAATTTTAAGACAAATTTACCATATAAGTGGTATTATTATTAATGATGTATGAATTTCGTTTCGTTGCGAGAAGAGTTTATGTAGATGTTTTGTACGTGAGAATGTTGCGATTTTTTCGTATTCGACATGTTAACAAATGATAATAAAAGCTTAGTGCTTGGGTATTAGATTGAAAATGTGTACCTTTGAACATATTCTACTGAAGGTATTAAGATTTTTTTATGAAGGTGAATGGCAATTAGTAATAAATTGTGGAAAAATGTTTTCATCAAGAGCATAAAGTTGATAAATTCTACCAAAAATTATGAAAATTTTTTGTAGGAAGAATTTTTTTTTAATTTCTCGTTTTAGTTTTTGAAACATTTTTAGAATTAGAAATTAGAATATCGTCTACTTTTTGACTCTAATTCTGAGAAATAAGTCAAGATTTTTAAAAAAAACCTTCTAATTTAAAAAAAAAAAATATTTTCCACATTTTAAAAAAGTCTAATTTTAGAAAAATTGTAGTTTTTAAGAAATTCATTAATTTTGGAAAAATATAGCGAACCGATTTTTGGAAATCTTTTTAATTTTTGAAAAATTTATACAGTTTAGTGATAAAATTTTTAGAAAATCGTCCAAAATGAGACGCGTTTTCAAAAGTTTTAGAAATTGATCTCATAGTATGTGGCGAAAATTGTCCAACTTTTATAAGTGATTTTGGTCTATACCTACCTACACTGAAAAAGTTTTCATCCTTGAAAAATCATTTTCAATTTGGATGTAGGTTCAGTTTTTGGAAAATTGTCGAATTTCTACAAAAACATCTGAAATTTGTAAATTTGGATGATTTTTCAAAAATATAAATTTTTTCCATTTCCAAATACCTATTCACGTTTGAAAAATATATACAGAAGGATTTCAAATTTTGCAACGATGTTGGTGGAAGTAACTTAAGTACGTTCTGTGCGAGAAATTCAAAAGATTCTACAGCTCAGCTAGATAATTTCTTTATTAATTATTAAGTCCCTATACTTTTTTTAAAATATTGAGGCTAAGTACTCGGGTACTTTAAATTTTATTTTTATGCACAAAATATTTGTTCTTCTCTTCTTGTTGGACCTTTAAATGTAATTTAAATTTCGATGTTTCAAATTGAATTAATTACTTGCATACTTATTGCAGTTGGATTTTTTTACGTCATTTGTACATATCTGCTAAAGGCTAAGATTACAAAATATTGTCCCAAATTCTTTTCCGAATTGTGTATTGCAATTTTCAATTTGCAATATGCAAAAAATCCTTTATCGCATTGGTACCTATTGCAATTGCAAACACTCTCGAACAAAAATGATACCTACACAAAATTTATTTCTCTCTTCCTGTTACAATATCTACCGTCAATGGTTGGTCAATGTCAAACGTCTAAACATTATGTTTGTTTTAATACATTAATTGTTAATTATTTAAATTAAATCAGAATGAAGTTTTTCAAAATTCAAAATCAAATTTAAAAAAAAAAATCATCGAAATTCGAAACAAAAACAGCTGATTATTGTTATGATTCAACTTTTTTTTGCAACTGCATTGTGACATATGATACGTCACATCAGCGATATATATTTAAAGAATGTTGTTATCATTTCATTTTTATCAAAAATAATAATTCAAAATATTTTTTTTGAAATTTTTCGTTTTTTCGAATAATTTAATTATAATTATTAACATAGTTCTTCTCGCAATTTAAAAAAGTGATAATTTTATTCAAGGGTAAAAGTTGCATTTTCGAAGCAACTGCACCTTAGACCTCATCTAATTCAATTTCTACCATTACATAAAAATGTCTCCACCAAAGTTATTCCACTCATCTATTTCTGCCTCTAGTATTAATCTTGTAAGTTTATTATAAAATAAAGAGAAATATACTATAATAAAATTTTACATTTATGTACTCTTCTGTTACAGATTATGACGTTGAAAACACTAGTACCAGGCACTTGAAAGCCATCTTCGGGGGTATGAACCCCTTCTCCGACAATTTCCACAATATTCCTCTACTGTTTAGCAAAAAATTCGGACCAGGGAGTATTGATCTGGGAAATGTTGGCATTTACATTCCACAATTTAATTCCAAAATACCAAAACCAGTTTCTAGGAGACGAATTATTGTTAAATCGTTGAAGGTAAACCTACACGTTGAAAAAAAAAAACAATATTATTATCGTTTGTTTTTCTTCATTGTTTTGATTTGTTTTTATTCCAGATGATCGTTGTTATAATATTGTGTGTGATGTTATTCATTAATGTGGGATTCATTTACATATCAGCTCGTCGTTTCAAAGAGCTACCCAAAGGTATAAAATATATTCGTGGGTTGTTTGCTAAACGTAATACTCATGCTGTTCCTATGATTGCGATACTTAATTTTCATAATTTTATATAGATGAATTGGATGATTATATGACTACACATATTCCAAAAATGCTTTCAATCGAAGTGATCTCAAGCCAGTCCAAAGTTTCTGTGATTGTAGATGGTACTACTGTAAGTACCGATTACTTTTCTGAGAAATTTAGATTGGAAAATTGATAGTAAATTCTTCTGTTTGATCGTAGATTCTTGAAGATAGCCATAAAACACATGGTAGAGGAATCCATGTGATTGTTTTGAATCAAGCTTCGGGCAGCGTTATGGCTCAAAGAACTTTCGATACATATTCACCGCATGAAGACGATGCGATGACGTTATTCCTTAATATGATATCAGACGGTCGAATTTTAGTTTTCGCGATTAAAGTATGTGTACGAATTTCACCGTAGTGTTTTTTTTACCTCTGATTCATATGAATTATTTTAGGACGAAGGTACTTTTCAAATGAAACGTCATGCTCGTGAAATATTGAAAAAAATAGGATCCGAAAAAGCAGAAGTTTTAGGCTGGAGAGATATGTGGGCAATGGTGGCGAAAAAAGGTGATAAATTATATGGCGAATCGTTCAGTAAAAGTGCCGGATTCAATACGTGGGGATCAGCGGTGGTACTCAAAGTGGAAGTTCCTCTGGTTTCGTTCGAAGGTAAATATATCTGAACGTTGTATAGCACGATTAGCTTCAGGAAGTACACGGAATGATTTTTATTTCAGAGGAACAAGATTATAAATATTTTGAGTATATTCAAGAGAAAGCTGAACATATTTAATATTTTTATTTTATTATCTTTTTGAAAAACTGTCTCCATGAGAGATGTATTTTTAAATTTTTATTTACGAAAAAATTCACCCTTTAGTTTCTAAACCATCGCAGGTAATTTTTAAATATTCGAAAATATTGAGAATTCGTTCAATCTGTTATTTTATTTTTATGTTTTTGTTACAGAAAGTGAATGTATTTGGCCCGATACAGACGAATTAGAAAGAAGAAAAACTTTTTGTAATCAGATTGAAGGATATGGACATGTGTGCTCGTGTAAGAACCCTTCGCCGATTTCTTTCGATCCTGATCCTGTATGTAATTCATCACAAATTGGAGATAAAAAATTATCTGAATCAGAAATAATAATCTAATGTTGTTTTATAGATCGTGGACTCAAAAATTTTCGATGTTCCTATAACAATTATCGCTAGCAATAGACCACAATATTTATACAGGTGAAATAATTGTATTCTGAATCAGTCTCGGAAAAAAGTTTAAAAAATGCATTTCTCATACGTTCGTATTTTTTTTTTACAGAATGTTAAGATCCTTATTATCAGCCACGGGAGTTAATTCGTCTATGGTTACCGTATTTATCGATGGATTCTTCGAAGAACCTCTCTACGTTACAAAACTATTCGGTATTCAAGGTGTACAGCATATGCCAATCGGTCGAAAGAATGCTCGTGTTTCTCAACATTACAAAGCATCGATAGCTTCAACTTTCAAACGATTTCCGAATTCGAAATATATTATTATATTGGAAGAAGATTTAGACGTATCTCCTGATTTCTTTAGGTGCTTATTTTTTTGTTTTTTTAATGATCAAATGTGCCAAAATATTAATTTATAATTTTCTTCTCATTCAACAGCTATTTCAATCAAACAATCGATTTATTAGAAAATGATTCCACCTTGTATTGTATTTCTGCGTGGAATGATTTGAGCTACGAACACACCAGTCTGGATCCTAGTATTTTATATCGAGTAGAGACAATGCCTGGTTTGGGATGGATGCTGAAAAGATCTCTTTTCGAAGAAGAACTCGAACCTAGTTGGCCCTCTGTTGACAAAGTATATATTTGAAGTTCCAAAAATTAAATCATTTATGTTTGAAATGGTGATTGATGGTTTATTGATTTTTTCCAGTATTGGGATTGGGATATGTGGATGCGTTCTGCAACTGTTCGCAAAGATAGAGAATGTATTGTGCCTGAGGTCTCCAGAACGTATCACTTTGGATCACTGGGATTAAATGTAAATACATTTTTCCAAGATATGTATTTTAAGAGTCATTCCTTCAACGTTCAAAAACACGTTAAATTAAAAAATGTCGATAGGTAAGATGATGTTTTTTTATGACTCGAAACTTTTTCCATAACTGCATTGTGTAATTTTTTTTCAATTTATCTATTTGCAGTTTATTAAAACATAATTACGAAACACTGATCACAAATATGATAAAAAATGGACAAGTGGTTGATCACAGCAAAAGTCCCTGTGAGAAAGATTTTATACCGAATGTCAAAGTATGTGCAATTTTATTGTAACTAAACATTATGATTGAAAGGAATGATTTTGTATTTTTTTTTTTTTAAATTCTGTAGGATACAACTTTATTGGTTTATATCAAAATGGTACATTCGAGAGATTTTTCTACTTGGTTGGAGATTGCCCGGGTATGTTCATCTTATGAATTAATACTCGTTGCACGAACTGAAAATTACTCATTCCTGATTCAATTTTCAGTGTTTCAGAATTTGGGATTTGGACGCCAGAGGTTATCACAGAAGTATGTGGCGATTACGCGTTAAAACCAGTGAAGTTCTCGTAATTGGTGTTCCTAGTTCTGATTACTCGTAGGTTTTAAAAATTGATTGCAAAAATCATATAGTAGTCGACAATAAAAGTACGAAAAAGTGCTCGAGAAATCAAAAATTGTATACTTTTCTCAAAAAAGGAAAAATTATCAAATGTATGGTGATCAACGTTCAAAAAAGTGGCATTTTCGAGTGTTTTGTAAAAACAAGAATAAGTTAAGTTTCCTCTTTCCGAAAAACTTTTTATAAAAAATTGTTCTGGTGATTTCGGTCAATCGCTTTCGTAAATATTTTTGTGAGAATGATATGAAGCTTCGTAGGGAAAAAAATGTAGGGGGAAATGGATTATTTCTGTACTCAGAAATACAGAAGGTAGCCAAAATAATGAGCAACGATTTTTTCCAAACTGTACACTTGGAAAATTTTCATTGTAATTTTAGAGTTCCTAAAATCTATCAAGCCCATTTTCTGCTGAATTTTTCTAAACGTTCAACTTGAAAAATTCACTGTTTGCTAATACACCAACTATTTCTCGGAGAAGAACAAATTCTTCTCTGAACAATTTCGAAAAATTGGTATGATTGAAACTCAATTCCTATCGAGTCACTCAAAAAATTATATTGTTCATTTTTTTGAATGTTGACCAGATGACCACCTAAAAAAGCAGCTTATGAACACTTTTTCGTTCTTCAACTTAATATAACAATTGGTAATCGAATTCAATACTCACTAATTCATAAATAATTTTTTCTTTTTATTTAAACTTAAAGGCAATACAAGCCAGCAAACGTAACGCCAATTTACATGCAAGGAATGAAAAACAAGCTTCGGCATTGAATGAAATTCTCATCGATGAAATATCCACCATCTGTATTCGTGAAAATATGAATCGAAGTACTAGTCTATTGTCAAGTCTCTTCCCACCTTGTTTGTGTAATTGATAAAGCCAATGCTCAATTTTTTTGCGTATTAAATACGCTTCTAATTTTATTTTTATATGCGCACGGTTTTTTTCATTTTATAACGGATCGAAGTTATTTTGCAGGATTCCCAAAATACTGTTTTAGCAAATCGTTTCGTTTATAGCTTGATTTTTTTGGTAATCCTGCTTAAGGTGTGAAACTACCACGTTTATATGAAAAATATATTTGAAATGTCATTTTTTAAATTAATTTTAGAAGGATTGTGATATATTATTTTTTGTACCTGTTCTTCCAAATAAAATGTTGTCAGTTTTATTCATTTTGGAAAATAAATATCTTATTACTATTAATGAGTATGAAACCCGAAAAGGAAATAAAAATGGAAAACTCAAGCTTGATCGATAAATTTGGATACGATTTGATAACGATCGCAATACTCAAAATATAAATTCGACTCGGAACTAATACTTCACAGTAGACAAATTCCGTTACGAATACGAATTGATACCAGAAAATAAAAAACAGAAATACGCCATTTTCTCAACACCACCAATTCAAAACACTATTCAAAGCATTAAATCTTTATTGTGATCAAATTATCATTTAATACGCAACGTACATTAGCTTCCGCATAGCCAAATAGTCATCTACGAAGCATCATTATAAAAATTAAAAAAATTCCGTAAAAACCAAAAAAAGAAATAAATTTAAGAATAAATGAATAATCTTACTCACAACGTAATAAAAAGTCCCAAGTACATTACGAAAACACAATTCGAATTTCAAAACGAAAAAAAATCAAGAGTGAAGATATAGAATTTTAGCTTTAGGAACTGCTCTTAAGATTATTTTCTGAATAAGACGATAGAAAAAAATAAATTGTACGGTTTACCTAACTTAGTTCTTCAACACGTAATTCCTAGCAAACTTAAATTTAAGGGAAATGAAATTAGAATATACATTTAAGCACGTTCTCCTCGAATACGACGCGCCAATTGGATATCTTTCGGCATAATGGTTACTCTTTTAGCGTGGATAGCACACAAGTTAGTATCTTCGAACAATCCTACTAAGTAGGCTTCACTCGCTTCCTGTGAAGAAAACAAAACGATGAAAAATTCGAAATGAACTAAATACAATTCACTGATCATGATCAATGTGTCAACGTTCAACGTACTTGTAAAGCTCCAATAGCAGCACTTTGGAAACGCAAGTCAGTTTTGAAATCTTGCGCAATTTCACGCACCAAACGTTGGAACGGTAATTTTCTGATCAACAATTCGGTCGATTTCTGATAACGACGGATTTCTCGAAGAGCGACGGTACCGGGCCTAGAAATGAATGCACATTAATTACGATACAATAAACCGAATAAACTTAGTAGAAAACGAATTAAATCGAGAAATACCTATAACGATGGGGTTTCTTTACTCCTCCGGTGGAAGGCGCGCTTTTACGGGCGGCTTTGGTGGCGAGCTGTTTACGCGGAGCTTTACCTCCGGTCGATTTACGAGCTGTCTGCTTAGTACGGGCCATTTTAAATTTTCACTTCTAGAATTAGTAAAGAGTAATAATGAATTAAACTTGAGTTAATTTTACTTTCGAGATGTTAAAACATTCAACTGATTAGGAAGGTGGTTACGAGTTATCAAGTGGTTGACCCACATATCAAAAACTACCAATAAAACTAGATGTTGGTGATTTTCAGAGGAAAATGAATGCTCAAGTTATGAAACGAAAGAAATTGGATATTTTTATGATGAAATAAGTAATGAAATACTTACTTTTACTATTTTAAACACACAAATTACGAAGGTAAACTTACGAACAACACAAAAACTGGAAAAACAGTGCTCAAGATGGCTTCCGTTTACAAAACATTTCCTCAAGGACGAGAAAGTTTGAGCCTATTTTTCATTGTTACCACCACATCAAAGTGATTCACCATGAAATTTGAAAACAAAAAATGCTAAATTGAACTTAAAGGTGTATGGAAATCGTATCACGTTGAAGGGCATTTTTTCAGATGCAGGAAAAAAACACTTGCAACTTTGTTTGTGTTGGTGGCAACATTGCGTGATCTTTACTTTTTTCTTTTTTTTAAATATTACTTTTTCTTAGTTTTTTTTATTGATAATTGATTTTTATTTTATTATTTTTATAATATTAATTGTAATAAACATTTTGTCGGTTGGTACGTTGGTAGTGTAAAAATCTGAAAATATTGTGTTTTTTTAAACCTGAATAATCATAATAATGTAAAAAGCTATTTTGAACCAATTGAACACTACTCTCTTAATTATTTTAATTTCTGCAGCGATTTATCTCGCGATTCTGATTTTTATTACAATTCTGTTTTCAATGAAAAAATTTGCACATCACATTCTTCAAAGAAAACTGAAAAAAAGCAAGACGAGTAAATATAGTAAAAATTACAATTTGAAAATGAAAATAATTATTTCATAATGAGTATGATATAATAACAATAAATAAGTGCATAAGTGCTTAACAGCAAGAGTATAGACAAGCAAGAGTAAATGATGATCATTAGGTAAAATTAATTTTTTCTGAAAAATTCATCACTTCTTCCTAGTTCCTATTTTGATTTGAATTTGAAATTTATTTTTGAAAATACATACTTAAATGAGAAAGGGATTCAATCAGATGAATAAAAAATTCTTAAAAATTGGAGTTCAAAAAAATTAAGTTAGAATTTCAGAAGTCAGATTCAGAAAACGAATAATTTAAATTATGTATTTGAACGCGACGCGAGAGAGAGAACGAGAGCAAGGATCCCAATAATTCATTCGTCGTTGTATCGTTGTTTTTCGTTGCGATAATAATTTTTTATTTTTATCAAACCACAACCGACCACCAGGTTAGTGATTAGATTACTCGTTACCAAAATGTAAAACCTTTGTGGTTTGTACTTGTATGTCTAATTGCTTAATGTGAAGTGATGAAGTAGCGAGCTAGAGGAATTTTCTGAAAAATTGAAAATACCTAAAAATAACTCAGTGTTCAGTGTAATTTCCACGATCTCTATGGGCGTGTGGGCTATTTTTTACTTTATTTAGCAATATCGGTGTTTTCATATTTTGAGCTTTTATAAAATCAATGATTTTGAGAGCTTTGAAACACTCAAGATACGCCATCGCCACAGTTCCGGTAATAATTTTATCATGATTAACAATTAACATTCTATTTAGCTTACGTATCTACTTGATAGCTTTTTAATTTTTTTTTTTTTGTAGTCAGAATCTGAAACTGGAATTACTTACCTGCACTTGAACTTTGGTATCTAGGACTCTAGGAGTACATAATACGTGCCATCCGTTACCTTTATCATGTCTACTACTCTTGGCCTGGATGAAATCATCGTACAAAGTGGCTGCGAAACGAAAATTGAAGTTCATAAAGCTTATTACCTCTGGAAGATCCTTCATTACAATTTTCATAAGGCAAAGCTGAAAAAAGGAGAATCATTGCAGTCATCAGTATTCCACGCGACTACGGAGCCTAAATGCAAATGGTGTTTGCACCTTTTTCCTAATGGCAAAGAAAGCCCTGTTAAAGATGATTCTTCATTATATTTGAGACTTCATCGCACAAGTGATTGTAATGAAGCATTCGGAGAATTCAAATTTTCTGTGTTGAATGAGAATCAAAATGAAAACGTGGAAATGCTTCGCCATAGTACAGGAGTTAGACTATTCAAATTGATAGGGGAAAAAAAATCTAGGCTTTGGGGGTTTGACGATTTTATTAAAAACGATTACGAATTACCATCGGATAATTCGCTAACGATTTATTGTGAAGTAACATTCTCCTCTGTGGAACCCTCCATCAAAACTTTCGATCAATCCAATTCTATTTCGCTGCAATGGAATGTTCCGAATCTACGTCTATGTATAGATCTAAAGCAGTTATTTAATACTGAAGAATTTACGGACGTGGTGTTAACAGTAAATGATAAAGAATTCAGAGCTCATAAAACTATTTTAGTATCCCGTAGTCCAGTTTTCGCTGCTATGTTCAGGCACGAAGGAATGAAAGAGACCTCGCAAAATAAAATAAATATTACAGATTTGGACGAAGAAGTTGTTAAAGAAATGTTGAACTACCTTTATACAGATAGATCAGAAAATTTGGAGGAGCTAGCTGAAGGTTTACTGGTAGCAGCTGAAAAATATGGTCTCGAAGGATTGAAAGATATGAGTGAAAGAGTTTTAGCTCAGAATTTATCAGTTGAAAATGCAATCAATGTGTTGATTTTAGCAGATCTTTATCGTGCCCCGAAACTGAAATCTCGCACCATTGGTTATATTGTTACGAAATCTGCGGAAGTAATGAAAACGCCAGCTTGGAAGAATATAGATCCAACGCACATGCATTTAGTTATTGAAGTGTGTGAAACTATGTCTAGCAAATTGACCACAAGCTCAACAAGCTGATTATCAAACAATCTGAATCATTTTGGTTTTTTCGTTCTTTTTTATTCGCATGTGATTGCTAGAAGACTTTTTTTTTTACTTATATATTTTAATAATGAGCAGCGAATATTTTTTGTTTATTTAATTTATTAAAGATACTTTGTACTGAAGCTGGATTTTTTGTGAGCAGATATTTTTTTTGGTGAGAACAGTTCTAACGCCTCATTAAGGATCATCACAATACTTCAGCGAAGTTGGTTTAATTTCATCAGCCATGATGAATTTTCATTCTGAACGTAGGTAGTAGGTACTTGTACTGCACTGTACTGCAAATCTTTCTCAGTAGCGGTGATGAAACAGCATAATCAGTTTAATGTACTTAAAGTAAATAATTAACCGTTATCGGAGGCGGGTAAGTGAGAGGGTCCCTTCGCGTTTTTTTTTCGAAAGTTGAAAACTAAAGTGGGGACGATAAAGTATGTGAGAAACTCTTCTCTAAATTTTTCAAGAAAACCTACCAATATAAAAAAAATCATCATCCACACAGTGTCACAGCTTCGTAATTTGGATAGGAACGTCAGCGTTTTCATCTTAAATTCATAAACACAAATTTAATTGAATATTTGTTTAATAATACATTTGTCAAATTTCATAACATCTACGACATTCAATAATCTACAAGCTATAACACTACATTATGGCAATGCAAGTAAATACAATTTGTAAATAAAATTGTATCACAATAATACTTAATAGAAAAAAAAAGGACAAAAAAGCAAAATAGGTACCTTATACTTCTCCAAACATCAAAATGCATTATTTAAAATAGCAATGATCAAATCGCCAATGTCATACAATCGAATTGTAATATATTCCTCGAGAATAAAAACAATAAAAGATACTTAATGCACGACAACGGTGAGTTGACAAAGTGAAAAAGAAACCCAATAAATAAAGAAATTTTTTTCTTCTCAAAAGCACTACAACAATTTAAAGTTTATCTACAAAAAATTAACGACAACGCGACGTTTCGTTCAGGTAAATAAAATATTACATCTCCGAAACCGATATTTCTATATACAGGTTATAATTACAGAAAGTTTTTGTTTCGCTTGATTGTTAATCTTTTTATCACATTACAACTTAAATACAATTCATGACACTACACTAAAGACTATTTAATAATTCGTTGGAAAATAAAATAATTCTATACAAGGTAATTGCGGTGCTAAATAAATTAAATTTTCGGTAATCTGTGCAAAGCTCAAAAAATAATTTGCAACAACAAAATTTTATCTACAAATTTTCCTTAATTTAAATAAATTATTATAAAACAAGAAAATGACTAGTATATTAAAATTATAATTCGTTACTTCGTTACCGATGCTCTAATAGGAGAGAGATAAAGAGAGAGAAAATTAATGCGTCATTAATATAATAAGTTTACTCAAGTTAATTTCCACTCTTGACTTGAGGAGAAAAGACAATAGAAAACAAAAGAATAATTCCATGAGTCACGAAGCAAATTATAATTCGTGTATTTCGTATAAATTTCAAATCAACTCGAAAGCACGACGAAATCCAAGACACGATTTCGTAGTTCATTTCAAACTGACGATATGCCAAACAATAACCGTTAAGAATACTGACCGTATTTACGTCCAGATAGGTAAATTTAATAGCTCGAGGATGAATAATAAAAAAAAAAAACTAGGAAAATTATCCGGTAATATTTTCATATTTTTGAGAAAAAAATCTCAGATCTTAAATTTTAGGGTCAAAAATATTCGATATTGAATTATCAGATATCTGTTACTTGTTGAAAAAATCAACGAATAATTGAAAATAACAGATATCTGACGATTTCGCAATCAAAAAAAAACAACGTTGTCGAAATAATCTTCAAATACGTAATAAGATATTTGAAGATTATTTCGAGATATTTTCGGTTATCTTTCAGGTATGAAAAATCGAAAGGACTATTGCGACGAATAATTTTAGGGGCCATCTAGGCAACTTATCAGCGTCCACATATAAAATATTTTTTCACATCAATTGCTGAATATTAAATAATTTACAAATTATCAAAAATTAAATAACATTGTAAAATAACCAATTCGAAAAATAAGAAAAACAATTGAAGAAGATATTTTTTGGCCAGACTCTTCGAAAATTGAAACTACACTTTCTACGAGTACAATTAAATCTAAAAAAATGGTAAGGTAAGCTCGTTTTTTCAAAAAAATCACAAGTGTTGGGGAAAAAAATCAAAATTGGTGTATAAAAAAGCAATCAGTCTACGGTGCTAATGCATTATTTCTTAACTCCTAACAATTTGGCCACGTCATCGGCCGATTTACTCGTTAACATTTCATCTACCAATGATTTATCGTCTATGTCTAACAATTTAGCTATGAGATCAACGCCATCTTCTTTGGATAGACTTCCTTTAACGTTGGGTATTTTAATTTCGGTCGTTTTGGGCTCCTTTTCGGGAGAAAAATTCGAATTCTCGGTTTCTTCGAAATTTTTCATCAGCTTGTGCGAAATGGAAATCAAATCGGTGGGTTTTTTGTCGCCGGATCGATTTATGGGCTGGGTAAACGATCCGGGAGAAGATGGCTCTTCGTCGTCGGAGATGGGCGAATTTTCGCCGGATGTTGAGACGAAGCTGGACGATTTATTGGAGTGTTTTTTACGATGTCGAAGCATGCTATGCTTCAAGGTAAATCTACGTTGACAGATGTCGCAGGCGAATGGTCGTTCTCCGGTGTGAGTACGCATGTGACGACGTAAATCTTCAGCTGACCAGAACCGTCGCAGGCAGAAGGCGCAAATTACCTGAAATAATAATCATTTGTTAATATCTGCTCGATTTAGAATTAGGTAAAAATAGGATGGAGGGGGGAGGGGGAATTAAGCACGGAAATCCATAACCAAAAATTGTCATCATTTTTTTTTCTCAAAAAGCAGTCAATATTGCATTTCATTTTTTTCTATACCTATTTTAAACGTAATATACAATTTCATTCAATAATTACCTAATTTTTTAAAAAAAAACTTACATAAAAAATTGAAGAATTTTTTTCAAAAAAAAATTAATACGTTAGCGAAAAAAAAATGAAAATAGCTCTAAATCGAATCTAACATGAATATGAAATGATTATGTAAGGCAAACTCTAACAAACGAAATTACAAGACAATTACTGGCATTAAAATACAATTTAACAACCAACGAAGAAGCAATGTAAAAACAGGCCAATGCGAAGCTTTCATGCACAGAAGTTGGAGTCTGCATTCGGGTAGCGATGGTTTGGAAAAATCGGTATTATCAAATACGCATATAACGAGCATAACATAAGCACTGGAAAATTAATCATTAGATCCAGTACCTGATGTAATACTCACTACAGACGTATTAAAATACGTGCTAGCTACAGAAATGAAAAAAAAAAAGGAATTATCGACTAAAAAACTATTAAATGAAATTCGGTATTACAATGCTACGAAATATTCTAGAGCTTATTGAAATTAAACTACGAAAAAAAATTGTAAAAAAAAGCATTTCAAACTACGTAACTTATTCTTATTAACATAATTTTGAAAATATACTGTATCAAAATTCAAGTATTTCTACCTAAGCATTATTTTTTTCTAAGTAAAGTGATGGTAAAATAAATAGGTACCTAGGTTTCTAACTAGAATTGATATTGATACCTACGTTACGTTAATACAAAAATGAAAATGGACTATGACTGCTAAAGCATGTGAAAGTGGCACAGAGAAGTAAATTCTAATTAATCAGGTGTTCGTTAGAGTGGATCGAATTTTATTGTTTCATCGAGTTGGACTCACGATGGAGGGGAGAATAATTTAAATTTTTTCCAGTTTCGAGTAATACACGAGTATCTGTGAAATTAGGCTGATATTTTGACGAAAAATGAATCAAATTAAAAAAGATCTGGATTTGAGTAATTTTTTAAAAATTATTCAGAAGTTGGTGTTGGAAAATTAATAAGAAAAATTGAACTATGCCCTCTCTGTTTCTCTGATCAGAATATTTTAGAAGGATGCTGAATCATATTTTATAGTTTTCAAAAATTTTGTCGTAAGAGTGATGATGGGGGAGGGAGGAAGAAAAAAGTAAAGATCATCAAAATGCTTCCAAAATTCAATTTCAACATTTCGATGCATCAATTAGCTTTCATTTTTTCCAACTCAAAAAACATTCAAAAACATCACCAAAAATTTCAGGTAAAAATTAATATTTCGAAGAGGTGTTTCAGAGTAACAGAATTTAAATAGGAAATAATGTGAAAAATTGACAAAAAATGACAAATTAGCAAGTTATCCAATATCATGCTCTGCATGCAAATTGAACATCGATTCTAATGAAAATCCCATTCTAAGAATGTAATCACCCCCCCCCCCCCCCCAACACACAATATTTTTGGAACCATTACGTGAAGAAATTTATTACCTAAATTTCAAAATGAGTGAAATTATTTGTAGGAATTGAATGAATATACTAAGAAGCAATTTTTTAGTCAAATACTGGAGTATTTTTGGGACAAATTGAAAATTATCGAGGTGCTTCTAATTCTATGTTCATAATTTTCAACCCAAAATATGGATTTGTTGGAAGAGCCAACTTTCAATTTGTATTTTCAGTTCATATTCTCAATAAAAGAATTTTAAGGAAATCAAAAAATTTATAATTTTCAATCTACATAATTTTTTGCTTGAAATTTTATTTTGATTTCTCAACTCAGATGCAACAGTTCTCAAAATTAGTTTTTTTTTGCTAAATTTGTTTCAAAAAAAAAATCGTTATTACATATTATTTTTAAAAAAACTGAATTGAATGGGTAAAACTTGAAAATGATAGTGGTATTTCTAGGGAGGAGGGGAGGGAGGGAGGAAGGGGTTAGAAGTATGTTATTTTTTTACCCAATGAGGATGACAAATAGAAATAGATTCCAAAACCATTAATTTTTT
The DNA here is from genome assembly GCA_038380155.1 of Pseudococcus jackbeardsleyi. Taxonomy (NCBI): domain Eukaryota; kingdom Metazoa; phylum Arthropoda; class Insecta; order Hemiptera; family Pseudococcidae; genus Pseudococcus; species Pseudococcus jackbeardsleyi. Next base: position 39,878,344 of record CM076242.1, read on the forward strand.
TAATCGTGCTTTTAATGAATAATGACGATGCAAAAATTACATAATTTTTTTATAATACAGGATGTTCAAATAATCATGCTTAACATTGTTCTTTTCTAAAAAAAATTCGCAGAAGAAGAGCAATTTTTCCGATTCAGGGTGTCTAAATGGATCACCATTTCGAATTTTAATAACTTTTTCAAGATTTTTTTTGTTCTCATAAGAAGTAAAATCATAATAAATTCTGTGAATTTCTCATTAGAAAATCATGACTTTCATAACATTTATGACTGGTAAACAGTAAATACACGATTCTTGTAATCCAAAATTTTTGAAACCGGTTTCATAGGTAGGTAAAATTTATTTTTAATGATTCTTTGAAAAATCACCAAACCAGAAAGTGTCAAATCAAAGCTAAAAAACATCAAAAACTGATCAATTTTTCTTATAACCGGATTGACGATTTTCAAACTATAGCTAGTTTTCCAAAATCAAACGGAGCTATTCACTTATGTTTGAATCAATTTTTTATCTCAAAAAAACATCAATTTATTCCACCAGTTAATGAAAAAAATCAAATCTAAAAATGGTCAATTTTCAATTTTTGAAAAAAATATCTCCGATGGCTTCTTTTTGTTAAATTTTCATTTCAAACAAGGAAAAAATAGGAAATCTATTATTTTTAACCAGAAAAATCAGGAAAACCCCATATTAATTGAAAATGTTAATATTTTGCCCCTCCTCCCAAAAAATCAACTTCAGTTGGCCAATGGTTGAGAATTATCAAACAGATTATAAAAATGTATAAAATAAAAAAAGTTTTATTCCTCATTGTCTACCTTTATACTGAATTATGAAGATATTCTCAGATTCGAATTTTTTCGAGAGTAAATACTTTTCATGATTTTTCGGACACTGCATGAATAAAAAAAAAAAAAATTTTCATCGAAAACATCAGCAAAAGTAAATCCAAAATTTCGAAGAAACCATTTCATTAATTTTCATCCAAACAGAGGTTCAAAGTCCTCCTCCTACCAAATCATTTAGAAAAATACCATCAATTCAATCAGATTTTCATTCCACGAATGATTTATAAGGGGGGGGGGATGTCATAATCAAAATTCTTCCTCAGAATATCAGAAAATACCAACGAAATATAATTCGAGCCACCCTATTACATCGATTGAAAACACCATCATCAAACAACTAAGTACCTAATTCTCGATAGTACAAAATTTTCAAACAATTAGAAAATAATTCTCGTAGCGTTCGGGTAAATGAAATGCAACAAAGACATCAGCCAACATAGCCAAACACGTGCAAGCTCAGCATGAATAAATTAAATAGGTAAATAAAAGCATGGAGTGGTTGAGGTAGGCAACTTGGAGAATAATGTACATTAGACTGGATGGGGACGGCGAATCGGTATCATAATCTACTGCATAAAATAACACTTACTTTTCGACTGGAGTAATCGGGAAAACGCCCTCGACATTGCTCGGCATTGTTTTCGTCGCTATTGGCTGAGCTCATGAACATGCCATCTTCGTGATTAATGGAATCCTCCATTTTAACATTCATGTCGAGTGCTCCTTTACAAATGAGATGCTGAAACTCGACCGAATGGCTTTCACCCATGTGATCCAATGCCTCTTGCCTTTCGCCGAAGCTGCGATCGCACAGATGACATTTGAATGGTAAATCGGAAGATACGTGGTTGAAGAAGCCCGCTTGATCATAAATTGGCGTTTTCTCTTTGACTGGTTCATCTGGGATGGGTGGTTTTTCGACGGCGCTTACGTCGCTGGTATCGGATAAATTGAATTCTTCTTTTTTACATTTGGTTTGCGAGTCGTTCGAATACGATGGTGATTTTGGATTATCGACGAATTTCTCGTCGGTTTGATTGTGTTTCTCGATAATATGTTTTTTAAGATTGTTATACGTTGAGAACGTTGAACTGGGGCAATTGCTGCATTTGAACGGTCGCTCGGGTACATTTCGGGTGGAAAAATTAGGTATCAATCTGGTACTGGAGGCAGCATCGGGTTCCGTTGGATTGCTGATCACCGTCACCGTGCTGGGCTGCGTCGAGTCGGTCATTTGCGAACGGTGTTTACGAAGGAAGTGTCTGTCGCAGTTCGATTTCGTCGTGAAGAGAAGCGGACAGTTGGAACATTTGTACGGTTTCTGGCCGGTATGGGTTAGAGTATGACGTCGTAACGATGATGCCCAAGGAAACGATCTGTAGCAGAAGTCGCAGTGGACTCGGTTGGGAGCTGAGGAGTAGGCGCTTTTCTTTTTCTTTGTACCGTCTGCGGAGTTCGATTTGTTGGAATTTTTCGAGTTTGACTCGTTCGAAGCTCTGAAACAGAAGAATATGGGTTTGTTAGTATTAGATAAGATAGGGGTTTTTCAGGGGTACTGTGTTCCAATTTTGTAAAATTTGATGGGATTTATTCTGAAATTGATATTTTTACGATGCTTATGGGGTTTTTCGTCGAATTTATTCAAGAGACGAGTTTTTTTTTTATTAGTATTCCAAAAATTTGACACGTGATTTCGAAAACCCAACAAAATCGTGGTAAAAAAGGCTTCAAAAAGATGAAACGAAAATATGTGCAATAATAGTTGCATAACCAGTTCAAATCAAGGAGCGAAGTTGAAAAAATAAGGAAATTATCAACACAATTTAAAATAATCTTTATTTTCTGATTTTCAGCTTAACGAAATTCTGATGAAACGTCGAATTAAAATTTGAGAAAAGGGAGGGGGTAGAAAGAAAATCGAGTATCAAAGTGAAAAAAAAATTAATTCCCAAAAAATTATTATATGTATTTTGAATTATTTGAGTACCTACGACGAATCCATACAAAAGTTATTACGAAATGTTCTGAAAGAAATTCAAGTCGAAGGAGTGAGAAGAGGGGGAAGAGGAGGGGAGGGGGTGACGATACAAACTGTTCATTAAAATCGTATCAAAATAAATCACAACGTAGTCTATTTTTAAAATTAAACAAGCCACCTGCAAATAAAATTTCCAACAAAATTTAAAAAATTTCAAACAAGAATTTTTAAATTGAAAAAATCTGAAAGTATCAGTGGAAAAATTTTACTGGAATGGAAAAATCTAAAAATTCCAGACGAATAGGATAATTTCAAAACTTCAATTCCTCCTCTTCCTTCCCTTCCCCTCCCCTCCCCTCCTCTCCTTCGATCCCCCTTCTGAGTATAGTTCAAAAACAGAACGGTGAGCTCAAAATATTTTGAAAAAGTTTACACTTTTTTTGAAACCTCTTGTGAGTAGGATTTTTTGATTTTTATTCATCTTATTAAACAATTGCAGTATAAAGTTCACATTTTTAGACTGAAAAATGAAAAAAATCCATCTGAATGAATTTTCAAGAGTAAGCTCATCTCCCCTGGAATGTTGAAACAACTGATTCAAAATTTTAAAAAATCTGAATTTTTTTATTTTGAAATTTTTTTTGCATGGGTAAATTTGAATTGGAAAAATGAGATAAAGGTGATGAAAAAATTATAAATTTCAGCTCCTTTTTCCTCTTTATGCAAACCGTTGCTATAATTAAATTCAACTTTGAATATTTGGGTTAAAAAACAGTAAAAAAAAATATGAGAGTAGAAAATTTTAAATGTTCCCTCCCCCACTTCTTTTCTTCTTCCTCAACCATAACGCTGGAAACATTTTGGTTTGAGTAAAATGCTTGCAAAAGTGGTAATTTCTTCAATTTTGCATTTGAAATCGAAAAAAAATTCATAACAGTGGGATTTTTCAATTTCAACCCCCTCTTTCCTCTCCTCTCCACCCAAAAATTGAAAAAACTGAAATTGTGCAAATATTTTGAAATGTGATGAATATTTTTTGAAAGATGAAAAATTTTCATTTAGATTTTTTGAGTTGAAGAAATAGAAAAAAACAACACTTGAGTAGAAGATTTTAAAAATTTCTAGACCGAACTCCTGTAATTTTATCGATTTCAGGTTTTTTTTTGTGTCTTAAAAACAAAAAATATTCCTAAGGAGTACCCAAACTTGTTTTTCTTTCAAATTTAAAACGGGAAAAATAAACATTTTCACATCTTAGGGGTATTTCATCAATAAAAATTGGAACACCTTGTAAAAATATCATCGAAACAATCAAATAAATAATTCAACATACCTATTCTCTTCACCTCCGGATCCATTTCCTTCACTACTGCTGCCTGCAACCAATCCTTCTTCATCGTCGTCGCTGCCATCTCCATTCTTATTATTCGGATCATCCTCGGGTCGAAAATACTGACTAAACGTTTGCGTCGATACATTATCAAGAAGACTCCTAACACTGGCCAAATCCGGATTCTCCTCTTTGGCACTGGTATCCTTCTCTAAGGAAGTATTCGCGGTGGAAGTCTCGCTGGATTTCTCTTCACTCTCATGCTCCTCCATTTCTTCATCGATGACGAGCTCTTCATCGTCATCATCGTCTTCGTCGGCGATCGAATTATCCATATCGTCGGATTTCTTCTTCTTGCATTTCTCAACGTTATCCTCCGTATCGGCCTCGTGATCGCTGATATAACTAGTGGGAGATCTTTTACCGGAGGTATTTGAGGGGTAATCCATATCATGGGACATTGTTTCTTGTTCGGATACAATATCGGAAGTGAGGGTCGAAGGGAAGGCGGCCGATTCGCAGGATTCTTCTTTGGTATTATGTTTTGTTCGTTGCGTTCTGGTAGAACCGCCACGTTGGCGTTGTCTCCAAAATCCGGGATGTTGCTGTTTGACGTGTCGGTCCATATTGGACCTCAGGGTAAATCTACCGGAACAATATGCGCAAGAAAATGGCTTCTCGGTACGGTAACGACGTTGTTTTTGCTTTTCGACGAGTACGCCGTCTTTCATGACCATTTTCACGGTCGACGATTTGTTGTTACGTGGCTTCGATTGGGCTAGATCTTTGGTATGGTTGAATTTAGCCGGATCGGATTTTTCAAGCACGTCCTCCGATACAATTGGGTCGGATTTTTTGGCGAAATCGACGAAAGCTGCGGGCATCGATTGGCGCATACCTTCGTATCGTTCAGCAGCATTGGCAACGAGTTGATTGAATATTAATGGCCGGATTTTCGAATGGTCGTCTTCCGGTTCGAGTTTCAAATTATTAGGGAATAAGTTGACGTTGGGATTTTGCATAAAATACGACGAGAAATTGGTAACCATTTGATGGTTGTTTGGGAAATTGTATCTGAGATCTTCTTTGCCGAAAAATAGGCTTTGGTTGATGTTGCCGACCAACAAAGGGTTCACAGATGGTTTACGAATGGGCGAAGTTGTCTCGGATTTTTCGCTGCTGTATTCCCGAGACGTCTTGATCGACAGGTCTTCGGCAGCTGAATCGTCGCCACCGTCCGAGTCTTTCTTTTTACTCAAGTCCAGCACGTCGACGCTCAAATCCAATGGTTCGTCGTGATCCGGACTCGAGCTGCCGTTCGGTAGGTAGGGTGTCTCGAAAGGAGGAACTTTGATGAGACCGTTGTCTTTGATAATGGTCGGAATCAATCCGGATCCAACAATGACGTCGTTGTACGTTTTATAATTCGCTTCGTAGAATTGCTTTTCTGATTTGGACAGTCTCATGTCCAATCCGGTAGGTAAATGGAACGTTGGGTATTTATAATCAGCCCCGGCCAGTAAAATTGGATTTACCGAGGCAAATTCTTCGATTTTCTTGCACGAGTTCAACATCCCAGCATTATTGTTGTTATTGCTATCGTTGCTGTTGTTGCTGTCGTCGGCATCACTTCGAGCATTTCGATCGTTGAACGAAACGCCATCGTCGTACATTCGAATCGATTTCTCATCCTCGGAATGCTCCGATCGATCGACTTTTCTGTAGAAATCATCTGGGCAGAAATTCTGCTGGAATTCCTCCGGGATCTTTTTGGCCAGCAGTTTGTTAATATTCGGCCTTTTATTGTTGGTCAGCAACGTTTGAAGTTTGTTGTTGAAATTGGTGGCGCCTGCGCCGACGTTGCCGGAGTTATTGGGAGTTTTATGGTTCAAATCGACCAGCAGCTTTTTAATATCTTCTCGAGACGTTTTACGGTGAGCGTTGCGAAGATGACGTTCGCAGTTGGCTTTGGTGGTGAAGGTGGAAAAACACAATTGGCATTTGTAGGGATGATCGCCGTTGTGATTGCGAATATGACGAATGACTACTGATTTATCGGAGGTTGTGAACGAGCAGATGTTACATTCGTACGGCATTATTCCTCTGTTACCGGAAATATGAATACGGGCGTGACCTTTGAGGGCTCGTAAATTACGGAAAATTTTCTTGCAGATTCGACACGGGAATTCGCCTCTTCGTTTCATATCTCGTACTTCTAATTTGAACGGATCGTCATCGTCGTTTAATTCGTCATCTTTGAAAGATCCGTGCTTAGGGTAAGGGATATCTTTAGACATTTTTGAGACGATTTCGGATTTCTCCGGTGAACTTCCGTCGTCCGAGAGTCGATCGCTTTTACTTTGAAGATTTAATCCGGCTAAGAAATGGTTTTTCATTTCCTCCGCTTCTTCGGTCTCGTCGCCCAGGGAATCTTTGGGTGATTTGTCGGCGTTGTACGATTCGTCGGAATTGGTAAGTTTGGAATTGGAATCGTCCGAATGGAAATGTTTGCATTGTTTCCAATGCGCCATGAAATTGCTACCGATAAATAACTCGTTACAGAAGTTACATCTGTACGATTGACTAGCGTCGATAGTTTCGGCTAATTTTTGGTAAATTGTATTCTTATTCTCTAAATAATTTAATATCTTCAAGTTTACTATTTGATTATTGCGTATGGCACATTTATCCGTCACGTGCATGGCGGTATGTTTGATCAATATATCCGCGTCGGCAAACACTTCTCCGCAATGCTTACAAGTTGGTTTGTAGTTTGGATGCTGTTTCAAGTGGTCATCCAGCGATTCGACCGTTAGCAGGGTTTCCGAGCAAACGGGACACTTGAATTCATTATCGTAGAATTTCGTATCGACGTCGTCCTCGTGATCGTGATCGGTGTGATCGTCGCTGCGATCTACGTAGTCGTTGTTGTTGCAGTCGTCGTTGCTTTCGGAGGGCGTATCGTCTTCGGTAACTTTATTCTTGTTGACGATAACCGAATTGTTGTTGAGGATTAGGAGAGATTTACGTTTCAATGGTAACGCAACCGCGGGCTCTAGAAGGTTACCATTTTTATGAATCATTTCTACGTTATCGATTTTCATTTAGCGGCGGTTCGGCGTCGTGGGTGTTATCGGTGTCGTAGCCGATGTTGTGCAGGTCATCGTCATTATCACGATGCGTTCATGTCGACTTCGTCGTCTAAAGGTAACTGTAACAGAGAATGGGAAAAAGGCGAAATTAGAATGATTCGTTTGATAAGAAGAAAATTGATACGATTAGGTACGTAAAATAGCATATCCATTTTTTTTAAAATTAATATTGAATTAATATCAAGAACGGCGACTTGGCGAGTCGATTTTCAATTTAGTCGGGGTAAAATGAGACTCAAATTGGCATATGGAGGGGAGAAGGAGGGATGACAATTTTACCTTTCCTTCCTCTCAATATTGTTATCTCGTTCAAAAATTAGGATATTTTGAATAAATATAGCTCAATATCCTATTCACCGCCTCCTCCTTCCCTCCCACCCTAAATTTCAGCAGATTTTTTCTCAATGGATTTTTTTCTTTTCTCTAATAAATTTTTGGGTAGAAATTAAGATTTACAAAGCTTTTTTTTTTAAAAAAAAAAAACTGAACACAAATTTTCATAACTACGTAGAATTTTCTAATCATGATCGCCTTTTGAAAGAAGAAAGAAGCGGAGTAAATAAATGAAAGATTTTTCGAAACCAACAAAATGAATTTTCAAAATAAAAAAAATCTTTTTCAAGCATGCAAAAGGAAAAATTTCAAAAATGGATCCCCGGAAAAATCAAAAAAACTAGTACGAATGCTTTTTTTTGCGTAAAATGATTTTTTCCCCAATTAATCTTCAAGTATGAAAAAGTGAATTTATAAAATTTCTAGAGCTATTCATTTCGATTTTTCAGGAGTGTGGAGGAAGGGGAATGAAAAATATAACTATTGAAATAATACAATTGATTCAAAAAAATCAGAAAATCGAGCAATAATGCACAATAAATTAAAAAATTTACAAAAATGATCACTTTAAAATGATAGAGAATTTTGAAAAAAATCAGAATGTTTTCAAGTATAAATCGATTTTTTCCCCTCAAAACTGAGCTCATTTAAAGAAGTTTATAATCACTTGTAAATACAAAATTTCGCAATCTTCTTCATTTTCATAATTTTTGTGGGGATGAGGAAGAGGAGGAAATGAAATTTTGAAAAGTGCTGATCTGTTTTTTCAAAAAAAACCTGCTAATTGAGAAAAAAAATTGGAATATTGCAACTCAAACAGGGAATATGATTTCATAGACAATAATTTTTATTTTCAGCTTTTGACAATGATCTGTCTCAGGTCGATTCTGTTTTCTAAAAGATCGAGAGACCATCTAATATTGATTTTAACTTCCTAGAATTTTTTTTTACAACAATTTAAATTTATTTTTATTTTGACCAAAACATTACGAGAAGCTGGGAACCCCTATAAAATATTATACAAGGAATAAAAAATTTGAATCGCCTCCTCCACCCTCCTCCCCTATACAAAATTATAAAAATAAAAAAAAAACCGAATGGTATAAAATAAATTAGGTACTTGGTACTCAGAAGAAAGATTGAAAAGGAGAAACCTGATGATTCTAAACTCAGTCCTCACTTCGTCAAAATTTTCCCAATATGCTCTTTTCTCATTTTAAATCCCAAATAACCGTAAAAAATTTAGTCAATTTCCAAAGAAAATGATAAGAAGAAAAGTGACATTACATATTTGGAAGTATGATCATTAATTAATTTTTCTCAATTTGCAATAAGTATGAAAAAAAAAATCAAAACCAATATTTTATGGGAGCTTGGCAAAGGGGAAAGATTGAAATGAAAATTCAAACTATTCTAAATATCATATAAAAAGTAATGACATTTGGAAATTTGTCCATTTTTGAAAAGGAGGAGGACAACTTGCTTCTCTTACGTCAGTTTTAGTTGATCCTAACAAATTTCAACTTTAAAAAAAAATTGATAAATTTTCAAATTCCCTCCCCTCCTCCCTCCATCAATTATAAAATGGCATTCCAAGTTGAAAAAATTTAATCCTGGAGAATTTGGGTACATGGAATTTAAATTTTAATCGAAATAATTCTGAATAATTAAAATTTTTAGTGAGTGGAATAATTTAAATTGAAAAAAATTCATCGGTTAAAAATGTTTAAATTTTTTCACAATCCAATGATGCCAACTTTAGATAACACATTTCCAGAAAATCGAATGTTATTTTCATTTTCCTAAATTTTTTCCACGATCAATTTCTATATTTATTTTTCATTCTTTTGTACTTGAAAACCCCAAAATTCTACAATATGCACACCTAAAATTTGAAAATGGCCACGAAATTGAACAATAATCAATCGAAATCTCAAACTTGAACTCATAAATGATCGAAATCAGTCCTTCCAACAACACTAAATTGACCCAGTAAACCGAATAAAACATTTAAACCTGGATTCCTTCACCAACCGCAACCAATCGATCACACAAACCCCAACCACAATTTCACACCTCCCCAGGTAGAAAAAAGTTTCGACCAAATCGAGACAAATTCCACCGCGTTTTTATTCGGTTTAATTAACGATTTAATACGAGAGTTACTCGGATAATTGAATTTACCCACCGAATCGACTCCGTAATCCGCTTTTATCAGCTTTAATAGATCTAATAACAACACACTGGAACGAGGGATTTGAAACCGAGAGAGAGTGAGCGAGAACGATAGAGGAAAAAACTGCAACCCCGTGGCAAATCTCCCCTACAATAATGTATTTTTTATACACACACATTCTATATGAGGCTCTACACCGACGAAAGGCGGACGCGTGATGTATAAACATCATTTAGCATCTTTCTCATCGGTCGATTGTTATCGTTATAAACTGATTACTTTGTAGGTATAATATGAGAATGGGGTGAGGGTACTGCATCAATAGAATAATGCTGTGGTATAAATATTGCACCGAGTCAACGAGATGGTGCGGATGTTTTGTCTATTGCATATTGCACCCAAACAACACCAGTCATTTGACTAATCGATTTCTGTCTTTTGAACGGGTTCAGCTCGAGCATATGAATTTTTATGCAGGCGTAGACAAAAACGAATTTCGGGCTGGTGTTTTATTGACTCGGAATCTTGACTTTTTTCTTTCGATTTTGAAAGAGATGTTTCATAGGTATTAAGCATACTCAGAAATTATGTGGAGAAGGGGGCTGGGAATTAAAGAAATAGGAGAAAAAGGTCGAAATTCGAAGACAGAATGGAGTAATCTGTTATTTTCTAGGCTTAGGTTGTTGGAATATTTTCAGTAAATGGGTGATATATAATAGAGTAAAAAAAAAACTGAAAAATTGCTAGATTTTTGGAATAATTAATCAATCTGCTCAAAATTTAAATCAGTCAAATTTGGTGAAATTCAGCTTCAAAAAAATGTCACTAAAGATCAGTGATTTTTTCCTGATTTTTTAGGTCAAAATTACTAATTTTTTTGAAAAATAAAAAATCGACTAAGAAATTAAGAATTTTTGACTAAAAAATTGAAAAAAAATTGATTTTTAGGAAAATTCGTTTCACTGATTTAAAATAGGTACAGGTATCGGACGGAAATTTTGAAAAAAAAATAAAAACTTTATTTCTGAAAAAAGTAACAAATTTTTTATGAAAAAGTAGATAATTTTTCAATTTTTCGCCTTTAAACAATTATTAATACCCCTCTCATTCCCATTTTTTTCCAACTTGTATTTTTCTCTGTAATTTCACTACCGAAGAGAGAAAAAAATAACGATCCGGGAAAATGGGAAAATCGCGTTCAAAAAAAATAGGAGACGTTCCGCAGCCCAAATTTATGAGGTTATAAATTCGTTCACTGAACGATTCTTTCTCTTGTTTTTGTTATCATTTTTCCATCTCTGAACCTCACACCGAATTATTTTCGATAATATCAATTACTTTCACGAATTTTTGTTCTCTTTCTCATTTTTCAGAATCTTCCTGCCTATAACATAACTTTATTTTTCATTATAAAATTCGTGACTCGAATTGAAATATTTATTTTAATCCAAAGATCTGAAATTTCGAACAGAGATAAAATATCACAAAATAATTACACTTCGACTTTAAAGTTTGGTTTTTTATTAAGATTAAGTTTAAAAATCGTAAATTTGGTGATTTTCGGTGATTTTTTTTGTTTTAAAATTAAGTTCAAAGTCAAATTTTCGTAATTTTTAATATTTATTTTAATTCAAAAATCTTAAATTTCGGTCAGAAATAAAATATCACAAATACTGGACTTTGACTTTGTTTTAATACAATGAAACACAAAAAATCGAAAAATCACGAAAATTTGACTTTGAACTTAATTTTAAAACATCACAAAATTTACGAGTTTTAAACTTAATCATAATAAAAAAAAAAAAACTAGAACATTATTAATTAAAGTCAAAGTGTAATATTTTATTTCTGTTCGAAATTCCAGATTTTTGAATTGAAATGAATATTTCAATTCAAGTCACGAATTTTATAATGAAAAATGAAGTCATGTTATGAGCAGGAAGATTCAGAAAAATACGAATAAGAAGACAAATTATCGAAACATCGAAAATAATTCAGTATGAGTTTCAGAGATAAAAAAATGATAATAAAAACAAGAGATTTATAACCTCATTGCCATTTTTTTTGCGAGTTGAGCGAAAAAAGTAACTTTGGAGCTGAAAAAGTAACTAAAAGTAACTTTTCAGCCAAAAAAGTAACCAAAAGTAACCGAGCTTGAGAAAAGTAACTAAGTTATGGTACTTTAAAGTAACCGCCATCCGATGCCTGTAGGTAGGCAGAATTTCATCAAATTTTAGAGATTCAAATTTAGAGGCCAATTTTTTTAGAAAAATCATTTGAAATATCAAAAAATTTACTTTCTGAAAATTTTCATGATGGAAAATTTCCTTGATGAACTTTAAAAATTTTTTCGAGCCCCTAGGCATCTCTCTTGAGAGTGCCTCGCAAGACAACTCGAGATGAAAAAAAAATCCATAGGTACCTATTTGATCGATATTGGACCTAAATTCACATTTCATATCCATCTTGGCATTAGACACGTCGATATCGACCGAAGAAGCCACCTACACTGAAATATGCCACTCGCTGATATAAAATTTCCTCCGATGCAACAGAGTGTCAATATAGATAGGTAACATGACTGATGGCGAAGAAAAAACCTCGCACTATTAATAATTATTGTTTTACATTTCGAACGTGACATCTGCATCAATAGGTGTTAGCATAATGATAAAAAACCAGCAGGTACCGTCACCATGACGACCAGGTATCACAACACATCTGCCATTCAATATCTGCTGCTGTTGGTGTTTATTCCTTACGTTTCTATGGTACTAATCCAAAGATAACAAAACTTTTTTTCAAATGCGAAAACCTCCAACAATGCGTAGGTCAATAACCATCGAGTAGGAAAAATTCTACGTGAAAAGAGCCATCGACGAAACCCGAAATGAAGATCGAACCTGTGATTTAATTACGTAATGGCGAAATCGTCGAAGCGAGAGGGTCATAGGTTTTTTTCTACTCAGCCGCAAGTTTTTCATACCTTGTGCACTTTTTTACAAATCAACCTTCGCTGGTTCAATTGTCATTGAATTCTTTGAATTTGAACGCTGGAAATATTCAAATGTGTGTATTTTTTTCAACATGTAGAAACGCTCTCGAGAAGATAATAAAAACTCGGGTATGTTTCCTGAACACGAGTAACCTTGCATATGTACATGGATTTTTTTTCATACATCGTGCATTCGCTCGTCTTGATTAGAATTTGATTTTTTTTGTTCCTAGTCGAGCTAATACATTGTTATTTGAAGAGAATGGTTTAGTCAGAAATATGGTCAGAGAAGAATTTATACTTTTTCGGGGATATAGACCTAGTATGGCTGATAATGATACCTGTTCAGGATACTAAATGGAGTCGAGCTCGAGATTGCGTAAATATTTCACGGTAATTATAAATAAAATGACGAATCTAGGTATACAGAGTCTCTGTACGTCTGGTGGACACAACCGAAGGTTTTTTTGTTCTCTTTGTCGTTTATAATAAGCCGTTTAATTATACGAACATGAATATGTATTATTCGGCGTCGTCAAATTCTTATTAGAACGATGCGAGAGTAAATCGCGCTTACACAGGTTTCAAGTTTAACCATGTTTATTCATTCTAGGAGTAGTTTTTCTTTTTAATTTATTATGAAATAGCGCACATATGTAAGGCGCTGGTTGACAGAAGGCGAAAAAACAACTCGTGGACAGCATTGAGTTTCCTTTTAATTATACCATTTTAATGCTAAACGATTGTCTGGCTGGTTACGAGAATCTCAAGAAAAATGAACCGTTTGGATTTTTTTTGGGTAAATTGCGCCAGCGTTTTTCACCGGAAATTAGATAGCTTTATTTTATTCATGAAGATGTGTGTTTTAATGAACAATTTATACGGTGTGGTGCAGTAAGATTTATATCGATTGTGGTTTTTGTTTCAGTTTTCGGAATTTTTTCGAAGGTAATGAGGCGGCCGACGTGAATGCGATTTTGGTTGCTAAAATTCGCTGAGTTATGGGTTATGGTAATTTTTTTCGAAGAGGGAGAGGAGGTTGATAATTTTTTAGTGTCGCGGAAAAGTTGCATGGGATAATTATGTCTAGGTTTGGAAGAATTGTTAAGAAGGTCCTTGAGTAAGAGTATTGTTTTTTTTTTTCAAAGTGACTTGAAAGAGAAAAATTATTTTTTGAGGTTTCCTTGTCCTCCTTCTATATCAAAAAATCAGGAACTGATTAAAAAAAATTCCTTTAAAAAAATTAAAATGTAGATGATTGAAAAAATCCCCTCCCTCCTTCCCTCCCAAAAAAATACAAAATTAATCGGAGAAAAATGTAATTAGATAATCGAGAATTTAAAAAAATCAGCGAAAAATTATTCAAACTGCTTATTTTTAGATAAAGCTCAATCTTGAATTCTTCAACCGAAAATAGAGATCTTCCTGTAATTTTTTTTTCAACTCAGGATTTTCATTTCCTCAAATCATGAAGTCTTTCCAATGAAAAAATCAGAGGGACCTACATGCTCCATTGCTCCTGCATTGAATTTTGACTCCAGAGAATTAGTACCAAGTCATGAAATTTTCAAACGAGATGATTAGAGGATTTTTCACTTTTGAGAAAATGAATGAAAAAAATCATGCTTCGAAAGTGGAAAAAATGAGAAAAAAAATTCAAGTTTGAATTCTTCGATTATTTGCTTCTCCAAGAACTCAATTTTGGTACCTACGTTTTTGAGCCAAATTGCATTTTTAGATTTAATTCGAAACGAAACCTAATGAAATATTATTTTCAACTTGAAACGAATTTTATTTAAAGACATCTTTGAAATCTCTTCAAATCTTCCATCTTCCATCTTTGATCTATTAACCTGAGATTGTTCGATTATGAATTGACTTTATTTTGGATTTCGATACCAAACAATTAATTGTAAATCATCAAACCAATGCAGAATGTTAGTGGTATTCAAAAATTATTTCACAGCAACATTTCAAACTTTGAATTTTACAACGAGGGAATTATTATGGATGAAAATTACTACAAATTATAAGACTTGGCGAGGTGCGGAGGGAAGGAGCACAGGTAAGGACAAGGTGTCTTCAAGGAGTGACAAAACTGACTTTTTCAAATTGAAAAAATTCTAACGTCAAAATGCAGAAAATTACATTTAGATAGAAAAATTGAGGTCAGAATTTGACAGCTGCTGAAAATCACAAAGTTTGAATTTTTTCAACAAGATTTACAATTTTTTAGCCTTATAAAATGAGATTCCTCAAAAAAGTAACATTTTTCACTTTGAATATAATTTTTTTGACTGGAAATACAATAATTGTATTTCCAGTCAGGTACAATTATTGTACCGTAATTAAGGGAGAGTCCAATCTTTTGCCCCTCCCTTTTGACGCAATCCTCATTTTATTTAGATGTCTGAACAGAAGTGGAAAAAAATCTCAACTTGGCTCGATCTTTTTTCATGAATTTTTTTAATTTTTCCTGAATCTAACCACCTTACCTCCCTCCAGAAAAATCCATTTTTACGATTTTGCTGTAATCATTTAACGATTCCTTTGTCAGAGGGTCTCAAGAAAATTTATTGAGCAAAAATCTTGACTCAGAATGATTTTTTTGCATAATTTTTTCAATTTTTAATGAGCCACCTCTCCTAATCCCCCCCCCCATCCAAAAATCAATTTCTACGATTTTACTTTAATGATTTCTTTATCAGGATATCTCAAAAAACTTGATTTAGCTAGACTTTTTTGATTTTTTTTTTTTTTAATTCATGAACTCTCCTGGTCTCTCCTCCCCCCCCCCTCACCAAGAAAAACAATTTCAACGAAAAACTTAGAACAAATACGATTTTAAAAGATCACTTTTTCCAAAACTTGGAAAAAGTTCAATTTTTTGGACTCATTTTGACCAGTTTGATTCAGCTTGGTGATTAGGCACTCTAAAATCAAATTGAAGAACCAAGATATTTTAGAAAATTTTTCAAAAAACCAAGCTTTTGACCACCCCTCTCCCTTCTCATCCTGTTTGATTTTAAGAATGAGGTCATTCCAAGATCCACGTAACATCACCAATTCATAAAACATAAAAAAAAAAGTAAAAACTTGACAAACAAAAACTTCATGAATAAAAATCGTTCTGAGAATATGCCAGTTTTTTGATAGCAACGAGGAAGGGAGCGAAAAGGGAGACCATAAAATTCAGAAGCTACGCCAGACCTCTCCTTTCCTCCCTCTCCATCTTACGATTTCGAAAAATCGATAATTGAAAAACACGAATGAATTAATTAAAAATTGGAAAAACATTTCCCCTAAAAAATTCTCCTAAGGCTCCAAAATTTCACCAATTCTCGTAATTTTCAAAATTAAATTTCGGTCTAACAAAAAAAACTAGCATTCTGTATCATTCTTCAATCACCCTAAAATATGAAAAAATTCTCATCACTCGAATCGTAAATTTAATCCAATCTTAAAAAACCAGCTTCACAGTTCACATCTCTCTTCTCCCTCTAAAAACTACCATTCCATGATCTGAAAAAATCTCATCTTTAAAACAGATTTCCCAACTTATCACAGAAACCCATCTAATTTAGATCAATTTTCCAAACCCCGACCTTCCGACCGGAAATTTGGTCAAGAATACTTACCATTATACCACTTCATCTCAAGGTTACCTTCTCACCGGCGCAAACCCTAATACCAGGCCAGAGTCCAACTACGACTCCGGCCCGTTTCCTGTACTCGTACGAATTTTTCTCGTTCAATAATTACCACATACACGGATGGAAAAACAAGACGTTTTTCTCGGCCAGAATTTCTACACCTAAGCAAAAAAAATACAAACGGTCGAACAATTCTCGGAATTTGTCATAAGATCCCAACGACTCAGTACTTTCCAATATCATCTCATGTAACAATACAACGATAACGATTCAAATACGCAGACATATCTCATCGTATATAACTCATAAGTCAAGTATTCGTTTCAATGAAAGCGAGCATAAATTCTCATATCATATCTAATTAAATCCGCAACTCGAGCAAAATACCAAATAGATTAACGTAGCATACTGGTATCGTAATATTCGCACTGTGCATTTAACGTCAGCATCCTTCTCATCTCACATTGATTAAATTCCTCTCACCTCTTCATCATTGGCCGAAGACAAAAATATATTAAAATCAGAACATCGTTTTTCACGTTCTCTGCCATACTTCAAATAATGAATCACGCAATACTTCAGAGTAGACGATTCCTTTGTTAAAATATCCACGCGTGTATGCCTCCGTACCTAGTTTTTTTTCAGAGCAGCTGAGAGATCAAGAGATGTGCTAGGAAGGCTGCTGGAAAAAACAGCTGATCGATCGGGCACGTGTTATTCGAATATACCTTTAATAACACCTATGGAATTTTTTTTCGAATATCGAGCCACCGTGGTATCGTACGACGAGCTACACGTAATTATCTACCATTAATCATTTTTATGTAAGATTGGCCAAGGGTCAGGGGAAATCTTAAAATCCGTTTAATTGAAGATTTTCCAAGAACAGTTGAACTTGAAAACTCGTGTGTTTTATTCGTCGAAACATATTTTTTTTGCGAATCGCCGCACCGTTCATGGCCATTCGTATGTATTTTGCTGTAACAAAGTTGATTTTTGTAGGATACCGGAGAACTCATCTGGTCAATCCCCCCTCCCGAGTTATCAAACAAGATTATAAACGGAAGATGAGCGTCAGCGTAAAATTAATTAATACCTAATGTCCGTCAAAAGGAGAAAAAAATTTGTTAAGATGTTCATGGACGGATGAAAAGAAAATAAAATATAAAATACCTTTAATGAGCGCGGCTGAGAAAGACGAATGCGATTTTTCATATACTCGAATACAGTAGGTTAACTTCGGTACGAGAAGGTGGAAAAGGAATTTTTGTGAAACTGGATGTACACTCGATGGAAGATTCTCTTCAACACGCATGCAAACGGCAACTTCAGCGAACCGGCAAACACGCGAAGCCCAACATCACATTGACCACACCGCGTGTGTACCCACAAGAAGAAGAAACCTGAAGAATGAAAAAAAATATATTACGATGAAAAAAAAAAAAACCAAGAAAAAAAATACTATAATGATAATAGAAATAATGGTAACTGAATTATTATTAAAGAAGATGGCGGATGCTGAACAATAATATAATAACAATGAAGACGGTGATGTAGTAGATATGTTGTAGTATGTAGACAGTAACGATGATGAATTATAATAACGGTTTGTCGTATTTATGTAACCACTGTAATTATTACATCCAAGAATCAAGAAAAGTCAATGAGAAACCTCGCGACGCGACCACGGTCTTCGACAAAAACTCGAAGAAAAATACGATTTAAAAATACCTAGGTATAGAGCCAACATCGGAGTATTTTTTTTCGAACGTAAATAATAATTACTCGGGACGTTTGTATGGTCGCTAATAGGCCTAGGTACTGCAGGTACTTAAGGCATATGTTATGGGTAATTCGCAAAAATAATCATTTATTTTAAAGGACGCGCTGAAGCAAGTGCAGAGGGTAAATTAGCAAATATTGTCGATACGAATATGATTCGTGTTATTAATTTCGTATTCATTGTGAAAAAAATATTCCCTCGAATCATCTGCACTATGATTTTCTTATTGCTGCGGTCATCGGTGTTTCGTAACCTCTTCTTGGTTTTATTATTCCTGTTTCACATCGTTTATCTCGTCGCTCTATTGTGAGCGAATTCTACGAACTGGCGGGTTTGGAGGTGGGTCTAGGCAAGGATGGGCTATGGAAAGCTAGTAGGTTTGGAGTGGAGTTTGGAATAATCGATTTTTCAATTTATGACGCTTCGAGATGCCAAAAATTATTCAGATTGAATTTTTTTTAGATCAGAGGGGGAAAAAATTTGCTGTAAATCAAAAATTGATTTTTTAAAATGAAACAATACATGAAGGAGGAAGGGAGAACACATTTTGTAAAATCATTCACGTTTTGGCCAATTACCTACAATTTTAGGTGCTTCCATTTTTTTTATAACCAAAATTACTCGAATTTGAAGAATCATGCCATATGCTGTGTGTTGGATTGTTGAATCTAGAAAATTGAGATTCCAGCCATATTGGAATTTTCTTGACAATTTTTATGCATTTTTTTGCTTTGAATTTTTAAATAAAAATAGAACCCTCCTTTGTCCTTTGATTGAAAAATTTAAGGATAGAGGAAAATATTGAAAATTCTTCTTCTTTCAAAAAAAAAAAGTCAAAATTAGGCTATAATTATTCTGTTTTTTTTTTTTTTTTTTTTTTTTTTTTATCAGAAGTAGATAGATATCTGCAATGAATGTTTGTTTCAAAGAAGAAAAAACAGAAAAAACCAACGTTGGTTCATGGAGAAGGAGTGCAGTCTGAAGATCAAAAAATTTATGATTTAAATAAAATTTTTTCTGATTTTTTTTTCCAACTGGAAATCGAAAATTTTCCGAAAAAGATCGTCATTACTCTAAAAATTTTAATTTTCAAGACTTCTTTTCATTATTTTTATGATCTTTTTCCTGATTTGTCAGAAAATGTGGAAACATTTTTCTTAATTTTTTGTAATTTTATGGCATTAATATGAACTTCAAAGGTTGTTCAATTTTTTCTGAAATGCTATTTTGTCATTATTAATGGGATTTTTTTTTTTTTGGGGGGGGGGGGTGAAAAAAGGATATTTCTTTTTGACAATTTCAACCGATTTTTGAAAAATGTATCAAAATTTTTGAAGCAGATCTCATCAACTATTTGTAGACATTGTCAAAATGTTCAGCTCGATTTTCCTCTCCTTTTCAGACATGAAAAATATAAAATTTTTTGCATATGTGACCCTGCCGGAAAAAAGGGAAAAGGAACCTTGTGTAAAAAAAAAAAATCGATGTCTCACTTTTCACGTTTTTGGTCCAAATAACACCAAATCTAGACCAAACACATAAAAATAAAGACATCGAATTTTTTTACACTAGGTCCTTTCTTTACGGCAGGGTCACATATAGAAATGGAAATTGAAAAATATTTGAAAGTTTAACTCTTTTTGGAAAAAACCTCAATTTTTGAATAGATATATTTATCAAAGAGCTCGGTCTTTTGGCTTTCAAACTTTAGAGCCAAAAATTCAATTTTTCTTCCTCTCCCAGAAAATTATAAATTTTGGACAAATTCAAAATTGCTCATCAGAAATTAAAATGAAGTGAAGTATCTTTCTACTGGAGGGGGGAGGGGGTTGAAAATCAAAATTCTCAAAAAAAAAGGAATATAAAATAGCAATAAGATGAAAATGCAAAACATCAACAAAATAGAATATTTTTGCTGAGATCACCATTTTCACTGAATCTAATTTTGGAAGGATGTCGTGTTAGAAATCATTCGAGATAAATAACCTAGGTTTTTGCATCTTTACTCAAAATAACCTCTGGAATAACAGTTTTTCCAACCCAACATAAGATCTGTTAATTTTTCAATAATATTTGTACATTGATTTTCGAATTTCGTAGATCGGTTGCCATATATTTCGATCTTCCATTTACATGATTTACAGCTTCTCATTTGTCTAGCTCGAAACACCAGGAGTGATTTCCAAGCAGATACTAACCCAATTTTTAGAATTTTTGAGAAAAAATCAAAGTCACCTATTGAACCAGAATTTTCCACAAGAAAATCGTCAAAGGGTCTAAATTATCAAGAAATGAAAAAAAAAATTTATATCGCGATTTTCCTTTTGAAATGTTCTTGATTATGAACAATAAAAAAAAGAAAAATTACTTATTTTTAAAATTTTATGATTTTTGCTGAAATGTTGAAAAAATAAAACCACTAAAATTTTATGATTTCAAAATTTTTTTCAAAAACGTCGCAGATAAGAATTAAAAATATGCACCTGCTTGATGAAAAAATAATAAATTTTATGATTTCACGACAATTATTCCACTGAAGATTTAGTAAAAAAATCGTAAAATATTATCAGCCAAATTATGAGACAGAAAGACTATAAAACCATCCACAATTTCATACTTCAAAACTTCAAAGAATTGAAAAATTTTAAAATTTTTTTCAAAAAAGTTGACAGAAAAATTTACAGTAAGGAATACTTTTAAAATCATTTTCAGGAGATCACAACGAATGAAATTTTTTATAAAATTTAAAATTGTTGGAACGTTGAAATTTGGAAACAAATAAATTCTTCTCATAAAATATTCATTTTCTATTTCGGTTTCGTGTCTTGGAATTTTTGGAAGAAATAAAAAAAGAGGGCAATGTACTCGATTTTTAATAAAAAATTTACACCAATAAAATTCTAAAAAAGAACTTCCAAGAATTTGAATTTTTCTAGACATCTCACAACTTAATTATAGGCTAATACTTGTGGAATCTAATACGTACTTACAATTACAAAAAAAAAGGTCGACCTAATTTCACTCGAGTTTATGAATCATGTAAATAGGTAATTCAATACTCACCCTCTCCCTCCCTTCCCTACATTGAAATATCTGCAGGTTTACGTGTAGGCATCTTTTTCTACCACGTTCATTTTACATAGACATATAGAGAGAGCCAATTAATTAATCGATAATCTCAAATCTGACCCAATCCACCAATTTTTCACACTCGGCCGCGTGCCAGCCCAACTACATATAAATACAGTCGCAACAATGTCGGGATATAATTCAATAAAAACCTAAACAGCGGTAATATATTTCCTCTATTTAAATCTAGTTTGCAACCGGTAACATAATATGTCTAATAACCGGTGTTGTTTACTCGTTAACATTAACACGCGCTTTTCTGCAATAAGTACTTTTTATTCGACACTTTAATAATGTGCTGCTAGTCCAGTTTTACACGCTTTTAACGCCGCACAGCACACACCTGATAACACTACTAATAGAGGCGAACCGAGCGCCAGAATTAACAACAAAACGCGAAAGGGGTAGTTAGCATTTGAATTCTTTTCGTTGCCGGTGTTGGTTTTATTTTCTTTCATTCGTGCGGAGGGTACGACGACGATGGAAAGGGTGCGGAAAATGATGAATAAATTATCAGGTCGATAGTCCGTTCGAGAGTACCTCTAGCTATATGCCATTTAATTACCGTGAAATATACGAATGATGGGTATTACCGTGGAAATTTTTTATCGAATGGCAAATAATAGAGATTTTTCAATTTAGATTGGGTGTGTGTTTAAACAAGGCAATAACGAGGGAAAAGAGAATCAGTTTGTAATACAGGTAGGTTCATAAATCTATACCAGATTTCAAAACATATATCAAATAGATTGAGTTAGCTGGATTTTTAATGGGAAATCAGATCCTCAATTTGAAAATAAATTTCATATTTGAACTTACATTAGGAATGCATTGCCGCCAATAAATCTGCAATTTGAAGGTAAATATCAAAGACACGTTAGCATTTAATTTTTAGCGGACTTCCCGCCCTAGTTATTGTATGGTCTGATTATTCAAGTTATTTGTAAGTATAATTTTAACTCGATTACTCCGTTGAAATTTTCGATTATTGACGGAAATCCATATCCCCACTCTTTATTTTTTCTTTGGCGGACAAAAAATAGGTAAGTACTTGAAAAATCTTGAATTCTTATTGTATTTACCACTGATATGTATTATTTACCAACAAATTTTCTGATGGCCAGTGACCCTTAAATTTTTAGGTCGACCTCTTGAAAAATCTCGACTTTGGATTGAAAATGATTTTTGAATTTTTTCACGTACAATTTTGATTGAAAAGTTGAATTTGATGGTAAGTAAGTTGAATTTTTGATTATTTACCACGAAAAATGAAACATTTTCATGATTGATGGTGGAATATTTCTTAAGAAGTAGAAAGGTCCTAAAAAATTGATTAGTTGAAGAAATAGCACACCCAAAGACACCCATCAATTCATAATTTTCGAATTCACTAAATTTTTGTAATTTTTCACCCTAGAGGATTTCAATCTGACTAATTTTTTCATTTTTCAAAAATTTCTAAAAGAGGACAGGGGCATAGGAGAAGAAATGATCTACCAAAAAAAATAGAAACAACTCGACAATTTTTTTTAATTTTCGAAATTTGGCAACTCTCTACATAAAATGCACAATTCTCGTTTTGCACAATTTAGTATTCAATATGTTTTCCAAAATTTCATCAGTTATTCCTGGAGACAATAAAAAATTACAATTTCAACGAAAATATGATTGATTTTGGCCATGTTGATTCAAATTCTTATTGATTTTTCACAAAAAAATTTTCTAAATCAACATTCACTCAAATACCAATGAAATTCTTGGAAAAATCAGTGAATTTATTTTGAAAAATCAATGAATTTTCTTTTTAAAATCAATGAACTTTATTTTAAAAATCGGTGAATTTTTTTGAAAAATCTGCAAAAAACCAATGAAAGTCAAAAAATGTTGCTGATTTTTCCTGAGCTGCAATTCTGACTTTTTCCAGTCACTTTTCAATAATTCGAAATGAGAAGAGTATCCTCAATATTTTTAATTGATCTCTCAAAGCAGGTAGAATCAGTGAAAAATCACTAAAAAAAAAAAAAAGTATTTGCAGCACAGGAAACAATAGCAAAATTCTGTAATTTTCGCTGATTTTTAGCTGATTTTCCCAAAAATTTCAATACATAATTTTTCAGTGAATTTCACTGATTTTTCAGTGGATTATTGATCGTTTACCAATTTTTCAGAGAATTTTCACTGATTTCAGCAATTTTCTCAATTTTTGTTTCCAGTAAAAATTTTTTCTGATTTAATACTGTGCTGCAGTAATTCTGACTGTTTTCCAATTATTTTCCATAATTTTCACTAAGATAGAAAAATTTTCAGGTTGAATAAAGTTAGACTCAGTATTCTTTTTCTACGAAAAATGAATGTAATCTGAGCCTGGATTAAGAAATCACTTTAGATGGGTTAAAATTGATCTTCGAGTTGAAGTTCACTTCACATTCGAGTCTCACTCTGACTAAAAAGTCCAAAATCAGTGTCAACTCGAAAACCAATTTTCGATTCCCAACAGTGGTTTTCATATCCACACACACATTCTGCAATTTCGAAAAATTGATAAATTAAACAATAAACCCATCAAAATTTTTCAAAAATGTTGACGTATATTTTGACGAATTATAGGTTTATTTTGTTCAAAAATTTCCATTTTTATTTTTCACTTCCAGAAAATAGTGACGAGAGGGGAGAAGGGAGCACAGGGAATAAAACTAATCATCAACCTGTTCAGAAAAAGGGAAACGACCTGATCATTTTCTCATTCTCAAAATCTGGCAACGCCGCATCAATAGGTATTTACAATTCCCCCAAAAATTTCCAATATTCCATTACTCATCTCTCGAGCCAACATGAAATTCCCAACGCAACACAAAGCACCGGATATGATAAATTTTAGCCATCTTTATCAGCTGTAAAATTTTCTCATTTTCAATACTCCATTCTGAGAACAAAACAGACCGAGAAGAGGGGAACAGGAAGACCGGAGATAACAACTTATCTCATTCTGCCGACAGACTGGCGGTATTTCTCAATTTTTCGTCAATTGCCTAATTAATTTCAGGTTTATTTTGCTACTCTGAACCTTCGATAAAATTTTCATACACGAAAACAACAACCAAGCGTAATTCGTAAACCACTCGAAACTACTCAACTCGGTTTTGTAAAAAAAGGAACAATCGTTCGTTTTTCCGCGACATTCATCCAGATTAAACCCCCCTAAGAGGTTGATCCGTGATAAGGAAACCATCGAGATCTAAAGGTCAAATAAAACGCGATTACCTTTCCTTATAGTCGTATAATCTCGTGCCATGTACCACATTAATCAAAATATTTTACATATTAACGGTCCCACCGTAAAAAATTTTCAGGTATTAATTTTTTTTCCACCAAATCGTCCGAAATGGCCACACTGTAGGGTGAAAAAAATCCTTTGAATGGCGAGTCTTTGACCCTATATTCGTACGAAAGTGTTACAGACGCGGAAGTAAAAATTAAATACGAGTTTTGGTTGAATCAAGTGTAAAAAACAAGACACCGGGGATGTTACCGGTCTCAACGGAGGACAATAAACATACATACGCTGCGCGATTCCGAGGGGTGTTGGAAGAATTAGCAGGTAGTTTAAGCGCAGGGGAACCCAGCAGGGTTCACAAGATCAAAGATTAAAGATCTGGTTTAATATTAATACACGCCAAAGACGTGTGCAATTTGCTCTTCATGGAGGGCTGGACCATATAATAATGCAGCTGTTTCCTTCTTCTATCACAATTAACCGGATTATTTCGAGCTTCGGAATATCGTAATGATGCCTTAGATTAAATACGAGCCTCAGACCAGCCGGAAATTATTATACGATTTTGGTGAAAAATTTTCGTCTTGGTTGAGCTACCTTTTGATATGATTTGAGTTGGGAAAAAAAAATGGGTAAATTTTGAGAAAAATATCTCGGCGAGCATTTATTATGGTCTAGGAAAACTTATAAATGCATCGAGTCGGGTATTCGGTAGGAATTCCTAGCGATCCGAGATTATATACCTACATCCGGATATTAACACTTTAACGACGACTAATTACACGTAAAAGGATGTTGAAATATTTTCGTCCATCTCGAGCCGGTCGACGTACGGGTAGAAAATCTGTAAACTACATTTCTCTCAAACCTGCCGTCATAATGCTTTCAATCGCGTATCTAAATGGTTTCGCCAACGGAGCGGAGTCGATACGCAGCATTCGAGCTGATTATTACCTTCGACGAGAATTATCAATATGTCATCGTACAATTTTAGAAAACTTCAAGTATCGCGTACCACGTCGCACAACAGACTTCGATATTCTCTCGATGACACTTACAAGAACGGAAAATTTACCGAATCATTCGATGCATCGATCGAATACGAATCGGCTGGATTACCAGATTAGCCAGTCCAATCAACGTGACTGAATCGAAGAGGAGGAGTATAAATTCCCACTTCGGAGAAAACAACTTCTTAGCATCGATCCGAGAGACGGAATAAAATCCCCACAACTGATTCCATCAGCCATAAAATCTCACTTTGATGTAAAAGGTTCGATTTTTTTGATGAAAATGAAAAAAAAAGGGTCATATACCTTTTCCTATCTTTTATTCCTCGCTGCAACCTTTATATCTGTATTGTTCACACCGACTCGTACAAATACCTGGGTTTGAAATCGATCTCACACAGAGCCGCATCCTTATCGATACTTTTTATCTCAGATAAGGTAGATTTCTTTGCACAAGATAAATTTCTCCATACCTAGGTCGATTCATTTCAGAGCAAAGATCAATCCTGGGTTTGTATCTTGGTTCAATGAACGTTTGTATTTCCCTCCTGCCCCTGATTCCATCGTGATATCGATTAAAAAGTGTTCCGGCTGGCAATATGGTAAATTAATCGTTCTAAAATATCGTCTCGTCAAATATTTACATTCTCGTGGCCTTTTTCATATTGTCAAGTAACTAGGGTAGCGCCATCGTGGTCTTTTCTCATCAGTCGCCGTATAACGGTTCGAAGACGAGAATTTACAAATAAACTAGATAATTATTTTCATACATCATCAATATACGCGGGCGTAAATTATCAATTTTTTTTTTCCATTGGTAAATCACACGATGTCGATATTTAATCACACACGACAATAAGAAACCGGTTCCAAACGTCTGTGTATTCTATGGGTTTATGGCAGAGTATTGTACACATACTGTACCGTAAACTGTTTACCCTAATTAATATATTCTGTGTCAGCTGTTCTTTGTTATTAGGTTTCTACGCGATGAAAATATTTCCTTTTCGGATTGCGATGCAGTTATACAAGTCGACAATGCATAAAAGTAGTACGAATCATCAACGTGGTCGTCCAAATGCGCCAGAGCCCGATTTCGATATTTGCGGATTACGGAAAGATTCAGGAAATAAAAGAATGTATAGCGATTTCGCGATCGTAAAAAGGAAAATTTTTATTACGAAATTTCACGAATGGTTTACCATACGTGTGGTATTGAATCATTCTCGCTGTCAACTTCTCCGGTATCTTATCTGTAATTCGCTATCCTGTCTATATAGGTTTAGGTACATAATACTAACGACGAAATCGTACCGAGGAGACACTCCTATAATAAATGCGTCAAGTGTGATTTTCGATAGAGTAAACAGTGATGAAGAAAAATCTGCGAAGATTATTAGCCCGAATACTTCTGTAAAGAAAAATTTCGAGAAACTATACCGATGATATCATCGGATCGAACAATCGTATCGGTTTTAAAACCGGCGATAAAAATGTTACTGTTGTCGAATGTCAACGAGCAGTTCTTTTTACATTTTTTTTTTTTTTTTTTTTTAATTTGGAGTATAGGTACACTTGGTATAATACGTGCATATGAAATTATGAAAATAAATCTGTGAAATTTTGAACAATGAAATCGAGGTGAAAATTCGTTTATCTTTTGATTTTTTCATAATAGCAATATTTTTCAAATTTAATAATAAACTAAAATAAACTCGGTGGGTTTTTTTAGTCTTTGTTTTCATTGTAGGTATCATAACACCTGTCGATGATACATCCCGAATATTTCGCTTATTGCGCAAAAAAAAACCTCCAATTAAGATTAAACTTCTGTAAACACTTCTAAATTTATCACCGTTCGAGGTAGAAATTCGTATACGGTTACAAAATTACGCGATAAGGGGGATAGATTCAATCATAATCGAGACTATACAAAGTGTCGCGTCGTTAATGAGCATAGGAGAGAGGAAATAAATGACGTAGTTGAGAATTTGTCGAATTTTTTCGATGATTTGGGTACGTGATTGGGAATTTTGAAGGGAAATGTAATAGAGGAGGAAATGATTAATCCACCGATTGAAAGAATTCGATCAATGGATTTAGAAAAAATTGTCGCGGAGAAAAATATCGAAGAGGACAGAGAATGAAATATTTCATTTAACAAATCAAAAAACAGAATTCCGTTAGAGCTTTTGGAGGACCTTTGACGAGATATTTTATTCTCTCTCCTTCCTTAAAAAAAATTTTTACGTGAAGAATTAGAAATTGAATTAATTTTTGGGGGATCTTTCCTAATACTACCAAAATTAAAAACAAAAAAAAAACGAAAAGAAAAAATTCAAAATTGAATCAATAAATCCAAAATTTTCTAGACCTTTATATAATTTTGCATGAATAGAGAAAAGTGCATTTGGAAATTTGGATCAACAATTCAACATCGAAATTGAATTCTTGAAGCTGCCAAAAAAAGGAAAGGTTTACAAACTATTCGAACTTTTTTTTTGAGGGGGGAGAGGGAGGGTGAAATTCTAAAAACTGTTCTTCGAGGGTAAAAAGAGGGAAGAGGAGGGAAGGGGTGCGAGAAATGCCATAATAATCAATCGAGAAAAGATTTTTCAATTTTCCAACAATTATTATGAAAATCCATTAAGCCCTGGAAGAGTGAGAGAGAAAACTTATGGCAAAGACATACGAAGCTGAAAATTCATTATATTCTTCAACATTTCATTTTCAGAACTAAAGGGAAAACAAGATTTCACCCCCCCTCGCCCCCGGCCACCCATAAAATTCATTTTGGACTTGATATGCCCGAGCAATGCAAAAAATATTGCTTACTTGAAAATTTTCAATTTTTTTTCACTTGAAAAATTTCATGTTTCTGCCGCAAAAAATTCTAATTCTTTGAATTCGTTAACGTTTTTCGAAAAAATGGTAACCAGGAAAAAATTCAATAAAAAAAAATCGAACTTTTAAGCCAAATAAAGACTTTTCCACCACTTTTATCATTTTTACAGCATTACTGGACACCTTGTAGAACCTTTGAAAATTAGAAATTGAGAGCAAATCCTCTCTTAATATTTCGAATCAGTGAAAAGTGACTGAAAAAAAAAAATCAGAATTGCAGCACAGGGAAAATTAGTGAAACTCTGTGATTTTCAGTGCATTTTTGCTGATTTTTTAATGAAATTCGTCGATTTTTCAGCAAATTTTCGATATTTTAGTGAATTATCAGAGTATTTTTAGTGATATTTTATGTGCAGCAATTCTGACCATTTAGCAGTGATTTTCGATATTTTTCAAAAATGAGGGAAAATTCATTTTAATTTTTACGAGTGAAAAACGAATGAAAAATTGATCTTATTTTTGAAGGAATATTCTAAAATAGGAAGATTTTTTTTTCGACAATGATTTTGAGAACATCACAAAAAATCAAAATTGCTGAGATTGGAATTTCAATTTTTTTCAGACATCGGAGATTCAAAATTACTGAAATTGGAATTTCTAAAAATTCCCACGACTTAATAAAATTTGAAATTTTTCAATACTTTGTCAAATTCTCAGAAAAACTGACTAATTTTTGCATAAGAAAAATCACGAGGTATGTTAAGACGTTAAGAGTAGAATCTCATCCAACTACTGCTGATTTCTTGAATTTTTCATAAAAATTGATCCAAAGTAATTCAACCAACTCAAAATGTGACTCTGTACTTGTTTTTTTCTGCTTCTATTTTCACATTGGCTCTGACTGATCCCAGTTCACAAAATGATACTCATCCCACAAATTTCCAGATACCTAGTTCCAGTTTCAAAAAAAATATCAAATTATTCTAGCTTCAATTTTTGGTTAAATTTTTTCAAAATTGCATTTAGAGCCTTTGATGATTTCTATTTCTCCGAAATTCTTCAAACTTGACAGTTTACCTATTTATCAATGGATTTTATTTCCGCAGATAAAAACTACTCCAAAAAAAATAATCCTGAACCACGATGACTCAACATTTTTGTCGAATTTTAATGTCCATTATCCACACCACTCGCCTTTCCCAGCATCGAAAATGTCCCACACAAATTTCACCCAAGAAAATTCTCCAATTGAGGAAAACCACCTCATCTCCGAGTACAATGTGATTACTGATTAGAACGTAAAAACCTCATCAATTTCGATCACGTTTCATTTCCAACAACGCGATTTCGTCAGAGCGTAAAATTTTCTCTCCATTTTGCAAAAGGTCAATGAAGAAAACTGATCTCATAGACTAAACATTAAGTACACTTCCTTTCATTCTTTTCGACTCTTAATTAACGACTGGTATTGCTTCTAGCCTCCTTGATATCGGTAAATTTATTCGCAATATTAAACATTCAAGAAGAAATTACCATAATCGTATTGCTCTTCTTTTTTTTTTATTCTTTAAAGACGCTCATCATCGCGGAATTTAATAAGTTATCAGAAAGCATACACCAGACAGCAGATACTCGTTGAAAATTTCTTAAAAGACGCATTATGTCTTAGCTGAATGACGACAACGCAACCGTTAAAACAAACGCGAATTACAAAACATTAATTCATCAGGGGTACTCGAATATCGTATACTTAAAAATTTTATCATCACCGGTGCTCAAGTAGGGCATATGTAGGTACCTACGCGTATATAAACGATGAGCTAAACGCCGCGGTGCGCACGGCAGCGCAAACCAGGTAACGATTTCATTTATATAGACAAGGACAATTCTTATAACAGTTTTTCTCATACATTGGCATTCAAATGAAACAATTATTCTTGCTCGGTACCTATACCTACGTCACACATCAAATAACCGGTATCGGTTTAGGCATACTGAGCATTGTTTTAAAATACGTCAAAGGGGAATCTACATCTATTTATATCTGTAAACCTTTTGATATAACGAATGGAAAAAGTAAATAAGAAGAGATTTGGTTCTTGTTTGAATGCTGCATGTACCATTGGAAAAAACTGAGAGTAATGGGAGAAAAGATGAATCAACATACCAAGTATCTCTTAAACATGATTAACATTTAGCCGCCGAAACTTCGATGTAACGCGTTCATGTTAATTAGTTGATCAATATACGAATGCGAAATTATGTAAAACTATCATACGTGTGCTGAGATATTACGATCTATTCTACATCTACTTGTACAATGGAATGATTTTTCGAGGATATAGCTTCGAGCTAGAAGCCATTACTAGGTAACTTGACCAAGTATAGGTCCAAATACTGTGAAATATTTCACAAACTCCCTTTCAACATTTTCTTAATGAATTAGCTGCATTCTCATCGTCGCGATGGAACATTTCGAACAATCACGTAGCGATATTAGAATGGAGCTTTGTTGGATGGATTTTGTGGTAGAGTAATTTTGTGAGGAGGGGATGTAGAAAAATTTCAAATTCAAGTATTAAGAATTTATTGAACAGTGAAGATGCAAAGTTCATTTTTCTGGATCAATGCAGAAGGATCTGCGGTGAGAGGAAGAGAAGGATCAGAAATAATTCTACATTGAAAGTATAATTATGATAATCTGCCAAATCATTTGAAAATTTACACCCCCCCCCCCCATGTCCATGTCTCTCATTGATTCTTCAATCACAAATTTTTGAAAAATTGATATTTTTTCGTGGCAGCAAAAAGAAAATTTTCTTCACCACAAAACTTGACGTTTCTTCTTTTTTTTTTTTTTTTTTTTTTTTTTTTTTTTTTAATGCATGCTGTAATGTGAGAAATGTAAAATTCAATTTTTCTGATGAATAGAAATTATTTTTGGAAAATGTGTCTGACATGTACATTCTCAAACTTTTGGATCTATCAGAACAAAAGCCAAATTTTTGAAGATACAATTTTTTGAGGAGGCGGGGAGAGGAATAAGAGTGAAAAGCAGTCAGAATTTCAGCACAGAAGAAATTCAGTGAAAAAATTTTCACTGAAAACAAATCAATGAGAAAATCACTGAAAAATCAGCGAAAATTCACCGAAAAGTCAGTGAAATTTATGATTTTAGCTGTAAAAGTAGTGAAAATTCACTGACTTTTCCTGAGCTGCAATTCTGACTGTTCTATCAATGACTTTTCACTGGTTCAGAATAAGGAAGTAGATATAGAAAGATTCAAAATATTTTGAAAAAATTGAGTTAGGTAAAATTATTTTTTCAAAATGGTGGTGGTGAGAAGAGGAAGTAAACCGAATAATGATTATGAAAAGTGTATATTTTTCAACTTTACAGAGACAAAATTGGAAATTTTCCATTCCTAATTTGCTCACTTTAGATTAAGTACTTTTTTCATCATTGTGTTTTGAATTTTTCCACCTAAAAATTAAATCTACGACCTTGAAAAAATGTCATATTTTCCTTCGGTACGTAGATTTAGAGAAATTAGAAATTTTGCATAAAAATTCGCTCATGATGTCACAGTGAGGTTTTAAATTGAAGAAATATTACCCTAATTTATCAATCATTTCATCCTCGTAAAAAATCGTACATTTGGATTTTTTTTTGGTGGAGGGGGAGGGGAGATTTGTACTTCTTAATTCTTTCAGTGTTATTATTTCTTCGTTCTAGCTAATTTCGAATTAGTGAGAAGTCACCGAATAAAAGTCAGATTTTCAGTACAAGGAAAATCAGCAAAATTATTTGATTTTCAGTGAATTTTCGATGATTTTTCAAAAAATTTCACTAATTTTTTTAAAAATAAAATTGTAGATATTTTACTGATTTTCGAGCGAATTTTCACTGATTTTCAGCCATTTTTCCACTGTTTGCTTTCAGTGAAAATTTTTGCACCGATTTATTATTGTGTTGCAATTCTGACAATTTTTCAGTGAATTTTGTTTATTTCCATACTGATTTATAAATGAGAAAGTTGATCTGCCAATTTTTCAATTTTTGAACTGATCCCTGAAAAATTCCATTCGGGTCAATTTTAAAATTATTTACATGATAATCGTGAAAAAATTTCGAGAAAACTATTTAAAAGTCGTAATGAGCCTTTGTATTAGATAAATTCCATGAATTTTACCCCCCTCTCCCTTGCACTCCATAACTGAATTCAAATATTTCTACTTGTTATCCTTGAAATTTTGGAATTTGAAAAAAATTCCCCAGAATTTTTGAGTTTTTCTTATTATTAATTTTGAAATTGAGATTGAATCTTCATTTACTACTCCTTCCCGCTCGCCTCCTTTTCCTTGAGCAATCAAATTCAAAAATGTTCATTCAATTCTCATCCAAAAAAATTTCAAACTATACAAAAATTTCCACCAAATTTTTTGCTCTTCCAATAATTAATTCTTAAAATAAAACCATTCGCTATTTGAGTCCGAAATTGAAATATGAACACGTTATCATTGCAGTCGAATCTTCACTTATGTCCCCCTTCCTTCCTCATCCCTCCGCAATAAAAATGATAACCTATTCAATAAGTTAAATGGAAACCCGCAGAACATCATTAGCATTTTTTTCATTTTAAAAATGTCCATCGTCCATCATATTAATGGAGTTCTCAAATGGGTATTTTTTTTTCCATCTGGTAAAATCTTGGGTGGAAGTATCGGTGGATTATTTTGTCGTATTTAAACATATATTTAAAGGGGGAAAATCTCCAAATACATATTTATACCTATTCAAAGTAATTAAGACCATTATTCGTCGGTATGTCTAAAAATCGGTCGAGTATACCTAATTAGACCGTTTACACACTTAACTCGAGTCGTTTATTTGCTACCTGTTGAAAATCCGCTAAATTTTACGATCATTTCTCATTCGAGGTTGTTTTAACCCTTCTACAATGCACAATCGTCCTTTTCTGTTGAATTTTCAACTGCATTGAGTGACGTGATGACCTTTAATAGATCTCTGGAGAGGGGACCGCTGGAAGTGCCAAAATTATCCGAATGGTTTCTGCGGTATTGAGGATGTTGCTGGACACATTATGTACATTGTTAACAAGTTTCGTTTTCGCGTCCGAGAGAAACGAAACAAACGACACGACGCATCAGATTATTTATTTAGAGGTTAACGAGATTTCGGCGAAATCCTATCGAATGGACCTTGAAGATGAGTCCTCGAAGACGCCTGCCAGTGTGATTTCTGATTAAAATATTATTCAATGTTTGAATAAACGTAGGCAAATGTTGGAAATTAATCCGGCGATGCGGGAATGCGGCCTGGGTTCGGTATGTGCGGAATGGAGGTCGACAATATTGTAATGTTACGGATGAAGAAGAACGGGAGATGCGATAGTTTGGCGGACGACAATGTTTGAAAGTATAATAAACAGAAGGATGGAATTGCTGCGATGATCCATGGCTGATTTGCTTTCTCGAGTCGTCGATATAGGATGGTAAGGTACTCGGAGAGATACATTATGAGAGTTGAAACAACGGTGAAATCAAATTAGTAATTTGAACGCAACGAAATAGAACATGATAACCGATTTGGAAGCGAATACGATCATGCGCTATGCGTCCGTGCAAAGTGAAAGAATAAGAGAGACGGAGAGTACAGGAGAAAAAAAACCATATAGCCATCCGGTTAAATAAACGATGAAGCAACGGAGGTAAAAACGCGTAAAGCATCGTAGATGATCTCCCGAGTATATTTTCTCGTCTCCTTTCCTCGAGACTGTCGCTGTCGACTGTATTTAACTGTTTTAATGTTTTTGGGGAAGAGAGCGGCGGCGAAGCGAACGTGCAAACGAGCGGTGCGGTATTTGTATACTCTTGTCTTGTGTCCACGACTACTACGCCGATGTGGCGATGGTATATGATAATCATATTAATATATATGAAGCGAATTGTAAAACGCCGGTCCATTTCGGTAAAATGACGAGTCTTCACCCATAAGACTAACCTGTATTAGGATGCGACCTGGCATCGGTAAACAACGTGTCTTGAATATTCGTTTCACGCGCGCAGCCGCGCAGTTTGAATTATGTACCGTACGATGCGATCCTAGAATATGGGTATGGTCCATAGTCCATACGCCAGCAAATCTATTCGATATTTGATCAAATCTTCCGAAGACATGGCTTGAAATTTAAATTTGAAAAGAGAAGTAAAGTCTCGTGTGAGGATGTCTGAAATGTTTGAGTTTTGAAGAAGTGAGGAGTGGAAAGAAGCTGGGCAGAAATTGATGATGATTTTTGTACTTTCTAGAACCGAATGAGTCTAATTTGGTGAAACGACTGTCCTGCTGATGAAAACTAGTGATTTTCATTGGCATGGTGCCTGCTGACAAGAAGAATGAGAAAACCCACGAAATACTTGCAAAAATGTCACCTTGGTAGCCAAAGAATCAAAAAATGGCAAATATTTTGATGAATTTACTGTGCAAGAAGCAAAATTTTTCAATTTTTTTTTGTTCATGAACTTTTTAATCACTGAAATGGGGGGGGGCTTTTTTTGAGAAAATTTAAAGCAGGAAAAATTGCACGAAAATAGTAAGAAAAGTCAGAAAATAGCAATGATTTTCATATTTCAGATCCAGCAGACACTGATACTGATTTCTTCGTCGAAAATTACCGATTTTTTCTGACAAATTGAGAACTGATTGAAAGGTTAATGTTAAATCACTTTATTTCAGTGAAACGGTAGAATTTCTCCAAGTTTGAATAATTCAGACTTGAAGAGTACTCTCTCATTTCGAATCAGTGAAAAGTCACTTTAAAAAAAGGTCAGAATTGCAGCAAGGAAAATCGGGAAAATTCTCAGATTTCAGCGGATTTTCATAGATTTTTCAAAGAATTTTAGATATTTCACCGACTTTTCAACGAATTTTCACTGATTTTCCATAAATTTTTTTACTGCTTGCTTTTAGTGAAAATTTTTCACTGATTTACTGTCTGCAATTCAATCTGATTTTTTAAAGTAATTTTCAATAATTTTCACTGATTTTAAACGAGAAAGTAAGATTGATTTTAAATTTCAGTAGTCTTCTAGTAAATGTGAAGACGAAGGTAAAGCAGTAGCCTCAAAATTGTCCAAAAATAGATTGAAATATAAAGATATCAAGATTCAACTTTTTTTTTCATTATTTCTTGACGTACGTACATATGCTTTTCTCATTTCAAATGATGAATTGCTTATTTTTTTAGGAAAATAAGTGTACTGGATCAATTTTTTTGAAAAAAAAATTTACCAATGAAAATTTGAAGAAAATTGTTCTTCTAAATCTCCCCCTCTCCCCAGAAAAATCCCTTTCGAGTTTCAAAGTGAAAAAATTGTATATTTCCCCCTCCCTCCCCAGAAAAATCCTTTTGAAGTTTCAATTTTTAAAAATTTCAACTTTTTAGAATTTTTAGTCTTGTTTGTTGTCAAAAACATGGAGATGATGTGATGATTCTTTTAATTTTCTTCCCTATAATTCTGGTGCATATCTGCGCAAAATCTGACCATAAAACTTTCGATTATTCAACAATTTCAAGTAGGAAAGCCCAAATCTGCAATAAATTTCTGTCTTTTGAATAATTTCCTTATATGTCAACGTCAGTTCAAATCAAACTTGACAATGAAGAATTTTTTGAAAAAAATGACCAAATGGAAAAACGAATTTTGCTATTTTTATGGTATCTACTGGATCGAGAAAATGAAAATTCATGCTATTTTCATGTGTTGCATGCCAGTTTAAAATAATTATTCGCGCTTTAAATTTGCTCAAAAGATTCCCCCCCCCCCGTATATTTATTTTAAAAAGATTTCAAATATTTTTCTTGCAGTTTTATTTCGATGGAAAAATGTTACAAACCGAGCAAAATAAAACCATTTAATAAGTTCTCGAAATTAACAAGCAAAATTTTTGGAATCTTTCAAAACGAATTTTGCAGAAATTTCCCTCAGAGTTTTAGAAAAACGTGCCCCTATTCTACTCCCTAATATTTTTCTAACTGGTAAAATTCCAATAGTTTTTCAACTGTCTCTTCTTTCAGAAGTGGTGTTTCTCAATCAAAATTTCAATTTTTACTCTCATTTTTTGTAAATTTGAATCACGTTTTAGAAAGAAAAGAGGCAATGAAAAAACTAACGCTGGATTCGTACTTGGGGGGGAGGGGGTCAAAATAGAAAATACTCAAATTAACATTCTTTCCACATTCATTTAAATAAAATACTCTAATATCATCAGTTAATTGACTTTTTTCCTCAATTTTTCAATTTTTCTCTTTCCATTGATTTTTTATTCGATCAAATTGTTTTGAAAAAAATTTTCAGCTACTGAAAAGCTCGTTTTACAAATTTTTCCTTCAACTATAAATTTTTTTCGACAATATCAAATCAAATTTCATAAACATTCTGATTCTGATCACAAAACAAAAATTTGAACAGAGACGCCAGCCAGAAAGATTATTGGGGGGGGGGGGGGATGAATACAAAAAAATCACCGAATTCCCGATTTTGAAAGTTTTTGAAAACTATCTACTTCACTCAATCGCTACCTTACTTTATAACTATAATATTAATAAATTTTAGGTCTTTGCATAGGCAAAAATTCACCAAAAAGATGCCTCAAAAAAGCTGAAATTCAATCATTTTTTCCAGTATCACTATCGTAAAAAGGGAAAAAAAGATCAAAACTTTTCAAAAAAATCTTTGAACAATCCTCCATATTTGAAATTTTATATCAATTGTCAAGTTCCTAGATTGAAATAGAACCCTCTTCCGGGAAAAAAAAGTGGCATCATAGCAAGAATGGTAAGATTCTACCACCAAAAATTGAAAAATTTGGTAATTCAGCAACAATAACAAGATCAGATAACGAATTCCCTCATTTTTTTCGATTTTCTACCAAACATTCGTTCATTTCCACCTCACTCTCTCCTCTCCTTCACTTTTCAACGTACCTCCGCAGATCATCCAAGATTACCCTAACCCAAGATTATCTCGAACCTTAGCCACCGACAAATTCACCCATCTCATCAACCAGTTCACCTACAAACGGCGCAAAAAACCATCGAAACCGACAATCGAATATTTTTATACAGTGTAATCTAAAATAGTCCGGTACTCGTGCACATGCCATCTGCATCCTACAGACAGGTGCACGATGACCGTTTCGCTTGCATAATACGTTAACGTTTAACCTAGTCTGGGTCTCCGGCGAACGTCCGCCACTTTCGTCTAAATTTCAGCTAAAAATCGGTGAAAAAATAAATATTAATCTCATATCAGTCATAACTCTGGTCTCATTATACCCCAGCAGCTGCCGAGTTCAAATAACATAAGCACCGATTTCCGAAAACTAATAAACTTTTCGGTCTACATAGTACGTGGATGACTGAGAATAGGAAGAGGAATGGCAAGGGTGAAGACGAGAGTACCACAGATACGTGTAAAACCCGTTGTTAGTGTCGAACATTTGTTATACATTCGAGTTTCCAAACGTGAAACAATATTCGAGTCGAACAGCAGACCAGACGTATCATCTGTCACCTATTAATCACCTTTCGATAGGATGCTGCGTATCGTCCAAGTCGACAATTTTTAGACAGGCAGACGAGTACGTCGGAATATTTCACGATGAGCAATTTTCATCAGGTATCAGCAGCAGTTCGAGCTAAACCTACGTTCGGCGAACAATTAGCAGAGATAATTTACCGTATTGCGGCGACGTTCGCGATGCGAAAAAAAAACCATCCACGTCTCGTGCACGTAGAAAAAAAATACTGAGAGAGAAATGTGTAACAAAGAGACCAGGATAATTTATGCTTACATTAACGCGTGGTAATCGAATATAGAAAAGTCACATTGGCTATAGATGGTTCACACAGGTGTGCCTGAGGGCCTCAGGCATCCGTTATCGACATCTCCCAGCCATGCGAACGCGATAAGCTGATAATGCCACCGAGATGAAATGATCTCAATAGGTTCGAGTTGGAAAGAGGACCGAAAAGAGATCCCGTAATATAAACCTCCGAATAGATAGCAAACTGCCTTATCTTTTGTTTGTTGTAAACGCCAGAAAACGAGCGGCCCTGAGTTTACATTTTATTTAAGTAACATACTTCCTCTCTCATCAACTCTTTACCTATCGATACCATCCCAATTCCAATAACTCTTGAAAAATTTCTCTATGTTGATTTTCTTCTCGTAATCATCCATCGGGTCGGGTATTTTTGAGCTGGCGGTGACGAACTCAGCACACATACCTGTTTTTTTATCTCTCCGAGTAGGATATTTCGTCATATTACTCCCAATAAGTAAAGCAACTTATTGGGAACGCGGTTTAGAACACTTGAAAAAATTTCGACTCGTGAAAA
Source organism: Pseudococcus jackbeardsleyi (assembly GCA_038380155.1). NCBI lineage: Eukaryota > Metazoa > Arthropoda > Insecta > Hemiptera > Pseudococcidae > Pseudococcus > Pseudococcus jackbeardsleyi. The sequence continues at coordinate 39,917,273 of CM076242.1, forward strand.
AAAAATAAGATTATCGGTTCTGTGTCTCTGAAGACTCACGATGTATTTGCAATAGGCTCGCGGAAGTTTGCATTTTTTTCCCCGGCCGTAGTATCAGGGGTTTACAATCTGCCATCGATATTCGATAGGTATCGATTGGCACGAATGAGAATCATATATCGAGTGTTTTATTGTTATGCATTGGAAACGCGGATCGCGATAATCAGCAATTTTCAAGACTCGAGATTCGCTCATAATGCGAAATTATTTCATCATTCGATCGATTAACAATTAATTTATAGACGATTTGAAAAAGCATGGGCATAGAAGTGGAAAAAAAATCGCGGAATTGTTCGTTTTCAACTCACCTCGTTGTAACAGGTACGTTTGAAATTATCCAAGATCGCGGATATATTTTTTCACACCAGACGGATCGAGAACGAATCAAAAATCAATTCCTTGTTAACTCGAAAGTGGAAAACTCAACTCAGCACGAAACATGCACGCGTATTCGCGACGACAGACAATTACTCTTTATCCCAGATGTCAAATTCGAAAACGAAAACTCATCGAAAGTGAAACATTTCATATTTATACAGACAAAACGTGTAAAATAGGAATTTACACAGACGAGCACCCGAACGCTTGACGCATGGTGCTTCTGTTTATACAATTCGATCGTCGCGAAATTTATTTTTAATGTTAAAAATAATCGAAATGTTCACAAATCGCGAAGATTTCGTCAAAAAAAAATCACAGTCTCGCGTAATCGCGTACGAGCTTCAAAATACACATCTGGTTCAATAAAATAAAATTACTTGTAATGCGACGAGACGAGTGACGAATTCGATCGCAGCCGCATCTGCGATTATTCTACAATACCTACGTAGATATAGGTATACATTTTTTAGACTGACGTGTTTTTTTCCCTCAGAGCACATTTTTGTCAGATTCGAAATTATGTCAATGTACTTAAACCTAGAATACGACGAATGAGGTCTAAAGAGACGAGATTTTTTAACCAAGTTTCGTAATTTTTTTCACGCCCATTGAGCTGAAAATTGACAGGATTTTATCGACTGATACTCGATGGTGGTATTTGGTACGTGGTTCGAGAATTACCACGAAATTTGGTTCACGATTTCGAAATGTGATGTAAATTTCGAATTTTCGTACACAATCGATCAATATGTAAATACGTATGATTGGTGGAAGCATCTAACTCTTCAATTTGATATAGTTCAAGCCTCTTCAACTTCCTTCTTTCGAAATACTTTATGACGAATTCATTATCGGAATTCGAGAACATACGATCAGTCGAAAAAATTGGTGATGGGGGTAAAATCAACGGAAAATGTGACAATGGATTCTCTCTCGTAAAATTATGAGATTAATTCATAAAAATTACGTATAATTTACACGATCGAAAAATTAAAACACCTGAAAGCTGGGAAATTTTGCGCAGAAAAATTACAGCTCGAAATTCAAATGGTAATCAATACATCACATACTCGTTAATGATGACTTTACGAGTCGTCTTAATTGCAGAAAATTTTTTTTTCTCGATCTTTACCACTTGCTTAGAAAGTAACGAAGTTTTGTTTTCTAACAGACCCTACTCTTCTCCCCTTCCCGCCATCGAGTAACTTTAACTCGATGTTTTCTTCAAAGCAATTTGCAGAAGGAGATAGGAGAAGTGTTGAAAATCTTTTTCGTTGGTTTAAAATTTTTCTTACTTCTCCCGAATAATTCAACTTGTTTTTTAAAATTGAGTTTCAGAAATTTTACAAAAAATCAAATGGAATTGAGAAATTAAAACAAAAAGCAATAAAAACAAAATTTTTGAAACATCATTTTGATCACAATTTTCAACTCTGTTACGTGTATAAAAATGCAAATGCAAGATTATTTTTTGATTTTCAGACAAAATTATCGGGTGATTTTGAAATATCTGACTTTTGCTCAGAATTTTCGTTATTTTTGAATTCTGGAATTTTACAGAATGGTCAAAAGAGAATAAAACTGTGACTATGAGCTACTGACATGAAAATTTTTTCAAAAAAAATCATAATTTTTAGCCAAAAAATGTGATTACAGAACATATTAATTCTCAACTTTTCCATACAACTCAAATCCAAATGATTTTTTGAGAGAATGAGACAAAAATGTGGAACAATTTAGAAATTTTTTTTGTGCACGATTTTTCTGAATTTAGACATTTTACAGATAGGTCATTAGAAAATAAAGCTGACTGACTGTTTTTTCCAAAAAAAAAAAAGTTTTAGGCAAAAAAAGTGGTATCAACTCATCAACTTTCAACTCTTCCACATAAATTGAAATGATTTTCTAAAAGTTTGAGATGAAAATATTGAATAACTTGAAACTCCTCAGTTCTGAGTTCGAAGTTGAACTCAGGATTTTGGTCAAGACATTTTTGAAATATTAAGAAATTTTACAGAAAGACCAAAAGGAAATGAAACTTTGGGTCATAAATATCTATGATTTTTTGGAAAAATCATCATTTCGAGTCAAAATGTATAATTACAGAATATATCAATTTTTAACCTATCTAGGTACATGAATGCAACTGATTTTTCGAGTATCTGAGGCCAAATTTTTGGAAAAATTTTAATATGCTGGACAGTGGGAAGAATTTTTGTACTTCTGAAATTGTAAATTAAAAAAGTTCAATTTTGGAACTGTGTTTTGATTTTCAAAAATCATAATTTATCAAAAGAAATTTTGAGGCCAATGATGAAGCTGGACTTTTTCAAGAATATCTGGCACAAATTGAACACTATTGAGGAACTTTTTTATGAAATGTTCAGACTTCTGAACAGAATTTTCAAATTTTCAATCATCTTAGCCGAAAAATTCAGATCTCACTTTTTTTTGTCAAACTTGAAAAATACTCTCGATTGAAAAATTTCAGCGATGGTCAAAGATTGAAGATTTGTTTCAATTTTCAGAGAAATTCGAATCAACCCATCAATAATTCAATCAAGTAAAGTTCAAGAGCAAAGACAAAGTAAAGAATAAATTCACTTAATATTCGATCAATTCAAAACACTACCTACTCATATAAAATTATTCATCGCTATTTTCAAGGCAAATACTTGAACGAGACCCACATATAGGAAAATTTTCAAATAAGTATTTTTCGTATCTTTTTTTTAGCACTTCGGTAAGGAAAATTGAATCCTTATCCCTTTCGACTTTCAGAAATAGTGTAGGAAATTTTAGACTATTAACTATTATTAAAATGTATGCCATTTATGCATCTAATTTCGAAAATTTAATTCTAAAAGAATCCAATCCAAAAATCTCATCGAGAAAAAGCTCAAGAAACCCTTGCACATAAATTTCGTCATAAATTCAGTACCCCATCAATATTTCAAAACTGCAAAAACTTTTCCACCATACATAGATAATTTCGATGACAATTTCACATCAAGAACAACCCATTATGCTTCTCATCAACTAAGTATCAATTTTCTTAGAGGTCACTAAAATATGTACATACGAAGTTTCCACAATCAGCCATCATCAAACGAATCAAGGACGTAAAATTGCATTAAAAATTGAACGTCAATTTTAACCTACATCAAAGTAAGCAACTCAGTGAAAAGCAACCGCATCATCAATGATTAGTTGCATCACGATCGTTAATACGAGAAAATGGAAAATAATCGATCGTAAAAATTAACGATATTATCAAAACTCATAATATGAAACGATACCGCAGAATAAATTACGAGATGATAAAAATATCGGCGATTAATTAAACGTAAATTTTTCATCAAACGAGAAAAAAAAAATCCCCCTCGTAAATTACCCATTCGCGATGATTTTTCAAACCCAGAAATAAATTCGGCGCGAATTGCGGGCACGTTTAAATATTTACTAAACACAAACACTAAAAATTTATCACTATACGACCATCGCCAACGAAAATCAAAAAAATTAAACTCACCAATTGAAAATTTTCGCCGAGGCCTCGAACGGATCCAATGTTTGATTGGCTGACTTCAATCTCCAGCAGGCGATTTTCTTAATCCGGAAAACGGACACAAGTTCAAAAAACAGCGCGAACTTTGCAAAAGAAAAAAAAATAGATAAAATATAATTTTAACTATTTTCCAAAAAAACAAATAAAAGTTTCTAACACTAGACGAAATTTGCGAAAAAAAAAAATAATAATTAAGATGAAGCGAAAAGAACGACTGATAACTTAAGAAACGCCGAAGATAACGATTTTCTTCAGGCGGAATAGTCACCGAAGTATTAAGAAGAAATGCAGATAGATACCTAATTGAACTGGATGATCTAATTGGGAGGGTGAGCGCGACGCATGCGTCTTCCTGCCTCCTATTGGAGTATGTACCCAGCGAACAGTGTTGCCAAGCTTGAGGCACGGAATGATTTTCTGAAATTAGATTTTTTAATGTAGTTGGCTGAAATTGAAAAAGAGTGCGAATCGTGTGAATTTTTTTATTCCTTTTAAATCGAAATTCGTAACGTAAGTAATTTTTTTAATTTTTTTGTATAAAATATTTTAAAAAATTGAAAAAAATTTATTTTCACGGTTTCTAAAATGAATTGGAATTTTTATCGGAAAAAATTATTAAAAGCAAATTTTAGAATTGAAAAAATTTTAAATAATTTTTTTCTACGAATAAAAATATGTAGATACATATGAAAAAAATTAAAATATAAAAAAATGAAATATTTTTACCATAGGTTGCCATAGGTGAAATTTAAAATGAACAAATTATATCAAAAAAATAAAAAAAAGTTTAAAAACTTTTTTTCAATTAGAAACGTTAATACTTTGAAAAAATTTGCTTATTACTTTAAATGGTTAGTTCAAAGAACTAAAAAATGAAATGAAAAAACTGAATACTAAGTATGGACTACCGAGAACAATAGACCACCTCAATATTCCACATTGACTTGAAAACTGAACGATTTTGGCTTGAAATATGAAATTTTAAATAATTTTCATAACAGGAGATCAGATAACCCCTCCCTAGAATTACACTGGAAGGTGTACCCTAGAGCCATGGTCCGTGGAAGGTTTATTGATAAGACTTTTTTTTACTGATACCACGGGTAATAAATTTTCAACGGAAAAGCTCGATTGGTGTAGAAAACACATTGTAGAAAAGGAAGAAGGTGGGCAGGTGGGATGAAAATTTCTGCCAGCCTAGATAAGTCTCGATGTCAATTTCGATTTGGTCTACGAAGCAAAATTTCGATCTAATCGCGAAATAGCACCATAAGGTATACCTTTGCGAAAATGGACTTCTCGTAATCGAGGCAGAGGCAATAGCGAAAAATTAATCTCGAACAGTGGTTACACTGGTAATACCACGACGATAATACGAAGGTATCGTTCTACACGCACGATGAATTTAAGATACGAGGAGCGAACTTTCGAGGCAACAAAACAATGCACGCAGCCGCAAAAAAAAACTGTTACAGTTCAGGCAGCTTGTATCTCATTGTCGGTATCCAACGCCGATATTACGTGCTACGTGCTGTACCGGCTAGCACAAAACGTGCATATACGCCAGAGTAGGAGATAAGACGCAGTAGGTGGAGGGAGAGTTAACTCTTCTTTCGATATCTGCGAACTGAACTTACGAGCCAATAGAAATACTCGTTGGAAAACAGCGTCAAATCAACGCCGATGCAGAATCGCGCCGTCAAGGGGAGTGGTGAATGTTTAGGATAAAATCTCCGCTACCGTTTCATCTATCTACGCTCTAGACTTGTGCTTATGTTACCTTCGTGAACTTTACGTTCCGGGCAACTTTTCCCCAACGAAAAGCTTTTCGCTATGCGGTGTATTTTTAATTTTGTGAAAATATGGGAACAGGGAATGAAATCATAGGAGCGGTAAACATCTGTGCAAAGAGCAATATTCTGTTATTTTCTTGAATTGAAAATTTTATAAGGCGGGAGTGCTGAAAAATTCGGATTTCATTGATTTTTTTTTCACGATTGTCGAATCGACTTGTATACTTTGTGATGATTCTGAAACAAATTTTTACATATTATTTTCGAGGGTGCTAGATTTCGTGCCTCTAATCCAATAGATATAAATGTATGGTATTTGGTATAAGTATTTTAAATTTAGATAATTTAATAGCTGCCATGGTATCTTCTATTTTCAAAAATAATTTTTTAAATTAAAGGTAATTCTGCTCTTAGATGAACGATTGATTTTCCGATGGGAAAATAAAAGTAAATTTACAGAAAAAGAAAATAAAGAAATAAGTGATAGATACTTTGTTACTTGAACATATTTCGAAGATTTAATATTCTAGAATTGAGCAAAACGTTGACAACTAAAAATCCTTCATCTTTATCATCTGTATTGAGAAAAATCTCTCGATTTTCATTAATTAATTTTTTTTAAAAAAAATTTGAAGTGGAAACTAACAATGGAAATAATTTTAGAAATGAAGACAAACGTGGCCAATTTTGTTTAAAATTAACTATGAGTAAAAGCATTTGTGACCCTGCCCTGTCATAAAGAAAGGACCTAGTGTAAAAAAATCAATGTTTTTCTTTTCACCTGTTTGGTCCAGATTTGTTGACATTTCGATCAAAAACGAGAAAAATGAGGCATCAATTTTTTTTACACTAGGTCCCTTTTTACGACAGGGTCACATTTTCACAATTGAATGAATTGTACTTATAGGTAGGTATGGAATGGATTTGACAATTTTACATATGTACATGGAACTTGGTCAACACATGCAAGAGAGAGGGGAAAAGACTATAACCCATATTCTGAAATTATTGATTTGAAAAAAAACTTTTATCATTTTTTTAGAAGTCAAATTCGTTGCGAATTTGATAAATTTTAGATTTGAATCAGGACGTCAGTAAAAATCATACCTACTTATTCCATAATTCTTGATAGCAAAACGAGTAAAATTTTCAAATTTTGATCCTTTCCTCAGAAGCAGAAATATTTTGATTGGAATTAGGTACCTGTATTTACTCATTTTCACAAATAAAACTGAAAGAGTGAAAACTGTGGCAAAAATGTGGCAATCAAAGCTCCAGAAAACATCAATTTTTTATATTTTTTGCTATTAAGTAGGTACATACAAAGATTTTTTTATTTTTACCGATTGCTACTTTGCATGAGAGAAAAACGAATTCAATTTCATTAAAATTGCAAAAAAGAAATCAATATTCAAAAAATAGTGCTGCAAAACTGCAGCCTACAGGTGTACTGGAAATTGGAATCAGTAAAAAAGTATACCTAGGTATTTGAGTACCGAATGAATGACCAATATTGACAGAGATGGCGGTAGGAGGAGGATCTAACAAGCATAAGTGTATTTTTTTTCAAGTCTGAATCCATCTACCCACCATGATTCAAATTTGAAAACATTTTGAGTGAAAAACTTTCAAATTCAATTTTTTGGAATATACCTAGGTACCTAAAACGACCTGACAACAGAGTACCTACTAACAGTTTTCAATTTTTTTTCCATTGTACTAACTGCTTGAATCTGCCTGCCAAATAAAAAATTCTCTTCCCTCCCCCTCCATACCACAAAAATAAAAAAAGGCTATAAACGATCAGCAAAATTTCAAGTATCAGACTGACTTATTCTGCATCAACGAGAGAAAATAATAATTGATACTCAACGAACAATTAAAATTGCAGCATAGAGAAAAATTATTTTAAAAATTTTATTGAAAGGAAATCAGGGGAAAATAACTTGAAAATCCGCGACATTCCCTGGAAATCATTGAAATTGACTTGAAATCAGCAAAAATTTACAGAAAAATAGTTCATTTCATTATTTATTCCTGTGCTAGATAAAATTTAATTCATGAGTAGTGATTTTTTAAATGATATGGAGGGGTTAAAACTTTTTCAAAAAAACAAATTTTTGAACCTTCCATCACTCACAACAACTTCACTATAAATGATTCAAACGCAATTTTGAAAAATTTTAGGTAGGAAAAAATGTAACCCACACCTTCCTTCTTTAAAAACATACACAAAAAGATGATAAGTAGATACGTGAAGGGCAACAAGAATTTTTTTTAAAACTGCTAATGCTCTTTTAATGGGTACATCTTTCATTCATTTATTTGAAATTGAAACTCGATATTTTTGGGGGAAAAAATATTTTTTTTTTGTACAGAAGAGAAAGGGCATGGCCTGTTTTTAAATCGAGAAAAATTTTGGATTGGTCTGAGCTCGTGAGCTCTAGTCTTAGAGGGGTGTGTGATGAATTTTAGTACCTGAAACTAAAAATTTTAACAAATGAAAAATATTTTTATAAGATTATCAGACATTATACCTAATACTTACTGAAATGGAAATTTTCTAAGAAAATAATTTTCCAAATTGTGTTGCTCAACGGTTCTAATAATATTGATTCACACGGGATCTACTTCAGCTGGAGTACTTCATTGTATTCTGAAAAAATCAAGAAAATCATCAATTTCAATTCTTATAAAATATTTATAATAGTATATTTTTTTACATTTTTTTAAATGAACATCCTCTGTTTAGAAAATATTCAAAAACAAATATGAATATTTCACCCATAACTGAGGAAGGATTTGAGTAAAACGAACAACTATGAATTTTTTTCTCATGAGCTCAACTACATACATCACAATTGGATTTTACAATTTTTTCAATTTCTTTTAAAGAATTTCAATTTTTGAGCTTTGAGTTCAATTCTCGAGTAATTTCTGAGAGTTTTTTCAAATTACTAGAGCAAGAATCAAAATTGACTAAAATCCACTGCCAGTATCGATTAAGTATATCTTTTATACATTTCATGGAAATATGGAATCATTGATGATAATGCTGTTTAAAATTGGTGGCATGAACAAAATGAAATCATGAGGAGGGACCATCTTTCGATTTTGAAACAAGAACGAGGATCTTTTATTGGTAATACACATTCTTCCTGTGTGAAATTCGATACAGAATGTAGGTATAGAGCAAGTGAAAAATTATTATCTCTGCGAGGCAAAGGCGAAATTTCTTCAAAAAAGTATCTTTTGTATTTGTGGCTGTCACTGTCAGTGGCGCAGCCAGAAGCGTCCGAAGGGGGGGGAGGTCTGGGTCGGAAGCTTTTTTTGGGTGGCTAAAAAATGAGTACATACAGAGGCTTGAAAAATGAAAAACGAGAAATTTTTGGGCTTCGAAAAAATTGGATATTTAATACCCAAAAAAAACCATTTTTTAATGATTTTGTTAATGCCCGAGCGAAGCAAGGACGAAGCTTTGATAAAATTGGATTTTTTGATGTCTAAAAAAGGAATTTTTCACAAAAATTCTTGACCTCAAGGAGGGTCCAGACCCCAACCCCCTGGCTACGCCACTGGTCACTGTCTAAAATATGATTCATCTCGAAATTATTGGGCCAGGTCAAATGTCAAGGTTGTCAAAGCAATTTCAAGTATAAGAAATAAAAATCTTCCTCTTCAGTGAAAAATTTTTCAACTCGAAATGAAATTTTACGATCAACCAATGGAATAGTGGGAAATGAATTGCCGAATGGATCTTCCTACCGATCGTTCCATCTATAGCCCTAATACGTAGGTTAGACATCTTCACAGACTGAAAATTTCAAACAAAAATGTACCTACCACTGTTACCAGCATACTTTCAAATCACCCAACAAAAAAATATTTTTCGTAACGAAAATCAGACCCAACTCAAGTATTAGAAAGATAAAATCTTTTCAAACTTCACAACACCTCAAAAAATGAAGAAAAAAAAATCATTTCACAAAAACTACAATCACTTCCTCAATAAAGAATACTCGTTCAAATCTCAATACACACATAACCCGGAATCCGATCACATGAAACAGATAAATCAACACTCCATCGCACACACCATTCCATCGTGTCACCATCAGGCCATCACAAACCCGCGTTTTCCTCGTCAAGATTACACACCTTCATCGAGATGGAATTGAAACAATCATAAATTAAAAGATAGGTCTGTCGATTGCGTATGTGTATGTAATATGAGCAATACGCTGGTGTAAAAATATGTCAAGCTCCCCGACGCGAGCAGCACTGTCAATAAATAGGTATATCTTTAAACTTCGTGCACACTGCAAACACGATGTAAAAATTTGGCTTTATATCAACAATAGGTACCTATACGTTGGGTACATGCGAGAACGAATCATCCGTCTATGCTATACTTATTCATAGCTAGGCATATTTAATTTATGCATAATCGCCATAAAACGTATAATTATCATGTTCACGTCTGCGATATACTTTTATTAAGAATCACGGTTCATTTAACACTCTCTTAACCGCGCCAATTGCACAGAATACGCAGATTAAATCCGATTCCGATTAAAACGGTTTTGTACCGGTGCGATGGCGGTGCAAACGTAAACATAATTTTTCACGGATCTTCGAAATACGAGCACGAAGCGCGACCTAATCGTATGTCAATTTAAGTAGAATTATTTCATGGTCTAGCATCGTATTTAACGAACCAAAAAACGTTTAATTTACGCCAATTCGTATACCTAGGTATGGCTTATTCATACTTGTACTTAACAGTAACAGATTACCGTATATAATATTTTATCATATGAACATCTGAGCAGCTCTGTAAGTACAGAGACCATAAATGATGAAAATTAAACCGCGTACGAGTTAAGTGGAAAAGGTAATTTTCTTGTTATTCGCTCTGCTGCGGCGAATTTTCCAACTCTTTTCATCAGTGACGGATGACGTTCCGAAAATTTTTTGTCGGAAGGTGGGAGGTAAAATCTGTGAAAGTCTCGAATTAGATTTTGAATTATCCTAACTATGATTTGAAATTTACGATTTTTTTACTCTCTCACAATGCTCCTTTTTCATTGACTTCAAGTCGATTAAATTTTTTCACAGACGGCACCTAGCAGCAGCGAATTTGAAAATTTAAAAAAAAAAATCAGTTTATTCAAGCACGAAATAAACCAACTTTTTTTTAGGGGAGAGAGGGCGAGGGTGATGCTAGCCGAACTAAATTTTAAAGTTGGCCTTTTCAACTCTCATTCAGTTCATTCCGTATCCCAAATTCATCGTTTTTTTCAAAACATTATGTTTTATTACTTTAAGCATCGTATAGTGGAAAAAAATATACAAGGATGGAAAATTTCAAGAAAATTTTCAATTTTACGAATAATTTAGCAGTTTTGATGTGAATATGAAAATGATTTTGATCTAGGGGTTGCAAACACGAATATTTTTAAAATCTCAAATTCGATCAAGATGCAATAAAACAACGTTTTCAATTAATGAACCCGAATAAAAAACCAACCAGTTCTACGTACCTACGTTAAAATTATTAGGTATAAAAATATATAATAAGGTTGAACGCAGCGAGGTCAAAGAATTTGAACATTTTGATTTTATACAAAAAAAAAATCATTTTAGGAAAAGATTTTCATCATTTTGAACCTATGGAAGAAAAATTACAAGAAGGTCAAACTCGGCGAAGCCAGAATTTTTGAAAAATTTGATTTCTTTTTAATTTTTTTTTTTTCAGACATAGAAGTACACATTTCTTTAATTTTTTTCAACATGTGACCGGCCATGAAAAAAGGTACCCGAGGGGTAAAAACGGGTTATTGAAATGAACGAAATTTTTTGAAATAAAACTTGAAAAAACCCTGGTTCAAAATGTCGATTTAAGTACTTGTTTCGCATCTTAAGAACCTTGGGAGAGGGGCGAGGGGAGTAATCGATTTTTTCAACCTTCCAGAAAGAAGAAGCAGAAACGGGTTTGGGAATGAACAAACTTCTTGGCTACACTTTTTTGCAATTTTTTTACAATAAAACCTGGAGAAATTCTTGAACAAAATGTTGATTTCAAGAGGTCGTTTTTCATACCCAAAAAATTTTGGGATGGTTTTAATCGATTATTCAGGATTTTGGGATCCCAAATATACTTACAAAAAAAAATAAAAATCGATAAAATGACTTTTAAGGTCCCTTTTTTCATGGACGGTCACAAATGGTAAATTTTCCCCTAGAAAATATCACCCATTGATTTTACTTTCTCGTTAACAGAAAAATAAACAAATAAAAGTAAGTAGGTAGTACCTAAGTACAAATGTTCAAGTTTCTAGATTCAGAAAAAGATGTGGAGGTAAAAATGAAAATTTTTCAACCAGGAAAAATACGACAATTATTTCAACTCACAAAGGAGATATCCTGACTCAAAGTAAAATTTTGAGCCCAAACAAAAAAAAACTTCAAATTACACCAAAAGAGAAGTGAAACCCCCATATCCAAAATTTCAGGTATTGATGTGCATTTCTCGAATTTTAGTGAATTTTTGAAATTTCAAAATCATAGGCACCTCATAGCTCTGAAAAATACATATAAAAATTTGATCTAAGCAATGAAAAAAGCTGAAAATTAGAATTTACTCAATTTTCGACCAGTCGAATCGATTGAGAATTTTAGAATTTTCCAGTGCTGCAGAAAAACTCATAAAATGGCCCATATGCACTTCAATGTCTGTAATTGCGGATTATCCATGTTGGTGACCTATTCGATCGATAAAAACACAATTTTCCGAAATCTGTAGCTTTAATTTCAAATTCAAATCCACATTTTTTTTTTAATTTTTCTGCAAAAAATTTGAAAAATTTTGCCAAAAACTGTGAGTTTTTCAAAACTTTATCAAAATTTGAGAAAATATACTTCTCTTTTGAGGACTATAGTAATTTTCCTCAACTTGATGAAATACAAGTGAAATGATAATCTTTCGTCAAAAAGTTATCATTATTTTCTGTTTCATTCTTTCTATCTTTTTTTTTTTTTTTTTTTTTTTTTTTACAAAAATAAGCATTTGCTGTCTCAGTTTTTCCATTTTAGAAAAAATTTAAGCTCCAATTCTCAAATTAATATATTGAAAAATCCATTTTTTGGGGGGTACTCTTTCATTCTAAATCAGTGAAAAGTCACTGATAAACAGTCAGAACTGCAGCACAGAAAAAAAATAATGAAATTCACCGATTTTCAGTGAATTTTCGCTTTTTTTTTTTTTTTTTTTTTTTTTTCAAAAGATTTTTTCCACTTATTTTTCAGCAGATGCCATAAATTATACCTACTGATTTTTGAGTGAATTTTTACTGATTTTCCAATGATTTTTGTCACCTATATTTGTTTTCAGATAAAATTTTTCACTGGCTTTCTCCAGTGCTGCAATTCTGACAGTTTCTCAGTGATTTTCGATAATTTTCACTAAACTGTAAACGAGTGAAAAAGTTACCTTCCTCATCTTCCATCGTCAAACAATTTCTGCTTTGTCAGCAAACTGAGTAATTCTTGACCGAAAGATCCCTGATTTCCACAAAAAAGCAGAATTTCTTATAATTTGATCAATTCAGATTCGGAAAGTATAACTAAATGGCAGCTAGATCGATTTAGGGATACCCAGCACAGGGTCAGGGCAACACAATTGGCATATAGAGGTTACAGCAGGTTATAATTGTACGAAATTGCATCCAGCAAGAATGGATACTAAAGCACCCACATCTCTCATCGGTACAGAGGTAATCAACCGATCGAAAACGGTTATACGGTTGGGAAAAATATATTATAGCAGAGCAGTATCTATCTATACCCATAACCAGCAAACGTACAAATAAAACCAGACGCGAGCCATGCTATGAATATCATTATACAAAATAACTCCTTCATAGACATAACCATTTATTGTCTGTTGCTCGAATAGTACGTTGATGTACCTACGCTCCAATAAGAACAGGTGAAATGAGGGGAACGCCAGCGGAAGCAATGCGATAAACGCGTGTACACCTATATCTAGTATAGAGAGGCTATAGGTGACTAAGTATTGTTAAGAGTACTAATAGACTTTAAGACATATGCAATACGGTTCGAAACGAAACCTATAGCGGAAGTGATGCGATAATCGTGTACTCGTATACTCCGCAGAGTGTAATACTCTCTCAGTCGTTCACTTTAACTGTGCTTTAATGGCGATGATCAGCTCGATGACTAACGTAGCCGCAAAGGAAGGTTACAGTTCAAACATTGTAAGAAAACAAAAGTTTGCAAATATTTGCATATTTGCGAATTTTTCGAGTTTTATGACGGTTGTGTTCTCAAATATTCCTCCTGAGTATTTTCTCCAGCAACTAGGTATATTACCCTATGATGAGGGTGTTTCTCGCAACTCTGATACATTTTTTTGATTTTAGGAGGTGAAAATCCCAGAAAATTCATTTTTCTGTGAAAATTGCGTTTTTGGCCACTCATACCCATTACTTAATCAGTGTCCTTGAGCTGAACCTTTTTTTTTCTGATAAGAACCAACAAAGGATAAAGACATGCTAAAAATTGAAAATAAAAAATAAAAGAGAAAAATATAGTTAGGTATTTAGCAACATTTTTGAATTTTTTTCAAAAATCTAAAAATAGAATCAAATTTGATTTTTGCGAGGATAAATTTTGAAACTGAAAAATCATTCTAGAAGAATTTCGGGGGGGGGGAGCTCAAAAGTACATTTTTCTTTTAGCCATTTTTACTCAGTTTGATGTCCCTTGAATTCCTCTATAGAATTGTTCCTCGGATTCAAAATTTATCCCTGAAAAATTAAAATGGAACTTTTTCAGATCTTTTGAGAAATATTTGAAAATCTTATATTATTTTTTATGATGATTATTTTTTTTTGTATACATATTTAAACCGTGTTATTGAATTAAAAATCCTATAAGAATAAGAAAAAAAAATGCTCAACACATGGCTCCTATTTCATGTAGAAATCTAGAATTTTGAGAATCTCAGTTCTTGCAAGAAAATGAACTGACTGAACTAGCCCCCCCCCCACACACACACACACACCCACCCCGAAAACTTTCCCAAGAACGATTCCTCGCTCAGGATCAAAACTTATCAAACATTTGTAATTTTTTGCAATCCTCTCATTTTTTTTTTTTTTTTTTGTTTTAAACAGTTAAGTGCCATTTTTTATAGACCAGATTTTTCTGATCGCTTAAAAGACCCTGAGATTTTGAGTTTCAGGTAAAACTGAATGCGGCATCCGAAAAAGTGAAATTTTTACTTTTAACTTACATGTCCTTTGCCTGTGGGAATTTTTTCCTCAGACCTCCCATTTTTTCGAATTTTTCACGGGGTTTCATTTGTGGATCACACCATTCGCAGACGTCATGAACTATAAATTTTTCAAAAAAAAAAAAAAAAATACCATAGAAAGTCACTTCCTTCCTACATCAATTACGAATTTGAGGGAGAAAAAATTCAAATGTCTTCCGATGATGAATTTTTTCATGAACATTCATTTTTAGCATCAAAAATTGTCTTTAAAAATCATTTTAAAAAATTCTGCTTTGTTTTAAACAAAATCATCTATTAATGATACGTGATGGGTAGGTAATCTCTTCATTTTTTTTCTCTCATTCAACTCCTTGTCACGTGGCTTGATCCACAAACAGGCCTCGATCCACATTATGGTACTTTACTAAATATTACCACATCTTATCATAAATCTTATCAGAAAAAAAGGAGACCCACCTGAATGATGTAGAAGGCAGGGAAGTAGGATACAATTCAAAAAATTTTGGAATTCGGATTCGAAATCTGTTTCTGCGACAGATTTCAAATTCTGGATTTAAAATTCTATTTTTTTTCTTTTTTAGAAAAAATTCTAGCACCCTCCTCCTCCCTTGTTTTACCAGTTAGTGGATAGAATAAGAAACAATGGTTTTTATTGTTCTGAAGTTCGAAAAAATGTAAATTTTCTTTATTTTATTGTATATACTCCCTCATTTTGAATCAGCGAAAAGTCATTGGAAAAAAGTCAAAATAGCACCGGGAAAATTAATGAATTTCTTTGATCAGAACGAATTTTTGAAAAAAAAAATTCTATTGTTTTTTCAGCAAATTTCAGATATTTTTCAGACTTTTTTTTCACTGATTTTCTAACCATTTTTTTCACTGAAGTATTTATAACTGTGCTGCAATTCTGACTGTTTTTTTTAGTGATTTTCTATAATTTTCACTGATTTACATACAAATGAGATAGTAAAATTATTGTGAATTGATTAAGATAAACTTTCTTATTTTAAAGTCTTTGACTTTTAGCAGTTTTTTGCTGATTTTTTCGAAGAACGTCACTTGGCTTTTGTAGCGAATTTCAGACTTTTCAATCAATTTTCATTGATTTTCCAACCATTTTTTCACTGATTTATCACTTGTATTGCAGCTCTAACTGTTTTCCAGAGATTTTCAATAATCTTCACTGTTTTATTCCAAATAATTTTTTTTTTCATCTTTACCTAAATTTCGGATTTTGGATTTGAAATCCATTTTTGCGGAGTTTTTTAGATTTCACTTTTCAGATTGAAATCATGTCCCAAATTTTTCCAAAACCTGGTAGAGATTCAACATTTGGAGAACCTAATTTTCAAAAGAAAATGAATCAATCAGAGCAGATGAAATCCCCACAATTCGAAAATTCAATTCGATACACACCCAACCCACCATCCTATACAGCATCCCACCACCATGGTCTTAAAAATTACCCCCAGTTCCCTCGTCCAAAGTCGATCTGCAGGTAAAGTTCATTCCACGTACTCGACTTCTTTATCTATTGCCATGTGTAAGAAATCATGTGAAAAAATCCGTCCCATAATTTCGCTTTGAAATTAACGACCCGTTTATGGAAATATACAATACACGTAGGTAGGTATCTATACCTACACCATACACACGTAGGTAACGAATTCTGTGTATGTGACAAGAAAAAAAAATACATATAAAAAAAAGAACCACAGAAGATAAAAAGTTTCGTTTTTAAATGAACTGATAAAAAAGCACACAGGTGAACTATCCTTCTGCCGAATTACAAGTCGACCACGTGTAAGAAAATATAAGAAAAGGTGAAATTAACAATCACGTTACGTCATTTGCTCCGCTCGTACCTCGTACATCGCATCGTAATTTTGATTTATGGTAAATACTACGTAAATAAGTAAAAATTACGAATATTCCACCTCCTATATCAGTTATTGGTTTGTTTTGCTTCCACTGACGTGAAAATGTTTTTTTTATCTTTTTCAAGAAGGTTGCGCCAAGCTCGAATAATAAAAAGGACACGTTTCAGACAACCGCTGAATAATACACGAGAAATTTTCGAGTGAAAAAAAATACAATAGTCAAGGGCTGTAACAAAATAAGTATACTGAGAAGGGAAAAAAACATCAGATGATAAATGGGTTAAAGAAAATTCGCATTTTATTCCAATCTAAAATAATTGCAAATTTGTATCAGTACATCACATTTACCTTCAACGTAAGAAAATTTAACTGGTTTTTTATACTAATTATCAGCGGCGACCTCAGCTTAATTTTCTGTTTAAATTGTTATAATAGAACGAAATCGAGGGTCATCTACTAAAAAAAAAGACGTTCGAGAGAGGACGTATAAACGAGTATAAACTCTTATTTAAGTAAAAAAGCTTTATGAGATCAAACGTAGGTAGATCCATAAACATGCAAATTTATCCCATTTTATGCAATTTTTTTTTCCAACTTGGTGTTTTCATTATTGTTATTGAATGAAATTAACCCAATAACGAAGTATTAGGAATAAAGTAGATAAACAGGTTGGTGCGGATTTGAGAACGATTTCTACAAGATGTACAAAAAAAAAGAAGAAAATTATGGTTTTTTATGGCATAAAATTTTTCAGACTGATTTAAAAATTCCAATCAAATGCTGGGTAAGAAAATGAAGCGAAAAAAATTTGAATTTATGTAGTGTTGGTGGTGGGGGGAGACAACAAAACTATCTAATTCATTTTTCTTTCGAACATTTTTTCAGCCACAAAGTTCTGTATTTCATCAAGTTATATCAATGGCGATGACCAAATGAAAATACAGTAACCGATTTGCAGGAAGGGTGAGGGGAGGAGGTAGCCTTTCTTTAAAAAACTTTTTTTATTGACTTTTTAAATTTTCCACCCTTTGCCAACGAAGAAATAGAAACGGATATTGCTCATGAAAAAAATAAAAATACGTTTTATTAAAAAGGAGGAAATCCAAACAAAAAGTTGTATACTTCATTAAAAAAATGGACAAAGGCTTTAGTTCAATCAAAATATAAAACACAATAATTAAGGTGAAATTCGATAAGACTTTTTTCTGGCATGACTCATTAAAACTTCAAGAAATTAATGTTCGAAGAACGGCCGGAGAAAGGTAGAAAAGGAGTTCACCGATTGAACTATGTACTTACATAAATGTACCTAAGCAGATATGCATGGAATTTAATCTAAAACTTTCATTCAAAAAAAAAAAGTTCAAAAAATATTTTTTCATTTCGCCATTCGCCACCTTTTGACAAGTGACGTCCACAAATATTCAATCGTCAACTTTTTACGTATTTTTGGGGGTAAGTAAGGGGACTGACAGAGAATTCTTTTGAAAAATTCCTAACTGACATTCCTTATCGCCATTTTAAAATGTTTTGCAACTACCTATCCAACATTTTAGTGTTGAAGGAGGGGAAAAAGTGATTTTGAAACTTTTTCCTGAAAAAAATGTTTAAACCTTATATCGTCATATATCAGGGCCTATTTTAAGGAAAATTTGGAACTACGCATGTAATCACATTTTACCACCTCTCCCCTTCAGAACGAAACGGACCTCTGGCTTTTTGGAGGGGGGTGAATAGCACAAATTTGATGACCAAGCTACAATTTTAGATAATTTTCCCACTTTTTTATTTGTTCCTAGTGGTTTTGGAAGCTTTTTTGGAGAGAGAATAAAAAATGAGTAGCAGGACTTGAAATTCCAGAAAAATTTTCGGGGGAGGTGGCATAAAGTAGTATTTTTTTCTCGCTATCGCTCCAAATTATTCATATAGGTGTAATTTTGTTCATGCCCGAGCGAAGCGAGGGCGAAGCGAGGGCGAAGGTTTGGAAAAATTAAGTTTTTAATGCCTAAAAAAATCGTTTTCCCCATATTTTGTTTTAATGCTTAGAAAATTCCTATCTGATGAGATTTTTTTGGGAGAGGGGTGGTGGTGTACAATGTACTTCTCGTACCCTATCTTCCGACGCCACTATTTGTTTTCAATAAAGCGAGAACAGAAAATTTTGAAACAAATTATGATCAAATTTCAAAATTACGTATTGTTTTAAGGCAAATATGAAAGAAATTGAATTTAACCCGAGCGAAGCGAGGGCGAAAACTTTTGAACCCCTCAAATTTAAGGTGCAATAAAATATTGTTTTGGATTTTGGAGTAATACTTGAAGTTGAATAAAAATTCGGCCACTTTTACTGTAAAACAATTAAAGAGGAAGAAATACAAAAAGGCCGAGCGTAGCGAGGCCGAAGCTGTTGGAAAATTGATTTTCGAAAATAAGTTTTGAGGGGAAAAAATAACATAAAATTGGTAATTATGATCAGGATACGAAAAAAGTCACTTGTGTAGGATTGGGATATTTTTATGTTAAAAATTCCAAAAAAATTGGAACTGCGCATTTTTAATTTTGGAACTGCGTGTCAAGCTTTTGGAACTTCGCAAAATGTGCGGAACTGCGCCTTAAAATAGGCCTTGGTCATATATTCTTTAATTTTCTTAATTGATGACCCTAAAGGACCAAGATTATCGGCTTTCAGGACAAGTGTGAGGAGAGGGGGAAAACGAACAGCTTATTTCTGATTATCACAAAACTGTACTTTTAGTAGGTAAAAAAATCAGGTTCTAATCAGAAATGCGAGGGGAAAACAACTCTTTTTAAAAAATTCAAGTTCAAGAAGTCGAAAAATAAAATTGAATTTTAGGAAATGAAAAATCGAAAACAGATTATTACCTATTTATGCGAAGGTGAAACTGAGATTTTTTTTGGGGGGGGGATGAAGGTGTCGGGTAATCACAAAAGTTGAATCAGAAAATCAAAAACTAAGTATGTTAATCTCAAACAAAAAATTGCACGATTTTTATTCTTTTTTTGAAAACAGGATTGAGCAATAACATATTTTACTAAAGAAAAGACGTTTAGTAATAAGCTCCACAAGCAAGTTCAAACGAGAGCTTTTTTCACAAAAAATGATGTTGCAGAAGCAAAAAATAACCATTTTATATGCCTCTCCAATTATGCCAACCTCAGTTTGTCCAACTCAACTCTAAGAAGACAAGAGGGGAAGGAGAAGAAAATAAATCAACAAACAAAATTTACATTTAAAACTTTCAACATTTCAACTATTAAAATTTTTTTCTTAGCAGTAATTTTCAAAAATTGACATTTTTATAATTTTTCCGACGTCAAATTTTACAGATATTCGAAAAATTATATTTTCTAAAACTATTCTGAAAATTGAATCGTCGATCCCTTTTTAAAGCACTCGCTAAAAATCAAATTTCAACTTATCAAATTTTTTCCTGAAAGAATTTTCAATGATTCGAAATTCCTAGAGGTATTTTTGAAGATTTCCGGAGGAACTAAACGCTGTTGGTATAATTTAGGAAACTAGAAAATGGAAAAAATTCAACTCAGTAGAATTTTTCAATTTTTTTCACTAAAAAACTAAAAATTTGTAAAATTTCAACTTTTAGAAAAAATGGGTCATTGAATTTTTCAAGTAAAAATACGCTATCACGAAGGATCTGTTTTCTCCACCCGGTTGAATTTGAAAATGAAATAGATATAAAGTTAATTTGATTACCAAATTGCCAATCACCAGAAATTAGTGATGTACAAATTCGCGAAAAATCTTTTTGCGAGAATATTCGCGAATATTCGCGCATATTCTCGCATATTCTCATGCAAGACTCATATAGGTACACCAATACCTCTAGCTTTCACACAACTAAAAAAAAGTGATCAATGATCATAATGAAAAAAAGTCTGCAAAAAGATCGATAATATTGAATAAGTAACATTTTATAGAAGAAAATCAGACATCTGATGCAATAACAGTAATTACCTCGTCAATACCAGTGTTTTGATATGCCACAAGCTATTTGATTTTTTGGTTTCGAGAGAATATTCTCCTGAGCCTCGAGAATATTCGCGAATATTCTCAGATTCTGCGGGTGAGAATATTCTCCTTGACATCACTACCAGAAATCAGATTTCCAATCTCTTTCCATTCAATGTTGAAAAAAAAAATTTTTAAATAAAAATAAACAGAACTGTAAAAAATTATCAAATACTTGAAAACTAAAAAAAAGTACTTTCCGATAATACATGAAAAATTCAAAATTCATAAAACGTTTTGAAAATTTTCAAATTTACAAAGTGATACAACCAGCGATACCAAACTATACGTCAAGAATTTTTCTTTGTTTTTTTTTTTTGAAAGGGAAGGGGGTAAATAGTGGTTTTTTTCTCTTTCGAGTAAAAAAAATCTCTGAGAAAGGTTAAAAAATAAGCTTGTAGTGATTTTTTTTTGAAATTTCCAAAATAATGATTTGATTGGAAAAAATTCAAAATTTCGAGAAAAATTCGAATGAAAATTTAGTAATTTTTTCACTTATATTAAAAATAATTTTTTAGGAATTTTTTCTCTTCCTCCGCCACTATGGGCTATTGAAACGACCTTGAAATTGAATTCTCTGGAAAATGAAATCATATTATACCACAAGCCGGATTCCTTCATTTTTATTGGTAAAATTTTGAAGAAACATTCAAAAAAGCTCGTTTTCAGGCAAGCAGACAACTGTTCTGAAATCTTGAAGTCATTTTCATTTGAAAGTACAAAGTTGAGAAAATATCTCGACATAATATATCTTTTCGAAGTTGAATCCTTCCACAAATATTTTCTCAAAAAAAAAATCAAATTGTATCAACCTCCTCCCACACCCATACTTAATAACCTCATTTTTCGCCTCGAAGACCTTTCGAACCACCATATTCATGGAAAAATCCTCGTTCAAAACCCTAATCACTCTTTACTCGGAAAATAAATCCATAAAAAAATGGCTTGACTTCATAAACAGATAACCCCATAAACCGCAGAACTTATTCGAACTAGATCAAGCGAAACCAAAACGAAAAAAGGTAATAAAAAAGAGAAAAAACAAGAACCAGACGATAAAAAAACTTTCAAATAACCTTGGGGGAAATGAAATCTACGTCTCGAGTCACGTTTTCTTCAAACTTGGGTGCTTGAGACCGAACCGTCCAAAGCTTACACGTATCTAGATAAAACCAAACACGTTGGAACTTTTGCTTATCTGGTTTTCAGCTCGGATATTTCTCGGAAACGGTTGGAAAAATAAGAACGAAGAAAAATATAGGTAACAGGTATAGGTAAAAAGGCCAAGCCAAGCCAATCGTATTTAGTATCGTGGGTAATTTGACATAACGTAAGAAAACTGATTACGCAGACATTAGAATGGAACATGTTAAATTTTTCATTTTTTTTTATCATTGTTCCGAATTGAATGCTGACTCATGTGTACAAATTTACAGGACACATGTGGCTAAAAAGACGTATACGAAAGGTACCATCGAATCGAATTTTAAGAACGGTTTGGATATCGTTGATACCTTCTATTTGGTGAGGTAAAATTGCGAAAGTATTCGGCTGCAACTGACGCAAATTAAGAACAGTTTGACAATACTGTCGCGTACATTAGCTCAGATAAGAAGCGTTAACGGACACGTTGATACACCTCGCGTATCTACCTCCATTTAGAATATAACTACTTCTCATAAATTTATGCAAAGAGGCTAAAAGTGATATCACAAAAAGCTCGTTGCTTTTCTAGAAAGAAGATAAATTACAACGTATGACAAGTCGTACCTCCACCAGCACCCTTCGCATCGGCGTTTTCTTTAATTTACCGGCAGCACGATAAAGCTGCTTTCGAGTCGTCTCGAGAAATACGTATCACGTAACCGAGAAATCCTTGACGATTGCTGTACTCTCGACTGATAACGAACCAGCAACCAGGGACGTAGGGATTTTTAGGTAGTTTGTTGGGAAAAGTTGCCATTTCGACCCTAAAGTTGGGAAAATTTACTGTTTTGTACTCATATTTTCCCAACTTGAAAAAATACGTGCAGAGAATGGTGAATTTTTTCAACATACAAATAAAAATAGCAAGTTTCCCAACTTGGGAAAATTCGCTATCTATTATATTTTTCCTAATTGGGAAATTTTTCATATTTTTCCAAGTTGAGAAAATTTACCATTTTTTTGTACAAATATTCTTCCAAATCCAAACTAGGAAATTCGTCCTTGAGGAAATTGAATATTTTTTATAATTTCATAGTTTCTTTTGATTCAAATTGGGAAAATTAAACAATTTTGCATTTTCTTTAGTTTTTTTTTAAAATATGAAAAAGCCATTAAAATTTTTCATAAATTTTGTCATGGAAAGTAGCAAAAAGGAGTTGAGGGTAGCTTACCCCCTTAGAATTTTTCAGCATTTTAACCTTAAAAGTGGGGAAAATCGATCTGTTGGACTCAAATTTTACAACTTGAGAAAATACGAGTACAAAATGGTGAATTTTCCTACTTGATGAAATATAAATAAAAATAGTAAGTTGTCCCTACTTGAAAAAATTGACTTTCCATACTAATATATTTTTTCAAATTGAGAATTTTCATATTTTCCCAAGCTGGGAAAATTTACCATTCGAATCTACAATTTTTTTCCAGATTGAGAAAAGTTCAACACTTCAGTCATGGTTTTTTTAAATGATCTATTTCTCAGGGGAAAATTTGGGGTTTTATATATTTTTTTCAATCAAAAAAACAACAAAATTTTTGAAAAATTTTGGTCTCGCTGCGCTCGGCCTTATTATATTTCTTTTTCTATCGTTGAAAGTTGAAAAATAATCTGAACCTACAAAAATGATTTTCTTTAGATTTTTCTTCAAATTATTTCAAGAACATACCTACATAAAGTTCCCTTAAACTCGATTTTTGATGTTTGAAAATTCATTTTTTCAAAAGCTTTGGCCTCGCTGCGTTCGGCCTTATTTTGTTATTTTTTTAAAAAATAATAATTTTAAAGTAGAAATTACAAACTTTATTCAAGTTTATCAATCGAAAGCATTTGAGGTCTTCTAAAATTTTCGCCCCCGCTTCGCTCGGGCCAATTTCATCTTCCTCATGTTTCCAATGAACCTACAAACTTCAATTCGTAATATTATAATTTTACTGAAATTTTTTACCCTCGCTTCGTTCAAGAAAATTGAATAATTTCATACCGAAGTGTTTTCAAATTAAATACGATAAAATTATGATTCGATTTGAAAATGATTGCAAATTTGGAATAGATGATTCTTGATGTGACCCTGCTGGAAAGAAGGGACTTTGTGTAAAAAAAATCAATGTTTCATTTTTCACGTTTTTGGTCCAAATGACACCAAATCTGGACCTAACTCATAAATTTAAAGACATCGATTTTTTTCAATACAAGGTCCCTTCTTTCCGGCAGGGTCACATATAATAAAAAAATGTCTTATTGATGCAGGTATCATATAAAGTTGAGAAAATTTGAAATCTGGATTAGGTTTTCACAAAGTTTACCCCCTCCCCTCCCCGGCGATATGCTCGAAACGTCCCAGCCAGCAACGTATACCTTTGGCATAGAGAAAAAAAATCAGTGCAATATCCAGAACCTTCGTTGGCCAGTTCTTAAACCGAATCAGAGTGAAAAAAAAACGAGAAAGAGGTAGAGACCCTCAGGTACTCTGGTATTTCACACATGTATCGATTATAAGGTCATTAGGTGTTTACCAACGGTTTTTTTTCCTCCAACCGATACCATTTTAGTATAATTTTTCGGTGGCCAGCAGATACCCAAGAAGACGAGTCGTTCGACCAATAGGAAATAGAGTATACGTCATTTCTTAATCTTCACAATTGAAACTAGAAAGGGATGAAGATTTAACGGTTTTTTAGGATAAATTTTTTTACCTGAAGATCCTCGACTGATCTATTTACGGGTACGTTAGAGTATAATTTAAACGCGGTCACTTTCGAGAATTAGATCACTGGTCATTCTGTATCAAAGAAAAATATTGTTATCATTTTTATACGTCCGGAAGTTTTGAAATAGGTGCCCCTTGTAGCCGGCCAAAAGGGTCTGCACGGTTTAAAGGGATCATTTTTTTTTACCTGCGCATGAGCCTAACCTGAACGACCTTATTGTAATTTCAACAAAAATTTACATATTTCTACCTGTTTGATGTTAAAAAGGTTAGTAACTAGAATAAATATAGGAACCGGACTTATATGTCCAGTAGGGGGAAATTAATCTTTGATACTACCTGAACTACGCTTTAACGATTTTGTAACCTGATAAACAGTAACGCATTTTTTACACCGTTACATACCGATGCTATTTCGCAGCATTGAGTCCAAAATCTTGGTTTTTTAGCCATCTTTGTCTGTAAATACCGTCTACTGGCGCCTTTATCGAATACCATGGGGTAAAAAAAATCGCCAAAGAGACAATGACTCAGAGATGTATAAAAAAAAGTCAACCTAAAGATGCTCGGTTCGGCATCACGAACAGAGTTGAAAGGCACACAGATATACCTACTTTTGAAAAGAAAGTAATTCTTTTATGAAAGATGAAGAAAAAAAGAAAACAAATGCGAAAAGAAGAAAACAACTCGAGTTTTTGATACGCCGATGTTCTTTTGAATTTCGACTTCCGTTGTAGATTTCGTGATTCTGAGAAATGGTAGCTGGCTTTTCTAGAGGCGGCTTTTACGACCTTTTGGGTAAAAAAAAAATAATTGGTAGTTTACGTATATTCAACTTTTTGCTCTTAGCTCGCCGAATGTTGGAGTTGGACGTATGAATGATTTTTTTCCCCATACCGGAGCGTGAATCCTTAACATATTTCTTTTATACTTTCATGTAACTGTCGTAGGTCTGCTTTGTATTACAGAAAGTAAAAAGGGAAAAGATTCTGAAACCTTAAAAAAATGTAAAGAATACTCATCGAGTACTTCTTATGGGTTTATCTACATTCTACCTATGTACTGAGTTCGCTGTTATAAGAGCATTAAAATAGGGTTAAGCTTAGACATCTTGTATAACGTCAATTATGATCATTATAGATGAAGACCGTATGCAACGGTCAGTAAGTACAAAAATTAAAGTCTTTTAGAAGTAAGAGAAGGAAAAGGTCTATAATGACTCGGTGATTAGGAAATGCGGAATACCTACGTGATTTTCAAAACATATTTGTTTATTTCCAAAATAGAGGGAGGAAAATAACACTAGAAACTGGATTTTTTCGCAAAAAATTTACATATGGCTAAAAATTATTTTTTCGCTTCAATGCGATTATTTTTTTCTCAAATCATTATTTAAATAGAATATTGATAATTTGAGGGGTTTGGTAAATTTTTGACATCGAATATCGTTCTAAAAGCTCTAGTGAAATTTCGAATAACGCCTTTCATTTTTTTAATAATGTCTTCTTGGTTACAAATAAAAATATCAAACGTCATCAAGTTCGGATCGTCATGAAATTTGTGTTGCATTCCAAATCAATTAAAGGAGGTAACTATCGTTTCTTGATTAAATTCAACTGGACTTCGATGAGAAAATTTTCCTCGATTTGTGAGTTTGCAGATCAACGAAGGTTTTCAAGGTGACGGTTGGTGGTTTATGTGGAAAACCTGATTAAAATTTACGAGAACTCTGGACGAACCAATCGATTTAGAGAATCTACCGTGGAATTTATTATCTAAATTTAAAGCTCTGAAATTGGCTCTCATCTATTTTTTAGAAGGATAGAATAATTGAAGAAAATTTTATAAAAGGTATCATCCGGACCTCTGGAACAACTAAACAAAAATTTTTTATGTAAATTTTAAAAACTGAAATTATGGTTACAAGTGAATTTTCAACTCGAGCAATTTATTAAATTCGCAAAAACATTTATTAATTTAAGGTCTTTTCCAAATGTCAAAAATTTTTCAATTACGAATTTAATTGTTACTGTCAAAGAAAATGTAGATTTAGATTAGTGACGAGGGGTGTTGAGGGGGGAGGGAGTACCTGAATCATTGATGGTTCAAAAATCAGAACAATTTATGAACTTGTCTAAAATAAAACTGATTTTTTGGACAAATTAGGAATTTATTGAGAAATCAGTAATTTTCGACTGAAAGATCAGTGAAAAATCAAGACTTTCCAAAATAAAATGACTAAAATCCTAACTGGGATGAGGAAAAAATCTACTTTTTTACATTTTTGAACGTAATAAAAAAATTCCATTTCCGAGCTTAAGGGAAGGAGGGAGGGGGTCGAGTCATCTGAGCTTCCCGGGTGCGTTTATAAACTCCCTCCTCTTTTTTTGACCTCCTCCCTTATGTTCTAAAGAAACATGGCAAACGTTGAAAATTCGCCATGAGGGGTACCAGTCTTTTTATGAATTTAAAATTGGAAAAATGGAATTGTAGGTACAGCTCAAATATTAATGTTGAAGAAAAAATAATCACCTACAATAATGGATTTCACCGAGTATGACTTTTGAGGGCTTTTGGAAATGATAATTCAACCAAAAAGTATAAAAATCATCAATTTGAAACAGCACTTCGGAAAAATAATTTTTTTGAAAATTTAAAAGGTGTTCTCATTTCTCACCTAAGCGGATTGTTTTGAACAATTATTTTTTAAATTAGTTTTTTAATCGATATACTTGGTCAAATTAATTTTTCAGCAACATTTGTAGGGTTCCCGGCCTCCGAAGGGCGTAAAACTCTATTAACCCTAGGTAGACCACCAAAAAAAAACCACCTGGTGCCAAAAACGGCACTACAATGCTTTTTTAAGAAAAAAAACCACCTCGTGCCAAAAACGGCACTACAGTGTTAAGGAAATACATTTAGTGCCGTTTTTGGCACCAGGTGGTTTTTTTTTTGAAAAATGCATTGTAGTGCCGTTTTTGGCACTGGTGGTCTATATAGGGTTAAAATCATTTAAAATTGAAATAAAATTAAAATTAGAAATTAATTCAAGCAACGAACCTCTGTTACGATTTTCAATGATCATCCAGGTTCCTTTGAAAATGCACTTATGCTTGAAAATGATTCGAAATTCGCTGTTTTGAAAATTCTGAAAAAAGTAAACAGAACAAAATTAATAAATAATCGTTTATGAGCCTGATTCTTAATTAAATCTAGGTATCGATTAATAACAACAATAATTTTATTCAAATAATAATTAAAAAGGTCATAATCAAGCCTAGGAAAGAGCTTAGAGAAGAGTCGAAATAAAATTGTTTCAAATCAAAATTTTTTGTAAATAAATTTCGCCTTGAAAAATACTTAAAGGGATGAAAAACAAATTTTTCAATTTCAAATTGCTAAACAAATTGTCAGATATATATTTGAAATCATGAAAAATGAAATAACCCAAAACCCAAACTATTTTTTTTTTTTTTGGAACTTTCCAATTTCACAATTTTTTTCACACTTCAGAAAACATAAAAAAAATCAGAATTTATGATGGGCGGTGAAATGTCATATCAGAAGGTGTCCAATTTCAAGAAAGATGTTTTAATAATGTCCGTTTTTAAAGAGTTTTTCATTTTTTTCCGAGTGTGACATACATTCACTTGAAAAAAATTTAATCTAAATCTCAGTTTAGAAAAGTATCTGCGTTCTGTATTTTTCCAAGCTGAAAAGAAAGCATGCATTAATATTTGATAAGAATATTACTGTAGTATAGGTGCCAACCATCATCCCCAAAAACACATCCCCCCCCTCAAAAAAAATCACAGCCTGAAAAATTTTCAAAAATACTTCATAATGATGCAAAAAAAAAAAATCATCGTTTCATTGACTTGATCTAACAAAACACAGGAGGTAGGGTAATATTATCGAATCATAATGAAATTTGATGAAATCAACGGTTTTTAAAAACTAAAGAAATACATGAAAGAAAATCTCTGATTAAATCAATTCTATCCTAGAACTTAGAAGCTGGACTTTTTAAAAAAGGACTCGCAGATGGATAGATTCCTTGGAAAACAGGAAAATACAATCTACGACAAGAGACCGAAAGGAAGGGGAAGAGAGAATAAACCAACTCGGAATTTCATTAATTTTTTGCAATACAAATTAATCTCCAAGATAAGATTACCGAAAAAAAAAAAAAAAAAGGTGAAAGTTCCACGATTTCGGAGTAAGCAGATTACAGAATCCGTTTAAGCAAGATAGAGGCAAGTTTTCGTCTACCTTTTTTTTTTTCAAAAACAAACAGAACAATTAACTATCTACAGAAACTGAAATCGAAAAACTGATGTCTACCTAAAAAATCATTCAGAGCACCCATTGTTCATTTTTTGACAACTATTTAATATTCTTTTGACAGAAATAAAGATTTTTCCGAAACCCAAAGTATTGGCGATAGCTCGCAGATAAAATTCATCTAATCACCGGTTCGTTCAAGAAAGATGAACAATTAAAACGGAAATAGCCTGGAGAACAAAAGAAGGGCACGCGATTCTGCGACTGGAAATCTTTCCAAGAAAATATCCATACTGATACGACGATTCCGATTAGATTTCAATTTCGTATCAAGTACGTGCCCAACGTCACATTTGATCCCGGAACGCGAAAATTTTTCTGAGTTTGTTGCCTGAACTCGAGTAGGCCTTTAGAAAAATTTTATTGTTGTTAGATTTCTTGGCTGGATACCATAGCAACTTCGGTATCAACACAATGATAGCTAACGATATTGATTCTGAATTCCGAGTTGCTCTCAAGTCTCCAGCATAGCGAAGTAACACAATCAGGTTAGCAACCAACGAACAACATGCCTACTCAACCCTTTACTCTTGGTTAAGGTATAAAATTGAAAAACAATCGTTAGGCGAGCTGCTGAATACAGCACGCAGTGAGCTCAGCGTTAACCTACATCTCGTCTCGTGCGGTAATACGAGATCGAACGGTGGAAAAAAGCCGTGCGCAGTAATTGTTGGCACTAAGTTGCGAAAGGTACTGCAGGTATAGCAGATATTAAAGGGAGAGCATAATCATCGTATATCTGATCAATATGTTAGTGTATTAAACAGGAAACGAACACTCGTTTCTATGGTTACTTTGAATGTCAGCTCAACAGAGCAATAAAGATTGATTTTTTTTTCTACCATCGTGATAAAATTATGTATCCGACGCAAGACGCCCAACATGGCGTGTTTTCAAATCGGTTTTATATTTTCGTGCGAGAACGAACGAGATATTTTTCAAACGTCTGTACATTAAAGTTAAGCTGCGTAGATCGTTTCAGCGTAATTATTTTTTTCCTAGATTCGATAATGCGAAAATAAAAACTATTCGCGAACATTCTTCTAGTTTTATCACATCTGAATAAATTTTGAACTCAAAATGTTGGAACAAAATTTCCAATTTTATTGGAAAATCTGTATTTTCCAAACCATTTGAAAAAAAAAAAAGGTAAAAAGTTGGAATGAAATTCTCACCTCGCAACGTGAACCAGAAAACTCGCACATGTCACAATTATAAAGAAAAATGAGTCGAAACTGTGAAAATTTTCGCATATGGGATTTTTCAACAAATGAACCACGCAGCTCGCATGCTGTTCATTCGAACAATGAAAAATCAGCTTACATCATTATGTTCAGGTGTCATAGGTATTTTTCGGGAGCTAAAATTACAAAGCATCGACGATTCGTTTCTTCTCTTTGAATTGGAAAAAAAACGCACCAATTGTAATTAGTACGTTGACGAGTTTTCCAAAACAATTGAACATTCTGCGAAAACGAATTGGAAAATGAAAATAAGCATGCATCGTCGAAGCTGGCGAGAGCGAGTGCAGCCCTTAATGAAAAATGTCAGACGTCGATTTTCATTCAGAAAAAATTTGAAATGAAAATTTTCAACTTTTTTCACTCCAAGTTACTGCTAAAGAATAGAGATCGACGAAATCGTATTCAATTTTCCCTTCAAACATTCTGAAACTACACAAAATTTTAGGGTAAAATGTCTTTTTTACGCTTTCATCACTTTTTTCCTAAATCACACATGAAGTATAAAATGAAAATCCAAAGTTGGATTGAATTTTATTTCAATCAAGTTTCACAATTTTTTTCTCAAAATTTCGTTACGTTTTCAAATTACAGGTAAAATTTTCAATTAACTTTTTGGAGAATTTCCTTTTTTTTTTTGAAAAATGCAATTTCAATTTTTTTTAAATTTTCAAAAAATTATTTCAATTTCTTTTTCAAATTCGTTGATTTCTAAGATAATTTTTGTAGAGTGGATAAATCAATGTACATTATACCAAAAATTTGAAAAAAATTTCATACGCTTCAATTTTTTCAGAGAAGCAAAAAAATCCCAGCAGAATGGCTTTGAAAAATTCTAGCTCATCGTAAATACACCTTTCCCTCCTCTCTTCAGTCCCTTGCATTTTATCTGTGAGTAAATTACGACGAGGACATTTCAAAATGGTTGCAGTCTTGATATCTTGCGTTATCACACTTCGAACCAGGAATTGAATGCATTTTCGCTATTTTTGCTTTCACGCATACTTGACTACGTACGATTAATTTATACTTTCAAAATAGCTAAACGCAATTGTTACACGCAGTCGCATTATGTAAAACTAGTTGTAAAGATTACAATACGCTCTGAAACGTATTGTCGTATGGATATAGTTCGATGACACAGATATTCAAATGATACACCGCGTCCTAATCTTATCAAAAGTAGACAATTTGAACAAATTGAAAAAATTAATCCATTAAGACGTAAAATAAGCGAATTTTCTATCATAACGGTTCGTTCTAAGGTAATTCAACGAAATTATTGGAAAGCGCTGAACTAGCTAGTCGCTTCGTCTAAACAAAAATTCGCGATGTTGATGGTGAAATATTTTCCTTGTGATCATATATTTACATAATTAATCATTTTTCTTCGAACTGTATCCGGTAATTGGTTAATGCATGCGAAATTAACAGAAGATACTGCACTCTCGTATTGAAACCCGATGACAGAACGATACCGGAATAACCCAAGTTCTGAGATAGATTTTATACCACGATAAGAAATATCTAGGTAGGCAAATATTGATCTGAGGATTCGCCTCGACCATTCCAGCGTATATAAAACCGATGTTAATAATTTATAACGAAATTTCCATCAAAATTAGACAAGAATCTAAAAAAAATCCCATGTATACTTCCATCACCGTGGAAACGTTTTTGAATTAAGATTTCCACAATGTTTAGCATTTTTGTTGTTGGTTAGTAACCATGGTTCTGGATAGTCATAAGGCTATGTGTGCTACAGCAACAATTTCACAAAATTGTTTGAGAGCTCGATCCTCTGTTATCGTACACTTGAATCGTTATAAGGCAAGAAACCGAAGTCATCATTAGGAAGGAAAAAAATGAAAAATAAATAAAACTTTCGAAGGGTTATTAGTTGATAACGAAGTTCAACTTATACCAACTTTGAAATTCAAAAGCTATTATCTTACTTACGATAAGTAAACTCATCTTGGTAAAATGAATTTTTTCAAAACATATACCTTCGAAGGATGCTTCAAATTATACACGAGGTATCTTCATAGAATAAACAATGCTAATCGATTATTAAAGCACGAACATCTCGAAACGACGACGGTAATCACACCTGAAATATTTAGCAAGCAGTAAATCAAACGGTAATGACAGGTATAGTTGAAATATTCCACCTACACTACCTACAGATACAAAGTGCACTAAGAAACAACCGGACATGATACTATTCAAAATTCAACTCCATTGAATTTTCTTCACTTACTTGATATCTTTCGAGCGACGGTTTGAGTCATAAAATTATATAGATGCTGGAAAATGTAGCACGTACTGCGTAGTCACTGTATCCATAGAAGGGCACGCATGTATCAAAGCTATACGGTAGCCCTTGTGTTCACAGCTCACACCCTAATACAATTAATAGCAAACTTTTAACCTCACGAAAGTATCAAATTACCTTGTATGCTGCCGTTTAGCAGAGCCAACCATCTGTGCTTACGTTCTATCTGGTTTTAATTTAGTTATGGAATGGAAATTGGGTGCCAATTTTCATCTTGCTTGGTGAAAAAAATCTTCATCTGTGGAGATCAATTTACGTACGATGAATGGAGAGATAAATGACCATAACAATTCGAAAATGTAACAATACTTTTAGTTCTCGGTATGCTTGAAAATCAGAATTTAAATCGTTATCTTCGGAAGTTCGACATGAGATGCAGTGGAAATCTGGAATTGAAAGCACGTTGACCAATCATCTAGACCTATACATATTTCATACTTACTCTATTTTAAAAGACCACATGTTTCTTGAAGAGCAATTTCTTCTTCGTACACAAATCATGACGAATCACAGCTTTGAACTTGGAAAATTTTAAAATTTAACAGACAGAAGGGTGTTGACCTCAACACCGGAGACTGGAGAACAAAGGATGACAGATTTCATTTTCACCTGGCCGGGTAATTTGAATCAATAATCAATACGAAATCAAAAAATCGATTCGCAACGTTGCCAAATCAATGAAAAAATGACATCACGTATTTTTTATTCGTTATCAGTGCAAATCTTATCAGATGATTTTTTACTTTTTTTAATTTTTTTTATAAAAACAGCAAAAATTAAGCTTGCTTTGTAATTATATACGGAAAAATCATAAAATAGATATAATTGTTTCTCGTATGACGTGCTAATCGTTTAAATAAGTGATCTTCCGTCCATAATGTTGAAATCGTGAAGATGTTTACTCAGTTTAGATTGATATTATGGATAACAGCCGGCGTTAACAATCACCCTCTGAATCAGGTAAAGAATACAATTCATATTCAGTCACAGTATTATAATCTTTGGCGACTTCGACCTCGTTTGTAGAATTGCAACGTTATTGTTTCAACGCGGACTAATTTCATTAAACGAAGATTCATCGCAAAGTAATAAAAGATGAATGTTAGCGTGTAATTAATAAGTTCAACGATCGAGAACCGTTAGGTTTTTTCTAAAACTGAAACGTCCTTGTAAATTACGCACCCCGCAATGACGATCGCCCGCCAATATAACGGGTTTATTAAAAATGAAACAATCTTGGAAGAACATCCAGATCGTATTACCCTGCGTTCAGCATTTATTGCATATCCGAACAATTACTTTAATATCTAAATGAATTGATGACTGGTTAAAATTACAAATTCGTAGTTTAATTGTTCGCCATACATAACGGGAAGAAATAAATATGCAATTTAGCTCCTTACATTTTCGTTTATCGATGCATCTCTCAGGTTATGTGCGATCAAGGCAAAAACCCCATGTTCATATTTCGTCTGGTAATATATTCTCGATTCGTTCGTTTTGTAATTAGGTATAAGACAGAGTTCATAAGGTGAGTGGGGATCAGTTGGGTGATGAGACATTTGAATTTTTAAATGTACAATGTAAAACTGAGTCTCAAAAGTCGAAATCTTACATATTTCGATGTTGTAGGGGAAAATCTGAATTTTTTCTCCATATTTTGGTAAGGAATGGTCTCTCGAATCAGAATATTTTTGTGGAATTTAGCACTATGTTTGTCCTACTGATTAGTGATGTTTTAAATTATTTTTCAGTACCTTCAGCAAGGTTTTGCTTAAAAATTGTTCTGGACACGACTCGAAGCTTCAGGAAATAAGGAAAAATGCATAATGTTGATAGATGGATTCATTCTGTATCCAAAAATACCAAGTTTTTGAGAAAATTCCAGCACAATTACGAGCAGTAAATTTTTCGAGTTGCCAGGAAATGAGTAGATTTGGTACATTTTTTTCATGTGACTTGCGACCTACGGTGGATTCAAATTTCACAAGGAACACGAAAATTTGGATAACTATTTGTTCTAAGACAGATCGTCGATTTTGGATTCGAAACTGCATTCGTTTGAGAACTCAGCATCTCATGATTCTATATCAAAAGTGTTCCGCAAATGTGAGCTTACATCTTATCAAAGCAGGACAAAAATTTTCTAGTAATTCGAAATCGAGAATGCCAGTGAAAATTATTTTTTGATGGTATCATCCATATTCGGCTCAAAATCATTTCTTTCACTCGAGTGAGATTTTTGATTTACTATAGGAGCTGAAAATTTATAAAGGAAGCAACAAAGTTGTTGGGAGTTTTTTTTATGATAATTTTGACAAAGGCTTGACATCAGTTTTTTTGTTGAAATTTTTGACTCTAAATCAATTTTTCCAACTAATTATTGAATGAGACGAATCATCTTTTTCTTCTCTTTGTACTATTCAGTAACCCGCACAGAATTCAACTTAAAAATTTTGAAATCCAAAAACATTTCTATTTCTGATTTATTTTGGGTCGGAAAAAAGAAACCTGGTAATTAATTTTTGTTTATTCAATGATTTCATTGCATGTGGGGCCAGACTTAAACTTTATATTTTCTGGAGAATGATAGCGGAAATGGGGGGGGGGGGGAATCTGATGTACGTTCAAATAATTTTCCTGAGTTCGGAGAGGGGGAACGCTATGAATTTTTCAAAACTCTGGTCAAAGTCAAAAGCCTCTGGAAATCCTAGTAAACCATCTTGGTAAAAAAAATCTTTAAAAATCTGTAAATTTACAAAAAAATAAAACGCATTTTTTGAAAAAATCGACTGATTAGAAAAATTGGTGAATTTGACCAAAAAAAATGACAAAAAAGTTGAATTTATTAAAAAGTTGGACAGTGAAAAATTTTGCCTGAATTTTCAAAAAATTTTTAGTCAAATATTAAGAACAATTTATGGCGTTTTAAAAGTGGTGGGAAACGAAAGAAATGAGCCCATAATTTCTTTTTTTTTTGAGAAAAAAACTGAAGATTTTTTAGTGGGACTCGCCCTTACTTTCAGCAGCTCTGCTTCTCGGATTTTTATTCAGCAGTCGCTATACCCCAATTTTTAGAATTTCTCGACTTGTGATCATTTATCATTTCACCAGGGATCCGGAAAGATGGGGTCTGGTCCCTTCAGCTCCGGCCCTAGGACTTGAAAAAAGAAAATGCTTTCGGCTTCACAATTTTTCTAAAAGTGGCCCTGGCTCCGAAAAAAATCGCCCTGAAAGGGCTCTCCTCCCATAGGCTCTGGCTTCAGCTCCGAAATTTTTGTTTCAAGTCCCTCCGGCTCCAAGATTTTTAAAAAAATTGATCCTATTTCGATTTTTAAGATTTTTTTGAAAATGGCTTCGACTCTGGCTCCAAAAAAAAAATTTCTCCTCTCTCCGACTTTGCTTAGAATCTCTGCATTTCACTCATAGTCAGTGTTCCAAAGTTTACTTTTTTGGACCAATTTTTGCATTCATTCGTAAAAAAATAATTGATTTTCAGGTTTAAAGCATCGTAAAATAAAATTTTTGATCAATGAATTTTCCCCTACAACATTGAAAATTATGTATTTTAGGACTCAGCCTCTTCATTATCGTGCCACTCAAAAATTCAAAATTATAATTTTAATCCGTAAAATCCTTTTTCAATTTCAATTTCTAAACTAAAGTACTTTTTCGTACTCAGATTGTTGTTTATTTCTTTGCTCACTTTTTTCCGTAAAAATCTGATGAAAAATTGAAGAACGTTTCTGTTGACGTGGTATGGTACGATAAGGAATATTTACGAGGATAATTTGGAAGCCACGAGCGAGAAAGTGTGACATAATTTCCGAGGAAAATGTCTTCGACTTTTCCACCGTTTTTTCGCTGTAAATCATCGGAAATGATAAAATTATCATCCTTGGCTACCGAACAGGTGTTGATAATGGATATGTAAACTGGAATTGGAAACGTCTATGGCTGATGGTTATTACTCCATAATTTCAAAGCACTGCGCAAGGTACCTAGGGTTCACTGATAAACAGAATTTTCATGTTCGATGATATTCATGGTTTGGATTTTTAGCGCAAGGTACTCTGTAAGGTGTTTTTTTCAGTAGTGAAAAAAGTTATCTCTTTGGTAACTTTTTATACCTGCTACGCCACGAGTTCCTTTTTATTTTCCTTTGATATTGGATACGTAATGTAGCTATTGAAAAAATGGAAGGATTTTGAAACGACCACCTTGCTCGAAAGACCCAAACCTAATAAAAATTCAGTGTAAAAATTAGCCATGTTTTTCTATAGCCGCCGCAAAACAATAATAAAAATAATAAACATTATCATTTATTACCCGGCTAACAATTTTGGAAAAAATAAAAGTCGCCGGCCTATTAATATAAAAATAATTACATCAGCAGGTCGGAGTAATCAAAGTGATGACATTTTGGTCCATTTTAAAGAGAATGAGTAAATGATAAACACGCCGGCCGAAAGCTGTTATTGACTAACTGACATTTAAACAAACGACAAGGGAGAACCCTTGCGCTGTTTCCCTTTTTTTTTTCAACATCACCGAAAAATACGAGGCAGACGAGCGCCAGTAATATATTACAATAACCATATTGTCTGATCTTATCGTTATTATCTCTCTGGAGGTTTACTTTTCCTGCCGTACCACACCCTTCATAAAAATTATTCTATTTGTATTATAAGAAGCGTTTCTAATATTGTTTTCCATTTTCATCAATTCGATACCTAAGCCCTGGGTTCGAGCTAAATCACAACTCGTGAATTGTCACGGGTGCGATAATTTTATTATAGAATGAGAAGTGTTTCGGATGTTGGGGATAGTAAACCAGTGATGCGGATTACCTCCTTGAAAGAATTAATTTTTATTGGCGATGGCAAGGTGAAGGGATCAGGGGCAAGACTGAAAAATTTTCATACATCTTGAAACCTCGCCTGTTTACAAACGTACGTGAAATTATCTAAATTTAGCCATCAATTAAAATTCATGTTTAACTTCGCACGAACAAATCTCGTGCAATAAATACGAAAACGATCGTGGAAATTATCCATAAAACTGGCCACTACCCACTAAATGCCTATAAAGCCGGAGAGATAATTAAGCCATAATTTCCTATAATTGAATATGTCTCTCTACGGTATAGTCAGATCGATTTTATATAAAGTTGGGTATATATTTCCATAAAATATGGGTCGTCACGCGATGTATGTTCTCCAATTGTATTATATACCTATACATTACCAGATGACTATTTGTTGAACGGAAATGTCTTGGAGAAAAATGGGGAAAGAATTGAAAAAAATAGTGAGATACGTGATGTATTCGTTTTTCGTTTATTTTGTTGTGTAAGAACAGAAGCTGGTTTTTTTGTTGGTAGTTATATGATGAGATTAAAACGAACGTGTGATAGACTGACGTGCGCCTGCAGATTGCGTGCCAGCTAAATGCAAGACGAACATATTGGATGGTTTAACTCATGCTGGCAAAAATTTAATCCAGGGATAATGCGAAATTTTTTTCAAAGAGAGAACATAGAGGACGAGATCATTGGTATTAAACGTGCATGTCGTTTCTTTTTTTATGAAAGATATGTGTGTTATGCGTTTGAAATTCATTTGAATTTTTTTTTTTTAGTTTTGTATGAGCGTAAAATATTTGACTGAAAAGAATTTTCAATGCGATGTGTACAAATGCACGAGGTTGGAGAAGGTTTGGGGCATGAATTTGTATTGAAATTTTCAAGGTTGGTGATGAAAATGTCAGTATTTTGCAATATCTATTTTCTTTTTCTAAATTAATGTGCAAATATTGAGTATTTCAATGTTTTGAAAAATTGAAAATAATATTGGTTTTTTTTTTCATTTTCTTACCCAATCTTTTGGGATAATTGAATAACCAATTTTTGATGAAAAAAAATCTAATTTGTACTGACAAAATGAGAGAATTGAAAAATAAATTTAAAAATGTAAATATTTATTTCAATTTAAAAATTAAGTTGGGTAATTTTTTCTTCCAAAATACAATAACACATAGGTACGTAGGTATACAATAATTAATTAGTGGGTATAGTGGTGTTCATTATAAAAAATATTTTCAAAATGGTCAAAAAATTGTGAAAAATAGTAAAAAAAATTATCAAAGGACATTCATTATTAAAATTATCTGAAATAGTTGCAAAAATTGTACAAAACAACACGGGTAGATACCTAGGTAAATACTTAGTTAGGTATCGTAAACATTTTCAACGAAAGTATTGTGAAACATAAAGTACTCGAATATTCTATAGAAGCACATGAAAAATTTTAAAAAATAACTTACTCATTGATGTTTAATTTCTTGTTATTGAAACATAACATTTAATTTTGAAGCGTTTAATAAGAATAGTTACAAAACTGCAAGTTGACCTGTTTGAAAAAAATCTTCATACTGAGAGATTTAAAACCATTCATAAAAAATTTTAAAAGTTCAACTTTCACAAATCCATTGAAAAACTGGGGGAAATCCTGCTTTTTGATGGTGCAAATTCAGAATAATTGACTCATTTTCCGAATCTCAACTCCCTCCTTCAATGCTGACTCGAAAATTTCAAGAGAAAAGGATAAAAATCTTCTAAGATGAATTATCATGTTTTCAAAAGTGTAGGTAGGTATACTGATTTGAAATTTCGAATCAATTTGCCCCCAACCCCTCTCCTATTTTATTACTCATTTTTTTTAAATTAGGGAAGAACATGACATTATTTTTTTGTGAGAATAATTTTATAATTGAGAACGAATTTTCAGAAAAAAATTGAATTAAAATTTTTTCTGACATGCTTGAATGAATTGTATATTTTTTTCGCATTACCTATCGATGTTTTTATTCATTTCTTATGGCGAAAAAAATCATATCTGGATATTTTTGTATTTAATTCATATCAATATTCCTAAGGATGGAAAATGGAATTTAATTTGATTTATGTACCTATTTTTCTGGACACATTTTACCAAAAAAAATTGGTTCTTGAAAAAATTAATAAAAGTCTGATTTTTTTAATTTTCTTGGGAAAAGAAAAATAACTTTGTATTTGTAAAAAAAAATATTCTTGACTCTCATTCTTGAGAAATTAAACTATACAGTTATACACTCTCTAAATTTGAATCAGTTAAAATTTACTGATTAATAAGACAAAAAAGTGCAATTGTAGAAATCAGTGAAAATTTTAGCGATTTAATCAGTGAATTTTCATTTTTAATTTACTGATTCATTTCAGTAGTTAGAAAAAAATTCCTAATTCAAAAATGAAAATTCATTAATTGAATCAGTAATTTTTCACTAATTGACAGTCAAATTTCACTGATTAACAGTTGCACACTTTTCGTCGTTTAATCAGTGAATTTTCAGTTTTTTTTACGGATTCAGATTTTTAGAGAGCAGTCGTATAACAACTCGAATAATGTCCCTAGGGACAATTTTTCCTAGGTAAATCAAAGAAATCAGGCTTTTATTGATTTTTTCAAAAATTAAAATTTTTTCAAGTACATTTAAACTTGGATTTGATTTTTCCACTATTTTTTCAATTTCATGCTCTTAAAAAAAAATCCTTCTAATATTATTTTAGTCAGAAAAAATTTTTAAAAACACAAAGTTTACATTTTTTTAGAAGCGGAGGAAAATTTTAAATCATTGAAAAGAGTTTTCGAATTGGAAGAAATTTCAAGAAATATGAATTTGATTTTTGTTCTCTCAATTCAAGTTGGAAAAGTTTTGAGAAAGTTTGAATTTGAAACAATTTATAGTTGGAAAACATTTTGATTAAAAAATGTTCCTACTTGAATTTATTCAATTTTTTTTTCAGATCTACATTTTTAAAAATGTTTTTCAACTTGAAAATGACTGAACTGCAAAAAAAGTTTTCAACTTCATTTACTCCAAAATTTCATACCAACAAAATGAAATTTTAAAAATTAATAAAAATACAAAAGGCGTGGACTTAATCAAATTTCATGTTGCTGTGTGATGAATTCATATTAAAAAGATTTTGAAAAATGTTCAGTTTCTTTGATCTTCTCATAGATTTTCTCAAATTTTCCCTTACGAAATCGCTGCTGATACTTATTTCTTATATTCAAGGTCATTCGAGCTACCTCTCCAAAAAAGGAATGCCCAAGAAAAAAGGTATAGTCTACGAAAATTTATCTCCCCCCCCCCATCTGCCCTCAAACTTCAAAGTCGAAAATGGAAACTGCAAATTTTTTTCTAAAATTTGATTTAAAAACACTGTTTTGGCTACAAAAAGCTTCAAAAAAAATTTATAAAAATTCATTTTTCAGACCAAAATATTTTTAGTTTATTTTTCGGTCCATAGAATAAATAATTTTGAATTTTCAAGATTTAAAAATAGTTTCTTCAAAATTCATTTCTAGTTGGCTAAAAAAATTTTGGTTCGATTGCAAAGCGCGAGATGCAGTGAGAAGTATCTTAAGGGAATTGGCGTAGTTGAAGTATTTTTAAAAATTAAGTTGAAATATTTTCATTGTCAGCAAAACAAAATTGAAAACTCACGAATTTATGATCATTTTCATTTGATTTCTGAAAAAAGTTCATGTAAAAGTTTTTTAAAAAAGTGAAAAACAAAATTTTGGTCTTTTATTTCTCTTTGAAGATTTTTGTTGCTTTTTGGAAAATGCTTTCACTGTCATATTTTTTCTTCTCAATTAAAACTTATTTATTTTGTAAAATTTCAAAAAATTGATCTCCATTCAAAATCATACCTAACATAGGGATAACAAATGGGGAAGGGTGAGGCCATACTCCTCTTCGTATAAATTACCACGAGCATACCATGGACCACAACACCACACGTTGAAAAATTCAACCCAAAACTACACCCTAATTTGTAAACGTGGAATTGAACACGCATCCATCTCACTTATCTCGACTCCAGATTAAAGATCGAACTGCGCCCAGCCACCGCACACGCTAAAATCATTAATTTATAGATGCAAAGCCGACAATTAATAAAACATGAAATTACCGCATCTGTGAACTGACGACGTAAAGAGAAACTGGTTTGGGAAGAAAATTAAATGTCGAAATGATAGGTTAAGCACGGCCCGGCTCGAGTGTAAGCTATCGCTCTACAGCTATACTTATGAAACGGCAGCTGCACTGGTTGTGTGTTCTTATAAAAACTAGATGTATGGCACGTGCCTCGTAAGTTTTGCAGCTTCCTTTTCTTTCATCAGTATTTTCAAACATCACAACGGATCATTACAAAAATATTATTGTGTTGTACGTATCGTCTCATTCCCCAGTACCAACATCTGCATTTTAGAAAGTACATCTTGACTTGGTGCATGGGCTACACAGTAACAAATTGACCACGTATAAGAATTATGGTAATAGGCGATCACCGCATTCGTCTTTTTTTTTTATAGGTCAAAGCTGAAAAAAAAAACCTCGCCAGAAAAGGTCGTGTTTTCTCAACGAGAGCGTAGCGTAGGCCGGATGGGACGTCGGGGGAGGTTTTTTAGCTTATAACGTATTTAAAAGATGAACGTAATAAAAGTTCATGCTTTTCGTGCCGGCGATATGGGATTAAAATGGGCTGTTGGATCAATAGCGAGAGGAGTCAAGAGTCGAAGACAACTTCGTGCTAAGTTGGATGAGGTGAGGAAGAGAAGCAGCGAACGGATTCAGCGGAGGTACCTCCACCTGGTGCCCTTATGCTGCTCGTATACCTATTCCGTACCATAATCTTCTTTTTCTGCTGCGGTGTGTTCGTTACAAACAGTCGTTGCTCTGGGATACACCCTTAGCTTCGTCCGTTTATCCAGCATACGTCATATTTGGCCGCGAGGTGAGGAGAGCAGTGTACTTAGTGGCGAACATTTATCATAATCTGTTTTGCACTTGGCGATAACCAAACAGAGGGCGAAGGAATTGAACCGCGATGAGACGATTAAAATATTTTTCGATGTTTCTTTAGACTTGTTAGATGATATGGGGTTTTAGAGCTGGTCTTATTGATACATGTGTCGTTAACACCTTTTATTGCGAGTATGTGGGTGAACGTTGCTGTATTTGAGAAAATGATACATGATAATGCCCACCCAGACCTACCCATTTGAGAGGATCGATAAAAAAATCCTGAATTTTGACGAAAATTGGTAAAGTAGTTTACTTCGAATTGAGAAATCTCCTGAAAAAATTTGAGAGACCAGTTCATCTGGTCTAAAGAAAAAAACTTTTTTGCTAATTTTGAATACTGTCGCAGGCTGGAAACTTTGGTCGCCCCTTCCTTCAATAAAAAAGAAAAAAAAAATGCTTTGAGTTTCTGGTTTCTACACCTTTCTGAATCTTTGTTCTCTCATTTGAAATCGGAGGAAATTCTCAAAAAAAAAAAACAACAGGGAAATACTTTGATTTTCAGCTGATTTTCTTTCGCTGATTTTTCAAAGAATTTCATTGGGTTTTTCACAAAATTTCAGATTATTTTACCAACATTTCCAGAATTTTTATCGATTTTCCAGTAATTTTTTTCATTGCTTGTTTCAGGAAATTTTTTCACTGATTTATTACTGAACTGCATTCTGACTATTTTCCAGATCATTTTCACTGTTTTATTAACGAGAAAGTGACTTCAAAATTTTGGATATCATTTTTTATTCCCTAAAATAAACTGAAAAGTTGCAAATTGCGAATTTGACAAATTTTTGATTTTTACCAAATTCAAATCGCTCACTAAAACATTTAAAAACGAGTCAAAACATTGTTGGATGTTATAGAACAGTTTTTATAACGTTATCAAAATTCAAGGTGTTCAACAGTGCTCCAATTTTGATTGTGCCATGTGCCTTCTTATGTTCAGCATTTTTTCTGCATTTTTATAAAAATGACATGTTTTCCTCCTTTTTTTTTGCAATCAAACTTTGATATAGGTAAATAATTTAATCTCATTTCGTGATATAATTTTTTAATTTTTTTTTTTGTGAAAATTTGGTTCTCGTATTTTTTTAGAATCATGTTTGAAAATTAAATTATTTTTAAAGATTGTATCAAAAAGCCTTATATTTTGTCAATCGATTTATATGCTAGGAGAGATTTTTTTGAACATCAAACATTTAAAAAATGAACCTCACCCCCCCCCCCCCACCTAAAAAATAAATTTCCAATACTGTATAAATGTATAAAGCATCTTTAGGAAATATTTTCTCAAGGAAGGAGAAGACAAAAATGTGTACTCGTAAAAGTGACATGATTAGCCTCAAGAGCGCAGTGCATTGTTTTTTTATACATACCCTTCTGAAGTCTGAAAAATTATGAAAAAGTAGACACCC
The DNA here is from genome assembly GCA_038380155.1 of Pseudococcus jackbeardsleyi. Taxonomy (NCBI): domain Eukaryota; kingdom Metazoa; phylum Arthropoda; class Insecta; order Hemiptera; family Pseudococcidae; genus Pseudococcus; species Pseudococcus jackbeardsleyi. Next base: position 39,961,465 of record CM076242.1, read on the forward strand.
CCCCCCCCACACACACACACACACAAAAATCATGAATGTTTGAAAACATCAGAAAACTAAAGTGGTAAAGAAAATTTCTTATAAAAATCCATTTTTTGTAAAATTTTTGATAAGTACCTTGTTAAAAGTCTTGAATTTTCATTTTACTTAGAAAATTTTCATGATAGTAGTGTAAAAATTTCACTTTTATTTACTTACTTAATTTTTATAAAAATCAAGTAGTTCATTCAGTAATTTAAAAAGTAACTCAAAAAAATTTTAGATATTAAAATAAATTTAAAATAAATTTTTTTGAAATTTTTTGTATCATAACTGACAACTGAAATTTTATAAAATTTTCTTAGTTTAAAAAATGCATTTGGTAGCTCGGCAATGAATACTCTCTTATTCTGAATTTTTCCAAATTTTTCTCGAACTTTTCACTTCATTTTTTAAATTTTATTGAATTGTCAGTGAATTTTAACTGATTTTCCAATGATTTTTTTTGCTGATTTTTTTTCGGTGAAAATTTTTGTAGGTAGGTACTAATTTTTCCATGTGCTGTATTTCTGACTGTTTTTCAATGATTTTTGGCAATTTTCACTGATTCATAAATTGGAGAGTATTTTTAAAAACTTTCTTCAAAAATTATTTTAGAAAACTGAAGAAAATATTTGACTTGATTTAAATTTAGTTTAAATTGAAAATTTTCAAAATTCACCATTTGCAACTTACCTATCAACCTCCTTTTAAAGGACCAAAAGTGGTACCTATTCATGTATTCAATTTCAAGATCAATTGTTTCAAGAGGTATACAAACTAAAATCACATCTTTTCAGGTGAGGTGGTCGAGGTTTTCAGCGAGTATTACTACTCAAAATTGTATTTTTCAATAATTACCACAATTTGAGACTTTCTTGCTAAATTGCGCAATTTTCCAGGTAAAAATTTTTGCTGGTCAAAAATCAAATCAAAACCATGAATCGCTGAACACTAATTTTTCGATGATTTTCAAAGATCATTCTAAAAACTTTAAAATTTAAATATGAGTATTTTAAATCAGATACCAATGAAAATTATCAGAATTCATGGTTTTCGGACTGCTGAGCATGAATTTTTGGTCAATTTTCAAAGACGATTTTAAAACTTTAAAATTTGAATATGAGTATTCTAAATCAGGCATCAATGAAAATTATCAGTATTTATGCCTTTTGAGCTGCTGAACAGAAATTTTTGATTGATTTTCAATTTTTACTACTCAGAAAGCCCAAAAATGGGTAACAAAATTTTAATATCGTTCCATTAATGCTAAAACTATCCAAGTGCAATTTTTTTCAAACTGAGATTTCGAGTGTTTCGGATTCAGCAATTTAAGCTGCATTTATTAAAATTCAGTATAATCCAAAATAATTAATTTAAATCCATTTTGGGGCTTTCTGGGTGGTCAAATTGGAAAACAAACCAAAAATCCGTATTAACCAGTTCTAAAAACATGAGATGTTGAATAAAATTTGACTCGATTGTTCAATTTGAATTTATGGCCCAATAAAAGTTTTCGTGCGGACCAATGTACGTTGCCTTTGGGCCAAGAGACTGATTTTTTTTTGAAAATTCTCTCACTCTAAGCAATTTTTTTCAATATCCCCAAAAAAATTCTCGATCCACCTCAATACCCATCACAACGAGACGATATCCGACGACGACGATGAAATATAGATCGAGAAGCGTATCCGAGCACCGTGTTGGTTTACTTTTGCACGGTTGCGTTTGTTGTGCGCAAACCCATACTCAACTCGGCGCATAATCCGCAATATAAGCTCATGTTAAAGCGCTTCCATTATCAGATCTGTGCGCCGAGATAGGTATTATTTATTCGTGATGTCCAGCCATAACGATTATTAATGAAGGAAATGAAATAGTTAACCTTTGATTACTTGTTATTGTAAAGCAAGGTTAGAAACAGTAACGATCACGTTTAATCGCTGTTAAATGAGCTCAGAAAACGTTAATGTAGAATTTGAATTTCAGTTTACACAGCGCGACGGCGGACACTATATTTACCAGCGATGGACCTGCCGCTGCGCTGTGGTCCGCGGAAGTTGATTCTGGCTTGCGCTGCGGCCGTGTGGAAGTAGCCGGTGTAAAGAACCGGAAGTTAAACTGGTTACCTTTGAAGAGTAATGCGAATGAGTATTCTCTTCTTAGACCGAAAACGTTTATTGTTGCTCGCAGAAGAAAACCCTATAGTACTGGAACTAACGTGTCTGACTAGATTAACTTTAGTCGTTATGAGGATGCACCTGTTACACATTTTCTTATACTGTATGTATCTATCTTTCCGGTGTAACGTCTTCTATCTTTGATATTATTATCAGCGAGTTGCTACGTATGAAAATACGGGTACTTAGCTTCTTAGGTGTACATCAACGGCTTTGGCGTTTCCTTTGTTTCTCCGTGATGATGGTGATGGAGCTGAGGAGGATCGTTCGCCGATTCTTGCCCTCCCAGTCCGAAGGATGAAGGTGTGTGGCGTGATGATGATGAGTAGGTAATGTGTAGCATAGGTTGTGTTGACCTTTCTCGTTGAGAATAATAGTCGCGGATGGTGGATAATTTATGGTAAAGGCGGCTTTTGAAAAATGACAATTTTCACGCGTATTGTGGCCGCTGACATCATTTTCAAGCGGTCTCGTGCGCGTTAGACAGCTGTTATGGTGAATCAAGTTCGATGAACTTGGCATGTACCGAACTATCATGTATTCCAATGTCTGTGATTACGTCTAACTCGCCTATGTAAACGAAATAGGTGTTCGTTACCTTTTATGGTTCTAATTAACTCGATGAAGAAAATTCGAGCTGCGAAAAAATAGAGGAAGAGTAGGTACGAGTAATTATTGATTTCGTGTGCTCTCTAAATCTGAATCAGTCAAAAAACTGAAAATTCACTGATTAAACAGCGAAAAGTGTGCAACTGGTCAATCAGTGAAATTTGACTGTCAATCAGTGAAAAATGATTGATTCAATTAGTGAATTTTCATTTTTGAATCAGTTATATTTTTTGAACTACTGAAATGAATCAGTAAAAATTAAAATTTACTAATTCAATCAGTGAATAATTACTGATTCAATCAGTAAATTAAAATTTTTACTGATTCGATCAGTAAATTGAAATTTTTACCGATTTAAAAATGAAAATTCACTGATTAAATCGGTAAAATTTTCACTGATTTCTTCAGTTGCACACTTTTGTCTGATTAATCAGTATTTTGACTGATTCAAGTTTAGAGAGTGTTTATGGATTGTATTAATGTCGTGAACAGAATTTCTGAAAAGCGTTTAAATTACAGACATATTTCTCTTGTATATGTGGTGAAAACTCGGATCAATTTCGCTCTGGGGTGTTTTTTGAAATTTGAAAGGAAAATGTCGAAAAATTTTGAAAATAGTTTCTATGATCTCTTAATTTGAATCAGTCAAAAAACTGAAAATTCACTGATTAAACAGCGAAAAGTGTGCAACTGCAACTATTAATCAGTGAAATTTGACTATCAATCAGTGAAAAATTACTGATTCAATTAGTGAATTTTCATTTTTGAATCAGTAATCTTTTTTCAACTAAGTACCGAAATGAATCAGTAAAAATCAAAATTTACTAATTCAATCAGTAAATTAAAATTTTTACTGATTCGATCAGTAAATTACAATTTTTACCGATTCAAAAATGAAAATTCACTGATTGAATCGGTAAAATTTTCACTGATTTCTTCAGTTGCACACTTTTGTCTTATTAATCAGTGAATTTTGACTGATTCAAGTTTAGAGAGAGTGTCATTTTACTGCCAATAAGTGAAAAATTACTGATTCAATCAAATTGTGGATTTTGATTGTTGAATCAGTGAAAATTAGTTGACTGATTGAAATCAGTAAAAATTTACTGATATAAATCAGTGAATTTTCATTATTGAAACAGTGAAAAAAAATTCACTGATTGAATCAGTAATTAATTAACGATTGAATCAGTGAAATTTCATTTTTACTGATAATTTGAATCAGTAAAAATTGACTGATTAAAATCGAAAAAAATTGAGTCACTCTGTAGGAATAAATGAAAAAAATTTACTGAATCAATCGGTGAATTTTCATAACTGAATCAGTGACTTTTTTTTTACTGATTCAATAATGAAAATTCATTGATTTGAATCAATAAATTAAATTTTTACTGATTTCAATCAGTCAACTAATTTTTACTGATTCAACAATCAAAATTCACTATTTAAATCAGTAATTTTTCATTGATTGACAGTAAAATGATGTTGATTAACTGGGGAATCAGTGGAATTTGACTGATTATCAGTGACTTGATTTTCACTATTTCATCAGTCAATTCAGGCATTTTTGACTGATTCAGTGTAACAGAGAAGACAGTCAAACCTGGAACTCGAATACCTTCATGACGTCACTACTCGTACCGTTGAATGTCGTTTCGACTTTTTTTTTTCAAGTCCAGAATATTTACGTCATTTTTAAACACTTTAGAATTTTCCGAAGATGTTTTTCAATTTTTTCCTCGTAATTTTCTCAACTGAATTTTTTTCTGATGTTATTCTTTCGCGATCAATTTTTTTCTCATTGTCTTCTCACCTGAAATTTTTCTGATACAATTGTTCTTTACTGAAATATTTCCATTGTTGAACTTACATATTTTTTGAAAAGAATGATTTTTGTTTGATTAACGTTGAAAAATTTTGAGAGAAAAAATCGAGTTGAGAAAATAATTTTAGGCATGGATAAATTTTTCAGAAAAAAATTTCAGATGTGAAAATTGTGGGTGAAATATTTTTTTATAACTTCAATCAAACAGAAATTATTCTTTTCAAAAAAGACGTAAATTCAACAATGGAAAAATCTTCAAAAAAATTACACTGGAAAAAATTTCGTCAGAAAAAATTCTGTTGAAAAAAATATGAGAAAAAAATTTGGTTGTAGAATCAGAAAAAAATTTGGTCGTGGAAAAATAACATCAGGAAAAAATTCAGTTGAGAAAATTCAGAGAAAAAAATGTCGAGTTTGAAAAAATGACGAAGAAAAAATTAGGAAAACTTCTTCGGAAAATTCTAAACTGTTTAAAAATGACGTAAATATTCTGAACTTGCAAAAATAGTTGAATCGACGTTAAGCGGTATGAGTAGTGACGTCATGAAGGTATTGTGAGTTCCAGGGTTGACTGTCTTGTAGTTTAAGTAATTTTTTTTTTCAAACCAGCTTTCTTTTTTGGAATTGCATAATAAAAAATTAAAGGGCAGAATTGAAATGTTGAAAAAAATTACGAAATTTTTGGGCTTTTATGTTTGAATTTTTTTGGCACCGTTTTCATTCGGAACGTATTCAGTTGATTTTTCATTTCAACGAATAATGAAGGATTTTTTTTAAATTTCATACAAAATTAAAAGTATTACATTTGAAAAAATTTCACATAACATCATTTGATTTATTCGGAATTTCATCAAATTTTATCTGTTATGACAATAAAATTTTGTGTTTTTTTTTTCAGTTGTTGTGAATTGATAACATTACATTTCAAACTCGAAGCAAAATTTTTTCACAACGAAAATGCAATTTTTAAAAAAAATTTAAGAAAAAACTTTCCAATTTAACTGAAATTTCCTCTGATTAAAACGTAATTTTATAATTTTTGATATAGACCAACTGTTCCTTTAAAAGGTAGGTATTTCTTCCTTTCTCCATTCTCTCTCATTTTTAAAAAATTCTCCTTTTTAAAATGGAAATTCAAAAATTTTCATCATTTCGAAAATAAATTATTTACGCCAGTTCCTGCAAAATGAAAGACAGACGAGAATATCTTGGTGAAGATTTTTTCACTATGTCTTAATTAGATATAAAATCTTCAAATTTGTTGTCAATTTTTCCAAAAAATTTTGATTAATTTCTACTTTGGTATATTAATAATATGCCCAAGTACATCTTTTTTTCGCTGTCATTTTTCAAGTAAAATTGTACATACGTTTATTCATGTGATTTTTCATTTTTTGATTGTGAGATGTACGTAGTCTAGATTTCGAGTTGGTAAATCCAAGAAACAGATACCTACTTGATTTTTTTTAGAAATCTAAAAAATCTAATTATTTTCAGAAATTGGAAAAATCTAAACTTGAACATGCATCTAAAAATCCACAAATGCTGCATAATTATAACTAATTTCGGTATTTATGTCTAATGCTGTACGAAAATTCTGAAATTCCTTGCTCAACAAAGAATGAAGAATATAGCCAAGAATCATCCAAACTGAAATTGTGTATTTTATAATTAAAAATGTGCAGAATTATCCGAAAAATTTACCCTCCTGTCTCATTCATATCCGCAATTCCGCATACCAGACATTCCTCATTTAACTCCTCTCAAATCGGTCATTTCGCCTTTCATCCTCCCTAATCTGTACAAAAATAAGTCAATTTCAATTTAATGGCTCTGCTCAGGTATATTTGAGCTCAGAATGGAAAACACCATACCAATCATTTCCAATAAACACCTATTTCGCTAGATAAACGAACTAATCAGCGAAAATAAATTGTCGGCCCAAGATGGCATTTCGTCTACAATTGTACCGCTTTAAAGTAACATTTTAAAAGTACTGTCATCAGAAATCACAGTTATATTCGGCTTTACAGTTAATACATATAATTCAATTAACACAATATTAGGTGACTTGCTGATTAATTTTTTTTCCACATGTACAGTTATAAATTTTATCGTATTTCGTTTAAATATAGGCACGTGCTGGGAGTTTTGAACCTCTCAAATAGTACACTTAGGAAACGTGTACCGACTAAATTATTATTCAGGTCAGTTTTTATGAAATTGAAGAAAATCAGGAGACCGCATAAATTATAATTTCAATTCGAAGGATTTTTGTGGAGAAACGTCACGTTGATGATAATTTTCGTATTTTTGCGGCTAGGTTTTTTTTTCGTATAATATTTTCAACTTTTTTTGGGAAAATTACTCTTGCGCCGGTGGATTCGCGGAAAAAGTCCATTGACGTAATATAACTTGGAAGGCGCGATAAGCCACCTTGATATATTTTGCGAACCACTAAATAATGCAATAAAGAATAACGACGCGGACTAATGACATCTTTTAAAAGCCAGGTAGTTGCATTAAAATTATTTAAAAACGGACTCATCTGAATTTTCGTTAAAACTTTTACTTCTTCGTATAGCAATCTTACTAATATCCAATTATCATACAAAGAGATTATTTCGCTTTAATTACCGCCGAATACAATGAATACAGGACTTTTAGGTACTGGTTAGTCACCGTCGTCGTCGTCGCAAGATAAGAAAACTCAAATGGCCTTGTCCTTCTTGCTCTGCCCCCAGTCAGCAATAATTTCCCTCTCTCCGAATTGTCGATTTTTGTATCACCCTTTGCTCCTCGGCTATGACCATAGGCTCATTTACAATTACACTTTATGCTACGGCGATGTTAGCTCTTCTGAACAATCTCATTATACGTTTTAGGTTTCAGTCTTATGTCAAGGATCATAAACAAATTATTCGTGATGCGAACGCAATTACCCGGCTTTCATTTTAAATACAAAATGACAATTCCGACTCCCGAGTTTGGCTATTTAAAATTCCCACTATTAGATGCAACAGTAAATATAGGTATTAAGAATGGGACGTTTTGTTCTACGGTGTGTTTTTTCTCTCTTCTATACGTATTTTCTTTAAAAGGTAAATCTAACCAAACTTAATCAGCATTCGTTTGGAACTAATTCCCGTATAACATCTTCCTGCGTATTTTTTTTTTTTAGCCTCTTAATTAATCGAGTTGATTTGTTCCGTAAATATACCAACGATATGGTTTGAATTCTATTTGCATAGCGTTTATACGCTAATAAAGTAATTTTAGGCTGCAGGTAGAGCTATTCCGGATGGTATTTTGTTTTTTGAAAAATTTCGTTTTTTGTTTCCGTTTTTCCGAACTGATATCGACAATGGCGCTAAAAGGTTACCAGCATTATTTCGTTTAACTGATAAAGACACCTAGAGCTGTGTGTGTTTTATCCCTTCGCTCATCAATTCACACACCATTAAGGCCTGCACAGGCGGAGATAAAAGCGAAGAAATTTTCTCATCGAGTTGACTGCGGTACTCTTATATCTACGTATTGAACCGAATCATAATTCACGATAAAGTGTACTCGGTACATGATGCGCTACCTTATTTGACAACACGAAAGTAACCAACCGGTCATTGTTTCGTTCGTATGCCTAAAATTACTCGCTATACGATGTTTATTTTAAAGTTAAATTACTATTTTAAATGGATAATTCGGATGAAAACGTGGCCTTATTTCCGTTCTTATTTCCCTTTATCAGAATTTACTCACACTATTTAGAGTTGACGCGGTTGACGTATCTTCTTCGGCGATGGTATTAGGTCTTTTGAAATATCTAAGGTTGGGTTTCATTTTTTATGCGATGAGGAATGATGATGGGTGGCTGGCGTGATGTTTGGGCTAAAATGTGAATTTGGTGGAGAATGGGGATAGGTAGGAATGTTTTTGAGGAGGTGGAATTTTTTGAGGGATTTTTTCTCGCGGTTTATGCATAATGTGTATTAGGTATCGATTGGATTTGGCTAGGATGGAGAAATTTGGAAAGTTGCTGAGAGTGTAATTTTGAAATGTATCGAAGTAGAAAAGAAAAAAGATTATGGATTTTCGTTCAAAATATGCAATTTTTTCAAATTTTAGAGGTCTCCTATCCTATTTTTGACATTCCAAATGGATTGGAAGAGTTTCGAGACGTCTGGGTGACATCAGAGTATTTTGGAATTTTCTAGCACCTGCACTAAAAAAGTCCATAATATTTTGGTGTCACTAAGACGTCTTGAAACTCTTCCAATCCATTTGGGATGTCGAAAATAGGATATTTACCAGAATTAGACATCTTGCCTTGTTGCGTGAGCAACGGGTGTGTTTTTAAATTTTTTGCAGGAAAATTTCTAGCCAAATAATATAAATTTTTGAACTCAAAGAAACGAATTTCGGAAAATTATGCGTCATCTCGAATGGTAATCCGTGAATATAGGTGCCGAAGTTCATATTGGCTGTTTTTATAAACTTTTCTTTAGGGCTGAAAAAACGTTAAAATTTTCTGGTGGATCTGAAACGTCTCGAAATCGCTTCCAATCGATTTGGTAGGTCTAAAATAGGGTGTAAATCGAATTTCAGCTTTTTTCGTTGATCAGATAAAATTTTCATGATTCACAGGACCAAAAATTCGTCAAAATTCGAGAAACGCACTTCGGCACTTGAAATAATTTTAGAAATTGATTTTTTTCATGCTGTAGATTCAAAGTATGACAATTTTGACTCAAAATTTTACTTTTGAGTTGGGATATCGTGCTTGTTACTACGAAAAAGTATAGTAAAAAATCATGTTTTTTTTGGTTTTGATTTTTTTGTACCATAATGCCCTCAATTTCAGGATCCGAAAAAAATATATGTGATACATGATCAATTAATCACTTGGCAGAACCAATAAAAAATTTTACAGCCATGACAACCCCAATTTTTTTTTAATTTTTTGAAAATTTTAATGTAAAAAAATTGAAAAAATATGAACCGAAAATTTTCAAAAAGTTCTCATTTGTACGCCCAACTAAATGTATAATGTATGAAAGGGTACCGGCGGTTAAGATAGGCGAATCTGCCCCCGAGCTGAAATTTGAAACTAACCGACGGAATTTGGTCCTTAGGGTCTGAAAACCACCTGGTAAAAATTTTGGCCCCCTACCCCTCCCCTAACCCGAGTTATGGGGCAAAACGTTACTTTTTTCAGCCTTTTCATTAAAAATTTTTATCTCCGAGAGTTTTCAACCAAATTTTTTCAAATTTACGTGAGTTATACTCCATACTGAGGGGTATTAGTGGGTGGTTTGAAAAAAATTTTTTGATGATTTTTTCTAGCCAAAAATCGCATTTTAAAACTTGAAATCGAGTTTTCTACATGATGTTGCAGAGGTGCAAAAATGAAAAAAATATATATCATGTATCTAGTCCCTATCTACAACGTAATATTTTTTTCAGAATTTTTTAGGTGGGTGGAAGACCTTCAAAAACGCAAAAAACCGCATTTTTATCACGTTTTTCGCTCAAAAAATGGTCATTTTTGGCCGAAAAAATTTTTCGGGTAATAATATTCCAAAATACGTATTTTTACGCCACTTGCCCGATTTTCACTTTATTTCATTCTTTTTTGAATGATTTTCGCAATTTCAAGTAACCTAAAGCGCAAGACTTAAAATGTATGTATGTAACTTTCCTTATACCTGTATAAAATTATCATACGGAAAACACTGAAAGAAAATTTGTGTTCAGTAGCTCGAACTACTTCGAAAAATTCATTTGCATGAGCAGAGCACTCAAATTTCGAAAATTCACTTTGTAATCAACAAATTTTTTTTCAACAATACTTACGTTGCTACCAATATCATTATCAACAAGAGGTATGGTGAATCTGCCCGTGAAACCAGTTTTGACCGCTCCTACCCCCAAAAGGTCAATCATGATGAGAAAACATTCCAGAAAAAATTTCAGACCCCTAGCGCAAGTGTTTTCGGAGAAAGGGGCCAAAATGTGTTTTTTCAATGGATTTTTTCGTATTTTTGTGGTTTTTTGCTAAATGTAGATAAAAGTTGCGATTTTTTTTTAGATGAATTTTAGGGAGTTGGAGGAACTCTAAAAAATTTTTTCAAAATTTTTGGTTCATTTTTTGCCAAGTTATGGCATTTTAAAAGTTTTGTCTTCGTTTTTTGAGTTTTTTCACCAAGGGCATAGTCATTTTTTAGAATAATTCAGATTTCACTCAATGTTCTCGAGGTTCAGACCAAAAATGACTAGGCTATTTTTCAATTTCTTCATTGACATGTTATGAGCCCGTGAATATCGTACTTCCCACGAAAGTGCCGTGTGAAATCAAGGACGTACTATAATATGGACTGCTAATCCAATGTTAAAAATGAGCGTTGTTTTGAAGCTCGATATATAGGTGCACTTTTTGGATATCGGGAAATCCGAATGCGAATGGTATGAACAATTTCTGTTTGGCGGCTGTGTATTATTTATTTACTTTGAAAATTCGAGGTACATTTCCACAGGAATGGAAATATACAACACCAAAAACATTGCATAATTTGTGTTATTATTCTCAATATTACAAAATAGGTATTTTTTATTAGAAATAGGGAATAATTTCATGAATAGATGATTTTTTCAATCAGAGTTGTCTTGAAATTACTTTCACTACATTGAATTGATATGTATTTTTAATGGTGATATACCTTGAGTTACCATAATACAGAAAAACCTTTGGCCACTGAACAAATAACTTTCGGTGATAAACAAGAGATCTCGAGCATGCGCACTCAATTTAGAAAAAACTGCACCTATATATGCTGTTTCAAATCCCTCGATTTGAATTAGCAGTCCATATTATAGTACGTCCTTGTGTGAAATACATTACAACGTTACTGTATGCGCTACATGCGAGGGGTGGTTAGTTTTTATTTTTTTTGACAATGCTCTACCACTTTGATTTTTTTGAAATTTTTATGGTATATTTATAAAAATGAATGGCACATCTTTTGGGGGGAAAAGTTCTATTGTACCTTTGTCCTTTCAAGACAAAATGGCCGCTCAAAACTTTTAAAATGCCATAACTTGGCAAAAAATGAACCAAAAATTTTGAAAAAATTTTTTAGAGTTCCTCCAACTCCCTAAAATTCATCTAAAAAAAATCGCAACTTTTATCTACATTTAGCAAAAAACCACAAAAATACGAAAAAATCCATTGAAAAAACACATTTTGGCCCCTTTCTCCGAAAACACTTGCGCTAGGGGTCTGAAATTTTTTCTGGAATGTTTTCTCATCATGATTGACCTTTTGGGGGTAGGAGCGGTCAAAACTGGTTTCACGGGCAGATTCACCATACCTCTTGTTGATAATGATATTGGTAGCAACGTAAGTATTGTTGAAAAAAAATTTGTTGATTACAAAGTGAATTTTCGAAATTTGAGTGCTCTGCTCATGCAAATGAATTTTTCGAAGTAGTTCGAGCTACTGAACACAAATTTTCTTTCAGTGTTTTCCGTATGATAATTTTATACAGGTATAAGGAAAGTTACATACATACATTTTAAGTCTTGCGCTTTAGGTTACTTGAAATTGCGAAAATCATTCAAAAAAGAATGAAATAAAGTGAAAATCGGGCAAGTGGCGTAAAAATACGTATTTTGGAATATTATTACCCGAAAAATTTTTTCGGCCAAAAATGACCATTTTTTGAGCGAAAAACGTGATAAAAATGCGGTTTTTGCGTTTTTGAAGGTCTTCCACCCACCTAAAAAATTCTGAAAAAATATTACGTTGTAGATAGGGACTAGATACATGATATATATTTTTTTCATTTTTGCACCTCTGCAACATCATGTAGAAAACTCGATTTCAAGTTTTAAAATGCGATTTTTGGCTAGAAAAAATCATCAAAAAATTTTTTTCAAACCACCCACTAATACCCCTCAGTATGGAGTATAACTCACGTAAATTTGAAAAAATTTGGTTGAAAACTCTCGGAGATAAAAATTTTTAATGAAAAGGCTGAAAAAAGTAACGTTTTGCCCCATAACTCGGGTTAGGGGAGGGGTAGGGGGCCAAAATTTTTACCAGGTGGTTTTCAGACCCTAAGGACCAAATTCCGTCGGTTAGTTTCAAATTTCAGCTCGGGGGCAGATTCGCCTATCTTAACCGCCGGTACCCTTTCAAAAAATTTTGCCCCCCTCCAGAGATATCGCGAGTTGAAATTTCGACAATGAAAGTGCGATAATTCCGAAAGGGGAGGGGGTAGGGTGTTAAAAATTGTTTGGGTTGTTTCTAGACCATAAGTAACATTTTGGATCATAGGATCAATTTTGACTAATTCTGGGTCAAGGACCTTTTTCGACCCTTAGAAGGAAAGGCTTTTTTTTGAAAATTATTCTCTGTAAAAAAAGATTAAGTAGGTATATTTTCTACATACCTACTTATATTATGTACGTAGGTATGATGAGGATTAAGATTTTTTTTTTTCGTTTCTGAAAATTTTGAAATTGTTCGAAATTTGGGATACTTCGCCCATGAAAATTATTTTCTCCAGGAAATGAGTCAGCCAAAAAATTGACTCCGGAGTTAAACTATGACACTGACTCCTAACTCCGGTTCAACTTCGAAGTAAAATTTGCTTTTTGACTCCTGATTCCTGCTGAATTCCGGTGCAATAGCGGATCCAGAGTCATTTTGGAGCAGGGATCCAGAGGGAGAGTGTGTGGTCCTTCCGATTCCGACTCCAGCTCCAGGGCTTTTAAAAAAGTGGCTCCAGCTTCTCCTCTGGCTCCAAAAAAATCGTTTATGGAATGGAGCCCTCCTCTCTCCTGCCTCTAATTTTCAGGGCATAGGAGTCAGCAAAAAAGTTGACTCCTGACTCCAGCTTGACTCCGGAGTCAAGGAAAAAAATTGACTCTTGACTCCGCATTCAATTTCAGACAGACCATAAGAGTCAGCAAAAAAATTGACTCCTGACTCCAGCTTGACTCCGGAGTCAATTTTAGACCTTGACTCTTGACTCCGGCTTGACTCCGGAGTCGATTTTACACCTTGACTCTTGACTCCGACTTGACTCCGGAGTAAAACTTTGATCTTGACTCCGGAGTCAAGCCGGAGTCGGAGTCAATTTGGAGTCAGTTTGACTCCGACTCCGGAGTCGACTCCTATGCCCTGATTTCAGACCTTAACTCTTGACTCCGTTTAACTCCGAAGTCAAGGAGTCAATTTGAAATCAGTTTGATACCGACTCCAGAGTCGACTCCTATTCCCTGCTAATTTTGCTTCGGATTTTGACTGTCTCAGGCATTCGGAGGGGCCCTCCTCTCGTGAGCTTCGGCTCCAACTCTGAGGTTTTCGATTAAAGTGCCTCCAGCTTTGGTTTTAGAAACTTTGAAAAAGTGCTTGTGAGTGTTGAATTTAAAAACGAGCTGAAGGTGTCATTAAAAATAGGGCTAAATTTTTTCGCTCAAAAAATACTCTTTTTTTCAATTTTTCATATTTGAATTCCATTTTTCAATTTTCTGACTATAATAAGTTATGAATTTTCTAACCGAAAATTGAAATTTTGTCTTTTTTTGGCAGCTGCTGCTTTTTCTCTGCCTCCTTCAATTTCATCATGAACAGGCTGACTTGTGACTAAACTCAAACGTACAATTACCAAATACGAATACGTTCACAGAAAAAACAGAAGTTACGAAAATGAATACATTTTACCCGAAAAATAATAAATTTTATCAAAAAAAAGATAGATTTTATCAAAAAAATTAATAACTTTTACCAAAATAATAAAGTTCAATCAAAAAATAATAAAATGTGTTCAAAAAAAAATAAAATGTATTCAAAAAATAATAACGTGTTTCAATTCACGAAATAGGTAAAATTTGCTCTAAAAAATAATATTTATTATCAGAAAAAATGATAAAATTTGTCAAAAAAAATGAATAAATTTTATTCAAAAAAATGAGGGACACGTTATTATTTTTTTGGATAAATTTTATTTATTTTTTTTTTCAGTGTTTCAATGCTGAAAAAAAACCTACATAAGCTAGCTATCTTCCACCTGAAACATCTTTGGCAAACATTCGTCAATCGTCACCTCTCAATACCAAGCCACCGATCCATATTAAATTTCCATCTGTACCCGCGCGCAAACAGGAATTATACAACGTAGGAACAATATAAGAAGATTAACTCGCTATGATCAAAGTTTGGTCGGTTCATTGATCGTGTGTACTCCACGTTTAGTTACCCATACATATTAATTATACTCGTATATTATAATATTGCACCGCCGAGAACCCGTATAACAGTCGAAATGTCATAAAGGTGGAAGAGAGGAGAGAAAAAAATAGGTTTTTGTTTTAACGTACACAGTTGTACGGATTTTCGTTTCGAAAAAAACGTACTGTACTTTTATAATATAGTCAATGATCGAAGCTAAAAATGATGAGATGGTGGAGAACTGGTCTGGGTTCATCATCTCCTTCTGCACGTACCATACGTAATGCAAACATGGAACAGGTGAAGCTGGCCGGGGTATTACGACACTTTATACTTACGATGTGTATACGAATATGATGCATAGTTGCTACAATTTGTATGAAGGTACGTTCTACGTTTGCAAACGTTCACCTCGTTTAATTTTTCGTCGGTGTACTCGACTCGATTATATAACGAGTAGGCATTCTAAAAAATATCTACGTACGAGTTGTAATTAAAGGCAGAAAATTTATTGAGAAAGTTATCACAAAACGGAGAATAATTGAAATCGCGTCTACCGATTTGGTGTATAAACTCGGCTCGGAGGAATAAACATGATTATATTTTAATATTCCCAGAATGTCTGTAACAATGGGACATTGGACAGTGGACATGTTTCGGACGCTATGTAGAACGTTTGGTTGGTTCTCAATGACCTCATTTCCATAGTAATTCTTTTCATCAACGTTGGTCTCAGTTGCCAATAATGGAGATGCTTGGTTAAATTAAACGACCAACTCTGAAATCGAATCCGATCAGGTGAAAATTACCGAGCGACGTTTCGATTCCAACGTTTTAAGATGCAAATCATTCGTGAAACGAATTAACGCTCGGTTTTTAATTAAACGCTGGTCGATAAAGTGCCACCAATTATCATTGTATGAGATACGGATGTCGATACCAATCTCGAAAATTACCAATTCGACTGCTCAGTGGTCGGCGCTGGCGAGTCCGTTAAAATAACGTACCTTCGGATACCTTTTATTAATTCACCACAACAGCGACGACGGTACCTATGCTCTTGGAATTGTCTGAGAGGATGTGAAGATCCGGTGCTCCGGATATGAACTATGCTCCAGCCACCTGCTACTCTCAGGTCTCGTATTCGGTTTGATACCGCCGCGTACAGACATGCGCCCCTTTTCGTATAATTCAATTCCATCTACAACAAGTGGAAAAGGTCATTCTTTGGTTATTAAGCAATTTTCGTAGGATTTTCTCATGTTTGACTTTGAGGATCCGGTTTACTACGTAATACCGGGATGGTGTTTTTCAATGTACATGTATTTTTGTTATTTTGGTATGTAATTTGGAGTATTTTCTTGGGTTAGGATGTGTAAAGAGATTGTCGTGTCGGGGTGCTAAAAATTCCAAATTTTCTATTATCTCATGTTTATGTATCTATGTAATTTTTTTTAAAGAGATTATTTCCGGGTAAGAGGTGAATTTGGATTTGACCCCGTGAGTCAGGGATGAGCCCCCCCCCAAAAAAAAATCTCAAGTAAAGTACGCTCTCCATTATTTGATCGATTAAAGCACAATTTTCCAAAATTCATAACACCGAATCAAAATCGATGTATTTTTTTCAGAAAACATTTTCAGCAATAGATTTCAACTCAAAATGGCGGATTGCGGAAAATTTTGCTCTATAATTGATAAAGGCCACCAATACAGGTAAACAGCCATTACAGGTGCCGAAGTTCGTATGAATTATTTTTATGTACCTAGCACCTACTTTCCTCCGGCGGTGAAGAATTCTAAAATTTTCGGGGAGGGGGGTCTCAAATCCACTTCCAACTCATTTGGAAGGTCAAAAATATGATATACCAAATTTCATAATTTTTTATTGATTGGATCAAACTTTGATAATTATTTTGCTGGGCAAAGAGGTTATTTTGAAGTTCCAAAAATTCTCCGAAATCCGAGAAATACATTCAGCATCTTGAATTTTGAATTTTTTAATGAAGTGTTTTTTTTGTCTTGACTCGAAATTTTACTTTGATTTGGGATGCCTCCCTTGTTGATTTGTTAATTATGAAAAGGTAGGTTATAGATACCGGGTAGTGGTGATCAAAAATACGTGTTTTTTGGTTTTGATTTTTTTGATCATGTGGCATCCAATTTTGGAGCCAAAAAATTATCATTGAAAAAATTTCAAGTTGGGAAACCCCTACTAAATTTTTTTGAATGAAATGGAGAAAATTTGAATTTAGAATTTTTTGATAATCGAGACTTTGAGATAAGTTATTTGTAAAAATTTGAGATTCTTTATTCGCTCCTTCCAGAGATAGGTGCCATAATTCCGGAAAGAGGAAGAGTTGGGAGTCAATTTTTTTTCGAGTTTTATACTTCAAGTAATATTTTGCTCCGATTAATTTTTCAAAATTTTAATTTTGTTTTATAAATTACTTACTTTTTATTTGAAATATTTTCTGAAAAATTAAAGTTTTTGTTTGAGGTGGGGGGGGGGGGGGTGTGGTTCAAAAGTGATTAGAATTCATTTTGAGTCTTTTTTTTTCTGAAATAATACTTGATAAAATTTGATGATTTTTTTGTAAATTTCAATGATTTTTTTGTCAATTTTAATGATTTTGTGTTAATTTTAATGATTTTTTTTTGTAAATTTTATTGATTTTGCTTTGTAAATTTTAATGATTTTTTTTTGCCAACTTACAAATAGTAGTGATTTATGAAAAAAAAATCACTATCCATACCGAATATTTCACATCTTTTTCTGTGGGTACATTTTCATGTTGTAAAAAAATTACTCACTCCTCCCCCCCCCTCATGTTCTATAAATATTATGTAGGTAAATGTTATACTTGAAAAATAAAAACCTACTCTTTTTTGGTGTAATTTCAGGAGTTTATCAAATTATGGAGCTATTAAGAAAGCCCCCCCCCCCCCCACAAAAAATTCTATGATGAATTGCTTATCAAAGATTGCTCTCACTGCATCCTGGTTTTTGGGCTCTCAAACGCCTTTGGTGGCGTACCTTTGCTAAACAAATTTTTTACAAAATTTTGGACCCTGCTCTTTCCATTTCTGTGTCACACAACATATAATTTTTACCTTTTTTCCGCCTATTTCTAATTTGTATCAAAATGATCGAAAAATTTCTCTTTGTTAGATCTCGAAGTAGTGTATCTAGAATGAAATTTTGAGAAATTTGGTTCATTTCTTCTTAAAGTTTTAGTTATTTGAATTTTTCCAACTGTGAAAAAGGCTTTGATAGGAAAGTTCAATTATAATTTTTGAAAATATCCCAAAAACGTATGACCAATGTGAACGTCCGAGAAGAAAGAGGCTTTAAGGTTCATTTTACCAAAAGTCACTTTTTTTTGGATTTGGAATTCCAAAACTCTAGAAAACCGATTAAAACCTTCTTCATCCCGAGGTTCGGATGCAAAATGAACTTTTAAATCGACATTTTGTGCCAGAACGTTTATTTCAAAAATCTGTTTTCACTCCATTATTCCCATTTTTTTTTTTTCATGAATGGTCAAAATAAAGAGCACGATGAAAAAATTTTAGATCAGATCGTAATCCAATTTTATCAAAACAGATAAAATTTGATCTCAAAAATGTCCCAATCAAATTATATCTAATTTTTTTTAGATATGATTTGATCAAATTAGATGTCATTTGATCACATCATATCAAGCTGGATCTGAACCTTCATAATTTTTTCAGGTATGAATTGATACAATGAGATACGATTTGACGTAATTTAATCAAATTAGATTGGGATAGTTTTGAGATATGATTAGATCTGAAATTTTTTCATCGGGAGAATACTACAAAAAGCACTACTTCCGCGATCATCTGACTTGAAGTCTCAAATTTCATCATTTTCTCAGTTAGTATCCTTTCCATTCAATTCATTCATTTGGCTGAAGGCCACTGATTTTGGATCGAGTCGAAGTTCAGATACTATATTCAAGTATATAATTTGGAATTCTTATTTCTTCCATGAAGTACAAGTGGAAATTTTATGCAAAGTCGCATTTGGTAGCAAAAACATTTTGGTCCCATTAACTTCTAATTATTTTTAATCATCTTTTGCTGCCCTGAAATTGAAAATGGAAACATTTAACCAATGAGATGGAAAATTTTTGACTCAGTTCATAATTCAATCAGAAAATCGTGCTGAAAAATCTCAATTTGGGATTATAGCTATTAGTTTCCTCTGTTTGCCAGTAATTGTGATGTTGATGAAGTTCCTAATAAAGTTCAACGTCCAGTCAATCGTAGCATCACTTTCTCTCCCAAGGCCAAAACCACTTAGGGCCGAATTCATTGATTACCCTACTGTAATCCTTTGAGGAAAAATAAAATCGTCCCTTTTTTTTAAGTGTTTGTATATTTTTATGAAAAACATCTTTCTTCTTTTAAAATATATAAGTTCATCATCCACGAAGGAAATCATACAAAATATTCTCAAAAAAATTATACTTACAGAAGTAGTCATGTGTACCTCTTTTTACACTTAGGTACGTTTGAAATTGACTTCCATATCAGCAAACCAGAGATAAAGCTTCTGGTGTTTTCCACATGCAGTCTTGAAGCGATAAAACTTATGTAGGTATCCTTGCGAAAGTGATTACTTTTATGTGCTCGTCTGCTGATTCACGTCGCTGGTACCTTCGAGAAAAAAAAAGTAGATAAGTGTTTTCCACGAGTTGAAAAATAAATACTATTTTTATCTGAATTTAAGTACAGTTTTCACCAGTTCTGCGTTCTGTGGTTTAAATGATAACTTTCTAAACACGGTTCAAAATTCGTAATTAGAACCAAGTGTTATTAGGGTAAACATTTTACGCTAAAATACTGATAATTTAAAAAGCGAAGACAGCTGAAGTTTGAAAATGATAAAAGTACATGTAGGATATTTCAGAAACGTAGAAAATTTTCGAGATAGCTTCGCTATGGGATATTGCTGAGAATTGGAATGACGCAAATGGGCGATAAGCTCAATTCGTACCCGGTGTAAAATGTAAGAATTATGACCACATCTGATATTTTAAGTAGGATGTTTTGAGCATGGAAATTTAGGTTGTGGTTTTCGAGAAATCTATTGCTTTAATTTTTGGATGGGTTTGGCGCGGTTTTTTTTTTGCGCTGTTAAGTAAGAAAATGAAATCAAGGTGACTTTTGCTTTGGAGATAATAAACTAATGGTGACAGATGTTACAAAATTTTGAAAAATTTACAATATTTTTGTAAGCATACCAGAAAGGCAAATAACAAAAAAAAAATACAAAAATACAAAATAAATCTGCATTGAAATCGGATTTCTTGCACTCCAGAAATTTTTTCTCGGTATTTCAACTTGAATCCATTATATTTTCTCCATTTCTCTCCCTAACCCTTTATAAACCTACAATGAAGGATTAGATGGGGAGAGGTTTTGTAATTTGTACCTACCAAATAAATTAATCCCACCATTCCTAAACTGACTCAACCTCCACAAAATCTCCAAAAAAAAACTAAATGAAGTTTCCTCTGAAAGGAAATGTTGATGACATGGATATGTTTTTTCCACTCATCCTGACTTCTGATATTAAGTCAATTTTCAGCTTCTGACTTTCTGACATAAAGCTAATTTCGAAAATCCATATAAAAATTTATAAGTTTTTGTTTAAAATTTTTGAATGATCCCCCCCCCCCTCACCAAAGAGGAAAAAACATATCCATATTAAAAAAATTTCAACTTGGAAATTTCTCAGAATTATTTTTTTCAATAATATTAAAAATTTTTTTTCAAAATTTCTTTCAACTAAAACACTCAGATTTTTTTCAATTTCATACTTATTTTTCAATTCAATATTTTCTTCGTATTCAAAACTTTTTAAAAATTTTGAAGTACCTATGAGTAAATACCTACCTAAATTTAAATTCTAAACAGCTGCTTTTTTGATTTTGCGTGAAAATAATTTCAGAGTTGGAAAAAATAATTAGGAGTTTGAAAAAAAAAACCAATGAAATTTAAAGTAAAAAAATTGTAGAAAAAATTTCAGAATTGGACAAAAATTTCAAAAAAATTCAAAAATTGAGAAAAATACTATTACGAGAAAAAATTCCGAAGAAGTAGGTATAAATATGAAAAAATATGAGAAAATTTTAGACTGAAAAAATTGTTAATGTTGAAAATACTTGAAAAAAATCTAGAGAATGAACCAAAAAATTGAGGTTGAAATTTTAAATATGGTAAAAGGAAAAAATTTCCAGTCAAAAATTCAGAGTGTGAAGGAATTTTTGAGAGAAAACGGGAATCAACTCGTATATACATTCCGGGAAAATGGGAGGCAACTTGCCCATTTTTTCACTTGAATATTTTGTTTAGAATGGGGGAGGAAGCGTCAAAAAAATTTATAGAATTTTTTCCCATCAAAGGACATCATTTATATTAGAGGAGGGTTAAGTTGAAAAACGGAGCTCAAGTCAAATTCGCCCCTTATACATATTCGACCAGATCCTTTGAACTGAATTAGTCAACTTTTTTCCAAAACGCAAATTTAGAAAAAATGTCATTTCGAGGTAACGTAAGGTTATAGTCTATGATTATAAAATTTTCTTGCAATTATATTCTTAACAAACAAATTTCCATGTGTATAAATGTGGACAAAACTAGTATTAACGTATATTCTTGAAAAACAATCGTTAACTCAAAACTGAATTTTCATTGAACTATGAGCTGCTGAACATGAATCAGTTGAAAATTTTTTTGTACAACAATTTCGTGAATAAAGAAAGTGAAATATTCAATTTTGAGCCTTGTGCTGTTCTAATTTGAACTTGAAATTACAAAAATCACAAAAAAGAGATGATATGAAATGGCATTTTGGGATATAATATGCAAAAAAAAATTCGGCCAAAAATGACCATTTTGATGAGTAAAAAACGCTATGAAAAGATGGGTTTTCGCATTTTTCAAGGTCTTCCATCACCTAAAAAATTTCTGAAAGAAATATCACGCTGTAAATAGGACTAGGTACATATTTTTTTTTTTTTCAGAATTGCTTCACTGATGCAACATCATGTAAAAAACTCGATTTTGAAGTTTTAAAATGCGATTTTCGGCTTAAAAAAATCACCAAAATTTTTTTTTCAAACCACCCATCAATACCCCTCATTATTGTGTACAACTCGCGTAAATTTGAAAAAATGTTGATGAAAACTCGCAGAGATAGAAATTTTTAATGAAAAGGCTGAAAAAAGTAACGTTTTGCCCCCATAACTCGGTCCAGGGGAGGGCTAGTGGGCCAGAATTTTTATCACGTTGTTTCCAGACCCTAAGAACCAAATTCCGCCGGTTAGTTTCGAATTTCAGCTCGGTATGGTGGCAGATTCGCCTTATCTTAACTATACCGGCACCCTTTACTAGAAAATCATTGAAATTGTTTGAAAAAATCAGCAAAAATCAGCTGAAAATCAAAGAATTTTGCTGGTTTTTTCTGTGCTGCAATTCTGACTATTAGGGATTTTTTATTGACTCAAAATGAAAGTGAGTTGAATTCTCTCCTCGTTATCAAATTATATGTCTCAGGAGCAATGTTGATGTAAATTTTTTTTCCATCATAAAATACTTGAAAATTTTCCACCAAAACTTATGCGGAACAATTTCCACTCGAGCCTTAATTTTACGATGAATTTTGATTTACAATACGAATATGTACCTAAAATAACAACCTATGTCTGTTGAATAATAAAACAAATGCAGTAGCTGGTTGTAACTCCACCGCCATCCTTCCTACTCGAGCAAATTCATGGCCCAGACAGACTTACCCAACTGGTTTATCTCATCCTAAAAAACGATCATTATTCATTTTGAAAGTCATTATCAACCATTTAGAAAAATACAGTAAAATAATAAAACCGAGTTTCGTAATACACGAAACACTCGCACACTTGTGCTATTCAAATCTTTCCCTCGGCGTTGTGAGATTGGGCGTGATTTAGCGTGGGCGTAAACATAATTCTGGTCCATCCAACCAGCATCTTCAACTTTGGTTTATACATTTGTTACAGTCACGTAGGCGAAAGTCATGAAACAGGGGGATATAAACTTTTACATAACATGGAGATTGAATCATGTTGGATGAGTCGGAATATAAAATGAAGTCTTAGTTATTTAGTAGAAAATTGTTTTAAAATGCCCAATACGTCCTCGGTGGGTAATAATGATCGGAGTTTTATTTCAAGATGAGCCATAACAATAGCTGAGTGTCTGAAAAACATTACGTAATATTAATTAAGAAAATATATAGGTGCTGTTGCTTCGGATGAGACGTAGCGAAGGGTCAAGTTTATCCAAGTGCACGCAGTATAAGGCTGTTGACCAGCATCTTGGCGAGTCTTACTCACTGTCGGATAATAGGAAAATCTTGTTAGCCAGCGGAAGTTTCATTGCCCATTGTGTTGGTCGATGAATCTAACTTGATTTTTACGTATTTCTGGTTCGGCTTCTTAGCGCGGCGAGTCGCCGATAAAAACCAACCTTAAAAGCAAATCACGTTAAGAACACGAATTATTTCGCATTGTTCGTCACCTTTGTGTTTAGTCAGGGAAGAACAACTTACGGTCGGTAATACATTAATAAAAAAAAATTTTAAAATGTTTCTCATGCTCGATGCGAGAGACGACCGCCGTAGGAAGCTATGTGGTTTTTAAATTTGATAAATTTATTATTGACATGACTAAATGTAATATAAGCTTTGAAAAATTTTTCAAGGTCTGGAGAAAATCTAGCTTGGTTAACCTTGACATTGCTCGTTTCCGCGAGAGCAATCGACAATTGATGCGGATTCCGGATTGAGGCGAGATGGTGAAAAGAAATAGCAATGAGATATTCGCGTTCGTACGTAAATTCAAAGTTGTGTAAATTTATCGTTATGGAAATTTTTTGAGTATTCTGGGTCTAAATGGTCGTTTATTTACGTACATGGGCTGGATGACGTAAATAAAATAGATTAAGGTGGAAAAAAAATAACAAAATAATTTATGTACGTAAGGAGTTTAGATGATGTAACATATTTCATTAGGAATTTTATTTCACGGTTATCAATTTTTTTGCTTTTTAAAATTTTTTGCGATGTGCAAATTTATTTACTTCGTTCGTGTTGCAATGCAATGGTGGAAATTTAAATGCTGTTGGAAATTAGAATTTTTTGGTGTGTGAAAAATTCCAAATCGTGGTTTGTTTTCGCCGTCGTTATTGAGAGTATGCAATTTTATTAACGTTTGCTATTTTTTTGTTTATTGCCTTCAATATTCTGGGTAGATAATTTAAGTAGCATCGATGTATTCGGTTAATCGGTTCTGAAAGCATTGGGAATTTTTACTTTTCGATGGTTTTTTGAAGGCTCCAAAATTTTAGAAATTCGCTTCAATGCCTGAAATTTTGAAAAATGAATTTTTTTATGATATATTTTCAAATTATTTTTGTTTAGGCTAAAAAATTTGCTTCGAGTTGGAGTCGTTAAGTTGAAAATTTTCATAGTTGGCAAAAAGTTTTAAAAATTCAGAGCTGGAAAAATTTATTAAAAATCAAATAAAAAGTATGCAAAGTAAGTGGATGAAAAAATTAGGCACGTAAGAAAAAAAAATTGTGTGTAGCAAAATTTTGAGGAAAAAAGTAAACCGAAACGGAGGAAATCATTGTGAATAAAATGACTAAATGAGACTGAAAACTTTGAAAAGAACATTTGGGATGGTAAAATTAAAAAAAAAAACTAAAATCGAAAAAATGGTCATTGATTCGTAGTTTGAGAAATGATTAAGTAGGTATGGCTTGAGTATTTGAAATGTTCAATGTAAGAAATTGACATAACAATTTTTTTGTTTCAAGAAGAAGTCATGATAAAAAGTGGGAACCAATTGCTAAAATCATTTTTATAAAGAAGATTTTAATTTTTTTTCAATTTTTCAAAATTTTTTGATCGTACGTGGTCAATTGGTCAATTAGATTTTAGGGTTCGGTCTGGAAGGCTAGAAAAATACTTAGTCGAGGAGGATCAAATTTTAGGCATACCCTTTTATTACCACCCATATAAAATTTCTACAAAAAGAGCAAAAATTACTTATGGTTTCGTAGATAATTTCATTTTTTTTCTATTTTTATATCTAGAATTTATATTTTTTTCTTTTGAATTTGCAAATTTTAATTTTATTCTTCGATGAATTAAATTTTTTGTTTGGCCATTTTTTCAGTTTATTTTTCCTCAAATGTTTTATTCAAATTTTTTTTTTAGTATCATTTTGTTCATACCAAAACCTTTTTTCTGGGTTTAGTTCTTTTCACAAAATTTTGCTACACCTGCGCTCAATTTTTTTTTCAAATTTTAATTTTTTCTTTCCCTTACTTTTTTCACATTTTTTTCCTTTCATTTTTAATACATTTTTTCAACGCTGAATTTTTTAGAGATTTTTGTCAAATCTGAAACTTTTTAACTTAGGGAGAAAAGTATCCAAACTCAAAGAAAAATTTTGAGCCAAAACGAATTATAAAAATAAATTGAAAATAAGTACCTACATCATTAAATAATCTAATTTCTGAAATTTCTGGTACTGAAATGCATTTCTCGAATTTTAGGGAATTTTTGAAATTTCAAGATAATCTGCAAAACATGAAAATTTGATTTAATCAACGAAAATAGCTGAAAATTGAAAATACCTAATTTTTGACATCCTAAATTGACTGGAAATGATTTCCAGATATTTTGGTGCCTCCGGGAAAATTTAGACTTTTCTAGCACCGGAGAAAAGTTCATAAAAATGTGGATAATTTGAAATTATTGGTGCCGAAGTCCCTATGGATCATTTTTATGAACTTTTCTGCAGTATGCTCTAGAAAAATATAAAATTTCCGGGAAGCTTTGAAATATCTGGAAATTGATT
This sequence comes from Pseudococcus jackbeardsleyi, assembly GCA_038380155.1. Lineage (NCBI taxonomy): Eukaryota > Metazoa > Arthropoda > Insecta > Hemiptera > Pseudococcidae > Pseudococcus > Pseudococcus jackbeardsleyi. Next base: position 39,987,268 of record CM076242.1, read on the forward strand.
TTTAATTGATTGGTAAAGGTTTTTTACTTTTTTCCATTTTTTTGATTCTTTTTTCTGTTCTGGTTTAAACATACAGACGTAAAAAAAAAACGAGAAAATAATTCAAAGCTAGAAAAATTGAAAAAATTCAATTCGAATCATAAATTTGAACAAATTCAGGCTGAAAAATTTCAAACCTGACAAGAATTTGGAATTCTAAGATTTTTAGAAAAATGAAATTTGAAAAAAATTGGAGTCTGAATCATGTTGAAAAAAAGAAACGAAACTAGAAAACCAAAAATAATTTATTCATCCCCCTCCCACCCCAAAATCAAGAAAAAATTGTGATTAATTTTGGAACGTATCCCTTTCATCCACTTCTCTCTTCGAAAAAAAAAACATGTTTAGCTACCAAGTTAGCTATCTTAAAAAATCAGAAAAAAATTAATATTTTCAGAAAAAAAAAAACAATTTTACTTTGAGAATGAAGCTAAAAGCAAAAAAAAAGTTGAATTGAGGAAATATCTAATTATGCACTGAAGGAAATGAAAGTCAAAAAAATCAATGAGGATTAATTTTCAGGGGGAAGAAGATTCAGAGAAGTTTGAGAAAAAACAATCTGAATCTAGAAAATAAATCTGATCACAAGGAACTCGAAAGAAATGAGAAATCCTGAAATTGAAAAAATATGAAGATTGTAAGAAATAGGAAAAGATGTTGAATTGTTGATGTTAGAAAAAGATCAAAAAAATATTTCATTTGCATTCCCTATTTTTTCTAGATTTTCCGCCTTCAAAAATGTCAGTTAGATAACTCAAATAGCATCCGCGTATTTCATTAATTGGTTCGAGAGTAACCAGGAATTTTAATTTTGCGAGATCTCAAAAAAAATCGTAATACTTAATTTGTATTGCGTCGTAAAATTGTTTACGATGCCCCCGATTCAATTGATTGGAAATTCCGCTCGAATTTGGTAAATAAATTTAATCATCGGTTACAGCCAATTGCAAATTCGATGAATTCATTTGTATTCTGCCATCGAACTGGTACAAAGATTCAATAAATTTGGTTAATTCGTACCAAAGGTTTAAATTTATCTTGCAGAATCTAACTCGAAAAGATTTTGTTCATGTGATTTCATTCTTGTGTGGAAAATAAAATTGCTGATTGAGAGCACATATCGGCGAGATCCGTAGGTCAATTTCATTATCTTTATTTTGTGTAAATGCTTCGAACTGAAGTAAACATTTGGATTTGCACTGATTTGATGGCGTGAAATTGCCATTTATCATAATTTCGTAATAATTTTTATTTACTAATGTTTTCTGCGCAAAAGAAATTGGTACACGAAGGACCTGGGTCACGATCCGTTTACCGTGAATTATCGGTAATTTCATTCGATTTGCGTAATAAGAGATGTTGAAAATGGATAGATTTTGGACCATGGTCTGGTACAACGAAGTGTACTGTTGAGAAATGGTGGTGATTTTTTGACCCTTTAGAGATATCGTAGTGGATCATGGACTCGTGGTTCGAGAAATGATACTGGCGGGTGTTTGAAGTTTTCAGTGTATAAGATTGGCTAGATTTTGTTGGTGTAAAGGGTCATCAGTCACATTATACTCATTTTCTGATGTTTTGGAATTTCTGGGAGTTCTAAAGTAATTTGTGAGTGACCCATGTAGAAAAATTTGTCAGCAACTTTTTGAAAAATAAATAAATAAATAATAGAATTTGGACAATCAGTCATAAAAACGTACGGACCGGATATGCAACTGTAGGAATATCATATGCACGTATTCTCAGTCCAATGCAGCAGGAAAAAATAAAATTAAACTCGAGATTGGACAGAAGGTAAACATTGGTGACGTGGTGACTTTCAGCGAAACATTACTTTTGCTGCCAAGGCTTGCATTACTTACCTACGATTTCGTTTTTTATAAGTTTTTATGTATGTAATGTTTTTTTTTGTTTTATGATGATTATAAATAGTGTTTAATGAAATTGAGAGCAGACGAGTTCAATAAAGTGGATTTCGATTTCGATCGTACATTCCAGGTACATGATTATTATAATTTTGCCATTCTCAATATTAAATTGTTTGGTGTTGTTGAATTAGTATCCTGAATAAAACACAATCAAAAAATTAAAATGGATACTTTTAAATTATTCTATTTGGAAAATTCAGTGGTGTAATTTTAATACAGATTTTGAATTTCATAAAAAAAATAAAAGATGCCATAAAGAAGTGAAATATTTTACACCATAACTGTAAATCTATCCAACCATAGCTCTCACAGTATTTCTTGTTGAGGTAGCAGTAAAAAATTCTGACGAGAGTATAATAATTTAATTCTGAGACTCTGAGAGCATTTTGGAAAGTTTCCCCTCTCTACACCGGCATTACTGTCCCAATGAATTTGATGAAAAATTGCTAATATGATATCAAAAGCATAATTTTTTATCCAAAAAGTTGAAACATCATTTTTCATTGAATTAAATGGCGATTTTTTCCTCGATTTTGGTGTTATTATTTGAATAAAATTTCCTTGAATTTAATTCAAATGATTTTATTAGGGAAGAAAATTTTCTTCCTGAAAGTGAACTTTTTCAAAATTAGAGGAGAAGGGTTATAGATTGCTCTCGGCTTTGCTCTGCGTAGCCTCAAATTTTCTTGTTTTTTGAAGTATTCAATTTCGAGATTGATTGAAATTTTTCTATAATTACAATACAGTTTCGTAGATTATGAATTTTTGGCAAATTCGAAAAAAAAATCAAAGAACTGATCTAAAAAAAGATATCAAGAGAGAATATAATATTTTTGCTATAATTTTTTGGGGGGATTTATTGAAAGAAAAACGAAATAAAAACTTATTGGCATCATTTCCGGTACTCTCTCATTTATACATCGGTGAAAATTATCGAAAATCACTGGAAAACAGTCAGAATTGTAGCATAGTGATAAATCAGCAAAAAAAAATCATTGAAAGAAACGATGAAAAAAACTGCTGGAAAATCAGTGAAAATTCACTGAAAAGTTGGTAAAAGATGCGAATTTGGTGCGAAATCAGTAAAATATTTTGAAAAATCAGTGAAAATCTACTAAAAATCTATGAATTTTAGTGTTTTGATTTTTTTTTTCAGTAGTTTTTTACTGATTTGGAAAGAGAGAGAATAAAAAATGAAGAACTTGAGGTTTGGCCGGTAAAAATCCAAACATGACGTGTATTTGTGACCGTGCTGTAAAGAAGGGACCTTGTGTAAAAAAAATCGATGTTTTTATTTTCATGTTTGGTCCAGATTTGGTGTCATTTGGATCAAAAACGTGAAAAATGAGGCATCGATTTTTTTTTTACACTAGGTCCTTTCTTTACGGCGGGGTCATATTTAGATTTTAGACTTGTTTTCTAAAATTTAGAATGATGACAGGATTTGAAAGAAGATACCTGTGTACCTAAATGATGTTCGAGTGAAGAGAGGATGCATTTTGCCTTTCATAAGCTTTCTCTGACCTTTTTAGACCTTTTCGATTGGAAATTTTCTGTTTTCATCAAATTTATCAAATTTTAATTTCCATCACCTTGAAATTAGGTCTTTTTTTAAAAAAAGGTAAATCCTAATAATGCATTTAAAAAATAAAAGGTTACCTATATTTTTTTTTAACAATCCTGTTCTAATCAGGATTTGGCCAAGTATCAATTCACTTTTATGTGCTTTCTGTTTTTGCAAAACTAATCGTTCCCTAAATTTTCTGCGGGCTTCAAAATGTTTCGGAACCACTTTTAATCGATTTGGGTGATCAAAAACATTTATTGAGTCGTCTGTGTTTTAGAAAATTTTTTCCAATTTTTATTCAGAGAATTGTTCAAATTTTGAAATATTGGATGTAAAATTTTTGAAAAATGTTCTCCAAGTTTCTTTAAATATTTTAGAAAATTAATTGCGTTTGCAAAATCTTCCTTTTATTGGAAAAATTTGTCCAAATTTTATAAAAGTATAGGCCTGAATACGATTTTTTGAAAACTTACTCGATCCAACTTCTAGAAAATTATCTATTTTTAAAAAATTTGATGATTTTTTTTGTTCAATTTTCAAATAAAAATTGTCTGAAATTCCTTAAAAAATTTTCAGTTTGACCAATAATTATCAATTTTTTATGGATTTGATCACATTTTGATTTTTGAAGTAGGTATTTTTCATTCAATGGAAAAAAAACGTTCAAGTTTTGAAAGAACTATAAACTCAATCAAGCATAACTCAAGTGCACACAGAAATTAATAATTAAAAAAAAATTCTAAGAATTCAAGAAAAAGTAGAAGAAATGATTAATTTCAAATTATTGATTTTTCAGTGATCTTTATTCAGCCGAAATTATCGATTTTTTCTGATAAATTGGAAATTAATTGAAAATAAGTGATTTTTGACTAAAAAATTATCAATTTTGAAAATAAAATGACTAAAATTCTACCAGAGTGCAGCCAGGGTGAAATTAAAAAAAATATACTGCTTGAAGATCGAAAAAAGTTTTTTTCCACATTTTTGTGATGAAAAATCTCCTCTCCGAGCCTGGGGAGGGGGGGGTGTGAATCCTCCTAAGTGAGCTTATGCAACCAAGTATAGAAAATTTTTCAATTTTTTCAAGTCGTCTGAATCTGCTAATTTATGAAAACCCCTTCCTTCTTGCTCTTTGTGTTTTTAAAAGTAGGTAGGTGCAATATTCTGTGGGATAAGTAATTAAAATCTGATTTTTTTTAAAAGCAAAATCGAAGGATCGAGGATCAAAACTTGGCCAAAGTGTGATTGAATGGCTCTTAAGAAAATACAAAAATTCAGCTTGAAAGTTATTCCTAATTTTACATCAATCCTCCTTCCCTTCTTGCTGCCTTCACCTCTAAAAATATTTTTCAATTTTAATTTTTTGGAGTACTAATTTTTAAAAAAGTAAATAGATGCATCAATTTCAATTGATTTTACGAAAATGTTTCCTCTGATTACGATTAGATACCTAGCTCGTTATTTTGCGATTTGTATTTTGATCTTTTATTTTTATTTTCAACGAGATGATTTCACCCGTATGAATACAATGTAAACACGTTTTATTTAAAAAATACGAACACAAACAATCGTCAAGATAACACTGACAGATCATATGTTAAGTTTCAAATTCATTCAATCGTTTAATTGGGATTACAAAGCCAGGTTATCTACTTAGGATTTTGATTCCACCAAAATTTCACCTATTTGTAGAAAGGGTCCTTCTCGCCACAAAATTCTATATTCTTATTTGATTACATAATATTGGAAATAATTATTTACTCAAAAATCTATGAAAAAATCCATTACGTAATTACCTACGTAGATCCACGCTCATTATTTTATTATTGTATTTTATTCGTTATCATAGGGTTAGCACATTCACCATTCTCGTTATAATTTTTAGACGCAAGACAGGACCATTATTTACTTGAAATATATCAAGAAAAAGTAATTCTTATCAAACGATGATAACCAAGTTCGAGAATTGTTTACGTTCCGTTGTTATAATATGAATTCGTGTGAACGGAAGAAATTAAATGAGAAAAATTATGCTTTTGTCGTGAAGTAGTTGCCATCGTTGGAGGAAAAATGCGGTTCGTTATCATCAAAGTGTTTCGGTACGTATTTTTACGAAATTTATTATTTACAAGTACGTGTGCGAGGATTCGATCAGGGCTTAGGAGAGTTTTCGTATATGTGACAATTTTCTATTTTCGTAATTATAATTGGCAGAGATGTGAAATTCGTCGAGATACGGAGTCTCGGAGTTTATTTTTAATTGAAATCGATTACGAGATGAGACGAGTAAATCATCTGATTCGATACGACGTGCCAATGTTACGTAATTTTTTATACGTGTGTTGTATTTCTGCGTTAGTGAGTGATAAAAGAGTAAGATTTTGAACTGCTCATCGAGTAGGATTATTTTTTGGATAAAATTTCGAATATCTGGATAATTTGAATATTATTTTCGTCTTGAAATTTTGAAAAAAGGTTCTTGAACTGTTATCTTTTCTGATTGAAAAGTGGCTCGTCTCGTGTCCCTCTCATGATATCCATCCAAATTAATTTCAAAGAGATACGCCTCGAATACCTGTACTTTAGTTGATTATATTCATTAATCAGGTACTCGAAGTGATCAGAATGATGTAAAATTGAACCAATGTGCGAAAGTTTGGGTAAAACCTTTTCGAAATAAAGAAAAACGCTTCATAAAATTTTTTATTAACCAAATGATGTAATTTTTAATAATATTCGTATTTTGTGGTCGATGGACATAGACGTGGAGGTGATTGCGAGGTAATTGTGAATATCCGTTTAGAACTCGTTAATTGCCGTACGATATGGAAATTTTACGTATTCAAACAAGAGTCTTCTTTCTGTTTATCGTATCGTTTAAAATATTAACGGTAAATTAAATCTGCCTAAGAGGCTAAAAATCACAATGTACAGAGCTACAGACGTATAAAGTTTTTCATTTAGATATCTAGACTTTGAGTTGATGATAGACGAATATTTCGAGACGGTTTTCGAGTCCTTCACCTGTACAAAAAATTAGAGAAAAAAATTCCACTGATTTTATCTTTTATTGGGAGTATTTACTTTGAAATTATTTAAAAGCGATAAAACGATTGTGAAAAAGTTATAAAGAAATTAATTGCACGAGGACAGTATTCGGGACAGTATTCGATATTACGTCACGCGTTTTACATGATTCTAGTCGTGTACCTCTATCCATAATGAGTAATTGTATTACACAGAAGATCATTTGCAATCAGAGTGATACCAATATTACCATCGTATGGGACAAAGATAATGTAACAGGTTTCAAGTTGATTCATGACAATTTAAGACTCATGTACATATGTATTTTATTTAGCGAGAGTTTGATATGTAATAAGTTTGAGTAGATATTATGAACGTTTGTAGATGTACATTAAAATTAGCAAATGATCGATGAAAAGTAAAATCTTATGAAATTATTCGTATCGATGAGAGTTTGAGAATTCTTCGTGATAGATAATTATTTTATAGCTCGAGCCAAAGGTTACGATTGGTTGCGGATCGTTGAGAAAATTTCGAAGTAAGAAATTGTACATAGCCTTCGAGATGAAATTATTTTCTCATAGTTTTGATTTTGAGATATGTTGGATGGAAGAATTCCTACGGAGGTAATTGACATTTTTGGGTGATGGGGGAGGAGGGAGGGAAAAAGTGAGGTCGTAAGGTCAAAATTGGCTAGAATTTTTATTACCTATACAGTTACGCAAGATGTTTTTGAAATTCTAAGCATATTTTTGAGATATGATTGGAAGATTTGAGATGGAAAATTTTTTAATCAGAGGTCTGAAGTTATTTTATCGGTTGGAAAAAAGAGCCTTTTTCTTAATGAGGGTCGAAAATGGCCCTTGACCCAGAATTGGTCAAAATTGACTCAAAATGTTAAACTTATGATCTAAAAACGTCAAAAATTTCAACACAAGATACCTATCTCTAAAAAGGGTGGGTAAAAAATTTTCAAGTTTTCACAGAAAATACATCTTGTTAGTTATGAATGAGAATTTTTAAAAAATTTTCGGTTTCCAATTTTTTTGTATTGAAATTTAAAAAAAAAATTGTTAAATTTTGGGAGTGTCATGGCTGTAAATTTTTTTATTAGTTCTGTCAAGTGATCATGCATCACATATATTTTTTTGGACTTTAAAATTGTGTGCAACGCTGGTCAAAAAAATCGAAATTCAAAAAAAAACTGATTTTTTTACCACTTTATCGTAGTAACAAGCATGGTATCCCCACTCAAAGTAAAAATTTGAGTCCAAATAGTAATAAATTGAAGGAATATCATAAAAAATTTCATATCCAAAATTCAAGTGCTGAAGTGCATTTCTCGATTTTTTGCGAATTTTTGAAATTTTAAAATTTGAGAAATGTGCTTCAGCACTGGAAATTTTTTGAAACTATCGAAGGAGCTAGAAATAAAAAATTCATCAACTTTTTTAAAAATATCGCTGCTGTCTTCAAATTTTAACCTAATTTTTCAACTGGGGGCCTAAGAGGCAGATGCCTCTTTCGCATACTATTAAATCCGCCAGTGGACTCAAATCTTTTTCATTTTGGGAAAACGACCAAAAATCATCATTTTTTGGTATGATAGACCCGTCGTTTCCAGTCGTTTCTTAGAAAAACGGCAGTTTGCAAAATTTTCCAACGCACTGGAATTACAGCTACGACTCAAATTTTTTTATTCTGGATGATAGACCCGTCGTTTCCTGCCGTTCCTTGGAAAAACGACAGTTTGAAATTTTTTCAACACCCTGAAATTACAGCTAAGACTCGAATCTTTTTTATTCTGGATGATAGACCCGTCGTTTTCTTTTGTTTCTTAGAAAAACGACAGTTCGAAAATAGAGCCTACTTCCCAAATCGAAAAAAGGGCCAATTTCTCACATTTTTTTGATGAGAAAAAAAAATGAATCACATCATTGTGTGGTGGATCTTTTTTTGTTATAAACAGGTGTAAGGTACTGAGATATCTGAAATAGTTGATAAAATAGTGGAACTAAAATGCTAAAAATTTAAACAGTTCTAGGGTCCATTCGCCCATTTCCTCCGAGGGCCCAAAAGGCAATGGCCTCTTTTACTTACTATTAAATCTGCCACTGGCAATTTTGACATTTGAGTAAGAAAGCGAGTTGTTTTGTATCAAACGTTTTTCTTCTATTTAAAAAAATAATAAATATTTCGCTGTAATTATCGAGATACAGCAGGGTTACTGAAAAATCATTATTAAAATCAGTTGATAGGTAATCAGTCAACTTCAAATTAAAAATTTGAAAGGGGGGAGGTACATGCGTCAAAATAAGGATTCATGATCGAGAAAAATTCACACACAGTAAAAAAAAACAAATAGGTACATAACGTACCTATTTGGTAATGATAACACCGGTCGACACGATTTTTGTTTCTGGGTCCTCATTGTAAAATTTGGGTCAGTTTTATGTAACTAACGAACGAAAAAATATTTTTTTCGACCAAAGTTTGCTTTAGGGGGGGGGGGGCCAAAAAACTGATTTTTCGAGGGCAATAAGCCTGAGAATTACAAAAAAAATTGAAAAAAATTTTTTTGGACTAATATTGTAGAAAATTTTACGGCGAATCCAATGCCGCAAACCGCAGACCTCCATCTCTTTTAGAAAAAAAGTTACAGCTCATTCTTTCCAAAATTTTGTGAAAAAATCGTAATTTTTGTGGTATTTTTCGCAAAAAAGTGAAATTTGAGAGAAAAGAAAGGGCTTTAAGGCCATAATGACCATTATGAGATTTGTAGATAATTTCACGGCAAATCGAATGCCGCAAACCGCAGACCCCCATCTCTTTTAGAAAAAAAAGTTACAGCTCATTCTTTCCAAAATTATGTGAAAAAATCGCATTTCATTTTTTCATGAGAAAAGCACAAAAGTGTGATTTTTTTCACATAATTTTGGAAAGATTGAGCTGTAACTTTTTTTCTAAAAGAGATGGAGGTCTGCGGTTTGCGGCATTGGATTCGCCGTAAAATTTTCTACAATATTAGTCTAAAAAAATTTTTTTTCAATTTTTTTTTGTAATTCTCAGGCTTATTGCCCTCGAAAAATCAGTTTTTTGGCCCCCCCCCCACCCCCCAGAGCAAACTTTGGAACCCAGGATTCCGCAAGATGATGTATTTTGATGTCTAGAAACAGAATTTTGGCATGAAAACCCAGGAACAGAACTTTTTTTTTTTGTCGACCTGTGTAATTTATTTAAAAAATTTTTGATTTCTATAAATTGTCTGCAGTGCTTTTTTTTACATAAATTTTTCAATATCAAATCAATTTTTTGAAATCGAAGACTCTGAAAGTTCTGAAAATGTGGCCATGAAAAAGAAAACATGAGGTGAATTTATAAACTGCAAATCTTGTTCCCACATGTGGTTCTTTTTTTACCGAAGTATTCCTATTTATAATGTTTGGTTACTTGAAGATATTTTTCAATTTTCGCACGAATGTTTTAGGGAATCCCATGTCTCCCCCCCTCCCCCCCAAAAAAATACATAAGTAATTTCTAGAAAAATCGAAAATGCTTACGAATTTCTTACCATTTTTTTGTGATATTGTAGTAAATTTAAATACGGGAGAGAGAAAGAGGTACAATATCAATCACATGAAAAAAAAAAATTAAAATCCACCAAAAAATGATTTTTTAGTCGAGGTCGCAATTTGCCACGAATATTGGTCTTAATCAGCTACCATGGTACCTATTCGTTTAAAATGAAAGATAGCAATTTATCACTCTCTTCCCTCCTCCTATTTCTGGTTTGCTCCAAGTCCATGCCACGTCATTTGTGTACTATTAAAAATCATCTGAAACTTTAAACCCATTTCTACACAATTTCTTGGCGCGAGATAAATTGCAATGCAATGATCTTCAGCCTCTGAGAAAAAATCTTCCATTGACGAATTACGTACTTTTTTCATACACGAGTGTTTTATTTGTATTTGAAAATACATGAAATTCTTTCGAAGACAAATTTCCTCGAATGATCTCGTAAATTTTAATGTATTTATTTCTAGACATACGTTTACGTATGATTTGTGTACCAGCAGTACAATTTTACGTAACATAAGTCGAGAATTGCGAATCATAACAAACGCCCGACCCGCAATGACGTCACGTTCATTAAAATATGTGCGAAAGTTCATCTGTGCATAATAGGAAAATCTCGTCGACGTCGATAAGAGCATACACGCCTTTCAAAAATGTATGTTTGTATTTTTTTCCGAGAATTGTGAAGATTCACGAATCATTTAGAACGTTTAGGACGAGCGAAAAAAAATGTAAGGGAGCAAAGGTAACTGATGATAAATTCTTGTCGAGATATGAGAACGCGTACAAAATTCCATTTTGTAGTCTTTCAACCATAATATCGCGTTTAGGAAGTTGTTAATAAGTCCGATTCCGAGACGAGTGAGATTCACGCGTAGTATATCGAATCAGGAAATTGCGCAAAACCTAAATGTTTGTAATCTAGATTTTTATGAGTTGTTGGAACAATTTGGGTATTGATCAGATATACCTATTTGAAAATATACAGTGTGACTCGAAAACAGTGCGAGATCTAAATTGATTTGACTGGGAAGATGTGGCAAGATGGAACTAATGATGTGAGGTTTCATGTTGAGGTTTTTGAATGGCGATTAAAAAAACGCCAGATTTTAGGAACCGGTTTCATGAAAAAATTATTTTGTGACTTCTTCGCTAAATAAATACCTACAGATATCAGATATTTTCAGGTCCCATTCTGAGGATTTAGCAATTGGGAAAACAGGTTTCGTAGAAAATTAAGGTGCAATTTTTTAAATTTACAAAGCTACAGGTTTTGACAGATTGAATTGAAGGTATCTTATGAGATGTGAATTTTTTGAAACCGGTTTCGCAGTTTTTGAACTGGTTGTCGATAGAAGTAGGTAGGATAAAATGTAGAAAAAAATAACCGAGGACTAAAAAATTCATTTTTTGCCCCATAACATTTTTTTTTGTTTTCGAAAATGGCAATTTTAAGAAAGATCTTTTTTTGTAAAATTACGAGTATTTGATCATTTTGGGTGAAGAAGAATGACACTCATTTTCAGAAATTTAAGAGCCTCATTTTCTAAAAATATGAATTCCATTTTTAGTTTGTTTGAATTTTGTTTATTTTTTTGATATTCAAATTCGAACATACAATTTCAAGTCATGATTTTTCAACTTCTGGAGATTTTTGCCATTTTGAGTCATTTCAAAAGATGAACAAAAGAGGATCCAAAATTGAGAATTTTTCCACTCTATATCGAGCGAGTTGTAAAATTGTAAATTTTTTAACCTTTGAGGTAGTTTTTGATGTTTTTCTTTTTAAAAAAATCAAAAAAAGGACGTAAAGAAATAAAATTTGAGACTTGACTTGAAATTTAGAACTGAGTTTCAAGGAGATGGTTATTCTTGTGGCCACGGATGGAAGGAAAGGAGATGAGGTGAAATAAAAATCAAAAATTTTGGTATTATTTATTGAGGCATCAAAATTTATGGTTTTTGACTATTCGAGTTCATTTTTAAAGCCATGACCCTAGAAATTCATAGATTCAAAATTTTAGAAAATTATTGTCGAGCATCTTTACCTGGTTTTTACCTATGAAATTTACTTATGGGATTTTTAACCATTACTATGAATTTCCCCTCCCTCGCCCCCTATTTGTAAACAATCCAACTATTTAATGATCAGAATTTTAAAAAAATGTATGTTTCAGAGATCTTGACAATTAATTTTTTTAAATTTTGAATGGAGCACCACCGCTTGACATTTTTTCAGTTATTTCGTGAAATTGCAGCTAAAAGAGAACTCTGGTGACCAAAAAAATAAAGAGTTAGATGAATCTGGTTTTCAAGGGCCCTACTGCAGAACTCGATTTCAGAAGTGAAAAAACATTCAAACGAATTTTAATAAATTTTAATTTTTCCAAAATTTTAAACCAAATCCTTTCGCCTTATCAGAATACTGTGTTGGTTTTTCTAACAAAAAAAACAAACTATAATAATGGAAAAGTCGGTAAAAAATTTAAATAGAATTGATACTTTGTCAAAAAACACACATGTTGATGTATCATTTTTAAAGTTTCAAAAAACTATAAATTTGGATCTCACGACCTTTTCCCATAATCTTGATTTTGGGGTAGATGATTAAAAAGATCATAATTTAGTTCCATATTTTAAGAGGTCGTGAGTCAACAATAGTTTTTTTTTTTGTTTTGTGACGGTAAAATTTTTTCAACGCATCATAAATATAGATTTTGAGTTAAATAGATAATATTTTTTTAGCATTTTGGGAGGGGGGGAGGAGGAGGAGGGAGGAATTGAAATTGAACAAAAATATCGCCATAGAAAATATTGAGTGAAAGCAAAAATGTTTTTTATTTTTGAACAATATTTTGATTCGAGGTATCCTATTATGGGTTTGAGAAATCCAAAAATTTGAAATAAAAAGACATGAATTTTTTTGGATGACTTCTAATGTACAAAAAAAAGTACGAATTTTGACTAAAAATTGAAGAAAGACCATGAATTTTTTCGTTTGATTTCTTTGGTATTTATTCTCTGTGATACCTTAAATTTTTGAAGAAATTATTAGGTACCTAAATTTCAGTCTTGGAAGTTTTTTTATTTTTAAAAAAAAAGTTTATATTTTGTTGCTTTGTGAGAGCTCAATAGATTTTTATTTTCATAAAAATAATCGAAAACTTTCGAATTTTATGTATTGTTTTTTTTAAGTTTGCCAAACTTTCTCATCCCTTCATTGATTCTCTCTTCAGATTTTAGTGGGGGAGCATCCTGGAAAATTGTACGGGCTTACTTGCAATTTATTGATTTAAATCACTTGGTTTGAAAGGAGGAAAAAATCACAATAAATTTTGAAAAAAATAATTGAAAATTTTCAGTCTTTAAAATTTGGGTTATTTTTGTAAATCAGCAGACAGACATAAATCCTGTCATTACTTTGGATCTGCATACCTTTTTCCATTTGAAAAAGGAAAAAAACTGTGGTGTAAAAAATTGATTGGTTTTCAGTTTTCTACAGTTTGAATTGTTTCCCTATTTTTTTCCTTAATAAACCAGTTTATAATTCATCTCGTTTGAATCACACTAATTTTCGATGTTCATTTTGTAAAAAAAAAAATTAATCAAAATACTCAACGAAACCGGTTTTAAAAATCTTTATTCGTGATTATTTTTCTATCTTTTTTTAAAGTTATTGGCAACCAGTTTATATTCATCTCGTTTGAATTAGAAATAAATTGTTGATGTTCATTTTGTGAAGAAAAATCAGTCAAAATTTCTATAATGAAACCTGTTTTTCAAATTCAAAATTTGTGAAAATTGTTTTTTTTTTTAAAGTTATCAACAACCAGTTCTAAACTACTAAAATCTCGTTTAAATCAAAATTCCTTTTATGAAGAAAATTTTTAATGAAACCGATTTTTTAAAATTATTGTAATCCATGAACATTCTGAACATTATGGCTTGAAAATTTCAACATTGCTTCAAATAAAAATACCTCATTTTAGAAAAATTCTCATACCAATTTTATATTGTAATTCATTTTTCGCCGATTCCTTCAACTCAAAAATATATTCCGACCATTTGCTATTTTTGAGTCACCCTGTAGAATAGATACATTGTAAAGGCGACCTTATTTCCTGCTTAATTAAATTTAAATATCTTGTTTACGATCTGAGGTGAACTCGTCGGATGGTCGGGGGCGGAGATGAGGAAATCGTTGGAAAATTTTCAACAACTTGCGTAAGTAAATTGCGAAATTTTGTTTTCAAATCGAATGAATTGGTGGTTTGGTACCTATCTATTTTACACGTGATTTTTTACAGAAAACGTAGATATTTGAGCTGATACTAATTTCCTTATCGTATCGTTAAATTTCCTGCTGATAAAAATCTAATTTACTCGAATACTTAGTTTCATCTTGTAAATTGTAAATGTTGATGAGTTGGCGTGAGTTAAATTTTTCAAATATATTTCGTTGTATTTGAAAGTTTAATTTGGTGCGAATTTGCAGAGTGGTCAACTGTATCAGCAGTTTTATTTTGTGAAAAATTAACATGGAATTAACGTAAGAGAAAATGATTTTTTATTTTCCATGTAAAAAAATTAATTATTGGTGTAGGTGCTTCAGTCTGCTTATCTCAGATTATCGCTAAAATATACTAAAAAAATATACAAATACGAGAAAAAAATGAACACGTGGAAAAAAATCCAAAAAATCAGCACTCCGATCATCTGAAAATAGGGGAAAAATTTTCAAAATACTATTTTTCCTCAAAAAAAAAAAAACACCCTCGGATTATAAATCTACATACCTATGTCCAAAATAAAAAATAAAAATTAAAAATGCAACCGGTTTAAAATAAACTCAAATACGTCATAAAATTGCACATTGTTCGGAGCAATATTTACGTCATAAGACGTTCATCTTCGGAAAAATTCTTTCAGAAAATTTTACAAGCTACGTACAAATCGAGATTGAAAAAAAATTAATCAAACTTGGGCGGGTTGGATGTTTTGGTTCGTAATTTGTATTTATCTCGCTAGTAGCGCATACGTAACGTCTACTCAGAAGTTGAAACGACGAATGGTGGCAATGAATAACACGTTATGACTTATTTTAAGGTCATGCGACTTAAGTCATAATTACTTCGAACTTTTGTTCGATATAAAATATTGATAAATGACGTACGCATCTGCTCAGATACTAATAAATTAATTTTTTTAATTTTTATTTACTTTGGATCCGAAGTTATTTTACAATAGATAAAGCGACCACTTTGTATATAAATCTGCACTCGTATCGAGCCAACGTATCATTTTACATTTCGTACTCGAAGCTTTTTTCGCGTCCAGTTCTCATCATTTCCGGTGTAATGAAAAATTGTTTTAAAACTTTTACCGAAGTTTTCGATGATAATAAAATACTCTGCCCTATAATATTCTTACCTATATTTTCTCAACAAATAACTATATTTTCGCTGTGAATTTTTTTTCAATAATTTTTTCCAAAATGCCCGAATATACCATAATAGATAGCGGTTTCCAATTCGCGTAAGTATTGATTTTTTTTCAAAATAAATCTTGCTTTTGATGTCAGGAAACGAAATTTGATTTTTTAATCGGGTTTTATGATTAATATTTTGCGACGTTTTAATTAAATTTCCGCGTGGATTTTGTAATGTAAAATTATAAATTTCATTAATGCAGATTTAGAAGTTTTGGATTTTTTATTAATTTTTTTTGTGATATGGAAAATTTAGGCTGATTAATTAGAAAATTAATTTAATTTTATTTGAATGAATTTTTCATGATTTTTTTTTGAGAATTTCGTCTGGTTATATTTTCTGCTTAATGGGAACCTTTTTTTTGGTTCTAATTTAACTCGGTGTAAATTCAGGCATATTAATCAAAATTATTGTGATTGAAAGAAGCGTATTCACGATTAATTTATTTTGAAAAAAAAATCATTTTCAGATATGTCCATGTTTTGAACATTTGTTTTCAAAAATTTATAGTTTTTTGGCTAGATTTTTTACGAATTTATTGAATTGAAGGAATTTCATTAAAATTGTTCATTTTGAGTACCTTATATATTTTACAGAGTAAAATAAATTGGTCGTTGCAGCAGATTACTCATTTTTTTCTTTCTTTTTTTGAAGAAAAAATTTTTAAATCTCGATGTTTTCCCAATTTTTTTCTCGTTTTTGAAAAAAAAAATTGAAAAATTCTCTCATTTTTTTCACGAATTTTTTCAATTTTAACAATAAGTTCACATTGTAGAGCGCGGGAAAGGGCAAAATTGAAGATTTCTTGAACAAATCCCTCAATAAATATTAAAATCGATACTATTCCAAATCAACTAAATGTAATTATATTTTAAAAATCAATAAACCGGGTTCAATTTGTGGACAATGTTCTGAAATTTGTGGATCAAGGCAGAAAATATTTTTTCCAAATTTTCTAAATCAGATTACCTACAAGTATTCCAAATTATTTTCACTTCAAAAAAATCATCATTTTTAAAAAATTTTTGAGTATGGCTTGATTTTTTGTGTTGTAATAGTTTTTTGGGGGGAGTGGGTCAATTTACCCCTTTAACTGATCCAAATATTGATTTTTTTGGCATAATTTTTTTCAACTTTAACAAAATTAAAATAAAATTACGATCAAAGTGGTTTTTTTTATCCAATTATTTAATTATTACCCTTGAGTATTTCGATTGTTCGTTTTTTCCCCATAACCAAGATTTGAAACGTCCCGAATTTCGTATTTTATTAAATCAAAGAGGTAAATTGAAGAGACGAAAAAATAACTTTATGAACCGCAACATATTCTAAGAAAGTAATGTTGAATTAAAAAAATCATCGATTCCTGCTACAAATTTTCAATTTTTGCGTATTAAATTGAAAAATTTTGAGTAAAATGAACTTTTTAAAATTTTTGTGGCTAAAAATTACGATTTTTCTCCATCAGAGTGTTCATTTTCTGAAAAGTCGGAAAATCGTAAAATTCAGAGAATTTCATTAAATAGGAAAAATTTTGAAATTTTCACTCCAAAGTCGGAGATTTTTTAAAATTATAGTCACGAAATGACGTTAAAAAATACAAAAATTATTGAATTACATTATTGCGAAAAATACTTTCTCAATCTTTGAAAATTCAATTTTTCAAATGTATCTCTCATCACCTTTTTTAAAAAATGAAGGATTTCCTTTTGTCCTGAATAAAGAAATGAAAGTAGAGAATAATTATTGAAAGTAGTGGTTTGAAAAGGGGCTTAGAATCAAACCATCTCAGAAATTGGTTTAAAAAAATCATGGTCGAACTTTTCTGCACAATTGGGTAGCTATGTTTTTAAAAACTTTTCAAAATTGAAAATACAAAGATTTTTTTCAATTTCTGATTTTTTTATAAATTAAAAATATCTGAGACGGAAATTTTTTTGTGATATTTGCCACGTGGCAAAATCCTTCCTTTCCCAGAAGTAAATTTGAAAAAACTATGCGAAAAGGAATTTTCAGAATTAAAATAGGTTTTTCTGTCCATTCTTCACCTCCTTTCTCCCCGTGTAATTTTTATAAAATTTCAGAGAAAATGGGACAAAATTCGTGTGAAAATCGTGTCAAAATCCTGCTTTTGAATTTTAATAAGCACATGTTGATGAAGAGTTTGAAAAACTTGAAAATTTTTTTCTGAAGAAATAGATGCATAATAATTTCTTTAAACAAGAAATGAAGATCTCCTCCCCTCCGCTCCCCCAAAAAATCGTCTTTCCTAAAATTTTCTGAGCCAAACCTATTTTTTTGAACCAAATATGTAAATTTTTCACGGTTCTCCTCTTCCTCCCCCTCTTCCGTTCAATGCATAGGGGCGCACTCAAGGGAGGAGAGCTCAAGCCCCCTCCTTAGGCTTGAAAAAAGTTTTTTTCACGAGAAATTGAAAAAAGTGCATTCTTTGCTCTTTGAATACTTGATATTTTTTCAAAAAAATATCACCCTTGCTTCGCTCAAGTAGAATTTTTGTCCTTTCAATTTAAAAATTGATGATTTTTCACTAATCTTTCGGTCGAAAATGACTGATTCCTCAATTAATTCCCGATTTGCCAGAAAAAAACAATTATTTTTGACAAGAAAAATTATCAATTTGAAATTTAACCCGTTTCTCAAATTTTCATCCTCTTACTTTATTAATTCCTGATGGTTGCGTCCATTTCAATGCTGTCTTACTTTCTCAATTACTCTTTTAATTTTTTATTCCCATTTAAATGGTTGAAATTAACATTTTAAGTTCGCTTTCAAAAACAATTGGAAGTATTTTTTACTTTCAGCAGTTATTTTTATGATATGTAATAATCCAGTATTGAGAGAATAAGTCGTCTAGTGGTCTACAATGATATTTAATCCCCCCTTCCCTTCTTTTCTCATCAGATCTTTCAAACAATAATTAAGATTAATTTGTCAGAAATGTTTTCTCAAAATACGAGCTTCATGATTTCTCAATACAAAATAACTTGTTTCTTTGTATCAGCGTGATTCACTGGTATAAAAATTGCAATGATTCCGAGAGTGATTACGAAACGATTCTCGGATTAGCAGTCAGATCTTTGATCATAGATCCAATTATTATTTCATTTTTTTGCATCAGAATCCACTAAAAACAAAACATATTTTTAGTTCTTCTTCACCCCCCCCCCCCATCTTCTTTGAACCTCAGCAGAAAAATTTCATAGAATGATTTATCGCTCTTCAGGGCTCTTGATCAATTTCCTAATAATAATTCTTGATAAATGATAAAAATTCTTGATACATGATAAGATTCGATTTGTGAAAAAAAAAATCAAGCTATATTTCTCTATTATTTTCTCAAAAATGACTCAATTATGAGGTAAAATTGTACTTTAATTCTCTTTTTTCTTCGGAAATTTCATCTGTAAAGAATTATACCCGATGATGCAACTTTTTTCTATATTTTCATTAAATTGAAATTAATCGAGATATCGAAATTAAACATGTAGATAAAAACTATGATGAAATCGATTAATTTTTTGTCCAATCACGTTCGTACATATTAAATTAATGAATGAAATTTCAATCTTAATCGAGTATAAATGCGAAGATAAGCGAAAAATATTAAATACCTATACTTAAAAGTTTATAGAATACTATTAAAAAAATTAAATTTTATTCGAGCTCGAGATTATAAAATTTTCCAGATTCCAATATCATGAGTTAGGTGTATTTTATCATCGATTAAAATCTATTCGAAACTTGCGTAATTTAGGCTGTAAATTAGCCTACAAAGTAATCGCGATTAGAATAAAAAAAATGAAATTTCGAATTGGATTTTTTATATGGGTCAAATTATGAAATGACTTTGTGATAAATATGGGTCATCTTGAAATCACGATCGCGAAAAAATTGATTAAGGATAATCAGTTTAAATTCGAGTATAAATGAGAAAGGACTACTCCTAATTCGAAATTTTGCAACGATTTATCGTTGAATTTGTCAAAATGGAATTGATATCGTATTTATTTTTCGGATTTTTAATTTCACTTGTTTCGTATTCTGAAGGAGACGAGTAAGGGATATGGAATATTTTTAGAATTGGAATAATTTACGATTGATTTGAGAATACGATTGTGATAATGGATTTTTGTTTTTTTTTTTTTGTAGACAAGTTTGTCAATTCTCGAAGGGTAGTAATTTCTCAACTATTGGTATTACCACTCCGTCCAAAGAAATCCATACCTCGATTAAATTCGCCAATGGAAACCTGAACGCTTTTCCTAAAACGGTAAGAATTGATGTGGAATTTTTATCAATTTTTGGACGATTTTGAATTCAAATTGGATTTTTATCGCAGGTCAGGGATTACATCGAAGAGAAGATCAAGCTTTGTCAACCTGATTTCGTCCATGTCTGTAATGGATCTGAGCAAGAAGCACGTTACCTTACTAAACTTATGGAAGATCAGAAAGTACTGATTCCTCTGCCAAAATATAAGAATTGGTGAGTCGAGTGGGATTATTTTTTTAATCGAATGACGATATCGTGCCATTTAATTGATATAATTTATAAGTACCTGCGAATTGCGACGTAAAGGCGAGTGAATGAGTGTGACATTACGTCAAATCATTAGCCTTGCGATTAATCATTTGAACGGTACATTAATCGTTAATCACGTTTTTAATCGATGTCGAAGCCGATTCTGTAGTTTATCGATATGTTCAATTTTACCAATGGGAATTTCTATGATTTAGAAATGTAGGTGTTAGGTTAGGTACAGATAAATTTTGAATTTTGATTTTTTTTTTTTTTGGTGAAATGATTCAATGTGAGAAATTTTGTTTACGTCTCGTATGGTTTTTTTTGGATTGAATTATACGAATTACGTAATTCGTAACAAATTCGAATTCACTGATTATGTACTTATCATCGGTGTAAAGATATAATTATTAATTTTTCTTTTATCACACCTCTCTCTTTTTTTTCTGACACGAATTTTTTTTCTCACTAATTGAGTGTGGAAATTTTGAACTTATTCATTATACTTACGTGGGTAGGTATAAAATAAGACCTTGTAGAGTACGTTTTCAAACGTAAATAAGTATACAGCGAGATTGTCCGTACTCTGTTCTGTTTGGATATGGAAGACAAAGAAAATCGTTGCGAAATTGGGAAATTTATTGCGTTTGAAAGTGGGGGATGATTTTTTTCAACAGGAAAAGGAAAATGCCTACGGTGGCATTTCTATAGAGATGGCGAATGTTGCCTTGGCAACGGTTACGTGTTAAAATGTACCTTCGCCAAAAACATTTCGACTTGTTCGATAGATTGGATGAAATATTTGTAGGTGAGGTGGTTTTTTTTAGTCGAATTTTCCAAGTTGGGGATTGTGGATTGCGATAGAAAATGGTATTGGAGTTTGAGAAAAAGTAGGTCACGGTTTCCATGAAAAGGAATGTTTTGAATTTAGGAATGGTTTGGAGATTTTAGATGTGTTTTTATGAAATTTATCAAATTGCAGAAAAATTAGGGTGAAAATTTATTTGATGTTATGGGAATGTCATATTTTAACCGAAAAAAAATATGAAGGTAATTAAAATTTTGAAAAAAAATTGAGAATTCTAGTTTTAAAATATCAATGCTGAGATTTCTTTTTAAAGATTAAAGTGACATGATTTGAAATTTCACTGAGAATAAATCAAATAAAAATTGACGAAAAAATTTCGAAAATTTTTGAAAAAATTCCCACAAATTTTATATTTTGACATTTGAAAAAAAAATACAATAAATTGGGGTAAAAATGATGGAATCGAGTATCTCAAAATTTTACACTTCCATTAAAATTCAATTGAACGAAAATAATTTAAAAAATTTTTGAACTTAGTTAATCAATTTTTTTTTGAAAATTTTCATCAAAATTCTCTCTTTTTTAGAAAACATTCACATTGGGATCAAAATGTCAAATTTTATATTTTTTTGGTAGAAAACAGGTTAATAATCCCCCTTCTCCCGCATTTCAGGTAGAAAAAGAACCTTATCAGGTCTTTTGAAAATGATTAGAAAGTGAACTTTAAAATTTCTCGATCGATGTTTCAGAAATATCATTTGATGAGACAATCATAACATAAGAGATGGGAGGGAGGGAGAAGAAATAAAATGAAAAGTTAATTGAGTCTCATAATGTTCACTGAATTTTCTGATTACAAAATTAATCGATAATCCGTAATCTCTATTACATGATTAAAAATTAAAAATTTTAAAGATAATTTTCGAAATATCTTTTCTTAAAATCTTCATCTCGTTTTAGGGATTGTCAGTTTGTCAGCAAATTTTCAAAATATCACTGTCTTCCCTTTTTTTTTTTTTTTTTTTTTTGGAAAACACATGAAAAACTGTTTCGAAATGACAGAAAATTATTCAAGCATCTGAAAAATTTCTAAATATAACAGAAAATATTCTGTTTTTAAAATAGGTACTTTTAGGATAAAAATTGAAAAATGGTTCCAAAAATTTTTCTAAATGTGAAAAAAATCTTGAAATTGAAAAAAAATTTTAAAATGGCGTTATTGTACCAAAAGATTCGTTTAAAAATTGAGATGAAACGGATCGTAATTGGCATTATTGACTGTAAGAGCGAGCGGGTGGAAGAAGCGAGGCGAGGGAGGCTGAATAGTCGGAAATTTTCAACCCAAATGCAACACCTAGGTATTTTTCTGTATTTTCCCCATTTTTTCATAATTTACTTTTCAAAAAATTATGGATTGTATATTTTTCTTCGCATGCAATATTGTAATTTTTTTTATGACAGGGGTCAGAAAAGAGGAAAATTCGCAGCCTCTGTTTGTTCCAATTCTGGTGATAAAATATGGAGCTCTATTGAAAAAATCCCATTTTCCTATAATCATTCAAATCTGAAAAAATTTTATTTTAATGATCTAAAGTGTACTCAGGTATAGGAAACAGGAAAGCTAAAAAATATAAATTCTCGACCCAAAGGTTGACAAGAAATTTTTCTTTAGTTGTTCTTAATTACATATTTACCTGTGTTTTAATTCACCCATTGTTCCTCATTACGAAAATATTTTATTATTCTTTCAGTCTGTTTATTCAATAATTTTACGATTATTTGGAAAATTTTTATGATGTTTCATTTACTTACCTATCTGTTCATAAAACATTTTGAATTGTTTTGTACAAAAATTAAAATTTCAGATTTTTTCTTTTTTAAAAATTTTGTTTTTCTTCGATCTGAGTTGAAAATTGATCTTTTTCTTGTACCTAAAATTTTTCTATTTGAAGAATTTATGACATTTTTGGGTCAAAATGGAATAAAATTTTCAAAAAAACTGAGATCACTTTGGTAATTTTTTGTTTTGAAGTCAATTTTTTGACTGAAATAGCCTCTTTTTTCACCGTCTTTGCCTACACCTTCGCAATATTTAGAACATTTTTTTCTTTTTCTCACCAATTTTCCGATTTTGAATTTATTGTAGATTTAAAAATTATTTCGACTGACCGAATTTCATCATTTTCAGCTATCTCGCTCGTACCAATCCGGCTGATGTGGCTCGTGTGGAATCGAAGACCTTCTTGGTCAGCAAAACCAAAGCGGAATCTGTACCCTCGCCGAAAGATGGAGTCGTACCTCAATTAGGTAACTGGATGAGTCCTGATGATATGGAAAAAGCTGTTCAAGAACGTTTCCCCGGTTGTATGAAAGGTAGGTACCTACATTTGGAAAAATTCGTCGTCAGTTTTCGTTTCATTTATGGATTTTATTAATAATTTAAATTTTATTTTTTCTTAGGTCGAACTATGTACGTGATTCCGTTCAGTATGGGTCCGATTAATTCACCAATTGCCAAAGTCGGCGTCGAAATGACCGATTCTCCATATGTAGTGTTATCAATGAAAACGATGACTAGAATGGGCGATGCGGTCGTACAAAAGATGAAAGGACAAGAAGAAAAGGTTGTTAGAGCTTTACATTCTGCTGGAACTCCTGCTAATGGTGTTCAGCAACTTCCTCATTGGCCCTGTGATCCAGAACGTGTAGTTGTATTTAATAAGTGAGTGTTTTCGAGAGAAAAAAAATTGATTGTGAATATAAAAATATGTAAGTTTGAATATCTATTTTTTTTTTTTTTTTTTTTTTTTTTTTTTAGAGCCGATACTTTGGAAATTATTAGCTACGGAAGTAACTACGGCGGTAACTCTTTACTCGGAAAGAAATGCATGGCTCTCAGGATAGGATCTCATATCGCATGGAAAGAAGGATGGTTAGCCGAACACATGCTCGTGAGTTTCAAATTCCATCATAATTTGGTGTATCTTTTCGATTGGATCTAACGAAGCAATTTTTTTGACAGATTCTGGGAATTACGAATCCGGAAGGAAAAAAACGATACATCGCAGCTGCTTTCCCAAGTGCTTGCGGTAAGACGAATTTAGCCATGATGAACCCCACGTTACCCGGATACAAGGTGACCTGCGTTGGAGATGACATCGCATGGATGAAATTCAACGATAAAGGCGAACTCAGAGCCATCAACCCTGAAAATGGATTCTTCGGAGTAGCTCCTGGTGAGGATGGCTTGAACCGAAATCAAAAAAAAAAAAATGGTGAATTTTATTTGTAAAAATGTGATCTTTACAGGTACAAGCAATAAAACCAATCCTAATGCAATGAAAACGATTATGAGTGATACAATTTTCACTAATGTTGCGATGACCAGCGATGGAGGTATTTATTGGGAAGGTTTAGAAAAAGATACTCCCGATGATTTAAAAATTACCGATTGGCATGGAAAAGATTGGACCAAAGGATCCAAGACTCCTTCATCTCATCCTAATTCAAGGTAATATTTGCGTGAAAAATTTTCTGCAGAGAAATATTAAAATTTCTGGATATTAATTGGCGTTGATTTTGATCTAGATTTTGTGCTCCTTGTAAAAATTGCCCAATTATGGATCCAGCTTGGGAAGATCCCGAAGGTGTACCCATTGATGCAATTCTGTTCGGTGGCAGACGCCCAGAAGGTATTCCTTTGGTATACGAATCCCTCAATTGGAACCATGGAGTCTATATGGGTGCTTCGATGAGATCTGAAGCTACTGCTGCTGCTGAACATAAGGTATGGGTGAATTTGAACTAAATTAACACGTATTTGGTTCGATTTTTTAATTTTGATGGGAATTTTTCAGGGTAAAGTGATTATGCATGATCCTTTCGCGATGAGACCATTCTTTGGGTACAACTTTGGCTACTACTTACGTCACTGGCTCGATATTGGTAAAAAATCAAACGCCAAGCTTCCTAAAATTTACCACGTCAATTGGTTCAAAAAAGATAAAGAGGTAAATTTTATTTTTCTCGTTATTTTTATTTTAAAAAATTATCATAACAGTCTAATTGGTCAATTTTTTCTGAAAAAAATAGGGTAACTTCTTATGGCCTGGATATGGTGAAAACTCCAGAGTCTTAGATTGGATCTTCCGTCGTCTCGAAGGTGAAAAATCTATCGATGAAACAACCCCCATCGGTATCGTACCCGCCCCACAGGCTCTAAACTTAACCGGACTCTCGCAAAATATCGATTACAAACAGTTATTCGATATCGATTACGATTTCTGGAAGAAAGAAGTAAGCAGCTTGATTATTTCCTCTCAAGAAATCTATTTTTTTGACCTTTCGATTTATTTATGTGGAATTTTTTTTTGCAGTGTGACGACGTAATGAAATATTTAGAAGATCAAACCCAAAATGACCTTCCTGCCGAGATTAAGCAAGAAATCGAAGGCATTAAAACCAGACTCGAGCAACGTAAAAATTAAAAATTAAGCTTCATTCGGATCGTAACACTTGAGATAGGTTTACTCATCACGAAACTCATCTGTTCTGTAAATATCTTCCTCGTTCATTTTTTTTTTTCAAACTTTTGTGTAATTATTCGTTTTTTTATTATTTCTGTTTTATTTATTTGCATCATCGATTCATTTTACAGATGTTCATTTTTTTTTAAAACATGAGAATACAATTTTTATTTCCTGCGAATTTGATTTATTTTTTGGGTATGTTTCGTATTATTGTTTTTGATTTGTTGGAGTGAAACTAGGGTAAAAGTGAAGTACCATTTTGAACGGTTCTGTTACCGCCTTGATTGTCATGCTTAGACAATTCTATTGACACGGTATGCTCGTAAGGTTGAATGTAATTTTAAAATAAGGACGCGCCTTGGCATTTCTGTTGAGCTTGAGATGGATAATGTTACCATGGCGACGGTACATGTTTAAAATTTATGAACAGCGCAGGGTGTAATTTTCTGGGTTTGCGAAAACTATCTATAAAATGGTTTAAATTATGTAAAAACCCACTTATGGTATCTGTAGGTATCTTGTTGTACTATTTTATACTAGATAATCGTAAGTACGATGGCGAAGTATTATTTGAAAACATCATTAGAAGATTGTTATTTAAAATATAATTTTTAAAAAAACTGTAAAGGATTTTTAAAAATAGAGAAATTTAACAACAGAAAATAATGGAATTAATTCAATCTCGTAATTGGCTTAAGCAGCGACATTCGTTATAATTATGTGCATTCGTTACATAACGCGAATATTTGTAAAACTAAGCACTTGGGTAGTTTAAAATTTTTAAATATTGAACGAGTCGAATTGCGCCATAAATTTTAAGCTTGTGTTTAAATTCAATGATTAATATGCGGTATAAATATAATTATTGCGAGGAAGTTGACTCATTTTGTTGGAAAATGGAAAGGTCGACTTGACCTAAGTTAATAAGGTAGGTATACCATAAAGAAGAACTTTCAAGAATCAAGTTATAGTAGGTACCCCCTACGTTTTTCAAGTTCACTTTTAATATTATTTCTTCTGAGAAATAGTTATTAACCTACGAAAATTTTATATTGTGGGTAGTAGTATTGAAATTGTGTACTGTGCAAATACAAGTACAAATGCTGAAGAAATAGGATTTTATAGGTAGGCATCTATCTTACCTATTTATATTTATGTACCTATGTATTTCGCAATTTTTTCAATGTTTATGATTAAATTTTCAAATTTTCAATTTTAAATAAATTAATAAAAAAAATTATACTCAACTAATCGTAAAAATTTAATTATTATATTTGATACCTATTTGGATTTTGATAAGTTTTCTTTTATTTAAATTATTTATTTACCTATTATGGCCAATCGCTGTCGATCGTTTTCCATCTTTTTTTTCCAAAGCTGAATTGGAGAAGACAGATTTTAAAGAGAAGTTCTGTTTGGAAATATAACTCAATCAATATTTAATGCTAATTTTAATAATTTTTTATAATTTCTGAAAAAAAATAACGAATACGTATGATCAAATTAATTTCTCCATTTTAGTATTTTAATTAATTCTCAAAAAAATTGTTTTTTACTCAAAAAATTTTTACCTACAAATTTTGCTGAGGGTATGGACCAGTCTTGTTGGTTCATAATGGACCGGAACATGGAACGGAACATGAACCGCTAAAAACCACTACGTCGTGGTACATTATTGTTTGGTCCTAAACGAAAAGAAATGCAGTGGATGGTACGAAACCGGACCAAATAAAACGGTCCATAGCTGTGGTACGAAACCGAACCGAAATAAATAACGTTTCGTTCCGTTCCAGACCATTTTTCCTTTTTTTTTGGACTTGTCTCCCCGTGAACATCGTAATTAAAGAAAATGTTATTCTTCTTTTTTCTTTATTATTTTTTTGGTATTCGATTTCAAATTTCATTAGATGAATTTTCATACTTTATTAAAAACTCAGACGTTTTGTTACATTTCATTTAATTTCATTTGGTATTTACGTTAAAATTTGATTTTTATTTTCGACAAAATTCTTTTCAATCTCTGTGTTTCTTAGCAATAGCAATTAGCAAAAAATTTTGTAATAAAAAAAATGGAAAACACTGAAACAAAAGAAAAAAATATTTAAAAATTTGGACCGGAACTGGAACTGGTACGAAACCGGAACAAAACCGGAACTCTGGACCGAAACCAGAACCGGAACAAAATTATTTCGTTCCAATTTTGGAACGGAACGGTACATTTTGGGTTTTCTTTGGTACATTTACCTGTGGTTCGGAACAAAATCATTTTGTACCGACAAGACTGAGTATGGACAATAAAAACTGGCGTAATTTTTATAAATGTACCCAGTTACCTACTTCTTTGCTTTCCTGTAGAAGAATAAGCTGTGAAAAATATCTTTGAAGTTTACAAAAATTTCTGGAGTAATTTACCCTGAGCAGCCCAGCAGAGGACTTTCTGAAAAATTGTATGTTTCCCAGTCTCATCTTAAGGAGAGAGTAGTTAAGACGACCTCAAAATATCTAAAAAAAAAAAATTTCACATTTTAGATTTTAGGTAGTACCATCCGTGAGACCGGGCACTAACTGTAAGAAAAAATATAATAAGGTAACATACCAGTTTTGGATCACTTTTTCTTAAATTCATGCCCTGACGTTATTTATGAACCAATTTTGGTGATTTTTTTTTTAAATAAACGTTGACCTCTCTTCTACAAACTAGCGCGGTTGAATTTCGAAAAAAAACGATTTCAAGCAGGCTTGAAGGGACCCAGAAAAATACGCCTTTTTAGGGGGTTCTACCAATTACGGATCATCAAATAAAATTTAAGTTATGCAATTTTTTTTCACTCTGACTGTATTTTTAACATTACAAAGATGACCTTCAAAGATTTTCATCAAAAAATTGTTAAAAAACCGAAGTTGAAAAACTACCAATTGTGGATCGATCCGTAATTGGTAGGAAAATTTTTGATCCGCAATTGAAAATTGAAAATTTTTCTACCAATTATGGATCAAACCAATTACGGATCACTTTCACTTTGGAATTTCACTGCGCAGATTTAATAATGTTAATCACCTAATATATAAAAACACGACGAAAATCTCGGAACAGACAATTTTGGTGAAGAAATCCAACTTTTTTGGTGCCAATTTACGTTTTCTTCGATGCTTGGCAAATGACACTCAAAATTCGCAAAACGGGTTGATCACGCGAAAAATGTGTCAATAGTACTTCCCTGAACATGAAATAATCAGCAACCGCATCAAAAACTAAATATAAATAACATTACTTACACTTTTTAACAATCGCCATTGCAAAAAATACAAAATTTCAACTAAAAATGTGACTCACTTTTTTCAAATGAATCTACAAGCGGTTTGATAACACGAAAAATGCGAAGTTTACATATTTTCTGAAAGGTAAGACTTCAGACTACACAATTATGTTGGTATCAATCCTTGGTGACCATTTCGGAACGACGTAGAGCGCCTCAAAAAAATGATCCGTAATTGGTAGCCTGATCCAAAACTGGTATGTTACCTTACTCAAATTTCTACAGTTTTCTGAACCATCGTCTTTGAAATTGAATACCTCTTTCTATCTAAGCAAAAGGATTGAGAAATTGTAAATTGCAAGTTTGAAGATTTCTTGTTTTCTACCAACCAAAAAAAATTCTCTTTTCCCCTCAAAAATCAAACTCAATCTAGAATTTTTTGAAAATTTTCATCAAAATTTATTTTCATAGTGATTGATAGTTTTTTTAAAAAAATCTGCATGAGAAATCTTTAAACTACCTAATTCAAAATTTACAGTAAACAGAAGAATTCTTCATTTAAACTAAACCCAGTTTTGTTAGTAGGTAGGTAGGTAGATGGTAGGTAGGTACCTAGCTATACTTACATAGACACCTACATACTTATCGTTTTTTAAAATTATTTTTGGACATCCTATATAATTTGATTTATTTTCAGAATTTTTACAGAATTACGTAAAAAGATGGTCAAACTTTTCAAAAATGAAAAAACTTTGAAAGCATTGACTTTGTGAAGCAGTCGATTCACTTTTTTCATCAGAAGGGAATTCAATGTGATAATGAATCTAAACATTTACCTATTTTAAAAAATTCGCACAAAAATGTTTTTATTTGTATTTTTTGTTAGTATGTTTTATATTTGTTATGTGCTGTTTTTCATCAGTTTCTATTGTCTATTATTTTTAATCCTTTCATTTATTGTGAATGGTTTATTTAGTTAAACTAGATCATTTTAGTACTTACCAAATAGCAAGCAACTTGAACTGATTATCGATCATAATTATGTCAGATCATCAAATCAATTAAATGGCATTATTGATCTATCTTCCGGCTGATTATTAATGTCAACATTAAATTTTAATAACTTTGAAACACGATTCGTCACTTTTCATTTTCATTTCCTTCAAAAAAAAAAGTTAGGTAATAAAAGAATCAATATTTTTCTTAATTTTTTTCCCCAAGGGCTTCAACGCTTCAAATTATCCTATGGAAGAGACATAGCCACAAAAATCGAGAGGAATGTCATTATTATTTTTTTCTTTTTGAAAAGATTCAATTTTTCATCAATCAATTTTTTTTTTAATAGGCGTGAAAGCTGGTACTGGTAGGTAGGTACACTTAGGTAGGTACCTAGGAAGCGATTAGAGCAAAACCTCCTATATACAAGGCCTGAGTGCTGGATTAATGACGTAATCAACGTGGTTAATTTTTGACGATTCTGATTGGTTAACCATAGGTTTTCACTAAATTCACACTCCGTACAGTTTTGTTTACATGATGGAAACACAAACAAAAACGTACAGAATCGGTGTGAATTGAGCGAAAATTACCACATACCACGGAAAACTTAACCACATCGATGACGTCATTAAACCAGCACTCAGGCCTTGTATATAGGAGGTTTTGATTAGAGACGTCGAATGACGTCATTTATGTCCCCGCCAATTAAAAAAAATGAGGGCATTTCTTGTTATTCCGGTTGACAGCGCACGGAGCGCTCTTTGCCTTTGCGGCATTCTTTGAGACGAAACAGGTTTCGGTTTGATTACTTCTTTGATTTTGATTCCGGTTTTTGTTGAATTGAATTGAATAATTATTTTATTTATTGATTATTGTATTTTCTGATTTTCGAAAATAACTTGATTTTTATGTAAAAATTTTTCGTGATTTTTGTATGTTTGTATTTTGTGATTACGTGTCTTCATGTAGGTAGTTTGTTTTCGAGCGTTGAAATCGAATTTTATAAAATATTTTCGTATCCAAAGCTCGTCCAAGTTAATACAATGTCGGTGCCGGTGGCGTCTGTGGGAGTATTTAAAAAAATCGTCGCTCTTGAAATGTTAATATTACAACGAGGAAATGAAATCAATGCTGTAGAAGCCCAGAAATTTTTCGACTGTCTCCTGTCATACCGCCGAGATTACGCGAACATTCAAAATGTGTACTGGAGCAGAGAACCAAACCAAGGTAGTTTATGTAACGACCAACGCTATGGAACTGTCTTTCACAGAGCGTATTTCGTCGAGAAAAAAATAAAACGATTGCTGGATTGGTTGAGTAGATTTCTAGAGTCAACCAAATCGCTGGAGAATATTGATCAAAACGATAACAATGTTAAACTTTCAGCTGCGATTAGCCTCGATTCGTTGCTCCAAAAACAGAAATTTTACATTCAAATGATAGATTCGCTGGAACCAGAAAGTAAGCTTTCGGCGAAAGAAGCCGAAATACGGTACGAACACGTTTCTCAGGCTTACGAAAAATTCGTTTTAAATCAGGGTGAAATCTCGATTTTGGTCAAGGATACAGCTTTCGACGATCAAGTAAACATTTTCAGAGAAATTCAAGGAAAAGTACTTTTTCTTCAGAAAACCTTGAAGGATATTTCTTCTTCGATTGAACCAGTACCGTTGCCGGTTTCCAACATAGATGAACATTTCAATCGAACCGAATCGCCTCAGAGGAAATCTATAATCCAGAAAATCGAACCTATCGAATTGAAAAAGGATCTTGGCGCGAAGGAAGGTGACACATCAAGCAATTGTGTTTCGCCGCATCACCAATCTTCTATCAAAAATAATGTAAGAATTGAAACCGATGTCAATGATGCTACTCTCGACGAAGAATTTAAAACCTCGATTGAAATTAATGAAAAAGAGGTGTCATTTCAAACGAAAGTAGAAGAAATCTCTTCACTAGTTGTTTCACCATCTTCAATAGAATCTCAACAAATGAACGAGTCATATAAAGTCGCTCATTTAAATTTGTTACTCGAAAAACAAGAAACGTTGATTGATGATATCAAGTCAGTACCTTCATTTGGTAAAACAGATACCCCTAAGTCTAGTCGTGAAGAAGCGAAGCAATCATTAAAACTGCTGCTTGAACTCAAACGCGAGTTCTTTACAAATCAAAGGAAAATCGAAGAACTTGTAACTGAAGTTTTTGATCTCTACCAGCAAAGGAAAATTTCCACACAAATTCAGTCCACGTGCACTAGAATGGAAAAAGAGCTCGAAGAATTTTTATCGAATGGTTGGTACAGAATTGAATAAGGATTTTTTTTTTGTAAAATTTGTATTGTGATTGAAATTTTCTTACTCAGCCATATCACGTTATGAGTACCTATTTGTTTATTTAAAAAGTTTTTTATTTAATTTTTTAGAATTAGGATATAATCCATGTTTTCGTTTTTTATGTATGAGTAATTTTAAGTTTTTTATTTATTTTTTTAAATTTGGATACCATTTATCTATGTTTTCGTTTTTTTATGTGTATGATTTTACAAATGTCCAAAAATATACTCAGAGGTTTGATTTTCAGTTGATTTGATCGTTGTTTTTTTATTGTCATTGTAAGAAACAGAGAAATTGCAAATGTAAAAAAGTTGTTGAAAAAATGGCTTCATTAAAGATGTAGGTACCAAGACCAAAATAGAAATTGATCAAAAAAAATTTTAAAATAAGTACATACAAGTATTTGAGATTTTTAAGTCGTATAAAAAACAAAAAGAAATATTTTGATTCGCGATAGTATTAAGATCCTTCAAACATTGAATGAATGTGGATCCGATCGAAAAAATCCTATTTACGCCAAAATTAGCTAATTAAAGAGGTATTTCGCACATAAATAATCCATACTCCAGCCTTTGCGTTTTATTAAGAACATTCTCCTCGGGTACTTATTGAAAAACATAATATGCTTACATAGGTAATTTCCTTTTTTCGTACCAATCTAAAAAAAAAAAAAATAGGCAAATAGGGACTTAAATTTCTAGAAAAATTTCTCTAAACACAAATAACCATGAAGAAATTTTCCTTTTGATACCTACATCTTTCAATCATTCGGTGCCTGTTCTTATTTATGCTTATTTTCTAATTGCTTACACCCTAATCAAGATTTTTTACCAGATTCTGGAATTGGTGTAGTGGTGGTGGTGTTGACTGGGGTGATGGAGGCCGGAAGACGATAACGTTTACATGGGATTAAAATACTTAACATTTGTGCAAAAACTAATAACATCATTGCTGCACCGATGAAAAGAATGGTTAGTAAGGTTAATTCCATTTTTTTTCCACGAGCTGCTGGTCCAGAAAAATATCCGTGCCAAATTGTTAGTCAACTGCAAAACAATAACTACGATACATATTAATAAATTGTGTGTTTTTCTGTAGATAAAAACAGTAAAAAATTCTTACGTACCTATGGAAAAAAAATCAACAATAAACTAAGCAATAATAATCAAAAAGTGTAAGCTCAGATGTGATTATTTCATAATTTTTCTCCTCTTTTTTTCGTGTTACCTAACTATGTAGGTACTTATAAAAAATGAAAAAGCTTGAAACAATATACAAAGAAATGGGTGAGTATTCGTTTTGAAAAAAGTCGAATTTGGAATGTGGAAAGTAATAGGTAAGTCTAGGTGTCTAGATACCACTGTTACGTCAACCCATTTAGCTTGTCTGAAGCGATTTATCTTATCATTTTTTCAATGGCTACAGTATACAAGTTATCTTCATGTCAAATTTTCAACGAATGAATGCTAAATATTTCCCTCCAACTTTTTTAACCAAATATTTTGACGTAGAAAGAAAAATTGAAGCGTCCGTTTAAACAGCAACCATAGTCCATTTTGAAAGTTTCGTTTCATAGAATAATATTGTAGAAAGAAATCTGCAACTCTGTGACGTCTGTGAGTATAAAAATTATAACATCGACAAAAATATTTGAAGATTTTATAAATCTAAATACCATTTTTTTGTGTGAAATTTTTCTCACAATAACGGTTGAAAGTAAAAGTTTCAAAATTTCAAATGGGACTAATGGCTGTTTCTTAATCTTAGAAGTTAGAACGCTTCAATTGAACCGCATAAAATAAACAGGGGTGTTAACCGAAATCGAAAAAAATAACGGTTACGGTTTAGCGGTTTCGGTTTTCAACTATTTTTTTTCGGTTACGGTTACGATTACGGTTACATTTTTTTACTCATTTCGGTTATCGGTTTTCGGTTTCGGTTACAATGATCGTAAAAAAATTTTGGTTACGGTTAAAAATAACGGTTTCGGTTAATTTTTTTAAAAACTGTAAAAACAGACCAAATACTCAAAAAAATTGCCAAAATTTTTCCAGTCTCCAAAATTTGACCATTGGCATTCAAAGTTTTCGAAAAAAAATCGTAAAATGATGAATAAATTAAGACCTCAGACCTGATTCAGGGCAGATATTTTAATTTTTTCATTTCTTTCTCTATTCTTTATTGAAAAAGAATAGCTGAAAATCGCAAAATCAATTAACCGGAAACCCGAAAAATCATTTCGGTTACGGTTAAGGTTACGGTTACATAATTTTAATTCATTTAGGTTATGGTTTACGGTTACGGTTTCATTTTTCCAAAATTTTGATTTCGGTTACGGTTACGGTTACGGTTAATCATATATTTATAGCGGTTAATTTTGGATTTCGGTTACGGTTTCGGTTTCGGTTAACACCCCTGAAAATAAAACAGTGTTTTGGAAAGAACGAAACAAGCATAAACAAATGCTTCGAAAAGCTGGAATCAAAATTTTTTGTTAATTAAAAATTCGTATCGAATTCAATTCACCGAATTACCTGAATTTAAAATAAAATTTAAATTTTTTGCAAAAAGGGAATGTTCAAAGTGATGAACAAAACGAAGCATTTTTCGAACAAATTTTTCAAGTAGTTATAAATTTTACCGCTAGAAACGCTACAGAAGAAATCATCTTATCAGGTCTTTCCGCAGCTTTTCAACTTTCAATGGTGTTTCTTTGCGATTTCAATTTCAAACACAATATTGTGAAAAATTTGGGCCCCTTTTCACAAAAAATATCGTATTTTTTCTCATACTTCGTCGTAATTCAATTTTCAAACAATTTTACCCATTTTGGCACTCGTGCAAGGTATTTATTGATGTTCAAGGTCTTTTACTTCAACTCCGTCCAACTTGTTTACTTCCGTTGTGTTGCGTTATCAGTGGAACAGTAATACGTCAACTTTCGACTTCCAAGTTCCAACTTCCAACCAAAGTAGTGAAAAAATAGATAATTTTTCCGTCAAATTGTTTAATCGTTTTTAGAAAAAAATGGCTGTGTTCGTAGCTAAAAGTAATTACTTGAAAAACTTGGGCTTGAATGCCTTACACAATAAGAGTAAGTACCTTGATCATTTTCGAATATCGGACTAAGATTTTACTGTTAGACCAGACGTAATCATTTGCAGTCATTACTAACGAATGTCGAAGGTTACCTAGAGAATGAAATGTCAATTATCAATTAGACAGATTTCTTTGTTTCAACTTGGAAAACAAATCACGAGTTTTATTAACCATCTTCGATTATTTTTTCAGATTTATATAGAACCATATGCGTTGGTGGAAGTGGTTTATATTCACCTCGTAAAAGCGTCAAAGACAAAACAGGAAAAAACATCGTTTTCGTCGATGGAGTTCGTACGCCATTTTTACTTTCTGGAACTGATTATGCTAAGATGATGCCACATGATTTGGCGAAAAATGCGCTCGCGTAAGTCATACGAAATGCATTGTACCTGTTGCAATGCTGGTGTTTTAGTACCTAACTCGTTGATTGGTTTTCCAGCGGTTTATTAAAGAAAACAGGAGTACCAAAGGAAGTTATAGAATACATTATCTACGGTACGGTCATACAAGAAGTACGAACTAGCAATATAGCTCGTGAAGCTGCATTATGTGCAGGTTTTTCGGAATTCACTCCAGCACACACCGTCACAATGGCTTGCATCAGTTCTAACCAAGGAATCACTACTGGTTCGTGAAATATTCATTATTTTCAATGAGAAATATCTTTTGATTACTCTAACGTCCAATTGTGTTTTAGGTATTGGATTAATTGCAGCTGGTGCTTATGACGTAATTGTTGCTGGTGGCGTTGAATTCATGTCTGATGTACCTATTCGTCTCAGTCGTAAATTGAGAAGTCTTTTGTTGAAAGCGAACAAAGCGAAATCACCGCTTGATAAATTGAAATTATTATCCACTTTTAGACCTAATTTCCTCGTCCCTGAAGTAATACTTCGTATTTTTCTGAATTCTCTGATTAAATTTTTGGTTATTAATTTTCTAAATATTTTCCAGTTGCCTGGAGTGACTGAATTCAGTTCTGGAGAAACCATGGGTCATTCTGCCGATCGTTTAGCTGCTGCATTTAAAATAACTCGTAAAGAACAAGACGATTATGCCTTACGTTCTCATACATGTGCTCAGGAAGCCTACGAAAAAGGATACTTCACCGATTTAATGCCTATTAAAAGTAATTATCGAGTAATTAGTATTATGGTGTTGAATTGGAACAGTTACGAGCTTTGTATTTTATTCTCCAGTCCCAGGATCGACATCGGTGATCAAGAAGGATAATGGTATTCGAGTAGCCACTCCTGATAAACTCGCTAAATTGAAACCAGCATTCGTTAAACCTCATGGTACTATTACTGCTGCGAATGCTTCTTTCTTGGTAATTTTTAATTTTTTGATGATGTTTCAATGTTTTGTGGAATATTTTCTTTTTGATTACTCGAGTTTTTTTTTTCAATAGACTGATGGTGCTTCGGCTTGTTTAATTACTACTGAAGAAAAAGCCAAACAATTAGGATTAAAACCTAAATTATATCTTAGAGATTTTATCTACGTATCGCAAGATCCCAAAGATCAGCTCTTACTCGGGTATGATAATTTTTCTAAATTATTATCATATTACTACTTAAAATATAAAAATAATTATTTCGTTTCTTCAGGCCAACGTATGCCACTCCAAAAGTTTTAGAAAAAGCTGGTTTAAGCCTTCAAGATATTGACGTTTGGGAAGTCCACGAAGCCTTTGCAGTGAGTTTTTTATTCAGTACTCGAAATTAGTCACACCTTCATCTGTGTTAGTAAATACGTATTTATATCATGTGCAATGATGTTTCAGGGTCAAATCTTAGCGAATCTCAAAGCTATGGACAGTGACTGGTTCGCCCAAAATTATATGGGCAGAAAATCGAAAGTAGGAGCCCCCGATTTGAACAAATTCAATAACTGGGGAGGTTCGTTGAGTATTGGTCATCCATTCGCAGCCACTGGCGTAAGGTTGACTGCGCATGCGGCTCATAGATTAGTGAGAGAAGACGGACAGTTCGGTTTGATTACCGCTTGTGCCGCCGGAGGACAGGTAATTATTTTCAATTTGCATTACTTTCGAGAGAATTGAACGATTTTATTGTGTTTGCTTTTTTCAGGGTGTTGGAATGATCGTTGAAAGGCATCCGGATGCTACAGCTTCGTAGATAAATTATTCATATTCTGGGATCTAATTTTTTCTTCTCGATTTTTTGGTATTTTTATTGTATGATGTCGATGTTCCAAGTATTACCTACCATATTTTAGAAATACGTTTTTATGTACCGGTTATGATTATGAATTTTTATTTAATCGAATTGTAATTGTTCATGTAAATTTGGTTCGTGTTCAAATATATGTTTTGTATTCGTATTTGACGGTAGGAATTTCGTTCATTGTGTAATTAATTACTAAGCGGTGACAAAATTATTCATCGAAGAAGGTCAAAAATCTTTGTGGTGTTGATCATTTTAAAACGCTAGAAAGCACTGAAAGTGGCTTACAATATTAAAAAATATTTCTTTTTATGTTCCTTTGACCTCTGTAATGAATTATAATGCTCAAATTGATATAAAATTGAACCACATATTGCAGGAAGGACAGAAGTCAACTGATTAGATGGTACCTGATCAGTTTTACGTCATTTTATAGACCACAAAAAAGGAAACATTTCGTAAAATTTTTTTTCAAAGGCCCAGCCAGTCCGGTACAGACGCGGTCAAAGTTGGCAGACTTGAATTTCAAATTTAAGATTTACGTTTTTTCTGCAATATGTGGTTCATTGAGCTGACTTGGGATATAGTTCGTTTACTTTTTGGTGTTTTAAATAATTATTGAGATACATTTAAAAACGTGATATTAAAGTAGGATAACTTGGAGGGATTTGATGAAAATAATTTTGTCAAACTTGATTTTCAAATTTTTATGGAGAAACATTGAGGAGTGTCCGAATCCGAACTTGAGGTGAATGATGGTGCTGGGGGGAAAATCCTTGCATCAAATCTTGAATTTCAATTTCGTTCAAAAAATTTTAAAAGGTTGAAAAAAGTGCTGTTTTTGAAAATAAATAGATTTTTCGAATGCTAAAAATAAAAAAAAAACTGTGATTAATTAAGAACGATTTTAATGTAAAAAGCGAGTACCTACTACCTACCTACTTAATGTGTGGAATATTGTGGAAGTACGGTACTTAGGTAATGGAGACTCGACGGAAGCGTAAATCTAGACCCGTTTCACACAGTTTCCTTTTTCCATACAAGTTGATTTATCAACAAGAAGACAATTTTTAATTTTTGCTAAATCAAAATTGTATTTAAACATGTTTTTTTTTTTCATAAAAAATTTTCCATTTTAAAATGGTTCCTTATACGAGATTTTTTCAATATTTTCAATTCCATTCGAGAATAAATTCAAAAAGTTGATTAACGTAGTTTCTGCAATTTCCGAATTTAGTGTAGTATCTCCCTAAATGTACTTACATCTGCCCCTTAGAGCATGAACGTAACGCATTTTGCCCTTATAACGACATTTCATAGAGGGGAGGCAATAAGCCAACCGTCACTCGTATTGTTTACCGCGCACTTACTGCTTAAAGGCAACCGGTGGGGAATTAATTACGTGTACTTTTCAATACAAAACTAGACGTGATATCCGATAGGAAAGTACGTATACAACGAATCAATTTTTTATACTGACGATGAGTACTACGTGAGGATTTCTTGAAGTACCTACCTAAATCTTGGGATAACTTTTTTCTAAAATCCCCCATTCATCATTCAAATTAGTGAGTATAGGTAAAAAAATATCTATAGGTGGGTCCAACATAGAGATTTCCTTATCACATTTTTTTCAAAACAGATAATCATAATGATAAGTATACAAAAATAAACCTACTTAATTATCAAATTTTCTCAATACACTTGCTTGATGTGATAAAATTGAGAAAAAAAAACGAGAAAACCTTCTGGAGTTGAAAAGAAACGTCACTTTACGATTTCAGTGGTACATATTTTTACCTCCTCCGAATAAATCTACCATGATGAACGAGGTTGGGAGGAGTCCTGCTTTGAATCGGTACCCCAAGTTGTATTTTCTTTTCAACTTTTACTTTTATGAAGAATCAAAAACATTGGTTGCGAAAATATTATCCCAGTTTTATGTGATTTTGCCATTGTTTTTTTTTCATAAAAACGAATGATTTTTCAGAAAATTAATTTTTTGCATGAAAGTTGTCAATATTGGTGAAATTTTGTGTTATTTTATTTATGTCCAGTAGTGTTTCTGATCCAA
Organism: Pseudococcus jackbeardsleyi; assembly: GCA_038380155.1. Lineage (NCBI taxonomy): Eukaryota > Metazoa > Arthropoda > Insecta > Hemiptera > Pseudococcidae > Pseudococcus > Pseudococcus jackbeardsleyi. The sequence continues at coordinate 40,026,733 of CM076242.1, forward strand.
TTTTATATCCATCTTGGTGAGTAAAGAAAATGAATATATTTCTTGATTTTCAAGTATTGTTGGTATTTTTATAAACACAGATATTTTGAAGAATTGTGAATTGTGATTAAGTTAGTTATTAGGTTACTGCCAAAAATAATCCAATTTATCAGATAAAAATAGGTATTGGCCAATAATTTCAATACGAATTAGAAAAGAACTCGTTTTTAAGATTTTTGTAAAGGAAAATAATACAGATTTTCATTTCATTATTTTTTTTTGTTTTGGTGTGCTGTGTGATTCTGTTAGAATAATTTCTGAAAATTTCCAATTTTTCAACAATTCGATTTTAAAAATTGTCTTGATAAAGTAATTTTACTCTAAATGTCTAAAAAAAAATCTGTAAGTGAACGGCAGGGAATCGGGGATGATAGAATTAAATTCCAAGAAAAAAGATCAAGAATTGTTGAATGTAATTTTGTAAGAAAATTTTCGTTTTGGTTTCGAATGAGTTTATTTAATAACAAATTATTGAGTAATAAAAATAGGTATTTTTTCAATGAAAAATATTTCAACTTTTTTCGTTTCGTTACTTGAAATACAGAGAGATTAATTAAACTGCAGAGACAAACCCAAAAAAACAAAAAATCTCGTTTCTTTTTTTAATCACCTTCCATCTTTGATGGAAATTACCAAAATAGATTTTTTTTTCGTTTTTGTGCCTAGGATTCAATTAATAAAGTAATTTCCAGGTAGGTAAGTTAAGTACTACCTATCTGTGAAAAAATTATTTCATAATATAAATTGATTCAAATTGCTGTGAAAACTCGAGAAAGAGTAGTATGGAGAATTGGAGACTGGAGAATTGAACAATCAACTTAGGGTTACCTACTGATCTTGGTATGATTTCAGAATAACAATTAACAAGGCAAAGGGGCTATGCTTTTTTTCATTTAACTCAAAGGATGAAAAGCAAAAAATGATGTTACCTATGTTTGTAACAATTTCGAAAATAAATTTAAGTCTGGAAAATGGGTAGTGGGTAAATAAGGTCAGATAAGTAACACAGATGATGAAATGTTTATTTGATTTTTTTTTTCATTTCTCTTTTTTTTTTACAGAAGTTGCTTTCTTTTCTCTTGTTCAAAAAATAAATTCAAAATAATTTTATCTAAGGTTATTTTAATGCCCATCTGATTGAATATTCAAATTTGGAAATAACGGTTTCAGTTTTTTTTCGCATAGGTAGTTAATTATGTGGTATTAAGCATTTATTATTATAAGTACATCTACATACCTATATTTAATTATAATAAACTCGCCAAATCAATCCTGGCCCGCATAAATTTGAAAATAACGGACTAAATTATGCATGAATTTGGTATTTGCTCGTAAAAGAAATTTCCGAGAAAAAAGATTTGAATTTAAATATACTAGACTGGAATAAATGGTTCCATGATGAAGGACAATGTAGGTATATAAACTTGATAAATATTAGAAAATCTACGAAATAAGCAAATTAATAAAAAATTTATCTATTTGTTGCATTAAAAAATATAATATAAAATGGATTTGTCAAACTATTGAAAAATTTCATTTCGGCGTCTGAACTTTAGGTACAACTAAATTTTTACTCAAATAAGTATGAAATATTGCATGTGTTTCGAAAATTGGAAAACAAATTGAATTCCTTTCACTCGAATAAAGTTTGGAAATGCACTTTCGCTGGGTAATTTCTCCATATGCTTGCAATTTCATTATTTTGTTTAAATTCAGCATTCTCGTATTGAAATAATACACCTACCTATTATTATCACTCTTTTTTTCAAGAATTAATACCCATAAATTGAATCGTGATAAAACAAAGGTAGAGCCGAACGCCGAAGCCGATGGCTCGTGCCAAATATAGGCGTAGACACTTTTTCGGTTATAACTTCTTTGTATTTGCGTTATATTCCGAGACTTTAAATCGCTCACGTATGATCCTACGAAAAGGCGATCGCGTGCCAGCTGTCAAAGAAGGCAGCTGCTTCATCAGTTATTCAGCCCTGTCCTAGTACTCAATTCTCTCCTCCCTGCCGCCAGCATACTATGCACTTCCCTTCTTTCCAATTCTTCGATAGTAAATAACCAAAACCTGATATTTTTTGGAGTATTTGGTACTTAGACTAGAACATTATCAGCAAACGTATTAGTTGCGTAATTGCTAGTAGATGTGTATGGTAAAAAATTGTACGCTCGGAAGGTGTTTCTCAACTGATCTGGATGAAAATTTATGGGTGATTGGAGCTGACTTTTAATGCCAGTAGATGAACATAATTCATATCCTATTTTATAATATAATATCAATTCGTAAGTACTGGCGTGTTTATTTATCTGTATCGTATTTTTTTTTGAAAAATTTTCCTGAAACATTTTTGATTTCTTTTACCTAAGGACCTCATTTTAATTTTATGTTTGTTGTTCGCAAACGATTTTTTTATGCGCAATAATTTTTTTTAGACATCTACTGATTTGATTCTACGTTACACCGTATGTGCTTTAAAAATTTTTAGATTTCAATCGAAAAAAATCTAAAAACCAACTTGATTCGCCAAAATTTTAGTTGAGGAGTTTTAGAACATGTTTTTCCCACAAATTTCACTCTATTTCCAATCAAAGGCAGAGATCTCTACTCTAACTCTGAATTTATTTTCTTGAGAAGATCAGAATCGATTCACAAAAAAATTGAATTCTGACGAATTAGGTAGGTGCTAGGTACCTATTTGTATTTTCAGTTTGTAAATTTTCCATAATCATTGACTTCGAACTTGAATACCACTTTTTGACCTCTACATGAATCTTAAACCGCCCAGGTGCCCAAGCAAACACTTCCAAGATAACATTTTTTCATCACCTAAAACAATTTTTGATGGAATTTTTAAAAATCGTGGTAGTGTTTCCAAATGCAATTTGATTTACTTAAGGCATTTCTTAAATTTTTACTAATTTATTTAGATGTCCAAAAAATTTTTTATTCGTCAAACCATTGAAAACATGAATTGCATTCTTTGAAAAAGTTGACCGAAATGCAAAAAAATCAACAGAACTGTTTTTTTTAACTTGTTCAAAAATGATTTCAGTCCACCAAAAAAAAATATTTGTCAATCTTGATGTTTTTTTTTTCTTTTTTTTTTTAAATGAGCGACTTGAATTTATAGTAAAAAATTCTAACAAATAATCTTCAAACGTGCAATCTGCTGTGGGAAGCAAATTTTTTAGTTTGATTCTACTTTCAGCTGAGAAGTGTGAGAGTCACATTTTTTTTGAGAAATTGTCCACTTTAAATTATTCCCCCCCTCCAATTTTCGTCAAAATCTAGCGCTTTTGAAATTCAATTTTTAAGATTGCATTTTCCAATGAATCTGATTTTTTTGTAACTATGATTAAAGTCGAAATAAATAATGAAAATGCCTTTAGAACCCTCCACTTAAAATTATCATGTATAGGCCATAGGGTTTCTTAAATACCGCAGCGTACTGTCTACAATCAAAAAAATGGGCGGTACCAGATGAAGGGTGATCTATTTATGAATATAATTTGTATACCTGTGAAAGGTGTTTAAAAACATATTTTGAATTCTTGATAGCGTTGTAAACAGAGCTCCTATAAACGAATGCTAATTCCAACAAGGGTGTTTTGTTGCAATCATCTAATATTCTCATTCATTATTTCAGATTAATCAACACTCTGGGAAATGGACAGACGCACCAATTGCTACCTAAATTCAGCCTACAACAATGATTACGACGACTACATCGAAACCGAATCACAATTGAGTTTCGACAGCAAAGGCCAGTCTTATGAAAGCGAAAATGAAACCTACGTGGACGAATTCCTCGACGACTACACTGTTTGCTACACGGAAGATACTCGCATTCCTACCATCGAACCTCGGACCAATCGAGTAGTCGGAAATTCGTTACAAAAATCTCGCTACGAAGCCGTATGCGGAGATTCATTCATCGAGACAGCATCCTTAAAACATGATCAATCCAGGCTCACCTCTACTCCTAAAAAACAAATAAAACCTCAAATCATATGCAGCCCATTGGGTCGAAAATTACCTCACCGAAGGACTCTAGTCCGAAGTCGATCCATTTGCATACCAGGAAGAAACATGGGAAACGTATTCGTCGAAAATAGCCACCCTCCGGCGAATATACGTAGAAGTAAATCATCTCTGACTTTGAGTAAACAAAGATACGAAGATCCTAGACCACGAGAGCATCAAAACGTAATAAAATTATCAAACGGTTCGAATTATCAGCAAAGTGTCTCCAGAAGCAAGAGCTTTCATAATTTTACCGAACCTTCGGTACATCGAAATGTTCGTTCTGTGTCTCCTTTTCAAATACGTGAACGAGATGTGGACGTTTATGGTTCAAGACGAAGCAATCAGTCATTTTTAAGAAGACCTTATGACTTGAATTCTTCGTTTTCTTCTTCTAGACCACTCATGTCCCAGAGAAATACCGCAGTCATCTCGCCGATTTATAAAAAATCAGCTGCGCATTCTTTCGAATTAGATTCAACGTTAAGAAATGCTTTCACCATTGCTGCCGATCGATCTACATCGTCATCATGTAAAAGTTCCTGGATACAGGTGAAAAAGCAAACTATACCATTGTGTACTTTACGTTCCTCAGCGGTCACTTTGTTGATCAGTGGTACCCTCAGTTGCCTATTTTGTCTGCATATTATGTCAATGAAAGGCAGAAGTTACGAGCTTACTTTTAGTCTTTTTTCTGGATTTGTGGCACTTTTGTTAGGATTCCCTTGTTTAAAATTTCAAGAATGGCAATGGCTGCCTAATCGAAATTATGTTTCGGGGTATGTGGTTTTGAGCTTATTCAGCCTTATGCAAACGTGTGCGTTGTGGATTATGGATCAACTTCCTGATTTAGAGCCAGAATATTTGGATTTAATTCGAGGTGTGTTATATGCTCTTTCTGGTTTATCTTTAGGTATTGCTTTATTAGGAATATGTACGTCGTGTTGTTGTAAATACCCTCCTCCTGATAATAGGGTAACGCATGGAGTGCAGGGGTTCACAGTTTAATGTCAAATGATTATGTTGATTGTTTAAAAGTCAATTTTTCGCTTATAAAGTTACTTATTTGTTATGAATTTTTATATATTTTTTGTTAGATTTATTCGTAAGTTCGCAATGTGATGTATTTTTCTATAACAATATTTCCTATTAAAAAAAAAATTAAAAAAATAATGTTTGGTAGGTATACTTAAGCATTAATTAAATCAATGTAACTTTGATCTATTTTGTAAGAAAATGTAGGTACCTAGCACCTACTACCTACTTGCTAGATACTTGAAAATTTTGAACTGATGAGTTTACTATCTGATCTGCTTATTAGATAGGTACCTATTTAATTATAGCTCAAAAAACAAAGCGATTATTAGTCAAATAAATATCAGTTTTACTTTTACTTCATTTTAATTTATTTTTAATCATTGAAGAAATTATACCTACAGTTCAAGTTCAAAAGCATAGAATATTTGCAAAGAATACGTTTTTTTGGGAAAGGAAAAATTAGGTTGACGACCCAAATGTCTTAATTTTTATGAATTTGCTACCTAATGAAATTTTCTGAAAATTTTTATGCTGGTCTGAGTCAGTGACTTATTGGACTAATCGATGCGCTTGTAACTTCTAATATACATAAAATTACTCTTGGGAGTAAAGAAAAATAATAAAATTGAAGCAAAAATTTCTGAACAATTTTAACATTTTTTAAAATTCCAGTTCAAATCCAAAATATTATCTGAAAAAATGCACACTTATCTACTCATTGCAAATCAAATTTTTTTTTAAAGGTTACTTTGACGAAAAAAAAAAGTTATTTTTATCCTCTTTAAAAAAATTCCGATTCCGATTTATCTTTGCATTTATGATCCCAAAAATCTTGAGAAGAATTTTACAAAACGAAATGGCGTTCTAGTAATATGGAGATGACTAGGAAATTATTAAAAGTTATGTAATTTTTACTCAAATATTTTTCAGTCTCGACGAAAATTTTCATCGCTTCACGAAGGTCAGTATTCAAAATTTTAAGACAATGGTTCATGTTTTCTTTCGTAATGAATCTGACGTTTAATAGCTTAGTATAATCGCAAACTTCGGCGGAGGGCGAAGGGGTTCACATCTTTCCACTCGAAAAGGAGATTTTTTCATCAGAAAAATGAGGAAAAGTAATTTTTTGCTCTTAAAAATTCAAACAAGGTTTCAAGATTTTCCAAAAAATCGTTCGTCATCGAAACATACAACTCTGCGAATTGGAATCAGTTTGGACTTTAGATGAAATTCTGCCTTTGAGAATCAGTGAAATATTATTTTTGTTGGAAGTTGATGATTTTTCGTTGATATTTCTATCAAAAATCATTTATTTCTCGATCAATTTCCAATTTGTCAGAAAAAAATCAATAATTTTAACTGACAAATCAGTGAAAAATTACACCAAGACCAACTGATTTTTAGTTGAATTCATTTCTCTGATTGAAACAGGGAAATTTTACTAATTTAGATTTAAAGACTACACTGATTGTCAGTTCCAAAGAAATTTCGCAATTTTTCACTTTTTTTTCTCAGATCTGTTTTTAGAAATCAACAGCGGATGAAATGAAAATCCAAAAATAATAAATAACAATTTCTTTTGAAAAAAAAAAACAATTACATAATAAATAAATTACAAGAGGACAGCACAAAGAATAAATAAAATAAACATAAAAGAAAACTAAAAAGTTGAAATCTTGAAAAAAAAAACACAAGTATTAACATCGACGAGCAACGAAAACGAAACATTCCAGGCGTAAAAAATCTACTTACTGAAATAATAAATTAATTTCACAAGAGCATTGTACATAAGGATACACATTGTTCAGCAAAAAAAATACGAAAATTCAAATAAATAAACCCGCAGTGACGTTCGAAAATGTCATTCGCATTACTTCTGATCATTTAAAGTTCAAAGAATAATTCGTGAAGCCATTGCATTTTTAAAAATGGCTTAAGAAAAGTATAATTGATAAATCTTTTAATAGAATGTATTGAATATAAACAAATTAAATACTAATAGGTATAGATTTCTTAGGAATTGAGAAAAAAAACGCAGAAAATGTAGGTATGTATCTTCACTAACGAATTGAAAAAAAAAACGACCAAAGTTCGTTTTTTAACAAAAACTTACTACTTTTGAGTCAACTAACTGGAATGTTAGTATTTTTACGCTGGAAATTAACAACACCGGCTCGGTGGTTATTGAAAATCCAAATTACACCGAGAAAATAAACCAGCAAAAAATCCATCACATACGTTCTGATCGTAACGAGAAAAAAACAACTGCGAAAACCTCTACAACGTAATAAATTACATCAAAGAAACAAACAGGTTCTGTACACTGAAACTTATTCATACAAAACATAAACGAATGAAATAATCTTTGAGAAAAAAAATGAGAAAAAAATTAGAAAGCTACAGCATTACTTTTGGTTTGCTCTATACTTTAATCTAGGGTCTTCTTTTCTGACAAGCATAGGAGCTGTCATCTCAGGCATCATTGGAGGAGGCAATGGTGTCATCATAGGGAAAGGCATAGGTATTTCGGGAAATTTACAGGATTTAAGTCGAGGATCACGAAAATCGACGATAGGACGAACTTGTTCTTTGTCTGCTACTTGAGTCTCCATCATTCTAGGATCAGGTCTTTGATCTAGTTTCGGATTAGGAACGTTAGTTTTACTATCCATTCTGGGATCGATTCGGTCAACTTTACGGGGATCTGCTAGTCTTGGATCGATGCGAGGTGCTTCGTTCATGGTTTTTATGGCCAGAGCTTGTCGCGGATCTGGTATGTTTTCATTGTTGCTTATGGAATTCATTTTTTTCTTAAAGCGAGGATCGTTTGGAGTAATCTGTAAAAAAATAACGAGATTATGGCTCGAGTCTGAGGTACCATAGATGAATGAAATTGGTAGATCGAATACGTACTTTGTTAAGTTTAGATACGTCTATGGAAGTATAATTTACACGAGGAATAAACGGTAACGGCGTTAATTTATACTCCATCGGAGGATGAGCGGTGATCGAAGCGTTGATTTCGGTGGCAGCATCGTGAATAGGAACAGGTTTAAATGGTAACGTTCGAAAATCAATATCGTTATTTGGATTTGAGTCTTGACTATTCGAAGAAAATAACGAAGCACTGTTCAGAATGCTGTTGGCGTTGAGATATCGGAAATCTACGTCCTCGTTAGATGAAGAATTAGCAACGTTGCTGGTAGTTCGCTCCGCTTGATAATTTTTATCGTCCGAAGGTCTTCTGTTGGAGGGAAAACAATTTAGAATATTTTTGGCAGGAGATAAAGTTATCTTTAAAATAATAAGTACCTAGTTGGCGTGAACACTCGATCATCTTTATCAGCGTTCGATGGTAACGATTCAGAAGCTGGCTGAGTTTTACTAGACGCGTCTGTTTTCATTATAGACGTTAATAATTGAGTAACTTCGTCGCTAAGATCAATATTTGCCAACTGCGAGGCATCAACCATCTGAAAAATATACAGAAATCAATCTTCAATTCTACTCATCGAGAAAGGAAATTTAAAGAAATAATAATCGTACCACAGAATCAGTCTCTTGAGTAGGTGTCGGCATAGACGAGGAAGTAGCCGGCGAATACGTATTTACAGGATTAGAATTATCAGATTTCTTATCGCTAGGAACGTTATTCGAACTAGTTTTAATTGTTCTTAAAATAGTAGCTAACGGAGATGAATTTTCTGGTTTCTCTGAATCTTCTTCATCGCTCGAGTACCAATTTACGTCCGGTTTAGTATCTTCTTCTTCGTCTTTCTCATCGATATTGGCGTTCTAGTATGGAAATAGAGGTTAGTTTTGATTGAAAAAAAAAAACTTCAAGAGGAATGATTTTTCGATACATACTTGACCAGTTTCGGCCTCTTTTTGATGTTGTTGTATCCTTAGGAATAATTCTTGTTGTTTTTTAGGTAGATGAGATAACGCGTCCGATTGTTCTTTTTGTTCATATTTCGGACTTCGTTGTTCATCTACGATGGCAGGAGTAGCAACAGTAGCGGCAGAAGGAGCAGCTGGAGCAAATGTAGGAGTAGGAGCTGTAAAAAAAATCGAAAATCTAGATTACATACGAAAATTTTACAAAACTTCACTATCAAAAGACCTACACAACCAGAACTTGATCAAAAATGAATTTCAAAGAATTTGGCAGAGTAAAATGGACGAGTTGATCTCGGAAACGTTTTTGATTTTTTTCTACCTTCAAAATCGATTAGTTTAGGTAGATCATTTTTCACAAAAAAAAGTTCATTTTTACACCATTTTGGGGAGGAATGACCTTGAGAAATGCATTTTACGAGTCATTTACACGGTTTTCAGTCAATTAAAACGAAACTTTACGAGTATTAAATAAACAATATTAAATATGAACATCCATAATTTTTTCAGATTTTTTTAAATGTAAAAATGACCTTGAAACAGGCTATAAAAATTTTAAAATTGGAATTGACCCGTAAAAACGACAATTTCAAGGGCAAACGTTTTAAAAAACGGTAAAGTTACAAGTATGGGTTCGGAAGTATTCCGCATCCCGGCTACATCCAAATAACTTTTTCGGATTTTTTTGTTTTCTGTAGCGATAGCTTTCTCGAAACAATCCCCCCTCCCAAAAAAAGAGAAATAATTTCAAATTTTATCAAAATAAAAGAAAAAAGGGTCAAATAATCATCTCTTGATACACTGTCCCTGAACTATAAATTCATTGAAAGCCTTTAAACTATTGGATTCGTGTTCGACAGTTCGACAGTCAAAATACTTCAATCAAATATTTCTTTCGTGATCATTACGATCAAATTCTCAAAATTCATCCGCATACGAATTTTTCAAAATCATATAGAGAGACTCATGTTCTATGTTATAAAAATAGACCGATTTCAGATGCTCTAATCGTTTGTAAAAAAAAATCTAAAATGACTCGTCAATCGTAAAAGAATATTTTTCCAGATCATGACTTCCTGGAATTGGACAAAGGATGTCATAACCAGAATTTGAAAAAATATCTTTTGCTAGAACAAATAGACTTTTGGAGTGAAAAATGATTTCTTAAACCCGGAACCAATTCACCCATTTTACCTCACTGCTTTGGAAATTTTTCTGACATGTGTATTCAATTCAATGAATACAAATTGAAGTCTAGATCATTTCCTCACCTTGTTCTTTGGGTTCGTCTTCTTTATCGAAATCTATATCCCAAGGAGGCTCTTCCATTTCGGGAAACATATTCGAATAAGTATCATCGACTTGTTTTTGTTCGTGTTTCTTCTTCTTGTCGAATTTTTTGTCTTCTTTTTTTGAATGTTTTTTACGTTTTTCCGAATGTCTTCTCTTTTCTCCGTCGCTGCTGTAATCATCGCTTTTTTTACTCTTTTTTCTATGATGGCTTTTGTGAACGTGATGATCTTCGTTGCTGAGCTTTCTATCGGTGTCTTCTCCGTCTGTAGTTGTTGTTTCTGCGTGCCGATCATTGTGGTGTGATACGTGATTCATTTTACCGTAAATTGCGTCGTCGCTAAAAAAAAAATTGAAAAAATTAGTTTATTTTTTTCGAATTTTTTAAACGAATAAAAATCATTGAAAAATCGATAAAATATCATTAAAAATTTAAAAAATTGTAAATAGATAATGATAAAGCCGATACTCACTTATCATCGTCGTCGTACATTTGCGAAGCACTTTGAGGGGAAGGCATAGGCGTTGAACCACCTTCTTCATCATCTCCTTTATCAAAAAAAAAAAAAAAATGAAAAATAATTTCAAAAAATACTTGAATTTAATTCAAAATATCAATACAAACCTCTATTGAATTCCGGTGGAACAGGAATCCTAACATCGAACAACGAAGGTATTCGAGAATTCTGATTATTAACATTGGCTGATTCTTTCTTCTCTTTATGAGCCGTGTACGTAGAATTTCCACTATTTTCTCTATGGAATCGTTGCATATCATCGATTTCTTTACAAGGTAAATCGGCATACTACAGGCAGAAAAAAACGTACAGATTAATTACATGCTTTGAAAAAGAACCTCGTCTCATAAACGAGCAAAAAATTACCTTTTTGAGAACAGCTCTTTGAATTTCGTCTAATTTCGAATGGCTAAATTTGCAATTTTTCGCTAAATGGCATGTTAATCCGGGAGTATGATGATATTTGCACGGGAAATCGTTATGCATATAAATGCATTTGTCTCTTTTGGTGCAGCAATCGTTTAAATAGAATTTACATACTTCTAGTTTACGAGGCATACTATACTGGTGCGAATACATAGGTTCGTTTCCCTGTAAAAGGAGGAAAAATTTGATTAAATTTCGAGATTGAATGTCTCCGGCGATTCAATAAGATCACTTACTCTTTGATTTTTTCCTTGATTATAAAATGAGCAAGAGTCATCGTCTCTATCTCTTGGTTTTCCTTTACGGTGCATTTCGCCACCACCTCGAGGTCCGATACCGCCACCTCTGCCTCGTCTTTTGGCCATGCCTACTTGGCAGCGTTCAGGGCCGCGATCGAATCCTCGATCAGGGCCTTTATCGAAGCCTCGATCGGGACCCTTGTCGAAGCCTCGATCAGGACCTTTGTCAAAGCGGCTATCGGGACCTTTATCAAACCGGCTTTCAGGACCTTTATCGAACCGGCTTTCAGGACCTTTATCGAAACGATTTTCAGGACCTTTATCGAACCGGCTTTCGGGACCTTTATCGAAACCTCTATCGAAACCTCGCGAACGATTTCGATCTTTTTTATAATCTCTTCGTAATGGAGATCGTTTGTGGTACGGTCGAGAATCATCATTTTCATCTGTAATAAATTCAAATCATCGTTAGAAAAATTTACATCGTAAAATTCGAAGCCAAAACTACAAAGAAATAGATCGAAGCAAATAGGCGGTCTACGAAGGCATTCATTAAAAAAAATCTATCGCAAAAGTAGGTATACTTCGCCTCATGTGGTTAATTCCTTTGATCAAACTTCAGACTAGACCACCCTTGTTTACTTGATGGATTAAAAAAAAGGAAAAAACCCTTAACCCACCTTCAATAGGATACATCATGGAATCATTTAAATCAATGGGAAATTCATGCGGTAATTCATTTTTCACAGGCTTATGCTGTTTTTCAGTATCTTTCAACGAACCTCCTAATACGAATATCATTTCATCGTCGTCGCTATCTTGTTCATCGTAATTCTTCATATTCGATACATCATAACCAGATTTATTATTCTGTAAGAAAAAAAAACCAACTTTATAATGTCTCAATTTACGAATCTGCTGAAAAATTCATTCAAATTTGTTTACTTTTTCGTAATACATTTTTTCATTTCTAATACACCCATCGTCATCATCCATTCTTCTGCGTTTCCTTGGTATATCGGAAAACATGGTACGATCTCGTCTCGAATTTTTATGAGATTCATGGTGATGGTTTCTTTTCTCCTTGTGTGAGAAAAAATCTTCGAAGTTGTTTTTCACCTCATAGGGAAATTTTTGTTCGTAATTATCGTATTCGTTGTAGTCTTTATTTGGGGCTGGGATTGGAATTGGGAACTCGTTATTGTTTGGAAATTCTTTATTCGGAAACGTAGGCTCGCTCGAGTTACTTTCGTCTTCCAATATTTCACCATCTTCGATATCATCGGCTTCCATTTCTTTACTGTAACATCAAATTGAAAAGTAATTCGTTAGGTGGCATAGAAACGAAGAAATTAAAATTGCTTAGATTAAATTAAATAAGTAGTTGGTAACGATGTAAGACTTCGTTATTTACATTTCATGAAAAGACCTTGTCTAGCATCCGTACTTTGGCGATTACTTTTGAAAAAAAGGGTAAAAGAAGTGACCGAATGAGAACCTTGACAAAAAACTGTACCTATTTTATAATCAATATAGTTTCTTGTAGATAAAATGAATATACAGTTAACTAATGACTAACATCATTATTGCATTCGAATGCGAATACTTAGATACGTGTCAAATTATAAATGAGATATGTACAAGACGGAAATAGGAAAAAAAAACATAAATCATTATCAAAAAAAACATTCACCGTGCAACAGAATTCTGCAAGATAAACTTGACTTCCGTTCGTGGGTAAGAAATTGTGGGAGGAGGAGGGTAAATAGGACCACCAGTCTTCCTTTGTCTAGTATCAACCACCACACACAGCAGTTGGTCCTATCATTCACTGTGTGGGATGGTGGGGGTTTTGAAGCTAGGATATTTTTTCTTGAAATGTACATTTTCAATAATCCGCGTCTCGACACGATTCGTAGTAATTTATGCAATTTTCTTAGAATTTGTATGTTCGAGAATAAGTAATTTTTTTCGTTGTTAAGCATTTTTGCCTTCTCTCTCTTTTTTCTTTTTTTTTTTTCTACTTCAAGAAAATAACAAACTTGATTATTTTTTGGCAAAGCACTAAAAAATACCCTTTTCTTATCATTTTTGAAAAAAAAAAAACAGAAATTGCCTTAACATATGAGTATGCCTCCTTCACGGTCCATCTCATATTATCTTGAATTTATAAAAATGTTATTGAAGAGCCAAATTGCCATCTTTCACCTTTCAAGGTGACACTAAACATTTTTTTTTGTAAAATATGAAAATAGTCTATAAGATTTCATCTTATTTCAGTTCGATTTTGTAAAACGAAAATGAAATATTTAATCAACTTGCAACTTGCATAATTATGCAAGGAAGGTAAGAGAAGATTATTGCGAAAGGTATTCATAAGGTAACGAAAATTGAAGGTAATTCCAAGAAATATTCAAATAGATAGGTACTTGGGAACTTCCACAGATGACTTTGGTTCTTTTTCTTTTTTATTAGTCAGATCGGCTTCATTACTCGGCAAATTCTTCGACTTCATTACCCCTCCCATCACTAATTTTCTTCGGATTTTAAATGCGCGTTGAAAACATTAGCGTGATTTTTTTTTTAATTTAAATTTTCATCGTCATCAAATTTAAATATTGACAATTTTAGTCAAAAAAGTACTGCTGTGAATTTTCCAATTTACGGATAATTGAGAAAGGAAAAACATAAGTTTTAATAAATTCAAAAAATTTCAATGGCAAAAAAATGATAAATTTTCACCGTGTTATCGAATGATTAGCATGTTGAATGCGAAAATTATAATAGCCGAAACCAGGCAAGAATTAATTTACGAAAGATTTGAAGGTTAATGATTAATTGTTAGTTGATAGTTTTTCTGTTTCGAACATTTTTTAAAAATCAGTTTTATTATCATTTCTATTAAGTAAAAGATGTTTTTTCAATTAATTTTCACAGATAAGATTAATTCTTGGAATGGATATAGAGTGGATTCAACTCTTGCTTCTCTAGTCTGGCAAAATGATATAATTTTACTTGGCAAAAATTAAGATTTGAATTGGAAAATTTTCAAAGGTTGAAACTTTCTTGGGGGAAAAAGATGTAGAGATCAGTTTTTCCCTTCCCCTTGAGGCGAAATTTGATTTTTCAACATGAATATCTTTCAGAGCTGGGATCGTTGGTATAAAATTTTTAAGCTAATAAAAGCGTAAGTAAATTAAAAAAAGTTATAATAGATTCGAAAAAACGGGAGATTTTTTCATCATAAATTTGACATTTCGATTACAAGTTTTGATAGGGAACCCCCTCCCTCCCTAAAAACGTGAAATCCACTTTTTCATTAATAAAAATTGAAATTTCTGACATTTTAACAAAACATAAAATTTTATGAATAAGATTTTTACTTGATTTCATGATTTATATTTGTTTATTTCAATTGGAAAAATTCAAGTTTAGATAGTATTGGTTTCAAATTTACCAAAATGTCACTGTCAATTGTGACATATCTACATTTTTCTCGATATTTTATATAATAACTATTATCAATTCGACAAAATTTTTCATTTTTTTAAAAATTTTATTACAATGTAATATTACGTCAGTAATAAATTGATAATATATTCAAATTCAGTTATTTGATATTTCATATGATGAAATTTGAAATACAAATACCTATTGAGCCTTTTTTCAAATTGAAGAGAGATTTTTACAAAATAGAGTTTTAAGATTTTGGAATGACCCTTCCCCCTTCCACCCCACATGACAAAAAAACCATGTAAATAATCATGATTCAAAATTTTTCATTTATGGCGATGTAATTTCAACTGAGAAAGATCAGGCTCGGATTGGAATTTTTTTCAAAATTTGAGACTTTCTTAAGGGAGAAAAGGGAAAAGGGGGAGGAGAATGAAGAGGAAGAGGAGAATACGTTGAATTTTTCATTAATAAGTTGAAAAAATTCCATTCATTTATACCAAATTTTAGTTCCCCCTCACACCTTTCACAGAAAAAAAAAGAGCTGTGGATTCTAAACGTAGATTGAAAAAAAAATTATTCGCGTTTCACGTTCGACCCCCTTCCCTCTTCTCACTATCCGAATCACCACTGAAAAATTGATTAATCGCTTGTAAATTCGCAGATCAGTGCTCTTCCACAATTCAAGACAGTTTTGACAGTATTTTCTGAAGCAGAAAACTAACGCTGGAAAATAATATTTTCTCAATTAAATTTGAAGGTAAACAAAAAAGGTATCGAATTTGACTAGTTTTGATGGCAAATTTTCTTCGCTACAACAATTTTACGTAGTTTGTTATCATTAATTTTTTCATAGGTTTTCTTTTTTCGCAGAAATGCCAAAACTATGTTCAAACAATTTTGATTTGGTCAAGGAGACGAAAAAACGAGGAAATGGCCAAAACTGGAATTTTTTCGTTCTTTCGAAAACAACCCTATTTTGAGAAAACACAACTCTGCTACCATTTCACAACTAAATATTCAGCTCACTTTCAATATTCGATTTTTTTCATTTTGGCCGATTTTTGTTCGATCCGACATAATTATTGACTCATTTTGAATTGAAATTAAACGAAGAATTTTCGAAACAGAGGAATAAAGGATGTTCTCCAAATATACAGGTCAATACAGGTACCTATACCAACTTCAACATCAGGCGACTTTTCCTTACTGAACAGGGGTAAAAATCGCGAAACCTAAAATTTTCACGAACCACCCTACTTTTTTTCGTTCGATTTAAAATCAGATAGATTGTTGATAGATAACACAAAATAAATGATATCATACGTTTGTACGATTACCTCAATATTAGACTTTGTAACTGATAAGAGTAATAAAACCTAACATAAAAAAATTCCCCTAGGGCAGGGAGTGGTCGAAACCTTGGCATAAGCACCTAAAAAAAAAGCAAAATAGTTCAAAACCTTCGACGAAAATAGGCCCATCTCGTTTCAGTAACTTGAACAAATTGTAAACAAAAATATAACTCTGATAAGAGGTAAACAACCTAAAAATTACTCGAAATTTCGCAACGAACACAGAATCATTTCAAGGTAAACAAAAATCAGGGCCTATTAAAATCTATGTACCAATTTCTCTCATCAAATCAAACTGAACGCTTTTAAGCTAAGTAATTGAAGACGAACAATAACACCATGTACCCAAAGCCCTAATTCGACCCTCACACAAACACGCGAAATTGATACGAATACTTGCACATCAGAGCTATAATTACGAAAAACCAAGCTCAAAATAGTATTTAGCTGTTCATTCAAAAACAATCATTTCCGAAATTCAAATCGCAAATAAAATCCCTGTACTGATAATAAGACACCTACGAATCCGAGGTAACTTCCGAATCCAATGTCGTAAAAATCAAACAAAATTCAATCTTTACTCGCAAGAGTAATCAGAAATCAGAAGGTGAAACTACTGAAACCAGGAAACCAAGGAATAAATGAATAAAAGAATAAAACCTATACCTACTGTATGCGTATAATAGGCGAACACGTTAATTTAGCCCAATCAGCCAAACTTAGTAATCATATTCTCTGGGTACACATGGTCGCAAAACTAGTTCCCCTCCTTTCCAACTAATTCAACGTCGACCTAGAGGTTAAACTCTGACTATTGTAATCGTCGTTTCGTAATTAAATCCCACCTTTGTTCGTGTATTTTTATATTGTTCGTAAAAATGGCCTCAGAGACGATCTACATTACCCCATCGAATTTCTATACGGATTCCCTTCCCTAACACGAATTTACGTTTCCTATACGCGAATATTCGTAGGTAACGCGATCCTTTGCCAGAAAAAAAAAGTCACGAAACCGCACAACAGTCTTCGACTAGAGGAAAATTCGATATACTGATAAGAATGGCCGCAAAAGGGCCGCTAAAAATGGTAATCGGGAACGCGACACCGCCTTCGTGACGTCACACGTTACGCCATCGTATTCGAATTTCGAGTCCTGGTACAGATTTTGCACTCGTTCGACGAAACTCGATCTCGATTATCGATAAAAAAAAATATAAAGATAATCTACCTCATGACTGAACACATCGCTAATTATGCATCATCGTACACGAGAAATTAAATTACAATATACGAGTTCGCTTATCTAAATGAGACTAATGAGAGATGACGATAGTGACGGAGACGACGAGAAGCAAGGTAAAATTCATCATTGTACGATTACTAGGAAAAAAAATACCTCAACGACGAGTACGTACGAAATATTACGAACGCAACGCGAATCAATCAATGGTTACCAAAGTGCTCGAACGTTCACGATACATCTCGAACGAACTGTAGTATGTGATAAAATTAGCAAAAAAAAAATTGGCAATAAATTATACATATTAATACTCGTACCGAACTGA
This sequence comes from Pseudococcus jackbeardsleyi, assembly GCA_038380155.1. NCBI lineage: Eukaryota > Metazoa > Arthropoda > Insecta > Hemiptera > Pseudococcidae > Pseudococcus > Pseudococcus jackbeardsleyi. Next base: position 40,044,586 of record CM076242.1, read on the forward strand.
TGTAGCAATTAAATGCATGTGGATATCGCCAGACAGTAAATCCGGGCTGTAGCCGTACTTTACCAAAGACCAATTTTAGATCATTACTAATTCGGCGGTCTTTAACTCGATTATTAATATTCACTGGTAAAAAAATTTCAACGGGTCTTTTCGTTGCTTTTGAAAAAAAAAAACGCCCTTAAAGAGTACAGCATCAAACGACGGCAACAAAGCGGCGTTCATCAAATACCAATACGTTGGCTGCTGGATCTGAGAAGAGCGGCGTTTCAATCATAATACCGTATCACTTTGAGTGAAAACCAGAGAGAGAGATAGAATTTATGTACGGTGAAATAAAATGAAAAAAGTAGTACGTTACATGCTTCTACCATGGTTGTTTCGAACTGCGTACGCCGTCCGAACCAACTCGCTACGTGTGGGAGCTCAAGCTCGCAATCGTCGGAAGGGGAAGCTGTGTACAGCTATGGCGTACGACGAGTACTCACACTGGTACACAAACGCAGTACATCGAGACGCGTAATAGTGAATGTAGGACGTACAGTAGACGTTGCGGGGCCGGGGTGAGGTGAAGGGGGGCCCGCGAGGGGTAAAGGGCAACGGATACATTGAGAGGAACGAACTTGGTGTATGCGCTACGAACAAGTAGAAAGCGTCGCCGTCGATCGATTTAAGGTATATTCGCGTTCACGTATAAATTTTACCTTTGTATGGATGCGGAGGTGTGCGAGTGTGAGTAAGAGCATCGGGTTTATTTTATAGTGTAAATGGAAATACGATGCTAGGCGCAGCCGAAATTTACCTACGGGCAGTGGTATCTAAAATTCGACAAGGAAAACGTAGAATAATTTTGACATGTGTTTTTGAATGACATAGATAATGGTAGGAAGACGCAGGTGCTAATGATTAAACATATCGGAATTATTGCATGTGTGTGTGTGTTGGATTTACCCTACCACTAGCCTGCCTAATGTAGTAATCTTGTTCTGGTGACGAAATAACTATGCTTTGAACTGTTTCAGAATTATTATAGCGTTATCTGTGTATGATTTCTTTGACCACGAAGGCACCAGAGATTATGAAGAAGTGAAGGGTGAAGGGTTGGGTGACTCATGCTTACTTCAGTCGCAAGACAGACGGCAAAAACTTCTTTTTTTATCAACTTCGGCGAACAATTGAAAATTCGAAGTCAATAAGTATACCAACAAGTAAAACAATAATGTTGGTAAACAAAGTCGACAAAGAAGAGAATGAGGAATTATGATTACAATTTTCAACTTTGAGATGTTTTGAGTGCGCAGATTTTTTGTTCTAGAAATTTCTAGAAATTAACTTCGGTTACGGTTACGGTTTCATCGAGAAAAATGACGATTTTAGTCCTATATATATAGACCACCAGTGCCAAAAACGGCACTACCAAGGTATTTTTGAAAAAACCCATCAAAGCATTGTAATGCCGTTTTTGGCACCAGGTGGGTTTTTTTGGTGGTCTACGTAGGGTTAGTAACTTCTAGAATTATTGAAAAAAATAACGTTAACTACATAGACCATAGAGACAAACATAGCAAAAATTTCATCTTTTTTGGAATTTATCAATTGTCTACGATTATTTTTTTTTATTAGAAAATCATTGAATCAAAGAAATAAGAATAATCGAATCACCAATAATTAATTAATTCAATAATCCCTGCTGATGATTGGGATGTCCATCAAAAATTTTTCATGATTAAAAAACAGATTTTAACATTAATTCTAAAAGTTTTGCGAAAAAAATTAATAAAAAAGTTTGATTTAAAAATTTCTGAGTTGTTATGGGTGCACATTTAAAAACAGCTAACTTGGAAATGGAAAAAATTACACAGAAAAATTTAACATAATCGAAAAAATAAGGTTACGGGTAAAGTTACAAAAAACGGTTATGGCTAATTGGCTATCGTTAAGTTTTAATATTGTTAAATTTCGGTTTCGGTTTTCGGCTTATTTTAAATAGGTTTCCATGATTCTTTTAATTTTTTTTCTTCTTATTTTTTGCAAGTTCTACCTCCCCCCACCCCCCTCCAATCATCAAACAGTCATTATATACGGGGAAAACTTTTTTTTTCTAAGGAAATAATTTTTCAGCCCCTAACCTAGTTATCAAGTAGTAATCTAGCATCAGACAGTAGTGCAGACTGCAGAGATTCCTTCAAGTCTTCAAAGAGACAAAGAGTCAGCGGCGGATTTCCCGTAAGGCGCGTTAGGCGGGCGCCTAAGGCGCAAGAAAAAAGGGCGCAAAATTTGTCGAAAAAGTTGCCTGTCTACACCTCAATATTTAAATTTACCAATCCTTTGAAAAAAAAATTGTATCTAAAACCAGAAATTGTCTCTTGGTATATTCAAAGTGAAGAGAAGGAGGGAGTACCTAATTGTCCTGCAAAAAGTTGAAAATGTCTCTTTATCATGTCGAAAAGTATAGACATTTTTTGCTTTCCTAAAATACTTTTTTTGTAAAGATTTTCGCCCTCGTTTTTTTCCGACAGTAATTTTCTCAATTTTTATACAAAATATTTTAGAGTTTTAAGCATCTTCCTCTCCCCAGAATTCAATTTTCAGCAATTTAACGAATTTGAGTGAAATTCTTCAAAATTTTAGATTCTGAAAAATTCAAGCAGCCAGCGCAACGTTTCAAAATTGACAATTTTTGGTAAAAAAGCGAATTTGAAGAATTGAAATTAATTTCTTTGGTAGGAATATGATTATGAAAAATGCGAAATTTTGTCTTCCAAAGCCTGATCTCTCATTTTTAAATCAGTGAAAATATGTAATCAAAATTCACTGAAAAATAGTAAGAATTGCAGCTTAAGAATAAATTTAAAAATCCACGAAAATTCACTGGAACATCAGTAAAATTGAAAAATTTTTCTAAAAAATGGGTGAAATTCTTTGACAATTCAGAAAAAATTGATTGAAAATGAGTGAATTATGCTGAAATTTCAAGTGCTACAATTCTGTCAATTTATCTGAGATTTTTCACTGATTCAAAAAGAATTTTTTTAATGGATAACAAAAATTCAAGAGATGGGGGGGGGGGGTGTCAATTGGAGAGGTGGGGAGAGAGAGAATTTCAAAATCTATGTCCTTCAAAAAGGCGCAAGAAAAAATTGTGCCTAAGGCGCAAAATTACGGAATTCGCCGCTGCAAAGAGTGACTCTTAATTTTTATTTATCAAAAACTCAACACAGAAAAATAAATATTTCTGATTTTAAAGAAATCTTCATTTTCTCCTAACAGTTCTTTTGATACGAATAATAACTTTTCTTGATGAAATAAAATTCAATGTTTCAAACAACTAAAAAAAAATAATCAGAAATCATTGCAATTAATCAAAATAAATTAGGTAGACAGAAACATTTTAAAAAATTAGTTTTCATAACCGAAATCAGAGGAAATTTTTTTTTGGGAAAATCACTCATTAAATGGTTTTTTCTTTCTGGTTCCAAATATTGATTGATCTAGAGGTTGATTTAATACAGACAGAAAATCAGAAGCAACAGAGTCAAATTTCAATTTGACGATCATATCATCATTTTTTCAGAGATTTTTTTTAAATCCAGGTCTCTTTATATGAGACATAGTACTGCAGTACCATTAACAGCCTCCGATCGGCACCGCACCTCCGTTCCTTTCCCAAATATTTTTGCATGAAAGTGGGAAAGTACATTTTTAAATACTCAACCAAAAAGTATAAAACAGTCTCATAAATTAAAATAAACCAAAAAATTTTCCATCATTCACAGGTATTAAAAATAAAACATTATCAAATCAAAATGAATATGAAAAATTATCAGAAATAACAACAAACGTAAAAGTCGATAACAATGGAAAAAAAATGGTTACAAAATTGGCTGAAAACCAAGAAAGTCGTCGAAAGGAATATTTAAAATGTTGTAACATCGTAGAAATATAATTTATAAGACTAATAAAAACAAACTGAATAGGTAATTTTTGTAAGTAACAAAATTTTTTTAAAGCAATTCTGACAATTCTTCTAACATTTGGAATTTTTAAACATTTTTTAAAAACATTCTCAACATTACTAATAGGTATTTTTAGAGAGACATTCAATGAGTTTATGGAATAGATAATTTCCGAAAGTAAATATTTCATGACAGACAACAGACAAGGCCGAATCGAACAAAGAAAGGAAGAAATTGAGTTGTCCAACTTGCTTTTTTAAACGTTTAAAAACAGCACTTTCATTAGGAAAAATCACATTCGAGGTGAAAAATTTTGTCTATCGACCCAAAAGTGGCGAAAATTCCAGAGTAGGTATTTTTGATCCTTTTCATTTTACTAATTATAATTATACAAACTTTAATTATTTTCTATTTTAGTGTTTTTTTAAATTAAAGAAAACCACTGATACCAAAAATTAAAATTGTAGCACTAGAAAAATTTAGTGAAATTCCAAAACAAAAAAAAATCAGAAAAATTTATCAAAATAATCGAAATTTAATTAGGCAGCATTCAAAGAAAATCAATAAATTTCATTTTAAAAAAATCATGAAATTTGCCTAAGTTAGCAAAAGTTACTAGAATCAACGAAGTTCATTAAAATCCACATTATCCTACTCAGTGTTTACTCAAGAAAAGTCAGTAAAATTTACAAAAATTCGTAAAACTTGGTAAAATCAATGAATTTTGCCCAATTCTTCCAATCATTATTCGTTCGAAAATTCCAATTACAGTGTAAAAAAATTCACAATATTAGCCAAAACGAAAAAAGAATTCAAATTCCTATCAATTATTTTTAAAAAATTTCAGAGCGTTTTTGAATTCACGAGTAAATAAATTACGTCAGGGCAAGGGGGATTTGTTATCTCATTTTAAAGATAACTCTAAATCTGAAGACTGGATCAAACAAAGAGGAACTATTTCCTATGCAGTTTTAGATATTCTCAAAAAATAACAAAACAGAATTTTAAATCTAGATCCTATTCCTATTTTAGAAAATCAAAGTGCAAAGTGATCAGATTTTCTCCAGAAAATTTGAAAAATTATGTATTGTAAATTGAAAAAACCCGAAAAAAAATCATTTAAATTAAAAAATTTAAATTCAATCAGAAATTTTAATTTTTAACCTCCATCTTGATTCTTCTTCAAGATATCTATAAATTACAGTGGCGCAGCCAGAACTTTTTTATGGAGGGGGCTAGAATTCATGAGAAAAGTAAGTGGGTGTAAGCTTGTGTAGAGAGGGGATCCCCCGAACCATCGTTTGTTTTTTTTGAGGGGGCTCACTGCTCACTAAGGCTTGCCATGGGTAAGGGACCTTGAAATAAAGGAAAAATTTAACTAATTACGTCGAAAATCAACGTGAAAAATACCTAAAAGACTTTTTTTCACTTTTAGATTTCTCACCTGAGGCCCAAATTTTCTCTGTACGACTCTGGGGGGAGGGGGAGGGGGCATAGACTCGGCTTAGTGACAATCTATTTTCATGGAACATTGACTTTTTCCCCTTTGAATATTATAAAAGTGAATTTTATTCAAAACTACACAGTATAAAGAGCGTTAAGAAACAAATGGCAGTGAATTTTTCAAGGAGAAACACCTCATATGGGTAAAATGAAGGCAGAATCGTGTAAATTCGAGTTTTTTCTATCCATGCCACCCTTCAGTTTCATCCTGGAACTCGTTTTGGTCGATTTAGGGCAGTAGTTTTGAAAATGTGCTGATTTCCGCCTCCGAATTAGCAAAACAGCGAAATTCTTGGAAAATTAGGGTTCTCGAAGACATAAATCCGAAATATTGCCTCCTTGTGACTTTTCTCTATTTTTCAAACTAAAGAAACGTCTTCGAGGACACTAATTTTCATAGAAATCCATTGTTTCGTTGGTTCAGAGGTGAAAATCAACACTTTTTTAAAACCATCACCTTAAATCGACCCACAGTTTGGGGGGGGCTTTAGCCCTTTAGCCCCCCCTTGGCTGCGCCACTGATAAATTATGCACTTTGGAAGTGAATGAGCAAGATTTTATTCGAGGGGGGGGGTGCAACGAACTCACCCAAAGAAAAAAGTTAAAAACAAGTATCAAGACCCGAATGAAATACCAAAAACAAATCAAACTGCACTCTATTACGTTACCTCTTTCTTGTACAAAAACTGAGTCACCCATCCTCATTCCCCATCATACATTTTGATCACTTTTCAAACCATCTACGCGAGGTCATAGGTAATGGTTCATTTCGCAGATGTACCAAACGTAGGGTAACAGTAAAGTAACGATCATATCGATGATTTATTTACGATTCGGAGAAACAATAGGAGTAGGTAGTTTTATTTATTCATTGTTTTAACGTCACAGAGAAGCTAAATGTGTTTGGAAGTACATAAAATGTACATTTATTTTTCATTTATCGCGAGACCCTCTTCTCCTCCCAAAATCGTATCCAAACCTACCAAACAGAAATACGCCATGATACTACGTATTATCGAATTATTTTTTACTCGAATGTTTTTGGAAAAACTATCGTATTCTAATGTTTATCTGAAAAAATTTCCCATTTCCTATCTCTACGCGACGACATTCGCTGATGTAATCAAGGTCATGAAAAAATGTTTTCATTGAGAGGCGAAAAATTGCTTATCGATTACATATCGATACCGAGAGAGTATTTTATCAGTTATATAACAACCTAGAAAATATGTAGTTACAGTTGCAGATAAGAAACGACGGTGAAAAAATGATTCTTTTCGGTTTCCAGGTTTTGACGTCATACCCAGTAATTAAAAAGTGGGAAAATATCAAAAAATGTAAACAATTGATAAATTTTCAAAATTTGGACTAAAAAAATATTTAAAAAAAATCTTCAAAAATTTGGTCATTTTCATATTTTTTTTTTTGAAAATATTTCCCCTTCTTTTCGTTATCTTATCATTGGCGATTCTGGCTTCATAGCTAATTCGTGACGTAACCTCAACACTTGGAAACCGAATATTAAATAAGCAGCAATATGGACTGCGAATATGGGAGAATTATTGACGATTAACCAACACCCACGCGCCTAGATTGCAGCTTCCTTTAAAATGCACACGTAGGGTATCCACTGACGTTTTACCAAGAACGGGCATAACAATTTACAGTTGTCATATCCGATCCAATGCCTCTAGCTGGCTCACAACTTCAAAACTCCTCCTCGTCATCCTTCTGTACACAAATTTAAATTCTACGTGTAATCGAAAAATAATAATTTATCGACAATTTGACACGTTGTTTACCGCAATCCCAATACCAGACCAGTACTACGACGACAATAATAATCTAATCAACGCGTGTTATCGATTTTCCAGCTCGAATGACTCAAAGTAGCTATAAAACGTACTTTTTCCCCATCTACAATGAATAACATTCCCTCTGACGAAATACAATTCGTGACTTTTTCGAAAGCATCCTTATTCACTTTCCTCGACTCCTTTCATGGGTTTCATCTTGGCTGATGAATGGCTGAAAAAACACTCGGAGATGCAATCTGCTTACTTATTCGAGATTACAAAACTTTTTACACGTATTAAATAATCCTAGGTGCTTCGTACCTGCCTCATTCATTACGTAATCATTTCCAGCTTTATGTTTATACAGAAAGGTATACGGTACGTAGATTTACATTGTATTTAACCCCCTCCTCCATTCATACTTTCCCTATTCATTGAACCGCAACAAACTTTCATGATGTAAAAATGTACTTTTACAAGGGTCAAGGGACCCGAGACAGAGAAAATTTGTTCAATTATCCGAATATCTACCCCGAAATTATCATCAGGCCTATACTTAAGGTAAATACCAATTTTCGGTCAAACTTGTATAGTACAAATTCCATGAAAGGAAATCCAGACAGCGTGTAATTAGGTCACGAACACGTATACGCTGCCATAGCTGTAGTATTCTGATGATCGAATCTATATACCTTCGTTTACACGTCCAATTCTCAACTTACAAGTTTCGAAAAAAATTTTTTTACACGTAATTTGTACAAATACGTATGAATCATATTACGAGTGTATTCTGACAGGTAAAATTACGTGGAAGTGCGGTCTAAAAATAGGTAGACTCGTTTCATTAGCGAACTCAAACCATAGACGATTGTTTAGTTTAAATATAAATAGAATATGCGAAATTTAATATTTTCTATTGGACTTTCACCGCGAAACAATCAAATTTCGTAAAAGGAAAAAACTGGAGAAAAAATTATGAAAAAAAGGGTAGATAGGTACCAAAAAATTAGGTGATTTTTCAACTCCAATTAAAGACTTGTTTCTAATTATAATTTTAGGATCAACAAAAAAATCGGCTCGTTGGCGACCTTGGCTATTTTAAACTGGATTATTCGCTACGCGATGAAAATAAGAAATTCTGTTTAAATTATACTTATGTTCAAGTAGGTGCAACTCATCAAGATTGTACTTCAATTTTACAAAGATTAAAAATATTGAAGATTCTAAACAGATGAGAATGAGGAATTGTGGAGGGGTGGAAGGGGAGGAAGGTAGCGAAGATGGCTACTAGCTTGTATACCTAGCTACCTCAATACTCAGAAAATTACAATTCTATCTCTTGAATTAAACTGATTAAATAGCCGAAAATGAGTCACTACAGGAATCAATGAAAAACTACTGATAAATAGTAAGTTCTCAATTATGAATCAGAAATTTTTTTCTCATAATCGCTGAGTCGATCAATAAATGTAAATTTTTATTGAATTATTTCAATAAATTTTACTGATTCAAAAATGAAAATTCACTAGGCATTCGAATCAATTCAATTTAGAGAGTGGGAAAAATTACAGATGTATCTAACATAAAAAACTTCAAGTTTGATTAAAAAAATTCTAGTTTTACTGATTTGAAAAATTTCAGTTGAAAAATTGAACAACAATTCGGAAAAATTCTGATTGATGAATACAGAAAATTTTCCAAATTGAAACAAAAATTTCGTTGAACTTTACTCCTGGGTTTTCCAACCAAAAATTTTTCCAATTGAAATAATTCAGTTGAAATATTTTCAGTTTTTTTTTCTTGGAAAATTTTTGGTGTCAGAAGTTACTCCCCCTCCCCGCCTAGTAAGTAATGCTGATTTCGATTCAGTCTGCGTTGAAATGAACTTGAAAACTGAAATCAAAAAACTGAAACTGAGACTAGAAAGGGAAACTAAAAACAAATACCCAATAGGTACATTTTTCGAACACTGTTTTTTTGGATTTTTTTTTTCCTTTCCGTCTTTCAGGCAAAAAGACACATTGTCTTGAAAATAAAATGAAGATTGGAGAAATTTTTATTTTTAGTAGAAAAAATCTGATGGGAAAATTGTTAGGAAGTAATGAACTTTTTTGCGTTCGCAGTCGAAAAAATTCGAAGTGCCCGAATCAGAAAATTTCAACAGTCAGCACGATTTTTTTTGTCTGATCCACCTTTCAGTCTTTTAAATTGATTTTCAACCATCTCAAAAATTATTGGAAAATAAAAGTCTGCACACTGATAAAAATGATTGGTTAGGTTAAGATAAGGAGGAAAAGATGCAAAAGCCTAAATTTTTCATTTTTTAAAATATCATTAGGGGAAGGACAAAGGAAAAGACATTTATTATAATTGAATTATAACACAAATTTTTTGCTTTAAAAAATAGCTCTAAGCATGGCAGTCATGACTAAGACGTAAATCATGCGTAAATACAAGTAAAAATTTTTCATCGATATTTTTTTTCCTTCAAATAACGTCATTGCTATAAAAATTGTTTCAAAAATTCATCAAAAAAATCATAAAATGAAAACTACAAAGATTGAAAAATGAATTGAAGACAACAATTAATTTTTCTTCACCATTTTTCGTTACGATTTCGTTATTTTACCAATGCTGCGTACCTGCGCACTTCAAAGATTTCAGCCCACCAATTTCCACCCAAAATTTATACCTGATGGTAGCAGAGATACACATAACAAAGCTAGGTATTCGTATTTTAAAAGTTTTTAAAAAAACAGGTGTTATCCTCGTTTAACTTTAAATAGGTATTTACGTTGATTCAATTTTTTCTCGCTATATTTTGACCCAAATAAAAATTAGAACATACATAGACAATAGACATTTTTGAAAAAAAAATTATCGTTTCATTTTGTCACAAAAATCAATGTTATCACTTGTTTAAACTAAATAGACTGAATTAGTTTTGCAAAAGAATTTCAAGAACTGTTCCATACTGAATTGATCAAAAATTACCCAAGAAGTAACTTTTTGATCTACTCAGGTACCACAGCATCAAAATGGCTCCCAATTTTGATTTATATTTTATTCTGTCATCATGTCATTGTCATCAATATTGAAGAGGTTCAAGGTGATTGAATCACCACAAATTTTGGCAGTTGCCGAAAGTGAAAATTGGGTAGTGTAAGGTTGCCTAATTCATACATTTTTTTCCATTGAAATCGATTTTCAAATTTTTTGATTTGATGGCTGAAAATTTTTTTAAGCATGTGAGCCGTGAGCCTGGAAATAGAAACTACCCTTAGATGTTGAACTTGGTTATTGAGTTGAACACTGATTTTAAGCCTTTCAGATGGGGTTAAATCAAGAGGAGGCCTCAACTCGAAAACTAATTTTTCACACCTAAGGGTGGTTTCTACATCCAGGCTTACATATTTCTATTTCCTTTCAAACTGCAAGTTTGGAGCTACAATTTTTAAAAAAGTTGAACTATCTATCACTAGTAGGGAATTAGCTTATGGTCAATTATTGATCAAGGAAAAAATGCACGTGACCTCCTGTCGAGATGGCGACGACGACGACGACGAATATAATTTTTACAGACATGTCAGATTCTAGAAAATTTCTCACTGATAGGAAGAAAAAACGTACTTGAAATTGTAGATTCAAACTTGAACTTTGGGTTAATGTTTCAAAACATTTCTCAACCATTTATAAAATTAAAAAAAAGGGTTTTAATATAGGTAGGCAAAAGCCAGTAAGTAAGGAAGAAAAAATTAAAATGTTTGAACTCGAGACTAATTTCAATGTTTCTAATTTCAGGTTTTTGTTTTTATTGTCATTTTTTCTTTTTCCCTCTACATTTAAATTTTTTTGTTTCAGTTTCAATCTTTAGATTTTTTTTTCAATTTTGGGCTAATTTCAGCTCAACAATTTTCTGATGCTTAGTTTCGAAGTTGATGATTTTATTTTTTAACTTTCTGCTTTTGGTAGAAAGTGTGGCGATCGGAATACTGATTTTTGCCTGGCCCTTGGAGCTTTCTTCTTCTCAACATCAATGTAAAATTATAAAATTTTTGAGGCATTTTGGGAATTTTTTTCTTTGAATTCTCTTTCCCTAGCACTAATAGGCAAATTGTGGACCTTTTCAAAATTTTTTATGTAAATCAAATTTACAGATGCCAAGGGCGCAAAAAACAAATATACTGATTTTTTCTTTGGAAAAAATTTTAAATGCATTTTAAAATTATTTTAACCTTGAATTTTCTCCAAACGATTCAAATTGAAGTCAATTCCGGTAGCCTAAAAAATTTTGGTGGCATGACACGCAGGTCAAAAGCTATCCTTTAGTTAGTCTACTTCTGAACAAAAAACAAAATCCTTCATGTGGCCTGTGGGTTGGGGAGGGGGGAGAAGCTGAAAAATTGATATAAAACTTAACGCGATCAAAATAATGTTCGAGTTCGAGTTCCCATCAAAAAAGTAGGAAAAATCAGATAATACCTATCCTATTTATCTGAAAAGCCGTAGCCTATTTTTTCCTCACCACATCCGCCCACTAAACCACGATGAAAATTTCAACAAAAAAGTAATCATTTCTTGGACGTGAAAAAAATATGCAGAAATAACCTCGAATACGAAATTAATCCGTGAAAATATTCCAGCATGAAAAATTTCATCTGATGAGTTCATCATAAATAAATGACTCTTCGAGCGTGAAAGTAACCAGTTATATCAGGTCGTTGACACATTTCGTTGGGAATTTTGTAGCCATTTCCAGACAAAGATTAGCGTGAGTCATTAAAAAAATTAACACTTTTCAACCAAGTAGGTATCACGAAATGATAAGACATCCTTCAAAAAAGAGTAGGAAAGGAAATTATCTCAACCACCCTCGAGGGTTGATTTCATTTCGTACACTGCTGACGATTTGATAATTCACATTGCATTTCTCTCGCCTACATACCGTTGCGCGGCGTTTTCACTCCAATATCGATCTGTTTCATTTACATTAATAGGTAATGTACTTTCATATCTTTGTAAGTATGAGAGATGAGACAATTCACGATAACAAAAGTCATTGAATATTACATTAATAAACTCGGTATTATCTACGATACGAATACGATTACGCACTTGGATATTAAAGTTTAAATTGTCAATCGGTTGTAATAAAGAAACTGATCGACGAGAAAACAAACCTCATAACGTATCGAAGGTTATTCAATTTCAACCGTCGAATTTTCTCTACGACCTCGGTTCAGGCCAAAACCACATTTAACTTTATAAAAATTACACTAAAAAAAAATCAAAACTATTTAAAATGCTAAATAAACCGTACGGTTATCTAAATTGGCAAACCTGTTAAAAATCTGCTTATAAAGTGTTTCTGTCGTAGATACGCCAAGTTGACAAAAAGAAAAAGCTCAGCGAAAATTTTCAACGGGGAATTTGTTTCGTTACAAAGCTCATTTCTCCATTTACCGTTTACGTTAACATTTGTTCTTATTTCTTTACAATAGCTAATGAAAAGGAAATGAAGAAACCAGTTTGTTGAAAAGAAACTTGTTACGGAGTGGTTCTCAAAACGTGTCTGGACACGATTCGTTCGTAAAATCGAAAAAAATTTTACTATCCTGAATTTGGAAATTTTCTAACACCACCGCCTTACGAGCGATGAAAAAAGGAAAAGAAAATCTATACGTAAAAATCATGCGAACAAAGAATGGCGTTTTGGTTTGAAACGGCAGCGTTAGGCAGGAAAAACACACGCCAATGCACTTGAAGGTGACCAACAAAATCAACGTTCGTCTTTCATCCGATAGAGCAAGCGAATTCAAAATTTCCATGCCACGGTGCATGCGCTCGTATTTTTCTTACATTTTTTACAATCCTCGAATAGGTAATTTGAAAAAAAAATTAATTAGCTGACGTGGAATTAATGGCGAAAATTATCTGCTTCGTAAATACGACTATGTATCACGATTACGAGTAAAAAATTAAAATTCTTTACACTAAATTAATAAATCTAAACATTATTCGATCGTCCGGATTTTAAGTGTTTGGTATTATACTTTACCCTTTTCAATAATAACCGAGGATATTTTATCCTATGTACAAAATTGGCTGTAACTTCGAACTTTATCTATCATTTCAGGGGCGGCAACTTAGCATTTTGTCATGTGTTGCTGATTTTGAAACTCACTTGGGGCCCTTGGGAAGGGGATGGGGGTCAACGTTGGTAGTGGTGTAGAATCGTCTGAAGAGGGGGGGGTCTCAACCAATGATGTCGAAAGCTTTTTTTTAGGTGGCTGCAAAATGGGTACAGAAATATGAAAAACGAGAAATTTTGGGGGAGGGGGGAAGGGTAAAAAGGAGCCTTTTTTCGTACTTCAGTTTTAAATAGTCCATATTCGCGCCCGAGCGTAGCGAGGGCGAAATTTTGAAAAAATTAGATATTTAATGCCTAAAAAAGGTACTTTTTAAACGATGTTGTTGATGCCCGAGCGAAGCTTTGATAAAATTGGAATTTTTGATGCCTAAAAAAAAAGTTTCTCAAAAAAATTCTCGACCTCAAGGGGGGTCCAGACACTCCTCCCCCCTGACTACGCCTCTGAACGTTGATCATTTTTTTCAAGTTAAAAATTTTTAGATATGCAATTTTTTCAATTCTTAAATATTTAAAAAGATAGGTAGGTCTAGGTACATATATTTTGTAACATAGGTTTTTAATATGGTACCCAATTTACCTACAGAGCATTTTTCACAAATTTTTTATTTTTTTTCATGTGTTGCTCAACCCTCTTATTTTTTTTTCATGTGTTGCTCGAGCATCCGAGCAACACGCAAGTTGCCGCCACTGTATCATTTAGAGAACGATATGGTCGCCGATACCAGAATAATAAACGACATAAGACGCAATATCAAGCGAAAGAATTACGAGGTCGGATGATGACGTCACCGGTGGTTCCGGAATGGAATTCGAAACCCTTCTCTCACTGGCTACGTTGCAACTTAGACTGGGTGAACGTGTACGCGGGGTGGGGGGTAATTTTTCTACTCGAGATTATCGAAAAATTAATTTTTTAAAAGGGATTTTGCACTCGAAAAAGTAAATATGGGTATGGGGCGACGTTCTGTACGTAAAATGTATACAAGGTCTAGATATTTACAATTTAAAAAAAAAATAATATCGTACACGTATTTAAAAATACTGTACATACACATGCAATATACAGTATGCAATATCGTAGCACATTTACGCCGTTAGATTACATTTTTACACTATGAAAATGAATTTCCAAGCGTTAAAGAAGCTAATTATGAAAAAAATAAATACCAGAGTGCAATTCATGGTACGCCATTTTTTTTAGGATAAATTTTCGTCATCTTACGATATATTGCGTTTGTTAAGTCTCTCAAAAGATGCTGATTTCGAAGGGTGGGTGGAAATTTTGGAATTCGACGTAAATATGCTTCGTATGTTTTTTTTGTTCGTTACCTACTTATTACTAAAATGTTACTAAACCTTCTGTAAAGATAATCGTTGCTACGTGGCAATGTACTAGCGCTTATTTCAGGCGCCATTATTACCGTTTTGTGTTGAATTTATAAGCAGAATATGGCTGTATTGATTTTGATCACTAGTAAATACGCGATTACGAAGTTTTTAAAGGTGCGGTAGATTACACGGGTTATCTTTTTAATTAGCAATTAAGGAGTTTCTGGATATGATTTGCGCGAATTCACTCGATTATAAAATTATATCTAATGGCGTATGATGAGAAACGCTATCCAAGTTGGCCAACTTTGTCATTCTTCATTGTTGAGTTACGTTTCGTAATCCGCGGTCGCGAACGAATCGGTGAACGAAAATTGGAGTTTTCGTTCGTGAGATGATGCAAAATTATGATTGGCCGAGAAAATTATCAGGGTAGTCGTATCTAGATTTTGTAATTTTTAGAGAATCAATTCAAATTTTTATTTTATTTTTTAAAATTATGATAAGTCAGTAAAATTAAAATATTTTAAAAATCGTATATTTTTTTAGAAATTCAAAAAAATTGATTCAGCTTCTATCTAGGTTTCAAAACAAAAAAATCTGATTCGACTATAATACTTACTAAACATATTCTAACATCACCATCGGGACGATAACTTCCTATTACACAAGCTTCAAACCATCGTCGTCGTTTATCTTAGCAAAAAACTTATTGTTATTATTATCAATTAATGATTAATTAATTATAATTAATTAATAGGAGAATCTCAAATCTCAAAGAAGATAAAACGAGTAAATTATACGTGTGATTTGTTCTAATAAGATCGTCTCAAGTGAGTTTATTACCTCCTTCGATTACATTATTCCTTTCCATGTTTTATCAATTTTTGTTAAAACAGGCCTTTCGTAATGATGGATTGCGTTGCGTGGGATTATGTAGAGGCCCACGATGGCCACGATTTTGAAAAACTTAAAGAAGTAGAGAAGATTTCTTGTATTCTGTATTTCAACTCGAGAATTAAGGATTCATATAAAGGTAAACCCACAAATCATTGATTATTACATAATGTTATGTTCAATGTTGTGATCAAAGTAATTACGCATTATGTCTGTTTTAACATAGATGCAATGTTGAATCAAAGCGAAACTTTGATGTTCAAAACTGTACACAATATCAATGATCCTTTATTGGGAATTGAATATCTATTTTTGCGATTTTCGAGAGATTCTGGATGTCACCTAGTAGTTTATAATTCATCAACCGAAGAATACAACTTGGTTACAGAGTCTTTAGAAGCTCCAAATTTCGATTGGTCCAGAAAGTTGATTCTTCAAATTGAACCCGTAGAGGGTGGACAACCCACATATTTTGATTTTCGAGTTGTAGAAGGAGCTTGGGAAGGAGACTTTGCAATCCTTTTGCGGGTAAGAATTACTGTTTCAAATTATATTTCATTCGTGTGTATAATACGTTGTTTCGTTCGTAAGGTGAGAGGTGGGAAAGGTTGTACTGACGCTAATTTGGAAGAAAATCCTCTTACTATCGCCGAACAGGATTTCAGCACGTACTTGAAACGATTATGGTCGAAGCTGGAATGTTCTTTTCATTCGCCGATGTGAGTATTTAACTACGTACAGTAGTTCTGCTTATTAGTGTTGACTTGTATTTTTTTCAGCATTAAAAACCAATAGTCAACCTTTTTAGTTCAAGCATTTAATTAATATTCCACATTATTTTCAGTTTCCGTCGTATTCTTGATAATCAAGAAATTCAATGGTCTGGCAGCAATTCAAGCTCCATTTCGTCGGAGCTTTTGAAGAAATAAAAAAATCTATACAAATGGAAAATCGAAAATCTGGAATAAATTATAAATTGGCGGAATTAACGAAAACAAGAGAAACCCCACTGACGTGGACTTTACCTGGTGCTGGGCCCATGATTTTACCTAGATTAACGTCACATCAAACCGCAGGGTGCGCTATCGTATAATATGAAATAACGAGTAATTACGCAAGTTAATTATCTTAAACTAAAGCGAATTTATTCGAAAATGCCTATACAGGGGTAAATTTTACATTAATCGAACTCTGGTGGAAGAAAAATTACAAAATTAATTACTGAATGATAGGAGAGGACAGACAAAATGGGTAGAAGGGGAATATGGAAAATTACTCGACGTACTATGATCGAGAGGAAAATTGGAAACTGTTGCACAGCTGTTCGAATTGGATCGGACGGGTGAGTAGGGTCAAAAATTCAAAATCAAAAGGTCCTAAGCTCGTAACAAAGACAAAACGACACTGGCGCTACTGGAGCTGTACAGCTGCATCAACGACAGAAGACTATTGACCTTTTTTGACCCGAGATGCGGAGCCCAAGGCCCAATAAATGCGTTTAAATTGAATTGAAATATCGCCCTCAATGTTTCGTTTTTCGTTTTCCTCTCCAACTGAATTCTATTGACGTTACCATACCTACCTAAACAAAAAATCACGTTACGTTACAAAAAAATAATAAGACACCACCAAACGATTGAACTTCATCAATTTGTTTGAATTTAAAAACATAATTGCATTCTCATTATTACAGAAGCAAATCCTACTGAATCAAAATACAAAATTTGAAGATAAAATTCATAACATGAATATTTAAAACAAAATCATGAAAGCGTTGCTGCTGCGTGGTAATGCTAATGATGGGTGAAAATTTGTTCATGAAACATGGCAGCTCGAAGCGTTAAGGTAGCCTACTTCTAGTAAATATTCAAGTTGAGCATTCACGAAATTCATAGATTAATTTTTACTCAAATAATGAAATATTTACTGCTCAACTCGAATAATATTTAAAAAAACATGCAGGTAACTTATTACAGAAAAATCTCAGAAAAAGACTGAATTGAAATAAAAATTAGAATATTCACAGGTACACACATAAATAATTCAAAAAATAAAAAAAACATCAATTTTTTCAGTCCTCTTCATCTTCGCCATTACAAGTTTCATTTTCTTTATTACTCTCCTTTTCTTTCTGAAGAGCTTGCGTTTTCTGTAAAAATAAATAAATTTCACTAAAAAATTCAAGGAATCTAAAAAATATCATTGGAGAAATTTACTTCGTGATATTTGTACGAATGTTGGTAAAATACGAAGGAAATTCCAGCTGCCCAGCACTGTTTTAAAATCGGATCAACAAGCCATCTTTTATCAGAACAATGATGCCAGCAGGATAAATCATTGGTGCAATCACTATCTGGAGGCGGTGGCTTGGTTTGAATGTTATTTACGCAACGATTGCATTTGATTCTGAAAATAAGCATAATGGTTTTTTGAGAATTATGTATTGAGGTCGAATGGAACTTTGAGCAGAAAAAAGCATTCAAAAGTTGGAAAAGTAATAATTCAAATTATTCAAAAACAATTATTAAATTTTCTAAAAAAATCAAGAATTTAAAACCTTGAATAAATTTTAGATCCAAAAATTGATTTAAAAATAGACATCCATCTGAAATTATACAATGTTCAGGATTCGAATGAAAAATTGAAGCAGGTCTCAAAGTTCTAAACAAAATGAAATTCTATTTTTTTTTTTTTTTACAAAACGTCAAAACCATTTTTTAAATCTATTAAAATTTACGAGTAAGTACTTTTGAACAATTTTAATGAAATTTTACCTAATTCAATATCATAAAATTCAATAACAGCCAAATTCAATTGAAATTACTATTGATCAAATTATTTGAAAAAACTGCTTGAAAAAAGGACACCTCTTCATTGTTTAATGAAAATCCAAATTTTTCCATTTTCCCTACGTTTTGTATTTTTTTTTTCTAATTTCGACTATCTCATTTTTTTCCAACACATTAATTTCAAATTCAGAAGTTCAGTGTCAAAAAATTATTTTCGAATTGGAAATTTTGCTTCGTGAAATCCAAAAATGATTTTTTAAAAATAATTTCAGCTTCATATTTAATTTCAATAGAAAAAATGATACTGACTTATCGTGAGTATCACTCATAGTATTCTCTTCGAGTTGAAACAATGATCGTAATTCTGATAAACTAAAATGCCTGGCTACATCATCTTCACAATCTACGACTGTGGAACTTAAAGCTTTTTTGTGAGCTTGACGCTGCATCATTTTTTCTTCGATGGTTCCAGTCTAAAAATAAAAATTCCAACATATTTTATTTACAAAATTTTGACCATTTATATCGGTAAATTTCTTCAATTATATTACCGCTAAAAATCGATACACGAAACAAGGTTTTTTCTGTCCATCACGCCACACTCGAGCCATGGCTTGATCATCATTAGCTGGATTCCAATCCGGATCAAACATAACTAAACGATTCGCACCGATTAAATTCAATCCACAGCCTCCGGCTTTGGAGCTCAACATGAAAACGAATTCGGAAGGAGACGTGTTGAAAGATTCAACTACCTGGAAACATAATTCAAAAAGCAGTCAATAATGAAATCATTCTTTGACTTCAAAAATTAATTTTAACTGATAATTTACTTTAGCTCTTTTTTTAATAGTCATTGATCCATCCAAGCGAACATAACTATAATTACGTAATCGACAAAGTCTTTCGAATAGATCCAAAGTTTGAGTATAATTGGAAACTAGAACTATTTTATCATTCGTAGTCGTCTTAATTACAGCCAACATGCAATCCAGTACCATCAGTTTCGTCGATAGTTCTATCTTGAGAATATTTCTGTAAAAAAAAAAATCATTCAACGTAAATGATTCATTAATTGACAAGAGAAAGATGAAATTACTCTTACTTTTTTTGCCATCCAGCAAATTCATTCGGTAGCAATTTCGATGCTCCTTCGAAACCGTCCGAATTTGAAGAAATTTTATCCCATACTAAATCCGGATGATTACATAATTTTTTCAACGACGTTATCATAGACAAAGCCGTCTGCGATGCTTTATTCTCAGCTCCTACGAAAATACGAGTAAAATCTCACGTTGTAGAAATTAACTCGATTTTGTGATATTTCTGTACTTTTACCTTTAACGGTTCTTCGAACTGCATCAGATTTCATCAAATGTTGATATAGAGACGTCTGCAGATTTGACATTTTGATACAAACGACTTGCTCCGTTTTAGGTGGAAGATATTGAGATAGTAAAGTTGAAGTTCTTCGGATAAGACATTTATTCACTAAAGATATCAATTCTTCTAATCGTTCGCCAGCTTTTTTTCGTTCGGCATCGGTAGCACAAGAATCTTGTCCTTTCAAGATCGGATTTTCATAGTGTTTACGAAATTCCTGCGAAATATTCCATTTTAAATGAAAATACATATTACAAAGGAGAAAATAGAATCTAAATATCAGGGAGATGTTCATTACTGTGGCAGTTCCAAGGATCCCTTGATTAACGAAATGAACCAAACTGAAATATTCCAATAGATCATTCTGTATAGGTGTTCCAGATAGTAAAACTCGACGTTTCGTTGGTAAACCACTCAACGCTTGGTACGTTTGATTTTCACAATTTTTTAAACGATGACCCTTTAAAAATCATCATTAAGAAAATGCTTCGAAATAACAATTTTTATTAACAAATATACTCACTTCGTCACATAATACTAAACCGATGTCTCCTTTATGGAGAATATCAGCGTAGCTTCGAAACGTTTCGTAAGAAATTACCAATATTGGTTGAGTTATTCTGCCATACCTCTTTTGAACGAAACCATTTAGCTTATTGATGATTTCATTTCTACCACCTCCATCGATTGGTAAAGCTGATGTTCTATTTCCCAGCCATTTCGTTATTTCGTTACACCAATTCTGTAAAATTTCAATTCTTGGTTTATTCCTTTGAACTGGGCAATGAAATAAGACAGAATCTGGAAACTTACTTTTACTAGAGAACTTGGGCAAACGATAATAACTTTATCGACGATGGGCTTGCAGTCTGGACCTTGTCGTATTAATGTCCACAGTAATGTAATGCATTGTAATGTTTTACCGAGACCCATTTCATCGGCCATGATACAACCGAAGGCATTATCTATTCGTTGACCAGTTACACATTCGTACATAAATTGCACTCCCTGAAAATTATACAATATAGAACTTTTTAGAAACGAATATAATTTTATAGTTTGACAAAAAAATAGCTTTTCATCATACCTCTCTTTGATGGGGCCTCAGAATATTTGAGAGAATCGGATCGACAACTACGTGAACCAATTGCTTATCTCTGTAAAACCACAACAATAATTATTAACCGTTTAATCAACTCAATACGAGATACGTGCATTATTTTAACTTACTTATCAACTTTTAGTAAATCATGAGCACTCAGCTGAGGAGGAGTGTACAGAACCAAGGCACCTGGTGCAGTTGGATCATGGAGAGCTCTCCTTACACCATCTCTTTTAATACCAAGTGCTCGAGATCCTCCATTTCCAGTATAATTAGGTATAGGAACTTTGAACGGTTTAGATAATATAGATCGAATTAATTCTTCCTGTAAATTGACCAACATATTGATAACTTATTTTGGTATGAAGTATAAACCGAGCATATTTCAGTACTAACGTGAAACGAGGTGGAAACTGGAGCTTGTTCTTTATCTTCGTCGTCAAATATATCGTCGATCGTTTTAATTTTCCGGATACAGGCATTTGCCGCAGATCTTTTCTTGGAATTCGGCAATGGAGAATCTTTCTCGTTGAAAGTTCGTTTCTGTACTCGACTAGGTGCTTGACTACGACGCTAAGCAGATTGCCAGTAGAATATTAGAAGCTATGAAACTTTACAAACGAATTATTCAATTGTTGGTGTATTTTACTTACCATTGTTTCAGGTTTAGCAACTACAGAGTAGTACGAGGTTTACTTGGATACTTGGTGCTAAGATTTTAGTCATAATACGAACTTTCAACTCATGGTAAGAAGTTGAACGATAGTGAGTCGCTGCTATAACAAATCAATATGATTAAAATGTCAATAAGTTAATGAAATATTATTGTTTGATCGCGATTTTAATAAAATTCACGCAGATTGTAAATTTTGAAGAAGTGAAGGAAAACTGAAATGTTGTGGCGGGAAATATTATCATTATAATTATCATTTCTCTTATCACCTCAAAAACAATAACAATAATAAATATAGTTTGATTATTCACAGATAGTTGCGCTATTGAAAAATTTATAAAATTATAAACAAATTCTTAAAAAAATAAAAAATTTAAAATGTTTGAATTTGAAAGATGAAAAAAAAAAAAAAAATAATATTAAATACCTACCTATTATTGTTGAACTTCATTGAACAATTGATTTATGTATTCAAATAACAATAAGTAGTAGTTGAGTCACCGTCACCGCCTTGGTGAGTTGGCAAGTGATCCAGTAATGAGTCTTTTAATCAGTCTGACCGAGCCTCGAAATTTGAGTCATACTCACAGAAAATCAGAAAGTTCAGTAAAGAGAAAGACTAAGTATGATATCTACCTATCATTTTTCCTCATATTGTTTCTGTTTGATCGTGTTTGATCTACATTTTATTTTGTGATTGATTCATGATGCACGATGAATCATTTCATTTATTATTCCTATTTCCAACCGATTTCTGACTCATCTGATCGAATGCAATCTCTAATGCATTTTGATTTGATATAAAAAAAAAGAGTAATACGTACTAATAATAAGAAAAGAATGGCGATTTGGATTTTGAAACTTGAAATCGAAAAAATACCAAACCAAGGCTGATGAAACAGAACAAAATGTCAAAATGTGACAGAGAACTCGAAACAATATTGTGTGGTTCATCTCCTGTCACTCAATTCGGAAAATTTCTCTGTATGTATTATTGCATTTTAAACACTTCTCTCAAAAAGTTGTCATTTTTTTCTTTTTTATCCTTTCAGCTTTTTGACCAAGTTTCGTCTCTGTTTCTACTTTCTACCAAGACGCCTAGTCGGACACAGATGGGAACCTATCAAAATTCAGTGCGGGAGAGGGGAAATACCTAGAAAATAAATTTGATTGTCAACAGAATTCAGTTTGAAGAGGGGTTAAGTTGAGGTGATGGTGAAATTTAAAATCATCGTTGTTTTCTCATTCTTAAACCGTTTCGGCAGGTGTTCCGAATATTTTACCACAAATTTGTGAAATTTAACCAAAAAATGGTATGAACGTAGAGAAAACGCCCCTGCCACCCCCTGGCAACAAATTGGTCCTTTTTTAAAAATTTCTATGTTTTAAAAAATGATAATTTTCAGTTCTTAATTTAGTTTTAATTTTTGAAAATTATTTTAAAAATTCTGTGTGGCCAATTCAGCATAGAAAAAAAGAAATTCCGTTTTCGGTTGAAAATGTTGAAATAACCTTTTTTTTCTTCAAAAATTTCTCAATAATTTTATTATATTTTATGAAAATATGTAGACAGATTTTGAAGATTTTTTGTCTGGGATATGTGTTGGGGTCAAAGATTACATTTTTTCCTGGTCTTTTTGAGATTCGGGCATAACTTCTTGACTACCTTTTTCCATTTCTATCAAGCAATTAAAAAAAAAAACCGCATTCATTTCAGCATCTTAATAAAATTTATTTTCAAAATCAGGGATCCGGAGATCCGGAGCGGAGCCGGAAGCATTTTTTTAAAAAGCCCGGAGCCAAAGAAACTTGAAATCAAAAATCTCGGAGCCCTTGTTCAAAATGCAAAACTAGCAAACCGATTATACTCGACTCCACCATACTCACATGATCTTTCCCAAAATAGCTCCTATAAAGCCATAAATCATTCGAAAAATATGTAGAATAATCCCACAATATAAATTGAATATGAAAAACGCATTATCCGCTCATCGCACATAATCCAAAACAAGAGGAATAATTTCACGTAAAAAATTCTCATCTCTCCACATCGGACCGAGAAGAGAAAAACATGACAAATTTCACGTAGGTATTCGAAACAGGTTGTTCAATTTCACAACCGAAATACATAAAAAGTAAACACGTAGCGATGATACGAAAAGTGCGAGCGGTGATATATGGAAAAATTCTAAGTACAGCGAACGTGCGGATTTTAACTGTTTCACAAAACCACCACGTTCAAGCAGCCGTTGACTATCAAACAAACAAATTATTGTTTTTTCGTTCCTCGCGTAACGTAAACTTATGGAGAAAGGTTTTCGCGAGAGGTAAGGCGTATCGTTCATTTTTCATACTTTTGTGTCATTTTTATTGTTATTTATTCTTGCATCTCTTCTCATGGATAATATTTACATTTATTTTTCACCTCTTAAATTATGTAAAACAAGGCGTTAAAAAAGTTAGTAAAGACAAATTTTATTTTTATTATTTTCATTACGAATGATCTACGTATTGTCTTCTTTTTTGTGGCATTTTAGTTTAATCCGTCCGGATTAGCTAATTTTATTCCAACGTGAGGTTTCATTGTATCCATTTTTCTGAAAAATTCAACTGGGCGAAAATGATTACGAAAGCTGTCAGAGTTCCAAAGGTCTGAAAGAACGAGGTAGGATAATACTCGAAGGAGCATTTAAACATTCATCCTCGTTGAGAACTTACTTGAAATGCAAATTCCATGTTTAAATGGAAAAAACCACAAATAGCTGTGTCTTCTGGTGATATGTGAAGCTGTTTTAAATATTTCTCCAGCTGGAAATCAAACCGATCAGAAGGAGGGAAAACAAAAACGGTAAAATATTTTCAAAAGTATGTAAGCTACCTACCTTTACAAATGCGTTTTTCGGTAACGAATTGATATCATATTTAAGGATAATTTTCTCGGTAGCCTTCATCTACAAAATAATTCAGTTAATAAAGAAGCAATCAATAAAAATTATTCGATTTTGAAATTACTTTCAAAATAAGCTGTTCCGATGAATAACAAATGCAACACAAACGACAAGCCAGTCCTCCCAAAGAGTACAGATCGAAGCACATTTTATACACTCTCTTGGCATTTTTCCAATCCAAAAAATGGATCATCAATATTGTATCGTTAAATGCATAAATTGCCACCAAAAGAATCGTATTTGCCAGTAAAAATAATTCGACTCCGAATTCGTGATGTAGTAACTTGACCGTATTCATCACCTGCTCTCTATTTCTTTTGAAAAATCTCAACTCGTCGTCAAAATAAATAGGATTAAATTTCCCAATGATATTCTCCAGTTGTGTATTCAGTTTACCAAATGCGGCTGTTAATATAGCACAACATGCAGAATATTGGTTTTCCAAGGTGCAAGGAATCATAATCATGTAAGCTACTGGCATGAGAAAAAATATCATTCGATGAGCGTATTCCCAATTATAATCTTCAATGGTGCTTCCCGGTATCATACTGCAAAGTACCGCAACACTTTCGATAAACATGTAACCAAAGGTGAACAGCAACATTCTTTTTTTATCGGTGTAAATTTCCGGATGTTGAGTATCGTAATATTGGAGAATTTCCTCGAATAGTTTTGATATGCGATTTCGACGCCATATTCTGCCAATTATCATGATGGAGACGCTGCTGAATATAAAAGATAACACGCATGTTTGCGGATTGAATTGGTATATTCCGAGGGCTACTCTGATGAATAAGTCGACGAGAAGCCAAATGTTTATTGCTGAAAAATTGAAAGAAAATTACTGAAAAATAATTGTAGAAAGGGTTTAGGACTGATTTTGGGACTGCAGCCCATTGGAATTCGAACGCCCTGAAATTGTTTCACGTGATGCTTCTGATACGATTTAAGCTTTGGTTCCTTCTAAAATTCTCTTTAGAAACACTAATGGGTTACAAAAGTTGAAAATTTTTGGAACCACTGTATGAAATTTTTTGAATTTTTTTTTGAATTTTAATAATAAGTAATAATTTGTAGACATTGAATTGTTAGAACTTGGAAGAACTGATGATTTCAATTTTGGTATGACGATAAACGTTCACGTATTTACGGCGAACTGGTTAGGCAATTTTATTAACGTCAGTGAAAAATATCGTCCAGGAGATTATATGATTTACCTATTAAAGAGTTGAAAAATCTCAGTTTAAAAATGAAATTAATGATCTCCAAATTAGAAAAAAAATGTAAATAAAAAAGCTATTTTTATTTGCTTTTAATTTTAAAAAATTGAATAATTTTGTCTTGGAGTAAAATGCTTATAAATCATTTACATGATTTAACGAATCCATTGTGAAAAAGTTGATTTATTTGCACAAATGTTAATTTTTTACGAAAATTGTCAACTTGGAAAATAAAATTCGACAAAATTGTCACCTTTTAAAAATGGCAATTTTATGAATAATTGACAAAATTGTTTGATAGATAGGTAATTTAAAAACAATATTTTCCATTAAAATTTCGAACATCCAAGCCTATTTTTTTTTTTTTTTTTCTTTTCAATAAATGGACAAAGAGTATTTACAGGAAAAATTGAAATATTTTTAATCTTTCCTGTTAAATATGTATAAATTCGTGTAGGCGCTATATTTGCATTTTTTTTTTTTTTTTTAATATTTCACACAGTTCAACTATTATTTTTGAATTATTTTTCGAATTCGATCTGTCAATTTTGATTCCGTAGATACTCTTAAAAAAATTCTAAAATTAAGAGCAACTTAGAACTAAAATGCCAATGATTAAGAATGCATTAAAGGTGATATTTTTTCCCAGTTTGAATAAGCAAGGAATGGGAGGCCAAAAGTTGTGTCTTGTGTCTGAACCTCAAAACAATGTGGTAAAAATTTTACTCCCTAACTTCAATTTTAATTTTTCTTTTACTGGCTCTTAAGATCTCAACGTGCCCAAAAAATTTTGAAAAATTGAAAGAAAAATTCTGAAAAAAGTATTTTAAAAAAGATCTTAGTACCTAAGTGTACTCGTAATTTTTTTTATCTAAAAAATACTGGTGCTGGTGGCATCTATTTCTCAATAATTTTTGAAAAAATTATGTATATTTTCCCCAGGGTTTTAATGCTCAGTAAAATGTTTTAAAAAAGATTTGAATTTTTTTAAAAATATAAAACAGTGTTAATGAAAATATTTCAGATCATAAAAATCATTGGTGGTGCCGATTTTTTCCTCTTTTTGAATATTCTACACGAACAGTGTCCTTTTTTCTTATTTTGCAGAAGTGTCCAATCTTCATCTCTCTAGGAGATGTGGAGGGAACGATGAATAAAAAATTAAAAAATCGTGAATTGTGCGAAGACGTCGATAAATCTATTTTTGTAAATTGCATGTGGAGAATAATGCATTATTCAAAAGCATTTTCCTTCTCAATTTATTCCATTTTTTAAAAATTTTCTAGATTGTCTAAAACTGAATAAATTAAAAAAAATGAAACCAATATTCATGAAATAGATATCCAAACGAAATTTTTAGCTCGCAGTACAACAGTCCCCCCCCCCAAAAATATATTGAATTTTTGTTCAAACTGAAATTTCTTATGTAGGTAGGTACCTAAAGATTTTTTTTAAAAAGCTAAATTTCTTAGCTTCTCTCAGAGATTTCCAAAATAGAAAATTCCGAAGATTTGAAAATCAAATTTTACGATATTTATGCAAGATTGAATCGACAAGGAAAAAATGTTGAAAAATTGAAATTCATCTATCTTTACAACATTTATTAAACTCAAAAATTTTTGTATTTGCAAAAAAAAAGAGAAAAAAATCCATGCAGTGATGCCACAAATTTCCAGAATTTCCAACTTGGTTAATAATTTTTGCTTTTCAAGAAGATATTTTTTAGGAAAACAAACGTTTAAATTGTATCAACGAAACGGTGGAATATCATTAGAAATGTGAAGTTGTGTACTAAAAGTAGAAGATCATTCAAAAAAAAAAAAAAATGGGGCCCTTAAACCGTTAAACTAAAGAGAAACTTGTTGTTTTTTTTGAAAAAAATACTGGTTTTTGATTTTGCTACTTTTGTGAAAATTTTTTAATTTTTTACAAAATATTTCACCTTACTTAATCACCTTAAAATCGGAACCATTTTTTTTTCAATTTCCAAGAATAAATTTTGACGAAACTTTTCAAAAAATATAATTACACTATACTGCCAATTTTTATTTTCATGTGATTTATTTTTAATAAATTTGGTAGGGTAAAAATTGAACAAAAAAATCTTAGCTGTCAAAATCAATTCCAGCCAAATTTTTACAAAATTTTTCGTACCAGTGTTGCCATCTGAAAAATTTCAAGATCGATAACAGAAAAACATGGTAATTTTTCTTAAAAACGATATCTTTTCGAGGACTCCAACCTCAATTCCTTATAGTTCGAAACTTACGTTCTCTTCTTCTCAAAAAAATGTGAAAAAAAAGAGGAAAATTTTCTACGCACAAAAAAACAACAATCCTTCATCAAACCAGTACCTATCCCACTTTTGTACCTGAGAAACATCTCACACAGGAAAATTTCAATTCGAGTTCCAGTCGAGAAATTCGCGTGGATTTCTCATGAGAAAAATTTCGAAAACTTGCAAACGTACGGAAGATGCTGCACTCGAGAGTAATTTTTATTCTGGGGACTTAATCATACTAAACAACAAGACACTAAAATAACTCTATTTTCATTACAACTGCAAAGGTACATTTCGGAGTTCTTTTTAGTTACCTAAATAATTGATGAAGGTTTGGTTAAACAACAAGGGCCTATTTTAGAGAATCGTTTATAATTCGACGTGACTGAAACAAGAAACATTTTCATTTTGCCAAAAAAAAGTGCAAAAAAAACGAAAAAATCATACAGCAACTTATTACGCTGATAATGGCACCAAAATACGAAAACTGCAATACGTTTCCACACTTGTTGTACTTATAGGGGAACGTCCCCAAAAATAACGAGGTTCGCGCCAATGTTACGAACATACTAAAACGAATGAATGTAACACGGTCATTATACTTGAAAACTAGTTAGTGGAAGGTTAAAATGTGTAAGGTGTATATATGAAATTGTTCAGAGCTGGGGAACCCGCGGGAAAATAATTTCATTAAAGGCAATATTAACACACGTTAAAACCGTTTTAATTATTAATGAAGGGAATTCTTTGTAGGTAGCTCTTATGAAAGAAGTTATTTTTCTATTCGTTGCTCACTTGGAATAGCTAGCTTAGGTACTTTATCTTATTGTACCTGTATAGAGTTGAAATTTTTTTATGACACACCTACTTACCCAGTTGAACAAATATTGATCGAATTTTTGATCAAAATTCTTCTTAAATGCTCGAGATGGTTAAAGCTCGTGGTCATAAAATTACTGTTTCCACCCTCCGGAGCGGCGTGGAACATTTTATTGCCAGAATTACCGATGCTCAATAAAATCTTGGAGGTGGTTTCGACTTTCAAATATAGGCTATCTGTGGATTCTTGGATTTTAACAAAATGAGAGTAAGGTGTATCTTTATTTTCGCCTTATTACGAGATTACTGAATTTAAGTTCGTACTTATATTTGATTAGGCAGTATCAATCATCAAGAATATTTTAATTTTTCAAAAAGGTTTGTGAAAACTCGATTTTTTTTTTTGGTAGATGATGAATCTAAAAACCAAATTATCTGATAACATTTATGCCATAAGTAGATTTGAACTTTGGCTAATTCAGAAGAATTTTTTTTTTTCATTGTTTCAAAGTCAGTATTTCATTTTGAAATCACCAAAAACGTAGACAATTTACTTATTATTATTTCTCTTGAAACCAAATAGTAATAAATTACCATAAAAACTTGCTCGTAAAATGTGAAAATATCTTATTTAATGAATAACGAAGCTTCATTAGGTCTAAAAAATAATTTTGTTCTTGAACCTATTAATGACGAGAATTCCACCATTTTAAAATTAAATGCTAGACGCTCGAAAACCTGAGTGTTTTTAAAGCCAAAAATAAAATTTAGTCTCAATTTCGCGGTTGAGTACAATTTCTAAACTGAATATTCAAAAAACCGCCGCTGCGCCGTTTCGGTATTTCAGTTTTGACGTATTACAATAAAACGCTACCGCTAAATGTATGTTCGTATTTAGTCGTTGGCGAGATATGCTCGTACAAATATATGTTTCTAGCGAAAGTGCGGTTAGCTATTTGAAAGCTGCATTTTTTAGAGGAAATGTCGAAAAAAACGAGGTTCTGGTTGTTTTAAATGTGATTAAGAAAAATGTACGTGGTGACGGATGCGGCGGTTTTTCAGCCGAATTTTCTTCAAGTTATGATTCGATATTTGAAAAAAATTATTTCGAATGATAATTCAATCTATAAATTATGTTTTTTTGTTTTAAAGAATAAAAACGATGTAAAACTCTCAAAATATTTCTTAAATCGAAATTTTCTTTTCCTGAAAAGAGAATTTTAATTTAAGGAAGAGATCAAAATGAACTAGTTAGGTATCTATTACTATGGCCAACTCTTCAACTCTTCCATTTTCAGCCATTGAATTTCGTTTTTTAAAAATTTTCCATTTCCCTCCTTCAAGAGCAGAGTTGTAGAGTATGTGATTAAAAATTATTCGGTATCTCTTCCCAAATTTGAATTTTTTGAATGAATTAAGTTCTCGAATATTTATCCTTCAAAGCTGGATTTTGTCTCCTCCACAGCCATGAATTCAAAAAATTCAAAAAAATTTCTCAAGTACACTTTTTCAGATCTAAAATTTGGGTTCGGGAAATCAGTATCATTATTGGTAAAGACCTAAATCTCATCAGGTTTACAGAAAAATACCTTTTTCCTCCAGAAATATCACTTTTTACTAGAAAAAATATAGTTCAACTAAAAATTTTCCCAAAATCGAAATTCATTATTATGTACCTATTAATTTTGCCAGTTGAAATTTTAGCCAAGGACTTTTTGTGAATGCATTTTTCGGTTTCAATGTGGAAATACTTATTTTGAACAGAATTAATATTTCTTTCAATTTTTCAAATTATATTTTTTAGTTTTTGAATGAACATTTTCATATTTTCTCAACTCTCAAGTTTTGCGAGAGTTTTTAATAAAAATTAATTTCCAAAATTACAATTTTTGAAATGCGTATATTTTTGATCAAATTTAAGGGGAAATTTTTGCACTTATCATCACAGGCGCACCTAGAAATTAATTAAGGGAGGGGCTGAGAATTTGAGACAAATCAGGGGAGGGGGTCAAATTTCAAATTAATCATTTTTCACTGATCTTTCAGCCAAAAATCATTGATTTTTTCTGACAAACTGGGAATTTATTGAGGAATTCGTGATTTTTGACTCGAAAATTGGTCAAAAATTATCAATTTTGAACATAAAAAGACTAAAGTACTGCCCGAGCGAAACGAGAGCGAATTTTTTTTTGAAAAAATACTGTTTGAAAAACAAAAAATTGTACTTTTTAAACATTTTTACAATAAAAAAATATTTTTTCTAAGCTTCCCTGAGTCCACCCCTTGGGTGCGCCTATGCTTATCGTGGTATATTTTACAAAGTTTTGAAAATTTTTATTTTCAATGTAAATATAACAAATGAAAACATTTTAAGATTTGGGATTTTTCAATGGAAATTTTCAGTTGAATGTGATTCAGTAAATTTTTATTATTTTATTCAAGTCAATTTTTCAAAAATTTTCTAGGAATTTCAATTCCCCCCCCAAATGTTTTGGTGTTGACTTCAAAACAGTAAATAAAAACTGCAGCACTGCAGCTGTTGGAACTGGTTTCAAACTGAAATTAAATTAAATTTCAGTCTCAGTTTTTCGTTCTCATTTTTCCAAGTTTCAGTTCCAGTTCTAATTTTCAATCATTGATTTTGGCTAACAAGCTTTTAGGGACTTGCTTTTTTCAAAAATCGAAGTTCCATTTTTATCGGTGTCAGAAATTTCAAGTGGTTTTCTTGTTAATTTTTCTCTATTGTATTTTTGGCTCCAAAAGTGATTTTCAGCTCTTCATTTTCACTGAAAAAATCCTAAACGGACAAAATACTTCAAACTTGAGAAAAATTATGAACCAGTTTACCAATTTGTCCTAAATTTTCCCAAGTTTGGATTCGAGAAAGTTAAAAATATGTTGGGAAAATGTAAAAATATCATAAAAAAATTTTGCCCTTGCTTTGCTTGGGTAAGTACAGTAATTTTACTCACTTTATTTTTAAATTCAAGCCCAAATAATTAAATATTTTCAAATGAAAGGAACGACATTTTTTTTGGAAGTCAAAAAGTTGAGTGAAAAAAATCATGAATTTTAATAAAGATATTATACCTAGATTTTGGGTGTCATGTTTTTTTCAAAAATTTTCCTCTTCGCTTTGCTTGGACTCGATAAATTTACACAAATTCTCAAAAAT
Source organism: Pseudococcus jackbeardsleyi (assembly GCA_038380155.1). NCBI lineage: Eukaryota > Metazoa > Arthropoda > Insecta > Hemiptera > Pseudococcidae > Pseudococcus > Pseudococcus jackbeardsleyi. The sequence continues at coordinate 40,076,605 of CM076242.1, forward strand.
GATGCCTTTCTAACCTAAATAATTGAATATTTTGTAACAGAAAATTGTTTTCCTTGTTCTTTTATCGGGAGATTTGGTGGCGATCCCGCAAAAATTTCCAAAAATTGTTTCATTTTTTTTTTAGAAGAGTGATGGTCATTTTCAGAAGTTGAAAAAGTAGTTCAAAGAATCCCGAATTTTTATCCCACCCTCAAGATTTTCACCTGAATTTAGTTCCTGAAGTGTCCTTTCTAGCTCAATTTTTTTTATCAAAACCTTTTCAACTCAAATTTTTTCAGCGTTTTTTACTCAATTTATTATCAAAATTTTCTAAAATTCCAAATTTTCCCCATTTTTAGTCCAAGTTTTTTTTAGAAATTTTCTCAACTCAAATTTTGTAAGTATCACAACTCCTTCGAATAAAAAAAATAATTTTCATGTGTTGAAAATTTTCTTGGAAAATGATGTTTAAAAAATTCAAAGTTTGTAAATTTTTTTTAAAATGTTGTAAATTGGAAAGTTTTTTTTGTAAAAATTTTTTTTTATTGAATTCGAGACTGGAAAATTTTTGAAAAGAATTGAGAAACTTGTAAAAAGAAATTATGAAGAAAATCAAGTAAATGAGATTTTTTGGGAAAATAATTAAGAATTTCCCAGAAAATTTAGTAGAGAAAATTTGAGCCCTCCTCCGGAACATATCGTTTCATCACGCCCCTACCTAACTCATCGCGTTCCCCACATTCCACTCAGATTCACCCCAATAGTCTTCTTCCACCTTAGAAAATCCTCCCAAAAAAGGAATCGTTTATATGTCCGGGATAGTCGCGTATTTTAACGACTCGCTCGTCGACTGAGAAAATTTATGTATTAAATCGAATGTTAAGATTTCCAGCTGAAGGGAGATGGAGAGAAAAAAAGCTAATCATAACTTTAAAGGGGAGAACGCATAAAAACCAACACGCGTTCTAAATATTTTCAAAGGCAGAGGTTAAGAAAATGAAATATTGTTGCTGTTTTTATGTTCAATTCATTTAGAATTTTATATTACCGAGGCGTTCGAAATTTAATACGTAAATGGCGGCATTTTCACGTATATATCCTTCCACTACCATGTACATACAGATAGGTACCTATCTTCGGTAAACCACATTCCGATATTGGCAAATGCAAGATTTTTTTCACATCCAAATGCGAAATTTTTTTCTCAGCCAAAACATAAGTACCACTTTACCTAGGTACATTATATAAAAACCAGCAATAATGATATCCCACGTAGTACGCTTACAAATCACCTAGAAATTTTTTTAATACCGTAACAATAAAGTTTATTCGTCAGATCACGCGGTATCCCAAAACATCTCCGAAGAATACAAAAAATCCAACTTAACGTCTAAATGGATTTTTAAAAAGGCAGCTTTTTTACGCGAATTTTTTTTCCGCCCGAAAAAAAAACTTAATGAAAATGAGCACATTAAATAAACATGAATGAATTCGCAACACATCGTAACTAAACTTAGAAATTATCTACTTGTTTTTTGGCAAACTTTGGGAAAAGTTTTAAGATTGCTGCGCAATTGGTTAAACACTAAAGCTTTATTTTAACAACCATCTGTTCGTTCGGGATTTACCTCTTGTAATTTCTAAAAGCCTTATCTATAAACTTCGGATAAACAATGAAAAATACGTATTTTAACGAGTTGTCGGTGATTTTCAACGCCGGATATCGTCGCAGCAGCCGGGCCTTTTAAAACCCCAAAAATTTAATAAACCGAGAGTCTGACTGTGAGACGAATTTTTCACTCGGTTGTTACTCCGGCAACAAGTTAGGCAATTTAATTAACATCTTGGAGTTGAATTTACGGCTCGGCATAGGCAAATTGTCCAACTTTGGCGTTACAACCTTGGATAATTAACCTTTGGCGAGGAAATCGACTATAAACGTAAGTACGTGGAACCGGAAACGATCCGAGTGCGACGAGGGACAAAATTTATAAAAATTAAATGACAAATTGCACGACTGCTGGCTCTGGAGCTATACGGTTCTTCATCGCCCGGAGCCACCGCTTATAAAAGATTCGAAAGGAGGTAAAATGATCAAAAATTCTTTCCATTTCGGTTTATCGAGCTTCCAAAATGGTTTCAACATTGTTTGCGAAATTCGACCCCAAGTACAATTTAATGATAGTTAAAGGTACCTTTGGTCTAACTACATAACCTATAACTCAAGTACCGTAAAATATCCGCCAACGGACTCGATTTCACTTTCAAGACGTTCCACTAACCAGCAATAAAAGTCGCTAAAAAGTACGTATTTAAAGCAATACACGCCGATCCTTATAGCTTTCGTTATTTCTCGCCAATGCCCCAACTTCGTGCACTTTACAATTATCGCGTATTCGAATCGGACCAACTCGTCGAATAAAATTTCCACATTCGAATCGTACTCATATGGAAAAATTAACTACGTCGAATGGTCGAGGCGAGAAAAAAATTCTATCAATTTTGTGTCAAATTTGCTCAGCTTTGAAATTGAAAACGAAAGGTAAAAAAACCAGTAATCTTTTACGAGTACCCTGTGTTATATGTAGATACTGCAGTATAAGGCGTTGGAGAATCTTTCTTAAGATAATGAATTTTTAATGCGAGGACGCGATACCGTTGGGTAAACTGATGTAACATTACTTTTAATACGAATGTTTGTAAGTTTAACATGTTTTAGGGAAGAGAGGAAAAAAAAAAACTTTTTTTCTAAATGTTATGTGGGTACAATTTCATTATTTATAAATGTGTGCTGACACCGCTGTTATTATCGCTTGGTTAATATTTTATTAAATCGATAACATGAGAAAACGCATTTTTACCGGTATTTTTTCTTCTTCTTCTTATTTTGAATTTTGAAAAGTTGTTAACTTCTGTGTGTGGCCTTTTAAAAAATTTAAAGAATCGAGTAAATTTGCATACTGAATACGACGACGAGTTTCTTGGGAAGATGGACGACTTTCGCAGAGGGTAAATTTTCGTCTTAATTTTTTTTTTTTTTGTTGCCAAGATGGTGTTAGTTTTTGGGGTATTAGTTCGTGGTGTAGGTGTAATGTGGGTAATAATTAGTGGCGTTTATTTTGAGAAGTTGGACGAGGAAATGGGGAAATAAATTAATTGGGTAGATATTTGTGGATCGTGAAGTATTGCGAGTGTTTCGAAATTACCTTTGAGATCGCCTGTATGTCATTCAAATAGGAAATTTTGAAAGAATATGGGAAATGTAGACAATTTTGACGTATTATTGAACGTAGTATAAGATATTTATATTCGCATATGGAATGGAGATGGGGTTTTGATGCACGTCACTTATATTTTTAGCTTTTTCGTTAATATCAATGTATTATTAGTATTGCTTGTAGGGAAAAATTGAACGTTTATTTTAAAAAAATGATGATGATGAGAGGGACTTGGATATCAATTTTTCAATTTTTTTTTAAGAAAAACATTCACATCCAAGGGTTATTCCTCGTATACGGTTTTTGTGGTTTCCCAGTATTTCTCAAATAAAATCTACTTGAGAGACTTGAAGTGAAATATCATACAAAATTGTTTTTGAGTTTATTATGGTTAATTTTGCAAAAAACTTTTTTTAAACGTGGACCAACGTTTCTCTCAACTCAGACCAGCGTTTTTTTTTTTCATTATAAACCAACAACGTTTTTCTGAACATGGACAAACATTTTTTTTTTTCATCTCAGACCAACGTTTTTTATCATTTCAGACCAACATTTCTTCCCAAATAGACCAATGTTTTTCTCATCATGGGCCAACGTTTTTTCCAATTTCCATTACTGACCAACTAAACGTTTTTTTCAACTTGGACCACCGATTTTTCCATCACAGACCAAACATTTTTCTCAGTGCAGACCAACTTTTTTAAAAACATGAACCTACTTCTTTTCATCACAGACCAACGTTTTTTCCTAAATAGAAAAACGTTTTTCTCAACATGGACCAACGTTTTTTTCCATCACAGACCAATGTTTCTTTCAAGTTTCAACTTGGACCAACATTTTTTTTAAAATCTCAGACCAACGTTTTTTTCAACAATGACCAACGTTGTTTCCATCACTGACCAACATTTTTTCTTTCAATATGGACCCACATTTTTTTTCATCATCCAACGTTTTTTTTTTTCCATCTCAGACAAACGTTTTTTCCTGAGTAAACCAACGTTTTTTCATCTCAAACCAATGTTTTTTTTATTTTCAACTTGGACCAAAGTTTTTCTCAAGAACGCAGACCAATTTTTTTTCAACATGGACCAACACGTCTTTTCAACAAAAACAAAGTCCAACATTTTTTCCATCACAGACCAACGGTTTTTTTAAACACGGACCAACGTTTTTTGAAATTCGGACCAAGTTTTTTTTTTTCAACACAGTACAAGAACATCGTGTTTTAGTTTTGTACATTTTTTTCCACGCTGACCAACCTTTTTTTTTCCAACTCCAACTCGAACAACCTTTTTTTTTTCAACGTGGACCATTGTTTCTTTTTTTCATCACAAACCAACGTTTTTTCAACGCGGACTCCTCGTTTTTTTTCTAGACAGTCCAACGTTTTTTTTTTCTAAACGAACCAACGTTTTTTGCAACACAGACCAAAGTTTTTGTACCCATTTTTTTCACGTGGACCAGCCTTGTCAGACCAACTTTTTTATCAGCGCGGACCATTGTTTTTTTTATCATAGACCCAACGTTTTTTTTTTCCAAACCCACGCCAATGTTTTTTTTTAACAGGGACTAACCTTTTTTTTTGTTGATACTAATTTTGGAAATTTTAGAAGGAGTAGAATCAAAGAGGAACCTAAACTCGAAAACCAATTTTTGAAACCTAAGAGTAGTTTCAATATCCACCCTAACTTTCTTAAACTTTCAAGGGTATAAGTATTCTTTTCCTGGAAAGATTTCTCCTTGGTATTGGAAAAATCACCAAAAATAGGTAGGCTCTGAGAAAAATCTGAGTTTTTCCTCATTTCAAACCATTTTTGCCTTTCAAAACACCAACAAACACTAATTTTTACATGCGATGAAATTTTTTTTTTCAGATTGTAACACTGCATTTAAAAAGTACCTACATGTAGGTAATACATATTGACATTTTTACACCATTTTAGTAGGATAGAAAAATTAGCTTTCTTTGAAGGCTGAAGGAGTGAAAAACAGTAAAAGAGAAACAAGGAAAAAAGTAAACTTTTTGACTTCGTAACACTTGGAGAAATTTCTTTTTTTGGAAAATTATGATCAAAATTTTTCGAGTTTTGAATGAAGAGGAAACAAATATTTTTCATCAAAAAAGACGTAGGTACAAGAAGCAAAACAGCAGAATCCTTCTTGTCTTTGAAACAATATTCGAGTGGGGGGGGGAGTTCCAAATTAGGGATGATCATGCTCTTTTTTGAAAGTTTAAAAGAAAGGCAGTTGGGGAAAAGTTGCCTGAATCAATTTATTTCCTTGTTCCTCCCCTTTCGGCCTTTAAATCTGATCAAATCAAAAGAAAATTGAAAAAATTCTCATTTTATAAACGTTTCTTTATTTTTAAGCATAGTCACGAAAAATTTTATTTGAAAAATTGCACACTTTTGAAAAACCAAAACCGAGACGTGCATTTTTTTATCGTCAGTTGAAAAATTTATAGAAGTTTACTGAGATTGCAAGAAGAAAGGATATGAAAACTACATACAATTGAAAATTTTTATTTCTAATTTTTTTTTGCAGGGCTCAAAAATTACGACTTTTTTTCAAATTTAAAAATAGGTAAGTAAGTAGTGAAAATTGTTTGATTTATCCACATTTCATCCTTTGCTTTTTCAAGAATCAAAAGATGAAATCGATGTAGTGTGCAATATGCATGATATGGAACTTTGGAGCTCTAGTTGATAAATGAAGGTTATTGAACTCTAGTCACAGTCTCAGGTTTCCAGTCTGCTAGTCAGTTGTTGAAATTTCAGTTCCCTTAGTCAACGAATATTCTAAATCACAAATTTTTCTTGCATCCCAAATTTTATCAATTTCAAATTTTTTTTCCTACCTTCCTCCTGAACTAGTATAGTGATTCAAATTTCTATTCTCTTCAGATTTACTTTTTCTTTAAAAAAAAAAAAAGAAATCAAAGATGTAAAGGAATTAAACAGGTAATGTAGAATATAATTTGTGTTTCGTTTGTAAGTCAGCTCAATTGTGACGTATTTTATCAAGCAAGAGGAAAATAAATTCATATTTTAATTTTTTGATGGGGTAAAATAAATTCCTATTAATTTTTACCCTCTACCAAGTTTCTATCTACTTAGGAAGGTAAGTAAATAGGTACATAATTGACGAAAAAAAATGAAGTATTTTTTTCACACGAGCCTTTTCACATCGAGCAAGTAATAAATTCGCTTTTGAAAAAAAAAACAATTTTACGAGGTGTAATGTTGATTTCTCTTTTCAATGGAAATTTCATGGAATTAAACTCCAGATAGTAATTTTAAGAATTATAAAGTATTTATTTTACACCTTTTGTTCGGAAAACTTTGCTAAATTCTCGGTACTGTTTTCGTACATTTTAAATGGATATAAACTTACGTTAGTCAATTTCAAGGTAAAATAAGAAAAATACTATAAAGTTTCACACAAAAAAAGAGATAGAAAAGAAACTGATGGAATCCAAAATTTATAAACATTTTGTTCAAAATATTTTAATGTCAGACTTAACAAATCAGTCATAAGTTTATAACAAGTTTCGAGACTTTTTCAAGTCGACTGAAGAAAAATTATTATGAAAGATGAATGCGGGCAATTTAGCACTGAAAAAAGAAACACAATATATTTAAAAATTAAAATATCAAGCATAAGTTCAAAAAAACAATTTATACGTAGAGGCATTTTCTAAAGAAAAATTATACCTATAAAATAGATGTACCTATCAAAGTAAAGATATAAAAATTGGATGAGGAAGTATTTAGCACTTATCTATTCATCAGACAATGAAATATTAAAAAAAATAATTATAAATTCCAACACGTTGTTCTTTTACTATTTCACTCTGCTGAGAAATAAACAATCCTAAAATTAATCATAGACAACGCCATTATCTGAACACCCACGTTTCAGTCGCATTTCAATGTTAAAAAGCATCAATTAAAAAAAACAGTCCACTTTTTCAAAAATCCTCGTAAACTTTCATCTCGCCCATTTCCAGCATTATAATGAATCGCCACCACACTCAAACAAATGAACCAAAAAAAAAAAAATCAACCACAATATCACGAAGTCCTCAGAAAACATCCGAGTCCTAATTAAAAAAGTTTTAAATGCGAATTTTGACATGCCTAAATGTCTGGTAAAAATTCCCAAACCGAAACCATCGTGAAATTTAACAACCTTACTTTCGGAAAATTTACAAATTTGCAATGAATAATTCGGTATTTTCAATAAGTTGAATTTACCAAAAAAAAAAATACATCGGTTGGGTGAAATTGAACGCGCGCATGGAACCTAAAGAAATGAACTTAAAGGCTTGTTTTCCAAAGCTTAACAGTTTCTCACTTAAAGTAATCGTATCATTTACAAACAAAAACGTGTACCGGGTTCGTTCGAAGATGAAGCGGGTGATTCGACAGTCTTCGAAAAATTTTTTACTCGATTTATCGTATATTTATTTGATTATTTGTCAAGGTAAGAGTTTTTTAATTTGTAGTGATTTTTTTGGTAGTTTGAAATTTTTTTCCAACATTTTTGGGCAACTATTTTTTGAAAAATTTGCAATTTTATTTTTTAATAATTTTTAATGATTTTTTAAACCTGCTTTGATTAATTTTTTTTTAGCTTATTTAGATGACTTAATATTTTTTTAAAAAATGAAACATCGAGAGATGAAAATATTTTTGATATTTTTTGACAACGTTTTCATACAATGAGTATTATTTTTACAAAATTTTAAAACAAGTAGGAAAAATGCAAGACGATTTGATATAAATTATTTATAGGTAGGTACAACTATTGATTATTTTGAACTTGATAACTCGTTGAAAGAATTCTAAATATATCTTGTAGTCTGATAAATTATATAGAAATAATTCTCCCCACGATTTTCATTCGACATAAAAATCTGCTGAATTTTGTGAATTGAGTCGATGGTATTTATCAAGTTGGCTGAGTTTCCTATTTTTCAATGAACAACTGCAATAATGCGGGAAATTTCTTCTCAAAAGTGTTTTTCTGGTTCATTCTAATAATTATAAAATGAATAACGTAAATCATTCATTAAATTTTATACTTATCCTTATTTGATAAGTATATCGATTTTTTATTCAAAAAGATTAGAATTTAGAATTGCAAAATTTTGTGTTTTTTTTTTTGATTTTCTTAAAATTAGGTGTGAAAATTTGCAAAAAAATTATCATTTTCAAATACTTGCAGCATGTTCCATAACGATATTCTCAAAACAAAATAATACAGTTTTTCAGTTTTTTCAGTTTTTTTTTCCCCAAGATCAACATGTTTTTACTTTTTCTAATTCTTGAAATTTTCATTTTCAAAAAAAAATTCGACCACTGCAAAAAGTCCATAAATGCCGCACACGTTTTTAAAATAATCTCGAAATTAATAAATCCTTTCAATACGTAATCCCAAGCGAAATCGTTCAAAATGTTGGTACATATTTCAGCATTATAAATATTTTATTTTTCGAAGAGTAATAAGTTTGGATAAAATATTATCCACATTCTGGCCCTTATTTTTTTCTCAAAAAAAAAAAAAACAGATTCAATCAAAACTAGGATACTTATCTTTTCTAGAAAAACTTTCAAAAATTAAATTTAATTTCGATGCCAAAATAAAAAATTTTTACCCTAAAAAAATTTCTGAAGAAAAAATGAAAACTTCCCGCTCTCCTCAGTGATGAAATTTCGAGGCATTCGACAGTTAAAAAGCATAATGCACGAATACAAACACTGAGTGTTATTTAATGAAGAATCCTCGCTGATTTCAAAATCATTGCAACCCCGCAGCATTGTAAATAGATATCTAAAAATCCAGCCATCTGCGCTGCTCCGTCATGGGAGAGTTTTAATTGAAAAATTTTGATTATGATTTTCGTAACGCCGCAGTAAATGAAGGATTAACAAACTAAACCCAGCAGCTCACATCATTCGCTCGTTATATGAAGATAATATTTGTAAGTTTTATCCGTTCGACAAAGGTGTTATCCTAAACACCAGTTTTTAATTATTATTACATTTTGATAATGGTTTTACCGCGTCGTGTTTCCGATATCGCCGGCGAGATCAGCACGAGTGCAAGTTCGATGACAGTTTCTAAAGCTCGTTTTTAATTTAAATTTAATCCTTTGATTTTTGACGATGTAGATGTACAATTTCCCGCGCACAAGTTGATCGGAAAATGGGTCTTTTTTCGGTTTCGTTTCCTGTTTATATTCGTGAAGTTGACGCGATTATTGGGGTTTTATTCGCGGATTTGGATTGGAATTTTAAATAAGTGAAGTGTAGATGTAGGTTGCATTGATAGACCTACCTTGAGTTGGTGTTTTATCTCTGAAATGTACGAATCGATTAATATTATTGTTTCAAAGGTGGAAAAACGTTGGAATGGTCTGAATATAAAATTTTTTGATGGTATTTTTTCATAAGGTACCCTCAAAATTTTTTAAAAATTCTCAAAATTCAAGAAAAAAAAGATAATTATTTTTAAAAATTAAAAACTAAAATATCTCATTTAAAAAAAATTAGTATCTATTCTCCTATCAAAAAAATTGTTTATGGTTGTTTGGTGATAATGATAACCATAAACTACCCCTATTTTTCCAAAGTCCATACAAAATTCAAATTTTTTTAAATTTAAAAAAAAAATGAAAAAATGAGATCTCCAAAAATTAGTAAACTTCTCAATTTTTGTTTGAAAGAAACGTATAATCTCGAATGCGTAGGTATCTATTCGTACAGTTCGAACAAGAAATGGATATTTTCTAATACTTGGATATTTGGGAAGGCAAAAAGTTGCCAAAAATTAGATCTACTATAGGTACCTTTAAGTTAGAATCATTACCCAGTTTTTCAAGGAATTTTTTAAAGTTCACTTTGTGACGAAGGTAAAGGTAAAAGAACTAATTTACCTCGAAAATGTTTTTAACTTATGTAAGTTTTACTTAGATGAAACAGAATTGATCTCGAAAGTTTTCAGCCCCCGAAGAAGTTTTCAGCATTCGTTATGTCATGTCGCGTCTATATAATTACGTGTTTGTTCACAATTTCACATGTTCTTGTATCGTATATAAGTTCATAATAAGCCATTATGATGTCGAATTGTCGAAACGATAATTTTAAGATTACATATACTCGATTTATTATTTGATAAAAGTTTTACGTAAGAAAAAATAATTTTTAGGTGGTCAGACAGGATTGTTTTTCAGTATTTGAAACGATTGGTAGGAAGCAAAAGAAGGAATAAATAGAACGGGGAAAACGCACTTTTCATTCTTGTTTTTTTCCTGATTTCAGCTGGTCATAGTTTTTAAAGTTTGGTACATTTTGAAAAAATTACAATTTTTCTGTTTAATTTTTTTTTTTTTGAATTCTGGATGCATTCGTAGATACCTAATTACCTACATAGGCGCACCCCCGGGGTAGGCTCAGGGGGCTTGATCCCTCCTCCCCCTAAGCTCGGAAAAAAGATTTTTTTATTACAAAAATATTAAAAAAGTGCATTTTTTTGTTTTTCAAACGGTATTTTTTCAAAAAATTCTCACCCTCGCTTCGCTCTCGGGCAGTATTTTAATCTTTAATGATGATTTTTGATCAATTTTCGATTCAAAAATCACCAATTCCTTAATAAATTTCCAGTTTGCCAGAAAAAATTAATAATTTTTGACTGAAAGATCAGTGAAAAATGATTAATTTAAAATTTGACCCCTCCTCTGATTTTTCTCAAATTCTTAGCCCCTCCCTTAATTAATTTCTGGGTGCGCCTGTGGATACCTATTGACATTTTTTTCTTAAAAAATACGTTGTAGTTGATACCGATTTTTCACTTCATCACTCAATTTTTTAGGAAATTTAAAAAATTCGTTGGATTATTCATCATTTTTTTCAAGTTTTTTTTTGTACAAAATATAATAATGGAGCTTACTCTGTCCTCCCATCTTTTTCCCAGAAAATGTTAGAAATACGTACTTAATTAGGTATCTATGTATATTTTCTTCATTTTTTGAAGAAATTTGGATGGACAGGGAGAGGAGGGAGGATAAAAATGAAAAATCACTACCAATGATCAATAACCATGAGTAACTTTTTCAAAAAGTTGATTTTTAAAAATTGTTAGGTACCTATTTGAATTCTGAAAAAATTAAGGAAATTGAGTAAAATAGGTACGAAGAGGTACGTTTAGAAGACCGCTGAAAGAATTGAAATATAATGTAATAAAAACAACTCTCCAGTAAGGAAAGAAGAGAATTTGAGGAAGAGTAAGTTTGAATAAATGTTTGTGGATATTAGGAGTCGCCGTGGATAACTGAAAAAATTGGGGTTATTGATAACGTTGAGAACATTTGAGAGAATTTAAAGTGAAAAAATTCGACAAAGTCATTTCGTTTTAGAGAAATGGAAGAATCTCTGGAAGAAGATGAAATAAAATGAGGAAAGAATAATAATGCTTTAGTTTCAAAAGAAATGCTAATTTTAGAAAAATTACCTATAAATTTTTAGAATTTTTTCAATTTTGAGAAGTTTTGAAATTTTTAATTGTAAATTTTAAAAAACAGAAGATTGAAGATTTTTAATCGTTTTTGGAAAACTGTTTACCTAATTTTGGGAACTTTTTTAAATTTTTGCCAACTTAAAGTCCAATAAGGGTTTTAAATTGAAAAATTGATCTTTAATTTTGGAAAAAAAATAGATATGTACTTACTTGATTTTTGAAATTTTCCAAATTTTTAAGGTACCAGTCGTCATTTTACCAAATACTTGAATAAGATTTGAAAAATGAAACCTTTTCACAATTGAAAATTTCTGAATAATGTTAATGTTAAAATTTTGTAAATTTTGAACATCCAAAATGAATTTTGTGTCCCGATCTATGAAATTTTCATGATTTTCAAGTTCAAATGATAAGGAAAGAAGAAGCAATGGGTGGACAGAGGTGAAATTTGCCCCCCTCCCCATCCATTCCAGTCAGGAAATTTTGGAAAAAGTCTAAAAAATTTTCAGACAATGAACCATTACAAAACAAACTATTTTCTCTTTAGAAATCATCAATTTTTCGAATCTTCGTCCTTGCTCCGCTTGGACATATCAAGTTTGAAAAATGTATAAGAAATATGGATTGAAAATATCATCTCTCCTTAAAAACTAAAACTTCAATTAAAAAGAAGAGATTTTAGTTCAAAATGCCTTTTTCTTTCCAGAAAATTTATTCTTTTTGTAAAAAATGAAAATGAAAAGACTTGGTGACCAACTGACCATTTTAAATGAAATTTTCGAAAATATTCAATTTTTTGGAAGAAGATTAGTAATATTAAATTCATTAAGGGATATTGTTTTTTGTTTTTTTAAATCAAAAAAGTAGCACAAAAACTTGAAATTTTAATTTTTTATTTTCAATGCGTCTGATTAGTAAAGTTCTCTATTTTTTAAAAAATATTAGTTGTCAAATTTTCCATGCTCGCCCAAAGGTTTTTGTACAAGTTTTTAGAGGAACTTTGAATCGACAAATTCGGAAAATTTGTGAATTCCACACTCCCACCTTCCTAAACCAAAAGTGAAGTTTCGTCTCTCTGGGTGGAAGGATAAAATTTACCTTTTAGTTTGACGAAATGCATTTTTAATTATTAGATACATAGGTACCATACTTACTCTGCATTTTTTCCCCTTCAAATTATTCGATAAACAAAATTGCCCTCACCTCGCTCAGGCTGAGTTGGATATTTTCCTTATTTATTTAAAAAAATCGAGATTAATTGTCAAAAATTCCAATCATCTTAATTTTCTTACCTACTTCTAAGAATTTTTTCCATGCTACAATTTTTCTAATTGAAGAGCTCTTTTCCAAAATGGGATAAAATTTCAAACCGTATATGGAAAAAGGGGCTCAAGGGTAAATTTTTTCTTAGCCTCTGACATTAAAAAATTTACTCTGAAGCCCTTTTTCTCATGCACAAATTTTGGACTTATCCCACTTTGGAGAAGAGCTCTTCAATTTGGCTTGAGTAATTTTCAGCTCATATGATTTTTTTTTGCTTTTTTTTTCTGGTCAAAACAATTTCACATTTCTTTGAAACCAAAGAATATTTCTCAAAATCAAATTCTTATTTTATCATAAGTTCTCAATCTCGAAGCACTTTCTTACAAGAATTCTGATTTCTTTTTCTTTAACAACTCAGTTTTTCAATACATTTTTTTTACTCTTATTTTGCTTGAGTTTATGAATATCTTGAAATGAAATTTTAATTCAAGCCCAGGCATACCAGGTTTTTACGACCCCCTCCCTTTTTCTTTCTAAATTTTCGAATAGGTGTTTGAATTGATACCTAGCATCTATTTTTGATATTAGTTTCTAGTCTACAATAATGCATTTATTTTGTTAAAATTTACTTAAACTTTTTTTTTCCAGCCACAACCGATGGAGAAGAAAACGGTCCAAAATTTGTCGAACCTATTCCAAATGTTACTGTTACGGTTGGACGAGATGCCTCAATACCATGTGTTGTTAATAATATAGGAACATACAAGGTACTTACCTAATTTAAAAATAATTACCTACTTTCAGTCTTTAGATTTTTTCGAGGAAGAGTTCTAAATTTTTTCCCAAGTACAACTCATTATGAGTTTCGTTCCCCTCCACACTTTTCAAAAAACACTCCTGAGAAATAGAAATCATTTCATACGAAATCCATCTTTGGGCAAAAATTTCAAATTAATTATTCACTTTTGTAAAAAAAAAACCAACTCTAAATCACACCAAATTGATTCAAATCAAAATCACAAAAAATTATACATTGCTCACAAAACCTCGACAATCGCGTGAAATTCTCCATAACACACAATTACTTTCCATCTTTAACCTCTCTCATCAAAGAACAGGTAAAATTCCTCAGCATTTCTCGCATTTATTTCGATAAAGAGACACAATTGTAGGTAAACAGAAGCAGAAAAAAAATGCGGTAATATGTGTGCATACAGTCGCTAACAAAACGTGTCTTGTTAAATGTCACGATACTCGACAAAGATAACATTAACATTTTCAAAGCTGCTAGTTAATTATTAAACACGAGGCATATGAAATAATGAGATTCAACATGAAAGAATTAGCTACAGGGCTCAGCGGGTATTCAAAGAAATGCTCGTTTTTTCGCTGCAACAATAAAACGCACCCTTCGGAGTGTAACAAAAAAAGAAGAACCGTAGTAATTGCGAATTTTTTCGATTTTTTTGGTAGATTCTATGGATACATATCGATAGGCAAATGGTGGTAACGATGCATAAACGCGTCATTTCGCGAATACCTCGTTATAGTATTTCGGTAAATAATAAAAACACCTGGATATTGCACGTGACCAGAGTACAACAAGAAGATCGCGGATATTATATGTGTCAAATTAATACCAATCCGGTCATGAGTCAAGTTGGGTATCTTCAAGTTATAGGTAAATATTTCCTTGATTTTTTTTTCCAACAATGGACGTCAAAACGTTGATAATTTATACTTAATTTTGTCGAGATACTTCATACAACACCCTGTAATTTTAATGACATTATTTTCTTGTATGTCTTAGCCAAAGTACTCGAAAAACGAATCGATATTAGAATAATTACTTGCTCGAAACAATGATTATTCTTCTTTACATATTATGAATACATAATTACCGATAAATTTTCATATTTTTTCCCCCTTCTTTTAAAAAATTGCACCATGTTTCGCTGGCCAAATTAAATATTAACCCGGATCGCTTCGAAACGTCTGGCTGTTGTCAATTTTCATTTCTTGCGATATTTTTTACCATTTACTTTATTCGCATCTTTAATTCAACGCATTTCACTCGAGATGACAAAACTTAAGAAGTGATATGAATATTCTGTCGCCGAAGGGGGAAAAATGTCGGAAAAAACCTTCATAGGTAGGTGGTAGGAGTATCTCATTTACTCCCATCACCTAATTTTTTCATTTGCTTGTACGCAAAAATAATGACAAAACGAGTTTATTTATTTTTGTGTCGGCAAACGGTACAAACGTTGTTAATATGTTAATATTTCTACTTTAAAAGTTCTCATTTAAAAGTAAACGAATGCAAATTAAATTTTATTCAAGTTGAATATAAGGTAAATAGAAAATTGAAAAATATGTTGTGTTTTGCAAAATACTAATCTAGGAAGCTGTGTTTAGTTCACTTTGACAACGCAACAGGAAAATTATAATTTTTTAGCCGACTCGGAAGTCATGATTACTTTGGATATTTTCTATTGTGGCTGATTGTTGTGTAGTTTTAGCTGCTGGTGATGTGGGAGAATTCGGTTAAAATTAAAAATGATGGATTGGATTTTGAAACCCGTTGGTTGAAATTCTCCTCCTTCTTTTTTACGACTAGGCAACTTGAATTACACAGATGCGAGTTGGTCAGCTGCTGCTTACCAAGTTAAAAGAAATTATCGAAAGATTGCAAAATGATGATAAATGGGACGAATAATTAAAAAATGAAGATAATTTGGTTGAGATAACTTGTTTTTTAATTTTCGTTTCATTTTTACAGTTCCGCCAGCTTTGATTGACGAAAGCACTAGCTCGAAAACGGTGGCTGTAAGGGAGAATGAAAATTTAACGTTAACGTGTAAAGCTCAAGGGTTTCCACCTCCTAAAATCGTATGGCAAAGAGAAGATGGAGGAGATATTATTTTGAATAAAAAAACTAGAGGTAAGATGATTGAAATTTTTCACATATGTAATTCTCTTCAATCATATTGTTGAAATCATAAAGAATACATTTTTTAGGTATTCACAGTTTTATGAATAGGTAATTTAAGAACTATAATTATTAATTATGGATCATTTTCAAAAATTTAGCAACACGTATTTAGTTTTAACAAATTTTATTTTTCGATTTTTACAAAAATGGACAAATTTCAAAATATTGGGCAAATATCTACACGTAATTTTATAATTTTTCCAAAAATTAATCAACTTTGACAATACTTACTCAAGTTTCCCGAAAATTGAACTATTTTCCAAATGACAGTACAAGTGCATGCTCATAAAATTAAACAACTTTTTAATATTAAAAGTGTTCCTAAAAATTTAACAATTTTTTCAAAATAATGATTTTTTGCCAATTAGACAATTTACTTACTAGAAATATGGTAATTTTTTTTGATGAATTTGTAATTTTTTGATAGAAAAGCTATTTTTTTGTGAAAAAAAAAACAGTTTTCTAAACAAATTAAATTTGTCTAAAATGCAACCGCTTAAGGTATTCAAAATTGGACTTTTTTAAAGTCGAAACTGGTCCAATCCGATTTTATCTCAAGTGAACAGTATTAAAAAATTTGAACATTTTCTGAAAAATTGAAGTACCTAAGTTACTTACATTGCTTACTTATCTGCTTTTTAAACATGCTATAATTTTTAAAAATTGGAAATGTACCTATATTCTAGAAGCCATCAATTCAGTGGTTCCAGTTTCTCCGAAATTGGGCCGCTTCCCTAATTTTTAGTTAATTTCAAGAAAATTGAACAAGTTTTTTAAAAATTTTTAGAATTAGTCAATTTCCCTAAAATTTGGAATTTCCAAAAAAAATGATCAGTTTTTTCAAATTGGTCAAAATTGGTCAGTTTTCTTAGAGTTAGTCTACTTTTCTATAATCAATTGGACATTCCTTTAGAATTGGTTAATTTTCCTAGAATTAGCAATGAAGATCAATTTTTTTAAAGTTGGCAAATTTTCTTGGAATTCATCAATTTTAAAAATTGTCACTTTTTAAAAATTGGTTAAATTCGGTCAATTTTTCAAAAATTGATAGAATTTTTTCTGAAGAATTGGTCAATTTTTCTGAAAGTGATCAGTTTTTTAAAATTGGTCAATTTTTTGAACTTGGAATTTTCTTGAAATTGGTTATATTTGGTCAATTTTTGTATAATAGGTCAATTTTAGTAAATTTTCCTAGAGTTGATCAATTGTTCTAGAATGGATTGTAATTTTTTCAAGAATCGGTCAATTTTCCTAAAATTGGTCAAAAGTGGTCAATTTTTCTGAAATTGTATAATTTTTAAAAATTTGTCATGTTTTCAAAAATTGCATGGTCAGTTTTTCTAAACTTAGTCAATTTTCCTAAGATTAGTCAATTTTTCTACTGGTTTTTAAAAATGGTTATAGTTTTCCTGCATAAGACAGACTGAATTTATAAAATTTGAACAATTTTTTCAATTGGTTAAAATTGGTCAAAATTGGTCAATTTTTCTGTTAAGTATACAATTTTTTTAAATTTATCGTGTTTTCAAAAATTTGTCAATTTTTTTGAACTTGATCAATTTTTCCAAGATTGATCAAATTTTTTTAATGGGTTAAAATTGGTCAATTTACTTATTCAAAAATTGGTCAATTTTCCTGAAATTACTAAGTCGAAATTTGTCTCGAAATTGTCAATATTTTTTTGAAATTGTTCAGTTAAAAAATTGAATCTAATATTTCAAATCTGGCTTTATGAAGAAGAAAAAAATTGTCACGTTGTCACGTCTCATATCTGGTATTTTCCTCTTATAACCTTTTATTCGTGTATCAAGCTTTTTTCAGAATTTTCATAATTTATCACACATCTCCACCTCTTCCTCCACTATTTTTTTGAATCAGTTTATCCAATTACAAATCACTTTTGAACAAAATCAAGAAATGGAATTGCCTAATTTCCAGGTGTCGCTAATTTTAATGGAAAATTCGTGTTTGTTACTAAAAATTCCAACTCGAGTCATCATAATTTGAAGGTCTGCACTCTCAACTTACATATCAGAGTATAAATCATTTTCAAAATTTATGAGATAAGGCCTTACGAGTAGGAGCCATCGGTAAAAGAGATACTAAAATTATTACAGACATAATCTGAATCCCTCGTGTCCTCCTCTTTGCAGCACACATCAGCGTCGTGGGCAATTTAAAATTTTAGTTTTATATATAAATTTAAATTAGCTAGGTAACACCTATATGCACCTATTTATTCAAATTTTATTATTCGAACGACCTTGAATTCACGTTTGATGAAACAGCCTACACAAAAGTGTTATTTTGCGTAGGTAGGTTGTGTATATCTTGTAAAAAGGATCAAAAAGTGATAATTTGTTGCAAAAGATTTATCCCATCCAAAAGTTTAAAGTATAAGAATAGACTACAACTTATCCGAACTTTTGCATTGTTTCAGTATTTTTAAACTTCACGTTTTTTTTTTGTGGTTTTCAACATTCCATTATTTCAGCCACAATTTTCAATACTTACTTAGTTTTAAATAAGAATTTAATTTTTCAATCATTGAATGTTATACCTACAAACCTACATCTTTTTCTTTTTTTTAAATAGGAGCTGTCTTCACAGGAGAAAAAATATTTTTCGAAAGAATCAGTCGAACAGATATGGGTGGATATACATGCATGGCTAGTAATGGAGCTCCGCCGTCACAGCTCAAACACATATTCGTCAATGTCGAATGTAAAAACGCTTTTAATTTTCAATTAATTCCTAATGTCATCGATCGTAAACAAAATCATATGTTTTCTTTTTCAGTCTCACCAATTGTGATAGTCACCAATCAACTAATCGCCAGCTCTTTAGAATCAAATGTGATTTTAGAATGTCAAACCGAAGCTAACCCGGCGGCTACAACTTATTGGATGTTGAATGATAATTTTATAACGTCAAGTTCCAAACATAATGTTCGTACGACGTCAAACAGCTATCGTACTTATTCCAAGCTGATTATTAGAAATATTACCAAAAGTGATTTTGGCGTGTATCGGTGTTTATCAAAAAATATATTAGGGGAGACAGAAGGCACCGTTAGATTATACGGTAATTAAATATATGTACCTATAATTATATGAAATTGCGGGTTAATTTTCTGCTTAATTATATCTCGAATTTTGTCGCCAGAATACGTCACTTCCACAACAACAGGAACATTAGCTCAAATAACCACTGTACACTCGACCATTTTCCATAGAGGTAATGCTGTTTTATTTTTTTTCAATTATTAATCGGTAGATGTACTTGAAACCCTTCTAACAATGATTTTTTTTCCACTCAGGTACAACGGATGCTTCGCCTTACCACAGAATCCATAATAGAATAGAAAAAAATAATTTATTCGAGAACATTTTAAAATTAAACGTATCTTCAAATTTACATAGTCCGCCCTACAACAGCGAAGAGTTTTTATTTCCAAAAAAAATTACCAATTCCGCAGGTAATTTTCTGGCACCGAAAGCGATAAATTAAGTCGTCTTTAAGTTACGATGTTATTTCGTTATTTGTACGAAAAGAATCAATTATTTATACCAACGTAACTCGATCGTCGATGTTTATAAAAAGTTTTCGACTTTATTTCAAAGCTGTAATTTGGACAATACTGACAGAAAGTTTGTGTACGATAAAGTTCGATAAAAAAAGCTCCAATATCAATGTTAATCGATGGATTTGAAAAGCAATTCACGAGTGCCCGATAAAATATGCAGTATCTAAATGAAATGTTTGAATTGAATTTGCCATTTTTATAACGTGTACTTTTGATTCATTATTTTTGCATGTAATCAGTATTATGAGATTAGTCATAAAATACTTGTAATTCAAAATACTTAACGGGTAATGTAATTATGTCATCTATTGAGTCATCTAAATTTCATTTTTTTTAAATTTTCAGATCATGCAAGATGGAATTTTAAAATGCTTGTTTTTGGCTATGTGCATATGATTGCTAAATTTTGGTGAGGTAAGTAAGCGATGATTAGATTAAATTTAGAGGAATCTGAATTTCTTAAAAGCAGTTTTCATATTCATTCTATAATTTTAACCCTATCAATGTTAAAAATTAACCATAATTTTTTTTCGAAACACATTGGAGAAAGGGTGACTTGGAAATTTAAAATTTGAAATCTTTAAAAAATTTTAGAACATCAAAGAAATAAATTTTAAATTTTCAAAATTTCTAGAAAATGCAGAGAAACTTTTTATATTTTTAAAAATACATATCAGTTTGGTACTCTTTCTCATCGAGCTCTTATGATATCCATATAATAATTTTTACAGTCTACCTTTCAAAAGTAATACTAATTTCAAATGACCCATTAGTGACCCTGATAACAAGTTCGTTGGTTCGAATTTAAAATTAGATTCATTTTGATGAATTTTGTAATCAAAATTTTGAGACAATCTGGAGAGATGAGAAATTATAATTTTACTGACATGTTTTTTTTTTTTACTATTACATAGCCATATAGAATTGAACATTAAAATCAAATCATTGCTCAGGTCATTGACTGAGACATTTTTTCAGTCGAGTCAGTTCAGAGAATTGCTGAAAAAAAAAAAACTCAAAAGAGAGTGGAGGGAGAAGAAAAAAATACGAAAATTTTCGATTGCAATTTGATTTTCTTTCGATTTTTTGCTTGAAGTATGACTTTTCTCATCCTAATTCAAAAATAGTTTCTTCAAAAAGCGCATTAGTTAATTTTGTTATTTATATAGAAGAGGGGAACCGCTCCTTTTGATCTTTCGATCTGGCCTTGATGACAATTTAAAACTTTGTGTAGGTTATGACGTGGTGGAATCAGTTGATGTCGTAAACTATTTTCAATCGTTTACTCTGAGGACGATGAGTCTTGATTTCCCTGGCAACCCTCTAATGATTCTTGAATACCTATGATCAAAAAATTGACAATTAAGATCATTCTAAGAAAAACCGTAAACATTTTTTTGTGGTTATAGGAGATAATTTTAGAGATGACTACATTGACTACGAATGAAAATAGTCAAGAATTATTAATCAGGTATGGGTACTTAAAAATTATAAAAATTCTGGAATTTTGATTGAAATTACCAGAACTTGAAAAAAGAAAATAAAAATTTTTTCTAAAAACAATTTAAAATCATCAAAAATTGTCGAAATTGTAAAATCACGTATTATAAAAAATTGAACATTTTTTTAGAGATTTGAAAATCGTAAAAATTGATTTCAAATAATATTTATAAAATTTGATAAAAATACAGAAAGTATAGAAATTTGAAAATTATCAAATAATTTTTCAACTTAAAAAATTCCTCATTAAAAATTATCGACAAAATTTAAAACGATCAAAAATCATCAAAATTTGAAAAATCTACAAAAATAATTAAAATTTGAAAATTGCAAAGAATTCAAAAATTTTTGAAATCAGTCTAATTTT
The DNA here is from genome assembly GCA_038380155.1 of Pseudococcus jackbeardsleyi. Taxonomy (NCBI): domain Eukaryota; kingdom Metazoa; phylum Arthropoda; class Insecta; order Hemiptera; family Pseudococcidae; genus Pseudococcus; species Pseudococcus jackbeardsleyi. Next base: position 40,098,033 of record CM076242.1, read on the forward strand.
CATTCTTTAAAAAATCATCAAAAAATTTAAAATTCTCAAATCGCCTCACATCACCAAATTTAAAGATACAAAAATGTACGTGATTCAGAAGTCATTGCTGAAATGATTCTAACTTGAAAGTCATTCAACATGATCGTCATTCGACAATTCGACATGATCGAAATTCGGAAATTTAAAAATGATCAAAACTTGAAAATCACTTAATTGAATTGAAAATACCCAAGAATGATTAAAATTTCGCATTCATTCAGAATTTTTTGTTCTTCGAGATCTTCTAAAATTTTAACTTTTAAAATGATGAAAAAAATTAACTTTTAAAATGATGAAAAAAATTGAAAATCAAAAACTGGCATTTTTTGGCTCCAAAAATTTAAAATTAATAAGAAAATTTCCAATTTTTTCCAGTGATTCCAAAAATTTTCAAATACATACTCCAATAATTCTGATGACCCCTGGACGAGAAATTTCGACACAATTCCAATTTGAGCACCAAAAACAGCCTTATCGTTACTTCCTGAAAGATTTTCACCCCCAGTGTTATTAAACGGAGTAGATCACTCATGATAAAAAATACAAACACGATTATCATTTTGAAAATATAAATACGGGGGTTTGGCCGAATTAATCAATCGTCAATGAAAAGCTTTATATTTTTTGAGAAGTACTCGTTGCTCGTGTAAGATTAACCCGTACATTGAATACAAACATTATAACGACTCCTCAATAGATAATATTTAATGAATGAATTTCGTTGTTCCGAATAATAGTTTAAATTTATACGTCGTTAATTGCTCAAGAATTGATAAGAAAGTCCGCTGAAATATTTACTTACGTATTATTCTACGACGCAGTTTTTTTTTACAAAAAAAAACGATAAGTTTACTGTCATTTTTTTTCCAATACAATATAAATTTTTTACGATCAGTAATAAAGCACGATCTTTAAGTAAACCTCGAAAATCATCTGTAAACATTCATCACTTTACAACGAGATAATACACGAACATTCTTTCACGAACTGATTACTACACGAGATGATAATTTGAAATTATTTTCATTCGTATTCCAGAAATTCGAACCATTTTAGGCTGCGGAATGATCGACGAGGATGGCTGAAAATTCAAACAATCGAGAATAAGAAAATATTTTATATTTGAAGAGGTAGATATGCAACTTACATACAGTGGTTTCGTAATACGATACTAACGGTTCAGGAACAACGGCGGTACAATAATTGTTATTTTTATATCGAAATGATGTTAGTAAATTCAACTTTTTTAAACGCTACTTGAGATAAAATTTCAACGACAAAGTATTCCCTAATTTTGTTATTTTTATAACGCAAAAGAAAAATTAAGAAAATGCTAGAAAATGCTTGTGTAAATAAAATACTTGTTTTCCATTTATAATAAATAATCGTTTCTTTTTTTATTATTTTTTTCAATTGGCTGCAGCAGCCTAGAATGAAAATACGTCAAAAAAATGCGATCGATCGAATAAAATAAAAAAAAATCGATCGCAGGTATCAAAATGAATGCGAATAAAAGCGACTCAGCTACGTTTTGTTAATAAGCGAGCATTAGGAATTTTACGTCTAACGAAGACTGGGAATTTTTTTTTCGCAAGAACTTAACACAAATACCTCTACGAGTGTTTTCAAAAACGTACAAAATACAAAATTTACACACCGAATATTAACTAATTAAAAAATAAAAAAATACTTCTACACTGAAATTTTTTTACACAAATTATACAATGACACGAATATTATTTCAAGCTGGTAAAAAAGAAACCGATTTACAACGAAATGATTCATAATTACATACATAGTCGTTTGAAAATGTGTTAAACGAAATTAGGAAAAAAATTTTCAAAAAACCACCCGAACGAGTGAATTTAAACTTAAAGCTTTCCGTAACGAGTAAAAAAAACAACGGGTAATGCTCACAATCGGTTTTTTGGGGGTTTTTTGAAACACTTCATCACGTATTTTTTTACACCTCCACCTCTGCGAGACAATGGTAAAGAAACTAAACGCATTACGACTCTTCGTTTCCACTGTCGTCTTTGTCTGCTTCGTCGGCATCATCGATATCCGATTCGCAATCATCGGAGTCATCGAAATCATCAACGTAGAAATCGGTCATATCGAGAGATTCGTCTTGCGGGCGTACTTTCGTTTTTACACAGTAGTCTTCCAAAGTCATAGGTATAGTAACGCCATCTTTTTCTGCCTCGTGTCGAGTACTTGATACTTGTTTCCTGAAAGAATAAAAAAATCAAATGAATCATAATGATTGTGGTGCATTTTAAAACGATATCGAGATCGCATTAACGCAAACGCAATTTGATAAGATGGTTTTCTACGTAAACGTGTAACTTGATGACGACAATGTACTACGAATTTTTAGAGGCATCATCGGTTTTAGAAGGGAAGTGTTAATGAATTTTCTATGCGGACTGCTGACAGGTTGGGTTTCCTAAATTTGTCGATTATTCATACAGGGCCAGGGGAACTAAAAAATCGTGAAATATGTTCAGAATATAAAGTAAGGAGGTTTCTTCTAGGAGATATTCGTTTTTGAAACCGGTTCTATGATTTTCAACCAAAATTTAACATCAATACCTCAAAAATTGATGACGAATTTGGAATATTTTTCTCTCATTTCAAGACCGGAAAAAAAATGTTGAGCAAAAAAACGATGGAATTCATTTTTTCGTATCATTCATTATCCTGATTTTTTTTACTCAGTTACAAAAAATTCCAGAAAAATCGTGAAACACTTCTGAACCGGTTTAGAAAATTGAAAATCGAAAAATGGTGAATTTTAAATGCGTCACAACTTAGGGTAGAAATACCTCCCTGACTTTCACATTTTTTATGTAATTTGAAAAAAAAAACTTGATTAAAAACCGGTTGAAATATTGAACCATGTTTAAAAAGTTGATGAAAAGAATACGATCATTGATCAGTTTTCATGACTTAAGACTTATCCGAAAAGTTATATTTGTAACATTTTTAAAAGCACTCTTTTCATCATTATTCCAAAAAAACTATTTGAAAACTGGTTGAAAACCATTGAACCGGTTTGATTGAGAATCGAAAAAATGATGGATTTCAAATTTAAACGCATAACTACTTTATATGGAATTTTTACACTCAATTTTATGATGAAACTCAGAAAACTAGCAAAGAACTGGTTGTAAACCATCAAACCGGTTCAAAAAATTAAACATTCAGATGTAATCAGTTTTAAACGCTTCTAAAACAATAATTTTTAGCAAAAGCATTTTTGATACCCTCAATTTTAGTCCGATCACAGAAAAGGTGAAAAAAACTGGTTCAGGACCATCGAACCGGTTCAACGATTATCATACTTTAAAGCTCTATCATCTCAATTTTTGGTCAATTTTTTTGCATTTGAATTTTTCGATCAGGTTTCTAATTCTACAGCAGTAGTTGAAATTTAAAACCCATCAAACCGGTTTAAAAAATTGATCAAAAAATCAATCTAAAATAATCCACAATTTTGGGTCGACATTTTCTTTTACACTCAATTTTCTATCTCTCCACAAAATAAAATCAAGAAATTGTAAATTAACCGATTGAGAACCATTGAACCGGTTTGAAGAAATTATCATTTTTCGACGCTCAATAACTGTTATTTGAAACTTTTTTTTTGTATTCCTGCTTTTTATCTGATTCTAGAAGAAATAAGAGACATAGAACACGTAAAGAGTTGATTTAGAATCATCGAACCGGTTCACGACTTGAAAAATTATAACATGATCAAGTTTTAAAAACCCAACGATTTCAAAATCGTCTGAAATACTTTTTTTTTTTGGAAGTGGAGGGAGGAGGACTAATCAAAAACCAAGTACTGATTGAGAACCATTGAACCGGTTTTAATAAGAAGTTTTATATCAAGATTCATAGTTTTTTAATTATTCCATTATTTTATTTTGATTTTTTTTTATTTGTAGTATTTTAAATTTTATCTTATAAAAAACTAGTCAAACATAAGAAGAAAAAGGTGGAAACTGAAGATCCACTAAACCGGTTCAAGCAAGAAAAGAAAAATGAAAAATGATCGATAATTTTGATCTTCCGTGAATACTTCTCAGGTTTGAAATATTTTTTTGTGCATCCATATCTTTTTCCGTCAAATCCTAGAAAACTAGCCTGAAATTGATCAGGGACCATCGAACAGGTTCAAAAACAAAAAAAAATGAGTTTTTGATACTTCACAACTTTTGTTTGAAACTTTTTTTCGTATCTTCATTCCACAAAGATTTATTAATGACCAGTATTAAAATTTTAAACCACTTGAAAAACTTCGTTAACTTGATTTGCTATTTTTATCTAATACAAATAAAAACCACTTCACAGAATTTTCCAATCTTCTGACGTAGAAGGAAAGAATCTACGAGGTCCGATTCATCACCGGTAATTTCGAAAGGTAAAAATGAAATAATTATCATATAAAGTACCAATTTAGTCAATTCGATTCGATTACATAGATCAGCAGTAATAATAAATATTTTCTCAAAAAAAGGGAAATCTTCAACACATTAATCAATTTATATGCAACTTGAATCCAGCCAAGCGTGCAATTTTAGAAAAAAAAAACAGAATTCGATTCACTTTAGCAAACAAAAATAATTCCAATGATCATGCCAAGTACACTATCGATACTAGAATTCAGGTACAGTCATATCAAACTTGGGTTATCTCAAAATGGACGTAACGAAGATGGAAAATTTATATCAAAAATACCCACACAAGTTGAAAATTTCGCCAAGAAATATAACGCATTAGGTATACAATGAGGAAAACACGATAAGCAACCACACAATCGTTGTGATAGGGAACAATGCTGGTTAATTTACGTCGTAACATTTAAACAGCATTTGAGAGAAGGAACCACGGCGATAATTAAGGCGGGGTACCGGAAATTAACCGAATGTATAATTTTCCAAGAGTAATTTTCAAGTATTTCAACCTTGAGTACGGTGATCTTCGCGAGACATTTTCTCGATCCACATATCTAATCGTGCCGATGATTTTTTCATTTCGTTGGAAATAAATTTTCGTCGAAATAAATCAAGGGTATTACGACATCGACAATCAATAAGGTTATTTTTAAAATTAAAACTGCACGTTGCCGTCAAGTATGCGAGTACTTTTCAACATAATGCCAGTTTTTATTTAGTTCGAGAAGGAAAATATTACCTAATGATATTTTCGTATTCGGTATCTTTGCCTTTTGAGTCTCTCCAACGTCTGTACATTATTGATGCATCTACATTGGCTGGACTACACGTGTTAGGTTCATTCAATAGAGATATAACTGATAACAATATCGTTCTGAAAACAAAAATACGATGTCGGTTTACAAGATAACGGGATCTATGACGACGAGTAAAATGGTGAAATATTCTACCAACCTGACATTTTGCGTTGGATTCCATCTTTCGCATGGTAATTCCCCCGATTGAGGGTCATCTATTGGCGAGTGTAAAATTGATATGCAGAGATCACCATTCTGGGGAAAAAACAATGATTTATAGATAATTTTTCGACGTAATTGGAGAATTTCAAGATGATAAATTCGATACGTACTTCGTAGACATTTGGATGCCATATTTTATTTAGAAAACGAATACTGGGCGGTGAATATGGGTAATCTGACGGGAACTTCATCTGGGCCTAGAATAAAAAATAAGAAAAATATCAATGAAACGTGTTCGCATTGATTTTAAGTTTCTTTTGTACATGACCATGTCGATCTGACCATCATAATGGATTTACGTCGCCTCGACAACGCGACGTTATTTATCAACTAGAACGAGCCGATTTAAAAAAAACTTTCTCTCATGCTCCAGTAATTTTCATACCGAAGTGAAAAATTAAGGTAGCCAATCCAGGTATCGTTATCGATATCCAACGTGTCGAGAATATGAAAAAAGCTGCGAGGAAGTAGCAAAACAAAAAACACGCATTGACATAGCGGAAGTACATCGAACATGACAAAGATGCACGCGATTAGCAAAATAGACGTCGAAGTAGTTTGCCTTGAGAACACTGGTATAGTGAACTTATCCTCACGTTAAAGGTTATCACAACAATATTACAATTTCAAAATAAAATTAACGTATCGTCGATGAATTTACACGTTTACGCAAATGCGTAATTTAAAAAAGCTCGTGATATTTTGGTACTTTGGATAGAATTGCTCGATGTTTATATCAAGGTCTCGGACGTACTTTGAAATATGCGCCTTGATAGAGGGTTTCTGGAGGTCCAAAAATAGCCACTTCCCAATCGAACAGATTATCATTTTGGGCTAATTTAACTCTGAATCCTTCGACTGGTTCTTCTTGTAAACTTTTGTACTCCATGGCCAGAGTACGAACAGCGCTGGTGGTTGGACTAGTGGCCATCATTTTTATCGATACCTAAATTATAAACGTAACACTACGCGAAAACTTATAGTAAAGGGTTTAAACACTACGAGGTAACATGCAGTTTAACCGTAAATTACATATGTTTCGTTAAGATTCAATCGCACCGAATGAGACGACAAATTTAAACAAAGAAAATATCATACACCACATCGCTACGATTAACAAACATAACAGTACACTGACCATACACTGACATAAAGGTAGACAACAGCTGACAAAATGTTGAAGACATGATAGCGCAGTAAAATAACACTTTCAGCAGCAGTGTTGCCGCTTGGTGTTTTACGAAGAGAAACGTGATCTGGTGGTTAGAATTTGTACTAGGTGATTATCGATGGTTTTTAATTTAAAAAAATTTAATTAAAAATAAAAACTATGGGATGGGATGATGGCGGGTGGGTGAATGACTGTTGAATGCAAAGGATATGCTGAATTGGTGCTGAATTTCAAGCAGGGCTGCAAGAACGAACGAGAACGAAGAACAAAGAACCAAAAAGAACCAAAAATTTTGGGAACGAGAACGAGAACGAGAACGAGGTCTGAAGAACGAGAACGAGAACGAGAACAAGGTCTGGAGAACGAGAACGAGAGCGAGAACGATGTTTGAAGAGTGAGAAGGGAACCAAGAACTTTTTTTTTGTTCTCAAAAATTTTTTTTCATTATCTGTAATAAGTGACACCATAAAAAAATTGAAATACTGGTGAATACACTGTGTACAGCAAGCCAATTGAATTTGATTTTTCATTTTTCTAAATTTGATGGCTGTGAAAAGGAGTGAGAACGAGAACAAAGAACGAAGAACCAAAAAGAACGAAAAATTTTTGGAACGAGAACGGGTAACGAGAACGAGGGCTGAAGAACGAGAACGGGAACGAGAACGAGGTCTGAAGAGCGAGAACGGGAACGAGAACGAGGTCCAAAGAGCGAGAATGGGAACGAGAACGAGGTATGAAGAACGAGAACGGGAACGAGAACCAAAAAGTCATCGTTCTTGCAGCCCTGATTTCAAGTTGAACAAAAAAATTGCCAGTTAGGCTACTTGAGGTTTGAGGCTACTGATCTGACGAACTGAAGCATCTTTTCAACTTGTATTGTTCCATAAACTTGATTTACAAAGTTTTTCGAATTGAAAACTAAAAACTTCAAAGTTTGATGAAATAAATTTTTAAAAAATGATCATCATAGCATTTTAATTTCTGAATGAGCGTTCTGACCGAATTTTAAGATTTTCATTATTAATATTTTATATTAAAAACACTTGATTGAATTCAACTTTGAAATTTAAACAAGAATAGGTAATGAACTAATAATATGAAAAATTGGCCAGGAATTTTGGGAAGTGGGTAAACCATCTTTCATAAATATGGAAAATTTTTGAATTTTGAATTTTCAAGGGGTTATCAAAGCTATTGATTATTACCAACAGAAAATTTTAAAAGTGGTTCATGAAAATCTTGTGAAATCTTAATCAAGAAAAAATCAATTTTTTCACCTTTTCTGTTTCTTTGTTGATTTGCTGGACCTAGGGATAGTTGAAAAATATGATATTTTGCATGATTCAGATTTTATACGACTTCCATTGTCCACGGACTACAATAAAAAATTTTATTGGTAATAATCAGTAGTTTTGATAATTCCAAGAAAATAAAAAATTTTATCGTTCACCAGGCTAGAACTTAAACAATTTTGTGAAAATCAATTTTTAAAGGGCAAACTTAGATCTTCAGTTAGGAGGAAAGAGTGAATCCCCCTCCAATCATATAGGACCGAAGATTGGTGGTAATCTTGTACATTGTTGAAATCATGACAACTTCTAGCTTTTTAAACGTGATTTTTCTAAAAAAATTCGCTCTGTTTCGCGTCTATAGTTTAGCAAAGTAAAATGTTTCCAATAAGCACATCATTTTTTGATTTTTAATCCCACAAACCTCAGTGCTGCTTCATTTCTCCTAAAACAAAAATAAAAAAATACATAGGTACATATGAAAACTAAAAATCATTTTTTCAAATTTTCATTATTATCTTTTTTACAGGAAGTAAGTAGTCTTCTTGAGACGAAAGTGTACTTTTATTTTGATTTTTGTATAATTTTTGACCAAAAATGAAAGAAATACATTTTCATAATGTTTTAAAATACCTACTTATTTTAATTTTTTTAGATGGTGGGAAAGAAGGCTTCATATGTATAATTATTTTGGTCTCGGATTTTTTTATACGTAATAGGCACTAATGTAGATTGAATTTTGCCAATATGAGAGCAGAGGGAGTGAGAGGGAAATTTTTTGAAAAAAGATGTCCAAATAAGATTAAATTTCATGGTTTTTTTTTCAACATTTCTATTTTGAATTGTTGTTTTGAAAAAAAATCATAATTTTGGCATGAAAATTCAAAAACAAACGAAATATTAATGTTTTTATTACGATTTTGAAGTTTCACGCTCATAAAAAATTTTTAAAACAAAATTATGAATTTTTTGTGATTTTATAGTTACTTACTGCATAGTAAAAATTCATAATTACTATTAAATAAATAAAAATTCAAGTTTTTAAAAATGAAAACCTTTCTCCTGTTAATTTTTTACAAAAATTTGAAGTACCTAGACCTACATACAAATTTGGATCTGACATTGGGTATCGTCGTATTAGATTGAATTATTTTGTTTCTCACAAAAAGCCACATTGACACGAACCATGGAGACTTGTAAGCTGCAGGTTGCTCTCTCTTTTTTCCAATTCATTATTCCATCCTTTTTCCTATAACAATACACAATAGCTGAATCTTGGTCATGGAGAGTTGGAAGAGACCTTTATTATAAAACCGGTTCTACCCCAAACGCAGGTCTTTACATGTATCTTTTTACAGTATTGCAGGACACAAAAGGATCGATGGGAAGACGCGAACACCCAACTTTACAACCAGACTAAAATCTCAAGTAGCTTGAGAAAGGGACAAAAATACATTAAACTCTTCCATCATTGCAACGTAGGTAATTTGGCGACTTTTTTCTACATCGCCATGCACCACCTACGAATTCATAGATGTCTAGACTAATTTTAAAAAATTAGTGGGGTGAAAATAACAAGTCAGTGATGGTAGGTAAATGGTTTTAATGAAAAAAAAAACAAAAAAAACATAGTACCTAATGAGTATATCAAAGTTTTTCGTGAGCGTATTTTAACGAGTGGATTTTAAACATATATTTAGGGAGAATACCATTCAAGAAAATAAAATGATACAGGTGATATGCAGTGGCGTAGGAAAGTGGGGTACAAGAGGTACATTGTACCCCCCCAAAATCCGGACGGGGGTACAAAGTATCATTTGTACCCCCCCAAATCGTATGATATAAATTTTTCAGAGCATTAAAATGTGGGAAAAAATGATTTTTTTGGCAATAAAAACTCAATTTTTTCAAAGCTTCGCCCTCGCTTCGCTCGGGCATGTACAAAATTACATTTATATGAATTATTTGAGATGAAAGAGCCCAAAAATGCTTCTTTTTGCCCCCTCCCCTGAAAATCCTTCCGGTATTTGAAGTCTTGGTACTCATTTTGTACCCTCCCAAAAAAAAAGCTTCCTACGCCACTGGTGATATGCGCAATTATCAAGCATGGAATAATGTTCATGCAGGTATACGCAGACATATTAACAACAGTACATTAAATCTACACCTCTATGCATTAAAAATGATAGATTTTTTCTTCACCTAAAATGCATGTTATTCGAGTACAGTGTGGAACTTCAAATAAAACGATGAACGTGTTATTTCTCAATTCAAAATAAGAATATGACGCATGCGAAATTTTTTCGAAAATCAAGTAACTGAAAAAATTGCAATAAACCAGCAATAAAAATACCTACTTTATACGACAATGTAATTGACTAACGATTTATAGTCTTACGTTAGTTTCATAATTTCAAAATACCTACCAAATGTATCATACAAAATGAGAAATAGCTGAATGAGTATTTGATGATTTGACAGCGACATACATGGTGTCCGAATAGCGCTAAATTTTCAAAATTTTACTCAGATAATATAAAAAATTTCATAGAAAAATAAGTTGACTATTTTTAAATTTGAAGGGGCAAATGACCTTTCAAAAAAATGGTTAAAAAGATTTTTTTGAAATACCTATAGGAATAGGGTATACCTTGAGAAATTGGCAATATTTCACAAAATGATTTCATATTCAATCTAAAAATTAAAGGAGCTACACAAAATAAAATTTATGCAAAAAAAATTTAAAAAGCTAATCAAAGATTGAGTTGTTGAAAAAAAATTTCAGAATAATATTTTTTTTTTCAGATTTTAATCATTATTTTGATTAAGTAGTTTTTCTTGAAGATTTTTTCACACCGATTTTCTTCTTTATAGCCTCTTCAATTTTCAAATACCACACATTCCTATGATCAAAAATTGGTTCTCCTCTAATTTTTTTCAATTTGGGCATGTGCTCCTTCAATTTTCAAGATAGGCAACTTGTTCATCACAAAAACGATACATATAACGAGATGCGATTTTTAGGAGATGCCAGCAACGTGATATCTCGATTGTTTCTCTGAAAAAGTGCAATTTGAATTTTTACGTCTTTCTGATCAATCGAACATTTCAAAATTGGGCCAGAAAATTAATTTGTTTCAAAAGAGAGATTTAATTTAATTTTTCAAGAAATTTTTAAAGCAGGGCTGCCAACTGAAATTTCCTTTTGAATTTTTTTTACAACCAGTGGACTGTCTATATATTTGGCAGAATTTCCATGATGAATCGAAATTTATTCTCGGAGACCAAAAATATTGCCCGACTTGATTTCAAGATTTTGAGCGAACGATTCCAAATTCTGTAGAAATCTAAAAACGTTCTTATTTTTAAAAAATTATGATTTATGTTTGATGTGATGAGTATGGGATTTTTGAGATCTCGAGACACATCTTCGAGATACTTACTTGAATCTAAGTAATTTTTTCAAAGATGGGTGATCGTGGTGAGTGGTGCCACGCAAATCTCATTCTCAAGTTGCCCTAGTAGGTACTCTGGTACTCAAAATGACAAAATATATTACTTTACCTAGTTGCTCCAAATTATTTCTGGATCTCCTTATTTCACAATTAACTAGGTATCTCGTCAATTTTTATGAGAATTTTCTGAACAATTTTCTTTCATTACCACTCTAAACAACATCTTCAGGGGAAGTTTTCTTTTTTTAGGTGGTATACCTACTAGCTCGTGGGTTCTTCTCCTAATTTATTTTTGCCTCAAATGAGATCTCGAAAACATAAGCTCAAATTTATTCTAATTTTCAGGTTCAAATTTTTTCAACTCAAAATTTTTCAATCCACTTGACTGTGAATTTTACTTTTTCCAGCAGTAAGTAGGTAAACTTTTTCAGATTTTAATTTTTCTCAATATTTTTCTAATTTTGGTTTTCAAAACATTTAATAGGTACCTACATATATTTTTTTATTATCGAAATGCATGAATTTTTTTTTTTTTTTTAAATTCAAAGTTGATAAAATTCAGAAAAATTTTGAAATTATTGGAAAAAATTTCCGAATTCCAAGAAATTTGAAAAATATTGTGAAAGTAGTATAAACAATTTTTCCAACTTTGATGCTTTAAATTTTTTTCAATTAATCTCATATTTTTTACAAAAATTGTTTCATCCTCGAAATTTGTTTCCAATAAGTAATTTAAAAATTATTCCTTAATTTTTTCCAACTATAAAATTTTCCCTACTGAAAATTTCTCAATTTTTTTCAACTTTAAATTTTTCAAACCAATTTCATCTTTATAATTTTCAAAATTTCTTCCAACTCAGTAAGTTAGAAAGTAATTAAATAGACGTTTGACAAAGTAATGGAAACATAAAATCAATAATATGTTGGAAAAATGTTGAGAAAATTAATAAAACTTGAAAAATTTTGCCCTGGAAAACAATTAAATTTGAAAACACCAAGAAATCTTGATTTGAAAAAATTTGAACTTAAAATCCGAAATTTCATCTGTGGCAAAAATAAATTAGAAAATAACGTTCTCTTTAAAATAGGTACATCCTACATACCTACATCTCATACAACGTAAAAATTTTCCAATTTGCCAATTGCAATCATCAGCTGCATAGATCCTGTAACACGAGGACCTACCCGAAGCAGTTTTTGATGAGAAACTGCATACTGAACCAGTGAACCGGTTAAAAAAAAACTCGAGTTGTTTCGCATCTTATTAAAACTAGTCGAGAGCAAGTTTACCATATAAGAAGCAACGTATCCGAGAAAGAAGGCTGATCATTTAGTATTTTATACGTACCTATGGTTCATACGGAAGAGCTAGGTACATTGGATCGGAAATTATCCTTTTTTGTTGATTTTAGCATCGATACAGTATTATGTGTCATCGGCCATAGCCAGATTTGCTCGTATCGATTTTTTCCTTATCAATTTAACCTTAAAAATTTACCATTTCATTCTGAATTTTTTGAATAATTTAATCATTTTTTCATCAAGAGGATTAATTTTCATAAATTACATGACTACCAAGCAACTACCAAATTTTAAGTTAATTTTTAATTAAAAATATGTACTCTAATGACAAAGTATTTATCAAGGTTCATAGTCAATGAATTAACAACAATTACATACAAATGCACTTCTTCTCGAAATGTTTCTCTCATTTGATAAATTAGCGAACAGGTAATACCATGGCAATTGCAACTAAAACCATCATTACATCATCAGCGAACATCTTTATGAATATTGAGAAATAATTTGTTTGTATAAAACACCTACACTTTCACTTAATGAGGTGCAACTAACTCGTTACCTACTGCAGTCTTTTAAAATTTCAATACTAAAAACGAAATATGACTTCATTTTATTGTAGTAAATAAGTAGACAAAGCAAAAAAAATATTCGATCGTAAGACGTCGTATGTACGATAAACTCTATTTTAGTCACGACTCGTTTCTGCTGCCATTTTAAATTACCACAATTAGTTTGAAAAGTTAAACATAAACAATAATTCGCAATTCGCATTATATCGTGCACCAAGTTGATGTTTTTCTTCTGTTTTCACCCATTATTATTTAAGTGTAACTTGGTCTAGTGTCATTGTTTGGGCAATGCAGCATAGGAAGTAAAAAGTTTAGATTATTTATTACTTTTATTGAACGTAACTGGCTTTATATTTTATGTGCAATGCGGTTGTATTTTTAAATATTTATCCTCGAGCTGGGCACATAAGTAATAAAATAATCATACAGTATGTTCGTATGACTACCTACGTGAAGAATTGGGTTTCTAAAATTGGTGATGCGGTCAGTAAAAAATTCTGAGGGTCTTGGAGCCATTTCTTTTATGAATCTGTTTGATTAAATTATTTTAATAAGTACCATGGTACCATACGTCAATAATGGAAGATGGAAAGAGGGAAATCAAATGAAAAATTTTAAATAAAATTAAATAATTATAAATTATCATTTCTTACCTAGGTATTTTATTTGGCCAATTTGTAATAAAAATATAAAAAATGATCTGGTAGGCTGATTTCGCTCAAGGAAAAACTCAAGCTGAACAAGTTGCCTACTTCTGAAAATAAAGGGACAAATGCCCATTTTTTTATAAAAGAAAAGTTGAATTCATGAAATTATTTTTCAAATTATTATTCAAAATTGAATTTGATGGATATGAGAAAAATTTCAATTTAGAGTATCACGGAAATGAATAGAATAAAGAATATTTACGTTTTGTTCTAACTAAAATTAAGAAACTGAATAAATTGTGTTCTGAAATTTTTTTTGCCCAACATTAAAATCGAAGAAGTCAAAAATTCAGAACATTTTCATGTAAATTACGAAATTTCACAACTTTTTTGCTTATTTTCTCGTTATTCAGTTATTTTCTCTACTTTTTGGAATTTGATGAAAAGTAAAAAAACTGAAGAATTATTATTTTTGTTTCAGTGTATGTCCTTGTAAAATTTAGCGACGAAATTTGTTCACTTCTTAAAATAAGAAGGTAAATAGGTATTAAGTAATTGTACTTAATATTATTTACAGGATTCATTTTTCAGAGGGGTTCTCAAAATTAGCATTCTCAGTTCCTTCAATCAAGAATGTAGGCAAAAAAACCTTCAAAGGAAATTGATTGAATTTTTGAGGAATGAGAAACAGGTACAACAATAATTTTTTTGGTAATTTCTAAAACTCATATTCAAAACATTTTATGAAGAATAGACAATCGTTTACCCGTTTTAATGAACATTCCGATTTTGTAAATGGGAGACTTTTTATCAGAGAATTTTGACATTTACTGATGATTTTTTTCAATAAATATATCATCTGGCTTTTTTCAACATCTAAGTTTGAAGAGGGGGGCAAGGAAGTTGTGTCTAGACTTCAAATCGACATCGAAAATTCCATCTCAAAGCTGAATCCTCACAATTACCTAACTGCTCTCAAAATCTCACCATACCTTGAAAAAAATTTCTAATGAAATTTATGAAATGATAAGATGAATTACATATGTACTTCTTACGAATAAAATTTTAAGCTGTTAAAGTTGGTTATTTTGATTTTTGCCGAATTTTTGAAAATAACAGAAATGTTTTGTTCATTTTTGTTCATTTTTCATATAAAGAAAAAATTGTGAAGTTTAAATCTAAAAATTGGGTCGTTTACTGAAATCGACTTCCCCTCCTTAAATCTATTGCAACCATTTTAAAAGACCATCTGCAGCCTGCAGTCTCCGGTGAAAATTCTATTTTTCCAGCACCAAGGAATTGTCCCAGAAGACATTGTAATAAATTTCAGCAGCTTTAAATTTGGTTCTAAAGCATGGATGATATACCTACCTACTCTTTCAAGGAGCCAAATTTCAGCTTAATCAACGTACAAGAGGTCAAAAAAAATTGGCTTTAAAATTTCTAAAAAAAAAGAAAAGAAAAATTTGATTTTTTTACAATGAGGTTTAAGTATACAGATATTTTTACCCTCCTCCGCTGCTCTGGTCCTCCGGTCCTCCCCTTCCCCTTAAAAAATCTTCAGCAACTATTTTCCATTCCTGTTTATTTCAAGAATAAAAATTCTAAAATCACCATACTCAACAATTCGAACACCAGCTTGGAATAAATTTTGGGATGAAAATTCATCCCAAGTTCATCTCAGACTCATTTCAAAAATCAGCTTGGAATAAAATATTAAGGTGAAAATTTCACTCAATTTCATCCCAGATTTTAAAATGCTAAAATAAACTCGAGATGAATATTGGGATAAGAATTCACCCCAATTTCATCATCCCAGATTTATGAATTCGAAAATCAGCTTGTGATGAATTCTCACCCCAATATTTATCCCAAATCGATTTTAAAAATTTTGCACTGGAATGAATTTGGAATGAATTTTCATCCTAAAATTCATCTTGGGCTTGAAAATTTGAAAATCAGCTTTAGATGATTGCATGGCCGAGTTGAGATAGAAAGGGAACAGAGGAACAATAGAAACGCCATTTAAAAAATAATTGCTTCAATTTTTTTTAAAAAAAAAAAAACAGATAAACGTAAAAAATGGTTACCAATGACATTTTTCAAGGTAAAAATATCCATTATACTTACTCGTAATACAATTTTCAATAATTTTTTTCCAAAAATTACGTTTTTAAAATTTTTGAAACACACGTAAATTTCGAGAGCAATTAACAGAGATAGAGAATGTGCCAGAAAGGAGAGGTGGAATTTTTCCTAATCACTTTTAACTATTTCTGCAACCTATTTTTGAAAAAAAATTAAATAAAAGAAAGAAAAAATAATTCAACCTCACATAGGTACTGAAAAATTATAGAGAGAAAAGTAATATAAATTTTTCCAAAAAATAACTTATAAATTTACGTCAATTACGTTTCAATTTTTGGTTAAAGTTCTTCAAAAAGCACATGAAACTTAATAATTTCAGAAAATATATCTACGTAAATATTGTAAATAGTTGCATAGGTAAATTACTCACCTTAAGTCATTGAGTATACTTATCTGTTTGATTCATTTTGGTGTCAAAATGTCAACACTAAAGCTAAAAATGCAGATAAAATGAAAATTGTTGGTCTCGTCGAAGGTTCCACTGTACAAATTAGTACCATCAAAATACCTTTCCAGTGATGATGTTCAGTGAAGAAAATACTACATATTTCGTACCGCAAATCTGAAATGGAAAAATAACAGATAGGTATCCATTAAATTGAGCCTCAAGTAGTCAGATATTTCCAAATTATAATTTTTTGAAGTAAGTACCAATAGATAATACAACTTTTGAACTTTTCAAATTCAAAATTTAACGAAAAAATTTATCGATTAGGTAGGAAAAAGTGCAGCTGCAGGGCATTTTTTTTTTTGTTGAGAAAAACAACAATTTGGATTTCCAGGGATCATTATTATCAGGTAATTAATAATTTGAATAAAAATCTCAAAAACAAGTTCTACTGGATTAAAAATCATCAACATCATGGAACAGTTCAAATTCCTTTCCTCCTCCCTCCCTCCGCCCAAATCTTCAATTATGTAACATCAATCTAAATTTTTCATTCATCAACCAATCACACTAAAATAGGAAGATCACTTGAAAATATTTCTAATTGTCACCTCACGCGGCAATATCCAAAACGTCATTATTTTTAGAACAAATTCGGCGTAGGTTTTCGAAACAACTAGTTTCCTCTCGTTTTATTGGCACAATAGCGTGATCCATTCATTGTTGGGCGCGCCTTCGCAATAACGAGCTCAAAGTACTGTATATGATATGTGCGGCAGATACCTACGTCTTTTTTCAACTCTTTCGCTCCGTACTTCTACCGACTTGCATCCAGTAACCAGTTTCAACCGATACGTGCAACGTTAAATTGTGTCGTTCATAACGCTGGGCTTAGTTTTGTTTTATATTATTTATTTACGGACGTAATTGTTTCGCGCGGTAGCCGGCGTAAAAATGACAAAAACAGTGACGACTAAAGTTACAGGTAAGAATCATTTTTCAATTATTCATTCCCCCACAGTGATGGAAAACTGAAATGAGAACAGTTCCAGTTCCAGTTTCCAAACTTTTACAGTTTCAGTTCTCAAAATTTTCCGGTTCCAGTTTCCAATTTTTCATATTTTTTTACTTTCAATTTTCATTTTTTTTCCTTTTCCAAAATAATGAAAAATTAGTGTTGAATAAATCTAATTAGGTCTGTTTATCCCCCCCCCCCCCCGCCAAAAAAATACAGAATCAAGTTGAATCGAATATTACAAAATTCAAATCAAATCTAAATTGTCCCTTCTGATGCTAAAAGATCCTTAAAAAAACTATATCATTTGGGATTTTTGAAATATATTTAGAAGGTGTTGATTTTATCATGTTTTTTTTAGTGCTTAGGACTAATTTTTCTTTTTTTTTCGTTGCCGATTTTCAATTTTTTAACAATTGATGGGCGAGTTTTTATATGGTACCTACCTAAACACATCAGTAGATCTTCGAAATTACGCAAAATTAAAAATATTCGTTTTGGAAAAAAAATGAAAATTCATTCTAAACATTACAAAAGCATATTAAAATCTTCACTTCATCTCCTTCACAAAATTCAAAAATTATAAGTAATATTGAAAGTTCTTTATCATTCCTATGAAAAGTCAAGTTTTAAAATTAGGTAGGTACTTGAAAAATGGACGATTTTTGATAAAATTGCCACCAACGAGTTTCAAAATTTTCAGAACATCGTCCTATTGATCTTAGAACCGTCTGAGTACCATTTTTTTCGGTCAAAATTGTGGTTATTAGTTTTTCGAATTCATGGAATCAAGTCGTATCGATTAAAAAATTGATACAAACCTTAATGCAGTAGATTTCAAAAGCTGCCAGTTCCATAAGGGCAAGGGCATTGCGAATTTCTTCACGGTTTTTTCTTTGGCCCTCGTATAAAAAATCCAGTTTGGTAGGTATTTTTGCATTTGGATGGTTTTAAGATTAGTGGAATGATTTTTTTTTTCAATTTTAGGGATTTGTTTGGCACTTGGTTTGAAATTATATTATTAAAAGATGGAGGAAGTTCGAAAAATTACCATTTCAGCAAAAAAAAAAAACACAAAAATTTCTAAATTTTGAATTTACAACCATTTTTTTTTTAGCGTTAAAGGAACGAATTGAGTAATGAAAAGGGCAAGAGGCCAATTGGCCAAGAAAAACACCGGACGAAACTTAAATTTTTCTGACGTGATTTTCTCCACTGAACTTTTTTTCCAAAGAATTTTTCCATGATTAAACTTTCATATTTTTTGAAAATGATTTCTGTTTGATTGAAATCATCAAAATTTAGAGAAAAAAAATTGAATTGAAAAAAGGCTGAGGAAAAAATTCGAACTTGGAAAAATTCTTTAGGAAAAAATTTCAGATGTGAAAATTGTGAGGTAAAATTTTTATGACGTTAATCAAACTGAAATCATTCTTTTCAAAAAATATGTAAGTTCAACATTCAACTGTTCAATATTGGAAAAATTTGTCAAAAAAAATCATTGGAGAAAATTTGGAGCAAAAAACTGAGAGTTGAAAAAATTACAAGGATAAAATTTGAAGTTGGAGCTTCTTCAAAAATGAGAAAATTCTAAAACAGCTTAAAAATGACCTAAATATTCTGGACTTTGAAAAAAAAAGTTGAAACTACATTTCACGGTATGAGTAGTGACGTCATGAAGTTATTCGAGTTTTAGGTTTGACTGTCTTGTGTTGGAACTGGAGCTGGAAAATCATTTCGATTCCACTTCCAGTTTTCAGTTTTCAATTCTCATAATTTCAGTTCCTGTTTTTTTTTCAATTTTCAGTTTTCAATTTCAGTTTCAGTTTTCCATCACTGCATCCCTCTCATTAAAAAAATTCAAAAAATTTACACCCACAATTTTTTCGATTTTTTTTGCAGGCAAATCGAGCACTTCTTCAAAAAGCACATTTTCGCCTAAAGAAAAAGTCAAACTAGTCGGTTCAAAAATTATAAAATCATCGAGTAAGAAAAAAGTGCCCGATAAAATATCGTCTTCGGAATCGAAGAACACTCAAGATGCCGACACCACTTACGTGGTAACTCGCGAAACCACCGAAACTAGCGGTAAATTTAAAAAATCCTCGCAGTCTCAAAAAGACGTAAAAATCTCGAGCTCGTCCGATACCCGTTTATCTTCCGATTCGAATTCGCGAATCACCTCCGAAACTCGTAATATCGAATCGAATACCCAAAAAGGCGATTCTCCGAACGAGACGAGACGCGAAATTCGTAATTTTCTGAACGACATCGACGGTGAATTCCACGCCACCTATAATCAATATGGTCAAAATACTTCGAATCGCGAAAGTCAAAATTTCATCGATACCGAACGTCGTGTGACCAGTTCTTCCTACGAAAACGGTAATTACGTAAATGGTTCGAATCGTAACGCCGAATTCGAGACATCTCAGATCACCCAGACATCGACACCGATTTCTAAAACGGTCAAGACACGGACCCAAACCACAAGCCAGACCGGTGGCAAAAAATTCACCAACAAGGACGGAGACTATAAAGCTAAATTAGTCGGAGGAAAAATAGTGAAAACATTGAATAAAAAAGATACGAAATCTAAGACCAAGCAATCTGCCGAAACATCGAATCAATCATTTGAATCGAAAAATGTCTCCGAATCGCAAAAATATTATCAGACCGATACTTCCAATTCGAGCCAATTTTACGATAATTATCAGATCTCCGATAACGTTCAGTCTTCCTCGTATGCCAATAATTCTCACGTCGATTTCGACGATATTAGGAATACGAATTTATCATCCAGTGAGGTGGTCAATTCGCAAAATTATATCGACAGTGGGTTCAATTCGACCATCGAGGAGGCTGTTTACCTATCTAAAGTCCAACAAGAAACTACCGATGTGATCAATATCCACGATTCGTACACGTCCTCCAATCAAATGGATTATTCGAATTATAACATCGTCGATAATTCCGTCTCAGATCGATACGTAGATTCTTCGATCGTTCACGATTCGGCCTACGATACGAGAAATTATTCCAATTATTCGACCATCAATGATTCGTTGATTTCGAATTCGAACGTAATTATTGATGAAAGATCTACCCAAGGAATCTCCTACGATGTCGATGAACGGGTCATTGGAAATGTCAGGCAGTCATACGACAATGTGGATATGTCCAGAAGTTACGTCATCGATGATTCCGTCGTCAATAGAAATACATTCGTGGATACTGCTGACATATCCAGAAGTTACATCATCGATGACTCCATTGTCAATCAAAATACATTCGTGGATACCTCGGATATTTCCAGAAGCTACATCATCGACAATTCGGTCTCATCCAATAGAAACACTTTTGACAATACCGATATCTCCAGAAGTTACATAATTGACAATTCAGTCTCCAATCGAATCGACAACTCTGATATTTCCAGAAGCTACATCATCGACGATTCTGTGACCAACAGGAATATATTCTACGACCAGGTGGTCCAAGAAGTAGACCAGCGAGTCTCTAATATTTCCTCAACTTATGATAACTTCTCCACTTACGACCAATCCAATTCCAATACATTTATCGATCAACGTGTCATTCAAGAAGCATCCAATATAAATTCATTTGTCGACGAACGTATCGTTCAGGAAGCTCGAGTAGACAGAATCGTCAACGAACAAGTCATCCAAGAGACGTCCAATATTAATGCATTTGTCGACGAAAGAATCATAGAGCAGATTTCCAGCAGGAATGATATCGTTGATCAAACCGTCGTGCAGAATTATAACGATATTCGTCAATCCACCCATGATAACGTCGATTATGTCAGCAATTTTACCAATGTCAATGAGTCCTCGGTGTCCAGCAGAACCGATGTGTTTGTCGATGAACGAGTTATTCAAGAAAAAGCCACGATTGAAAGAACTGATGAAAGGATATCGCAGCGGAATGTTGCCAAGACCAGGAAGGATACCAGGGTCAGCAGCCATAAGGAGCAATGCATTTGTGAAATTTGTACTTGCGGGTGAGTTGATGAATTTTGATTTTTTTAATGGATTTTAACAAATAGGTACCTGAGGGGTAATTTTAGCTGTTGATTGTGAAGTATGGTATAAAATTTTGTGAAGGCGATGAAGTTGGGCCAGAGTCACACTCAGCGAGGGACGTCTAATCTCCCCTTCCTCCCGCCCTCCACCCTCTCAAATACTTTGGTTGAAGGAAAATTAGGCTAGGATCGTGGGATCGAAAAATTTGCAAAAATGAATGGCAATCAAAATTTTTTAAAAGATTTCAATCAAAATTCAATTTTTTTGGTTTTTTCTCAACGCAACGAAAAGTTTGGTGACCTAACCCTAAATTTTCTTACGTTTTGATTTTTTTTCTCATTAAAATTTTAAATTTTTTAAAAAAAGAAATGATTGAAATTTTTTTTAAAAAAAATATTCAGTCAATTTTTTTGATATTATTATGCTTACTTACCTTTCAATTTTTTAAATTTTCCCATCATTGACGTCATAAAAAAAGAATATTTTTTAAATTTTACATCAGTAGGTAATAAAAAAGTATAACCATATTCATCATTCGAAGGTTAATCCTGCCATAAATCAAAAGGTGATCATTCAAAATTTTTTCCTGTAATTTGCTCAAAAAAATTGAAAAAGGTTTATCAAATCATCAGACTTAAAAATGATCTTCGGAACAGGAAGATAATATTTTTCATAAAAATGATGATAATGTACTGGGTGTTGGGAAAAATGCTTACCCCTAAACCAAGGATTTAGGCAACCCAACGTGATCAGTCATTTTTTATACGTCATAATTCCTCCTTCCCACTTGAAAATATGTAATAATTGATTTATATTTTTAGAAGAAAACTTCTACTTTTTAACCTTTCACTTTTTTCATCATC
Organism: Pseudococcus jackbeardsleyi; assembly: GCA_038380155.1. Lineage (NCBI taxonomy): Eukaryota > Metazoa > Arthropoda > Insecta > Hemiptera > Pseudococcidae > Pseudococcus > Pseudococcus jackbeardsleyi. Next base: position 40,120,438 of record CM076242.1, read on the forward strand.
GAGTACAAGTTTACTCAACATTTCATTTTTTACTGAAACTTCCAAACCTTCTTTCTCCAAAAATTCTAAAATGAAAAAAATTTCCACAAAAAATTGTTTTAATCAATCAAGAAAGAATCACGGAGAAACGTGCATTATTTTTTTTTGATGAATGGAGTGAAAATGAATACATTTGCCTCCTGGCGCAGAATCACCCTCTTTTCCCTACCAATACAATGGAAAGAGAATTTTGAGAAATCAATCAAAATGACCCCGAAAAGAGTTTTTATCTGGGAATTTTAATTCATTGAACATGAATCTGGAAATATTTTATTTGTCTGTCGATTTCTTTCAGCCTAAAATGCTGGTTAGGTTTGAATTGAACGTTTCTAGGCAAGAAATTCATTTGAGACAATCTACGCCAAATTTTTATTCTACGATTCAAAATTTTCGATTTTTAAAACTTCATCAGAACTGAAGCAAGAATTGACGTAATTTTTCGCAAGAGTATGTTAAATTCGACCTCAAAAATGACATTTAAAATTGCAATGCGGAATTTTATTTTGTACAATGATGTTTTGTCAGAGTGCTCGTCCATAAAGAAAGGACACTTCGCAGTAAAAATAGAATTTTGAGCAAAACGCGTTTGAAGTTTTGAAGAAATGAATTTTTTAGAGCTTTTTGAATAAGATTTGGAGAAGTGCTTGCGTATGTACTAAATCTCGATTTTAGGACACTTTTTGAAGTCTAGCAGGAACCTTCGGGATGACTTTAATCGATTTTTAATGATTTTCTGGATCCAAATCCGAAAAAAGTGACTTTTGGTAAAATGACTGCTGCTGCTGCTGCTAAAAAAAAAATAGGTTAGAAATATTGACATAGAAATATATTTTGTCAGACTATGTATTTGTCGAAATTTTGACTAAAATTTGCAGCTCATGGACTAGGAAAGAGCGCATCAAAAAAATAGTTGAAATTAGGACTCGGATTAAAAATTTTTTCAATGTATTATCGAAAGCAGCGTTTACCTAAAAAATTTCTGGTTTTTGATGCTCAAGTATTTTCAAGTGTAAGTACATATAGGAAATTTATTTAATTTGGATTTTTTTTTGAGCATTGGACGTTAATTTTTTGTCCCCCAAAAATAAATTCTGCCATAACAATGCCTCATTATTGTCTCAAAATTACAAAAAAAACAACACTAAAATAAGTGATTAACTACTTTTCTAAAAAAATCTGAAATAGAAAAATTCAAGCTTCAAAATGTTGGTTCAAGATAAAAAAAAAATTCATTAAAGAAATATCTCTTAATTGATTTTTTGAAAATTTTCAAGTCAATTTCTCTACTTGAAAAATGTAGAATATGTATTTTTTTCACGATTTTTTTTTTTAAACCCAAACCATTTTCGGGATGCAGAGACTCTGGCGTCTTTAAAAATATATAAATTTCTTCTTTTGAACCTTTCATTGTATGTACTTGGCGTGAAAAAAAAACAGTCAAGTGCCATACTTACGTCCCTCAAATTATTTTCCTTTTTCATCCTCCTACTTCCCCTGCCATTATCATAACACCATTCCACAAATTCTCACCTTTCAGCTTCCTCATAATTTCGTCACCACGTATACCTCCTTGAGACAGACACTACGAAAAAATAATTCCAAAAGTAGACTAGAAAACCTAGTACCTACTTGATATCTGCCCATACTCATACAAATATGACACTATCTAGATAGGTATCGTCCTTCACATTCTAAATTCAAAGTCAGCATTCATTCTGCTTGTTTGGATACCCATCTATGCGTTAATATGAGTATTAACCAAATTAGGAGAATCATCTCCAATATTTAATTTCGCTGATGAAACCATTTCATTTGACACGAATGTTACTTTACATATCGCAGCTAATAAAAATTTTACGCGTCAATTCTAATTCTGCCAAACGTTTTCCTCCTCTTTAGTTTTATCTGCATGTATTCTATGCATATGTACGAGCACGACAGTAAAAACACGAATGTTGTACATCCCACATAAATTCATATAAGTCATGGTTCATGATGTTGTATATTGTATGGCTACTTTTTCTCCGCACTGTTTCTATTTCTACGTCTGAATAATTATACTATTTAAACCCAGTCCATAGATGATGAATAATTGCGCGAAATTTCGCGAACGTACAATTTTCTAATCAGAAATTGAATTGTTGTGGTCCCCTCTTCTCGGATACTCGGGGCTATGAAAAAATCGTTTCTTTTAATATCAGAGTATAGATGAGTTTGCAAAAGGTATTTTTTATTCAATTTTTTCATAAAGTGAAAATTATTAGTAACCTTTTTATGACTCTTCGGGATTTGAAAAACTGGATTTATCGCAGAGTACCTATTTCGAAAATGATAGTACTATAAATTCAAGATTCAACACCCCCCCCCCCCCCCAAAAAAAAAAAATCAACTCTGATTTTTTGGTGCATAATGGTTCATTAAACCCGAGTCCACCCCGGACCTCTGCGGAAGGGGTAAAAACTGGCTAAAACCAGCCTCAAAATTGGAAAATGGATACGAATAATTGTATTTTACGAGTAATTTTCTATCAGAATTAATAGAAATCGGTGTGTTTTTACATTTTTTTTAAATTTTGGTCAAAATTGTGGACCCCTGCACCCCTACGGTCTGGAAATCCCATTTTGAAAATTTGTTGGTTAAAAAATGAGTAAAAATGCCTACTTACTGTACTATTTTCAAAGGGTATAGCCGGTTAAGTATGGCGAATCTGCCCTTGAAACCAAATTTGACCGCTCCTACCCCAAAAGGTCAACCATGATGAGAAAACATTCCGGAAAAATTTTCAGACCCCTAGCGCAAGTGTTTTCGGAGAAAGGGGCCAAAATGTGTTTTTTCAATGGATTTTTTCGTTTTTTTGTAAGTGATGGTTTTTGAAAAAATTGACTTTTCTGATAGGAAATTATACGAAGAACACAATTGTTCCTAATTATTTTCCAATTTATGTTTTTTTTTTTTTTTGAGAATTCACGAAAAATCAGTTTTCAACAAACTACCCCTTTCCCGGCGGTTGCAAAGGCTACTTGAAGTGGGTATTTCAAGATGCTTTTTAGTGAACCATCATAAATGTGTATAAAACAGACCAAAAAAAATGAGGATCAGGGGCGCACCTAAGAGGAGGGCTCAGGGAGCTCGAGCCCCCTACTCAAGTTCGAAAAAGAGATTTTTTATTACAAAAATGTGAAAAGTGCATTTTTTTGGTCTTCAAATCGAATTTTTCAACAAATTTTTACAATTTTTTTATTTTGAAAATTGATGATCTTTTTACCGATCTTTCTGACAAAAATCGTTGATTTCTAGATCATTTTCCAATCTGCCAGAAAAACCCAATAATTTTGACTGAAAGATTATTTGACCATACTTTCCCATATTTTTTCTCAAATTCTCAGCCCCTCCCTCGACCAAAAATCAGGATTGAATTTTTGGAGGATTTGGTAGGTAGATTTTCCTCTTTATTTATCTGAACTATAAGTATAGATAAAGCAAAAATGAAGGCTCTTATTTTTAAAATTATACTTAATATTTTTTTTCTGTTCCAATAAAATACTAAGTAATTCAAATAGTAAAAAATAAGAGTAAAAACATTCTGTGTATAGAACCACTTAACCAGTTGTAAATACCTATTTACCTGCAGTTTATTAGCTCTACCAATAAGAAAGATAAACGAAACATTAAAATAGATATTTAATGTTACCTAACGAAATTATTCGGGGACTTGATACGTACGAGTATGTGTACTCGGTGCAAAAAAGCCAAACAGGTGACTCGTCCGTATTATCAGCTCGAGTAAATATTTAACGAAAGAAGGTCGTATTTATCTGAAACATGCAGATGACTCCTTCATCACATCTTCTCACACAAAAAAGATCATTTTGTAACACGTCGTGTAATAATACCTTCTCTTGAAAATTTCGCTCGATCTACCCACACTTGGAAAATTAAATTTCCAAACAATTTCGATGAGGTATTCCTACCGCAACATTAAATTTTTAACCACATTCGTAGCATGAAATAACTAAAATGGGGTACTTAATGCTCGAGGGATAAGGATGCTGAGAATAACTAGAACGCAGGTCAGGTTTCGTTTATCTGGCGAGTAAAATGTACCTTCACAGTGAACCGAAAATACCCTAATGAAGGATATCTGCAGTCTCCGAATTTCATCCCGAATCGCATCATGTTCTCGTATCATTTTATTGACAGTTTTTATAATTTTTTATTCGATAGACGTGTCGCAGCTGCATTGAGCCGTATGAAAATACTCATGTAATTAATTTCTGATTTACTCGTTTTTTGTGATAATGTACCTAGTGGTAGAACAAAACATCAGTTGAAATACCGCATGTGAGGTAAATTTTATGAATTTTTTTGTCTTTTGGAATTTTTTTTAGAGTACATGTATCGTACGAGTGGTTTTTAGATCATATTTTACATTATTTTAGATGAAAAAAAAAAAAAAATGAAGAGAAATAAAAATATTTACCGAAATAGTTTTTTTTTTCAAAACATGAGTTTTAAAAAAATTATTATACTTCGATTTAAAAATTTTGAGTATTTCCAAGTGAAAATATTAAGTAAAATGTTTCGAAAACTGCATTTAAAAAAATTTTTACACTATAATTAGGTCGAAGTCTATCTTTTTACACGGGCCATTTAACCTATTCCCCTATCGTCGTTCCGTTCCCCATTTTGAATTTCAAAATACGTCCTCTAACCCATTTTTGGTGAACTAGGTCAATAGAAAATACCTACAAAAAAATTCTCAACGTTTTCATTGTTAAAAGAATATTTTCATTCGCTCGTGTGTATTGTTTCCTGATACATACGAGTATTAAAAAGTACGAGTATTTAAAAACGTTGATAGTCTAGAAAGATAGCGCGATGAAAGTTTTTTATCTAGAATTTTTTTAAAACAGTCGTAGTCTAATTAAGTGAAAAATTGCATTGGTTCGAAAAATGGAATTTCTGAAAGACCACAAACTGTCGTGAGCTTTCGTTGATAAGGTTTTTCTTATTTGAATACCTAATTAGTATAAGTTCATCTGGTTCACATTTTTTAATTGCATGCAATTTTCACTCGAGAATTTTCCCAGTTGTCGGTAATATTTTTAGTTTTTTTTTCAGTGATGACCAAAATTGAATTTTTAAGGGTCGATGGCCATCATTAAACTGAGAAGTGATAATTTATGAAAATTGAGTCAGCAGTTTAAAAATTCAGTAGGTACCTACCAAATTATTGAAAAAACGACTTTATTGTTTTTAAAATTTAACGGATAGATGGGGAGGGGGGATGACAAAAAGGCACAGTATTTCAGAGTTTGGAAAATTTCAAGCATATTTACAGAGAAGAATTGGATTAGGTATTATGAGGGGGGGGGGGAGGGAGGAAAAGACCAAAATTAAACATTTTTCACATTCATGAACTTTTATTCAATTTTTTTTTGTCCGAAATGAAATTCTTTGATTGAACATATTTTTTATAGATAAAAGTTCATCAGGTGGGTTCAGAGTGAATAGGTACTCGAAAAATTGCAAAGCCAAGTTATTCTCATTTGCCTTTTTTTTTTCGCTATCTAATTATCCAAAGAAGCAAAACTTTGGATCGAAATTATTTTGAGATTATTCAATATGTATTCCAAATTTAATTTAGCAAAATATTCTTCACGATAATAAATTGATACAGTAGAACCTCGATTATCCGACCCTCGATTATCCGATGTCTCGATTATCCGAGCATAAAATTCTATCCGATTTTACTCGATTATCCGACTTTCAAAAGCCGGATAATACTTTATTATCCGACTTCTTTTAAATTTAGCTCTTTTTAAGCTCGACAAACATATTTTTCAGCTTAAAAATATCACAAAATACATTATTTTCTGTCCTTCAACTATGATTTTTCAAAAAATAATGAACAATCCTGAATCAGATAAATTACTTACGTAAAATTCCTGTCTTTTTGAGTGAGTGAAATGAATTTCATGAAAAATTCATGATTAATTCACTGATATTTCAGTCAAAAATCACAGATTTCTGATGAAATGCACATTTCATCAGTAATGCAATTTCTCATCAAATTTTACTGATTCAGATTTGAAAAATTAGTACCTAAATTCATTGCTTATCCTGAAAATCTTGCATTTCGTCAATTTTTCTTTGCTCAAAATCTGTATTATGAAAATACATCTAACTACACCACTCTAATCCTTTTCGATTTTTACGGATTCTATTTTTTGAATTTTTTGTTGGGAGTTGTTTTTTTTTCAAATCCGAGTTTTTTATATCTTATTTGAAAGTTCATGCATGCCAAAAATGTTTTAAAAATTTCAAGTAAACTCATTAATTACATTTTTTTCCTGAAAAAACTGAACTTTTTGATTATCCGACTTTTTCGCACAACCGAGTTTTCCCCGCCCCAATTAAATCGGATAATCGAGGTTCTACTGTACCTACATTTTTGAAAAATCGATTCACTGTTCCAGAAATCAACATCCGAATTCAGCTAAATATTCTCACGTAGGTAACCCCTCCATATTTTTTCATTAATTTGTTAACTCGGAAAATGTTGCAAAAAAGCACTTTCAAAAATTCAGAATACTGTCATCAGAACTAATTTCGATCTGATTCTGAATTGTGAGATAAATTTTGTAAACAACCCCTACTGATAAGATGGTCTGGCAATAAAAATAATGAATTTTACTCATTCTGAAGAGGAAAATCGTTCTCTTCAATTCAGCCTGGTCCAAAGATTCATAATTATTTTAAATCTTCAATCAAACCAAAGTTGATTTTAAAGGCTCGTGAGAGGGAAGGGAGGAGAAAGGAGGAGTCGAAAGAACGGAAATAATGAAAAATTTTGATGTTCAAGTTCCTAATGAGACTTTTTTTTTGAGAAATGTTTGCTCCAGCTTTTATCAAACCTGATAAATTAATTTTTTTAAGATTAGTTAAAATCGTCATGTTTCAAAAATTTTAAAAGAATTTTTCTCATAAGGCAATTACAAAAAACAATCTACTTTCAATTATTATTTCTTTTGACCTTCTTTTTTTAAATATTTACTTACTTGAATTAAAAGAAAGAAATTAAGTATTCTGTTTCGAAACAAATTGTATAAAAATTAATTCCAATAATTTCAGGAACATCCAATAAATTCAAAAAATCCAAATTTAAAAAAATCCACAATACCTAAGAAGGAAGGGGAAAAAATGAAATCAAAAATTAAAATTTTCTACCAATTTTTTAATTCAAAAATTATGAAAAATTTTTCAACTCGAATAATTATTGAATTGAAACAACTTTTTTTGACGATTTTGAAGAGGGAAATCCCCTCCCCCTCCACATTGAGATGAGAAAGATCAAAATTTTAGAATTTCATTTTTCATTGAATTTTTCAAATATTCTCAACTCAAAAGTATTTTTTTTGACAAAAAAGCAATTTTGTTCTCCCTTCATGCCCTTTTTTTAGTCTTGCCCTAAAAAAGAACTTCCCATTACTCAATAAATATTTTTCAACTTTTTCAATTGATGGACATTCAACCTCCACCTAAATAGATCACTTTTTATAAAAATAGTCTTCATTATTTTCTCAAATTCAACTCCTAAAAAAATTTCCGATTGATTTGCCTCCCAAAAAACCAAGTCGAAATTCTCCAAATTACAGCCCCTATCCTCAAGATTTTTCAACCCTTCCATTACTTCGAAGGTCGCGCGATAAACTCATTCGAATCGCATTACCTTTTAAATGTCAAACACTTTTACAAAGCCATCCTACAATATTACTAACTTCACCCATTCGATTTCGATCATAAAGACCTAGCTACTTTTATAAAAACACTCCTATGCACTCGATTGCATTGTGGCCTGAAACGAAGGAGCTTTTTACGTTTGTATAAAAGTTTCCAAGTGTTTTATTATTCTACACTTACACTAGCACTAGCACTCTCGTACGGATATAATTTACGTCACCCTCATTGTTTGGTATTGCGGCGGTTCGTGTATTTTCATTAACGTGCACAATATCTTGGGTTTCTCGTTAAAATTTTCGACCATATTTCTCATTAAGCTGTAAGTACATAACACGACCTACATTTTACGACTGGCATTCGGTTTATTTTTACGAATAATTAAGCTCTTTATAATACAAAATTACTCGACTACCGAATTTTTTTTTGTTTATGGACAAGTTTTTTTCTCGAAAGTGGTGTACCTATACTTACCCCCTTTTTTTCTCGATAAAAAATTCATAAATTATAAACGACTTTCGAAACATTGGATCGTAAATCATGATTCAGTTATGGTCAGATTTTTTTCTTCGAGTGGTATTTGAAGAATGTTTTCTATTTTTAACCCCGTTTAAAAGGGTTCGAGTGAAAAGGATACTAGACAGATTAATTTAGTTGGCAAGTTGTAAAAGTGTATCGTTAACATAAGTAGGCTTTAAGTTCAAAGAACCTTTAACCAGATTAACTTTTATTGTATACTAAAATAAAAGTTCAGCTATTAACCTGGTACCTTTTTATCGATTCTAAGCATGTTTCGTTGGCTTGTTTTTTGTTTACATTCGTATCGCCGCCGAGCACCTTTATCAAAATTTTAACAGTTTGACTTTGCCTGTTCTGTGTACCATTGCTTGAAAGTTTTAAGTGTAAAGTTTCTTTGAAATGGTTTTTATTTGAAGTGCTGTTTTGTGTTTCTGCATCATTGATTATTATCGATTTTTAAAGTGAGTAAAATATTGATGGGTTTTAAAATTTTTTTTTGACATTGATAGAAAATAACTTGAGTATTTATTTTCAATGAATTAATCAGACACCTATCGATACATAAAACAACGTAAAAAAAGGTGTTGATTTCCGTTTGATACAAAATAAGTCCAAGTTTTTTTTAAGGAAAAAAAAATATGCAAAAAAAATAGATACCGGTACCTATATGAAGAGTTGGTAAAGATGTCGAAAAAATCAACTTGTTAATATTTCATTACGATACGATTCCATGATGAAATTCAATACTGTACCTAAGGAGATGATTTCTCGAGAAACATTTATTCGTTTGAACTAAATGAATCGCCAAATCAGGTGTGGTAATTAAATTAACGAATCGAATCTATTTTCAGACCACTTGTTCATAAAAAATTTCAATTATAAGTACAAAAATGGCCAGATGGAGAAAAAGATGTTTTCGTGCTAATGAGTGGGTGGAGTGTTGATAATGCATACTAGAAAAACAACATGAACTTTATGACCGAAAGTAATAGGTTATTGCATGCCTTAAAATTATTATGATAACTTGTTTAGGTATTTCTTGTTGTGATTTTTTTTTAGGCGATTTGAGAACAATTTCGATAATTTTTTTTTATTATTTTCGCCCCAGCAATGTAGATATTGATATAGGTGTTATGTAGGCATAATCAAAGTAGACGAAATGAAATTTGAAGGTCATTGACCTGCAGTGAATATAAATTTTTTTATCGGTTGTTTTTTAATATTGATTTTTTTTAGAAAAAATCGTTTATATGAAAATTATTTCTCATAACATTCTCCGAAAAAAAAAAAGGATTTTGATTTAATGTAATTTTAAACATTTTGCTTCAGATAATGACCTCACATCACCTCAGTAATACTTTTTCATTTTAAAAAACGACTTTGAAATCTTTGATTTTCAACGACATCCTTTCTTCGTATTCCAAATGAAAAATAAAAATGGAAAAACTTTTTTTAAGCACTCAAATTTGATAAAATCTTCAATATTAAAAATTGAAAAAAAAAAAGTAGAGTTACATATTTCTATGCAGACGAAATGAACTTTTTGATTCCGTTTATTTGATGGAACTGATGGATTGGAAAAGGGATAAAGAGCTAGAGAAAAAAAGTGAACTGAGTGAGTGGGAGGTAAAATCTTAATTTCGGTACTTGATTTTCCAGAATTCATTATCAGAATAGAGATATAAAAATTTCGTAAATTCAAAAACTCAAATTCGAAATTTCCGCCATTTTATAATTTATTTTAATATAAATAGCCACATGAAATTTTATGAGATTCCCTCCCCCTTGACAATCTCGTTCTTGGAATGAGAAAAAACAATAATAAAAATAGTTTTTTATGGCAGAAGAAACAGGAACAGTTTTTTTTTCAAAGTAAAATTAACAGATTCACTCAGCTTTTTATTGGTGGTATAATAAACTTTAAAAAAAAAAAAATGGTAATACGATAATCAAGAAAAGATTCTTCAAAGTTCACATTTTCACACGTCAAGATTGAACTGAGAAGGGGGTGGTGTGGGGTGGGTTATACAAATGCCATCACACACGGGGCAAAATCGAACCTACCAACCAATTTTAAAGGAGGAGAGGGAAAGGAAATTTAAAATTAATGATTGAAAATTAAACAGTTTTTTTTTTCAATTTTCCACTCCTAAGATCTCATTTTTCTCAAAGTTTCTGGATCAAATTGAATTTTTCCAGATGAAGTACAATTTTTTCATTATTGAAGGGTCGGAGAAGTCGTTTCTGAAAATAGAATTTTCATCCTTGCCTCATTTTCTCTCTAAAAAGATATTGAATTCGGTATGTCTTCAGTAGGGGCCTGCGCCGATGGAGTTTTAGTCGGCGGCGGCTTGACAGATTTTTTCGCCGTGGCTGGCCGGCTAGCCGACTTGAGCTGATGCTATCGGCGGCGCGTCAAATTTTCGGCGGCGGCGGCTTAGCCGACCAATTTTTCATCATATATACAGGACGAATTGGTTTAGGGGGGGGGGGGAAATCCACGAATTTGCCGACTTGAAACCTATGAATTTTCAGAATTTGCCGACTCAAAGTTCTACTCAGAACATGTACAAAAACCACGAGTGAACAAGTCAAATCAAATTTGGCGACCATTATTTCCAACTACACGCATTGAAAATAAAAAATTCTATTTTTTGTGCTACTTTTTTGATTTTCAAAAAAAAAAAAAACAATATTTCTGAAATTACCTCCTTCCAAAAAATTTAACATTTTCTAAGATTTCATTTGAGATGGCCACCAAGTTTTTCAATTTTCATTTACGAGAAGAATTAATTTTTTTAAAAAAAAATAATAATTTCATAAATCTACTGAGCCCGAGCGAAGCGAGGGCTAAGATTAGAAAAATTGATCATTTCCAGAAAGGAAATAGTTCGTTTTGTAATGGTTCATTGTCTGAAAAGGGTACCGGCGGTTAAGATAGGCGAATCTGCCCCCGAGCTGAAATTTGAAACTAACCGACGGAATTTGGTCCTTAGGGTCTGAAAACCACCTGGTAAAAATTTTGGCCCCCTACCCCTCCCCTAACCCGAGTTATGGGGCAAAACGTTACTTTTTTCAGCCTTTTCATTAAAAATTTTTATCTCCGAAAGTTTTCAACCAAATTTTTTCAAATTTACGTGAGATATACTCCATACTGAGGGGTATTAGTGGGTGGTTTGAAAAAAAATTTTTGATGATTTTTTCTAGCCAAAAATCGCATTTTAAAACTTGAAATCGAGTTTTCTACATGATGTTGCAGAGGTGCAAAAATAAAAAAAAATATATATCATGTATCTAGTCCCTATCTACAACGTAATATTTTTTTCAGAATTTTTTAGGTGGGTGGAAGACCTTCAAAAACGCAAAAAACCGCATTTTTATCACGTTTTTCGCTCAAAAAATGGTCATTTTTGGGCGAAAAAATTTTTCGGGTAATAATATTCCAAAATACGTATTTTTACGCCACTTGCCCGATTTTCACTTCATTTCATTCTTTTTTGAATGATTTTTGCAATTTCAAGTAACCTAAAGCGCAAGAATTAAAATTGTATATAGTATGTAACTTTCCTTATACCTATATAAAATTATCATACGGAAAACACTGAAAGAAAATTTGTGTTCAGTAGCTCGAACTACCTTCGAAAAATTCATTTGCATGAGCAGAGCACTCAAATTTCGAAAATTCACTTTGTAGTCAACAAATTTTTTTTCAACAAAACTTACTTTTCTACCAATATCATTATCAACAAGAGGTATGGTGAATCAGCCCTTGAAACCAGTTTTGACTGCTCCTACCCCCAAAAGGTCAACCATGATGAGAAAACATTCCATAAAAAATTTCAGACCCCTAGCGCAAGTGTTTTCGAAGAAAGGGGCCAAAATGTGTTTTTTCAATGGATTTTTTCGTATTTTTGTGGTTTTTTGCTAAATGTAGATAAAAGTTGCGAGTTTTTTTTTTTTAGATGAATTTTAGGGAGTTGGAGGAACCCTAAAAAATTTTTTCAAAATTTTTGGTTCATTTTTTGCCGACTTATGGCATTTTAAAAGTTTTGAGCGGCCATTTTGTCTTGAAAGGACAAATCGACGTAAATTCCACAGTGTCGCATGTCACATTTGGTAACTGGCTGCACTGACATACAAAATTTTTCAAAAAAATTCCAAAATACCTATACTTTTGGTGATTGAAAAAAAAAAATACCTACATAATATTTTTTGGCGAAAAAATGATCAATTTAAAGATATTCCTAAATTCCGTATTTTGGAATTTTACGATTCGCTGTTGGCTGCACTGGCGTATAAAATTTTCAAATTTTTCCTTCAATATTTACTTTTAGTGGTTAAAAAAAAAATTTTCAGTCAATTCCCCAACGAAAAAAAAAATTATTTCAGCTTCGCGAAAATTTCGTATTATTGGAATATTGCAATCTGCAACTTTTCAACCCCCTGGTAGCGCTCTGAGTTTTGATCGGAGAAGGATGGCGATGGTTCAGGGAGACGTAGAAACTCAAATCTTTTTAGTGCTACGACAGCCTCTCACGCAATTTTTTTGACTAAAAAAACATAAAAAACAGCTTTTTTTTCAAAAGGAGGTGCACTTTGAGCACCCCCTGCTCCCCTCCACTTGCCCCTTGGGGGCTAAAATTTTTTTTGGGAGGTCTCCCACTCAAAGTAAACCACCCCACCAAATTTGGTCGAAATCCAAGATATGTTTTTTTTTTCACTCCACCCTAATGTACAATTTTAATTCTTGCGCTTTAGGTTACTTGAAATTGCAAAAATCATTCAAAAAAGAATGAAATGAAGTGAAAATCGGGCAAGTGGCGTAAAAATACGTATTTTGGAATATTATTACCCGAAAAATTTTTTCGTCCAAAAATGACCATTTTTTGAGCGAAAAACGTGATAAAAATGCGGTTTTTTGCGTTTTTGAAGGTCTTCCACCCACCTAAAAAATTCTGAAAAAAATATTACGTTGTAGATAGGGACTAGATACATGATATATATTTTTTTTATTTTTGCACCTCTGCAACATCATGTAGAAAACTCGATTTCAAGTTTTAAAATGCGATTTTTGGCTAGAAAAAATCATCAAAAATTTTTTTTCAAACCACCCACTAATACCCCTCAGTATGGAGTATATCTCACGTAAATTTGAAAAAATTTGGTTGAAAACTTTCGGAGATAAAAATTTTTAATGAAAAGGCTGAAAAAAGTAACGTTTTGCCCCATAACTCGGGTTAGGGGAGGGGTAGGGGGCCAAAATTTTTACCAGGTGGTTTTCAGACCCTAAGGACCAAATTCCGTCGGTTAGTTTCAAATTTCAGCTCGGGGGCAGATTCGCCTATCTTAACCGCCGGTACCCTTTGCCGAGTTTTCAAAAATTTTCGACTGTTTTCAAAATTTTTCAAATTTATTCAAAATTTTCCGACTTTTTCCAAGATTTGCCGACTGACATTGGGAGGGGGGTTCCACCCCCAAATTTCACCCCTGCTCAGGGGCGTAGTCAAGAGGGGTTTTGGAAACCTTGACCCCCTTCTCCCTTGAGGTCAAGAATATGCATAAAAAATTCCTTGCTTGGGCATTAAAAAAGTCATTTTTCTCAAGTTTTTACTCTCGCTTCGTTTGGGCATTCACGGAATCATGGTTATCTTATTCTATGTGCTGTGACAGTAAAAACATTTTCCTGTCTCCTATTTTCTCCCCTATTTTAAACCAAATTTGTATCCTTCCAAAAAGCTTCCTTTTCAGAAAAGGGAGGCAATGTTGCCTCAAATAGTTGATAATATTTAATTGCAATTTCGTTCCGGCTCAAGCGAAACGAGTGCAAAGTTTTTCAAAAAATTGTTTTTTTTTTAAAGCATTAAAACATTTAAAGCAATGAAAGAAGCCTTTTTTTGAGTATTAAATATTCAATTTTTTCAACACTTTGCCCTCGCTTCGTTCGGGCATGACTTGAATCACAATTATTTAAATTATTCAAGGCTATAAAGAGCAAAAAAGGTCTCTTTTTATCCCCCTCCCACCCACCCCAAAAAACTTTCTAGTTTTTGTCTTTGTAATAATTTTGCACCCACCCGAAAAAGCTTCTGCTTCCTCAGGTTCGGACCACCCTTCAGACGTTTTTTGTGGCTACGCCGCTGTATGAACTTTCAAGTTGTACCAAGGACGCTCAAAATTAAATTAAGATTTCAGATTTATTTGAGGTTTTAAGTTTTTGAAAATTTTCTGTTTTTTGGTGAGTCGAAAATTAAAATTTAAATACATTCCGAAAAACAGGATTGAGGAGAGGAAATACGGACCCGGTACGAAGATTTTTTCAAACCATTTTTCAAGCTGTCTTCATTACTTGAATATTCCGAAATTAGGAAACAGTATTGCATGCATCGCCTATAGCCCGAGCGAAGCGAGGGCGAAAATTTTTTGTACATGTTTGAAAAAACTGAAAAGGTTAAATAGGTGATTTTTTGCTCATTTTTCATGTTATTTCAAATATGATTTTTCACAGACCTTTCAGTCAAAATCATTGATTTTTTCAACAAATTAAGAACTAGGGCTACTCAACTGAAAAAAAAGTGATTTTTGACTGAAAAAGTCAGTATAAAATAGTCAAGTTTTCAAAAAAAATGATTAAAATACTGCCCGAGCGAAGCGAGGGCGAAAATTTTTCAAAAAATACTGTTAGATGAGCAAAAACTGCACTTTATTTTACATTTTTGTAATAGAGCGCCGTCGGCTAAGCCGAGCGCTCAATCGGCGGCGGCTGGTGGCGGCTCAGCCGAAATTTATGCGGCTGGCGGCGGCCTGAGAATTTGGAAAAAATCGGCGGCGGCGGCGGCGCGGCTCGGCGGCGCAGGCCTCTAATGTCTTGACCTCAAAATTTTCACTTCTCAACTCGACACTTAGTTCTGCCCAGGCCAATGGTCCTAAAAATTATCTTCCCATTAAAAAAATGTTGGAAAATGAAAAAAAGAGAAGTTTTTAGTCAGAAATTCTATACTTAATTATTTAATTCAAATTCAACCTACATTTAATTTTTTGAGGGTAAATATTCAAATAGAATCAAGTTAGATTTGTATTATTTTTTCAATGTTTTTTCCTTCAAATTTTCTGTAAAAAATTGAAAAAATCGCTTTGACAAAGTTTTCTTCAAATGGTCTTAGTTTGGAATTCAGACCCTTTTCCTCAAAAAATCATCGACGCGACGATTATTTTCCAGAATAATTTTCTCAACTTTTGAAAGAGGCATTTTTGAGTTCACGATGGAAATTGAGACCTTGAAGTATGGAGAATTGACTGGTAAGGTTGAAATTTCACTCACATGCTGGGAACTCAATATTTTAACATATCTGTAGTCTGTACCTACGTTTAAATTTTTGTACCGAAAATTTTTCGTATTTTAGCACTTTTTTTAAAAAATGGACAATTGTGATAAATTTTTTCACAATTTCATTTAGGTTTCATCTGACCCAAAAATTGACGACTTTCAAAAAAAATATTTTTTTTCGTTTTTTTTTCTATTATTATTTTTTACATTGCTTTGGCAGATCTAAAATGTTTACTTGAGTGTAGGAAGAAGATCCACATGATTGCGAGCCCTGAATTCGAAATTTGGTCACCAATGAGAACCAAACAGGAACGAAGTCCAAAAACTTCCAGCAGCCATACTCATCTCCGGTACATACGAATTTTTATCGCAATAGCCTTAAAAATCGTATTTTGATGATCCCTTTTCAATGTCCTAAAACTTATTTCTAACCAATTTTTAGTTTTCGAATGCTTAAAATGATTTTTTCTTCTGAAAAAATGTCAAAAATGGACTAGAATCTCGTTCAGTTTAATGCAATTTATTTTACCGACAAAAATGCATTTTCTACGTATTTTTAAAAAGATCAAGATGGGGAAGGGGAAAGAAATCACACCCCGATAATTTTTCATTTAAAAATACCAAGGTACATCCTCACCATTTCAAGAAAAATTTCTCAATGTTTTTTCAAAACTTTATGAATACGTTGCCTCGTAAAATTTACCTGACAGCTCCTTCTCTGTTCAACTCCCGAAAAAAGGACAGAACGATCCACTTCCAAGAAAACTTGGTCATGGGATCTTTGAAATCCTCCATTTTTTTTAACATTTCGTAATTAGTACCTATCGTTATAGTTTCAGCCTCAAGGCAATTTCAAAAAGCAAAATTATAAAATCTTTTCTCGGAATATTCCAGGGAAAAAACAGTTTTTTTTCTCCTCTCGCCATCTCTCAAAAATATGGATGTGCCTCGCTCCTGCTTAGTTCAAAAGATTAATCCTCCCTCCACCTTCTCCCAGAAAAACTCGAAAAATACATCACCAAAGATTATTCTGGCAAAAAAAAAATACGTAATCTCATTATACAAAAAAAGTACAAAATCAGTTAATTACGATTCAAAACATTAAATACGTGAAGCTCCCAAGGCAACAATATCGATACATCTTCCATTTTATCAGAACTCAATCGATAAATCCCATCCAACATCAAGATTACCAAAACCCCTCTCATTCGTTTACGAAATTCACCAGCATATTCCCTTATTTGTACAGCTTTCGAAGCATGATTTCCGTGAACTGTTTCCATATAATAACGGAAACATCGCACAGCATCCGATTCCAATACGCTCTAGTACGTTGATCTTAATTTCGAAGGCAAACTTGAAGAATGCCTCGAATTGCATTACCCTTTTATGCTAAAATAACATTTATTCTAACCCACACTTTCGATCGCCAGCCTCAATTCAGATTTTTAATTAATCACGTTCCTTATAAATTCTTTCCTCGATCAAAACTTGAAACCGAATCAAACCCAGGCCCATAAAAACCAATACCCCTGATTTTAGAAACCCCTCCTATCAACTTCGCATTTCGTCGCAGATGAAAAAGTAAAAGCTATTTGGAATTAAATACACCAAAGTGATGTTATTTTTCACCGAGACAACGACCTCCCCGGACACATTTTTACGCCCCTGTCAATGACGAAGCGAATGGCGACGAGAGAGAAAAAAATCACTACGATCGTGAAAGAGACGAGACGAAACAGCGAGATGTGGGCAGCATGCGAGAGAAACTGGTCGAAGTCAGCTCTTAATCTTAACCATATTTGGTGATCGAACGTTGTAACTATACACAAATATAGCATCCTGCATTACCTTGCAACCTCGCTAGCATATATGATAATATTGTACACTGCTGGCCGACGTATTGGATTTTTTCTCTTTTTTTTTCGCGATATTCATTTCGTCATGTTTACGTACACAATCCATTGGTAAATTCGAACCAGTTTCTCGGAGACTGCGAAGAGCCAGACGATGAGAAAAGTACACCTACAAGAGGTACTTCCGGAGAGAAAATTCGCAAGTCTATTATGGTATTGGTTTTGCAAAACGGTTTGGAAAATAAACCAACGCATTCGAGAATTAAATTGATTAGTGATGTCAGCTGGATTATGCGTCGTAAAAATAAAAATAGACGGATTGCGAAAAAAAAATCTACGTGTTCGGGTATTCCGGCCCTTACATGAGCAAAGGTGCGATGATTTATTTCGTAATTCGAGTTGACAGCGAGGAAACGCAAATCAGCAAGCTACGTGATGGTAAATGAGGCGTTTCACGCTGTACCTAGTAAAAAATCAACAACCGTGAATGTTATCGCTGATCATCATGGACTATATTGTACTTGGTATATAACTTGGTTTAAACTAATTAATCAAGATGATCTGGACTACGAAAACAATACCTATGTATGCGAGTAATTCGTTTTTAATTGCATTCTATCGTGTTTATGGCCGTACATACTCAACAATGTAGATACCGGTGTAACTTTATGAAGTATTTTTTTTTTTTTTACGACCGACTAACTGTGTTTTCACCTTGGACGTCAATTTTTTTGAAAACCCTAAAGTATTTATGATAATGCATGCCACCATTCGGTTTCATTTTGCGAAAACCAAGAAAATCTGCGTTGTGCCAAGGTCGTCGGTGAAGAATTTATCGTATAGGTAGTCGAATTAACAGACCAGCGCATCGGTATTAGTAATCCAGCAACAATGGCAGGAAATGGAGTACAGTAAAGGTGTTGGGCAAAATTTGAAATTGAGTTATTTCGAAGCCTGCAATTAGATAATACTTTATCGGAGATGAAATCGGAGCTCTATAAATAGTTTAAAGCGTAACATGTCGATAAAATTAGGTTTGGTTGAAATGATTTTGGAATAGATAAGGTCGACGAAGTCTGTATCAGGTGTTTTTTCAATAAAAAAGAAGAAAAAAAGACAATAGATGGGGTGTCCCTGTCCACTATTTCTCAGAAAAAATTTCCCCTGACTTTTCCAGGTTTTCCAGGCCAATGTTTAGAAATTTTCCAGACCCTTTAAATGTTATTCCTGAAGGATGGAAGGGGAGGCGATTTTTTCGTGTGCCCAACAATTTTTTTCTCCAAAAATCATAACCGCCTAACAAGATTATTCGATATTCTCTTTTCTAGCAAGAAAAACAACTTGAATTCAGTTTCGGAATTTTTTTGGCGCCACCTCCCTCTCTCTCTCCCTCCCTCCCTCCTCTCTTACAATTCGGTACCAAAATTTGAGACCTTGATTTTATGACAGAAAAAGTTTCAAATGAAAAGTAGTCTCGAAATTCAAAATGGTAATTCTCCTTACAATCCAATTATTTCCCTCCCCCCCTCCCTCCCAAAAAAGTACCTCAAATTTTTAAATTCAAATAAAGACTTTCTTTTCGGCTTGGAAAAGGAAATAATAGAATGATGAGGAGTAAAACACAAAATATTTTGATCAAAAAAAATGAATGTGCTGAGCCCGAGCGAAGCAAGAGCAAAAATTCTTCAAAAGTTGAAAATTCATCACTCCACGTCCTAGTTGAGTTTCCTGAAATGTGACCGGAATACACAAATTCAATCTCTTATGTTTCCTTCTCTTTTTTTTAAAAAAAAATCGTGATCAGGGGCAGTATGGCACTCCGTTTTCATTAGGTACATTTCATTAAAAAAGTATGAGTTCAAAATATCCTCTAGCGTGGCGAGTAAATTTTTTTTTGAAAATTTGATAATTCAATAGATAAAAACATTTTCATAATTATGATCAACAAAAAGTAATGATACAAAAATTAGGCAAAACAATTTGGCCCGAGCGGAGCGAGGGAAAAAATTTTCGAAAAAATTTTAATAAAACGACTCTAGGAACTTTAGAAAATTGATTTTTTTCTGGATTTTTACAAAATTCCAGCGGAAATGCCGAAAATTTCAAAATTTCCTGACTTTTCCCGGTTTTCCTGGTTTTCCAGAGAATGGACACCCTGTGTATAAGATTTGAAAAACGTTGGATAAACTACTTGAAATTGAAAGGCAAGGCAAATGCTGTGATCCTGAGCCGAACGAGGAGGAGGGGTGATAGAAGTAGGACCCCTCCAAACCTAATTTTTCGAAGTCTGGGCCATTTTAAAAAAAATCTCGGAGTTGGAGGCACTTTTTTAAAAGCAATGGAGCCAGAGCCAGAGCCGGAGAGACTTAATCGAAAATCTCGAAGTTGGAGCCGGAGAGAGGAGGGCCCTCTTTAGATGCCTGAGACGGTCAAAAATTGAGAGCAGAGCCGGAGGGCTAGATTTTTTGGAGCCGGAGATGGAGTCGCTTTTTAAAAGTCCTGAAGCTGGAGGATTTTGAATTGAAAAACTCGGAGCTGAAGCCGGAGTGACCAGATCTTCTCTCTCTCTCGATCCTCGGGCAAATGTTATTTCGAAAAATTTTGACTCAAAACATAGATAATAATGTGGAATCATTTTTCAGAAATAGTGTGATTTTCATTCGAAGATTTTTTGCCCAATTTTCTAATTTAAAAAGGATTGGATATTATAAAAATATTTTGATACAAAAAAATTCCAAAAATCTAAACCATAAAAACGAATAATAGAATTTGACCGAATAACATCAGATTGGTTCTAAGAAATTGGCACTTTTCCTTTTGAATGAAATTTTTTTGAAGTTGATTGACCTAAATAAAGAGGAAGGGGCGCGCATACATACGACTCCAGCTTTGGTTCCAGTTTCAGTTCCAAATCTCAAAACTGTTTAGTTCCAGTTTCAGTTTCAATTCTCAAAATTTTCTAGTTTTAGTTCCAGTTTTCAATTCCAATTGACAGTAAAAATTGTGACTTTTTCGAGTCGTTAAAAAAATTACTAGGAATTTTATTTTTCTTTCCAAAAATTTCCAGCGTTTTGTAGAATTATTTGGGGTTGATTTCAGAAAAAAAAAAAAAAATGAAGCTGTTGGAACTGGAACTGAAATTCATTTCGATTTCGGTTCCAGTTTTCAATTTCAATTTTCGGTTTCAGATTCAATTCTCCTTCACTGGTTTCGGGTTTAGTTTTTCAGACGCTCTAATTTGGCAGTCAGATTTTGAGTTTGCTTCCAATAACAGAGCACGAGGGGGGGGGGCTCAAAAAGTCACTTGATCTTTCTCTGACGAACTTTTAAATGATTTATTCAAAAAGTTTGTAATTTTTAAAATATCACCCAATCCAAAAGATCTTTTTCCTTTTTTTTTGAATCATTTTGCAAAAATACAAAATTTTCGTGTACACAAAATTTGACTGAAAAATAACAAAGCTATAATAATTTTGCATTCAGCATTCTGTTGAAAACTTCCAATGTCGGTTTAAAAATTTTCACAAGCCATTTTCCCCCTAGAATTGTAAAAATCTATGACAATTTTTCTCCGATTTTCTATAAGAGGTTCATCAAAGAGGTTAAAAAGATTCAATTAAATCAAAACAATTGTGAGATGCCTTTTTTTTAAAAATAGTTTTTGATGTGTTAAGTTCAAATTTTGTCTCAATTTCTCGATCCAATCTCTCCTCCCTCGCATCACCATACCATCAAAATTGGGTTAAAATTTTAGAAATTTCAACAATAAGGTGTGAAGTTTTCATCAAGAGATCAATTTTAAAATTGAACTCGTCCTCACAATTTTTTCGAGAACGTCGAGTTCAATTTGCGACACAGTTCCAATGTTTTTCCTTTTTCCCCCTTTTTTTTCACCTCTCGCTCCACTACTATCTTTGCATGTTTCAGTATTAGTCAAATTTCCAAAAAAATCGAAAGGGCGTTAGGTTCGAATTTCTACTTAGTTATGAGATTAGATCCAAAACTTCTTATAAGAGGGCTCAAGTACGAGTGTTAATGCTGTGATAATTTTTTTCTTGTTCGCCACAAAAAATTTCATTTAAGAGGGGAAAAGATTCTGTTTTTACAATTCGATTTCATTTGATAACCAGAAAAATTTTTTATTCCATTTTTTTTTTTTACCAATTTTCATTGAAAGAACTATTTTAAAAACCTACAAAAAAGTTTTGTTGGACATTTTTTTTAATTTCAACAACCCATCTAATTAAATTTTGTTGTGATGCTTTTTTGCCAACCTTCACAATAATTGAAGAGGTTGCGAAGTGTGTCGGAAGACTGAATTTTTTTGCCCCATTTCAAAATCGAAGAAGCTACAAAAATATTCCGAGAGAAAAAAAATCTAAAAAAAAACAGTCGTGGAAATCAATGCAGTAGTTCTTCAGAAAATGTACATACAGATATTGTTGAGAATGATTTTTTACTCAGTTGGTATAAAAATTTTGAAATTTTTTAGCAAATCCTTTATTTGAATTAAGGCAAAAAATGATGAATTAAGATTTCGAGATAATTCCCATTTTCATAAACAGGAAATGAATTTTGATGCAAATTTTTGTAACACCCTGTATTAACCTAAAAAATATTTAAAACTGAATAGTTAATTCTTCGGTTAAAAATTAAATAAATATGCTTCTATTCCACACTAAACAATACGGTTCAACTATCTAATCGATTAATATCTAATAACCGTTCATAAGCCATGAATAATCGAACCGCGTGAAAATGCAGCCTCCAAGTTTAAGTATACCTGAGATCATCAGCAGTCTTAGACCCGTCGCCGAAGTATTAGTATTGGTAATTCGGAAGTGCACTAATGTCAAGTAGGAGGCGTAGAAGTACACAACGCTTTTAGCTTATATGCGTTTCTCTAGGTATACATATGTATGCCTAATAAAAATTCAATGCAATATACTATGCTGACTGTACCACTGTCCGTCTCCATACCCTTTCTCATCTTAGGTTCAATGTTAACTCGATGAAAAGGTTTACGTAACCGAAGGTAAAAGAAAATAATCTAAGAACGATGAATAATAGGTGACACAGTGACTGAGACTGACATGTTTATTGTTTCTGGTAGATTTTGTATGTGTTGTTTTTTTTTCTCTTGTTCACGTACTATGAGCACTGGAACACCCGAAGCATGAATCGTATTTACTACGTTCGGTCATTTTAATAAACCTTGTTGCGATCAAGGTTTTTTCGATTCTTAGATGATTTTTATTCTATGATTTATTTTTAATTGAATGTGGATAAGATGATTTTGAAATGACGATGTTTAATTTGGATATAGTTGAAAGAAGAGAGAATTCAATCTAGACGAATGAACATGATAAGTATGGTTATTTTAAACCACCGAAAGAAACATGTCATCTGTCATTCAAAATTCTTTCCTTTTCCATGAGTTTCGATAATAGCTTCATTTCGCAAACAAATTAATTTTGAATAAATCATGTAGGTAAAAATAGTTAATATTTCAATTTCTTCAGAAGAGATTTAAAGAGACTTCAAAAATTACCCAAAAGGTTTGTAACGGTAAAAAACCATCCCAAAAAATTTTCAACCCCCTACCACCACCCCCAGCCGAATTATGGGGCAATAACTGCTCAAAATAATTTCTATCTCCGGAGGGGATGGTACAAAATTTTTGAAATTTTCATGGATTGTAGATACTACATAGAAGTATTCGTAAACATTTTTTCAAAAAAAATTTCCAGGGTTTTCCGAGGTATGAAAATTTTAAAAATTCGTCAAAAAAGGGCGAGGGGAGCCACGAAATTTTTTTCTCAAAACTTCAGTTTCATCCTTAGGTACAACATACATATATATATTTTTTTTTGGGGGGGGGGGCAAAAGTGAGTGAAACATGGTCAAAAAAATAAAACATAATGAAAAAACCCCTTTTTAATCATTTTTTTTGGATAATTTTGAGAGCTTGAAGCTCAATCTTTTCAATCAAATTGAAATTTTGCTTAAATACCCTCAAGGTACAAATGGTTTGTCGTGCTCATTTCCAATAAATTTTTTGAATTCAAATTTTGACCAGCTGAATTGTTCATAATGTTGAAAAATTGTAACGAAAATTTTCTAGAATTTTTGGAAACTTTTTCCGTTATTTATTTAATTTTTATAAATTGAATTCGCTTTTTTCTTTTTTTGTTCATCTCATCCATTCAGCCACATTCACTCATCTCTCTTGCACTGCAATAACAGAAATAGGTACCTAACTAAAAATCACCTTTTCAATGGACTTTTCTCAGTAATTAATTCAGAGTTGGGTCGTTCGTGAACGCGTTCGCGTTCAGTTCGTTGCGGCAATCTCGTTCATTCGTTCGTTTCTCGTTCAGTTCATTGCTGAAAAATTCGTTCGTTCGTTCGTTTCCATTCGTTCAATTGGACCTTTCGTTCGTGAACGTGAACGACTCGTTCGTGAACGTGAACGAGTGTGAACGACTTTTTCGTTCACTTCTCACTATATTTTTTTATGTATTATTGTTTGTAAAATGACCAGAAACGTGTCTAAGTTCATAAGGTAAGGGTCTATTTACAAACTTTGAAAATAAGAAATAAGAGTTTAAAAATAAGAATTTCACTTTCAATGATCACCTCCAAATTTTAAGACGTTTTTAGCGTTCTTATTTTAAAAAAATGAACGAAACAACGAACGTTTGGGCCGTTCGTTCGTTCATTTTCGGTCTTTTTTTTGGTCGTTCACTCGTTCACGTTCGTTCATTGTTAAAATACTCGTTCGTTCGTTTCGTTCAGTTCATTTTAGGTCTTCGTTCACGAACGTGAACGAACTTTTCGTTCGTTTTGTGAACGTCGACCCAACTCTGGTAATTATCATCTTCAATATTGCTGACTTATTAATTTTCACCATGTGAAATGAGTGCATAATTTTTTTTCAAGTTCAAAAATTGAGTTCTTCAATTATTTCTGAATCCAAAAATCAAATCCAGCACGTAGGAGAAGAAAACTCATAATTTTCATGAGAAAACAACAATACAAAGTATGGAAGAAGTGCTATATCATTGCAATTTGCTAGCCACTGATGAACATGTCTGGCTAAATTTCAACTTGAAAATTACCTCAGCTAAAAGTTGAAAAATTACGAAAAAAAAATTTAAGAACAAAAAGATTCTCGATCTTTGACACTATACCAAAGTAGGCCCTAGATGAATTTCAACACTTCCTCCCTCTCTTAAAATCTAAATAATTATGTCTCATGAATTATTTTTAAAAAATCATGACATTGAAACAATTTTTTTTTTGTTTTGAAATAGAAGAAGACTATTCACAAGAATTTAAAAAAAAAATCACGTAATAAAATAGGTAAAAAATAAACAAATTCAAATAATTTTTAAAAAATAGTTCAAATCAAAAAATTCCAATTGCTGTTTTTTTTTTTTTGAAAAAAAAAAGACACAATCATTGAAAATAATTCTACCAGTAATTCCGAGTGTTTTTCGAAAAATTTCGACCAAAAAAATAATATTAAAATTTTCTTCTCATATACGACACACACACAAAAAAAAGAATCAGATATCCCAAAATAAAACAAACCCAATTTTAAAAAATCACACAAGGCAATTCGAAAACTTCACTTCGCACCAAAGCACGATCTACATTATTTACATTTTTTACGCAACATAATAGTTCGCCCATGAAATCATACCAATAACACATTTCGTCCAGCACGTCAACAGGTCAACACAATAAACCAATTTGTTTACTTTTTCCTATTTCGTAACAAAACCAAGTAAACAGTATGGAGCCTCACTCAATATGGCCATACGCACCAACAAATAAAAAATTTTTAATTTATGCTTATCTATTAGAATGAACTCATAAGCATTAGTAACATTTGACTAATCCATAAAACAATCATCACCTTTAATTTAACCACACCACTCGAGCTGAAACCAAAGAATACCTCATCTGGATCGCGACCCACAATAGATCATAATTTTTTCGAGCGAATTTCACTCCCACAGATCCATAACTGTAGACAAATAACGTTACAAAGCCTGGAGTAAAATTTTGCCTTTCTATGAAACTCGAATACGTATTCGATCAGTAGGAAGAAACGGAAACGAGAAAAATTCGCCACCATTTGAAAATTTTCAAAATAAAATTTGCATATACCCAAGGCGGCGTTATACATGTATTTTAGTAGGTATGATAATTACACGTTGCATTGCATGTGGTACATTTTGTAAGTAATGTGTTTCCTTTTTTTTTTTTTGCAAATTACAACTCGTTATGAGGTGAGATCTCTGCAGCTGTGATAAATACGCGTACACGAGTAACAATAAATCATTTCAAAATTGCCAGTCAGCTGGATGGTTGGTTGAACCATTATTACACGGAAAAAACAGAAGATACATTTTACCCCAGAAATAATAAATTTTATCAAAAAAAAAGATATATTTTATCAAAAAAATTAATAAATTTTACCAAAATGATAAATTTTAATCAAAAAATAATAAAATGTATTCAAAAAAAATAATAACGTGTTTCAATTCACAAAATAGGTGAAATTTGTTTTAAAAAATAATATTTATTATCAGAAAAAATAATAAAATTTGTCAGAAAATGAATAAATTTTATCAAAAAAAAATAAATTTTATTCAAAAAAAATGATAAATTTTACCTATTTTGAGAATTGGGACGCGTTATTATTTTTTTGGATAAATTTTATTATATTTTTTTTTCAGTGTATAGATGGAGGAAAAGGTTCGATGATCATCAACGACTCGAAATTCCTAGCTATGGGTGGCGAAGAGAAGGGAGCTTAAAGAAAATTGTAACTAGAAGGAACTGAATAAGAACAAGTTCTGCAAATATTTTCGATTCAGAGTAAAAATTGCATACGAAAGAAATATGCAAACGAAGAGAAAATAAATTAAATTTTTCCAACCATCGAGATTAAATTTAACCCCAATGTCATCCATATCAAAAAATTACAAACCGGTTGTCTAAACTGAACATGGAATTAAAACCATAAACTTACCAAATAGGTATTCGAAATTTTTTTTCAATCAAATAACTCGAAGGTATAATTCAATTTTCACACCATGAAGGAAAAAAATCAATCCCACATTACTTAATATGGATTATATCCTAATCGAGAATCTGCTCAGCAATGAAAATTTTCAATCGAATGACGCAGCGTTCTTTTGATTCATATTCGCTAATACTAATTCCGCGAAATGCATTTTGTATTTTATAACGAAACCCAACTTGCTGTTGAATAATGGTCAAGGGCTAACTATGAAGAGGAAACAAGTAAACATGTGGTCGCGAGAAATGAAACCGAAAGTGGAATTAGAAAGGCAACAGTTACATACTGAATCCTACACAATAATATTTACTGTTTGTTCTCATGCTATTTATTCGTTCATTTTAGCTTCACGAGATCGATTTTTTATTCCTGGTTTAGCGAATGATTTCGGTCCAAGATTTTTATATTCGTAATAAATGCTCTATATGACAGCTTCCCATAAATAGGTACCTATTGCCGATGTACTTTTTATGTCTCATGAATGAATCATTGGTACCTTCATTACCCACGGCCACGAAGATTGCAAATCGAAATGCATTGTAAAGTAGGTAGTTTGTAGAATCGAATGAAACCGGTTCCAAGTACACGACTTCGGTTCGCTGCTCGAAATATTTTATAATATTTTGTACGATTAAACCGATTACAGATCAAATGATATCGGTTACTCGTCTCTAGTAATAATTTTTCTCAAATCGATCAATATCGTATATTCCTTTCCAGATCAACGAAAAAATACTGCAGTTTACAATGGAGTTTCAAAGAAAACCACCGTAAACCTGTTTAAACGTTGATTTTCAACTTTATTGCCATTTTTTTTTACGACCGAGTCTTGAATTTACGACCAACGTAAAATTTTAATTAAACGAAAATTTATCTATTAGGATACCATTGAAATGAGATTCTGCAAAACATAACACGATCATACTCGGATGAATAAAAAAATACAACAATGGGATTTTTTTCAATTTAAAAACATTGTTAGACGGTTTAACGCTTGCTGCGAGACGACAAGTTAATTTTTATAAGCTCGAATAAACAATATGAATTATAATCCTAGTACGAAGATTAAGACGAAAGATATTAATGATGTTTTAATACAAGAAATGAAAAAAAAAATGTCGAAGCAAATGAAATTTTTGTCAGTCACTCGTCGTATAGGGTCAAATGGCGGTCAAATTAATAACGCCAATTATTCATACCGATGTTCGTAGCAGCCTGCAATTTTTTACTCATGTTTTCAAATATCTGCTCGTTCGCATATTGGGCTGTTGTAGGCGGTTGTCCAATTAGCATACGAGATTCTGTGGTAAATTGTTTAATAAAAATTACTCAACTTGGGATGGATCGGAGTGAGGATGATTCTGCGACTTAAACTTGATTAGGAGAGATTTATATTAGATATCTATCGAACTATTTCACGGTTTGCCAACCTCTTCATTTTTCTCTGCATAATATTATGATTAAGATGCGAATCGTCGATACCAAATTAAGATAGTTAAATTTAAAAATTATATGTGAAATGGATTGGATTACTTTTGAGTATTTTAAAATTAAATTGACCATTTGGTGTTTTTTTTTTTCAGGCGTCACAGATGTCCTCACACTCCAGTTAATGACGGCCCAATCATTACCTATGCGGATGAAACCACCACCAAGACATCGCTAACGAAGGAAGAATTTCAGGCATTTTCATCGGAGGAAATTTCTCGACCAGTATTGCAACGTCTTCATACTGAGTTAGAACTGCCAAAAGATGAACCCCTTCAAACACAGACTGATTATCGAGTGCAATTCCAACATAAATATGCCGAAAAGCAAGAAAAGTGAGTATCTTGGGATTAAAATTGGAATTTTTAAAGCTGGTTTTTAACCAAACTGCATATTTTTCTCTCTTTTTTTGAGAAAGTAATAAAGGAAGAGGAGAATTGGCATCTGATTCGTGATTATTTTCATGGTTTCTCAAACAATGAAAATACGAAGAAAAATTTTTCAATATTTATATTCTTAGATTTAATTTTTTCAAATCAAACGTTTGAAGTATTTTTTGAAATATCTCAATTTTTAAAAAATTTTATGGGTTAGGATAAGCAAATTCCAAAGTTTTAATTAATTTTTCAATTTTTTAAACCGTAATTTTAAAAAACAATTTATGGCTGATGCCTTAGGTACAATTGAAATTGGTAACTCAATATTTCACTAATTTTTTTTAGAAAATTTTTTGAAAGTTTAAAAAGGAAAATTGGATGGGAGCTGGGAGGAAAAAAAATTCTTGGGTCAGATAGTTTCAATTTTCAAATCTTGAAGACTGCGGTCTAAAATAAAATCGAGCAACACTTCTGGGTAAATTCGTCATTTTTTCCCATTTCCCTGACCAGGTGCACAATTTTTATGTTTTACAATCCAAAATGAAAATTTCTCAAAGAAACTTTCGACTCTCCCAAAAATTTTCAACTAGAATCTGATTCTTTCGATCAAATTCATCATTACCAATACATATGTGCCATTTTTCCATTGCTTGAGAGGTCCATTTCTATTAGTTTTTTAAAAATATTTGATCGCTATCTAGTATTTCAAAACTGTCATTTTTGGGTAAATTTCAGAATCCACGTGGAAGATAACCTTCATTTGGAAGGAGAATACCACCTTGAACGACGTGAAGACTTCACAGCTCTTTATGGCGAACGTGAAATAGTCAAAAGACCCACAGACAATTTAAAACTCGAAGGAGATTTTGAAAGACCATCCAGACCTGCCATATTACCAGCCGAACGTCCCAAACCTATCAAACCCTCTGATAATTTAAAACCAGAGGGCGATTTTGAGAGGCCAGAACGTCAAAAAGTTATCCCAGCTGAACGACCTTCCCTAATCAAACCTGCTGATAATTTGAAACCAGAAGGTGATTTCGAACGACCGACTCCTGCCAAGGTGATACCTAGTGAACGACCAAAACCCATTAAACCATCTGATAACTTGAAACCCGAAGGAGAATTTGAAAGGCCTTCTCCAGCCAAAATTCTGCCAGGTGAAAGGCCTGTACCAGTCAAACCATCTGATAACTTACACCCTGAAGGGGACTTTGAAAGGCCCAAACCATCAGAATTTAAACCTGCTGAAAGGCCAAAACAGAAAAAACCTGATGATAATTTACGCCCTGAAGGAGAATTCGAGCGCCCAAAACCTGCCCCATTTGTACCAGCAGAGAGACCCAAACAGAAAAAACCAGATGATAATTTACGTCCAGAAGGAGATTTTGAGCGCCCAAAACCAGCCCCATTTGTGCCAGCAGAAAGACCAAAACAAAAGAAACCTGGTGACAATTTACATCCTGAAGGTGAATTTGAGAGACCCAAGCCTGCTGAATTTGTTCCTGCTGAGCGACCCAAACCTAAAAAACCTGGGGATAATTTACATCCGGAGGGAGAATTTGAACGACCTAAGCCAAAAGAATTTGTACCTGCTGAGAGACCAAAACCTAAAAAACCAGAAGATAATTTGCGTCCTGAAGGTGATTTTGAACGTCCTAAGCCAACTGAGGTTCCCACTGTTGAAAGGCCCAAGCCAGTAAAACCAACAGATAACCTCAAACCAGAAGGGGAATTTGAACGTCCTGTCAAAACTGCTCCTGGTTTACCGGATCGTGCGGTTGTGGTCAAACCTGTGGATAATCTAAAACCAGAGGGTGAATTCTTTGGCCAAAGAGTCATAACTGAAGAATTCAAACAAACGGTTGGAGAAAGAGCGGAAATCCATAGACATGTAGATAACTTGGTCACTGGTGGAACATTTATTGGTAAGAATTTTCAGTGTTTTATGAATTAGAATAACCTTTTCAAATTGTACTGAAGAGAATTTTTTTCTGTTTTAGCCGAAACCACCCAACAAACAGAATTCACTGGAGTGCAAGTAGAACGACCAAAATTAATACGTAGGAACACATTTACAAAATTAGAAGGGGACATAACCACTGAAACTACAAGTTCTCAAGAATTTAGACAATATCAAAATGTTGAAAGAACCACTCAAATTCAGAGAAAAGAAGATAGTATCATTTTAGGAGATGAAACGTTTCAGGTACTTTCATAAAAAATCGAATAATGCAATAAATAGCTATGTATAATAGGAAAGTCAAAATATTTATTTCATCTGAATCTTTGAGCAATTCTACTATAGTAATGTGATAAATTTTGTGAGTGATTTTTTTTTTGAAAAAAAAAAACCAGGGATTTCCAAATTTTTATGAAATGTTGCAAATTTTCTTCATCATCGAATTCAACCTTGAAAGCTTATTATCCTATCAAAATTACGATCAGATCAAACTTTGCACTCACAATTCAGCCTGAGTTTCATTTCAAGGATATTAGTTCAAGTTGTTTGGGGGGGGGGGGGGAATAAATTTTGAGGATTCTCAAAATAAGTTCCAAAAATTCATTCATAAAAACTAGAAAGCTAAATTTTGTTGAACACTCAAATTTTCTTGATATAAGAAGAACAAAATTTTTCTCCTAGTGAAATTCTCAATTTTTGAATTTCTCTTTTCAAACTTATGATCCAACTTTTTTTTACAGTTGAAAAAATGAAAAATTCAAAATGGAAATCCACTGAATGATGCAATTTTGTGTTCTGATGGACATATTGGAGAATCAGTCATTTTTTTTTCTTTGAAAAATGTACTTTTAAACTTCATTAGGGGATTCTCAAGATTAAATTTAAAAAACAACTCAGATTTCTGTTCATGAAATAAAAATTTAAAATAAAATTTCAAGCTTTGTAGCGCTTTATGCATGTTTTGGTTATAAGCCCACTTTATTCATACTTTATTCATTTTTCAGGTTACCACTCAGAATCGTGATGATTATCCTGAGAGGTGGGTTGTGAAACCAGAAAAACCTAGAAAGCATGTAGATAACTTGCAAGTAACTGGTGAATTCTACTCATCTACTAGTACTAAAGAGGATTATCGAGCTTATCAAGAGATCACTACAAAAGAAACTATTAAAAGAAGGCAAGACAATTTGATAACTGAAGGCACTATGATTTTGGAAACTTCTGCAATGACTGATTTTACTGAAAAAATACCAGAGAGAGTAAAACCCCAAAGAAGAAGAACTTGGACAAAACAAGATGGTGAAAGATTCTTCGAAACTACAACTTCTGAGGAATTTAAAGCACATGTTAGTGAAAGAGTCACCAAAGTTATTAGAGAAGATAACCTTAGAGTAGATAGAAGTAAATTTGATAGTACAACCACAGCTCAAGAGGTTTATCAGGTGCATGAGCCTGAGGAAAGAGTTAAGCCAAAGAAACCAAAAGATAATTTGAAACCAGAGGGTGATTTTGAAAGACCAATTATTGAAGAAATTGAAACAATAATTCAAAGACCAGAACCCATAAAGCCAAAAGATAACTTGAAACCAGAAGGAGAATTTGAGAGACCAAAACCACAGAAAGTGATGAAAGGGGAACGTCCAAAACCGGTAAAACCAGAAGATAATCTTAAACCTGAAGGTGATTTTGTTAAACCCAGAAAAGAAAAATTTGTTCCTGCAGAAAGACCAAAACCTGTCAAACCTTGTGATAATTTAAAACCAGAAGGGGAATTTGAAAAACCAGAGAAGCCAGAATTTATACCAGCAGAGAGGCCAAAACCAATTAAGCCTGGGGATAATCTCAAACCTGAGGGTGATTTTGAAAGACCTAAACAAGTAGAATTTAAACCAGCAGAAAGACCAAAACCAATTAAACCAGGTGATAATTTAAAACCTGAAGGTGACTTTGAAAGACCCAAACCTGCTGAATTTAAACCAGCTGAAAGGCCAACACTTGTTAAACCAGGTGATAATCTTAAACCAGAAGGAGATTTTGAAAGGCCAAAACCAGCTGAGTTTGTTCCAGCTGAAAGGCCCAAAGCTGTTAAACCAGGTGATAATTTAAAACCAGAGGGTGATTTTGAAAGACCAAAGCAATCTGAATTTGTTCCTGTAGAACGTCCAAAACCGGTAAAACCTTGTGATAATTTAAAACCAGAAGGAGAATTTGAAAAACCTGAGAGAACCAAATTTGTTCCTGCAGAAAGACCAAAACCAATTAAACCAGATGATAATCTTAAACCTGAAGGTGACTTTGAAAGACCAAAACAGTCTGAATTTAAACCAGCAGAAAGACCAAAACCTATTAAACCTGGTGATAATCTCAAACCTGAAGGTGAATTTGAAAGACCAAAACCAAACGAATTTAAGCCAGCTGAAAGACCAAAGCCTGTTAAACCTGACGATAATCTTAAACCTGAAGGTGACTTCGAAAGACCTAAACCAACAGAATTTAAACCAGCTGAAAGACCTAGGCCAGTCAAGCCAGATGATAATCTCAAACCAGAAGGTGACTTTGAAAGACCAAAACCGGCTGAATTTAAGCCAGCTGAAAGACTTAAACCAGTTAAACCAGATGATAATTTAAAACCTGAAGGAGATTTTGAAAGACCCAAACCATCAAAATTTGTTCCAGCAGAACGTCCAAAACCTGTAAAACCATGTGATAATTTAAAACCAGAAGGAGAATTTGAAAAACCTGAGGAAAAGCACTATCAACCAGCTGAAAGACCAAGCCTTGTTAAACCATTGGATAATTTGAGAACAGAAGGTGAATTTGTACAAAGAGAAGTTACAGAGTTCATACAAACTGAAAGACCCCTTCCAGTAAAGCCAACTGATAATTTGTATGTGGAAGGAGAATTTACACAGAGGGTTGAACAATGTTTTATATCAGTTGAAAGACCAAAACCTGTTAAACCAGTTGATAATTTAAAACCAGAAGGAGAATTCCAAAAACCGGAAGAAATAGAATTTATTCCAGCAGAGAGACCAAAGCCTGTAAAACCAACTGATAATTTAAAACCAGAGGGTGATTTTGTGAGAAGAGAAGATGTAGAATTTATTACTGTTGAAAGACCAAAACCTATTAAACCAACAGATAATTTGAAACCAGAGGGTAAATTCCAAATACCAGAAGAAGTAGAATTTATTCCAGCAGAAAGACCCAAGCCTGTTAAACCAAAGGATAATTTAAAACCAGAAGGAGACTTTGAAAGACCAAAAGAAGTTGAATTTATCCCAGCTGAACGACCAAAACCTGTTAAACCAACAGACAATTTAAAACCAGAAGGTGAATTCCATAAACCACAAGTTTGTGAATTTATTCCAGCAGAAAGGCCAAAACAAGTAAAGCCAGGTGATAATTTAAAACCAGAAGGTGAATTTGAAAGGCCAAAACCAAAAGAATTTGTTCCAGTAGAACGCCCAAAGCCAGTCAAGCCATCAGATAACTTGAAACCAGAAGGTGAATTCCATAAGCCTGAGGTTTGTGAATTTATCCCTGCAGAAAGACCTAAGCAAGTGAGACCTGGGGATAATTTAAAACCAGAAGGTGAATTTGAAAGGCCAAAACCAACAGAATTTGTACCAGCTGAAAGGCCAAAACCAGTAAAACCAACGGACAATCTAAAACCAGAGGGTGAATTCCATAAAACTGAAGTTTGTGAATTTATTCCTGCAGAGAGACCCAAACCAATAAAACCATCTGATAACTTGAAACCTGAAGGTGAATTCCATAAGCCTGAAATATGTGAATTTATACCAGCAGAAAGACCAAAGCAAGTGAAACCAGGAGATAATTTAAAACCTGAGGGTGAATTCGAAAGACCAAAACCAAAAGAATTTATTCCAGTAGAAAGACCTAAACCAGTAAAACCAACAGACAATCTAAAACCAGAGGGTGAATTCCACAAGCCTGAAGTTTGTGAATTTAAACCAGCAGAAAGACCAAAACAAGTTAAACCAAGTGATAACTTGAAACCGGAGGGCACATTTGAGAGACCCAAACCAACTGAATTTAAACCTGCAGAGAAAGTTACCATTGTAAAACATGAAGATAATTTAAGAAGTGAAGGAATCTTTGAAAGTCGCCAAATTACAGAATTTGTGCCAGCAGAAAGACCAAAACCAATTAAGCCTTGTGACAATTTGAAACCAGAAGGAGAATTTGAAAGGCCAGTTGAAACCGAGTTTGTTCCAGCTGAAAGAACAACAATTATAAGACATACTGATAATCTTAAAACTGAAGGAGTTTTTGAAGGTAAAAGAGTTGTCAACAAGTATGTTAGAGCTGAAGTTCCACTACCAATTAAACCAACTGACAATTTAAAACCAGAAGGAAAACTAGAAGTTCCAGAAAAACCAAAATTCACCCCTGCAGAAAGAACTACAATTATAAGACATGAGGATAATTTGAGAACAGAGGAAGGAATTTTCCATGAGAGAGTTGTCAAAGAGTTCATTAGAGCTGAGATTAGACAACCAGTGAAACCAGTAGACAATTTGAAACCTGAAGGAGAATTTGAGAAACCAAAAGAAGTTGAATTTGTTCCTGTAGAACGTCCAAAACCAATTAAACCAACAGATAACCTCAAACCAGAAGGAGAATTTGAAAAACCCAAAGAAGTTGAATTTATACCAGCTGAAAGACCAAAACCAATTAAACCTTCAGATAATCTTAAACCAGAAGGTGAATTTGAAAAACCAAAACAAAGTAAATTTATCCCAGCTGAAAGACCTAAGCAAGTCAAACCAGGTGACAATCTTAAACCTGAAGGAGATTTTGAAAGGCCTAAAGCTAAAGAGTTTGTACCAGCAGAAAGGCCAAAACCAGTTAAACCTTGTGATAATCTCCATCCAGAAGGTGAATTTGAGAAGCCTCGCCAAACTAAATTTGTGCCAGCAGAGAAGCCAAAACCTGTTAAACCCAGTGATAATCTAAAACCTGAAGGTGAATTTGAAAGACCCAAACCAGCTCAATTTGTTCCTGCAGAAAGACCTAAGCAAAAGAAACCAGATGATAATCTTAAACCTGAAGGTGAATTTGTAAGACCAAAACCAGGTCAATTTGTTCCAGCTGAAAGGCCTAAACAAAAGAAACCAGATGATAACCTTAGACCAGAAGGTGAATTTGATAGACCAAAGCCATCACAATTCATTCCAGCAGAACGTCCAAAACAAAAGAAACCATGTGATAATCTCCATCCAGAAGGTGATTTTGAAAGACCTAAGCCAGCTCAATTTAGACCCGCTGAAAGACCAAAACAGAAGAAACCTTGTGATAATTTATATCCAGAGGGAGAATTTGAGCGCCCTAAACCAAAAGATTTTATTCCAGCTGAAAAACCAAAACAAGTTAAACCAGGAGATAATTTGAAACCAGAGGGTGATTTTGATAGACCTAAAAAGCCTCAATTTATACCAGGCGAAAGACCAAAACCAGTTAAGCACCATGATAATTTGAAACCTGAAGGAGATTTTGAGAAACGCAAACCAACTGGTTTTATGCCAGCAGAAAGGCCCAAACCAATTAAACCGGATGACAATTTACGCCCAGAGGGAGAATTTGAGAAACCAAAACAATCTAAATTTGTTCCAGCGGAACGCCCTAAGCCTGTTAAGCCTTCTGATAATTTAAAACCAGAGGGTGACTTTGATAGACCAAAATCAACCAAATTTGTACCCTCAGAAAGACCTAAACCAGTAAAACCATCAGATAATTTGAAGCCTGAAGGTGAATTTGAACGTCCCAAATCACCCAAATTTGCACCCTGTGAAAGGCCTAAACCTATTAAACCTTCTGATAATTTGAAACCAGAAGGAGTCTTCCATAAGCCTCAGGAGACATCATTTGTACCTGCTGAAAGACCTAAACCAATTAAACATACTGATAATCTTCGCATGGAAGGTGAATTCACTAAAAGAGAAAGAACTGAAGTTGTTAAAGCTATTGTTGAAGAAAGGCCTAAACCAATTAAACACACTGATAATCTTCGCATGGAAGGTGAATTTACAAAACGTGAGAGAACAGAAGTTGTAAAGGCAGTGGTTGAAGAAAGACCAAAAATCATCAAACATACTGATAACCTCCGCATGGAAGGTGAATTTACTAAGCGTGAAAGAACTGAAGTTGTGAAAGCAGTTGTTGAAGAACGACCCAAAATTATTAAACATGTGGATAATCTTCGAATGGAAGGAGAATTCACCAAACGAGTGAGATCAGAAACAATATCTCAACATGTTGTTGAAAAGTCTAAACCAATAAAACCAGTAGACAACTTGAGAATTGAAGAAAGAGTCACTCAACAAGTTCAACAAGTTCAGCAGGTTGTTCAGCAGCAGAAAGTCACTACTGCAGAACGAAGAACTGCTATCAGACAAACAGATAATTTAAGAGTGGAAGGAACATTTGAAGGGAGAGTTAGAAATGCTGATCAAACCTTTGTTGTGGAACGCGCCACTGCTATTAAGCCCAAAGATAATCTCCGCCCTGAAGGTGACTTTGTGAAACGTCCAGTTCAAAATGTTCAAGTTCAAACTGAAAGAGTACAGGTTGTCAAACAACAAGACAATTTGAAAATGGAAGGACATTTTGAAACTAGAAAGAAAAGTGAAGCTTTCTTCATTTCTGCTGAAAGAGTTGTCCCTAAGAAACCACAGAGCACTTTGAAACCAGAAGGTCCAATGATGCTTGAACCAAAGAAAGACTTTTCTCCAATTCCAACTGACAGAGTCACTGCCATAAGACCCAGAGACAATCTGAGAGTAGAAAGGGTTGTTGGAGTAAGTGAACATCGTACAACTCAACAAACAGTCAATACCTCAGAACGAGTCACTCAACAAACTGTTGGGGCAATTGAACGCACTAGAATCATTAAACAAGATGACAATCTACATGTTGGCAGAACTGAAACAAACAAAGTCGATCTTTCAAAACTAAAACTTACAAATGAAAATAAATTTGGCACAATCACTCTGAAAGATAATCGAAGTCAACTCAGAGAAAACATACAAATGACCCACCGAGAAAGTGAAATTCAACGCAACGAAATCATTCGCCAAGAACAAATTCGAAGGCAAACAGTGGAAAAGAGCCACATTGAATCAAAACACACTGAAATGTCATCATTGGATAGGCGAATTCTTGACAGCAGTTCAAGAAATGAAACTTCACAAAGCAGGAGAATCGTAAACGAATCCCAACAAACAGTTGGATCTCGACCTCAAAATGTGAATGGGTACAGGACAGAACAAACCAGCATCCAAAAAGAAATTCGAAGCACGGGTGCTGAACAAACCAAACTAAACCTCGATCAAATTACTCAAAGACTGCAGGATGTAAATCGATACATGGAAAAAGGTAGCACACAAGATACTTCCAATAGAATAATCACCAGTAGCAGCAGTTCCACAAATCGAAATCTCGCTTCAAGTTCAATTATTGGGGATACATCGCGTGCTTCATCAGAGACCAGGTCCACTGGCAGCAATCGCATCATCAGTGGTCAAACCACCCAAAACATCGGCAGTTCTATAATTGGCGAAACTTCGCGAACCTCTTCAGAAACCAGGTCTTCCAGCAGCAACCGCATCATCTCTGGTCAAACCCAAAACATTGGCAGTACAACTCTGACCAGTCGAACTATAGTTGATGAAAAAAGCTCACAGGGTCAAATTGGTGCTAAAATCAACATATCTCCGACAATCAGTAGTACCAGCCGGGTAGACGGCCAATGTCTTAGTCGTTCCAGTAATTTAGGCGGCACACAAAACGCTACGCATGAATTTATTTCAAAAACCTACATTTCTGATCAACATCCTCCAACAACCAGTCAAGTTATTCGCACAAATGTTGGTCAAACAACCCAAGATTCGAAAAATATACAAACAGGATCTCAATCTTCACACACTGAGCGAATTTCAAAAGAAAGCTCATCCAGTACATACCACCGCAAAAATCTAATCAGTTCTACTTCCGAAGACGTTAGCAATTCAGTCCTCCACAGAAAAGGAGTGATGGTCAATGTGCCTGAACCAGGTATCCACGCCATTTCCACAACCGCCGCCGTCCAACGTAAAAGTATTCAAAATATCGATGGTCAGTTCAGCTCACAACAGCAATCCGACCGTAAAAGTCTCAGCTCACTTCACAGACAAGGTGTCTCCGATAGCCATGCTCACAATACTCACACATACAATAAAAGACAGAACGACAATTTGACCATCGGTACATCGGGTCATTTCGTCAACGAATCCGAATCCCGAAGCTACGGTAGCTTCAGCGAATCTCAACGAGTTAAAACTGTCAAAAGCTATAATACTTCGCAAATCAGCTTCGGAGCTGATTATTCCAAACAAAATGTACATTCGTCGTATCGTAAAGAATTCACGCCAAGAGTGACAGGTCCATGCCCCGCAGCATCGATAGTTACCAACCAAGCACCGACTACTTTCAAACACACCAGAGATACCAAATCACACAAATTTTATACCTCTAGCGAGAGTAATTCACAAAGTACTTCGAAATAATATTATGTAATAGATTATTTGCTCGTTTTTTTCTTTTTTTAAAAGACTATCGAAAATTTTCTTGTATAGATACGAAATTTTAAAAATAAAAAAAAATTACTTACGGGGAAACCCCATTTCAAATGTGATAATTTTTTAAATACCGCCATTGATTTTATTATTATTTTAGTCGTTTACTTTCACTAACAAATCATTCGAATAATATCGCAACTGACGAGTTGTTATTTTTTTTCTTTTTGAACATAAAAATGTGCGTATTATATACTTAGTAGGTATTTATTTTTTTTATTTATAATGTTAATTTTTTTCTTTGTTATTAACCGTACGTTTTAAAATGCTTTTTCTAATATACGTTAATTATTGATTCTTGGGTTTGATGTTTTTATTCTTACGGTGTAGAATATTCAAAAAAAAAAAAATCAGCAACGATGATACTATGTAAAATGAAATTTTTAAAAAATTAAATTCGACATACCAGCAATTTCCTGAATTTTTCCAATGGTGCTCTTGATGACGAATAATTTGGCTCGATTGGTCGATTGAAATACGAAACAGGAAAATTTTTATGGAATACGAATAATATCTCATCAATGAATTCGATATAACAAAAAACAAAACGCAAATTAAATGATGTCAACGAGAAAAAATATAAAACGTATCAAAAAAATTACCTTCAGTAAAATTCAAGTGAAATTACAAAAAAAAATGAAAGCTCTTGTGGTCTCAAAAAAGTATCATGTCTCGAATATTTTCAAGTCCTGGTAAAAGAAAAATAATATCAAGATCAAGATGGATTAAGGTAGGTAAGGTAGGTAGGTACCTAGGTAGGTAAGTAAAAAAAACTAAAGGTAAGTACAATTATTCCTCAGAAATCAAATTCATTAATAGCTTCCTCTTCTTCAAAAAAATGTTTT
This sequence comes from Pseudococcus jackbeardsleyi, assembly GCA_038380155.1. Classification (NCBI taxonomy): domain Eukaryota; kingdom Metazoa; phylum Arthropoda; class Insecta; order Hemiptera; family Pseudococcidae; genus Pseudococcus; species Pseudococcus jackbeardsleyi. The sequence continues at coordinate 40,160,325 of CM076242.1, forward strand.
GAGAATACAATCATATCAAGTTGACAACCAAAAAATTACTATCAGTTATCTGAAATCCAAATTTCAATAGTTAGGTATCTGTATCGAAATTTTAATAATTCCAGTTTTCCTCTCCTTTCTAGATTCGTTTCGACTCTCAAATACGTACTAAAGTATTGAAAAAACAAAACAAACAAAAAACAGCATCATCTGCATACGTGCATACCCAAAAAGGAGTTGATATTTCGAGAAGTTCTTCAGAATTTTGGATTTCATCTCTCACCCTAAATTATTCAGAATTTAAGGACTAAAATACTTACATCGTTAAAATAATATTCATAAAAAAAATAATCAAAAATACATACGTCTAAACTAAAATGTCAACATAAAAATGGACAAAAATAATTGATCTTTTTCTCTTTTCTGGCTTCTAAGTTTAATACAAGAAAAAAATTCTAAAAATTGAAATCAACCGTTAAACCCTTTTCATTTCACGTATCTATGAATAGTTTAAAAAATGCATACAAAATAATTCTATCTTGTAAGCTGTCTCTCTTTCAAAAAAAATGAAAATTTAGTTTTAGTTTTACAAAAAAAAAATACCTGCACAGCAGCAATACCTAATTCACGAGTTTTGAAATTTCTTGAAGTCTCAAAGTCATAATCACCCACATTCGTTTTCTCATTTTTTCAAGTTCTGGTGGGAAAAAAATGATACATATTAAATCAAAATCAAGAATAATTACATTAGATAGGTGAAAAAAAGTAGGAATAAATTACTCGTCAATCACCGCACTGGTAAAAATTCAAAACATTTTGTGCTACATCCAATCTATTGATTTCCAATTGCATTTCTTTACTTCAAGCACATTCTGAAATTGAGGGCTCGACTACAACCATCTTCAATTAGGTTATACATACCTAAAAATTCATAATCAGTCTGCCAAAACCTAAATTTAAATACCCATCCATACGAAAATTTCAATAATTATTGCGAATTTCACCCCCTTCCCCTTCTGCAAATTCATCAGAAATATTTCGAGGTTCGAGCTTCGAACTGACAGGATAGTGGAAAGAGAGGGGAGTGCCTCATTTTTAAATGCCAAATTGGAAATAAGAATATTTTAGTTCAGCACCAGAACCTCAGCTAGAAGCTGGAAAGGTGAAAAAAAAGGAAAAGGAGATGAATTCCAAAACCACTAAAATTAGGGCTCAAACATGCACTTCAATTACTTAAAAACTTACATTCGGAAAACTAGCCAATATTTAAAAGAGAACAAATGTCTCTATCAGATTTCACAAACAATTATGTACCTATTTTATCCCTTTTTCTTCACAACTTCATTTTAAATTATGAGTAATCTAAGATTGAAAATCACATTTCTCATTGATTTTAAATTTCGGGTCCCTCCCTTCCTCACTTCAAAATCATGATTTTCACAATTCAAATGGTTTTTTTGATCAAATAAAAAATTCTATTTTTACTTTATGACTCTCTCATCCTTCGTAGTTTAAAAAAATGAATTAAAAAAATACAGCGTAAAACAATTCCATATTTATTTATAAAAAACGAAAATTAACAAATTAAAAGATAATAAAAATTTATAGAAATAAGTAACCATTGAACATTGCGTAAGATTGTGAAAATTCATATCGTTGACCAAATTGAGGAAAAATACTATACCAATTATTTCCAAGTGTTTTGTGAAATCAAACGCAATGCGTAGAATATTTTTAAACTATCCATTCCATGTTTCTCTTTGAACAAAATACAACTTAGAAAAAAAAATACCAACATTCTAGGCGACGAACCGTAGATATAAAAAATATTACCCTCTTGATTATAGACGTAAATTTAAGAACACACAATACGAATAGCATAATATTAAGTATTTGATATGAATTTCTTCGCTTAGTACGAATAGAAGAGAACAAAGAAGCATTCGCGTGAACGAGGTGATCAGAACGAGATTGGTTTGCCTTTGGTTTTATTCGCAACGTAGGCAGTAAATTTTCTCAAAAATCTAGGATATTCTCGTTTATAAACCATACGTAACCCTGAAGAAGGAACCCATCCACCAGGATTCACTACGAAAGAAGAAAAAAGATGTAGATAGAATGCACTACAAAATACTAATAAGCTCGTATTTTGAAAAAAAAAAAAAAAAAGGTGCAACTTACCAACAGAACAGTATGTAATTTTACAGGCTATTTCGTTTCGATTAAGTTGTTTTACATCTTTGGAAGGATTTAAAATAATGGTCTGGCACATTAAACATATTGTCATATGAATTCTCACGAACTTTCCGGCATTCGGCTGTAAAAGAAGCACAATTTTAGAGAATTTCATCTCAAACACGATACCAACGACTCGTTCAACTTACAGGATGAGACTTCACATCTGTGGAATGATTAACAACTACCCAAGAATTATACACCGATTGATCATCTTGCTCGTCACGAGGAACTTGACGCATATGCGACCAAAACACAGCGTCTCTTTGAGCCGTAGGCCAGACTCGTTTATGTATTTGATGGAAAATTAACGTATCTTCCGATATATTTTCCAAAACTTTCATACCGTTTGATTCCAAAGTAGCTGGAATATACGAATTTTTGGTCAGAAAAAGTGTTTTTATTTCAATGCAATAGTAATTCATTGATACGTACTTTCCCATTCGTAACGAAATTCTGGTTGGAAAAAGTAATTACACATTTCATAGGCGGTAAATCCGTTGACAAAATGACAAGCTTTCAAAGGATCGATAACTAAACCATTGACTTCTTCTTCTCTTCGGTACATTTTCATTTCTCCTTCTTCGGCGAATAATTGCCAAGCATCGCGACCGATTCCCATTCGCGCGTATTGGACTTGTTGAATGGTTATTTTTTCGATCTAGATAAATTCGAGTTATTTTAGAATAAAAATAGTGAATAATTTAGTTTGGTGAGTACTGCGAGACATACGAAAGTCGATTTTTTTTTTATTTCGGGTATATTTATAAATAGTACATATTTTGTTTTCCTCAAATCAAATATGACGTCATGCGTCATCAAAACATGGGCTGAAAAATTTCACCTTTCTTTTAATTTTTGATAACATAGAGAACATTAGAGCGATTTTTTTTTTTGAAAAAATGAGACTCTGGGGATTGGAGAAACAAGAATTACTCATTTTTAACTGTTTTCAGTTTTCAGTTTTAATGATCGGAGTTTAAAAAATTTAAGGAATAGTAAGAAAAAATTCCACGAATCTGCTGTACATAAAAAATAATCCAAACATTTCCTCACAATAAAAAATAACGAATTGAAAAAAAATGAAAAAAATCACAGCAATTAGTTTGGTAATTTTTTTAAAAAATAGAAAATTACCAAAATTTGCATTACATATATTAATTTTCCTTCATCTTATTAAAATAATTTTTCAAAAATGGCAGGTCCTTTTAGTTTTAAATGAAAACTGAAACAAAAACTAAAAAATTCTTTAAGATTTCAAGTACCATGTTTTTATTTTTGAATACTCTTACTCCCTGCCAAGCCCAATTCTCAAAATATCAAGATTTTAAAAAATGAAAAAAAGGGACCGCCAGAGCACTTAAATACATATGATTTTTGAAAAAATTTTATCATCTCGCGTTTAGAAACTTCGAAATTTTCAAGGTTATTACCACTCTACCATCACATCCCTTTCCAACACATTTTGAAACTCGTTTAATAGGTTTTTTAAATTTTTAATCAGATCTACAAAAATTTTTGACTATATTCGAAGCTATTTTTTTTTCAAAACAGAATTTTTTTAAAATCAAAGCAGAAAGTAAAACATTATGTTGGCAAATTTTCTCACACGAATGTGATTTTTTTTCGTAGAAATGCATTTTTTCAATCACAGAAGCAGACTTCTCTAGGTTCCAGACCTCCTGGCTACGCCCTTGAATTTGGTTCCTATTTTCCCCCTCCCTCTGTTTAAAATCTGCGAAAATATGTACAAATTATGCGTTGATTCTTTTAGATTTTTTTCTAAAAATAGTTAATTCCTGATAAATCAATAAAAAACCGCGAAAAATAAGTTTCCCTTTCCATGGGAAAAAATGTTCAAAAAATTTTAATGACTTTTTGGTAAAAATAAGAGATAAAAAAATCAACGTGAAAAAAAAAAAACTCAAGTCCTTGAAAACAGAACCTGCATGAGGTCATGAGGTACTTACCTCAAAATTATCATATGTGATAGGTTCGATTTGAAAAAAAAAAATACATATATATGATTGACAATCGTAAATGTCTCAAAATCCCCCCCCCCACCACCACCACTACCACCAACTCCTAATTATAGGTTGTAATTCAAAGTTACCAAAATGTAACAAAAATTTTAAAAAGGCAAAAAAATAATTAACAAAATGAAAAAAATCCCATAATAACTATTTCAGTGGTTCCTTTTCTTCTTTCATCACTATCAATAAAAAAAAAAATCAATGCAAATTAACGTTGTGTACTCTCAGCTACCTCATTTCTACACTTAAATTTCATTTAAAATATTTTTTCCAACTTCGGTTGTTTTGTAATTTGAATTTCGACCATTTCTACAAGTTCAAATTTTCCCCAATTTTTTTCAAACGTCCAATTTTTCCAAGTTTGAATGACCACAATTTTTATTAATTCCAACAAGTTCGAATTTTTTTCGCATTTTTTGGAGATACATTTTTCACATCTTTTTTCTCGTTTTTTTCAAAAATCAAAATAATTATTTATCCTAATCGACTTATTTCAACAAGAAATGAAAAACTGCCAGAGAAAAACGAATAAAAAATTAATTTTCTTCGACGTCTTTTCAACTTTGAACTAAAATTCTTCGAAATGGAAAAAATCCCAAAGTTGAAACTAATCGTCAGAAAACTTGAAATAAAATCCCCATTTTAAGATACTGAAATAAAATTTTCAAAAAGAAATCAAAAATTGTAAAAATTTGAAGGAATTTGAAAAAAATTGTAAAAATTGCAATGAAAATATTCGGAAAATTCGCATCCAAAAAAATAAGAGAGAATTTGCATTGGGAAAAAATTTCAAACACAGTTGCACATTTCGGCGTCAGCTGTCACATCGGATTCTAGCATCGAAAAAATAACGTAGACTCACGTCGATTTTCGTTCCACCACATCAAGGCGAAAAACTAACTACTTATCCAACGAACAAATTCAGTTTCGAAATCGAACCTAGCTCAACAAACAAATCTCATAATCACCTCTTCAGAAAGCTGATGTTCCAATCGATTAATCACGGGCACGGCTTCATTCTCATTTTCATCCGGTTTCGTTGTCTTATCACTAGATTCTAGACTCGGTTCAACGGCGTCGTAAAATTCATCTTCATGCGGAGCTCGAATCTGCGAAAACATAATTCACATCAAACGTGCTTCATCGAAAAATTCTACGACATTTCTGCCGAAAAAAATCTACGTCAGTAACAAATCTCAAATGAAACATCCGATACAAGATAAAACACCGGCACCGAACACGTAAACTATCGTTCGGTATTTACAAACGTCTACAATGTTTACCATTCTACACTGTGCAAAGATCGGCGACAATTAAACGCAGCTTGCAATATTTCGAGATGCATTACATGCCACCAAGAAGGCAACGGTCAAGGCAGGCCGATAATTAAAACAGTACACGTTCGCGAAATACACGTTTAAAAATCATCTTCGTACCTCAGCTTCGGCGATCGGGGTGGAATTTTTACACGTAACGTGGGTTCTGTACATTTCCTCCATTTGTTGTCGTTTTTCCGTCTCTTGCTCAATGCATTTAACGAACGAATCCTCTTGCAGACTTATCAGGTTGATGCAGTTGTGTAGCACTTCGCTAATATTATGAACGGTTGCTTTGCATGTCATCACATCCACTTTGAAATCGACTAATTCTTCTTTGTCTTTGCCATCTGTAACACGATCGAGTTCTAATTCGTTCGTAGAGTGATTCATCTTATGAATACGATAAGATAAGCGAGATGACGTACCGTTTGAAGGAACGACTCGTTTTTCAAAGTGTTGTTGCAAATTATCTACTTGCCTACACAGTGAATCTTTAAGCGTATCTATTTCCGTTAATTTGGATTTCAATTCTATAAAAAATGTGCATTTATGGATAATGAAAAGGTGAAAGTGATAGGGGAATTTTATCTCGAAAAATATTTACCAGACGATTTTTGAAACGTTAAAGACGAACTGGAGGAACCGGTGGAAAGCGTATTCGACTGTAATGACGCAGCACTTCCATGTCTTATCAAATTATTCTCGCTGTTGTATCCGGAATCTGCTCTTTGCTAGAATCAGAACAATAAAAATTATTGTAAATAAAATTCCGATTCGAATTTTTGCTCGGTTAAGATAAAACAAACCGACCAACTAGCAGTGGCCTTCGATACCGGTACAAATTAGGAATATTAATAAAGAAACCACCAAGCTGGCGGATTTTTTCAGCCGAAATTTAAAGAAAACAAACACGCGACGATTCGCAACAAGATCTCATACCGTTCTGATATTTCGTCCAAATTCACCACTCGATATTCGTCGAACATTCAACAGATACGTTATCAGGAAATATTAAATTTTCTTTATTTATAACGTCGAAAGTACCTGTTCTATTGAAGAATGAAAACGAAATCACGAACAAAGTTCATCGCGTTTGATTAATCGTATCAGAAAATTAATGTGACATTAGCATCAACCTCTTAAAAAAATTACTTACCGATAGAGAAAAAAAATTACACGGTAAACAATCGATATAATACGATTCGCGAGTATCATTATCCTCAGTCTCGAGTAATTAGTACGAAATCAATTTTTATTTTCACGTACACGAAATCGGCAAGTGGCTAATTCATTTTTTAAAAACGTATCGTAGACATGCACGAAGGAATATTTTCCACGTACTATTCGTACTTCAAAGTTCAATGCGAGCTGTGTTGCGTAAGCGATAATGAAAGTTATTAAAGTTTTTCTCTTTCATCAGTGCGTGGCGTCGTTAAAAAGGGGTAGTTTCTTTATTCGAAGGGATTGAACGGTATCATGAGAGTGGTAATATTAAATACGATAATTTCTTATTAGAAAACGTTAAAGTGAATTTATTGTTCGAGGAAAGCTATTTTTTCCCCAAGTTTATGGCCAGTAATGTGGAACATTTGGATGGTACTTGGGAGTTGGAGCTTTATGAACCACTCAGACTCATTTTATATTCCGCTCGATGGGACTACGAAATTAATTTTCGAATATTACGAATTGGGTGTGGATTCCGAGCACGTTTTCAAATAATTTGCGTCTTGATGAAAAAAAAAATTGAGATGGATAATTTATGGTTCGAGTTCGAGATAAGGAAATAAAAAACTTGGATGAAAGTTTCCGAAGTTGAATTTTAAAATCTAATCGTGTTTTATACTATTTTTTTCTGGCAAGCGAAGGGAATGGTGTAACCTGAAACTTGAAAATTATGGATTATTTATTGTACGCATTGGTCTTCGATTATTTTTCAATTTTACTAATTCGAACAACGTGATTTTAATCTTTAAACATCGCTTCGTTTGCAAATAGTTACAATATTTTTCCAACAGATAAGGGATTTACGTATGTGTTTTTTAATTGCTGATCTGAATAAAAATTTAAGATTGTTTCGCAACATTTAATACAATACACATCCAAGCCTTACGTGGTATCAATTTTAAAATATTTTTATTCAGAACAACGAATACAACAAAAATAAAAATCATCAATGGACTTTACTTTCAAAATTTCGCTTCGATGTGGTGATCAAAGAATGAAACGCGACTCTAAAAAAGCCAGCACATTTTTAAAATTAATTTTCAAAGTTGTTTCAGGATTTCCACAATGTAGTTCATTTTAAGTTTTTGCTATTTCAATTTCTTCAATTTTGGAAAACTGAAGTACGATGATTTCGGTAATTTTGAAAAATGTCCGAGGTAGAGAAAGAGAAGGAAAAATAGGGATTGAAGAACAGAACAGGAATTGGAACAAAAGAGCAAAAATTTAAACGAACGAAGTAACAAAAGGATAAACATCAAGGGAAATAACGAACAATTTTCAATTTTTGGATGTTTTAGTTCGAACAAAAATTGAAAATTTCGAATTACATCAATTTTTTTCCAATCTATTCAATTTGAGGAGAGGGAGAGCTTTCAAGATTTTTGGGTTGAATACATACAGCAGAAAAAAAATCAATTTCAGTAATGAAAAATAAGGGAAATTTTTTTTCAATTCAAAATATTAATTTACCAATTTCTAGAAAATTAAAGTGAATCCGATCCAATTTCCAAAATTTCTGGAAATCCATCAGCCCAAAAATTGTTTCATTATTTTCCCATTAAGTATTTAAAATTGACTTTTTTGTTTTTTCTTACTCTATGTATTAAACCCAACCATTTTGAAAGCCCCCCCCCCCTTAAAACATTATTCAAAACAAAAATGGTTATCAATGTTATAATGTTTGGAAATTTTCCATCTTGAATTAAATTTTTCTACTAAGTACTAAAAATTAAATTCCTTTTCAGACCACTAATTATTAGAAAAAAAGAGCAAAAGAAAATAACTGAGAACAGAGAACGAAAACACAAAAAACTGATGATTTATCAAGATGAAAAAAAAAATCGATCAGAAAAATGCTCAGGAATGAAAAAACACAGAATCAACCACAAATCAAATTTGTTCTTCATCCCTACACAAGAAGTAACGTTTTTCACAGGAAATTTAAAAAACCCGAAAAAGTAATTTTTAAAGGTAAACAGCAGACAGCAATGACATTTCTGAATAAAACGAGCTTTCAAATATTAAAAGTATTTTGGGCATAATTTTTTCGACGTCAAATTGGAAAGGCGATTAGGCAAAAAAAGGGTCAAGTAAAGCAAAGGAGTGAAATTTTCAACAGTGTAGCGAAAACGGAATTTTTTGTTGCGTGCGATTTTTATTTGACACTTTTTCTATGTTTTCATTTTTTAAAATTGTTTTTGTTCTCGCAACACTATTTTCCAGGTATTTTTGACGTCCAACATTCGAAGTAAAGTGCTTAGTTAGAATTTAAAATACTTCAAGAAAAAACATCAGATATTAAGCGTTATTATCGTCTAATCTTTGGTTTCTCTCAGTACTGAAATTCTCAAATCGAAATAATGTTTTTTTTTTTCAAAATGAGAGACGTAATTACTAGCGCATTAAACTTAAAAAAGAAATTTGTTTCATGATATTTTCAAGAAAAAGTTACAAGAAAATACATATTGAACGCAAATAAACATGATTACCACAACATGCAATTCCAACTCAAAATGTGGAACTTTTACAGAATTTCTGAACCAAGATGAACCAGTAATAAAAACAAGAAGATGACGCAGATGACATTCAATTTCCAGTGCATTTCATATTCTCAAAATATTGCCCCAATTAATCATAAAAAATTACTTTATTTTCTTAGAATTATGAGCTAATAATAAAATTATGTAATTTTCAATTTTGTGTAAAATTTCTCTTTGGAAATTCCCGATTTCGACTAAATACGTGTTTTTAATACGGTAATTTGGAATGATAATGATTCATAATGTATTTTATTCAAGGAAAAAAAAGGCTAGATATAAAAAATTTTCATCCATTTTTCATGACTTAATTTGAAATCATGATAATGAATTTATTTTTATACCTCTGAAAAGTTCATGAAACGAGTTTAAATCAGCGATAAGGTGATAACACCGCATAATATTCAAACTCTGATAAATCAAAAAATATTTTCAGTTCAAAAGAAGCACTAAACTTAAAGCAAGGGGGCCAAAGTTTACAACTCTGAGAAGTGAGAACCCCGAACTGGTTTTGCAAATCGACCTCAAAAACGTGATAGCAGTTTCAAATTCGAGAGAAGGTCCACTTTCGTTTCGTTTGGCCCTCAACTTTGATTATTGGAATGTAAAAATTGAAGCAGTTTCCCTTCAAATTCGCGGATACTTCAAGTTCAAAAACATAATAAAATTAAAAATTGCTAATTTTTTTTCAAACTCCAAGATTTTAATGCACATTTTGTAAGTTACAAAAACATGCCATAACACCAAATTTACGTCACAGCGGAAATATGTGCCTTCAATTTAAAACTTTGTAGAAATAAATAAACAAAATTTACTTGGCAAGATTTGAATGTGACGTCATTCCCATCACAGCTGAATTGGAAATATACGTAGGACTAACACAGACAGATACTGGCAATTAAACACCTCGTAACCAATAAGACAAAAATGACCAAATCGAAAGTTTTTTTCGAGATAAAAAAACACGTGAACACGAAAGAAGAGATGAATAGTCCAGAAAAACTTGAGAACAACTAAGATTTGTTGTGGTTTACATTCAACTACCACTTGGATGGTCTTTATTAGTCATCAATTAAGCTAGTTAACGTTTCTAAAAGTGATGTGGGCGAATAAAGGTCTGAGTGGTAATACGAGGATTAACATAAGAGGGGGAATTCCTACAGGAAGCATTCACGAAACACAAAAGTAATAAAAAAACACCGAAACACGACGCTATGTAAACAAAATGATAATATTAAACGATAGAAATTAACTGATGATAAACGAACCTTTGATGCCGTCAAAGCCTGTAACCACTGTTCTTTTTCTTCGGGTGTATCGGCTCGCAAATACCAAGCGCAGTCATTTACCGCTACGTCAAATCTACAAGGATCGAATTCATGGGCCTGTAAAAATTTTCAAACTTTAAACATTCGTTCCAACATAATCGTACCATACGGAGCAATTAACAAATTGGCTACACGTTGTATCGTCATTACTCGAAAACACATTTACCCAATACCCAAATACATAAATACAAGTGAACATGCTCTTTCAAATCATTCTATAACGAAACGAACCCGTAGTAATGAATAACAGTGAGTAAGCAAAATCACCGGTTTTGCACAGTAGTTACCTTTATATAAGCTTTTAATAAGCTAATAGCACCCCTACATCCGCACTCAGCTTCGTTTTGAGTTTTATAGTAAGATAAGGCGCCGTTCTTCAACACAATCCACCTCTTTTGCCAGCCATGAATATAGTTAGTCCATTTATTCAAATAACCTTGCAGCTCTGGATACTTGATTTTTGTATCGATATCTTCTTCTTCATCGCTTATGGTACTTGCCCCATTCTCTGTCATTATTCTACACACCAGTTTAATAATAATAGGTTAAATACTGTAATAAAGATATAAAGGGAAAGCATTAGCCGAATGTACGAGGAAAATCGCAATGTAAAAGCCAGAAAGCTAAAGCCAACGCTGACACTAAAATTTAATCATTCCACCACTACGATGAACTGATAAGATGAAAATTCTTTACCTTACTCGGCTCTCCGGATGAAATTAAGATTCAAACGATGTTACGAATATGTACACGCAAACTAAAAGAAATTATCTCAAGAAATCATCGAGATCACATACATTTTCGCTACAATTCGGAAGTGAAATACAAATCCTAATTTAACTTGACGCAACACACGATATAAACATCACGTTAAAGGATTTCATCGCCTGATATCATTCATAAATTCATAATAAATGAGTCATACGATATGAAAAGTTATCACGATCATTACTAACGAATTTTTAATGAAGGATATTGTACTTCATTTTCCAAGAAAAATTCAATATTTCGGTTCGACTCATGATAATAGGGCAAAAAATATGAAAATTTTAAAGAAAAAAATTCATGAAAATTGAAAAATTATAAAAAAACCACGTGGAAAAAGGGCACTATTTGCACATCGTGATTGATGAAAATCGCAAAAATTGCACGAAGGAGAAAAGGGGCTTATGTGACGTAAGGCCTTTTTGCAGGTCGATTTTCAACTTAGCTAGTCAACGCGAATTTTCTTTCTTCCGACTTTGTCTTTATCCATCATTTCTGAATATTCTTCGATTATTTTAGAAAAATTGATTGTAAAATTAATAACTAAAATTTAGTTATCGATAGTTAGTTAAAAATTGATAATTTTTCACGGAAAAATGAGAAAAAAAACAAAATCAATGAAACAAATTATCGAAGAAAAAGTATTTTCAAGTTTTAACTTTGGCAAACATGAAAATTTTCAAAATCGAACATTGAGATAAATAATCCAGTTATTTTTAATTTGCAGTTATTTCCTAATTTCAGGCAAACTCGAAGAATTTTTAGTTTTTTTAAAAATATTTCAATGATAAAACACAAATAAAAATTCAAATAAAGTTATGTAAATTCAAAAATACAATGAAAATCAAAAAAAAAATCACAAAATGAACCAAATGACGCTTCGAACCAATGTCGTGATTGAACTTCTTTCATACTGCTTGTAATCGCGATGAGTAAAATCCAATAAACATTTTTAATGTCCGCTTTTCCAAAAATTTTGACGTTTTGTCAAATATTTTATTTCCAAAAGTGTTTTATTTTTAATTTTCCTCATGCAATTTTGATATAAAATGCACTCAGCTGTGTAAACCGTTCTAATGCACCAGTGTGATTCATCAATGAGATTTTCATAATCTTTAAGTGATCTTGTCCTCAAGTACAATCGTATTGTTTACAAGGTAAATCTGCATCATCGAAATCATCTGCGACCTGTGTTCTTCAGTGATATTTCCCAATGTCCACTAGCACCAGTGATCCGATAGATAAACGTAAATCGGAACCGGCTGGTAAGTTCCGACACAATGTTAGCGAAGGAGATTGGATCTGCAGTGATCCTCAATGTGCCAATTTGAACTTCGCTCGACGTCTAATCTGTAATCGTTGTAATAAAGAAAAAGAGGTCCTTCCTAAGAAAAAGCTTGGTCAAGAGATCGGCAAAGCTGCGGCTGAAAAAAGCAAAGGATTGTTTAGCGCTGACGACTGGCAATGTTCCAAATGTTGCAATGTAAATTGGGCCCGAAGACAGCAGTGCAATATGTGCAACGCTCCTAAATACGGCGAAGTCGAAGAACGTACGGGTTACGGAGGTGGATATAACGATAGAGGAGTTGTCGAGTATATTAGGAGAGATGATTCCGATGACGAATACGATGAATTCGGTAGGAGAAAGAAGAAAAAAGGTGATTACAAAAGTAGCGAGAAAGGCTCTCCCGAAAGTCATCGTAGTAGTAAACGTACCGAAGATGAAGAAGAAAAACCAGAGAATGATGACGAAGAAGAAGAGGAAGAAGACGACGACGATGATGGAGATCTATCCAAATACGATTTAACCGAATGGGATGACTTGGCTCCTGCTGACGATTCGCAAAAAAATAGAGATCGTAATGAACGAATTAGTAATCAATCGAAACATCGTAAAAGTCGATCACGTTCAAGATCACCGAATTAAACGTCGTACATTCATTTTTGATTTATCGAAATTAGCTATTCATTTTTTTTTTTTGATACGACTGCGTTACGTTTGTCCATTTTTCGTTTAAAAACGCTCCAAGTGTTGTCAATCGTTTCTGAAAAACACTATATCTTCGTTGCGAATAATTATACGAAATTATTCTTCCCGCTGGAGGGAATTCGAAGTAGTGGATACGAATAATTACTGTGCGTACGATTCCTGTCTTATCGTTTATTTTACGCATTGAGTATTTCTTATCGATTAATTTGCGTTTTAGTGAAAATTTAGTAATGTAGTGCCACTTGCGGTGGTAATATTTTTTTGATTTCTATGCTATGCTATTTTAAAATTACGGATTGCCTGTTTTTAGTAATTAATTCATTACCTGTCATACCTACAAACTTCTGGATTTCAAGAAAGACGTCATTATCGTAGATCGGATTGTTTAATTATTTTTTAATATCGTTTTTATTTTAATATTCATGTATTTGCTTTTTGTGTGTATACTTTTAAGTCGAATTTGTTTTATGTTGAATTTGAATTCAGGACTTTCCCCGTTTCTAAAAAGGAATCCGATTTCTTCCTTGAATTTGACACATTTTCTCCTCCCCTCGCAAACGCCATTTTATCGAAACGAATCTTCCTGCAATTCTTCTCAATTGTGTTCGTGATGGTTCAAATTCTATAATTTGTTCTTAAAATGAAATTTATCGATCATTCAATTCTTTGATTGAGAACTTTGATGAACCAGTTACCGCAAAAAAGAAATAACGCTGTTTTATCTCACCTTTATTATATTTACCCGTAAAAAATCCGTGTCAACAATTTCATTACCATGTACATATTTATAATCGTTACCAAAAAATTGCTGTCTCAGTGCATTTTTTTTATAACACAAAAAATTGACTAAATTTTTCCAAGTACCTGGATGTAATTTTTAAACTGATTGATTCCCTGGCCTTTCTTAACATTGTAAAGTTCTCACGATTGTCTATTGTTTATTCAGAATATCACTTATACATATATTTTAAGCATATACCTATTAATGACAAATTCCGTTGTTATTTGTTAAAGTAGATTATTATGTAGCGATATAACTCTTAAGCACGTGCTTTGATGAAATATAATTTGCGCAATTGAATTGTTTTTAAAGGTTTGCAGCGAGGAAGCGAATAAAATAATTTCAATTTTAATAAAACGAATTAAACGTAAAAAAGTGCTTATTTATTTATTTTGGAATTATCTGATTTGGTTTGGTTACAAGAATAAAGTATGAATTATTCATTATAAAGATATTTATTAAAATGAAAATTTTTACAATTTGAACATAAAACGAGGAACCTGAAGATGCACAATCAATATTTTCTCTAATTAGAATTAAAATCGTTATTTGGTACATTTGTACTTATCGTATACACGCATAGGAATAATTACGTATAAAAGTGAATAATACTGAAATTGAATATAAATAAAATAAAAATGGAAAAATAAAAATAACCACTGCTTACAAAATATCTCACGGTAAATTATAGCTTTGCTCCCTGCAGTAGGTGAAAATTTAGTCTGCTTTGGTAAATTGACCGAAATTGGACCTGTCGTCTTAACTACTTACTTATCCTACCGTTGAATTTAGACCGAATCCAGAAATGATCACATTCACAGAAGTAATTAAAAATATAAACAACAGGATAATATCGTTGAGTAAAGTTGCTCTTTTATGATCTGGTTTATCGTTCAAATTTAATCCACCAATCATAAGAAATAAACCACCAACAACAATCTGAAAAAATAATTCGTTTTTTAATTCAGTATAAAGCACCATACGATTTCAAATGGTAAGTATTAGAATCACAACATGGGCTTCAAACGTAAAATTGACAAAATAAAAATTTTGAGTCAAGAACAAAAACATGAAAATTGAATCGACTTGTTTGAAAATTTTATTTTATTCGTCGAACTGTAAAACTGAAAAAGCTGCAGAAGTGCAGATAAACCCATTAAAGAAATTAATGAGGGGGATCGCTTTACACATAATTTTTTTCAAAAACTGAAACGAGAATAGCTAAAAAGTTGTGTTAGACCCTTAGAATTGAAAATGATGAAATAAAATTTCACCCCCCCCCCCAACTCTTCATTTACCCCTCCCACCAAGCCCTAAATCTGATCAAGTTCAAAAATTTTGAAAAATTGAACAACCCGTTTATAGGTATGTACTATGTACTCAAATCATTGCCTCCCATTTTTTATCAAGTATCCAATAAAAACTCGAAAAAAATTCCTGAATCGATGTAAATATTATATGAATAATTATTTCAAATTTTTAACTTATTGAATTCATCGATGACGATTTTTCATCATCAGCCTCCCTTCGACGTCCAAGGCATTTTTTTCAAAATTTTAAAAAAGTATGAAATTTTTATGAACTAAAAAAAATATTATACATAATTATTCATAACACACCATTATGGGGAAATTTTTTCAAAATTGTTTTTTCAATTTTTTCGAAATATTGAGAAAACATGAAAAAAATTACATTTTTTAAAGACAAGACTCTTGAAAAATAGAGTGATGATTTAATAAAAAAAAGTTTGTATGATATTTCATGCTCCGCAGTGCAAATATCATTTTTGAAAAAAAAAAAATAATAATAATATAAACAATTTTTCTTTCCTAACAACGCAAGCTTGATTTAAAATTTTTGATTTTCTTCAATCAAAACGGAAATATTCCTGTTTTTTTATCACGAACCTCAATTTTTCTGGCAAGAAATGCAATTTGAAATATGAAAATTTTTCAAAAAATAACTAGATATGTTATCAATAGATATTTGAGCATGGATATAAAAAAAACAGCTTTAAAGGTCCAAAAATTGGTTTTTTAATTGACTCTAATTCTGGGCCCATCAAAAGGAGTAGAATGAAGGGGGAACTTCAACTCAAAAATCCAATTTTCGGCCCCGAAATTTTTTACCTGCACTCTATTCATCAATGGTAGTAAAAAAATCTGTATGTTTTTTTAAAAACTTTCTTTGAATGAAAAAATTGAAAACGTTTTTCTTTAGTCTTCAGTGTGAGCAGCTGAGCACTTACAGTCTAACAATTGACCTCAATTTTCCAATGTTATCTTCTACCTTTGTTATTTTTTAGGAATTAAAAAAATGCATCAATTAGGTAAGTACCTCTTTCCAAATAAGTTTTCCGTTTTGTCCAAATTCAACTCGAAATAGAAGAGATGGTAAAATAAATACAATTTTGCCATTAAGGAAGGAGGGGAGCCCAGGCAAGCTATCCCTCTTGACCCCTTCACTCAATCTAAACCTAACCCAAGTAGTTCTGCAGTTCTTTCGGTTTTAAAATTAGACCGAAATCTCAGCATTTTTCAGAATCATGAATTTATCTCGTCTAAAATTTATTCAAGGTAGGAAAATCTTCAAACATGAATTCAGTTTTTGGGACCAATGCTAGGATACCTATTTATAAAAATTTCCACTGATTTTTTCATTTTTACAATTAGGAAAAAAATTTACATCAAAGTTAAAATTAGATTCGTACTAAAATTACCCATCACGAGTCAAAATTTAGAAAAGGTACGCTACACATGTCGTGATTCTAGAATTAATACCTACATATTAATGGGTACGTCACTAGAGGTTTATTACCTAAATAATATAAATTTTACAGTTCTCTGACGGTGGTGGTGGTTCTTGGTGGGACTGCAGGAGTAAATGAGCTGACTACAAGATTAATTATGGACACGACGTAGCAAATGTACAAACCAACTTGATTAACTATATTTGCCCAACGTTTATATCCGGGTGTTTGCAAATGCAATTCTCGAAGCCCATGCATGGAAAGGTATAGAATGCCCAAGACGAGCTAAAATATCATTTCATCGATGATTTATAAAATCAAAAAACAAGAAACAAGGGCGTCATAGAATATTACAATCGTGATCATGAATCCACACACCAGTACACCTACATAGTGAAAATAGAAAACAAATCGAATGCTTTGAAATTGCACTACCTATACAATGAGAAATCTCTTCGAAAAAAAACCATACGCATCGATTTTAAAAAAATCAACTTTTACAAAAAAAAAGTGTGGGTACCAACGGAAATCAAAAACAAATCGTGATAGTCTAATGTATCTTACACAAGCTCGTTCGTGGCGGGCAAAATGAAAAATATATGTACATAAGTAGGTATCAAATATCAATGTTGCTTGGATACTGATGGCGTAAACAACACGCAATTATATCTACATAAAATTCGAATATTTGTCAAAAGATAATATAGTAGGTCTATATAACGTGACAGTGTTTTCCAGTCTGCACGATATGAAAATGGAAAACTGAATACAATTCGAAGAGATATGAAGCGAAATTGCTGTAGATAGGTATTTCTAAAAGCCAGTATTTTGGTCCACCACCTAGTGACGAACCCAAAAATTTAAAAATGTGTCAATATAGCTTTGAAATAGGTCATGGATCGCCGTACATACCTGGAGAACAATAGAACTACAAATTAACCACAACAAAATGCTATAAAATTGCATTTTCTCGCCTGTTTGCAAAATATATTTTAATTGACTCGCGTTCGATGTTAGCAAAGCTATGTCTAACATTCCTTGGGCGACGGTTTTCTTGGTTGTGTATTGGTTGATGTTGATTGTACCATGTTTTTTCTGAAAGGGTAATGTACAGATAGGTGTAATGGTGAATAATTGATTATATGTACTCAAAATATGAGTTTCGGTGAATGAAAGGTACAAATATGAGGTGATGTAACAATTGGATTTTTGTGTAGGATAGATACTCGAATATTGATTGAAAATAGTCGAGTAGAAAATTATCAGACCTATTTTAAAATTTTCATTCCATTAATGATGTCGATGAAGTACTTGCTTTATTTTTATTGCTGTCATTTGAGTGTATTTTTGCAACAGTTTCGAAACGAATAATGGTGACATGTGTTTGCACAAATGGCACTAGAAAAGTTGGTTAAAGAATAATTTCTGGTAAATGTTTAACTATCACATCAATCACCAAAATTGTAAATTTTTGAAAACACATTGAAACATGCAGACAGCAGATGGATTTGATATTTCGGTTGAATTGTTAGGTCGGTTCTATTCATCTTCAGTTATTTTTTTCTATGAATTATCAATTTCAATAATTTTTCCACAAAATTTATTCAAATTTTGCTGGATCCCGAGTACCTACTTATTTTTGGGAAAAAATTTCGGAACGTGAAAAATAAGCAGATACTTGAAAAAAAAAATCAATATTCACCAAAAAATATATACGACTGTAGCAAACAAATGGCCAAAAAAATTGAAAATTTTTCTCACTCACCATCTCAGCCTCATTTTCCGCCGCCAAAGTATCCACCGGAGCAACAGATGAATTAGACATTTTGAAATATTTTTGAAAATATTTGGCGAGCATTTAATTTACTCGCGTAATTTTCGAATTTTGATTCTCAAAGGTGATGAGAAAAACGCGCATGGAACATTGTAGTTTGACGCGTACGAGAAAACTTTCTGCAGCCGACCAAACGATACGCTCTCCATAAGAGCTGGAAACTGTTTGTACTAGTTACAATTGTTATTGAACATGATTCGCGACGGTGGGGCCCGTGTTTAATCGATTGTAAATGACTAAAATTTAATTCTTTCGCCAAGTTTCCCGTTCTTCACGGAATCAAAGATTTGAACGTTGGATAAATATTTAATTAGGTTTAATTATACGAGCACGTGGGCGAATCGAGCATTCCGAAGTTAAAACTGAGCAGATTACGTAACGATTCGACGATCTAGTAATCAACTAGGTTGGAATTGCTTGGAAGTGGCATTGACTCCTTCATTAAGGGAAGCGTAAAGTTTCAAAGTGTTTACAATTGCACGCAAGTGTGCTCGCATAACAATATCATAATTGTTTTGAACGAAGCTGGTGCTGGAAATCTGTCTCTGTGAAGTTTGAGTAAATAGGTGCCTATATATTTTGTCTGTCTACTATTTGGGAAAATATCTCAGTTTGAAGTGAAATTTTGAGCCAAAACAAAAATAAATCACAAGTACTTCATGAATAAAGCCCACGTCCAAAATTTCAAGTGCTGAAGTTCATTTTTCAAATGGTGGATTTTCAAATTTTCAAAATTATACCGGATTGTCCTGAAAAATATGAAAATTTGGTACAATCAGCGAAAAAAGCTGGAATTTAGCGTACCCTATTTTTGACCTCCCTTATCAATTGGAAACGGGTTCAAGACGAATTTTTTGAGATTGTTCAGTAAGTAATGGAGAAAAGCCCATAAAAATTAGAAATGGCCCATTTGAACTTCAGCACCTATAATAGAGCAGATGAAGTACCTACATTGGAAGGTAAAATTTTAATCAAGACAGTTTTTATTTTTTATCCTCCCTTATATTTTTTAAAATGACTCTGGCTAGAGTTCCTTGCTCGCTCTTTAATTTTTTTCTTTCTCGCTCCCATTCCTGACTTTACAAAATTAGGATGCCATTGGTGAAGGAAATTGATCACAATGACTAAAATGGAAACAAGAAAAATAACATCACGAAGGAGATTTAGATTTTATTCAAATTTGTCTTGTAAGATGTTTTTTTTGCATTATCATTTTCCGCCATTTTTGCGTTTCAATTTTCACAAAAACACACCAATACACAAGAAACAAAGAAAAGTCTTTCACTAACCAAATCCGGACGGATTTGTATCCCCCCTCTCCCAATCGTATGATAATAACTTTTCAAACCATGAAAATGTGGGGAAAAATGATTTTTTGGGCAATAAAACTCAATTTATTCAAAGCTTCGCTCGGGCATGTACAAAATTACAATTATATTTATTAGCCCAAAAATTCTTCTTTTTGCCCCCTCTCCTGGAAATCCTTCCGGTATTTGAAGTCTTGGTACACCCTCTCAAAAAAAAAGTTTCCAACGCCACTGGCAAGACAGGGATGAGGTGGGAGTGTGGAGCGCAAAGGAGCGTAAATTTTTGAAGGAGTGAGACAGGAGTGAGAGTGGACTCCATAGAAGGACATGGGAGCACAGTGGGATTGGGGGGCGGGTGTCTAAAATTTTGATACTCCTCGCTCCCATCTTTTTTCTTATTTTACACAATTTGAGGTGCAAAAAATGAAAAAATTAGACCTGGTGTTTGATTAATGATGGCTCCTCAAAATTTTTACCTTTCCTTCTTACTTTTTAGGTAATTAGTTTTTTTTTTCAATTATTGAAAAAAATATATCAATTCTTGATGATTTTGTTTCAATTTTGAAAAAAATATAGGAGTGAGAGTGATCAGAGCAAACGAGTTGAGTGGAGTGGAGTGGAGTGGAAGTTACATAAAAGTGAAGAGTGGCGTGGGAGTGGGAGTGGGTAAAAATGAAAAATAATGAGGCGTGAGGAGCACTCCTAAGTATTGTTTTGACAGGTACTCTTGCAACACTGGTTTTGAGATTTAAAAAAAAATGGTACCTCTACCTACATGCATATAAAAAATTTCATATTTTTTCGTTGGTTCCATCGAATTTTCATATTTTGCAAAGCGATGAGATAATTTTCAAAATGCAAAAATTTACCAAAATTCGAAAAATGAATTTCAGCAGCTGAAATTTTGGACATAGGTAGTTTTGTTTTTTTATGACCCTTTTATTTATTTTTGTTTTAGCCCAAAATTTTGCACTTCCAGGTAGGAAATTATCTTCCCTGTTGAAATCGTCTTAATAAAAAATAAAATAATAGATTTTCCGGAAAATCCTATTTATCTCACTGAGGATGAAAAATTTTCCACCAACTTAATTTCGTATTATTTTGCAATAAATCATCATTACAAAAAAAAAAAATACTCATAATCAAAATAAGCGACTGATAAAACATTATAGCATAGGTTTGCGGTTATAAATATATCCTAGATATGAAGGGATTATCAAAGACTTCAAACATTTCACGGTCAGTTGACTTTTAATATTTTGTGGTGAAAATTACATTTCGTTTAAATTATTTTTTTATGGTGTTGAAATTTTGAAATTGGCAAAATGGATAACGCCGTTGAACTGGAGAAAACGAATGAAAATGATGAAAATGAAAGTTCAGGGATTTATCCCAGCAGCCGTAACAGTTTACGAGGTGGAACTTCGTTCGGTTTATTCGCTATTAAAAAAACAGCGGCTCAAGGGATGATGGATGTAGCTTTATTGACTTCAAATGCTAATCAGCTTCGGTATTTGGTGGAATTTCAGCCAAGAGGTGTCAGGTTTCATTGCCTTTTTGCGTTGATAACTTTCAGTTTGTTTTTACAAGTGAGTATGGTTAGATTTTTTTCACCTATTTGATAGGTAAATAGGAAGTAGGTACTTACATATTTTTAAGAAAGTACAATGGGTTATATTTTTAGGTAATCGTCGGTGTAATATTGATATTGAAAGGTCGCTCGGATTTCCGCAGACGATCTACATTTCGTCGCGAAAAAAACAAACATGAAATTCATTTGAATCAATGTGTCGGTGTCGGGGTGTTCCTAATTACCGTGGTAAATGTATTTATCGCGGCCTTCAGCGTAAACGTATCTTCATCAACAATGCAGCCTACTCAACCATCAACGCAGACCAAGGGTGAATAAAAATTGTATTTTTATCGCTATAAAAGTCAACAAACCATTAAAGAATTAATAGAGGAATTCTAACAGTATTTAGATACGCAGGTAGATACCTAGTTACCTATCTACCTGGTTTAAAAATCTTATAACTATGATTTTTTATTAAGGGTGTATTAAAGTTGAGGCAGGTACTTCCTTCAATTCAGTTATCAGGCAATTTATTCCAAATTAGTGAAATTTTATTATGGATATCATATTTGCCTACTCTTTTAACTGGCATGAGTGCAAAAAATTTAATTTCACGATATGATTTTTTTTTTTCAATAAAATTTTCTTGGTTTGACCATTTTTATAGAAAATTACATATTAGTTTTTATTTTTAATGTGTATGATTAAAGAAAATTTTTGATTTTCGAAAATTCATCAAGGCAAAGAGAAATGGTGGGAAATCACACAAAAATTTTCATTTTGGATAAAAATGGTCACATTGGGCATGTGATTTTATTAAGTAAAAAATTTCAATTTTTTTTCTATTTTTAACAGAAAAATTGAGAAATAATTTTTTTTTTTAATGAGTAGCTAATGGAATAATTGAAAAAATTAGGTAAGTAAAGAAAAATTAGACTCAATGGAAGTTTTGAATGAGAACATCTGTATTTAATACCATTTTTTATCTTTATCTACTATGTAGGTGTAGGTACCTACTTTTTAATCTTACTTATTTCAAATTGAAGTTCTTCTTTTAAAAAATTGTAAATAAATGTTATGTACGTATCAAAATTATGATTAGATGCGTAATTTTACTACCTACTTCTGTATCATACCTACTTATTTTATTATGCATTGATTGTTTTATCAGATCTATTCGACAAATTTTTAACGAATAACTGAATTTTTAATAAAGATTTGATATAAATTTAACGACTCTTGAAATATTTTAAATTATTATTTACACTTCTTTTGGTAAGTACTACACATTGGAACCCCAATAAATTGAATGTGTGAATTATTCGCTTTGGTGTTACTTCTCGCAATGACGAAAGTTTTGAAAAAACCTACAACCCTTTTGAAAAAATTCATCAACGAAGGAGCAACATTTTTAAAAATTTTCGTATCTTCGACCTCGATCCACGGCTTGATTCACTTCACAGGACCAAAAATACATCTTATCGAACGGTACGATTACAAAAACCACAAAAAATTGAGATTAAACGAAATGCTGATTATTTTATGATCTGGTTGCTTGTAGAATATTATGGTTGGTATCTTTCGTATCGTGTTTGTATGGTGCAACAATTTTGAGTCTTTCTACTTGGAAACGATATCAAGAAACTCCTACGGTTATATCGATGGAAAGAAATTGGAAAGAGTGGAATACTTCGTTTCCATCTATTACCATTTGTCCTACGGAAAAATATAATGAATTGGCGTTGGATGAGGTTATAGAAACTGAGTACGTAATTTTTTCATTCAAATGCCTGAGATTATTTTACCCAGATTCATACTAAATTTTTTGATGTGGTTTTTTAGATTTAAAAATTACAGCAATAAAGACGAAATACGTAATTTTTTGATTCATCTGGCCAATGCGACTTATTTCACATTTCAAGATGTGCCAGAAATTGGCACAGATATTATACATCCTTCTCGATACATCGAATTTATATACAAAATTCGTTTCAATTTGAAATACGTGCTTAGTAATAGTAATATGGAATTGTTCAATATTAGTACCTTGGACTTGACCATTACAGAACTTGGCATTTGCTACGCATACAACAGTCGTGTGGCAATTTATAACTCATACAGGTGAGTAAATTAATTCATTCGTTGCTTATCAATTATTTATTCAACTTTGCCTCACATTTGATCAATGGCAATTTGAGTAGCATGAATGCAAGTAAAGTTGCCAGCTCTAGAATTTTTAAGGGGCAGATTTTATCGTAGAATACAACTTTGATTTTATTTAATTTCGCCTACCATCTGATTAATGGCAGTCTAAGTGACACAAATGTAAGTAGAATTGACGGCTCGATTACAAGTGGCTCCATCTATCCGATGTTGTTGCAACTACGTGCCGCTGGGGTGATACAATCATATAAAATACATTGGCTTATATGGGAGGAATAAAGTTTTTCGAATTTTTAAGAAAAACGGTGGGTCTACGTAAAATTTACCCATAATAAGAATTGAAGATGCTGAAATTTCCTATCGATTGGTGCAAAAAGTTTTGAATTTTGTTCAATAATAAACATTTTATGGGCATTTCTTTTTATCCGTTTTTTGCTCACGTCAGATTTAAATTAAAATAACTCAAAATTGAGATCGACAACACCAATTTTTCATTGCAGTAAGTTGTAGAGAATTTTATCCTCTTTCCAATGATGTATTGACGAGCTTAATCGCGTTAATATTCCAGCCGCTATTCACGTTTTAATGCGTTGAAACAGTTATCTTCATATTTGAAAACATCTGATTAGCTGATCCGTTATTTTCAAAAATGATGAATTTGTTTCAATGCATTAAACCGTGAATAGCGGCTGGAATATTAACGCGATTAAGCTCGTCGATACATCATTGGAAAGAGGATAAAATTCTCTACAACTTACTGCAATAAAAAATTGGTGTTGTCGATCTCGATTTTGAGTTATTTTAATTCAAAGTTGACATGAGCAAAAAACAAATTAAAAGAAATGTCCATAAATGTTTAGTTTTGAATGAAATTCAAAACTTTTTGCATCAATCGATAGGAAATTTTGTCGCCTTTAATTCTTCTCATGGGCACATTTCACAAAAACCCACCGTTTTCGATAAAAATCCGAAAAACCTCCTTTCTCCCATATAAGCCAATGTATTCTATCACCCCAGCGACTTTAGCGCTCCCCGTGAGCGTCGAGTTGTCAATTGTCAACTGCAAAATTTTAAGGGGAAAATTTCATCGTTTTGATTTTCTACAATTTTGCCTTTTATCGTTCTATCTGATGAATGGCAACTGAAGTGACACAAATAGTAGAAAAATTGCCAGCTTCAAAATTTTAAGGGGAAAATTTCATCTTTTGATTTTATTCAATTTTGCTTTCTATCTGATAAATGGCAACTCAAGTGACACAAATGCTAGAAAAATTGCCAGCTCCGAAACTTTTAAGGAGCGAATTTCATCGTGGAATGGTTTTGCTTCTATTCAATTTTGCCTTCCATCGAATCAATGGCAAATCAAGTGACATTAATGTATCGTAAGTAGAGTTGCCATTTGCCAGCTCCAGAATTTTAAAGGGGCGGATTCAATCGTAGAACGGCGTTGCTTTTATTCAATTTTGCCTTTCATCAGATCAATGGCAACTTAAGTGACACAAAAGCAGGTAAAATTGCCAATTCGCAAATTTTTAAGGGACAAATTTCATTGTACAATAAAATAATTATTTGCTGAAGGATAATTTTTTTGATCACACGGTTCAAAAAATTATCAAAATTGCAGTTATTGGACATCAGAAAAATGGGAAATTTTACCCAGTGACAGAATAATGGAAAGAAATCCTCTGGATGGTGATATGTTTGGTCAAATAATGAACATGAGCAGTGGTTATTACGTAAGAACGCCATAAATTGACCCAAAGCTCATTTTTATGCACCCACAGACATTCAATTTTTTCTTCCTTCCAGGGATTTATTCATAGTCCACTGGAAGCTCCAGATATCGCAGCTTACATGCTGTACTCTCCCAGTTTCGTATTTAAATCAATCGAATTAACGGCCTTATCCACCTACAGCACAAGTAAAGTAAAAGATCTCAGTATCGAGCAACGTAAATGTAGATTTTTCAACGAATCGAATTTAGAAACGAGTCCAGTGTACACGTATCGATTATGCAGGAACGAATGTCGAATGAAATTAGCCTATGATTTGTGCGGGTGTATCCCTCATTTTTACCGGCCTTCGTGTAAGTGAAAATAAAGCTCTGTTTAGGCATCTATAGGTACACCTATCTAAAGTACATAATTCATTCGTTGCAGATCAATACGAAACGTGTGATGTCAAAGGGATGCATTGCCTTGGCCAATATTCTGGTACGTGCGAGTATTATGTTGAAATCGATGAATACTTGGCCCAGTTTTTATATTTTGACGAATATTTTCCATAAAATAGGTTAATGACTGGAAAATAAGGAAATTATGTCGTCAAATTAATCACTCGATTTTGTATGATAATTCAGAAAGAAATTTAGGTCTAATTTCAATAGAATAATTATTCTTGGTTTTTGTTTCATTGTCGAAAATTTTTTTGTAGAGTTGCTAGTGAAGCTGAAGGATCCCCAAACAAACAATAAAATCCAATGTCCTTGTCATTTACCGTGCGAATATACAATTTATGTTGTCGAAACGGAAGAAAATATGGATTGGTAATTATTCAATTATTGGTCATTTTTCATTTTCATACCATAAATAAGTAGGTACCTTACCTACCTATTTTTTTTTCATTTAAAAGATATAACTCTAACGACATTTTTTCAACTGTTATTGCCTATCTCATCATTGAAGGAGTACTCTGTATTGATTTTTATTGTTTTTTTCTAGGCCTTTTGGCACATACATTAAATGGAGTTTATCAAAATATCCAAGGATGAGATTGAAACGAGACATATTATTTGGATTCAGCGACGTATTAGGTAGGTACCTACTACCTACATCATTTTTAATCGAACGAGTAATTAATGGATTTATAAATGTTGCAGTTTCGGTTGGTGGAACATTTGGTTTATTTTTAGGAAGCAGTGTCTTGAGCTTTATGGAGATTCTTTATTTTTTTACTCTTCGTCTTTATTTGTATGTTTCGAAGAAGCCTTGATTTTTTAATGTGTGTTAAAAAATTGAACGAATCGATTTATTATAATTTATTTTAGAACAATAAAAACTAACCAACGAAATTTTATGTTGTTTTTGTGATTTTTTTATGATAGAAAGTAATTTTTATTGCGATTAATGTACAAGAGTCGAATGATAATGGAAAATCTATCCTTGACGAAATAATCCTCTCACATCACTATTAGAAAGCTTTTAACCCTAATTCTGATAAAATTTTGAAACACGCAATACTAAATGAGTAAATTTTGAAAAAAATGTGATTTCGTGTGACATAGCTTAGGAGTGAAATTCATGTAAGGTCGGAATTGCTATGTTTCGAATAAAACAATACATTACAAATAGTTCGATTCATGGATTTCATTACATAACAGAACCAAAACGGCATTGGACGGAAAGGTACAGCAAGCCTGATGTTCGAACGTGAATGAAAATCTTAAATGACTTAATTATTCTGGATTTAAAACCAATATTTTTTTAATGGAAACAGAATATTTTGGGCTGTGGTCTGCTGCTTATCCGGATTTTACACTTGGATGTATTTGAACGCGACATGGTATGCTTTTCGAAACAATGCTGTCAGTTTTGTCATGGAAACCGATCATTTGGATTGGAATACCACCTTTCCAGCAGTGTCTGTCTGCGAGCAAGAATCTCCTGATAAGCTTTATGATGTTGCAAATGAGTAAATATCTACATATTCAAATTTTATACACCTATAAGCTTATACCTGAGTATTTCACCGGTTTGCAAGTAAAAATTTTACCTCGTTAGGTTATTCGGAGTGAATCGAGATATGAATCTGGATTTCTACCTCAGAGATATTGCATTTTTTGATGGCTCTTGTTACTCTTGTTCTACTCATTGCATAAATGGCGATATGAATTGTACCGAAGATTTCGACTTATTAATTAAAATGGTAGCTATAGAATTGGTGATGTACATAGAAAGCCTAAGAAAAATACCCCATGTTTGTATTGAATTTTTTTTGGTTTAGATACGAGAAAGCTGTGAAGAATTAATTGAAAAGTGTACCTGGAACGGAGAGCCTTTCGAATGTTGCGATAATTTTTTACCTTTACCGACAGAAAACGGATTATGTTTTTCAATAAATTCTATCCATACAAAAAAGTAAGATTCAGGTTTGAGAAAATATTACTTCTTACCAAATTAAGTCATTTTGATTTTTTTTTTCGAAACATAGAAAATCAAAAAGTCAAGTCTAGCCCATGAAAAAAATTGGTTCAAATTCCCCCCCCCCCCCATTTTCATTTGTTCGTATTTTTTAAAAAGTTTAGTGCTTTTTTCAACCAAAAAGTGAAAATATTTGAAAAATAGAAAAATTTTGCTTGATTGGGTAGGTATTTAGAAATCGGTGGGTAGGTACTAGGTAAGTAAGTAGGTAGGTAGGTAGGTAGGTTTTTTCTCATTTTAATTTCTCTTTTCAATGGTGATGGCTTAAAAAATAATTCATCTAGGTTTCTGAATTTTTTTTGTTAAAATAAAAATTGAAAAAAGAAATGAATATTTGGCACTGAAACAAGTTTTCAAAAAAATTTTGATATGAATACCTACCTATTAGTGCCCACAAGGGAGATATTCCCATGCAAAGTAAACGTGTGAGTCGAACAAAAATTGAAAATACTTTTAAAAAACCTCATATTATCTTGAATTTCATGGGCTAACGTTCATTTCATTTCTCGATTTATGGCGAATTTTTGAAACTTCAAAATTATCTCACCACTCTTTTTGAAATATAAAAATTCGATGTGAACAACGAAAATGCTGAAATTTGGTATACACCCTATTTTTAATCTCTCAATACGAACCATTTGTGATTATAGGCGTTAAAATGTTCATAGATCATTTTTATGGTATTTTCTCCGGCACTGAAAAATTCCAAAAAAATTTTTTTATTCTTCTAAAACGGAGATTATGGTAAGAAAAATCACCTTCTGATGGTGATATTTTCTGAACATCTTAAACCCCGAGACGAGCAATTTTTCAATAGGTAGGTCAAGTACCTATGTTTTATAAAGCAGAGAGATGAAGGTAAAAAATAAAGTCCACTGCTGATATTTTTGAAACAAGTATTATACTTATCAGAATTTTTTTACAAATTACTTTTCTCCATTTTTAAGGCCTTCTTTCAAACTTTTAAAAATTTTTAATTATCCAACTATTTATTTGTTTTTAAACAATTATTTTTATTCAATTTTTAAGAATTTTTCCTACCGATAGGTACATTCTTAGACATTGAAGTACTCACTCATCACATTGCTGGGAAGCAAGTTCATGAGAGGTTTGGTTAGGTACTCTAAAATTTGTAGATTTTTTGAACCACATATTTTGGTAACATTTTTTGAGAGTGAAAAATTTGGGACTAATGGGTAATATTGAATTATAGTTGAAGAATTTTCAAAAAAAAAAAAAAAACTCAGAGGTCTAAGAAAATGTTGAAAAGTTACATAAGGTTAATGTCGGTACAGAATTGTCAAATATTTAATAATTATATCTTTTTTATCAATTTATTGATTTTTTATAAAGAATTTGTGTAGTTTTTCCTTCAATTTTTCTCACATTGAATTATATCTATAATTCAAGAGCTTTTCTTTTGTGCAGAACTTATTTCTATTTTTTCCCATTCCTTAAAAAGTTTTTTTTTTCAATTTTTCAAACTTTTCGTCGAATTTTTAATTACTTGATGTTTTAAATAATTATTGTTTGAATGTATTCAGAGAAAGCGAGGGTAAAATTTTCAAGGTTTTTTTGAGATGCAAAATAATTCCCTCTTATTTTAGTATCAAAGAAAATTTCAAAATTATCTAACCTTACCACCTACTCAAATATTTTCCCCAGTCAAAATTGCACCAAATATGTACCTAGGATTATAAATTGATAGCATTCGATTTGATTGTGTACTATATTCGAAAGGAAAAAAAATAGTATGCCGAAACTGGTCTCAAATCGGAAAACTGGTCCTGGAACATTGCAGTTGGAAGCATATGAAAGCATAAAAGTGAGCAAAATTTTTACCTAACCATGCAAATCCTATTTTTCAGCCAAAAAAAAAATGTATCATTTGCATTTAGGTTTTCGTTCATGCTACCGAAGATGTTCCTTATGTCAATCATCCACAAGATGAGAAAGCTCTTCTAAATTGGGGATCCACTTATAACATGAAAATTCAGGTAGGTAGGCTATCAACTAACCTATATCCATCCTTTCCCAAAATTTTAAAATTTTTCAGGTGAAAGAAATCGAAAACGATCGCAATTTACCATTGGTCGATGTAGAACAAAGAAACTGTCGATTACCAGAAGAAAATTATCTAGATACGTACGAATTCTACAGTTATTCCACGTGTGTGGTGAATTGTCGAGCGAAAGCGCAAATGGCATTATGTAATTGTACTTCACATTACATTCCTTACAAAAATAAAGGTACGTGAATACATATTGTAGGTAGCTACTAGCTAGATACTAGAGGTAGGTACATAGGTATAACGTAATTTTTATGCCAATATTAGCTACATTTATTAATGCTGACTCGATTGAACAAAACTTAATTTCTTGGTATCTATGAAAAAAACCATATATATTTTGGGCCAGCAGTGGCAAGTCCTACGAGTCTGGCTTCTTCGAGATACTTTTTATTCACCCTATTAAATTTGGTTGTTTTCGAAATCTTGCCGGCCGCATACACGAAGTAACTGTTAGATATAGTAAAACAATGCGATATGAAAAGATTTTCACCCGATTCCAATGTATACGGGCATCGGTTCGTTCTTTGTATACGAGGAGACCCGTCTTTATTTGCTCCATTCAACTTGAATGGATAACACCCATATGAAAAATTTTTACTCGATTCAGTAAGCTCTTTGATTGCCATACCGTGCTTTTGCAGTTTTTGGATCACTATTTTACAAATTTTCCAAATTGTGTTCTGGAAGTAGGCGCAAACTGGTTCCAATCCTATTTTCCAAACTGAAAGATTTTATTTTGAAAATGTCAGAGTTTGGTCATTACAGCCACAAAAGAATAAAAATTTAGGTAAATTAAGTAGGTATACTTACATAGAGTAAACGGGTTTCTAAATAGATCAAATTCCGTTTTTTCATATTCCGCTATGATCTGTGCTTTATTTTTTTCTTCCGTCATCACCACTTCTCCAGATTTATTCTTGTTGCATACAATTAAAGAAATATTTAAAACTGATAGAATAATGAAAATTTTAAAATCCCGCATCATATTCGCGTACTGGCTTTTTTTCAACGTCACTGCTAAGTACTACGAAAAAAAATGTAATATCTGCTATCGTTGATTCGATAAACTTCAAAAAATTATGTAATTTCATCTAGATATCTATACCATTTACCCATTAAAATTCAGTCGAATAGGTATTGTCGTCATAAAAAGAAATTTATTGCAAATTTTCACACGAGTTCAATCATCAAATGAGCTGCGTAGCATTTTCATCGAAAGACCCAATAAAAATATTTTTCAGTGTATGAAATGCCTCAGGTGCAATAGTGAATTTTTTTCATCCCTTTGAGAAAATTTTTCTGAGAAATGGGCATCCAACTAGAAAAATTCCTACTTACTTGAGTACTTGTGATTTGAATAGGTACCTGATACATATAGAAACTAGAAAAAAATTAGCATCTGTTCAACTTTCAGCAAAATAAAATGATTTTATTTTACGCGTCGACATTAAATTTTCAGAGAGAAAAACGCCGACTTGCGGTGTAGCGGGGCTGGGATGTTTGACATATTACGCAGGTGTGTATGGCCTATGACGACATGGATGAGCCTTAACCTCATAAAATCCATTATACGTACATCTCAAAAAAAAATATACAGAAACAGTAAAAATATTTTTTTATTTGCTTCTAGAAACACTCAGAGCTCTACGATCGCAAGATTTGAAAAAATTGGATGTGGAATGTCGATGTATTTCGAGTTGCAATGAACCAGAATACAACGTCATATTGTCAGATATTCAAATGTGAGTCGTGAGTCGAATACCTGATTATATGTATAAGTAAACACATTTATCTTAGAATGAGTCGATTATTTTTCTCATCTGGTATTTTTTTCATTCAGGACGAAGCATGTCTCCGGTGCCACATTTGGCACTAAAATAAGCATCGGTTTGGATAGATTACCAAATGAGAGATATAAAAGGAATGTTGTTCGTACTCGATTAGATTTGGTTGGTGAGTGAACTCTCGATTAGTTTGATTTACTGAGCCTTAAAATTATGTAGGTATTTATTGGTAGAATACCTACCTATGTACTTTTCTTTTTTTTACAGTATCAGTTGGAGGAACCGTTGGATTATTTCTGGGAGCCAGCTTACTCAGCATAGTTGAGTTGCTGTACTACATTTTTATTAGAATGCATTCGTTCAATGTAGAAGAACTTCAGAAAATCAGACGAGGCGAAAAAGCGAACTCGGACAAGGAGAGATTATTTGATAAATCGAAAAGACCTGCTTTTACGAACTCTACTTTAATTGCACCTCATCTGCAGCTGGGTTATTATATGAGATGACGAACTTTACCAGTTCTATGTTTTTACCTATTTGATAGCTAAAAGATGTACCTACACTTTGCGAAAAAAAGAGTTGAAAAATTTTAAATTTTCATCTTATGAACTCATTATTCCAAGAATTGTTCTTAATTGTGACATCATAATTATTCATTAAACCAGGACTAAACGGTATAAAGTCAAAAATTTTCTTAGGATACCTACTTATTCAAACAGCTCAAAATTAAAAATAATTTTTGATGAGATTTTTCAACAAATCATCGTTTAGGTGCTGCCAACTAAATGTTAATTTGCGTAATTTTTGAAAAATTTCAGTTACCAGTAAGTTTAATATTTTTACCTATTTCAGTGAACCAAAAAAATATTCCTATCGTGTTACAAAAGCAGATTTATTCTGCTCTTTTCTGCTGATAATTTATTTATGCGTTTTTGCGCTGTTTTTTCTGCCTAATTCTGCCTAATTCCGCTTTATTCTGCTCCCATCCCACGTTGCAAATTCCAAAACAATGAGCAAAGGGCGACGCGAAACGGAGTAGCTCCATTTTTGCGAGGTTTTGAAATATTCAATTTTTTTCAGAGCTTCTCATTCACAAGGTCACAATAAGGGCTAGTATTACCAACTCCGGTTAAGTCAAGGTCAAGTATTAACCGTCGGTTAAAGTAGAAATAACCGGCCAAAATTGGCCGGTTACGGGCCGGTAATGTAACCGGCTGTTTGGTAATACTAGCCCTAAAATAAGAATTTAAATTTTCTGTATGTAATAGGTAAGAATAGGATTTTTCAATATTGGTGAACCCCTAACTCCATTTTTGCGAGGTCTTCAAGTATTCAATTTTTTCAGGGCTTCTCATTCACAAAGTCACAATAAAATAAGCATTCAAATTTTCATTAGTTCAACCTGGCCCTTATTCAGGGTTCCAAAAAAATGAGAGCAAAATTATCCATTTTATTACCCAACCGTAAAGATATGTAGGTATTAAATACAACATAGTTTTTGTTATCTTAATTACTTACCAGGATTCGAGTGGATAGAAAATTAGATTTTGGGAGTCTTCGTCCAAACCCATACAGATTTTTTACCTACAGTGACAAGGGCTATGAGCCTGGCATTTTCAAGATTGTCTTCATCAACTTTATTCATCCAGATCTTTTTAGAAATTTTACTAGCTGCGTATACTAAGTAACTGTTAGATTTAGTGTAAGAATGCGAAATGAAAAGATTTTCACCCGTGTCGTATGTGAATGGGCATCGGTTAGTTCTTTGTATACGAAAAGACCCATCGAGATTTTTTTTCACCCCAGGTAATCTGAATGGATAACATCCGTATGAAAAATTTTCAGTTTTTTCATCCAGTGGGCTGATTTTCATACCCTTCTTAATCAATTTACGACAAACTATTGTGCAAATTGTACGAATTGTTTTCTTGAAGTAAATACAAACTGGTTCCAATCCTAATTTCCAAACTGGAGGATTTCGATAAAATTTTCAAAAGAAAGGTTATCAATATTACAATAATTCGATGCTACTAATTATAAGTAGGTAGAATTTTAAATTCATAGTAGGTAGGTTCCTTCGGAAAGTACCGGGTGTTCAATTAATTCTGGCTCCCCCGAGACTTCTTGTATTGCCACCTTAGATTTTTAATATCTACAAAAAGTTTTGGAGATAGCCAGAATTAATCGAGCACCCGGTAGATAACGAGGTAGATAAGTAAATAGAAATAGGTAGATACTAGATGCATAGCAGATACTTCTACTCACATAAAGACATCGGATTTTTAAACAAATCGAATTCTGTCTTTTCGTATTCATTTTCAACAATGTCTGTACTCGTGCGTACAACTTCTTCTGATTCCTCGCATGAAATTAAAGAAATATTAACAACTGATAAAATGAGGAGATTTTTCAAACTCAATATCATTTTTTCAACTTTCAACGTTCAAGTTTATGTACATGTTCGAGGATCGCGAATTTCAAAACACTTTGGAAAAATTTTCATCTAGGTACCTATTTATTAAATATTCACTCAAGTAGGAGTTGTTGTCATAAATAAAATTTTTAGAATTTTTTTAAACAAGTGTTCAATTTGTCGAATGAATTATAGTGCGTCATACGACATTCACATAGCATAATGTACGCACCTAAAACGTAAAGAAACTAAAAAGAAGAAGTTTGTACTTTGACTTGAGCACATATTTGCCTGGTAAAATTACAATTTCAGAGAGAAAAACGCCGGCACGGGCACATTAAAATAACAGAATTTACTAGGATGTTCGTTACTCGGGGCGTTCCACGAATCGTCTGGCATAGTTTTTTTTATCCTTTCGCTAGAAGCCTTTATTACCAATACCTACTAAATCAGTTTTGACTTTTTGACTTTTGATAAAAATAATAATGTAGACAGTAGCCTACATCCTACTTAATTTTCCACCAATCACAGCTGGTTAATTTGTTTACATCTTTAAAACCAATCAAATCAAAGAATCTCAAAATTTTCATTATCACCAAGGAATATATAGTCTATTCCATCTAAGATGGTACAAACACATTTGGAGAAACTGGACATTTTAAGATCCGACTAACCACATATTGTTTATTCCGAAATATCAACCTCACTGTTGTGCTTTGTAAGGCATGTAATAATTTATGTCTTACATCCAGTATTTGTTATTAAACGTAATAATCATTTGTGTTCATGAAATGTAAGTAACTATTTTCCCGATAATTAAAAAAAAAATATATATATTGAAATGAATAATAGAATGTTGTATGCTTCGAAATGCACGGCAGTACGATTGATACTTTGGAAACAATATTATTTGGTTAGTAAGGTCTCAAAACTCACAGTTTCTCCAAATGTGTTTGTACCATCTTAGATGGAATAGACTATAGATATCTATATTCCTTGATTATCACAAAATTTGCAAAACATTTATCAGCGTAGTCGGTAGTTTTCTCTTTCTGTTAGTTACGTATTTCAATGCTGATAAGCCACGCCATTAGTCTTTTACCATCTTGGTAAATTTAAAAATGAAGTGAGTATTCAATTCTGATGATATTTTCGAAGGAATAAAAATGCAAAAGTAATGTACCTAAATTACATAACGTAACTTTATTTACATTTTGTTTCAGAAAAAAAATACCTCTGTAAATTTTCAAGTCGTTTTCTTAGGCATACAATCCAATACCAACATTTCATCTTTTTTATGAGGAGATCCAGCACCACCGGCGCCCTTATTGAGAAAACGTATGGAGCATTCGTCCTTCTTTCTATTTTTACTGTAATATTTTCTATAGCCTTGAGTAATGAGAAGCAACGTAATACAAACAACGAGCGAGGATATTATCCATATCATTTTGCTATCAGTGTCAGTGTCAGTCGAAGTCGAAACAACACCTATGAAAAAGCATAAAATGATTATCAAGATCAATTGATTAACTAGGATCAACCCCGATAAAAATATTTCAAAATAAATACCTTTACTTAAATTTGATGAATTTTCTTTTACTTCGAGGTTTTTATTTTCATTCGTTTGTAGGCGAGTCCTTCCATTGATTCTGGTGTTGATTTTTCTCGATCCAGAATGCCGAAGATTGTTCGCTATTTCAGCTACGTTGTATTGGCCTTTCTTTTCTTCATAATCGTGTTTATATTTCGCATCATTCGATTCTGCGACGGCATCGTTTGAAATCGACGCCAAGTGAGTGGTATTTGATATTTCTTCGATTTCTTTCGAAATTGAATTTACAAGCGATTCCCAATCTTTATTCAAAGTTTGATCATCTTTTTCGTCTTGTTTTTTTTGTTCGGTGGAAGATTCTTTGGTGGTGGATTTATGTTCACGTGATTCGTTCGCAGTTCTGTGATATAAAGTAGCATTCAAAGGAACATCTTCTTCCACAATAATATTGTTAATTTTGCTTTCATCGGAATCGTGATAGATGAGATTGTTTTCAGTGATTAATATTTCGCCTTTTGAGGGTATTTGGGTATAGCCGATTTTTGAAGTATTAAATTCAGTCAAGATGTCATTATTATTTTGTGCGTTAGTCCTATGGTGATTGGTCGGTGAAATCAAACGATTAGCATCAAAATTGAAACGGGTAGCTGCGTTTAATGGAGGTACTTCGGTACGATCAGCTGTTGAAATTTGCTTGTCGGTGGCAGAATCGATGTTATTTGATAAGCGTTTTTGTGGCGGTGGTATCGTATCAGTGGTATCAGTAATTACGACTATAGCTTCTGCTGATTGTGTGGTGTAGGTGATTTGATCTGTTTGTTCGGTAGTTTGATCAGTCTCTGAATTTTGAATCGTTGAGGTTATGGTTACAGGGCTGTACGTCGTTATCGTGGTCGTCTCAGCAGCATGGGTACTAGTTTGAGTCACGCTGTCCTCTTCTACTGAAAATGAAAACATTGATAAATTCAAGTCCTCTGAACTGAAAATTCTACTCAATTGATTTATTTGCGAGTTATTATAATTGAGAAACGTATAAAAAAATCACTTTTTTCGGTTAATCTGACAAATTAGGTATCTACCTTGAGATTCTATACATTCCTCGCCAATTGCGATTTTCAAATCATCGATTGCTGTTTGACTATATTTTCCTAATTCTCCTTTTCCTTCAATAGTAATCTGGAAAATGGATTGAAAATATAGTGTTAATGCGAAGAAATCAGAAAAAGTAGATAGGTACCGCTGATTGTTGTTGCTTGTTGGATTGGAAATTAAACTTTACAATAATTTTGAAATTGGGTAGGCCAAAATGAACTAAAAATTAAAAAAAATAATATGCTAACTCAGCTAAAAAATTACACGAAATTGAGTCGGTTGTTCAAGCAATGGAATCTTGATTTTACGCCACTCCGTTCCAATGCTGCCGTCGCTTTTCCAAATACTTTCCTCGTTCACTAATACTTCAACGATACCTACAATTTCACGTTCCAATTTTATTAGGTACTTTTTTATAGCCATGGGCTGATTTTTGTAAATACGAATGGAAAATAGTAAAATCTTATTCGAAATGAAATTACCAGGATGTGATCCGTTCGCATATAAATAAAAAATCAAACAATGTGGTTCATCGCCAGATATTGGTGGAAATAACGGTGACATGTACTTGGCCGATGCTTCTTTCGTATTCATCTTTTCCACGTTCCATTTCGTTCGAGCAAATAAAGCCTCCAAGTATAGAAAATGACCTTGAAATTTTCACCGCATGAAAAAAATTAAAATGTATGGATAAAAATTGGACTACAAGAATGCTCAAAAATACTGTTAGGTTTTTCATATGCCCTTACTAGCGCCACCTCCTAATACGATCAAATGGCAGCGTTTTGAGTATTCAACTTTACACCTCACACCTAAATGAAATTTTTTCGAAGTCGATCAACTTTTTTTTAAAAAAAAAGAACAAAGGGAGAAAAAAAAGCTCAAATTAAAATTTCCTGAAGTGTCTCCCTCCGGTTAGAAAAGGACTTCAATTTTTTTGGAAGAACACCTCAAAGCTCAAAATGATACCTAATGTTTCGATTTTTGGAAAATTCTTCGAATTTTTAAAAATCGCAGGTTTTTTCCAATAAAAATATAATATTTGAAAAAATCATGCTTTCATCAAACTTGGCAGAAATCAAGTTCCGTTTTTCCAACTCCAAAATAATTCTGATCAGTCAAAAATTCGAGTTTTCGTTTTTTTTTTTTTTCAATTGATTGGAAAAATGCATTTTAAGCTCAATTTCTGAGTGAAAGCTTCAATATCTAGGTATTTTTGACTACTCATTTATTAAAGAAAAAAAATTCGAAATGACTGAAATGAGTAACTGGAAGCTCCAAAATTACTAAAAAAAAATAGTTGAATTTTTTGCTTATACCGATTTTTTTATCAACTTCTAAAAATTCATCAAAAATCGAAATAAGTATCCAATTTTTGGAAATTTTTATCCAAACTTGGGTGAAAAAAGAGCTATACAGAGTTGAATCGAAAAACTGAGTTTAAATCCGAACTCAAGTACCACTAAAAATGAAATAAATGGTACCTAGATCACGTGATAGTTTTCTTTTTTGGTGGGGGGGGGGGGGATTTTTAGTCTTTTTAATGGATGAAAAATCCAATTCTCTTGATTTTGTGTCACGCAATATTTTAATTTTTTTGAAGGTAAAGGAGAGATCAATTGTTTTCTTAGATGAACCCGAATTCTCTAATTTTTTTGTCATTTCTGTAGTCCCACGTTCACAGAAGGAGGAACGGGGAGAAAACCGTTAGGAAATTTTTCAAAATAGATAATTGTTTTGCAACTTGTTTTTTTTTTCATTCTCATTTCTAAAAAATAGTCATACAAAATAATGTAGTTTCTAGTTTGAACCCATTTTTTCAAAAACCACTCAAATTTTTCAATTTTTTATCGTACAATTCTCGTGACCTTTGACAATTTAGACTACCTCTTGGTGAAATTATTTTAAAAAACTAGTTTTTTCGTGCAGTTCCTTGACAGTGGAGGTGATGGAGACCTACAAAAGACCAAGTGACAGCAGTTTTGGCCTTTGGGACACTGAATTTATGAATATTTTACCGGAATGAATTCGTCCGAGGGTATGATCGTGAGGTATACACCCTGCACACCCATCGGCTGACAAGTGAGGGTTTTCTTCAGGATTCGATGCCGTCAAAGTCCAATTGAAAAAACCACTTTTAGAAATCCATTTGCACTGTTTCGCATCGTCCGGCTCAAAATCGCAAGTTTCAAATTGACTAATAGAGTTTGCTAAAATAAACGATAAAAAACACGTATTTAATACCTACTTCCCTCATCATTCTAACGAAACCAATCAATCAGAGAAAATTACCTTGACATTCTGGAATTTCGGTGTAATTCCATTGGGGCGGGCTATTTCGTCCGGACGGCTCACAAACTACGATGTTAGAAGAACCTATCAAGGTGAAATTCGCATCACACAGTAATTTGGCTGCAGCCCCAAAATTCAGGTAAGTTACCGTTCCGTGATGAATACTTGGGATATTTTCACATCCCCTGCCTAAACAGATTCGTATAGGTAAATTATAAATAATAACTGACAAGTTTATGAATTAAAAAAAAAAAATCAATCGATTTGAAATTACTTGCACAGACGGGTAATGCACCATTCCATTCTCCATCAACACAATCCAATTTCACATTTCCAATCAACGCGTATGGTTTAAAACATGTAAATTTCACTTTTCTAACTCGATTAAAATATTTAACTCGACCGTTTTGAAGAGTTACGTAGCTACATCGTTGAAAGGCATCTGTTTTCATGTAACAAAAATTAAAATTTAAAAAAAAAATGTAATATTTCTAAATGGAAATTGAAATTTTAGAGAATTGAGAAATATGAATTTCACCGAGTCCAAATAATTCAAATAAAAACATATTTATTTTTTTGACGAGTCTTTAAAAATTCCATTAGGTGAAAAAATGTCAATAATTTACCTATCACGAAGATATTATAATATTCTTAAATTAATTCTGCCTATGACTCACCGATTAATTCTACACTACTTATAAACAAAACACAACATATAATTTTTAAAAACATTTTAAATTCACTTAAAACTATAAAACTAGAAAACCTAACGAAATTATTATTTTAAACTTGAACACAGTTACTCTGAAGTAGCATTATCGCAGAACACAGGAACAATTGTCAAACGACCGATATCATTATCAGTGACTTGAATTCTAAACCGTAGATGTTGTACCATTAAAATACATCATTAAATATTAGATTTTTAAATAACAATACGCGTTTCATAATTACGAAATACTTTAAAACGATAAAATGAAAACGCGTTCGAGGAA
The DNA here is from genome assembly GCA_038380155.1 of Pseudococcus jackbeardsleyi. NCBI lineage: Eukaryota > Metazoa > Arthropoda > Insecta > Hemiptera > Pseudococcidae > Pseudococcus > Pseudococcus jackbeardsleyi. The sequence continues at coordinate 40,200,540 of CM076242.1, forward strand.
AACAATCTCGATAATTTGAAATTCGATTTCATCTCAGAAAATCAAAAAAGATTGAATTTTTCCCTATTTAAATAATTGTACCGTTTCGCGTGAGACCTATCATTCTTCTTAAAACGTTTGAAAGGATTAACGCCATGGCATGTTGAATCAGAGTACGAAGGATCAGAGGTAATGAGTTTTCTTCGAGTGGTTTTCCTTTTTGCTTCCGGCGATCTTCCACGACGCCGATTCATCATTTCGAGAGGATTAATCAATTCTGGGCTAAATTTTCTTCTAACTGAAAAAATATACATAATTAGTAAAACAAAAAAATTGTTTGAATTTATTTTCATCATTTTGATACTAACAAACAGCAGAATCTAGAGAAAAATTATTCTGCGGTGGTATCTGCGTATTGTTCTTATCAACTTTCGGTTTCGGTGTAATTATCGAATCATTTGTATCGCTAAAGAACAAAGTCGGACTATTCATGGCCTTGAAATTAGATTTCAATTGTTCTGGCGAATAATCTCGCTGGAAGGGAGAGAAAAGCAATGGTTTTTGAATTTTATCGCCATCGGCTAATTTATCCAAAAACGATTCCTTCTTCTTTATCTCGAAATCACTTAGAAAATTACGATTACGCGGGGGTGACGAAGCAGCCAAATTATTCCGAGTATTGTTTTGTTTCTGCTCCGGAAAATTGCATTGATATATTTTATCATTTCCTTGGGTGGATTGATTAGGAATATTGTTTCCTTTCCACTGCGATAATGTATCAGTTTTCAGAACTGGATCTTTTAGTCGAAAATTGCCATCTTTGATGTCCGATTTAATTTTTTGTTTCGCGTGGTTTTCAGTTGATTCTTTACGAGGAGACGAGGTTTGAATATTTTCAGTTGGACGGGTTCGTGTATCAGCATATTCGTATTTATCGGCAGCGATTTTGGGTTCAGTACGAGCATCTCGTGATGAGTGGGGTTCTTTTTCATTTTTCCTAAAACCCAGAAAATTATTTAGAAATTTTAACGGCAGCTTCTCAAATGTCAATTGTAAAAAGAAATTTAGGTACCTTTCGAAATGTAATTTACGTAGGTCTGCATTAATCGTTGACGTCATTTCTATAAAAAATACGTAGCTAGTATTTTGCATAATTGAAACAATCCTTAAAAATTTTACCCACCAAAGGAACATTTGAATTTCGAACTAGATGTTATAAAAGTTTGATTCACAGCTTCGCCGATCCGTTGGTAAGTACAAATTTGAAAACTTTCTTCGGCGTTGAAATTTATATGTTTTGGTTTTTCTTCCTCAGTGACTGTAGTTGAAGCAGCTCTGTGAATACGATAATATATGAATCAATCGAACGTGCGTATCGAATAAGAGTTTCCTAAACTAACGACGATATACGAATTCACTGGCTTCAGTAAGCGGAGAGTTGCAGAACCGCGACACGAAGGAGAAACACATTTCGTGATAGATACGTATTGTAGACGTACTTTGCTTCAAGTACCGCCTTGTACTGTTCAGTAAGATACAGATTCAGTAACACCTTTTTGTTCATCTCGGTCGTAGTACTTGAATTTGAACCTGTGACATCAATTCGAGGTGCTCTGGAATTCTCTGGAGTTTTCTGTTTCTGTTCAGGGTTTGATCCGAAAAATCCAGTAGACGCGGTTGGTTTGGGTTTCTCTTTAGATTTTCGTTTCTCTCTGGGAGGAATTTTATTTTCGAATAAGCGAGAGGGACTCTTTGGCTTTTGAAAATTATAGCTGTAACAAATTGAAAGCACGAGTAGTATTATACAATCTGCATTTTAAGATAATTATATGACCTTTGCTCAAAAGCTTTAGCAACTCGAGCAAAACTAATTCAAATATACCTATCTTTTTTATTATGTGAATCCGAAACATGCTGATTTTTTTCAAATATTTCTCGTTTTGAAACTGGATTCGCATGAATGGCGTATGGAAAAACACCCCTCTTGACCTGTTGAAAATTCTAGTAATAAAATTATATTCAACTAAGATTACAAATTCCAACACGAATAATTCACCGTTAGCTTTCGATCGGGAATAAATCTTTGATAGTCTGTAATTTTGGTTTTTTGATTCTATAACGAATAGTAATCATGACTAAGCTTTCCAAACACGTGTAAATAGATCAGAATAATAACGTTTTACTTTTACTGCAAAATTATACCTGTTGATGACTGTATTCTTCATGTTTGGGTAATGGCAATTTAGATCGGAAAGAGTCCTTGCTTAGCTCTCGTTTAGTGGCATACATCTTTCATAAATTTAAACTAGAAGTTTACAAGGGTAAGGTATAGAAAATTCAAATAGTCCAGTTTTGTAATACGTTACGTAATAAAAATGAGAAAATACCTATCAAAAATATGATGTATCGATGAATTATAATTGTTAAAATACTCTATGAGAAAAATAAGTAAGTAATCGATTTCGAAAATATTTCTTATCCTGATCTTTCAATTGGAAAAAAAATATTCCAGCTTTACAAACGATTAAGGAAATTGACGAAATTAAACGGCGACAGCGACAGCATACACATCCTTGTCCATCAAAAATAATGCATTAGCAGCATAAAAAAATCAACAATTCTGGAACTGGAAATCAATCAATAAATAGTACACAGATAATCGACAAAATCATTAAAATAATTAAAAATTAAATCTGGAAGTGAAATAATGACTAAAATTATCTCAAAGTAATCTCGATTAAAAATCACCGAAGACGTAACACCTTGAATCGATCAGCGGAGCGTAACAGGCTGCGATGTTTTTTCATTCTTATCACAAATCCGAACATGTGACTGACTGTGTATTTTTAACGTAGTGAGTAGTTGCTTTCATTGCGATTTTGATAGTGAAAGAGTAAGTTGCATTTTGTTTGAAAGTTTATAAAATTTAGATGTTCTAAAAATTAACGTGTAAAAATAATAACGATTCGATTAGGTTTTTTTTTTCGTTTTATTTGCTCAATTACCTTCTAAATCGTATCGTTTCTTTGTGTTGTTCAACTGTTGATTTGGTAACATTCGATGATTAGGTACAATTATAGGTACAAATTATTCAAAATCAAAAATGTAATTAGAGTCATCGCTGATCATATTGTGTTACTTGAATTTTGAGAAATTTTCAGATTATCATACCATGTCAATAACTACTCCTCGAGCTAATCGAAGTTCTAGCAATACACATCAACATGAAATTCAACATCTTGCTGCTGATGCCATTACTGCGGAAAGTTCATCGAATTTCTTCACCATATTTGTCATTGTCGCTGTGGTATTCCTTCTTATATTAATTTTGAGCGTAGTAAGTTTTATGTGCATATTTATATACTCTTCTACTGTGAGCTGTGGTACAAAATGATACAATATTAATGATTTCTTAGATCAAATGGTTTATCAAGGAAAGAAGATTGAGAGAATTGCGGCATCGATTAATACCCATGTACACCTTTGATCCAAATGACGAGGACGATTGGGATTCAGAATTACTATGCCAAGATCAAAGTATCGTCGTACAAAAAGCTCAGGTAAATAGAATCTAGGAGATTGTGTTTATATTTCGGTGTATTTGTATTTCCTGTAAGTACTGATTTTAACCTTCTATTTAGGATTATAACTCGGTGCACAGTATAGAAGACAACGATTCATCAGCGAATAGACAAAGCTTAATATGATTTGTATTACGTTTAGGCTCGACGAAATAATCTCGTCATGATTTTGTCTTCCAAGAGTAACTGCTACTTGGAATGATCTTGAAAAACTTCGATTGCGAATTCTCGACGCTTATTTTTATTGTGTTCGTATCTTTTTACCGGAGAATTTTGGATTACTAGTCATTGGTTTATTTGGTTACAAAGTGCCTTATGTTTAATATGTTTTTATGCTTTTTTTCTTTCTGTAAATTTTTTTTTTTGAGTCTTTCTATGGTTGTTTTTTAACTTTACTTTTTGCGAGTAAATCATTGTGTGTAAATGTAAGAATTATGCTACTTATACGATGAAATATTTTTCGAAGTGCCATTCATGTAAATCACATTTTATAATTTATTTACGTATTCTTGATGTGTGTGAAATAGTTCTTATGACTTATTGTCGAAAACAGTCTACTTAATTTAATTTAAAGAATCATGTTATAGAAATATTTAATGAAAAAGAGAAAATCAAAATTATTTTGTAAGTAAAATATTTAAAACTAACGAAAATGTTTTGTTAATTTTATTCATTCCATAACTTTTACAGCTGTTGATTCAAAGTAGATATGAGCAGTAGAATTTCATTGTTCAGCACGTAGATTGAATTTAATTAGTTTGCAGTGCTTTCAGAGTAGTAAAAAAAATATGAATGTGAAAAAAATTAGGAACTTTTTTTTGGAGAAATGACCTATTTTTTCGGTAAAACGTGTTGAAGTTGATTGTGTTGTATTAAATTGAAGCTTTTTTTGATTTCAAAAACGATGTCTATCAAAATTCAAGTTTTCTAAAAAAAATGTATCGAGTAAGTATATCTCAAAAAACAAATTCTTTTCCAAAAAAACTTCATTTTTTTATAATTAATTAGTACATATTTATTTTCTTATTTCTTTCCTTTTTTCTCACAGCTCTGAAATAAAAGCTCCAAAAACCAATTCCATTTGTCATTAATTTACCACGAAGTATTGGTCTCGGTACTTTTGAACATTTTTATTTGAACTTGAAATCGTATTTTCAATTCATCAACTTCGAAATTTCTAAATTTACATACATTTTCAAGGTTTTAATATTCAGTTTGCAACTGTATTATTAATTATACTTACCTACAGATGTCAATTTTTATGAAAATCATAACTCGAAGTTTTAATCTCTTTAATTATGAAGAAAGTATCAAGTAAATTTTTTAAATTTTTCGTAGAAAACGAAGAAAATTAAATTACTTTGTTTTGTTTCATCTCTTTCATCGTTTCTTTCATTCTTTCTTGATTCTTGGATTGATCGACTGTAAAAAAAAATTCCTTCTTGATAGGATTTTACTGCAGTGTAATATATATAAATTATAAAATTTTCCGATTCTCAGATGAAGATGAAATATTCATTTTTTTAATTTTTTTAAAAAAATAAAAATAAAAATTGTCAATCAAATTTTTGTTTCAAGTTTGCTGCTGCGGTCTACCGAACTTTACTAAAACTACATGATTGATGATTCATCCAGTGACAATGTCGTTTTCCAAGATCCTCTCTGCTCTTTTTTTTTCAACGAAACTACGAATACGAATGGAGAACCAAGAATCGGAGATCCCCAACATTGTTTATAGTAAATTGTGTCGAAATTCTTGCGTTTTCATTATTTTATAGTGTACGATGTTACGTCGCTGACTTCGCGATCGCGATTTATTGACGAATTTTGATCAAAATGAACTATATTAATCCGCTCGATGCTGCGTGATCCCGCGAACGCTCGCTACCAGTCGATATTTTATTGAACCAATGCAACCAAATAAATCCAAAAAAGTCAACAAGTCTAATAAAATGAGTAAAATGTCGTTTGGGCGTAAAAGAAGTTGTTGGAAAAAGAATTACAGCTCAGGTATGAAACTATGCATCGTTCTACGTGTAATAATCCTACTCCATATTTATCCAATTCACTCTAGCATTGCTTTTGTGCTGGTGTTTTCCGCGCAAATTTCACTATCTTACATATGTTTTTACTAGTAGAGTTTCCACATCCTCTAAACCTTTTTAAATCAGTTGTAATCGTCAACAACTGCATCTCTAATACAGCACAGTCGGTTAACTTGAATGTTATTTTCATACAGATGGAGGAAACCCTATTAAAAACGCTTCCGAATCCGGCGTAATAACTTGTGCTATATGTGGAATAAAACGACACTATAAATTCATCAAACAAACTCGTAAATTTGGTCTGCATAGTTGCGAACCATGTCGTAAATTTATTAGTTCCATGATTCTGTACGTAAAGAATAGAGAACAAATATTATTGAAGTGTGCTAAGAAAGGTAAACCGAAGTCCACTGATACGCCCTTTTCCCCTGAATTTATTTATCTAACTTATGACGATTGAGTTTAGGTGCAGAAAATTGCGTTATATCGGAAACTGTTCCCAAAAATGGAACACCAAGGTCAAAAAAAGATGCACTTTCTAATCTCAGATGCAAAGCGTGTTGGCTGTTACTATGCTTAAAGAAATACGAGATGCCACTGGGTCTGAAAAAATCTCTTGCTCAGTTTCTTTCCGAAGATGTTAGACCATCCGATTTGAACAACTCTGACGACTATGAATTAGGTATGCAAAGCAATTCTCATATCGAATACATTGCTCATAGATTTTGTCTCATTCTGACCTTCGTTATTGGCAGATTTTAAAAACATATCCAAACGAAGATCTCATCACAGCTATAGAGAAGATCCAGTAAAATCTTGTATGCAAGTTTTATCAGAAAATTTTATGAAGAACGCGGGCATAGAAGAATCAGAAGATTCAAATAAAATTGTCATACTTCGAATCAGTACGTTGAATCACAATCGCGGAATATTTTCCATTATCAGTAGAAAAAATATTGACACGTTTTCATTTTTTATGTTGCAGAATGTTAACAGAAAATAGTTCCTTCGGATAAAACAATGGATTTCCTGTTCAGTTGTAATCTAAATAATATTAAAATCAACTTATTCGCTTAATTTTAAGAGTATCATTACATTTAGGACTTCGTAATCGTAACGAAAACAATTTCTGAAGGAAAATTGAGTTCGATGGTGAATGTCGAGGGTACGGATATTGGAAGTTTGGTTGTCAGTTTTATTATTATTAGCATTTTAGTCCTAGATTTTTTTTTTAAAGCATAGTAAAAATATCGAAGTGTTCCCGAGGTAGCGAAATTTTACCTTAATCGTGGCAACTGACTGATAGGATATAATTTGAAACGCGATCATATAAACTTCGAGAATATGTGATCAAAAAAAAAAAGAAATGATAGCAGTTGATTATGCTTTCATACGAATTTTTCGATTATTTGTTGCGTTACCAAACGAATATTTTTATTTATGTTTTATGTTATACGGACAAACCTGATTTTTTTCAAAAGGTCAAGAGAGGTCATTTTTAATATATCAAAATCTATAAACAGACTGCGTTCGGTTAGACATCACGACGTGTCTAAAACGAATTTTTATTTTATCCTTATGTACGCTGCTTTTTGTACTTTTTTTTTTTGTTATTTTTTTCTTATGTTCGTAAAGATTTTATACTTTTTTCAATCGATTGATACGTTTACAACTGTTGCCCAACCGGTTCTTGTAATTTAGCGCCGTTCATGAATCTTCAATCAGGGTTGATATTCTATCTTTGGTAAGTGAACTGACAGTCTCATATCTGATTATTTTTTAAAGCTCTAACCCGAAGAATTTACTGCCCTGATTTTTTAGATAATTTTTTATATTGTTTTTCATTGTTCTTTATATGTTCGGTGGCAGTATTTTCTCAACGCTTTGCATGATTTTTTTGTTTCATCTCACGTTAACTTATCAATGTCCAAAGTATGTAATTTCCATGAATCACGACTGGATCATATTCCTCGATTTAATTTCGTTTTTCTGTGAATGAAAGTTCAAATTTGTGAGTCATCTTTTCCTCCATCCGCTTCAGCATCGGGAAATCCAAGTTACAATCATTTCATCTTTCGAATTTCAATCATGTTTCGAATTTCGGATTTCTCGATTTTCGTGCTTTCTTGAACTGTCAAGTTCGCTTCGTTCTTAATGCCCTGATTGTTCGTAAGATTTTCTAGCGTTATTTTACACGCTTTCGGTTGTGATTTTAAAAAAAATTAATCGATTTTTCAAAACGCTTAGTAATTACTGTCTATACGATAATAATTATCGCATTTTCTCCAAAAAAAAAAAAAGATAAAAAAAGAAAAAAAAACTTTCTTATTCACTTATTTTATAATGTCTTTCATTCTTTTTTGGTATTAGGAAAATAATAGATTAATGGGAAATATTTTGACAGTAATGAAAGCGAACACGCCTATAGAATTTCTGAGTTATTCAGTAGATGTAATTGTTTGTAAGTGTTTCTTAGAAAGAGTGCGAATAGTGACTCGATTACGTAAACAAGTTCTTTTGGAAATCCTCGTCATGGATTTCCTGAACAGAACCAAAGTTAAGCTTTATATTATGGCATGATTTTTACAAAATGATCTAATCATTTAGTGTAGAAATTCAACTCGTTGTATTTCTACCGACGTAAGTTCTAATTCGATGTTAAACTTTGATGTTTTTAAAAGCACGCCATGGTTTAGCTTCGAGTGAAATATTTCGATTTTTAACGGGCACAAATCAAAAGCAATATTTCTTGCCATTTTTTTTTTGTTTGTTTACGTATACGGTCACTTTACTATTAATATTCTGGTCCATTTTAGTTATTTAATTATGCGAGTCAGTGTTATATGTATATTTTTTTATGTCTAAGGTTTTATTTAATAATATTGTTACCAAATGGAATTAGTACTTTACGCAATGAAATATCGTTCACAAAGAAGAAAACGTTACATTACTGTCAATTCTTCGTTTTGTAATTTAATTAAGAAGCGAAATTTGGTAACAGTATGGTTTTTATTTTCTTTTTCTCTGAAGTACATACAATGATTTTCTTGTTATGGTGAACATTTTGTGATAACAAACTTGTATAATTGTTGGATTTTGATTTCGAATTAACGATTGTGTTTGAAATTTCCAAAATAAATAAAATAATTATGTAATCTGTTTCAATTTAAAGATTATGTTTCAAATTATATTCTAATGTTATATTTTATTTTATAAGTTGAACAGGAATTGGAGAATCCATACGCAAGAGTCAAGATCTACTCTATTACATCGTAAGAATGAAATCATTCTGCAAAAAACTTGCCGAGGTTTAGTTATCGCCGTCAGTATTTTTCTTAGTGATTTATAAATTTTGTTAAAAACACCGAAGGGAACTACGGATATATTATTTTGAAATTTTCTTTTTTGTCGTTAGAATTTTAAAAATCGCGATAACAAACGTTTTGATAACAAATTTTGTCAACAGCTGACGCTGTACTGTTTATTTTGTTGGCTTCATAGAAAGCAGACGCTGTAAATTTTTCGGTTACCTATCTGAAAAAATTTTTTGCTCAAAAATTGAATTTTCAATGACTTACCGCGTTACATCTTGACAACGTATTTTGACTTTAAAATATACGAACAATTTTGTATAATATATGTAAATTGATTTTTAACGAAATACTCAGGAAATTATTTATTTTTTATATTACACGATAGTCGAATACCTATCAAAAGTAATATTTTTTCGTTAAATAGAGTGCACAACTTATCGTCGTGAAAGTTGCGCACGCAGATTATATTATCCACCAATCATAGCGTAGTATTTTGTCATACCTAGAGTTTAAGCGAACTTGTGTAGTTGAAATTTGAATTCGATTATATGGATGCACTGAGTTTGTGCCTTATATTTATTTATTTTTAAAAAATTTTAATTTTTACGTCGATACGTTCTGTATTTTTTTGTAAAGAATTTTTAATTTATTTATTATTTATATATACTCTTTAATTTATTCTTCGATTGTTTCCGAAGCTGTTACTATCGTTAACATAATACAGGTATTACACTTTTGAGTTTATTATGAATTTGGAAATTTAATATCCGACGCTTTTATGGTGCCGGCCGGTGTTGGGGTTTGCAATTTTTTTTTTTACATATTTTGTTGATTTTTAAATTTATTAACCGTTGTTGAATACATCCCCTGATGCAACGAGCTTGTTGCCTTGACGTGTTATTCCTCTCTCGATTTTCCTACCGCCATGTTCTCTGCATAAAATTGCATTGTTTTAGAAGTTTTCTAAATTTTTAAGATCTTATACTTTCCTTCGTAATTGTTAATTATATATATAATTGTACTATTAACGTAGCACGTAAAGCTCTGGAAATTGTGTAGTGTTCATGAAGCGTTGAAATTATTATTTATTTTGCGATGGATCTCGCACGAGTGAAATTTTTCGATTGAATGTAAACAATTGCACACGCAATTTATTTGTATTGTTTTTAAGTAAATATAATTTGATTAAAATTCGCTATCTGTTTAATACTCTTCAATAATGTCGTAGGTAGATGTGAAAAGGTTTCTATCCTTGTTGGATGAATAAGTATATGGGGAAAATATTTGAATTTTTAGAAGTATGTAGTATAAATTGTATGCAGTTTTTTTAAAGTGTTATGGTATTTTCACCAAACGATGTGACATGTGAGTAATCAGTTTATTGTTTGATTTGTACGTCACTTGTTGGTAAAAAATAACCTCATAAAAATTCACTATCAACCATGATAGCATTGCCAATGTTAAGAGTAATCGATTGCAAGGATTTATTTCATTACAGTTTTCAAATCGTTTTTCAACGTGACCTACTGAGAAAAGAGCTAATTTTCATATTTTTCAAATCCTCTATTAGGGTAGTAGGTGTTGGGAATTTTTTGTTTAATTTCGTGTTCTACAAATTACTCGTTTTTCAAAAAATTTAAAAGGTTTATGCAATCTGAGGTTTGATCTACAGTTCACATGATTTCAGTTCCAATGAGAATTTAATTTGCATGCTGTTCAGTTTTTAAAAAACCAGGATCTAGATTAAGGTTACCCAAATCTGATTAAAAAACTGCTTTGAAATGTTGAAAAAATTTAACAACAGAATTTATGTTGAATGGCGCGGATAGAGCAAAGTCAATGGTGGGAGGGGAGGAAGAGGGATTGGTTCGATTTTTTTTTGGGGGGGGGGGGAGGGAGAACGAAAGTCTTTAAAAAATTCGATTTTTTACAGATAGTAATTGATCCTTACAACTGCCATTGAATCGCTTTAAACGAAACAATTGTTTCATTATGTGCTTAGACTACTTACTTACCAATAACACTTACGCCAATGAAATGAAAAAAAGAGAAAGAAATGAACAAATTTCGTTGAGGTACCTATCAAAAATTTATAAAAATCTCGTAATTGTTCTTACAGTTTGCCAAAAAATATGAAAAAGTTGAAAAAAATTTTTGACGAATTTATAAAAATGTGTGAATATGATAACATTTTGTTGAGATTCAAGTGAAAAACTGGAAAATTATCATAAAACATGTTTCGTTCCCGGCTTGATAATGACATCATCCATGGAAATTATGAAAGACAAAAAAAATCAATTTTTTTTTTTCAAAAATTGACATTAAAAATCATATTTTTATTGAGAAAAGAAAAACTATTAGGTACTCTTTAAAAAAGAGTTTTCAAAGCCAAATTGATTTTTTTTGTCATTTATGAAATGGATTCAAATTAATTCATAAAACGTTTAATTAAGCGTTTAGCTAGCAACGCTTCTCATCAATGATTTCAGGGCCTATTTTAAGGAAAATTTGGAACTACGCATATAAGCACATTTTACCACCTCTCCCTTTCGGAACGAAATGGAATCTGACTTATTTTTTTTTTTGGGGGGGGGGGGGGGGTGAATAGCACAAATTTGATAACCAAGCTACAATTTTAGATAATTTTAACTTTTTTTTATTTGTTCCAAGTGGTTTTGGAAGCTTTTTTGGAGAGAGAATAAAAAATATGAGTACCAGGACTTGAAATTCCAGAAGGATTTTCGGGAGAGGTAGCATAAAGTAGTATTTTTTTCTCGCTGTCGCTCCAAATTATTTATAATAGTTGCAATTTTGTTCATGCCCGAGCGAAGCGAGGGCGAAGGTTTGGAAAAATTGAGTTTTTAATGCCTAAAAAAATCGTTTTTTCCATATTTTGTTTTAATGCTTGAAAAATTCCTATCTGATGAGATTTTTTTGGGAGGAGGGTGGTGGTGTACAATGTACTTCTCGTACCCTATCTTCCGACGCCACTATTTGTTCTCAATAAAGCGAGAACAGAAAATTTTGAAACAAATTATGATCAAATTTCAAAATTACATATTGTTTTAAGGCAAATATAAAAGAAATTGAATTTAAACCGAGCGAAGCGAGGGCGAAAACTTTTGAACCCCTCAAATTTAAGGTGCAATAAAATATTGTTTTGGATTTTGGAGTAATACTTGAAGTTGAATAAAAATTCGGCCACTGTTACTGTAAAACAATGAAAGAGGAATAAATACAAAAAGGCCGAGCGTAGCGAGGCCGAAGCTGTTGGAAAATTGATTTTCGAAAATATAAGTTTTGAGGGGAAAAAATAACATAAAATTGGTAATTATGATTTAGAATACGAAAAAAGTCACTTTTGTAGAATTGAGATATTTTTATGTTAAAAATTCCAAAAAAATTGGAACTGCGCATTTTTAATTTTGGAACTGCGTGTCAAGCTTTTGGAACTTCGCAAAATGTGCGGAACTGCGCCTTAAAATAGGCCTTGAATGATTTACGTAGGTATGTAGACCAGACGATGTAGATTGAAAAAAAAATGACCTGAAAATAAAAATGTATTTTTCGTGGATTTCAGCGCCAAGTAAATTTATAAAAATTAAAAATTATTCATCCCGATGAATCATAAATTCTCAAAATCTTAGCACTTACACACTATCATGAAAATTTTATCAAAGTTATTACAAGTATTTTAGGATCGTTGAACTTTGACAAGCCCCATTCAAATTATTATTGGTACATTTTTTTTTATTATTATTGAAATATACAAACGTCATCCGAATTTATTCACAGTAATGATTTTTGATTATTTCGTGCGATTTTTATCGTGTTTACCTAATTGCATTTCTTCAAGGTTAATCAGCTTTAAAGTGAATCGTAATTGAGTAGTTGAAAGTTCGATTTTTAAAAATTCTCTTTCATATTTGGCTACACTGATGGATCTCGATATATTTAATTACCACGTTAATTATCCATGAAATTTTAAATTTTGAAATGAATGAAATATATTTAGAAAATTAACAATTTTTTGTTCGAATTTCATTGTTATTAAACTACTTGATAGTCTTGAACTTCAATTGTCATTTTTTAAATTCGAATCAAAGTTACAAAAAATCTTCAAAATTTCCTAATTTGGTAACACTGCGTTATTTTTTCTGTTGGTGTTTACAAGCATCAAACAATCATTCAAAAGCGAACGTTCGTTTTTCATTTTTAATTCTCGTCTATTTCGTTTAATTTTGGTGTATTAATTGCGTATATCTTGGGCATTTTTAATTTCTTAATAATTTACGCAGGTAAATGAATCATTTTGTCTACTTTATTTCTATTATTAATTTGTTTTACGACGTATTTTGTTCTATTAATAATTTACTGTTGTGTGTGGCTTGTGTACAGATGGCGTCTGCCGGTTTAAATTTCAATTCGTTTGATATTTTTCGAATTCGCTAGAATATGTATTTCGTCATCATTTTTGCAAACGATTTTTACTGTTAGGATTAATTTTTTATGAATTTTTTTTCTCATGTGGAATGAAATTAATTTTAATGTCTAAATTTCATGTCGAGTTTACTCTTGAACTAACCAATTATGGAACCATGCTAAAATATGAAAATGGTCTGAATTTACTATTTAGGCCATGATTCCACTAGATGCTTGCGAATTATCATTATTTATAGCTGAAATCAATTTACGTATTAGAATACAATTTTGTAAAGTTGGAAATTATTGATTAGTAACGATCTGTTGTTTTGCTTTGTTCTCCTCAGGTTTTACCTCATTTAATATATATTCATAATGTCAGACTCAGCAGTGACTAGAAAACGAGGAAGGCCAGCTAAAGCTGCCACCGAAACCAATAATGTTTGTACACGCTTAATTACCCCATGTCTAATGAACTTTCCCGCCAATAACGTCATTTCCTGCTTGTTTTCAGACTTCGGCTAAAGAATCGAAAAAAAAGAAGACTCCCGTCGAGAAGAAAGAAACTAAAGCCGATGAAGATGCACCAGCAACGAAACGAGGTCGTGGTCGTCCTAAAAGCTCCAAAGCTCCTAAAGCGGTACTTCTATTTTTTCCTCTAGTTCCTGACACAAGTATTGGCCGAAGTGATAAATCTAATTATCACTGTTTTTTCAGGCGAAATCTGCCGCTGGTTCCCGTGGTCGAGGCAGACCCAAGAAAACTGAAAAAACTGAAGAGTCTTCGACTGAAGAAAATGATAACGATACCGACGAATAATTTTGGTGTATCGGCCCGTATGAGAATATTCAAGGGTGTGTTTTTTATTTATCATAGTTAATCTTATAAAAATATTTTGTTTTAAATTTAGTTCGAAATTTGACGTAGTAGTTCTTTTCCTTTCCTTTGTGTAAATTTTCAAAGTTCTTGTTTTTCGTTTCTAAGAGTTCGATAGTTCTGCACTGCCAACTGGTTCCTCCGTTGGGTTCCAGTTACAAAAATTACGTGTTTCAGGGAAAGTTTTTATTTCTAATTGACAAAATCATCGAATTGGTTCGTTTTTTATTGTAAAATATGCGCATTCTTTTTCCTAGCAGGTCGCATATTTCATGTAGTCTTGACATTATTGTAAAATACTATCAGTGAATTTCAACGATGCGATCGTGATTGAAAATTCTCGATAGTTTTAAATTTTCCAAGATAAATGTATTTTAATCGCTTTCTAGATGAATTAAGTTTAAGGAACCCAGTACAAAAGCTTTTTTTTTAGTTGGGAGAAATCAAAAATACTTCAGTTATGTATTATAAATTAACTTACACGTCGTGAAATGTTTACGCATATTTTTTTTTATATTCATATTCTTAGAATCTCATTTTAACATTATAACAATGCTATGAATCATGTTCTACTCAATTCCTAAATGTAAAAGAGTATTTCTCAATGATTATAATCATGTTCATTGCGACGAATTTTATTATTACGTAGTTCAACTTCTTTGCAGGAATAAATCAACGCCATTTACAACCGTAAAATTTTTTATTTAAAATATTGCTTAGATTTAATATGAATATCGTATAAATGGCCACACATGACTAGTATTACGTACATCAAAGAAATAAAAAACAAAACTACTCGAATACACAAAAAAAATCAATTTTTGGTTTCATTTCAACCATCGAGTTTGTTAAAATATAAAACTTATTCGATAATTTAAAATTACACAAAAAATACAACTCTGAAGTTGACCGGCAGCCATACTTTAATCTTGAATCAAAACTCAAAAGATATTCGAGATGAACTTGTATGAAAATTACATCTTTGGTAACCTACAAAAATAATCATTTTCACGGTAACAGAAAAATATTACAATAATAGAAATGAATTCACTTCACCAGTTTTCAATACAAGTCCACTTCAATTACCGAGCATAAATTTTGGAATTAGAAAATTTTATCGATTAAGTACATGAAAAAATGAACGTATAAAAATGAAATGCAAAATTTTCATTGAAAACGAACACATTCGAAAGTTGAATTATTTATGAAAATATTTCATCCGGTGAAATATTTTCATCTCGTAAAAAAAATAAGAAAACATAAAAAAAATACAAAGATAAAAACCGTTAAAAACATTTGCAAAAAGAAAAAAAAACAGATAAGGTAACTGAAACTAAAAAAATAGTGCATTAAAAAATATCCAAAAAAAGAGGTAATTCTATTACGTAGACAAGAAGAAAGCGTGCGAACACAACTTTTACGTAAAAATTCATGAACTACAACCAGGCAGGGCAGTACGAACTAAAATGCGAATATTGAGGAACTCGTTGGGTATTTAAAAAAATATAAATGTTAAAGACGATAAGTACGTCGAGTATAATCCTGTCAAAATAACTGATTCGCGTGTATCTTTATTTTATCATCATGCCATGAACAGAAGCTGAGTAACCATGGTGATGATGGTGATGTTGAATTTGTTGAATTTTATGAGGATTATGAGATAACTGTGTTGAATCAGTTTTATCGCTGCTGCTGCACGTGTCACGCCACTGAACCAGTCTGGAGTGAATTTCGGCGAACTGGGGTCTTCGACCTGGTACTTGATTCCAGCATTCTATCATGAGAGCGTACATTCTCGGTGGGCAGCCTTCCGGCGAAGATAAAACTTGATGGGATCGAATCATGTCGACGACGTCTTGATTATTATGGGCGTAGTATGGCTACGAAAAATGAGCAGGTTTAATAAAATGAGATGAGTTTCATGGGATGAGAAATGGGTCTAGGCGGTTCCAACTCCGAATTTCCTTCCAAACTGTTGAAAGTTGAAATGATGTCTCTTTATTAAAAAAAATTGGTGGATTTTTAACCCCCCTCCCATTCTTATTTTATTACATTTTCAAAATTTTTAAGAATAAAAATTTTCCTCGATTTTTACTAAAATTGAAAATTCTTGAAAAAAATACAACCAAGAGAGGAAAGGGGCGAAAAAATAAAAAATTTTCACATTAAACAGAATCACTCCAGGAGTTCAGAATGAAATTCAGAGCTGAGGGAATTCGATTTTTTACTCTTCTGGAGATATTTACTTGTAAACCATAACTGTATATTTCCCATAAGACGACGCCAAAACTCCAAATATCCGATTCGACGGTAAATTTACCGTATAAAATGGATTCGGGGGACATCCATCGGATCGGTAATAAAGCTGATTTTTGAACTCTGTAAAAAAATTAATCGTTCGATAATTCAAATCGACTAATAAACGTTCAGAAATGACATTTTTCACGAACCTGTAATAATCAGAAGAATATACATCTCTGGAAAGTCCGAAGTCCGATATTTTCACCATCAAATTATGCCCCACAAGACAATTACGAGTAGCTAAATCCCTGTGCACGAAATGCTGATTACAAAGATACTCCATTCCTACATAAATAAACCAACAATTTATTAAAACTCGAAAAAGTAACCTTTGAAAATTACACGCATTGATGATAAATTACCAGCAGCTATCTGAATAGCAATATTGAGTAAATCCTCTTGTTCTAAAATAGGTTCCATATTATTACGAGGGACATCTTGATTGGGAGAATGAGCAATCAAATATTCGTGAAGATCACCACAGGACATAAATTCGAACAACATACACAATCTTTTTGACATACAGACCCCCAGCAAACTGATGATGTTTGGATGACGTAACTCAGACATGAGTTCGACTTCTCTTTTGAATTCTCCCACAGTTTTCGAGTTGGCATTCTCCTTGAGTGTTTTAATCGCGACCATCATTCGATCACCGTTCGATGCGATTACTTCTCCTTTGTATACTTTGCCGAAAGCACCTTCTCCCAATTCTTCTTCGAATTTAATAGTGGAGAAGTCGAACTCGAACAC
The DNA here is from genome assembly GCA_038380155.1 of Pseudococcus jackbeardsleyi. Classification (NCBI taxonomy): domain Eukaryota; kingdom Metazoa; phylum Arthropoda; class Insecta; order Hemiptera; family Pseudococcidae; genus Pseudococcus; species Pseudococcus jackbeardsleyi. The sequence goes on from CM076242.1 coordinate 40,217,811, forward strand.
TTTAACCGGGCGACGTTCGGATTTTTGACTAGAGTTTGTTGACGTTGGGATCAGAGAGGACATTTCTAGTTTACTGCTGCCAACGTTACAGTCGCTTCCGGGTTTCATTTTTACGATGTTCGTTTTACCAGGAGACATCTGCGAAAATTTGCAGTAATTAGGCACAGATGAACAAAAATCGAAAGAATCAAAGGAAGAGTTATAAACCGTACTTTGAATTTATTTGAGATCATTTGCTCCCGTTTCTTTCTACGGGCTCGTCGTCGTGAACAACACACGTAACATATTACAAAAAACAGGAAAGCTGCTAATCCACAAATAGCCATTAGAGTATTTTGAAGACTTAGATCATTTACTGAAATCATACATTAATTAATATCTATCTTTTTGATACTTTATATCTATAAGGAAAATATACGTACTACATTCAGGAATGTTACACGGTTCTTCCTTTTTATCCGCCGTATAACACCAAGGTCTTTTACGTTCTTGGCCAGGATTTCGACAATAATTATGACCACCGATCAATTCGGGAGTATCGATTGTAATTGGACGAGCTTGGTTCCAAGGAATGCATTTATTTCCTGACTCGGTTTCGTCTATTGGGCCTCGATATTTCGAGCCATCACCCCAATAACAACGATCATCTGTTTAAAAAAGAAGCCATAATTTATGGAAGAGGTAATAATTTAAAAACGAAACTCAATCGAAATATACTTCGATTCAATGGCTCTGGTTGAGGTAATCCGAGATGACGACAATCAAAAGATGGAAGACCAGCACAATCCTGCAACGCGAACCTTTTACCGATTAAATTATGACGTTTGGCTATTGCATACTCCATTTTACAAATATCATCTTCCAAAATTTTACAATCCTGAAAAAAAGTAATCAGATTAAAAATCAAATCTAAATTTGATCAAGTTGATCAAGATTCAGTTACCTGTTGACAAATAAATTCAGGAGCCGGCATTTTTGACGGTTTACAAAGAGGAAGAGCGAAATAACACAGCGTTGGTATGGCAAACATTTCACAGGATTTTGATAAATCACTGAAAATGTATTAAAGGTATTTAGCGTTTTGATTTGATTTGAAAAAAAGAGGGAAAATATATGCGAAAAAATTTACTCAGAATGGTTGATGACTTTGAAAGCATCTGCTATCTTTGACTCTATCAAAACTTGAGAAGCATTGGCTGGGATATATACGTTATTATCGCCAAGATATTTCTTACAATAAGTTCCTCGGTATGGCTATTAAATTACACATTAAAAATTAATGAAATTTTCATTGTCTTTGAAGTTGACGTTTAGTGTTATGGTGTTAGTGTTGTGATTTTACTTACTTCGCACTGAGGGTAGGGAGAAAGAGGTCCAACGTTGAAATTGGGTGGAGCAGCGTTTGCACCCATATTGCTATTTATATTAAAATTCTTGTTAATTATGTTAATATTTGGTCTGAAAACAAATAAACGTAGAAAAATCAATCATACGATGCGTTTGAGAATAAGACCACACTCGAAGGTCTAGTATCTAATCATCTTATACATGTACTTCGAAGTGTTGATAAAGTTCTGATAGTTCTACATCATTATTACGCACATAGTCATACGATATTAAAAACTATCATTACATGAGTATAATAAAGAATCTTACGGATGAGCCGGTAGATAATGTTAGTTTCTGGCAGTAGGGTGTTTTTCAAAATAAAAAACACTTCAGAATGAAAATGTCGAAACAGTTCGATGGAAGATAGATTTAGGCGAGAGATTGTCGAGTAAACGTGGATTTTTATTCATTGAAGAGTCCATAGTCCACATAATTACAATAATACAAGAGATACAGTAGAAAAATCAATAATTTTCTGAGTAATGCAATGTTTATTTTTTTCCCTCTCTTCCTCTCGCCACCCACCCATGAAGTTTGTTTGTTTTGTTTTATGATAATAAAGCCTTCGTAATTCAATGCCACAATGTTTTGAAGAAAAATAACACTTTTGTGACCTTTCCATTTATCCAGTTTTTATTCAAATTGTTTTTTCTTTTTTCAAAAATCAAAATTTTTTGAATTTTGAAAAAAAATTTTCATTTTTTTAAAAATAATTCTGACTTAGTAATTTTCTGCTGTCATGTTGAATTTTGGTTTTGTCAACGATGAATTGAGCACCAGGCAGAGATAGTGAAAAGTGAAAATAGAAATGAGAAATGAAATAGGAATTATGTAGGTACTTACGATTTTAGAATTGTTTGAAAATTTGGAATTGATGGTTCAAAATCTGGTAAATCGTGAGATTCTGAATTTTGATCTGAAATATTTTTAAAACGGAAAGTCGAAAAAAACAAATTAGTTATTTTCGTTTTAACTGAAAGAGACTACGACAACGAGTACAATCGTTTTTGATATTTTGATAATTCAAATTTATTGTACTATTAAGTAAGTGCTTACTCCAGTGATTTGGTTTTACGTTCAAAATTCCCGTTGAAGATTTTGAAATGGTGTTGTATTTAGCTGTGCATTTATAAAAACCGCTATCGTGAACTTCTAAATTGGAAATTTTCAGACGAGATATTAAAGATGCCTTTTGTTTTCCAATCGTATTTTTCTCACTGATTCTGGATTTTTGTTTGATTATTATGGGTACATCATTTTTGAACCATCTGATTTCAACCAACAATGGATCCGTATGCACTTCACAGGTCAATTTTACAGTTTCGCCAGCAGTTCGAGTAATATTCTTCAACTCTCGAATAAATTGTAATAAATCTTCGCAAAGAAAATATAACGCAAGTCAAATAACTTGACTTTTTACGACTGATATTTTACATAATTTTATCAAATTGAAAAAATTGAAAAATTTTTACTTACTGGTGTTGTTTTGTGAAGTGATATTTTCACTGCCCTCGGATCTGAAAAATACCAACAAAAAAAATGAGGTAAGTGTAAGTACCTCTCAAAATTACATTTATGATTAGTAAAATACATATCTATAAATTCAAATAGGTAGGAAGCTAAAATGTAGGTACCTACATATTTCATTTCAACTACCTATTTACATAAATATTTTATTGATATGAATATGAAATATTTGTCAGAACTTTCTATAACCCAATAAAAGTATGGCAATAATATATTCTTCGGCATGCCAACATATCAGTACCATGGGTTCGAATTCGTTCCCTATTGTAAGCATGATGAAAAAAATACCAGACACGTTTTTTGGCGAAAGTCGTATTCCTATGTTATAAAAGAGGGAGAATAATATGCCTTCTACAATCTACATTCATATTTTAACGTAATATGTGCTCTATTATGTATTAGATTTACCTACTTATTTGTAATTGTAACCTACGATTGATCGCCATACACGAGGATGGATCGTACTGCTATTTTATTTTGCCATTTTATCATTTGTCCCAATATTGAATGGAAGAGAGAGGAGTGAAAGGAGGTAACAGGATAATATGTTTATGCTTCGAAAAAATCTAGTAGCACTTTCATTTCTTCTTGACTCAATCTTTTCATCCCACTCCCAGTGAAATTGTCTCAAAATTTGATAATACTTTTGTGAAATAGGTACCTATTTTAAAAACTGAAGTAAATATTTTCTGAAAGAATTTTGCCAAAAAGTTTACTCACAGTTTTGCAGAAAAAAGTAGATAGATACACTGTTTCTTCTTTTTTAAAAAAAAGGGTCTTTGGGAGATGGAAAATTTCGGTCAGTAATTTTTGGCACAAACATATAAATTCATGTTCATTAAAATCATTTTACAAATTTTTCCCATTTTTTGAAAATTTTTAATTTTTACAAAAAATTTAGAGATAATTCAATTTTTTTTAAAAATCCATACCTAGGTACCTATACCTACTCTTAAAAATATAGTTATAATTGGAAAAAAAAATCATCATTCACCTTTTACCTACACCTCAATTCTTAAAAAAAAAAAAAAAAAAAATGGAAATACGTTTTTCTTTGCTTTTAAAAATTATGATGATGGGAGAAGTGAAAAATCGCAACTACTGATTTTCTTGAGTAGCAGTATGTACTTAAGTATTCTTTTACAAAGATCGTTCAAAAAAAAATTTTCTCAATTTTGAATTTTCGCAAAAATCTAAAAAGTGAGTTTTTCCAAGTTTTCTTGAAAAATAAAAGAAAGAAAACAAAAAATACAGGGGGTGGAGAAGTAGTTCTCTAAAAAGTAACTCTTTAAATACCTATTTCAATTTTGGAAAAAAATTACGCTCCTTAATTACTGTCCCAAAAGTTCCAAAACTATAAATCTGCGCCCACTTTTTTAATTTATGTACATTAACGTATTAATTTTTCAGTTTGTTTTAGGTAGGTACCTATTCAATTTTTGATTTTTTAAAAAATTTTCATCAACTTTTCCTCCTCCTCCTCAATTCAAAATTTTTATTCTTGCTCAGTCCTTTTCTTTCTCTCTTCTCTCAATAAAGAATATTTTTTTTTGCTTCTTACTTGATTTCATCGTCATAATTTTCTGATTCGTCCACGGACACGTAATCATCGATATTGGCAGCCACTTCATCATCTTCAGATTCTGAAAAATCTGAAAAAAAAAAGTTATTTGACATTTTACATCCGATAATTACGCAGGTACAGGTACAAGGTACATTCATGTTATATTACGTGATCAATTATCATTTTATTTTACAGTTTACACATTTAATCATTATCACAACTTCAAAGTAGGCAAACACCTTTTCAACGAAAATTAGGTAGGTATCAAAAAATGCCAGAAAAACTTTTACCAAGCACTCACTCCTTCCATTTTTTCCAACGGTAACCTACAGTTTTGAAGTTTACGACTTTATTTCGTGTATTGTTACTGATTAACAAAAATGGAAACGGGTAACATAAAATAATATCATGACAATGTACCATGAATTTTTCATTTTTACGAGGGTTATAAAAATATTCAGCGAAGCAGGCTTTTTAACTTCTCATTTTATTCTCAAATCAATATTTTTAATATAAAGTTTTAACAAATTAATAAGATTAAAACTCGCAAAAGGGTTCGCTCAGTGTTTAAAAATTAAGTCTGTTTAGTATAAATCAAACCGAGAATAAAACGTGTTAACTTGAAAGCCAAAGTTTTACATTACCTACATAACTTTATGTATTCTCACAGTCTCGGGTCAACGTCGAATAAACTCCATAAAAAAAACACCCTAGCGTGAATCGAGGTGGCGGTATGTTGGGCTCTCGAGACTGAAAGCTGAGTTTTGATCGAAAATTACCGCACAGATGTCTATCAATCGAGTTTGCATTAAGTTAATGAATATATTTTAATGCAACGTGTTTCGCTTTATTAAACATCACCGCGTTATGATAAAATTTCTACGATAACGATAAATTTTCGCTGGAATTACCCTCGAGGGAACTTTCAATTTCCTTTTATGTTTTCTACGAAGCGAATACTGGTACCTGCGGTGAAACGAGCAAAAATGTAAATAATTAGGATCGCAAATTGATTCGAAATGCTCAATTTCTGGTACTCTGAATAAGCATACGATTGATTTATAATAATAGAGGCGAATCTACTCTGACATGGGTCTCTATAGGATTGAAAAATGTCGATAATGATAATGAAGTTCATTAACCAAGGTGAAAAAATCATATCTACGTTACATCTGAAAAGTAATTTCCGTCAACCGAATGAAACGGCGAATTCAATAGCACCGTGTAGTCATTCGATAGGTAAAATCCAGCAAAAAAAAGAATCGTATTTCCAATTCGATTCATACATGTATTAGATTTGTTGTGGAAAAGCCTCTATCACCGCTGTAATTGCTTATCGATCAGAATTTCAACATATAAAGTTTGCCTTCGGTCTTCTGTCAGTTGCTACCTTTTTGCCAATCAGCTGCAACCCTTAAATTTCGTCGCAGTTCTTATACGCGTCCATATTATATATAGGAAGTAGCCTAGCCGCTAACGCAGGGGGAGTGAATCACGCGATGACAGTGATGAATAGGGGGAAAATACGCGGACTAACTCTTCCCCATGTCGGAATAACAACCCCTAATATTTAAGTGTGAACTGTAAAAGCCAGTAAATGTCTGTCATTCGTGAAGCGGCGCAGACGAAAAAAGGAATCCAGATTAACCATTTCTTCGTGTAGTTTTTAAAAAGAAACTTTCTACCAAGTTTTTAAAAAACGTTTTGTACTAGGTGTATTTTTAAAAAGATTACAGTCTGGAGGAAAGTTTTCTTTTTCAAAAAGATTGAATTATATTAGCTCTCCTTATTCTGTACACTCGTTTATTTCTTTCAAACCCCCTAGAGGAGGTACAAAGTGCAAATTTGTCCCAAAATTGTATCTAATGCAGAAGTTACTGGAATAATATAAATGTATAAGAGGTTGCCTATTGATAAAAATTGAGGGTACTTATTTACCAATATTTGGACATGAAAAAAAGCTAATGTTGCTCATCTTTGGAATTGAATGAGTAAATGCTCATCGCTGATTGAATAAAATTCGAATTAAAATTTTTTTTCAATAATAAGGTAGAATATGCTGCGGACGATTTTTTGAAGTACCACTGAATTGTATAACCCTCATTATTTTTCAAATGAGCTAATGACTCGTTGAATGGTTTACCTGGAATTTGAAACTACATTTTTTGAGTTTTTTTTTTTTTTTTTTTTTTTTTTTTAGGAGTTTTCGTATGAAATAGACTCAAAAGTAAAATCTCAACCAAAAATAAAATTTTACTGGAGACACTGGTGAAGCTTTGCTATTTTAAAAATGGGTACTAACAATTTTCAACGCTAGAATTTGAATTTTATTGTCATATATTACAAACTTGGCATCAAAATTGGGCCACCACTCGATTTTTGAAGGACTTTCTACTTAAATTAGATTAGAAATGTGAAAAATTCATTGGTTGCGAGCTGCTCATGATTAATCCTAGATGCACATATCAAAATTTTATACCAAATAAATACCATAATGAAATTCATGAATTAAAATACTGTCTAAACTGTCATCATAATAACCTCAATTTTGTCAAAAATGCTGGATAGCACGTTTTGAAAATAAACGTTTTATGGGGTTTGATATTTTCACCAAAATTCTGCCTTGAAAGGAGAAACAAGAAAAATTTTTAACAGCCAAAATTTACTCCAAAGGAAAGTGTAAAGAAAATTTAAATTAAAAAAATTCGGAGCACAAAATTACAAGAGAAACGTCGACTACTAAAATTTTATCATGAATGACGAGAGGGAAACGTATTGTAGGAATCTACCTAAATGACATAAAAATTCAACCTTAAGAGAGATACTTGACAAAAAAAATTAAAAAACCAAAATTCTGTCCTGTGGGAGGTACGAGGAAAATCCAAAATTATCAAAATTCTCCTTTGGAGAGGGTTGGGGTGAAATTTCAATATTTTCAAAAGCTCGTTTTCTCGAAATCTCTTATTTTTGGCAATCAAAAATTCAAAATTTAAATTTATGGTTATCAACCGTTTTTATTAAGTTTTTTTTTTTCTGTTGAAAAGTTGGAAAAACTCTCCATTCAATGAGCCAAATCAGTCGAAACGATTTTTTGGTCATTTTACAGAAATGTTTTTTCTTATAAATTACCAAGTTGAAAAATTCCATCAAAAGAGCCAAAAAAATCAAAATAGATTTTTCTGACATTAAAGGGCCTTTTTTTGAGGAAATTTTTTCTAAATTTGAAAAAAAAACGAATATTACTATTTTCAAAAAATAAATTCTAATCGAAGAAAAAATGCGAAAAGATAAAAAAAAATGAGAACCTTTGGCACTTTTTTCCATTTTCCGACATTTTTGAAAAACGTTTATTTTTACCAAGTTTCTTTACTACCACACCTATACATCTAAGTATTGTAGTTGAGGTAGGTATCCTCCAAATGGATCTATAATTCTCTACCCTAATCAATAAAAATCTCCATTCAAAATTTTCGTTCAGAACTTTTGCAGAAAAGTTCAACAGATCTTTGAAGCATTTTTACCCTCATACTTGATATTTTAAAATGTCGTGAAATTGTAATTTTTCACTCAATTTAAAAGTACCAAATCCACAATTATTGCTTTTTCGCCAGAAACAAAACGAAATTCGTCCGTGAGGATCAGGGGGGGGGGAGTCGAAAACAAAATTCCGACTAAAATGGAGTTTGTCATATAGATTTTCTCAGGAAAATTTTCCAAAAAAAGGTTACTGGCTAAGGAAACTTCTACAGCCAAAATTTCAGTCCCCAAAATTGATTTGGAGAGAGTTTGGGAAAGTGAATTTCGGAAGTTACCTGTTTTAATTTTCCTGCTCCTCACATATGAGGTAGGTTTAGTGAAAATTTATCTCCAACGTGTTACACGCGGATTCTGGCTACTACTCTATCTCCAGATGACCGATATTGAGGGCAGTTCGTGCTATAAAATTCATCTCCTAAAAAATGCCATATGAGAGCGAGTAATTTACATTTTTGTAATTTTTTCCCCGAAAATCACCCTCCCCCCTGAATTCTCCAAGTCAATTTTGGTTATTTTGGAGGCAGAAATTCTGGCTGTAGAATTTTTTTGTGATAGTAAACAAGCCTCGAAACCTGTACAAGAAATTTGCTGGCGTGTCAGCCTTTGGGTGGTGAATTTTCAGGGAAGAAATGACTAAATGAAAAAACCAATCCCATATTCGTGTTCAGTGGGTCAAAATACCCCGATTAACACTCTTTTCGCGATTGTTTCTCTCGAGGTCTCGAAATTCACCCCTTTTCAGCTCTTTGACCATGAAAAATCAGTAAAAAAAGTCAATTTTGAAAATTCAAGCAAAAAGCTTGCAAAAAGGGTGTCTATCGGGGTATTTTGAACTGCTGAATACGAATATGGTATTGGTTTTTTCATTTGACCCTTTCTTTCTGTATAAAACGCTAAAAATTTGAAAAATCTGCTAAAATAACAACGTTTCTGTACGGTTTTTCGCATTTTTTGACCCGTAGTTCAAAGAATCGGCCAAAACCGAATGCACAGCGAAATTCTACATGAAAAAACACGTTTTTTAGTAATTTTTCCAGGGTGGTCGCTCTTTGATTATATGGTGTTTTTTACGATTGAAAACTTCAAATAGCCGAAAAAACATGAAGAAATGCACCAAAATTTTTGAAAAAATTATCACAAAGACAACTCTACTAGATGTAACTTTGTGCCAAAGAACAAAAAATTTAGTTCACTTCCGTTGGAATTAAAAATTCTTGAAAATCAGCCAATAAAATGGCCATATCTCCGAAAGGGAGGGGGTTGGGAGGTCAAAAATTTTTCTGGAATGTTTTTACATCAAGGGGCACCACTTAAGGTGGTTAAAGTGAAAATCGGAGCAAGGGCTAAATTCACCTCTAACCCGGCCATACCCTTTCACCTGACTTCAATTCTTCATCAAATATCTCCAAATTATAAACTCCCACTTCCTCCTTCATTTTAGGAACTAGGCAAACCCTATACATAATGAAATTCTTTCCAATAAATATCACTACCATTTCAGCTAGAAAAAAACATCGTTTCCCATTATTTTAATGTAAAACAAGATGAAAGTTCAATCCCAGAAGGTTAACAGCAATAAAATTTTCCTCTACGAACTCCGTTCTACTACAGGCCAACTATACTAGCAACTAGTGGGTGATTTTTCTTCAATACTGGCACGTTGATTTGGTAGCGGTGCGCTTGTTTGCCGGCTAACAAGGAACAAGGAACAACGAATCGACTATTTTCATTCTAAACCGACGGTCGGCGTGTTTCGGGTGCATGAGATAAAGCCTAAATTAAAACTTCATCCATCACACTGCACCGTGTGCCTCTGTGCGACGTAAATACAACCGAGAAGACGGTCGGATGTTGATAATGCTTTCGCTTGACAGTTTTCCTCGCTACCCTTATTAAACTTCATTTTATTCGGTCGTCGCGAGTCGAGTAGGTACACAACATTTTAACGAATTCGCCATCATCTCGAAATGCAAACATACTGTCCACGAATTGGAGATGAGAAAACACACATCGACGATATCAACTTCTAATGCGTGCTGTGTTCTCTATTGTTTGGAAAATATGCGACAGTTTATTCAATTCGGCCATTCGAAGGTTTTTTTTTATATAAAACCAGAGGGTAGTTTGTCATTTTTGTTTCGGTGTGAAGAATGAAACGGCGTGACAGATGCTTATTTTTTTTAGAATGGAGTGAAAGCAAAGGGGCGCTAAAGCATTGTATCAAGTGTCTAGGTTTTTGAATAAGGTGTTAATTTCATTTTAGGATGATACCATCGTTGAATGCACGATTTCAATGATATTATACAATAGTTGAACAATAAAGGTGTTGATGTGTGTAGGTTCACTTTACATCTACATTTACCTATCTACTGGAAGGAAACAGGAAACGAACTCGAAACCTTAAACAATTTGATAAATATCTCATCCTGTATTGGCATCATAACAGGTCGATCTTGAACCAACAGAAATAACGAAAATGATATTATTATTCTCGAAGGAAAGATGGATATCTCCGAAACAATTGAAACATCAATTTTTTAGTTCAGCCATCGTAATCGCTGTAAAGGCCATCCAAAAAAAAAAAAAAAAAACACAAGCCAAGTTAAAAGAAAATGAAAAAAGTTACTCTCATTTTTCATGAAGTTGACAAATGTAATATCGAATTCAAGAAAATACGATTATATGTTCTTTGTTCATAGATGGCAATACGAATAAACGAGACGAAAAACCAACCCCACATATTTTATTCCATTGTAGAAGATTAATGATGTGGTTGGAACTTGGAACTTCTTCACGAAAATGCATCGCGTCACCGTGCCTACATTTACGAGGAATAAAACAATTGGGGAGTCATATGGGTTTGATGTGTGCATATTGTACAAAACCTCATCCAACTTCCAAGTAAATCACGATTAGGAAAATTTTTAATTGCGTCTAATTGTCTAACACTCATCCATCATCGGTTATCTAACAGCTGGTGTAGGGAATCTAAAGTAAGCAATGATGTTAGATGCACTGTCCTTTGGACGCACTTCATTACTTGGCTCGTTTCCAAAACTGTGGAGAAATTAATGGAATAATACACAAACCTATATATGAAGAATTAAATGAGGGAGAGGCGATGTCCCTTTGAAAAATGTAGATTGCTTGAGCACCTAAAACTATGGATGTTTGCATTTTTCAATTTATCATCTTCAGGCATGGAGAATGAAGAGATGAGGTCACTTCCTCAACTAAGTGAAAAAACACGTCGAATTTCTCAAGAAAGGAAACTGGATGATCTTAGATGTTTTTCATAATACGATGAATTTTTTAGAATTTTGGAATTTATACTCCTGAAATAGTTCATTTTCTTAATGAAAATACTTGAAAATTTTAAAAATATGACCCAAATTGATTTTTAGGGGGAAAAAATATTGTATTTGAGATATCATTCTGAGAGGAGTTCAGGCAAGCAGCATGGTCTGAAATTCCAACCGAACGGTGAACCCTGACCCAAAAATCCATTGTTTTGACTTCAGTCCAAAGTTTTGACTGGACTAAAACTAAAATAACCAAATCCTTTGAATCTTAAAACCTGAACTCAAGAATTTCTGCTCCCCTGGGTTCGATATGTGGTTTTGAGAGGAGTTTTCTTCAATATTATTGCCAATTTGAATTTAAGGAGGAAAACATTGAAAATTAGGAGAAATCTGGCGTTTGACTCAAAAATCCTACATTTTTCATGAGAAATTCACTAAAAAAAAAAAAAACTTAAAGCGTGAATTATTTGAAAACTAGGCCACCTCAAAAAATCTAATGACACAATAACGAAAGCTTTAATTATTTACAAATTCCCGAACAGGCTTTTCTGGGAGGCCTTTCCTTTGCTTAAAAATGGTCCGCAAAGGAGGTAGGGAGTGGTCATAAGACTAAAAATTAAAATTTTGGCGTAGAAAAGTTTGTAAAAGGGCATAATTTAATATTTTTTGGATTGCTGATTCCAAATTTGGTCCTATTTGAATCTCCTAGATGCCCCTAGGAACATAAGAATGCCTGAAGGGATAGGGACAAGAAGGCCACAATTTCAATTTTATGTAATAACGTGAAAAAAGTCGATAAAATGGCTTACCATTATGGACTTTAGGCTCTTGATTTCAAATTTGGCTTCATTTTTTGATTTTGTGCCCTCGTAGACCACTATGGGGCATAAGGGCCAAAAACTAATACTTTGAATTTTTTTATTGCGCTGATGAAATTTTATGGAGAATTTGAGTAGGTTCATTGAACATCAAGATTCAGTAGGTAGGTATCTATTTTAATTTATTGTGATAGTGAATGGGAAGTGGGTGGAAATAGAGATGAAATGTTTCTAAAAAAGTTGTCAAATTTTGTTGTAGGTAAATAAACATTTTTTTTTTTTTTAAGGAAAATGGAATATTTTTCAAAAAGTCAGAAAATGAATAGGTACTCTAAAAAATGCTAGTTCGCAAATTTCTTGTCTCTCCCCCCCCCTCCCTCATTCAGATCTAAAATTTCACTTTTACTTGAAGTTATCACAAAAAAGAAAAAAAACAAACTTGACTCTAAAGATTCCAATCGTTGTGTGTGAACTCGAACAGGAATTGAAACTGAACTTTTAAACTCTGAAACAGAACACCGACTTTTCTACTTTCGCATCAGAACTTTTAAATTTCAAAGGCAGAATGCTGTACCCACAATTCCCTCTCCCTCCAATTGAGCTAATTACTTTGAATCCCCTCACAATCAAACGAAAATGTTATATGTATTTGTATTATTCTCCTTTCGCCCTCTTTTTTTAATTTTTTAGCTTTTTATTCTATGCAGAATTCTATGGAAAAGGGAAGATTAAAAATTTGAGAATTTTATTTTTAGAGGAAAGTGAAGAATTATTCTAATGATTGAAACCTCTAAAATTCATAAATTCAATTCAAGCCGTCCTTTAAAATTGTATTTTTGGCAACATTATTATTTTTACATAGGTGGGTATTTATTTTATTTACTTATTCAATGCCTGCTTACAAAAGTAAAAGGAAACTTTTTTCCGGCAAGTTTTTAAATTCACTAATTCCTAACCGTCTAGGGCGCCAGCGGCATCGGGTGCTCTCGGCTACCTCCGATTGCGCTCGTTTGACTTGTTTTAATTTTTCCAACATTTTTTACGTACGTAGATGCATTATACTGCAGTTTTATTTTATCATTTATGCAGTTTAAATACTTAATTTAATTAAATAAAATAAAATAAGTGATTGATTAATTAAATAAATTATACAAAAATTAAACTTTTCAAAGACCAGCAATATAAAATATCAAACAAGTATTTTGAGTATGGAGTATCATCATAATTAATTTTTGGTATAGAAAAATTGGTAAAAGTCATTTGCTATTTTTTTCATTTCGTTATTTTTCAACAATAATGGACAAAAAAAATGAAATTATCAATGAAATAATATAAGGATAGGATTTAATTATAATATTAATTGAACCTTTTTTTACTTTTTTTTTTTGCAAAAATTAAAGATGAAATTATTGAAAAATCTTTAATAAAGATTTTTCAATAAATAAATTGTAATTTTTTATTTTTATTTTTCTATTCAGGTATTAAATTGAATATTAATTCAACTAATAAATAGGTAGAGGTATTTCTACCATCATTGATTACATATTGAAGCATAATTCGTACAAATGGTATAAGTCAAAGAACTGTATATGAGAAAAAAGACTTTATTGTTTTGTAAACAAAGTTACACTCAAGTCCCTTTTCAAATATACAGTTCTTTGACTTATACCATTTGTACGAATTATGCTTCATATATTTCTAGTCTTTGAGAAGTTTAATTTTCATATAATTTGTTTCATTAACGAATCACCTGTTTGATTTTATTAAATTAAATTATTCAAACTTTAAACTGCATAAAAATTAAATAAAAATACGATATAATGCATCTACGTACGTAAAAAATGAAAGAAAAATAAAGACAAGTCAAACGAGCGTGATCGGAAGGAACCGAGAGCACCCGATGCCGCTGGCGCCCTAGACGGTTAGGAATTAGTTTAAAATTCTCGCTTCCTCAATACTCAATATTGGTCTCAATGACGTAGTCAAAAATTTCTCATTGAGAGAATCCAAATTTTCATAATTATGGAATTAGCAACTTCCATGCCGATTATTTTGACCTTGAAAACCAAAAGTAAGTAATAGGCATCTAACAAACCCAAGCAGTGGCTTCTGAAGATTTTTTGGGGAGAATGCAAACTGGGTATGGAGACTTGGAATATCAGAACAGAAAGCATTTTTTAAAGTGTAAATTCTTGAACTCATTAGGGAAGGGGAAGGTGTCTGGATTTCCTCGCTACGCCACTGATTGGTCCATATTGATGATTAGGTACCTAATTTATCCCCTCGCTTCCCCTCCTTTTCCCCTCCCCCTTCTTCTTCTTTTCCGAACGTTGAAAATGAAACGTTGAAAATCAAAAATCAAGAATTGAACCACAAACATAAAAAGTTGAAAAATGAAAGTTAAAAGTTGAATGTTGAAAATGAAAAGATGGAATGTGGAAAATCGAAGAACTTTTCCAAAATTGAAAATATAAATTCAAAGTACCTACTGAATGTGAAAAATCCAACTTTCAAAATTTTAAATTAAATAAAATTAATTTCAATTTTATACCAGTTCCAGATTTTTTTGCAAATTGCAATTTTTCTTTTTTTAAATAAAATTTTTATTCAATTAAAATCCAGAAAATTTGACTAAAATTTTGTCTTGTTTGGTCATAATTGCTATGGACATGATTTATGATTATTCTCTTTTTTTGCCTCATAAGGGGAGATAAGAGGAGATGGACTTCTACTTTTTTGATTTCTTACAAAGATATCAAATTTATTTGTATTAGAAATTAATCTGTGTACATGTAGAAAGGCACATAGAAAAAAAATTCATGAGATTTCTCAAAGCTGAGAATAGAGCTTTTTCATGAAAAATTTAACATTCAAGTACTTTAAAAAGCTTCAAGATTTTATCAAAAAAATCTGTAAAACATATAATGATACCTACATCTAATCATGCTCACTAAAAATCAATGATCTTCATTTTGAAATTTTTGAATAAAGTTTGTAAGTTATGTTTTTTGGCATCCTGAGTTCAAATAACAACTTAATTTCAAGATCAGTTGAGTTCCCTCTTCAAAATCTTCAATCTCCTACAAAATCTCTTTACGTAATTTTGTTTTCAAAAAAATAAAAAAATTTTAAAAGTTTGGTGGCTCGTCGTTCGTTACGTTTTGAACGATACCGAGTATAAAAACTGAGCTATTTTTTGGTTTTCACCCTATTCCACTTTCCTCTCCCTTCTCACTACCCTTGAATTTTTTACAGTCATAAATGCCTGTCTTATGTCACACCGTATTACACTGAGTTTAAATGTCAACTAGTCAACTAATTTTTATGGCACTACCTTCCCAAGAACTTTCCTCTCATAAATTTCCTGAGTTCCAAGCTTGAGTCCCATGTACAAAATGGAAAATTTTTATCATTGTAGAAATTAACTTCCTCCAAATTTTTTTTTTCCCAGAGAAAGTCCAATTCTGCAAGAACTGAAAAGTTTATCTTCCCATCTCATACAAATTAAAAAAAATCCAACGAGAATTCGAACCATAAAACACCTGTCCACATGAAAAATACCCCCAATCACCTACACTCCTCGACATCTACCCATTTATAAAATTTCTCAACCGTCCCACAAAACAAGGAAATATCCTACCTATCTAATAAAACCCGTCGAACCAAAAAGACATTTTAAACCATAATCCAAGTGTTAGGGGATCGCGGGATTACAGCTCGTACTACATAAGATTCATGGCGTGATAAAAGGTCAATTATATTCACTCACCTCCACGCGAACTCCATCAGCTGAAAAATTTATATCACACCGTTCGACTTCGGATTAAAGTGAGCCCCGAGGAAGTTTCGGATTCTTGAACCGAGCGAACGTAGAAATCATTAAATCTACTCCACTTGACCGTATAAAATTTTTAACGAGCAGTAAATTTCTTTACGTTGTAAAAAAATCCAACAGAGACCTAAGGTTATAAAAATTCTCGCCTGTATGCCACGCCAATATTCCAACAGCATATTTAGTAACGAAGGGTGTAAAATATTATATCGTTTATGATACTCTTTCGTCTACTCGAGTATCCAATTTTGAATAACGATTTTTTAAATAAGCGAATCTCTTACGAAATTCAATTTTTTTCCCAAACTCCTTACATATGATAAAATATCGTTTCCTATCACCGTATATCGAAACTATATACCTAATATCAATTGAAAAATATTGCGAAATTGAAAAAAAAAAATCAAAAAATAATGATTGGATATAACTTTACATAGATACCGATTTCTTAAAGCTAGGAAAAAAAAAATAGTAAGCAGAAAAATACACACACTGAAGAATTCCGAAATGATATTTCGACATAAACATACGACCTTAAGTATAAGCATAAAATAAGCTGCAGCGTTCTCTTTTATTAAAATTTCACATCAGACGAATTTACAAGAAATATAAATACAGTCTCCAAGGGGGGAGAAATGTGATTGACTGTTTTTGTTTATCCAAAGGAACACATCTTTATGTAAAAATTCGTCGATACGACAGCTTAACCGAAGTTTTAAAAAGGGATCTTTCTCTCGAAACGTCAACAAAGTTTATGATATGTGTCGGCGAATTTGAACATATTATTTTTACCGTAATAGCAAATGTTTTCGACGTAAATTCTCCTTCTCTCGTCTGGGTGAAAGTTTTTTTCCACCAGGAGAAAAACTCCTACATAGGTAAGTACAAGCTGAATGATGAGTTTTTTCCTCCTTTCATAACCTAAATGGATTGAGTTCGAGAACTTGAAAGGCTTTACGAATAAGTATTTTTTTTCTCTGATGCTTTTTAATCTTCATTTGTGATATGTTCGTAATACAAGTGTCTAAGTGTATTACAAGATGAAAAGAATTATATTAAGGTACGTATTTTAAAAATTTTTTTCCCAGTCTGCAAACTTCGAGTACTGAAATATTTTTTTGGATAAAATACAAAAAGTCGTGCATATCAAGAGGTTCATTTCCTATTTTTACCTCTCATTTTATATATTTTTTTTGTTACGAATGAAAAGGAAAAAAATGCACCGAGTACAATAAAAACGTAACTTTTTTCCTCGTCTCGTTAAAATCAACTTCAAACTCGAGTTGGGGGAATTCGCTGTTGTGTTTACGGTAATTTTCATATTCCTAGAACGTATTTCGTATATTGTCATGTTTCCTAGACAAACTGTCGAATTTTAGATTATTGAGTTGTTCCATTTCAACTGCGGTATTGTTTACAAATGCTGAGTTAACGAAATGAAAAGTGCGACGTCAGGATGAGATAATTTAGAGCTTTGTTAAAGGGTAAGAACAAGCGAAGGGAATTTTAAGCCGGTCATCATTTCGGAGGATTTTTCAATAAGCCTTATAGATTTTTATTCAAAGGCTGAGAGGTTTTCGTGAAGGGAAAAAATGCTCGAGATGATTTATGGAGCTTGTTTTTGCCATATTTATAATTTTCTAGCAGCAGTTCTTTTAAAGATATCCTGAACTTGAAGTTTCTATTTTGTTAATTTTGCTTTGAAAAATGTGAAAATTTTAGAAAAAAGGGTCTCCGAGGAAATTTAATTGAAAAAAAAACCAGATCTGTACGATATATTTTTCATTTTATAAAATAAATTGAGAATTCTACCCATCTCTCATTCTAAAAATAAAAAAAAAAATCATCAAATTATCTCATACTTATTCACTCGATTTTTTTGGTAGGTATTTTAAATCCTGTAGATCCCCACTTCATCAGTGTAACCTCAAATTAAACCACCGGCTGACCAAAAATTTACCATCTAAAGCCAAAAAACTCTCCCACACAAGGACAACACTCGAGCACGTGATTACGAGAATATTTTTAACCGCGCGAACCATGCATAAGGTGTCTTTAAAATACTCACGATTTGGTAATTGAAAATTTCGCGCCAAAATGCAACCCACATGAACGATAATGATTATCCAATGATACATATTCCGAACTTCTACATTGTAAAAATAAAATATAATAAAACGCAACACACGTAGGCCTAATCACCTTACACTGGTAAAGCAAACGCGTTAATGTGGCATCGAAATTAACCACGAAAGCTGACAAAACATTGACGCACAAGGAGCAATGACTCACTGCCACGTTCACGAGTAGTGCACTGTGCACGCATCGTCAAGTTGCACAGTAGTTCGACTTCGTAAAACTTTTGAAAAAAAAAGGCGGAGAGTTAAAGTCTGCGATGCAGTGTCAAGTTATGTTTACACTTCGCCTTGTTGAAAAAAAGACGTAACGTGCGAACCGATGTCTGCGTTGTAGTACATTAAAAGGTCTGCCAGGCGAAATTTGTTCGAGTGATTTAAGGTAGCTATGGAAATATAAATGAGCCGAACGTATTATCATGTTTTTATTACTCGATGATGTTCATTTTTGTTTCCAAGATTCCATGGATTTACTTATTCGAAACATTCGTTGGATATAGGAGAGGTTTTGGATGGTTGTCTGGGCTGTATAAGGCCGTTTGTAATGTACCAGAAAGTTTATTCTTGAGGGGACGCTTTACACCGTTAGTGTATCACTTTTTGCCTATCTGTCTCGAATTTACGGCTCAGATTGCTGCGATTGTAATGAAAGGATTTTATTGGAGTTTGAGGAAAAATAATTTAAATATGAAAGTTTCAGTCGTTTGATTTTTTTCTGGAAACTGGGTTGTTTCGGGTCAATTTGATTACTTTTTGACCTTGAGTCGTCAGATTTTACTCAGGTTTTTTTGGTGCAAGGATTTCTTATCTTGAAGGTAAGAAAACCACTGTTTTTTGTGTTTCCTTATTCCTGGGATGGAAATACCTAGTAAAAGAATTTCTAGCGAAATCTAAATACTCGAGGTGAAAAAAATGAGTGAATCAATACCATATGAAATGACCCAACAATTTTTTTCAGGCAATACTCGTTCGTAAATAAAAAAAATTGTTTAAATTTTGCTTCAAATCAACAGTTTTAAATCATGAAAATGGTAGATGGATTGGCCAAGGATCTGGCTGAAGAGATCTGGTCCCTCCGGTTCAGGCTTTGGGACTTTTGAAAAAGTGTTTTCAACTCTAAAATTTTTAAAAACATTTCTGCGGGTCCGAAAAATTGTCTGGAGGGTGTCCCCTATTTCCTCCTTACGTATCCACTCCGGATTCCTGGGCTTGATAAATAATTCCAATATAGGGGGAAAAAAATGAAGTAGGTAAAGTTTCCTTTGAAAGGAAATATTGAAAACATGGATATGTTTTTTCCTCTCATCTTGACTTCTGATATCAAGGTAATTTCAAAAAAAAAATATAAAAATTTGTTTTTAAAATTTAAAAATTAGCTTTCAGTGCTCTGATATTTTTCCTGGTTATTCTGACTTTCTAATATCAAGTTAATATTCAGTTTCTGACTTTTTGATATATAAGTATGTATAGGCATTTTAATTTCGGAAATATAAACATTTCTTTTTGACTTTTAGTTACGCAAAATTTGGAGTCACAAAATAGGGTCTAAAAAATTTTTGGAATAACCCTCACTTAAGAGGAATTTCAGCTTCTGACTTTCTGATGTCAACAAGTAAGTTGATTTCAAAAATGTAAAAAATTGTAAGTTTTAAAATCAGCTTCTGACTTCCTGACATTAAGTTAATTTCGAAAATACAAAAATTTATAAGTTTTTGACTTTTGGTGACGCAAAACAGCGAGATGCAAAATAACGTCACGCAAAATAGCATCTTAAAAATTTTGGAATGACACCCCCCCCCCCCACCCAAGAGGAAAACATATCCATGTTGATATTGTTGATTTTCCATACGAATCCTCGAAATCGAATGACAAAAAACTATTCCATTGTTCATGACGAGAGCCGAGAGGATTCCAAAAATGTATTAGTTTTTGCATTTTGAGCAATTTTTGGCCGAGTTACGGGCGTTTTTCTTCTCTCAACTTCCGACTTTCGGACAAAAAGTCATTTTTCGTCCAAATGCTCGAAATTGAATGATAAAAAAACCATTCGATTGTTCATGACGAGAGAATTCCAAAAATATATTAGTTTTTATATTTTGAGCAATTTTTGGTCGAGTTGCGGGCGTTTTTCTTCATCAACTCTCCCCGTAGAAAAAAAACCATCTCTCGTTCAAATGATCGAAATTGAATGATAAAAAACCATTCGATTGTTCATGACGAGAGAATTCCAAAAATGTATTAGTTTTTGCATTTTGAGCAATTTTTAGCCGAGTTACGGGCGTTTTTCTCCTCTATAAGAAAATTTAAATTGAGATTCTATACATATGAAAAGGGTTAGCATTGTTACAAAAATTTCCAAAACGATTTTTCGTGACACGGTTGACCCTTTTCATACAGAATACCTCAATTTAAAAAAATTTACAATTGGAAATAATTTTAGTACCTGTATTGAAAATTTTTTCAACTTCATGTTCTCCAAAAATTACTCGATCTCAAAATTTTTTCTGTAGGTATGTTTTTTTTCATTTTTTTTAATCGTTATAAAATTTTTCCAATTAAACATTCATTACTTTTTTCTTACCTGCGATGATGAAATTTTCAACTCCATGTTTTTCGACTTATTTCTACTGAAGAAGTAAGTAGGTACCTAATTAAGAGAAATTTCAAGAACCGAAAAAAAAATGAAAAAAATCAAAGATGAAAAATTTTGAGAAAGCTTATGCTGCAGCAAAATTTTGAACCTCAATTTTTGGCTACCTAAATCAATTTGGATACCCCCTCAGAATTTTTGGGAAAATCAAAATTGACTGAAAATTTCAGAATGACAAGAAATGGTGTAATTTGATTTGAGAGCTCGATATTTTGTACCTACATATTTAAATTTCATTATGAGTAGTTGAAAAATATTTAAAAAATATTTACTTTTGCCAGCATTACTCAATATTTCAAATTCAAAAATTTCGTCAAAAATCGAAATATCAACTGGAGCAGCTAGAATTTCGGCTACGAGGATTTTAGGTCTTACTTTTTCCAAAAATCGAAATTCTGTTTCAATCAGAAGCACACACCTCAAGTGGTTCTCTTCCATTGTTAATTTTTTCAAAGGGGATTTTGAAAAAAAAAATCGTGGAGTCAAACGCATGAGACCTCAAACCTCAAAATATTGGTTTAATCGGCTCCCTCCTTCCATAAATAAAAAATACTTTCAACAAAAAAAACGCTAAATTTTGAAAATCTGTTCTCATTTATAGAAATTGGAGGCCTGGAGGGTTAGACGACGTCGCCAACCAAATGTGTCATGTATCAAAATAGGTTTTTGTTTTGAATAAAAACGATTATTTTTCATCGACAAAAAAAATCCTCTCAATTATAAATTGATAAATCCAAAAATTTGCCACTGTACTATTTTATAATAAAAAAAATCAATAGAGATACCTTACCTACCTAGGTAAAATCTGCTCGCACTCTTGTAAATATTCCCCTTATAAAATTTAGAAACAAAAACACCGCATAGCTGAATATTTTCCTAATTTATTGGCACTTATTTCACTTTTATAATAAAAGAATTTATTAGATCGAATACATTGTATAGAGATACCTACCTACGTAATGGAAAACAGACATAAATCGACCTCGATTAAAGCAGCCCCTCCGTACCACACAATTTGACGTAATTTTACCAACTCGTGCTCAAATACATCTTATTAAAAAATCTCGTACATTATCACGCGTTAATTAAAAGTCGTACAAATTTTTCGCATATTTCTAATTACAATAGAATAAGTATACCTTTAGCAGTACGAAATTTACAAATTCGTTGACAGATGTAATACATGCGTTGAAAGAATTCATTCGATATCATACCCGCCGCCGAACCGAATCTCCCACATGTAATTTTTATTATGAAGGTTATGATGTAAATAAAAGTCAAAGAAAAAACTAGGAGTAGGAGATATAAATAAAATGCTGAGAAAAGATGGTCGAAACATTAGCAACGTTCGGAGTTGTATAACGTTGCGTTACCGTTAAACGTAATTTCGATAGGTCTCGGGTGCGAATTTGATTAGAAAATTACTGAATAACGCGAAAACAAAACTCATTTGATCGCTTCGTTTAAAGTTATTATTTTTTTTTCGAGCCTAAAATTATCAACCGCGAACATAAGATGCGTGTCTTTGGCACCTTGTTATTATTTTGGCCGCGACACCTTGTTTTGAAATCTTCGTTAATATGTTTGTAAGTGATTGCCAAGTAACAATTATTAGTTATTTTTTTTCTAATTGTTTTCTGATTATGTGACGTAGATTGTGTTTCCTCACCTGTAAGTATTATTTGTGGTTTATATCGGTGTGATCGTTTTATTGGGATTTAGGTGTCTACGGTGTGTTGGGGTATCGTTCCAAAATGTTAATTTTCATTGTGCGTCGGGTTAAAAATAGGTTATATAACGAGCTTACGGTGGTTCATTCGTTGATTATATTGAATTACTAGCCACAGATTCATATTCACGTATGAATAATGCATTTTTCAAACGTCGAATCGTGCAGTTGAAAACTTTTTATGAAATAGGTACCTACCCATCTATCTAATCTACGAATTACAGGTTGGATTAGTCAAATTCGATAATGTTATTTCAGGGTTAAATGAGTTGAAAAAATGAAAATGTGGATGTACATAAATCCTCTATTTCTCTTCGAGTTCCTGCATCGTCAAAATTCAAAAAATTTTCGCTAAAAAATGATAACGATTGCTGTATTTGCCAACAATGAGCAATTTATTATCAGTTAAATTTTCATAGAGATTAGAGAATAGCAGAGATGAATAATTATGTCAAAAAAATTAGATGTGATCATGAGACAATCATACAGTAATGTACACCATTCATTATTATATTGTGAAGAGGGGGGGAGGGGTATACAAAAACGTTGAAAATTCCAACATTTCCATCATCTTACTAAAAGAAACAAGATTTTTATGGGTGGTATTCTCTTAATTTAAATCAGCAAAAATTCACTGCCAATTAGTGAAAAATTGCAGATTCAATCAGTGAATTTTCATTTTTGAATCAGCAATTTTTTCAATAACTACCGAAATGAATCAGTATATAAAATTTGCGTTGACACATCGAATCAGAAATTATGGGAAAAAAATACTTGGGTACTTGGATACTGATTTAGAATTGAAATTTATAATTAGGAAGGTATTTTTCTCATGAATTTCTGCAGTGACTCAATTCTGACTGCTTCTTTTTTTTAGTGAATTTTTTCTGATTCCGTTTAAGGAAGAATATAAACTGTACTTTGATTCATATGGAAAATTTGAAATTTTGTGGTACAGATTTCAAGTATTTTTTTTCGTGTTCAACAGATGGATCTATTAAAAAAAAGACGATATGATCATGAAAAATTCACAAATGATTCTACGTTACTCCTAATTATGCTGAGAAGGGTGGAGGGGGAGAGCTTGCAGGTTGCACACAACTTTGAAAATTATTTCAAGTTCTCCAATTTTAAAATTTCCAGAATGATGTAACCCAGAAAATTAATCAACATTTAGGAATTTCGGATCCCTGAATGAATTTGATAACAAAAACTACAATTTTTGTAGATGATTGCGATTGTAGATTTTAAAAAAGCATCATACAACTTCATGAAGATTTTTTGGAATTTTACTCTGAGTGAAAAATGTCAGAAGGGGTAAATAATTACTGTAAAACGTAAAAATTCAGAAAAATAACAAAGCAGAACTTTTAAAATAAAAAAATGTTTAAAAAAGCTTTGTTTTTTACTTTACCAGATGATGCCTCTTTTGAAAAAAAAATCTCAAAAATGGGGCAAAATTTTGCAAAAATTATTTTCTAATTTGAATATTCTTTTTGTCAAATTTTCACTTTATAAACATGGTCTTGGCCAGATTTTACTGGCAATTGAAGTGCAGAAATAGCCAAGTTTTGGAGGAAAAATTTACAAAGAATTGTTTGAAGTCTGGGCTTGATTTTTGTGTAACGCTTCCATTCAACTTTTAAGACCCTCCCCCCCTCCTCCAGTGACTCTGCTGGATTTAAAAAAATATATAAAGCACCTTAATCAAATTTTGGAATTTTTTTGGCAAAAAAAAAAAACTAAATAATGAGAGCCTTTTGTCGACGTTTCGCTTATTTTCCACAAAATAACTTTTTCTCCCTACAAAATTCTTTCCCTATGAATGCTTGTCTTACTGTGTCATTGCTCTCAAAATGAATCAAATCAAAATGTAAATGATTCTTGTTAGAAATGTTTTTCCCAGCTTCAAAAGAAACCCCTTATGGATACAACATTTTGAAAAATGGAATCGAGGAAAAGGAAATGAGGGTTTAAACTAAAAAATTTTGTAGGTACCTTTTGATGAATTTCATTTCAAGTGTCAATTAATCCAGGGCAAAATCGATTTAGGTGGAAAAGAAGCAGCAAGCTCCCTGGACCTCCTTGATGAAAAGAAAATTGAATTTTTATTTTATTTTTTTAAATTTTAATCGGGAAATTTTTGAAAGTGTACCTACCTTTCATTTGAGAAATCTTGATTTTTAGTTGTAAAAAAAAGAATTTTGTACTTACTTCAAATAAAAAAAAAATCAAAGATACACTATTTTAACCCGAAATTTTCAATTTTTTGACTTTACATGCAACTTGGTGTGCCCCAGAATTCATCCATTTTTCTCAAAAATAGCCTTTAAAAAATTGTTCAACTTGAATTTTTGGCTGAATCAGAAAATCATGAATTAAATAAACTAAAAAATCATCGACCAGTAGAAAGTATTCAATTTAATTAGGAATTTTTTCCCAAGGAGTACCTAAATGAAAATGGGAAAAAATTGTGGTTTTTATTTCTCGACTTTCATCTTGAAATGTGATGGACGGGAGAGGATGCATATTACCTATCAATGCTATTTCTTCAACTTTAAAAAAAAAAAAATGAATAAAAAGAAGTCGAAAAATTGAAAATGTGAAATGTTTCCTCTTTCTCTTTAGTTTTTGACATGAAATTGACATTTAGGAGGCCCCAAGTCCTCCTAAAATTAGTTGGTGTTCTTGTTATGATATTCTCTTAGAAATGTTCTTTTGAAAAAAATTCACCCAACAACTCATAAAATCCATCCAACCTTGATAACTACGCTCGAGATCAGCTCGACTGCGTAAAAAATGTCAAAAAAATTCTACTATGTAAACAATTTCAAAAACGAAAACATTCCATTTAATAGGTTCATCATTTCACTTCAACTCAACTAGGTGACCACGATCAAAATCGTCGCAATAAATCAGTCAAAACTGCGACATTTATGCTCCAAAATTTCGCACACGTAGGCAGAAAAAATACGCGTGTTTTCGTTTCGACTAAATCTATGAGTAATATTTAGTATTTGATCCGCCTAAATTACGTAAATAAATAATACCATTTGTGTAGGTAATTAAGATTGGCCAATGTTTTGTGACCTTGACATGTGGATCATCATCGACTAATGCACTTAAAATTAAATTTATGTATTTTGAACGAACGGAGGTCATTCTCACCCTTTTTTTTAATACATTGGAACTATTTTAAGATTCCAGTCGATGTTGTGGATTTTATAGGCTTCTATAAGAGCATTGTTATAAAAATAGAGAACTTTTTATGTACATCTACATAGTTATGTGTACACATTCGCCCATGTAAAATGTAGATATGTAGATATAATCTACGTGTATTTTTTTTTCTAATTTCAATCAATATGAATGAAATTCTATCCACAAAGTATATGATTTTCAGTTTTCACCCCTTCAAATATGAATTTTTTTGGTTGACAGATTTTTACGATAAGTGTTTTGAAATTAGAATGGTAAAAGATGTTCGGTATTACACGCCATTAACACCCTAGCATATCGTATCGGTGTGATTTAAAGGGTTTTCGTCGACGAAATATACATCTTTAGATATAGCCATATTTTAGACGATGATGGATGCGATTCTTTATGAAAAAAAAATCTGATAATCCAACGAACGCGAAATATCGCTATACCTTTGTGCTATTTCCACGTCGGCTGGAAATTTGATCTAAATACTTAATGAAAACCGAGAGAAACATTTGGAATAATAATTCACCCTTTTAAAAATGTTTTCATCGCTCATCAAGATTCATTAATATTCTAAAGTGCTAATTTGTCCCATAGAAATCGAGAAATATTGTAGTATCGATCGGAAAAACGTGCGGAATCGCTTTGTGTAGAGGTAATGGTAGCTGCACAATTTATCAATTCCGTCCTGATGATGACGCCTGGATCCAATAGTATGCTGCGTGCACGCCGCAAAGACAAAGATGTTAGGCCGAATAGGCTCCTGGATCGGACGGCTTCCAGAGGAATGCTCTACGAAAACGAAGAGCTCAGGTTGAGAACGATTAATATCAACGCGGATTTAGAAAAAGGTATGTAAGTATTTATCGAGCATTTAGACGATAATTGGCTTTTTCGGGTTTACTTCCGGGTTCGTTATTTTAATCGGTCGATAGTTGTGCTGTAGGTAAGCTTCGCTGAAACGGCGAGAGCTTTACTCTTTGATGTAGTTTAATTTGATTTCCTTGTCCGAGGTATTCAATTTATTTGATGTCATGCAATCTTTTCGAGATTGGCTTCGTTTTCCTCATTTGATTCGGATAGTTATCCCGGGTACGGAAGGAATCAATGTGCTCGAGTGTCTTTTGATTGAAACGTGAGAGGGAAGGGTTGAGGGGAGTTTCTCAATTTGGCGACGTGAAAGTGGAAATGTATTGAAAAAACGAATGGAAAATTGGTCTTGAAATATTATCTTGGTTTAAAAAAAAATTAATAAAAATTCAAAATTTTTCGTATTTTTTAAATTTGATTTTTTTCTTCTGTTGCTCCCTTCATTTCATTAGATAATGAGTATTTCGTAGACTTAAATAGGTAGCTATGTAGATGTACAGGGTGACCGAAAAGTAGTTCCCAAAAATAAATGCTTCTCAAAAATTCCCTAATTAATTTATCCGAAAAATTTCAATTCTGGCAGAATCCTTGGTTCATTACTATTCGATCATAGGCCACTTCATAAATTCTCAACTAATTAAAATTTTTTGTGAAGCATAATTCGATTTTAGTTTATAATGCTACAGCTAAACATAGTCAAGCAAAATTTAAAAATTGCGCGGAATAAAATCTTCGAATATCTGGGGGTAGGTTTCAAGATAGCCAAAAGCTCGATTTCAACCCTGTCAATTTCAAAACAATGCGTTCAACCTTGAAATAAGGAGGATTAGATTTCAGCGCTTCACAAATTGGAACCAGATGATTTATCCCTGAATTACTGAATTATTTTTCTGTTTTACGAGAAAATTGTGGATTATTGAGGTTCTTCGAGCAATAACTTATGCAGAGATTAGAAGACAGTCTATTTTAGTAGAATATGAGAAAAAAAAGATTACCTCGCCAATAAATTTTTTTTACTGAAATTTTAAAATTTTTTCGGTATGTACTTTCCGGTCACCCGGTACTAGCGTACTATGGCTTTAAAAAAATTGTGATTTGAAATTCATGGATTTATCTGGTAAATCAATCCACTGAAAGAAAAAATTTTAAAAACTAAAATTATCAAAAACAGTCATGGGACTCAGAGGGCTCAAGTTCCAGATTTTTTTCTACAAAAATATGGAAAAGGTGAATTCTTTTGCCACAGTATTTTTAAAATAAATTTCGTCTTCGATTCACTCGGGTATATGATTTTTCAGTAATATTTCAGTCAAAATCACTGATTTTTCAATCAATTCCCAATATGCCAAAAAAATCAAGTGAAAAATCAGTGATTTTAAATTTGACCCTTTCTCCATTTTTATAAAATTCTCAGTCTTTCCATTCATTAATTACGCTCATGTCTTGTCCATGAATACGAGTGTGTGGTAGCACTTTTGATGAAAAAATATTTTAACATGGTTATGTTTTTTCATCGGGGGAGGGGGGAGAGGGAGGGGGAGGGGGAGGAAGGAGGGGAATCATTCCAAAGTTTTTAAGACCCTATTTCCTGCCACCAAATTTTGCGTAAAAAAGACAAAAAACCTATGAATTTTTATATTTTTGAAAATAACTTGATGTCAGAAAGTCATCCAAAAGTCAAAAACTTATAAATTTTATGTAGTCATAGATCGATATGTTTTTCCTTTTTCTTCTTGCATTTTTTTGCTGCTTTCGAGGAGATTTGCATTGTATTCCAGTCACCTTTCCTTCGATAAAATCCTATTCGAGTTCTCATATTTTTCTGATCCGTTGATCTCAAATCAGTCATTCAATCGTCTCAATATCGAGCCAAATAAGTTTTAGTCACCAACCAACAAGAATAAATTAGAAAAAAAGAGAAAAAATCTTAGGAAAAAATTCAGAGCAGTAATACCAACTGCATTATAACCCGAGTCATTTTTCGCTGAATTCAAATCGTTCATTAAAATGTCCTAAAAACTGAACCAAAAATTTTTTTGGAGTAAAAAATGAATGCCATTTAATTTTTTTAGAAATTTTTTGTCATACTCGTATGTCGTATGAACTGATTTTTTTTTTATTTTTTTCATTTTTTTCTCTTCAGAGAACATTTTAGAAAAAATGCATAGGTAACAAATCAAAGCAATGGAATTTTTGAATAATTTTCGGATGATTCATGATTCGACGAATTTTAAACATGGTTTTGGCAGAAGAGTTATGGCTCAATTTTTTTTTCACTGCTCAACTCCAGATTGTTTTTTATTAATGTTGAAGTACATACCTCAATTTTGGTTCAAATAAAATTAAAATTTTTCTGAAATTTTTCCAGCTCTGAAATGTTGTCTAACATTGAATAAAAAGATCATTTAATGGGTATGAAAATTTTCTTGGAGAATGATATTTAAATAATTCAAATTTTGCACATTGTTTTTAAAAAATTGCAAATTGGAAAGATTTTTTCAGTCGAAATAAATAATCTTTAGGTACAAAATGTAAAAATTGAAAAAAAATTGGTAAGTTCGGAAAATAATAATAAAATGTTATGAAAAGTAGTTTGGATTTTTTGCAAAAATAGGGAAAATAGTGGAAATTTTTTCAAAAAATTTAGTTCGGAAAATTTTAGCCATCCTCCCCCCTCCCAGAAAACATCGCTTCATCACGCCTCCGAGTTTTTTTTATCTAGTTGGAGGGTCGAAAGTTTTATTCGAAAGGTCCAGTCATGCCTAAGGCTTTAACAGCGATTTTACTCCACCAATCAAATTATGAAATTTATAACCCCTAATGATCAATCGAAAATCCATACTTGTAAAATTCTTCTCATAAAGTAGGTAATTAATGAATATTCCCACCCAGACCTGAACTTTAGTAGGTAATTTTAATTTTCTTCCTTATACCACTTCAGAGCTAAAAACTACTCAATGTAAATCCCAGTAAAATTCCATCAGTCTGAATTATTTCAAATAATTATCTCAATATTGCAGGCCAACAATACATAAAAAAGCTGCGCCGAGAAAACAATCAGCTACGTAGAGAAATATGGAATCTCCGAGACCAATACGATAAACTAGAAACGATATTAAAATCCCACGAACAAGAACAGGTAAATAGTAAATTTAATTAAATTAAAACTGCGATAAAAATCACTCCTTGAGACGCTCTGTACAAAGAAGGGTCTCTCCTACAATAAGCATTTACTCTTTTCATGCATTTTTATGCCCCTAATTAACGAAATGTTGAGCGGTATTCCAAGCATTTGGTTGTAGGCGATAATTTCCCAATTATTTGCACCCAAGTGCGTTCTTCGACCTTCATTTATTGCTATCTACTCAAAAATGATAAAGATGCAGATATTTTATCAACGTTGATTTTGTTTAAATTTACGAATTTGTACTTTTGAACGGATGCCAAGATATTTCTAATTTGACCTGTTTCTTCGCACATCGTGGTGTATAACATAAACATGTTATAACGCGTTAATGCAATTGCACCTGCAATAATTTTCAACCGCTTAGTTCTCAAGTTCCAAGTGTCATGTCACATGCTTATGTTTGTATATAGGTGATTATAGAAGAACTCGAAAGAGGTGATTCCGAAAAAGAAGATGGCGAGCCGGAAACCTTAAGTATTGTCGAAGAAGAAAACGAAAGCGATGTCACCAGTCATATAGAAGATGAAAGTATCCAAAATTGTTCCGTCGAAATAGTACCAGATAATTGCTCAAATTCCGAAATTGAAAGCATGCTGAAGCAGTTTCCTCATAAAGTTAATGTCGGTGCCATTATCGAACTTGTTACCCGTCCGATTAACGACGATGTAAGTACGTATATTTCTGTATCTTTTTAAAAAAATTTCTGCTGTCAGGGAAAATAGACGCTAACATTTTTCATTCGATGAAAGAGATGAACATCTCTTAATTATTTCAACTAAGTGAGAATTTTCAAGTCTCGTACGAATATTAAGTCATCATTTTTATAGGTGGGAAGCGAGAGGGGGATTCTTCAACGACTTGGAAATTTTATTTTCGAGAGAAAAATTTTTTCTTTGAAATAATCAAGTATTTTAAACGTTTGCCCCCTCTCCCCCCAAAAATCAAAAAAATTTAGAAAAATGGTCGAATTGAATAATTGACAAAATTTTGAAAATTTGAAAATCTATATGTAGCTAGCAAGAGGAAAAGCTAAAAATCACGAAAATTTACTATGATAGCTTTTGTAAAAGTACCTAATCAAAGAACTTTTCAAATCACTTGTTTTTTGGGGGAGGAGGGGGGGGGAGAGGGATTCATTTCTAGACACTCCTCGCATCAGATTTGTACCTATCAATCAATTAGTAAATCAATCTTTCTGAGCTAGCTCGAAAAAAACTTCAAACTAAATTTTTGAAAATTTCCATGAATTTGAGTATTTTGAGATTTTTCTGTCCATTTCTAATTTCTCAATATCCAACTCCATCCACAATGAAATTAGCGTCATCATTTTGAAAGAGATTGAGAGGTCTTCAGTGATTTAAAATTTCAGAAGACTTCGATGGATGAATAATCTGGTCGAAAAAAAAAACCACAAAATAATAGATGTTCCATT
This sequence comes from Pseudococcus jackbeardsleyi, assembly GCA_038380155.1. NCBI lineage: Eukaryota > Metazoa > Arthropoda > Insecta > Hemiptera > Pseudococcidae > Pseudococcus > Pseudococcus jackbeardsleyi. Next base: position 40,248,990 of record CM076242.1, read on the forward strand.
TTTACCTTTTCTCCCACACATTTAACGATACAAAAATTCTTCCAACATTTGATGCAAATTAAACTGCTAAAAAGGTAAGAATAAATTTAAGGGGTTTTATTTACTCGATTAAAAAATTGATCTGCAAAATCAATAAAATGTTCTAATTGAAAAAATTTCAAAAATGAAACGAAAAAAAAAGTAATTTTGAGAGAAATCCTTTTTCACAATTTTTACTTCGTGCTTCATGCAAGAACGAACTGATAATCACTATGGTCTTTTTTAAAAACATGACTCAATTCTTAACTGGATGAGAAAAGGGGTAACGTAAAATTTATTTTTTATTTTCAAAATGACTTGGGAAAAATTCATTCCTTGACTTTACCCTTACCACTCTCTCCTCGTCCTTAAAATCTGATCACCAAGTCCAAAAAATGTCAAAAATTGAGAAAAAAAAATGATTGTTTTTTTCTTAAATGGCTTTCGTAAATACCTATGGATTTTTTTACTTTCAGAAAAACATTTTAAATAGTACCCATTTCCGAAGGGTTCCCAAAAATTTTCACTTCTTTCATATTTCTTTCGATAGGTACTCATAGTAAAAATTGGGGGGGGGGGGGGGTAGTATTTAAAAGCATTTTCTCTGAAATGTTGTTTCTGTAAATATTTTGATCAATAAAAATCTTCGATTGGTAATCTTCCTTCCTCCAACACTATTGATTTTTTATAAATGAAAAAAAAAAATGCATTTTACAGTATACCTACAATATGGGTGGCGATTTTTCCTTCTTAACTTTTTTCTGGCCTTTTTTTTTAAAAAATGAGGTGAAATGAAATGCATTGTGCATTTTTTTTTTTTTTGAAAATTGAAAAATGTGTGGAAAATCGACGCTGCTGAAATCATGACAGAGAAACAAGGAACTTTTTTTCAAAAGGAATTTTTTTCATATGTTTTACTGAATTTTGGAAAAAAACATGGGAAAAAATGTTTTTCAAGAACCTCTGAAAAAAGGGATAATGCTGAAAAATTAGGGTACCTATATTGACGTTACTTTTGAGCAAAGATTACTCAACTAAAACCGCTTTCAAAAAAAAAGTGTCTAAAAAATTTTTCTAGTTGTATTGAGATCCTAATACATTTCTCTAGTTATCACTTTTCCAACTTGCCAAAAAAGAGTACAAAACTAACGCCCTCATTAAAAAAATTTATCATCAAGTTGATCAAGTACCTGAATAAAAATCAAGTACCCAAACTCAAATGAATGGACTATTTGCCATCATTCAAAAATTAGGTCAAATTTGCCTTGGGACAAATGAAATAAAAATTATTGTGAGAATTCAAATTTAAAGACATGAAAATTTTCTACTGTAAATCTCAATTTTTCAAATGATCCCATCCCCATTTCTCGATTTTTTAAAAGTACCTACAACCTACACAGGAGTCATTTTTCCAATTTTTTGAACTCAAAATTAAAGTGATTTTTTTCGCTTTTCCTCCAAAAAAAAGAAGAAATTGTGTTTTGAAGTTAATTTAGAAAATGCATTAATAATTTTTTTTAAAAACATGAAATTTGAGAAGGAAAATAGCAAATACTCTCAGTCTTCTCGTCAACCCTGCCCTTGCCCACTTCTTCATAACTTTCCACACCTAAACATTTCAAAGCAATGTAATATTTTAAAGATGACCTTGAAAAATTTCCTCATCTACAATACCTTCAAAATATAAATCAAGTATGCAATATTTAACGAAATAGGATTACAATTTACTAGCAGGAAATTTTCCCACTTGCCACCACTTATTTAAAAAATCCAAGTTATAATTCACAATTAACAACATTTTAAAAAACCTCCCCCTTCCCCACTGCATCTAGAAAAAAAATAGGTACAAATTGCATCCGAAAGGATACCGCAGAAGGAAGCAGTTTATAAACTATAAGAAAACTCCAAACGTCGATGTTGGTTCTCTCATCGTAATATTTTTTTGGCACCAGATATAAATTCGTGACTCGTTCTCTGTGGCAATCTGGACTTTTGGAGTTGGCGTAATACTTCAGTTTAATCCAAAATAGTCGAAAATAATTCGCTACCAACTTATGAAAAAAATTCTTCCGTACTTCTTTCACCTATACAAACTTGGTAACACTGCAGCAAAATAAAGCACGTGTATTAGAAAAATCTCCCAACAATTCGGCGGAAAGAAATGTTCAACGATTTGTTCATCTCTCCGGAAAATTTTTCTCAACAAAAATGAAAATAAATTACGCCCATGCCTACGTTTCGTTGTTGATATTTATAAAAATCTCACAAAAATGTGTACAGTTTCCAAACGGTTGCAATATGTCAATAGTTCGAAAATATGTCACTCCCTATACCAAAATTTGTTTACTTTTTAAATACTTGAGAGAGAAAAGTAGACAAACCAAGGTAGAAGGCAATACACTCTTGGTTTTGGCAACATTCTGAAAAAATATACGTTTCAAAGGCGAGCACGAGGCAGCCAGTTGAATGAAATATTATCAAAATATCAAAACTGTATCTGGATGAGGGACGATCTGAAACTAGTTGAATCCTATGTATATTCGAAATAGTAAATTCGAGCTGGGTTAAAAATTTAACAAGAATACGTTAATGCGTAAAACGTGGTTTGTTGGCATTGGCACTGGTTCAATAAATTCGATTATTAAAAAAAAAAAACGACAAATCTCGCAGTATATTCCATAAAAGGCTGGAAAGGGGTTTATAATATGTAATTTCATTCTGCAACAAACTCGTGAAATGTCCATTACTGGGGTACTATTTTTAGACGATTCATTGATGACACATGTTGTCGTTATAGGCGCACGATTAATTAAAAATGAAAGAGTCCACGTTTGAAAATCCATTTCCGAACCCGGTGTTCGAGTCGAATACCTAATATTTACATATTAAATACTCTACAGAACATACCGATAGGTATATTTTGAAAAATGTTGGGGAGGGGGAGGTCAAATTACAGTACGTCACCTTTCGTAGCATTATTGGAGGGGTCTTGAAGTTTTACGCGTTTTTATATTCTCCATTCAATAAATAATTGTGACAGACGATTAAAATGTTTTGTTAAATTTGAGCACGCAATGAAGTGAAACGAAATGCGTGTCAAGTGGTTTTTCTGCTGGGGCTGTAAGAGCAGACTTTTTTTCTAACGCACGTAACCTAGCGTTGTATTTTTTTTTCTTTCGTAATAAAACTCCTCAAATTTATAGCTTTATTATTATCTATGTTTCGTAGACGGAACTTGTATGCAAAATGTATCGAATTTATACACTTACCTAAAAACGCATACTGGTACACTTGACCGGGTTATCGAGTTTTGGTGCCAACATGTACCTACTTGGCCTTTCAAGTACCTATAATAGTTGCTTTTAAAAGAAATAGGTAGTGAAAAAACAGTAAAAAAATATCACGTTGAAAAATTATGAGCCTAATTTGAAAGAGCTCGAATGTTTTTGAAAGTTTTTCACAAAGTTATAAGTATACGAAGTCTAGGTATAACTTTTCAGCTTTCTTTTATAATTGGCTAATAGGATGGATTCGTCGGTAACGAAGGGATTTTTTTTAAAAAAACGCCCCTATCTGGGAGAGAAACTTTTTCGACCATCGTTTTTAAAATTAATCTTGATATTGATGTTTTTGAAAATTTTTCCAAGTTTTGTTTAATTTACTTAATTGCTGAGAATTTCCGAGATCAACTTGGTGCTTTTGTAATTAAGGTGGTGTTTGTGATACGGGTTTTGAAAAGTATTGGTTGGAAAATAAATAGGTGTAGGTGGAATTACGTTGAGAAAAAATAATTCATTCATAATGGCGTAGAAAGTGAAATGGAAAAGAGCGGGCAAATACTTATAGAGCGAAGTTGTATTTATAAGAAGCAAATCTACTTGGACGTCCAAGTAGATTTTGGAGAACTAAGCGAGCCTTGAAAAAAAAATTGTTACTTACATATTTTCTTTTTGTATGTCCCATAAAATCCTGAAATTAGAACGACAACCTCCCTCCTCCTCCTCCTTCTTCTTCTCGTTAATATTGTTAATAAAGTGACTTCCAAACATGAAATCATTTTCCAAAATTGGAATACATTTCCATTTAAAAATGACTTTTAAAATTGACGTAACTCACGAAAATAAACCTGTTGGAGAGAATGAGGGTTGATGAGAATTGTAGAATTACCTAGTTTTATATTTTTATTGAAAATTGGGGCTTTTGACAGATTCCTAAATATTGATAAATTGTGATTTACATAATTTCAAAGTGATTCAATTACAGTGGAAACCCGAACACATGAGAGGTAAATCAAACGGATTCATGTGAATCTCAAAAATTTCAGCCCACTTTGATTTCAGCCATATATATTTGCAAAAACAGCAGTTTTTTATTGATTTTCATAAAATAAAGGAACATTGATTTCAGCAAGGACGATCAGTGAAGTTATATTGTTTTGTATAATAAAAAAGAGGTTTTTGGCAGAATTTTTATTTTGATGGATATAGATTTTTATGATTTCAAAAAGATTGGGACGCAATTAGAAAACATGGTTAGGAATCAAATAATGGGGTCAAAAATAATATTATTTTTCAAAAATAACAATTTTTTCAAACATTAAAATTTTTTAAAAACTAAAAAAAGTCAAAAATTAAAATTTTTGAAAATTGAGAATTTTTCAAAAATTTAGAATTTTTTAAAAATTGAGAATTTTTAAAAATTGAGAATTTTTAAAAATAAAAATCAAGAATTTTTCAAAAATTGAGAACTTTTCAAAAGTTGAGAATTTATCAAAAATTGAGAATTTTTCTAAAATTTAGAATTTTTCAAAAATTTAGAATTTTCTAAAATTTGAGAATTTTTCAAAAGTTGAGATTTTTTCAAAAATTGAGATTTTTTCAAAAATTGAGATTTTTTCAAAAATTGAGATTTTTTCAAAAATTGAGATTTTTTCAAAAATTGAGATTTTTTCAAAAATTGAGATTTTTTCAAAAATTGAGATTTTTTCAAAAATTGAGAATTTTTTAAAAGTTGAGAATTTTTGAAAAAATCTCAATTTTTGAAAAATTCTCAACTTTTAAAAAATTCTGAACTTTTGAAAAATTCTCAATTTTTGAAAAATTCTTGATTTTTATTTTTTAAAAATTCTCAATTTTTAAAAAATTCTCAAATTTTAGAAAATTCTAAATTTTTGAAAAAATCTCAATTTTTGAAAAAATCTCAATTTTTGAAAAAATCTCAATTTTTGAAAAAATCTCAATTTTTGAAAAAACTCAATTTTTGAAAAATTCTCAATTTTTGAGAAAATCTCAATTTTTGAAAAATCAAGAATTTTTCAAAAATTGAAAAAATTGAAAATTTTTCAATAATTATCTCTTTTAAATTGAATTTTTTTAACAATAAACTTTTCTTAAAAAATTAATTCTGAACTTTTAAATTGAAAAAAAAAATGAAATTCTGAATTTGTGATCTGCCACAAAAAAAACTAGGTCAAGTTTCAAAAGGCGATTTTTACAGGTGCGTATAGTTCAAAACTTCAAACTGAAGTATCAACCAATCAATGATAGGAAATTTAGGGTGATTTTTGAGACATATTGTTTTGTAGGTAGGAAAATGAATTGAATATCATCATACAGGGTGTTGAATTGAAATCCAGACACACAGTCGCGAAAAATTTCTCTCATGGTAATTTTTGTCGAAATTTGGATTTGAATAGTAGGTAGTCTAAAAAATTTCATAATAGAAAACTACCACTATAGTATAGGGCATTATTCAAGAAGAAATATGTATAGTATTTTTCGGTTTTGCGTCTGGGTTTCATTTCAACACCCTGTAATTGTTTTACTCAAATCAATTTTACCAAACAAAAAACAAAAATTACCCTAAATTTTTTTCAATTTTGAATTTTTTGGCAGAAAAAGGCTGTAAAATTGAATAGGATGACAAAAGGTAAATAGGTACCATATAATCTGATTTTTCAATTTTTTGATCTTAACTTGGTTTTCTCTTGACAAGCCATGTTTGCACAGCACATTATATTTAGAAAATAAATACAAATTTTAGTTTTTAACATTTTAACATTTCCAAAAGTTGTTGATCAAGTATTCGGAATTTTCCTCTCCAAGAATTCAACTAGAATCGTTCAAGTACTATTTTTGATGTTTTGCTAAGTAAAAACAGAAAAACTAAAAATTTTATAATCAAAATCTGTGTCAATCAAAAACCAATTTTTGACATCCGAGAGTGGTTCTATATCCAGGCTCACAATATAACAATTTTCGTATGGCAAATAGCCCCTTCCCCGCCCGTTTATGAGAAAGTTTCTTCATTTGAAACAGTACAAAATTCGATTACAAAAATAATCAAGTTGAAAATTTCAGACAGAGCTGCCAATTTAGGGGGAATATATCCATATTTAAAAAATTTTCAGTGCGTACCTGAGAGAAATTTTTGAAATTCGTCACATGAGCGTAGAAATGGACGTTATTTTTAAAAATGTGCATTCACCTTAAAAACTCGAATTATGCAACTACAGATCAAAAACGTATAAGAAATTGCATAATGTTTGGCTAAAAAGGAATAGACAACTTTTGGAATTAACATTGCTTGATGAGCTGTTGAGTAGATGGATGATAGCTTGATAGCTATGAATCACTTTCTCTTTGATAATTTTATCGTCAAAATCGTAACTTTTAGGATTGCTAATAATTTTTCCAGACTTTTTTTTGAAACAAAATTTACATTCGATGATTTGATGCAGTACGATTTTTAATCAAAATTTTCAAAAGACCCAATATCATTATCACAAATTCAATTTACAAAAGAATTCGAAAAATTACTAAAAAATATGCCCATCTGCAACCTCCATCGTTCTCGCTTCACTGGAACAAAATCTTCGATCACGGAAGAGAACATCTACGTACTTGGTTTCTTCGGAATATTACCGTTGAAGCGTGTAATGAGAAAATTGATAACGACACGATGGTACACGCAGATGACGATAAATAATGCATTATATTCTTGGCACGGATACATTGTTCACGCTAGTGACCGAAAATGAGTGACTTTTTTCAAAATATCGAAAACGTTTTGAAAAAACATTTTGGGAAACACTAGGTAATAAGGCTACATATACTATCTTTAGAGTGGTTATAATAATTGGCACAAAAATTAGCAGAATGTTGATGAGATGATGCTAGCACTGTCTATGTGTCTCAATTTATTCATTGTTATCGTTAGGTGTCACTGAGAAAGCTATTTTTCACGCGATATAAAAAATTAACTTTCGATTCGGCGGTTTTCATACATTTCGACGGCGGTGTAGGTGCGATTTTCGTAGCGCTTTCGGAGGTGGCCAAAAATGCGCGTATTTCGGATTCCACTTCACGGTGCAAATTTAAATTTTAACGGATGTTAAGTACGCGGTTCTTGTTTCAGCACAGTTGAACTCGATTTGCGAAAATGAAGCGTCTAAAATGTGTTCGTTGAAAAAGTGCGACGATTTCATACGTATTTTCAAAAACCAAACAGAAGAATATCACACGTTGGTTTTTTCGACCGAAGGATTTGATAATTTGACTGTAAGTACGATTCGATTTTTGTGTTCTGTTTTGAATTCTTTTCCCCTCTGCGATCAGTGCAGAATTTACAGATTAAATTTCGGTATTTTCTTTGTATCTTGAATTTTATTGTAAATTTTTTAAAACGTTGGATTGTGACACGTAATTCCGTGTGTATTTTTTTCACATTGTGGGTGGCTTGGCTACGCAGCCAATGTCATTATCGAAAAACTAAAACGTAACGACGATTCTTCTTTGTGAAATTTTTTTACCGAATTACTTCATTTATCTCGATGATTCATTAATAAAAATATGCACTTTGTGTTGTGGTCGTTGCAGGTCCAAGAAATAATCGATGAATTGGAGCAACAGCTGAAGGAAAATTGTCGAAATATTGTCAGAGGAATTCGTTTGACGTCTAAGAATGCTTTTATTACCGTTAATAGCTCGGATCAGTGTCAAACGCTTATAAACACAGGATTAAAAATAAGAAATAAACCTATTACGCTTGATAATATTTGGGAGAAAAGCACCATTTTGCAATTGTCAGCTGTGCCACCGCATGTTCCTGATGAGCAAATTATCGCAGCCATTTCACGTTTTGCGGATGTTATTGGTAGGTACCTACTTATTTTTTTTACCTATTTTAATATGTCATCATAAGTCGATTTGAAGTTTCAAAATCAGCATCTCGAGTAAATTCTTTGTAGATTTTCGATTAGCAAACTTACTTTTCCCAAAAATTTATAATTTTTTAGGGGGTGGGGGTGGTTCAATTTTTTGGTACCAAAGAATTACTGAAGAACTTTCAGAATTTCGACTCTTCTGAATTCTGAAAAGAAAGGAAATGGTGATAAATTTTTTTATACCAAAAATTACTAATTTGTACCTATTTGAAAAAATATTTGAAGAAATCAGAAAAAAATTCAAAAAATTGCTCAAAGAAGGAACTTTTAAATTCAGTTTCATGGGTTTTTAGCTTCAAATCCCAAAATAAACAAAAGACCTGTAGAGAAGATTCAGCCGGACGGGGTGGTAAAGAAATGGACTGTTTATGGAGGACGTTGGAGGGAGTGTGGGGTCGGTAGGGTTGTCCCCTTCCTCACGAGTCCTCTGGCCGTTGGTCCTTCTTCCCCATTACACTGGTGCGCACCAGGTTCCCGATCTTGCTCTACGGACTTACCTCCCGGAGGATATTTAGGAGGAAGTCCCTTCGCCGAGGGTCCGCGGGGCCCGTCTGGGGTCTCGCACGTTGGAACGAATAAAAACACGGTTGACAGATACAAGCGTATATTTGCACGACGTATTTAATCGTACCTGTATGTGTGTGTGAGTGACGGCCGCGACCTACGGTTACGGATGGATCTAAATTGGCGATGATCGAGATGATTTTACACTCAATTCGACGCCACGCCGCTGGCTGCGGAGGCGGCGGCGAAAGGAGCTATAGACCTCCCCGATCGGTGCCATCGTATTGAGCTGAACTCCATCGTCCCCTACTTCGCCGGAGCTGCAAGGGGGTCGATGGATCATATTGTTCTGAACGTGTGGAAGAATTCGCGCGGCGGGAATAGGAACGACGCCGCGGAGGATATCTCCGGATGGATATCTCCGCGGAGGGAACCGATCTCGCGAATGGCGAATTCCACCGGGGTCCCAGGGTCTCTATCCAGGCCTAGGTGCACTGGTACCTTGAAGGATCCCCATTGGTCCCCCATCGAAATGAGGGGCCATGATGGAATCGCGGGTGAATTCCGATGACGGGTAAATAAATCGAGCCGGATTCGATATTTACGCGTCCCCGGGTAAGTCCGATTCCGGTGACTTAGCCGGGCGTCGTACAAGCCGAAGCGAGAGATGTTAAGACGACACGTATGTTCGAATTAGGGGAAAAATCGAAACTTCGAAACTTAGCCTAAACGAAACTTGATTTTGACTCGTTCGAGGGTTGAAAACGCACCAGATCGAGCCTAAACTCGATCCAGCAACGCATCATCCCACTCGAACGTAGATTTCGGAACTAGTTTTACTCCGCTAACGCAGAGTTTATATAAGGATTCGAATCAACTTGCTAGCAGGGTTGCCACCACCACGGAACTATAGTCGTTTCTCTTGGGTCGGGCCATATTCACTCTGACATATGCCCCATCGAGCTGTATTAGGGGAGCTGACCTCCCATAGTAAAGGTCGAACTTTTAGTACTGTAGTCAAAGTTAAGTTCCATAGAGAGGATATTGGTCCCTGCCCCATTCGACTTTTGCTGTGGGTGGTGGTAACCTAAGTAATAAATTTTGGTCCGGTAATTCCGGTGCGGCTTATTTTAATTCAATAATGATACAAATTTTGCGGTCTGCTGACCCTCGGAACGGCCGAAAGGGATCGCCGACGGGCCGAAAGTGCTGCTAGCTAGATGACTTGATATTGTGCTAAACAGAATGTTAAGCTAAACAGAAATTTTGACGCCGTATTTTGAAATGACAATAAAATTTACGGCGTAAGAACTATGGTGAAAAGAAAATTGATATTTTTGGTTAGACTTTGAATTTTGATTTGATGGTTTTTCGTTTTTTGACAATTAAATGGTTTTAAACTTGGTAAAAAATGGTCCCTAAGTCATCTATTTGAACCCTTGTTAAATTTTGATTTGTGGTCACGGTACCACTGTGTGGAGGGGGAGAAATTTTGCGGAATTCGGACGCGAATTCTTCCATGCACGTACAGGGTTCAGCTTACGATTTTTATGGGGTTACGTATATACAATTATGTACAATTATATCTAAGTAATTATTCAGAGCTCAGAACACAGAAAAATGGGGTTGTGTAACATTATTGTCGTCTCGAGGGTTAATGTGGTTCTTGAGGTGGGGTTTTACAATTTATGAGACGTAAAAAATATCCAAAAGAAAATTTACAAATGATTTTTTGATTTTGATGGGGGGAAAGAATTGCAAATCTCTTTTTATAATTATGCTCACGCTCACTGTTACATTTCATATTTTTTGATTTTTTTGTTTTACTATTTTTATTACATTTTGTGTATTTTATTCACGCGCTCTGTTACATTTTGTTTTTTTTTTGTTTTTTTTTTTTTTTTTTTTTTTTTTTTTTTTGCATATTTTTCTATTTTTTTGTGAGATTTGCAGTAAAAAATAAGAAAATTTTGATTTTGTAGAGCTCTGAATAGGGAAATTTTTAAAGCTAGGTGGGGAGGGGTATATGCGTGGTTTTTGGTACAGAACCATAAAAAAAATATAAGCGAGGGAAACTTATGATTAATTTGTCGCAGCCGTCGAGTGTATAGGAAGACATAAAAATAACATATTTGCTGACATCAGCACAAGAAACGATCGTATAGGTATGTACATTGAAACTAAATATATGATACGACATGTGATCAGATACTAATTTAAATTTTTTGTTCTTGCAGGTGCCGACGATGGAATTTTTGATGGTCGAGGGTAAAATGGTATCGAATGGTGAGTATCGACGTGGTGATGATAGTGGTGTTATAATGTCCACTTTTTGTTACAGGTTGATTCAGCACGCCGATTCATGGTGGTTTCTGCGACGTTGATATGGGTTACTCAGAACATGGTGTCGAAAGACTATTAAAAAATCGAAAGGTAATTAGTAATTTTGTAATATTTAACCTATTAATAGGAAAAGCATGACGTGCAAAAGATGAAAGAATTTTTATCATATAGAATCATGAATAATTATTTTTCAGCTGTGCTGAGATACAGTTACTTTTTATTGGTTCCAGGTTTCCATGGCTCCGGTTGATTTGGTTCCAAATTGATGAATTGCTGTAAAAAATTTGATTAGTTTGCGAAAGGTGAGGTTTTTTACACGTCGTATGTATTTTGGTGCCGAAAAATGCATAGAAATTTTCTGGTTAATGTTCAAAAAGAAAAATAAAGATCGGTAGAGCGAATTTTGATTGTTGAATTTTGGTGATATAATTTTGTGGAAATTTTTGTTTCAGAATTTGGACGGTGTCGATAATCAAATTTGGAGTCCAAGTGCCCCATATGCCAGCGTCATTTGGGCTATTTCGAATTTTGAAAAGGTAAGAATCAATTTTTGATAATATTTTTCGAGTTTTAGAATATAAAATCGCCTATAGCGTGCCCCATATGCGCGTAGGGATGATTTTGGGTTGAAATGATTGCCTATTGTAACTTTGTACGGCGCATGTATGTTTTAATTTTGATTGTGAGTTTTTCAAAGAGTGAGGTCGCGTGAATTTTTCTAACGTTTAAATTTTGGGATGGTAGTGGGTGATTTTTTGTATCAGAAATATTTTTGATTTTTGATGACGTCGAAAATACCAAGAAGAGAAAAGAAAAAAGTTTTGAATAAATGACAGACTGTTTCATTTGTTTTGCCGAATAGTAAAAAAAAATAAATGAAGAAAAGAAATTTTGGTTTTGTGAGTTTTATTGTGAAAATTCTGCCCCATATGAACTTGATGTTCGTGTGGGCTAAAATTTTCAAATTTTGGTTCCCATTCTTGATGTTTTCGATCATATCATTTTACCATTTTATTTCTGATGTCGTGGTAAATCAAATGTTCATAATTTTTGGAAATTTTTGTATGTGGCCAGAAAGTTTTTCAAATTTTGATTGGAATTTTGCCCCATTTGTACTTCGTTTGAATTTTGAAGATGTTGAATTAAATTTTGAGGTGTTGGTTTTCTTCTCCTTCGCTCTGTCTTCGTGTTCTTCGTGTCTTGATTTCTTGATGGTTCTGTATAGGATGTGATAAAAATAAAAGAGAAATTTTTGTATTTGTTTATGCTAACCTTTTGTATAGGATTAGTTAGCAATTCGTTGAGGTATTGATTCCATTTTTCTCTCTTCTTTCTTTTTGAGGGGAAAAAGAAAAAATTCGAGGTAGTTTTTGTATCGAATATTTGCATGTAATATGACCTCATATGTTTTTCGAAATTTTGGTTAAATTTTGATTTAATTTTTTGAATATGACGTCGAAATTGTAAATTGAGTTGAAATTTTGAATTTTTCGAATTATATTCTGCCCCATATGTACCAGGTGGCGAGTTTTCGAATGGTTTTGATATCGGACGAGTTTTTTGTAAATTCTAGAATTTTGGTTATGTGGTATTGATGGTTGAATTGTTTCGGTGTCAAAAAATCAATATGTATTTACGTATACATTGGTATTGATGTAAACAAAAATAAAGAGAAAGATAGTACAGTACTCGAAAAGTAGACAAGAGAAAAAGGAGAAAAGATAAGAAAGAAAGAAATAAAAATATGAGAAAAAATATAGTCGACACTTAACGAATAAACGAAGATATGGGGGAAAATTTAGAGGATTATTTCGAGGAGTCCTCGAAGGTGTTCGAACACTTCGACCGGCTGTTGCTTTGGAAGGAAGGCGGGCGATGATATCAATTTTGTTTTCTTCGCAATTGTTTCTGTGTACTCCTTCCATATTCTTCTGTTTTTGGGATTTCCAATCGGCGGCGCGAGAATTAGTATTTTTTGACACCCTTTAATTCTCAAAGTATCTTCCAGGATTTCGATATCCTGAGTTGTCTCTTTTTTCGAGTCGTGGACGTTGGGGGCGGCGATGGCGATGCTGGTGCACGGTACGGTGCGGCCGCGATTATGTTGTTTATCTCCTTGAGGTTTATATCTTGGTGGTATAATCGTGTTACTTTCAAGATTTTTTCGTATGGTGACTTTTTTAATAATAGGTTGGCGATCATTGCCGCGTAACCGTTGCCAGCCAGGAGGGTGTTGCGAATGTACACATAGATGTTTTTGTTGTGTATTATGATCGAAGTTTGTCCTACGGTCTTCATTATTAAATTCGGCGAAAAGTATTTGATTTCATTAATTGTTTCTTCAACCGACTCCATTTCTTCTTTTGTTTGTTTGATCTTTTTCTTATTTTTAACGAGTTGTCTTTCGGTTTTTTTCAGCGTTTGTTGTAGTCCTTGAAGTTTTGCCTGTATAGAATAAAGAAAGAATTTAAGCAAATGTCGTTGGGAATATGTCTAGTAATTTGTGTTTGTTTTTGTTGTTTTTGTTTCAGGTGTTATAAGTTGGATAATGCGGCGAGGTGGAAATGTGAAGATTTTTTGAGTTTTTTGCGATCGAACTGTTTTTTGGTTGGATGAATTATCAAAGTTTTGGTAAGTTGTGCTATGTCGATCTTATTTTGGTAGTTTGTTTTTGATTGTTATTGATAAGGGTAGTCGAACGTATTTTGAATGGGTTATTTTCGAAAGTAGAATTTGTGCTATGTTTTGGAGTAGAAAATGATCGGATTGAGTTACTTATTATTGCTGTTCATTGGCCGAAATGATAATATCTATAATTTTGAGGTCGTGAGTTTGTGAAAAGGTGTGCGTTTTGGTCGCCGGATGATTTTTGGAAGGGAGGTTTTGCTAAATTTTATGCTATCTGATCTAATGAGTGAGTAGTACATACCTCTAAATCGTAGAGCGTGTCTGACATGTTTGCGAATAGTCGAGAATATATTGCGAAAGCGAAAATAATAAAAAGGTTTTACAAGTGGCGAAAGTGACGAAAAAATATTGCAAGTTTAAAAGCCGGTGTCGCACGTATTTTTATTTTCTTGAAATTGATTTGGAAATTTTTTATTGGCTTTGTAGTTTTGGAATAAAAATTATGTTGTTTTTGGCTTTTCAGAGTGTGCTACTTGCGTAGTTTTTGTGATAGGTGGGTTTTATCCTATCTTTTTTGCAGTGTTGCCAGAAGTGGGTTTTTGTAGTTCGAATGTTTTTTTTTTTTTTTTTTTAATTTTGAGTTCCTGAAGGGTTTTGTTTGGGATTTTTAATTTTGTGTTGTATTATTTTTTTTTTTGAGACGTAAGGATTTTTAATTTGATGAATCAGAGTCGTTGGGGTAATATTTAGTCGAATATGCAATTTTCCGGTCATGGCGAGATTTTAGTTCGCTGAGTGGAAGGCGTCGGATTTCGGGTAGGGATTTTGATTTTGTTGGAGTTTCCAAATTTTGAGCATTTTGCAAGTCAAATTGTCGCCGAAATATGTATGGAATTTGTAGTTTTTCGAGAGTCTGAGTCGAGATGTGACCGATGATATCTTGTAGATCGGAGGGCGTAAATTTTATTGAGACTGGTCGATTCTCGTAGGTGAGTTCTATTTCTTTGATAAAGTCGTTACGAATTATTGCGCCGGGGAATAGTAATTCAATGGTTCGAACGATTGATCTTGAAATGGTGTTGTGCACGGTATATGGGTTTATGACTAGTGGTATCGTAAGGGTGTTATCGAGTTTGAAATAAATTTTGTCAAATGGGCGATAGGTTTTGCTTTTTGGTTTTGGTTTGAGGGTGGGATTTTTTGTTACGTCGTCCGTGTCTAGATAAGTCAAATCGGTTTGAATTTTTATAGATTTTGTATTCGTTTCAGGGGGGTATGAGCCAGAAGCAATAATTTTAGGATTTTCTAGGGCCTCTTTTTTCAGATTTTCGATTTGGAGTATTTTTATCGATTTTTTACCAATATAGCACAACGGTTGATGTAAGGGAATAATTGAAAACGGGATTTTTATTTTGTAGCCTTTTACGGTACCTTTTATGAAAGCTTTTCGAGTCGAGAGAAAAGGTGTTGGGTGGTCTTCGAGTAGAATAATTTTGTGGATGTTCCTCACGTTTATCTCCACCGCATGTGGTGTATTCTGCATTATATCTTGCAGCGAGTGTTCGGATATGATATTTCTAGTTTGTTCCGGTTTTGTTTTCAAGACGAGAGTCGTTTTGTTCGAAATTGTTAATAGGATCGAATCCGCTATTTCTGTGGTTTCTGGCGTCGTAGTATTTTTACTATCGTTGTTTATATTGTCATTTTGTGGTGACAATATTTTTTCTGTTGTCTGTAGGTTCGTTGGGCAGTCGGCAACGTCGGTCGAGAAGATTTTTAAGTTGTTTACATGTTTTTGGATTTTATCTAGCCTGTTATCGATGACGTCGGTGGAAAAGGTTTTTATGTTTTTTATGTGTTTTTCGATTTCATTCCATTTGTCTGTTGGGCATTCGGCAATATTCTGGGTCGGGAGAATATTTGTGATGTGTATTGATTTTTTGACTTCGTCTAAGTCTGGCATTTCGTCACATGTGTCGTGAATGCTTTCGGTCGAAGATGATGAGGATTTTGAAGATTTTGATAGGATATTTGGTATTGTTTTGGATTTTGGGGAAATGATAGGTATCTCTTCGTGAGTTTCAATTATTATTCCAAAGTTTTTTATTGTAGTGTCGCCGATAGTGCAGAATGATTTGAGACAGGTATTTTGAATCGTGAATTGAATTTTTTGTTGGGATATGCCAAAGGTACAATTGATGATAGCGGTTGGTTTGTCGTTTATGTATGTCGTAAGAATTTTTTTTGGGTATTTATTCAAAATTTCGTCTGATTGGTGTTTACTTATGATGTTTTCATTTTTTGAGGGATTTAGGATTGTTTCTATTTCTATTTCATTTATTTTTAGGGTAATTTGATCGTGAGGTAGGTATTTCGTTTGAATTTTATTTTGGTAGGTGAAGGGTACTAGGCCGTGATTATGTTCGCTGTCATCAGTTGTCGTTTTAGGTGTGGCGATTTTCTCGTTTCTGTGATATGTTTTAGTATTGTTAGAAAAAATATCCTCAATTTCGGAGTCAATTTTGTTAAAATCGTGATTTTGTAACTCTGTTTTTAATTGGTCCGAAGTTATTTTTGTTTGATCGTTGTTAATTTTTTCAGAGTTGTTTTCAGTGCCGTGAGAATTTTTATTATCCAAATTTTGGGTTTGGGAAGAATTTTGATTTTTTAGGGTTTCGAAATTTGTGATATTTAGGTGGTCCAAACGAAGTTGTCTTATTGCGTTTTTACTTATGTAGCACGTCGGCTCTTTTGATTCGATAATTTTGAAAGGGATTTTTATGTTGTAGGTACCTATCATTCCCTGTACTATTGCAATTTCGGAAAGAGGGCTGGGTATGAATGGAGAAAATGGGAGTCCTATGTCTGAAGATGCGTGGTATTTTACAGGAACAATTGCGCGAATGCTATTTAAGGTGCCTCTTGATATGGTATTTGCGTTGGCGTCGGAGTTTAATTCGATGGTTAAGGTTGAGTCGGAAGATATGTTCAATAGGAATGATTTTGGTTTGCCCATTTGTTTTACTGGGTCCCAAAATGTGAAAAAGGTTCTAGATTTTATGGCTTTTAGCCATTCTGGTACATCGCTGTCTTCTACAGCATATTTTTGATGAATCTTGACGGGTAGGTCGGGGACCTCTGTGTGCTCGAATATTTCATCGTCGTAATTTTCTTTGTCCGAGTCTATATCGTAATCGTTTTCGTTTTCTAGCTCGCATTTTTGAGTTTTGTCATTAATTTTTGGAATTTCAAAAGGTGATGAGGAGGCTTTAGGGTTGAGAGTTGGCGCAGGGGTTGAGAAATTTGAGTGTATCAGGTTTAGGTCGACGTCAATACTATCCTGATTTTGTGTTTTATTCTGGATGGATTTTATTTCAGAATTTACGTTATCTATTTCAGTTTTTAGGGTGTTGAATTTTGAATCGATTAATTCGCGGATTTCTTTCAAATCGGAGGTAGTTTTGGTTTTTTCATTTGATGTGGCTGATTTAAAGTCTGCGAGTTCGTGCGCCAAGTCTCCTAACCCTTCCGCTAGTCCTTGAATTTCGTAGTCGTGATTATATAAAATGGAATCCGTTTCCGTTATTGCCTCTTGATGTTCTGTGATTTTTTCTTTCACTTCATCTATTTCATCTTCGTATTTTTCCGCTGATGATATTAATTTTTCTGTCATAAAATCAAATTTGTTCATACTTTCTTGATGGGTGTCCAAAAGGTTTGAGAGGCGATTTATGTTTTCATCGATTTCATCATCTTGAGATGAAGTTTCATATAATTCTTTTTTGGTTTCTAGGTCGAAAATTAGGTTGTATTTTGCGATTTCATCGCACCATTTCGATGTTTTGTTTCTTGAAAGGTAGCGGTATTTATTTACGATTGATTTTAGTTCTGTTCGGACGTGAATATATTGTCCGTTGAGCCAGGATGGAAGGCTCTGCAGATGAAGGAATAGACTTAGCATTTCTTTATTCGCTACGGAGTAGTTTCGTTGGTGGGGTAAGAATTGATAGGAGACGCGCATAATAACGTTTTCGGAGCCCCTAATGAGTTGGTAAAGGACTGACTGCATGGTGTCTCCGGTCACCATGGTGTCTAGATACGCGTGGTGTTTTTTACGAAGTAATTTTTCGGCTTCAAAAATTATGGATTCTGCTTGTTTTTCATTTAAGAGGACGTCGTCAACATAGCAGGTTTTTGAATTTAGATTTGGGAAAGCCTTGAGGGCTGCTTCATTCTGTCTTAATTTTCGAAATTGGGAGGGGGAATAATTTTTTGTAATTACATTCGCGAGATTCTTTTCGATAATTTGAAGTTTTGAGTCTACGTTTTGAGCCCCGATGTCCAAAATTCGGTTTATATCTTTTTGTTTTCCTTCCGGTACCGAGAGTACATTTAGGGTTAATTTAGCGTTCCAGAATGCTGTTTCTCTTTGTGATGTTTTTGAGATTTCGAGGGGGTTTAGGGGGCCTTGTGGAGAGGGTGTTTTTTCAGAAGTTTCATTTTTATTTTGTTCTGTGGGGGAATTTTCCGTTTTTTCAGAAGGATTTTCGATATCGTGAATGTAAGAAGCTATGCCTTTGCATCGTTTTTTAGATTTGGGTTCAAGAATCGGAGATTTTGGAGGTGTTTTAGATGTGGAAGGTTGTGGAGAGATTTGTTCAGGAGTTGTATTAAAGAATGGAGAGTCTGGGAAAGATTGTGGTACAATTTGTGAGTCGTCAGTATTTTGATCTAGAGAGGGAGAGCCTTGAGGGGTTGGCGTATTGGGAGGTACGTCAGACATTTTTGATGTAAGTGTAAAATCGAAGCTTGTTGAGAAATTTTTTTTTTTTTTTTTTTTGATTTTGGAGATTTTAGACGATGTTTAAAATAGAATTGCCTTGAAAATTGTTGATTTTGAGTTGACGATATTGGGTTTTTATTCAAGTAGCGAAATAAGAAATGTTTTTTAGAATTTTTCGTGGCTCAGATGTGTTGAGCGGATTGATAGCGAGTTAGAATCAGTGCCAGTGGTATTTGGCGATTTAAGCAAGTTTTTACGACGTAAATTATGCGAGTAGTATGTAGAGGCGTAAATTTGATCGAAAAAATATTTTTAATGAAATTTTGGTAAAAATCAAAGGGTGAAAGATTTTTAAATTGTTCGGCTAAAAAAGGATATTGAATGGTTTTGAGGAAAATAAGGAATTAATGGGTCGTAGAGATTGGATAGATGGGGTTTTTCGGAATTTTACTTTGCGATAACTGAGAAATTTTCAATTATTGAAATTTTGGATGAAGACGTGTGAATTTTTTGAGAGGTAGAAAGGTGTTTTTATGGTCCACTACCAGGAGTGGTGTAGGAAAACTGATGAATTCCAGAGATCAGCTAAGTCGGATTCGTAATCCCACGCTGACCAACTGGGCCTTACCGACTCTGCGAGCAGAGAGGGGGTTTTTGTGTGACTTTGAAAGGGGGAAAAGAATTTAGAGAGCCTTTAATCCGATTGGCAATAAACTTCTCGTTTCAGGCTGGGTAATATTTAGGATGGTATGTGGAAAAATTTATAGGATCTCTCAAAAAATCAGGAAGAGATAGGTATAGGTATCAAGTCCGCTGTTTCCCAGTCGTGTCTGATGCCTATTTTATTTTGGAGAACGTAAATGGATAATTAATTTCTCAGATTATCTGGATAATGCAATTTTCTTGAATTGCAGTCGTCGTTGTCCACGTACTGTCGCAATTTTCAGAAAATTGTTGGAATTAGCCGAGAATTTCCTATTGAATTTTGTAATTTTCTTTAATTGCAGTCGTCGTTGTACACGTACTGTCGCAATTTTCAGAAAATTGTTGGGTTTTGGCCAAAAATTTAGTTAAATTTTGCGAAATGAATTTAAATTTTGATTCAGAAAATTATTAGATCGAAAGTGACGCTGTGTTTAATTCGCGAAAGTTTTGTGGTGTGAAATTATTTGCTGCGGTCGTCGTTGTCCACGTACTGTTGCAGCTTGTAATTTCAGGATTTGTTTTTTGTTACGCTAGACAGAAATTGCCGAAATGTTGGGTCGTATGTTAATTAATTCGCAAAAATTTTGAAGGTGAGATTATTCACTGCAGTCGTTGCGCGCTTACTTCTACAGTTTTTATAAGCTCAAAAGAAAATTTGCAAAAAATTGTGGGTCGCGATGTATAGGTCGCGAAAATTCAGAATATAGAATTGTGTATTGCGGTCGTCGTTGTACACGTACTGTTGCAGTCCACAATTTCAAAAAAAAAATTTTTAAATTTTGGATGAAAGGATCGAAATTATAAGTCGCGGAATTAATTAACTAATTTTGAAAGCGTAAAAATGTGAAAGTATTTACTGCGGTCGTCGTTGTACACGTACTGTTGCAGTATTTAAATTCACAAAATAATTAAAAGCAGAAGAAAAAGAAATACGAGATTGACTAAGTTAACCTTGGAAAGGTAGGTCTAGTCAAGCGCGAGTTTTAAAAGCAGCGTTTAGAAGTAGAGAAAGAGTGTACCAGATAGCTAGGTGTACTTGGTAAATGTTGAAAACGGCAATCTTTGCTGATAACCAAATAGCAGAAGAGAAAGACGTTAAATGATTTCGAGTTTGAAAACGGGGTTTTATTTATTTGAGTTTTAGGTAGCTTGATTTGCCGAGAATCTATCCGGTTGTGAAGTCGTGTATTTTGGGATGACCAGTTCTATTGTTGAAAATTCAATGGATTGTTCTTTTTTATGAATAGCGAACACGATCCTTTTATTGTTTGGGTTGGTTTAGGTTCGAGAAATCGCACGATATTTTTGTTTTGTTTCTATACAGTCGTTTCCGTTTTTATGAGAAGATTCTTAAGTCTAAATATACCGATGTATGTACATAGATTTCGAAAGTTAGTTTATTTTCAAGGTTTCAGGAAATTTTGTAGTCCAAGTAAAGATAATAGAATTGATTAAGTCAATTGATTGTGTCATTTAATAAATCGAAAAGGTAAAAGGAAGTTTGCCGAAATCTATAGGAGCTGTCAAGTTCAAGATGACATTTATAGAGATTAATCGATTTTTAAATTTTGGAATATAATGGGGTGAACGTAAGTGTGCCAAAATGTGAAAATCTTGATTTCCGGAGCTGTCAAAGCCGTGATATTATGTAGGAAACGGTCAGTGATTAATTGATTTTTCGATTTTTTGAAAATAATGGGGTGAAGATAACTGTGCCAAAATGTAGGAAATCTTGATTTTGCCAAGAAATGTAATTTCAATAGATTGAATTTTAATGAGTTAAAAGTATTGTTTGAAAATCGTAAACGGATGTATTTTTGAGTGAAAAAAGGTGCATCGTTGTACATACATTTGTATAAACAATGGTTTACCGCCACCGTTAAAAATAGAAAGAAGCGTCCTTTGAATTTCAAAGGGGTGAAAGCGTTTGTACCAAAAAGTATGCCTTAAGCCTAAATAGTGAAGCGGATATACATGGCGGCTTTTGTACATAAAGTCGCCAATATTTTTATTTACAATAGAATTGAATTAATTTGACAGGTTGCTGTCATCTTTACGGATTTTAAAAGAATTAATTCTTTGTTGTAAAGAATTGATTTACGATTTTAAGAAAATATTTTGAAAAGAATTGACTTGTCTTTATCGTGCCTATTGTTCTGAATGTGAATATTGACTAAACCATTTGCGCATTGGACTAGTGAAGGGGAAGAAAGAAGATCTAAACTGAGAATTTGGATCGCGATGGATTTTTTGGTCTGAATGGGCATGCTGGGCCGGAAATCGTATTGGCGCCAACGATTTATTTTTCGGTTGAAAAGTGGAAACAGGGTTACCATGATTTTCGGCGAAAAATATAATTTTGAATATCGAATCGAAATATAGATCGAATCAATGGATTTTGACTTGATTAAATAAAAGAATTTTGAAGATTTTTCGGAGAATTTTGATTTTATAGGTCATGAGAAAAATAATTACGTTGATTGAAGGTAATGATCGAAAGAAATTATTGAATTTTTGAATGAAATTGTGATTTTTTGCTATCTTCCAAAGGAGAAAGTGAATTTTGTCGATCGAAATGTTAAATTGATTTTTGAATATTGATTTCGAAATTTTGATATTTTTATGTCATGGAAAAAGAGATTTCTTTGATCAAAATTGATTGTTGGAATTTTTTAATGTGAATTTTGATGATCAAAAGGGGTTTATTGAATTTTTGAAAGGAAGTTAAGAATTTTGATATTTTCTGATGTTTGAAATGAGATGTGATAGCCGAAGGATCGAGTTTTTGAATTTTTTGATGTAGGTTTGAAAATTCTGATTTTCGATGTCATGAAAAAAGATTTTCGTTTATCCAAAGTAATTAGTGAATTTTGTAGTGAATTTTGGAATTATGAATTTTGATATGTTTAATTTTGAGAAAGTATTTCGATGATCGATGTGTTAATTTTGAATATTTTTAGTGGAAATTTGCAAATTTTGATTTTTTAGGACGTGAAAAGGGTTACCTAGTTCGAAATTGGTTATTAAAAATTTTGCTGAGTGAAATTTTGATGTTCTTGATCGTAAGAGAGGATTTGTGAATGAAAAGGATTTTATAGATCGGAGTAAATTATTGAATTTGCAAATGAAATTATGAATTTTGAGATTTTCAGTTTGAGAAAAGGGATTTCGTTATTCGAAATAGTGAATTTTGAATTTTTGGTCGAAAAATTATGATTTTTTAGGTGGTAAAAAGGGGTTATCTGGTTCGAAAGTTATGTCTATGAATTTTGATTTTCTCATTTGTGAGAAGGTAGGGTTCTGGTGATCGAAGTGTTAATTTTGATATTTTTGAGTGGAATTTAGAAGATTTGAATTTTTTTTTTAGGTCGTGAGATAGATTGTTTTAATCGAGACTTGAAATAAATGGAAGTGAATGAATTTATGAATTTTGAATGATGGTTTGGTGATTTTTAATTTTTTGAAGGTCGAAAAAATTATTGTCAAGATGAAAATGAGTGTATTTATGAATTTTGAGTAATAATTTTGGATTTCGATTTTCTAGGTTGTGGGAATTGATTTTTTATTTTTGAAGAAGAATGGCCTGAAATTTTCGAATTTTCGGGTGGGTTAGTCCATTGTGAATTTTTAGGGTGTGGGAAATAAATTCGTTTCGCCACAAATGGGTTCGTAAATTTTGGGTATAAAAAGAGTAGATAATGAATGCGTAGAGCATAATAAAAGGATTTCTTGCTGCAACAAAAAATACCTCATTATTGTGATCGTCGCATTTTCAACTGGCGAATTAATAAATTGCCATGATTTTACGTTATAACGGAAATGTACCGATATTTTCATTTGGCAGATGAAAAGTGGTGCATTTTTGGTTTTTTCACTTTATGGAAAGTGAGACTATTGGCTTATAATTAATTTTCACATAAAAATGTGAAATATCAGATTATCAGATCGTCGATTGATAATTTGATATCGGAATATATACATAGATTTACATATCCGGAAATTTTCATCATTTCTGATGACGTAAGTTATTATTATTATGCACTTCGGGTGCATGAGATGTCGTTTACGTTAATTACGTTACGTTAATGGCCAGGAGGGGGGGGTCGTAGTTTTCTACTTTTTGACTCGTATTTTGGTGTGAATTTTTTATGACCTTGATATTTCACACATTTTTGGCCGAAATTAATATTTTTTGGTGTACTTAAGGTACATAGTCCGAAATTTTCGAAATGAAAAATTTCTATTTTGCACTTAAGGTGCCTAGTTTCAAACTGACGTCACAATTTTTTATAATTGTCAAGGATTTTTTATAGAAAAATATTGATTTTTGGGTGACGTGCTTGTGCGAATTTTTATGGCCTGAAATTTCGCAATTTTTGACATTTTTGCATTTATGATGCTTACAGCCAGTGATTGTGATATGGTGCGAAAAGGTGACATCCTAATCACATGATTCCACATCGTTCGGGGGGCCCAATATCCGGTACCATAACGGGGGAAATGCCGCGTTCCCTTCATCTATCATGTCGCCATCCCTGGAATTTTGGTGTTGTTTTTACGATGTAAAAAATTTTGTGGCTGTATTTCGCCATAAAGGGAGAGAAAAAATGAAGGAATTTGTGGTTTGACTGGGGAAAAGGGTTAAGGATACACTGAGGTTGCCGTGTACGTCGCACGTTTCCGTCACGAGCTGTTACAGTGGGGAAGACATTTTAAGGATATTTGATAGGAATTACAATATCGTATTTACCAGATTTCCGCGTCACGGAAATTTAACTGTAATTATTACTAGTAATTCGTGATATGGAGTTAAGGAAAACATTTTTGTTACATTTTTTCACTATTTACGGTGTCAGTTACGCCTAAATTTAATTTTTTATGCACTTAAGGTGCGAGAAATTTTGTAGTCCGGAGGCCTAGAGCTTGGGGACAAAATTTTAAATAATGATATAATAAATATAGACGTTACCATATGCGATTTGTACCTAATTTTGCGTTTAGGACGCCTAAATAGATAATTTTTACCTTGTTTCAGATTTTTACGAACATATGGTATACTTCCGACTTGCGGATTGGTGGAAAATCGGAAGATATACATACAGGATTTTGTCCGATGTGCTTCCAGCCTCTTTATCCTATGCACAGGTGGCCATCTGTGGGAGTCGTAGTCTGGAGAGTCACGTTATTTCGGGCGCCATTATGTAGAGAAGATTCAGCCGGACGGGGTGGTAAAGAAATGGACTGTTTATGGAGGACGTTGGAGGGAGTGTGGGGTCGGTAGGGTTGTCCCCTTCCTCACGAGTCCTCTGGCCGTTGGTCCTTCTTCCCCATTACACTGGTGCGCACCAGGTTCCCGATCTTGCTCTACGGACTTACCTCCCGGAGGATATTTAGGAGGAAGTCCCTTCGCCGAGGGTCCGCGGGGCCCGTCTGGGGTCTCGCACGTTGGAACGAATAAAAACACGGTTGACAGATACAAGCGTATATTTGCACGACGTATTTAATCGTACCTGTATGTGTGTGTGAGTGACGGCCGCGACCTACGGTTACGGATGGATCTAAATTGGCGATGATCGAGATGATTTTACACTCAATTCGACGCCACGCCGCTGGCTGCGGAGGCGGCGGCGAAAGGAGCTATAGACCTCCCGATCGGTGCCATCGTATTGAGCTGAACTCCATCGTCCCCTACTTCGCCGGAGCTGCAAGGGGGTCGATGGATCATATTGTTCTGAACGTGTGGAAGAATTCGCGGCGGGAATAGGAACGACGCCGCGGAGGATATCTCCGGATGGATATCTCCGCGGAGGGAACCGATCTCGCGAATGGCGAATTCCACCGGGGTCCCAGGGTCTCTATCCAGGCCTAGGTGCACTGGTACCTTGAAGGATCCCCATTGGTCCCCCATCGAAATGAGGGGCCATGATGGAATCGCGGGTGAATTCCGATGACGGGTAAATAAATCGAGCCGGATTCGATATTTACGCGTCCCCGGGTAAGTCCGATTCCGGTGACTTAGCCGGGCGTCGTACAAGCCGAAGCGAGAGATGTTAAGACGACACGTATGTTCGAATTAGGGGAAAAATCGAAACTTCGAAACTTAGCCTAAACGAAACTTGATTTTGACTCGTTCGAGGGTTGAAAACGCACCAGATCGAGCCTAAACTCGATCCAGCAACGCATCATCCCACTCGAACGTAGATTTCGGAACTAGTTTTACTCCGCTAACGCAGAGTTTATATAAGGATTCGAATCAACTTGCTAGCAGGGTTGCCACCACCACGGAACTATAGTCGTTTCTCTTGGGTCGGGCCATATTCACTCTGACAGACCAAAATTCAAAATGTTTTTATCATTATAAAGGAAAGTAAGTACCTTACAAACCTACAACTTAATGATTTTTATGTGGGGGGGGAGAAGGGAGGGAACACACAGCGAAATAATTGCAATAACTTTAAAGTAAATTGATATTTTTGAAAAATGATAACGCTTTTAATTCAATTTCACCATGGCACAAATTTATGCCAAAAACGAACGTTCAGTGATTTGAGCAAGTTGCAAAATTTTCGATCTCACCAAAATTTTTGCCGAGAATATTTTCTCGTTATTTTTTCAGAAATTTATTAAAAAATCAAAAATGATTACAAAATCTTGATAAACAAAAAATGTCAAGCATCAACTTTCCACTTCACTTTTATGACAAAAGAACTTAAAAAATCAATTTCTTCAAGGTATGGTAATTGAAAAAAAAAACGACTGCCTTCTGGTTTTGAGATGATCCAAAAGTCTTTGAAAAAAAAATCCGAGAACAAAAATTTGAAAATATCGGAAAATATAAGCAAAAATTATTTGGAAACTACGATTCAAGCCAAAAATGTGGTGCTGAAAAATAAACCTAAGAAATTTGGTATTTCGTAGATTTTTTTAGTTTTTTTGCATGTTTTTGATTTTTTTTTCTCAACTTGTAATTGCACCTCAGCAGTGAAATTTGTATGATGAATGAAGAAGAACTTGAAAAATGTATTCCAAGTGGTTTTTCAAGTTATAAGTATACCAAGATTCATCTCCTCCTCCTCCCCCTCTCCCATTGCTGTCTCAATGTGTACCATCTTTGATACAAAATGAAGCAATGTTTAATTTTTAAATCTTTTTTTCAAAAAATTTTTATGCAGAAAATTGAACTCTTTTAATTAAACTAGGTGCTGTATGTACTTACAAAAATAATCGCAGTTGTACAAAATTAAAAAAAAAAAAACATTTTTGTCTCACTGTGTACGACCCTTCTACAATTGAAAATATTGAACATTTTTGATATTGAGTCTCTACCCCTGTCCATATTGGGGCCTCATTCTGGTTTTGTGCCAATAAATATACTTAATTCTATAAATGGATTTAAAATGTAAAAAAT
The DNA here is from genome assembly GCA_038380155.1 of Pseudococcus jackbeardsleyi. NCBI lineage: Eukaryota > Metazoa > Arthropoda > Insecta > Hemiptera > Pseudococcidae > Pseudococcus > Pseudococcus jackbeardsleyi. Next base: position 40,275,603 of record CM076242.1, read on the forward strand.
TCATTCATTTTGATACCTAACTCAAAATGATGAAAATTTTATTATCGACCCATGCGCCTTTCGAAGCCTTTTTAAACTTTTAATTATTTTAAAATGACACCAAAACGAAATTTTGGTTCCACATTTGCTTCATTATGGAATCCTCATTGAATAAAATCCAAAATTGTCTTAGAAATGGATTTGGAAGTCCCAAAAACTTTTTTGAGCAATTTTTCCAAATTTATTAAGAGGATTTTTTTGTTTTTTAAATTGGCCTTGATGACTCAATCATTTATAAAGATGAAAGTTTTTAGATTCAAAGAACTCCAAGGAATTCCACATGAGCCCTAAATTCAAAGTGTTTTTCCTTGGAAAATTTTGAAACTGTATATAGGTAAACTAAATCACTTCATTGAGCAGTCCTCATTAAATTAGCATCCAAAATTATCTTGAAAATGGATTTGAAGGTCCTAAAAATATTTTTGAGTAATTTTTCTAATTAAGTTGACCTTACTTAATCCTTCTAAAAGATGAACATTTTTAGGTTTATTTTTGATCCAAAGAACTCCATGGAATTCTATGCCCTTCCCAAATCCAAAGATCTTTTTCTTGAGAAAATTTGAAACTGCATGAAGGAAAGTTAAGTTCTTGTCTTAGTTGTCTCTAACACTTTAGAATGAAATTCTCATTTTTTCCCCCCAAAAATGGAATAAAATGAGGAAACATCGAGTATTTCTCTTGTTATTATTGAAGGGTACAATTCATCGAATGCATGAATTAAAACCTGCATCTCATTCCAGGTAATGTAGAAAGACAAACATACAAAGGATTCGATACTGGAGAACGTTTCATCCACGTCAAGTCACGAGAAGCAATTCCGGGCCAATTACTATTCGGTTCTACGTGTCTAGATTTAAGCATCGTATATCCACGTTCCAATCCTGCCAACAATATCGCTCGCCGAAAATCATTCCGTTCACAAATAAACATCAACCTAAAACCACCCGACTCGGAAACCGAAACTCCCTCGACGAAATCCGAAGAGCAGCCAATCAACGCCAACGTCGAGATAGAAAATGCCCCCAAAGAACCGTCATTTTTCTCAAAATCCACCGGTATCACGTTAAGTGTCGAAGATATCGACAAAAAAACCAACGTGTTCGAATTCCCAGCACCAACTCCGAGCACTCCTGCGCCCACTCAGAACCATAACTCGGTCAAGAAAAAATCAACTTTGAGCACTCCTACTTCTAAAGAGAGTAAGTCATCGAATGAATCTCCATCAGCGTTTAGGAAATTTTCACAACGGCGAAATAACAGCGGACGTAAAAATATGGATATTTCGCAGCCTCCTTCGCCTGTACCATTCCAAGGAACACCGAAATTTATACGTAAATCGTCGGTGAATTTTAAAGGCAACGGCGAGGCTTCTTCTCGAAGTAGAATACCGGATATGTATTCGGAATACGGATCCGGGTACCTGAATAGGGAACGTAGTGCCAGCGATGCGAGTAGTCGACAGAGTATTTGCAGGAGAAAATTAAGTGTTACCGGGCATGAGGGTAGTACTAAGATACCGTGGTGTGGGTGTTGGGGTATAGGATGTTGCTGAAGGGGTTTCAGCGGTATAGGGTTCAGTTCTATGGATACCTAGTGAATGAAATGTCGTGATGGAGTTGATGAAAAAGGAAATGATCGGTGGAGTGCTGATTTAAAGGGATGCCGATATCGTAGAATATTATGTGATACTGCATCAAGTATTTAAAAAAATGCTTGATAAAAGATGAACCAAAAACAAATAGGATCTTAATAGGAAAATTTTTATGTTTATTGTGTTTTCTAAAAATATACAAATGATTTTTGTTTTCGTTATTTATCGAAGATTTTATCAATGCAGAAGTACCTAAAGCTGTCAATGAAAAGTGTGGAAAATAAGCAATCACATAAACATAAACTGAATACTTGGAGATTGCCTGCAATGCTGGTGGAGCGTGGAGGGCATGAATTCTCTACTGGAACATCCAATTGATGTATAATGTGATCCAGGATATTAAGACAACCTTAAGGGCCAAAAACTAGTTTTTTAGTTGATACTGGTTTTTGGCCTTTCAGGAAGAGGAACCTCAAATTTTTGACCCTTAAGGATGGTCTCGACATCCAAGCTCAAATATACACATAAGACCCTGCATAAAGAAACCTGGCTAGTGTGTCAAAACATTTCGAGAAAAACGTGTTTAAAATTTTGCTTTCAAAATCTTGAATTATGTGATTTAATTTCAAGAAATTCAACGGAGCTTCCTTTTTTTAGAATTTTTATTGATGTTCTATCTATTAGGTATCAAGATGAGATTTTTTGACGAAATTCGATATGTAGGGGGGAGGAGGAGCAAAGTGAAGTGAAAGGTAAAAAATGCACCCAAGACTTTTTTGAAGTCCTTAATTATGTCCGATGGTTAGTTTCAAAAAGTAGAACAAATGTTTACCTTTTAATTTTGGAATTCGAACAATTTTAAAAGTTTGAGGGCGGGGTATCGATTAGAATGCATCGCAAAAAAATTTGAAAAAATTCTCAAAAATTGGTCACCACTTAAAATATGCGAATCTGACCCAGAGCTGAAATTTGAAACTAACCTATGGAATTTAGTTCTTGGGGTCTGAAAACCACCTGGTAAAATTTTTGACCCCCTACCCCTCCCCTAGCCCGAATTATGGGGCAAAATGTTACTTTTTTCAGCCTTTCCATTAAAAATTTTCATCTCCGAGAGTTTTCAAGCAAATTTTTTCAAATTTACGTGAGTTATTATACCCCATACTGAGGGGTTTTAGTGGGTGATTTGAAAAAAAAATTGATGATTTTTTTCTGGCCCAAAATCGCATTTTAAAACTTGAAATCGAGTTTTCTACTTGATGCTTCAGAGATGCAATTTTGAAAAAAATATATTTCATGTATCTAGTCTCTATCTACAACGTAATTTTTTTCAGAATTTTTTTAGGGGGTGGAAGACCTTGAAAAATGCGAAAAATCACCTTTTCCGAACGTTTTTCACATATAAAAATGGTCATTTTTGGCAGACCCTCCCCGCCACCTTAAAAAAAATGAAAAAATAAGTTGATCGTAATTTCTATCTTTTTAATGCACGAGACATTTATTTTTACCTACTTATTGAAAAAAAACTCATTCACTCAAAACTGAATTTTCAAAATTTGGGTCCTTTGATTGTAAAAAGGAGGTTTACTTATTGAAGTAGTTTGAGCTGTTGAACACGAATGGGTTGCAATTTTTTTCTTATGACAATTTCTTAGGCAAAAAAAGTGAGATAATCAATTTTGAGCCTTATGCTGTACTTATTTGGACTCGAAATTACCCGAAAAATTTTTTTGGCCAAAAATGACCTTTTTATGCGTGAAAAACGTTCCGAAAAGATGGTTTTTCGCATTTTTCAAGGTCTACCACCCCCTAAAAAAATTCTGAAAAAATATTACGTTGTAGACAGGGACTATTAGATACATGAAATATATGTTTTTTTAAATTGCACCTCTACATCAAGGTAGAAAACTCGATTTCAAGTTTTAAAATGTGATTTTGGGCTAGAAAAAAATCATCGAATTTATTTTTCAAAATTATCCACTAAAACCCCTCAGTAAGGTACAACTCACGTAAATTTGAAAAAAATTGGTTGAAAACTCTCGGAGATAAAATTGTTAATGGAAAAACTAAAAAAAGTAACATTTTGCCCCATTATTCGGGCTAGGGGAGGGGTAGGGGGCCAAAAATTTCACCAGATGGTTTTCAGATCCTAAGAACCAAATTTCGTTGGTTAGTTTCAAATTTCAGCTCTGGGGCAGATCCGCCTATCTTAACTGTCGGTACACTTTGATTATTTTTGACCAATTTTTCAGTCAAAAATCACAGATTTCTCAATAAATTCCCAGTTTGTCAAAAAATTAGTGATTTTTGATTGAAAGATCAGTGAAAAATGGTCAATTTGAAATTTGATCCCTCTCTCTATTTTTCTTCAATTCTCAGCCCCTCCCTTAATTAATTTCTGGGTGCGTCTATGTTGAAGATGTAAAATAAGAAAAAAAATGTGCACACAACTCATTTTATTCTTTTCAAGTTCAACTAAATGTAGGTACTAGGTACCTACTTAAATATTTCAAAATCATTGGGCGATATTTTTGCCCAACTTCCATTTTGAGATAATTATACAGTTTCGAAACAAATGATTACAACAAAATAATTCATAATGAATTAAATCGACAAAAAATGATTGCAATTCTTCAAAAGATTTGACGTCACGAGGCAATTTCGGATATTTGTAAATCGCGGAACGAGTTATCCTGGTATAATTCCATCATCGATGCTAAACATTTGACTGAAAGCTTGATTAAAAGCTTAATGAGTTTTCGATAGCTTTTAATCCTTCCAATCGGAGTCGAGATAACATGGGTCGGTATATATCGGGAGTAAGTGGCAGTACCATACCTTTCTGCTGTATTTCACCTGCGATTGGCACAAATACAAGCGAATTAAATGTTTAACACGAATATTGACTGAAAATACATTTAAAATACCCGCATATTATTATGACTCCCTTCTCATTTACCTTTTAATAGCATATTCGTGGCAATTGCAGCGGGTAAACCTACAGTTCGAGCCATAGCTGTTTTTCCATCAGGTTGTCCATATTCGACTAATGTAATATTTCTCACTTCTTTTCGACCTATAGGCCATGCTATTCCTATTCTGTGATTTAAAATGATAACATCTCTTTCATCTTTGGCTGTAACATTTTCATTAATTAGGAGACATTATTTTAGGTATTCGGTACATAGGTAGGTACCTATATTTTAAGTGATATCTAAGCTGAAAATTTATCAAAATTGGAAAATATGATCATACCTAGCTTCAGTCTTTTTTGCAAATGATTAGATAGCGTATCCAATGGAGTATTGCATTTCTCAATCAGGTCGTCTTCCAGTAAACCAAGTTCATCAATGCCATTGACGTGATGACCTACTCGTTCAGCAACTTTGGTTTTCAAATTTTCAAAAAAGATATCTGAAGATGAGCTGATCAACGTGCATATGAATTGTCTCTGTAAAGGCATAATTTTTTGAAATATTTTTTCGAGATTTTTACTCTTTACCAAATTTTAGAAGAAAGTAAGTATTAAAAAAATTACCCAAGTGATTTCAGGGCCTTGAGGATGAAGAGAAGGATGAGGATTGGGATCAATTAGTCCAATTTCTTTCAAAGCTTTCATCATGTTGATAAAACCTATCAAAAAAATTTAAAAACAGTAAAAAAAATGCAGGATTTTGAATTTTCTAGTTGAACCTACCGCGATATCTCAAAGATCCTCTGAAAATCGTATGAGCTTCGGCAGATATTCCATAGAGATGGGCATATTTGACACTGTCTCGATTTGGAATTCCTTCCAAAGCAAATCCAGGCAAGAAATCCAGACTTTCGGCGTGATCCATTAATTGCCCTCCGACAGGAATTTCAATAGTCTGCGAATGAAGTGAATGAAATTTCAAATAATTTGGTAACCGGAGATACCTATTTATGATGAATTCAAGCAGGTACCTACCTTCGATTCTCGTAAATGTTTTGCATATCCGGAAACATTATTCAAGACACTTTTTGGAGACCATGAAAATTTATACCTCAAAGGATTATTGGAGAATTCCGGAGCTGGCAATCCTCCGCAATAGGATACAAAGGAATCTATTTTACCGCCAGCTTCGTGAATGCTGTCGAAACATTCCATGGCGAGAAGATGATCGATACCTGGATCTAATCCGACTTCGTTCACGATCGTAATATCTGCCTCGACAGCTCTTTTGAAAAAAATAGATAGGTAGATTTATTGGGTAGGTATTTCAAGAAGGGGGATTTTCCATTAGCTAATTTTTAAAAGCTTCCGTTACTCACTTATCGTGTAAATCCATCATTTCATCAGTGCAATATGACGCAGTAACCATGTTTACTCCAAGTTCAATGCAGAAGTTGGCGATAAAAGGATGAAGTTGATAAGGAAGTAGAGAAACAACAACTTCGTTGTTTTTTATCAATGTTTTCAATTGTTCGGGATCTTTCATCACGTCAACCATTATTGTTTCGACACCATCGTGATTATTTGATATTGTTCTTAAATCTTCTTCGATCGATGAGCCTGAAAAAATTTCCAAACATTAATAACTCTAAAAAAATCAATAAAATAGGTAGGTACCTAGGCAGGTAAATTTAATGAAAAACTCACAAACTGTAAGTTGGATCGTTTCGTCTCGATTTAAATATTCGACCAAAGGGCCAGATACGTAACCAGCTCCTAATACCAAAACCCTTCGCATATTGCTGCTTGGGATTCCACTCTTATGACGACTACGACTGCAATATCAATTAAAAACAAAAAATAACAGAGCCAGAAAAAAAAAATAGAAAAAAAGAGAGGCCATATGTGCCATCCCACTTACTTATTATTCTGATTTCTCAAATCTTGAATGTATTCGAAATTCGACGTTAGTTTCCCATTACTCGCAATAATTGCCTGAAATACGCGAACAGTCAATTTATAATTTCATTATCTATTTTAAACTGGGATTAAAATCATCTACCTCATTAATGTGTGATAACAACGTATTAGGTAAGTAAATAAGTGGAAAAAACACGTACTCCGTACACAGAAGGCTTAAAATCATGCTCGTTGAGTGGTTTCGTAGCATCCGAATTTAATATATCGAGAGCATAAGGCATCATTAAATTACCGAAGAAATCAGTCGATTCGGTGGGCAGTTGAGTTGGCATATTATCAATCGAACAAATCAATACTCCGTCTCCTTTGAAGCTGAAATCACACATTGGTGCATATTTCATTCAAAGACATTTTGACTCAATTAGGTAATAAATACAAATTTTAGCTAGTTAAGTAGGTACCTACCTATTACAATCAGTCGTATGTCTTTCAGCATCGTAAATATAAAATGGATTATCGATGGTGGTGCACTCATCCATGAACTCAATCGATCCTCCTGGATCAGCAGAAATGTCACAGATTGCCAATAACCTATGAGGTAATTTCGGTGCACCTTCGGAAATAGGTAACCATGGCATGTGAATCGGACGTAATAAATTTTTCGCATCCGGTACAGTTAATAATTTGGGTGAGCCGACTGCCCAATATATTCCGTTGATAATTACCGATGCATAAGGTGCGATCTGAGAAACACAATAAAATTGAAAAAAATTCGAGTTTTTTTTTCAAATTGAGTTTTTGTAAGATTTCCTGAGATTACGTTTTTGTTAAAGGTTGATTTGTACAAATTTGGGAATTGCTCGTACTCTTCTTGGTTATAGCCACCGCCATCGATACGTTCGAGATAATGATGTCTTTGGACGACGCAACCATATAACTTTGTTCTAGCTAAAAATCGTAAATATTGCAATAAATATTGTTCGTTGAAAGTTTTTATTTTGGTGTAAATATTAAGAGATCCATATGTTCGAGTTTTAAAATGTTGCCAATTGTAATATTTGTGCTCGTTTTCTGGGATCGAAATATTTACAGTATTTCAGAGACCAACTGGGGTTGAGGGGGGGGGGCTCGCGACAAAGTACGGCGGAAATGGAATTTTTTCAATTTTTCGACTGAGAAGTATATTTTTTCGGTATCATATCAAAATGAAAATGTTCTAAAAAATCATGACGACAAAAAATTTTCCTACTCAAATCTAATTTCCTCAACAAAAATTATATTTTGACTTTATGGGGCCAGCTTGTCTCCTCTGCTCCAATTTGATTCATCCTTACAATCTTGAATTTTTCCTCACCTTTCTCTCTCGTGCCTCAAATTTATTTTAAAAAGTTACATTTTTGTCATTAAAAAAAAAAAATTGAAGAATTTTCAGTTTTTAGATTTTAACTCTGGAACAGGTACAGGGAAAATTTTAAACATCCAAAATTCGGCTCTAAAGAGGGCACAAGAAAAATTTTTCGAAAATCCAGCTCTGAAAAGGGTCTAAGACATAAGTTTAGTTCTGAGGGGTGAGCTTAGAATAATTTTTTGTTTATTCAGCTTCAGTACATAAGAAAGGAGAAATATTGAATTGTGAGGCGATATGCGATAAGGACCTTATGTCAAAAAAAAATCGAATGCCAGAATTTGCATGATTCGTATCGAAAATACAAATTATGTTGAATTAGAAAGAAATTCTAAGTCAATTTTTTTTTTCACCTGAAGGTCCCTTATCGTACAACGCTTCACAATTACTAAAATTCTTATGTGTAGAGGGGAATTTTCAATTTTGTATATTTTAATTCCACGGGAGGAAGTGTGGGATATTTTTCATTTTTAGAGTTGAGCTCAATTAAGGTCAATAGATTTTCACAGCGATCTGTCCAGTTCATTTAAATAATGAAAAGAAGTGAAAGGAAGAGGAAGAAAAAAATTGGATGAAGAATGAAGAGGAGGAAGGAGAGGGAAGGAGAAAAATAAGAATGAAAGTATGCAAAAATTTCAATCATGAAAGCGGTAGGTAGTTGGTTTTAAAAAATCAGCCTGAAACGATCATTATAATTCAATTGTTGAAAAACTTTATGGATAATTTTTCCATTTTTCCAAATAACTTTGGAAAAAGACAATTTCTGAAACTTTGTATCACATTTTTTTTTTTTGAAAAGGAATTTTAGGTTAAGTACTTCTAAATGATATTAGATATAATTTTTTGTCTAGGTGCAACTATTTAAAAATGATTTTTTTTTTTTGTAACAAATACAATGACGTCATAACAAAAAAATAGACCAAAAATGTGATAATTTAAAGACTAGGTAATTCTTTTCTCTTTGCAAGAATTTCTTATGAAAAATAATTCTCGAATTTCAAGCTTTTCTTTTCAAGTTTAGCAGAAAAAAATTGAAAAACGGCACACTAAACAGGCATAGGATATGTGAACATCACGACAGTATTGCAACCCTCTCTATTATTCAAAAAGAGAACCATCCCCTTCAAATCTCAGATATTGCAAGCTCGCGAAGAGTTGTGTAGGGTGAGTTGCTGCTTTACTAGGATGCAAAATATTGAAATAATCAATAAGTAGGTAACTATATTAGACCTACGAAAGTGAATCTATTTCCTTTTTCATCAGAATCATACCTAATATTCATTCGACCTCTAAAATCGTGAGAAAAATTTCCATCTCCGCCTTATCCCTTACTCTAGTTCAATTTGCCTTTTATTATTGAACCACAATGGTTCAGAAAATGGAGGAAACATTTCGAAAGTTCTGAAAACTTTTTTTTGGAAGAACAAAAAAAGGTTCAATCAAATGAAGCATATTGTATTTTTTTGAAAATCTAGGCAATAATTTAAAAAATGGTGAATTTTTTGAGAAGCCTTTCAAAAAAAATGTTTAAAAAATTTTAAATGCATACCTGATAAAAAAAAATCAGAATTGTTCAAAATTATTCATTGGAAAAAAGCATAAAAATTGGAATTTTTTAAATACCTAGAAAAAAAATTGAAAAATTAAATAATGATATGTTTTAAAAAATTAAGAGAATCATTTTGAAAAATTTTCACAAAAAATTAAAACACTATCTGGGGGTTTTATCTAAAAAAACGAAAAAGCCAATCATCTTTGCACTTCACAGTTCTCCATTTTTTTTTAGAGGTATCTACATCTGCTCACAAGAAAGATTATGCACCTACCTACTTGAACTTCTTTTAAAAAAATTGGAAAAAAATGATTTTTTTAAAAACGTGGATGCATCTCCCTCCTCCCACCATTCAATATTCAAAAAAAATACGATGCGATACGCCTTAAAAACTCACATCCATGTTCAGCAACTTTTTGTAACATTTCAATGGGAACGTATTCGTGAGGAAGGTCTTGGAAAAGTTCTTGAGCACCTTGGGAAACATTACCAGACCTAAAAAAAAATGTTTCAAAATAAGTTAATTGGTATTTCAAAAATCAAAATTGGCTAGATGAAAATATTCCATAAAAAAGTACCCTGTAAATATGAAAGTCAAAGGACCTATTGATTTGGGCATCATTCCTAGGGCAATTTCATATCCAGTATCTCGAATAGCTTGCCTGGCCATCATCGAATTGCGATAATTATGTGCTGGACCTAAATGCTGCGGTAAAAAATCACTCGAATAAATATTTTCTTCTTTCAACAATAAAATTCTAAAGTCAAAAACTCAAAATTCAGTACCATAAAAGGCGTATGATGCCCCAAAGCCAACAATCTCAACCCAATACCATGCAGAATATTCAACATTCCAGCAACCCCGGCGTATTTCCCAAACGCTACAACTCTCTGACCGTTTTCATCGACCAATTTCTCATAATCTATCAGTCTTATATTCTGCAATTAAAAGCACATTTTGAGAAAATTGAGACGTCAAAAATTCGTATAGAAAATAAAACCGTATGGGAACCTTTTGTAAGATGGCATCTAATAACCCCATATTACTTTCTTGAGCTTTGATTGTATGTGAAAACATACAATACGTCTTATTCGGTATTAGTAATTCGACAGGAACTTGCTTAACTCCGAAAACAACCGAGGCTTCGGAAATATCCTCCTGAATAACTGCCCCTGCGCTTATATAAGCCTGCGGAAATTAAATTACAAAGAATAAGATGGCTTGTGATGGGGAATTCTTGACGTTAACCCAAACGTTCTATCATTTTCAAGCCTATATTAAATTATTATTTACTTGAACGGGATAGGCTCTTCTGTTGGAAGGCTGAACAATCACTTTTACCCCTTTTTTGGTTAATTGGTAAACATTGGAGGGTGCCAGTGGGGCACGTCTTTCCCATACTGATTGGTCTTCGCGTCTTATCGCGATGACTTTTCCAGTCTGTAACCGAAAGTTAGGTACCTATCAATGTGCTGTATGATCAAAGGATAATGAAAATGATAAAATAAATGAAATTATTCCTTACGTGTTTTTTACGATTACATACAAGCCCAAAAGTAGGCTTCACATTGAGCCCCATTTTCATTATTACCTAATTTGAAATCACAAAAAAATCACATAACACTTGAATACTTCTTGATGAGGTAATAAAAATACTTATTAACGAACTATTGATAATCAACTACTGTAGCGGGAATTATTTTTCACAAAGAAATGAATAGATAGGAGGATCTGATTCCGATTCGAATAACATTTGGTAATTACGATGCGAGGCTACTTACCTATGCTAGATTAATCACAAATAACCACTGATAGGTAGTTTAACCTTTATACGATTTTTATCTAAATGTTTCGTTTGCACAATAAGAAGGGGGGAGGGGGCGAGATGGTGTTTAATATTATTCATCGCATCGGAAGAAAAAATATGCACGTGATTTTTATTATCGAAATAAATCCGAAGCGTGGTGATATAATGCAATCGATAGATAAGGATTGATTTTGGTTAAAATTTTTGAGAATGTATGTTATCTTGTTATCAAAGCTATTATATAATGTGAAGAGTGTAAAAAAAGGGTGAATGCAAAATCGTGGTATCACGGTAAGAAAAAGTAACATTTGATCCGCATCAACAAAAACACTTGAAGGTACATTTTTCATCAGCATATTCGCTCACTTTGTTGGAACGATTTCGGCGCGTGCCCGTTGTTCTAGGTGGAATTATATTTATCAGCAGGTATCAAAATCCCTGTAAGCAGCTTGAGTGGAAAGTATTTTTTTTTCAAAGTTTCAGTTCTCAAAAAGGGATTAATGATCTCTTGTTACACAAATCTCGTTTTTTCCACTTTCAAAGATTTTTGCCCTCTTCTAGAAAAAGAAAAAAATATATAAATTTAAAAAATCGAATCCGTTGCTATTTTGCGGTTTCTCTCTCAGCTAAATTTTCGTGTTTTTTTTCATGAATCGTCTGCCAATTTACTTTTTTGGATACCTATAACTGGGTGCTGAGCCACTAAGAAAAACTTGAGATGAATCTGAAAAACTGAAGGGAAATTACGTTTTAAAAAAATTCAACCATTGCAATGGCCCGTAGAGAGACTTGAGTAGATTGAAAAATGAACAAATTTTCACTCAACTACTTTTTCCTTCCTTCAATAAAAATTATTTTAAATTTTAAATAATTCTTTTCAAAAAAACTAATCAAGAGAATGAATAGGACGTTGAGAACTGATAAAATATTATTCTGAGAATTTTTTGCCTGACATCGAAAATGAAGAGCCTACATTTTACTCTAATTCAAAATTAATTTCCTTCAAATATGTTTTTAATTTTAATAGGTAGGTATTCTTAATTTTGAATGGCCCTTATTAGCTCCTTCATTTTTGATGTTAAATAAAAAGTGTACCGAAATTTTTTTTCAGCTTTTTTATTGTTCAGAATTTTTTTGTAGCCACTTCAATTTTTAAATAAGGCAAAAAAGTCATAAAGTGAAAATTTGTTAAGTTTTCAAAATTTTAACTGAATTTTTTAGAAACAGCATTATTTGCTCCTTCAATTTTCAAAATAAGCAACGTGATCATCCGGTTCATCCAAATTTTTATATTTTTTTTCAATCTACCTATATTTTTCCCGGTTATGAAGACACTTATACATTCCCAGGGCCAGAGGAGTCTTAGAAAGTTCCTATGGAGCTTGAGAGAAAATTTCCAAATCTACATTTTTAATGGGGTCAAATCTTGAAATTTCTGGCAACATCCTAAAAATCATGTTTTTACCGTTGATTTTTAAAACGAAAAGCAACGATGGCAAGGTCATCATTTGTGTACTGGTATGTACTGTGCAGGGAAAGGGTACCACCTTTCTGAAAATTAGCCTCTTTCCAGAGATGAATTTTGGTACATAGGTAATTTAAAATATTCTAGACTATTTTGAAAAATTAATAATTCCCGGCCTCGGTCCAGAGTTTCGACCATATGAAATTTTTCCCACACCCCTCCATTCTCCAGAAGTGAATTATGAAAATTTTCTTTTCCAGAGTTTAACTTGGGAAATTATTATTTTTTTTTTGGTGCCGAGAGCTAAATTCTGGTAATTACAGTTTCTTCTGTTGCCATCCATTTTGACAGTTTCATTTTTTATTCAACCCATTATTTTCGACTAAAAAATGTCTGCAAATGTTGCCAAAGAACCACCAAATCTGATCTTTCCACACACAAACTTTAAAAAAATTCTGTATTCAAACTTTGAAATCTCACCTTCCCTTCCCAATCAGAAAATTTAGGCTGTAATGAAAGATCAACATCGCCAACATCGGTTCGTGGAATAATATATAAGTAGGTATCACTTGTGTTGAATACACAAAAAAAATGAGTAAAAATAACATCAACCTCTGCACATGAACATAGGTTTAATCGCTTAATTATAATTCAACAACAATCACAAAAAGTTACATTCATCACGACTTCTTTTCTATAATATAGGAGATCTTGTCAAAGATATGGACGATATGAATTAGATATACATAAATTATAAAATGTATAGGAAGATGGTTTTTAAACATTGTCATCATCAGAATCAACCACGTCTGATTCTTCTGGAGACGTAATCGGTGTTGCCTGTATCCGAACCCATATATCATCGTAAGTTGAAGGAATTACCTCTTCGACAATATCGGCCAGAATGTGATCAATCGGCACAGTGAGCAAGTCTCCATTTTCAAACCTCACCTGTTGAAAAAAAAATCATTCAGATTTTTCGGAATTTCTATTCGATTTCAAATCATCGGGTGAAATCAGATCACCAGCTTACCAGGCAAGATACCGTTTTTTCGACACTACCAATCACAGTTCCAACCTCAGAACCGTGCACCAAAACAACGTCGTTAACATTTACTTCAGGTCCGTCTCCTTCAGCCAAAACCTATATCAAAAAAATAAAAAACCAGGAGAAAATAAATGTTTCATTTTAAATTATCAAGTAATTAATTAATCCGCTTACTATATCTTGAAGTTTTATATCACATTTGATTGATCCGTCGGAAAAACAAACGGCAACATATTCCTCCTTGATTTCCACTAAAACACGACCTGGGAAATATTTGTCAGCATCTTCTTTTTTCTTAATCCATTTCAACTCGCCGAAATCGAACTGAAAAATGCATTCAAAATTCAACATCAGCGATGCATTTAAATGTGAAAACTTCTGCAAGAATTCTGCAAAGATTCTGCAGTTGCACTCCAGGATAGACAACCTGCAAAACATATGTGAACGGCAGAATCAATGCAGAATCTGTACAGAACCCTCATAGAATCGTAGCAGACTTCATTTTTGCAGAATTTTCACAGAATTGTGAAATTTTCTGCAGGATTTCTGGAAAACTTTTGCATTTTTAGCATTCCAGGTGAGGCCTTCCATGCAGTAAGTATGCAACACATATTGCATCTATGCAGATAATATTTACTCTGCCAAGAAACTGAAAAATTAATACCTATTATTTCTAAGAAAAGTCTATCAAATTTTTCAGAGTTTTTCAACAATTTTACTTATAAACTAAAGTTGACAATTAGTGTTGGTGGTAAATTCCTGCGTGTGCCATCAACAGAAAGCCATTTCTCGGGAGAAAATTTCCAAATAGGTAGTTGGTTGGTTATCATGAAAAATCTTCAAGGTATAGGGAGGCGTAAAACTCATTGAATAAACGAAAAATTTAGTCACTGAATGCACAACTTATTTAAATTTCATCAGAATTCTAGAAGAATTCTTATGAATGATTGTATTAATGATATTAGGTACAGAATGAAGAACACTTCAACTCCCAATCGCGATTGGGCACAAATCTATCCACATTTCCACACGATACAGTTGTTTACCTAATTGCAAGAAAAGTTGGAAAACAAAGAGAAAAAAGATCGTTTTCAATTCATATCTCAATGAAAACTGTAAAAGTTGTGCGCTCTGCAGAACAAATCTGAGTACTGCAATCTCCTCGTTGATAGATGGCCCTCCATCTCCATGATGATCAACCAATCAACTATCTCAGAAAGTTCTCTCATAAAATACATTCATCAATAGTTCAAACAAAATTTTTCATCAAACCTGGTTTTGCAGCCAAATTTATTAAAAATAGAAAAATGGTGTTGTGGAGGGGGGGGGGGTTCTAATCTTTTAAAAATAGGCTGGTATTCAGTTTACTTTTGCATTCGAAGTTTCAATTTACTCCTTCAATTCTGAGAATCGGCAAACCTTATTTAAGTTTTGCTGGATTGCTGCATAACCAGAAACACTATTTTGGAATTTGCCTTTCCATTCTTTTTCATGATTTTTTTGTCACTCTCAGCCCGAATTTCTGAAATATTCCTAGAATATTTCAAAAGACTAGAAAAAGTTTCAAAATGAAAATTTTCTCCCTAGTTTACTCCCTCTCCACTCTGTTAAAGAATCATAAGTTTTGCTCCAAAAAACTTGATCATCACACAATTATTTTGGAAGGAAACGACGAAGAAAAAGGCTCAAATATTGTGTTTCAAGGCATACCTACAATTTTTAATTTACCTATTCAGATTTCGGAAAAATTTATAGAATAAATATAAAACTAATTGAGGAGCTTGGTATCAAAATGAGACAAAAGAGTAGGTTTTGCATTATGTTTGTCTCATTTTGATACCAACCTCCTCAATTAATCAATTTGAAATTTGAAAAAATTTCTCTTCGAGGAGAAAATGATTATGATATGATTCAAGAAAACAAAAAATAATTTTTCAAATAAAATAGTTTACCTTATTCTTGGAATTTGATTCCACCTTATCCGCTTTGATGTGTACGACGTTTTCCATTTTTGAAGAATATTATTCTGACTTCCAGACGTATGTCCTGATTCTCTTTCTCGTGTCGTATCTCTTTTAACTGTGTACCTAATCTCAGTTTATTATCTTCTGCGAAACGCGACTCGATAAGTACATAATCCTAAGCACACAACTTATTACTAGACGCTTGAACGCAGCTACACACCTCCGTCTGGCGCGAGAACTATTATCGAACTGTCATTCCAGCCTAGATAAACAAGCAGAATTTGATGATTAGATTGAGATGAAAATTCATTAGTTTTTCTCTTAGGTCTTAATTTGCTAATCGTAATATCGAATTTTAATTTTGAAAATTAAACCATTATTTTGATTCGATTGAAAAATCAATGGATGTAGGTCATTTTTAAACCTCGAAAATTATGTTAAAATTGTGGATGGAGTTTTTGATGTATTTTGTGATAGGGAAGGGAGCTTGAATACATATGTACAAATGTACATCATTAAAACTAAAACCTAACTTTTGATCATTTCTTCTCGTGAAATCAAAGAATATCATCCAAAAAATTGAGAATTCCAAGAGGAGGAGGGGTTGAACGAAAAAATCATCCCATTTGTGTTTGGTAGGTCAAAAAACAAACATCAATCTGCGACTGTTCTAAAAAAAAAAATGAGGAAGTCAATGGTGGTTGGTGGTTTAAACGTAAAAACAGCGTTTTTTTCGAAAATAACTGAATAGCCCTATTTTAGGAGCCTATAAATTGCTATAAATGCTTCCCAAAAAATCCGTAGGCATATTAGGGACTCAAAACTATTCTGGGAAGTTTACCACTCAAACTATACCTACAACATAAAAAATTGACAAAATCGAAGAAACTTTTTCAAAAGCAGCCCACTCTACTTAATCTTCACGCTATCATTGAAAAATTCTTTTTTTCTTGGATTTTATACTGAACAGGCAGATTAGGTACCTTGAAAAACATTAAAAAAATTTTAAGGACCTCCTGAAAAATAGAAGTGATGAGAAGATGAAGGGAAAACGGTGTCAAAATGATATTTTCGGGTAAAAGCATTTTTTGGAAATTGAACGTGGTTAAATCATGTAGAGTGAAATTTTTATGAAGTCGTTTTATAATCCAGACAGAATTTTGAATTTTTAAGCCACCTTTTCGCTTTAATTTTTGGAAAACAAGGCGCAAATTAGTCACCCCTGGTACCTGCCCCACTCCTACACCCTGCCTTGTATGTTACCCAAATGGTTTCTTGCCTCAGTATTTCCTGTACATTTTAATGTTTTGTTTTACTATTATCTAACACTTCTTTGGAGGGAGTGACGGGGGAACGTCGAAACCTTTTGGAAGGAAAAGAAAAGAAACAGAAAACAGTGCTACCAAATTGGACGAATAATCGCAATTACCTATTTGAAAAACAATTCGATTTTTGCTTCAAATGAGATTTCGACAATTTATGAATCTAAGTCCGAATTTATTCCAAGTCTGTCAATTTTTCGAACTATAAATTTTCCAATGCTAGGTGCAATTTTAAATTTTTCTGATCGGTAAATTGTTTTCAACTAAGATTTTTCGAAAACTTCTTCCAAATCATGTTATTCTTATTGAAAGTGATTTTTAAAAATTAAAATTGGAAAAAAATGAGAAAATTGAAGTTTGAAAAAATTTATTGCTGGGAAAATTTAAAAATTGAGTAAATTTTGAACAAAAAAGAATCAAAAGAAATGAAAAATATAGAATTGAATGATTTTGAACTCAGAAATTAGGAGAAAAATTATATTTTGGTCATCGAAAACCCATTCGTGGCAAAAATAATTAGTAATTGTAGTCGGTATGGGTAATTTGAAGAAATAGCTTATTATTGCGAATAGGTCAAAATTTCATTTTATGGAAATGGGTTCAATTTTTTCTTAAATTATCAGAATAGCACGTTTTTCAATTAGTTTTCCATCTGATGAAAACGATTTTCTCATATTTCAGTGCAACATACCTATAAATTATTGAAATGAAAATTACACGAGCATTTTTATATAAGGCACTTGAGCAATTTCAGAAATCGAAACATTTGTGATTCTACTTCTGAAAAGTTTGGCAACACTGGGAAGAGAACGATTTTGAAAAACATCGCTCGCCTCCTCCGTTTGAAACATATGTACAGGTGTTCGATTCATTGCGCCTGGGTTTTACGTAGTTTCAAACAGGACCTGAAAAATGAAATGAAATGGGTTCTCAATTCCTCGCTCAAACCACACAAAAAAACACCTACGTGGACGAAAATCAGCGGTTGCATAGTTTGATTCAATTCACGATTTCAAATTTGAAAAATTTTCTCACAAATTGGGCAAAAATTCAATTTTTTAGATAAATAAGCTGAGATGAAGGGTCGATTGCAAATTTGTATAATTCCAAATATCATTCAGATGATCGCATGCTTGAAATTTCGTGGAAAAGAGAGCTACTTCTTCATCGGTGGGGAGGGGGGTCGTCTTAGTTCCTCTCCAGTTCTACTTACGACGAAATACATACAACCTAATTAAAAACAAATACCATTCCACCACCTCAATCAATTACACCAACTCAACCGAATAAATTTATTCTACAACTAATTTTTTTCACACTACTTTAGATAGGAAAAAAAACAATAACCTAGACCTTACCTACCAGAGAAACAATATTGCAACTTTAAAAAAGAAAAAGGATACAGTACAATACACATGGCATATTAAAATTACAATTTGCGAACTTTTTTTTACCTATGAACATAAAATAAGGTATTATAAATAACGAAATCTATAGGTATACTCAACAAATACGTATAATTAGTAATTTACTAAAACAACATCATTATAAAATACTGTTCGTAAGTGATTAATATTTTTTTAAAAAAACACGAAAGAGAAGAAAGAAAAACAAAACAAGAATAAATTCTCCATAACTTAAAATCATCCTTAAATCCCAACACCAGACTCAAAACTCACATTCATCCTGAAAAATGTCACGAACTACTTTCGATAAAAACTTACATGTAAAAGAATGTGATTGAGTAAAACGAAAAAGAAATATAAAGAACACAATGAAAGCATAGTTACGTCAAGATTAATTAAAAACTGAAAAATTGCTAAAATATAAAAGTTATGCGATGAAACACCCTTAAATTAGTCGAAGAAAAATAAACGATTCGAAAATGACAATGACGCGAAATCCGATCGAATATTCTTAACCTAACATAAACTCGTTACTCATTAGGTATTCGGTATCGTAAATCGGATTAAAATAGAAACATTACGAATTCGCCGAATTTTTTTTTAAAAAGATACACATTTTTTTATTGATACAAACGCGATTAAAACAACACATAATTTACGTCACAATCGAAACGTATAAAACGTGGTATTTTTTTTGTACCTTAGGTGGAAAACGATTCACGTTATAAAACCGATCGACTTGGAATATACGATCAATGACGCGACTAAAATAATTCATTAGTGGTACATACGTATATATGTATTAAAACAATGTGAACTTTTACATGTGAAAATACGCTTTGACTTAATATTATCGATTTAATTACACACAGCCACAAAGTGCACTTCATCGCATTTTGTTACTTTAGGAGATCTCGTATATTACATTGGTAAAAAGAGTTTTTAAAAACGATAAAACCGGGTTTCCTCTTACGACTGGGTATCTGTATCTGCAAGGCAAAAAATAACAATAGATGAATTCGTATTTTACCAATCGAGTTAGAAATCAATTTCATAGTAAAATCTGCTTACCACTATCGTCCAAGTAAATCACTTCTGATGATTCAGGAGCTGCGGTATTTGGAGCCCAAGGAACCACTTCTCTGACAGTATCGGTCAAAATATGACTCACTGGTACAATAGCTACTTCTCCATTTTCGAATTTTACCTATCGAGAGGAAAAAAGAGATTAAAATTGACTCTTTTTAGCCCCTCTCTCGTTCCCACACGATCGAAAAAAAATTAATACCTTGCAAGATACGGTTTTTTCAATGCTACCGATTAAATTACCAACTCCAGCACCGGCTACGAGCACGACGTCATTGATATTCAATCGTTGGTTGTTTTCCGAAGCCTAAATTAGACAGAACATCGATAAAATAAATACGTCGATGCGAAATTTCAATCTGGAGTCAACTTACTGTAATTTCACTAGGTTTTATATCGCATTTGATCGATCCGTCAGAGAAACAAACAGCCAAGAAATTCTGTCTGAACTCTTGTAAAACACATCCTCGATAGTACTTGTT
This sequence comes from Pseudococcus jackbeardsleyi, assembly GCA_038380155.1. Lineage (NCBI taxonomy): Eukaryota > Metazoa > Arthropoda > Insecta > Hemiptera > Pseudococcidae > Pseudococcus > Pseudococcus jackbeardsleyi. The sequence continues at coordinate 40,295,602 of CM076242.1, forward strand.
GTTATCTCCTTTCTTGATCCATTTCACTTCGTCGATATATTCGAACTAAAAAACGAATATTTTCTTAGCATCGAATTAAATTCGTTGATCGAATCTGTCGAAATAACTTACTCTAAACCCATCGTTACGATGAATACGGCAAAAAGCTAGGAATTTTCTACCCTCGAAGCTAAATCTGTATCCGGCCAAGACACCGCAAGACGCGTGGAACCATTTCTTGCAATTGGTACGAGAACATTTTATGCAAGATCCCATACTTAATTTACAAATGTGACACTGCGAAAGAAAAAAATCATTAGTTCAGAGCGAACGGAGCTTAAATACAAGCAGACGAGAAAGAACTAAGCTTACAATTTTAGCAACTTTGTAGGCCGTTTGAAAGGTACAATTTGGCCGGTAAGGAGCCGATTTGCAACTGATGGCGTTACATAGAATATGAACCCAGTTACCATCTTTGAGTTTTTTCAACGGGCCACATCGGATAGAACATAAGACACAACTCTGGAACGGAACAAAATTAAGATTTGTAATCAGAACGCTGGTAAGTAATGTTTTCCATGCGTAAATAAAAAATATAATTAAGATAATCATGAATGAAGTCGTAAAATGGGCATTGGGTTTCGAGTTAAGATGATAAAAATTCCATACGTTCGAAGAACTGAAACAGCCCACAAGTTGAGTTCTGATAAGTGAGAATTTCAGAAAACATGTGTGAAATTTCGACATCAATTGCGAAATAAAATCTGATTTATTGTCAAGAAAGGTTCAGAAAGCACGTTCGATGGTTTTAAAACTTTCCACAATACACAAAATGTCCTATTTTCGGTTAAAAAATTAAACTCCCTTCTCATTCGAAGTGACAATCATAGATTAACGATTTTTCTACGGAAACAACTGATTTTGTCTTCAGTCGTTACCTTATCGAGACACCGCGAGCTCAAATCATGGCTAAAAATGAACGTACTCAAGTATGAGTCACGAATAATTCATTTTTAATACACATAGCACAAATTATGCCTTCGTTCAATGACCCACGTTTGTTTCAATTGACTATATTCATTTTGTTTTTTTTCTCGATGGAATTGGAATTTTCTAAACTAAAATTTTCAGCTCGTAAATAAAACAGGCATATTTTCAAGAACATTATCGACGTTTATCAATTAAGAAATACGTCTGGTTCTCTTATCTTCATTCCATTCATACGCGAAGTGAATATAAAACTTTTTTAAATACCGCACCAATCACCTGCCCTTATCACAAGAATGATAAGAACGAGAAGGAAAAAAATACACGATTAGATTTACCACGTATAAGAAGGGTCGTACACCCACTTTGGTAAGTTCGTTTTCTCTACATCTGTCGCATAACCAATTCGTCAAATTGGGTGGTTTCACATTGTAGCAGGATTCGTGAACACATAAGGAACATTGACTACATCTCAGAATATCTGACATCTGCGGCTTAGAGAAAGTAAATTTCGAATAAAAAATAGCGTAACTTTGATCTGGTAAATTATGGTTAATTTTCGCCATATGCCTCCACGTTGTAACCAGTACATTATCTCCCTGCGCGGAAACAAATGATAAAATATAATTATCTGATGATAAAATATAATTATCTGATATAAAGCTTCAAATGTGCTTTCAAAGGCCATCGCTACTTACAGGTTGGGAAGAGAATACCGAACATAAGGCGCAATATGGCTCTTTTCTGCTGCTAAATAAATTCAATTGTACTTCGGTTTCGAAATTGAGAACTTTTTCGCCACCGACAACCGCATCTCGAAGAACTGTAATCATAATATGGATTAATTTTTAATAAAAACTCGACCCGAATTGAAATTAAAATACGCACATTGCTTTCGTCTCAAAACAGGATACGGATTAGTCGGATCACAAATCAGTTTCGTTGGTGTGACAAAATCACTCGCCGGAATCATCGAATCGGGACCGATGACTCTACCAAAAGTTGACGTAATCTCGATCTTGGGAGGTTCAGAACGAGGACCGTCCGAAGTAGTGGTAACGCTCGCCAAATAATTTTTTCTCGGAGATTCACTCTTGATCACTGGGATGCTTCCGGAACTGGACTGTTGAGGTTCTTCGTAAGGCTGGCTGTGGACAACTTCAATAAAATTCGTTCCTGTGTCGGAAGTAAACATTTTTTCTTTGATGGCTTTCAAATTATCTTCATCGATGCTGATGACTTTGTTGTCTGTTTTACTCTCGAGAGTAATCTCTTGTTTGATTGGAGGTGAAAAGCATTTCCACGAATTGGGCGATTCTACTTTCAAAACGGTTATTTGATCCTGTTTGAAATTATCCAAAGGGGTTGTTACACATTCCACTTCGTATTCTGGAGCATTAATATTGCTCAAAAATATATCATTTATGTTATTTACTTTAAATTCATCGTTGGTTGAGATGTTATTATTATAGACGGATAGATCGGTAGATAACTGGAGTGGATCCTCGGGTATGGTCTTATTACGATGAAGTAAATCTTTCAATTTACTATTGCTTTCGGCACGGTTCTTTTTACTCTTATGGCAGGAATCTTTATGTTTGTGTTTTTTCTCTTTTGGTTTGGCGGGGTTGATTTTATGACTAGAGTGAGAATGAGGCGAAGATGTAATATCCTCCAAAGTACTGGCATCAGATTGATCGGTAGTCTTGCCGCAGAATTGATTGTAATAGCCGTTCATGTGTAACATTTCGCTTGGTTGTCCGCTATCGGAATTTCTACCATCGTCGGCGCTTTCGATTTCTTCTTTTAGTTCGAATAAAGATTCGTTTTTAAAGGAAAATTGCGACGGTTCGTCGGAATTCGGTTCGCTTTTAATTTCCAAAGGATCGGCGTTGCAGCAGATTTCCGAAAACGATTGCAAATTGTTCATACATTCGTCTTCGAGTTTAATTGGTGGTCCATCGCTGCCGTTCCACAGCACGATGTTTTCAGATCCAGCGACTTCTTTGACTTTGGGTTTCAGTGTCTTCAAGCCGTGTGACTTTTTTTTACTAGTTTTCTTCTTTCGTTTTTTACTTTTGATACTGTATTCTTCATCGCTGGTCGAGTAATAACTGTGATTGACGTAATTGGCGTCCTCATCGGGTTCGGTTTTTATGTCTTCGATGTTGGTTGAAGAATTGTACGCAGTTTTCACGTTCGGATTACTCAAACAATCTACTAATCTGACGATGGGTTTGGTTTTAAACTTCTTCTTACGTTTGGTTTTTTTGTTACCGTCGAGAGCACCGTCGTCGGCTATCGAAGCTTGAGATGCATCTGTACAAATAAGATTATTAAAATCAATTCATTCAACGATAACGACCTTGGTGGAAAAAATACCAACCGATTTCTCCGGCTTTTACGTATAAATCTTCCAAAACTTCCAACATCTGTTCATCGGGCTCCTCTTCGGATATCTCACAGGTATCGAAATGCTCCAGTAAAACTTTTCTAACATCTTGAGGAACTTCTATTGTACCGGAGTTATCAATTATACCAGATTTTAGAACTTCCTTCTTTTCAGTCAAAGGAATTCGTTTCTTATTAGTTACGTATTCGACAGGTAAACCAGCATTGCTGTTAAAAATTACAGATTTTAATAAATCACGTATTTCTACGTAACGAATACTACATCAAGCCGAACTAACTTTTTATTACAAAGAATATCTCCCTCCGAAGGCGCAGGTGCTGCTGAATGCCGAGTCGGATCTTCGGGATGTGGTCCGACATCCCATCCACGTAACCACAAATCGTACCTTTCCGGTTGAAATCGTTTCACAAACGTGTCCATGCTGATCTTAACAGTATCTCCGTGGCAGTTACATTGTGTCGCTCGCTTACCGTACTCGACCCAGCGCTCGGATGCGAAATTTGTCGACTCAGCGCAATTAAACCCGTGGTTAAATCCAGCGTGGTATCCGTAAGGGAACGTAATCATAATTTCTCCGGCTTCCTGAGTAATCTATACAAACGAAGCACATTAGTACAATAATCATAAGTTTGCAAATAATAACATTATATTACCTTATTAAACGGTATAGAATTATGTTTCAATATATGTGGAGACATAATAAACATCTTATGGCGTAGAAACGCTGGACAAGAGACAGCCCAAGGGAAGAAACCTTTTGCAAGTCGTTCTAATCGACGTCCATGTTGCGGAGGAATCGCATACCTGATTAGGAAAAAGAATAACGAATGAAGTTCGAGATTATAGAACAATAGTAAAATTTAGTAATATTTACCAAGTCTTGGGGGCACCGAAATGTAAATAATTGATCGAATACAAGTCCATATCTTCGGTGTGCCATGCGAACGACGTCTTCCACATACCGAAGTACAGATAAGCGGTATTCACGCCTTCTATGCTGATACCGTAGTCTTCATTAACGTAATCTAATATCGTACCGAGACGATTGATATTCCAAACCTTGGAAATAAGAAAATATATGGTTTTGACACACGTAAACAAACCAAGAAAAATATTTACGAAAGAACATACATCACAATCAGGATCAGTTATAGAGCCAGATACATCTGCGCCGTAAATTGGAGACCCGTACGTAATATTTTTCCAATATTTTCGTTCGAGATCTTCGTACTTGAAAAAACTAGGAGTAGCGTACGCTTTGCTTTCAGCCATTTCTTTGTATTCTTGAACAGTCATCGGGTTCTTTAGAATATTAATTTGCTGATATACCCCTTGTTTACCGGTAACAACCTGGTACAAAACACAACATTACATCCACCATTTGTAAAATTTACATGGCCGGAAGAATAAATCATACTTGACAGATCGGTGCTGGAATCCTGATGTTAATATCTTCAACATTATAGCCAGCTTTACGAGGAACCCATTCTTTTGGAGGTATAATCTGTAAAACGAAACTTTGGTAACAAAAGATCGCAGATTATAATAGATGACGAAATCAACACTTACTTTAGCTAATCCAGCTTTATGTGCACCTTTACTCTCAATATGATCAATATATTTAGGGAAATCTTTGAATTCTTCGTAAGTTGGATGGAATACCATAATTTTCGGTGTGCCATTGGCTGAATTATAATCATCTGTGGTGCCCATTTTTAATCTAAAACATGTTTTTTAGAAAAGCACTGGTAATGCAATATTCGCCAAATTTTTTTAATTACAGTACAAATACGCAAATATGTCAAACAGACGTAATAATAATAAATCAATAAGAGTCAACAATGGGATTTTAAATTTCTACACAGAACAACCTCTATTAATTTTTCAAAAAGATATTATTTTTTTCAAATTAACCGCGTATTAGTAATGAATAATGCATACCGATCTGAGAACAGCGTTGGGAAAAACTTCACGTTGAAGACGAATACCTCATAACATTTTCAATGGATATCACCGAATACCTTTGACATGAAAATAAAAACAACACACGGTGAATTACTCCTCCGCGAGAAAAACTGAAATCGAACATTTACTCATGACTACTACATCACATTTCTAAAACACATGATAAAATCACACCGGCGACGAAGTTATTTGATTTTTAGCACAATTTAAGTATATTTCGTCATAAAGTTAATGTAGGTTTGTGTGCAAAGTTGACGCCATTATTCAATGTTTTACTTCAGCGTATACATTTAAAATACAAATAACAAAACTTCACGTACAACATGCACCCACACAAACACACGATAAAGTGAAAAACCCAAAAGAGGAGGAGAATCGTGGACTTTTAGGAAAACTGGAACGTTCATTTTTCAAAAATTTAATACAGGTAGGATCATTAATACCTATCTAATATTAGGCTACGTTCTGCGTAAAGGTAACAAAACTGCACAAGAAAGCTGCTTTATGATTGGTTAAAACATCAAAAGAATTTGAAATGCACCAATCACCATCGAGAATTATAGCTTTTTATATCAGTGCATCCAACCTTACAGAACAAACTCTAAAATGTGCGTGTTTGTTTATAAATATTGTCTTATCAGTTTTTTATCAACTTATCAAATTTTGAAAGTTTTGGAAAAACTGAATAAGTTTTGAATTAAGCGGTGAAAACATGGTTTAAATTTTTTTCAAATTACCAGTCTGCGTGGATATTTAATAATCTTCAAGTTGAATCCAATATGAATGAAAAAGAAACTAAACCACCGCGTGATGATGACAGAAAAAGGAAAAACAATTTCCCGGCGAAACACGACGCGAAGAAATCGAAAATTAAGCGAAATTTTGAATATGGAAATTACAACCAGTAAGTAAATAAGTTCAATAAGCTTCATTTGCTAGCAAGTTAGATGATGAATTATGTTGGAAAATTTCAGGTACTACGGTTATCGAAACGTAAACGATAGCGTTGATTCTCGAATAGCAGCTTTTCACCAGCATGAAGAACTCTTCCGTAATAAAGATATTCTTGACGTTGGCTGCAATATTGGTCACGTTACCTACATCATCGCTCGTGATTTCAGTCCTAAATCAGTTCTTGGAATTGACATAGACAACTCATTGATCTGCGTAGCTAGGAAAAATCGTCGACATTACTGTAATACTTCGAAGAATGATCTCAAAAGTGTATCTGATTCTAAAGATTCGCAAAAACCCTCCGAAAATGGCGAAACTTCATCAATCAAGGCGGAGGATTCATCCAATGTTGATGATTCTAATAAATCTAGTACCAGTTGTGGTTTACAGTTCCCAGATAATATTTCTTTCATCCACGTATGTCAATTTTTTTGAAAATTTTGTATTCGCGAATGTTTTATAAACTTTGTTTCATTTTCAGAATAATTATGTCCTCGATCACGATGCTCTACTAGAATTAGAAGAACCTCGATACGATGTAATTTTATGTTTGAGTGTCACTAAATGGATACAGTTGAATTGGGGAGATGATGGACTGAAACGTGTATTTAAACGAATTTATACTCAACTTCGACCTGGGGGCGTATTGATTTTAGAAGCTCAACCGTTTGAATCGTACAAGAAAAAGAAATTGAGCGTGAGTACCATTGGTGTTCAAAATTTGTCATTAAAATGTAATTTGTGTAACATTTTTTTATTATTTACAGGCCAAATTGAAATCCAATTGTCGAAACATTCAATTTTACCCTCGAATGTTCAAAGACTACCTGTTATCGGACATCGGCTTCCATCGAAATGAAACATTAGAAATTCCTACACATCATTCCAAAGGTTTTCAAAGACCGATAGAAATCTATTATAAAAGATAACCTTCGATGATCTTTTAAGGTAACTAATGGTCCTTTTCAGTATATTTATTGAAGGTTATAAAACAATACCTACGAATGTGATAATTACATTTTACATTTAATGTTATAATTTTTGATTTCAAACTCGAGAAGTTTTCGAATAAACAACGTTGAACAAATCGTTTGGAAAGTTTTAGTTTACAAATGTAAAATACATAATAATAGAATAGGTCATCCACCGCGTGTTTCATGCAAATGAAATTCGCCAGCAGTAGATTTCGGAAACGTAATTTCCAAACATTATCATAGTGTAAAACACATACGTCAAAACTCATAGCATTCTGGCGATAAGAATCTCGAAGCGTTGGAAACTTTCGAATTTAGGGTTTACGAACGATAATCTTACCATCTTGAAATTTAGTATTTCCGCGTAAATCGAACCCTTAAAGGTATAATGATCATTAGGGATATCATACATATTTACTTTTCGCGTGCCTTAATCGAAAATGGAAAATATCAAATTATTAAAAAATGTTGACCTCTATGAAGAAAAATTTATTTTCTCGCCAAATGAACATGATGAAATATCAAGGTTGCTGAAGTAATTGATTTTTCTACCCTTCAAACGTACAGCACACTACTTACCCCGTGGCTAATAAAAATGCTTTCAATCCAATATTGGTTGCGTTGTATTCCCATTATTTATTTATTACTCGCCAGTTCTGATCAATTAAAAAGCTAGATAACGTATCGAAATGAAACAACGATTTCACGGTGTAGGTAACATCACACAATGGTAAACCCTCCGCGTATTAAATTAACCTACATTAGGTGCATAAATGGAATTGGATAATTTTTTATCCTCGAGGATAAATAACTAGACACACCTAGAAAGGTAGAAAATTTAAAATATTTATTTACTAATTTGATTCAATTTCTATTATAGTAAAAGAAGGTAAATACATCTAATAAATGCAACATTCTGTAATTTAAGTACAAAATTTATTAGGGTTTTTTCACGCACACGCCCCGAGTTGGTTATAATTTATGTTATAACGCAAAGGTGTGAACGAGCGTGATTGAGTTTTTTAGCGGTAATTCTCGTAACCGCCGGGATATGATTGGAAGTTAGCAATTTGTGTATAATTATTCGATACGTCGCGATTACGTCGCTTTTAATACCTTTTAGAGCATGTTCTTCGAGCATTTTATCGTCGATACCGTAGGCTAACAGTTGTTTTCTCGCTTTGATTTCGATTTCTTCTAATTTTTCGTCTCTGTCCAAGGTTGGTATGATGCACCACTTGTCGTAAGTGTTTTCGGTGATCATGATGTCGGACATCCATAAAGAATTTTTCACTTCTGGAAGAGTGAATCGTTTACTTGGGGTACTTCTCAGCATTCCTCCTAAAATTTCGTTTGGTTACAAAAATTTGATATCAATAATTTAAAAATTTAGGATCTTATTTTGTAGAAAGCGAAGCTTTCCATCAACTAAGGACAAAATTATTCAGTTTTCAGCATTTTCAATTATTTATAGCTCGACGAGCGATTTAGGTGAACAATTTTTGTTTGCGCTAATGGAAAATTCATTTGATAAGGAATTAAGGAATAGTTGGATATGGTTATGGTTGATCATCATGAAAGGTCAGTCAGAGGCGTAACGACTTAGAGTTGATTACTATGAAAAATGAAAAAAAACTCCTGAATTTTACAAAAATTGAAACAATATTTCACTTCGAGAAAAAATAATTCCCAAAAAAAAATGGCCTCAGGCCGTAAAAGGATAAATTTAAAAGGATTTCAAAATGGGCAATTTCAAAAAAAAAAGTATTGTATCTCGCCAGCTCGAAACCTTTGTTACCCTGCTTCTCCCGAATAATGTGATTTGAGTTTCTGCAATTGGCCTTGGAATTGGAAATCACTTTTTGCTCTATGCAAGGCAGCTGATGAGTTACAGATCACAAATTCGAAGATTTTTCTGAATTTTATCAACATTCAAATTGCTCACTCGACCTCAAAACTGAACTAAGAATTTTTTGTCACCCAAAGTGATTTTGGAATTTAGATAAGTATTTTACGAAAAAAAATTACAATTATGCTGCCAACAGTGCCAACTGCATTGATCAAACATTTTCCATACAATTCAAGTAGTTGTTCAAGAGTAGGGAATTTTTTGTAACAGTCTTTTATCATTTGCAATATTGAGAAAATAACGCGAATTTAAATGCTGTTTGTAGAACTACGATGAAATTTTTTGAAAAATTTTATCGAAAATCATTTTGAAAAACCAGCAAGAGCCAAAAATTTTAGCTCAATTTTGAAATGTTTGAATAAGTGATTTAAATTTTGAATTTTGTAAAAATTAAAAAATTAAAAAGTTTGCAAATTCTAGTTTTCCGGATCTTTTGTAAAATAGTGAAAAGAAGTAATAACCAATTTCAAGTTCTATAGTTTTGGATGGAATCAAAATTTAATTTTCAAATTGAATTTTTTTAAAATGTGGTCTGAATTGTTAGCAAGTAAAGTAACATCACCAAAAGGTGGCAAATCGCCTTTTTTTTCGAAAATTGTTTCATTTTGAGGTTATCCCGCTTCACCCTTCTTCCCTATTGACAAAGAAAAGCGCCAAACGCTGTAAAAAGCGCTTTGTTTGGCGTTTTTTTGACACTTTGGCGAACGCCATTCGCCAAACACCGGCAATTTAGGCTTTAGAAATAAATGGTTGCATAATTTTTTGGAAAAAACAGCGCTCTTGAGATTTTGCGCATATTTTTTTACATGCGATAAAACGGCGTTTCATGAGCGCCAAAGTGTCAAAAAAGCGCTATTCAAAAAACGCTGTTTTGTCAATAGGGTTGAAGCTGAAGAATTTGAAAACTTAATTTCTGGGTGACCCATCACTCAGAACAAACTATCTTTTCGGTATGCTTTTTTTTCTAGTTTTTAAATAAACTAGTTTGTAGTAAAATTTGAATTAAAATTTTTTTTTAAAAAAAGTCCAATTTATGTTACTGATTACCTACTGAATCCATGAGTTGTGAAAATGAGTGCTCAATTTATCCATCTCCCCAAAAAATTTTCTCATTAAACATTTCATAATTATGAATTATTGACGATTTCTAGATAGCTACTCTTTTAATGCTGAAAATCCCATTCTTTATCCAGGTATTTGCAACTATTTTTTGAAAAAAAAAAAACATAATGATTGATTTTTTTCCTTCTTTTTCTGAATTTAAATGGTAGAATCGATGTAAAAAACTTCAGATTTCTGCCACCAAGAAAAACAAACTATTTTCTTTTAGAACCATCAATCAATAATAATCATGAAATGACCAAAGACCAAAGATGAAAATTTTCGAGGTTCTTTTAAAAAATTATAAAAGTTGTGCCCTCTGATCTACGATTTTTAGAATTTAGTCAGCAGATGAAGATCAATCATATCAAAAGGTTCCTCATACTCATAGCCACATTTTTCAAATTTATACCTAGTGGTGCGAGCAAAAAATTTTCACCTACTTGTTTGTCGGACTACATACCTTGGTAAGTAGGTAACTTATTAAAAATGCTAAAAAATGAAAATTTTTCATAAAAATCAATAATCTGATCCACTTACGTATCAAAGTAATGCAAGAATGTGACAAATGAGCCGGCATTGGAATCACTCCTAATAAAATACTGCGTTTCAAATGAGCCACCGAAGTCGCAGAAAATGGCATTTGGCCGGTAGTTATGAAGTAAAGAAGCACTCCAAGGGCCCAAATATCGACAGGCTGTCCTTGATACCTTCTTTCTTGCAGAAGTTCAGGAGCTGCGTATGGTAGTGAACCACATAACGTAAATAGTTCCTCGTTACTTCCTAAAATTTCAAGATTTCGTAATTAGATGCCCATTTATTGATTTATACGTAGTTAAGGCATACATATCCATTGAAAAATTTTCTTGTTTACCTTTGACTAAAACCGTGCTAAATCCAAAATCGCCTAATTTAACGTGGTTTTTCTCCCCACAGAAAACATTTTCTGCTTTGATATCCCTGTGAATAATGTTTCTTTCGTGCTGTAGCAAATAAACAAAAGAAAAAATATAAAAAAACAGTTCTGAATATATCAACTATGATGTAAGAGTTGATAATTCTAAATAGTAGGTAGGTATGCCAGATATCGAGATACATATTTCAGAGTGCATACTTTCGATCATAATAAAATAGGTATAGGTAAGTATTGAAACATGTAAGTTCGCTGACGTCGCGTCGTTGCAAGCTCAATTCTCACTCAGAGAGCTATAAATATATCAAAATATGTTACACGATGCTTACTAAATGTCTCACAGCCGATAATAATTGCGCAAATATGATTTTTGCATCACTTTCTTTCATTTTTCCTTCTGATAACAGCCTTGAATGCAGACCACCGCCGGACATGTATTCCATTACTAAATGCAGTTTCGTTGGTGTTTCTAATACTTCATACAATCTTAAAAAAAAAAAAAAAAAAACTATTACAATTTATTTCATCATTCTTCGCCTTTAGAACGATCAATAATTGAATACCTGACAATATTGGGATGAAACACAGTCTCCATTATTGCTATTTCTCTTAGGAGCATTTTTTTTGCTCTTTGTGTAAGGGTTTGTTTGTTGCATGTTTTTATGGCTACTTTCTCTGGAATAAAAATAGAAGTCACGTTTTCATATACAATGGAAATGAGTAAGTTTAAAATTATTCATGCGAATGAGTACCTACCCTTTGTTAATTCATGAAATCCCACGTGAACGATAGAATAGCTTCCATGGCCAATTTGAGTTTGCAGTCTGTACAAAGATTTACTTCTTTTGTAAATTGTGGATTGTTGACACCATTTTTGTTCCTTAGCCGAAAACTGACTCGGGGACATTAAAGTAACCTATCAAAGACGACAAAAAAAAATGTATCAGGTTTAATTTACTCGTCATTGTCAACGCTGACACAATTTAAAGCGTGTTTGAAAGGTTTTTTTGATCTAAAAATAAGAAAGTAAATAAATAAAGAGGTATCTGCGGGGGCTCTGCTTATAAAAAAAGAAGCCACTTTTCAAACTATGTAGTCATCTCACGATGACGCAATCAAAAACATTTTCTTATCCTCTTATGCGGGCAACAATTCGTAAGAAAATTTTTACGTGGGTGCAAGTACACTCTGATAAAAATCGTTGTAAAGAAAATCGAAAAAAAGATGACGATAATAAATTTTATATCGACTTGTACGGTACAGTGTGCTTGGTTGATTTTGTAATTTGGAAAATGTCCCTTGTGTATCGCCTCCTCAAAAATTCAAAACTTCTTTATTCGTAGCGGGCGAATAAAAAATAATTTGTTCATTTTTATGACATCATTTTTCTCAACGAATCAATACTTTTAAATTTTGTACTTATACAAATGAGTCAAGTAGTTTGTACCACTCGTTAAATAAATAAAAATGAAGTATGCGATGTTTAATGATAAGATACGCACGTAACTTTATGTTTGAGAAAAACTTTTCAATTGATATCATAACTTAATTACATTTACATATTTACTTAATGCCTGGGTGAAATGCTGTATATCTGTCATGTTGTAGGTATTGAAAATGCATTATAAATTTCCACTATGCGGTTTTTAAATTGATAAATCGATGTTGTATTTCTTTTAAAGAAGTCAATTTCGTCTGAACTCGTATATTTTATTTTAAATCTGATGTAAATTAAGTGGGTAAGTAGGTATTCACATTTCCATGCACTCATGAACGATTTTTTTTTTTCAATTTTTACGCAAAAATTCAACTGAAGAAAAAGATTCTACTTCAATGATTTCCTTTTTTAAAATTATTTTTATTTTTAGGTATTTCCTTTACTTTTTCACTACTTATGACACTTTTAGTGCTCATAAGGGATTTCTGAACGTTGAAATTTTTATAGATATTTTTCATATTCGAACAAAAAACTGCTACGAAAGAACAAAAATTACATAACTCATTGGAAAAATATTAGGTAAATGTCGAAGCTAAGCTCTCAAATCATTTTTGAAAAATTTAAAAAGTAAATTGTAGCATTTTTAATGAAAGCAGTTATTTAATGGAATAAAATTCGTACCTACCTGTTCCTATTGAAATTTAGAAAGGCTAATGTGATTTCAATTACACGATTTTTTTCACAGAACTCATTTTTTCCAATTTAAGCGTGTAAATTTTTAGCACTTTTAATTGACACCATAGATGAAAATACGGATAAACATATGTTGTAAGTTATAAAATTTTACATGGAACGCGTTTCATTTTCGATTTAATGTGGAAATGCTTCGCGAGTGAAAGTTTACGAATACTTATCACGAATAACGTAGTGTAATACCTATCTGTTTACAAGTAATGTACAGTTGCGTGATGAAAATGAAAATAATTTAAGAAATGATAATAAATATGAATGATAGTCTACCTTTTTTCTAAGCACCTCTCATATCTTACATGTTCGGGTAGGAGAGCATAGAATTGACGCACACGCAATAATTCGAAGAGGGTATTGATGTGCGCGAAAAAGAACTGTAACCCTGTTACAGCGGAATGAGATCAACCCCCGGTTCAAATCTCGTAGTTTTGTCTCCCGAATATTTTTTGGGTCAAATACCTTTGCCACGTAGGTAGCTGGTTTGATGAAATTATGCCAATGTTTGTATTTTTATAGTTTGAGTGAAATTTGACCGGAGTATTTACTTTTAGGTACCTACTTACTTTTCTAAGACCATATAATTTGGAGTACTTTCAGTACTTAAATTTATATATCAAATTATTTTAAATGCAGGGAAAGATTAAAAAAATGTTTGAAGAATTTTTAAAGATTACAATTTTTTAATTTCATATTCTATACGTAATGTTTCTAAATGAACTTGTGATTTGTCAAGAATCTATTCTCATTTTATAATATTAAAATTACAGTGGATTACGAAGGGGCTTAAAGTGATTAAAATTTCGGATAGACTCGTAGAAATTGCATTTTTGTTGAGAAATTTCGCCTTCGAACTCAATAACGACCACCCTTTGAACACCGGTAAATCTATAAAAAGAAGCGCCATCTATGAGAAATAGTTGAAGTCTCCTGGGTGTTTTTTTCCTTTATCAAAAATATCAATAATCTTGGCTTCTGTTTAAATTGTAAACTTTCTCTTCAAGTAAAGTTATAAAATTTGAATTAATTGTTTTAAAAATTGAAATAATTGTTTCAGAAATATCTCACACAGATAATTGTGAATTGCAGCCATGAGTAACATCTACATTCAGGAGCCATCTACCACCGGAAAAGTACGTTTTTCTACTTCAATTTTCTCCATTAAGCTCATCTTGTCTCTGATAAAAAGACCGAGTTTTCTTATATTAAATTAAAATACCAATAATATTATATTGCTTTCGATTAGGTTCTTCTGAAAACCACCTTTGGAGATATAGATATCGAATTATGGACTCGAGAAGCTCCGAAAGCTTGCCGGAATTTCGTACAGCTTTGCATGGAAGGATTTTACGATAATAATATATTCCATCGAGTGGTTAAGGGGTTCATTGCTCAGACAGGAGACCCAACGGGTACTGGAACTTGTAACGAATCTATCTACGGTGCTCCTTTCAAAGTAATATTTCCATTATTCGAAATGAAAGGTTTTGACAATCTGCGTAATGTTTCTGTGCAATGTTATGATTTTCATTTAGGATGAAATTCATTCTCGTTTGAGATTCGTTCGACGTGGTTTAGTTGCTTGTGCCAATGCTGGCAAAGATGATAATGGATCGCAGTTCTTTTTTACCTTTTCTGCTACTCCAGAATTACAAGGCAAACATACCATATTTGGGAAAGTTGTCGGCGATACTGTATATAATTTATTGCATCTGGAAAAGGCATTGGTTGATGAGGTATCTTGGATTCTGTATATTATCCGTATGTTTCCTTCCATCGCTGAATTAACGATTATTACAGGACGATCGACCTATTTATGAACAAAAAATCCTCAAAACTAAAATATTGAATAACCCGTTCGATGATATTATACCGCGTATCACCAAAAAAGAGAAAGAGAAATCAGAGAAAAATGACTCGAAAAGGAAAAAAGAAGAACGCGGAGTGAAGTAATGAACAAATTTCTCATTCTCTGAAATATCTCCATAACTCACTGAATTAGTTTAAATTCATCATACTGCTATTCTTTTTATTAGAAATTTCAAATTATTATCGTTTGGCGATGAAGCAGAAGAGGACGAAGTCGAGACCACGAGGGAAAATAAGAAATTCGAAGGAAAGGGCAAATCTACTCACGATATTTTAAATGACCCAAAATTGAGCTCTAAAACTATTAGTGACGAAGAAAAAGGAAAGGACTCTGATGACGACGACGATGGCGATGAAACCGTAAAAGATCGAAAATCCGCAGATATGTTGTTAGTATATTAGATTAGCCTTTTGTGAACAATTGTGTTTTGATTCTCCTCTAATTGAAAAATTTTTAAGGTTGCGTTTGGAAGATGTGAAAAATAAATTGAAAGGTGCGAGCAAAAAAGAAACGTCGAAACCTAAAGAGGCTAAGGAGGAATCGTCAGATGATGGAGAATTCATGTCAAGTGCTAAGAAAGAAAAGAAAAGAAAATTGTGATTATTTTTACTTTTATAACGTAAATTTGTTAAGTATTTAAAAAAACTAAATTGTAATGTTGAATGTTTTTCAGGGAAGAAATTCGGTCTGAAATTAAAAATCTGCAACGAGAAAGTCGTCGAGAAAAGAAACAAAAGGTTGAAAAACAAGAAACCGAAGAAAAAGAGAAAATACAGAAAAGTGAAATCCTGAATTCTTATGAAAAAGAGAAAGAAAAATATGTTATACTGAATAAAACAACCAAATTGAAAGGTGCCTTGTATTCAATTTCACTTTTAAAATTACTGATGAAATTTAATTCTGTTTTTTTTTTTTTTTTAAATCATAGGAGAATCGAGAGAAGCTCTCACAGCGAAACTGCTTGCAAAATTTAATCAAAAATTGGCCTCTGCTGAACGTGAAACTGATGAAAGTAATGATGAGAGTAAAGAAGCAGAAAAAAATGAAACTACTTCTGATGAGTGGTAATTGAATAACCATCTCCCAACAAGTAACCCAACTTGAACAGAAATGCTGAAATTTCAATTTTATGGTTTTCAGGACGGATCTATTGAAACATCGGTTGGAATGCGATACCAAAGAAGTGTTGGCGAAAGATGCCAATACAAAAGCAGATGATTGGTATGAAATTTACGATCCTCGAAATCCTATAAATAAACGAAGAAGGGAAATGAGTAAACAGCAGTTATCCGAGAAAGGCAAATCTAAGGACCATCTGTAAAGGTTTTTCGTATTTTGATTTTTATGTCTGTGATAGTAATCAAATTGTAAATAATTCTATTGAAATACGAATTGAATGAATCAACTTTTAAAATTGCTTAGCTTCGTGTTAGATAATGTTCTAATTTCTCTAGGAACAATCATGTTTATAATGTGCACGATTTACTTACTCAATAAGAGATAATGAAAATAAAAATATTTTCTTCGCAAAACTTTTATTTTACGTTATTAAATACAGTACAATATACAAAAAATTGGTAAGCTCTGAAAACAGTCTTCTCCGATCATTTTTAATTAAAAATACTAGAGGCATTTAAATACGATTTCCATAAAGTCAATAATTTATGAGTATTTAAACGAGAATAATAATTCGGTATTGATATAGGTATAGCTCGTTTTTTAAGCGTCTCGTCACAATCAATATACTGATTGATATAGGCCAAATCTTCGGAAACTTCATATATTTTATTCTTATTCATATTTGCATATGATTTATAATTGACATAAAGAGTATTATCAACGCTAATATCTTCAACGCATTTTCTATTCCTTAAAAATGATGGCCAAGCGCTATTCGTTGATTTATCAACTGGTAAATCCTTACAACATAGTCTTCGTTTCATCGATAAATTCAGAAGATCAACTATTCTATTCGGCGATACGATTTTATACAGTTTATTGTTTTTCGGTACTATATAATCATCCAGCGATACAATAGAGACAAATTTCACTTTACCTAAGGTACGTGATAAACAATCATCTTCAATAGCCAAACGTTCTACGTTCGGATTGATGACAGGAAAATTCCACGGTATCACAGAAACACTAGATACAATTCCATTACGACCAGATACAGATTCTAGAAACGGAAATATACTGTGCTGAATTCCAGAATCATAGATGATAAAATCAGACACACCGATGGTATTGTAATAAGCGATAAATTCTACGATGCTGGTTTTCGATAAAGCAGAATAATCCGGCAAGATGCAAACCGCAGTCTCCAATAATTTTGATCTCGTTTTTTGAAATATAGGAGAAAACACTGAGTTATTTGAGTGAGACGTATGCCAAAGAACTCCGTAAGCTATCCCATGCGTTGGTTTGTTCTGAACGATACATTTCAAGAAATATTTAAACTCCGAGGTGTTATTCAACGAACGTGGATCCAATTCGTATTTCACTAGACCTGGTTCCGATATGATTATATCCCCTACTTCAAACCATATTCGACATTCGTAATCGTAAAACGCAGATTTCGGTCCGATTGTTATCGTTCGAATGAAACCACCGTCGTCGTGGTCTTCCCAAAACGAAGAGTACAAGAAATGGCCATTTAATGTCTTCCAAACACTTCTCGGTTCTGTGAATTGGTACTTTGAACTGATATCTTTAGATAAGTCGTTATTGAATATTAAGCAACTTGAATTATTGGTGCCAGCTGTGCCAAAAAAGTCTAGTACGCTCAGTACTGATCTCAATTTTAGGTATTCATGTCGGTAGAAGAGAAGAGTAACGATACATACGATTGAAATGATGAGCAATAGAAGTTGTTGATACTTTCTCATATTGGATAATTCGACGAATGGTTGGGTGTGGTAAAATACATTATAATCTACAATTCACGGTGAAAACTTTCCGTTACATTACTTTATATTCCATTATAACCGAGCCGAGAAAATTGAAATTTATACATTACATGAGCTCTGTTCTAAAATTAGCCGCTTCTTTATCAAAAAAATTGAAAAATGATAACACATTGTTGTTTATATTTTTGTTTTGTCAACATCAAAATCAACCAATCAGGAGACGAGAGAGAGGTCTTGAAATCTCCACATGTTCAACGGTTACGATGCGATGGAACCACAATGAATTGGATTCTCTCTTGACTTTTGTTCTGGATTAAATTATTTTAAAGAAAAGTTTTATTCGGTGTGTTCGTTCGCATCTACACACAATCGCTTCAACTTCAAGGTTCTGAATCAGATTGGTATAATTTAAAGTAAGACTAGTTAGTAAGACTATTCACTTTTAGTATTTTTCGTTGTGCTTCATCACATATTTGTTTTCATTTACAGATCGATATACATCTCAACAGAATAATGAATCTTTTGTCGTTTGATCTGAATTCCTTCCAACGGAATTTCATGGTATTCTCCGTCTTCAATGTCTTCATACTTGCGAAAAGAGGACAGCAGAATGAGGTACCTAAGTAAGCTTATAAAAGTATTTAGTATTGCTGGAGAAATCATTTTCTAGATTGTGGAGATTTTAAGCGACATCATTCAATATTGTACGATTAAGTGTTATGAACCCTTTTTATCTTCTATTGTTTTATTCCAACCCTAATCATTGTAGGAACTAGGAATCCAGAAAATCTGTAACGAGTTCAAAAGTTGAGATATCTCGCTCTCTTCATGTGATTCTGGTTCGAAGTCCAGTAACGCATTTGCCGAAGAAGAAAACTGAATTGTAATGTAAATGGTTGGTGAGTTGGTAAGTAGTTAAGTACCTAGCTATGTACCTAAGTATGTTACTATCAGAGTTTGTAATAATATACTTATGGAATTACCTATGAATTTGTTCATTTTTCAGACATATATTACCGGAAAAATCTTCAGAAACGTTCGATGTACATTCGTTAAAATTCTATGGATTTGAGAAGATCGTGTTTCATTGTGAGTATTAATTTTATTCGTTTCGTACACTTGAAAAAATTGAATTAACAGTATGCATACTATAAAAAATTCGATTTCATTGATTTATTATCGCAAGTGAAAGAAAATTCATGTACAAAATTTTTTTATTGCAAACATATTTTATTTATTTTTACATCAACTAAAACGTTTGATGAACATCATTTTTTATTGTCTTTCGTCAATTTATAATCATAATAACAGCTCTGAATTTTATAATATTTATTTTGGAGTGTAGGCGAGTAGTAATTGTAATCGTCTATCGGTTGCACGATTCCATGAATAATTGGTACGCTCCTGTCCAGAATTTTGTTCGTGTACCATACCATAAAAAATAGAATTTTCATCCTTTAGTAAATTCTCCGGAGTATCAAATTCTACTACACGGCCATCACTTATCACAAGGATTCTGAAAAACAATCATAGATTATTCAGTGTCCGAGAAAATTAA
This sequence comes from Pseudococcus jackbeardsleyi, assembly GCA_038380155.1. Classification (NCBI taxonomy): domain Eukaryota; kingdom Metazoa; phylum Arthropoda; class Insecta; order Hemiptera; family Pseudococcidae; genus Pseudococcus; species Pseudococcus jackbeardsleyi. The sequence goes on from CM076242.1 coordinate 40,315,319, forward strand.
AAACAAAATTTTGGTATACCTATTGTAATCCTGAACTGTGTTCAATCGATGAGCTATCGTTAAAACAGTACAATCCTTGAATTCGGTTCGAATTGTCCTTTGAACGAGTTCATCAGTTTCTGAATCAACCGAAGCTGTAGCTTCGTCTAAAATTAATATTTTTGATTTCCTCAATAACGCTCTCGCCAAACATATCAGCTGTTTTTGTCCAAAACTATGAAATAAGTTGATTAGAAATTTGAGAACTATCTAAAGCATCGAATATTTCGAGAAGTATGATTTACCTTATATTTCCTCCTCCTTCTTCAATGAGATATTGAAGACCACCGGGTAAATTCTGAACAAAATTTTTCAAATGGGCTTTTTCGAGAATTTCCCATAAATTTGCATCGCTGCTCGTTCCTACTGGATCTAAATTGAACCGTAGAGTTCCTAGGAATAATACTGGATCCTGCATCAATTAAATATTTTAAAAATAATGTTCAAATTGAATTAGGCAGAATTTTTATAGATTCATTACCTGAGGTATTAATGTAAGTCGAGAACGTAGCAAATTTAAACCAATGGTCGAAATGTCAACATCATCGATGAAAATTTTTCCACCGTCCGATTCTATCAATCGGAACAATCCTAAAATTAACGACGTTTTTCCTGCGCCAGTTCTTCCAACAATGCCCACCTGTTGATTCATTATGAATGACGTATGAACGGTATACTATCGACAGATGTTTGAATTTAGTTTCGTAAAATTACCTTTTCTCCGCTTTTAATTTTGAACGATATATTCTTCAATACGACATCGAAATCTTCGCGATATCTCAAAAAATATCTTTCGAAGACAATATTTCCTTTATCTGGCCATGTTTCGAGTTTTGAATCATTAGGTAAAATAGAAGCTGCTTCCTGAGGTTTTTCTATGTATTCTTTGATACGTTCGACCGCTATTATGCCATCTTCTATTTCTACCAAACGCAGAAGTAACCATGTGAGTTCTCTTGTCATCTGTAAATAATTTTTTGAATTGGAGAGTCGTTTAATTATACGTTGTTGATTCGATTTTTAGTTAAAATTATAATTATTATCATGTATGTACTTGAATCGAATAACTCATTGAAAATCCTATTAATCCAATGTCTAAACTATTTCTTTCAGAGACTACGAAGTATGCGGCAAAAAATCCAATGCAGCCACCGAGGATATCCATTTTTGTCGCAAGACATCTGAAAAAAAAAAGTAAAAAGTAAGTCGATAATTCATTTTTCACTTTTAATAATTATTGCGTACTATAATAACGTTGAAGTGATACTTACCTACAACATATGAAATAAGACCTATATGCCGATGTGAATCGATCCATCTTATCTAAAGCTCTTGAAATTGATTGGGTTTCATATTTATAAGCTCGAACTGAAGGTAAACCTGCAAAAAAATTTTACACTAGTAATTTTATTCGTTTTACTCAAAATGATAGTAAAAAATATAAATTTTATTCAACCTGAGATGGTTTCGACTAAACAGGAATATAATGGGGATTGCTGGGCAGATTGTATTCTAGTAATTTGATGGGCCATTCGTGAGTAAATCATCTGTCGATTGGAATATTTCAAATTTTAAAATTATTGTTTACAAAATATTCTAATATAGAAATAGGCGTTACCTGAACTAAATACATCATGATTAGAATCGGAATTATCACGAGCACACAAATGGGGGTGGTATAAGAAATCACGAAGAATATCGAAATCAGCTGTTCATTGAGAAATAAAAAATATTATTTTTTTTAAAGAGTAAAATAAGATTACAATTCTGAACATTTTTGCACTTACTCTGCTGACGAAAATGATCAAATTGACCACTTTGTTTCCCATTCTGCTGTCCAGATTGTAAATGTCACTAGTTAATCGATTGATGATTCTTCCAATCGGAGTTGAATCCAATAACCACGTAGGCCATTTCAATACATTTCCCAATAATTTATCATGAAGGAAACTCGAAGCTTTCAAAAGTCCAGTAAAAATGATGATATTTCCCAATAGAATGGTTAAAGCTGTAATGTAATCAGACAATCGCAGAACTAATTTATTTTCTAAAAAAAATGTATAAGTTGGGAAGTGAAAGAAGAGAAGCATTACCTTCTGAGATCCCTAGCCCTACATAAACCTCAAAATAGAAATATTTATCATTAGCACTCTGGCTGCTCTCAGCGGTTGTTGAATTCCCAGCTTCGGACCATAGCAAAAGCCATACATTTGATGAAATGGCAATCACTTGGCAAAGAGTGTACATGATTATTGCACTGATCACGAAAAACGCTCCAATTGATGACAGATAGAAGGAATAAACATTGCTTTTAACCTTGAAAATATAAATTTTTTTCACAAATTGGGAATTTCTGAAGTCGAAATCTGTATATTACAAAACATACGTTTCCTGATTCCATGTGCTCCGGCTGAATAAGCTTTTTCACGTTCCCTTCAGCCTTCTGTTTGGAATTTCTACGCAATTTTCACTTTTAGATTGTACGAGCTACAGTCTACGATCAGATTAATTACTCGATAACAGTTAATAATATTTTGAATAATTACTCGAGTGAGGTTTCATTTTCTCGGTATCGTCTAATCAATCGGTCATCCTTTTTTTCTGGACTTTTTTCTTTTTCATCTATGAAACATGAATGTTCGATCAAAATACTCCAATATTTCCTCAAGTTGGAATAAATTTCATACCCATATCTTTTTCTTCATCTTTCATCGAATGAACGTGCAAAAATTCTGTGAAGTGTTCACTATTTTCCGACAGCTGTTGGTAGGTTCCACTTTCCAGCACTGAACCGTTCTCCAGCAGTATAATGAAATCGGTTTGAGGAAGGAATGCTGTCGTATGGGTGATTAGCAATCGAGTCTGTGAAAATTAACAAATGAAGATCTCATTTTAATTTAGACGTTACTTACTATACATTCATGAATGTAGTAATTAAAAACCATCCTTCTTACTTTACGCTTTAATATCCCATTCGAACCAAATATTTTTTGAAAAATATGGCTCGCGATATGTGAATCCACAGCACTCAATGGGTCATCCAAAAGGTAAATGTCAGCATCGTAGCATATAGCTCTTGCCAAGCTGACTCGTTGTTTCTGACCTCCGCTTAGATTAATACCCTAGAAATGTACAATTTATTATTTTTTTATTCGAAAGAGTTAATTTCATGGGAACTTGAAAATTGCAATCACCTTCTCTCCAATTTCTGTCTGATCGTAATCGGCCATTGTTTCCAAATCTTGGTCTAGTGCGCATGCTTCCAGAGCTTTTTCATACAATGATTGACTGACTGGCATCCCCAAGGTTATGTTATCTTTAATAGTCGCGTTCAGTATCCAAGCTTGTTGGGATACATAGGCCACTTTTCCCTGAATCAATAAACACGTGAATTATGATCAAACGAACTGAAAATTCGAGCTTTTCAGGAAATAAAATAGTCACCTTGGTATTAATGCGCCCTTTCCTTTTGTACATTTCGCCCAATAGAGCAGATATTAAAGAACTTTTGCCCATTCCTACTGATCCTATCACTGCAACTATAGTTCCTTCTTTTATTCGAATGTTTATATTTTTCAACGTCAACTCGGGTGCATTTTCTGCCCATGAAAATGATCCGTTTTCAATTACTATGGCGTCATCTAGAAGATCATACAAATTTAGTCATGTTATTTTCAAGTAAAGAAGAAAATTAGAATCAATAATCACCCTACCCATATCGTCATGGGAGACAACTTCGTTATTGAGTTCTGACAGATTCAAAAAAACGTTGATCCTTTTCATTGAAACTAGAGCCTGTGAATTTATCAAAAGATAAAGTACGTAATTCGTAGAACTTGATAAGAAAATTTTTTCGATTAAGTAAATATTTGCTTACTTGAGTGATATTAGAAATTGCATCTGGTAATGTTTGCAGTGGATTTCGAAGGGCGTTGAAAAATGATATAGTGACAAAAGCTTTCTCCACGTCCAAAGTATTATTTACGTCCGAAATTAAATAAGTCGCAAATGTAGCTATCGACATCTGTAAATTTTCCATTGTTGATTTCATTTTATTTGAATTTTATGAAAAATAGGGAATGATTAAAAGGATTTTTTTTAGTTTAGAAAAGTCAAGGTTTGAAATTTTCACATGTACGCCAGAGAATTTTTTCAAATTGTGAAATTTTAACTAAAATTTACAAATATTGAAAACGTTAGTTGTGAAAAAGATTTAAAATATTCGTGGAACTGAAATCCATTTTTTTTTCATTCTTTGTAAGTATGAGTTGTATTTTCCTTTTCCCACAATTCAAGGTTTGAAAACTTGTGTGCAATGTCTTACTAAATGTGTGTGATAACTTTGAATTTAAATTTTGAGATATTGATAGACTTGGAAAAGGTACTAAAAATTGCATTCTGACTTCAAAACGACTTGGTGAACATTCCATTTTCTCTTATTTCCATCCTATTCCTATGAAATTTATTTTTGTTCAAAACAATTTACCTCATTTAAACAAGGATTGTTTTTGCTCAAAAATACTATTAGCAACTACATATTTTTCTTCGTCGCATTTTTTTTTGGGGGGGGGGAGGGGGGGGTGGTTACTTTTTTAATGAATCGATTCAGTTAAAAAAAGGAGGGAAATTCATGACCTGATATTAGCATGGAATTTTAACAACTAAAAACATATTACTTACAAAATCAAAAAAATGTCTTTGAACATGATTCGATTTTAAGACTTGAGGATGGACGATGGAACGAGGAAGTGAAATTTTTAGTTTGACCAAATCGTTTCAAGATGCAGGCGTTTGCACACAAATTCAATATTCGAAAAAATGAAATAGTTTCTGAAGAACACCTTGAAAAGAAGAAAAACTCGAAGAAAATAGTTTTTGAAAAAAAATTGACGTCTGATTGGCCAGAATTTATCCTTTTTGCAAATTTTTAAGCCACATTATTTTTTCAATTTGTTTTTTGAATTTCAAAGTAATTTATTATTTAATTTCTGCGTGCTTAATAAAAAGGTACAAATATAACGTTTTGGTCCTTTTAGTTAAAAACGCTGAAAAAATGTTCAAAACTTACGAAAAAAGGAATGCATGCAAATGTGAATATAAGGAAAGCATTGAAAAATGAATGCTTTCTGATCGTCTTCAACTCCTGTTTACGCAAATGAGAAACTTGCTTCTCGAAATATGATTCCCAAGCATACATTTTTAGAACCTGAAACCATCACAAAATCGTTGATCATTTTAAAATATTCTAGTTTCAAAACAGCTCAACAATTCAGCACTTACTTTAATTCCAGCCAATACTTCTTGCATAAATTTTCCTCGTTTGTCCTTATTTTTCATCTCGACCCTTTGCAACAATTTCATTTTCTTGATCAACTGATTGATGAGAGGCAGTAGGACAATCATGACGATGAAACTTGATAGAACGCTAGGTCCTATGAAAAATCAATAAGTAACAAAATCATTTGATTAATTTGCAACCAGTACGATTATTTACTCACCTAAAATATTCCAAATAAAATAGCTCGATAAAACCACTTGTATCGGAGATGTCCAAGATTGAATTATGCCTTTTACTGCAGATGCTACTCTCTCCGTATCAACCGATATTAAATTCACAATATCGCCACTAGTATACTGTCTCCGAGCATCGTTGGAAATTTTCAAAGACTAAAACATACGTAGCAAATTTAGAATAATATTTTTCTAAAAAATCAACAATAATAGTTCAGCTTGAACCTACCTTTTTATACACAGTAGACATTAGGGTAGCTTTGACTTTAGCCTGAGTTGCCGTCAATTTAATGTACATTTTATTTAGCACCAAAGCTTGTATGAAACCGTTGAACAAAAATAGAAAAGAACATGAATATCCTTTCCACGATGGCGCCTTGGTTGTCATCAAAGTTAAAAATAAACTGAAAAAAAATTGAAAATAAAAAAATAAATTCTACTTTTCGAGAAATCATCACCCATTCGATTCTTTTTACCTAAATATCAAAGGATAAGCTAAAACAGACAGCATTTCAAAAAATTTCCACATCATTGCCTTGAGAAAATCAATCCAAAACATTTTGAAAAGAGGCTTCAAAACGGACGGAGTATTTGAATTAACCTCGTACACAGTTTTGCCATCCAATTCAACGAGTTCCAATTCTTTATCGAGTGGCTTTACTCTAGAAAAAAACGTAGTTGAAAAAACAATCAAGTGATAGGTACATACATAATATGTAATACCTATTTTTATTACTTTTTATCGGGTTTCTTCGAAACGGAGTAATAATTTTCAAATTTTGACAAAAGGTTAAATGTTTTATCTTCCTCTTTCACGTTCCACAATATATCTTCTATTGGTTTTTTGTAATTCTTCCAAACGAAATGTTCGAACCAATGTAGGTATAGCTTTGAGATAAAGGATGCTTCATGTGATGGACATGGTTTCTGAAAAATGTCAATTTATTTTCATTACTTGTTGAAGAGAAATGAAATATTCTATTTTCAGAATGAAATATCAAGGGAATATCCCTTAACATCGAGTGAGCGCAAATTTATGTTGTCTGGTTCGATAAAGTAACAGGTTCATCGAAGATGAAGTTTCAAATTACATGTGTTTACTATGAGAACCTCGACCTTCACCGTTTCGTTTATACATAATGCAGTGTGTGATCTCTGTCATGGCGCCATGGCCGGTGCCAGAGTAATAATCCGAAAACGAATATTCTTGACCTTGAAATTCGAGTATGTTTTCTTTTTTTTTTTAATAATATAATGCGAAATATTAACAATGGTGAATTTGTTCATCGTGCTTACTTCGTCTTCTTTACATAAAGAATATCTTGGTTTCGAGTCCGCAAAACAATTTAAAATTAAAATTAACAGCGCTGGAAGACATCGAAAAGTCGAGTGTAAAAATTTGAGCAAAATTGTGGTTTCGGCCTGTAACATAAAAAAATATTCGATATTATCGCCACGTGATATTGTAACGATATTAGCTTAGGTCGTAAGTTTTAAATCTCGTTGAATTTTTATTTTATTTTTTTTCCTCGAAATGAGATTTAGTGACAGAAATATAAAAGCAATTGCTAAAAAGATAAGATAAATGATGTGTAACATAAGATAACAAAAAATAATGGTACTTGATTGACTTACAAATGGTTGTTTGTATGACGCAATTGTTCGCATTTCTGGTATACAGCAAAGTAACAGAATTAAAGAATATCCGAACAGAATTCCGGATGATCTCACGCCCATTTTGATATTAGCCAACGTAAGGATGAGAAATAGTATCTAGAAAAAAAAATCAATCAGCCATATTGGGTGTTAATTTCTTCAAAATAATATTCTAATTTCAAGTGCACCTGCTTACCAGAGATAGAAATTTGTAGAGTTCTGTGTAGAGGTATATGGGTGGTTCGAAGACATTTTCGCTATCGTTTATTTCATTCTGTAGGTATTGAAGTAACATCTGCAGTATCATTAGGAATATAAGTATCTGGAAGCATAAATCGTAATTAATGATTTGGCGTCGAATCGGCGGGTAATTTCAACTATTTCGCGAGTAATTGTCCTTTGTTCAAAATGAAATGTGAAAAGACTACGACGTGTAGTCGAAATACTATCAAGTTGTTTAGTATATTATGCTGACCAGTTTCGTAATATTGTATCGATTCCAAGGGATTTCGCGATAGTTGCTTTTTTTCAAGAAATAGAACTCCAATGGAACGCATATCCATAAATAAATGCACGGGATCCAAATCAACGCTGTGTTTTTGAAACATTCTGTGAAGTCTGGATTTTCGTGGTACCAAGTCAGATTCGAATCCTGTAAAGGAAATAGACGTGTGAAAATGAATCAATAACCCGGCGTCATGAAGTGTGGTCCAAATATGTAGTTTAGTCTTCGACAGAAGTGTACAATAGTTCAGTGCTTATTCAATAATTCAAGATTAAAAATCATGTGTTTTTGTATCCGCATTTCTTGAAATAAATTCTTCGCGAACGAAGAACTTATCTTTGAAAAAATTGTTTTTTTTTTCAATCGCGAAATCGTTATAACACGCTGATAGTTTTAAGTTGATAAGTAGTTCGATTTTCTTCTAAAAAAATGTTTAAGTGATACGATGTTTTATGAGTATGATTGTTGGACTTACCCAAAATGGTGATCCGCAGGCTTCGTCCAACACACTTATTGACATCTTTAGAAAGAATTATTTCAATGTAATGTGAAAAAACGAAGTCACTTCAGTCATTGCCGCTGTTCTGTTCGACAAGCACGTAAACTCGAATGTTTTCCCTGCAATACCGATTGCGTACTGTTATCACGTGTGAAGTGTTATTATCAGAGCGACTCGACTAGACGACTCGGCTGTTTTCGGTCGAGTTCGTGCTCACTTCGGATCTTTGCAAAATAATTGAAAACAAAATGAATTTAATGTTCGAAAAAAAGTGGAAGGTGGAAGTAAATAAATACGTGTACTTATTGATTTTAAATCGTCCAAAATTGTGGTTGTGGGAGGTTGAAGGGAAAAAAGGAAATTGAATATTATTGAGAGTCTATTTTATGGATTCTGTTCCAAATTAAAATTCTTCCCTCTTCTATTTATAAAATTTATAGCCTGATAATTTGCATTTTTGTCAAAAGTGCTTTTATTTGAATCCCACGTCCGTCTTCAGAAAATTTTTATTAGAAAACAGTATGAAATGTACCAATGCACGTAGGTTGACGCAGGTTCATAAATACTGCACTTTTATTCATTGTTTGAATTTTTTGAACTATTTTTATTTTTAATTTCTTAGGTGGTTACATTTTACATGCATAAATAGGGTGTCGTGTCAAGTGGATGAAAAATGATATTTTTATTATGGATGTAACCGGGCACCACTACGAAAGAAATCTGAAAATTGAGACCAACATGTTGCCTATTTTGCTATTGAAGAAGCAAACGCGATTTTAAAAAATCTTGAAAATTTTTCTTCATTATTGGAATACATAGATGATACCCAATACCTATCTCCTAATTACTTTGATAACTGATCAAATTTTCATCATATGAATTCTTGTCTGGTTTTAAAATTGACGTTACCATAAAGAAATGAGTTCAAAAAATTCTACGAGTAAAAATAAATCTACCAAAGGAATGGATAGTAAATTGAAAATTGAACGAATTTTGTTCTGAAGACCTTTTGAGTTTTTGCGTGGTTTTTGCCTAAAATTGAAAATAAAGGGGGCCAAGGGTGATTCAGAATTGAGAATTTGATTTTTTTTTGAAAGCTTTTTGAACGACACGTTTCGTTTCCAAGGTTGGGCAAAAAAACAAGTCTTCCGAACAATTTTTTTCAGTTTTCAACGTGCTATCCTTATTATCCATTCCGCGCTTGGTTGATTTATTTTTTAGAATTTTTTGTATGATGAAAATGAATTTGTTGTTTTTAAAATGCTAGGTATCAATTCCCATCGTTGAAAATTTTTTCAATTACTTTTTTGGAGTATTTGCCCCTTTAATTCACAAGATAGTCAACATGTTCATCTCGAGGTTTTTTTTCATGTGACCCGATTACATCCAAAAATGAAGCCAGCAGAATTTCTTCATTGAAAATAACTTAATCCGTTTGATTTTATATTGAAAATGAAAGATCTAGATACAAAATTTTTTATTGTTATTAACACGTTTTTAAAAAAATTACATCCCCCAAAACATTAGATCAATCTTTTTTTTATGGTCTGTGATCAGTTTAAACTTAATTATAATAACAGCCCGAAATTTTATACTGTTTCGGGTGCACGATTCCACACTACTTTGCATTCCCTCGTTTGAGATTCTGTTCGCGAACCATGCTATAAAAAAGCGAATTTTCTGACTTCAATAAATTCTCCGGAGTATCAAATTCTACCACACGACCATCATTTATCACAAGGATTCTAGAAAAAATTCATAGATTATTTAATGTCCAAAGATAATTAAAAATAAAATTTTAGTGCACCTGTCATAATCCAGTACTGTGTTCAATCGATGAGCTATCGTTAAAACAGTACAATCCTTGAATTCGGTTCGAATTGTGCTCTGAACGAGTTCATCAGTTTCTGAATCAACCGAAGCTGTAGCTTCGTCTAAAATTAATATTTTCGATTTCCTCAATAACGCTCTCGCCAAACATATCAGCTGTCTTTGTCCAAAACTGGAATAATTTGATGAGAAAACTGAAAATTATCCAAAACATCGAATATTGAGGTATGATTACCTTATATTTCCTCCTCCTTCTTCAATGTGATATTGAAGACCACCGGGTAAATTTTGAACAAAATTTTTCAAATGGGCTTTTTCGAGAATTTCCCATAAATTTGCATCGCTGCTCTTTCCTACTGGATCTAAATTGAACCGTAGAGTTCCCAAGAATAATACTGGATCCTGCATCAATGAAATATTTTTAAAATGTTCAAAATTGAATTGAGCTGAATTTTTTTTTGATTCATTACCTGAGGTATTAAAGTGAGTCGAGATCGTAACAGATTCAAACCGACTGTCGAAATATCAACATTATCGATGAAAATTTTTCCATCATCCGGTTCTATCAATCGAAACAGTCCTAAAATTAACGACGTTTTTCCTGCGCCAGTCCTTCCGACAATGCCCACCTGTTGATTCGTTATAAATTACAAGTGGAAAACTATTGACAGATTGATGTTTAAATTCAATTTCGAAAAATTACTTTTTCTCCGCTTTTAATTTTGAACGATATATTTTTCAAGACTACATCAAAATTTTGACGATATCTCAAAAAATATCTTTCGAAGACGATATTTCCTTTATCTGGCCATGTTTCGAGTTTCGAATCTCCTGGTAAATTAGAAGGTGCTTCTTGAGGTTTTTCTATGTATTCTTTGATACGTTCGACCGCTATTATGCCATCCTCTATTTCTACCAGGTGTAATAGTAGCCATGAGAGTTCTCTTGTCATCTTTGCACCATTTTTTAATTATTTTTTTTGAAATTACAATGTCGTTTGATTACGTTGTTGATCGATTTTATAGTAAAATTGTGATATTAATATCATCATGTACCTACTTGAATTGAATAACTCATTGAAAATCCTATTAATCCGATGTCTAAACTATTTCTTTCAGAGACTATGAAGTATGCGACAAAAAATCCAATGCAGCCACCGAGGATATCCATTTTGCTCGCAAGACATCTAAAAAATGAAAGGTAGGACAATTTTTGAAATTATTTTCAGTAATTGTTTCATATTATAATACCAGAAAATATTTATATACTTAGGTACCTACTAAGTACCTTCTACCTACTTACCTACGACAAATGAAATAAGACCTAGAAGCTGATAAAAATCGATCCATCTTATCTAAAGCACTTGAAATTGACTGGGTTTCATATTTATACGCTCGAACTGAAGATAACCCTGAAAAAATGTTCACCATGAATAATTTCAATAGTTTTACTCAAAATTATAGACAATAATGTTGATATTATTTAACCTGAGATAGTTTCGACTAAACAAGAATACAAAGGGGAATGTTGGGCAGATTTTATTCTAGTAATTTGATGAGCCATACGCGAGTAAATCACCTGTTAGTAGAAATATTTTCGATTTTTAAACATAATCTATTATCATTTTAAATCAGTCCTTATTTTCACTTTTTTGAGTCATTTCGCGTACCCCCCCCCCCCCCCCTCAAAAAAAGTTGTTCCTTTTTATGAGAAAATAATTCCCTATTTCTTAATATTTTTTTTTTATTCAATATTAACACGTGCCTGTAAGCCCCTCATTAACTCTCATTATCCAAAATATGAAAAAATACCAATTTTCAACAAAAAATTTCAAAATTTTCATTTTTGTGCCCAAATCTCTTCCAAATTATTTATTTTTCATAAAAAAGACTTGAGATAACACTTTAGCTCCATTTATGATAATTAAGGGGGTCCTAAAGTGGTAAAGATTTGACCATTTTTCTCTAGAATAACATGTAGTCAAGAAGAATCGACATTCTGTACCGAATATTGAGGTGGCAAGCTGAATTTTTGTATGCTGATCCATTTTCATGTCCAGAACACGAATTCAAGGTGTCCGGTCCCATCCGGACCGGGCGTTCCCCCGAAATTGTTGATCTTTCTCCCCAATCAAGTTTTTAGCCCATATCTGCCAAAATATTGGTTCTAGAGCAAATAAAATGAGATCAATGAAACCTATTCTATGTTAAATTTTCAATCAGATGTCTTTTGAATAACATTCAAAGGTTTCATTGATCTCATTTTTGCTCTAGAACCAATATTTTGGCAGATAAGGGTTAAAAACTTGATTGGGGAGAAAGATCAACAATTTCGGGGGAACGCCCGGTCCGAACGGGACCGGACATCTTGAATTCGTGTTCTGGACATGAAAATGGATCAGCATACAAAAATTCAGCTTGCCACCTCAATATTCGGTACAGAATGTCGATTCTACTTGACTACATGTTATTATAGAGAAAAATGATCAAATCTTTACCACTTTAGGACCCCCTTAATTATCATAAATGGAGCTAAAATGTTATCTTAAGTCTTTTTTATGAAAAATAAATAATTTGGAAGAGATTTGGGCCCAAAAATGAAAATTTTGAAATTTTTTGTTGAAAATTGGTATTTTTTCATATTTTGGATAATGAGAGATAATGAGGGGCTTACAGGCACGTGTTAATATTGAGTAAAAAAAAAAATATTAAAAAATAGGGAATTATTTTCTCATAAAAAGGAACAACTTAGGGGGGGGGGGGGTACGCCAGATTACTCAAAAAACTAAAAAGTGAAAATAAGGACCACCCTAATAAGATACATTCAGTAAAAAGAGGAATTACCTGCACCACATACATAATGATTAATATGGGAATTACCACACTCACACTAATGGGAATTGTATAAATAATCACCAAGAAAATCGAAATTAGCTGTTAATTAAAAAATGAAATATTAGTTTTTTTATTAGAGGAAAATTTTTTTAAAAATTCTAAACATTTTTGCGCTCACCCTGCTGGCATAAATGATGAATTTGACCCCTTTGATTCCCATTTTGCTGTCAAGATTGTATATGTCGTCTGTTAATCGATTGATGATTCTACCAATAGGAGTTGAATCCAATAACCATGTGGGCCATTTTAAAACATTTCCCAATAATTTATCATGAAGGAAACTCGAAGCTTTCAGAAGTCCAGTAAAAATGGTAATATTTCCCAATAGAATTGTCAAAGCTGTAAACACACATAATTATGTTAGGTACCCAACCTTATATATCTTTCTAATTCATTTTTATCATATAAAAAATGAGTTGAGAAGTGAAGGAAATGAAGATTACTTTCTGAGATCCCTAACGCCACATAAACTTCGAAATAGAAATATTTATCATTAGCATTCTGGCTGCTTTCAGTAGTAGATGAATTCCTAGCTTTGGACCATAACAAAAGCCATACATTTGATGAAATATCCATCACTTGATAAAGAGTGTATATGACTATTGTACTGATCACGAAAAACGCTCCAATTGACGACAGATAAAATGAATAAACGTTGCTTTTAATCTTGAAAATATGATGAAAAAATTTTCACAAATTGGGAATTTCTGAAGTTGAATTTAAATATTGCAAAATATACTTTTCCTGATTCCATGTGCTCCGGCTGAATAAGCTTTTCCAAATTCTTTTCGGCCTCCTGTTTGGAATTTCTGCGCAATTTTTCATTTTTAGATTGTACGAGCTATAGTCTACGTTCAGATTAATTACTCGATAACAGTTAATAATATTTTGAATAATTACTCGAGTGTGCTTTCATTTTCTCGGTATCGTTTAATCAATCGGTCATCCTTTTTTTCTGGACTTTTTTCTTTTTCACCTATGAAACATGAATGTTCGATCAAAATACTCCAATATTACCTCAAGTTGGAATAAATGAGCGTATTCGATTTGCGAACCACAATAGGGACTTTGACAGGTAAAAAGTAACTGATTTGCGAACCATAATAAAAATAATACCTGGCGTTAAAGAATCATTTTGCTCATACACTCAATCCAAAACTAACTGTTTTGCGAACCAATGCACAGTAATTCTGAAAATCCATGTACGTTTTTTTTTTAAGCTGTTGAATCCATTTTCAACATCATTTTGAACAAACACTGAAAAGATGCCCCAATAGAGAGGAGCAAAGCTTAAAATTTCAAAGTTTATTGAGTTGAGTGTCTAAAGGTGTAGTTTTGTTAGACTTTTTGAGCTCATTATTGAAGACATTTTTTTCAAAAATTCGAAGGGGTACTCTAGAAGACAGCACCAGTTACATTATGGAAGTTTATATAACAAAATCTTCAATCTCGACTCCAAAATATCTGATGAAGAGATGGGTATTCAATTTCAGTTTTTTTTTTTCTAATATAGTTATGTAAGGTGGTTTATTGGAGCGGAGGGAGGGGGTCAGATCGAAAAATTAAGTCGATATTTGAACTCGGTGACTTCAGATTAGTAAGAAGAATCCATGTATTGCACAAATTATTTTTTTCATTCGTTTTTTTTAAAAATTGGGGGTTAGGAAACCACTCGAGGATAAAATCGAAAAAATAAGCAAATTCGAACTTAGTGTCCTCAAAAACCTAACAAACTACACGTCAACACATTATTTTTCATTTTTTCAAATTTTCAATTATAACGAGAGGGTTGGTAGAGAGGTTTGGAGGAGTCGGATGAATAAACTGGGTGCATAATTCGAAATCAGCGCCTTCGAATTAGTTGAAATGAATGTCACTTCACTTTTTATAATTATTTCTTTGAATTTTGGTCAGAATTGTGGGCCCTTTCACTCCCAGGGGTGTGAAGGTCCCATCTTGAAATTGTGTTGGTTAAAAAAAAATGAGAAGGGCTATACTCACTATAATTTTTCCGGACTTTTAAATGGGAGCTCATATCTTAAAAGTTGAGCTTTCATCGTCAAGTTCAACTTTGAGCATTTCAAAATATGATTAGTCATCGTTTTTGTATCTCCTTACTTCAATATTGGACTCGATTTTAATAGTTAACTGATGTTGGTTCGCAAATCAGTTACTTTGTCCCAGATGCGAATCATTCGTTCGCTCATACTTCATTTTTGAGTTTGAATCTCGTTGGTTCGCAAAACAGTTGCTTCAAGTCAGGAGATGTCATTAATCAAATAGGCTGGTTCGCAAATCGAAACCGCCCGGAATAAATTCCATACCCTTATCTTTTTCTTCATCTTTGATGGAATGAACGTGCAAAAATTCGTTGAAATGTTCACTATTTTCCGACAGATGTTGGTAGGTTCCACTTTCCAGCACTGAACCGTGCTCCAGCAGTATAATGAAATCGGTTTGAGGAAGGAATACTGTCGTATGGGTGATTAGCAATCGAGTCTGTGAAAATTAACAAATGGAGATCTCATTTTAATTTAGACGTAATTACATTCATGAATGTAGTAATTAAAAACCATTATTCTTACTTTACGCTTTAATATGCCATTCGAACCAAATACTTTTTGAAAAATATGACTCGCGATATGTGAATCTACAGCACTTAATGGGTCATCCAAAAGGTAAATGTCAGCATCGTAGCATATAGCTCTTGCCAAGCTGACTCGTTGCTTTTGACCTCCGCTTAGATTAATGCCCTAAACATGTTTAATTTTTCGTCTAGATCAGTTGATTTCACAAGGACATGAAAATTGTAATTACCTTTTCTCCAATTTCTGTCTGATCGTAATTAGCCATTGTTTCCAAATCTTGATCCAATGCGCATGCTTCCAGAGCTTTCTCATACAATGATTGACTAACTGGCATTCCCAAAGTTATGTTATCTTTAATAGTCGCGTTCAATATCCAAGCTTGTTGAGATACATAGGCTATTTTCCCCTGAATCAATGAATAAGAGTACACGAAGTATACCACCTATGATTAAATCTACACGAAAGAGGCTTCAGACACAAAATTAAAAATACCCTGCGAACGATTGAATCGTTTTTTTTTTCAACTTTATGATTCAAGTGGTCCACTTACTTTTTTCCAAATTCGAAATTTTTCATTTTTTTTTCAGAGTTCGTATTTTTTCTCGACTACTTTTTTTCAAAATTAAATTTTTTTTCAGAGTTCGAATTTTTTCTCAAATACTTTTTTTCCAAATTAAAATTTTTTTCTGAGTTCGATTTTTTCTTGATTATTTTTTTCCAAATTAAAATTTTTTTCCAGAGTTTAAATTTTTTCTCCATCATTTATTGAAATTTTTTTCCGAGTTCGAATTTTAATTTTGAGAAAAAGTAGATGAGAAAAAATTCAAACTCTGGAAAAAAATTTTAATTTGGAAAAAAAGTAGTTGAGAAAAAATTCGAACTCTGAAAAAAAAATAAAAAATTTCGAACTTGGAAAAAAGCAAGTGGACCACTTGAATCATACTGTTGAAAAAAAAATGATTCAGTCGTTCGCAGGGTATTTTTAATTTCGTGCCTGAAGCCTCTTTCGTGTAGATTTAGTCATAGGTATTATTATACCTATTAATCAAATAAACTGAAAATTCGAGCTTTTCAGGAAATGAAATAGTCACCTTGGTATTAATGTACCCTTTTCTTTTGTACATTTCGCCCAATAGAGCGGATATTAATGAAGTTTTGCCCATTCCTACTGATCCGATCACTGCAACTATAGTTCCTTCTTTTATTCGAATGTTTATATTTCTCAACGTCAATTCGGGTGCAGTTTCTGCCCATGAAAATGATCCGTTTTCAATCACAATGGCGTCGTCTAAGAAACCATAGAAATTTAATCCACTTTTGAAAATGACAAATGTAAAATAATTGATAAATAGATAATTGAATAAAGAGGAAAGGCAACCATGGCATAGGAGTCAACTTCGGAGTTGGAGTCAAACTGACCAAATTGACTCCGACTCTACTCCGGAGTCAGGGAGTCAAGGTCAAACATTGACTCCGCAGTCAAACGGAGTCTAAAGTCGAGATCTGAAATTCACCCTGGAGTCGAGCCGGAGTCATGAGTCAAGGTCTGAAATTCACTCCGGAGTCAAGAATCAAGGTCTGAAATTGACCCTGGAATCAGGAGTCAACTTTCTATCTTGACGCCGGAGTCAAGCTGGATTCAGAAATCAACTTTTTTGCTGTATTTTTTATACTCTGAAGACAACTCCTACCGATATCTTCATGAGAGACGACTTCATTATTGAGTTCTGGTAGATTCAAAAAAACGTTGATCCGGTTTATGGAAACTTGTGCCTGAGAATTCACCAGAATATTAATAATCTAGGTAATTCGTAGAATTTTATGATTTTTTCCCCAATTAACTTACCTGTGTGACGTATGAAATTGCATCTGGTAATGCTTGCAAAGGATTTCGAAGGGCGTTGAAAAATGATATTGTAACAAAAGCTTTCTTCACGTCCAGTGTATTATTTTCGTCGGAAATTAAATAAGTCGCAAATGTGGCTATTGACATCTGTAAAATTTCCCATCTAAGCGGACCGAGAAATGAGTTTAAAGAGGGGCCGAGAATTCGAAAAATAATAGGGAAAAGGGACCCAATTTCAATTCAGTATTTTTTCACTGATCGTTCAGTCAAAATTATTCATTTTGGATGAAAAATTGCCTGAAGAGCAAAAAAAAGCACTTTTTCACATTTATTTGCAAGATTCCATTACCGTTACAGAATTTGATAGAACATATATTGCCACAGTTCTCAACGACCCATTTCAACTTTTGATTTTATTTTATTTGTATTTTATGGGGAAAATGGCTAATAGGTACCTGATTTGAAGATTTTTCCAACTTACAAAAGTTGGAAAAATTCGAGATTCTTATTTCAATGTCTGAAAATTTTTTAAATCGTGAAATTTTAACTGAGAAATGCAAACATTGATACTATTGATGATGTGATAGTGACGTGAAGGAGTCTAAAAATTTGAAAAAGTGAAATCGATTTTTTTTTTGGTTGTAAATTTTTTTATGAGGTTCAACCCCTTTTTTTCTTACATGTTAAGGGCTGAAAAACGCGAGAGCAATATCTTGTAAAATTTATGTGATAATTTTGAATTTCAATTTCAATTTTTGACATTTTTATAGGCTTAGAGAGGGTGGTTAGAGATTTACATTTAGACTCATTCGAGTACTTACAAATATCAACGATCTTGAATCTAATTTCAATATGCTGAAGAAAAATTCAAAACTTACAAAAAAAGGAATACATGTAAACGTAAATATAAGAATAGCATTGAAAAATGAATGCTTTCTGATCGTCTTCAACTCCTGTTTACGCAAATCAGAAACTTGTTTTTCAAAATATGATTCCCAAGCATACATTTTTAGAACCTGAAAATATCTCATTGATCTTAAAATTTTCTAATTTCTATTACCAACAGTTCAACAGTTCAGCACTTACTTTGATCCCAGCCAACACTGCTTGCATAAATTTTCCTCGTTTGTCTTTATTTTTCATCTCGATCCTTTGTAACAATTTCAATTTCTTTATTAACTGATTAATAAGAGGCAATAGGACGATAATGACGATAAAACTTGATAGAACGCTTGGTCCTTTAAAAAAGAATCATTCGGTAAGAAAATAAGCAATCAGGGCCATGCAGAGGAACTCCGGGCCCGGAGGAAAATTTAAGAGCAAAAAAAGGTGCTGCATAATGGGGGGAGGGGTCAAACATTCAAAATTTTGATTTTCGAATCAGCTCGATTTCATCAGATATATTGAGACTTAAGTTGATCAAAAAGTACAATTTTTTCGCAAAATCAATATTTAATAGCTTTTTTACATTCTTCAAATACATTTCACTTTATCTGAATTAAAAAACGTTATAAAATGGTGATTTTCTCGAAGAATTGTATTTTTCGGTCAACACAGTCGTTAAATAATCTCTAAACTTGATTTTCCATAATTTTTGAATTTTTTGAAGATATTGAAGTTTTGATAACTTTTAAAGTACTGAAGAACTGAAGAATGTTTTTCAGTTCTGAAAGGCTCTCGACGGGTCCCTCAAAAATCTCAGGCCCGGGGGAATCACCCCTCTCTGCACATGCCTGTAGGCAATTCTATTAATTTGCCATCAGTGAGTAAGTACTTACCTAAAATATTCCACATAAAATAGCTCGACAAAACCGTTTGTATCGGTGATGTCCAGCATTGATTTATGCCTAGAACTGCATCCGCTACTCTTTCCGTATCGACCGATATTAAATTTACAATATCGCCACTAGTATATTGTCTTCGAGCATCGTTGGAAATTTTCAAAGACTGAAAAATACGCAACGAATTTAAAAATCATATTTTAATTTTAAAAAATCACCGAAAAAGTTCGCTTATCGAATCTACTTTTTTGTACACTGTAGACATAAGGGTAGCTTTGACTTCGGTCTTGGTTGTGGTCGATTTGACGTACTTTTTGTTTACCACTAGAGCTAGTACGAAGCCATTGAACAGGAACAGAAAAGAACATAAATATCCTTTCCACGATGGTGCCTTGTTTGTCATCAAAGATAAAAATGAACTGAAAGAAAAATTAGATTAAAGAAATTACACTGCTCGCGAAAACATCACCCATTTAATTATTTTTACTTGAAAATCAAAGGATAAGCTAAAACAGACAGCATTTCAAAAAATCTCCACATCATTGCATTGAGAAAATCAATCCAAAACATTTTGAAAAGAGCCCTTAAAACGGACGAATTTTTTGAATTCACCTCGTACTTAGTTTTGCCATCCAATATAATAGGTTCCAATTCTTCATCGAGCTCTTGGGTTCTTAAAATAGGTAAACGTAAAAGGCGAAAAAACAATCAAGTGATAGTTACATACCCAGCGTGCAAGAAAAGCAGAATTTATTCTGCCTTTTTCTGCTCAAGTCTACTGATAATTTCTGCTCCTTTCGGCCGTTTTTCCTGCCGAATTCTGCCCTTTTCTGAGAAATTAGTCCAGACTCCAGAGGAACAATGCGCGATGCGCAACGGGGTATCAAAAAAGTTACGTTCAACGCGCAGCAGGGGTCGAAATGAGCAAAAAAAGAGAATGCCTGCCCTTTTCTGCTAATTTTTCTGCCTTTTTCTGCTTTTTTTGCACGCCGGGTAAGCAATATTTTTATTACTTTTTATCTGATTTCTTCGAAATGGAGTAATAATTTTCAAATTTTGACAAAAGGTTACATGTTTTATTTTCCTCGTCTATGTTCCACAGTAAATCATCTATTGGTTTTTTGTAATTTTTCCAAACGAAATGTTCGAACCAATGTAGGTATAGCTTTGAGATGAAAGATGCTTCGTATGATGGGCATGATTTCTGAAAAATATTAATTTGTTATCATTAAATGTCGAAAAAATGCGTTTGATACGCGTATTTAAAAAAATATTAGATTTTCAGAATTTAATATCAAGGGAATATCCCTATCAAATGAGCTCTGTTGGGTGGTTCGATAAAGTAATAGAAAATGAAGTTCAAATACGTGTGACTATGATGTGCAGTATTTGATTTCAGTTATTGCCAGTGCCATAGAATAATTTGCCGAAGAATATTCTTGACCTCGAAATTCAAGGACGTTTTCCTTGTTTTTTCTTTTTGATAACATGATATAGAATATTAGCGATGAAAAATTTGTTCATACCTCATTTTCTTTACATAAAGAATATCTTGGTTTCCAGTCCGCAAAACAATTCAATATGAAAATTACTATCGCTGGTAAACATCGAAAAGTCGAGTGTAAAAATTTGAGAAAAGTTGCGCTTTCGATCTGCAATATAAAAATAATATAATTTCTTGAGAATCATGAGGGGCTCATTCGCTTAAACTCTACTGGATCAAGTATGATCAAGTAGCTTGTTAACTTGCATTGTGTGTACAAGAAACTTGTCTACTTGCTTCAAGTTATTGAAAAATGAAATGAAAAATTTTTAATTTCAGTTCATTTGCCAATTTACTGCATTTTTACCAACAGTTAATTCTGCTTGGTCCATCTTTTTCAAAATGGAAACAAACTAGTAATAGAGAAACAATTTCTTTGACCTAATTAATTTAGGTAATCAAATCACTTTCTTGATTTTACTTGAATCAAGAAAACTTGATGAATATGAACCCTTTGCCTGTTTAAAAAATGGCGTTCTTTTATGGTTCATTTCAGCTCAAAATTTTACTTCGTATTGAGATACCCCCTTGTTAGTTTCTTATAAAATAAATCCAATCCTTAAGTATGTGATATTCTCTCGAGAAGGAGAAATCCGCGAAGTGTGGTGATCTGATGGATTTTACTAGTGACTACTTTTTGGGCTAATCCATATTACTTTGAATCAAAAATGAAGTCGAGTCTTCCGATTTCGTCCAATTTTTTTTACGGGTTCTTCTCGATGGTCTATTCATAAAACCATGATCATTTTCCTTCTAACTCTTAAAGGGGCTGGAGAATATGCCTCGTAATTTTTATGCAACTGCGATTTTTTACCAAATTTTCCAACTTTGAAAGTTCATACCTCGAGATAGGTTGTACTTGGAGGAAAACTGTTCGCAGGAATTGAAAATAGGAGATTCAAAAACAATCATCGCATATTTTCAAAAGCTCAAAGTTAAACTTTGGTGATGAAAGCTCACAAGTTCAAAAAAGCTATCATTTAAAAATCCGGAAAAATTGCAGTTATAGTATGTTTTTTTTTTTTAAATTTGAGCCCTGATTTTTCGTAAACAAAACTGAATTAACCTTTGACTATAGTCAAAGGAATTAACCAATAGGAAGCGTTAAAAATTCGGCGTTGCTGCCACAAATTTTTTCAACTCATAAATGATGGGCTCAGTAATATTCGGCTCTTTTTATAAACACTGTAAATTTTTTCAAATTAGTAATTTACCAAAATGAAATATCTTAACAATACATTTGGCAACACCAGGAAAAAGTCAGGGCTCAAGTTTAAAAAAACAAAAACAGACTATAGTAGTCTTTTTTTTCATTCTTTTCTTTCAACTACTTAGAAAATTTTCAAAATGAGATCTTTGTACCCTAAGGAGAGGGGTACAAAGGCTCACAATTTGGACCAAAAATCTGAAAAGTAAAATAACACATGTATTTTTTCTTCCTAACTGATGAAGGGGAAAATATTTTTTGACCAAAGTTCGCTTCTGAGAGTGGGGGTGGGTGGGTCGAAAAATGATGTTTTTTTATAACAATATTCTCAGGCTTGAACAAAATAGTCAATATTAAATTTTTTTTTTGGTGAAAATTTTTTTATAATTTTATGTTTGTGACCCTGTCGGAAAGAAAAGACCTAGTGTGAAAAAATCTATGCTTGATTTTTAATATTTTTGGTTCAAATGACATCAAATCTGGACCAAACACATGAAAACGAAGACATCGATTTTTTTTTACACAAGGTCCCTTCTTTCCGGCAGGGTCACGTACATATGTATTTAATAAAATTAATTTTCTGAAAAACTTGGTCAAAAAAATTTGAAATTATTTTTACGCCTGGGTTTACTGCTCTCGAAAAACCTCCTCATTTTTCGACACCCCCCCCCTCTCCAAGTCAATTTTGAAAGCCACGAATGAGTGTATAGGTATATTTTGATGCCTAGAATCAGAATTTAGGTAGGCATTGGAACTGAGGAACAGAGTAAATATTTTTTCGATTTACTTACAAATGGTTGTTTGTTTGACACAATTGTTCGTATTTCTGGTATACAGCACAGTAACAGAATTAAAGAATATCCGAATAAAATTCCAGATGATCTCACTCCCATTTTAATATTAGCCACAGTAAGGATGAGAAATAGTACCTAGAAAAAATTAATCAGCCATATTCGGTGTTGGTTTTTCTTCAGAAAAATGTTTTACTGGAATTTTGTGAATCGGCTTACCAAAGATAGGAATTTGAAGAGTTCTGTGTAGATATATATGGGTGGTTCGGAGACATTTTCGCTATCGTTTATTTCATTCTGAACGTATTGAAGTAACATCTGCAGTATCATTAGGAATATAAGTATCTGAAAGCATAATTCGTAATTAATGATTTGGCGTCGAATTTTCGTGTAATTTTTAATATTTTGTGAATCATAATCGTCCTTTGTCCAAGTAAAATGAGAAATTACTACGACGTGTAATCGAAATACTATCATGGTATTTGGTATATTAATGTGCTGACCAGTTTCGTAATATTGTATCGATTCCAAGGGATTTCGCGATAGTTGCTTTTTTTCAAGAAATAAAACTCCAATGGGATGCATATCCATAGATAAATGCATGGAATCCAAATCAACGCTGTATTTTTGAAACATTCTGTGAAATCTGGATTTTCATTGTACCACGTTAAATTGGAATCCTGCAAAAGGAAATAAATCTGTTGACATTGAAATAAACTCTTGACAGAGCTGAACTTTGAAAAATGTGCAGTTTTTTTTCAGCTCTCGAAGTACAGTAAATAGGTGTTTCAATTTTCCTCAGAAAAATTTTGAAATGATAGGTATGGTGTTTGATAGGTACCTATGATTTTCGAACTCACCCAAAATGGCGATCCACAAGCGTCGTCCAAAACACTTATTGACATTTTAAGAAAAAATTATTGTAAAAAAGCGAAATCCATTTTAATTATACCGATATTTCGTTCGACAAGTTCAAGTACTCGAATGATTTCCTTTGCAATACCAATTGCATACTGTTATCATGTGTAAATTGTCGTTATCGGAGCAATTCGAATAGAGAACACGTATTTTTTTTGACCGCGTTAGTTATCACCTCGAAACTACGCAGGTGTTTGAAAAATTGAGAAATAGGAAGTTTACGTCGTGGAATATTTTTAATTGTTTAAAGTTGTGTTTGCGGGGAGGTTGAAAAGTATTGTATTGAAAAATGGAATATTTTTGAAAATTTATTTGATCAAGTTTATTCATAATTTCCACAGTTTTAGATGTGCGCAGGGATCGGGATTTTCTCTGGAATTTTTTAGAAATCCGAAATAAAATTATATGGAAAGTGTTTCTTTGTTCGATGAATTATAAATTTGAAAAAAAAAACACCTCAGCTCCACTAGTTCGAAATTATTGGTCCAAGTGATTCTCCGAAGCTTACGAGACCCATTGATTTTTTTTTCAACAAGTCTACCAAGTTTTTTTCAATTTCAAGGGGACACCACTCACCGCATATGTTTGGAATTTACAAATTGGAGTGGGGGATTTGCCGTACTGAAGGAACATTTCATTCATATTAGAGGTCATTTAAATTTGGGATACTCCCCAATTTTGGGGAGTTATTTTACACGAAGGAGGGAAGCAAGCAAAAAGATAAGTAATAGATATACTTAGTTTTAAACGAAATGATGAGAGGAAGTCTTGAAACAAGGAGAGAAAAGATGAAGGGGGAATAAATTATTGTGAAGGTTATTTTCGAGGATTTGAATTATTGCATTTTATTGTTTTGCTTTTCTTGAGAAGAATATGGGTTTTTAAAAAAATGCCCCAATGAAAATAAATTAATATTAAAATGAACTACTTTGGGAATCAAATTTTATTCGGTAATTTTTTAGACATCATTTTGAAGAATAAAAAAAAAAAATTGTAATTGATGGTTGTTTTTTTCAGTTCAGCATCCGAATAGTAAAATACCTACAATTGAAATATGGGCAAAATGAAAGGTTTACTTGTAGTAGTACCAAAAATACAATCTTTGTGCTAATTTGTAATGAAATTGGTGAAAATAAGATTAGATTAAATTTACGGCCACAGTTTAAATATAAAAAATTACGTTTCTCTTCTTCTTTATCAGCAACATCTTGCATTTCATGTCAACTGGTAAAATTGGTGGTAAAAAAATTATCGTAAAAACGCCCGAATGAAGGTAACCAGAAGAATGAAAATCAAAAAAGTTTCAGTTCTAAATTAATCCAGCGTCGCTAGCCATTTGTTGAAATACCGAATTTTGAGATTTGAATAAATTATCGGGGCTGTCGAATTCCACGATCCTTCCTTTATCTAAAACCATGATTCTAAAAAAAAAAAAAAAAAAAAAGGAATAGGTATTAAAAGATTCGGTCGAAGATTACTACAAAAAAATTCGTACTTATCGTAATTTTGTATTGTATTCAGTCGATGTGCAATAGTCATCACGGTACAGTCAGAAAATTCGGTACAGATCGTCTCCTGGATAAGTTTATCGGTTTCTAAATCTACTGAGGCTGTTGCTTCGTCCAAAATCAAGATTTTCGTTTTTCGTAATAATGCTCTGGCCAGGCAGATTAATTGTCGTTGACCAAAACTGTAACAAATTAACAATTTTTCATGTCAATTGAACGAAGCGTTGTGTAGGATTTGCTGTGGGTGTATGAAAAATAACCTTAAATTTCCACCACTTTCTTCGATATTCGAATTCAATCCGTTGGGTAGACAAGACACGTATTGTTTTAAATGAGCTTTTTCCAAAGCGTTCCATACATCTTCATCGGAATGTTCACTGGTTGGATCTAAATTAAATCGAAGGGTACCCAAGAAAAGGACTGGATCCTGTCAAAAAAAAACAGTTGCTTATTAACTTAATAATAAGTATCACTTGAATTAGAGTAGAAAAAAAACATGTCTCGTATTTTTTAATTTCAAAACATTTCCAACTTTAATTTTTGATTTTTTTCAATTTCATATTTTTTCTATTTTTTCTTACTCGAAAATTTTTTTGATGATGTATAATTATTTTTTCTCTTTTCTTTTTCTCTTTGAAATTGAAAAAAAACTCCGAGTAGGTAAGGTTTTTCTAAAAATTCTTCAAAATTATTTATGAAATTTGACGATTAATAAAAGTTTTGGAGATTTCATTTTTTTACGTTGAAAAAATGAGACATCTCTCAGAAAATCTTTTGCTAGATGAAGAGTTGGACTGCAGGGGGGGGGGGCTCAAAGTGATGTAATTTTTTATCAAAAAATAAGTTTTGCTCCTCTGAAAATTGAATAAAGATTTCTTAAATTCTTACAAAAAAATTTCTTATGATTTGAATTTTATGAAAATAATTGAGTGTATTATATTGTAGTTGGCAAGATTACCATTAATTTTTTTTTTTTTAAATTGCATCAAAAATATTTTTGAAGATCAACAAAATTTTTTGGGCCAATTTTGAAGTTTGTTTTGAAATCTTCCAATTTTCAACTGCAGTTCAAAAATAGTATATTATGCGACAAGGGAGTAAAATGATTTTTTGACGAATTTTGAGGTTTATTGCCCGAGCGAAGCGAGGGAAATGAATCAAAATTGTCGAAAATCATTTTACTCCCGAGTTGCATACGATATTTTTCGTTATAGAGGGAGAAAAACGCGAATTTAAGCACTCGAGCAATTCGCGAGAGGGAGTAAAGTAGCGTTTTACTCCCTAGTAACGAAAATAATAATTTTTATATCCTATTTCAAGATCAACCGATTAATAAGGTACCTATAAAAATTGATTTTTTTTTAGGTGGCTGGCCAAAGCACTGTACAAGTTTTCATGTCTCTTATGCAGGGGATTCAATTTTTTTCAAGGAGGACCTTTCATTTTTTGTCAAAATTTCCGGATTTTTTTTTTCGAAATAAGAACTTTTTATTAAAAACTTACTTGTGGTATGACAGTCAATCGAGATCGTAATGAATGTAGACCAATGGTACAAATATCAATATCATCAATTAATATTTTCCCACTTTGAGGTTCCGTTATTCTGAACATGGCAGAAATCAAGGATGATTTTCCAGCTCCAGTTCTTCCAACAATGCCCACCTATAATTTGAATAATTTGAACTGTTAATGTACCTATCAATTATTTACCTATTTTAAAAATATTGACGAATAAATTGAAATACCTTTTCGCCACTGTTAATGGTGAAATTTAACTCTTTCAATACCAGATCCAGGCCTTCTCGGTATTGCAAATTATAATTCTTGAATACGATTTCACCTTTTTCTGGCCATTCGTTTGGAATGATGTTTTCAATGTTGCATTGTGATTCTTGAGGATACTCCATGAATTCTTTTACTCGTTCTACCGAAACTAAACTACTTTGGACGTCAACTGCGTACATCAGAAGCCATGATAGTTCTTTGGTTATCTGTAAACAACAAATTGAAAGTATGGATTTTTTTCATAATTTTTTTTTCTACAAGATCCTAATAATTTTTGCCTCAAATGTTCAAGTCCAAATTTTTCCAATTTCTTCCCATAATTATTATTTTTTCAAATTGTGCCCTATTTTATTTTTTGATTTTACATTTATTTTTATTTGTTTTAAAAATTTCCCCTCGTTTCAGTTACTTATCGAATTGCTGGAAAGTTTGAAGAGCCTAAAGTTGATTTTTTTTTTACGAATTCGAAGTTGAAAAAAATTGAAGAATTCAAAGATGGAAACATTTTCAATACTGAGGTTTTTCCAACCTTGAAAATTTTTCCAGTGTAAAATTTTTTCAAAATTTGAATTACCTACCTATCTCAGAACTTTTTCAACTTTTATTTTTTTCAATGTTTTCCTCTTTGAATTTGAAAAAATTCAACTTCGTACTTTTCAAAATTTCTTCAGGCGCAATAAGGAAACAATAATTGAAAGAAATTTTTCAACATTTATAAATTTAAAAAGTTTAAAAAATCTAAATAGGAAAAATTTCCAAAAAAGTACTTACCTACCTATCAATAAAATATTTACTGTTGAAAAATTAAAAAATTGGTAGGTAAAGTTTGAAAAAAAAAGTGAAAAAATTTGATCTGGAAAATGGAATAAATTTGGACGTAGATCGTTGAAATCCTATTTGTGTCAATAATAATTTGAAGCTATTAATTTTTTAAGAATAGGCATCGAAAAATCTCACTTGAATTGCGTAACTCGTAGCAAATGCGATTAAACCGGGTTGTAAAAAGTCACGTTGTTGTACCATGAAAAATGTAGCGAAAAATACTATTACACCGCCTAGAATATCTACCCGGATGCCAAGCCATCTTTAAAATTTAATGAAAATTAATTGTAGGTATTATCAAGCTCATTATTCAAAATAAATACTCAATTATGAATTAACTCGATAGGTATACCTGGAGCAAACAATAATGATATATTGTGTGGCCGAATGTAAATCTATTTTATCGTAAGATTGTTCGATGAATTTTTCCTGTAATCCGTAAGCTCTGATGGATTGTAATCCTACATTGCAAAAAAAGTTCTTCATTAAGTAATATTTAGCTTCGAAAAAATCAAAATTCTTTGTGAATCTTTGTTTTAGGGATTGGGTGGGAAAATTCTCTTCTAAAATAGTATTCAGCATAAATTCAGAGGGAAGCTTACCCGAAATTGTTTCCAAATAATGCGAACTCATTGGCGATTTATTTATGGAATCGATTCTTTTCAGTTGGAGGGAAAGTCTGACATAGAATTTCTAAGATGAAATATGGCATAAGGGATTATTCGATTTTAAATGTCCAAATTTCAATTCAAGTTGCTCTAATAAATTTTGAATTTTATACCTGCACGATATACATTGCAATAAGAACTGGAACCATGATGAAGGCACAGACAGGTGTCGTGTAAATTATTACAATGAATATGGCGATGAACTGAAATTATCAAAAAATAGTTTTAAGTTTTCACGATTTTTGGCATGAAATTCAATTTTTTTCACAAAAGCCTTACTCTTTTAACTAAAGCCAAAATCGAAGCAGTTTTTGGTCCGACTTCATAATCCAGGGAATAAATATCGATCGTAAATCTATTAGTGATTCTGCCAACCGGTGTCGAATCAAATATCCTCATTGGCCATTTCAGTACGCTGGTCAAAAGCTTATTGTAGAGCACCGTTGAAGCCTTCAATATACCAACAAATAGGGTAACGTTGCCAATTAAACTGAAAATAGCTGTGAAAAAAATAAAAACGTTCAATGAAACTTGGGCCCTTGATATTTACGAATTTAGAATAAAAATAATGATACCTTCTCCTAAGCCTAAAGCTGCGTAGACTGACAAATAGAAAAATCGGTCGCGATTTTGATCTCCTTGATATTGCGAATTTTGATTCCTTCTCGTCCATAAAGATAACCAAATATTCGTTGACATTGCAAAACATTGATAAATTGTAAACATGAGGACTATCGTGAAAGCTAATGAGATCCCCAGTGCAGAAAGGTAAAAAATATAGATTTTCGTATTAACCTACAAAAAAATCAAAAGCAGAAAAATAATAAAGATGGCAAAAATGATGAAATTGGAATTAAGGAGCAGCTTTGATTACATTTCCAGTTTCCAAATATTCGGTTTCAATTAATTTCGCATTATTTGAATCATTTTCTGCGGCCATTTTGGTAGTTTCCGATTCACTGTTCAAAAATCTGTTTATTTGAAGCTGCTTAAAAATACCTAAAATACTTGATGGAATTTACCTATCTGGAATTGGTTTTTTGATTTCCAGGTCATCTTTTTCATCAATATCATCTTTCAGGGGAGGTTTGTCGTCTAAAAAAGACATCGTGTTAATTTGGGCATGATTCTTATGAGAAAATTGTTAGAATTTTGTGAGTACCTACCTTTGATCTCATTATCTTTCGAACCAGTACGTAAAAAGTCAGCAAACCTATCGTTTCTATCAATGAGTTCTTTGTATCCTCCAGATTCAGCGATTTTACCATCTTCGAGTAACAAGATGAGATTCGATTGGGATAAAAATGTGATGTTGTGGGTAACAATGATCCTAGTCTGTGAAATTTTTTCTCAATTATCATTCATGATCAATTATTGCTGATGAAAATATTAAAAATAAGCCTCACTTTATCTTTTAACAATCCATCAGGGCCAAGAACATTGTTGAAAATATGCTTGGCTACGTTGTAATCGACAGCACTTAAAGGATCGTCCAAATAATAAATATCAGCATCGAAACAAACAGCCCTGGCTAAGCTAATTCTTTGTTTTTGACCTCCGCTTAAATTGACTCCCTGAGAAATTGAAAAAAAATTGTCTCAAGAATTTTTTAAAATTTGAATATTTTCAAATCAAAATCATTTTACCTTTTCACCAATTTCGGTCATATCTCCATCAGGCATGATTTCCAAGTCTCTTCTCAAAGCACAGGCTGTTAGAGCTTTTTGATACAGCTGTTCGTCGATCGGTTTGCCCATAGTGATGTTTCCTTTTACGGTGGAATTATAGATCCAAGCTTGTTGAGGTACGTAAGCCGTTTTTCCCTGTGAAATTTTCTCATTAAAAAAAAATAATTTTTAATGATTTTAACGATTGCAAAGTTCTAAGCACTTTAATATTGATATCGCCGGAAACTTTGTGTATTTCTCCGAGTAAAGCAGAAATTAGCGACGATTTTCCCGCACCCACGGATCCAATAATTGATACCAGTTCTCCATGGTCGACTTTCAGATTGATATTTCTCAATGTAGACAGACCCTCGTCTACGATCCATGAAAATTCGCCTTTCTGGACGATGATTGCTTTACCTATAATGAAAGATTGATTAGTTTTTCCAGCTTGATGATTAGATTGTTGGGGAAAAACAGCTGAAAATCACCTGTGTCTTCATGAGTGATTGCATTAGGATCGAGATCTTCTAAATTCATGAATTCGTTTAATCGAGTCACTGATACGACAGCCTAAGAGATAAAGATGTATAATCAGAAAAGGGCATAGAAAAAAAATTAATGGAAGGGGGAGTACGAACCTGCATAATGTTGGATAACAGGGAAGGAATAGTTTCCAATGGAATTCTCAAAGTGTTGAAAAATGAAATAGTGACGAAGGCTTTTTTAATGTCGAGGACATTGTGTGCATTGGAAATCACATACGTGGCAAATACAACTATTGATACCTATCAAAACAAAATTGGTATTTTTCAAAATAATCTGATGTTTTCATGTCGGGTCAATAACTTATTGAAAAAGAATTTGAATAATTTAAAAAATATTTATTAATCGCAAATTTGGATTAAGAAACTACTCTTCGGGGTCAAAAATTGGTTTTTGAGTTCGACAATGATTTTAGGCCATTCAGATGAAGTAAAAATAAGGGTGAACGTTGATTGAAAAATCAATTTTTGACCCCTAAAGGTGGTTTCTGTATCCAGGCTTACACATTCTGAAAGAAAATTTCATCAAGGAATCGTAAAAGTTTATCTGTGGACCGTATCATACCCCTCAGTACCCAGAAGATCCCAGTCCTAAAGATTTTAATATTTCGATTGTTCTATTAAAAAAATTTCAGATGTTTGAAATTTGGGGTACACTACAATTTTCAAATCACAAGGTATCTTTCAAACTCTTCATAAAATTTCAGGAAAAAAATTAAAATTAAGTAAAATTGCATTATTCTTAAAAATTTGTAGAATTTTTTAGGAGTTTCAAATTTTTGGTAAAATATCCCATTTGAATCGGTAATGAAAAAGTTTTGGAGCATTCAATGTTGAAATTCAACCTTCAAACCAATTTTCAGAATATTTCAATCAATTTCCAATAAAAATCGTTAGACAATTATTTTTGGCCATTCAACCTCATATCTTTAAACCATGGCACAATGCAGGTAAGAATAATTATGTTCAATAGAAGTTTACCAAAATTGGTACGCAGCCGCAAATGAATTGCAGAGTTCCGTGCAAATATCCATACACTTTTAATAATTTGATCTCACTGCTGCGTAAACGAGAAGCCTCTTCTTCAAAACTTGGTTCCCATCCATACATTTTCAGAACCTTTGAATATACACAAAAATTGTTTTAAAATGAGTAGGTATTATATGATAAGTTGAAATTTTAATAGGTATTAGTACTTTGATTCCAGACAGAAGATCTTGTATAAATTTCACACATTTATCTCTGTGGAACATTTCTTGAAGTTGCATTTTCTTTTTTAATTTCGCTATACAGTAATTAATAGGGATTAAGGCTAAAACGACCATTAAACCTGGTATAACACTTGGCCCTTTGAAAATAAACCCAGAGTTGAAAATATTTAGCATTATTATGACATAAAATATTCAATTTCTAAGGGTATGAAATTTTTTACCCAGAGATCTTCCAACGAAATAGAAAGTCAGCATAATTTGTAATGGAATCACCCAGATGTTATTCATGTAGTAAATTATATTTACTACTCGATTAACATCAATTAACATTAAATTAACGAGATCTCCCGACGTATATTGTCTTCTAGCTCGGCTCGACAGACGCAAGGTCTACAAAAATTGAAAACATTCATAAATAATGATGTAAAATTACGAGAAATCTTTTGAATGAAAGAAATTACTTTTTTATAGATGGTCGACATCAGGGCACTTTTTACTCGCACCTGGACTTGGGTAATACCGCAGAAAAATTTAGCCAAGATGACTGTTTGAATGAAACTATTTAATATGAAAAGTAATACGAAAAAGTATGCTTTCCAGACCGGATCTTTTCGTTGAATACACGTGATAAACCAACTATCAGAACATATAATTTATAAAATTATTGGAGCATTTTAAAAATATTTTTATATCTTGGTGCTGTGTATTTTGGCATAATCCACATCCGTCTATTTGATATTACTGCAACTTGAATTACAAGTCAGTCTGTAATTTGTCTACTCCAAATTTCGAAGGAAAAAATTGTCAAATTTTCATTTCATTAACCGATTTGGTAATTCAAGCGACACAAAAGTTGATATATTTGTAGATTTTATGGAGTCAAGGTGGATTCAAGAGCTAAATTTCAACAAAGATAAGAAGTTGATTTCAAATTGACTCAGATTTTGGGTTGATTCTAAAGTCTGGGAGTCAAGGTCGTAAATTGATGCCCGAGGCTGAGAGCTAAGGTCATAAATCGACTTTGAAATCAGGGAGTCAAGGTCATCATAGATTGACCCGGGAACGAGAGTCATAGGTGAACTTCAGACTTGATGGGGGGGGGTCAAGGTCAAGGTCAAGGTCAAGGTCAAGGTTATAGATTGACTGCAGAGTCAGGGATTCAAGATAGATTCACTACAGAGTCAGAGAGTAAAGGTCATCAATAGACTCCGAAGCCAGGGTCATAGAGTGACTTTAGAGTCGGACAGTCAGGGTCATCAATTGTCTCCGAAGCCAAGGTCACAGATTGACTTCGCAGTTGGGGAGTAAAGGTCATTATAGATTGACTTCGGGGTCAAGGTCCTAATTGACTTCGTAGTTGAAGAGTCAAGGTCATCATAGATTGACTTTGTGGTCAAGGTCCTAATTGACTCCAGAGTCAGGGAGTCGACATCATAGATTGACCTCCAGAAGCGATGTGACATGTCAAGGCCATCGTAGATTGACTCTGAAGCAGGGCATAGGAGTCGACTCCGGAGTCGGAGTCAAACTGACTCCAAATTGACTCCGACTCCGGCTTGACGGCTTGACTCCGGAGTCAAGCCGGAGTCAGGGAGTCAAAGTCAAATATTGACTCCGGAGTCAAACGGAGTCAAGAGTCAAGGTCTAAAATTGACTCCGGAGTCAAGAGTCAAGGTCCAAAATTGACTCCGGAGTCAAACCGGAGTCAGGAGTCAACTTACTTTTTTGACTCCGGAGTCAAGCTGGAGTCAGGAGTCAACTTTTTTGCTGACTCCTATGCCCTGCTCCGAAGTCAAAAAGTCAAGGTCATAAATCGACTTTGGAGTCAGGGAGTCAAGGTCAAAGATTAGTCGAAGTCTGAAGTCAAGAGTCGAGGTCATCGATTAATTTTGGAGTCAAGCTGGAGTCTGGAGTTAACTTTTCGACTAACTTCTGTTCCTTGCAGTGGTATGGAAAACATAATGATTAGATACTTAAATATGATTAGATACTTGAATGCTGGCGCTAAATTAGAAAAATGGTAATTTCAGCTGCACGAAAACAGATGTATTGCGAATTATGTATTTTGAAGGGGAAACAATTCAGCATCGAGAAAGGGCAAAATTTTCTCTGAATCGAAAATTCAGTTTCTAATTTTATCGCTCTTTTTATTTTTATTTTTTTTTTGTGATTTTATTGTTTGATTTGAACTACCTCATTAAAAAGCAAAAAAAAATTCAATAATTTCAAATTTGATCAAAATAAGAGAATAATTCTGAATTTTTTAAATAAAATTATTTCAAATATTTGTCCCTTCAATTCAATTTCAGGCTGGTATATATATTTAAAATAAAAATAATAAATGATCGATCAATCAATCAATCAAAAAACTGTCAAACTTGGAATCACTTTAGGAAAAAAATATAGAATTTTACAAAGGCAAACTTACTCTTAACACGGTAGTTTGGGTTGCAGTATTACCTAATTGAAGGAAGGAATTATCCCTTAATGCACTCAACACTTTCAAAATGTAATTTACCTGAATATAATGGGAAATGAAAGATTCAATAAAGTGTCAATAAACCTCCAAAACACACAAATCAGAAAAGGCGTTTTGTAAAGCTTGATCAAAGGTGAAATGACCGATTTCGCTACCCCCCTCGGTTGAATTTTCGTCGAATTTTCCGAATCTGTATCTTCAATATCGTAATAGCTGCAAATTACACATTCCGTTCAATTGAAAAACACATCCCGTTATCAATTTAATTTTCTAACAACAGGTACCTTTTTTTAGGCTGATGGCATTCTTTCCATGCTTTTTCGAACATTGGCGAATTATATGACGCCGTGTATTCTTCCTCCAAATCCCATGGGTTACTCGTCACCGGCGTTTTTTGGCTCGTCCAAATATATTTATTGAACCAGCAAAGGTACAGTTTGGATAAAAAGGAGGCATGTACTTCTGGGCAAACATTCTAAACAGCGTAATGAATATTTGAAAAAAAAAAATCAGCTTATGAATATTCATAAATTCTCAAGAAATCATCGTACTCACATCTAGTGAACGTTTGGAATTTTTTGGCCATCTGTCAGCGAAACAGTTCGATATCAAGACTAATACTGCAGCAATCCAATGTAGAGTTTGGTAATTTAATTGTATGACGATCAAATGAATGTATTCCAAATACTAAAAATTATTTTTATTTTGTAAACGAAAAATGCCTTCATTCAAAAAAAAAAAAAATGATATTCCACTCACCTGAACCCGACTGTAAATCAGGGTAGATCGAAATTCAGGCAACCCGCATAACACCAATAAAAAGGAATATCCGAATAATATTCCCGATGATCTTATCCCCATCCTCATATTAGCCAATGTTAATGAAAGAAATAATACCTTAAGAAAAATAATCGATAAGATTGTAAATTCATTTATCAGAAACTATCGCTCCCTGACCTTTTAATTTTTTTATTAGATTATTTTGCGAACTCACGTAAGACATGAATTGTATCACAGGTTTTTGATTGGAAATTAAATTGAGTCGAGTTTCTTGTCCCATGAGAAGTATATCGATCAGCGATACCAAAATCATCGTTATAATTCCAGACTGTAATTAATTAAAAATTATGAAGAATATTTAGGCACAAGCAATGTTTACGGATGAATAATTTTTTTACCAGTTTGAAGCAATTGAACGCATTTAACGAGATTTTTGGGGCTGTGCTTTTCCTGAGGAAATGATATTCCAGAGGTGCGAGCATCCATAGGTATAAAGAAGGGACCCAAATTAACACGGTGTCTTTGAAACATTGTGTAAAGTCTGGATTGTCGGTATACCACAGTCGATTAAAATCCTATAAAAGAAAAGAATTGAATTACGATGGAAGTACAGAAATTAATCTTCGCTCATTTTCAAAGAAAAAAAAATGTAATTTAATTACATATTTACCCATAAAGGAGAACCACAAGTTAAATTAAACACCATTTCTGAGCATATCTATTTTGTTCTTGTCAATGTAAAGATTTTTCAAAAACTGACTAGATCGTAATACTGTACCAAATCGATATCGTATCGTATCCGAGATCGAAGAATTCTTGATAACGTATGCACATAATTGAATTTTTTATTAAATTTAATGTATCTAGCTACATAATTTTATTACGAATTAATAACGGTACCTACTTAAAAAAATTTCCATTCATCTTACCATCCACTCAACGAGTGTCTCCAAAATTCAAAAGAAAAAGTTTCCAGGTATCGGTGATATCTTGAGAGTAAATTTTCGAGGTATTCGATTTATTCGCCAGATCATTCACTTTCGAAATAAATACTGAAAAAACTTCTTATCCGAGTGAAATTTTGGTTCCATTTTGATGAATTTTAGGTTCATATTATACGCAGAAAATCGCAATATCAATCCAAAAAGTGATAGGGAACTTTAAATTAAAAATTTAAATATTACTTATGATCAAAATATGATTCGAATATCAAGGTCATAAATAAAAATATTTACCGTTCAGAATTCTTACGAGCACATCATAAACTTAAACTACACATTTTTTTATTACTTACAGGAAAAAATCACATAGGAATTGCTTTCAAAATTCATTCATTTCGATTGAGATGTAATTATCTGCACGAGTCGATGAATTAAAAAAATTGTGGTAAATAATTCAATTACCATGCACGTGCAAATAGTGCAAGTTATCTGATTGAAGGTATCGTTGAACTCTCGATTTAAGACAGTTTTATCATATATTTTTCTTGTAAATGATTAAAATGACATTTAAAGTTCATCATTCGGTGCAAATTTCTGTAAATAGGTATCTACAAAGTTGCTTAGTTCCGCATAGAATGTATTGATAAAAAATTTATGGAAAATGAAAATCGTTATAATTTTTTAATTTTGTTTGTTTAACAGTAATCATTAATTATAGCCTCGAATAATTAAATATCTTGATACTTGCGTAGTCTAAGAAAATGAAAGTACCTAATAGAAAATGTTGCAGATATTTAAAATGTAAAGGACAAATGTGTAAAAATGCTCTTCAAAGAAAATTTGTCTCAAACAATGTAAAACTGAACTTGGAAAAAAATGAGCACTTTCGCAGTGTTGCAACCTTTACAATGAGTCACAAAATATTGGAAAAAATTAATCTGAGTTGAAAATTTTCCTTCCATAATATTCACTTCAACTTTTCATTGAGTTCGAAAATTTCCTATCTCAAATTTTTTCCCCCAAATTTTGGAGATCTCTCTGTCTCGAGTGGTTCATTTTCCTCTAAAAATGAGATTTTTATTTCGATCTCTTACATCAGCTAATGGTCGTGCTTTAGGTCATCTTTTTTCTTATGGGATTCAAAGTAAGATAAGATATTGAAGACAACAAAAAAGTAGACGAAATGATGCAAATTTTTTCAATATTTCTTTAAAATTTGAAGATATGACTCGATTTTTTAATTTGAATTACTTTTAGATCCGAGAAATAAAATAATTCTAAAAGAGAATTTTTGGGAGTTGCCAATATTTCATTTTAGCCGTTTTTATCCAATTTGAGAGGCCTAAACCCTTCTAGAAACGTTTCTTGAGTTGAAGATTTATCGTTATCTCTAAAAAAAATCAGCATTGAGTTGTATTTTTGGATTTTCAAGGAATATGTGGGAATTTCGTATCATTTTTCCCAAGAAGAATTCAACGTGTAGTCCTTAGAATTTCGAAAATCTAGTTTTTAGAGGGAAATTAATCATCTCGAGAACTGGATTTAAAGGATACTTTATGGTGGTGTATAATACAGGGTGCCTAAAAATTTCCAAAACGCAAAAACTGATTCGTAAAAAAAATTCTAAGGCACAGCAAAATAAATCATGAAATCTTATTTACAACGTACCTAGCTGAAGTTCCATTCCCTTCAAAAAATATGAACTCGTCCTCCATTGTTCATAAATCGCTAAAAAATTTTCTCCTTTTTTCAATTTTTGAGTTTTTCAAAAAAAAAAAATTCAAAACCCAAAATTCTGAAAATTTTAAAAATTGAGATATTCAAAAACTAATTTGCATATGAAAGGATATTAAACAATGATCAAAAATTATTGCATACCGATTTTACCTAATCAAAAATTTAAAGGGGTAAAAATTTTCAAAAAATTCAATTTTTGTAAAATTGAACACTGCCTCCCCCACTTGACCCCTTTCGGATATTTTGAGTACAGCGTTGGCATCGCCCCTTGTCGACCTACATGTAGGCAACCCTTCGTTCAGATCAACGCGAGACAATATGGAACGATTCCACTCTAAATTACGAAAAAAAAAACAAAAAACGTTACGTTTCGGAACTTTTGGGTCACCCTGGACCCTGTATATTGCTACCTTGACAACAGACCAATTTTAATTGGACGACTTTTTGTTTAGTTTTAATGTTGAAGAAACTTAATGAAAAACTGAAGTGAAAGAAAATTTCAAAAATTCTGTTTTAACGTATTCATAATTCCTTTAGTTTTAAAGTTAGGCAGACATGATTACATGAAGATTTGTTCAGTTTTTGAAGTTGATATATTTTTTTAAAAAATTGGATTTCGGTTTATTTGATTAAAATATGTAACTAGCAAATATTATTTGCTAGTTGCATATTTTAATCAAATAAACCGAAATCCAATTTTTTAAAAAGTATATCAATTTCGAAAATCTACAACATGTTTCTCTCACGAACATCTGAGGGAAATTTCTTGTAAACCCGAAGTGACAGACTTTTTGGGTGATTTTTGGGGCGAATATTTTTAAAAACTGAAAAAATTACAGTAATTAGCCTTTTTTATCATTTTTTTCAACCAACAATTTTTCAAAATGAGATCTCCACATTCCTGAGGAGGTGGGAGGGGTGCAGAACTCCACAATTTTGATTTGACCGAACCGAAATTCAAAAAAATTGAAAAATAAAGTAGCATATCGATATCTATTAATTTGGAGGTGCTAATTTTGAATAATATGTAAGTACTTGGTTTTTCATCCGACCCCTTTGAACCCCCTAATTAGCCTCCTCGATGGGGCCAAAATTCCAAAAAATGAAAAATAACGTGTGGTTTGTCGTTTGATAAGTATTTGAGGGCACTTAGCTCAAATATTTGCCAATTTTTCTGGATTTGACCCTTCGTCAGAGCCCTAGCCCCCTCCCCCATTTTTGGGAAAAGTATATGTTGGAAAATAAAAATGGCATGTGGTATATCGATTATCAGTAATTCGAGGGCGAAGAATTCGAATATCTACTTGCTTTTTGATTTTTCCCTGTTCCTCGAGCTCTATCCAACCCCTTCCCAAATTAATCGTAAAATTTGAGCAGAATCCGAAGCCCCGATTTTATTTTTGGTCCGTTTTAGAATGGAATAGTCCACCTTTGATCAAGTATGAATTTGCACTTGTATTTTTTATTCTTCAAGGGGGGAGAGGGGAGAGGTGATCAAAAAATTTACGAAGAAGTTTTTCCATCTTTCAAGACTCAGCATGAGATCGTAATCAAATTTTCAATTTGCTACGATTATAAAATGTATCCGAATTATGCTATTTTTACCTCCACAATAACTTTTTTGCCACAATACGTAAGAAAAGTTCAAATTTCAACAAGGTACCTATATAAAATTTACCATTTTATTATCTTACAACATTGAATAATTGGCACGTAATGACTAATGAGTAAAAACCCATATTTATCGTATTTACATACAAAACAATATTCATTTTCGTATCAAAATTATCTAAAAATTAAAATAACAGGAACTAAATAACAAATAATCACAGACGAAATTATTTTAAAATAAGTAGGCAAAATACTAAAGTAAGTATGAAGTAAAATTCACGAATCTTTTCGGGTGTTTTTTATATCTTGTGGCAATATTCCGGAATCCAAAGCTAATTTGTAAAATATCGAATCTTCTCGTTTGAGTAAATTTTCCATCGTGTCGAATTCTTTGACTGAGCCATTTTCCATCACGAGGATCCTGCATGAAAGACAATTTGAAAAATTGTTCATTAATTTATTTGGCTCGTAAGTAGATAATGTTGCTATCGAGTTTAATTGAAAAATAAATTTCGTTTACTTATCGTAATCCTGAACGGTGTTGAGTCGATGGGCTATGGTAAGAACGGTACATTTAGAAAATTCTTTTCGAATGGTTTTTTGAATTAGTTCATCAGTCTCCAAATCGACAGAAGCTGTTGCTTCGTCCAATATTAATATTTTAGTTTTACGTAGCAGTGCTCTAGCTAAACAAATTAGCTGTTTTTGACCAAAACTGAAAAAAAAATTATAATATTTCAATCTTGAAAAGTGCAATGAGAAATTATCTACCTAAAATTATTCTTTCGTACCTTAAATTTCCTCCGCCATCTTTAATTTCATATCGCAACTTGTTTGGTAAATTTCCTACGAAATCTTTCAAATGAGCTTTTTCCAAAGCATCCCATAAAGTTTCGTCTTCGTAGACGTGAAAAGGATCGAGATTGAAACGGAGAGTTCCGATGAACAAAACTGGGTCCTAATTTGATCATTTGCCAAATTACTAATAAATAATTCTACATACGTTGAAAATAGGTGTAATTTTGGGTTCAACGTACTTGAGGTATCACAGTCAACTTGGATCGTAATTTGTGTAAATTAATCGTAGATATATCAATTCCATCGATTGAAATTTTTCCTCCGTCACGTTCCACAATTCTAAATAGAGCTGCAATTATCGACGTTTTTCCTGCCCCCGTTCTTCCAATTATACCCACCTGGAATACGAATTATTACATTTGTGTTATTAATATTCGTATTTATGACAGTTGTGTATGTATTTTTATTAATCCAATATTTACCTTTTCTTCGCTATTGATATGGAAATTGACATCCTTTAAAACCAAGCTTAATCCGGCTCGATATCGCAATCTGTAATTTTCAAATTGGATTTCGCCTTTCGCTGGCCAATCGGGTGGAATTTCAGAGTGTTGATCTGGTTCTCGAGGATTATCAACGAATTCTTTGATCCTTTCAACGGATACGATTACGTTTTCTACTTCGGTTAGATTCGTTATCATCAAATTTACCTCTTTGGATATCTAAAAATGAGTAATCAGTTAAACAATTTTATATGGAGTAAAAATCTTATTTATCGATTACACCGGTCGACACGATTTTTGTTTCTGGGTCCTACTTGTGACATCTGGGTCACTTCTATGTAACTAATGAACGAAAAAAATTTTTTTTGACCAAAGTTTGCTTTGGGGGTGGGGAGGGGGTGTGGGGGGGCAAAAAACTGATTTTTCGAGGGCAATAAGCCTGAGCATTATCCTCGAAAAATCAGTTTTTTGGGCCCCCACCCCCCAAAGCAAACTTTGGAAGCCAGGATTCCCCAAGGTGATGTATTTTGATGTCTAGAAACAGAATTTTGGCATGGGAACCCAGAAACAGAACATTTTTTTTTTGTCGACCTGTGTTATCGATTATTTTGGGACAATTTTGAGCAGTTTTACAGTGAAATGGATTTTTTGGTAGCTAGGTACCTCCAAAACAACTAAACAAGCCAGAATTGTGACAGAAAAGGCCAAAATTGAAAAATTATGCCCAACTCTGGGTAGGTAATATAAGAGAAAGAAGTTTGTTTTCGATCTCAATTACCATAAACAGAGAATTGCATTTTTAGTCGAAAAATTAAATTCTCTTTGAAAATATAGATCTAGAAAAATGCCATTTGAACATGAATTTTTAATTTCGAACCCTTTCTCCTCAAATAATGCCAAATTCGATTTTTTTTATTGGTTCAGCTGAATATTTTGGTGAATTTTTTTTTTTTAATTCGTCTTGCAAAAATTATTAGGTACTCAATGTGCATGTGGCTGATGCTGAATTCATTGGAATTTTTTTTTAATGATTCTATATTTTTGTTCTAACATTCTGATCAAATCTTTTTCAATTTTGGGTCGTTTTTTCGCATTTCTATTTCTATATGTTTTACCTGTATCGTATAAGTAATTATGAAAGCCAATAAGCCTTCGGTGAACATATTTCGTTGTTGTATCACGAAAAATGACGTCAGCGAAATTATAATCCCCACAAGAATTTCCAAACGTATGCTTAGCCATCTGGAAAAAATACAGAATAAGTACCGAAAACGTGTAGATGAAATGTAATTTTTCATCATTTCTCTGACCTTGAACAAACAAAAGAAGAGTATACTGTCGCAGAGCATAAATCATATTTATCGTAGGTATTTCGGATAAATTTTTCTTGAATATTGTATGCTCTAATTGATTCCAAGCCTGTCAACAATAAACGCATAACTCTTAATATTAATATACGAAAAACTCTTATCAGTCATTTCGCAAGATTTTTCAAAACAAAAAAATGCTGCTTATTTTCAAAATCCAAAGGAAATCATTATTTCAAAAATATTTGCTTCCAAAAAATTTTTTTTTAGTTGTAAGAATGTGTGTAAAAAAAATGCATTTTTCAAAAATAAAGTAATACAATTTTTTTTCTGATAATTTTTCGCTCATACTTCTAAATTGAAAAAATCATGAATATCCGTTTGAATTAAAAAATTTAAAAAGAATCCAAAAAAATCCAACTGTGAAAATGAAACTATCTATATTTTTGAGAACTAATATATAAAAAAAATAAAAAATTATTATACCTAATTTTTTGCCCATCATGAAAATTGAAGAATTGTGTGGTATTTTTGAAGGAAGTAAATTTCTGAATTTTTACGAGTTTGTTCATTTTAAATGTCTCTCAGTTCCTTCTATTTTGATGTTAAACAAAAAATTGTAATAATTTTTTTTACTTGGTTCTCAAATAATGAGAAAATTTCTTCAGTTTTTGAAGTACATACTTTCCATTGGTTTCCTTTTCTGGAAGGATGATTATTGGTCCTTCAATTTTAAAGATCAGCACAAGTGAATTTTTTGATTTTCTCAATATCAGTCGATTTTATCCAAATTTCGGGAGGGCAGTTGAAAGAGACAAAAAATATTTCAACTTTATACATTGAACTGAAAAATTTCTAAAAATTATAATTTTTCTTTCCCTTTTGAGTTGCAATATTGATTTGGTACATATTTTAAAATCT
This sequence comes from Pseudococcus jackbeardsleyi, assembly GCA_038380155.1. Classification (NCBI taxonomy): domain Eukaryota; kingdom Metazoa; phylum Arthropoda; class Insecta; order Hemiptera; family Pseudococcidae; genus Pseudococcus; species Pseudococcus jackbeardsleyi. The sequence goes on from CM076242.1 coordinate 40,358,210, forward strand.
GAATTCAACATCTATTTTATTATTTTTCTTTTCTCTGCTCTCCTCCTCATCTCAGATGAAATTACCTGCCATGGTTTCGATGAAATGAGAATACAAAGGCGATCTATAAATCGAATCTATTCGCTTCAATTGATGTGATATCACCATGTAAAATTTCTGTAAACAAAATCATAATTAGCTAAATACGTTTTTCTGCAGATTCATTCCATATCAACTCGAATCAAAAATGAAATTAAGCTCCACAGAAATTCGGTCAAATCTCACTCTTTCCCTAATTTTATTTTGGTAATTTACGGAGAGAGAAAGTTGATTATAGGAACGCAGTTAAAAGCCAGATCAAAAAATGAAGTCGATATTCGAACTCGATGATCTCAAATTAGGGAAAATCGACCATCATTTTGTTGTTTTATTTCCAAAATTGAGATGAGGGCTCATGGGAGGGGGGATTTTGAAAGATCCAATCCAATAATTGAGCAAATATTCAAAATCAGTGCTCACATTTCATATTTTCATTTTTTTTTTGTTGAATTTTGACCTCAGTAAAAACCCTGATAGAGAAGTTCAGAGGGGTCAAAGGTGTTGAACGAAAAAACTGATGGCATGTCCGAACTCAGCGCATTCGAATTAGTAAAAATCGACGTATCACATAATTTTTTTGCAATTTTTTTTTGAATTTTTAATAAAATTAGAAACATCTGTACCTTCCCTCTAGGGTGTCGAAATCCCATTTCGGAAACTTGTTGGTTGCAAAAATGCCAAAAAAAGGATTTGCATTCAAATTTTTCAAATTTTTGAGCTTTGAACTTTACAAAATATGATTGATTTCGAATCTTCTGTTAATTTTCACTAAACTCGTTCAAACAGTTTTTTCCGAAATACAATCGATCTCGAGATTTAAACTATCAAAGTTGGGTAATTTGGCAAAAAAATTAAAAATAATGAGATATCACCCCCACCCCTACTCAATGGTGGTAATTTTATGATCAATGATAGTCGTAAAAAAAATTGAGCAAAATCAGTGAACTTAACTTCAATTTTGGTTCGAGTTGATATAGAGAATGAGTCTGCACAGTGCACACTTATCAATCACGAAAGGCCATCATTAAAAATATAATCATATTACCTGAATAATAAATATCAAAAATACGGCAGGTATAATAAATAACGTGCATATCGGCGTATTACTCATAATGACTAGTGATACTGCAATCAACTAGATAAAATATGGATAATGTTGAATTAATAATTCGTAAAATATAATTTTACTACGTTAAGTATTTTATAATGATCGTAACGTACTCTGGTGCAAAACAGCAGGAGCATAGCGAGCTTTCCTGCAAGGTTATTATCAATGGCATCCATGTCGATGGTGAACCGATTAATGATACGTCCCACCGGTGTGCTGTCGAAGATCGACATAGGCCATCGAAGGACGTTCTCCAATAATTTGTTGTAAATGGTTAGAGATGCTTTGAGGAGGAATTTTTGCATCGCTACGTTTGCCAGCACGATGGACAGCACTGAAATATAGATAAAAGCTCATATTTTTATATCGTTCAGTATATTTTATTAATTCTATTGGTCGAAAAGTTACTTTGAGAAATTCCGAGAATTAGAAAAATGGTCAAATTGAACAATCTGTCATTTTTTAGAGCGTCGCCATCATTGCTTGACCATTTTGCCAACCATGTATTGTTCAAGACCGAAAAGCATTGAAAAGCGAAGTACAGGAAAAAGGTACAGAATACGAAAAATGGTCCTGCTATTTTTACGTAGCATTTGTAAACAGCGTATCTGATCTGAAAAGTGAATGTGAAAAAAATTACAATTTTAGGCGCTTAAAATTTGAGAAAATTATGTTTATTAGTAACTATGATGAATTACATTTCCAACTTCTAAATGTTCCTTTTGAATGAGTTTTTTCGGCTCGTAATTGAAAATTAGATTTAAATCGTTTTCTTTACTCCTAAAATAGGTAGTAAATTTGATGAGAATTATTTTGAAGAAAAATATTACGTACAAAATTATTTCTTTTAAATGGATAGGTATGGTACTTACTTCAGCATATTATTACTACTCATTGACCTCTTCATGTCAATTTTTGCTTCAGAGATCCTTTTTCTTAAAACGTGATCTTTTATGTCTGAAAAAAAATATAAAAATTCGTAATTTTCAGGATTTTCCAATCACTGGATTAATTTCTTTGAAAAATTTACCTCTATCAAGCTCATCTTCAATGATTTTTTTATCCACATCTTTACTGTAGCATTTCAAAAATTCAGCGAAAGCTCCATTATTTCGAATTATTTCGTCATAAGTGCCCTTTTCTGAGATGGTCCCATTTTTCATAACTACAATAAAATCCATTTTGTGAAGAAAAGCTGTACTGTGGGTTACCAAGATACGAGTCTAGGGGAGGTGGATCGATAACTTTTAGTTAATTAGACGATTTTGGTTAATTGCTAAAAAATAAAGTAATCACCTTTTTATTCAGCATACTCTGAGGACCAAGGACATTTTGGAAAATGTGTTCGGCCACGTTAAAATCTACAGCACTGAGGGGGTCGTCGAAGAAATAAATATCTTTATTGCTGCAAACCGCTCTGGCCAAACTGACTCTTTGTTTTTGACCTCCGCTTAAATTTACCCCCTGGAAAAAAAAATGAACATCGTTGAAATATCCTTAATTTTGAAAAAAAAATTCATCAATTGGTGGAAAAATTGATTTCAAACCTTTTCTCCAATTTCGGTTTTGTCACCATCGGACATGGTTTGTAAATCAGCATTCAAAGCGCAAGCTTGTAAAGCTTTTGAATATATTCTGCTGTCGATGGTGTCACCAAAAGTAATATTTTCTTTGACTGTGGTATTCAAAATCCATGCTTGTTGAGGTACATAAGCAGTGCTGCCCTATTTGAATGAAAAAAATTTGAATTTAGAACAAAACAATTTGCGAAATTTTTTCAAAATCTGAACACCTCTTTGTTCTTTTTTTTTTAGAAAAAATATTAATCACAGCACTTCGATTTAAAACTTACATTGACATTGACATTTCCGGATATTTTACGCAGCTCTCCTAAAAACGCCGAAATCAGCGAACTTTTACCCGACCCAACTTGTCCAACGATGGCCACCAAACTTCCTTGTTTAATCCGTAAATTGATATTTTTCAACGTGGGCGAGCTCTGATTCTTTTCCCAAGCAAATTCGCCATTTTCAACCACCAATGCTTCTTCTGTTGAAATACTTTAAAACTGTAGTAATTATCAATTTTTAGACGTTTCATGGCTGAATTACGAATAATTTGCGAACAATGAATTTTTTTACCTGTACTTTCACGAGTCACTGCGGTTTGATCGATTTCTTCCAAATTTAAAAATTTGTTTATTCTTTTGATGGAAACCGAAGCCTGTGGAGAATAATATTTCAATTGGTCAGTTTATGATTTAATTTAAATGCAATTAAGCACGAAAGATTCTTATGATGCAGATTAAAAAATTGTTAAATTTTACCTGTAAAGCTGAATTGAATAAGTTGGGCATTTGATACATTGGCATTCGAAATGTATTGAAGAATGAAATACAAATGAAAGCTTTCTCGACATCTAATACATTTTCAACGTTGCTTATTATGTAGGTTGCGATTGTGACTAATGGTAGCTGTGAAAAAATTAAAGTTTTTCATTAATTCATTGGAACATTTTACCGACTTTTTTTTACTTTAGTCGTTTAAAACGTTCTGTACAATTTTTTTTTTTTTAATTTTTAATCATTTATGATTAAAGATTTGACGCTTTTTTAAAGAGCAAGAGAAATAAAATTGAAAATTAGAAAAAAAAACTGTGTATTTTTAAAACCGAAATTTTAAAATTTTCTGATAAGTTAGCAATGAAGTATTAAATAGCTTTTTAAATTAATTTTTTGCATTTCTCAACAGTTTTAGCCTTTAGTAGTTTTTTTTTAAATTCGAAACGCCATGTAATCAGTGGTATAGCCAGCAATTTTTTGGGGTGATGGAGGGGGAGGGTGTCTGAATTTTTATAATTTTTTGAGAAAATTCGAGTCCATCCTTCCACCCCACTAATTTTTTTTTATAAAAACACTCAATTCAAACTTTGAATCGTTTTCATTGCTAATTGCATGGAATATTTTGGAATAAGATCGAGGAAAATGTTATTTTGGAACAAACAACTGAAGAGCTCTTTTCCAAAATGGGATAAATTTTCGAACCGTATGTGGAAAAAGGGGCTCAAGGGTAAATTTTTTCTTAGCCTCTGACATTAAAAAAAATTACCCTTGAGTCCCTTTTCTTATGCACAAATTTTGGACTTATCCCACTTTGGAAAAGAGCTCTTCACTAATTAATTTGGCTTCAAAAATGAAAAATAATACTCAACAAAATCCAAGCAGTTGTGCCAGAAGTTTTTTTGGAGGGTGTAAAAGAAGCATGGAGACTCATAATAATATCAGAACGAACCCTTTTTTTCATAGTTACTCAAAATAATTAATGAAACTGTGATTTTGTTCAAACCCGAATGAAACGAGAATAAAGTTTTGAGAAAATTAGAATTTTTATGCTCCAAGGAGGCATTTTTTCTCGTCAGTTCCTGATGCTGAGGGGGAAGGGGCGAATCCCCTGGCCACCCTTTGCATAAATCACAGATTCAGTAGAAAAATTGTAAATCCCCCTATTAAAAAAAAAAAAAGATCTAGTTTCATCTTCCAGGGTTCAATTTGGATAATTTGTGGGCGTGGCTTAAGGTGTTTCAAGGTCAAAAATACAAGAAACCGGTTTTATGAACCTCTATTGAAATTCAAACCCAAATTTTTAGATATTTTGAAGAACAACTTTGAGGATTTTTACTTTATTCGCGAAATGAGGATGTATTTTAATTTTGATCGAGGGCTTTTCAGCCCGTTTTGTCAATCAAATATGCCATGAAGCCTCTCAAAACTAACATTAAGCGATTTGACGTCATCGAAATCTAGAAATGAATTCAAAGAGGCTCATGTTTCGATTGGAAGGAAGTTTCGACTCGCGTTTTACAATTTTTTTTCACCAAAGCCCCTCTCTTCCCTAACTAAATCCAAAAGGGGTGGAGATTGCTGGTGAAAAAAATGAAGCTGATAATTATTTTTGAAAAAAATCCATAGAAATGAAAATTAATAATCATCATAAAACCTGAGAACCAGCGAATTCATGATTAATTTTCGTGAGAGTTACGTATTTTTCTTATCATATTATCAAATCTTGCTTACGTATTTATAACCTCGATTCTTGAAAAATATGACGAATAAACTTTTTTTTTTTCTACAGAATTATAAAAATCCAATTCAAAATATTTAGAAATAATTTTGATGTAGAGTTATGTGAACTTGGATGTCAAAATCGCCCTTGGGAAGATTGCTTTTTGAGTTGGGGTTCGCCCTTGAATCTACTCCCTCTGAAAGGTTCAAAATCAGTGTCAACTCAAACACCAATTTTTGACTCCTAAGGGTGGTTTCAGCATTCGCGCTCACATTGGATGATGCAATTTTCATCTCATACGATAAGGATTTGATTTTAAAATTGAAAATTTGATGATTTTTCTCGCTTTAACGATCAAATTGGGTTGCGTGGGAGGGGGAGGTACATTTCTAAAAAATAGAACAAGGCTTTCATTCTCAACAATTTTTTTCCAAGGAAAACCATATTGCATTTTTATTTTTCATCTAAAATCCTCGCACTTCGTGGAAATTAAAGGTCATAAATTTAATTGAGTTCATCGTATTTCCGTTTCGATAACATTCCAATAAATTTCAATATTCGTACCAATTTCAACGAATTTCTTTCGAAATAATCCATTAAAGAAAAAAATCAATTACCACGAAAGGAGTGCTGCTGAAAAACAAGGCCAAAATGACTTGATAAAATGCGAGCTTCTTTAGATACTTCATCTCCATACATCGCATTTCGGTGGCAATTTTTTCAAAACTCGATTCCCATGCGTACATTTTCAACACCTGTAAAAGTCGTCCGATTATAAATACTCAACGAATCGAATCGATATATTTAGATAATGTTATCATTAAATCCCCAATCACCCATTGAATTATCAAAGTGAATTATTTTATTGATAGGTACTCGAATAAAAATAATACCACTTACCTTGATACCAGATAAAATTTCTTGCAGAAATTGAGAGCGTTTATCTTTAACACGCATTTCTTGAATACGTAACTTTTTGGAAAGCCTCACAATATAATTATTCGTCGCCAACATTACAACAATTGTAATAATACTGGCAATGATACTAGTCCCTGCGGAAATAAAATTACATTAAAATCGATTGGTTTCGATCTTGATTTTTTTTCAAAAAAATAAACGTACCGAAATACCCCCATAAGATATAGAGCGTTATTATAATCTGGGCAGGTGCTGACCAAGTATAATTCAGAAATTTGATGAATTCGCATATTCTTGTCACATCGACTGACATAAAATTAACAATGTCACCTCCGCTGTATTGTCTTCTAGCTTCGTTGGATATTTTCAAAGTCTGCGTGGGATTAAATTTCAACGTTGATTCGTATAGTCATCGATTTAATTATTTTTCATTGAAATAAGAATAAAAGATTGTACCTTTTTATATACGAGAGACATTACTGCATTTCTAATACCTAATTGTATTTTTAATATCATTTCGAAATATTTCCTCGATATTACGACCACGATTAGAGGGCTAATGAAGAAAAGAAAAACGCATAAATACGCTTTCCATATTCGTTCTTTTTCCTTATTGATGGTTGTTATCAACAAACTGTAAAATTGTAACGCTTGATTTAGATTATTTGCTTTTACTTTCGTTATCTATAAATTTGATAATTTCCCCGTCTATGATAATCAAATTTTAAAACACCTACGAGTACAAGGTTGTAAAACTGCAAATTATATTAATATCATTGACGTACCTAAAGATATCTAATCTTAGATTACCAAATTTGGCAGACGAATTATATAAATATTAATACGATCGGATGATTCTTATCTAAGAATTTAATATCTTTCAAACCAACCTGAAAATCAACGGAGTGCTTAAATTCATTCCAATTTCTAAAAATCTCCAAAACACGGTTTGCAGCATTTGGAACCACATCAATTTGAAAATCGGGCCTACGACCGAATATTTGAGTTTCTTTTTACGTGAATATGATTTCTCCAACAATATTCCATCATCTTCTTCTACTTTTTTTTGCTCTTTTTTCCTGCAGAATAAAAATTGATTTTTAAAAATCTACCTAATACCCAGTTAAAAAAATTATATTCGTTTTAATATTCCAAACCTGATATCAGCGTTCCAAATTTGATCAAATTTATGTAAAATACCCGCAGCTGTATCTTCGTAATCGACGTACCAAAGAATATCCTTCAAAGGGGTTTTATACCCTTTCCAAACAAATCCAGTAAACCAGTTGAAATATAAATTGGATAAAAATGAAGAATCGTGTGACGGGCATTTTTTCTAAGAATTAATGCGACGTTTATTAGTAAGATGATTTAATTAGTACGGAGCGTTATTCTGTCTGGGAAATTTTTTTATCGAGGTTCCTAATGCTAAATAATGATGTGTGAATTACTTCGTTAGCAGCTAATGAATACGAAGGTCTACGATCCGCGAAACAATTAAGTACGAATATTAAAATCGTCGATGAGTAGTAGACCACAAATAAGTAACGGTTGAGCATCACTTTCACGTGCATCTGTTTTGAAAAACAAGGAGTAATTTTTTTGGGTTAATTTTCTGTTCGATTAATGGCGTATAAAAATTTTATGGGTGTATGTTTTTACGTACCTCTGTCGAGTTATTGTGGAAAATATCTCTGACTATTGGTGTACCGCAAATTATCGATAGGAGGGAAAAGAAAAATGAAATTCCTGATGTTCTGATTCCCATTTTCAACTTACCCAAAGTTAAGAGCAAAAACAGGGTCTGAAAAATGAGGAAAAAATTAGAGGTAGGTAGTAAAATGTACTGGTTTTTAAAATTAATCGGTATATTATCTGGTAAATCTGGCTGTACGTATGTCAACGTGATATTCGGTTGGTATGTAGTGCATATGTACTTGCTTGAGTATCTTATCTTGGAAAAAATAATCACGTTTAGAGTCGTAAATTGGTTGAGCACACTTATGAAATCGACGAAATATCATGGTTAATTTATCAACTACGATTATCATTCGTGCTTAATTTCAATTTTTTTTTTGCCAAATCTATCAATTTGAACGAAAAAATATACTAATTTCTTTGAATATCATAGAATGGATGGAAAAATTATGTGTATCGGAGGAGGGAAAGGGAGGTGAAAAGTAATTATCATTGATGGACCCCCATAAATCGAACACTTCTGATTATTTTTTCAAGAACGAACGTTTAGAAAATTGTTCCAAAAAATTGGACGATTTTTTAAAACATGTAAAGATTTTATACCAACTAGAATCTAGGACATTTTCTAAAACTTGGGTATGGGCAGTTGATTGAAGATCAGACAATTTTCCAAATCTAAAATAACTTTCTAAAAATTGAATAATTTTTTGAAAAATAGACAGTTTTTCAAAAAAATTGGAAAATTCTTTTAAATTCGAACATAATGAACAATATTTTCTAAAATCGGAACAATTTGCAAAAGAATGTTTTAATTTATAAAAATTAAAAATTAAACATCAAATAAAAAATTCAAATTTTTGAATTTTTTTTGATAAAATTGTACAGTTTTTTAAAAATTGGATGGCTTTTTGATCAATTTTTCACAATTTGTCACCATTGTCAAGAACTAAATTATTTTTAAAAACTTGTCAATTATCAAAAAATTTATTAGAAATACCTAAGTTGGTTGATTTTAATTTTTAAAACTCGGGCAATTTTTCAATCATTTAAAAATTTATAAAAATTATACATTTTTTTTTTCAAAAATGGAATTTGAACGAAATTCTTAAAAAAGAATTTTTTCTTAGTTCCGAACAATTTTTTCTAGTTGAAAAGTTGGTTTGAAAAAATCAAAACTGAAAAAGGTCTTAAAAATTGACCAATTTGTTAAAAAAATTCACCAGTTTTTTTTTGCAAAATACTTCAATTTTTTATAATCGTTCAATGCTTAAAAATTCACCTGAAAAATTTAAATTTTGAAAAAAAAACTCATTTGAAAAACGAAAAATGATTCAAAAAATGAATTACATATATTTCCTTCAAATTTCAAAAATTGCGGGACGATTAAGTTTTTTGTTGCTTTTAAAATGAGAAACATGATCAATTTTTTGTGACTCTTTAACCCCCATTCAATTATTGAGATGGAGGAGGGATGTAAAGTCTTCGAAGTTCAAAAATTTGAGACGGAAGAAACATTCTAAGCTCATTTTACCAGATAAAAATTGAATTTATTGATTTTCTGGATTCTTTGGTAAATTTGTCAATTTTGGGGAAAAAAATCAGTCGTACCTTTTTAATTAAATCGTGTCATTTTTTGTTGATTTTTACACATGTGAAAAATATAAGCTGACAAAGGTATTCTGCTGACTAAAATTTTGAAAAAAAAATGGAAAACCATTAAAAATGTGTGAATTTTAAAATTTTATCTCAGAAATCAGAATGACACCAACTTCTCTCACCCCAACACGTCAGTGTGTAAGGTCTAAAATTTTTTAGAGCTACAAAATGCGGAAAATTGATGTTTTTTAATTTTTTCCCCACCCGGCTTCCCTCACCTTCCCCTTCCCCCCGCAAAAATTTGTGATTCAGTTTTTCGGAAAATTGGTGTTTTTCAAATTTTTCTCCACCCGGCCACCCTTACCTTCCTCTTCCCCCGCAAAAATTTGTGATTCAGTTTTAACTTCCTGTTTGATTTGAAAATTTTCAGTAAATAGGTACCATACCTCTTGCTTAGAAACGATGAGGGTAGCTTAAGCAAAAATCTGGGGGGGGGAATTAAAAATTTGGTGACTGATATTATTGAAAAAAAAAAGTTTTGACTCTGGTTAAAATATGAAAAATTTCCGACAATACTGAAAAAAAACAACGAAAATTCGTGTTTTTTCGACTCTTAAAAATTCTGATTTCTTCATGACCACCTCCCTTCGAAAAAAATTGAATAATTTTTGAAAAATCCATCCGAAATCTTCACTGATGTCCCTGATAAAGGAGAAGAGCAAATTTTTTCCGTTTCTTCCGATTGAAGCTATGTCGAAAATATTTGAAGAAAAAGTCATCCGTAGCTGAAATTTCTTGCTGCTAAGTCTCTTGATGATTGAATCGATATTTCAGCACTGAAAGGGAAGGTTTTTTGAAGAAATTTTTCTGGAAATACCCAAATTTTTTTGAATCCATTCAAATTTTCTCTCATTTTTCCTTGTGGAAAAAAGCATGGGGAGTTATTTGTACAGTAATTTTTTGGGTTCTGTTCGAGATTGTAGGTACCTAATTACCTATGTCGAAATTTTTCAAATTCAATGATTTTAATTCAAAATTTCAGGAATTGGTTGGGAATTTTAAGTTAGTTTGAAGCATTATAATTCTTCCCAAGAATTTTACAGTCCTGACTTTTTTTAGGTTTTAAGAACATTATTTTATCACCTATTGATTATCCTACTTCAAAAAAAAAATTGCAGGAGGTCATTGCCCATAATTCAGACTAAATTTATCCTTTTCGGATATTTTTTGCACCTTAGAGATATTTTTTACACTTTGATTAAATCCGCGAGTCGACCAATTAATAAACCAAGAATGAATTTATTATTGTTTTTTGACAATAAAGGTGAAGGTCGCTGATATAAATTATTTTTCAGCAACTTAACGAGAAGAAAAATAAATACGTAAATCATGTTTCATAAATTTTTCCCGTGATCGCGAAAATCGTAAAACCGAGATGGAAAAATCTTCACTCTGTTCAGCATGTTTTTATGAAAACCACTCGAGAATTAAAATTTTCAACATTCTTCTAGTTTAAAATTTCAAATAGCTTTATCGCCCGGTAAAGTCGTTTTGATTGACTTCATCTAATAATGAGTGCTACTGGGTACGACTACAACTATACCTATGAAACTAGACACGATCTCGTCCTTGTACATTCGTTTGGTGCTACTTCTCGCACCAGCAATGTAATTAAGTAATACAGTACGTTAGACTAGACGAAAAAAAATCTTTATGCAATTTAAAATTCCTGGAAAAGATCCAATCCTGGTAAAGATATTGAATTTATAATTAAAGTGATTCGCATACGCAAACGTAGATTCGTAAGGTATGTGTCATATATCCGCAATTACAAGTTTTTCTTCTACCTTATTAATATGAATATCGACTATGGCCTATGGGTATAAATTTAATTTAAACGAAAATCAGATTAATCGAGCCCAAACTGATACAAAATTCAAGTACCTAGATTATCGATAATCCTTTTCATGCAAATGAATATTACTGCAGTATAGCAAAGTTCCATAAAAAAATATATATATGTAGAGGTTTGACTTACAAATGAAAAAATTTTGATAGCTGGAGATAACACATCGGCCAATATTTGTGTATCGTGTATCCACACATTATCACCGAGTTCTACGATGCTGGTCCCGATGGTACATATGATTGCAACCTATAATTTTCAAAAAAAAATTGTAATTACCTGTTTTAAGGCCTAATGGAAAATTTTTCGGTAATCAAATTTTTTACCAGTTTCGTTACGTTCCATTTATTGTATGGAATATTTGGCAGGTTACTTTTTTTCAAATAGTATAATTCTAATGGCAGAAATGTCCATAGAAAAATGCATGGTATCCATTGCAGAAGAGTGTTCTTGAAGCATTCGGTGAAATCTGGATTGCTTGTGTACCACGTGACGTTCGAGTCCTGTAAAATTGAAAAATAATTATAGCGAATTATAAACCATTGAGACTTGAGTATCGATGAAAAACTAAAATGGAGGAGGGAGATGAATTTTTTATCACAAATATCGTTTGAAAAAATCTCATTAATGAAAGTTCTCTTCAAAAGGGAGACTCCTTATTCAGAAATCGTAATTTTTGTGTTTTTTTTTTGCCCTGAAACAAGGTTGAATTGGATTCGAATCAAATTTTAGATTCTAAAAAAATTTATTCAAACTCACCATGTGAAACTGGATTTGAATTAAGTTCTTGAAAGTTTTCGTTTTCTGCGTTTTATTAGAGGGGGGGGGGTGTCATTTGGGACCATTTTGGACTCTCTTTAAGGCAAAAAAATGAAAAAATCATTCGTAGGTTTGGATTATGTTTTTTTGTTCGTTGAATCATGTAGGTAAGAGCTTATTTTTTTGTCGTCAATTTGTCCTCAACTTTGGATTTGTAGATTTGAATCCCCCTCCCCCCAAAAAAACAGTGATTCGTGGATTCAGATTCGAATCTGATTTCAGGTGAATTATTCCTCGAATCAGAAAAATTATTTTCACAAGTAAATAAGATCAATATTCGTTAGTTCGAGAAAAATTATCTCATTAAAAATCATATTTTATCACTATTTTCTGGAAACTAAAACTACGTATGACTCAGAATAATTAAAAGGCGCTGAAGAAATTTTTGATTGATACCTATTGAGCCGTCACGTTTTCAACTGCGTATGTATTTTCTGTTTCATTCCAAGTAATCAATATGATTCATTCTTTTCAGTCGTATTTTCATTTTAAACAGAAGCTGATTCTCAGAACTGGTTCAAACCAGAGGGGGTAGGGTGATAGCTTGCCTTAATGAAAAAAATTTAGTGCCAGATAATGTTGAAAAATTCAACCATAGTTGATTTTTTTTTTTAAATTTCAGAATGAGACAAAAAATTCAAATACAAATGTTTTTCAATTAAATAATCCAGGTATGGTAATCACAAATTCGGTGCTCATTTTTGGTTCACGCGATCTGTTGACATTTTGCCCTTCAAGCTTCAAATGTTTACACTCATAGTCGATGATAAATTAGATAGGTAGCTAAATTTTTCCCCATTTTTTTCCTAGCAGTGAATTTGATTCTGAACAATTTTGTCCTGTTCATTTTTCGAATGTTGATCATTGTTTTGATTTGGAGATGAAATGTATACAGATTTTTGAGTTCTTAAAAATTAGGGTGTCGTGTGGATTTTCAAAAGAAAAAAATGTCCTGATTTAAAAGGTCGAAGATGTCTTACAATAAGAATGACAATTTCTGTTTTTTTTACTTTTTAAGTGAAATTTTTCAAAATTTTCGTATTTTTTCGCTCGAATAAAATTTCTAATTTCATTTGTAAACTATTTTTTTTTGTGTCTGTATTTTGAAAAATTCTTTTAAAAATCATGTCATTCTTTAATTTTCCGTCATAAAAACCTTTTTTTAAATTTCTGGCTTTTTCAAGATTTCCATCTACAAAAGTTGTCTCCTCTTTAAGCAAAAACCAAAAAATTTAATAAAAAATTACATGTACCTCTCTCCTAAAAATCATCATCTGAAACTCGTGGCTAAGGGCACCCCTCTCAAAAAATATTTTTTAAAAAAGAACAAACTGAAGAATAGGTAAATTCGAATGAAAAATGTCTTGTGCCTTTTTTGGTTTTAAAAACTATAATGTGATTTTTGGGTCTCTATTCTCATCTTGTTTAAGAATTCCTCCCTCCCCACCCACTAATGAAAAAAATGGAGTGAAAATATTATCAATCACTACCTGTCTCAACAATTTCGATTGAATCTGGATTCGTTATGGATTTTTATCAAAAAATCCTCACATGTTTTTTTTACCAGTGATACGAGAAAGAATTTCATGACAGAAAAATGACCATAAGTACAAATCTGTATTGGTTCTGGGGTGCAGCATTTTTCAACTATTTTCGGATCTTGATTTGGCATTAATATCTTCATTATTGTGGAATGGCTTCAAAACGACTTCAGAATTTGAGATACTTTACTCAACTTTTACCCCCTCCTTCCACAACAAAAATCTTTTTTTTTTCAAAAAAATCCAAACTTTTGCTGATAGTTGATTATAATTATTATTTTAAAAGGGTACATAAGTTCACTGAAAAAAAATAATAAACAAAATCCAAAAAAAAATAACGTATCCCAATTCTCGAAATAGGTAAAATTTCTTGTTTTTTTGGATAAATTTTTTTTTTTGGTAAAATTTATTCACTTTTTGACAAATTTTATTACTTTTTCTGATAAAAAATATTATTTTTTGAACAGATTTCACCTATTTTGTAAATTGTGACACGTTATTATTTTTTTTTGAATCAATTTTATTAGGTATTTTTTTTATTAAAATTTATTATTTTGGTAAAATTTATTCGTTTTTTTGATAAAATTTATTATTTTGGGGTAAAATGTATTCATTTTTGTAACTTCTGTTTTTTCCGTGTAGAAAATAGATTTGATTCTCTTCGATTTTTGGAGGGAAGGAGTTCGATTTTTGATTTATGACAATAGAAAAAATAATTAGGTACATAACGTTTGAGAGTTGATTTTCACTTTAAACTAATCTACGTATAAGACGACATTGATCTTGTTTCCTTTTTCCTTTTTCTAGATATTTAGGATTCTCAAATTTTCATACTTATAATTGTAGGTACATATCATCAAACGTAATTATTTTATTATTTGATGTTTTTTCGCGGTAAGGGAAAGAAAAAGTACTCCCCTCCCCCGATGGTTCATCCTACGTTCTTCTAGATTTAAAATAAATCCTCTAATATTGATCAATGATCATACTTTTTTCAATAATTTTTTAAAATCAATTCTAAAATGTCAACGTTTTTGTTTAAATTCAAAAATAATGTACCTACAGACATTTCAAAAAATAACATTTTTTGAAATGAAATTTCAAAATTTTTAAACTGAGCTTTTACGAGAAAATAGCTCCTTTTTGAGGCACCCTATCAAAATTCGAAAAAAATTGAAAACTACTTCATCCTGGTTCCTAAAAAATTTCACTCATTTCAAAAATCTGAAAACGTACCATTTTCTCATTTTCACTTCCAATCAGAATTCTCTTTTAGAATCATTGTCCCATTTTTCCATTCCAACAATTTCAAAAACTCACTCAGCATACAAGATACCTAAGTACATAATCGATGGAAAAAATTGTCAAATTTCTTTTTACTCGACCATGAGGAACATTATCGTGTTTACATAAAAACTCGTACCGTATATTTATGATCTGAGATATTTTTATGTTTGAAAATGTGTTAATTTGCAACTGATAGTCTTATGTACTCAACTACCTACGTCTTCGTGTACGTGGGTTTTATTAAACTCGTGTTATCACTTCGTACCTCTATACCAGAAAAAGTATTGTAACTGCGATATGAATAATTATCAGAATGTAAAATTCTTGAAAATCGAGAGTAAATTGACCAATTTCATAATTTATTTTATTGCATGATTTATTTTATAAAAAACGTAGAAATTGATATCTCTCGAAGCTTCAAAAATATAGGATTTTATTAGATATGTATTATTATCTTGTTTAATTTCATCAATAAGCAATAAAAATTCAAAAAAATACTTTTGTTGATTCGAACTTGATACATTGAACCGCCATAAAAAAGAAAAATTTTCAAGTTTCAATATTTTTTCACATTCTCAACAGAGTTATAAAAACGAGTAAAAACGTTAACTTTACGAGACGAAAAACCCGACAGTCATTCTTCGCCGTGCTTTTTATTTATATCCCAAGCACAAAGCACAATCTGTCTCAAAACAAAATCACGTTTTGGCTCGTCGTAACGAGGTAGCAGATTAATCAGTCTTTATCATAAAGAATATACTTAACAGAGCCGCGAGAATAAAGAACCAACGAACGTGATTTATGCAAATTTCAAGGAAACACAAAAAAAATTTTTAAAAACGAGTAATTTTCGATAATTTGGCGACACAAGAAAAACACCCGTTAAAAGCAATATATTGGTTAATTACGCGAATTGTTGAAATTTTACCAATACAAATAGTTGGATAAAAATCTTCATTAGATTATTACCTACCCAAAGAGGAGAATCGCATAAATCCTTCATTATATTCGTTGATCCGTATTAGAGGATTTCATCGGTAAACGAAATTAAACGATTATAATTTCACCCGGCACTCGCGAACACTTCTTTATTAAATAATATCTTTCACTGAACTGGCAAGTTGAAATATAAAATTAAAACTTGTTTGTATACTTACTGATAACGCGAGAAACATGTGACCTGAACGAGAAGGGATTATACCTACTTGATTTTTTTTTGTTAATCGGTTTTTTTCACAATGAAAGCATTATGTTTACGGATGGAAATGCGTAAGGGAAAGTGCCATTCATTGGTCTAGGTACCAATTGTTGGTCGGATTTTGAAGCTCCGATCTGACACTGTTAGTGTCGCTAAAAATTTTTTTCTTCGAGTGGAATATGTTGTCCATAGTCCAAACTATCGTTCTATGGTATTACATCTGAGAAAACATGATTCTTGTTTACAAAAAACAATTTTTGATTATTTATGTTCGAAAAACACCAGAAATTTCAATATGTGAAATATTGGGGAACAGAAATCGAGATTTTAAGTACCTTAAAATGAATTTTTTAACATATGTATAGGGTTATATGTTATGTAAAGGGTCTAAAGAATACATTTTTGGATGATTTGGAAATTTTGAGGTCCAACAGGTGATTTGCAGCAAGCAAGAAGAGTGTGTGAAAAAAAAAATTGAAAGTGTTGTAATTTTTGTTTAAATCAAAATTTTGGGGTTGTTGTGAGTTTATATGCCTCTGTATACTCAGTATAACATATTTCATTAAAAAAACGGTGCAGTTGGCGACTTTAAAAATTGGCCCGACCAACATTTGGCACACTGAAAATTTTGACCAACATTTGGCACAATGAAAATTTCATTTTTTTTCAGGATTTTGAAAATGATACATCACTGGAGGTTACTTATGTATCAACATTGTGACCTTTCAGGTGGTACAAGTACTTATTTTTTCATAAAAAACTGCTTTGAATTGAAAAAATTTAAAAAATTTAAATGTGCCAATTGTTGGCCAAAATTTGTAGGTGCCAAATGTTGGTCGACCAACAATTGGCATTTAGAAGATATGGATTTAAAACTAAACTATTTAATTTTTTTCAAACGCAGCAATCAATTTGGCTTTCATTTATAATTTGAGAGGCGGGGAAAGTGGTGTGATTATCCAATTCTGGTAGACCAACGTTTGGCACTCTAGTGCCAAACGTTGGTTTCGTAGACCTCTACAAAAACGGCTGCAGCTAAAATATTGCTGCGTATTAAAAATTGAGACCATAGTAGGGTAGTAGTAGAAGGATGATATTTGTACACTATTGAAGTTCCAATTTGAAAAAAACATTTTTAGGGGGCACCCAACCCCTTTGAAAAAAGTAGACCAATAATTGGCACTTTCCCTTATTAAAATTTTCTAAGGTATCGCGAAAATTATTCGTTCATTTCCTTAATAATTATTAATTATTGTAATTGAAAGTTGAACTGAACGTTGATAATGCACGAGTCTTTGATCATTGTTTATGTATCACGTAGTTGATACATTAATTTATAGATACGGGTATTTAGACATATGTTAACGAAATACGTAACACTTGTGCCCTGTGGCGATGTATAAGTACAATGTATGGTATTGTAATTACATTGAACTTACGCAGATTCTGTTTGCTTGGTGTTTTTTTTTTTCGTTTCATGATTTTAGGCTGTTTATTAGTCTTTCATTATATGCTTAGTAATATGTATTTGAATAGGTAGGATGAAAAATTTCCATGACGATGGTTCATTCATATATTTTTTTTCACTTCCTAAGTACTGTAAAGATGTGTTTTTGCGGAGGAAAATAATTATGTAGGAATTGAGAATGTTGGTTGGCGTGTGAGAGGAATTTTAAGCATTTTCCGATTAGTTGATTTGGATTTAATATTACGATCTTCTGATGTAACGAAATGTGCAATTAATATCGTTCTCGAAACTCAAATACATTGATCCATTGATGATTCTTTTTTTTTCCCAATAATTTTATATCTAATCGAGAATAATAATGTGCTTTTTGATAAAGATTATCGTTTTAATTTGATGGATCTCGATACGTGGGAGAGTAAATTATGTAGTACTTTTTCTTTTTTTGCAGAGGGTGCAAAAATTGAGTGTAAATTCAGATTGAGAGTAATTGGAAGAGAATAGAAGAGAAGAGAAGAGAGACAGAATGAGCTTTTTACCCCTCTCTACTCAAATATTGAAAGAAGTTTTCAGCCAGAAAATTTTTGAAAATTGTGTGTAAAGATCAAGTTTTAAAATTAAAATTTTGAGGTGAAAAAAAAATGTTTTTCAAGATAGAAAATTCAGAGAAAAATTCATTTTAGTGAAAACTGTTTAATTTTTTGTCTCTTCAGTAATCCAACTTCATATGTCCCTGTTCTGACTGATTTTATTTATAAGAAAAATTTGAAAATTTTATTGAGACATGCCATAAAAATATAGTATGAATTTTTATCATTTTTGATTAAAAAAATATGAATTTAAAATATTTTTCTTTTAAATTTTTTGGCTTCGAATGATTTTTCAGCTTTGATTTTTAAATTTTCGCCCTCGTTTCGCTTGGGCGGAAGTTCCAACTTCTTTCATTTTTGAAATACTTATTACTTAGGTACATATTTGACTTTCTCAGTCAAAATCTTACAATTATAATTTTTCATCTAAAATCCTTACTGTACCTAATTGAATTCATATTTTGCTTCTTTTTGAAAAAATAAAACGAGTATACGTGATGGGGAGGGGGGAGGGGTGTAAGCAAATTTGAAGCATGAAAAATTGCATAAAAATGGCATGCAAAACATAAAAATAGCACGAATTTTCATTTTCTAGATCCATATTAGACATCATAGGGAAGTAAAAAAATTGAGGAAGCTTATCTACTCCCCCCCCCTTCCACTTCAAATAACGATTAAGTGGTATTTTTAGTCAGAAAATTTGTAAAAATGATGCGTGAAGACAGTTTTCTAAATTATTTGAATCGAAAAAAATGAAAAAATAGTATATTATGCGACAAGGGAGTAAAATGATTTTTTGACGAATTTTGAGGTTTATTGCCCGAGCGAAGCGAGGGAAATGAATCAAAATTGTCGAAAATCATTTTACTCCCTAGTTGCATACGATATTTTTCGTTATAGAGGGAGAAAAACGCGAATTTAAGCACTCGAGCAATTCGCGAGAGGGAGTAAAGTAGTGTTTTACTCCCTAGTAACGAAAATGGTTTTTAAATCAGAAAATTCAGAATAGTATTTTTCACAACTAGGGATCAAAAATTGTTTTTTTTTCGAGTTTTGAACGATATTTTTTTTATTGCGGGAGAAAAGTGCGAATTTAAACACTCGAGCGTTTTGCAAGGGGCAAGAAAAGTAGCACTTTGCTCCCGCTATAAGGAAAACATTTTTATTTCAGCGGAAACAGTTCGATTTTCTATCCTTTCAGTAATTCAATTTCGTACGTCTCTGTTCAGATTGAAATTCGTTAGTTCCCGAAGCATCTCATTTTTCATAAAATTTGTTAGGTATTATTTTGCTGCATTTTCTCATCGCTTACAATTTTTGACTTGAATTAGAAAATTATTTTTCTTAGTTTTCGATCATTTTTTTCAGTTTTGAAACTTTTTTGCTAAATTTTTGCAATACTTTGTGTTAGATTTTCAAAAATATTTCTGTTGAATTTTATTTATTCACGGAGTAACGATGAATGAAAAAAAATATACAAAACAACGCTTCAACTGTCATCAGCAGTCTTCTTCAGTTATTCATTCGTTAGGTACTGCGTGAAGAAATAAAATTTGTTTAGTCATGAAAAAAATCATCACGCGTTAAAAATTCTAATTTTTGTTGAGTATTGAAAAGAAAATTTTTCTAATTTTTTTCAAAAATCCACAGAAGTTTTAGAAATTATGTTGTTTATGGTAAATTTTAAATAGTTTTATCATTTAAAAAAATTCTTAGATTGAATTTTTTACAGAAACTGTTATTGAATTTAAAAAAAAAAAGATTTAAAGGTTGAAATTTTTTGGACCCAACACTACGTAAATTTTCTTGATCTTTGAGGGTTATTTTTGGGTCAATTGGTGGGGAAGAAGTCGTAATTTTTTCTAAAATGTTGCAAATTCCATTTCATGATTTTCTTGTCGATATTTTTCTTAAATAGTTTTTTGTGTGATTCAAAATTATTGTCCACTTGAAAAACTCTACATTTTGTAAACATTTCTACTCCATTAAATATTGCTACTTTACTTGTATCCATTATGTTTACTTTTTTCCAAGTAAATTCTTACCAAAGTACTAAAAATTTGGTTAGAAATTTCATATCGTGACTTTTTTCAAGTAGGTACTTTTTTTTGGGAGAGAGGAGTCAATTTTGGGTACCCCTATGAAGAGTGGAAAAGTTTAAAAATCTGTTTTTCATGTTTTGTGGAAGATTTGTTTGAAAAACTGTAAGTCGAAAAAATAATTTATTACCTCGAGTATATTGAACGTAATAATGGTGTAACATCGCCAATGAAAAACATGCTATAGCTGTTGGAAAACCAGATCGAAAAAATGTTAATTTTTCCGATCTGGGTATATTGAATACATATGTATGTATTATGTTTACAAAAAATGAGTATAGGTGCCTTATCTACCTAGGTACTTGATTTGTTTGTTTGTCTGTCTGTCTGCTTGCCTGCCTGTCAAGTGTATAATAAAAAGAAAAAAATAGATAATGAAAACTGGACAATAATTTTTTTTTAAACATTATTTATCTAAATTGAATTGGTAGATACAGATACCTACTTAATCTTATGAAAATCATTTTTTCAAGCCATAAAATTCTTTCAACTTTTTTCATATTTTTTTGTTTCAAAATTTTGACTTTTGAGTTGTGTTTTCACCATTTTCTCCCTGAAAAATAATTTCATAGATGGTTATACTTTTAAACGAATAAAATTTCAATTCCGACAGTAAGTAGTGGAAAATCATCTTTATCACTTTCATTTATGGCATGATTAGGTAATTAGGTTTTATTTATTGCGTAATTGAAAAAAATCTAGAACATTGATAAGCCGCAATTTTTTAATTTTCCATCGTACCATTATCACGCCACTTTGAAGAGCAGTTGTTTCGATATTATGTACAAAATAGCAACTACGAAGCGAAAATAACTTTTTTTTGACAACTGAGATTATTGGATTACGATTATTTCTGAATTCATTTGAAAAATAATTACGATGAGGGTTTGAAAAAATCCAATGATTACTTACCTATTTAATATTTTCTTTGCATTTTTATCTGTAGTCTGAGCATTTGAAAAAGTAAAATTAATCAGGAATGTGAAAATCATTCTCTTATTTTTAAATTTTTTTTATTTGGGTAATTTTCAACAATTGATAATATCGAAAACAAAAATTTATTGTCAAATTGAAATTTTTGAAAATTATAATTTTTTAATGTGCCTACTTCAATTCGAAAGATTCGAAAATATCCAATTTTTAATTTTTTCTCAAACTTTTGATTTCAAACATTTTTGGAAAAATTGAATTTTAGATTAAAAATCAGGCATTATTTCCCAAGTCCCAAGTTAGGAAAACTAATCACTTGACTTTGAGGCCTAATATCACTGCCATTTGTAAATTTCTCATCACCCTTGAAAAAAAAATCATCTGCTAGGTTATCGAATTTATTTTTTATGGGAAATATCAAGAGTTGGTACATCTGGTTTTAATTTTGTAATGAAATCAATTCTTTTGATCTCAAAAACTAATGCTAAAAACCATATTGGTAGGTAAAGCTGGGTGGGCACTTTCATGTATTTACCCAAACCATATTTCCCTATTTTTCTTTCCCAATTTCTTTGCTTCATTTTTATCAAAAGAAATGAAATAAATTTTTTACACAATGAATCGTAACTTTAACAAAAAAACGTCTAAAATTGAAATTCAGTACTGCATCTTTTTTTATTAAGTATATTGAAGGTATAAACTGGTAAGTAGGTACAACAAGTTGTATGAAAAATACCTATGCAAATATCACAGTCCATCATTTTCACATTACGTCTATATTTAATTAAGTATAATAATTTCATCATTTTTTTTTGTGAAATTTTGAAGAAATCAGTCTTCTTCATCTATGGTAAGGAACGCAGATAACTTATCAATATTTGTGGCCAATGAAAGAAGATTAAATCTTCTTTCATTCAATTTTACAATCAAAATCCTTGAAGATTTTGATTGTGAAATTGAGAACTGTTATTTGGTTTTGCGGTCAAAAGAAGGGAATAATTCTCTGTTCATAGAAACTATAGGTCGATTTTAGATTTTAAATTTTATCCATTCAATTCTTCATAACACCTTCAAGAAACTCAAAATTCTTACCTACTGAAAATATCCTTTAAATTTCATGGGGATTTTTTAATGATATAATTTTAATTTTTGATGAATTGTACAGAACATTCTTTTCATTCCTGACCATTTTAATTTAACAAAAAACTATTTGTAGATTTCATTACAAAATCGAATTAAAAATGTTTTCTGAATCATTCTTCAGTTGGAAAAAAAGTAGAAGGAAAGGATGAAACGTACCTAAAGCTGATCTCATTACAAACCACCTTGGGAAAATCTTTTACAACCGAACTATTCGTGAATTTCCGATATGTTTGACAATTTCAAAATAAATAAATGTTATTTTGTTCTGTAGTTCAATGGAATATTATTTCGATTTGATTTAAATACGTCTTTGTTCACGTGGTATCCTTAATGCTATGGTTTTGTTACTTCCATGTCACGTAAAAGTAGTTGGTGTTTTGTTAATTTATAAAGTATGTACTTTACCTATAAATGTAATTTTCACGAGAATTTAAATTTGACAATAAACGCAAGAACTTTAGTTTTCCTTTTGTACTGCTTTACTGTAGGTGAAACTATTTTAAATTAAAACCCTGCATTCAACAGTATACCTCAATTTTATCAAAAAAAAAAGACAGACTTCGAAAAAATGTTGATCGATGCCAAAATAATAGGCGAGATTTCGAAAAAAGAGAAAAGCCTGAATAAAATTCCGAAGTGTAAAAATTATTTCAACAGTATCCTTAATATTCTAAAAATGGGTACGGCATGGTTTTGCCTCGGTACAAGCATCCATTGGAAAATCTGAACGAAAAATGATTCATATTCTTCTGTATTTTCTCATTTAGATCACGACTATTTTCACATGAATTATATTAAACTCGAAGCTATGCATTTTTTTCTCCTGTCTTTTCTCTTGGAGATGGGTTTTATCAATACGATTATTTGGAATTTTTTTGTGTTCCTCATTTTCTGTGAAATCAGTCTCCTTCATCTTATCTAATTAAGAAGACTGATTTCACAGAAAATGAGAAACACAAAAAATGGCCAATGAAAAAACATTTTTTGAGTGCAACTGAGAACTTTTTAAAATATTTTTGGATGAAACAAGTGAAATAATTCTTTGCTCGTGAAAACTATGGATGATTTGAAAGAAACTTTTATTTTAATGGCATGAGCAAGTTTTTGGAGAAGGAAATATTTCAAGTATTTTATGAGAATTTTTAAAATATATCACGTACCTATAGATGGATAAAAATTGGGTTGAACGATTTTAATCTATCCGCTTTTTTCCTACACTTCAATCCTCATAAACAGAAAAATAAAGTCCGAAATTGAAAAAAATAGTGAAGTTTCTAAAATCTATCGCCCTTGGTCCGTGTCTGTAAATGGTTTTACCCACGGGGTGAGATCGAGACAATTTTTTTTTTAACTTCATTATAAATCGTTTAAACAAATTAAGAGTTCCGCTCTCATCTGTTCCAGTCTGTTCCCATATTTTTCATTCTGTTCTGTTCTTATAGCATTCATTTTTCATAATATTTTTTCGTTTCTGTCTTTTTTTCTTTCATTGGTTTGGTTTTTAGTTCTTCGACCTCGTTTTTTTCTTGTATATACTCCATTTCATGTTGTTCTTTTCCATCCATTCTGAAAATTTGATAAAATGTAGTTTTGCATATTCAAATTACCTAATTATATTCTTGGTACATAGACATACGTTAACATTATACTCAGATTACATTGTATTCTGAATTTGTTGGTTATGATTTCAAAAAAGGCATTCAATAATTTATTGAATGCTTTTTTTGAAATCAACTATGGCATCTATGAACAATGTAATCGAAGTACAGGCATCGGACGGCGGTTACTTTAAAGTAACTTGGTTACTTTTTTCAAGCTCGGTTACTTTTAGTTACTTTTTAGCTGAAAAGTTACTTTTAGTTACTTTTTCAGCTTCAAAGTTACTTTTTTCGCTGAACTTGCTAGACACCCTTCAAAAATGAAGTTTTTGGACATGAAAAATCAAATTTTTTCAAAGCTTTGCCCTCGCTTCGCTCGGGCGTAAGTAAACATAATTATTATTAATTTTGGCTAGTTCAAAAGTTCAATACGTAAGCCTGTGGCGTAAATACCTCCACCAAAACCCTCAAAAATGAATTTTTCGAGTATTAAAAATCTATTTTTTTCAAAGCTCTGCCCTCGCTTCGCTCGGGCTTAAAATAATCGCTATTTAAATTGTAAAAGCCGTTCGAAAAGTATGATACCAAGACCGATTACAGAAAATCGAAACTTTCGATTACAATTCAGAGACAATGCTGCCAATATTTCGCAAAAAAAACATTTCTGTAAAATTGATTTTTTAAAACTTTTTACCGCTTTTCTGTAATTGGCTTAGGTAATTATTTACTTTACTTTTTGAACAGACCTTTTATTTAAACCGACAGTACCAAAGAAGGTTCTGTCACACCCCCCCCCCCTATTATCCGAGATCTTTATGCCCATTTAGTATATACCATACCTAAGAAAAAAATTCACCCTTCGACTTTTGTCCCCCTCAGAGGGGATGTCTAGTTACGCTACTGATAATATTAATTACTTTCACGAATTTTTGTCTTCTTATTCGTATTTTTCTGAATCTTCCTGCTCATAACATAACTTTATTTTTCATTATAAAATTCGTGACTTGAATTCAAATATTTAGTTCGAAATTTCAGATCTTTGAATTAAAATAAATATTTCAATTCAAGTCACGAATTTTATAATGAAAAATAAAGTTATGCTATGAGCAAGAAGATTCAGAAAAATACGAATAAGAAGACAAAAATTCGTGAAAGTAATTGATATTATCGAAAATAATTCAGTATGAGGTTCAGAGATGGAAAAATGGTAACAAAAACAAGAGAAAGAATCGTTCAGTGAACGAATTTATAAGCTCATAAATTTGGGCTGCGGAACGTCTCCTATTTTTTTTGAACGCGATTTTCTCATTTTCCCGGATCGTTATTTTTTTCTCTCTTCGGTAGTGAAATTACAGAGAAAAATACAAGTTTGAAAAAAAAATGGGAAGGAGAGGGGTATTAATAATTTTTCAAATGCGAAAAATTGAAAAATTATCTACTTTTTCGCAAAAAATTGGTTACTTTTTCACAAAAATTGGTTACTTTTTCCAGAAAAAAAAGTTACTAAAGTTACTATTTTTTTTCCAAATTTCCGTCCGATGCCTGGAAGTACATAATCATATTGTTCCATTATTGAATGCCTCGTTTGAGACGTTGCGTAATTGCGTACCTCGGTCATTAATTTGTAGCCTAATTGGGCACCAAATTTTTGCGAAGTGAGGAAAAAATCGAAAAAACAGTGAATATCGATCAGTTTTTTTTCAAAATTTTTTAATAATTTTGTTCTGATTAGATCGTTTTGCAGAATTGAAATGACTTAGCAATACCAGAGGGGTTTGCGATTAGACACCTTGTGGTGAAGAGAAATCGATTGTTGAATTTTGCCCAAATCGCATGAAAAACATATTTTCTATCCGAATTAGGCAAAATGCAACGTTCGATTTTTTTTCACCACAAGGTCTCTTATCGCAAAACGCCTCTCATATACATTTTTCAAAACTTGCATCATTTTTTCTTGAGGTGAAGTCA
Source organism: Pseudococcus jackbeardsleyi (assembly GCA_038380155.1). Lineage (NCBI taxonomy): Eukaryota > Metazoa > Arthropoda > Insecta > Hemiptera > Pseudococcidae > Pseudococcus > Pseudococcus jackbeardsleyi. The sequence goes on from CM076242.1 coordinate 40,384,213, forward strand.
TCTAATCTTGGCATTTATAACAGGCTGTCTAACGGTCAGTATATTACGTCCGTATTTTTGCAAAAAGAGGATAATATTGTCAGTGTGAGTTAATGTTTTTGACTAATTTATTCTAAAAGTCATATTTTTTTCAAAAATTCTAAAAATAGTCATTTTTAAGAGATTTGAAGATTTTCTTCCTTTTTTATACTAAAATATTGATCAAATAAAGAAAAAATCAGCTTTTGAATGCGCATTTTTTTCAAAAATTTTCACCCTCGCTTTGTTCGAGCTCAGTAAATTTACACAGTTTTATTTTTAAAATGATGGTATCAAACTTCTTCCTTTCCAATCTGAACAATCATTATTTTCAAGTGTAAAAAATTGTTCCTTCTTATTTATCAAAGGACTCGGTAATGATCTAGATTGGAATTTTCAAAAATGTTTCGATTTTTTTGAAAATAATTTTTTAAAAACGTTGAAAATTTTTTTCAAAAAAATCGATTTAATTCTTTCAAAAACATTTGGAAATTTTTTTATGAGATCAAAAAATGAGCCAATAGGTATAGGTTTTTTTTAGAACAAATCATGGAGTGAGAAAGGATACGGAGGAGCAAGTTTATACCGGACCCGGATTTTTTTCGATTATCTCGATTATCACGGAGGCAGAATTTTTTTACTACAGAAATGTAAAAAAGTGTATTTTATGACTTTCTCAAACAGTATTTTTTGATAAATTGACAGAAAATTCACCTTTTAATGCCAAAATTGTATTTTTTTTCGAATTTTTACCAAAAATTCTCGTTTATGCTTGATGTATTGATTTTTGGAGGGGGAAGGGGGAGGAGGTAGGCTCGAAAAAGTCATGCTAAAAGTCATTCCAAAAGGTCATTATAAGTCAGTATTTTTGCTCATTAAATTTTGTTAAGACACCCTGAATAAATATTGGAGCTAGAGGCATTTTTTTAAAGTCCTGGAGCCACAGCTGGAGGGATTTTAATAAAAATCCCGGAGCCAGAGCCGGAAAAACTAACCCCTTTCCTGGATCCTTGAAAATGTTCAACACCCAAAAAATACGAGTGAAAATTTTGGAAGTAGAAAAAAACCTTCAAAATCGTAAAAATTACATGATAATTTAAAATTTTATCCAGATTGAAAAAAAAATAGGTGATAAATTTTCAGGAGTCCAAAAAAACATGGTAAAAATAGGCATCTTGGTCAAAAAAAATTGTCAAGTTCAAAATTCGAAAAAAATTAGGAACTAAATGTAGACGAATAAAACGTTGAACTATGGGTATTTTGGGAATCACTGCTTGAGAAAAATTCAAATTTTAAAAACGGTGCGCAATAATTGAGCCATATTCAGCTACGAATTAATGACTACGGTGCGCAATTGAGATTTTTGCCGTTCGGATTCAAGTATCGAGTGTTACTTTAGATCAACGAAAAGTAAATAAGTATATTCGACAATTTTCCGAAGCTATTGACGGGGTTGAATCGTAAAATAAAATTACTGCGAGTGTTGGGTCTCGAAAATTTAAATTTTGTAAAAAAGAAAGTAGTTCTTATTGTAAAGTAAAGGTACCTGATGACACTGTTGAAAAAAATTCTACGTCATACTAAATAATTGTTGAAGTTGCTTTTAAAAAGCTCATAATTGCTCTGCGGAATTTTTTAAAAGGTATAGACATAGGGAGGGGGGGAGGAGTTTATCTTAATAAAACGCTACATCGAATTTCAAATGTTGAAAATTATTGAAAATTACTGTACATATGATTAATTGAAAGTTAATCCATTTTGTTGGTTCGAAGAAAGAAAGAAAAACTCCTTTAAACTTTCAGAAGAACAATTTTTTCAACTTTTCTGACATCAAGAAGAATCTAAACTCTTATCAACCTCCCCTCAACTACGTGCTATTGTGTGAAAACAAAAACGTAAAAATCCCTGATAACTTTAAAAATGATGTCAAAATGTAACGAAGTTTAAATAAAATATCAAAAAATAACATAGGTATTTTTGATGTTTTTTGAAATCTATGCTACCCATGCTACCGGCCATTAGTAGTATGGAACTGGAAAAAGATTAGCAAAAAAATTGCGGCATCACTTTCCTTTCTTAATTTTTGAAGAGGCTACAGTGGCGTTGAATTATCGAAAAATATCATTTTTTTTTACATTTGACTGAAATAATTACCTAGTCCAAGTACGTACAACAACGGAAAAAAATTTGCAAAAAATTTATGGTACACACTTTTTTGCCTATTTTCATTTTTGAAGGAGCTACAGTAATTTTAAATTTCAGCAAAAATTTATTTTTTGAAATTTTTATCACTGTAGCCCCTTTAAAAATAAAGATAGGCAAAAAGTATATGCCACAATTTTTTTGCATTTTTTTCTCCATCATTGTGGATACTTGAACTAATTATTTTGATTCAACGTAGAAAAAATGAAAGTATAAATTTGAAGTCACTTTATCCCCTTCAAAAATGAATATAAGCAAAAGGTGTATACCATAAATTTTTTGCAAATCTTTTTTCTGCCATCTTTGGTACTTGAATTAACGATTGTATTTTAAATGATACTATAGGTAATATTTTCACGTGTAAGTGGTTGCATAAGATGAGCACAATGAGGGGTTTGAGATAGGCTGCAAGCAACTATCCGTGCGTTTGGCTATTGGCATAATTTTTTTCAATTAGTTCCTTCCGTTTGTGTTTTACATGCATTGTAAATTATCTAGGTACCTGATGGTGGGGTCCTATGGTTCGTTTCCTTGCTAAAAATGCTAAAATCACCTCGGATGATCCAGAATTTTGTATTTGTCTTCATGTTTTGTGGCAAATATCTTTGATTTGAAAATTGTCTCAGTTTGTTTTAGATCATAATGTTGAATTCTTTCAATTTGCTGCGGTTACGTCTTACGTCAAAAATCTTTCTCTTTCGGTGACCAGTAATCCATCACGTTAGATGTTACAAATTACTTGGGGCAAATTGACTTTCTGTTATAGATGCCTTTGACATTACAGGTATCCGTACCCATGTAGTATTATTTCAATGTATTCTCAGTTTTAATTCTCTCAGTGAAACCGATTTTTAAAAAAATATTTATGTTTTGGTTTTGAAACTTTCGTATTCCTTTTGAATATCCTCTTCTCACATTGCGACAGGCTGATGAATTTTCCAATTGTTCTGGATCCTTAAAATCGGTTTGTTTGGCAACATGATATTTTCTCATTTTTCAAAATTCACTGAAGATAAAACGTTTTCTCGAGTTCTGTGTCAGTTCGAAAACAAATTATTAATTTTGGTATTGATAAAATGCTAACCAAGATGAAGAAAGGTGAATCTGCTATTAACGTGTTTCTCCGGTTCTAATTTTCACGATATGGAATGCACCTGAATATCGCCAACGGGAATTTTACGTATAAATGTCAAAATCTGTAATATTTTTTGGATTAGATTGGTAAACATTTTTTTTTAAATTATTAAAATAATAAACAATTTTAGATACCTGAAGAATGAAATCTGTGTCGGTTTCATCATTTCACACGGATTGATTCACGATCTGTAGTTCAACGTTGATCAAAATATGTAACACGCAGATGAATGATTAAACTTGAATATAGCTGTAGTTTTTTATTTGAGGAAGTTACCAGCGAAATTAAATTGAATTTTGATAAGTTTTCAATTATGAATACGATTTGATAAAAAATTGATTGCATTGAAATTGAAAATTTAATACGATTGATAAATTAGGGAAGTCGAATTAATTAAAAACTACGTGATATGAAATTGAAATGCATGATTTGGTTGAGATAGTGGACTTATAATTTAATTTATCGAATGATGAATTTTTTCAAAATATATTTTCTAATTTTCAAACGTTTTGGGTCGTTTCATAAGTCATCATTTGAAAGAAATTTTTAATGAGTATCATTTTCTTCGAAATTTCTTTATGAGATTCGAACTTTTTGAAAACTGTGAAATTATTTATTTTACCAACTTCAGCTTGAATAATTATTAATGAAGAAAGTATTCGAATCGGGATTGAATCTTGACAAAAAAAATCAATGGAATATCTAAAAGAATTAATTTTTTTCTCTAATTTTCTTTTGTCAAATTTTTTCCTTACATTTTTTTCTCTCATATTTTTTTAGAGTTTTTTACTCAACTTTATTAAAGTTTTTTTGCTTTCAAATTTTTTACTCACCTCTATAATTTAAGAGGAAAAATTTTGGGAAAAAAATTTGACCGAAGAAAATTTTAGAGGAAATTTAAGAAAAAAATTTAATAGAGTCAAGGTGAAAAATTGAGAGAAAAAATTCAATAGATCTGAGTAAAAAATTTGAGAGAAAAAATTCAATAGAGTTGGGTAAAAATTTGAAAAAAAATTGATAAAAAAAATTGAGAGGAAAAAATTGAGAAAAAAAACGAACTCGTAAAAATTACAAGTTCGAGGAAAAAACTCACTCCTCCACAATGGAAAAGTCAAAACAGGGGCAGCAGAAGGGTTGTGTTTTTTGAAAGAGGACAGTAAACTTGAAATTTTGAAAGGCACAGTTTTTCATTAGGTACATATGCTGCAAAATTTCTAAAAAAATTTTAGTTTATTGACATTTCTGAGATTTTTCCGACTCGCCTTATATTTCCCAAAATTTTGCCGATTTTTTCGACGGATAATTCGAATTTCTCGTCTCATTCTCGAAATGTTGCAACGCAAGGGTATACTTGGATAAGGCACATTCTCCCGTCGACATTCTACCTCAGTCATACTCAGAGTTGGGATCATAATCGTGGGAATTTTCGAGCGAAAAAAAATGACAGGGGAAAAGGGAATTTATGGAAAATTTGATCATACATGGGGAAAAAATGGGAAATTCTATGAAACACGAGGAAAAGGCGGGGAATTCGCCCAATGGCGCGGAATAAAGGGGAAAAATCCAAATTTTTATGAATTTTTGAGTATTTTTATGAGAATTTAGCAGGGTTTAAAACCGCTTGAAACCACCACCATTAAAAACCACCACAACCAGATTTTTTGAAAATTTCAAGCGGTTATCACCACCAATTGAAACCACTTCAAAAATTCTGTGTAAAACCACCAAAAACCACCACAACGAACTGATTGCAAAGTATGAAATGAAAACAATCATTTAAAACAACCACATCAACTGAACATGTTTGAAAATAATCAAAACCATAACAACCACGTCGGTTTTTTTTTTAGAGAAAACCACCACCATAACAACCGTTTCAGTGTATCAGAACCGTAACCGAAACGAACAACAACCAGTTCACGAATTGGTTTTCAAGTGGTGGTTTTGAAGTTTTTTTTTCGTTTCTATTTTAGATTTAAGGTAGTTTATACGAAATGTGGTTTTTTAAAAAATAACTTCGGTTTTTTTTTTTTGATCGAAGCGTTTCAAGTTACTTCCTATTTTCCAGGAAATGGGGTCGGTATCTCATATTTTTTAATCAAATTTAAGTTCGTTACCATTGTTCTATGGTTTTATTTTTGATTTAAGCAAGTTTGTTCGATATACATGAGTTTGTTTGATCGAAGTGTTTTTTTTATTTTTTATTTTAGACCCAAATTTGTGCCTAGATGAAGGAAAAATTTTGTGAAAGCAATAATAACCAATTTAATTCACGAATTGTTTTTCAATTGGTTTTCATTTCAATTTTTGAAACTCCAATAATGATGAATAAAATGATACATAGAAGGTAGAATTATTGATAAATGCCGTTAAAAAGTCTCTCCTGCTGGAAGTTTTTTATTATATTTGATTTTGAGCATGAAAAAAAATGGAAAAACCACCACCACCACCACCACCAATTGAAATTTGAAAGGGTTTCGACTGAAAACCACAACCACCACAACAATAACACAAGGAATGAAAAACCGGAACAGAAAACCATAACATGTAGAGTGGAAAAAATTTTGAAAACCTTTTCAAAACCGAAACCAAAAAAAATGAAAAGTGAAATTTCAAAACCACTTGAAACCGTTTTGGACATTCAATTAAAATCCCCTTCAAAAACCACAACCAACAACCACATGATTTCCAATCCTAAAAAACCACCACCACCACCACCAATTAAAACCGAAGCGGTTTTAAACCCTGGAATTTAGTATCATTGTTGAAAAATTTTGTAAAATTTCCCATATTGTGGGAAAACTAAGGTAAAAAAAAGAATGAGAAAAAGGGAAGTTTGAGAATTTCCAATACCACAAAGCCGCTTCAAAAATGAAGCAATTTTAATTTTTTCGAATTTGAAAAAATTTTCAATAAAGAAATACAATTTAGTTGGTTGTAAATTTAGGTACACGTGGTTTCCTCCAAGTATTTCACAGGCTCATTCCAATAATCACACCGTACAAATCATAACGAAAATGTATATTTAAAATTCCTCACAAGAAAAAAATAATTAAAAACACAAAATCATCAACACTTCAATGATATAAAATGTCTCAGGGGGGAAAAAAATGGTAAAACAAATGAGATATAAAATTCTAAATATTATTAAAATCACTGCACTAAAAACTATACACAAAAAAGACATAAATACGAGGAAATAACAGAGGAAACAATCCACAGTGAAACTCAATCGGTTAAACTTCTAGGTACATAGAATTTTTTAAAAAATAATACGAATTGAAAAATTCAAACTAAAAGTAAATTAAACTTGATCTTAATTTAACGTCATTTTGTACAACAATTGGTCCGAGGTTATATTGCGAATGTGATTCTATACCGGCAAAAAATTACCTATCTAAAAGAGTATTGCTTCTCGACAGCAATTGCCATTAAAAACAAAAAAAAAAAGAGGAACTTGGCGATGATGAAATGTAGAAAAAAACTGGTGCGGGTTAAGTTTCGTTTGAATAAGTACAAATTATAGGTAAATTTTTATCAAGTGTCGAAACAATAAAGGAACACTGATTTTTCACACGTGTAAGGTAACACTTGCGAATAGTTAACAAAATACTACCTACGCAATGCGGTATTGTAATAAAATGCAATATTACGAATAAAATGACTAAAACTTAGATTACTGATAAATCGGCGATTAAAATATCTTTTGAGATGGAAATATTCAACTCTGATTGTAGGTAGGTAATAAATTATGTATAGTCATCGATGAACAACGAAAAATAACGAAAATAAATAATTAACGTATTCGAATTGATCTAAATTTGAAATTAAGCTGAATCATTTTTCTGATTTTTTTTTCTCTCTGTTTTTAGTAAAATGCGCACACGAACGAGTTTCGCGTTAAATTTACAATATCACAATGACTATCACAATTCATTATTTTAAATTAAGTACATTAACGTTATGTTTTATGATTGATTGCATTGTACATATAAATATAGGTAAATTAACATACGCGTCGATCAATCAACAATAAATACATTAGTTTAAATATCTTAAACTATAAACGAAAAAAAATAACAAATTTGATTGCAGTAATGGTTTTCCTTTAAACTCGAAATTCGCTACATAAAATCGAGCGATTAAGGAACATTTATCGATAGATAAATGAATCGTATACGTAAATCGATTTAAAAGCTTCAAAAGTATAGAAACTTTTACAAAAACGAACGAATCTGGTACAAAAGTACTTCGTACGCGAGTTAAAAAATAAAAACACCACTTACGTTGGTATAAAATTATAAAACATTGTAGGCAAGATAAAATACAACCGTTCAGATGGGGATTCTTATAGTAGACCGGCATCTGCGGCCATTCCGTAAAATACTGAAGTCTTGGATTTCAATAAAGCTTGAGGAGAATCGTACTCGACCATGTATCCTTTGTCGAGAACGATGATTCTGCAAAAAAATTATTATTTATAATTTATTATTAAATCGATAACAATAATTTTCATCTTAAATGGTATTTCGAAGATCTAAGGTGCAGTGGGGTAATTGCAAACCAGTCTTGTCGGTTCATAATGGACCGGAACATGGAACGGAACATGAACCGCTAAAAACCACTACGTCGTGGTACATTATTGTTTGGTCCGAAACGAAAAGAAATGCAGTGGATGGTACGAAACTGGACCAAATAAAACGGTCCATAGCTGTGGTACAAAACCGAACCGAAATAAATAACGTTTCGTTCCGTTCCAGACCATTTTCCCTTTTTTTTGGACTTGTCTTCCCGTGAACATCGTAATTAAAGAAAATGTTATTCTTCTTTTTTCTTTATTATTTTTTTGGTATTCGATTTCAAATTTCATTAGATGAATTTTCATACTTTCTTAAAAACTTAGACGTTTTGTTACATTTCATTTAATTTCATTTGGTATTTACGTTAAAATTTGATTTTTATTTTCGACAAAATTCTTTTCAATCTCTTGTGTTTTTTTAGCAATAGCAATTAGCAAAAAATTTTGTAATAAAAAAAAATGGAAAACACTGAAACAAAAGAAAAAAATGTTTAAAAATTTGGACCAGAACTGGAACTGGTACGAAACCGGAACGAAACCGGAACTCTGGACCGAAACCGGAACCGGAACAAAATTATTTCGTTCCAATTTTGGAACGGAACGGAACGGTACATTTTGGGTTCTCTTTGGTACATTTACCTGCGGTTCGGAACAAAATCATTTTGTACCGACAAGACTGTTGCAAACCACTTTTTGATTAGTGCCACTTTGCCAGTTCACTGTGGCGACCCCATGGCACCAAACAATTCCAAATTTCTGTCACATGAACTTCAAGGGGTTCTCTGTTGGTGGAAAAAATTTTGTATTGTTTCATTCACACCTTTGTGAGATAATGAAATTTTAAAATTTTGTAATTTCAAGTTTTGAGTTTACCCCGCCTGGGGTAAATGCAAAGTCGTACATTATCTTCGGAGGGAGTTCATTTTTTTCAATTCTGATTGAGAAATCGAAATCTACATAAAATTTACTATCTGTTTACATGTTCATATCCGTTTTTTGATCAAGTTTTGTCCGAGTTGTAGAATTCTAATACAAATCTCTTAACGTCTTTAATGCCCATAATAAATGTTCTTCGGTGGCCCAATATATTTTTTTTTTGTAATTTCGGACCATATTTTATTTTTAAAAATTGAAAAAAAAATTGGGGTAAATGCAAAATCATAAAAAAAATTCGAATTTGCAATTGCCCCGACTACATGTTTTTTGGGGCAATTGCGAAATCGCATATTTAAGGCTTACGAGATAAAATTTTAAAAAAATCAATGGTCCTACCTTAAACTTACATGCCTTCTAATAATTAACACGCAGAAATCGATTCGGAAAACTATTTTTTAATTTGTTTTGGACCACATTGAAAAAAATGCCTACAATTTTACTTTGGAGCTATTTTGATACTTTTTGATAAAACCACTTCCAGAGAACACATGCGCTTACCAATTTTGTTCCTGCTGGGTGAAAATATAAGTAATAGAGGTACCTTGATGTACAAAAAGACCTTGTGGTCAAATATTATTTTTCTTGGCCTCCAGCAGCTGATTTTGCAACTACCCCAGTTTTGCAATTACCCCACTGCACCTTAAGCCAAAATTTAGTCCAATTTCCAAGTAAAAATTTTTTCAACCCAAAATTTCTTCAGTATGTATATTTTTAAAAAAAAAATTGGATAAAATTTTGAAATTTTTTCAAAAAATTTTGCAGTTAAAAAAATTGAAGACTACTTTTAAAAAAAAATTGCAACAGTTATGAGAAATTTCATGTTGATGAATCTGATTTTTTACTTCAAAAATTATTTCCATCAAATTAAAAATTTTTCTTCAATTTTTTTCGGTCATTAAAATTTTTTAAATTTAAAATTATCAAATTTTTTCAACCTTCAATTTTTAAGAAGTAATAAGAATGACAAAAAAATGTTTAAAATCAAAGTTGAAATTTAAAAAAAAAATAATGAATTTTTAAACAATTTTAAAATTGAACGTAACTTTGGAAAAAATAAAATTTCAAAAAATTTCAAAAATTGAACTCGCAAGCGATCTACTTGAGGTTCGACATTCCAAAAAAAATTATGGGATTGTAGAGCATCTTAAGAAATATCCGCAGCCGAAACAATTTCAGTTGCCAAAGTTGACTTGGGGGGGGGGGGAGAGTTACGAGGGTTGAATTTCGAGTAACCGCTCGATACATCGAAAAAATTATAAAAATCCAAATAACTCGCTACCCCTTCCCCATATGACATTTGGGAAATGAAATTTATACTACGAACTAGGCCCTGAGGAGGTGGGATTGTCACCTGAATCTGCATGTAACACTGTAACACCTGAAATGTGAATTTTCTTTTCTACATTATTAGGAAAAATATGTAAAAAATTGAAATAATTTCCAAAATTCAAACCCCAATAACCTATTTTTCCCAAAATTAATTTTAGGAGCTGAAATTTTGGCTGTAGAGGTTTCTTGTGATTCTCTACAAGCCTGTAAATTTTTTTTTTAGCGAGTCAGACCTCGAAAAGGTTCTTGGTTAAAATTATTTTGGACTTGAACTCTTGGAATCCCATTTACAGCAAAAATAATTAGGAGCTAGTCAAATTTTACCAACGAAATACGTACTTATCATAATCCATTATGGTATTCAATCGATGAGCGATGGTTAAAACAGTACAATCTTTAAATTCGGTACGAATGGTGGCTTGAATCAGATCGTCGGTTTCCAAATCGACAGCAGCTGTAGCCTCGTCCAATATTAAAACTTTTGTTTTACGTAGCAATGCTCTGGCCAAACAGATCAGCTGTCTTTGGCCAACGCTAAAATTATCCGAGGGTTAATAAAACGTAATTTCATTTGACAATTAATTCAGCTGAGTAAAGTTTCAAATCAATTTGGGTACCTGAAATTTTCACCTCCTTCGGTAACTTCGTATTGGAGTCCAACAGCTAAACTAGCGATGTATGTTTTTAAATGGGCTAATTCTAATGCTCTCCATATACTATCGTCGGAATATTCACCTACAGGATCTAGATTTATACGCAATGATCCTGAAAATAGAACTGGATCCTGAAAAAGACGAAAAAATATTTTGAGTCAAAATTTTTAGATTTTTCAAAAATGAGCAATTTTTTCGAAAATGTGGAAAGCAAAATGTTATTTATATTTTATTTAATTAATCAATGGATTTTTAATGGTAAAAATTTTCAAAAAATATAAATTAGAAACATCTAGTTCAAAAACATTAGAACAGTAATCACGTAAAGAATTCAAATATGTACCTGCGGAATAATCGTCAACCTTGAACGAACTGTATGTAACCCCAGACTAGCGATATCGATACCATCGATCAAAATTTTACCGCCAGCCGATTCGATGATTCTGAATAAACTCAAAGTCAACGATGATTTTCCAGCACCAGTTCTACCAACGATACCGACCTTTGAACGATAAAAAAAAATAAAATTAATATACTTAGCATTTGATTATTCAAACAACATTAATTGAGATATTTTCATAATGAGAAATTACTTTTTGGCCACCGTCTACGAAGAATGAAATTCCTCTCAATACCAATTCCAGACCTTCTCTATATCTGACTTTGAAATCTTGGAAAGCAATGTCACCTTTCGATGGCCAATTCTCAGGTACAGTTTCATTTTGTACTTTCCACGCAGCTTCTTGCGGCGTTTCGCCGTATTCTTTTATTCTTTCTACAGCTACGATATTGGTTTCTACTTCCGAAGTCATACGTACCAACCAATTCAACGTTTGGGTGATCTAATGAAATGAAAATATTGAACAGGTTTAATAATTATACCAAATTTTAGGAGCTTTCTAATAAAAGAAGGTCGATTTACTTACTTGTAAAGCATAACTGACGGATAAACCGACAAGTCCAGGACTCAGGTTATCTCGTCCTAATACAGCGAACAGGGCGGCAAAGAAAATGATGATATTTCCCACCGTTTCCAAACGTACTGACAGCCATCTAATTTTTTAAAAAATATATTAGCAAAATAATTTACTGGTCCATTGATTCTGGTACTTTTGAACTGAATTTTTAAAATAAAATTTCAGCATTTTACAACATCTAAAACCGGAAGACCTTCAAAAAAAGCAGTTTTGAAAATTTCATGGGTTTGCTCATTTCCACCTCCAGAAACATACACCCCTCCCCTCCCCCCCGAAAAAATTCAGTCCAATGTGAAATATTCAAGATTTGCGTCAATTTTTACGGTCCAAAAGAGGGAATAGACCTCTAAAAACCGTAAAAAGTCATTTTGAAAAAAATTACAGGTCTTTTCATTTTCATCTCCAGAACCCCCCCCATTCAAGATATTGCGTCAATTTTCACGGCTGTTTTCAAAATCTGAGTTTAAATTTCGGAAGAATTGTTTATTCCAAAAATACTCTTTGAGAGCAATCATCCTGGGAAACAATTTTCATGATTATTTCAAAAAATTAAGGCTCGCAACTTTTCCCTTGGATAACAAAATGGGTCCGCAAACATCGAAAATTACAAAAAAATTTCTAATTATCGAATAATATTTTTTTGAATTTTGGAAATGTAAAAAATCGTATCGTGAAAGGTATGGGGGAATTTTAGTCTTTGGAACCACTGGAAACAATTATTCCGCTACGAAATTTTTGTTTACATGCAACATTTTTCTCGCTCCATAACTTTTTTTTTTTTCATCTCCCAGATTTTCTCAACTCCAGGATTTAAAAAGTTTCCTCCAACCCTAAAATTTTTCTCTAAATTTTTTGAAGCACCAAAATTTTTTCTTGTTTTGCTGCAGAGTGCAGAACTTTTTTCATCAAATGAAAAATTGTTCTTTCCAAGTATGGAAAAAGTTTTTGAATTGAAAAAGGGTTTTAAAAATCGTAAAATCTAAATTAAAAAACTCCGGTATAAAAGTCGTTTTGGGGTGAAAAAATGATTAAAAAATTATAGAAAAAAATTCAGAGTTGAAAAAAAAAACTGAAAAGTTGAACGAAAAAGAGAATGTCAACGTCAAAAAAATTTAGAATTTGGATAAATTTTTGAATTTGAAAAACATTTGAGAACCTACTGAAGAAGTTTTGAACATTTTCAAGAAAATGTCTGGCGAAGAAGGGGGGAGTTGAAAATAATAAAAAATGACGTGTATTATTTTTTACGAAAAATTATCCTATGTATTTTGAGATCAGATTTTGTTGGAAGAAATTTGTACAGAAAAAAAAAGCAAAATCAGCCCCTATGATTTTTTCAATCCACTCATTATTATGCTGATACGTTGCATCTAATTTACCTGTTCGAAACAATATTCGGATAATAACTCTTCTGATTAAAATCCACTTTATCCTCAGATTGTTTGATGAATTTCTCTTGACGACCATAAGCACGAATCGACTGAGCACCAGCAACAGTTTCGCCAAAATGAGAATAAATCGGTGATCGTGATACCGATTCCAATCGTTTCAGTTGTCTCGAGGTAGCAACGTAGAATCGCTAATGAAAACAACAAAAAATTGATCAATTCAGAAATCCACCTCAAAGAATAGGTAAATCGTTCAAAACATTTATCAATACTCACTTGAACAAAATAATACAAAGCACCGACGGGTAAAATAACTGTGACGAAAATCGGTGTACTATAGCTGATAATAAATAAGGTAGAAACAACCTAGAAAAAGTCGATTTTATATTACTTCCTGGTAAAATAAATTGGAGGATTTAAATTGTCGAAAAAAAAATCGTTCCGTTATGATTAAATCTTACATAGAGTTAATACACACAAAGCGAGTTAATAAAAACAAAGCAATTTTTAATTTACGAACACTGAAGCAAAAGCTAATTCAAGCGGATCAAGCATGAAAATATTCCTTTTTTTTTTTTTTAGTAAATCAAGCACCATCTCTACATAGCACAAATCTACTCAAAGTTCAAACCCCTTTCTCCGATATTACTTTTTTAAATAAAGAAATAGATAGGTAAGTATTAATGAAGATGATTCAGTATTGATATCTAATGAAAATCCAAGCATGAGCACAAACAAATGAAAAAACCCCTTCTCATACATCGAACTGCAGAAGAAAAAAATTGAGTATCATTCCAATATGTCATTTTTTAAAGTAAAATAAAAAATATTCCAGCAACATTCCAGAAAAATCAGTTTCGCTTATTTCTAGAATAACAATGTTAGACAAACTACTCATGTTATTCAAGCCCAAGAAATTGTCAAGTTTCCATCAAAATCTACATAAGTAATGCAGGAAATACCAACAGTAGGTATTATCATAAGAAGATAACCTCAATAATGTAGATGAAAAATGTTAAGAATAAGTTTCATCAATTGGCATATTGTATAAAAGCGTTCATTATAGTTATTTTAATCCCCTTTAAAACACACATAAAATATACCAGAAAGGTATTTAAAAATTGTACAGTTATTTCCTCCACTCCATAATCAAGTATGATAACCCCAAAAAATTTACAGCAGTTTTCAATAATACTTTCCAAAGTACAGAAACCCAATCATCCTACAGGGAGTAACTCATATAATTCGATGGATTGGAATTAGAAACACATACATCACCCAAACAGTAAATGGAATCGCTAAACTGGGCCGGAAGTGAATTATCCATTACGTCGATATCTTTCGAAAATCTAGATAAAATACGTCCGATGGGTGTCACGTCCATGAATGAGAGCGGCAGACGAAAGAAATTGTTTAACATTAGATTATGTAAGATTTTAGCACTGTGCCAACATCCCAGACGAACAGCGATATCGGCGAAAAATTCGGCGGTGCCTGTAATAAAATCATTACATAATGTTTTGAGAATGGTGTTGCACTTGCACTTTGGTTGTTGTAGCCTCGAATGGGAATAATTGGAGAAAAATGTATTTTGAGTTGGTAACTTTGATCTGAGACAGCAAACTTTTGTAGAGATGCATTTTTAGGAAAATTGGAGCTTTATTCTGAGAAAACCGTATTTTGTAGATTAATTTTGTGTGGCAAGTGTGTTGAATAATGTAGAAATAGTGGCTGAAGTTAAGTAGGTGATATGTAGATATAGATAAGTAAATTACAAACAACGTTCAATACATGTTTAGAATGAAAGGTGATCTAATTTGTTGCCCATGACGCGAATATCAAAATTCCAGATCGCTGGGTGCCCATTTTGAAATATAGTCCAACCATGTGCGATCAAAACTTTGATTTTAAATGGATTTTCACGTGTATTTCAAATGGGGAAAATTTTTTTTTTCTTGGAAATCATCATTTGATGTGACCAAGTGATAGTTCATGTCTAGAGAAACAAAAAATATGATATACACTTTTTGCCTAAATCGAGTATTGCAGGGGCTGTCCACCAAATTTTAAGAAATATTGTAAGATTTCTAATTTTGAGTTTTATTTTTTTACCAATTTAGGCAAAAACGTATTGCATATTTTTTGGTTCTCTCGACATGAACTAACACTTGATCACATAAAATGATTATTTCACAGAAAAAAAATTTCCCCATTTGAAACCCATGGAAAAATTAAGGTAAAATCGAAACTTTGATCGCATAGACCAGGAACAATTTCCAAAACGGGCACCCAGCGATCTGGAATTTCGATATTCGCGACACGGGCAACAAATTAGACCACATTTCATTAATATTTCGAGGGGACAGTTCTGTTACCTCCCTCGTAGTAAGTATAAATACACCGAGGGAACCTAATTTGTTATGTTTAGTAGGGAATAGAAGTCAGCCAAAAAGTTGGCTCCTGACTCCGGCTTGACACCAGGAGTCAAGAGAGAGAGAGAGAGAGAGAGAAAGAGTTGACTCCTGACTTCACCTCGACTCCGGAGTCAATAAATGACCTTGACTCCAGAGTCCATCAATGACCTTGACTCCAGAATCAATGAATGACCTTGACTCCAGAGTCAATCAATGACCTTGACTCCAGGGCCAATCAATGACCTTGACTCCAGGGCCAATCAATGACCTTGACTCTAGGGTCAATCAATGACCTCGACTCCAGAGTCAATTAATAACCTTGACTCCAGAGTCAATCAATGACCTCGACTCCAGGGTCAATCAATGACCTTGGCTCCAGACTCAACTTTTATTTCTTGGTAAAAAATGACTCTCAACTCCGGCTTGACTCCGGAGTAAACTCCTAGTTCTTGGTAAAAATCGACTCCAGAGTCAATCTATGATTTTGTCTCTGCATCCGGAGTCAATTTGGAGTTGGTTTGACCTCGACTCTGGAGTGAACTCCTCCTTCCTGGTAAAAAGTTACTCCAGGCTCCGGAGTTAACTCTTAGGGGGGAGGGGGAGTGAAGCTTGAGTGTGTTGATTTAGGAGACCATTTTCGACAAGATTCAGCAAAAAGCCCTCTCTTACCTTCTACGCTTGGGTTTGCCCTTTTGTTCTCTATTGACTGAGCTAGTTTAAGAAATTATATCTGTACATTAAAATACAAATTTGAAAGTCAAGTTAGTGCTTAGAAAGGATGTTTACTCAAAATAAAGAACTAGAAGCAACTGTGGAGTATTTCAAAAACGCTTTTAAAAACTAAATTTATGGATTTCGATAATTTTTGAAAGCAAAGTTGAGAATTTGCTTAGATCATTTCATGTCAGCATCGACTTAAGCAAAATGCAATTAAGAAAAAAAATTACAACCATCCAATATGCTAGGTATTGAAAATAGATAATTATTTACAGACAGAGCCGAATGATATAATATGTAGACATTGTAGACAAATCACACCTTATCAAACTACCACCTTCGTTAGTATTAAAAGTAAATATCTATCAAGATATCTTTAGATAATTAATTTAGTTCTCGCATAAGACTAAAATCTTCACCACGGATGGTCGTTTGATACTTTTTTTTTTCGAAAATGGATTTGGGTAGAAGGGCAAAGAAGTTGTTTTTAATGATTTTGAAATGAAAAATAAGAGCGAATTCGAAATTCACTGACTTTTGAGAAAATAATTGTTGGCTGTTATTTAGTTTTCCAATTCATTGACATTCATTTTTGAAGAGAACATGAAACTTTTCTTCATGTTTTTCAGATAGTCAGTAAAAAACATGCTGCTGACACCTCAATATTAGTTGAACATAGCGAAGCATTTTAAAGGTATTTAGAAGAGGTAAAATCTCAAAACGAAATCTGCCTATTTCCAGTTGAAAGAAATTTGCGCAGGAAGAATGTACACAGAGGTCATTAACAATAGGTGATTCTTCACCTCCTCTGGGATACCTACCCTTCCGGTATTCAAGACGTAAGATTTCATAGTCTGGGCTAGCGAACCGTCGATAACCTCGATATCACTTCCAAGTCTATTTACTAGTCTTCCAGAAGGTGTCCTATCAAAAACACTGACTGGCCATCGCAGAATATGGGATAATAAGGTATTATGGAGCAATAGAGATGCTTTTATTGCTCCACGAAATACGAGCAGACCGAAAGCAAAACTAAAAATGACTGCAAATAAGAGTGAAATTATTTAAATGGAATTATAGAAGCGTAAAAGAATCGAGTAGTTGGGTAAACAAATAAATGAATAAGGGTCGTGAGGAGTTTTCAAATTGAATCGACAAATAATTATAGATTTTCTTACTGAGCTGAAAAAACCATGATCAATGATCAGGGAATAATTTTGCGGTGGAAGAGAGAGGTCATTTTTATAGGGAACTTCTCGAAAAATTTTCTTGCATGAAACAAGAACATTATTAAAAATCTATTTTTTTCTTCAAATTTATACATAGGTATACGAAGTTCGTATGTATTTTCTTCATTTGGCAATTTTCTATAACGAAATTCCAGACTTTTTCTTCTATTGCTTTCCTACCTCGCAGACAGTTGACATTGGGGTGATCGTCTCAACTTCTTTTTTTTTTTTCAAAATTCAAATTTCAGAGAAAAGGGATAGCACAACATTTGTGTTCAAAAACTTGTAAAAATTTCGATCATTTCTTTCCATCATATTCCAATCCATTCAGCCCAGAGGCGATTTTCCAAGGGAAGTTAGGGAAGTCAGACTTCCATCACTTTTTTCTCCAAGACTGAGATTTTCAAGTACTTACCAATTTTTAGGTAAAATGTGGCCAGAAAAATGAAAAATCAAATTAAATTCTACCCAGGAACTAGACCATAAATAAAATTTCAACGATGTTAGTTCCAATTTATTCCAATTTTTTTGAGTCCGAATTTTTTCAAGTCTAAATTCTTTCCATCACTTCAATCGTAATTTTTTTTCAAAATTTTGCTCAATTTCTAATTTTTGAATTTTTTTCTTCAGTAAAATTATTTCAAACCTAAATTTAATTTCTTTCACTAGTTTTTTAATTTTATTTTCTTAACAATTCTTTCCAATTATTTACTCATAAAATTTTTTTTAAAACATTAAATTGAAATTCATTTTTTAAGAAAGGAAAATTTCAAAATTATTGGAAAAAAATTTCAAAGAAAAACATTTTACACCATCTCTTTAAAAAAAAATTTACTCGAAAATGACTAAAAATTTTGAAGATTTTCTTGAACATCTTGTTTTTCAAAATGCATTTTGAAAAACAAGTGTTTTCCAAACGAAATGAGTTATTGAAAGAAATTTTTAAAAAGTAATAAAAATACAAGAAAACCTATTAATTAATTCGTCCTCAAAAGAGTTTGAAAAATGTTCATGTTCAGTTTCTTTCAAGTTTCAGACTTCCTCAGGTTATCCTTTCCAAAATCGCCACTGATTCAGCCAAAAATTCAAAATTTTCAAGATTGTGAACTTTTTTTTTTTGAAAATAAAGACTTGCAAATTAAAAGTACAGATTCCTCTCTCTCTTCTCCAGAAAAAATAACATTGCACATTAATTTTCAGGGATCTTTCGAAATATTATTTTTTCTACGTTTTCAGCTCTTCAATGACAAAACGAAAAAATTTTTTGAAAAAATTCTCATTTCCCGAAACGGCGATTGTATGAATTATGTTATCCCTTTAAAATCATAGGCAGCAATTTTCCACATTCAATAAGTAAATTTTGGAAAAAAAACATTTTATACGCATTGTAAAACGTATTTTTCTTTGTTTTTTTTTGTTTTTTTGTTTTTAAATGAACTAAAGTAATATTTTTATGGACTCTTGATAAATAGGAAAAAAACTGAAAAATGAGAAATTTGTGCCAATGTTTAATTATTTTCAATTTCTCAAAATTTTCAAACGGGGTCAGACGATATCTAAGTACAACTTTTGTGCTACTTCTTCCCATAAAAAAATACAAAAATCCACACCTTTTTTTGGATATCAATGGTATTTTTGAGTAAGTTGAAAACGTCTTTATTGGTCAAAAATTTATTTTCAAATCTTTCGAACATCATCGAATATTCAGTTGGACTGGGAAAGAATTAAGACTTAAGGGCTAATTTAATCAACGAGTGGGAAATTTTCACTTTTTTCCCCCATTACAAACATTACCTTCAGGCCCCTTCTTCCATTCATTTTTCGAAAAAAGTAAAAAACGATCATCCCCAGTCTTCACCTACCGTTCCAGTGAATATTAAGTTCATCGCTATAATCTCAACTAATACATTATCAATCGCATCGATATCGTATGAGAATCTATTCAAAATTCTCCCAAGAGGGGTAATATCGAAAATAACAACAGGCCATCGAAAAACACTTGCTAATAAATTGTTATGAAGCAGTATAGATGCTTTGATTGACCCGATAAATATGCTCATATCAAATCCGAAATTAGTTATGCCTGAAAACAGATCAGTAATACCATAATTACAAAAAAAAAGAAGGTAATATTGAATCGTCATTGATGTTTTTACTGCAAATATTTCGTTTGAAGGCTCGTTCTTCGTCAAGAAGGAAATTTTTCGATCTCAACAACGCAACATCAAAATGATCTTCCGAATACATTTTCGACAGAATTGAAAATTTTCTTTAATCTTGGATACGTATTTTTAAAAACTCTTGAAAGAAATCTTGAAACCATGGGATTGGGGTGAGAGAAAATGAAAAATTACTTTATCTTTTGTTAAAATTTGGTTTGGCTTTTCACTGAAATAGAAAACTATAAAAGCAATATGGTAAAGCGGAAAAGCTAAATCTTTTTTTTGCAAAAGCCTATTTTCATTATAAAAAGTCTGGTACAGTAATTCACCTATGCTAAAATTCACCATAGGCAATAAAATTCGACATTACACATGCTATCGAAACCATACGAGTAAAAGGACAGTAACTGAGCAGAATGCTATACTTCACAATCTCAAAAATCTCACAGTGTCTGCTGAATCAGAAAAATAAAAATTTTTGTAATTTTTCAAAAAAATAATTTTTGTATCCTTCTATTAAAAAATTCAAGGAAATAGGAAAACATTGATTCCCTTTTTTTGCAATAAAATCATCAATTTGTACTATTTTTTTAAAACTTTCTGGCCCCTAAAGTGAAATTTTAGACATTTTCTTATTTTTCTTGCCAATATATATCATATCCAAATCTATTTACAATTCTTCCAATAGGTGTAATTTCGAAAAACCAAACTGGCCATCGAAAAATAATTGCTAATAAATTGTTATGAAGCAATATAGACACTTTGATTGCTCCGATAAATATGCTCAGGACGAAACCCAAATTAGTTATGGCTGCAAGAAGATCGGTAAATTTATATTCATAAATACACACAAAAAAATCGAAAATTTTTGTTAAATTAATATTGAATCAGTGTCAATATAAAAAACTTTTTACATAATCATTCAAATATTATACATCGCAGTAAATTTTTTCGCAAAAAGACGAAAACCAGGCATGCTATTGAACATCCCAATGTTAGTTGAGCATATCAAAAACATTTTAAGGGTATTTAAAGAGGAGGTAAAATCTCAAAAAAAATCCGCTCACATTTCGAAACTATTATTATGATTAAAATCAGCCAAAAATGCGATTGGATGACGGCTGCAGCGAAAAAACCGCCTAATTTCAAAATGCAAATATTTAGCAGCTCCGTTAAAAAAATTCTGTGCATGAAATATACAAAGGCCATTGAAAAAAGGTTATTCTTCACCTACCGTTCCGAAAGTCGACATGGAAGATTTAATATTCTGAACTAGCGAATTGTCAATTACATCGATATCACCTCCAAATCTATTTACTAGTCTTCCAGAAGGAGTAATATCAAAAACGCCGACTGACCATCGCAAAATATGGGATAATAAGATATTATGGAGCAATTGAGACGCGTTTATTGCTCCAAGGTACGAGGTCAGACCGAAACATAAATTAGAAAGGGCTGCAAAGAAGAGTAAAATGGGATTAAAAATGTTCAAAAGGGTTTAGTGGTTAGGTAAAAAAAAACAAACAAATAAATCAAGATCAATAGTCCGGTGGCAGATTGCATTTTTTTGGACATAAACGGCAAAAAATGATAATGGCGTGAAATTTGGTATGATGAACAAGGACACCATAAGGAATTTTTTAAGCGCGGGAGGCCATCGCCAGACCCCATAGGAGGGGGTGGGGGGAGGTTCAAAGGGAGGTTCAGCCCCCCATTTTTTGAAATTGGGTCATCGGTCCTATTTTGGTGTCATTTCCATACAAGGGTTGAGAAATCTCAAATTTGAGGGACTTCTCTGCCTCCAATTTTGAAACTGATGACATTTTTGAACTCAGCGGGATTCAATTATATGGAAATGACACCAAAATAGGACCGATGACCCAATTTCAAAAAATGGGGGGCTGAACCTCCCTTTGAACCTCCCCCCACCCCCTCCTATGGGGTCTGGCGATGGCCTCCCGGGCTTAAAAAATTCCTTATGGTGTCCTTGTTCATCATACCAAATTTCACGCCATTATCATTTTTTGCCGTTTACTTACAGTTTGCCACTGGACTACAAGGGGAAGTTTTCAAATTAAATCTACAAAATATCGGTTTTCTCATCGACCTATCAAAAAACATAATCAAAAAATTTGAATTTTCAAGAATATTTAAAAATATAAATGGATTTAAAAAATGGTAGGAATTTTTATTGAGGGGGGCGGGGGACCTAGGCTGCAGGTTTAACCTCAAAAATCTTGACAAAAATTGATTAATTATTCAATTTCATTATTTCAATGGATTCGAAACTCCATGGCATACACTTTACCACTCTTATGTAAATTGAATGACTGGATGACAAAGGGGCCTAATTCTGAAACCGCTGTTTAGAGAAAAACGCATTTTAAGTTTTCGCAAGCTGATATCGTTTAAATGTTTTGATGAAATGATCTGGTTTTTTAAATATTGTGTTGCCCAAACATCCCTTTCAAGAAATATTCATTTGAATTCCGTTTTAGTAGCCTTATGATTGAGTTATTAATGAAACGGTGAGGGTGGAGTTAGGCCCTTTTGTCATCCAACGACTTTAAAATCGGTCTTGACAGTTTGAAATTATGAAAATAAATTTTGAAAAGTTGAAAAATATTTAATGAAATCGAATAACATCAAAAATGAATGTTATTTTCATGATTTCGTACTGTTAGAACCAGTGTCAAAGTCGTCGGATGACAAAAGTGCCTACTTCCTGCAGGTTTTTAACACAGGTAAGAAAACTTTGGTGGTTGATTACAGACAATGTACGATAGGTAGCCCTATGGGACCAATTTTGATAAGTAGTATATCCATTCTAGTATCCATTTTCACGGTGGATGACAAAAGGGCCTAATTCGAGTTAGGCCCTTTTATCATCCAGTTACTCAATTAATGCTGGTACCTCTATATTGCAATTTATAACCTACATCTAAATTTTTCTTTTCATTACAGGTATTTATTTGACTCTCGACATGAAGATGATGGCCCTAAGCAGTCTCCAAATTCCAAAATTAGGACCAGTTAGGAAAAAAATGAAAACATACAAACAAGATGATCATACCACGACCAAAATTATAATAAGAGGACATCACAACATTAGATACCATTGAGTTAATCATACTCAATCAGAATTTACCCATAAGTAAGTAGGTAACCGTAGAACGATACAATAATATTGCAAGATAATACCAACAAATTATTAATTGAAGAATGGAGATATCATTAGGCAACTCCATTTATTACCCTCCAATGTTACAATTTCCCCATAAAACTGGGTACGAATTTTTGGCACCTACCGTTCCACAATGCGAAATGGCCATTTTTAAATTCTGAATTATTGTATTATCGATTACGTCGATATCGTATGCAAATCTGTTGACAATTCTGCCAATAGGTGTAATGTCGAAAATACCGACGGACCAGCGAAGTACGTGGGATAATAAATTATTATGAAGCTTTAAGGATGCTTTCAAGGCTCCTAGAAATGCAGCGAGGCTGAAAAATATATTTGCTAGCGCTGCAAATAAGATTAAGTGGAAATTATTCATTGGTCTGGTTAAATTGAAACAAATAGGTAAATAGGTAAATCGAGAGCCAAAGTACAGGTATAAATTATTCTAGAATTAGGTAGATAGATAAATTATATATTTTATCTTTTCAAATGGGGTGATCTTGGGAGTAATTTCATTCATTCAGAGAAATAGAATGTACAATGGAAAAAGTCGAGTTGTTCATTGCCAATTTGAACCTCAGAAAAAAAATGAGGTCTTAGCTACATTGAAAAAGAATAAAGCTGGAAGTCTTCAAAGTGCTACGTTCGGAAGAAATTTAATTCCACTCAAGGGATAGTGTGATCTGCGTGGTTTTGTTCAATTTTCCTCCCCATCCAGGGTGAAGAGGGGGTACTTAGGGAGCTCGAACTCCTTCCTTGAGCTCGTAGAAGTTTTTCCATGATACAAATTCCGATTAAATTTTGCTTTGAAAATGATTCTCGAAACAATCCCCCTCTACCATCAATTTTTTAATCGAATTTCTAATTTTTTAGAAAAAGTTGGAAATTTTGATTGAAAGATGAGAGAAAATTGAGAAAAAATATTGAGTTTTGGTTAAATTTATTTTAAAGATTCAAAATGAGAAAATTTTTCAAAATTTGACTGATTCAGATGTAGATAGTAAATTGATGGTTGGCTCCAGAAATCTCGAAAATTTTCATTTCTTTTTTTGGCTCAAATCTTTAAAATATATATCATTTGTTCACCAAAAATACCAAGCAGCAGATTTTTCAATTTTTTCATTAAATTTCGACCGTTCTCTTTTTTATTGCATTTTCTTTTCATAATTTCTGGGCACACTTATGCTTTTTCCTTCCGAAAAGTATCAGAGCTGCAGATTGCTCGATAAGAATAATAAATTTTGGCGATATTTTTCTTAAACTTTATTAAGTACGGTGTTGCCAAGTGCATTGATATCAGTTTGCTTTGCAAACTACAAAAAGTCAAAAAGTTGATTATTACCAAATTTTTTCGTTAATAAATCAGTGAAAATTGTTGAAAATCACTTGGAAACCGTCAGAATTGCAACACAGTAATAAATCAGTGAAAATTAACTGATAGAAAGTTAGTAAAATTTCTAAAATTCGGTTCTTAAAAAACGAGAAAATTTTTTTCAAAAATTGAGAATTTTGATTTTCTCTGTCCTACAATTCTGATTTTTTTTTTTGTGATTTTTCACTGATTGAAAATAAGAGTGAGTATACCTACAATTTTGGATTTTCATTTTCTAAACAAAAAGTTTTCATTGTAGCGTGAATAAAAGTGCACTTTTACTCACACTCGCGAATCGCTCGAGTGCTCAAACTCGCCTTTTACTCACACTACAACAAAAAATATCGTATGCAACTCGGGAGATAAATGATTTTCGACAATTTTGAATTATTTCCCTCGCTTCGCTCGGGCAATAAACCTCAAAATTCGTCGAAAATCACTTCATCTCCCTCATTGCATAATATACTATTTCATACCATTGTTTTTCTTCAGATACATATTTCGCTGTTTAAATATAAAATACCACAACCATCATAATTATACTAGAATATTCAAAACATAAAAAAATTGAACACCCCGGCCAAAATCACCGTCGAGTTAATCAAATCCACACAGACCTCGCCAATCCAATATTATTAGTACAAATAAAATAGAATTCACTCAAAAAATCGTACCAGAAACCACTCACAAAATTATTATGTAGAAATTGTTTCACGTACCGTTCCTAAATGTGAAACGGTTGATTTTAAATTCATTACAATTATATTATCGATCACGTCGATATCACGCCCAAATCTGTTTACAATTCTCCCAATAGGGGTAATATCGAAAGTACCAACGGACCATTGAAGTACTTGGGATAATACATTTTTATGAATCACCACAGATGCTTTTGTTCCTCCGAGTGAAGCAAACAGACTGAAGAACATTAAACCCAGTCCTGAAAGTAATATGGGTACCTAAAATTATTCTGAGGTGTATTTTAACAAGAAATACGCATCGAGAATTCAAGTTTAAGTCTTTAAAATGAAGATCAACTGATCATTATGTGATCTATTGATGAAAAATTATGAAAAATCACTCGAGGAAATCCAGTGTCTTCCTACGATTCAAATGGCAGCAAGATATTTTTTTTTGGAAAAGCACGTTTCAAAATATTGGTAATCAAAAATTCAGTTTTAGATTTTTTTTGCAAAAGTAATATTTAAAAAAAATTAGAAAAATTGATCAAAATTCACATCTTTATTGAATATAGTTTTCCTAATATCAAATTCCATCCTTTCCAGCTATTTTTGGAATCTTGAGTTTTGATTTTCCCTCCAGTATTTTCAAATTTCAAAGAAACCTTATTTCAGAAGCTGAAAATCGAGTCATCACCCAATTTCGATTTCACAAGGAAATCTCCCTTCGGAAGTATCCACCTGGACGAAAAGAAACACTCACTATATTGGTCACAGTTGATGACATCGACATCGCCTTTTTGGAGAAATTTCAGAGCACTGGAATTGGAAATGAGCCAATCTGTGTTGAAGGCTGCAAATCGTGTCCAAAAGTGGTCTCAAATCACATTGAAAGGTAGATTTTCGGCGCAAAAAACAATTAGCCAGATTTTTACCCCAAATTGACTATTTTTCAAATGAAAAAAATCAATATTTCAACAATTCATTCCAGTCATTTCCAAAAATTTACCAAAAATCGAAACATCAATTTCAGCAATTCAAAATTTGGTCATCATGCGTGAGATGACATGCTCTTTCTCTGAAACGAATTTTGAGACCATCTCCATTAAAATTTTTCTTATAAAAAGATTCATAATAACTTATGTTGATTGGTAAACATTTCTATGTGTAAACGAGTAATTTTCCAAATTATACTTTGTAATACAAAAATTTTCAAGTATTATACAAAACTAAAAAAAAAAAAACTTCATATTTTCATAGATACTTCAAACTTCAGAGTTCGACCAAATTGAGAAAAAAAAAACAAATTAATGACCATCAAAGGTACGACGATACAAACACTGCGAGAAAAAGACGACACAATATCAAGCACCCCCTTGGTTAATCAAAATCAGTCACGGAGTCCACCTGGGTAAGTAGAACTAAGTACAAAACAATATTGGCAGAACATCGACAAAACGTACACCGATTGGAGCTGGTAACATACGCCATCGCAGTACTTGGCATCTCCATCTAGGTGCTTTTCACCTCAGCTATAGTTAAATTTCCACTTCTCCAGAAAATAAGTACGTTCAACTTTTCACCTACCGTTCCGATATGCGAAAGGGAACTTTTAAAATTCTGAACTATTGTGTTATCAATCACATCGATATCGTATCCAAATCTATTTACGATTCTTCCGATAGGCGTGATATCGAAAGTAGTAACCGACCAACGCAGAACATGAGATAATAGTTTGTTATGAAGCAATACAGACGCGTTTATTGCTCCGAGAAATATGGTCAGACCGTAAAACAAATTAGATATAGCTGTAAATCAGAGTAAAATATTCATAAATGTGGGATTCAATTAGTTGGTATTCTGGTTGCTCTGCTGGACGTATAATTCGAATTTTCAAATCACGAACTCTCTTTACTCGAAAAATATTATACCGGGGATTTGTGAACCTGAATTGTCATACCATTATTCAGAAAAATATTTCATTTCCCCGAATTACAAAATCCCAAACATAATGGTCCGAAAAAAACGTTTTTTTATTGGCAATATAGGCTTACTTATGGTTCTGATGGACTTTTTGGGAGGCCAAGTCTTCGAACCATTTTTTCCCTCCTGTTTGAAACTCGCAAAACAAATCCGTTAAGGATTATTTTCCTACCCACGATTTTGAATTCTATTTTCATCACAAGCCCAACCAGAAATTAATTATAGGAGTGGTTGAGAATTTAGAAAAAATATGGGACAGGGGTCAATTTTCAAATTAGTTAATTCTATTCGATTTTTCAATGAAAATTGATAATTTTTTTGACAAACTGCTGAGAATTGATTGAGAAATCGACAATTTTTAATCCTTTGGTGCCCGGCGAAAAACTGCCGGAAGAAATAGAAAACTTTTTCACACCGCTGAAATATGCCAAAGATCAATAGTTGAAAGTCAAAAAAATACAGAAAAGTAAAAAATTTTAAAAATTGGAATAATTTTTTTGGAATTTGTGATAAGCTGATTTCAGTGTCTTCATGATTTCAACCAAAAAAATTGTTTTCAATACTCCAAATTACCTAAGTGCTTACAATTTGGAAAAAATTTTCACTTTCAGCCGAAGATGGCTCTTCATTAATTAAAGAAAAGGGAAAATTTTCAACGAATAAAATAATTTCCCATTTTTGATAAATTTTCCTACTCGGTGTGATCTTGAAATCTAAATTTCAAATATTATTTAATACTTATAAAAATTTCCTCCTGTAAATGTCCCGATTTTTCCACAAAATATTTTTCTATCGGAAAATTTTGCTTCCAGAATGAATAAGTTTTGATATTTTCGGCCGAAAAGGTGCTACTTTTTTGAAAAAGTTTTCAGTCCATTTTTTCCTCAAGTTTTTCAACTTTTAAACCAATACGTTTCACTTTATCAAATTTTTGGTCCTTCAAATTTTGGCGCAAATTTCCCTTCAATTGCATCTTCTATAGATTTCAAAGGTTTTTAAAAATTACTCATTTCCAAAGGAATTAATTCACCAGAAGCAAATGTTTTTTTGGCTTTCAACTATTGATCTTTGGTGCATTTTAACAGTGTGAAAATTTTTCAATTTCATCTGTCAGTTTTTCGCCGGGCACCAAAGGATTAAAAGGGAAAAAATCATTTCAAAAGAGCAAAAAATGCACTTTTTTGCTTTTATGCAGTAAAACAATCTACGTTCTGAGCTTCTGAGCGGGGGTTAAAGCATTTTAAGCCCTCTGGGTGAGCCTGTGATTTTTATCGGTTACAGAATACAGAATACAATTCAGCTTTACAGAAATGAAATAACATTTTCTGGTAAAATATGTTCATACTTATTCCCTAAATTCAACGCAGTGAGATTTGGTGGGGGTTTGCCTTTTTGAATTCATGAAAAAAATGAAATTTCACAAAAAATTGACAACTTATAGATTTTTTGACAAACTTTCACTTTTTTCAAAACTTTTGTGGTATGCTTATGAATCAAATTGCACTTATTTTGAGGAAAAAATTCCATTGCATCTCTGAATTTTTGTTTCAAAAAATACATGGGGGAGGTCAAAATTTCCACGGTGAGACTTGGTGAAAAATAGTCCAAAAATTTTGAAAAAAAATCAACTCACTTTTTCCATATGGGTAAAAATTTTAGAGTATGGATATGTTCAGATCTGTGATCCTGCTGGAAAGAAAGGTAAAAAAAATCTATGCCTTTTTATGTACATTGGTCCAGATTTGGTGTAATTTAGATGAAAAACGTGAAAAAAGACATAGATTTTTTTACACATGGATCCTTCTTTCCGGCAGGGTCACATACTTATTTCAATATCAATATGTCTTGATCTAAAGAACTACAAGTGGAGCGGTGGAAATAGATTTCCAAGGCCAAATCACCCTCACACATATTACAGAGTGATCTGGTTTCAGGAATGCAAAAAATAAATTCCGCATCGGGGAAAATATTTGTTCGGCATCTTTCGAGTAAAAATGAATTCGGGATTACGTTATCAACACATTTTCTCTTGATCAATCATCATTTATTTTCGGTAGGAACAAGAGAAAATGAAGAGAAACGGAGGGAATTTTAAGAAATATCCAATCAATTTTAGTTCATACGAAAAAATCCTATTCATACATCGAAAATGCCACGCTGCTTTGGCATGCTCACAAAAGCGTACACAAAACTTGCAAACATACAACAGAACAAATAGTGAGCCAAGACTGTGCAAAATTACAACTTTCACAAACCGTTCCGAGTTCGTCGAGGAAAAAAGTCATTCTATGCACTAATTTAGAATCCAGAATATCGACATCGGATCCAAAACGATTCAGGATTCTTCCGGCAGGAGTTATATCAAAAATACTAACAGGCCAAACTCATTATGTTTCGCTACAGATGCTCTGAGTCCTCCAAACTCGCTCGCTAGTTCATATAATCCAACGCTCATTGCTGCAAAATATAGTAATAAATTGACATTATACCGAAATCCCGCCCCTGTTTCACCATAATTTCTCAAAACATCTCATTTCGACGATGATAATTTTAATAATCAAATATGGAATGAAACCTTCCACCGGAATATTTCAGAAATATTCAGAAGTGAATTTTCCTTCACCTTTACGGGGAAAAAAGATGTGCGAAGAAGTTAGTTGGACAAATTAACAGATCAGCGTATTCTACAGCATAATAGCTTGCTATTTAAAAAATCGGCTCGTGATAAAGGACAGACAATTAGAAGGATAAAAACGAGAAGCGCATGCTGGGACAAATTTCGCACCGATGACGTATTTTTTACTTAGAAAATCTTCATCGAGTTCTCAACGTGCGATCCATCACCTCAACCTCATTGTCCATCCAACCACCCTCATATTTCCTCCACGAGATTTAATCGAACTCGACAAATCATCTAAATAAAATATACGAAATCGGCACACACGTCAACGATCAAAAAACTACGAAAAGAAAACTGGTTTTAAAAAAAGGCGAAAAGTAAAGACGAATCTACAAAATACTGGTTTTCTCATTACCCCGAAGAAACACATGAGCCACGAACGAATGATCTGAGGTAGAACATTATCTAACGTATCAATATCCTTCCCGAATCGATTGACAATTCTTCCATTTGGCGTCGTATCGAAAAAGCTCAAAGGCGATCTCAAAATACGTGCCAGCACTAGCCAATGTAGATATTTGGATGCGGCTATCATTCCGCGAGCTTGTAATAACGATCCTAACAGCGTCGTGATTGCTGATTTCGCAACCCGAGTAAATGAATAAAAAAAAGAGAAAAAATCACAAATTAGATTTTCGTAAATAGTACTCGCATCATTCGAATTAATTCGCTGTCAAGAACATAAGGTTGGCTTGGGGAATAAGCCATTACACAATCGAAGCTACATAGATTATTGTAAGCTGAAGCGTGCTCGAAAATGAAATTTCGTACCTTGACTTAATCCCAGCAATGCGTAGATTGTCAGATATAAATTTCTTTTATCGGTATCTTGGGTTCCTTCCGGAGTGGTAGCGTTCGTATCACTGGACCATTTAGACAGCCACATGTTCGAAGCGATTGAAAATCCTTGGAATAGGAAGTTCATGAATATTGTCGCGAAAGTCAAGAAAAATCCAACTGATCCCAGGTAGTACGCGTAGACTTGCCATTTCACCTGAAATAAAATCATACGATGGAGAATATTCCAAATTGAGGTTCGATTGAGGAGATAAAATTACTAACGTTTCCAGTTTCTGCTTTTTCAACTTCGATCAATTTTTGTCCGACGGTTTCTTTGGTTCCTTTACGTTTTCTGAGAGATTCTTCGTCAGCTGTGGTGGATCTTTGTCTAGGAAAATCAAATTTTAACGTAGAATGTGAAATTTTTCAAAAATATTTCAGGCAGTGGGAAATCGTACCTGCTAAATGACGATATCGAATCACTTTCACTTGATTTAGATTTTTGCCTGACGAGCTGCTCTCCGGTTACTTTATTTTCTCCTAGAATTTCTTTCAATTTATCTAAATCTAAAATTAGAAAATTAATTAGAAATTGAAATAATTTTTTTGATTCTAAATATCGTTTCATTTTATTGATGCGAACCTTCTTCATCTGATTCCGAACTTTCTTTCAAATAAGTGACCAAAAATTCGGAGAAATCTCCTTTTTTATCTAAAAGCTGCTGGAACGATCCAGATTCGGATATCGATCCATCTTTTATGACGACAATGAAATCAACTTGGGATAAATACGTGACGCTGTGAGTAACCAAGACTCGAGTCTGTAAACAAAAGTAACCGCGGTCGGTGAGTGATGAATAAATAAAATTATACGAAGGTATGATGAAATCACCTTGTGCTTGAGTAATCCGTTTGGACCGATGACGTGTTCGAATATGTGTTTACCAACGTGCGAATCTACAGCACTTAAGGGGTCGTCTAAAAAGTAAACATCGGATCCGAAGTAAACAGCTCTAGCTAAACTGATTCTTTGTTTTTGGCCACCGCTTAGATTGATACCCTGTGAAAGGTTATCATTGAATGAGATGAATGTGCAAGTGATACGAGTCAACTTCGTTGAAGAAAAATGACTAATTCGATACCTTTTCTCCGATTTCCGTTAGGTCACCAGCTGGTAAAATTTCAAGATCGGGTTTCAAGGCGCAAGCTTCTAATACTTGGTCGTAGTATAAATTATTGACGGATTCTCCGAATGTGATGTTGTCTCTGAGAGTGGCGTTTTGAATCCATGCTTGTTGTGGTACGTATGCGATGTTACCCTGAGGAAAAACACGAGGAATTTAATTATTGGGGTTTTTTGACTTTATACTAATCACGCCAGTAATGTGTTTCGAATGCACTTCTGATACCAATAACTCGACAAAATATCATGTCTAAAAAATCAAAAATTCATTTTCAAAAAAAGAAAAAAAAAAATTCAAAACAAAATTAGAGATGTATCTTTCTAGATTCTAATCAAAATTTGTGAGGGATGTTCAAGAAAAAAAAAATAGAAGCATTATTCTCCAGCCATAAATAGATAAAGCTCTCAGTTGAGGGTCTTCAAAATCTCAAAATGATATTACTTTTGAAAAAATAAGTGTTAATTCAACTTTTGGAAAAATAGCCTCGGCAAGGAATCTATACAGTCCTTAAATTTTATAAAAGTCAAATTGCTCATTTTAATGATCTAAAATTCAAGCTAACAAATTTTTTGGTCTCGAAAAATAAATTTCAACAATGTTTTTTGAAAGAAAAATTGTTGCACTGTTGTCATCTAAAATTTTATTAAAATTTGAGTGGCAATGAATTGGCAACACTGTCATTAGGTTTTTGAAAAAATCAATAAACTGTGTGTTCGTCACAAAAAAGGGTCGAATTTTGAGGCAAAAATTACCCCTGTTCTTTCTTTCCAAGTAATAAGTAACTTGAAATTTCAAAATTTTTCATTATACTAAAAATAAGTATGGTATTAAATTTTGGTTACGATACTTTTCATAAAAAAAAAAAATAACGAAATTTCATAAAATTCAAGTTTCTTATATGATGGCTTGAAAAGTTGTTTTCAGTCATTGGATTTTCATTTTTTTTAGATGTTTTGAAGCAGTGTTGCCAAGTAAAATTTCATGAAAACTTCGAAAATCAAAATGTAGTACGCAGGACTTGAGTGATGAAAATTTTTAGGAAAATGATCAAATTTTAGATTTTGAAAGAGTTATGTGGAAAATTTGACCAACTGTTTTAGATGTTTTGCAGCAGTGTTGCCAAGTGAAATTTCATGAAAACTTTGAAAATCAAAATATAGTAGGCAGGACTTGGATGATAAAAATTTTGGAAAAACTGCTCAAATTTCAGATTTTGAAGGAGTTATTTGGAAAATATTACAGAAATATCCCAACCAAAATTACAAAATTCATGAAATTTTTATTACAAAAAATTTTCTCAACTACTTTTTTAGTCTTGCACTAATAAATCAGCGTACTAATTTTCGTCTTATTTTCTTAAATTTTGATTAGAAAATTTTGAATTAAAAAAAATCAAATTTGATTTACTTGAATTTCTAAAAAAAAACAACAATTTTTTGGATACCCGGTAGACTTGAATCATCGAACTGCGTGATAAATTCATGAGGAAAATTCGTCTAAATATTGGATATTGGTAGGGAATTTTGAAACACAAATATAAATAAAGCTTGACTCTTACCTTGGTATTCACAATACCGGATATTTTATACATTTCACCAAGGAATGCGGAAATGAGCGAACTTTTCCCAGACCCAACAGGTCCAACGACAGCTACCAAAGCACCGGGGTTGACTTTCAACGATATATTATGCAGTATGGGTGATCCTTTGGCTCCTTCCCAGGAAAATGATCCATTTTCAATGACCAAAGCTTCGGCTGAAAAATACGCATAAATTAATTTCATTTTTTTTTTTTTTCAAATTTACCATGTAACTTACCTCTATTTTCATGAGTGACGTCATTGAAATTCAAGTCCTCGGAATTTAAAAATTTATTTATCCTCTTCACAGAAACACTCGTCTGGAAAATGAACATAATTATTCCATTAATATTTCAGAAAATTTAATTACCTCTTCTTTGAAGAAAATAAACAAACCTGAACTAAATTCGATATCATCATTGGTAACATTGATAATGGGAATCTCAAAATATTAAATAATGATAATGATACGAAGGCAGTTTTCGCATCAAGAACGTTTTTCTCACTCGATAACACATAAACAGCGAAGGTAACAAGTGACACCTGTAAAAAAAATAAGGAATCGATCAATTCTCCTAATTTTCAGCATCTTTTTTCCTTTGCGGGTACAGAAAATTATAATTTACCAGAAAAGGAGCACAAGCCCAAATGAAAGATGTTCCAGCGTTCAAATAAGCTTGCTCTTTCAACACTTTGATTTCTTTATTACGAATAAATAAAACCTGTTTTTCGAAGCTCGGTTCCCAAGCGTATAATTTCAATACCTAAAAATAAAAATAGTAAAAAAATAATAATTTCTTCAATTTTTCTATCCAAAAAAAAAAAATAAAATGATCAATTACTTTGATGCCAGATAATATTTCGTTCATCAATTTAACTCGACTATCTTTATTTTTCATCTGTTTAAATTGCAACGATTTAATTTTAGAGGCTACAAAGCCATTAACTGGGATTAAAATAATCATGACGGCGAGACCAGCTAATACACTGGGACCTAGAAATGAGAAAAAAAAATATGAAGAAAAAAATTATGCATTTCTAATCTTATCGAATTTTTCAAACATGTGTGATTTGAATTACCAAGAATCTGCCATAAAAAGAATAACGCGAGTACGATTTGCAACGGTGCAGACCATAACATATTCAAGTATGCCATCAGGTCAACGAATCTTTGAGCATCTACCGACAT
This sequence comes from Pseudococcus jackbeardsleyi, assembly GCA_038380155.1. Lineage (NCBI taxonomy): Eukaryota > Metazoa > Arthropoda > Insecta > Hemiptera > Pseudococcidae > Pseudococcus > Pseudococcus jackbeardsleyi. The sequence continues at coordinate 40,418,583 of CM076242.1, forward strand.
CAAGTTGACTATTTCACCCATTGTGAAATCCCTTCGAGCACCATTTGAAATAGACAATGCCTGTAAAAAAAAAAAGAATTAATTGATACATTGAATTTAAATCAATTTCGATTAAAATTTCCAATAATTCAACTCACTTTTTTATAAATAATCGAAACCAAACAAGTTCGAACCCTTAGACCGACAATATACATTCTATGGAAATATTGAGACAGCAGCAGAGTTTGGACGAATGCAACCAGGAATAAGCATATGGCGTATAAATATCCTCTCCACATGTAATCCTTGCCTTTGACGAAGTCGATTAACAAGCTGGTTCAGAAAAATATCAATATTAGTTTATTGAAATTCGAGAAGAAATTCGTATCGAATGATTTTTTTACCTTAATATTTGTGGACTGACGAAAGTCAATACATCTTGAAATACTTTTAAAATCGTTCCCAAGGCAAAAGTTCCACCAAAAGTTTTACATAAAGCTGGCACAATGGATGCATATTTCGTGCTTTTGTTCACTTTGTATTCGATACCGCCGACATCTTCTCCGCCATTTCTCAGCAATTCGCCATTTTCACGACGAACTCGAATTTCCAAATCAGGTGTTCTGAAATGTACGAATTAATTTTTAGGAATGGGAAAATTTGCCAAATTTTTTATCGAAGATTTCCAGATGTGTACTGGAAATATCACTTCCAATCATCCAATCCCCCCCCCCTTGATAAAAAATCGCCCTATTTTCCTCGAAGTCGTTCGATATTTTTTCGAATATAAACACAATTCAGTCGAATGAATATTTCAAAAAACTTGAAAAAATCGATACCTATCCATCTCAGTTCTAAATTTGGAATCCACACCTAACGTAACAATTACGAAATTCCAACGAAAGGGAAACTCTCTCGACAGACCCATTTGCATGTTACGAAACCGGACAATCGATAATTCTCCGATTATCTCCAAGGACATTTTGAATAAGCATAATCACATTGACAATAGTTCAACGTTCATATGTAGTATAAAATCAACATTATCATTGTAAAATTACTTTTTAACTTTTTCCAACGCTTTTTTCCAATGTTTTTCGAATTTCGGCACGATACTGGCAGACGAATTGGAATAATCCAAACTCCACAGATCTTCGTTTTCCAACGGTTTTTTGTATCCTTTCCAAGCGAATGGATCGAACCATGCGAATAATAATCGAGATAGGAACGAGGACTGGTTTTCCGGACATACATCCTGATGAACAAAATATAATAAGAATTATTCGGGCGTTTATTTATCCGAATGATTCATTCGGAAGTAGATTTAGACCGAATTGCCGTTAATGTTGGTCATATAATGAATGCCAAAAAATATGAATTCTCACGAACGTAAGAGGATATTACTAACTTTATCAATGGGATGGGTCACAACTCGAGGACGTGAATCAGCGAAGCAGTTCATTATAAACACCATGATTGCGAAAGGGTAGTAAATTACGTAGGAAACAAATTCCATTGTTTCGCGGGGTCTCTGCTCCTGGAAAATAAAATACCGATGATTAACGTCAAATTTTTATTAATATATTTTACAATAGAATTTGTCGCTAAATCTATGAAAAAAATAAAATTACGATTACCTTCTTACATAACGTGTTTTTTTTTTATTTATGAAAAATATTTAAAAAAGGTCACAGAAAGAAGTAATGAAATAGAAATTGAATTTTTAGTTCGAAAAATTTGCTCGAATTCATCACTTTAGATATTTTTTCCAAAATTACTGTTTAAAATTGAAGAGAAATTTTCCTCAAAAAAATTGATGGATAGGGAAACTGAAATTTGAGTATGTCAAGGACGATTTGAACACTAATTTTTGCAAAAAATGTCAAACCATTTTCTAATTTCAAGTCAGTCTCAAGAACTTCTGCGATAAAAGATTTCATTTTTTTAAACGTCGAAAATTTAAAAAATGGGACAGTTTTTGAAAGGAAATCCAACAAATTGTTTACTCTCAGTACAATGAGGAGCCATGTAGGAAAATAAACGTCATAACATTAACATGCGAGAAAAATTCACGTATTTGCTTTGAAAAGAGACGAAAACGAGCTAGAAAGCTGAAATTCGAACATATTCCAGACCATTCAAAGGTCTCCACAAAAAATTATCTTATTTCAGGGAATAGGAGTCGACTCCGACTTCAAATAGTCAAGGTCATAGATTAACCTTGGGGTGAAGAGTCAAGGTCGTGAATCGATTCCGGAGGTTAGATTCAAGGTCATAGATTTAATCTGGAGTAAAGAGTCAAGGTCACAAATTGACTCTGCTGTCAAGGCTCAAGATCATAGATTGAATCTGAAGTTAAGAGTCAAGGTCATAAATTGACCCCAGAGTCAAGGTCACAGGTCATACATAGATTGACTCCGGAGTCGAGGTGGAGTCACGGGTCAGGACGTGAGTTGAACTCCAAAGTCAAGTCAGAGTCAAAAGGTGTGAGTTTGACATTGGGGTCAAAGTGGAATCACGAGTCAATGTTCTCCCTTGATTCCAGAGTCATGCCAGGTGAGGCGAGAAGTCCGCTTTTTTCTCTCGACTTCGGAGTAAAAAGACAACTTTTTGGCTAACTCCTATTCCCTCTCGTATTTATATTTCTGAGTTTAAGGAGTAAAAACTCCAAAAAAAACAGTGGTAATCTTCATTTTCGAGTTTCAAAAGCAAAATTTAAAAAAAAATTCTCTTTAGAGTTTTGTGAAGTTTTTTCCATGTAAAATTTTTAGAAAATTTTTTCGATTCCAATTTCTTGAATTTTTTCATTCTTGAAAATTTTGCAAAATTGAATTTTTCCAATTAGACTTGAACATTCAAAAAGAAATCGAATTAATTTTCCAGTTTCTTTTGTGTACTTTCAAGAAGTTGAAACTAAAGCTATTCAGACTGGAAAAATTCTAGAGTTGGAACCAATTTCTAGAAATTTTTTCAAGGAAATGAAAATATGAATATTGAAAAAATGTTTTCAATTTTTGAGAAAATTTAAAGGAGAAAAAATTTATATGAATCAAAAAACATGAAAAATTAAAATGATTTTTTTTGGACCCACTTTCATTTGTAATAAATTAAAAATGGGACCAAAAACATTCAAAAAATTTTTTCATTTTTTTTTTCAAGCAGGGGTGCTTCTTTCCGGCAGGGTCACTGTTTTGAGAATGCAACTGTAGTTGAAAGTTGAAACTAAGAAAAAGCCACAAATTTTAGATTTTTTGTTCCAAGAGCAGACCAAAAAGGATTCAAAGGTTGAAAAGTCAACACATAAATTTTTTGTTTCCTTTGTTAATGAATTAGGACGGTAACCTGTACAGCAAAATGTCAAATTAGGACAAGAAAAAGCTGTGTAATTTTAATTTTTTGCTCTGGAATGGACTAAAAGGTGCTCAAAGGTTGACAACTCCAAGAGACAATATCAGTACCACAAATAAACTCTCTTTACATGAACCAAATTTCATCCTCAAGAGTTCAATTAGAAAACTCAGTACATTTTGGGTCAGTTTGTGAGCCTTAATAAAAAAAGAGACCATCCAATAAAATTTTCAACTTGGGCCATTTTCATTTTTATGGTAGAACTGCACTTTTCTTAGATGAAATTTAAGCTGATAATTATTTACTAACCAAAACGTAAAAAATAGCTCCTTCAAAAATCCAAAACCATAAATCTAACCCAGTAGTCATTATTTTTGATAAAATTCATACAAAAATAGCTACGTAAAGTATCATATAACGATGCGCATTCGAAATACCAAAGAAAAGGAACGATAAACTAAGCAAATTCATGTTGTAATTCGATATAAAATTCATAGAAATCCGATGCGCTATTAAATAACGGAGGCGCCATAAACTCACGGCTTAACTCGTTCAAATAAAACATACGTCTCTGGTCTCTCTCGTCGTACAAAATTAATTCGCTAATTTTGATGACTCGGCAATTTTTCTTCCGCTAATTCCCTCCGGCGTAATCAGTTTACATTTGACATGTCCATGAGAAATTTTTTAAAAATAGAATAAAACACAATTATCGAGAAGAATCACACAGTCAAGGACAAACAACCTGCTTCTACTAGAAAAGCTTGGCACCATTTTATCGAAATTTTTACTCAGTTTACGCATACATCGTGTGATAGCAAATAGAGAACACTGGTCTCGTGAGCGTATCGATGTTTTCCCTCGGAGGCCTCTTAACTCATCGTACAAGGGTTAAACGCCGTTTAAATAATGTATAATTAATCGATATAGAGAGTTTGACGTGGGGAAAAAAATCAAGTCTTTTCCAACGTTTTTTCTTCAACAATTGCAGTTGAAATTGAAACACGAATTAAAATTTGACCAGCGTAATTGGAAATTTTTATACGTCGTTAATGTACGAATTTAATGAATTATTTCAATCGCGGTAATTACTGGAAAAAGAGTGGGGGAAGCGGTACAGCAGAGGAGGGGCAGATTTCCTTGAAATTTCAAGTATTAACGAATTATATGCCTATTCGTACTATAAGCGAAAAATCAATGTTTTAATTTTTCTAAAGCTTGAAATCAATTGTGAAATGTCCACTATTAAAATTTTCAATTATTTTACTACAGCGGAGGTGAATGATCTTTCATAACGACTCGATTTGATGAAGTGAAGATATAAAATCGTAGGTTTTTATGTCATCGTGTTAATTGCTCTGATGCAATGAATTTGATTATTTTGCATTATTTTTTTTCACTATTACGAATAAAACAAATGACGAATTTTATCAAGTGGGAAATTTTGAATTTATTGATAAGTAAACGACGGTACTATTTTTGAAGATGATATCAGATCGTCGCGAAAATTTCAATCGAATTTTGTCAACCGACATTTTAAAGTATGATAATTACGTTTTTTTTTTAGGATAAAATTTACTTTAAAAATGATATTTTATGGCAGAATTGCAGAAGATAAACAGATAACGAGTTATCTCGAAGGGCTTACAAACACGTTAGTAACGGTTTTTTATCATTACGAAGTAGTAATTTTAACAAAACACGTCAGATCAAGAAGTAACGTTTCATCATGCTTTCATACGATAACGAAGAATTCGAAATATTATCAAATTTCGAATTTAACCAAACTTACTTCTGCCCATCCTAATCTGAATTCGGTACGATATTGAGGTGCTCCGAATAATACCAAAAGGAAAGAGAATACGAATAATATAGCTGAAGATCGAACTCCAAATCTTACATTGGCATAGGTCAATCCAAAAAATAGCACCTGGAAAGAGTATCACATGAAAATGGCCTGATCAGAGTCTCATACTTTGTATGAATTATCAGTACTTACAAAAGTAACGAATTTAATCAACGGCGAATAAAAATTGACCGGAAAATTGGGGCGCTCGAGAAAATGATGCACGATATCTGTAAGGGCAAGTGTTGCCAAAATGGCTATTGCTATCTGCGAAACATTTCAAGGATGAGATTAATAATTGAAAATTACACGCAACGGAGACGATACGATTCCAGTTATCGTAGTAACCGTTACGATTTTAATAACCACGTGCTCTACATAAACGCACTAAGCGCATGAGGTTAACAAATTAGTATTATAACCTTCGTACAATTAACTTTTTAGCTCGGAGTCGTTAATGATATAGCGTCCGAATTTAATTACATAGAAGTGATACGAAAAAATCGATTGTAATTATACGACTAAATGTGTAGGATTTTTCGACTATTCGGGACCAAAATAGGTATGTTTTGTGTACGTTTCCTGCAGAGCAAAGCGCGGTGTAGGTAGAATAATCATTTTACCAATTTCACGACGTTGTATAAGTTCAAGGGTATGTCGAATGTCTTCGAATGGCGAAGATAATATATTTCCAGAGGTAAAAGTATCCAGAGAAAGGCACATGGAATCCAGACGAGGACGGTTTTTTCGAAACATAATGTTAGGTCTGGAGTTTCCGTGTCCCAAGTTACTTTTGGATCCTGAAATCATAAAAATCAGATAGGAATTTTTTACATTAAAAAATTCATACTACAGAGTAAACTTGGCAAGTGTTTTAAAATTACATTTTTCAATGTTAAAATTGCAATAACACGATACCGGTCATCTCACAGCATCCGATATATTTCCATTCTGTAGCCAGAATGTAAATTCAGATCTAATTTAAATTTGAAATAAGGTTCAATGAACCCTATGAAACACTTGTGATCTAGATTTATAAATAAAATAACGAATTGTAAATCGATCCACTTACCCAGAAAGGAGAGCCACAAAATTCATCCATCGTGTTTGAAAGCATATCGATATACTACTCACACGTAATACACCCGAAAAACAATGTAAACTACCGCAATTTTCTGAATTTAATGATTCTCTCTATTTCTCAGAAGTGGTATGTCATCGAGATAAGAGATTGCTTCAAATTGCGACATTATAACGAATAGTAAATTCATTTCGTTTGATAATACTGCATCGTAATGAATGAACTGTAAATCACGGAGCACTTCAACACACCAACACACGTGTATTGAGACAATAATACGATAATTTTACTATTTTTTCGGTAAACTGTAACGAAAAATGAATACAAATACAAATATTTTATAGCGGCCTTTCAAAAAACGATTTTGTAGAGGGGATAAAATATGTCAGTGTCACTGATAATGATTTTACGAATATTATTTTGCGCATAGGTTATTTTCTGTGTTAAAATTTAAATGTAGGTAATTAGGTAGGTTACTAATTTTTATTTTTATTCTTTGGAATATTAATTCTGTTTTTCTGTGATGCTTGTTTGAATTTGAAAAACGCGGTATTTTTGATATGAAAATGAAACGTGTAAATTATTGTAGTTGTTGCATGAAGAGGGGATGTCAAATAGAACGTGCACTTAGATTACATTTTTCTCAGTGTACTTTTATCAGTATTGTCTTTGATCTGACGAATTTCATTGCATCGCGTAGTTTTGTACAAAGTATTGTTCTGGTGGCTTGAAGAAGGCAATTTTATGGCTGATTTAAATCAATATAGTTGAGAAAATTTTACGATGGTGTCGATGGATGATTTCTGCGGTTCCAAATTTTGGGTAATGATTCAATTCTAATTTTTAATGATGCTGAATTGACTAAAAAATTACAATTCCTTCAATGACCTAATCGAGAATAAAAATAAATAAAAACTACATTGTTCCGAAACGTTTCGAAAAATTATTCTTATTGTATAATTAGTTCCAAACGTCGTTATTTGATGTTAATTCATTATTGCAATTTACCTATTCCTAATTATTTTTATCTTTATGAATTTTGAACCTGCGATACACTGTATTTTTTCATATCATAGATTATTTATAAAATGAATGAGATCATTGTTATTTTCAGGATTGGAATCAAACATGGTTCACAGAAACTCCACAATTCACTCCTTGCTTCGAAGAAACAGTTTTGGTGTGGATTCCGAGCAGTATTTTATGGGCATCTGCTATAATTGTTTTTCTCGGCGGATTTCAGAGTAAAGCAAAAGATATTCCTTGGGGATGGCTGAATGCTGGAAAAATGGTAAATACTCATCGAAAAGAAAATTACAATTTTTTTTTTTTCAGTGTAGTCAAAACATTTCAGCTTACGATAGAATCGAGGATCGAGGAGTGGAAATAGTTGCTAGGAAATTATGACTGGTTACATTTTACCTATCTAATATAATACAATTATTTATCTCATCTAACTCATGATTTATGACTTTCAATGATACCACTGCGTCATTCTATTTCATATGTGAAATTAATCTTTTTTTTTTTTTGAATTGTAACCATAGATAAAACTTCTGTTGAATACCTTGATCGTTTTTTTGTTAAAATTTATTGCCAAAAAATTCTTGAGGATATTTATATCTACATCTACCTATCTTATCAGTTTTATTCCGAACTTTTTCATTCGCTTGTCCATTTTTTTTTTGTTTCAGGTTGGAATTGGAACCTTACTTCTAATAACTTTTTTAGATGCAGGTTTTGCATTTTCGTGGCATCCGTCGAGTATGAAAATGTATGCTGTTGATTACTCAAATGCAGTAATTAGACATATCAATTTTGTAAGCATCGCTTTACCTATTCCAAATTCTTGCAAACGTAACTTAAAATCTTTGTAGGCTTACATAGCGATCTTTTCATAAAGAATTACTTAAACACATAAACAATATCTTCTATTACTCCAAAGTTTTGAACACTGTTTGCTTTTGTAGTTGATAAATGCGCTATGTGTATAGCGATAACACAAAGTATAGTTGAAGTACCTATCTAGTTATACTTACCTGTACATTTGTACACTTGCAAGATAGCTGTAGGCATGAGAAAAGATATTATTTATGTGTAGCCTTTCATATAAACTCGATTTTCAAATAGTTCGCCACATTTGTGTAATTTTACGAATTTTATCGTGAAAAATTTTCTTTACAGGTGATAGCTGGTGTCTTAATTGTAGTGAATAAAAAAAGAGGACTTCGGACATCATCATTCATGTTCTTATTTTGGTTTTCCTTGGTTCTTTGCGATTTACCGCATTATATCACTGAAATTAAGAGAGGCATATATGATGTAGGTATTCACCATGAGTGATAATTTTTTTAAAAGTTTGGTACATATGGTGCTTCAAAAGTAGTCAAAAGATACAACTATAAAAACCCTCAATAAAATGATATGGTAAAAATTTCAGTTTACAGACCCAACTTCTATTATAGGTACCTTACCTATACCTACCTACCTACCTATTAAACTTACCAAAAAAATTCAGCCATTCTTAAAAAATCAAAAAAAAAAAAAATGAAAAAATTTATCAGAACGAAAAAATTGTCTAAATGTATACCAATAATTTATAAAACAACATTTTTGAGTATTTTTCCAATTTTTATTTTCTAAAGGTGCTTGTGTCCTTTGGAAAGTCTAGTTTTGACATTTTTGATTTCTCTGGATAAAAGCCCCCCCCCCCCCATGAAATATTCAAAATGAACAATTGACAATTATTTCTCACCACTTCTCTCCCCTTTTCCCTCACTTTATCACTTCAATATAAACTTCTTGAATCCAAATTTTACCATTTTCAGCCGTTCTTAAGCTTCTAGCACAATTTCGATTTTTTTCTGGTACCTATTTCGAATTTTTTCAAATAGGCTTCTAAATGACAGTGTGGTGAAATTTTAGTTCGGAACAAAACTCAAATTATTAGATTTTCAGAAATTCTCCAAAAATGGAGAAATCAACCAAGGTAGATAGTTGAAACTTTGGCTACAGAGTGTTTAGAATTTGCTTATTCAAAAAATTACGCTTATATGGAACAAATTTTTTAGAAATTCTTTAGTTTTTTTTTTTTTTTTTTTTTTTTTTAATTAAAAGTAAAATCAAAACTAGAAAAGAATGATTTTTTATCCATGAAAAAAATGGAGTCGGTAATGTTTTTTTGTGACTGGGGTTTGAACTTTGAACTAAGAGGTCCATTTGCCCAGCTCTAGCGCAATATTAATCCTAACACCTGCATTACGATTATTCTCGTAGGGGTGGGAATTTTTTAAAACGTTCTTGGTTAAATTTTTTGGACAAGAGAAACAGTGGAATTAGAGTCATGTAGCTGATATTTTCACCGGGTCATTTTTGGGACTGCATAACTTCTGAGGTACCTACGTAGGTAATTAGCTCTTGAAAATTTAAACCCATTCAGATCTACAAATAATATGTACTTACTAATTTTCATATCAAAAAATTAAGTTTAATTCTCAGCTTAATATCTGTTTCAGCGAAAACATCTCCGCGTGTATCCATACACGAGTAACATTTTTTATTTCCCAGTGATAGTTTCTATGTTTATTTTAGAATTATTTGTCGACTCGCCACCCAAATTATCATCCAATCCGCCGGTAAAGGTAAGCATTTCTAAAATTTAATTTCTATAATAATTTTCCAAGATTTACTCATGTGGCTATTTTACCTACATCCGATTTTGAATATTTTTTATTGCAGAATTTACCCCCGAATACGAAAGTTTCCTTCGTGAATAATTTATTAGGATTATGGTACGATTCTTTAGCCATCCGTGCTTTTAAACAGACGTTAGAATTGAATGATTTATGGAATTTGGAATACGAAGATACGTTGGGTTACTTGGTTCCGTTATTTACCCATCACTGGAATGCTGCTGCGAATAAAAACGAGTAATGTTTTACACACCGTAAATAATTCTCGGGGTGATTCGTTTTATACCTACCTTTTTTGAATTTTGATAGGTAGACTGTGGCAATAAATTGCTGTGAAATTGTCTTAAAAAAATGTAATAAAAATTTGAGAGGCTTTTATGGGAAGAATATTATTGATTAAAAAAATCCAAATTCTTACCATCTTCGTATTTTGAATTTTGGATGTCATTTTCCAAGATTTTGAGTTACCAAAGTCTAAAAAAAAATTATAAAACGATTCATGATCTTAATTCCTGTTTTTTATTTCATACTTATATTAATTTTTATGCAATTTTTTTCTTAAAAATAATAAAATTTCATTTTTAATTAGAGACGAAAACATAGGTTTTATGGAGAAAGCCAAAGATAGAATCAATGGGCATAATTCCAACAGTTCAGTCATAACTTATAAAAAAATGGAAGAGCCGAAAAATGTATCAATTCTTCCAATTTTATGGAAATGTTTCGGATGGATGTATTTATCGGCGGTAATTTTTAAAGCTCTTGTCGACGCAATGATGTTTGTGAATCCGCAAATTTTAAAGTAAATAAATAATTTTTATATTTTTCTTGTACGTTCATTGTAGAAGCCATAATTTAACATTTTCTGTTTGCAGTTTACTTATTGGATTTGAAGAGAGTAACGAACCTTTTTGGCATGGCATATTGTATGCTTGTATTTTGTTATGTATGGGCATAATACAAATGATATTTTTGAACACTTATGTATTCAGAATTTATCGAATGGGTCTTCGAATGCGTTCGACATTAATGGCTGTAATTTATAGAAAAGTAGGTAGTAGGTACATACAACTATCTCTTAATTTTTTTTTTTTAAAGTAAACTTTATAATATTATTTTTCAATTCCATATTCAAACACGAAAATTGATTTGTTGCAGGCCTTGCGGATATCAAATAATGCCAAAAAATCATTTTCTTTGGGCGATATAACAAATTTAATGTCTGTCGATGCTCAACGTTTTTACGACGTGCCTCTTTATCTAAACATGGCTATTTCTGCACCATTTACCATCACCGCTTCTTTATATTTTTTATGGACCACCATTGGTAAATTTTACAATTTTATTCGATTGATGTGATAAAATTGCAGAAAAAATTGAACATTATGAATTTTTACAGGCTGGAGTGCATTTGCCGGACTATTTGTAATGCTGATAATAATTCCCATTAATGGAATGGCTGCTGGGAAAATAAAATCCTTACAGACTGAACAAATGAAATGTAAAGACGACAGAGTTAAAATAACCAACGAAGTTTTGAGCGGAATTAAGGTACAGCCGATGTTATTTTCTTACAAAATATCGTAGGTTTGATTTATCAATCGTACTTATTTGTAAAACATTCGACGTAGGCATTGAAAATGTACGCTTGGGAAACGAGTTTTGAAAGAAAAATATTAGATATACGTGATAGAGAGATCAAATTGTTGAAAAGTATCGCCAATATAAACACGTCGGTTTCATTTCTATGGACATCTGCTCCTTTTTTGGTAATACTGTTTTTCGTAGACTTTATCTTTCGTAAGAGGGTTGAAATTAAATTTTTTATTACTTTAGGTTTCTTTGATTACTTTTGCGGTGTTCACAGTCTCCGATCCGAATAATGTTTTAACGGCTCAAATTGCTTTTGTGTCTTTGTCGTTGTTTAATATAATCAAGTTGCCGATTTCATTGATTCCGAGGATGATTACGAATACAGTTCAGGTATCGAATTTTTCGTTGGATTAAAAAAATAAAAGTATAAGATAGGTACCTAGTTATTTGAATAATTGGAGTTTTTAATTTTTAGACGGCGGTTGCTATAAAACGAATTAATAAATTTCTCAATTCTGAAGAACTGGAGAAAAATTCTGTCAGACATGATGAAACCGAAAGTATGTGCATTTACCTACTCAAAATGAATAATTTTTCAATTGTTTCAAAAATATGCGTACTTGAATTATTCAGCTATTTTTATTTTGCAGAAGATCCTTTGGTTATAGAAAAAGGAGTGTTTACCTGGGGCAACGAAAAAGACACATGCACTTTGACAAATATTAATGTCCGTGTCAAGAATGGCAACCTGGTTGCCATTGTTGGACCAGTGGGATGTGGAAAAAGTTCCCTTTTATCAGCTTTTCTAGGTGAAATGAATAAAGTTCAGGGATATGTCAATACCAAGGTATATTTTTCTATTCAAAATAATTTACTATTTGTTAAATTAGACAAAGTGCTCTGTCTCTGTCACAATTTCACCTACTTCAATTGAATTGACTCTTGATGTGATTTCAGGGTACCATCGCCTATGTTCCGCAACAAGCCTGGCTCCAAAATGCGACTCTACGAGACAATATCTTGTTTACAAATGCGTATCAAAAACGGTTATACAATAAGGTTGTTGACGCCTGTGCACTTATACCTGATTTTCAAGTTTTACCTGGAGCTGACCTGACGGAGATAGGAGAAAAAGTACATAAAATCACGAGTTTTCTTCTTAATGAAAATTCACTGTGTTTCGAACGGTGTTTCAATTTCAAAAACTGAATGTGTGTGTGAAGGTTTGAAGACTCTGAAAATTGAAGGGGCAAATTCAAAAAGTTGGAAATGTTGATTTTCAAGGTGTTGTTAGGTGGTTGAAAAATATGACAGAAATGTGCTTGAATGACGTAATAGGGCAGATGAATTTCCTATTTTTAGATTTTTTTTTTCAATTTTTGAAGAAAGTTTCAATTTTTTGGAAAATTTTCAATTTGACCCTCTACACCCACTCTTATTTTTGGTTCAGATTTTTCCATTCCTTTATGTTGAATTTAAAAAAAAACAAAAAAAAACTTGAAAACATTTAGGGGACATTGCTGGAAATTTTTTAAATTAAAGAATAGTATTTTGAACTAAAAGAAAAATAAATTGAAAATAAAATACATCATGAAAAAATCCCATTTCTAAAATTTCTGGTGCTGAAGTGTATTTCTCGAACTTTAACACTCGCTAGTAGGAGTGTATGAAATTGGCGATTTATTTGAAAAATTTCAATTCACATTTTTTCAATTTTTCTATGTTGAAATTTTCAAAAAAAATTAAATTTCAAGCTACATAGAAATTTCGTTATTAATTTCGTCAAGTGGTCAGACATTCGAATTTTGGAAAATTATGCTAATGTGAAAAAAGTTACCAATATGGGTAATTTACGATTATAGAGATGTCGAAGTTCATTATGGTCCATTTTTATGGGCTTTTCTCTAACGCTGGAAAAATCTAAAATTACGCGAAGGCTTGGAAACCGCATTCAATTGTGTTGGTAGGTTTGAAAATTGGTGCACACCAAATTTCAGTTTTTATTTTTCGTTGATTAGATCAAATTTTCATGTTTCGCAGGGCAGTGAGAAAATTTTTATTACAATTTCAAAAGTTCGAACAATCTGTAAAAATTTCATTTTTTTATCCCTCCTTTCACAAACATCTTTTGTTGAATTTTCGACATTGTAGTGTCCAATTTTCCGAAAAGGTGAGTGTAGAGGGTCAATTTTTTTTGGATGGTTTCATGCTCAAAGTTGGTAACATTTTGAGTCATTTTTGACTGATTCTGGGTCTAGGACCGTTTTTACCCCTTATCAAGAAAAACTCATTTTGAGAAATATTTCCACTTTTTTAAAAGCATTTCAATTTTCAGAAAAATTTTGAATTTTTAAGATATTTTTTAATTTCCGGTTTCAAGTTTTAGAAAAATTAAAATAACCAATTTTTAGGAATGATGAAAAAATTATGTTTAGAAAAAAATTTCTAAAAAATCATTAATTTTCAAAAAACGGTCATTTCTTTTTAAAAAAAAAATAACTTGATTGCGTATAGGTATTAGGTACCTAATAGTTACATGCATATCTATTTATGCCGATTTTTGGAAAATTTATATTAGAGAAACTGTCTAATTTGAAATTTTTCAAAAATCTACTTATTTCTATCAATTTTTAAAATTATTTTTAGGCCACGATTTTGTATCAAAATTACCCCTTCAACTCTAGATTAGGCAATCCTTCATGCACATATCAATTTATATTGCCGTATCATCAAAAAGATATTCGAAATTTTCAACGAAACCGTATCTCTATAAATATTCTGCTATTTTACTCAAAAACCTAATAATTAAGAAATTTTTTAAAATAAGGGAGTCAACTTGAGCGGCGGACAAAAACAAAGAATCAGTTTAGCCAGAGCCGTGTACAATAACGCCGAAATTTATTTCCTCGATGATCCTCTCAGTGCTGTTGACTCTCACGTTGGGAAACACATTTTTGAGAATGTTATTGGTCCTAAAGGAATGCTTCGTAAGAAAGTAAGTACAACGAGATGCTGCTTCTAGAGATAATGACGATAAAGTTTTCAACAAAAAATTATGTATTGTAGACACGTCTCCTAGTTACCCATGCAACTACCTACTTACCTGAAGTCGATTACATTATTGTAATGAAAGAAGGCCATATTACTGAAAGTGGAACTTATAATGAACTTATGTCAAAACAAGGAGATTTTTCGGAATTTATCATGACGTACTCGCAGGAAGACTTTGGAACGGTACCAGGTAATTTTTCAATTATTTGAAAATAAAATTTATCAGTAGGTAATATTGAGATAGGAATCTGATTTTTAAAAATTGAAATATTTTATAGATGAAGAGTTACCCAAACAAGAATTGAAGCCTGCTCTAAGGTATGAAAGAACAGTTTCGGAAGAGGTTAACTATTCATCTTTAACAAATATGTCAGTGAATGAATAAATATCTAATTATAATTTTTTTTATTCCATTTTATAAAATCAGTGATAAAATGTGCCCACTTTTGCTGTGATTATTATTTTTTAGTTTTGCATCTGCTTCAAATGAAGAAGAGCCACCTTCAATACTTACAGGAAATGAGAGACTTACAGAAGATGAATTAGTGGGTGAAGGAAATGTAAGTAAAATTTTTTATTTCTTTGAATTGTATTTTTCTCAATTTTTTATGACACATTTACAAATTTTTCAGATCAAACTATCAACATACTGGTCGTACATGAAATCAGGAGGCGTTTTTCTGTGGATACTTACAATAATTTTCAATGTTTTATATCAAGCCGCTTCGATTATTGCCAATTTATGGCTCACTGAATGGTCTACTGATCCTAAAGTCATCAATAATAAATTTTCACCAATGAAATATTATTATCTAGGAGTGTATGGTTTATATGGTCTAGCACAAAGTAAGTTTCGCACCTCTTTCCATGTTACCAAAAATTTACCCACACCAGTGAATTATATAAATATTTTTTTCCTTCTGGCAGTTTTATCAATTTTGATTGGAACTTGGACCATGTACTGGGCAACTATCAAGTCTTCGGAATACATGCATAATCGTTTATTGAGGAAAGTTTTGAGCTGGCCGGCGTACATGTTTGATGTAACTCCTCTAGGCAGGGTGTTGAATAGATTTTCATATGATATCGACGTCATCGATAATACATTTCCATTCACAATTAGACAACTTTTAGCTCTAGGAGGCCAAGTTAGTATATTTTAAAATTTTGTTTAGAAAAAAATTTAATTGATGAATTTGCTTATTCCTACATTTTTGATTCTTTTTTTTTCCAGATGATGGGAACATTGTATGTGATAACGTACAGCAGCCCCCTTTTTCTTATTGTTTTTGTTCCTATCGCAGCAATTTATATTTTTATTGAGGTAACGTCCTAAAATATTTTTCAAAATTTTATAATTGAAATTTTTATGGCATGAATTTTTCAAATTCTATTTTCAGCGAGTCTACGTTGCAGTCATGAGGCAGCTAAAGAGGCTGGAGGCTGTTTCTAGAACTCCGATTTTTTCACATTTCAGTGAAACTGTATCAGGTAAGCTCTTCTGTTTTTTTTGTTTTTTTGTTTTTTTTAAATTGGAAAAATAATATCAACTAATTTTGCATAAATAATTTAGGAGCACATATGATTCGAGCATTTAAAATGGAAGAACTGTTTGTATCTGAATCAGAAAAACGTACTTATTTGAATCAAGTTTATACCTATCCCAGTGTACAAGGATTCAGGTACCTATGTTCAGAAATAAAATTGCTTTTCAGATTTTGCCTAGAAAAATGAGAATGCAACCCAGAAAACATTGGAGTCAGTATAATTACAGAATTTCAATTTTGAAGGAGTGAAAATCATAATATTAATTTCACTCCTTCAAATGGCATAGCTCGCAACTCATTCAACACTTGTACATCTCCAGCTGCTTTTCTAAACTCCTGGAGAAAAAATTTGACGTAGATGTTGATAAATAGAATTATAATAATTTGCAACTCATTTTTTGAAAAATTTCAAATTTACGAAAACAATTTTTTTCAGATGGGTTTCTTTGAGATTGGACAATATAGGAAATTCAATTATATTTTGTGCAGCAGTATTTGCAGTATTGGAGAGAGGATCAATAAATTCTGGTCTGATTGGATTATCCGTGAGCTACGCCTTACAGGTGAAAAAATTTAATACCTACTTAGTACCTACTTGAAATAAAAAAAATAATAAACGACTAATTCAATAAATTGAATTTTTTTCAGATCACAGGTGCTCTGAATTGGGTGATTCGTACTCTTTCCGATATTGAGACTAATATTGTATCTGTTGAAAGAATCGAAGAATTCAACGAAACTCCAGAAGTAATTTTTTCCAGCCTAATTCTCATAGAAACATATTAAAATATTGAATTATCTATAATACTTTCTAAATTTCTGTACAGGAGCCATTTTCGTCTCCGAATTATCGCAGTGTACCAATAACTTGGCCAAACAAAGGGGGAATCGTATTTGATAATTTCAAAGTGCGATATCGTGAAGGGCTCGATTTGGTATTACGAGGAATAAATTTAAATATTAAAGAAGGTGAAAAAGTGAGTACATAATTATCTAATAATTAACATTTTCGAAAATTGTATTCAATTTGTGAAGTTTCTTTAGATTGGAATCGTCGGGAGAACTGGAGCAGGAAAATCTTCTTTGACTGCGTGTATATTTAGAACTATCGAGGCTGCAGAAGGTGAAATTGTTATTGACGGAGTGAATATTGCCAGTATTGATTTACAAACTTTAAGATCGAGGATTACCATCATTCCTCAAGTAGGTCCAATAAATCTTTGAAAAATTTTAATTAGATATATTAATTGGTTCAAATTATTCAGGATCCAGTACTTTTTTCTGGAACATTGCGAATGAATTTAGACCCATTTTATGAGCATTCAGATCAAAGCATTTGGCGAGCTTTGGATCTAGCTCATTTGAAAGATTTCGTAACCGGTTTACCTAGAGGACTGTATCACATTATTTCTGAAAATGGTGGCAACGTCAGGTGAATATTATTGAAATTTAAGAAAATAAATGTTCCGAAACTGAGATTTAAAACTGAATATTTGTTTTAGTATTGGGCAGCGACAATTGATCTGTTTGGCCAGAGCTGTTTTGAGAAAAACAAAAATCCTAATTTTAGACGAAGCTACTGCTGCTATTGATCTTGAAACTGATGAAATATTGCAGAAAACTATTCGTTCGGAATTTAAAAATTGTACTGTTCTTACTATTGCGCATAAGTTGAATACCATAATGGATTCTGACAGGTAGAATAATTTTATTCAGTGATTACCTATCTATTTTTTATATTTCCAACGAATAATTAATTGTGCGATAATTTTTTCAGAATTTTATTGCTAGATAATGGTTTAGTAAAGGAGTTCGATACGCCTCAAAATCTTCTAAATAAAAAAGAATCAGCATTTTATGGTATGGCTAAAGATGCTGGATTAGTGATATAAGTTAATTTCACTCCTTAAAAAAATTGTGGTAAGCCTAAATCTGTATTTTCAAGTGTTACCAACGTTTAAATTGTTAATAAAATCTTCGAAAGATTTTTTTTCATACTTATTTATTTTTTTTAAAAAGTATATTAATATTCATCTATGTAGAATGTCATCGTTAAAAAATTATCATTAAAATTACCTACCAATAATCCAAATCAGAAGACGACGACTGTTTATAACATTTACCACCTTCTTTCATAACTTGAAAACTATGATGTTCTTCTCGATCAAGCTCAGCTGTAGAAGGATCACTTTTACAATTCATGAAAGATAACCATCGTACCCAACTGTATGAGCAATAATCTCGCCAAGAGCTGCGTTCAGTGTCAATGCTTTTCTTGGCTGATTCATTAACATTCACCGTAGCGTACTTTAGAGCAGCTGAAATTAATTTTTCTTGGACTTTGGGTGATTCTAGTTGTTTCATTATATCGGCTTTGGACGATTTTTTGTCTATTTTCATCACGTCTAGGAGAAGTGTTTCTGAAAAGCCATTTTTATTCGCATTGGCTACCACCCATTCTATTTCGTTTGATGATGTTACCTGAAAATTAATCATAGGACGAAAGTAGATAGGTAAGTAGGTAGATAGGTGCTAGGTTGGTAGGTAGCTAGGAACTACCGATGATTGATTTTTTTTTGAAAGTTCGAAGGGAAAGTAGGTATCTACTATCAAGGAAGTTGTATCTGGACCTAGAGTGACACTATCAAATTTTGAATCCCATTGTTTTAATATTTTCCCCTACGAGTCATTCTTTGTTTAGTGAAAAAAAATTGATTTCTTATCAGAAATTATTTTAATTAAATAGAATGTTTTTGTTCAAATATTATTGGTATTTTGACCTAATTTTATAGGTCTTTTAAAAATAGATAGGTACCTATTCATATTATTTTAGTTGGTACTTACTATATTCAATGAAAAATTCCAAACAAATATTTTTTCGAAAATAGTAAAGATCGAAAAAAATCGATACTTATGACAGTTATGACATCTATAGATTGAATATGCATATTAACACATTTAAGAAAGAATATTCTCAACTTTTTTTCGACTTTTATTTGACTTGATGTGAAAAACGAGTTTTTAGAAACCCCTGAAAATTAGAATAAAAATGAAAAATGAGTGCTAATGGTATGTTTGGGTAAAAAAATCCATTTCTACAAATCTACCAAGTAAAATATTTTTTTTAAAAAAATTACCAATTTAAAAATTTGATTAGTCTGAATTTAAGGCTTGCAGAATGAGTAAAAGTGAAGGTGAAATGAAGAGGATAGAATTTAACCACTTCTTTTTTTTTTTGAAAGTTGAAGGGATCTTAGTGAGAAATTCGTGTCTAGACCTCAAGAGAACTTGAAAAAAATTTCACTCCTTCCTCAAATTAATCTTGATCCTTTCCTAATTCTCTTTTAAATCTAAAAACATGAACTTGAGAAATTTTGAAAACTTAAAAAAATATATTAAAGCACTTATTATTAATTAATCATGTGGTGATATTTTTACCTAAAAATTCCACCGATTACCCATTTTTCGTCCTTAATATATTTTTAAACAAGTTTAGTTTTATTTTGAAAAAATAATAATTTAAATAATAATTTTTATTTTGAAAAAATTATCATTTTCATTTTTTACTCATCAAAATCCTTTCGAAAAATTGAAAAAATTAAAAATGGCTTCATTATGATTATTTTTGGAGAAAAAAAAGTGTTAAAAGGTAAAAATTGAGCACCAATATGTCTTTTAGTGTAAAAATTATTCTCAAGTTAGGTAGGTAATATAATTTTTAGCACATTATAATTTTTTGAATTTGAGTTTTCAATTTCTTATCAAGTTTTTTCCAACTTATTTTAAATTGTAAATTTTTCAAAAATAGAAACGCAATTTTAAATTTTTAAATTTTTAAAATTTTCAACTTTTTTGAATGCTATTGGATTTTAAGGTCATAAATTTTCATCAACTTGTAGTTTTGTTGATCAATTTTGATGTGCCTGGGTAAAGTTTGAGTTTGAATCAAGAAAGAGAAAGTGGTATCTTATTCTTATCAAACCGTTTCAAAGTCTGAACTCCAAACATATTTTTTCCACTCCCTTTCTCTTTCAACTTCCGAATAAAATTTCATTTCATTTTTAAATTCCAATGATAAAAAAATATATAAAACTTACTTCTTGAAATGAAATCCCAATTAAAAATACCGCACATAAAATCAAAATCATAATTACCAAACTAAAAAATTTTAAAGCAACGAAAATTTAATCCTAAATTTCAATTTCCACCAAATTTTTGGCGACGAATCACAAATAAGTTACCTAATAATTGAAGCACGACAGTGTAAAGAAAATAGAGCGGTCATTGTAATTTCACAATGCTTTACATATCTTTTGATAAATATGGAAATTTCTGCCCAAAAAGAGTACACGCCTCCTCATTACCAAGGGAACTGAGTTCTCAGTTCTCATTCATCAAGAGGAGAGAATACACAGGTAAATAAATTGAAATAGAAAGTTACGTATTAGGTCATCAAACTCTCCTTCCATTTTAACCATTCAAGATTCGAGGGCAATGAAACGTCGTATTTTCATTAAATGGAAACTTTTCTTTGACTTTAGTTTTCATTCAAAAGATCACTTCAGTTCATCATCAAGGGAAGTAATTGCCTTGGAAATTTTTCTGAACCAAATTTTCAAATTTTTGCCTAATGAAAAATATTTTTCACAAAAAAATGTACTCTGTGATCGATTTAAAAAAAAAAAAAAAACGAAAGTAGGTATCCTCGTCATAACACATGAGAAAAAAATACCAATAAAACATCCATCTAAACATTCATATCGTTTATATTTTCCATAAGATAGATTATCCAATTTCGAATAACAATCTACATATAAAGTTGAAGGAAATTAGCTAAAAATTAAAAGATAAAGAAGTAACGGGCCGACTAGTTACAAAGAATAGATCAACTAACGCATTAAAAAAAATAAATATCAATAAAAAATAATAGGAAATAAGCCAACGAATCAAATCAATCACACGCTACACCGAAACTCAAAGTTTCGTTCGCAGTGCTGAAACCGAAATAAAAAGGTAATCTTTTTTTCATCTTCATGAAAGCATAGGTACCGACTTCATAAGTATATAAGTATGTACATAGAGAGAATAGATATTAAAATAAAAAAAAAATTATCATTTTTTTATAGAATGGCAAAAGCTGACACTACTTCGTTTTCATCCTGATTGCTTTAATATCACTATTTCTCAAATTTTTTTCAACCTCTCATCACGAACCAGCTTTTTTTTCAATGGATCGACGTCCCTTAATAGTAATTTTTTTTAAATCACTGGTTGACATTACATAACCGACTATTATATAGTATCAAAAGAAATTTTAACGATTAAATACAATCATAATATAAACAAATTATAAATGATTTTTTTAAAAAAATCAAAATTAAAATACTATGTATAAAAGTACGTGTTCAGTATTATTATAAATTCGTCCACCGCGTAATATATAGATTGATATAAGATATGTCACTTGCTGCAACATTTTATTTGGTAATTTTAGACGGCCATCAGCCGTTTAATAAAAATTCATAATTACAATATTCATGATGTCATAGAAAAAATGTTGCATCATATGCCTTAAAAATCACTCGTTATAAATAAGGTGTTTTTTTTTCAATTAAATGTAAAAGCTTCGTAATACATATGTACAATTTTAAATATTATAATTTTTCTATATAAAACACTCGCTTCTACAATATATCGAGTCAGAACAATTTTTTTATGTACATTCGTTTTTATTGTCAACAAGGACTACAGAATATTACAAAAAGACAAAAATTAAAAATATGTCTGCTAAAAATCATACGATAATGCTAAAAAAAAAATATGAGAAAATACCATGCTCTTTATAATTTCAATACGGTATGTAAAATTGTTCGTAATGAATAGAATATGAATCCAGTTGGACTGAAATTTTCCTCTTTTTTTTCAATAAAATAACAATAAAAATAATATTATTCAGAACTATATAAAATACCTGGTATAATTATTAGGTATGCGAATCGATATAATAATAACAACATGTTAAAATAAATTTTCGTAACAACTTAAAAAAAATATTAACAACACAGAAAAGGAAAACAATAACAAATAACAAGGAAAGAAACACGAAATCGTAAATAAATAAAACAATAGGAAATAAATTATTAATGAAGAAATTACAAAAAAAAAAAAATGAGGCTAATATTATTTTTCCAGCTTTACCACCAAAGCTGTTAAGGTAAAGATTTTTCTATATAAAATAGGTAGGTACTGCGATTTGTTTTTAGCCGTTTAGCAAATAGGTATCGATAAAAATTAATAAGTAACGTGTATAAACTACAACAACATGTTCTGTTTAAAAGGTGTATGCGCAAGTAGGTATATATTCACATGCATACGTAGGGTAAGTAGGTAGGTAGATACGTATAACAAATAATTTACAGAGGTAAAATTAATATATATAATGTATTTATATAGGTATCTTTTGTGCGCATTAAAGTCAGCAAGCATTTCACAGCTGATGCGTGGATTGTGTGGAATTTTTTTTTCTCTCAATAGATCAATAGGTAGGTAGTTCACGATTTTTTTTGGGGTAAATGAGTATTTCAGCTGGAAAAAAATCAAGATGGGTTAAAAAATTGAAAGGATGGGGAAAATTTAGAATGGAAGGGTATTACTTCGTAATTTTTTAATCCTTTTTGTCGTCTTCTGGATCTTTGAGGGTGTGCCATTGGGCAATAGGCCTACGTGGAGAAGCTAACATATCAGACCAATGGCGTAGTTCAGTACCTTGAGCGTTATATCCCAATATAACTTTTCCGATCGGTTCTGATGTTCCGATACGATCGTAATCCACCACTGTGATCATTAGATTTACTTTCTGTAATGCAAAATGTGAAAAAAAGTGTAAAAAAGCTGATTTAGTGAGAATTTGTACTGGATTCAGGGCTTTGAAAGCAAGTTTGATAGGTACCTGCTTCAAAATCGATCTCAAAAAAATATTCTTTGAAATCTTTTCGGTTGTAATGTGAAAACTTGATAATTTTTATTATGATTGGTGGGGGGGGGGGGGGGGAATTCTGAAAATTGAGGGTAAGTATGTTGAAATGTGAGCATTTTTCACTACCATAAAAATTGTCAGAATTTTGTATTTTATGACCTCGAATTTATTGTTCGAAAAATAGCAAAATTCAAATTTTTTCAAAAGAATTTCCACTTTCTAGATTCACTATTTCGGTTTAAGAGTACCTACTCATGTCTAGAGGAAACAGAGCAGGCAAACCATTTTTTCTCAATAGGTGTTCACACTCTGAAGAGGGGGGGGGAGGTGAAAAATTTTGTGAAATTTTTTTCACACACACACAAAAAATCCTTGTATTCATATTTGCGATTGAATTATATCATCAATTTAAAAAGTTTTATCAACTTGAACTGGGTAAGTGGAGTGATTTTTTTTTGTGAAATTTGGCTTTCATTCTTCTTCTATGTACCTTTTTTTTTTTTTTTTTTTTTTTTTTTTTTTTTTTACAAATTTAGGATCATTTTGGTGGAGCTCTTATTGAACAAAGGACAAGAATAACTTCCTCTTTCTTCGATAATGACGAAATTACAAAAAATTTTCAAACAGTTACCAATTAAGAATTGAGAATGTTGACAAAATGCGAGAATTTAGCCCAGAAAGTAGTTTCAAAACAAGTAATTTGTGATAGTATGAGAACGTTGAATGCAAAAAATTTAGATAAAAAATTTGTGTGGTAAACTTGAGTTAAAAAGTAAAAAAAAAGAGGGAAATTTTGGCATAAGTATTTTTTAATTTAGAGCCAAAAAATTTAGGAATAAAATTTTCCCTGGAATGAATTAAAAAACTTGGAAAAATTCTTCAAATAATCTGAGAAAGTTGAGGACAATAACATTGAATATTGTAATAATATTCTTCTGATTTCTTGCTGTTGAAAAGGATGGGGTTATGAGAGGTGAAAAATTAAGTTTTTCAAAAAGTCGAACCGAAAGTCAATAATAAATTAAATTTTCAAGGCAGGTTTTCAAATTGACTATGTCTCCTGTGATTATGACGATTTTTCTTTTCTGAAATTCATTTCCAACTCTTAACATTTTTCTAAAATCTATTTCGACTTGATTTTTTTATTTTTTTAAATTTAACTTCAAGTTTTTTTCAAATTTGAATCATTTTTTCTCAAATAGGTAAATGCAATTTTTCGTGACAAAATTTTTTCCAGCCACATGACAGAATTTCTGTTAGGAATAGATGAATCTAAAGCTCTGTTTCTTTTATAATTCCAAGTAGTAATACGCAATTTGGGGGGCTTCCTTGAGGAGTAAATCAAATAAATTCACTTGAAGTATACTCTTATTTTTAGTAGATGTAAAAGGAAGAAATTGATGGTGTAAATATGTACCTATTGAATTTTTATATCCAGCTATTTGTTGGCCGTTTCGACATTTCTTCAATTATAATTGCGATTTATGATATAATTAGTTTTTTTGTGTGAATTAAATTGGACTTCATGCATAAAAAAACTCACTACAATTTTTATCATTTTTAAAAATTTGCTCCATTGGTCTTTTTTTCCTTTTCATCCTTTTCATTATTTATACAATTTATATGCTCTTCTATTCTTCAGAATTTTATTACTCCAGCAGAGTAATTAAATTCGGTACAAGAAGTTGTACAAAAAAAAATTATCAAGGAGAAACAGGAGGCAGTTTTGTCTTTCAACATCAACGAGTGCATGTTTGTCTAACTACTGAAATGCAGGGGAAAAATTATTTTTAAGAAAAATGTCGAATTTCAATTTTTTCCTCTACTTTTTAAAAACTTGTTTAAAAAAGTCATCTTAAGTATTCAATTTTCATAAAATTTTCAAAAAAAATCCGGATGCAGCCACTTAACAATTTTATTTCAATGTTGAATATTTTTGATGTTCCCTTCAAATTACGTGTAAATACATGCAGCTGTTAATTTTTATCTGATGATTAAGTATGCGAGCTTTATGCGAGCCTGGATATAGAAACCGCCCTTGGGTGCCAAAAAATTGGTTTTTGTCTCATATTTTTCCTCTTATCATCTCATGTTTTAATTAAAAAATGAAAAAAAAAATTGAAAACTAAATTTTTTTCTTTGAAAATGGCGGGTAATTTTTCTCCTGTGGTTTAGAGGTTAGGTAAACATACTCGACCGATGTGTAGAAGGTGTTGCATAACCATTGAATAAAAGGTCTCGCCTTCATTCTTACAAGAGGAAGATTCGTTGGTCTAGAAAAATTATCTTTCAATTAATACAAAATTCACCTGTATTTGTTCAAAGGGAACTTCAAATGTGAAAGATTCATTGTAGTATGGATTTAAGGTACACTTCTTAATACTGGTTTTTTTCTTCTTCAATCGTTTTCCATTTTGCATTAGTGCAATTTTCACGTAAGGATCTGAAATTCAAACGAAGTTGTAAAACTTGATCTAAGTAATTCTTTACATCGATGGGCCAAAAATAGTTATCATATTACCAGAAAGACCACCGACGTCCATTTTCTTCAAATTCTTCGCTTCGAGGATGACCACAGTCAGTTTACCAGCGGTTGGTACGTAACGCAACGAGAAGCAAATATCACCCAACTTATTATCCTAAGATTATAAGAAAATATCGATGAGTAAAACTTCAATTTAAAAAATCATATCTATTTACATTTTTAGCCAGTATTATCAGTATAATGTCAAACAAATTCTCATCATGTTTGTTATTGGTTTGTATTTTTTTAAATACCTATGTACGTAGTATTTACAATGTGCTTATAATTAAAAAGCTGTGTTTATAAAGTTTTGTTTAGTTGATTATATTTATATAATCCGGTTTCACGGTTTTCAGAATAAGCATGCTATTCAAGTTTTTGGAATGTTTCAAAGCTTTGGAAAATTTGTAACTTTGTAGGTAATAAGTATTTAAAGGTAGATAAATAGCATATAAATTTTTATGTAGCAAGCTTCGTAGAAAGCCGAAATTTTTTTATGGCATACACATTTTATTTCAAGATGCGTTGTATACGGATAACTACATACCTAGAAATTTAATAGGATCGCTCAAAAGGAAATAAAAATTATGATTAGATTTTGTGAAATGGAATTCATGATTATTTGCAATAAGTAATTATCAAAATTTTCAAGTTTAGATGTTAATTTTAGTGTGAAATATTTGAGATTTGGCGTATTTGATACTTAATTGAATCCTATTTTTTTTCTTGTTCTGCATATCTCTATGGAAGCTCCAGAATGGCTGAAAATTGATAACTTCTGTTTTTTTTTTGGGGGGGGGGGGGGGTGTCAATATCCAGGAGAGAAAGGGATCAACACGATTTCCATTAATTTTATTGGAAAAGTGCCTACCTAATTTTTAAAAAGTTTCAATTTTTCCAGAAATGGAAAAACATTTTTATTTTCTAAAAATTAAAAAAATAATTTGGTGCACCGTGCACCTGAAATTTTAAATTCAGGAATTAAAACTAGGTACCTATCATTTCAAAAACTACAATCGTTCAGGGATATCCACATTCCATAAGATCCAAGAAGGATGAAAAGAGCTATCACCATACTGTTGAAAATGTCTCAAAAGTCTATAAGTAAAAAGTGTTTTTTCTTTTAATTTTTTTTTTCAATTTTAAAATTTTCAATAAATCAGCCGACCCGACTAATTCAAAACATTAGGTAGCTACCCATCCCTGTCTAATGAAGAAATGGCTTTTGTTTTGGAGTCAATGAATTTTGAAAATGGTAAAATCGCCCAGATTCTTTTGGAGAACAGTTGAAAAATTTGCATTTTTATATCATAATGAAGAAAACATTTCGACAAAAATTTCAAATCCCCAGAGCGAGTAGGTATTTTTAGGAGGAGCCAAAAAATGTGTTTTTTTTTCAGTTTTTTGCCAAAAAAATGCAGGTAAAAATTTTGTGTGTTTTTTTAAAATGGATTCTAGGGTGTCAGAGAACCTCTGAATTTTTTTTCAAAATCTTTGGAGAATTTTTTTTGACGAGTTAGGTATGGCGTATTTGAAAACTTTAGGTAGCCATTTTGTCTTGAAAAGTCAAAGGGACAGTATAACTGATTTTTTTTCTTTAAAAAATGTGTACCTAATTTATAATGTAGGTACTAATGAGCAGCTATTGTTAACAACGGAGGAAATCAATTTTTTTCAGTGTTTCCAGAATTTTGAAAATTTAACACCCCCCCCCACAAAAAATTGAAAATTGAAAAATTGTACGATCTTCCTGTGTTTATTTACATGATAAATTGCAACAAACTCTATTCTTTACCATCCATTTTTTTTTTGATTATCTTGAAACAGAATCTAAATAGGTATCTGAGGAAAAATTACAAGTGAGACTCGTTCAATAGAAAATCAAAAAATACCCAAGTAAGTAGGTACCTAATTGTATGATTTTTTTCAAAACAATAATAGACATATTTTATGGAAAACTAGAGAAGAGTACGCCATTTGAGAGAGTTGAAGATGCTTACCATTTTTTATTATTATTTTTTTTAAGAAAGAAAAATTATGTTTGAGAAACTAAAACAATTACAATTTCTCAACATTTTACAAGTTATTTTCATCTTTCTGAGGGGAGGGGGGCGATTCTCGAAATTTCTTCGCATGAAACATTTTTCTGAGATAAGGGGCCAGCTGTTTTCAGTTTGTTGCCCCTTATACGGAGGTTGGTACCCCTGATTTCAAATAATAATAATGAAAACCATTTTCAATAATCATAATTTTCATTTTCTTCGTCTGTGTAGGAAATTTTACCGAATAATCAATTCAAATGCGAGGATAAACAGCTTAAATTACGCTTGCTGATAAATCAAAAAATTACAAATTTTGTCATGTGTACGCCTAGAGGATTTTAAACTCAAAAATTTCAGCATATAAATTCAATATCGCAAGGAACAGTGATACTGAAAATTTTTTAAATGCTGGATAAGCATAGTTAATCAATTTCGCCAAATTTATCTACAAATTTGTTACGCTTTTATGTAGGTATGTTCATAAAACATGAATTTTTCTAGGTAATTGAAATGGATTCCTCGGTGCCGTGTTGGAAAAGCACCAGATCGTTTGAAAATTTTAATACTCGACAGGTCTTTAAATTCTCCAAACAGATAAAATTTGCAAACGACCAATTTAACCGATCTAGTTCAGCTATTTATAGATCTTTATTGTTTATTGCGAACATCTGCGCCATTGTAAATTGTGTATGTCTGTGGTTAGTTTTTTTTTTCAAACATGAGAACACCTACAGGTATAAAATTAATATGCATTTCGTTTTATAAAACGTATGTACGTAGGTAAGTATAAATATTCGATCGAATTATCACGCATGCAAACTGTAGGGTTTTCTGGATTAGCACAATACAGCCTAATTTATCAAAATACTATCCATACTATACAAAGCACAAAGAACACAATCAAAGCAAAGCTGAACGTTTTTCAAGCTCGTCACATCAGTACGATCTACATATGTACAGGTAAAACGCCAACAGAGAAAAGGAAAAAAAATAAATAAATATATGCAAACTTACAGATCATCGAAGAATATGACGATAAATCCAAATTATATAATTTGAAACTCATACATAATAAGGTATAGCAAACGAAAAAAATTATCTTTAACGGTGAAAAAAAATTCCTGTGATGGAAATAACAACAAAAACAATAAAAAAAAATCGTCAAAAATATAAAGTGATCGTGAGGAAAAAAAACAACTCGTCCAAAAAATCCATCTTGTATGACGAAAAAGAAAAATCAAAAACGTAAAAAAAATCTCTCTACGTGGAAAAAACATTTGGTGCTATGGTCACAGTAACATGTAAGTAGGTATTTACACAGTTTTTGCTTTTTTTTTTTTGGTTTATAGTAAAATTCATACACTCAAGCTTGTATACGCTACTGTATCGAAAACCTAACGAATTTCATGCATGTAATATCGTCAATTCATATTTTTAAAAGTTATATGTATATAAACTTCAATACCAAATATAAAGAATATGTACCAAACAGAACCACAGAATCTACAAGTCTATCTGGACCCCTACATACGATACAATAAAAATATCAAAACAAACATCAATCTTTTACACATTATAACACTGAACGGTCGGACAACTAAAGCTATGATAAACTGTTTCGTTTATGACGAAAGCGTAATTTTATTTAAAAAACCTAGTGTCGCTAATGCATTTGTATTCTATTCACAATTTCTAGAGTTTTAAAACAAAACCTAGATTAAGAATTGAAAATTTTCTAGACTATAGAATTATACTACCTAATAGAATTAGATAGTTCTACGAAAGTAGACCTGGAACGCATAGATACTCCATACCTATTTTATTTCATTTTACCTTTAGACACGAACATGATGAATTTTCTCACTCCTTAAATAATATTTCACTCGAGGGGGGAAAAAAAATACATTGATATTTTTCAAACGCTTTCTATTAAACCATAGATGTAGAATAATGAAAACCAACAGCTGGATTTGATGATAATGGAAGGAGTCATTTCCCAGTGTACTCTTTTCGAGAGTATTCAGTTTTAATCCCTCTGTTTCATCTCGAAGAATTACGAAGTAAATATGTCACTGTATCAATATTTTTAAACGATTTATAAACCTCATTCTTCACACGAAATAGCTCTCGAAGGGGCTTACTGCGGTACCTATTTTCCGGTAGATTTATTTATTTCCTATCTATACGAGATGCGAGAGTACGAACAAAAGATTTTTCACAACACATCAGACGAACTGATGGATTCTAAAATATAAAATTTACCTATTCATTTTTTTGCTTCGATGAATTTTCAAGAAATGCCTATCAAATCATAATTTTGGATTACTGAGTGGGTTAGGTTAGTTTGAGTTGACATTTTTGGAATGCTTAGAAAATACAGGGTGTTCCGGGAGTCGACGTCCAAACTTTATTTTTTGATACAAGTGGGTACCACTGAAAAAAAAAACTTGAGATGAACATGTTGCCTATTTTGAAAATTGAAGGGGCAAATATTGGTTCTTGAAAAATCATGTAAAAAAATTTTCAACCCTGAGAATGGATAGTATTTTAAAAACTAAACAATTTTTATCCTTATGACTTCCTGAAATTGAAGGGACAACAAAAAAAATTGATCAAAAAAATTTTAATGAAAAAAAATCATGGAATTGATAGTTGAACAAATTTTATTCTGAAGAATTTTTGCCTAACATCAAAAATGAAGGGGCTACAAGCCATTCAAAATTAGCGGGATTCAAAAAATTTTCAAATTTTCTCAATTTTGAATGGCCCATAGCCTCTTTATTTTTGATGTTAGGCAAAAATTTTTCAGAATATTTTTTGTTCAATTTTCAACGTATTATCCATTCTTTTGATTATTTTTTTCTTTCGAATTTTTTTCTGATCAATATGGTACTTACTTGGATCAAAAAATCCAATTTTTGTTTTTTTTAATCCCAAAAAATTGTGATTTTCGGGTTTGAAATCAAAAAATTTTGAAAACGTAGTTTGTATTTGAAAAACACATTTTTGATCTTCAATCGATGATTTTGACCCATTCTCTCATCCTTTGTTAAGTTCATTTGTTTTTTTTTGTGTGTGTGTGAAATGATCCTGGAAACGAACTTTAGGAGGTCAAATGACCTAAATTTCAATTTCAATACCAATTTAATTTTACCGGAATATTTTTACATCTCATAAGGAAAGTATTTCATTTGAAGTAAAATTTTAAGCCAATAAAAAATTAAATCGAAAGTATATTCAGTTTATTTCTCAAATTTTGAAAATTTTTGATATTTCAAAATTATTTCATCGCTCTGCAAAAAAAAAAAAATGAAAATTTGACAATACACTTCATTTTCGACCTCTCAAATAGATTGAAAGCGGTTTCGAGACGTTTCGGAGCCGACGGGAAATTTTGAAATTTTTCAGTTTTGGCAAAAGTCCATGAAAATGCTCCTTATGCGACCGTTCACGAAAAAAGAAACCTCAGGATGTCATTTTATCGAAAGTCGTTTTTCAGATTTGGAAGACCAAAACTCTAAAAAATAAAATAAAACCCTTTCAGCTCTTAAATATAAATTTTGTACCAAAACCTCTATAATTCTTATTGCGAAAAAATGCACAAAAGTTGCAAAAAAATTTGTTCAACCATAGGCGCACCTAGAAATTAATTAAGGGAGGGGCTGAGAATTTGAAAAAAATAGGGGGAGGGGGTCAAATCAGGGGTGTTAACCGAAACCGAAACCGTAACCGAAATCCAAAATTAACCGCTATAAATAGATGATTAACCGTAACCGTAACCGTAACCGAAATCAAAATTTTGGAAAAATGAAACCGAAACCGTAAACCGTAACCTAAATGAATTAAAATTATGTAACCGTAACCATAACCGTAACCGAAATGATTTTTCCGGTTTTCGGTTAATTGATTTTGCGATTTTCAGCTATTCTTTTTCAATAAAGAATAGAGAATGAAATGAAAAAATTGAAATATCTGCCCTGAATCAGGTCTGAGGTCTCAATTTATTCATCACTTTACGATTTTTTTCGAAAACTTTGAACGCCAATGGTCAAATTTTGGAGACTGGAAAAATTTTGGCAATTTTTTTGAGTATTTGGTCTCTTTTTACAGTTTTTGAAAAAATTAACCGAAACTGTTATTTTTAACCTTAACCGAAATTTTTTTACTATCACTGTAACCGAAACCAAAAACCGATAACCGAAATGAGTAAAGAAATGTAACCGTAATCGTAACCGTAACCGGAAAAAAATAGTTGAAAACCGAAACCGTTAAACCGTAACCGTTATTTTTTTCGATTTCGGTTAACACCCCTGGGTCAAATTTCAAATTATTAGTCATTTTCCACTGATTTTTTAGTCAAAATCATCAATTTTTTCTGGCAAAGTGGGAATTTGTGATTTTTTACTGAAAAATTAGTCAATCAAAAAGTATCAAATTTTAAGACAAAATGATTGGAATACTGCAGAGGCGGAAACTTGGATTTTTTCCGCATGTCGCAAAATTTTAATCATGGAAAATTCACAGATGTATGTCATTTATCAATTTTATCAGTCTAGAATTCTGCGCCGAAGAAAAATCGTCGGCGGCGGCTTGCTCTAAAAAATTTATCGGCGGTGACGGCGCGCTGTCTTCAAAATAACGGCGGCGGCGGCGTCGTCAACGGTGTAAAAGAGAAAATTAAGAAAATTTGCCAATTATTTTGAAAAAATGAATGAAGGGTCGAAGCTTCAAATTTTTCATAAGAATAGTAATGTTGCTCATGCCCGAGCGAAGCGAGGGCAAAGCTCTGAAAAAATTGGATTTTCAATGTCCAAAAAGGGCATTCTTTTAATGTTTTATGACAGACGCCGCCGTTCATCAATCGGCGCGGCGGTGGATGGCGGCTCACCCGTAATCTTAGCACACTCGAAGATGGGAAATCACAATTTGTGAAATTTCGCCATTTTTTATACATTATCAAGTTAAAGATGTCACTGTTCAACATCATTTTTTAAAAAAATTAATATCTGAATGAAAAAGATTGAAAAAAAAAACATTTTTTTGACAAATTTTTGGCATGTCGCAAACAATTTGAGTTTCGCAAGAAAATTTCGCGCATGTCGCCAAAAAATTTCGCATGTCGCACTTGCGACATGCGTGACACGAAAGTTTCCGCCCTTGGAATACTGTCCAACGAAACGAGGGCGAAATTGATTTGAAAAAATATTGTTTGAAAAGCAAAATAATGCTCTTTTTTTATACATTTACAATAAAAAATCTTTTTTCCGAGCTTAACAGCAGGGGCTAGAGCCCTCTGAGCCCTCCTTGGGTGCGCCTAGGTATGTGTTCATTTCAAAATCTGTTTTCGCCACTAGACCTTCCTAGACGGTTAATAAATCGATTGAAATCATTCACGGAGGGTTATTTGAGAAGATACGAGTATTTTTAAAAAATTGGTTTTCAGCAAGTATTTATTTCGGAGGAGGGGAGGGGGCTGATAAACGCTTCAGGGCCGTGAAATTAGTATGTTGTTAAATGGACCATTATAAATATCGATTGCACAAAAAAAATCGGGGTTGTATTTCTTTCGGAGTTTAGTGCTTTTATTCTCCAATTTGATCAGACCAAAACTTTTGAGGAGGCTTCGAAACGTCTCAAAATCTCTTACAATCGATTCGAGAGGTCAAAATTTTTTTCAGATTTTACCTAAATACAAACACTATCGGCGGATTTCTTTTTCAATTTTTTTTTTCGATTATTAAGTATTTAAAAAACATGGAAAAAATTATATTTTTTAAGAACCCCTGAAAAATAGGATGATCATGAAAGGTGAATTCCAATTATTTTTTAGGTAAAGACATTCGATTAGCATCATGTCAGAATAAAAAAATCAAATTTTTCAAAGAGTTTTGCGCTTATAGTTGTATTTTAGTTTGGTAGAAAAGGGGTAAACATGATTTTTTTGGGGGAGGGGGTAAAAGGGTTGTTGCGTTGTTTTGAAGTCCAAGTACAACTTCCCACTCCCTCATCTTAAATATTTGAAAAAAAGAAGGGCAAAATGACGATCCCTATGCAAGGTACCTACTTATCTTCGGAAAAAAAATTCAAATCGACAAGGTTCCAACTCCTCCCCACCACCTTCATCCATAATACTGATTTTGG
Organism: Pseudococcus jackbeardsleyi; assembly: GCA_038380155.1. Lineage (NCBI taxonomy): Eukaryota > Metazoa > Arthropoda > Insecta > Hemiptera > Pseudococcidae > Pseudococcus > Pseudococcus jackbeardsleyi. The sequence continues at coordinate 40,452,403 of CM076242.1, forward strand.
GAAAAATTATTTTTTCTGCATATCAATGACAAAATTTCCATCTTACTGAAAATGTATTATTAAGGGATAATTATGAGTTTATTCATATAAATTTTATCAATATTTTCTCCCTTCCCAAAAAAAGAAGAGAGGGGGGAATTTAACACATGAAAATTCAAATTAAATATTCATCTGAAAATCCAAAAAAGGTAAACATACAAAATTTTTTCCTCTGAAAATGCGGTCAAGTGAGTCATTTTTTCATAATATCTTTTCAATTTTTTTTTGCCACCTGATTCGTTTTTAAAAACTAAAAAAAAAAAATGGATTTCAGCTCAAAAGAATGATCCACACCCACACAAAAAATATTAGCTACATTTGAAAAAATTACACTGAACATCTGCACCGAATTAGTCTCGAAAACACCCTTCTTTAACTCCTCTCAAATCTCCTGTCAGTTCCAAAGTAGGCAACTCTATTCACCCGTATGTAATCTTGCTCGCTGCATCTTTCAACTCGGGGCCAAAAAACCTCACAAAATAACCCACCACACTCGTATAATTACTCCAATCCATTCAGAATATCTATTTTACGTTCCAACTGCATAACCCACGATTACATTAATTTCCATCACGTTTCTCGGAACCTTCAACCAACAGCTTTTTATTGATCATAAACCGCAACTTTGGCGACACCATTTAACCCAACTATACGACGTCGAATAACAACCGAGTCAGAATTCTAAATCTTCTCGTCAAAACCGTACCTCATTGACTAGACAGCCTCTTACACGTAGTAGATACACTCGGAACATTTCAAGTACGTACTTCATCTCCACTCACCCTTATTAGAAAAACAATAGGGTCAGAAGAAGAAGAACATAAGACTATGCTGAATCTCGCACAATACGACTATTATACTACTACATGCAACATGTCTATGGTTTTAGGTAGTATCATTTTGAGAAACCTTTCTTTTTTTTTCTTCTAATCTCCTAAAAATCTTAAATTTGTTAATGCGAAGAAAATACAGCGGCAACAGCAACAGCGTTATAGCACACACGAACGAAACACGATTAACACACGATATTTGTTGGTTTGTTTTCTATTCTCAACTTATTTTTTTATATTTTGTGCTGCGTATGACATTTATATTAATACTTACATGAAGTGGAAGCGAACATGACATGCAAATTCGAATCCAAGATAGAACATAGGCGAAAAGCGGAGCGAAGAAAAATTCGGTGTAAAAAGAAATCACAAAAAAGAAAAACATCAATTTAAAAAAATTGTATTCGTAATGGAAAAAATTAAAATAGCTTGTAGAATTGTTCGTAGAAAAAAAAAGTATTAAAATAGCATCGTATAAAACCACTATAATTTTATCATTCAAATTATTCGGATCGAAAATTTGAAAATAAGGTGAAAATCACAAAGTAAATTTTTTTGAAAAAATTCGCTGAAAATGTAAATTTTCCATTCAATTTTATCGAGATATTTCCATTTATTTAAAAATATACCTACCAATTCATTCATCTGTTAAAAAAGAAATCGATAAAATTTTCATTCAATTCATGGCTCAAAAAAACAAATGTTTTTGCACGAGGAAAAAAAATCGAATCTACCCACCTTCAAATTACTCAAAGAGCTCCAAAATTTCAGCATTTGACTCTATTCCAGGTACTTTTGAAGTAATGTTGTTGACACGAAACATCTCAAAGACCATCTGCCCACAAACTTTCAAACATTTTTACCCAAATGATTATCCAGCCTTCTAAAACTTCACCAGGTACGTACCCTGATCCAGACAGTTTTATTTTTCAAAAATATATCTCCCTCGGTAAACGATTAAATATTAAAAAAAAAATCATCAACGTAGGTCTGCATTTGACATTTAAAGAGTACCTTTTATCTCGTCGAATGGAAAATCTACCACGATCAACGGACGAATAAAAATATAGTGGTTTTATTCCATCGTTGTCCTTTTTTTTTTCTGTACAACTATGTAATCTTATAAAGTATTAAACCTACTTAAATGCAGAGAATGATTATAATTAGAATATACTTCGTATCCCGCACGCACGTATATTAAAATCGAAATTCCAATCTCGGCTGACCCGTGTACGTGTACCTTATTTTGTGAAAATTTATCATCGAACAAAAATTTTGCCACAAAGTAAATATTATTGCTAAAAGCTGGAAAAATTTATGCGCAATTTTTATGCTATTTAGCGGTAAGTAATGTGCGATCAGGTAAATTTCGGAAAAAAATTTTCGGTTCAAGCTGCTTTTACGTATAAGATATAAAAAAGGTGCCAACATTACTAAATACCATAATTACCAAAAAATAAAGCTGAAATATATAAATTAATTGTAAGATCAATTAGCGGTGCGGTGCAATGAATTAAAATTTCTGCCAATTGCGCTCTGATGAATTAAATAATAATATTGTAAATATTTGTAAAAAAATAAATAAATAAAATACCGCAATACCAATGATAAATGTGATGCGTGTTAGTGGGAAAAATGGTAAAAAAGAATTGGTACTAGAAGCTCGAATGTTTCGAAAATTAAAAACCGTGAAAATATGCTTGTTTTTCATTTTCAAGTGAAATGTAAGTCGAAAAATTACGCAATATTGTGTATAAATTATTAGGGATTGAAAAAAAAAAACGTAAAAATAATTCGATACTCAAATTTCTCAAAAAGAAAAAAGAAAAAAGAAAAAGGGTTACCGGAAGATGAGATATGTAGGCGTATCTGTCCCAGAGCTGAAATTCGAAACTAACCGATGAAAATTGGTTTTTATGGTATGAAAACCTAGTGGTTAAAATTTTTGGCACCTAGTTTTCTTCCACTCCTTGTTATGAGACAAACAAAACTTATTTCAGCCCTTCATTTTTAGGAATTTTTATTTTCGTGAGTTTTCAAAGGAATTTTTTCAAACTTTTGTGGGTGGTTTGAAAATTTTTCGATAATTTTTTTCAGTAGAAACCTGTGTTCGAAAACTTCAAATCGAGTTTTCTACAGTGAAACTCTGAAAAATAATACATAGTATAGGTACCTATTTATAAACACGATATTCTTCAAGAATTTCTCAGGAGGTGCAATATCTTGAAAAATGCGAAAAATAGTTTTTCCGCCATATTTTTCACTCGTAAAATGATCAATTTTGGCCGAATTTTTTTTTCTTGCAATTAAGTATACCCCAAACACTCTCTAAATGTTAATCAGTCAAAAAACTACAAATTCACTGATTAAACAGCGAAAAGTGTGCATTTGTCAATCAGTGAAAAATTACTGATTCAATTAGTGAATTTTCATTTTTGAATCAGTACTTTTTTTAAACTACTGAAATGATCGAATGAGTAAAAATTTAAATTTACTAAATCCAATCAGTGAATAATTACTGATTCAATCAGTGAATAATTACTGATTCAATCAGTGAATAATTACTGATTCAATCAGTGATTACCTAATTACTGATTCAATTAGTGATTAATTACTGATTCAGTCAATGAATTTTCATTTTTGAATCAGTAATTTTTTTAATTAAGTACTGAAATGAATTAGTAAAAATTTTAATTTACTAATTCAATCAGTGAATAATTACTGATTCAATCAGTGATTAATTATTAGGTACTGATTGAATCAGTAAATTAAAATTTTTACTGATTGAATCAGTAAATTAAAATTTTTACTGATTGAATCAGTAAATTAAAATTTTTACTGATTGAATCAGTAAATTAAAATTTTCACTGATTCGATCAGTAAATTAAAGTTTTTACCGATTCAGAAATGAAAATTCACTGATTAGGTAAATCGGTAAAATTTTCACTGATTTCTTCAGTTGCACACTTTTGTCATATTAATCAGTGAATTTTAACTGATTCAAATTTAGAGAGTACATATTTATAAACCACTTATATTTTTTTTCTTTAACCAATAAAATGAATCAGTAAAAAAATAAGTTGATTTATCTACTGATCGAATCAGTAGAAATGTTAATTTTGGTATCTATTAATTGAATCGGTAAAAATTTTTGTTCATCTTCTGATTGAATCAGTAAAAAATTTTCAATTTACTGATTAGATACATCATTAAATTTTTCAATTCACTGATTGAATCAGCAAAAATTTCAAATTAACCACCAAGTAATTGAGTCAGTAAACATTTAAATTTTCTGATTGAATTATAGTATAAATTTTAATCAAATGATCGAATCGGTAGAAATTTGAATTTACTGATCGAATCAGCAAAAATTTCAATCTACTGATTGAATCAGTCACATGAATGCGAAAAATTTCAATTTTTTAGTAGTTGAAGAAAAAATTACCGAATCAAAAATGAAAATTTACTAATTAAACCATTAAATTCACTGATTTCCACAGTGTCTGAATTCTGTTAATTTCATCAGTCAAATTTGACTGATTCAAATTAAAAGAGTAGGATTGTCGTATTATTTAAACAAATTGTTGGTTGAAAATTGAATTTTCAAAATTTGAGTGCTTTGATGGTGGAAATGGAGTTTATGGAAATCAAAAGTGAGTTGATTTTTTTGTAATTTTTTTGTATGAAGATCTCGTAATATTGGTTCTCTTAATTTGAATCAGTCAAAATCGTCTGATTAAATCAGAATCAAGTCAATGTAAAAATAATTGAATACCTAATTCATTAATTCAATTGGCGAATTTTTAATTTTTAATTGAGTAATTTTTTCTCCAACTACCCACTGAAATAAATTACCTAGTAAAAATTTTAGTTTACTGATTCCATTAATAATTATAATTACTGTGACTGAAATTTTTACTGATTCAATCAGCGAAAATTTGAAATTTTTACGAATTAAAATAATTACTGATTCAATCGGTAATTATTTCAGTACGTAGACGTACTTAAAGAAAAAATCAAAGTGCCCGCCAAATTCAAAAATGAAAATTCAAATTTACCAACTGAACCAGTGACTCAGTTCGGTTTGTTTCAGTCATTCAATCTTTATTTTTTATTAAGAGAGTACGAAGAAACTGAAATGTTCAATTTTGAGCATAGTGTTGTACTCATTATTTGCACTTGAAATCTTAAAAATCACAAAAAATGGATGAAATAAAGTCAAAATCGGACAAGTGGTTTATAAATAAAATATTTTGGGGGTATAATTACTAGAAAAAAATTTTCAACCAAAAATGATCATTTTATGAGTGAAAGCCATGGTGGAAAAATGATTTTTCGCATTTTTCAAGAGGCTGTATCACCTTACAAATTCTGAAAAAATATCACGTTAGGTATATATAAAGACCAGGTGCATGAAATATGTATTTTTTTTTCATAATTGCATCTCTGAAACATCCTATAGAAAATTCGATTTAAAGTTTTCTAACGCCGAATTTCATCTAAAAAAAAATACTTACCGAAAAAATTTTCAAACCGCCCGCTAATACCCAGGTTGAAAATTCGCAGAAATAAAAATTTTCAAAGGAAAAGCTAAAAAAAAGTTACGTTTCGCCCAATAACAATGAGTAAGGTAGGGGACAAAATTTTTACCACAATAGTGTTCGGTCTGATGGAGCCGCGCCCTAAGAACCAAATTTCATCTGTCACTTCTAAATTTCAACTATTGGACAGATTCCTATCTTATCCGACGGTACCCTTTACATCGAATAAAAAATAATCAATTTGGAATAATAATATTTTTGAGAAACTTGACAAATACCTAATTGAAAAAAAGTTATTAAAATTTTTGAAGAACCACTCCACGATTTTTTTGAATTTTAATTTCATTAATTCCATTACCATAATAACTTAATGGGCTTTCTAGGTAGGTACCCACTTGAAAAAAAAATAGTGAAGTGTTTTTCAAGACCTAAGTATATATAATGTATATTTGGTAAAAAAAATATTGTCCGAGTGTGCATTAAATTATACTAAAACCTTTGTAATTGGAATGAATTTAAGAATGAAAATCAAACTAACCTGTCCTCCTTCACCTTCTACCGATTGCAATTCTTTCCATTCTTCGATAGTTTGAGCTAAATCTACTTGACATAGGGGTACTTTGACTTCGCCAATTTGATCGTGTTTGGAAAACCGATCGAAATCGAAAATTGCAAATACTAACGTTTTATTCATTGCTTCAGCGTATGGAACACCCTGTTGAATAAAAAACGATTCCAAAATATCATCAATCATTGGGATATTAAAAGGGTCGACCCTTTTTCCAAACTAGATTCTGTTTTTTAATTACGGTACGAGTAAATTACTAAATTCTATTGGAACGTCGTCGATAAACATATTGATAATTTTGTACACGTTGGCACGACTTTCGATATTTTTCTTCGCTCGGGTTATGAAAATTGTTGATACGTGTGGGAGGAGTAGGAGTACGTACAATGTACTCGATCGATAACCTACGAATCTAATCACTTTGACGAACGTTGGCCGAAAAGAATTAAAGTACCGAGCGTTTTCATTTTTTAAAAATACTTTCGGACGTAAATTTCAAGCGACGGGTTTATTCGGTACATCGAAGCAGACATCTTGCTACGAATTGAAAAGGAAAGGGTTCGTGTGTGGCGAATACGTCTACCTATGTAAAGATGTCTCGCTAATACGTACTTTGAAGACGAAAGTTTCATTGAATACGGGATTTAACGTTTTTCTGTGCACTTTAGTCTCAAATTTCTTCTTTTTATCTGGAAGCAGGTAAACTTTTACATAAGGATCGGAAGTTCCACCCATATCAAGAGCCGGTAAATCTTCCGCTTGAATAACAGTAACTGATAAGCTGTTTGCGTTGAAGTCGTACTCCATCTTGACAGTGAAAAAAAAAACAAAATTAGTCGGATGAAATGCGACGATGAAAAGGGGGTTTAAAAATGCTCGATTTTGTACGCACTTTATATTGCAGTCTTCCTAATTTTACTTCTTCTTTTTTCTCTCCTTCTTCGGCGATGTCTTCGGCATTTTCCGTTAATTCGTCCATATCCGGTTGTACCTGGATACGAATATTTATGAATTTTTTATCGCTGTAAGGCGCTGATATTGAATAATTTATGGTGTACCTTTTCTTTGTAAGCTGACCCTAATAGCTGTACTGATTTTAAATCTACAACACCTTTCCCTTTTTTTACATCTTTCGCTCTTCGCTTTCTGAAACATCTTCTGATACAGCAAAAACATAGTCCGAATACAATCAACGTGATTCCTAAATGAAAATTTAATTAGTGAAATTAATTATAAAAGGGGACATGGCAGATGCCTGGATGTCGACTGGGTTTTGCTTACCAATTAGTATAGTCATAAAAACCCATCTTGATTCTACCCCTGAAATTTTTTGGGTCTCATCGAGAGCTTGCTGGATTACTCCTGGTGTTGTACCTACATTAAGAAAAAAAAAACATTTGATATTAAAAAAATTGGACTTGTACTTGGAAATTTTTACATTTTTTCGAATGAAAAGCCAACTCTCCCCCTCCACCCTGGAAAAACGAAAAAATTTTTGCTAAAAAATGAAGAGAAGGGTAGAATGAACAGTTTGCATGATTTTGATGATTTTTAAAAATTTTACTTCGGTACACTGAAAACTGAAGTACAGGAATGTGACACATTTTTGAATAGTTTGGAATCTCCAATTTTCGAAAATGGGACCAAGTTTGAAACATGGTCGCATAACGGTCCTTAAAAAAATTTAGCTGGTAAAAAATATAAAAAATGAACAATTAAATGTGAAAATCGCTATTCGTTTTTTTCAGAGTGCTGAATTCATTTTTCATTTTAGAAGCTCGAAATTGGGCTCCTGAGTGCGGGAGCAAAACTCAAAATTTTGAAAAATTCAGTTGTATGGTATTAAACTGCATGTTTTCAACAATCTCAAACACTTTTTTGAGGTCTATTTGATCGATAACCCTAAACTGAGTCCATGGGAGTGTCGGACAGTTGGTTAAAATCCCTCGTAAGGTACATATTATTATTATATTCTAGCGGACTTCTCTTTAAATAGAATGCTTTTAAACGAAAAGAAAATATTTTGAAAAAAATTAAGATGAAAATGAAAAAAATTATTTAAAAGATTTTGACAACAAAAAATTCATAAAAAATTACACTGCTTTTGTAATGAAAAATAATGAATTTTAAGAGACGTATTGCCTCATTTCCAAAGTGCGTGCGTAAATATATTTAAACATATTTACCAATCCATGATTTGAGGTTTTTAGGCAAAAAGGAAAAGTTCGTTGTTTTTTTTAAAAATAATAATTGATCAAAAATTTTTAAAATTCAAATTCTCCCCATTTTTATTCTTGTGACCCTTTTTTGTGATTTTAATCTGTCCTTTTGACACCTGGACTTCCTCCAACATCCTTTCGCAGATTAATTATTTTAAAATTGGCAATCATCAGTTTAGGTAGGTACCTATCAAAAAATTTCCTGTTTTGGAAGTCTTACTTTTATTTACCTACTATATTCTCATTTTAAAATCTGTTTTTCTAAAACCTACTAAAACATGGGATAAAGATTAAAAACAGTTGCCAGCAACATTTTTAAAAAAAAATCAATTGAACTATTTTTCAAAAAATAATAATAATAATTTTTCCAAATTTTCAAGACTTTTCTTATCAGGAAGTAATATTTCTACTAAGGATCAGTTTCCTAAAACAAATTAGCTTATGTGTTGGTAATTACTTTTAGGGTATTATGAGAGTACGAGGAGTTTTTTTCTTCACCTTAGATGCAGTAATACCTTCACGTCCATGAAAAACGATACACCCTCATCACCCAACTGTATTTCTCAAAAGGATGACATTGACATTATTTCCAAGATAAAAAAAAAAAACTGAAAATTCTTATTCAAATTGTTGGAAGCGAGGTCAAGAAACATTTCATCTTTATAATTCAGTTCAATAAGAAAAATAATAAAACAGCTGTTGATGAGGGTATCCTTGCCTAGGCAAACTTAAAGTATCCTCATAACAGATCTCTTAAAAATCAAAATTATAGAAGTAATGGAATGGTCGAGGATGGGGAGGGAGAATAATTCATTTTCTAGATGGTCAATGTTACACATACAGAAAGAAAATCCGTATCTACCCAAGATCCAAGACATTTTATAAATTTTTAAGGTTGATGAAATTTTTTCATTGTCTAATGTTCGTTTTCAAAGGCTTGAAATTTTTCAAAATTTGGGAAAATGAAAAATACCACAGAGAAGTATTTTTGGTGGTATTAGGTACCTACATAATTTTCAAATATTTTTCATTTTCATTGTTACAATAATTACCATCATAATGGAAAAGTTTTTGACTCTCATCATCACGTCAATTGTGCCTTTTTTTTTTTTTTTTCAAAAATGAACAATTGAAGATCGAATCATCAGAGCTGCATAGCTTTATTAAAATAATTGCTCTAATCGAGTATTCTTTTTAAAATGACACATACCTGAAAAAGGTTCCTTATTTGTACTTAGAGTTAATGTCCTTTTGGACTTATATCGTTTCATTTGATATCATCATTAGATGAATGTGTCCGTCATCCAGTCACCGATGTTTGTCATTTATATGTAGTTTCTACAAGTGTTTGTGTTTTATTAGTCATACTGAGTCATAGGCTCACAACTTACATTCATTCTATAGAAGACTGTATTAGAGTACACTTCACCTTTTGACATTGTGAATTCTTTCACCCTGACTTTTTCATTTTTGTGTTGTTCATATTTATTCAAGAATATATTTCGTTTTGGACATTGAATTGGTGTTATATTTTCATGTGAGTATTGATTCTATATATTTGAGTATTTCAAGATGTTTTCATGGTAGCAAGAGCGTTTGAGTTAGATTTTTCCGGCCGGCCTATGTCGCCGGTGAGCCTATTCTCAACCTCTTAGTTTATTTAATTTAGTTAAACAAGTACAAGTGGCTTTAGTATATAATTTCATTATTTACCGAAGTTCTATATAATTGGCACCATTTGGTGATTTTAACAAGCCTAAAAATGAACCGAAGTTTGAAAAACTGAAAACCTTATAAATTTCCGATGTCTATAAATTTAAAATAATCTAAAACCCGAAAGAATTCAACCGAAGACATTCTATTTCATGAATTTATTAATTAAAATGAAAAATTGATTTCAATGACGCAAACCGAAGCTCGTAATAGTTACTCCGATAGCTAGCCTTTAGACGAAAGTTTTGGGCGAATAAACTGATAATTTTCAATACGGTACCGATGCAACAAGTTAACAAATAAAAACATAACACCGTATGTACAATTGTGCGTCAAATGCAAGTGAAAACCGATGTTGTAAAGTTTAATAAGTTTAAAAGTGTCGTTATAAGTTAATGCAGTTAAAAACCGAAGTTAAAGCTACCAAAACCGATGTAAATTGTACAATATTCGTTATAAAATCGAGGTTTGTATCATAATGTAACGTTTTATGCCACCTCTGTACTTTGTAAAATTTAGATCACTTGCACACCGAATAGAATACGAACCGAAGATAATTAAATCAAATACGTAGAATTACATCGAATATGTAGAATGTTAGACTATTTTGTGGTATAAACTAGCAATTACTTCGTTTCGGCTAGTATTTTAAAAAGCCCAATTGCAAGGGTGGATCGGACGAACTTCAGACACAAAAGCAAGCTAAAACCGGCACCGATGTTGTAAATTTGTGAAAATTTGTAAAGTAAATGATAAATTCATTATGAGAGGGAGTTTTTAAAACCTTACGGTCTCCCATTAATGGCCAAAATAAATAAATTCCGATGGTTAATCTATTTGAAACGAATTAAGCTTGAAATATGGTCTTTTGTGTCTGATATAGCCAAAACTCTGTGTGTAATGTACGTATGCACGTATAGAGATGGCCGAAAATAAGTTCGTTCAATCCGCAGGCGGCTTACAGTGGAAGTTAGCATTATCGGTTGTCCCTGATGCGGTACGGAAACTGTAAGTTGATGGTATAGTATTCGCATGTGTTGTCCCTGCATAATGCTATATCATTGTAGTTATTAAAGAGCTCCATATGATAACTACACCTGCCAATGAGACATATCCTTATTGTAAAAAATGCCTGAACCGAAGTAATATATTTTAATGATAGTTAAGCAGGCAAATACGAACGGAGAACAAAATTTAATGTATTTCTGAAACCGTATGTTTTAGATATCGCTGAATAATTGCCAAAATGGGCAGAGAAGACGATAACAAAGACGAACGTCGTTCCCGAAAGAGATCACGCTCCGATTCACGGTCTCGCGATCGTCGGAGACGCCGAAGTGATGAAGATAGAGACTATGGCAATAGATACTACCGGTCGAACGTAAGATATTGTGTTTCACTTATAATTTGTGTCATTTGCTTACCCAATACTGAAATACGTAAGGTTCCTATAGCGATTTAGTTACATGTGTACAATTTTTTTTATTAAAACAGGATAATGTCTCTGAAAACGTGCAACGCACGGCCACATCGCCGGAGCCAGCTGCGGCTTCAGGTGGAGCTAAAACGTCTAATAAACCGATAGTTAAAAGTAAAATTGTTGTTAGTAAAGGTGTAGATACGTCTAGTAAGAATCCCTCCAAAGGTAGTTCGAAATCGGAACAACCTATTGATAAGAATAAAGTTACTGAAAAACAAACCGAAGATAAAAAGAAAACCGATGATAAAAAGAAAAAGTCGCTAAAAACAACCGAAGAAAATATTACTATGAAACCTATGGACCCGGTAAGTAAGAAACCGTCAGCTGAGCCGGCGCTCAATGAACCTTCAGCTGAGCCGACGAGTAGCAAATTTCAACCAGAAGCAAAACAGGTAATTTCACCCGGTGATCCTAGTTCTAGTGGTAGTAGCGATTCCGATAGCGATGGCAGCTCGTCATCAACGCCTAAAAATCAAGATGAACCAATAATGAGAAAACGAATTGAAAACAGACCCGATGATGATGAACATTTACAAACTGAAGACGATAAATCAACGATTCAAGAACAAATCGATGCATTAAACGAAGAAACTGCCAAACTACAACAATTGAACGAACTGACAGCTAAATTAAGAGCTCAACGAGAGTTAGCATTACGTAATTATAATCTTCTCAAAAGCCAAGAAAAACCGAATGAAGATGAACAGAACGCTGATGATGAAGACGAAGACGCTACCAAAACCGTGTCGAAACCGAAGAAGAAAATAAAACGCAAAATAAATGAGCTAAAATCGAACGAAAACAAATCTGAACATGACGATAACACTAAACCGAAGAAAAAGAAGATTAAAGATGATAAATTGAAAAGTAAATCGAAACCTAAACAAAGTAAACCAACCGATGATGAATTAGAATTATCTGATATCGAAGAACACGTTAAAAGTGGTACTGATTCGGATTATTTTGATGGACAGTCCGAAGAAGAAGATGAAAATTTCCAAGTCATTACCCCGAACGAATCTGATTCAGATGTATCGTTACAAAATGATTCCGATGTAGAAAATCGAGTTACAGAATCAGACAGTGAAAAACCGAAGAAGAAAAGAAAGAAAGATGATAAAGAACAGAAACCGAAGAAGAAAAATAAACCTGACGATAATGATAATGAACCCGAACAACCGACAATACAAGATGAAGTAAGAATACATCAATTTCGAACTGCACCGATGGTTGGTAAATATAAGTTAACGAAAAATGAACACTATGATACGTGGTACTCTAGGTTAGTCAGCGAGCTCGAAGGTATGGGTTACGACCCTCATGATAAAAATCCATCGAAGTTAAACAATATACAAATGAAAAATATATTAATGGCTAGAATCGACAACTCGTATATCGAAGATATTGTTAATTGTAAAACGTTCCAAAAAGCTATAGAAGTATTAAAAGAAACCCGAAGATCCGAAGTAAATAAATCGTCTAGGACTATTGAACAGCAGTTTAGTAAACTACGTTTATTTCGCCATGAGACCGTAGCCGAATTCTTTCAACGTATTAAAAGGTTAAGATCTGAGTACTTTTCTGTAGTAAATAAAAATATTCCCCGAAGAAAAATCTTTGACCAAATTGTGATAGGAACCGAACGTATTTACCCCGATTTAGAAAAATATGTAGATTTAAAAGGGACTTACCCTAAGCTAACCATACGTGACATTAAAAACTTTTACTCCGACAGGAACAAAAGGCTCGTGAGAGAGGCCCGCAGCAGGCAAAGTTTGCAAATAACAGATCCAACCGAGGAAGATTTCCGTCGAATAGAGGTTACCAGGGCCGAAACCAAAGGCAATCGAACAACGTTGGAAACAGACCCGTACGATGTTATTTGTGTAACTCTCCTTCTCATTTTGCGAAAGATTGCCCAACGGGAGTGAAATGTTACGGCTGTATGCAGTTCGGCCATTATAGGAGAAATTGCCCAGTACCGCCCGAACAGCAGATCCCTTTTGGATACCAAGGTAAGAATAAAAATCGAGGAAATAATAATAATAACCAATCGAACTCGTTCAATCGAGGTAATCAAAACCGAGGTGGGCAAAATAATCGGTACAATTTTAGAAACACAGCCAGACGAGGTAGATTTAATGGGTCACGAGGTTATAATAATAATAACAACCGAAATTTTCAAAATTATCAGAATTTCCAACCGAATGTAAATTTTAATCAGAATAATGGTCAAAACTTTAATCAAGGGCAAAATTTCAATAATCAGTCGTACGATAATTCCAACCGAGGTGGAAACAATTTCAGACGTGGTGGTCGATTTAATAAAAGAAAACCTAAAAATAATGATATGTCTGCTCAGCAGAATAATAAGTCGGATCAACCGAAACAACAACCGAAAGAATAATATCACAGCCATTTATGTTATCACAGTCGTTTATTTTATTTAGTATCACAGATAGTTTTTAGTTTATTAAACCGAAGTGTATTTTTGTTGTTAAATAGGGAGAAATCCTCCCGCACGATAACGAGGTGGATCTCGAATGGGAAGAAGAACTTCGACAAATGGAACAAATTGTCTTTCCCCCCTCGCCGCCCGTTCAAGACCCGATGGATAGGCAGTTCTATCATGACATAAGAAGAAATGCCGCCCAAGATCGTATCGAAAATATCCGAAGATTTCAACGCGATATAATCTTAAATGAACGTCGTAGTATCAGTCCAATCTCGCTGTCCCCAAATGAGCGACGCGAAGAACAAAGCTTCCTCACGCAGGAAAAATTAAAATTGAAAAAGAAAATCGAAATGCGCAAACAGGAAGTACGTCGTAGGAAACGCGAAATTGAAGAAGAAGAAAATAAGATCCGCGACGATGAACTCCGATTCGGGCTGCAGAAAATCGAGCTCAAAAAGAAGCTACAACAAAAGGCAGCCGAGTATGCTTTACTTTCGAACGAAGCGCGGCGCAAAATGGACGGCCGAAAGATGTCACGACGAATTGACGAAACTAAGAAAATGTTTTCACGAATTTTTGACCACTGAAGAAATCGCTGACGAATTACGCGAAGAAAAAGAAAAATTAATGTCAATCGAAGGTCCCCGTCAAACAAAGAAATGTCGCGAGCCATCACTCAAAAGTTATTCGATAGAGTAATGGAAAAAGCCAGAAAATTAAGCACGAAAGATGACCAACCCGAAGACGTCGAAATGAGGCCGAAAGAACGAACGCCACCCCCACCACCACCCGGCGGACCTCGCATTCAAGGTCAAAAACGGTCACCGATGGAGCTCAAAACGATTGAGTATAACGACGTCAATACTAAAGGTAAAGTTATAATTAAAAGTTCCGTCCTCGCGGTGCCCGATCGAAAAATTTAATCTTAGTAATTCACCGCTTTAGAATACTATCCGCCCGAAGATGACCCAATGAAAAGCCAAAACGTCGACGACTCCTCGCAGCAGCCGAAAAAGAAACATGGCGATGAACAAATTATTTTTCCTATCGATCATTTTGACACGCACGTTGATATGGGCTCGACCAGTACCAAATCCATCCATCGCCGCTCGTCGTCTATGAATGTTGATCAATTCGAAACGGATCCAACGGCGGCTATTGCGACTGAACAATGGGAATGGCCCCTTCCGAAACCGAAATATCAAACAAAGGCCACCAAATTAAATCGGGATAAACTTCACACGAAATCGACGAAGACGACTAAAGAATCGAATAAAACAGTCGAACCCGAAAAAGTCGAAAGTTCAGCCCAGTCAGCGCCGCCAAACCAACCCGAAGAAAACTGGGATTTAGAAAGCAGCGACAGTCCAAGGCCAAATTTTGTTTACGATGGCTACAAGTCAGTTTTGGTGGATACAGTCGACTCAGTCATTCACACCGCCTTAAATATCGTTCAAGCTGGAATTGCGCGGGCGCAGTCACGTCAATTTGAAGACGACGGCGTCGAAATAGATCTGGCTCTCGACACAGTAGTGTCGGAATTGAACGTCGAAAAGGCCATGCAGGCAACCGAAGGTAAGGAAGTAGTTTTTATTGGTGATACAGGCGCGACTACGCACCTGCTTAAGTATAATATTTATTTGTTAGATAGAACACAATGCTCGATGACCATCAACGGTATAAATAAAGATCCTAACACTTCGTTACATACGAGTATTCAGGGCACCGTTCGAGGGCAAAGTACTATTTGTTTCATTTGATATCATCATTAGATGAATGTGTCCGTCATCCAGTCACCGATGTTTGTCATTTATATGTAGTTTCTACAAGTGTTTGTGTTTTATTAGTCATACTGAGTCATAGGCTCACAACTTACATTCATTCTATAGAAGACTGTATTAGAGTACACTTCACCTTTTGACATTGTGAATTCTTTCACCCTGACTTTTTCATTTTTGTGTTGTTCATATTTATTCAAGAATATATTTCGTTTTGGACATTGAATTGGTGTTATATTTTCATGTGAGTATTGATTCTATATATTTGAGTATTTCAAGATGTTTTCATGGTAGCATGAAAACATCTTGAAATACTCAAATATATAGAATCAATACTCACATGAAAATATAACACCAATTCAATGTCCAAAACGAAATATATTCTTGAATAAATATGAACAACACAAAAATGAAAAAGTCAGGGTGAAAGAATTCACAATGTCAAAAGGTGAAGTGTACTCTAATACAGTCTTCTATAGAATGAATGTAAGTTGTGAGCCTATGACTCAGTATGACTAATAAAACACAAACACTTGTAGAAACTACATATAAATGACAAACATCGGTCATTCTATAGAAGACTGTATTAGAGTACACTTCACCTTTTGACATTGTGAATTCTTTCACCCTGACTTTTTCATTTTTGTGTTGTTCATATTTATTCAAGAATATATTTCGTTTTGGACATTGAATTGGTGTTATATTTTCATGTGAGTATTGATTCTATATATTTGAGTATTTCAAGATGTTTTCAATACCAATCGTACAAAAGCCAGTGATGGAAAACTGAAATGATAGTAGTTCCAGTTCCAGTTCTGGTTTCAGTTCTCAAAATTTTTTAGTTCCAGTTCCAGTTCCAGTTCCAGTTCCAGTTCCAGTTCTCAAAATTTTTTAGTTCCAGTTTTCAGTTCCAGTTCCAAATACCAGTTCCAAAATTCAATTTTTTTTAAAATTTTGAAGCATAAAAAATTCAAAATTTCCTGTAAAAATTGAATTTTGTTTTTTTCTTTTATTTTCAGTTTTCAAAGTGCAATTTTTTCATTTCTCATTTATTATTTTGTTTTGTATTTTCAATTCAAGCTGAACGCAGATTATTTATGAAATTAAAAATAGGTAATTGAAGAATATATATTTTTTTCTTCAGAAATTTTATTCTTGTAACTACTGTCTTTACTTCCCCAAGTCCTGAATTTTTCAACAAAGAAGCTTTGAAATTTTAATAATGTATAAGCGGTTGTTTTTACTTTTTGATTTTGATAATATTTTCAAATTTACAGCCGAAAATTAGGTAATTTATTAGTTTGTTCCTTTTTCTATGTAAATTTCAAGGTTTATTTGTTTTTTTTTAAAGTAGGTAAAGATTTTAAAAATTCAAATTAAAAAAAAAAACAGGAAAAACGAGGCAACTTAAAAAGAGAAAGAGAGAAACAGTTACTTGAAATTTTGGCAATTCAAAGTCCTCCTTTCAAAGAACTGAGAAGAAAAAACATCTCGACAACAATCACTTAGAAAATAATACTGAAACTGGAACAGTGAAATTGTTGAAAAAATGGTATTTTTTTTGCAAAATGTTGGAACTGGTATAAAACTGAAATTCATTCTAGTTCCAGTTCCAGTTTTCAGATTTCAGTTCTCATCATTTCAGTTCCAGATCCAGTTCTTCAGTTTTAGTTCCAGTTTTTAAAAAATTCCAGTTCCGATTCCAGTTTTCCATCACTGACAAAAGCTTCCAAAATGTCTAAATAAATCGAAATCAAAAGGGAGGAGGGGGAGGAGGGAGGTTGCTCGTACCTTATGATGGAAAGAAGTTGAATATTAGTTGGAAATGATGTATTACTTTGATCAAAGATGAAAAATGTTTTCCAAATGATAATCTGTTTTCAGGAGAGTCAGAAAAAATAAGGAAAGTTGTTTTAGTTGAAGAAATTAATCTCCGTAGCAAATTTCCATCCTCCCCCCCTCAAATGTAAATTCAGTTCATTCTTGATCAAATCCAAAAAAAAACATTGAATTTAAAATTAAGTTATTTAAAAAATAGGTAAGTACATTTATGTAGGTACCTCACAAAATTACACCTTTTATTTTGAAATTGGCTTGGGTTGGGCAGGAATTTTTTTTAAAGGAATCTCAAAATGGAGGTTTTGGATTTGAAATCAGTTTTTGCAATGGATTTTGAAGCTTGGATTTTAAATCCTATCGAAATTCTTCATTTTAAACTACCAAAATTTTCTACTTGGTTACGTGATCCGGTGACCAGCGTTCAAGCTTCAGGTTCAGGCACCACAGCATTATTTTAGGATTATTTTTATGATATGCTCATAAAAATAAATTTCATAGTCCGGAAACATTTTCAATTTTTTTAAAATCATTTTTTCCTAGATTTTGGATGACTGAATTTTTTTAATTTTCAATTTTTAATTACATTATACATGTGGATGATTTTGGATTTGAAATCTATTTTTGCAAAGGATATCGGATTTTAGATTTGAAATTCTTTTTTCCCGGATTTTGCCCTAGCTTGGCTGGCACCTTTGCCAAATTAGGTAATTAATTTTTGGCAACCCGATGCTTTTACTTATCGAATTTATTTTGAAGTTTGGAACTGCACAGAATATTACCTCTCCACAAATCAAAATGTCAGACTTACTCCAATGAGTACCTATGTAAGTAGTATAAAATCAGTCCAAATTGCAAGAAATATTTTTTTCAAACACCTATAAAAAAAATTGTTGAAATAAACCATTACATACTTATGACTTTGGTAGTTTCGATGGTAGTAGTAGTTGGAAGTGGTCCAGGAGTTGCAGCACTTGGAACAGTCGCTGTACTACTGGTTATGGAGGTTATGGAGAAATTGGAGGACGAGGATGAATTCCCGGCGACCGCAGAGGTATTCTTCGCTGCATCGTCGGACCCGATAGAGGCCATCTTTCAAATTTCTAAACCAAAAAAGGAAAAAAAAACAAAAGTGAAGAAATCAATAAACCAATCCGGCACTCTAAGTTACGCTTTAACTCATTCAAGGTCATCTAAAAACATGACACGAATTACAAAATAAAGCAAAACCAACGCTTTGTATCGGATAAACTCCCCAACATTCTGTACCATATCCACATAAACACGTTTACTGCCAAAAGTATCTGCAGGGTGGGCAGAGTCAGGGAGTTAAGCACCTATACCATGACCGCAGAGAAATGTTATTTTACATAATTAATCAATAAACGCGAGCATATAAAAGTATGTACTTCTCTCAACGGCTACGGATAACTTTTCCACCCCAGCAGCTATTAGCAGATCTGTTTTAACCTCCTACAAGCGTCAAGTTGAATTGTACACATCGAAATGGAGGTAATTTCGTAACACCTTTTTCACTTTAAAGGTGTTTTTAGTTTATATGAGGATAAATTACAATTTAGAATTCTATTACTGGGCGGTATACCCGAAGACCCGGAGAGTAATCCGTTGTAGCATTTTAATGAAAACGTTTTATATCACTTCAGATTGTAAAATTCCACGACTTGGATTTTAAACGCGGAGATGTTTTTGAATACCTACGTAGATAAATTCTTAATTTTAAAGCTTGGCAATATTTTACCCCATTAGATGAATTTTTTCTCCAGCTTGTCTTAAATTTTAACTTAATTTGTGGCGGAGCTACATTTTGAAGTTATTGCGTAGAAAGCATGGCGTAGAAAAATTTTCAGAAACGTGGAAAAAAGGCACATTCGTGGAACAATGGCTGATATCGAATAAAAGAAAACAACATCTCGAAAGCCTACGCTGTTTTGATAATGGAAAAAAAAAGTTTTTCGTAAGATAAATAGAGGTATTTTCAATAAGAGGTTTGGAAATTTCGTCTAATAAGAGGATTAAAAATTTGGGTAGGTAAATTATCTAAGCAGGTATTTCAATTTAACGATGTTTTGCATGTATTAAAATTTCAATAGGTACAAGTTTTCGATGTTCATACTTTGAGACTCTGAGTAAATACATCAAAACTGTAAAATCTTCCAACGTACCTATTGTTGCTTTAAAATACTTATTTTCTTTTTGTTTTTCCAAATTATCGCTTTGAAAGCAGACTGGTAGCGTTAAAAACAACGCAATTATTGATTTTGCTACATAATACCTACGCCGTATCTACCGACTGGTAATTTCAAATTCACTCCAGTCCTGAGAAGTACTGAAGGCTGAAATAAATTATTTTCGTTCGAATAGAATTTTAATGAAAAATGTGTCTTGCAGTGGTTCCTTTTATACGTACGTAATGTGTGGTTTTTCGCTTGTTTTGTTCTTTTTTTTTGTGAACTGGAAGCCATAATTTCGTAAGTGGTTGTCCGAAAAAATAACGCCCACATTTACTTACTGCTGTTGTAAGGGTCGTTGGGTCGAATTTCATTATAAATGTTATGCGACTATCGTTTAGAAAAATGAAACTGTGTGCGTTGCTTTTTTAAACGAAATTTTCCAAATATAATAGAAAGTCTTTTGAGATATAAATTGTTGTGTAACGGTATCAAAGTAGATGAAATATGTTTAGAAATATGAAATAGGTGCGTGTGATGGGTATTTGCTCATGTTGAATAGGCAAGAAACTCGCGCAATAATTTATCGTTAGGGTGATCAAAAGTGCACGTGCTACCTTAATGCATTTTATGCACGAAGTGTTTATAAAATTGGCTGACTTGTTCTGTTATTTTTAGTGGTGTAGGTGTTAATTTTGGATTTGAAAAATTAAATGTTTCGAAGAAAAAGATATCCTTAAAAAAATTGAATTTATGATATCTATCGACCAATGAAATATCTTCCATTTCGATAGGTACTAAAAAAACTGAGGTTTCCTAAATGTTTTTCAGTCAAGAATGGAACTGATTTTGAAATTAATTTCAAAGTTACATTTTCCAACTTGATAAAACTGCATCTTTTAGCGAATTCTTAAGTTTTTCACTTTGAAATGATTGAAAAAAACACCAGTAAAGTAAGAACCCTAAGTTTTTTCTGAAGGAAAATGCTTTAAAATCATTTTAAAAATGAGATACCTAATAATTTCAAAATTTTAAATTCCAAGAAAATTTTGGTAAACTGAAAAGTCACATAGATTTGAATTTGATTTTTACATGATTTTTCCTATGATCCTTGAACTTGATCAAAATCATTTAATATTTTTTTTACAATATTAAGTATATGGAGAAAGAGAGACGAGGAAGAGCAAGATAAATTTTTAATGAAAGAATTTTTTTAAAAAATTTTGAATGGGCTGAAAAACTTTTCTCCAACTGAAGTTTGAAAGCATTGCTTGATCATTTTTTTGGACCCATTTCTTTTCCATTAAGTCTCAATTGATTGAAGAGATCCCCTCTGTCTCGCAGTGTGCCTCAAAATATCCTTTCAAAGCAACCCCCAATGGCGTGTCGAGCACCCTCCGAAAATCTTCCAATGTAAGTAAGGGGCTAATTTAGGTAGCCATCCTGGATACCGTATTTGCCATAGGTAGGTAATTTTTTCCCTTTTTGCATCAAAAATTTGTATCTAAAATCATTAGAATCCAATCATTCTTCATTAATATCAATTTCTCTCTTTCAAGAAAAAAATTGCTTTTCTAGGAGAAAGATTTTCGGGAAAAAATAAAACTAAACATTCAAGAATTTTGACCTTTTGACCCTATAACCGTGACCTTGTACCATTAACCTTTGATTTTGAACTTGCGACCTTGATCTATTGCTTACAGTATTTTTGACTTTTTGACCTTGAACCTGTCCTTGTATTCTCAGACTTTTGACCTTGATCTTGTACTCGTGATCTTTTGTTTACAATTTTTTATTTTGAACAGTTTTCCCGAATTGATTACTTTAAGTGGATCTTGAACCAGTGATCATAAATTGATGACCTCAAGTTGACCTTGTACCTTTGATCTTTGATTTTAAATTCGCACCCTTGGTCATTTGTCCGTAACATTTTGACTTTTTGACCTTGAAACTTTGACCTTTTGACTTTGTATTCTTGACCTTGCACCCTCAAACGTTTAACCTTGACTGTGTACCCTTGATATTTTGTTTACAATCTTTGATTCTGGACCTTTGACCTTGATCCGTTGAATATGAATCGATGACCTTGACTTGACCTTGAACCTTTGACTTCGCGTCCTTAACCTTTTACTTTGTACTCTTGAAATGAAATTGTAATATGGGAACTGGGAAGGCTGAAGGCATCATATAATTTGAATAGAATTGTTTTTTTTTAATTTGTTAATTTTTAGCCAGCTCGCACATAGCACAATGATAAATTTTTATACAAAGTGCCTATTATTTTTTTTAAAATGATCTTTTATAAAAGATCGCAAAGTAGAAAGAGGTAGAAAAAAATCAATTTGAAATATCCTCAAGATCACTCAGATTATAAATAAATATAGGTAATCAATTTTTATAAATAGGTAGGTAGTTATTATCACAATTTTCCCCTAATTTCATAAAAAAATTTCAATATAGAGTTTTATTGATTTAGAATTCAATTTTAACCATCAGTTTTAAAGAAAACGAAAAAACAAAAATTTTATTCCGATCTTTGAAAATTTTTCGAATTAAAAATTTTTTAAACCAAAAAATTACAATTACCTTCCATTTATGACTTGCAATTTTCCTACTTGAATTTTTAATCCCGGGTACTATTGAAAAATCGTAATTTCGGCTGCAAAAATACAGTCTGAGTTGATGAAATTAGGATATCAGTTTGAAAACTGCATTTCTGCTTTCCAAAATTTTCTATATCCCAAGTTCAATTATTCACTCAAATTATTTTTGAGTCTGAAAATTACCTTTTAAACAAGAAAATTGGAACCCGAATTGATACAATATCAATTTTGGCCAGAAGAATGCAGCACGGCACAGTTAAATATCATTTTTATCACTTGGATTTCAATTTCCTGAATAAAGTTATCCGAATCAGAAAAATTCAGTGTTTTTGATTTGAATTTCAATTTTTTAAAGCAAAGCTGTCATTTTTTTATTGGATCTAAAATTTTCTACTAAGCCGTAAGTTTTATATTGGGGGGGAGGGGGTGTCTGAGGTCAAAGTTGGATGCAACTTTTAGAAATTTTTTATGACAGAGGCTTTATTGTCATACCTATCTTTCAGGATAAATGAAAAAAATTCACGGTTTTTGGACTCGAGTTACGAGGATTTTAGAAAACAACTTTTAAACCGAATAAAAACATATTTTTCATCAATTTGGCATTTGAAATAGGTAAGTATTGACAGAATGATACATTTGAAGTTATCAACAAATTTAAATTCGGTGATTTCCATTTTATAAATTTTGTTTTGTATTTTTGGTAGGCCTGCTTGCCATTAAGATCGTAAATTGAGATAAATTCTATCTCCATTCTCGAAAAATACTATCAAAAAACATTCAATTTTTCCAAAAAAAAATTCATTGAAAATATTTTTCTTGAAAACTATTTTTGATAATAATTTACAGCATCATGGGTTCTTCAATCGACATTTTTTTGGTTCCACTAGGCTGATTTCTAATTTAAAAATTAAAATTGATATTGATTGAGCAAACGACACATTCATTCCAATATTTTTTTTATAGGTAACTAAAGTCAAATTAATGTGTAAAATACAAACAAAAAAAAACCTTGCAAATAAATCCAGAAAATTTTTTAAAATTTCACTAAAAATTTTCTCATTCCATATGTTCCAACCTTAAACCAATATGCGGATAAAAATAAAATTCGCCAGTCATACTTTCGAAAACCCTTTTGTTATTTATTAACATTAGATACCTACATCTGTAGTGTTTCACCAGCCAGGTAAATCTCATCGACAAACAAGATACAATATCGGCCACGCGGATCACTCTGAGTGTTTTATTTTAGCTTTTAATATCGCCTGGTTTTATGTAAATAACGGGTATGATACTTTTCAGCATAAAAATAAACCACTCGTAGAGGGCAAATCGAACGGAACATATCGATACAAAAATAAACCTTATTATTCAACTCTGCCTCGGAACAGATAGAAAACCTGAATCTGTCGCGAGTATTATTCAGTCTAGTCGAGAACACGTATAATTTATCATTGTTTACAGGTATCCACTCGGGAGATTCATGAATACCTTACAATCGATACAAAGCCATCGTATCCCAGCCATGTACACAGCTTAAAAGTCAGTCTGGCTAAAAAGTAGGTAAACAGTCGAACGTTTTTATCTCAATTGCTGCGGCTACGCAACAAAAGGAGTAGAATAATTTTCGCGGAAAGTATAGATAGAGACCGCAGGGAAAAAGAGAAAATGATACCTACGTGTGAAAATTTGTGTATCAGAACAAGACTAGGATGACGTGTAGCCTGTACCTACGACTCCAAAACATGAATAACCGTACAGCACCCGACGTATAACCCTATCCTCTGTTACTATAGTAACCACCCTTCCATTGATACATCTGAAATTGACGTCATTAAATTGAACCCATCGTATCGTGTGGGGTGAAATTTTCATCCTTCGTTTACCATAAATTCCTATTTTTTTTTCTCCTTCAATTGGTTATTTGGGAGAAAAACAAGATTTCTGACTACGTAAACTATACAGCTTTAGTGTTGACACTTCTCGTGAAGTAGGAAGGTAAAACCACTGGAGATGTTTGGACTCAGCAGCGATTTTTTTTCACACCAGCTCGTACCATGCTTTTCACAAACCAAATAATTATTAGAGCTTTCTTGGTAGATATCTTTTTAACATACAGCTTCGAGAATAAGCTTCGTTTTATCTAAGAGTATGAAGAAAGTCACGTGTAGAGAATCACTTCATCTTGTCAAAGCTTAAGGTAGATAGCATGGCACTTATAACACGCGCTGTAATCCACGTGGGAGAACATTATTTCGCAATTTAATCGCTACGAGAAAAGCGAAACGTTTTCAATTCTCGTAGCAACCGAACAATCCAAAATCATAAGTCTGAAGAAATTTTAGATAAATGATAAAAAGGAGGTTAACTTAATTTAAAAAACACGAACGAAAAACTGATAAGCAATGACGTAGGCAATTTTCAATTTCAACTTGGAAACATTAAATTTCATTGATATTGATTATTATAACACGAACGAAAGTGAAACTGAAACGAGTCTATTGAGATAAAAAATGAATAAAATCGAATTGTTGCGAAGTTTTTGAATCGAAACATCTTTGAAAAAAAATACCTACTTTGATGTCATTAATCATAAAACCGAACATTGTTTCGTCCTTTAACTTTTATATTATAAAATGGTAAAATTATATAGGAAAGTTTTTAATCACAAACGACATTTTAAAACCTTACCAAGTTTCTATAATTTAACTGAACAGCTTAAAAATACGCCGGTGCGAGTACGATTCCAATAAAACAAATCTCTCGACTCTCGGACGTCGTCGCGTTTATTTTTTTTCAACAATACGAAAATGAAACTCTGAGAGGAACCTTTTCAACATTAAGCAAATAACAATAATCTGTTTAAAAAACCCACCCTAAAAAATTATATAAGCGTAATGCCGCGTTAACCTTTTTACGAAACTTTGCCAGTCTGAAATGTTTTCTCTTAGTTTCGAGTGGAAGCAAATAAGAATTGGAAAATGTAGGTAGGTCTACTCGACGTACTGTGTAGGCATTTTGCGAAGAAAGTATACTTTAGAGTTGGTCGAGTATACCTACGTGGAATGAATTTTGAAATAAAACGAGATTTAATTAATTTTAAATAAGCATGCTTTTAAGGATATCAAATTCAATTTGTTTGGAGGAGGTTTTTGTTGAAGGATAGGTTATGGGGATCCATGTTGCGTTAAAATTTATGTAATTTTTAAATTTACTATTTATGTTTTTTTTTTTTTTGAAATAATTTTATAAAACTAGATTTGGATAATTTTCAGGATTTTTACGTTTAGTGTTAAAGTTAAAGAGGGGAGATCGGAAAAAGGTTGAGATTTGATGTTGGAATTTGTGTTTGGGTTCCGATTGCCAAATTCAGGGACCGGAAGCCGATTGATAAAGCTTAGGCTTTCGGCTTTCGGCTTGTGATAAGGATTATAAAGCTTAGGCTTTCGGCTTTTGGCTTTTGAAATTATATGGCTGTTACAACTGGCTTTCGGCTGGCTTTCAGCTGGCCAAAAATACGGCTTTTTTCGGCTTTCAGCTTTCGGCTTTCGGCTTTTGGCTTTCAGCTTTCGGCTTTCAGCTGTCAGCTTTCGGCTTTTATTACGATAAATTTCAATCAAATTCAAAGTTTAAATTTTTTTAATCTGAAATGTGTAAAATCAAAAGATCTTAAAAGTAAAAAAATGAAAGAACACCAGTCAAATTCAAATCGTCAACTTCAAATAAAATAATGGTACATAAAAAACGAACATTTGCACCATTAATTTCAATTTTTAAATTTTGAAAAAAAGCTGTAAAAAAGCCGAAAACATAAAGCTTTCGGCTGGCTTTCGGCTGCTGAATTATAAAGCTGAGCTGACAGCCAGCTTTTCAAAAGCCTCAAATTATCGGCTGAATCGGCTGAATCGGCTTTCGGCTTCGGCTGGCTTTCGGTCCCTGGCCAAATTTTGGCTGTTTTTGTGGTAACTAATGAAGATAAAAAATTTTTTTGATGATTTTTTTTTGGATCCCGTTAAACATTTTTTAGAAACAGCTACCATAGCTGTGCTCCTTTGGTGCTGCTAGCAGTGTTTCTCACTATCTTAGTGTAATTTGCTGCTAAATTTAATAAAAATAGGAGCACTGCTGCTATTTTACCGTAGGAAAATGGAATCAGAATTGCTAAATCCCTGTATAAATTTAGCAGCAACTCCTATTTTTAGACACTTCAAAATGCCATTTTGCTACTAAGGCAAAGGTAGCTAATTGGTAGTAATACTACCAAACCTTGGGTGGTCGTTTTTACTTCTCGCTAATGAAGTAGATTACAGATTTCTATATAGGGAAGAAAAAATATTCAAAGCACCTATCTAATGTAAGGGTCAGTTAAGAAATGTTTTTGGGTACCTATGTTGAATGGGTTTTGCTATTCGGACCCAATCTCGATACCTGGTTGTCAGGGGTGTTAACTGAAACCGAAACCGTAACCGAAATCCAAAATTAACCGCTATAAATATTGGATTAACCGTAACTGTAACTGAAATCAAAATTTTGGAAAAACGAAACTGTAACCATAAACCATAACCTAAATGAATAAAAATTATGTAACCGTAACCGAAATGATTTTTCCGGTTTTCGGTTAATTGATTTTGCGATTTTCCGCTATTCGTTTTCAATAAAGAATAGAGAAAGAAATGAAAAAATTGAAATATCTGCCCTGAATCAGGTCTGAGATCTTAATTTATTCATCACTTTACGATTTTTTTTCGAAAACTTTGAACGCCAATGGTCAAATTTTGGAGACTGGAAAAATTTTGGCAATTTTTTTGAGTATTTGGTCTCTTTTTACAGTTTTTGAAAAAATTAACCGAAACCGTTATTTTTAACCTTAACCGAAATTTTTTTACTACCACTGTAACCAAAACCGAAAACCGATAACCGAAATGAGTAAAAAAATGTAACCGTAATCGTAACCGTAACCGAAAAAAATAGTTAAAAACCGAAACCGCTAAACCGTAACCGTTATTTTTTTTGATTTCGGTCAACACCCCTGCTGGTTGTGAACGATTCAATTCTCTTCTCATCTGAAATTTTTCCAAGTCCTTATCAATACCACTGCATTCGGCGATGATTGCTACTGTGATTACATTATTTTCTTCGGCGCATCAATTAATAATTAATGCGCCGAAGTTGACGATTATGAAACAGAAATCAACAATTTTTCAAAAAAATTTGTTCCTTCCAAGCATTTTTTTATTCAACGATTCAAAACAAATGATCTTGAAACAATTTCGGCAATTGATATTACAATGTTTAATGCGGGAAAGCATCTTGGAGGCATATTAGCGGCAGGTGAGTGCCGCGATGCTTTAGCATAGCAGTACCATATATTTTAGAGGCGTCCTCACCTGCCTAGTGCCTACCTTCACTTTAGTAGCAAAATGGCATTTTGAGCTGGCTCAAAATAGGAGCTACTGCTAAATTTATACACGATTTTGGCATCTATTAGATATTCTATTTTACTGCCATAAAACAGCAATGATGATCCTATTTTTTCATCACTTTTAGCAGTAAAATGTTTGAGGGGATGTGGTCCCAAGAGCAAACTTTGATTGTCACGAATGAGTATGTTGAATTGTTGATGAAGGTATTTCGATTCCTAGAATCAGAATTCAGGCATTAGAATTAAAACACAGAGCAAATATTTTTTTCATCGACTCGTGTGATTACCTAGTAGGATTTTTTTTTGTTTCCATTTCTGAATCAGGAAAGGAATGGTTGCGGTATTTTTAGAAATATTACATACGTGAAAATTCGAATTTCTTGATTTTAGGATTCAGGAAAATTTGAAGGAAATGTTTCAAAACCAAAGTTCAATTATATTTCAATTTTTAAAAATTTAAAATAAGAAAGCCTTTTGGCATTACGTATAAAATACCTCCCGCGTAGCATTTGTCGACATAAACATTTGTGTCGACAAGTTATCGACAGCATTTAAATCCATTTTTTGTACTTGAAAATAAATTTCAAAAAGGAATTACTGTTTGGGGTAGTGTATTATTGCTAACCAAACTGATTTCATTTGAAATTTTTGAAATTTTCTAATTTTTTTCATATTTTTGAAATCCATCGACATGTCATGTCGACAAGATCGACATGAAAATCGGTACATCGACAAAAACATCGACATAATGTCGACTATGGATCAAAATTAAATCCCCAAAATTTGGCCATGAATATCGCTAAAAAGTGATTTTCATGACATAATAATAATATGAAAAATAAAATTTTTAAAAAATATGCAGAATATCCTCATTTTTAGAAATTATAAATTTTTGAGGTTCTGTAGATATAAATGTCGATAATCTATTTATGCATCGACATACTCTCGACTGTTTGTCGAGTTTTTGTCGATGTAAAAATCGATGTTGAATTTTTAAAATGTTACAGTTTGGTACTCTCAAGTAAAGTATGTCACAAATTTGTACATAAGCAAAAAAAATCACCAACACTAGTGGTGATCCAAGGCTCACAGCTCACCTCTCCTGTCTCTGTCGGATGCACCTGCCGACATCGAGTGAGGAAGGTACTGAAGCTAAATTTAATTTTTGGTTAAAAATTTGTTTCATCTTCGGAAAAATTTTAATAAAAAATTCAATGTCGACTGTCGACACTATTTTTGATGTTGATGTCGACACATCGAAAAATCTGTCACTGTTCTGTCGACATGTCGATGTAATTATCGATGGTTTGTCGAGATATTTGTCGAGGTGTTTGTCGACTATCAAAATATTTCTCTACAAAACATCGACTCAGTCGATGTAGTTATTGATGTTTTGTCGAGATATTTGTCGAGACAATACCTCGACAAATACCTCGACAATTACATCTACAATGTATAGACAATCACATCGACAATCACATCGATATTTACCTCGAAAAGTGACCGATTTCGATGTGTCGACATTTACCTCGAAATTTACATCGACGTTGC
Source organism: Pseudococcus jackbeardsleyi (assembly GCA_038380155.1). Classification (NCBI taxonomy): domain Eukaryota; kingdom Metazoa; phylum Arthropoda; class Insecta; order Hemiptera; family Pseudococcidae; genus Pseudococcus; species Pseudococcus jackbeardsleyi. The sequence goes on from CM076242.1 coordinate 40,481,624, forward strand.
TACACGGGCTACTTCACGGAGATTGGTGAGAATTATAGGCAACAATAAAATTAATCGAATTCAAATTTTCTGCCAAAATAATCAGAATTTGAATCATGTGTCCTATCAGCTTAAATACTATAAATGGACAAAAATTAGGTACGTAAAGTATACTTAATTTATTCTACATTCAGATGGTGGGATCCAAAATTTGAAAATTTGGCCACGATTACCTGAAATTTTAAAACTGAAAAAGTCATGAAACCATAGAAATGAAATGGATATTTTCTGATTGCTCATTTTATACCAAAAATAAAAATCTCAAATATATTTTTGTTAATACTGATTTTTCAAATGTATTTAGGGTCCTCCTCCCTCCCACCAAAAAAGTGTAATTTCATAATTCCTGCCTTTTAGATAATAAAAGATCTCACTTGAAAACTGAAGATAATTGAAAGAGGCAGCATTACCACACATTCCATCTTTCGTGAATGGGTCATTGGTTTTTTTCGAGGAAGCTTTTCAGTCAACGTTTGGATATGAATTTTAAGAACATTATTTACCTACTTACAGTTTTTTGCAATTCCGAAGCTCAAGTAGGTAATTCAGTTAATTTATTCTAATCAGTTGAAGGTTCACAAAAGTAAAAAAATAATTTCGCTTTTGGGGCTACCTAATTTCAATCATTCGTGAACATTTTAAATATTATTTTCTGAGATTTCATCAAGAGAAAAAAAACATTTTTTGGAAGTCTATTGATTCTGAGCTGCACTTAGATAATTTTTTTTATTAAAATGGCTCAAAAAAGAGCTAAGTACATCATGAAAATTTTTGAATTTTAACCACTTTGCAAAAATTCAAAATTGAAATTTTTATCCCTTTTTTGGATAAAATAATACGAGTCGCTCGTTACCCTGAATCAACTTGGTATGGTCATAACTCCACCGATTCAGTTGAAATTTTATGGTAAGCTTTTTGGCCCTTCCTTTGATTCCATCAAAAATTTCGAGAATTTTGAGATGTTGCTTCAGCTTCAAAAATGAGATTTTTATTATTGCCACCATTTCAAGATCCTTCATTATGCAGAGATGTAGTAATTCTTCAGTCTACGAAAAAAGTCTTCCAATTTCTTCAAAATTTCTCAAAAATTTATTCAACAGACCCATTTTCTAATACTTTATACAGTTCTCTGAAAAAAGTTGACCAAGATTTTTTAAGAAGGTACTTTACTTCTTCAGATAATGAACATTTTAAAAAACAGCCATCAGTCACGATGCCAAGCATGTGACCCTGCTATAAACAAAGGGACCTAGTGTAAAAAAAATTGATGTCTCATTTTACACGTGTTTGACCCAAATTTGGAAAAAACGCATGAAAATAAAAACATCGATTTTTTAAAATTAGGTCCCTTCTTTACGGCGGGGTCACATGTTCTTATAATTAACATAGGTAAACATATCATATCCAAAAATTATTCAAATTTGAAGGAAGAGCTATGCCAAATTCTGAGGGCAGGGGGAGAAACGGGGTGCCAAATTTGAAAGTCATTTAATTTTGATGGCCATTTTTATTTTCGAGAGCATACCAAAAAAAACCTGGTTTTTAAAGCTTCGAATTTATTTGTTTTCATTAATGCAGTTCTGCTATAAAAAATTCCCAGAAAATTAATTTTTTTCGCGTGATCAAAAAAACATTTTTTTCAGTTTTCAAGCCATTGAATGAACAATTTGAATTCTTCAAAAATTGCACGAATCAAATGCAATTGGCAGCAATGCCATGAATTTTTTAAAAATTATCATCAGAAACTAATCTAAACGAAGAGAAAATTTTTGACACGATTTTCAGATGTTCGAGCAAGGGGCTGGAATAAGGTAAATACGTATATCAAAAAATTTCAATTTCGATCTTCAATTTTTCAATCTTCAGGGGAGGACAAAATATGGTAGGAATGCAGTTTTCAAGCAAATATCTCAAAATGACAAAGAAATTCGAGTCGTACCTTTTGAGTGGGGTGACCCAAATTTCCAGCTGGTGACATTGCCCAAAAGGTTAAAACCCGTGTATTTTCCCCCCAAAATTAACTCACTTCTACTTTATTTGGCTCCGTTTTTGAGAAGTGAGAATGCCTCGAATTTTTTCAAAAAAATTTTCCATTCAAAATTCATCTCACCAATTTATCGTTAAACTCCAGAATTCACATGCACATTTTAAAAAATTGTCAAATAAAAAAAACTGAGGAAAATACGATGAGAGATCAATCTGCGAATATTTTTCAGAAAGCTCGTAAGTACTTTTCAAGGTTTCTTTGCCCTAGAGACCATACTTATCGATTCGTAGCTCTGAATTTTTTTTAAATGTGACGTTGCAAGAAATAATGGAATACATTCGTTCATTTTCTGTTTCATTTTAATACCTGTTTTGGAATTTGGAAACTGAAAATTGAGAGATTTTAAGCACAGTTTTTTATTATAAATCTTACAATTTCCAATTTTTTTCCGCTGATGCCCACAGATCCGATTCTGTTACACCTACTTATTAATAAAAAATTTTCTGGCTCATTTTGTAATTTGGTAACTATTGCAATTTGTCTCAAAAATTGAAAATTTTGGATGAAGGAAAACTCTTTAGTTTTCTCCATTTTTTTGGTAATTTTGATGCAATATTTTCATAACTCTGAAAGCGACACGATTATTCATAGAATCGTTCACGTTTCACAAAAAATTACCCACCTACCAAAATTTCACGTCCTAATGACACTAAAGAAACTGAAACAACGCACACAAAGGAATAAATACCCACCGTTGAACTCGTAGGTATCTCACATTCTGAACTCTCAATGCAGCCAAATCTACCCCCTTAATTTCAGGTTGCAGCATCGGCTAATTGAAGGGTTAAAAATAACAAACAAAACACCCTGCATAATGAAAGACCGAAACAAAAACTTAATTAAATACATCGAATCATTGGCGCGTGTTTGATAAAAATTTCAACTGCCCTGGAGTCTTAGTCTCTAACTTATTTAAGAAATTAATTTCACGGGTTGATATTTTAGTATATTTTTATCCCTTAATGGAAAATCAAAAAAGAATCCAGCTTTTAGTTTCCCTTCGAAAGAGAAAAAAAAATTCGAAAAGCAGACTTCGAATCAGCTACCCACGCTAATTCAAATTACAACGAAATTTAAAACGGTGCTCAAGCTGATAAGTATGAGGATAATTTTAATCTTCTCGCAATTTAGGTATACTCGAGTTGTCAGATTTTCAACATTTTTCTTTCAGGCTGAAAAACTCGTGACCTTGAAATTACATCGGAAAATATTTTCAAAGAATCTGTCCCTTTTTTTTATACCGTTTCAAAATTAAAATTTACAAATTGCGTTAGATTTTTACAATTACAATTAGGGGAAATTTATCCATTGGCTGTAGGTGAAAATTGGTATTACAAACAGTACCCATCGTATTATTGGTAAAGGTAGGTATAAATTGTAAACTCGTTACAAAAGCTTGGCCGATGTTTAATCGCATCGTTGACATTACGTGGCAAGGTGCTAACAAAGGTAATAAGGTAAATTTATCTCGTGCTTTCGTGTCGATTAACGTGAAAACCTTAATGTTATTTCAGCACAACACACCGAATAGCGTTGTTCGGTACCTAAAATGTCATTTAATGAGATTTACGTACAGTGTCGTGTGTTTTGATTGGCTTTATCTGTAGATGGATATACTATACTTAGGAGCTCGCAAATACAGATTTTCAACGTGATTGAATATCAAACAGTTGGTGGGGTACGATTTCAGCAGGTAGAAAAAACATTCGTTAAGAAGATTTACCTACATTAACAAAGGTGTAATTGATAGTCTTACCTAAAGCTGGAATTTTCAGAAAAAAAAATGTAGGTAGGCTCATAATTAAAGATTAGCAGGTATTTTCGGCCATTCGTTAAATGACGTCGTATGAAGATTGAACGTTTTAAATAAAATTGCAATAAGTCGACTATCTACTTTTGTCGATGTAAAAATTCCAAAATGGGAAAACTTTTCGATATTTCATCAATAAAATCCGTATTGTGACATTTTGTTAAAGTTGGGCTAAGTTATTCCTACCGTTGAACCATCTTCTCGTACTTACATCAAAGTTTTTATAAAGTGGAATTTTCAAACTTTCGAATTATCGTGCCACGCACATGATCCTCTCCTTTCTTCAAGCTTTATACGAATTTCCTCGATCGTAGATATTTATTTTAATTCGATGAAAATATCAAAATAATTGGACATTTTGACGTAATAAGAGTTTCCATATGTTTCATAAAATTTTATCGTACTCGGGAATAATATTATGAGAATATTTGCTGATGAGGCAAAAATTGGTTATCTCAAAAAAATTCTAATTTTAAATTCACTTATCAACGTTAGAAAAATTAAAAACGAATAATTGAGTTTTAAAAGTAATAAAAAAAAATTAAAAACAACGATTTTCCGCGAATTCAAAACACTACCGAAATTTTCCATCAAAAAAAATAACTGATGGTGGTTTGTTTGCGCACTGAACTCGGAACAAACATCGGTATACACTTGAAACTAACTGATAACCCATGTCCTGTGTCATAATATCGTAACACTTTCATTTTTCCCGCACGAGGAACGTAATTATGTGACTTCGCGTAATAATAAGAAACTAGTGCGCAGAAATGTAAAGCTCGCTCAAGAACGTTTCAAATTTCAAAGCCCATCCATTGATGCGGTTTTTCTCGTTCTTTTGTGGTTAACTTCATTTTAGTCCAGCCAAAGAATCAAGTTGACCACAAAAGAAGGAGGAAAACCACATCAATGAGCTGCGTGAGCACGTCCTCGAGTATTTCATTTTTATGAGTTGAAATAGGTATGTAGGAGCAGCGGTTTTTTTTTTACGTAGTTGGGTGTTTTTTGAATTCAAAATTGAAATGTGAAATCATGTAGAATTAATTTTATTGGAAAATTCACAAGGAAGATACTTTAAATACGGATTTTGTTCAGGGACATTTTGTGCGTAGTTTTTCCGGGTGGTGGTGGTGGTTGGGGGGAGGGGGTAATCTTTAAAAAATCTGAATAATACCTATTTTTCAAATTTTCTCGAATAGGTTTAGTGGGACAAAGTAATTGAACAATTTTTTCTACAATATGGATGATTTTTAAAAGTTCAAAACTGCAAAAACGTGGTCAAGATTTATTGGAATTGTTACAGAGGATGAAACTTTTAGATAATTTCATTATTCATATCAAAGATCAAAAAATTCGAAAAAAATTATTTTTCATCCAATCCAAATGAAAAATTGATGTAATTTCTAAAAGAATGTTCTGTGAAAAAATTGCCATATTACCTATAGGAACTTTTTTTTGAAAAATATTACAAATGAGAGTGAAAAATGTAGGAAAACTTATTTTAGTAAAATTTCGATGGAGAATTTTCAACCATATGGAAATCGTCATCGTCTTTTTCATCTTTCTTTTCGCTTTATCAAATTTTAGAATTTTTCACTCGAAAAAGACAAGAATTTTCAGTATTTTTCTGAATACTTAACAACGAGTAAAAATTAGGAAAACGTTCTGAAGTTCAGTCAGATATTAATATTGACTCAAATATTGCCAAAATTTTGTCGATTCAGAATTTCTGAAATTTTTTGTTTTCCATAAATGAGCCTGAATACAGAAATCACACTTGACGGTCAAAAATTGATTTTGGAGTTGTGGTTCTCTCTTGATTCCACTTCTTGAAAGGCTCAAAATCAACGTCAATCCAAAAACCAATAATTTTTGCTTTTTGGCCCCTAAGGTATTTGGAATTTTCCAAAATTCTAAATAAAGAATTTCTTTAAATTTTACTTACTGGATTCAAGTTTTAAACTAGGAAATTGCCAACAAATTTTCAAAATTTCAATAAATTTTTCAAAATTTATTGAAATTTTAATATTTAAAAGGTTTCAAAATTTTACGGAATTTGAAATTGATTGAAATTTCTCAGAATCTTTCCGAATTAAAAATTTGGAAACTTTCCAACCTTTTGGAATATCGTCAAATTTTTACGAAAAATGGCTAGGGTAACCATTCCTTTTCGATCGAGTTTGAAATCGGTTTTGGCAGAAAAGAGAAATGGGTAAAAACGAATGAAAAACATTGAAATTTTCAAAAACTTGGTTGTAAAATTCAAGGTATCCTTTAAAAAAAAATTCTGAAAAATGTGTAAAAATCCTTTTAAAAAATTGGACTTGGACTTGTATCTGTAAGATTTCTTGCGTTCTTTTGGTCAAAATTAAAAAAAAAATTGAGGTCGAGATTTCTTTAATCGATTTTTTTGCTGATTATTGCCGATAAATAGGTTGTGAAGTATTTAAGTACCTACCCACCAATCGATACCTACTTATTATTGTTCCCAAAATCCACCAAAATTGAGAATAGGAAAATCGTAATGTAATTATTATTCAGTATTTTTGGTATTTATTTTTTTCAGCCTTTCTGGTCATTTTTAAAAGTAAATCGTTATCTCATTTCTCACGTTTTTGATCCAAATGACACTAAATCTGGACCAAACACATGAAAATAAAAACATTGTTTTTTATACAAATTCCATTCTTTACGGCAAGATATTTAGATTTAATTCTGGAATTGGTTGGCAAAAACTTAGCTGTAAACATCAGAAAAACTAATGATTTTTTTCCCTATGTAGGCGTAGTTTCCATTTTTGGTTTTGAAGAAGGCGGCGAGGAACCGAAAATGAAATCATGATGCAAGTAAGGAAGGAATCGAAAATTGAAAACTTCAGATTTTATTTTGATTAATTCTTTCAAGTTTGTGGTAAGTATTCAAAAAATCTTTTTTTTCAACTTTTCAGCCAAAAAATTCATCATCATCAGTAAAAGTTTTCAACTTTGGCAAATGTGTTAGCACTGAAAATAAGCTTTCCAATATTCTTTTTCTTCGAGTCTATCCCTGGGAATAGTAAGTTTCTACATTTGATAATTTATCTGCACACGAAACACTAAAAAAAAAAAAAATGAAAAATGAAAAATATGAACAACTTGATTTTTATCTTCCAATTTTCATTCAAAAACCACAAAATTATAAGGATTTTCAAATTTTAATTGATCTTCATATTGGAACAGTCCAAAAATAAATAACAAAAAAAAACTCGAAACTTTTTTCTCGTCATAACTGTCAAAGGTGAAAATCCCGAATGAAATATGGAGCCCTTGAAAAACTACTCTGAAACATCCAAAACTCATGAAAAATCTTTCCAGTAAAATCCACAACTTGAAATTCCATAACCTTATCAGCTTTAATTGACCTTGCCCAATCACTCCACTACCTTAGTTCCAAAAATCTCTCTACAATTCATCTTCGAAAATCATTCAAAATATGTATTAAATAGAAAGGTCGAACGTCTTCTTTCTCATCAATAATTCATACGTGTTAAAGATTCAATTAGGTTGAAATGACAGCATAATCAGATGGAAATTTTTCATACCTAATCAGAGCGAATCCATCTAAATTCTTATCGGCTAAAAATACCACCACCAACGTAATATCAGTACATTGCACCGATTTATAAATAAATAATTATAACCATGGAATAGAAAACGAATAAATCAGTGAACGAGAAACGATTAAAGTCGACTTTCTATTTCTGTAAGTTTTAAAAATCGAAAGGATTTTTGATTCGGCGGGATCAATTGACATTGGTTTAAATTTTGACAAGTAAATATTAAAAAATTTCATTTTTCACAGCTGCAAATCAAAATTGAAAAATTCCTCCATTTAAATAAATCATCAACTCAAAAAAAATTTACTGCTACAAACCACACCATTTTTCTATACAGAATCGTAATATAAATTGGATTTGGCAGGTTATGAAGAGAAAAATGAAACCCATACGAAAAACAACGTAATGAAATTTCTATTCTTCGGGAATTCGCTCAACGGAACGATTTCCTCTCACAAAGAAAAATTTGCGAATTCATGAAGTACACACAAGGTTGAGGTGCAGACGTCGTATAAAAACGTAATTACAATTTTCAATTTTCTTTCGTACCGAAGCAATAATAAATTTCGTCTCGATATAATTCAAAGGCCGATACCTACGTTGATGGGAAATTTCACTTAGAAATTCCTCCGCAGCAAGGTATTCGCCATCGAAAATTTATAATTACATACCATCACATGCGAATGAGACGAGATTGATAAATAATTACCTATTCGTCGGTACGCCACATGCGTTATCTATCGAAATACCTTATTTTGGCTAAACTTTCGCAAACAATTGAATCAAATTGGACGAATATCAAGTTCAAATCTGATATAAATTTTATGCAGCCGCATGAAAGGAAAAAAAAAGCACACAAGGCCACGCATTCTCATACAACGCCCAATGTTATCTTAAAAATTAAGAAACTCCGCGGCATGGTATTTTCCTTTAATATTACTCCACCCTGCTCTAATATTCGTACTTATATTACAATATGGTAAAAAAAATCACCTTCACTTCGCATAGTGGAAAATAAATAGTAAAAATTATATGCACACACATAATAAGATAATTTCATTTTATACTTGACCTACATTTAAACGAACATCAAATCTCTTACCGTGCGTTCGGACGTTATACTCGAGAAATCGACCAAAAAAATAGTCTAATTATTCAGTCATACGAAAGCCTTCGGTATTCGAAACCAGCCATCATTACAGTACTCGCGAATTAACTATATTTCCAGATTTCACACTAAAATAATAATAATAACGCCCACGTAACCGCAGCACAAGGAAGAACAAAATAATGGCGTCCGTTTCTGCGTGAATACAGCACTTGATACTCAACCAGCCTATCTAGGGTAAAAATGTCAAACCGTACACTGTGGATCAATAAATACCAGCTTGAATGAGATAATACTGGGGAGCATGCGTTCGAAAAACGTATTGGTCCCCTCACTTCTTCACTAACTGTATTCCAGGGGCCACTAAAATAGTAATTCGAAGGAATAACCCGTCGGCTTCGCTGCCACATACACCAAGCAATTTAGTAATTTTTTTTCGGTATTTTTTGTTTTTTTCACAATTTGATAAGATTACGTCACACTATCGTACGTAAACAAATTAATAAAAACGAAGGGAAAAAAACGCACGTTTATCGAAAACTACCCCGACTCGTGCCTTAATTACTCGTCCAGTGTTCTCAAAATTCATTCGTTACTTTCAATTTCAAAAATGGAAAATTTTTCGAATTTTTTCTCCCGGTACCTTCTTCATCGGAGGCGGATAATAAACTGCTTAATTAAATGTCTCGACGGAATATGATGAAACGCGATGGAATTTACGTTTTTTTTTGTCAAGTTATAATTACATTGATTTCTGTAAATTTTTTGGATAATCGTATTGGAATTCTGAGGAATTTAATTTTTGCGATGATTTTCTTAATATTAAATTGTTTCTTTATAAATGCGTTAAAATCTAAGATAATGGCTGGTGGTGTGTTTAAAATGGAAAAGATTAAAATACGTCAGAAGGATGTTTCCTTTGTGAAAGTGCCTGCCGAATTTATCATTTCAATAGAGAATTATTTACATTTATCTTACCTATATAAGTATTTTTCTTTCACTCGATTTTTTCCTGCTTTGTTCTTGTGTAAAATGCGTGCTTCAAAGGTACTCTGTATTTTGATGAATTGTAAATGGAAAAGAAATTGATTTAATGGTTCATTTTACCGCATATATTATATAAACTTGGTATTCCTTTTCTTTTCTTTTTTTTTTACCAGTGTTCTTCTTGAAGTGCCGGATTTTTTCTTTGACAAATGTTATAGGTATTTACGTTACGAAATTACATGATAAAAATAGCACTTTTCTTTTTTAGATCAACATCCTAAAATTTATCATTGACTTTGAATTATAACCATTGGAAAAATTTTAGGAAATTTAGGTAAGTAAGTAACTAATTTTTTTTTTAATACCTACCTACTTCTTTGGACTTTTTTTTGGTTTAAACAATTTTGAAACCGTGAATTAATTTTTTATAATTTTGATGGAAAATTTATAAAATTATGTAATTTTTCTTTGAAAAAATGTACCATTTTTTCAATTGTATCAAAACTGGCTTTACTGTAAATATTTTTCGAGAAAAATACCTTTAAGAACTATTTTTCATTGGCACTCAAAAATTTTTTTACGTGTGTTTTTTTTTACATTTGAGTATTTAATAAAGAAGTCGAAAAAATGTTATGAAGAAAATTTTTCTGATTTTACAGCCCATGATTTTTTATAGGTATCTGAAAAGATAGGTACCTAACTAATATGTGAGCCTGGATATAGAAACCATTCTTTGGAGTCAATTAATTTGTTTGTGTTAATATTGATTTTGAACTGTTCAGAAGAAGTTGAATCAAGGAGCTCAAATCGAAAACCAATTTTGACCTCTGAAGAGGTTTTTATAATCAGGCTTATGTATAAATACCTATTTGAAAAAAATACTTCTGTAGTTTCTCTCAATTCTTTCCTCTTCATCAATAGAACAGGCTGAAATACTGAAAAATAAAGTAAACACATCTTCTGCTGCGTAGGTAGGTACCTATTCAATTTGTTTTTTCATAGTTCATACTTCATAGTTTTTGTTATTTTTTCCCTCGACAATAAGAATTCTCCTGCTTACTTCAAATTTCTAACATGAAAATGAATTTTTTTTCTTAAATCCGGTACGAAATACGAATCTGAACCGTTGTGGAGACAGAAATATTTGAGGTTATGAAAATTTTTCGAAAAAATTTATACCCATCGTGTATTAGGCTGTTTCTAGATTTTTGATTACGAAAATCTTCCAAGGAAAAAAGAGCCTCAATTAGCTTGATTGAAGATGAAAAAATTGAAAATTTCAGGAAAAATTTGATCATTTTCTGGAAATTTTGACTCAACTTCACTTTTTCGATTTAAAAAAAAAAAAGTGTACAATGGGGCCCGAGTCACTCCGAAAAAGCACTAAATTTTATACCTATTTAAAAAAAAAATCTAAAAAAAAAAATTTTGGTTTCACTAATAGTTATAGAAATTTTTGCTTTTTGAAAATCATCATGTTTTTCGTGTTAAAAATAAACATCAAAAAAGGACTGAGAATTTCGCTTTTCTTTCAATAATTTTTGGATGCTTTTTTTTGAAAAATTTTCGCCCTCGCTTTGCTCAGGCTTTGTAAATTTAGATGATTCATTCTCACAATGATGGTATGAACATTTTTGCTTTCCTAATCTAGAAAACTGATTGTTTTAAAACCAAAAAATTGAAAAAGTAGCTCGAAAAAATGCACGATTTTTTTTGGCCGGCAAATTTCCTACTTTTCAGTAAGTAATATTTTTGACAAATTTTTCATTCACATCAATGGTAGGTACCTCTGAGATTTTTGTCCTGTTTCCTTACAATGTTTTGAGAAAAATTAGCACTGGTAAAATTTTGAAAAAATTAGTCGACAAATTTGAAAAAATTGAAAAGAAATTTGAGCCGAAATAATAAAGCAAATATAATGAACCTAGAAATAATGAAACATGATCATTGGTGTGACGAAGCTGTATGCTGGGAGGGGGTCTCCTCCAATTCTCCCAATTATTTCTTCTTTTGTCCCAAAAAAACAACTAAGATCCTTTCAAAAAAATTCTCAGCTTCATTTTACATATTTTCTAACTTTTCAAAATTTTTCAAATTTTAAATTCAGTAAAGATTGGCTATGACAGAAAAAAAATCTTTCCAATTTGCAACTTTATAAAAAAATTCTAAAAAATTTGAATTTTTTAAATATCGTTTTCGAAGAAAATTTTTAATTTGAAAAAAATTGAGTAGAGAAAAGTTTGAAGAGCAGTTTATGTTGCTGACTCATATTTTTATTAGAAAATGAAAATTTTTTCCAGACTTATTAGAAACAAAATTTGGGCCTTTTGAGCTACTTTTTCGACCTTTAAAAAACTGATTCTTTAGTGACCACCTTTCTTCAAAAAAATAAAATTTTTTGAAAATTCTATTTGAGATCGATCGCCACCAAGTCCCTCGATGAAGAAGGACATTTTTTTTCAATTTCAAAATATTTAATTATCTAGCATGGAAATACATAATTTTGAAAAGTTGTGTAAATTTATCTAGTCGGAACGAAACGAGTACAAAAATTTTTAAGGAAAACGTAGCATCCGAAAGCTAAAATTTCTTCACTGAAAGTATCGCTTTTTGACTCTACTTCCAGATTTCCAAAAAAAAGCTCCTTGATGAGCTCCTATCCTTTCAAAAAAATCTAAAAAACTTGTAAAAATTCCATTTGAAAATTTTATTTCAGATTGTAACAAAGTCTCCTTGAAAATATTCAATTGTGTGGGGTAGAACGAAAGAAGATTCATACCACCATTTTAAAAAAAAATGACGTAAGTAAGTAAATTTGTTGTGATATTTTAAAATTTTTCCAATTTGTTCAACTTTTCTTAATCCAAATTTGTGAACATTTAGGAGAAGTTGGGGAAAAGTGTGAATCTCAACTTGGTCAACGTTTCCAATTTTCTCAACTTTTTGTAACGTTGGTCAGTAAAATGGACCAACAAGTAAGTGGCTACTTAATCTGACTAACCAAACCTTAGATAATTGGGCAGATTGAATGATAGACAAGTGTAAGTATAGGTAACTACAAATTTCCAGGTACTCAGGTACCTATTCATTTCTACTATAGAAAATTAAAGAGTACTGTCTCAACAGAGTTGATATTTTCGTCTAAAAATTCAAGTCTCACCAAAACCTAATGAGAATATTTTCAAACCAAGCTTGGGATAATTCTCTTACACAGAAGAGAGAATTTGCTTGACGCACGTATGATAATTAATCATCGCCAAAGTACCCAAATATCTCTTGTAATCATTGTTCAAAGCTCCACCATGTCGAGTTGACAAATAAAAAAAACATCCTTTGTTTCCACAGGGGAAAAAAGTGCCGGTATCGTAATACATACAGCATATTACCTACAGGTAGCCATTAAACAATAAAGATATCGGTTTTTAGGACATTAAAAACCTCATATTCTTTCTTTTTTTTACATCCTTTTACCGTCATTATATGCATCGATTTTTTTCTTGCTGACAAAATACTTGTGTACTCGTGTACGTACCGACGAAATAAGCGAAGTACCTACTAAAACCACATGGAATCGGTCCAATAAACTTCTTACTGACCTTCACAAAAGTAACCTGAATTATTTTTCATGGGCTCGTTTAGGCTCATTTATTTGATTGCGCATTTCCTTGGCGATACCGGCTGAAAGGTCGTTTTAAGTTTGAGCCGTTGTTGATGTCGATGATGATGGGGTAATGTCCAATGAGCGTTTGGTGTGGGTTCGAGAGGCTTTGATGAATGGAAATAATTAATAAAATCGAATTTTCAAGAGGTACCTAGTATCATTACCGGGATAACGTGATCCATTTTATTTTTCGTTATTAAATTATTGAAAAGGGGATTTCACTGAGTAGGTATAAAGGTAGATGTACCTATTTATTAGATGGGTATTTTCACCGGTATAATTTCTCATTTTCTTTCGTGATGATCGAGTTAAAATTCAACGAAATACTACAAAAATTGCATGTGTCATTTGCTTAAATTGAAATTTAACGAAATACTGAGAAAATATTTATGATCCATTTCACCCACGAACAAGAAAATTGGAATATTTTTAGGTTAATTTTTTTTTTTACCTATTCATCAAAAAGAAAAGACACATTTTTGAAAAAAAAAATTGGAAAAATCTTCGAATCGAAAAAACAGTCTTTTGAAAGCCGCAAAATCGTTTTTTTGATAATTTTTTGGTCAAAAATAAAATTGAAGGGCACTATGGACTACTTTTGAAAAAAAAAATTAAAAAATACGCTAGAAGAACTTACTTTTAAAAATAAAATAGTCAAGAAACGGAACATAAATTGTTTCAGTGATTCCATTTCCAAGCCCAAAATAGAAAAATTAATAATCAGTTGATAAGGAACAAGGATAAATAATGTACCAAATTTTACAACCGAGCGATTCTTCTTCGAATGAATTTTCATCCAATATTCAATATGAAAAGGTCACATAACATCAAGTATTTGGGCACGTTTTCCTCATTATTTCAGTTCCTTAAATAAATTTGAGAAAAATAATCGAAAAAATGTACGGTTTGCAGCGCTATCATTTGACAATCCGAACAACTTCAACTTTGCTATAGGTTTGAGAGAAATATCGATAGAATGCTGTGCAATGAGAATTTTACAAAACACTTTCGCAATAATTGTATTAAAATGCTCTATCGTTATTCTGTTAGCTCAACTCGTCATTTTGATTTTATACGAAGATTTCATTAGGCGTCGTAAATCTCGTGATTCTCATTTTACGATAAGTTTGTTTTTGATTATATAATCAATTTCAAAGTGTAATTTTCTCTCTTGGGTAATTGAGCCTTTGTTGTTAAAATAATGTAGATGCCTATTTATAGGAAGATTTATCCCTAAATGAATTGAACTGAGTTTTTAAACAAGGTTAGAAATAATGTTTGTAAGTTTGGTGGGTACTTACAGAAGAGTAGATGGAAAAAAATATCACAAATTTTGACGAAAATGAATAAGATAAGTAGTTTAATATTTATCCGGGGAGAAACTCTCGGAAAAAATTGAGCCACCTTCACCAAAAAAATAGTAGATCAAGAATTAATGTCCTCACAGTAATAAATGCCATGTTTGGATAAATCTCGTTTTTCGTCAATTTTTAGTCAAGCCACTCGCATCTTCAAAAATCATTGATGACCTTGAATTCGTATACATAATTACTTTTCATTGCCTTCTGCAAGGAAATTGAAAAGTTACACGTCGCGTCGTAAAATTGGAGATTTCTCGATTTTTTCAACAACTTTAAATTTTGCTCTCAATAACCTCAAGATCAAGTCATTTTTTTTATTTTTCAGAAAAAAATTTGCACGTAATTTTGAAGGTTCTGATTTATTTGCTTCATGGTTCGAAAAAGAAACAATATTTTTTGTCATAAAAATAAATTTAAATTTTCGTTTTGAAAATGTTTTGTTTCAGTGATTCCAAATGTTTCACATATATTCCTAATTTTTTTTTTCAACTAAATTAATATTCTCGGTGACAAAAGTTTTGAAATATTGAGTAAGCGGTTTCAAATATTGATCATTTTTTTGAAAAAAAAAAACTTCACTTCTTAATCTGCAGCTCTTTGGCACTTTTGAAGAAATCAATTTTTCATCCAAGAACCTCAGCTTGAAAGATGGAAGCAGGAGCCGACATTGCAGCGATTTGAATAATTTTCAAACTGTCGTTTTTCGAAGAAACGACAGGAAACGACGGGTTCCACATACCTAAAAATTATCGTTTTCTGTCGTTTTCCTAAAATAAAAAAGATTGGAGCAGAAGTCGCCATTTCAGGACTTTGAAAAATTTTCAAACTGTCGTTTTTCGAAGAAACAACAGGAACGACGGATCCAAAATATCTAAAAATTATCGTTTTTATTAATTTTTTTTCAAAATAAAATTTATTGGAGCCGGAGCCGCCATTGCAGTGATTTCAAAAATTTTCAAACTGTCGTTTTTCAAAGAAACGACAGGAAACGACGGGTCCAACATACATAAAAATTATCGTTTTTAGTCGTTTTCCTAAAATAAAAAAGATTGGAGCCGGAGCCGCCATTTCAGTGCTTTGAAAATTTTTCAAAGTGTCGTTTTCCAAAGAAACGGCAGGAAACGACGTTTCCAACATAATTATCTAAAAATTATCGTTTTTATTAATTTTTTTTCAAAATAAAAATGATTGCAGCCGGAGCCGCCATTGCAGTGATTTGAAAAATTTTCAAACTGTCGTTTTTCGAAGAAACGACAGGAAACGACGGATCCAACATACCTAAAAATTATCTTTTTTTTGTCGTTTTCCTAAAATGAAAAAGATTGAAGCCGGAGCCACAATTGCCGCGCTTTGAAAAATTTTCAAACTGTCGTTTTTTAAAAATAATTTCTGCACATTCCTCTCATTAGATAAAAACACATGCACAGACTTGGATATTTCTTCCATTAGATATATTTCACATTGCAATAATCAACAATTTTGAAAAAAAATCCAGTAAAAATTTCCATCCGTTAATAAATTCAGGAATTTAGCACTTTTTTTATTACCTATGTAATTCTATGCACAAATCACCCCGCTTCGTCGGCCATCATCGCCACCTCATTTCGTGTTAATAAAATCACATACCCATCACCCAACAGGGGCTCGTTCCAAATGAATAATACCACATAACAGAATTATATTGCGTTAAATCAGCGATACATGTATTTTTACTATGGTAACTACTATAAATATAATTAAATTTATAATTAATATTAATCGAGTTTTGAAATATTACAAATCGAAATGTTTGACATATCGATATTATACTCGTAGTATACTCAAATCCAAATATTATACTAAAAAAAAAACACCTCTAAAAATTAGATAAACCAAACATTATGAGCAAAAGCTTACTAAAGTTAAAGGTAGTTTATCTGATTGCACTCGATCATTTCGAATTGATACAATATTAGAGAAATAATCACCCTTATCACATTATTTTTTCTATCCCTTTAAATGTGGATCGGTAAATATAGGTAAAGGTATTTTTTGGAAAAAAAAAACTCAACGGAGAGAAAGTGTAGGGAAATTTTCACGCTGCTGGATATGTTTTCATAGATCACTTTCGAAAGATATGTCACAATAATAATTACTTTTTTAAAATTTCAAATATGGAAGTCATATTAAATACTAAGAACAAAAAATGAAAAAATAAATAAAAAGGGATATTGCGATTGCGAGATATGATTCAGTTGAATTAAATTCTAATGATATTTCATGGAAGATTTTAATTTTCTCCAATATTATTTTTTTTCAATGCATTGAAACAAAAAATCGAAATTGCCGGTAATTTTTAATGGAAACGAGTACTTATACTCACTCGAAAGAAATTTTTTGAAATTAAAAATATTGGTTTAAAAAATATTTACGAATAAACAAAGGAAATGCGATATGATTGGTAATTTATCGACACAAATCAGACAATTTTCAAGCATTTGGAAAAGAAATCGACTAAAGCAAAAAAAAAACCTTGCTAAAAATATTTGGAGCTAAATTATCATTAAATTGTTATCACACACGAAATAAAAGTGCGAACGAGCGACGATTTGAAAAAGAGTGAAAAAAAATTTAGGCTCAAAAATAAAATGGAAAACTACTCGAAAGTATTTTTACAACATCGAAGTAATGTACAGAAAAACGTAAAAAAATTTATACAAAATTATGTAATAACACAAGATATGTATCGTTTCCAAAAATTAAATAAATAAATACAATCGTATTATTTTTTTTTAGATTTTAAGTATAAAAGATAAATGCTTCAACGATAATGATAGTATATTATTTAGTCTTTAATCAAACGATTATTTTTTTATTGGATGTTTGAGATGGATTGCATTTCAAATCAGATTACAAATCATTCGAGACAATGAATCAGCAGAAATCAGCCATATTATGAACGATCGTCATAGTTAATGCCATTTTAATTCGATATGAAAAAAATTAATCTTCATTCCAAGATGGATTTTTTGTCGTAAAACATATCTGATCGATTGGAATGAAAATTTTTCTTCATGAATTTCGCAATTTGATCAAAAAATATTCGACAAGGAATAAAAATCATCACAAATAATGTTCACGAATGGAAAACTCAGATCAAGTATACATCAAACACCTTTTACACAAATAGGAGATAATTTTTTAGGCCTAAGGTTGAAAATTTTTGCTTTAAACATAACAGTCTTTTCACGAGAACGATAACTAATCAAAAAAGCCTTCGACAGACGAATCACTGAATCTCCTAAATCTACTTTTTTTAAATGGTAATGTACTAGAATTATAAGGCACGTCTATGTCGTATTTACGATCATATCCATAATACGATTCGTTTCTTTTTTTTAGTATGGATTTTGGAACGATGACGTCATCCGAGGCGGTAGTCTTGACCGAGGCGTCTTTCAACGTCGGCACGAAACTGACCGATCTCTCAAAAGAGCAACTTTTCGATTGCAGCGGTTGATGAAAGGAGGATGCACTTTTGGGCGTCAATGATCTGTGCAGTGAGCTCCTCGAACTAAATCTACGTTCAAAGGAGCTCGTACCGAATGACTGATCTAAAGATGTTCTCGAACGATACCTTCTGTCGAAGTTTCTCGAACCGTATAAAGTAATGCTTTTATTCAAGTCTTCCTCGCGGCTGAATTTCTCGCAGGTTTCCTTCATTTTTGTCAATTCTGAATGCAATCTTTTATACTCTTCTAGGAACCGTTCTAGTTGAGCGGCGTGATAGTCGTAGGTGGTCGATAGGACCGGCTCGATAATGCTTTTCGTTGGCTGAGAATACGTGGAATAATTGACATGGGAATTTTTGCTTTTTTTATAAATATTATTGAGCAACGGCGTTTCTTTGGTAGAACTGCAGTTCGAAGAATATGTCCAGTATTTATCCTTATCTGGAGTTGTTGGAAGACTAGGATGGGCCCAATTGCTATTCTTTGATCGACGTATCGAACTTGGTGTGGCTGATTTTTGATGGCTTTGGAAACCGGCTTGCTGGTAGTCGTTTCGTGGTACTCTGCGGAAAATAGAGAAAATTATTGTTAAAATTGATAAATTAAGGAAATCTTTTGTTTTACCGGATTAGAGGTTCAATTTATTACCATTAAAAGGCTATAAATTTTTTTTTCACTGAAAGCAACCAGCGAGCTTTCTTAATTTGAATCAGTAAAAAAAATTCACTGAGTGAATCAGTAATTAATTACTGACTGAATTTGTGAATTTTTTTTACTGATTCAGTAATGAAAATTCACCGATTTAATCAGTAAATTTTTTCACTGATTCCTACGCTGACTTAATTTTATCGATTTTAATCAGTCAATTTCGACTGATAGAGAAAAAATATTGCTGGAAATCAGTGAAAATTCACTGAAAAATCAGATAAAATATTTTAAAAATTTTAAAAACTGATGAAATGAAAATCAAAGAATTTTGTTGATTTTACCGTGCTGAAATTCTGGCTTTTTCAGTGATTTTTCACTGATTCGAAATGAGAGGTAAGGAAAAAATACAAGCTTATTATGACTAATTGGAAAGGAGATGAAAGTATTTAAAAAATCCAACTTGTCTTATTTTGTAACAAATTTTTTCAAATCAGAATTCCAATCAAACTCATAGATATTTTCTTCAAATACTCGAATATAGTTCGATGTTGATTGTTGTTTTTTTTTCAAAAATAATTTTGACAGTAATAATTCTTCCAAATTTTCAATAAGTACATTTTGACACCAACCAATTTTCAGAGCATTTGAAATTATCTATTCAAAATTATTCTCCGTTCAATTTTGACATTTCTTCAAAAATGTTATTAAATTGTTATTTTTCTAAAATATTTCAATCAATTTGTCTCACTTTTGTCAATTTTTTTAGTCACTTAAGTACATACATCAATTTTAAACAGATTTTGACAACTTGGCTAAATTTTCTATTTGCTTCAGACTTGTCACATTTTAATAATTGGATCTATCTTGGAAATAATTATTCCAAAATTTTTTCCAACTTTACTACACTTCTTCAATTTATGGGAAAATTTGGACATAGCAGATTTTTCAAAAATTATGAAAATTTTCTTTACAATTATTTTGCTATTATTTTTTTTACCCTTACAAGTTACAAATGAGGGCGATGAAAATCGACAATAATCGGTATCAATTTTTACTAATTTTTATCAAGCTCGAGAAAAATGGGGAGTGTCGTCCTGGTTTGTAAGGCTGGTACCTAATTCAATTTTCAAAAATATTTTCAGATTTAATGATCCTGCCAAATTTTTGCAAATCTGCCAAACTGGGACGTTCACTCATCTGTTCCAAATTTTTCCATCATTCTTTTTTTTTCTGATTTTCAAGTACTTACCTACCTATCTTATTTTTTAATAACATGCCCATGATTTTCACTGTAGGATACATTGTAAATTTTCATCCTGATTTTATCAGACTTTTTGTATCTCCATAATTCGATACAAATTCTCCTAACATTTTCACCATTATTACCAGTTTTTTTTTTTTTTTTGAAATTTACAATTTTTTCAAGTTCGTCTTAATTTAGGTTACCTATACTGTTTCAATGTTTCTTTTCTGATAAAAATTCAAAATCTGTCAGAATTCAATGTTCAATTTTTTCAAAAATTTTCCATTTATTCAAAAATTATGAAATTTTATTAGGTATGAATAAAATTTTTCATAACTTATTTCTAGAAAGTCCACTCGAATTTTAAAAATACGAGAATTTAGATCGACCTGTTCGATTTTTTTTTTTCTATTCGAAATTGAGCAGATTTTTTTTCTAAAAACAAATTGACTTCGAATTCGAAATTCTTTCCCAAACTGCAAGATTTGTTCAAATTCAATCAATTTTAACATATATATATATAAAAAAAAAATAGAATTTTGATTCTTATTTTCAAAACCACTTTTTAAAAAACTCAGAAAGAGCTACAAAAGAGAAAAAAAGTATTACTCAAAATTTACAAAAAATTGATTTATATTTCGAAATAAGGAATTCACATGGTAGTATTGATTTCATTTCTCTAAAAATCCAATACGATATTTCAACATGATTTGGAACAAGCAAGAGCAGAGTTCAAGATTGAAATACATAAAATTCCAAAATTTCTATCAAGAGTTCGATGCTTTCAAAAAAAAGTTTCGTTGTCGTCTACCCTCCCCCTGGTAATTTTTTGTTTTCAAAGCACACATATTCCATTATAAATTATTAAAATTGTTACCAACCAAATAACTTGACAATATGATACTCTTTGTCTCCTGCCTTCCTTTTCAGTTTTCAAACCAAAATTGTATCCTTTCAAATTTATGCCATCATCGTTCATAATTCCTTTACCAAACTACATACAAAGACATTACAACTCAACTTTTTGAATAATTCTATATATTTGTCAGAAGAAGAAGCCAAAGCAGAGAAAAAAAAAAGTTGAACAGTTTATTTACACAATGTTCGATAAAACTTCGAATCAAGAACATGAACACTAATTTCATTTACTTGGCCATGTAAACACAAGAAAATAAAGCAAATAACTCTGTGCACGTTGCGGCGCCGCGCGTCGAAAACAACCCATTAGAACAGAATTGATTCATGGTTGGTTGACATTTAAAATGCTATAGGATTAATTCGCCGAGAGAATTCGATTGAATTACGATTTAAAGACGGAGAGGAAAAAAAACTTAAATAAGACATTTATCTTGCGTCTCACGAGACGTTGAAGAACTTAGCTCGCTAGAACGCGCATTATTAACTATACTTAGGTACGCAATTTTCGATTTCAAATTACCGCAATACGACGTCTAACGTCGGGAGATTCTTTTCGCTCGATTTTATGGTTTAGAATCATTATGTAGGTATTAATTTTTAAATAACCAAAATTGGAAAAGTTGACTTTTTGTTAATATTTAATCACGTATCGATGGAATTCGAGTCTATTACGAACGTTTATTTATCCGTCGACTTGAAAAATTCTGTTAGAAGTTTATTAATGGATGATTTCTATAGATAGTATTTTTCATACTAATCACAAGAAAAATGGTGAAAAATTCCATCACTTAAGGATTTTTTACAATTTCAACTTTTTGAGCTCGAAATTTTATTTCGAGCTCAAACAAAAAAAACTCGAAAGTACATCATACAAAGAATCCTATGCTCAAAATGTCAAATACTGAAGTTTTTTCTTGTTTTTTGGAAAATTTTTGAGATTTTAAAATAACTTCATTGCCTTGAGGAATACAAATAAGATTTGATCTGATCAACAAAAAAAGCTAAAATTTGGTATATACCCTATTTTTGAGCTTCCAAATGCATTGGAAATAGTCAAAGGAAAATTCCATTCATTACAATTCATGTTCTATTAGGTAATTTTTTTTAGAAAATTTTCTGCACCGAAAATCGTCTAAGGGCCAGAAGCCAGAAGCTGTATCAATAATGTAAAACAAAAAATTAAAATTATGAAAAATTTTGACGAGATGGATCAAAACTGAAATTACAGCCCAGAAAAATCAGTCAGAATCAATTACATAGTAAAAAATTGTCGATTTGTCGGCTTTTTGATATTTCGATTTCTGTAATTAAATGAGAAATGTAAAAAATTTCATTCATTACAAAAAATTGATGTCCTGGGAAAATCAAACCACCAGAAAAAAGTAGTAGGTTTGAAAAGAAGATGAATTGTAGAATCGTAGAACGTAAAATTTCCTTTCTGTAAAGACCAACTAGTTTTTTTCTAGGAGGCTAAATTTTGGTGGATATCTGAAATTTAAAAATTACATCACCGTGCAGAATACATCTATAAAAATTTGATATAATCAACAAAAAAAACTTGATCTTCCTAATGGATTGGAAGTAGTTTCAAAATGTTTAACACACCCAGAAAATTATTGAATCTTTCAGTGCTGAAGAAAGGTCCACAAAAATGGTCCATATCACAAAATTTCATCACTTAACACCACAAAAATCGAATATTACCGATATTGGTGTCTTACTTGATCCATTAAAACAGAATTTTCTGAAATTCGAAACTTTGAGTTTTAATTCATATTTTTTGCCCAAAAATTGAAGTTTTTCTGATAAAAATTGAAGTTTTTTTTTAAAAAAAATGAATTTTCCAAGAAAATTGAAGTTTTCCAAGAAAAATTGAGTTTTTTCCAGAAAAATTGAAGTTTTTTCAAAAAAAGGAAGTTGATCCAGAAAATTGGTTGAAGTTTATCCAGGAAATTCAAGTTTTTTCAGGAGAGTTGAAGTTTTTCTAGAAAAATTGAATGAAGTTTTTCCAGGAAAATTGATTGAAGTTTTTCTAAGGAAAATTGAGGGTTTTCCAAAAAAAATTGAAGTTTTTTCAAAAAAATGGAAGTTTCTCCAGAAAATTTAAGTTTTTTCAGAGTTGAAGTTTTTCCAGGAAAATTGATTGAAGTTTTCCCAAGAAAATTGATTAAAGTTTTTCTAAAATGCATTGATGTTTATTTTTAAAAAATGTTGAAGCGTTTCTAAAAAAATTAAAGTTTTTCCTGAAAAATTTAGGGTTTCTAGAAAATTTGATGGAAGTTTATCCAGAAAATTGAAGTTTTCCCAGGAAAATTGAAGTGAAGTTTTTTCAGAAAAATTGAAATTTTTCAAAAAAATTGAAGGGCTTTTCAGGAGATTTGAAGTTTTTCCAGGAAAATTGAATGAAGTTTTTCTATGAGAAATTGAAGTTTAAAAAAAATTGAGTTGAAGTTTTTCCAGGAAAACTGAAGTTTTTTCAGAAAAATTGAGGTTTTCCTAAAAAATTTGATGGAAGTTTATCCAGAAAATTGAAGCTTTTCCAGGAAAACCGAAGTTTTTTCAGAAAAATTGAGGTTTTCCTAAAAAATTTGATGGAAGTTTATCCAGAAAATTGAAGTTTTTCCAGGAAAACTGAAGTTTTTTCAGAAAAATTGAGGTTTTCCTAAAAAATTTGATGGAAGTTTATCCAGAAAATTGAAGTTTTTCCAGGAAAATTGAAGTGAAGTTTTTCAAAGAAAAATTGAGGTTTTTCCAGAAAAATTGAAGTTTTTTCAGGAGATTTGAAGTTTTTCCAGATAAATTGAATGAAGAGAATTAAAGTTTTTCCAGGAAAATTAATTGAAGTTTTTGTAAGAGAAATTGAAGTTTTTTTTAAAAAAAATATAGAGTTGAAGTTTTTCCAAGAAAATTAAAGTTTTTCCAGGAAAACTGAAGTTTTTTCAGAAAAATTGAGGTTTTCCTAAAAAATTTGATGGAAGTTTATCCAGAAAATTGAAGTGAAGTTTTTTAAAGAAAAATTGAGGTTTTTCCAGAAAAATTGAAGTTTTTTTTCAGGAGATTTGAAATTCTTCCAGGAAAATTGAATGAAGTTTTTCCGGAAAAATTGAATGAAGAAAATTAAAGTTTTTCCAGGAAAATTAATCGAAGTTTTTGTAAGAGAAATTGAAGTTTTTTTTTAAAAAAAA
The DNA here is from genome assembly GCA_038380155.1 of Pseudococcus jackbeardsleyi. Classification (NCBI taxonomy): domain Eukaryota; kingdom Metazoa; phylum Arthropoda; class Insecta; order Hemiptera; family Pseudococcidae; genus Pseudococcus; species Pseudococcus jackbeardsleyi. The sequence continues at coordinate 40,505,717 of CM076242.1, forward strand.
TCAAGTTTTTCAAAGAAAGTTGAAATTTTTCCAGAAAAATTCAAGTTTTTTCAAAAAAAAAAGTTTTCCAGGAAAATTGAAGTTTTTCCAAGAAAATTGAACTTTTCCCAGAAAAATTGAATTTTTTTGGTTGCCAAAATTTGGAAAATGAACTTTAGCACCGTAAATTTTATTTACCTATGGGGTTCTCTCATGCGTATACTTTCGATTTATTTTTGTTAGGGGCTAAAAATTTTATTTTGAAATGCGATACCTCCCTTGTAAGAAAAAAATACAGGCATTGAAAGTAACCAAAAAGTGGTTTAAAAAAATGTTCAAAAAAATTCGAATTTTGAAAAACTCTTGGGCAATGGATTTTTCTCATCAATTTTCTCGGAATAAAAATTATTCGTTTTATTTAAACCAAATTTCAAAAGCTCGAAATGTCGACCTATGATCAACCCGAAGTCCGTCTATTTTCCAAAATAGTAGGTTCACATTGACATACCAACGATGAAGTTTCAACTGGGAAAACTTGGTGAAAATTCGACTAGCTAAATGAGTCCGGTCGAGTATCAACCATACCCTAATCGTACGTCGATAATTCGAATATAAATAGCCGAAATGCCTGATACCCGAGACTAGGGAGGGGGGCCAGTGGACAAGCTGACCATCGGGCCCAAAGTACACACACGAACCGGCGTAAATCGAGAAAGATAAAGATAAACAAAAGATGATACATTAATGTTGAAAATGTTTCTGACGTTAACGTCATTTGAACCAACGTTTTGTAAAGATAAACCGCGTTGGTACAATAACTGCGCGAACTAAGAGGTGATATTCGATGGCTGGAAGCTGCGAAAGTCATAACCGTTAACGCGCCAACTATGACGAAGAAAAACGCGTTAAAAGCTGTGCCATTTTGCTTTACGCCGCCGAGTACGTACCGTCGTTTACGCCGTATAAATGCTCATTTTCGCCAGCCGCACCGAGGTCGCCTATGAATTTACAAAAAACACCAGCCGAGCTATTCTTATAAAATTCACCGAACGGATCGGAGAATAAATTCAGTTTGAAAAAAAATCCACCGCTTGGGTATTGTTGTCGAAATGCAGGCTTTTTTTCGAATTTTTCAACCATAAAGGGTATGATCTTCCGAATTGAACTTTTCATAACGTATTGTGAAGTGGGGTTTGTTTATGACGTTAAAATATTACTTTTTTACGTCGAAGGGGGTATTTGGAGCGAGGAAGGTGATATCGTAAGTAGAAAAATTAGGTACCCGAGTAGACGAGAAAAATATTCGATATCGTCAAAAAACACACGACTTTCTTTTCTACAACGACCCAAAAAGGTAGGGGAAATACTCGAAATCAGGTTATAATAATACATAGTTACGACACGTATACCTACAACACGGTGTAGAAATTTAACCCATTTTACGAATAATAAAAACAAAACATGGTTGAAAATAGCGAATCCGTTTACCCCTCGACTTCGGAAAAGGGGTGAAAAAAATCTGGTTATGCAACTCATTTAACACACATGTTCCATTTAATATTTTCCGCAAGGCAGTCGAGTCGAACACGTATGTTACGGAAGTCGACGTGGAAAAAAAAATCGATAAGCTTAATAATCACCTTTCACTATTTGAATTCACAGACTCGGAACTACTTCCGTAGTATTTACTCCTCAGCAGCGGAGATTGACTTTCCGATACTCGAGGATAAGTTGACAGATTTTTTCGATTGTGATTGGACGACGAGAAATTTCTGCGAACAAAATAATACGATGTTATTAGCGATACGTACTGAGTTGAAAAACTGCGTGGAAAATTTCACGTACCTAGGCATTGTATTGTAACGTGGTTTCTTTTTTGTACTATTTTCCGGCTGGTTTTGGTAGTTCACCATGCTATCATCAGTCATAAATGCCATAGCAGTTGTGTACAGTTTTCCGCTGGGTAATTCTTTTTTATGAAGCACGTGGTGTTGCAAGGCTATTTCACCGATGTGACTTTCAAATATACTCGAGCCAGGACTACCCCTTTGTGGAATAAAATTAATAGTGGTTAGAATTTGTCGGTGGAAATTTTTAGTCGGTGTTGTGATTTATAAATTAAGTCGAATACGAGAGTAGGTAGTTTAAAATAAAATACATAATTTTATATTTTTCGAGTAATTATTATTTGGGTTGGAAAAGAAAAGAGAAAAATTTTCCATTAGAGTTGGCTGACGGTGAGTTTTTTGCTGGTTTGGTTTTTTTCCCTCATTAATTCAACATCTAGAAAATATCGTAAGTATCAACGTAAAAAATGATGATAAAAATTGGTGATTTTTTAAAACATCTTTTCGATATTCTATACTTAAATATGCCCTTAAAAAAATTTAAATGGCATCTAATTATTTTTTCTACAGGACAGATTCAAGAAAAATTCGGAACGAATTATTATTTTTAATTTTTAAATAGGTAATCGATGACATTTTTCCAAAAGACTATAAGTAAATCAAATTCATTTAATATTTAAAGTAGGATTCTCGACTACCTACACCATTTTGAGATAGAGCCATGATTTAGATTCAGTGGGTTCAAATTGGTTTAAAAATAGATCTTTGACAGTATCTTATGTTGCTTTTACTGTTGAGGGATTTAAAATTTGAAGATTTTTCACTTTATTGGTAGCTAGGTACCTAAATATTTCTCCTAATTTTTATATTTTTTCAAAAAGAAAACCAATACACTTCGGCACTCCCACACTAATTTTATTCACCGTGGAAAAACAAACGAGAAACATTTTTGCAACAAAATGAAGCTCAAACGATTCACTTTAGTTTTACCTTATCAAATCACAATATTCAAGAAAGTCAACCCTATAACTCGAATACCTTCATGACGTCACTATTCATACCGCTGAATGTCGTTTCAACCTTTTCTTTCCAAGTCCAGAATATTTACGTCATTTTTAAACAGTTTAGAATTTTCGGTAGAAGTTTTCCAATTTTTTTTTCTCGTAATTTTTTCAACTGAATTTTTTTCTGATGTTATTCTTCCGCGATCAATTTTTTTTTCATTATTTTCTTACCTGAAATTTTTCTGACGTAAATTGTTCTTCACTGCAATTTTGCCGGAAAATTTTTTCCATTGCTGAACTTACATATTTTTTGAAAAAAATGATTTCCTTATTCTGTTAGAAATGATTGACGTCAAAAAATTTCGAGGGGAAAAATCGAGTTGAAGAAATACTGAGAAAAAAATTTATACGTGGAGAAATTTTTCAGAAAAAATTTCAGATGTGAAAATTGAAAATTGTGAGAAAAATATTTTTTATGACGTCACTCAAACAGAAATTATTCTTTTCAAAAAAGACGTAAGTTCAACAATTGAAAAATCTTCGAAAAAATTACGATGGAAAAAATTGTTTCAGAAAAATTTCTGCGAAGAAAAAATTTGGAAAACTTCTTCAGAAAATTCTAAACTGTCTTATTCATAAACATCAGCTTATCGTTAGTTTGAACCTCGCATCCGACATGGGTGAGGCTGGGGACATGCAGGACCTCTCAAACGTCAAACCTACTTTGCTTTCCAAGGAAACACAAATGAAAAAAATGATTGCAAAATTGAGCATGAATAAAGCACAAATGAACGATGGACCTTAGTTTCACTCTCCCAACTCATTGTCCTCAGTTTTGACCTCGTATTCAGAGACGTGACGAAGTGATGTGTCCCGGGGGCCTCAAATTTTCCCAACTAATGTTCATGAAAATTCCAACTATTTTTCCTATTTTCCTAAAAACCCACCCTAATTTAAATTAAAATTTTCTACTTCTTGGAAATTTTCCAATGTGTCAAGCATAGGCGCACCCGGGGGGGGGGCTCAGGGGGCTCGAGCCCGAACCCCCCCCCCCCCCCTTAAGCTCGGAAAAAATAATTTTTGCTTCAAAAATGAGAAAAAGTCAATTTTTTTGCTCTTCAAAGTATATTTTTTCAAAAAATTTTCGCCCTCGCTTCGCTCGGGCAGTATTTTAGTACTTTTATTTCAAAACTTGGCAATTTTTGATTGATTTTTCAGTCAAAAATCACCAAATTCTCAATAAATTCTCTGTTTGTCAGAAAAAATTGATGATTTTTGATTGAAATATCAGTGAAAAATGACACAATTTGAAATTTGATCCCCTCCCCATTTTTTCTCAAATTCTGAGCCCCTCCCTTAATTAATTTCTGGATGCGCCTATGGTGTCAAGATTTTCTAATTTCGGATTTACCTAGTAATAAACATTGATTTTGACCGAAAAAAATGATATCCGATTTTCAACATTTTAGAAAATTTTACAAAATTTGAATTTTTCAAATATCATCCCCCCCCCAAAAAAAAACAGGACCCTTTCAAGAACAGAATCAACAAGTACGAAAAATGAAAATGATCAAAACCAAAATCAGCAATGGCGTTGTCTATTTTGAGGGTTGGTGCAAAATAAATAAAAAAAAACCTGAAAAACCAGAAGGATTTGGTGGGGGGGGGGGGGGCAAAGAGGAGCATTTTTTCGTTTTTTTCACCTTGATGCCCGAGTGAAGCTTTGAAAAAATTGGCCCAAAATAGGCATTTTTTCATTGTTGTTTCAATGCTTTGAAAATTATTCTTCTCTGGTGTGATTTGGGGAGGGAGCACCACACCTTCCGACGCCACTGTGATAAGGGTGAGAATCAAGGATGAAAGTTGAGCGAAAATTTTAGGATTGAAAAAAAATTTCCGACCAATATTCCTTCACTATTATTAAAAGAAAGAAAAATTTGCTGACTCATACCAATTTTTGAAAAATAACAATTTTCTGGCCAGTCATATTAGAAATAAGAAACAAAAATTACTCGGGTGTTTTTTTTGAGCTGCCTATTTTTTTGACATCTAAATACATCAATTTCTTCATAACAACACTCTTTTTAAAAAAATCGAACAATTTTTTAAAATTCCGTTTGAAATCGTCAATTTTTTTGTTTCAATATACTTGTATATCATAAGTTGAGAATTTAGATAAATGTATGGCGTCCGAGCGAAGAGAGGACGAAAATTTTTGAAAAAAACATAGCTTCCAAAACCTGAAATTTCTTCGTTAAAATTCGCGCTTTTTCTCTCTACTGTCTACTTAGCTCCTTTCCTTTCAAAAAAAAAAAAAAAAAAAAAAAAAAAAACGGAAATTGTTTGAAAATTCAATTCAAGATTGTCACGATGCTCCCTGATGAATGAGAAGAGTAATTTTTTCATTTGGAAATATTCATTAGTTTAAGCCTATAAGGGATAGGGATTTAGGTACTTTATCATGTTGAAAATAAATTGTGCAAAAATTTTTTGGATACCATATTAAAATTTCAACAAATTTGATTCAGTAGTCTCATAGAATTCTTGTAAAAACCATCATCAAACCTTACATTTCTTCTAAGTTCAATAAAAATAGTTAAATTTAATGACAATTAAAACCTTCAAATGCTTTTATTTTCTGTTTTCTACGTTTTGAAATCATTTTTGTTCGTTGTTGCATCATTTTATCTCTTTATAATCCAAAAAAAAACCACGAAAATTCGGGTTTGTGCCCTGTAAATTGCAGGTAGGTCAGAATTAATTTTTGCAATACGTAGAGCACCTTCTTAAAATATTAATTTTTTGAAATTTTAATCTTTTTATAAATATAACTGAATAATTGTAATCGGAATAAACATTAAAAACAGATTCCATTCAATCACATAACTTGGTAAGTAAGACAATTCCTATTTAGGTATTTTCTGGCAGAAATTTTTTGCAAATCCTGTCTTCCTATTTAAATAAGTAAGTAAAAAAAATATTTTAGTAGGTAGGTAGTTAGATACCTAGGTACCTTTTTTTGGGGAGAAAATTTGCATTATCTACCCTACTTTTTTCGTAATCTCAGTTATACCCCAAATATATTTCGAATCAATACTAAAAAGGGACAAGTTCTTGTGGATCTGGATACCTCTGCCAAAACATAATTTTACTCGAATCGAGCCAAAACCTCCCCCGCATACGTTATTTATCGCCGACTTACTTCGACTCCACATTGGGCTTGTTTTTCAACTCCTTGAAATCCTTGGGACGAGCTGGTTTCTGTCCATCGACCTCGTTAACCGAATCTAGATCGTATTTATTCTGCTTCTGAGCATCGCCGTCGTTTAAAATTTTATTAGCGGTGTCGGCTGTTTTGGCATGCGGTAGAATCGACGATGACCTTTTTAAATTGGCCGAATTCCTCTTCATTTCAATTTTTTCCGATATAATGCGACGTTTGCTTTCGATATCTGCTTGCGTGTCGTGTTTACAATACATTACTCGAATGAATAATATCACAGAACAAAGAAAAATTATAATCACCTGCGAAACGAATAAAACAGACGAGATTGAAATTAATAAATTCGTATACCTGAAGTACTGAAATCTCGAATAACTCACCGCAGTCAATAGAATACCGATCAAGACCACCCTCTCGGATAGAATCGTGCCCATGGGCGATTTCTCAATGGTCAATACAATATCGGTGATAACTTTACCAGCCTTATTCTCGGCTATACAAACGTATTCGCCTGTATCCTGCATTTCCAGCGATAAAATAGTCAAATTACTATAACTATTCGATACGGATTGAATCAAGTACGATCGTTTATTTTTAACCGGCTGGCCGAGCGAGTTATTTAGCAAAACTCTATTTCTCAACGTCCATTTGACGTTCGGCGTCGGTGTACCGCCGACTTTACACGCCAACGTTACATTATCGCCTTCGTAAGCGTTGATTATCTTGAACGGAGCGTGAACGGAAGGTAAGCACGCGAAATCGTCATCTTGTAATTTTTCCCATGATTTATTGAAATTATGCGCAGGATATCGACATACCGGCGCGGCACTACTCGACAAACTTCGATCCAGCATCCAATCCCTGAGCGGTCTAACTTCGCAAGAGCAATTCAGCGGATTTCCATTCAATTCGATACCGTGGAGAGCTCGAAGAATGGTGAAAGTTTGAGGTTTAACGTTCACCAGACGATTATCGCTGAGTTTTAACCATTCCAGAGTATGGTCCAGGCCTTGGAATCCGTTCTCGTCGATGTACCCGATTCGACATTCGGCGATTTCCAATCGAATAAGTTCGTGAACGGAAGTGAAAGCTTGTTTGCTAATTCGCAATATAGGATTTCCATTTAGTTTCAATTCGCGTAAGCCCGGAATTGGGACGAAGGCCAGAGACGGTACGATATTGAAAGCGTTGTAGCTCAAATCTAAATCGACTAAATTGTTGAGGTTTCGAAAAGCGTATCTTTCGATTATTTTAATATTGCAACGAATCAAATGTAATTTTTGCAAATTCAATAATCCGGCTCGTTCGAAGACGTCGTCATCCAACCGCACCAACGGATTACCGACGAAATTAAATACCAAAACGCCGGCATCCAAATTGATCGGTATACTCGTTAGATTCGTATTAATACACATAACCGATTCCTTTCCGTCTTTCCATTTACAGTCGCAAACGCCCGGGCAATTGGCTTCGCAGTAATTTACGAACAAGCACATAATGCAGATTATTCGAAGATGATAAATTATTAGTAAAAAATTCCGGTTCACACTAAAATTGCGATGGTTTGGTAACCAAATTTTCATCTCGCAATCGCCACAATCCGCTTTAGTTCATTCATCTCAGCCATGATCGATAAACATCAGAACGGAGTAAAACCACCTAAAACAAAACCGTTTCAAGAAGTTAGCGCCCTTTAAAACTGATTCTACATGTTCAGATACAATGTATATGGGAACGATGCGAAATAACCAATTATGTAAATTATATTTGAATGGTGTCGTAGGTATTAATAAACTAGCTCGTTTTATTATATCAAACTATACATTAGCGGCGTAATCCCTGTTTCGAATAATTACGTCGTCGAGGCGTTTAAACTGGCGAGGAAAAAATAGGTGCTAATTAATATCGAAAATTTGTCGATTTTTTTATCCCGTGGATATCGTTTGTCATAGTTTCGCCATTTTTTACGCGTATTTGCTGATGTTTCATTTTTCAGGATGTGAATGGTGTCAAATGTCGATGTTTTTGTCGAAGAAATCAAAAGTCACGAATTCAGAATTTTCAACATTTTTTCCGAATTCTTTCGAGAATAAATTTAATTTTCGGAATATCACACGAATTTTTCAATTTTTTGAAAGGGTTGCAGTCTTTGAAAAATTTTGAAACTTTGGATAAATTTTTGCAAAATTAGCATCCTAGAATTCCTGCAGAAAGTCCCACGATTCTGTAAAAATTCTGCAAAAAGTAGGTTTTCAACGATTCTGCCAGGATTCTGTACAGATTGTGTATTGATTCTGCAATCCACACGTGTTTTATAAGTTGCCTATTCTGAACTGCAACGTATTGCAGATTCTTTGCAGAAAGTGATGGTAAAATTCTTGCAGACGATAATACGATGTGAATAACACTGTTGTGAAATATAATATTTCACAACAGTGTTATTCACATCTTGTTTTTTCATTTTGCAAAAAAAAAACCTCAAATTTTTTGACCGCTGATTTTTTTTTCTGGTATTTATTATTATTTTTTTTTGCTGGAAATTTGGCAATCGATTCGGACCACAAAGTCCAATAACTTCACCCACCTCCCTCCCACCATAAGAATTGGTTAAGGAAGCTTAGAAAATAAACGCAATTTTCATCAACAAAGTGGTAATCATTTGAAAAATAATAATAATAATAAAAATGATATCAACCAAAATTTAGCCATTTTCAACATCAAAAACTCGTCAGTTTGACTAGAAAATTATACTACTTTATGAAAATAATCATTCATGAATAATTTGTCATTTGTGCCATCGAATATTTCAATTTGTCACTTTTAAAAGTTTTAACTAAGTACAAAAATTATAATTTTTACTCAGGAAATTGCCTTTTGCACAACAAATAATTCGTTTTATTGACATCCCCCTCCCCAAAGAAAACTTCTCGCTACAACCAAAAATTGTCATTTTTTAAAAAATGGATACCTAGATCAATCAAATTAATAATAATAAAGCTTAGCAGGGTTCATTTCAGACGCCCCGCTCATTTGAGGGAGGGGAGTGAAAGTGGCTTTGATCAATTGTTCTCGATTTGTGTTTTCATGTGCCAGTATTGCTTTCCCCTTCTACCAATGAGCCAAGTTCATGCTCTTACGAGCTGATATTTTTTTTGTTTCAATGCCCACCTGATAACATTGAACGGTTATTTTTTTCGACGTCAGAATGCCATAATCTCGAGCCTAAAATTATCAATTTCTTGAAATAAAATTTTTAATTTATTAACAATTATTCAGCAACAGATTATGAATTTATTACTAAAAATGAAGTTTATCAAAATTACGATTTTTTCGAACCTAAAAAATGTGTTTTTGGAATTTTCAAGGCGAAAAACAAAAAAATCTAAAACATTACTTTATGGAACAAGATGAAGATCTATGACAGTTTTGACCAAAAAAAAATTTTAAAAAAATAAAAAATAGGAATGCTATACGTAATTTAATTTCACTTCAACCAAAAATGGCAATTATCACTAAAACAGGAATTTTTACCCAGTAAAAAATAGCAATTCTTTTCAAAATTATCAATTCTACCCAAGAATAAACATTTTTACAAAAAATGGTACTTACTTACGCACGTGCTTATCTTTAAAAATTAGAATTTTGAAAAAAATAATTGAATAAGATGCATAATTCGAGTTGGTAGCATTTGGTCTATTGAATTTTTTTGGGGTTTGAATTATTTTTATATCAGTTTTCAATTTTTTGGGGGGGGGAGGAGGAAATATAATTTTACAATGCATCGCTGAAAAAAAAATACAAAAACTGAAAACAGAAAACTCAAATAAAATAATTAAGTAAGTACTGAGAATAAATTTTTTCTCAACAAAAGTAATCAAAATTCGTCACTAGGAGGTATTCGATGCGCCTACATATATTTTTAGGGTTACCTTACCCAACATCGAAGCAAGATCTCCCAGAAAAGAGGAAAAGGGGACCAAGATGGAGATACGAGTAAAACCTACGACAATATCAAACTTCATACAGAAATAGTATCCAAATCCAGACTTCATCTTGATCAAGCATTTTTGACTAATTTCAGCTATTTGAAAAACGCTTCAACATCAATGGATTTGTGTCCAGCGATCTCGAATTTGTCAAAAAATAATGACACCGGATCACCTAGAAGTCGTGAAAGGGGTCATTGGGAAACTTGATGGTGTGGGAAATTTTCATGCATTTTTATTGAGGTCAAATTACGTGCAGATATATCTCATAAAATTTAAAATATGTACTTAATAATGATTCACTCGCCAACTTTGAACCGTAAAATTCAAATTTTGCACTCAGTGCGACTTTTCTCGAAATGTACATTGATTTTCTCTTTATTTAGCATTTATGGTTATTTTTTCAACTTTTGAAAACTTCTCCAAAATCCAAAACTTGAAACCTACATCGGATATTTTTTTTTAACCATTCAAGACTGTTTTTCAAAACTATTAAGTGAAGTATCACAGGACACAATTTTTTTCCAAGAATATGATTTTTTCCAGATTTCGTAAAAAAAATTTGTAATATTAGGATAGGTAAGTGAAGAAAAATAGTTAAAGTAGGTACTTACATATTTCTCACAACGATGACGAGCAGATCCAAGCATTTGAGCTAAAAATCATGATTTGAAATATCGAAAATTTTGTTCATTCATATCTGCAAGCAAACAAAAAACAAAAAATTAAGTGGTTTTAAAACTTTCGAAAACTACTCACGCACATCTTCCCGATATTATTCCCTCTCCCCATCTGATTTTATAATAGTGAAAAAATAAAGCACAGAAATAAGTACAACACATTCTATCAAAATCTCCTTTCAGAACATCTTCCAACGCCGAGCATTATTTATTTCCAAACACTTCCAATAACGAGAAAAATACACGCGAGAAAGAAGGTATTTATGAAACATTGATGGAAAATTTCAGCTTTATAAAAATTTGTTGTTTTCATTTGATATTTCATACGCGCGCGTTCAGGATTTACGAAAAAATGGAAAAAGAGAAAAGCATGAAAAAGGGGAAACCTTGGCGCCTTCAATCGAGTACCAATGCTCCATTTTCTCAATTTCGATTACTTGACATTTTCGTTTTGATTTAATGCCAGTCGAGGTATATTTATTCGTTATTTGTTTCCCAATATAGGCTTACATCACACCATTGTAATACTTTCATCGAAAACGAGCATCTACAGTATAACTTTCGATTAACTAGTAGGGTGGGCCGAAAAACAATTTTTCGATTTTCAAAAACATACCCCTCGCAAAAGTTGTCGGCTGATGAGACTTGAAGAATTAAAAAAATATATTCAGAATCGATTCATATCTTCCGATCGCGCATTGGCGTTAAAGTTTTCAAAAATTAGCAAAAATTCAAAATTTTAAAAATTTCGAAAAAATTCGAAATTAATTAAAATTTTGAAAAAATTCGAAATTGACTAAAATTAATTTTAGAGCTTATTTAGTGGCCACATAGACCGAAAAACACCTTTTTTTTGTGAAGAAATCAACGTTTTATAATTTTTTTTTTGATTTTTCTTCATGCGAAGAAACAGCAGAAATATAAAAAAGATGTAAAGCATGATTTTTTTTCAAAAAATTCTGCTTTTTGGTTTGAATAGTCATTAGATAAGCTCTAAAACCAATTTAAATGAATTTCAAATTTTTTCAAAATTTTCTAAAAGTTTTGAAAATATTGGATTTTAGCCAATTTTTGAAAATTTCAATGCCAATGCGCGATCGGAAGATATGAATTGATTTTGAATTTTTTTTTATTCTTCAAGTCTCATCAGCCAACAACTTTTGCGGAGGTATGTTTTTGAAAATCGAAAAAAATTATTTTTTCGGCCCACCCTATTAACTAGGAACCGAAAATTTCTCCCAAAATGATATCTAAATACTGCAGTAAAAATATTCCTTTAGAAAAAAATATATGTACCTACTCGACTTCATCATACCACATATGCACACACCTATTTACAATATAGACATAGACCTACGCAGCACTGCAGAGGTGAAAGAAAAAATCAATTTTGCATAAACCCATAAAAATTCGCCATCAAAATCCATTACATGAAAGCTTAATATTTACCGTCGACGAGGACGACGACGTCGGATCAGAAGGCACGATTATGTGATACCATACCACGTATATTACCCTTATGATGGTAAAACGATGGAACTGAAAATTCTCTCTTATATCCCTCGTTCGTAATGAATGCGGTATTTATTTTGCCTAAAACTCGCCTATATTAAAAGTGTCCTACGTTGTCCTCTTTTACCAATAAGTATCTCATCTATAAGCCATTCCCAAGCGAAACTTTTCATGCTTCGGGGTATTCTCGAAATACCCATATTAAAAACATTTCCGCCTCGAGACCTGTTATTTACAATGAAAAATATAATCGTTGAAAATAAAAAAGCTCCGTTCGACTGTAAATACCACCTTAGCCGTGTAAAATGCTGCTATAGGTAAACGTACCATATTTCTTAATATTTATTACCTTCATAGGAGGTATGTGTGCTATAATTAAACGTTAAATTCAAAGGTTTAATAACGGGCTAGGGTAAAATGCAAACGAATATCGGAAGACAGATCGAGGCAAAAAATTCGGCTATTTCTTCGAAATTCGTTAATTAGACTTTGAAATGCAACCAATGTACGTGTAATTTTTTACCGAAACCGTTTTTAAAGCTCCAATTAACGATAAATTTGTTTCCCATACGTTTGTATTTAAATTTCAAACTCGACTCGGAATGAAATTTCACGCCCTTTCGCGCCGGTAATTTATTAAACAAATTTCAATTAAAGCCTCTCAACGCACCTGATTCGTTTCGACAAACGAGGCTCGTATTTCATTATTTAATAATTCTTAAATTATATTATAAAAACGTCGTAACTCGTTTAACGTCCGCCTTTAAAAACGGTTAATAGTAATTACCACGTGTTGTTTTCATTTCATTAAAATGGATTCATCAAGTTATTGGGTTTACGAAAAGGGGCCACGTAGGATAATTTTTATTAGTTGAATTAACGCAAGGTGGAAATATTCACGATGTTTGGTCAATTTTTTATTAGTACGAAAAAATAAGCGTATTTTTTTGGAAAAATTAATGGCTGTGTCAAGTGTTGGATTACATATTTTGAATTTCGATTTTTGAATATTTTTTATGCCTTCTGGAATGATGTTTTGGGCCATGCCACGACACACATGCAAAAGCAAAGGGTACAGTATTCAAAGTGATTGATAGGGGTTCTCACATAAGCGCGCCCAGAAATTAATTTAAGGAGAGGCTGTGAATTTGAGAAAAATTAGAAGAGGAGGTCAAATTTCAAATTAATCATTTTTCACTGATCTTTCGGTCAAAAATCATCAAATTTTTTCTGACAAACTGGGAATTTATTGAGGAATCGGTGATTTTTGACTCGAAAATTGATCAAAAATTACCAATTTTGACGGGCGAAATTTTTTTGAAAAAATACAAATACTGTTTGAAAAACATAAATATGCAATTTTTAAATATTTTTGCAAAGTATTGAAATTTAATATTTTTTCAATGGATTTTTTTTTTTGGTGTTGATGAGACCAAAATTAGAATGATTGGAGGGTAGTTCAAAAAAATCTCATGAGTATGACCAGTGATGCCGTGAGTTTTTTTTTTATTAAATTCCTACGATTCATCTGGGTTTTAGACCTCTTTCCCCCTCCCCTTTAGAATGAGTCCATCAAGTGCTTTTGAGGTCAGGGGCTGAAAATAACAGAAGAGATCTCAGTGACTTCTTTTGACTCAGATCATATAGTGTGGACTGCAGGTGTGCCAACTTCAAAAACTTGGCGGGAAGATTCACTCTTTAAGGCTTCAAACTTCAAAGAAGGTAAAGATGAGCTGAGAAGATGAAATTTCGTAATTTTTAAGAAGAAATTTTTCAAGTGAAGCATAATTCGTACAAATGGTATAAGTCAAAGAACTGTATATTTGAAAACGGACTCAAGTATAACTTTGTTTACAAAACAATAAAGTCTCGGGACTCAAGTATAACTTTGTTTACAAAACAATAAAGTCTCTTTTCTCATATACAGTTCTTTGACTTATACCATTTGTACGAATTATGCTTCAAGTTTCGGATTACTTTTAGAACCTTTAAAGAAACAAGATTATAATCACAATTCTCAGGTTATTTTTTTAGCCCAATTTTAAGAACGATTCAGGTAGAACTCTCCAAATTTTTATGCAGCAATTCTTGAAACTCAATTTTTTCCGTTTTTTTTTTGGGGGGGGGGGGAGATCGGCTCCTAATTGAGAGACTGAAGGAAGTCTAAAAAAATCATACAAGTTTGACCATGTGAGCTTCGTTTAAAAAATCTCCGAATGGCTTATCAGAATTAGGGTGGGTAAAAAAACCAAACTTTGGTTTTTGAAAAAATAGTTATCCCATGAAAAAGTTGAAGGCTGAATGGACTAGAAAAATAAAAATGAAAAATTCAAAATCGATTCTCATCGTGCAATCGTGCAAGAGCCCTAAATTTTCCAAATATTGACAGAAATTCAAAATTTTGAAAATTTTGAAACAATTAAAAATTTATGGAATTAATTTTAGAGCTCAGTGTCCATCTGGATCAAAAAGCATATTTTTTTGAAAAAAAATCAGTGATTTATATCATTTTTCAATTTTTTTCGAGATGAAGTGACTCTGCCCAAAAGAAGGGACCTTGTGAAAAAAAATCAATGTCTCTTTTTTCTTGTTTTTGGTCCAAATGACACCAAATCTGGACCGATCAAATAAAAACAGGAAAAACCGGTACCTAATAAAAGCATCGATTTTTTTTTTACACAAGGTCCCTTCTTTCCGGCAGGGTCACAGTTGCAGATTTTTAAACAAGCTATAAAATATGAATTTTTTCAAAAAAATTTCCTTTTTTGGTTCAGATAGTCACTAAATAAGCCCTAAAAAAATTTAATGATTTTTTTTTCAATTTTCTGAAATTTTTAAAAATATTGAATTTGTAGCAATTTCTGAAGAATGAAAAACTCTGGCGCTGGCATGATCAGAAAAACGAAAATCAATTTTGAATTTTTTATTTTTCCAGTCTCCTCAGCTAACAACTTTTGCGCGGAGAAGGTATCATTTCAAAAAGGAAATTTTTTTTCAACCCAACCTAATCATAATATAAGTTTTTATTCTGATTTTAGGTTGGGTTGAAAAAAATTTTCCTTTTTGAATTTTTTTTTAAAAATTAAGAATGCGTATGAAATATCGTTTGTAATGTTTTTAGGAATACTGAGTTCTACTTTTCACTTCTTTTCATACAACCTTTCAAAAAATTCCCAAGCCTCAAATAGTGGTCAAAATTGAAAAAGAAACCCTTTGATACATTGTTTCAATTTTCAACTTCATTTTTGGATTAAACCCCTGAGTGCTCTCTTCATTTTTTCGAGGTTTCGTATTGTGACTTTTCTCTACCCATGAATTTTTAATTGAGCCGGAGGCTCAAAATTTTCCATGTGAAGTTGATTGGAGCCAGTGATGAGCCCAAACAAGAGTTAATCCTTTGAAACCTTTGAGACTTTTTGAACTCTTTCAGGGTGAAATACATATCGAAAAAGTACAACATTTCAGGTTTTTCTTCTCGTGGTTAATTTACGTTGTACAGCCCATAAATTGACCTTATGTGATGGAATTTTGTATATAGAGTCAAGAAGGGCCACTAAGGTACCTATTGTAATTTTTGACCTCTGACCTCAAAGACTGGGAACAAGTCCAATTCCGTGATGTTTCCAAAACAGACCTAAGATAAAAAAAATTCTGAAATTCTTCCCACTTAAATAGCGACCCAGCTGTATTAATTTTTCTTATTAAATCGCAAAGTGCAGCCATTAATGTAGCAATTCTTACAAATCGAACGAAGAAAGCAAAATCTCGAGATTCCAATTCCATTGATATAATTCGCCGATGTAAACTCGAGCAACAACAAAAAGCACTTAAACGTGTAGAAAAAATACCGAAAACTTTTCAGCCAACTTAATACACCGCGAAAAAAAAAGAAGCTAAAAACCGTACATCACGTTTATTCAGAAAAAAAATATTCTAGAATGTTTCTCGATCGTAATTTATAACCTTAAAGTACCGTGGGCATGTCATCTCTCTGAAATATTCCTCGAAGACCATTTAGACAATAATGAAATATACACTCATGCATAAAATATGTTCTCCCAAATACATATATCTTTTGTATATAAAAAAGTGGCCACATTTAAATATTCAAATTTACAAAGCAAATAAGTATATGCTCACATTGAAAGTTTTATAACGTATGAGGGCTGGAGAGAGAAAGCAATGGAGGCAAATGAGAGTATTTCTTCGATCTCGTATATAAACGCGAAGTGTAATCTGACTATAAAATGTGATTTACACTACCCATTTTAAAATATATTCGAGCAAGGGGAAAAAAAACAGCAACCAAGTATCAGATTAACATTACCATTTTGCGTACTAAACGCGCACGTTTGTTGGATTTTTTTTCTAGTCGTGTTTTTTTCATTTAATACGAAATGTTACCTACGAGAATGGTTAAAATGATGAAATTGTAATTTACATTTTTTTTAGCGCCTGTTTGTTTTCCCAGAGTAATTATGACGATATAAAAAATTTAAAATGAAAAAATACTCGTGATGACGAGATTTTGATAAGCGAATACGGTATTTCTGCTGTTAAGATAGTCGAGATTCGAGCTTCGGTAAGAATTACGAATTAGGTAACTACGTAACTACGCAACTGAGCCGAGAGCCGAGATTTGTTAAATTCGGCGGTAAGTTTACGTCATGAAATTCAGGTGCCATGTTTGCTGCGGTGTACAGGTGTTCGCAATATTTTTTCGGATGTTTATAAGGTTTAAAACGGGGTTGCGAGAACCCGCAGTTTTTTTAAATGCGAAGCCAATCTTGGGTTTTGTGTGGTTGAACGATAAATTACAAAGTGTAGAGTGAATTTTACGTGTACTTTTTTCTTTGGAAATTTCACGGAAACGAAGAAGTGAAAATTAGTCGTCGAGTGAGGTTGGGTTGAAAAAGTAAAAAGAAAAGGGAGAAATGATTTATAGCTGTAATAGTCGCAGAAAATATGAGTAAAAATTTGACAGAAATTTATAGTGATTGGACTTAAGCTATTGGGGATAATGAAACCAAAAATTGAGGGTAAATGAATTTGGTGAGTCAAAAAAACAATATTTAGTCCGTTTTGAATTAAAACTGAGCGAAAAAGTGATTTACAGTTGGCATCGGATCTCACTTTTGAGGTTAGTTCGAGTTGGGATTGCTTCCTGGCGCAGAACCCGCCATACTTTTTTTCATCGATTTCTGTGAGTAAGGTATTCTATAAATGCTTCTGGAGTGTTGCGAGGGAGGGAGAGAAAAATTGACGAGGTTGTATGAAAATTAGCACTGTCAGATACAGTGGAAAAAATAAATTGAAGTCGATGAATTGTCATCATTTTAAAACGATGAATCAGAAGCAAAAAAAGGAAACAAAAAACTCAGGATCAAAAGTTTCAGAAAACCAAAACCATCACATGTAACACTTTTTAGTGTCTGGTTCATGATCAATTCAAGTTAGATCGCCTCCTGGCGCAGAACCCTTCACCTGGGTTTTAATGAAATTAGATCAGATTTCCTCCTGGCACAGAAGCCCCCCCCCCCACCATCAGCCTAATCCCCTATAGTGAATTTCTTTTCTCCACTGACTTTGTGCCACTTCGCGAACGTGAAGCTTCGGTCATCGAGCACCGCAGCGCAAATTTAATTCATTATAATACTTATCGTATTTTGAATTTATTCAAATTCAAAGTTCAATTCTTTAAACTCTAAATTTTTTTCAGTTTATTTAATTCTTATTTGTAAATAAAATGATTTCCGATTTTAAAAATTTTTCAAACAAAAACAACTGTAAACCTGCGTTAATTTTCTCAAAAATCACCCAATTTTGTTTTCAAGTATTTTTCGGTTGGTATCTATATTTTATGTCATTTATTTTCAAAATTTTCTTCCAATCATTACGCGGAAAGAAATTTTGAAAAACGTGAAGTTGAAAAAAATCATAGGTCAAATTTTCAAAGAAAATTTAAATTAAAAATTTTAATCTTCAGTTAAAAAGATTTCGATTCTTTTAAATATTTCACAAGTTGAAGTTCATAATTCGTATTCTCAAAAAAATCTAACGTTAAAATTCGTTTCCATAATTTTAAAGTTTTCCTCCAATTTTTCTACAATATCGAATTTTTTTGATTGAAAATTTTAAAAATAAAAACATTTTCAATTATCAATTAATGTTACCTAATGCTAAATTCAAGTTGAAATAATTGGAATTTTGCATAAATTTGAACTTGCATTTTTTGATCTTTCCATCTTTGCATATGAGAACTCAAAAAGAATTTGTATGCACGTACTTAACACGGAAAATGGCACAAAGTCAGTGGAGAAAAGAAATTCGCAATTTGCGACGTCTTAAAACTATTGAAATGTATTTCTAAGATCGACAAGATTTGGAGCTCATGGAATATGATATGAAGTTCATCCAGGAATAGTCTGTTCTCCCTCATTTAAGTCAGTGAAAATTATCGAAAATCACTGGGAAAAGATCAGAAATTCAGAATTGCAGCACGGTAATAAATTGATGAAAAAAATTCACTAAAAGAAAACAGTGAAGGAAATAGCTGGAAAATCAGTTAGAATTCATTGTCGAGTCAGAAAATTATCTGAAATTCGCTGAAAAATCAGCAAAACCCGCTGAAAATTGAAGAACTTTGCTGGCTTTTCCTGTTCTGCAATTCGGACATTTTCAGTGAATTTTTAGGTTTTGAAACATGAACACTCTCTCCTTTATAAATCAATGAAAATTATCGAAAATCACTGGAAAACACCCAATTGAAAAAATTCACTGAAAGCAATTCAGTAAAAAAAAATTCTGAAAAATCAGTGGAATTTCACAGGAAAGTTGATAAAATGACTGAAATATGTTGAAAAATCAGCGAAATTCTTTGAAAAAACAAAAAAAAATCTTATTTTTTGGTACTACGATCCTGATTATTTTTCAGTAAATTTTTACTGATTTAAAATCGGAGAGCAGTTTATTACAAAAATGTAGGTAGCCTCGATGGTAATTGGTAAAAAAAATCTAGTATTTGACCACAAAATTCTCCTGTCATTATCTTCACATCATTCATTTTATGTTTATTCTTTAAAAACAAAATTTAAATAACACACGTTGAAGAAAAAAATGTGTTACATGTACCTATACTGTATTTTCCTACAGAGCTTCATTGGTAGGTAATTTGGAAATTCCTTTACACCCTTTCGAGAGTTGAATTTTGGTAAGTGGATAATCTAGATTTTTTCTGCTCTCTCCTCTCCCTCTTCCTCCTTCAAGGTTAAATTCCCAAATTCAAAAATTCCATCCTCTTTCATTTATAAATCAGTGAAAATTGGAACAGTCAGAATTGCAGAACAGGAGGAAATCAGTGAAAAAATGTTCACTGAAAACAAATCAGTAAGAAAAATTACTGGAAAATCAGT
Organism: Pseudococcus jackbeardsleyi; assembly: GCA_038380155.1. Taxonomy (NCBI): domain Eukaryota; kingdom Metazoa; phylum Arthropoda; class Insecta; order Hemiptera; family Pseudococcidae; genus Pseudococcus; species Pseudococcus jackbeardsleyi. Next base: position 40,525,360 of record CM076242.1, read on the forward strand.
GAGAATTCATTGAGAATTGGTGAATTTCGCCGATTTTTCCTGTGCTGCAATTTTGACTGCTCATCAGTGACTTTTCACTGATTCAGAATGAGAGAGTACCTCACAACAGAATAAATTATTCGAATGAATTTCGGCTTAGACATTCACATTTTATTTCATTATTTTATCAAACATTATCAACAATTTCTTTAAAATTTGACAATATCCTCCTCCATCCTTATTGAGTATTCGAATTTCGAAGATGGTGCTTGAAAAAAAATTGGCACCTAATAAGAAACAATACGAGGCATATCGTTTGCAATTTTTTTGAACCACCTCGAGCCCTCTCTTGCTCTTTTAATTTTTCAGCGATTGATCCTATAAAATTTTATGAAATAGGTACCTAAGTATGTACTTGAGGGTGCCATTGGCCAATCATCTGTTATCTTAAGACACCCTTATTTTATTTTATTCTAAATGTTTAAACATTTTTTTGTTTAAAAAAAAAAACTGTAAATACTCTTATTTTTTTTTTAAAAAAAAAGGTCTTCATGCAATTTGCCAAAAAATGAGAATTTTTTCTGTAGTTTGCCAATTACCAGAAAAACTATTTTTAGATTTTTTTTTCATTTTTTTGTCAATTTTCTATACATATGTACCATTAGAAAATCTTTTTTTAAAAATATTTTTGAACCAAAATATTCAAGTCAAACATAATTTATCAACATTTTCACTTCGTTCCGAAATTGGTAGGTACTTAAATACCTAAATTTTTAGAATTTTGGGAAGAGCAGGGATTTGCTGAAGAGTCGCAAATCTCAAAAATCACTTCTCTGGTACTTGCACGTTGAAATTTTCAATTTTTTTTTCTCAATATTTCGCGAGTTATGGGTGAAAAAAGCACGATAAAAATTTAAAAGGTACTTAAATAATATCAATGTTTCACTAAACACCTCACATATTACAGCATGAAATTTTCAAGAAAGACTAAAATTGATTTTTCTATTCATCATATAAATGTAATTAAACATTTTTTCAAACTTCAAATTTCTCTGTTTTTTTTTTTTTTTCAAAGTTTTTTCAATTCCCTCCGAAAAATTTCAAACAATGCCGCCTCCAAAAATTATTTCTTTCGGTTAAAATAATATACAAAAATAAAACAGTTCATTCCATACCCGCCTTTCGACCAGAATTGCCAACTCCCAAGACGCAGGTTTTTTGCACGTCAAATCCAATCAATTTTCCAACAATAAGCAACGCAGCGTATAACAATGCAATTCTCAATGGTTATACGTCAACTCAACACTAATTACTTCATTTTATATTTTTCTGCGCACCGACGACGAAAAGATATAAAGGAAAAAGTACAACAGGAGAGTAAAAAAAGAGCAACGTTTTTTGTGTGTGAAAATCGTCAAAGCATTTTCTAAACGAACATTCAGGTAGGTACCTCACGTTTTAAAAAATACTACTGTGACGTCAGGAGAATGAAAAAAAAAAACGTAAAACATTGAAAAGCCTTACACAGTTTCTTTTATGTTCACAATGACAAGATACTACGCAGGTACAATATTTTTTTTAAATCGTTAGCTCTATTTTTTTAAAAAACATTCGTCCAAAACTGTGAATTTTTTGTAAATCGATATGCAAAATTTTCTATTACCTTGATTAAGATTTTTCCAAGAGCAGTGTGGTGTCGTATACGACTCGAGTATTTCAACCGTGTGTAAAGTTAAATCTCATTATACACACGTTTTATGTAAAACCCATGACAGTTTGGAAATTTTACTTTCGAATTAGCCTTTTTTTTCTCTCTCTGCGTACGATAAAGAAAATTCTACGTACAAGTAGACGTGCGGTTTTGGAAACTGTATAGTCTGCACTTGAAACGATGAATCTCGGTGCATTCGTACACTCGAGCCTTACTAATTTGTTTGCCGAACGAGATGTGGTGCTCACATTCACGAGTATACTTGGTTCGTGTCAACATCTCGAAAAAAAAAAATGAAAAAATTCACGCAAGTCTACCTTTTCGAGAGATATCGCATAAAATATAACAGTTCCACTCGCTTCTCTTCTTTTTTTTTAAGTAGCTAAAAGCTTGACTTGTGCGGTTACGTGGAAAAAAATAGACGAACAAAAAAGTTGGAAAAAGCAAGAGTGATTTTCAAAAGAATAATGAACTCTGTAAACAAAAATATATTTTTAAGCGTACTAATATACAATAGTAGCTCCATTTATCCTTCTTTTGGCGAATGGAAAATAATAAAAAAAAGAGGTCAACGGTAAATTGCGAATAACGATGTATTTTTCCCCCCCCTTTCAAAGACATCAGCCACGATAAATAATGAAAACTTGGTAGAGAATTGAATTTTCTTCTTTTTCATTTTTCAACGCGATCGTCAATGGTGTTAGATTTGACTTGTTTTTTCTTCAATTTCTTTAAATATTTTGTTTAGTCGAGCGTCGCACGACAACGCGTCATCGCATATACGCCAATGCGGATGAGGGAAAAATAAAACGTATATTTCGCGAACGTGTGTGGTCCCAAAGGTGAGAATGTGCTCTTCGACATGTCAGATTACCTAAATGCACGAGGGATCGCGATCGTACGCGTATATTTTCACATAGAGAGAATTTTTTACCATGCAGAATGAATGATTATGTAGTCTTTGAATTTTTCCCGTACGCGTTCAAAGGCGTCTCACGCAAATGAAAGTAGAAAAAAATGGACGAAGAGAGGGGTAAAAGTAAAAATGAAAATCCACCAGAGAAAGACTTATACTGGTAAGATATGAAAAGAGGAAATGTTACTGCACACAGTAGCAGGTGTGGGATTACTTGAAAATCTTATAAAGATGTCGTTTACACAAAAAGAGGCAATAAAGATAAAAGATAAGACAACGAAATTCCGCAACAAAACCATAAATAATGTTCACGCGCAAACCAAACAATCGTCGAAACCTTAAAACGATCGCAAATCTGAGTAAACGAAACAACTAGCCGTCTCCTTCCGACCGAATTTCTTTACTTTATTCGATTTTTATAACTCTTAAAAATAAAACAAACTCGGTCGAAATTGTAAACCAGCCGTTCATTTGTACAAGAATATTAATACGAATGAAAAAATTACATCATTGTAGACATCTGCTATTTATTACCTTCGAACGAAAATCGAGGCTATGTGATCGTTTTTCCAACCAAATTAAAGGCTTTATCGTGTTTGGAAGCGTTTGCAACTTGAGCAGGCGTTGTTTTCGGTGTTTGAAATAGTAATGCGGAAAAATAAAACGTTTTTGTGATATTTTACTCCGGAGAGTCATTCTAGGTCGAAATGTTGTAAAAGTGCATGCTGATATTGAATTTTTTGCACTTTGAAAAATTTGTTGAAATGAACATGAAATATTTTTCATTTATTTTTTTGCATGGAAGGGGTATAGATTTCAAGACCCTAGAAACAAAAATTTGTAATGAAGTACTTAATTGATTTATAAATTTTTTGAAAAATAAAAATTGATATCGTTCATCTAAAACACGATTTTTTAAATTAATGAATATTCTTCGAGTAAAATTGATAATATTAAGTGCCCTCAATTTCCCAGTATGGACCTCCTCCTCCTCCCCCCCCCCCCCCATTAAAAAAATTCACATTTTCAGGTCATTTTGGGACCTTTTGTGATGTTTTATTTTCTGTAGTATTTTTATTTTCCTCTTTAAGGTGCGGAAATTAACTTCCTTTTGGCTCAAATTAGAAAATAGAAACCGAACACTTGGAGTGATTTTCTTGTTAGTCCACGTATTTCAAGTCCCTCGAATCAAAACAAAAAACTGAAGTAATTACTAAGTGATTTCAAGTCTCTGAATTTATATTTGTTCGAGTTGGTTTGCCTCCTGGCGCAGAAATTTCCACCTTTCTATCATAAAAATGGGATGAAGGAAAGGTAAAAAAAAAAAAATGCAAATTCTTAGCTTGAGCATAAAACATGCTTTTTCATAAAATAATTTTCACTTCTCCTCGATATTCGTATGAAGGAGGGGGGGGGGGGGTGTCTTGTTTCTTAGAGATCTCGAAACAACCTGATAAAAATATCACTTTTCGCCAATCCGAAAATTTTTAAAAATGAATAAAAGAAAACAATAGTAAAAGTTTTGTCATTTTTCCTTCCTCCGAATAGAATTCTCGAATCACTTCGAATGTATGAATTCCGAGCACAAAATTTCTCGAAAACCTAAAATTTTATTATAAAAATTTGGAGGGCTCAAATTGGAACTCGTGACAAAAATTTTTTTGTGGATACTCCAGAATTGGTCAAAAAAATCTTTCAAAATTTTTACCAGTGGCAAGTATCCATATTGTCCTCAATATACCAAAAATTTAGATTCTCAGCTCATTCTCACTCCTTTTTGGGACACAAAACATGGATTTTTTCAAGACTTTTATAACGTTGGCAGTCTTTTGTTTTTGCAGTCTTCAGTTGAAATGGAATACGTTAGTCAATGCTGAAAAAAACGTTGACCTGTTTTTTTTTTTTTTTTAAATTTGGTCGATGTTGAAAAAAACGTTGCTCAACGTTAAAAAAACTTTGGTCTGTTTGAAAAAAAATTCCAGTTTTCGAAAAATTGGTCGAAAAAACTTCAAAAAAATAATGAAAACTAGAAGAATTTAAATAAAATTTGTGATAAATTTTATTTTAAAAAGTTTTCAGTTTTTTTTAAAAAAAAAAAAAAACAGAATTAAGAATGTTAAATGCTGAACTTCAAACAAAAAAAAGTAAAATTTCACAAAGTCAACAGATAAAAAAGTTGATATTTTTGAAACTAAAGAAAAATATTGAAATGAATTTTAGTAAAATTTTTGTTGATTTCAGAAACCTAATGTTGAAATAAATTTTGAAGAGGTAATAAATTATAATTGATCAACAATATCGAAGTACCCAAATACAATTTCAAAACGATTTTTAACTCTCAAAATTGCCAATCGGCACTAGGAAAAAATTTCAATTCAAAATTTTTGAATTATATTGGGTGAACGTACTTAACATTACAAACGTGTACAACATAAAGAAAATTTTGAACTGAGAAACGTTCTGAAGCACTTGGAAAATTTTGGACTTTCCCTGTACATATTGAAAAAAAAAAAAAAAAAAAAACTTCAAAACAGTCCATCTACAGTACTTTTAAACTTGCATCACTCAAATGGGTGATTTTTTGATCAATCAGGGCAAAATTTTCCAAAATTCATCACTCTCAATTCTAATATCCACACTTTTTTTACCTCCACTAAAATATCAGTTGAAAATTGTGAAAATTCATCATAATGTACTTCTACTTCTAGAAGCACGAAATTGAAAATAGATTCTATTTTTGGCTACTGAATCGATTGGAAACAGTTTCTGTCTTTTCGGATCCATCTAAACTCTTCAAAAAATTTTAGAATTTTTTATCTTTGAAAAAAAAAATTATGAAGAAAAATAGAAAATTTGACATGATAGTAACAAATTTCAGAAAATTGTATTCGAATACATTAAATAAGTCACCTGTTGATCCATTTTTATAGGTTTTAAAATCGTCTATTTTTTTTTTAATGCTGGAAAATTCAAAAATTTTCTGAACGGTCTAGAAAGTCTCAAAATTGCTTCCAACTGATTTGAAAAATGAAGAAAAAAGTAAGTATAAATCGTAAATTTCAGTTATTTTTTTTGACTTTTGAATTTAAAAAAATCTCCGAAACTCGAAAAATGAAATTTTACTACTTCAAGTTTTGCATAGGGGTCTGCTTATATGGACGTTGCACGGATACAATTGAGGAGTTTCGTTGCAAAACGCAACATCTCCGAAGACCTGATTTTTGGGAAATTGCAAAAAAGCTGTCATTCAAAATTGGGTGGGGGGTTTTGGCTCAGGGCGGTCTCATTGGAAAGCTTAGGACCCTAGCTACATGTTTTGGGGTCATTTCGCACTTGTACCTCAAGGAGGGTTGGAGGGGAGGGGGGCAAAAAAAATGTTGCGTTTTGATTCGAAACAAATTTTTTTTTGCGTTTTGAAACGAAACTCGTCAATTATTTTCCATTTTGATCACAAATTTTATTTTCCATTGAAATATCTACATATCTCTCTTTCAAGAACTTATTTATCCAAACAATTGAAAGTTTTGAGAAAGGCGGAAATTCTATGTAAATTTTTGAAACTAAGAAAAAATATTTTGAATTGAATTTTCTCAACATTGAAAAAAATGATTGATAATCCAAAAAAAAAAGATACAGTTTTAAACCGAAAAAAATATTAAACTTATAAAATATTTTGATTTTCAAAATTTCAAAAAAATGAGCATTTTGATCTTCAAGATTTTGTAACCCTTATTTTTTCTTATTTCGTCTTAATTTGCGACACTTTCACCCTTGCTACCTACAACTTCGACGAGACCAACGCGATGAACTCGTTATTCAAAATTATTCCACCTCTTGCTATTTCAAAGCGACAACATTCGAAAAAAAATTGACTACAAAACCCTACGATGCTGTTTTTTTATGATTATTATTTGACGTCGTCGGCTTATTTATGTTGTTCCTCCAACTCATTCGAGAGAAGTACGAAAAAACCCCCTAACGATATTTCTCGAGTATCATGTTATTAGTTCGAGGAATAAACGTGTTGTAATTTTCAACACCTGCCAAGTTTCGAGGGAAAAAATACACGTTAAAAAACGGCGCGAAGTAGGTACCTACGTACGTCTATAGCAACACGATAAAATTGGCAAAAAATAATCTGTTTCCAAGTTTAAAATACCTTTCAACCAATTAACCAATAATCAACTCAACTACGTGATAAATTCGAGCAAAGTCGCTTTCGAAAACTGATAAACGATAAACTTTCGGCGAAAGTTGGAGAAAATGATGGAAAAATTGACGAGTCGGCAATTCGCCGAAAAAAAAATTAGCGCCGTATAAAAAATTTAACGAACAGTACGGAGCGTCGTGTAGATAATAATAAAAAAAAAGTTGTCGCTTAATAAAACTTAACGAAGTCATCTTCAACTGCGGAAGCTTCAAGATTAAAGAAACGAACGGATGAGGAAGAAAAGGAAATTCTCTCCTTAATGGCGATCGTACCGACACATTTTTCAACAAGATTTTTCTCCTCGTTTTCCAACTCGAAAAAAATACCTAGCGATGAGAAAAAATTACGCAAGAATGAAATCATTACGTAGCATAAAATGAATTAATTACCCGACGCATCCTCGTATAATAATTCAGCTACTATACGTTTATTTAATCATTTTAAAAATATACGTACGTATGCAAATAACCACGGCTAGAAAGCCCTTTTCTGCAAATAAATCTCAGTTGAATTTCCATTAGCCCATCGAATGAGAAATGCGGAAATATATACCACAATTTTATCCTCGAGTACTTTTAAATATTTCATCTGTAATTTTTACCTTTTTGAATCATTATTAGCGAATATACGACCACGAGATAAATATTTTCACGAATCTCCCTTTTAAGTAGACCTAGCTATATTTCTATTAAATACTAACAACGTCAAAAACTCATCCCGACGTTAATTTTTTTCCTCCGAGCAACGTGAAACTTCATACTTTAAAATCCATACTGCTGAGAAAACGACATAAAGCAAACAAACTTCAAATGTCATCAACGAGATCAGGAACAAAAAAAAAATGTCTAAGAGCGAGACCCCCTAATGGATGTAATGAAAGAACGCCGATTTCAAAGTACCCTACCTTTACGCAGGCTACAAATGAAAAACATGGCGACGATTTAAAAGCAGTATAAAAAGTTACGTGTTACCAACTCGTATTACCTATTGACATTTCCGCCACCTTATATGCGGTTAGATTAATGCTCTTTTTTTCTCATCTCGAACGCGTAGAGAAGCCGAATTGGTTTTCGCTTTTCCGCAATTCACCTTCGATGTACGATTTCTCTACGTGTCTCGTGCGAAATATAAATGAAATTCTAATTCTGCACGTTGCAGAATAAAAAAGTCAGGCTGGAAATTAACAAGGAAAAAAGCATTCGAGTGTCGAATTAATTTCATAAGAAGGAAGGGTTTGAAAAGTATCGAATAATTAAATTGGCAACAAACTAACGGAAAAATTCAATAAAATCTGCAACATCGTAAAAATAATTGGATGGTTGGAAAGACCATAAAAACTAGTTTTTAGGAAATCCAAACGTTTCGCGAGGAAAATTACGTATTACCGAGATCGTGGAGTGTGAAATTTCCCATTTTTTTATGGGCTGTTAGTTTTTTTTTTGGTAAAAGCACGTCGAAGCCCTTTTTAACGTTTTCGTTAAGAATCATTACCGCTGTGATTAAGAAATTTCCTCGAAAATAGGCAGTTTTTCGAAACGCAGAATAAGCATTATCAAATTTTTGGAATGAATAGCTTTTTTATTACGAATGAAATTGAATTCCACAATTTTTTTCCAAGAAAAATTCGAGAAAAATTAAAATCATTGTATTTGAATGAAAATAATTTTAAAAAATTGAATTTCACCGTAGGTACAGAATAATTTTGAAAATCTCGTAAGATTAATTCAAAAACCTTTATCGACTTGAGAGAAAAATTTAGGTACTAACCCATTATTGGATTCCAAAACATAAAAAATCACACAGATTTATTTTTTCAGAGTAAAAGTTTTTTCAAAAAAAAAATGCTGGGACTAAAAAGAATTTTATGATGTTTTCCCAAAGATGTTGAGACTTCCTCGTCAAAAAATATGGTAATTTTTCCGAAAAACGTTTTTTTTTTTTCAGAAATAATTGAAATAATGAGTTATTCTGGAAAAAAAAAAGGAAAATCAAAATGCCCCTCCAAGAAACCTTAAAAATATTGTTCTTTTAAAAAATATAAAAAGATTTCTCCTAAAAAAGTAAAAAAAAAAAAATATTAAAATGTTTTTTCCACAAAATTTTTAGAAATTCTGTTTCAAAAAATTATTAAGACCACTTTCCCCTCACCAAAAAGATATTGAGACATTTTCTTCTCTCAAGAAATGATAAGTGCCAGTGTTTCCTTCAGTCAGTTATTTTCTTATTGTAAACATTCATCTTGCACCCAAAAATAATAAGTTACTCAAGTATTCTCCATGTTTCAAAATACCTATCAAATAAATTTTATTCACAAAATATTGCAATTTCGCATGTTAGCATTTTTCTCTTCCAAAAAATGTCTTTATTTTTTCTTTAAAAAATTGAGGAAAATTTACCAAAATGTAATGTTGGAGGCGAAGAAAAGTAGGAATAAATTTTGATACTCCACAAACACAAATACTTAATCCCATTTAAATTATTGAAAAATTTATTCATTTTCAATTATCAACAGAAGATAGACTGAATCACCATTTTATGCAAAGTTTTGCTTACGATTTTTAGGAAAATATACCCGATTGAGCGAGAAAAAGGACATTTTTCAAAAAACTTGACCTGAATTTATTTTCAATTCAAAAACAAATTTTTCCCATCAATTATGAATCTTTGCCATAATCACACATGCCTACCAGAAAATATTCAAATATTTTGGTTCATTCTCCCCAAAAAATGTTTGACGATTTCTGTAGGAATGTGAAAACATTCCCTCCAAAAAATGCGGAAACATTTTTCTTGAAAAGTAGAAAAAAGATAATTCCCCCCCCCAAAAAAAAACCAGTTGAATCACTTCTCTTAATAATTCGATCACATTTTTTTCAAAAATTCAATGATCTTTTCGTTCAAGAAATTTGAGAACATAATCTCCAAAAATCAGAAAATATAAAAATGAAAATTTCCCCTTGATTGTTGTTGTTGATCCATTTTCCCCCACGAATAATGCACAATAAGTATAAAGAATTATTTCTTCCATAAATGTGTTAACATTTCTCCAAAAAATATAGCAACACATTTCCAAAAATATGGAGGAATTTCTCTGGAAAAATGATAGTTGTATCATTAAAGTTTTGAAACCAATTCGATTGAAATCCGACTAAAAACACGTTTACTTTTCATTTTCAGATTTTATCATTTCTATCAAGAATATTAAAACATTTCCTCTTATACCTAAATCATAGGCTCATTTTCCCAAAAATTATCGAATCATCCCCATCAAGAAAAATTTTTGCTAAAAATGAAAAGACATTTCTTCTAAAAAAAAAATTATGGATACCTAACATTTTTCAAAAAATCATGGATGACAATTTTTGTTCAGACTTTTTCGGAAAAACCACAGAAAACGACAAATCCAACATACCAAATCATGATCGTATTTAGTTGTTTTTCAAAAAAAAAAAAAAAAAAAAAAAAAAAAGGACAGAAACCACCATTTCATATGTTGTTGAGTTTTCGTTCTGTCGTTTTTCAAAGAAACGACAGGAAACAACGGATTCAACATACCTAAAAATAATTGTTTTTAGTCGAATTTCTAAAATAAAAAAGATTTGAGTCTTGGCTGCAATTCAAGTGGGTTGAAAAATTTTCAAACCGTCGTTTTTCAAAGAAACGACGGATCTAACACAGCTCAACAGGATCATTTTTAGTTGCATTTCTGAAATACAAATGATTTGAATCTTGGCAGTAATTTCAGTGGGTTGAAAAATTTTCAAATCGTCGTTTTTCAAAGAAACGACAGGAAACGACGGGTCTAACACACCTAAAAAGGATCTTTTATTGTCGTTTTTCATAAAATGAAAAAGATTTGAGTCTTGGCTGCTGTTTAAGTGGGTTGGAAAATTTTCAAATCGTCGTTTTTCAAAGAAACGACAGGAAACGACGGATCAAACATACCTAAAAATAATTGTTTTTGGTCATTCTTGGAGATTGAAAAAGATTTGACCAGAAACCCCCATTTTAGTAAGTTGCTGAATTTTCGTTCTGTCGTTTTTCAAAGAAACGACAGGAAACGACGGACCCAACAAACCTGAAAATGATCATTTTTAGTCGAATTTCTAAAATAAAAAAAAAATGAGTCTTTGCTGCTATTTAAGTGGGTTGAAAAATTTTCAAATCGTCGTTTTTCAAAGAAACGACAGGAAACGACGGATCAAACATACCTAAAAATAATTGTTTTTGGTCATTCTTTGAGAATGAAAAAGATTTGACTAGAAACCCCCATTTTAGTAAGTTGCTGAATTTTCTTTCTGTCGTTTTTCAAAGAAACGACAGGAAACGACGGATCCAACACAGCTCAAAATGATCATTTTTGGTCGAATTTCTAAAATAAAAAGGATTTTAGTCTTTGCTGCTGTTGAAGTGGGTTGAAAAATTTTCAAACCTTCGTTTTTCAAGGAAACGACGGATCCAACATACTTGAAGTGATTGTTTTTAGTCGTTTTTCAAAAAAAAAAAAAAGTGTTTGGAAACCTTGGTTGCAGTGCGTTCGTAAATTTTTGTATTTTGTGCTGTCTTTTTTCAAAGAAACGACCGGAAACGATGCATCCAACACAGGTATCTAAAAGTGATCGGTTTTATCGTTTTTTTAAAAACAAAAGAGATAATTTTTGAGCATTTTTTCTGAACGTTTCCCAAGAATGCGTATTTTCCAGCACAAAATGTTTGAAATAATTTTCCTTAAAAAAAACACTGTAGTTTTTTATTTCCAGATCCTGACTGTTTTCTAATATTCCAAAACTAGAGAATGATTGCATAAAGCTCTAAAAACTGCTGTACCTATATTTTCGTTTCAAAATACATCTGCGATGAAATAAGATAAAAAAAGCATTCAGAAATTTCATTTCAATGCATTACCACCTCCTTGGAATTTATTGGCAAATCTCCATTCAAAAGAATCATTTTTTCAATCGGCATATTTTAAATTTAAATCCATTTTATAACAATGGATATTCGAAAACTCGACAAAAAAAAGTCTATAAGCGTATAGGTATCGCCGACTAAAAATTCCACCACAACCTTGACCTTTTGCACGGGAGTACATTCATAAAATTTTTCAATATGACGAATGAAAAATCGATAAAAAGTCTTTTGAAAGCGGTAAACGTGAAATTTCCACCAAAATTTACATAATTTTTTCATTTTCAGGCGCACACACTCGAATACCTATCTTTACCTCTCGATGCAGGTATCTATTCCGGAAAGATTTCGGGTGAAATATATTTCGACTAAAATTGATCTATGGGTAGATATAAAAGACGATAAAATGTACATAAACGGCCATTATTGTATTGATTATATCGCGAAAAACGACCGAATTCAATTTTGAGTAGAATTTTGGGTGGAAAATCAACCGACATTGTAACATTATCACGAGTATAAAAAATGAGAATATAATTCCCTCGAGCATAACGTTTCACTTCATTCAAATAAGATGAAGCATACAAAAGATAAAACATAAAGCACGTCGTAGGGCTGCTCTTTTTCCTCATACAAAACGTGATCATCATTTTTGAATAAGTTGAGAAAACTTTTACGTACGCGGCGACGAAATATTAATTAAAATTGCAATAATTATCAAACCGAACAATGATTCGCATTATTTTCAAAACCATACATAGAAAACATCGGTACTGTAGCAAAAGGAGGAAAATACTCAATCGATAGTTCTAGTTCAAGTGCCAATGAACAAGTTTTAAATAGCTTTTCGTTTACGCTATTTTTATCAAACACGTGAAAGGTTACTTCCGTATCTTACAAAGGGTAACAAAAAAACTTTACCTATACATATTATAAGAATATAACTCTTTCCTAGAACCAGACAATATCTTAAGACACGCTATTCTTGGCTTTTCCTTGAAAAAAAAAAGAAAAGGAAAAAAAGAAGTAAAATAAAATAGACATTGTACGCATGTGTTTCCTTATACAAAACGGCAATCATTTATGGAAGTGTAGGTACCTCAGAAACTGCTTTCGCTTTAGAAACCAACTTCCGCTTCAAAAATGTTCATCTTGCACTGAGAGAAATTTTTTGAGTAAGAATTACTATAATGTTTGGTAAAGTTGCTCCCTTGGTGTTTTTATAGAAAATTTTACTACAATATGTAGTGAATTTTACTAAACAGAATAGTACAAATTACTACATTTTGTATAGTAAATGATACCATATTTTATTGTACAAATCACTACATATTATAGTAATATTTTCTATAAAAACACCAAGGGAGCAACTTTACCAAACATTATAGTAATTTTTAAATACTTATATAGCTTTCAACATTATTTCTATTTCCATATGCAAATTGCTTTCAATGAATTAATTTTTAAAAATAAAATTATTAACGAGTACATGCAATTATAACATCATTATTCTTGCACTATCGAGAGGAATTTGAACATACATTTTCAAACTAAATTCCCTCCCGAAAAATTTCCTACCTATCTCGGATTCGAACCTATGACCCTACGTTCCTAAGTACCTAAACTTAACCACTAGACTACTGGGACCTAATTTCATAATGTAGATTTGTGGTAATATTAGGTAATTTTTTTCGAAATATTTATTAATAGGTACTAAATATGTGAAACTGTGAATTCACACTTCACATATATTTATAAATTCATTCTGTTTAATACCATCTTTAGATTATGATATTATGAGGCATAAAGTACCTAGCTGTATTTTTCAAAAATCACCAAACATAGGAGAATTTATAAGAATTTTTACTTACTACCTTACTTTTTCGAAATGTTGTTGGAAAAATCACATAAATATTAATTTAAAATTGAAACCAGAAAAAGTAGTTGATAAATAAGCCAAAGTAAATTATGCACAATGCTTTAAAAAATGGGTATATAGTACAACTTGTAATGTTGATTAAATAGTATTTTCGACTAATGAACATAAAATGCATTTATTTACGGCACACTCTTTCATTAAAATTCATTGATTGATTAAGTTTAAAATTTGTTGATAATAATTTACAACACTATCACTACTGCATTTATCAATATGGTACCATTCTTGATAATTACTATTTTTTATAGTAAAAAGAATCTTTTACCATATAGTATAGTAAAATAAACTAAAGCTTATAGTTCATTTTTCTACACTATGTAGTTGAAATTACCAAAAAATGTAGCAGTTTTTACTATATAGTAATTTTTACCACATCATATAGCAGTTTTTACTCAGAAATGTAGTATTTATGGAAAAATGCTACATAATATAGCAAATACTATTACATTTTGAGTAAAAAACTCTCAATTTTGAGTAAAAAACTCTATATTGTTCTCTCAGTGTGATAAAATTTCACTTTTTGTATTTCTGTACTTTGTTCGAAAACGAACAGAGAGAAAGAAAAAAAAGGGAAACTAGTCTCGCAAAGCTCTCAACCAACAAAACAGCTATTACATTCGGGTAATTTATACACGAGTTTTTCGACGCAGCGTTGAAAAGTATACGTACGCAAAATCATTTCATAAACGAATGTTTTAAATCCAAATTCTAAAACTAAATGAAGTGAAATATACAAAAAAGCTACTTTGAGTTGGGAAAAAAAATTACAAAATGGCGAGAATTTGCCGCTCTAATTATTTTACACCAAAAACAAACACTAATAATTTTGCTCAGGTTGTGTTCAGTTGTTTACATTGATCCTTTTATGAAAAAAAAAAGCGAAACATACGTAGCGTGAAATGTTTTAAAAATATTTTTCAAAGGGCACTTTAATTAATGAAGTTTCGATTTTTTTTTTGATTTTTTCAAGGAAACAAAAACCTTTGTGAGAGAATTTTTGAACATTTCGCAGTCTTTTGGAATTTCCGCAGTGTTATTTTATAAAGGCTACGAGGTGAATAAAACGAAAAAATCGTGTTTTCTCGCTTTCGCGTTAATTTTTTTCCATCGTGTATCAGCTTGACTCATACATCAGATTATGACGTTTTAATGGAAGAAAATTCAGTTTGCTTGTAGTTGACAATTCATCTCTCGAGTGTTGGTTCATTAATACGAGGCGTGGCGAACTTATATAAAATACTAATGAGGGAGAATTTTCATCAATTTTATCACATAACGTAGGTAACGCGCTTTTTTTTTTAATGAAATAGCAACAGGACAACATGAGCGATTTTTTCGAATGAGAAAGTAAGGTGTTCGTAAAATTTATAGCATGGTTTCAAAAAGGGTGAAAATCAATTTTTAATGGATTCTGGGGTGCATATTGAATATGGAAAAAAAAGACTATTATATCGAAATTTTCTGTTTTTAAAATGAGAATTTCTATTGAAAGTTTATTGATAGCGGGAGACGGTTAGAATAAGAATTCTATGCAGCAGGAAGTACTCAAAAATCAACTATTCGCTAAAATGTTTACCTCACTGGCTCATTCCTTGATCAAAATGATCACAAAAAATTGAAAAATATTTTTATTTTATTTGGAGTTACATTTTTTATTACCTACCATTTAATTTTTTTTTTAAATATTTCAACATTCAAAAAGTTTATTAGTGACAATTTTTGACATCCCCTTATCTTTTTCTCAAAAACAAAAATGCAAAAGTGTTTTTCTCGCAATTTTTGAAAAAGTGACAGAGATTGAACGTAAAATTTGCTCCTTGATGATCAAAATTGTAGAATAAATCAAATTTTGTCATATTTTTAATGATTTTAAGTTTTTTGGTTGGAAAAATTGTAAAATTGTTGAAAATGTATCCAGATTGTGAAGGTTTTTTTTAGAATTATCATTAAGTATTGTAAAATTTTAACACCCTCCAACTCAACAAAAATTTTTCTTTTTTTATAGCTGAATTTTGAGATTTATTTGTACCAAAATTTTTGATTATTTCCAAATTTTTATGGATTTATTTTGTGGTTAACTTTTGAAGATTGTCACCAATACATTTTTGTACTTTATCAAACGTGGAGACTGTGAAATTTTTAAAAAATGACAAAATTGTATTTTTTTATAACTGTCACAAAACAATCAACTTTATGAAAATCTTCGAAAATTTGAATGAATTTTTGAAAATTGTCACCTATATTTTTAAATAGGTACATTTAGTTGAATGAAAATTATTCAAATTTCAAACGTAAGAGAGCAGGAAAGGGATAAAATAATAAATCAGGTGATGGAATTTTTAACAAATCGTAACGAATCACAGATCACTTTTGTCCTACCTAAGTAGGTGCCTATTTACTCTTATAGATCTTGAAAAAAAAATCGATTTTTCTAAATCTAAAAAAATGTTACTGGATGACCAATCTGAAGGATTCAACAGCAAGGTTTGTTTGTGACATAGGTATGTCTAGATGCATAAAACTTCACGTATATTTTTATTTAATTTTCATTTCAAAAAAAATTTTTCCTTTTCATGATAGGAAGATGAAGCCTAAAAATTCGACTCAAATTTGAGCTCAAATTTGCTCAAAAATACAGAAATCACATTTTCACTAATATTTTTGCACGACTTTTGAAATTTTAACCAATTCTGATTGCTTACACTCAAAAATTGGTGTTTTCAAAATTCTGCAAAATAAAATTGACCTTATTTTGGGCTCAAAATAGCTGGAAAATGATAAAATTGCATTTTGACCAAAATCTTTGTGCTGCTCGTGAAATTTTAAACCATTTTAATGGGCTACATATCAATTATTTCAACTTAAAAATTTGTCTCCGCTCAGAATTTGAAAATAATTATTCAAAAAAAAATTGGGCAATATTTTCAGGTTTCTGGTAAAATTCTACCCTATTTTCCCATGTCACACGTCTATTTTCTGAAAATACTTGAAAATTCACATGATTATGGACTCAAAATGGCTCAAAAATGCTCAAACTATATTTCCTTTTTAATCTTTATGTTGCATTGAAATTTCAACCCATTTTGATAGGTCGAACCCCAGTTTCCACAATTCTTCTGATAGTTCAATTTTGACAAAAAAGGGAAATAATAATGAATCATCTTAACTTCAAAAAATTGACCATAACCTATTCTGTCGACCGTTTTCTTTGAACTTTGGTTTAATGGATGGGGAATGAATTCGTGAACATACGTGTTGAAGTATTTTGGAGCCATTATTGAGGCAAAACTGGTCAAATTTTACAAAAAATTTCACATTAGAGACGCTGCCCCCCCCCCCCCCATTATACGCCACGTTTCCCAAGCTGATGTGTATTTGGAGTCAAGGGAGTGTCAGCTATTTTTTATAATTTTTTTTACCCATTCTTAAATTTAAAATTAAAAAAAAAAAATGGAGCCTTCAGACTTCTTTTCTCAATCGAAATATATTTTTGCAGGATTACAAGACTCACATACATAAAAACTTTCAATAATTCCCAATTTGTCAGGAAAAATTAATAATTTTTTCGAATAAGAAAGTATAAGGTGTTCGTAAAATTTAGAGCATGGTTTCAAAAAGGGTGAAAATCAATTTTTAATGGATTCTGGGTTACACATCGAATATGGAAAAAAAAGACTATTATATCGAAATTTTCTGTTTTTAAAATGGGAATTTCTATTGAAAGTTCATTGATAGAGGGAGACGGTTAGAATAAGAATTCTATGCAGCAGGAAGTACTCAAAAATCAATTACTTACTCGGTAAAATGTTTACCTCACTGGCTCATTCCTTGATCAAAATGATCACAAAAAAATTGAAAAATATTTCTATTTCATTTGGAGTTACTTAGAAAGAAAAACTGAAGGTAAAGTTGAGAATTTAAAGAAAATTGTTTCTTATTTAGAAAACATGATATCTGAGAAAAGAAAAATTCCAGAAATATGCGGACAGAAAATTTCCAATTATTGTCACTCCAATAATGCACCCTTTAATTCATCTATGAACAAATGCTTCTCACTCTTTGAAACCTCAAGACCAGTATAAACACCATAGTAATCAATTCGCCATTCAAAATTTTCCACTTTCTTTTACTTCAGACTTCCGCGAATTTCAAAGCTTGACATCCATTCACCAGATACCTCGCATAAAATTTTAAATATTTATGTTTTCGAATAAGACGAACAATAAATATTCTTCGCGGGAAGTCGCATGCCCATCAATTTCTGCTTCTCAACGCACCAGTGGCAAAGTTTTTTGATCTATCTGTGCACAAAATTATCAACGTTACGAATGCGGAAGGAAAAAAAAAGCCAACAAGTTTTTCAAAAGTCGAAAGTATGAAAATATGATGTAACTTGCTACAAAAAAAGCCACCCATCCGGAAAAGTTTTCTCATAAATAAGATATTACCATAGAATGAAAAAAAAAAGAGAAAAAAAAGCAAAGAATAGAATCAAGCAGTGTCATCTTGTCACCTTCGTTGCAACCCGATGAAAAAAAATACGCTGGTAAGTAAATTACGCTGCTTCAATTAATCCAACGCCCAAATTAGAATTTCATATTTCAAAACGTGAAACACAAAAACAGTAAAAACGTATTTTGACGTGCGGTGCAGTCGAGAAAACAAAATCTTGCTCAGTTTAACTACGTTGTATAAGATGATGGTTAGAGGGCAAGTTTGGAATTCATAATACACATCGAAATAACCCGAAAAATAACTTGGAAGGTAAGATAGGACCATTTATCATATTTACTTCTCCTCAAATAATCCGTTAAACTTAACCAAAACGGCCTACTTTGATAATTAACTTAGTTTGAATTTTTCCCCAGTTTGGCGGGCTCGGCACGCGGCGCAGCGCGGCGGGCATCTGAAAAACAAAGCGTTTTCATTATTCAAGGCGAAAGCGCACGCGGCACCGAGTATGAAAAATTCTTAAATCGTGCCTAAAAGAGAACTCGCCGGAATAAAAAACAAAAACCCTTCGAATTGAAAATCTTGAACGCCGGGCCCCCCAAAGGTTAACGTAATTTATCAGCATTTCCACTCGAACAATTTTCAAATATCGTTCGACAAATAAAAGAGAACTCAATGTTGGTTAATTTTATGTTTTTAAAGTTTTCGTTTTAATTTCGTATTGCACTTTTCTCGTCCGCGCCCAACTATACTTAGCGATGGAATAAATTACATCTGCTTAATCCGCAATAACGTTTCACAACTTGACGCCGTAGAGCTAAATCCATACCAAAGAAATAAACCGACGAATACTTTGGACCAAGTTTCGCCACTAAATTTTTCACTCGTTGGTCGAAATATTTCAGAAATTTCAGACTTCTTTCATTATCGACATGATTTATTCGTAGATATTTTTTAACCCCTTTCCGGCGGTTTCGTATCAATTTATTAAATGTACGAGCCCGAAGAGTCGAAAATTTAGCCAAGTTTATACGGTAACGAGCATTCTTTACAGTTTCGATCCTTTACAGATTGCACGCATAAGCGAGTTCACCTTTATCTGATCAAAATACTGTCATCGTTTTTTGCCCATCGACTTGGGAAATATTTCTATCTACCTAAAGTTTAAACGAGGCCCAACTTTATAATGACAGTCGAAAAGGTATGCGAGAGAGTATTGGAGAAAAAAAAAAGGAGAGAATGAAAAAGAAGTGTTCGGCTGCCTCTATGTGTATTTTATTGCGCAGAGACTGTACACTTGTTTGATTGGGATGTTGGGAATTGATGTTTGAGTTTTACAACGGCTTATCCATAGCAATGATTTATGTAGGTGTGCCTACTTTATAGTATGCGGTGTGTTCGGGGTCGCTCTTTCTCGCCTTTCATTTTGTAATGCAACTACACACGTGTAAATAGGTTGGCAGAATTTGAGAATTGAAGGGGCTGAGGTATTCGATCACGTAATGTGACTCTTTCGATGTTACGTATGAGTCGAATTTGTGTACGCTGAAGTACCTAATTCTGTAATGATATGGGAACGCTTTTGAAGTCTAAAGGATATTCAAAACGCGTTCATTCATTATTCAGTCTAAAATTGAGAAGATTAGGTATGCAGGCCTTTGGTTAATATTTCCGGTATCAATATTTCGTTGGTGTAATGTGTCAAGTTGAGACGACATTTGGACGATTAGTCTTTTGAAGGGTTGGATATTTATGTAGATAGGATAATTGGATTATTTGGCACTTGTACTATTGAGAATTCTGAATAATTGGTGACTTATGTACTTGGAGGTGATTTAATTGTCTTATTACTTACAGTAAATTGTCGACAAATTGGCTGAAACAGCTTTTTTTGCAAATTTTGACATGGATATGTCTTAGGGCTGGGGGGTAAAATTTGAAAAGTGTAACGTAACGCTGAAGGTGTTACGAAACGCCAGTGGTTATGTAACGTTTTTAGATCGAGACATAATGACAATATGTTAGACTTGAAAAAACTTGGAAGAAATTTATTTTAGAAGTAAAACATAATGATATTACGTTGGATTTTTGCAATAAAAACTAGTTTTGAAACATAACTCCTGTGGTAGTTACATGATGTTGTTAAATCTAGACATACTGATATTATGCCGTTAAGTCTAGATAAAATGGGATTATGTTTGTCTTAGAAAAAGTGGAGGAAAATATATTTTAAGAGCATAGTTCCCATAATTTTTTGCCTGCTCCTCGCCTGCCGAAGTGCCGATTTACATTGGTCTTATGGGAGTTCATTAAATATTAGTTTACGCATAATGAGAGGAATGAAATTGGTTCAAATTTGTAAATCTACAATTGTCGAGATGATATCTGAAAACGTACGTATGGTTTTCTCGTTAAGTAGAATATTTTACGAAAAAATTAAATTTGAAAATTGTTGGATTTTTGCGTGAAAAATCCAAGATTTTTCAAATTCAATTTTTTCGTAAAATATTCTACATAACGAGAAAACCATACATACGTTTTCAGATATCATCTTGACAATTGTAGATTTACAAATTTGAACCAGTTTCATTCCTCTCATTATGCGTAAACTAATATTTAATGAACTCCCATAAGACCAATGTTAATCGGCAGGCGAAGAGCAGGCAAAAAATTATGGGAACTATGCCCTTAAAAGAAGATATGATGATATGTTAATTAAGTTATCTTTATTGGCAAAGCTCCATAACTTAACGTAATGTTTTCAGATTGAGATCAGGCTTGGGTCATTCGCGTTCACGTTCACATTCGTTCATTTAGAAAATTTTACTCGTTCGTTCGTTTCTCGTTCAGTTCGTTTCTGAAAAAAGTCGTTTGTTCGTCATCGTTCGTTCATTCATTCCAGTCCGTTCGTGAACATGAACGAATGTGAACGACTGTGAACGACCTTTTTTTGTCCATTTTTCACAGAATTTTTGCGTTTTTTCCCCTTATAATTGTTAGGATCAGGTCATGTTAATTAGCATACTAAAATTTTTATCAATAATTTTATTTCACTTGAAAATAATGAAAATCGAGAACAAGTGGGAAACAAAAGTCGAAATTAATGAAAAATTATAAGTAAATGAAATATTACATTTTACATATCGATATCAAATATCAATCAACATTTTTTAAAATTACGTCGTTTTCAAAATGCTGGTCGGTTAAACGCAGTCTATTTTTCCGCAGAACATTGCCCGTTTTTAGCGTTTTGATTTAAAAAAATGAACGAAAAAACGAACGTTGAGAATGTTTCGTTCGTTCAATCTCGTTCATTTTTTGGTCGTTCACTCGTTCACGTTTGTTTGTTGTCAAAATACTCGTTCGTTTGTTTTTGTTCATTCA
This sequence comes from Pseudococcus jackbeardsleyi, assembly GCA_038380155.1. Classification (NCBI taxonomy): domain Eukaryota; kingdom Metazoa; phylum Arthropoda; class Insecta; order Hemiptera; family Pseudococcidae; genus Pseudococcus; species Pseudococcus jackbeardsleyi. The sequence goes on from CM076242.1 coordinate 40,546,859, forward strand.
TTTCAGGCCTTCGTTCATGAACGTGAACGAACATGTTCATCCATTTAGTGAACGTCGACCCAAGCCTGATTAAGATATAATGACATTATGTTGGACTGTCAGAAAGTTTATCAAAAAGTTGGTCAATCGGACTGTCAGAACGTTTATCAAAAAGTTGGTCAATCAGTCGGTCGAAAAGTTAGTTGTAAATCAGTAAATCAGAAAGTCGATTTGATAAATTGGAAAATCGATTTGATAAATCGGAAAGTTGGTTTGATGAATGGGAAGGTTGATTCGATAAATCGGAGAGTTGATTTGATAAATTGGAAAGTCGATTCGATAAATCGAAAAGTAAATAAAATTGGAAAGTCAATTCGATAAATCTGATAGTCAATTCGATAAATCAAAAAGTCGTTAAATTGGAAAGTTAATTTGATGAATCAGAAAGTCTATTTGATAAATCAAAAAGTCGATGAATCAAAAAGTTGAGCTGGTAAATTGAAAAGTCTGGAAAACTGAGAAATCAAAAAGCTGAGACATTGAAAGTTGAGAAATCAAAAAGTTGAGAAATCTAAAAGCCAAGAAATGGAATATATTCTTCAATTTTAAAAGTCATTATGTCAGGCTTGAAGAAACTTGGAAAAAAAATGATTTCAGGTAAGCACAGTGTACTATGTGGTATTAAGTAGTTTAAGTAAGTAAGTTTTTAGTGTGATGTTTTTGAATCAACAATAATAAGATAAACATAATGACATTATGTTGAATCAAAAAGTTGAGTGTGGTACAACACCAGATGCGGAGTGCCTAGTGTGTTCCGCCACCTTCATAGTAACCAAAAGGGTCTCTCTACCTGTTAAACGGAGTTAACACAGTAACTAAAAAAATGCCTGTATGTACTCTCCTACTAACCCTCCAACTAAAAAAACAATTCATGCATCTTATTGACATATCCATGTTCTAAGATTTTTGCTTTAAAGCAAAAAACGCGTTCATTTTTAAACATCTTTTCGATCTTTTTTTTTCAATCAAATTTCAGTTTTACGAATTCTGGATCTCTAGACTCAAAATTTTACTTCGAGTTGGGATATGGTCTTCGTAAGGACAGATTAATTTTAATCTAAGAATATTTCGAATTAATTTCTCAGCGGTATGAGCAATTAAGCTAATACTTGCATAAAATTCAGCAAAAGAGTATTTTTAAATAAGATCTGTCAACGTCAAATTTTTCATAATTTAAAAATCCACTGGCACGTGGTTAAAATGAGATAAAGTAAAGGTTTTAATTTAGATACCTAGATACCGTTTCCAACAGCTAGGTAACATTTTAAAATTAATATTAACCCATCCTTTTTATTATAAGATTACGTTTAAGAAAGTAAAAAAAAATCTGAATACAGCTTGATTTTTTCCCAGAATTTTTACCTTTCAGGATAGCGCAGATTGACGTCGAAGATCATAAAAAGTTTGCTTTTTATAATATTTATGAAGAAAATTTAAGGTAATTTTAAAAGTAAGATTTTTTCACCAAAGTAATTTTCCGCGATTTAAAACATGAAGACGTTTGAATTTATTTTAACCGCAAGGTTTTTAAATTTTTTTCAAAACAATAGATTCATTGCCAGATTTTTCATTTTTCAAGATTCTTAGCCCTGCATACTTTTTAAATACTTATAAAGAAGTATTTATCATTATTAATGTATTTATGTAGAATATGGCGAAGAAAACTTTGCATTAAAAAAATGAATATTTTAAAAAATTTCAAAAGGTAAATTTAAATGAATGTAGGTTTATCTAAAAGTGAAAGTGGATATAAAAGTTGAATAAATGGAACGGCTTTTGTTGAAAATTTCACCTTTTTCCCCTCGAAGAATATACCAACAGACTTTTCTATTCATAATTTCAAACGATTAAAACAAAATGGAAAGGTAATAATCAAAGATGTTCAAGTTGAAAATTCTCGAATTCGAAATGCTCCCCATGACAGCATTTCTTAATTCGTATAATTATTCGGAACATGCGATTTAAAAAAAAAAAAAAGGAAAAATACGGCCATTGTGACGAAAGTTCTTTTTCTTATCATTTCGAACACGCAATTTCCTAACGTGGTTAACTTTCAAAAAAAGGGGAGAAAAATTGGTCTATGATTAAATTAAGAGGATACGCTCGAAGATAAGGTATTTTATAAAATTCAAGTTGAATTAAAAATTTGTTGACTTTAAAAGAACGCAGAGCTGTGTGGTATAATTAAACTGATAAATCTAATACCTCATTGTTGTATCCGAGTTCGTGAGCAAAAAATTAGCCAAACGAAGCATGAACTAGAATGAAAAAATTTCAATTTCGTATTCTTTTGTATTTCTTCAACAATATCATAGGTATTTAAAAAAATTCACTTTTATAAATAATTACGTACAAAAAGAAAGATAATTCAATTTCGTAAAAAAAAAAATCCCTCAAGAATTTCACCTCACGACGGTTGAAACCCCCTGCACACTTTACTTTCTATTACGTACTTATTTTTTTTCTTTTTCGAATACGATATCGTCGCAATTTCGCAATGGTATCGGTTCGAATTTTTATCTGTTTGAAAAACCTCTATTGGTCTCGAATGGAAAGTGAAAAGCTATTCTTTTATTGCACTCTTAATATTCCCCACCGGTACGACCTCGGTGTGTAAAAATTGTTCGCCATGTATACGGCGAGTCTCGACGACGATACCTCGAATGGGTTTGTATTTTGGGTTTATCTCATACGTTGAAATTTGCTGATATTTTGAATGCGAAATTATTGCTCTAATAGAATGTATTCGAAATACCAACGAGATACATGATACCAGCGATATGCTGTGTTTGTATAGTTCAGTACGTGACCCCGATGCGCGACTGTTACTGAATAAATGAATTTTTATTTGATTATAATTTATTTACCGTATAACCATCGAGTCTCTAATGCACATTGTATCTTGTGAAAAATAAACAACGATTGATGAAGATTTATTAATTTTATTTTTAGCCCTATATTGATGACATGTGCTGTGGTAGAAAGAAAACCCCTGCGAGCAGATTTTTTTTTCATTCTTCTAGCGTAGGTACCTACCTCTGTATGAGTGAACGTGATGGTGAAACTAGAAGCCTGCAAAAATTCTACAACTTTTTCTAATCAATCAAATTTTCTCGACTGGAGGTTTAACTTGAACGAAGTAGGTAGAAGGAATGTATAATAATCCAAAATTAATCTGTTCAAAATCTGTTTACAATCTGGTAAAACGAACAAGCAGTTTATCAAAATCTGATTTTAGAATCGTAAATAAAACAAGATTTTTGGTGGATTTTCAAAATCATAATCCAGATTATGCAGAATCCATGTAAAAAAAAAAAAAAACAGACTTACTCTTTGACAAAACAAAATCATTGTTTCAACTTTCCATCTAAAAATAATGTACATTGAAAAAAATAATAATAAAATTTATCCAAAAAAATAATAACGTGTCCCAATTCTCAAAATAGGTAAAATTTATCATTTTTTTGAATAATATTTATTCTTTTTGGTAAAATTTATTCATTTTTTTGACAAATTTTATTATTTTTTCTGATAATAAATATTATTTTTTAGAACAAATTTCACCTATTTTGTGAACTGAAACACGTTATTATTTTTTTGAATACATTTTATCATTTTTTTGAATATATTTTATTATTTTTTGATCAAAATTTATTATTTTGGTAAAATTTTTTTTTTTGATAAAATCTATCTTTTTTCTGATAAAATTTATTATTTTTGAGGTAAAATGTATTCATTTTCATAACTTCTGTTTTTTCCGTGTAGGTACCTTTGACTATACAATCAATGGTAGGTACTTGGTATTTTTTCAACAAATAAACATTTTTTCAAACAAAAAATTATAAGTTTCTGACAGAAATGTCTCTTTTTTCAGCCAGAAGATTTTCCTCAACCAAATCTCACACCAGCGATATATTAAAAAAAATCAATTATAAGTTAAATATCTCGGCGGTGCCTTTGAATTTTCCAAAATTCTTTAAAAATTATAAAAACCATTTGAACTGTGAATTGCGATCGACGATCTCGAACCAAAAATCCTACTTTTTTGAAAAGTTTCCTTGGGCAAGTCTGCCTACTACAAGTATTCGTAAATCGTAATTTTGAAAAAAAAATATTGAATTTATGTTTTTGAGAAATGGGGAGAAGAAGGCATCATTTTAATTTTTTCAAAACGAAACGTGGTAAATTACGAAATAACTCTTCTGAACCATCCCACATCAATTCACATTTTCACCAGCATTCGAGAAAATGCGAAAGTTACGTCGTTTGTCTCAAACGTCGCGATATCTTTTTAATTCCGTGTTTTTGACAATATAACTTGATGGAAATCCAATATTCGTCGATTCGTCATCGTTTCGAACCTTTATTCGGCGATAAAATAATGCAAAAGTCGCGTTACCACTTTCTTTTTATTTCATCTGGATAAGTTCAGACGAAAATTGCGGCGGTGTAAGTCTATTCAAAATCCATTAGTTGGTTCGGCGTGAAAACATCAATTCTCATTTCAAAGAGAAGCAACGCCATTGCGATTGTTAATGTAATTGAATACAACCTTGATAGATATTCAAACATCCTTTGTTGGAAGCTCGCCATATATTTATTTTTTCACGCGGTTGTTGTATTTTTTCGTTTAATTGGCTTCGGCTATAGCAAGATGGTATACGGAAAATAAATAAAAATACCGTCGAGGTATCGGATATTCGCTTCACTCTGCGAGTACACAGACGTTCGACGGTTCGAAGTTCGTATCACGCTGGAATTGTTTCGTTATACAGAAATTCACCAAAGAAGGAAAAAAAATCCGTCGTATTTTTTTTTCTCGTTTTACATTCGACGTGGTTCGTTTCGTGTTTGAAAATTTATTGTGTTTGTTTGGTCGAAGAGTAAAGTTACTCGCGAAGGGATGTCGTTAATCAATCACAGCGGTGTGAAATTATGATACGTAATAATTTTCTACAATCGACCGTAAATTAGCCGTTTGTCGTGTAACGATCAAATGCGTGCACAATTTACATCATTATAAAGTACGCGGTCAAAGGCTCGAAATAATTGGCCCCCAAGTTCCGTTTAAAATCGAGCTGTTCCGCAGCACGGAAAAAGTCGCCCTAGAAAACTCAGCGTTTCGATAATTTAAGATTACACCGGCGAAAAAAATTTTCAATTAAAAAAAAAGAAAAGAAATTTATGTTTTTTCCTTATAGTCGCGAGATTCGCTGAGCGTGGAATGCCGAGAATGTTGAATTTATTCGTAATTTTTTAATAATATAACAAGGGAAATCGACTTTACGCGAAACGACTATAGAACGAGAGGAAAAAATAGCAGCGAAACGGCTGTATCTACAGAATAAACAGTTTATTTTCTCGTTTTATTTTTCTACGCGAATTACGAAAAGAAAAGGGGCAGGGAGTCGCAAACTTTCTATAGGTATTCCCCCCTCCCCGAGTACATCTTTAGACTTTCCAGGGATAAATACTGTTTTGAAAAAAAAGAATTATTTTATAACTTAGCCACGAGAGAGATTCGCAGTGAAATTTTTTTCTTCGAGGGGTTTCTCCTTTCTCGTGGCGAAAATTCAGCCTTATTTGTAGCGGAATTATAAAAACTAGATTTAATCAGCCTTTTAACAGCTGACGTTTAACGTTTTTGTAATTGGCTGTTGTCACGTTATGCGTTCAACATTAGTTGACCTAGTTTCTTTTTCTTCTTTTTTTTTCCAAAGATAAATTACGGCGTGCACTGGAAACTGTGCATTTTTTCCAAACGGATTTCTTAACTAGATTAAACCGGAATTATATGACGTGATGGGTATTTTTTCAAAACATTTCACAAGTGGGAAATTTCTGTTGGTACGTTGATAAAGTCCGAATGGAGGTTTTGAAAGAAAAACTTTTACACGCTGGATACAAAAATATAAGATGGAAGATGGCTCGGTATTTCGTGATAATTTTATTATTTTCTATAAACTAACCGAAAAGTTGGGATTAATGTGTTGCATCTTGGATAAAAAAAATTCTCGTATTATTTTTAATCTTGTATTTTGAAACGAGGAAGTTTCGCTGAGTTGAACGTGTTAGTCATTTTTCAAAATTTAAGAATAGGTATTTTACGTGTTCGTCTTTTATAAAACTATGGGGACGAGGATGATTTATTTGTCTGTTTGGTGCAGTTCCTTTTTTTTGAAAAATCGATTTATGCCGTTGATGGAGAGAAAAAATAATATGGATATTGAAATTTGAAGTTGCCAAAATTCCGGATATTTTGGCATTAAATTAACACCTCCAAATTTTGAAAAATTAAAGAATCGTCGTTATCCAAAATAAGTGTACTAGCGATGAAAATAATTAGGTAACAATTTTTTAAAGAGCCTTAATTGATGTAGGGAGCTAATACCACCGTAGGAAATTCGAAAGTTCGATTGAAGATATTCCTATTTTTAAAGGTGTTAGCACCGGGATGAAATTTTCAAAAAGAATACACAAATTTGACCTTTCTTCAATTGCTGAATTTGATGTACCCTTCCACGTTCCATTTAATTTAGGTTAAAATCTAGGTACTTTTTCACTTCGAATTAGTGTAATTAGCTAATTTCTTTTATTTTTAGCGAATTTTTGCCAAGGTTTCAATGAATTTCACAGAATTTTGACGGAACTTCATTGATTTTTCAACAATTTTAGATTATTTACTGAATTTTCAACGATTTTTCACTGATTTTTGTGCGATGTTTTCACTGAATAATTACTGCAATTCTGATTTTTTTTTTCAGTAATTTTCGATAATTTTCACTGCTTTATTAATGAAGCGTAAAAAAGCGTCTTTGAAGTGGCTCGAAGAAAAAAAAAGTTGGCTGAAAATTAAAATTCTTGCTCTTTCCGCTTTTTTCTCGTGCTCATCTCGGGTTGAATCAATTTTCTGCCCCCTCTCCCTCCCTTACCCTTGATATAACAAAGTCCGAAAAAATTCAAACATTTTTCAAAAATGATACGCCATCAAATGATTAATGAGAGATTACTTGAATCAAAAGATAAAGTATCCATTTTTGGTTTAAATTAGAGTAAAATTTTTATAAAATGTATGTTTAGGATTTTATTGGCCAAAAATTCGGCTAGTAAGTTGATTTTTCACTTTTTGGTGATTTTTTAAAAATTTAAACATTATAAAAAAAACGTCGGCGTAATTTGAGTTTTGAAAAATTTATCATCCAACCTGGAAGTCTAGAAAGTAGATACCTACCTTTACATTTTTTCTACCTCCCGGTAAACATTTTTTGCGTTTTTTTTTGCGATTTTTTTGCGTTTTTTCCAACCAAAACGCAGCCAAGAAACGCAGACTTAATGACTTTTTAACGACTTTTTGCATTTGTCGAAGGTGATGTTGACTGGTCAAACGAGTTTCTCTTGGCATGATAATGAGATGAAACTAGTTGTCTTTTGCGTTTTCGTTGCGTTTTCGATGCCAAAAACGCAACAAAAACGCAATTGCGTTTTGTCCAAGAAAACGCCTGCGTTACGCGAGCGTTTTTCGTGTTCTTTGCATACCGGGCTGATACTAACAAATCCTTGCTCTCTAAGTACACTCTTTTTCAACAAAAATTAGATATGATATTTTGAATAAAATTATCGAGACCTCCTGACTCAGAATTTCACCATTTTTAGTCAATGTTAAGCTTGCCACACAATTTCGATTTTCTTCAAGATTTTTGAATTTTTCCAGGACTCTAAAAGTATTTTTTGGCCACCTTTTCTCAAATCCGTCGTCGAACTGAAAATTTGTCAAAAAATCACATTTGAGATGTCTCAATGAAGTTCATATCAAAATATTAGACATAAATTTCAACATTTCCGCGTTATATTTCAATTTAAAGTAAGCAGTGTTGCCAATAATATAATTTTCAACATTTTAACACCAAATTTTTGACTTTTTTAAAATCATATTTAGCAATGCTGAAATAAAATTACACAAAAACGCACACTTTTCAAAAAATTTTCCTAGTCTCGATTTTTGCTACACCAGGTGGACAAATTTGAAAATTCTAGAGAAAACCGAAAATCTCACTGGAGGGTTCAGGATGACTGAAAGTGATGAAATTCAAAAATTATAGATACATAATAAATTTTCATCTATTTTACATAAAAAGAAAGTAGGTAAGTAAGTGCTAACTTTGCTTTGAAAATATCACATTTCGTTTGAAAAAGGGATTTATGAAAATTTACTAAAAATCTAAATGTGACCCTCCTGGAAAGAACGGACCATGTGTAAAAAAAATGAATGTCTCTTTTTTCACGTAATTGGTCCAAATTATCTCAAATCTGGACCAAACACATAAAAATGACCAAAATAGGACATGGATTTTTTTTACTTAGGGTTTCACAAAAAAAGAAAAACAATGAAGTAGAAAAATCAAAAGACAGATCACATGACATCATATTCTAGAATCAAGTTCTCTTGTTCTATTCACAAACAAAAAAAGACTTGTCAAATTCAACTTACCTCTAAATCTCAATAAAATCTTTCTTCAGCTATTATACTTTCCGGATGGGTATGCCATGTCGACAAACAATCTGAAACACAAAACATTAAAATTAATATTTTCCAACATTCCTTTTAAAACAATCCAAGTGAAATTCAACAAACGATAAGTCCATCTAGTAAAGTACAAATATTGTATGCAAAAGGGTGAATTTATAATACAACTTGGCACGTCTACCGAAGACCAATCACGATGTCCATTCATTTTGACGTATCATTCGAAAACAATCGTTTCAATGAAATGTTTTAATAAATAAATTCATTTCGAATGTAGATAAACCAGCGGAAAGAAAAGTTTGTACCCAAATAAATGTTAAATTCGCCAAAACTTTATAATACGGACACGGTTTCTAAATTACATGAATATTTAATACAATGCGTCAACTTTGGCGCAAAAGAGGTTCCGTTCTTAAAGTGGTAAATTTTTTGACGACCAGGTTTATAGGCATTATAAAAGTAGACTTTGCATTATCCCAACAGCGAAATAATTATCGATCCTGGAGCATTTTCATCGCGACAAAAGATTCATATTTCATATAGTAAAATATGTAGCTCATCTAATCAGCATACGATGAAGTTTACGTTGCATATTCCGTTGTTATTTAAATTATTCGATATCTGCGATTGCGGCATTTCAATTTCTCGCGCCGACATCAACATTTCAATTACATATTTGACTTGTAATAAACTACGAAATCGTGTCAATTAAGTATATGCTTTGATTAATTATACTTCGAACTTCGAATACAGGAGAGGAGAAAAAAACCAATGTTGATAAATGAGAAACCATATTTAGTAGATATTTTAACCTCAAATGTGTGGAAAGTTATAGGTACAGAATATTGAAATCACATTAATATATCACGTATCGCACAAGGCGCAACATAACGTGCGACTGGTAAAAAAAACTTTACGCTTCCGGTTTTTTTTGACGTAAAATTTTCGATAGGTACGTAAACTTTCCTATATGGTTGAGGTAGGAAAAAAATTGGAACGATGTTCGATTTTTTTGGGGGTTAATGTATAATTTATTCCAGGACAAGTTTCAAAGTAAACAAAAAATAGGGAAGTAATCGCACTAAAAAATCAACCGCAGGGTAAGCCGCTAAGCACATTATAATTTATAGCCGAAGATAAGTAAGTTTGATTTTGTTTTTACAAAAGAACCTCGTGTAAATTTATTGACGATTTTGACCCATTTTTTCCAAAAGTTACGAGATCCGTGGGGTAATTTGTTGTGCCAAAGCTGGATTTTCGATCATGATTCATGAAATAAAGGATTGAAGAAATTTCACGTTCTTTGAATACAACATTGCATTGGCTAAAAGTATCAAGGGGTTTCCAAATTTTGGATACAATAAATTTGGAGGGAAGGGGCTCATACGATGATGTCTTTTTGGGAGAATTGTACCCTAAAAAAAAACTGTCATGGAACTTGCTCTATGAACTCCCCAAAATACAAATCAGTTGTCGGAGAATTTTTTTACTCCCCTTCCCCCTTTCAGAAGATCTGGGAATGCTAGGTCCTACATTTATTTAAAAAATAAGGGCACCATTCAAAGAAGTTGGGAAAAATTTACTCTAAAAAAAAAAAAAGATATGTATCGCAAATAATTTGTGAAATAGAAAAATGAAAATAATATATACAATTTTTTAAAATAAAATTACCCTTCATTTGTATCATTGAGACTATTTTCTACTTTTTTGAGAGTAAGTACACTGAAGTAAGTCTTGAAAATTAAAATTTTAACCATTTTTTTCACAAAAAGTACCTATGGCAGCAAGAACGTTGTCAAACGAGATCTGAACATGGGGAAGACGGGAGGGAAAGTGTACATCTACATATCTTTGTGTTAATTAATTTGCATAGCATTTCGCCGTAAATACGATTTAATTATCTACTTGAAGTTTGTTTTAGCGTCAAATAAGTGAGCCATGTTGATAAAAATTGAACGTAATAAATTTTAATCATTTGAATAACCAAAAAAACAAGTCATCTGAGGGGGGAAAAACATTCAAATTATATTAAAAATTGAGAAAATTCCAGTAAATCGCCTTCGGAAAACAAAACTAATTATTTTTTTAAAATTATCAAGGTCATTGCATTTTTAAAAAAATTTAAATTAGATAAATAAGACATCCATAGTGAAAAAAACTGAAAAATTACATGACATTTTCCCAAATTGAAAAAAATTGACAAAAATCAAAAACCAAGCCATTATGAAGGAGAAGAAATCGAAAGAACCCGCTCTATTTTCAGAAAAACAGGTTTGATTCTCATTTTTAGAAAAAAAGAAAACAACCAAAAACCAGACCACTGGTTGCTTAAAAAGTAAAAAAAAAATCATAATAATTGCAAAAAAATAACATTTTCACCAGAGAAAAAGAGTTGACTCCCGAGGTCGCATCGGAGTCAAGATTCAAGGTCATAATTTGACTCCAAAGTGCAGTAAAGAGTCAGGGTGTGAGTTTGACAGCGGAGTCAAGTCAGAATCAGGAGTCAACTTTGACTATACATACATGGACTGAGCGTAGCCAAGTGAATTCTTCCGACAAGATGTTTTACATACGTTCTTATGCGTTCCGATTTGGACCTTAGAGATTACACTTTTATTGTGAAGTTATTACAATCCTAATCAAAAAAAGGTATGATTTCTTAGAAAGTTAGTAAGTTTTTAAGTTGTTTTAAATTTTTACCAAATGAAAATAATGATGGGAAATATTAAAAAAAGCAATCCCGATTTGGACCTTAGACAGATGTTTACGCGAAAAGTAGTGATAAGAAGCATTGCCAGGCTCAGTCCATGTATGTATAGTCAAAGGGAGTCAAAATCAGGAATTGACTCCATCAGGATTGAGCCGGGGGGGGGGGAGTGAACAGTCATTGAAGCTTAAAATTTATGACTTCACTCACATGTTAAAATTAGGGTCACATAAATTTCGATTCTAATGATTGTCGTGTAGTAATAATTAATGACTTGATTGTAACATCAGAAGTGAAAGTTCAATGAATTAAAAGATATTTGGGTAGAAAAAATAGAAAATATTCAAAGAGCCGACCTCGAAGTCAAAGTCAAACTGATTCCGGATTGACTTCAGTTGAAAAGTCAAGGTCATAGACTGACCCCAGAGTCAAGCCGGTGTCAGGAGTCAGGAGTCACGGTGTGAAATTCACTCCAGAGCCAAGGTCATCGATTCACTTAAGACTTAAGAGTCAAGCAGGCTTCAGGAATCAAGGTCACCGATTGACTCCTGAGTCAAGCAGGAGTCAGAAATCAAGGTCACAGGTCACAGATTGACTCCAGAGTCAAGTAGGAGTCAGGACTCAAGAGTTAATTTTCTCCCTTGAGATCTTGACTTCGGAAGTCAGGGGGAGTTGGGGATCAACTTTTTTGCTGACTCCTATTCTCTGATTTTCTTATTTTTAAAAATAACTGTAGAACTGCTCTGCAAGAAAAGTCTACTTATCTACATCATTTTTAAACAGAAAAATCAATCGATTATTCTAGGTACATAGGTTATTGAAAACCAAAAAAAAAAAAAAATGCACAATTATCTACATAAGAAAATCACGTTCAGATGAAATGAAATCTGAAAAAAATACATTCTTTTAAAAAAAAAGTAAACCTCTACAGGTATTGGTATTACCTATGAAAAATCAGGTCGTTTTCAGGAATAATCAAAAAATCAACGCATAAAAAAAATCAAAATTTTCAGGAAAAAAAAATTAAAACTTGATAGCTGACCTTTGACACATTTTTTTTTTGTTAAAGAAAAATATCAAAATTCATTTATCCTATACAATATGTTGCCCCCCCCCCCAAAAAAAAAGAAGTTGGAAATATTCCAGCAAAAAATCAAACCATTTTTAAAAATAATTATCTTAAATTGGAAAAAATCAGTGATACCAAATCATTCAAAAAAAATCAACAGTACCGTCGCTGCATTTCAACACTCAGATCATTTTACCCTCTCCCCCCCCCCACCGACTCTTCAAATTACAAAAACGAATCCAGAGTTGAAAATGGAACTTGTCCAAAAAAAAAAAAAACGAAAAATTATACTCAAGAGCTAAAAAAAAAAATTGTTAGTTAAAATTCATCTTAGCTTTTGAGAGCTTTTTTTTTATTAAAATCATCAAAACATCCTGTTTAATGAAGTCTGTATCTATTCAAAAAGTAAAAAAAAAAAAAAGAATTTCGAAAACTTGACAATTTTTTATGATTGAGCATCCAATTTCAGCTCACACCGGAGAATACACATCTCGTAGACAATTGTTTTTTCACAGCTTAAACTCATTTATAATCCAATTTCTGGTCAACTTATTAACTCAAAGTACCTAGTTTATTGTCAATATATAAATGCATATTGGGCCTTAATCGAAAATCACAGTACACAAGACGCAGGATAATTAGTATTTATTATCGTTGTGTAATCTCTAAATCCGTTATACAACAAAATAATGGCAATTTTAAGCCACTAAATTGTACAAAACCACGATTACCATTGTATAATCACTTCGCTATGCCATAAACCCTTTTCGTTGCCTCAATTTCCGACCACACGCGCGACTGCAATTCGAATTAGGCGAGGAATGCATTTGGTTTTTTACCCCGACACTCGACACTGTAAGCCATTTCTGGCACGAGTTTAAGCTACGGTTTCATTTTCATCGTTCAATAATTTCACTGTCCGAGTAAATTATACCTCGATGAATAATAATACACGTACATTTGGAAACACTTTCAACAAATCCGGGACTATAATTAAAACCACGACAAGAATTACTCGTCGTAAAAGTCGGACAGAATGACATGGCTCGTGCAACGAATCCGAGGCGATTAAAAATTCTCTAAATAAACGGCCGAAAAAATTCCGAGACTTGAGCCCAGATTACATTCGCCATTCGTCTTTTCGTAAGTAATTTTCGCAAGCGGATTGAAATTAAAAATAAGAACTCGGATGAAATGTAGTTATTTAAATTTAAATATTCTCAGAAGGGAAATTCATTTTCAAGATTTGTATTCATATGTCAACAAACTAGAATTGCGGAAAGTTTAAACGGTTTATATTAAATTTTTTCTGTTTCCAAATTCGCGCGAAATTGTAAACTTGAAAAAACCTCGGTTGGTTGGGGCCGGAGCGGCGGCGAAAATTTAAAAATACCCCGAAAGAATAAACCTCGTGTAAAAATCTTTTTCGTTAGCCTCTTACGGTTAAATTATACGGTTCTAGTCAGATAAGGTGAACCGAAGTTTGCCGAAAGTTGGGTATTCGTCTTTTATCTCATTTTCATATCAAAGAAAATTCCTTCGGTCAAACTACGCAGCGCTTTGAGTTCTTGAGAGCAAACTTGCTAGGTAAGCAAAGATTAAAGAACCGGCGAAGAATTGTCAAAACGCAGATAACGCCGAAGCATGCTTCACGTACACGGAAGAAGTTTACTAACCCTTTTGTAGCTACCCTTTAATCTTTATTCTAACATGCAATAAAGCATTTACCCAAGTAGTTTTTTTTCTCATGCCGAAAAATTGTAGGTGTGCTCAAAATGACCAACACTGGAGTAGCCTTCGTTCCACGTGTCATATAAACTAATAAATCTCTCGGTTGCCGGCGGATTATTATTTTTCGAGTATTAACCAACGTGTTCAATCGTCTTAAAAGGTCTTACACGGAGTGTACGTGTTTTTACCTAATTTCCAGCCGAAGATTAATGTGAAAATGTATCGCGACAAGTGGTTTATATCTGACTTCAGTTCAATGAATTATACCTTCGTAGTTTCTATAGTCGGTAAACAGATTAAGATATAAATCCGCTTGATTTATCACCTTTCAAAGCTCACCGCGCCGTTATCTGTTAGTCATTAGTCTGAAGAATAAACGATTTATCGTAGCATCCAAAATAGCAGGTATGAAATCGCGTCATGATTAAAAAATTTTTCATTTTTTAGCCTCGACTGCTGAAAAAAAAAACGCCGAACAATACGGCGCTTCTTTCGAGAATCCAACAAATCGACGGTGGGAAAAAGTAAACGGTGTTGGCGAGTACAATAAGTTGCCTACTTTATCCGCCGTAAATATTTTAACACTCGGCGTCGTCGTCGTTGCGTACAAAGAAAGGTAAAACATGATCAAAAATTACAGACGATTTTTTATGCGAAAGGTTACAAGGTAAAATATCAGAATTTAATAAATTGTCTGCAATTTTGAACCGTATCATGCGAAAAGTGCCCACTATTAGTTTGGGCTTTGTTTGCGTCGTGCTACAATCCGTTTTTATTTTCGAGTTGATTGCAAAGTGGTTTATTTTGATCAGATGTAGATAACACGCATGACATGTTTTGTTAACCTTCTCACATGCGAAATATAAAGAGATTTTTTTTTGGAAGGAAGGGAAAGGAAGGGGCCAGTGACATGTGTTACGATCGCGTGGATGTAATTTTTTGGCCAAATTTCATGGGAATATTGTTTTGTGATGTATTTGCGAGTGCACCGGAGTGTGTAGGCTTTTAGTTTTTTTGATTCTTTTTTTTAATGGCGATGAATTTTTTTCTACGAAGTGTGGGCAAGAAAGTTTTACAAGAAGTTATTTTTTATTGAAAATATCGATTTTTTAAAAGATATTCTTTCTTAATTTGAATCAATTAAAATTGACTGATGTAATCGACAGAATTATGTCAGTGAAGGAATCAGTGAAAAATTTCTCGATTTAATCGATGAATTTTCATTTTTGAATCAGTAATTTCGGCGTAGCTACCGTAATAAATCAGTAACAATTTTAATTTATTGATTAAATTAGTTACTTATTAATTTCTGATTAAATTGTAAAAATTACGGATTCAAAGAGTGAATAAAAATGTTCACTCATTTATTTTAGTAGTTGAGCACACATTACGGATTCAAAAATGAAAATTTACGCATAATTGAATCAGTAATTTTTCACTGATTGACAGTGAAATTTTTTTGGTCAACAGTGAAATCAGTGAGATTTTACTGCCAATCAGTGACATGATTCAGTCTCTTTCAATCAGTCAATCTTCAGATTTTGACTGATTCGAATTAAAAGAGTAGCAAGTTCGAAGGGTTAAATTGTCCTCTTTGGCAGCTTTTTGTAATAACCCAAACCAGGAAAATTAATCAGAATGAGACCATTTATTATAGCGTACCTAATTATTCTTAGAATGAGAGCCAAATTTTTTGTATGTCTGTTTAAATGTTGAACGATTTTATAACATTGGAAAACGGAACAGGACCAACAGGAGTTGATTTCGGACTTGGAATCAATACTAAAGGGTCACAGATTGACTCTGAACTTAAGAGTCAAGGCCATAGATTGAATTTGGAGTCAAGGTTATTGATTGACTCTGCAGTCAAACGTAAGGGTCCTAGATTGACTCTAGAGTCAAAATTTAGGGCCGTACATAGATTTTGGAGTCAAGGTCATGGATTGACTCTGAACTCAAGAATCAGGGTCATAGATTGACTGGAGTTTAAAGTCAGGAGTCAAACGTTAGGGTCACAGATTGACTCTAGAGTCAAAATTTAGGGCCGTACACGGATTTTGAAGTCAAGGTCATGGATTAACTTTGAACTCAAGAATCAAGGTCATAGATTGAATTTGGAGTCAAGGTCTTTGATTGACTCAGGAGTCAAACGTTAGGGTCACAGATTGACTCTAGAGTCAAAATTTAGGGCCGTACGCGGATTTTGAAGTCAAGGTCATGGATTAACTCTGAACTCAAGAATCAAGGTCATAGATTGATTTTGTTGTCAAGGTCACAGATTGGCTCTGAAATAAAGGATCAAGGTCATTGATTGACTCTGGAATAAAGAGTCAAGGTCATAGATTGATTATGAAATTAAGAGTCAAGGTCATTGATTGACTCTGGTGTCAAACGTCAGGGTCATAGATTGACTCTAGGGTCAAAATTTAGAGCCGTACATGGATTTTGGAGTCAAGGTCATGGATTGACTGGAGTTAAAAGTCAGGGCCATAGATTGACTGTGGAGTCCGGGTAATTGTTTGGCTCTGGAGTCAAAAATCAGGGTTAAAGTTGTCTCTTGAGTCCAAACTAAGGGTCATAGATTGATTTTGTTGACAAGGTCACAGATTGACTCTGAAATAAAGAGTCAAGGTCACAGATCGACTCTGAAATAAAGAGTCAAGGTCACAGATCGACTCTAAAATAAAGAGTCAAGGTCATTGATCGACTCTGAAATAAAGAGTCAAGGTCATTGATCGACTCTGAAATAAAGAGTCAAGGTCATTTATTGACTCTGAAATAAAGAGTCAAGGTCATTTATTGATTCTGGAATACAGAGTCAAGGTCATTTATTGATTCTGGAATAAAGAGTCAAGGTCATAAATTGATTCTGAAATTAAGAGTCAAGGTCATTGATTGACTCTGGAATAAAGAGTCAAGGTCATAGATTGATTATGAAATTAAGAGTCAAGGTCATTGATTGACTCTGAAGTCGAAATCATAGGTTGATTAATTCTCTGTTTGTAGTCAAGGGTCAAGGTCATAGATTGGCTTTGGAGTCAAAAGTCAGGGTCATAGATCAACTGCGGAGTCAAGGTCATTGCTTGGTTCTGGAGTCGAAATCATAGGTTGACTCTGTGTTTGTAGTCAAGGGTCAAGGCCATAGATTGACTTTGGAGTCGAGGTAGAGTCAGAAATCGAGTTCTGAGGTCGAATCTCCGATTCTCAAAGGAGTCATAAATCGACATTCTCCTTTGATTCCAGAGTCAGGAGTCAACTTTTTGGTTGACTCTTATTCCCTGTTGAAAACTGATGAGATGTAAGGGCAAAAAAAAATTCCAATATTAGGATATTGTTCATAAATAGGTATCAGTAAATAAGGGAACTTTTATTTTGAAAAGGACACATCTAGCAATTGGAATTCAAAAATAATAACGCATTCGTGCCATAGCGAAGTCGAAATAATTAATCGACGCCAAAAACGACGATTTTACTCAACCTTACTACCGGAGGGGGGGAGGGCTGAGAAGTTGGAAGACCACCCTACATTCTTCATGAAAAATTGTAGGTGTATTCCTTCTCTAGAATTTTATTTTCATCTCATCTTACCAACATTCATGCAAATTATTTTTGCTCCAGAACCAAATTTCAACAAAATGAGCCCATAACCTGACACGGGGAGTGGCAAAATCCACAATTTCGGAAGAATGCGCGATCCGGGCGAAACTGGATACCTTGAATTCGTATTTAGGAAATGAAAATGGATCAAAATACCAAAATTCAGCTGGTCGTTTCAATATTCCTTACAGTCCCTCTTTTGCCAAATCTACAAACTACACTAGTAGGGTATTTCGCAATTTTCGACCCTTGGATAAAAAAAATTCAGGGAAGTCCTCCATGAAAACCGAATTTTTTAGTCATTTTTCCAGGATGTTGCTCTTATGTAATAAAATGGCCATATCCTCGAAACAGAATGGAAGGGGTAGGGTCAAACATTTTTTCAAAATTTTTTATATCAAGGTACACCATTTAAGGAAGTTAGATCGAAAATCGGACCTGAAGCCAAATTCACCCCTAATCCAGCCAGACTCTTTTCTTCAAAAGATTTCAGTTTGACGGAGGGGGAGAGGCTCGAGGTAAGTTTCAGCAACCAATATACATAAAATAAAGTACCTACTTATATCATGAAGCAATTTCTGCAGTAACTCTTTTATCAATCTAAATAAGTAGACAATATTTCAAAATCATACTTATAATTCGATTGGTATAATATAGATTGAAAATTCAAATGGATTTCTCGAATAATACTCAAAATATCCATTCGAATTGAAACGCTGTACTAGGAAAATTGATATCTTTTTCTTTCGTTTAACTACATTTGGAAACCTTTTCCGCCAATTCGATATACCAAAATGAAAAATACATTCTTGTACAATTCCCTGGTATAAGTAAAACAATTGGAGAAACGACGCTGGTATAATCAGCTCTACGATGCAATTAGAATATACGCGGACTTATTAACAGCCAGCTTTATTACCATGGTAAACGACTGCGACAGAATGAAATTCGGATTAAAAATTCCATTTTACAATATACGAAAGCGTGTTCGCACAGTCGGCCATTCGGAGTAAAGAAAAGTTAACAAGGTTAAATAAATTGCCATCTCGTTGCAAAACACTAGCGTTAAATTCGTGTTTTGAAATTTACCATGTATACTGGAAAGCGAGCCGAGCGATGTAAGGATGTTTCAAATATAAGCTTTTTCACTAGAGTAAAAATGCTTAACCATGCCGATAACATAAGAGAGAAGTTCTCTCTACGTATTATATGAAGATATAAAACAGTACTACTGGAGCTTTCCACGTATATTACTTTTTCGCAAAAATAAATTGAACGAGCGCATAAAAAAAGACTTAGGTTTGTGAAAATAATGCACATATGTACGCGTACGGTACCTTTTGGTATTTCGTATATTCGGTTAATATTTATAAACTCGTGTTGGTAGACGATATACAATTTCGCGCCAAACTTTACCAGAGTCTAAAATTATAACACTTATTTTCAGTCGTCGGTTTGTATATTTATTAAAAATTCAAATTTGTCAAAAGCACCGAGTTAGATGGGTAAAAACACGAACTCGGATAACACTACATGGAATTTGAATGGAAATACCTAGGCAGGTACAACGAACGAGTCTATTTTGAACATTGTTTTTGAGAGACCTATAATAAACGTATTTGTTAAGGAAGGCGAAAGGCCAATCGTCTTTAATTTTGAAGGCAGCATAAAAAATTGATCCTCGCCGCACCGCACCTCGTATGGAAGAAAACCCAAAGTACCAATAACCGTCACGCAATCGTAATTTTCCGGTTATTTCGAGACACGCAGCGTTGCCATATTGATTAATACAATCACCGACGTCGTATTCTCGGTATCAACGATTAAAATTATGACCCATATTTTCCACTGATACCGAACCTCTCAGCTCTCACCCTCAGCCATCCGATTACGAATCCATTCGAATGCACCGGTTGTAAAAAATCATGTTGCGAGTACGCGATAAAACCGTAATGATTTTTTGACACGATTTCGTAATTATACGAGCGTATTGAAAACCCATATTTTTTCAGGCGAATGTGGAAATTTTCTCCAGAGGGAGGATTTTCACTTTGGCTGGAGAGAGAAAAAAAGTTCGATACGAAATGTTATTTATGAGATGTCGTTGACTGTGCGCGACTGTTAATAAACGCGTTTTCCAGTTAAACCGGAACGAGGCAATTTTTCAAAATTATTTCGCTACTTTTTCACCACTTATTGACTGGTAGACTGTTGGAAAGAAATTTAGCGGCAAATGGTGCCACTTTTTCCCCCAACTTAATTGAAGGCGTGGAAAAGTTTTCAGCCGAAAAAAGTGGCAGGCGAGGAACACCCGAGTTATAACTATACCGGAACAATGTACTCGTGCGACGCAACGACTCGTTTAATTTGTTACATTTAGACAAGCTCAATTTATTTAATAATTCTTTTCGAGCTCTCGCGACAAGGAATAACGCTGTTAAGGCGTCCCGTGCTTACATAAATGTAGCATTTATACATATTGCGCGAATACACCTTGTTCGAGCTCATTTTCTAAACATGTGAGACGAGCAGAGTAAACGTCGGAGGCGTGCTTGCGAACGCAGGTGTTATATAAAATTCTGTATCTCGTCGAAAACCATGCCACGTGCTGCAGTTTACACTGATGAAATATATCTGCGCTATGGAGGCATCCGCCACATCATAAAGCTGCTGTCGCACATGTCATATATGAATTCATCTCGCCTAAGATGTGTATATTTCAGTTTGGTCGAGCTTGCGTGGTCCTTTATGTCGTGGGGATGGCAAGGTCGCAGGTTGTGTTCGCGGATGCCCTGTATTAGAATTCATTCGCACATTAGGTAGAGATGGGGTTTAATTTTGGCTCCGGTTGGATGGTGATGTTGATTTATACGCGAAAAGGTTTTTTAATTTGACCTTAGAGGATATTGGAGATGATCAGATGCATAGGCGCACCCAGAAATTAATTAAGGGAGGAGCTCAGAATTTCAGGAAAAAATGGGGGAGGGGTTAAATTTCAAATTAGTTATTTTTCACCGATCTTTCAGTCAAAAATCATCAATTTTTTCTGGAAAACGGAAAATATATGGAGGAATTGGTGATTTTTGAATGAAAAATCAATTGAAAATTATCTATTTTTAAAATAAAAGGACTGAAAAGATATTCTTTAGAGAGCAAAAAACGCACTTTTTCCACATTTTTGCCATTAAAAACATATTTTTTCCAAGCTTAAGGGAGGGGCTCAAGGCCCCTGGCCCACCCTTGGGTGCGCCCATGATCAGATGTGAGGAAAACTTTTTCCTGATCAGATTAACATCTGTTTTCAAAAATAAGGGAGGGAAATAGGTGTAAAATTTATTGAGTTGTTCTGGAATTTTTTCAAGTATTTATTGCAACAAAAGTTACAGAATGGATTGGGAATTTGATTTCAAATCGTACTTTCTATAATTTCGAATCAATGAAAATTCGCTGAAAAGTCGTCAGAATTGCAGCACTGGTTACTGTATTTTTGATAAATCTTCGCTGATTTTCCAGCAATTTTTTTCACTGTTTGATTTCAATGAATTTTTTTTGACTAAATTGAGGAGCTCTTTTCCAAAATGGCTTAGATTCAAAAATCGTACATGAGAAAAAAAACTCGAATGTAAATTTTTTTCAGGTTCTGAAAGTAAAAAGAAATTTAAGAAAATGTCCTTTTTCTAATGTACGTATTTCGGACTTGACTCACTTTGGAATAGAGCTCTACAATTAAGGTGATACAATACTGACTGTTTTCCAGTAACTAGATACCTAATTCTTATTCCTCAATAGGTACTTTTTACTAATTCATTAAGAGAAAAACTCAAATAAAACGTTGGCCCTATAGGAAGTAACTTTGACCCAACGTAAAAAGTGCTGCATTTTGCCTGATATAAAAAATGGGACCATTTTAACCAGGACCATACAGAGAAAATCTGGGTGCGGGAAAAAATTTTGTTAGCAAAAAGAGGTCTTACATATTGTTGGGGGGGGGGAGGGAGGAGTCGAGAATTAAAAATGTTGATTTTTGAGTTCAAATACTGTGCAAAGAAGAAGGCTGTGGAACCATAATATCTTATTCTGAATCAGTGAAAACTGAAAATTCACTGATCAACAGTCAAAATTGCAGCACAAGAAAAATCAGCGAAATTCACTGATTTTTCAAAGATTTTCGCCGATTTTTCAGCTAAATTCGGTAATTTTACTGACTTTTCAGTGAATTTTCACTGATTTTTCAGTGATCAGTGAATTTTGACCGAATTTCCACTGATTTTTCAGTGAATTTCCACCGAATTTTTACTGATTTTGCAGTGAATTTTCACCGATTTTCACTGATTTTTTAGTGAATTTTCTTACTGATTTGTTTTTAGTAAAAAAAAATTTCACTGATGTTCTTCTGTGCTGAAATTCTGACTATTACTCAGTGATTTTCAATAATTTTCACTGATTTTTTTTAATCAGAGAGTAGAAAATAGAATGGATACAAAATTAAAATTTATATCTTCCACTTGCGTAATAAGAACCTTCAATTCTTCAAAAATTTTCAATAATTCAGAAAAAGGTATCTTCGATTATTTTTTTAAATTCTACAAATTTCAAAATTGATCAACTCAATTTCAAATGTTATTTAGGGACTATGGGCTCCATAAACTAAAGTACTTTTTTTTTTGTTGCAAAATCAACATTTTTTCAGATTTTTTACCATCAAAAAACGTTATAAAATGGCGATTTTCTCCAATACCTAATTGCATTTTTTGGTCTAAGTATACACAGTGGCTGAACAATCTCTAAACTTGATTTTCATTACTTTTGAATTTTTGATAAATTTTAAAGAACTGAAGAAAGTTTGCTAGTTCTAAAGGGCCCCCGCGCCCCTCCTCCCAAAATCTCGAATTCGGAGGAACCATCCCTCCCCCCCCCCTTCTGCACAGGTCTGATTTCAGAATTGGATCTAAGTTACCCCATGTTTCAGTATGTTATTTTTTATTATAAGTAGGTATCGAATTTAATCGTTTTTATTTTTTCAATTCAGATGGAGAATGAAAGAAATTATTAGGGAGTAATTAAAATATTCTGGACGGCACACAAAAATTTCAGCAGTTGACAGAATGACTGGCGACCTGTAGTGATACCCAACAATCAACAGTAGAGTAGGTACTTCAGTTTTACAATAAGTATTGCATGTTCTAATATATTTTTATTTACATGGGAATCAGAACTACTTGGTAGTCAAAAATCTCTCGTAAATTTGAGGATTCGAGTTCCAGGTTTGACTGTATTTTCTTTATGCTATCCCACTGAGCTGAACAACTTTGGAAGTAACAAATTTCCGGAATTTTACCTTAAATTGAGGAATATGAGAAATGTGAAATTAGTAAAATTTAAAAGGTTGGGTTGAATCCAATTCAGATGAGGTCAGCTTGGGTCGTTGCTTGTGGTCGCCATAAATCATTTTGATTTTTTCCTTCACCATAACATATTCATGTAAAAATTAACATCTTGTCCCTTTCTTGAAAAAAAATAGATTTTATATGTTACCCACTAAAAAATTCATATTCAATTCATTTATTTGATAAAATGGGTACCTATTCTGTCTCCTTGAAAAATTGAACCCTTACAACCATTTTAATTTACCTGAAGTTTTTATTCCGGATAAATTTCTATTATTCGAGGTTTCATAATAACTTACCTACAAATTCAGCCCAATCCCAATATAAATTCCTTCCATTACCGAAATAAATTTTCATTTAAGACAAATACAATAAATGGGAACAGCGAAATACAAAAACGATGACAAACATCCGCTGCTGAAGCCATATTTAAAAAATATGGGTTAAATTTGTACGTAGGTGTGCTACAAAAATCGAAATTCAGAGCAAGCATACAAATCATTTATTTAACTCGGCACATATATTCAAAGGTATCTCGTACGTAGGAACTAGGAACTTTTACGAGCACAGCTATTATCGCAACCAAGTCCACGTGTGGCCCTTTTTTAGTAAAAATACAAAGCACTTCCATCTCCATCGTATCGACGATGCCTCATTACATTAAATTTTAGGTAGGCAGAAGTAATTAAAAACACACAACGGATCGTGTTTAGTTTACACTTAAAAGGTCCTTTATGATAAAAGCTTCGTCGTGATAGTCGACAAAAAAATCTAGGTCAGTAGGTATAATTTTTAAGAAAAAAAAAGTCAAATTACCATCGCGACGTTTTTTTAAAAAGTAAACGACAATGACAGGTATAAGTTGAGAAATTTTAAAAACGTGCCTACAATTTGTTGAAACGAAATATGCGCATTGAACATAATGAAAAGAGAAAATTTTCAAATGTGTCGCATACCACATACAATCATGTCACATGGTTTTTCTTCTTTTAGCAACATTAATGGTGCCTAAGAATCTTCTTAGCGTAGTTTCGTATCAACGACAGAAATCCTCATCATCAGTCCATTATTTTAGGATTTTAGAAAAATTCAGGAGGTTGAAATGAGAAAAAAACGTGTTTCATCGCTTCGAGTAGGGAACCTTCCCAAAAAAGATTGTAGCAAAGCTTAAAAGAGGCATAGATGAGGCGAAAAACATTTTTTCGGAAGATATTCGGTCATTAGTCACTTTTAGGACGTATAATTTGCTGGGAATCCCTCTACACATGAAAAAAGTTGCGACTTGAGTTTCTCCATCATCATTCCGAATCAATGACCTTAAAAGTGGACACCTAGACCTACCACATTTTACATTCTACCAAGGATCTGAAAAATACGTAGCTGTTTGAACAAATAATACTCTATCCCTGTCCCTTCCTCTCGTCTCTCCTACATCAACATTCCACGATCCTCTAACTCGAATTCCTACCTATGCACATCCGGTTATACCACACCCCTTCACTGACCACGTTCTCTTTTCCTTTGTCTCTCCATCCTCTTACGAACATCTGTAACCTGAAACGCGGAATATTGACGGCTATCGATGTAACCATCTACAGGGTGGTCCAATAATCTTGCAACCCACAGATTTCAAAAACTTGCCAAGTAACAAAAAAATACTTCCAACCTTCTTTCTCTTCAAAAAATGTATGAATTTTCCCCTCATTATTTAAAAAATTCATTAGATAATTTCAAATGTTTTTCAATTTTAGCAATCTTTAAAAAAAATTTCAAAATACAAAATTTCAAAAATGTTGGTTGTACATGGCTGTGGTTTGGATGAGGATCAAAAATTATTGAATGCAGATTGCCTAATCAAAAATTTACAAAAAAAAAGTTTTCATGAAATTGATAATACTGCATTGTCTTCCTCCACCCTTTAAAGATATTTCGAAAAGTCAATGTTTTCAAAAGTGCTTTTCAAACATAATGTTTTTCAAAACGTAATTTTTTGATCAATTTCTTTAATTCTGATCCTAAAATTATTTTCAACGTGAATTTTTTCCCCATTTTTTTTCATTTTTTACCGATCTTATTGGTCCTATAAAAATTTTTCAAATTCGAATTCTTTTAATTCGGGACATATTGATGAAAAATTTTCCACAATTTTCATTCAATCTTTTGAAATTTTTTCGAGATATCTATTCTAAATTTCCAATTATAAAAATTCGTTTCAAATTTTTATAATTAGAATAGATATCTCGAAAAAATTTCAAAAGATTGAATGAAAATTGTGGAAAATTTTTCATCAATATGTCCCGAATTAAAAAAATTCGAATTTGAAAAATTTTTATAGGACCAATAAGATCGGTAAAAAATGAAAAAAAAATGCGAAAAAAATTCCCGTTGAAAATAATTTTAGGATCAGAAAGAAATTGATCAAAAACTTACGTTTTGAAAAAAAATTTGAAACGGATTTTACAAGTATTTTTGAGAGACACTTCTGAAAACATTGACTTTTCGAATAATTCAAAATTTAAGACTTGATATTGAGAGCTGAAAAAAAAATAATCATGCATTTCTACTTTTAGCTAGCGTTGAAAAATTTTAGAGTTCGAAAACGTCGAATCAGAACGAACGGTGACTCGATGTGACGCATCCTGCGTGGGAAAAAAATACGCTTTAAGTGCAGTTTGGCCCTGTGCCTGTGTGGCATATTAGTCTTTGTTTCTCCACGACCAAAATGTAGGCAACTCCTCATTCAAGCCAGCGCAGGGCAGGGCAAGGAGAAATGAGTCCTCTACCAATATAAATAATAATAAAGAGCTTTCTTACGAATATGTATTCGATTTTCCCCTCATTTTCAGTGGCAGATCGCGAATTTGAGAACATTAATTTTCACGAAATTTAGTCGCTCATACAAGCACCTCAAAATGGAGCAATTTTTTCATCTTTTGAATTAATTTTTTAATGAATTTATTAAATTTTCACGACATCGCTGCCAACCATTTTTATTCAAACAATTAGGTAGTATAAAATTCAAATTATTCATTCAGTGACTTAAATTTTATGAAAATTGAGCGAATAAAACCGGCAGCACTGTCAAGAAAATTTTTCATATTTCACTTGAAATTAATGTAGATGACCAAAAAATTTTAGTTCCATTTTGAGGTGTTTGAGTGAGCGATTTAAATATGGTAAAAGATTAAAGAAGTTCTCAATTTTGTAATCTGTAACTTTTCGAATCTCTTGATGGAGAACAAAGAATAGGTATTCAATTTCGAAATGAAAGATCCAGGGAAGTATGAAAACTCAAATATCAACTTTTCAGGAGGTTGACCGAGGTTCCCAGTAGGTGGCATCCACCCTCTCATAGGATTGTCTTGAGAAAACACCCTCAAATTCGAATTTAGGAGGTCCGAAAACGTATATTTTGATACTCCCTTCGAAAAACTCCAAAATTTTAGGTTTTAACCCCCTCCCCCGCCCTTTCCTATTGGATTTCGGGTCAAAACTCCCCAAAAATGAATTCAGCGTGCCAAAAAACGCCAATTACTTACCAATTTTCAGATTTTTTGCCACCTAGAACCATTTTTTATCCCACTGTGATGGCACCATCCAAAGTAGAAACTCCTTCTTTTTTTTCGAAAAAGCTCCTTTTTTGAACCTTAGTTCTATCCTGAAGAGTTCAAAATTTCTTGATAGATTTCCATTCAAAATAAATTACTTCGCTGATTTTTGCTGAAATCTAGCATAGGTAAATGTTTTTTTTGCCCCACCCTGGATGAGGAGAGATAAGACAGAGAAAAACTTGAGAGATCAATAAAAAAAAACTGTGTGAATTTAGGGTGAAAAAAATAATAAGTGAGTATTGTAGAAATAAATTCCAAAAATTAAATTATCCCTGGTACTGCAATTTTTGTTGAAATAAAATTTTAAAATTCTGCCTCGTTACAATACATTAAACAATAATTTGAAATTTCACAAATTCTACGCCCATACTTTGAGGTACATCAAAATTCATGGATAATTGATAACCGAATAAAATTACACTCAGAAAATTCAAAAATAATTACATTAGTTTGGGGCAAGAGCCGAATAATGATTTCAAATTGTTTTCTCTTTTTCATAATACTGGTACACAGAGCACATTGCGTTGGAAGATTTAAAAGAACAGCCTGTTAGTGGCATTTTTATTATCAAACTTGGTGTTCGCAATCAAGACAAAAACAAACGAGTTTTTCACAATCCTTACTTGTATACGTACAGTTTAAAACTCACATTCGTCGAATGTGGTGAAAAAAAATTTTACCGCTATAATTAGCCAAGCTTGACTGAAAAAGGTCCGGTATACACTTAGGCCTGCGAAGCCTACAAAACCGAGGATAATTACAAAACGAGATCATTCTGGGTTGATTTTATACTTTCCGAATTAAAAACACGATACGATGCGTTTTTAGGTAAGCGCAGTTAACAAAGTTATTGTCATGATGGCGGCGAACTAGGCCACGACGTATTTAGGTATAATATTAAAGTAAAGCTCAAGTTATTCCGTCTGACAAAGGTATAGTAACTAACGGTATTGTTATTAAGGTAGCTGCTTGATTTTCACTAAGAAAATTTATTATATAAATTACAAACCTCGAGTAACAATCAACCCTACAAAGTAAATATAATTACCATAACCGCGAATAGGTTTCTACAAAGCTCTGTACCGTATACCTATATACCTATGTTAAATTATACTGTAGAATTTGTTAAACGTTCGCGAGCAAATATTCAGCCGACTCGTACAGTACTATACGACGTGTAAGTATAATATATAAAAAAAAACATCCAACAAAACTTTCGCATCGCCGAAGCCGTCGCTTGATTCGCACGTACCCTGTACCTATACCGGGGACTCGAGCATTTTCACCTACCTATACCTACACAAGACATTCGATGTAAAACGAAATCGAAAACTTCATACGCCCGTTTTACACAATCTCTTTCCTGGTGCAAAAATTTTGTTTACTTTGGAAATTTAAACGCCTGTCACATAAGAAAGATAAACACAAAGTTTATACATACAATTCTTAAACGTTGCTCTACCGAAATGTCGCGCATACATTTTTAATATTATCGCGTAAATGTGTTCGCATAATAAATAACATTAGAAAACACCCATTTACGTTTGACGTAAAATCCAACATCGCCTTTTAAAAAAATTAGCTCTTACATATTATACGCCTATGTATACGAGAAATGCTATATACGACGACATGCAGTAACAAATGTATCAATGCGGAAGTACCTACAACACTCGTCTTATCAGACATTTTCGACGATATTTTTCATCAAAGCTATAAAATCCTATACGTTTCGTTTTATCCAACCTGTTTTCGATGCGGAGAATTGTATATTGAGGTAACTATCAGTTGTTTTTATTCTTCTCAAATTACTGGTGTGTGGTTTACAGAATTCTCGTAGAATTTTAACGGAATTCTTGCAGAATTTCAACGGAATTCTTGCAGAATTTCAACAGAATTCTTGCAGAATTTCAACAGAATTCTTGCAAAATTTCAACAGAATTCTTGCAGAATTTCAACAGAATTCTTGCAGAGTTTTAACAGAATTCTTGCAGAGTTTTAACAGAATTCTTGCAAAATTATTGCAAAATACATCCTTGCAGAAGTGTAGCAGAATCTTTGTAAAAATACAGTCTTGCAGAAGTGTAGCAGAATCTTTGCAGAACTCTCGCAGAATCTTTACAGAATTTTCACAAAATCTTTACAGACTTCTTACAGAACCATTGCAAAATACATCCTTGCAAAAGTCTAACAGAATCTTTGCAGAATACAGCCTTGCAGGACTTTTACAGAATACTTGCAGAATTTTTTCATAATCTTTGCAGAACTCTTGCAAAATCTTTACAGAATTATTGCAGAACTTTTACAGAATACTAGAAGAATTTTCACTGAATTCTTGGTAGAATTTTCATCGAATTTTAACAGAATTCTCGCAGAATTTCTAAAGTCTTCATAGCATTATTGCAGAATTATTGCAAAATTCATCCCTGTAGAATTCTAGCAGAATCTTTGCAAAGTTCTTGCAGAACTTTTACAGAATACTAGAAGAATTTTCATTGAATTCTTAGTAGAATTTTCATAGAATCTTTGCAGAACTTTTGCAGATTTTCACCGAATTCTTGCAGAATTTTTACAGGATTCTTGCAGAATTATTACAGAATCTTTGCAGAACTCTTGCAGAATCTTTACAGAATTTTCACAGAATTATTGCAGAATTACTGCAAAATTCATCCTTGCAGAATTCTAGCGGGATTTTTGCAAAATTCTTGCAGAACTTTTACAGAATACTAGAAGAATTTTCTCTCTTGCAAAATCATTGAAAAATTTATCTTTGCCGAAGAGTTGCTAAATTTTTACAGAAATGTTGGAGAATATTTGCAAAAAGTCTTAGTCGAGTAGAATTTTTGTGGAATCCTTGCAGAATTTTCACAGAATGCTAGAAAACTTTTCACTGAATTCTGGGCAGAATTTTCGCAGAATCTTTGTAGAATTTTTACAGAACTCTTGGAAAAATTTTTGCAGAAGCCTTGCAGAATCATTGCAGAACCTTTGCGAACTTCTTATATAATTTTTTCTTGATCTTTGCAGATTTTTTGCAGGATTTTTACAGAATAATGTGCAGTCTCAAAACATTTTACAGAATTCTCAGTTTTTTTACCAAATTCTCGAAGATTTTCACAGAATCTGTACAGATTTCTTAGGTAATTTTTGCAGGATCTGTACTGAATTCTGGCAGAACTTTGAAAAAATTCTAGCAAAATCTTTGCAAAAAGTTTCTGCAGAGCAGAATATGTTTTCCAATATTTTCAATAATTTTGATTGATATAAGAATAAGAGAATAAAAACTTTTTCCCGACATGAATATTTTCTAATTCTAAAATTATTTCACTTTGATATTTTTTTAACCTAAAATATAAACTTTTCAACTCTTGATATTTCATCTTAATAATATTGTTGAAACTTTTTTCAGCTTTCGAAATTTTTTAACCTCTAAAAATTTCTTAAAACATTTTTTTGCTCTGCCTAATGTAAAATTCCATCTCAAAATGATTTCCAAATTTTGGAAGTTGCTTTTTCAAAGCTCTCTCAAATCGTACCTAATTAAACTCTGATAAAAAAATTTCCACTCTAATTTTTCTTCTCATTTCTCGTTTTTTTTATTCTACTAAGTATTTTTTTTTCTCAACATTGTATTTCTTTGCTCTAAAATTATACGAATAAAAAAATATTGAAAAACTTTGGGTTGGAAAAAATTTTATAAAACCCAAAGTAAAAAATTTTAAGAGAATTTCAAGTTTGAATTATAGAGAAAAGGTTTGGAGAGCTGAAAAAAAAAAAAAAAAAGAGAAAGAAAAAATGTAATGTTGAATACATAATATTATAGGTAGGTATTGAGAAAAATGCCTAGAGTTGGAAATAATTACCTATTCTGAAAAAAATGAGAGCAACGTTGAAAAATGATTTCAAGTTCAACAAAAAAATTGGAGGAAGAAATTTTAGAATTATGAATACGGTATACCTTCATAACATAATATGCATTTTTTCTCCAGAAACATATGCAACAATATGAAACTTCAATGAATATGCCTCACTATTGCAAAAAATGAAAAAAAAAATTGTGAAAAAGGCACTGAATATTTATTTTTGGTACCGAAATAGTTAACGACTTACTCATTTGGATATTTTATTCAGATGATGAATATTTGTAACTCACCTGAAACAAAGAAAAAAAATCAAATTATTAGGTAAGCTAAAATAAATCTTTTTCAAAAATTATTGATCTAGAAATTAAACTCTTAAAACGCGGGTTGAGTTGGGACCCAAAATGGAAAAAAAAAACCTACGATATGGGTGTCAAAATATTTTTAGAGATCCTGATCACTTATTCTTTTTATCATCGTTCAATCTCAAAACCAAGCTCGAGACTTACAAAATTAGAGTAGGCCTAAAGCCCAAAATTTTAAAATGAAATTTGGATATCAAAATAAATATACACCTGCTCCAACTTGATAGGCTCATCTTTAAAAATTTATTTTGATATCCGAAAAAGGGGGAGATTTTTTAGGTAGGTACACTTAACCAATAACCAGTTCTCTTTAGGAACCTATTTATCGAAAAGTAGGTATGCCTCTTCCTGAGTCCTTATCACAATAAGGAACAAAAATTCGAGAAAATGGGTAAGTACACGAGTCAGTATCTACTTTCGATATAATTGAGTAATAGTAATTTTAGATTTTTCATCAATAATTTTAGACTTTAAATGTATAAATATAAGGGAGAAGAAAATTGGAAGCTGAAGTCGAAGTCGAACACGCACTTAAAAGTTATCCTCATTTTAGTCTTTGATTTTTCCCCCCGAATTCTTTCATCATTCTTTTTATTTCCTACGCAACGTTTCGATACACGCGTGAATCCCCAAATTGGGAATAAATGAAAATTTCCTCCAACGTTTTGCTTTGTTCTCGCGGAGAAAAAGCAAAGAGTAGAAAAACGAGCTGGTGAAATTTTCCCAAAGAATAGTAAAATTCGCACCGAATATCGTACTTTGTACATTCTGCGTTGAATTCGGTTCATTATTCATGAAGCGAGCAACATTTATATACATATTCCCCCAAAGGGACTGGGATGCTAAACTTTAACATTTTAATTGAAAAGCCACACGAAGTCAACTGTTTCTGCGAATTTACACTTGTGAAATTGTCTCGAACAAGAAAATTTTTATACTTCGGTATACGTGTAACTGAAATGATGGTTGTATTTTCTCCATCGTTGCTTCTTCCATATATCGATGGTATTTCGTGTATATGCTTTCAAAAAGCACTAAAAGTAAAATCGAGGCTATATGCAAATTCAACGATAAGAATATACCTATCTATCTTTATAATACAATCACGTATTTTCGCAATATTTCGAATTTTGGTTAAATTGTTTCTTGAATTAGATTCGCTTCGAACGTACAACATAGGTACCTATACGATTTTATATGTATTACGTACGTACAATGCTCAATCAAAATTCTATTTGTATGAAAAATCTTTCAGGGTAAATCTAATTCCATTCCAGTTTTACGTTAGATTAGAAATTATTACGTGTTCGGAGTTATAACTACGAGTAAAAATTTTCTTCAATTTTTCATGTTTTTTACAAAAAAAAAAAAAAATGTAATTAGTATTTCCACAGTACCATGAAGTCCATTCGTTTCATTAATTTTTAATCCATTAAACCACTAAATGAAAACTTTTCACCAAACAAAAAACTTTCAAAGATTACGAAATGCAGCTAAGTGTATTTTTAAAGTGTAATGTATAACGCCAGCGAAAAAAGGCTAGTTTTAATTTTCATAAACTTGAAAATTTTAGACCACCCGCCGAATTTTAATGGCTAAAAGTTCTTCGCCGCTGAGCGTACCAATGAATTCCTATGATTCCACGAATATCGCCCGAGGAACAATCAAAAGTTGAATAAGTTGCCTAATAAATTATAAACGCGTTGAAGGGGGCTTTATGGTTTTATCGTTTAGCTATAACAAGGTGTATAATTGAAATTTGAACGGGTAATATTTTCCAGTTTGAGATTCATGACGCGTTGAGTTGGATTGATAGGGGTTTCTTTTTATTGGAATTTGACAGGGGATGGAGGTTTGGAGGTTTTGTGGCAGAAAAATTATATCAGAAGGGAAATAAGTTTTGAATGAGGTTGTCTACTTTTCATCTTATTCTGTCGAGATATGAATACAAAAGAACCAATTTCAAACTTCAATTTCATTTTTGAGTTGAAAAAAATTATTTTTCAATTTTTATTTATTTTTAAAAATTAATATATAAGTAAATTAGGCTCTATCCCCTCCAAAACTGAATTTTAATTGGTAATTAAATTTCCCTTTATTACTGTCACAGAAAACGTCGCAGAAACTAAAATCTTATAATTTCAATCAAAAAATTAGAGAATCCTACATTAAGATGAAAAAATTTTTCAAAAGACATCCGAGTTGAAAAATTCAAATTTTCTAGTCCACCATATTTGTTTAAAAAAAAAAAAAAAAACTCAGCTCTTTAATTAATGAACTTTTCATTTTTCAAATACATTTTGTAGTGTTTTACTTCCTAACTTTTGCAAAGGTAAGTATAGGAACTTTACTCGAAGAACAGTAGAATAGGTAGGTACCTAGCTACCTTAAATATGCATATAATTAAAATATTCATTATCCTCTCCCCATTCTCTCTCATCCCATCATATTTTTCAACTTATTCAAATAAAAAATGCATACATACCATATTCGTAAAACTTCGACATTCCAAACTTTAATAATTTGTACCTCGGTAGATAGGTAAACAAGTATAAAAAAAAACTTTGTCACACATTTCGAATTTTCTCCCCTTCTTTGCCCAAATTCATTAAATGTTTTGCGTTTCGAGTTGTCGGTATTTTTCGTATCTTTTTTTCCGGCAAGTTAAAAAGTTGACATTTAAACCCGAAGTTTTTAAACCATCTAAGCACTCCAATTCATCGTAGTAACCCTTTTGTCGCTATTTAATTTCCATGACGAGACTAGCAAATTAATTTCTTTCTTGTTGTAAATCTTGTAACGTCTTGATCTGCATAGGCTCACTGCTTTTAACGATTAGATAGTTACAAATGTAGCTCGAACAACAATTTAAAAACTATACTTAGGCTAATGACCACGTAACTTGATCGTAATTAAAGTGCTGCAATTTGAGAATCTTGCGGTGAATTTAATTAACATCTGAGGTAATAATGGCTTACGTAAGAAATAAAACGTTAGCAGGGTTGAATTGTACAGGCAAAGTAGCATCTGATTATTTTTGCCGGAAATAGTATTTCAACAATCAAGTTCAAATTTATTCAAAGTTTAAATTTTTTCAAATCTACATTTTTTCTGTTTCGTTAAGATTTTTTCTGATTCAAGTACCAAAATTTTTCAAAGTTATTCTAGTTTTGATTTTTTTCAATTTTTTCCAATGAGTACCTAAGTATCATTTTTTCATTATTTTTTTAAAATTTTCTTCCAATTATATGTAGGTACTCATTGAATTGGAAATTTTTTGGAAAAAAAATGTGAAGATTTAATTTTTTTAAACGATTCAAAGTTGGAAAAAATTCTAAGATCAATTCAAAAAATTCCAAAGTTGAAAAAAGTGGAGAAAAATTCTTGAATTGAAAGAAATTTTTAAAAAGGAATATAAAGTTTGAAAAATGTTGACAAAATTCAAGGTGGAAAAATTTTTAATCCAAAAGACTTTGATATGATAAAAAGGCTGTTTGATTTTTGATGGAATTTGAACAAATTTTTTATGCTATTCCATTAGTCTGGATGGTTACCGGACATTTTCCCGAATTCAAGTAACCGAATTTTTAAACCCTGAATGTCTTTTACCCGAAAAAATCATCCCGAATTAATAAACTCGATGTGCCATTTTTCCGATTACTGTTACCCCGAATGGTATAATCCCGAATCCATTTACCCGAATTTTGAGACTCCGAATGTCTTTTACCCGAAAAAATTATCCCGAATTAATAAACCAGCTGTTTTTTCAAGCCCATGAGAGAATTTTCATCCCACCCCTTGAAGAAATGAGGCCTTAAAATATATGATTTCCCAACTAAAAATTCTATCTCCGCGAGTTTTCCATTAATTTTTTTCAAACTTGGCACTTAGGTAGACTTAATTGAAGGGATTACCCGATTTTTTTTCTAGATTTTTTCAACCACTTAAATGACCTTGAATTCGACTTTGAAAATTTAAATCCCTGGGAAACACAATTTTGGGACAGGTGAAAAATATATTTGATTCCAACATTTTTCAATGTATTTTACATCTCTCGGAATTTTTTATTTTTTCAGATTTTTTCGAACGGTGGAAGCTTTTTAGATATTCAAAAAACTGTGAAAAAATTGATGGAAAGTGGAAACGGCGATTTTTCAAATATTTAACCAATTCCCACCATTCGAAAAATTCTGAAAAAATTCTCTGAAGTGTAAAATCAACGGAAAAAATAATATTTCTGCTTGTCCCATTAGTTTAGCCTCCCAAAACAATTATGGATTTTCAAAGTCAAATCCAAGGTCATTTAGACGGTTGGAAAAATCTGAAAAAATTTCAATGTACTCTCCTCTAGCCTCCATATGTTCATTCACTTGTCAAGTTTTTTAAAAAAAAGATGTAAAACTCATGGAGATGGAATTTTCAGCTATGAAATCACTATTCCGGGGGCCCAGCTCCCCAAAAGTGTGATATAAAAAATTATTTGTTCACTCCAAAATATCCTACCTAGACAAATCGAAT
The DNA here is from genome assembly GCA_038380155.1 of Pseudococcus jackbeardsleyi. Classification (NCBI taxonomy): domain Eukaryota; kingdom Metazoa; phylum Arthropoda; class Insecta; order Hemiptera; family Pseudococcidae; genus Pseudococcus; species Pseudococcus jackbeardsleyi. Next base: position 40,582,267 of record CM076242.1, read on the forward strand.
AGCATGAAAATTTTGATCAAGTCATAACAGAGATCTAGTGACCCCTCACATCACCAGAGCCTTTTTAAGGGTTTAGAACTTTTTAAATTTGAATTTTCTCAAAATTTTTCCAATTCTGATTTCTTTCAGTTTTTCCACCTTTTTTAAAAAATTTTCTTCCAACTTGAAATTCTTATCCAACAAAATTGGAAATTTTCCTTGAAATTTTTTTAAGCTCGTGATTTCAAAATTTTTCCTACACTGGAAGAAATTTTTAAAAATTTATGAAATTGAGAAAAACAAGAGAAATTACGAGTAAATTCAAATTAAAAAAAAAATCAAGGGTGATAAAAATTCCAATTTGGAATGCATTTGGAGTTAGATCGTCGAAATTTCATTTTTGATAAAAATAATTAAGAGCCAGCAAATGTCCTTAAGTTTATACGCAGAAAAGGTAGGCAAATGCCTATGCGTAAAATCAAAATAGGTAATAGACCGAGGGCATTTCGGTAGGACAATGCGTTGACTTAATCGAATCACGTTATAATAATAAGCAATATGGTACAGATTATCTCATACAATTTCATGTGTGTAGAAATTCGAATTCGATTCTGGACAAAAACGTTCGAGCTGATTGCATTTCGGGGTTGAAATTACATAATGAAAATATACACAGAGTTTGGCATACAATCGAACAGAATAAAATGAAATTTTACACTTTACACGTATTTTACATACGGTATTGCATACAAACGTCGTTTATTTGTTGGAGAGAGAACAAATCGATGGCAAACAGCTGCCCTTACAGTATTTGCCAAAACTTTCAACGGACTTATTATTCACACGACGAGAAAATTTTCATTATCGATTTATCAGCAAAAAATTAGTTAAATTTCGTCGTATGCCGGTGGCACAGTGTGGACACCCTCGGCAATTATACGACGAAGCTTATTATACCGTCGAGTATTTTTGGAAATCTGTGGCTGAGCGAGGACGCGAAATACGCGGATTATCAACTTATATAAATTTCCGAAGTTGCGAAAATTTTCAAAAGCGTTGAAATATTTAAAAGTTTACGCTTCTGGTTACGAAAGTTGGCAAGTTTTTGGATATTTTAACAGTTTTCTCGCGGTAGAATGATTAAAAAGATGACAATCGTGTCGGCGCGGTGGCGTTTTCTCGCCATCGGTTATTTCGAGCGTGATACGCGTGTACGAAATTGAGAATCACTGTTCAACGTGGTTATGACAAACAATGAAACCTTTGTGGAAATCGTAAAGCTGGTACTTTCGGCATTCGTGTTCTTATATATTAAAATATACGACACAGAGACCAACATTTTGGTAGCTAGTCTTTGAAGAACTTGGGGGGTTTAGTGTACTACTTTGAGTTTGAAAATATGGAAAACTGGGTTACACAAAGTGTAGCTGTTAGCGCTGCTGTAGATATAGGTAGCGGCGAAAGTGAACGAAATTCGAATAAATTGCACGACGGCGATAAACCAACGCGGTGTTTATTATTCGCCCAGCATTTAATTACCGGCGTGTAATTAGCTAGCCAGGTAATTTCGTATCCTGGCTCGACATTTTTCTCAGCTGTGTGCTGAATAATATGCACTGTCCGATGCATGCGGAAAAAAGGTCGCCGTTGTCTGTTCCGCGTAATCAATTTTACCTTCGCACGAAAGGGTTCGAGTTATGCGATACAGAAACACGTGCGATGTTATTATTTTACACCTCACTGTTTGATATCGTCGCATATCTATGGGTAGTTCAAGTTTCAGAATTCAGATCTTTTGGTTTATAGCGACGCGGAATCAAACGTTTCCACTTGAACCATTTCATCGATATTGCTCTGTGCTGCGATAGAGCTCGACAAAATGTTCCATGTGTAATATGACGACGGTTCAGATCTTTCATTTGTAATATGGGGGTGAAATATTAACCGGAGTGGTTCGGTTCACCAACTCGAATACAAACAGTCAGGTTAATCACTTCGTAACTTGAGGAAAATACCATGTTTGTAGGATTTTTGCAGTAATTTTTAATTTTTTTAAAAAAATATGCAGCAAAATTGCAAGGTCTCATGTACGAATAAGTTCGGACCCATAGGCAACCACGTCATACAAGGTGTTCCAGCTTCCAGGAAAGAACGTCCAAACCTTTATTTTTGGATACAACAGGGTACCACTAAAAAAAAACTTGAGATGAGCATGTTGCCTATTTTAATAATTGAAGGGGCAAATGCAGGTTCTAAAAAAAATTACGTAAAAAATTTTTTGACCAAAGGAATGGATAGGACATTGAAAACGGAACAGATTTTCGTCTTGTGACTTTTTGTCTAACTTGAAGAATGAAGATTGAAGGGGCTACCAAAAAAAATTGTTCAAAAAAAATTCTAAAAAAATGAACCAACCAACGAAATGAATAGTACGTCAAAAACTGAAAAAAATTGTTATGTACATTTTTTGCCTAATATCGAAAATAAAGGGGCTTAAGGGTCGCGCAAAATTTGGAAAACTTGAAAAAAATTTGAAGCCCATTATTTTGAGGGAGCTGTACCTCCTTCATTTTCCATGTAGGGCAAAAGGTGTACATAACAAAATTTTTTCAGTTTTCGACGTACTATCCATTTCCATGGTTGGTTTATTTTTTTAGCATTTTTTTTGAACAATTTTTTTTGTAGCCCCTTCAATTCTCAAGTTCGGCAAAAAGTCACAAGATGAAAATCTGTTCCGTTTTCAATGTCCTATCCATTCCCTTGGTCAAAAAATTTTTTACGTGATTTTTTTTAGAACCTGCATTTGCCCCTTCAATTATTAAAATAGGTAACATGTTCATCTCGAGGGTTTTTTTTAGTGGTGCTCGGTTGTATCCAAAAATAAAGTTTGGACGTCCATTACCGGAACACCCTATTGAGATATTTCTGAATTTGAGGCTGCAAAAGTTGGAACTTGTGAAACTGAGAAAATCATTGTTGTTGGTGAACAGGAATTTTCCAAGATGCTGAATCTAATTTTGAATTCGTTTTCACCCTCTCTGGTCATGTCCTGTAAAGAGGGATAAAAATTACAAATTTTCAAAAAGATACTGTTTTTTGGTGTCTTGAATTTTATTTCGTGCTCGCTATCGTCCGTTTTGAAAACTCACTCCTGACAGGGGGATGAAAATCCAAGTTTTTGAAAAATATGGTGTTTGGTGACAGAATATAGGTATTCTTCTTTGATTTGAATTTTCACCCTTCTGTGTGGAGAGTGAGATATCGGAAAGGGTGAAAATGAGTTTGAAATAGATTTCAGCATTCCAAAAAAAGGTTATTTTGACACCCACTGCAATATTTTTTGAAAATTTGAGTATTCATCCTTCTGTAAGAAGTTGGGTTGAGGGAGGGATGAAAACGAGTTCGAAATCAAATTCAACACTTTTGAAAATATAAATTTTGACTTTTGATACTATATTTTTCAGATTTTTAAATTTCCATTCCCGTGCTGTAAGATCCATGCTTACATATTCCAAAATTTTTTTGGTGCTCCGAATTGGAAAATTGATGTTTTGAAAAAAATCCTATCCTGATTACCTCACCTTCCTTTCCTCCTTCTATTCCTCCGGAGACAAATATGTGACCCTGTCCTGACCTTGTGTAAAAAAATCGATGTTTTTATTTTCATGTGTTTGGTCCAGATTTAGTGTCATTTGGATCAAAAACGTGAGAAATGAGACATCGATTTTTTTTTTACACTAGGTCCCTTCTTTACGGCAGGGTCACATGTACAATTCAATTTTAACCCCTTGTTCGAAGTGAAAACCATCAGTAAGAGGACTTGGGTAAGAATCAGGTACGAAAAAAAAATTGAAACGTTCCAATCTCGTATATTGAAAATAGAAAATAAAAATTCGTGTTTTTTAAACAACTTTTTTGCTGAAAAAACAAATTCTTCAATGACCAGACCTCATTTTAAAAAAAAAAAATCAAAATATTTTTGAAAATTCTATTTGAGGTTACCAAGTTCCCTGATAAAAGAAAAAGAACAAATTATATTTTTTCTGAAAACATTCAATTATATGCCAAGGAACGGACTCGTTTAGAGAATTGTGTAAATGCCTACAATCAAAAAAAAAAAAATTATAAAAAGTGTCATGAAAATGTATAAATTTTATCAGCAAATATATCGCGTCCCAATTCCACGAAAATGCTCTAAATAGTAAAAATTTATCAATCTATTATGATAAATTTTATTTTTATGCAATAAATTTTATCAAATATCGGATTAATATTATTATTTAGAATAGATTTTACCAAATTTTATGAATTGGGACGCGCTATTATTTTTTTTAGATAAAATTTATTATTTGTTTTTTCAGTGTATATATAGAGCCCAAACGAAGCGAAGATTAAAATTTTTGAAGAAAATAATACCCGGAAGCTGAAATTTCTTCATTCATTATTCACTATTTTAGTATTGAAATGAGAAAAAAAAATCAGGATTTTTTTCGGAATGGTCCAAATTTTTTGAAGCTGCTCAGCAGATCTTTGGGGCTACCAAAATAAAGCCTCAAAATTCCTTAGAATAGGTACATAACTACATACTTACTTACTGAGGTGAAAACGAGCTAAAAATCGAATTCAGCGCCTCAAAAAAATACACTTGCACACTCAACATGCTATTTTCAATGGTCAAGTGGAGAAACAGGTTATGGGCGTGGCTTCTCCCACTTTTGACGTCAATTGTTCCGGAGCTAATGGGCTCAGTCTAGTAGTGGCACTCTAACTGAGAAGGTTACTCGAAACAGCGACCTGACTTTTAGTACATTATCGAATTTTGACGATTTCTGACATAAATATGTAATGGCATTCTATTGAATTCAAAAAAATTTTGTTGTCAACCGAAACTTGAAAAAAAAATCTGGAAAATTGATGTTTGGAAGGAACCTGGTGAAAAATGAAACATCGAATTATTTTGATTCATGAAAAGGTATCAAAAAATTATATTCTTTTATTTTTTAAAGTCTGGCAAAATGACAAAATATTTTTTGAATGAAGAAAACAAAATCAACCAGCGGGATTAAGCTAATTCTTTAAAGGGTCATTCCATGTCAGTTCGTACGCAAAGTGGTAAGGTGGGTCGGCAATTTTACTGATTTTTTTTATGTGAGTAGACCTCGATGAAAGATGACGAATGCCGCAAACCGCAGCTCCCGAAGTCTTTTTGGAGGGCAGCCACGGGCATTCAAAGTTTTGAGGTAAAGTTGGATATGGTAAATGTTGAGCGTGGATAACTTGAAAACCATGATAGGTAGAAAGTTGAAACTTTTTCCATTGTGTAGGGCCTTTGATTAGCTTTTTGACGATTTTTTGAAAATCAGTGTTGCCACTTTTTTTATTGCCGAAAATCAGCTGTAAAAGTTTAAAAATGGCATTTCCCTATCAGGGACACCTTCAAAAAATCTGAAAAAATTCTCCGAAGTACAACTTTACATGCTGATTAACATATTAAAAAATCGAGCTGACGTTTTTTCGTATTCTCGATTTAAAAAATTCCAAAGATAAGAAGAAAATAGACTTTTTCTTTTCAAAGGTCGAAATTGCGTAAAATTGACATATTTTCATCAATTTTACACCATATTTGAAGAAAAGGTCGGTAAAACTATTGAACTTCGCTTACCACCCTCGATACTTTACTATAAGCAGTCTTTTACGCTGATTTTACTTTGTTTTGGTATTTTTTCATCAATTTTTCAACATTGAATTCTTATTTATTTTTTTAAATCATTTTTTTTAAATTTATAATTATTTACACACGTTTAGTTCATTAAAAATAATCAAACTCAGTTTTTATTGCATGTATTTAGTTGCCAATACATGCAAGTTGTAACTTGTTTACCCTGCATGAACTGTAATAATACTGTAAATCATGGTAGTGGTGGTAGCATAATTCAGGGGCAACAAAAAAATAAATTTTGACGTGAAGTGTTTTTCTTTTCAATTTTTGAAGCATAATACTTGATTTTTTTGCATTTTCACGTATATTAACGGGTGTTGGATGGGGTTAGAATGCTTTTACCGACTTTTTCTTCAAATATGGTGTAAAATTGATGAAAATATGTCAATTTTACGCAATTTCGACCTTTGAAGAGAAAAAGTCTATTTTCTTCTTATCTTTGGAATTTTTTAAATCGAGAATACGAAAAAACGTCAGCTCGATTTTTTAATATGTTAATCAGCATGTAAAGTTGTACTTCGGAGAATTTTTTCAGATTTTTTGAAGGTGTCCCTGATAGGGAAATGCCATTTTTAAACTTTTACAGCTGATTTTCGGCAATAAAAAAAGTGGCAACACTGGTTTTCAAAAAATCGTCAAAAAGCTAATCAAAGGCCCTACACAATGGAAAAAGTTTCAACTTTCTACCTATCATGGTTTTCAAGTTATCCACGCTCAACATTTGCCATATCCAACTTTACCTCAAAACTTTGAATGCCCGTGGCTGCCCTCCAAAAAGACTTCGGGAGCTGCGGTTTGCGGCATTTGTCATCTTTCATCGAGGTCTACTCACATAAAAAAAATCAGAAAAATCGCCGACCCACCTTACCACTTTGCGTACGAACTGACATGGAATGACCCTAAAGCCAAGTTCAAGAATGAATTTACAAAAATATTCCAAATACCTTCAAGTGAGTAGAAAAATTAGAAATTCAAGTTCGGAAAATGTTTGAAGCCCCTAAATTCGATTTTTTAAGGGTATTTCAACCCCAAACCCAGACCTAGGTCCGCAAGAGGGTGAGCAGATAGTGGGGAAGTTCCGAAAATATCGAATGTGATATCGAAATTCATTTTCTTGACTTTCTATATTCATTCCTAGAATAATTTTGTAAAAAGAAAATAGGTTTCCGGGGGCGGGGTGGCTCCGAATTGAGATTTTTTTCAACTGTTTAATAGGACATTGAAATCAATGTTTTGTGACTTTTTGAATTATTTTTTTCAGAATTTACAAACCAAAAATTCCAAAATGTCAACAAATTACAAAATGATTTTTTACTGAAAATTGAAATATCAGATAGGCACGTATTTGAAAAAAATTAAAAGCGTTTGCTTTAAAATGAAACTAATTTATTTTTAAAAAATGTATAGGTTGGTAAGACCTAATTTTTTTCAACTTTTCCCATAAATTGAATTTGCCATCTTATCAATCACAAATATTGAATCAATTAAATTCATATTTGCCCAGTCAGAATTTATAGGTATGGAAAATTGTCTTTTCCAAGTATGAATTTCAATTATTTTTACTGGCTTTTCCCTTTTTACCAAATTTGATTTCATCAAAACCTTCCATTAACTTAATTTTTCAACTTACACTGAAAGTAAGCAGATAAGTCAATAAGTCATACCAACGATGAAAAAGACAATAACAATGCACCGTTTACAATATAAAAATCGAATACCTCCGAAAGAATCCTTGATTCGGTATTCATGTACCTAGTTGGTAATTCTTCATTTAATAGTCATCGAATTGAATTCTTTCGAAGCGAATGCAAAAAGAACCCATACATTTGAAATATGGTCTTCCAAACGATCGACTTCACAATTTAGAATTATTTTCTATTCAACGAGTGAAACGTAAATAAAAAATTAATCGAAAACATTGACAAATGAACGATTTACTCGCTAGATTTACCGTATTTTACTTTGGGAACAGTGAAAATAGAAAGCATCGTGAAACGCTGATGTAAAAGCTGTGTTATAAAAGTGTGACTTGAATAAGCTCAACGTGTAGTTGAATGGCATGCATAGTTATTATTTATCGTCTATCGTCCGTTACGGTTTTGTTATTTTGTTTATCATAATTCGCCCTGGGAATATTGTTCTTGATTTTTTTTTTTCGCTTCGTAGTATTTGATTTCAACCATCTGAAGTAATCTCGTTCGAGGGTGAACTTTTTTCCTCGTGGTTAATTTTTAAACCGCGTAGTTGATTTTTAAATGTAACGTCACGTCGAGAGCGATATCTAAAGCTGGGGAATTTTTCCACGAATTAGTCGAAATTACATGTTTTGGTGTAAGGAAAATCCCGCTGATAGAAAAGAACTTTTGCAAGATTGGAAAAATTTTCCTGCGCGGTGAAAGAATGCTGCCAGACTGGACATAAATGACATTATTATGATGTCTTATAAATTTTAATTTCATATCATTGAAAATGTTGAACAGTATGAGAAATATATATAAAAGACACGCGAGTCTTGTGTTTGTTTTTATTTAAAAATTATATAGAAATTTTTCCATCTGGCTATGACTTCTTTCAAGAGTTTATTATATAATGGACATGTCGACGTGCATGTAACTTTTCTCATTTATTCTAGATAAAGTTTTATGGAAGTTTTTACTCGAATGCATTTACTCCTTTTGGGGGGGGGGGGATTCCGTTTAAATAATACTTATTCTTCTTGTCAATTTGTAAACATTTCCGAAATGTAGTCGATTTTCCGAAAATTGATTGAGTAATATGGAATAAATGTCTGGGTAAAATATTCACCATCGATGGTTTGTGGTGAATTTTTGAAAATTCATCGTAGCAAATTACTGGGAAAGAATTCGTAATTTATTTTCATATCGTATAAAAATATCGCAGTACGAAATTCTTGCGAAGGTAATTTGAGGAGGGAAAACGCAGAATGTCTATTTCGAGATGTAAAAGTATCACTGATTACTTGACATTGGCGAAATATAGCGACGAGACGAGTATTTTTCTGTTAACGTAAATTTTTCCCTCGCGAATCATATTTTCTTGTTCTCATTAAATTACAAACTTTGGTATATTCGCTTTGGCATATTGTAAAAAATCCATTTCGCTTGCTCTCAGCAATCGTAAGTACAAACGTCGTTCGTTTCCATTGAAGTAAATCGTATTTACGAATAATTTCCGTTTATATTTCAACCCCCAAAGTTTATTACATGTTTAAAATATAGTGCGCCCTGTGGCTGAAATGCAATTGGTAGGTACGTATTTGCTTGGCCATATACTTCCCCGATGACAATTTAATGAAGTCAATTTAATTATAAAAGAGATTGGCAGGGTTCTCATGTATTGGGAATTACTTTTTTTTTAGGCTGCTCTGAATTTTTACATGCGGACGGATTTTCCTATGTATTCCGCATTGATCGATAACCAGCTCACGTACAACGAAACGTCGACCAGTGAAATGGAAAAAATGTTGTAAACGTTTTCACTTGGAGGAATTTTTATACGGTCCAAGATTTATGCGTGTTTGAGCAACATTGATTATCTAATTTTAGCAAACCTAAAGCGCATAAAATGCTAACTGGTTTTTTTTTTTTATTAAAGAACAATGAAAATTTTCAGACATTCATACGAAATTTTCATTTACCTAATAAGGATCAATTATCATGAACTAAAATTTTTAAAATCGACTTTCTGTTGAAATTAAAATTTTGGGATTTTTCTCAATTGCGTGCGGTGCAGGGAAAAGGTACCTAAAGTCGGATTTTTCAGAAATGAGTTTTTTGACCTAAATGATAGGGAGACTATGAGAAACGTTTCAACACTTGGATGAGTGTCCTGAGTCAATTTTTAGGTGAGATCGAGGCATTTGAAAATAAGAAAATCACGACTTACAAAAAAATAATCGAGAAAAAACGCGCTTAAAGCTGCGTACAGGAGTCTGAAATGCTTAAAAAAGCAACAAAAAAAATTGAAAAAAATCGCTGATTTTTTATATTTTTGACTCTAGCGTAAAATTATGTTTTCCGATTTCAGGTACCCCCTCTCTGCACGGTACAATTCATTTAGATTTCATTGCAATAATTCAAATTTTGGCTCGGTAAGTATTTTTATTTTCTATCAAATCGTAGGAACCAATTTGTCAAAGGAATTTTCATTCTTTTTTCTTTTAAATTGAACATCTTGATCAGAAGTAATCGAATAACTCGTGATAATTTTTCAATTTTCCTTTCGAATTCAAATAATCACGAAAATAGATTCAGGTGTTTCTTCAAATGCTTCCTTAAACCAGATTGACATTTTTTTGGGCATTGATACTACGTATGTTTTAGGCCAGGGGTTGATTTTTAAAAAATTAAATATTCTTATGCAATGTTCCCAGCTTGATTTTGAAAAAAAAAAAAAATTAAGGGAAAACCATGAGTATTAGAAAACAAAAACAAAAAATGAAACAAAGCTTCAAGTGAATCGGAATTTTAACAAAAAATTATAAAAATTTGTTTCTTCACACGCAAATAAGAAATATTGCCTCGTCTCTGAAACCTATTTGAACCTATATATTCATGATCGGAGGCGAAAATGTAGGAGGGGAGAAATAAGAAAATTTTGAACAAGTCAAAATATTTTGTAGTTTTGGAAAAATTGAAAAAGTTTTGAAAATTGAAGCTCATTTAAATTTCTTTTGACCATCCGATTCCAAAATTTGGATTCGAAAATTCGTTTCAACAAAATTTGCTGAATTTCAACGAAATTTATCAACTTTTTGAGAAATTTTCTCAATAGCACCAAATAATAAAGAATACAAATTTTTAGTATCCAGCAAAAAAAATAATAAAAAAGGCACGAAATTTTTATTCCAAAGTATAAAAGAATTCTCACAGACAACAAATCATTACAAAACAAACAATTTTTTGTCGAAAAATCAGCAGTAGTATTTCAAATTTTTGCTCTCTGGAACATCGATTTAAAAAATTAAGAAATTTGAATGTTTCACGCCTTTTTCTTCAAGACTTTTTTCCCTTCCTTCGCGCAAGCTCAGTGACTTTACGCAATTCTTTTTCAAATAATGATATGCACCTTCTTTTTCAGCCCTGACAATCCCTGACAACTGAATATTTTCAAAATTAAAGAATGTTGTTTTTTAGGAAGTTGAAAAAGTGCAACGAAAAAAATAGTTACGAATAATCTTTCATTTTCATTTCAAATTCCAATACGGCTAGTCGGTATTTTTTTTTGTTTTTTTATATCAGTCAGAAAAATTTCTCCTTTTTTTAAGATTATTAGTTCGTAAGTTTTTCATTTTTGCCTTAAAGATTTTTGTCTCTCCCCCCCCCCTCCCACACACACACAAAATGAAGTATTTTACCTCAAAGAAAAAAATGTGTTAAATTTTTTTACAAGATGATTCAAATATCATTTGATACATTTTGACCAGTTTCTTATTTTTCTTCAACCACATTGGTTTCCTTTCTTTCTCTGAGCGTGGAAAATTTTGAAACATCGCTTTTTCGACTCTAAAAATGGCAAAAAATTATTCTAGCCAATCTGAAATTTTTACCTATATTTCTGCACCCTTATTGTGACTTTAAACCAGCGGTTTCAATTTTCCCCTGTATTCCTATTCAGTGCAGAACTTTATCAATTTAAAATGTTTCCTGTATCCCCCTCCCCTCTTCAATGTTGCATCATAAATGTTCTTTTCTCTTCTTCTACGCGAAAAATCAATAAAAAATTTACCTTGCATCCTGAAAGAGGAAACTGAAGTCAGTCAGATTTTTGGATTTTAAGAAAATCCAAATTTTCTGACTTCTTACCCTCCTCCCTCTCTTCCTCGCCCCCCTCATGTAAACGTATCGTCTTGGATCCATTACAAAACTAAATCAAAAGACCATGAACTTCAAAATTTTGAAATCTGAGACTTCAGTCCTCCTAAATTTATCGCTGCAGAAGCATAATGTAACAAAAAATGAAAATCTTTAAATTTCAACATTTAGAAAGAGTAAGAACTAGAGAAAATTTAATTGCTCGAAATTCAGCCTTGCAAAAATGTATCAATAAGAAAAAATCTAAAATTTTAAAATTCAGCTCTGGAGGTTTTAGAAGGAGTGAAAAAAAATTCAATTTTCTCCAAAATTTAATCCCAAATTTTTTCCTCCTACGCAAAAAATGACTCGTTACTAAATTACCAGGAAAAAAAACTTCAAAAAATATTTCATTTGTGATTTTTTAGATTTTCTTCCTTGAAAAAGAATCAACAAGGCATCGAATCAGAAACATAACCATCCAGAATTAAATTTCCAATATCCCATCATCTTTTTCATTTCAAATATAGTTTCATAATACGAATCCTTGGGTAAAAAATGGCAACCACACCTAGCATTCATTCACCACGAAGAAAAACTTTCCAGCATTAAACAAACTGGAAAACCTCAAGCACAAATCCAGCATTGTAAAATTAATGTTTTTTACGCGGGCGAAAAAAAAAAGCGCGCAAATTCAAACCGAAAGATTTTTTCCCAACGTTGAAAATAGTTCTCTTTGTGTAAAAATATCGTAGGTAGGAAAATAAAAGGCCGGGGATAGGAATAACCGGAAAAGCAATTAAATTACATTCTATTCCTTTCCGGATAGGACTTCAAACGGGGTACCTTTCGACCGGAAATTACGCAATAGTGAATACAAGAAATCCCCTATGCGAAGAAATTAACCATATTTAAAGCCATATTAGTCTCATATATCATCCTAATCCTTCTTGAAATTTTTCACCGTTTCCCAGCCACTAAGCCAGGCGAAATTCAACGGTACGTTGAAAATATTTGATAATTATTATTTTTTTCCATATTCGATCGAAAATACGGAGAAGGATCCGCGGTTGGGAAATATTTGTTAAATGGTAACCGGAGGCGTTTTACCAAACTCGGTACAGTTTTATTGGCGGAATTTCGTATCGACGAATGTTCGTTATCAAAAGCACAGCTGCGAAAACAAAAAGAGAAAAAAAGTTGAAGCGCGATTCTGTATATTCGTTAAAAAATGAATCGATAGTGGGGGAAAAAAATAGAAAGCAGAACAATCGAGCCTATTACGCGATGTTCTTTTCTTGCACGTTTCTTTCATAATTTATCGATACTTAGAGCGAGTTTTCTGAATGGAATTATTTCCAAGTTATAAGTACGAGTTGGGAAAGTTATAATCGGTGATATCGAATTACTCGATATCGTTCGTTGTACTTTCACGCAAAAAAAGGGGTAGATTTTATGAAGGTTGGGGAAAAAATTGATGAAATTCGCGGTATGTGGTTGCCTAGCTCGAGATTCTATTAAGATATCGCTCGCCATGCAAAACATATATTATGTTAGGTATTTAATTGGAGAATGCGCACGGTTCTTGGCACCTAAGCTACGTCAACATCTTAATTACATCGACGCTTGTTAAATTAATAACCACTTTGCGAGCGCAGACTTTACACGCCGAGACGAAAATTTAACAAATGAAAATCCTTCTAATAACCGAGTGACGTTTTTCACTTGAAAACAATTGGAAAATTTAATGAAGCGGGTATTAAATTCTCGCCGTATACAAATTAAAGTAACGAAATCGCGTAATCTGCCAAGACTTTAAACCACTTGTAACGCATCTCGAAGACATCCAGTCTGCGAAATTTAATTACGTCGGTGAAAATCGATACACCTAGATAAATACACGACCGGAATTTGGTATTTCTTTTTTTTAGTAACGATTTTTGAAATAGTAGAAAACCGTAGGGTAAGTAATTTCGCCGAGCGAGTATGCTTCGATATACCTCTCTATAATACTTACAGATTAGCATATTGCAGACGCAGCACCGGATACAGAGTATACGAAATATTACCCTTTAACATACGTCATAAAAGGTCTGCTTTTGCGACATTCTATCCCCAAATGTAATCGTTAAAATATACACCGACTCTATAAATAAAGATTTACGATCAGTTTTTGTACAGTGAAAAAAAAAAAAGGAGAAACGCTAACGTTCGTGTACTCGGTTGAAAAAAAAGCACAAATCACAAAAAACGAAAAACAATACAACGTGGGATATTTTTCATAATTTATAAAACCCCCGAATAATTAAATTGTTGAAAAAAATTCGCCGAACAAGTGTAATAAAATGGTTGGAATGGTGCAATTTTTAGAATCTAGCTCGATCACACTTTTGCACCATTTCACACAAATCCGAGTAATTTGAACTGGGTGGCGTAAAATACCCTTGGAAGGGGGAAAAAAACTATAGCGCTGTAAGAACCGAAATAAACATCTTACACCGAAGTGCTGGCTTAAATCCAATAAAAAAACTATAAAACTTAATTTAAACAGGCAACGCACGCACGATTTTTTAACGTTTCCCTAGAGAATGCGTTAGTGTTTATGTGTAATACGAATACGATTAATGTTTTGCCTAATGTTACGCCGTAAAAGCGAAAATATTTAATGTCGTTGGGTGATCGTCGATTCGTATGTGTGATGTAATTTACGCCAGCTAATCGGAATGATCGAAGGGTAATTGAATTTCGCATGGGATTGGGTAATTCGGGCATTTCGGGTTGTTGAGGGGGTTCTAAATGGTGGATGGTCGGTTTTGACGAGGGGTTTGGTGAAGATACGAATGAACGATGAAAATTAATCGGTTGGATTTTTAATAGAAAATGTATTTCTTTCTGTGTGATTTTTGTTTTTAATTTTTTGTGGAGCTGGATTTCTTTTGGAAGGTGTTAAGATATTGTGTCGTGGGAATTTTCAAACAAAAAAAAAGAAAGGGAAAAAGGGAATTTGTGGGGAATTCGATCAAACATGGGAAAAATAATGGGGAATTTGTCCAATGGAGGGGAATTGAGGAAAAAAATACAAGTTTCCATCAATTTTTCAACGATTTTATAAAAATTTAGTAAGTACATATCAGTGTTGGAAAATCTTGTAAATTTTTCCATATCGTGGGGAAAATTTCAAGTGAAAAAAAGAGAATTTAAAAAAAAGGAAATAGTGGGAAATTTCGATTAAAACGAGGAGAAAATGGGAAATTTGCTCAATTGAGCGAAAAAAGAGAGGAAATTTGCAAATTTTCATTGATTTACCTACAGGTAGGTACATTTTGTTCTTTCATTTTTTTTTTAACAAAAACGTGAAATTTTAGGAATTTATGAGGGAAAAAAGGGAAAAGCGTAGGAAATTTATGATTTTTTTGAGGGAAATATAAATATGGGAAATTTTAGGATCTGATCAGGAAAAAACTGTGATTTCAATATCCCAATACTGCGTTGGAACATTCGTTTCAATGGTGACATAGGTAAGTATGAGCAAAAAAAATGAAAATCTTAAATAATTTTTGATAATGAAGGGTATTGAAGGACTTACCCCCCCCCCCACCCCATATTAAATGAAAAATAAAAATTCATATCGGAATTATTTTCTCATGGAGTCTTTTTGGATAACTAAGGGGGGTTTCTATATTTAGACTCACGTAATGATGGCATGTTCTCTGTAGTTGATTCAACACTAATCCCATAGGCGCACCCAAAAGGTGGGCTCAGGCTCAGAGGGCTCGAGCCCCTCCCTTACTCTCAAAAAAAAATTAATTGCAAAGAAAATAAAAAAGTGCATTTTTTCGTTTTTTAAACAGTATTTTTTCAAAAAATTTTCGCCCTCACTTCCCTCGGGCAGTATTTTAGTCTTTTTGTT
Source organism: Pseudococcus jackbeardsleyi (assembly GCA_038380155.1). NCBI lineage: Eukaryota > Metazoa > Arthropoda > Insecta > Hemiptera > Pseudococcidae > Pseudococcus > Pseudococcus jackbeardsleyi. The sequence continues at coordinate 40,597,688 of CM076242.1, forward strand.
TTAAATTTTGATAATTTTTGACTAATTTTTCAGTTTCTCAATAAATTCCTAACTTGTTGGAAAAAATTGATGATTTTTGATTTAAAGATCAGTGAAAAATGACTAATTTGAAATTTGACCCCCCCCTCTTTCTCCCTATTCTTTCTAAACTCTCAGTCCCTCCCTTAATTAATTTCCTATGACTAATCCCCACTTTAAAAAAATAACTTGGAATAAATTTTGACTTGGACCGTCTAAATCCTATTCTTATTTTTGTCAAGAATAATTCAATAATACATATATTTAATTCACAAAACCACTTACTCGATTCCATCTCTCCATGGTTCAATTTTACAATAAAAATTTTGTACTCACCTGAAACAAACAAAATAAACAAATTGAAAAATTGTGAAAACAAAAATATCGATTTTGAAAACGACTGAAAAGATAAAATTGGTCTCGACTCAATTTCGAGGGGTAAAAATTTTCTGTCTGGATGAAAATTTCATAAATGGAACATCTCTTCTAATTCAGTACCCGAGTACGTGTAAAAATATTCATTTATATTTTTCCAATTTCGGGGGGGGGAGAGGGGGAGATAAGAATGCTGACTTAAAAAAATTTTTAACTGCTTTTTCCATTTTTTTTTTTTTTTTTTTTTTTTTTTTAAAGAAATGTATTAAATAAGTACATATATTTATTTTTTAAAACTCATCTTATTCAATGGCCCAAAGGGACTTGACAAAAAATATAATTTTGAAAAATTGTATCAAGTGTTTCAAAAAAAAATTTGGCTCCTATTCAAAAGATATGTATACATAAATGAACATTAAACATATTTGAATCCAAAATAAGTTAGGTACCTAAATGCTGAATTGAAGGATTTTTGTCGCTTATGAAACATTCCACCCAAGGTGTTTCATATCTGACCGACATCCTTCCAACCACGGAATAGGCAACTCATTCGAGCCCAAGTATGTTTTTTTGCCTAGCCTTCAAAGTTCAGGGGCTGAGTTTGTTATGAAAAGGCAGATGAGGTTCGTATTCCTAACATTGAACTAATCAAGCATTACTTCAAAATTTTTTTCTGTTGAAGTCAAAATTTTTTCCTCGTTTTTTTTCAACAACTTCAAAAATTTTTTCTGACGAGGTCAAAATTTTTCCTCAATTTTATTTCAACCTAAAATTTTTTGATAAGGTCTGTAATTTTTCCCAACCTGAAAATTTTTTTGTTAAGGCCTGTATTTTTTTCCGACTTCAAAATTTTTTTGACGAGGTCTAATTTTTTACTGTATTTTTTTCGGATTCGAATTTTTTTGACGAGGTCTAAATTTTTTCTCTATTTTTTCCGGCTTCGAAATTTTTTTGACGAGGTCTGAAATTTTTCCTCAAATCTTTTTCCCAACTTCGCAATTTTTTTGACGATGCATAAATTCTTTTTCAAATTTCAAATTTTATGTCAAGGTTACCTACAATAATACAACTTTTTAACAAAATATTTTTAACGTCGTGGCAAATTTGTAAAAAAGCCCAAGTCAATTCTTCTCAAGTCAAAAATTTTTCCCAGCTGATTTTTTCACTATTTTTTTAAAAATTTCAAATAATTTTTACAACATGAAAATTTGAAGGTATCAATTTTTTCATTTTTCTTCTTAAAAAATTGTACCTTCAACCTTTCATGTTGTAAAAATTATTTGAAATTAAAAAAAAAAAATAGAGAAAAAATTGGCAGGGAAAAATTTTTGACTTGAAGAATTGACCGGCTTGTTTTACAAATTTGCCGCGACGTTGAAAACATTTTGTTGAAAAATTGTAACCTTGACAAAAAATTTGAAGTTTGAAAAAGAATTTATACCTCGTCAAAAAAAATTCGAAGCCGGAAAAAAATACAGAAAAATTTAGACCTCGTCAAAAAAATTCGAAGCCGGAAAAAAAATTGAGGAAAAAATTTACTCCTCGTCAAAAAAATTTTGAATTCGGAAAAAATACAGGAAAAAATTACGACCTCATCAAAAAAAATTTCAAGTTGCGGAAAAAATGGAGAAAAAAATTTAGACCACGTCAAAAAAATTTGAAGTCAGAAAAAAATACAGACCTCATCGAAAAAATTTTGACCTCGTCAGAAAAAAAAATTGAAGTTGAAAAAAAAAACGAACGTGTAAAAAGTGTGGACTTGGAAAAAAAAATCGCTCACCAACCACTTCGAATCCGTAAAACAGGCTCACGGTTTTTACTCTAAGTAAGGATAAATCTGAACAATGTAGACCGATTGAAGTAGTCAATAATTCCCACTATGCTTCAGTCATCATCAATTCAACCATTATTTGAGCCGAGTACATCTAAATTTCTAATGTGGGTAGAAATATGTACCACACCTTTCGAAATATTTTCGAAAAATCTTTCTCAGTATCAATCATTTATGTTGAGGAAATGTCAGATTCCCGTATCATATGACACCCAGAGGTAGCAAAAATTGATTTTTTTTCTCCCAAAAATCACTCCAATTCGAGGTATCTCCATCCCCCATTTAGCCAAAGACTCGAAATTATTCACCAGATATCTCATTCAAAGTAAACTATCCCCCAGATTTTTGTCAAAATCGACCTAACAATGGCAATGCAACGAAACCAGACTCGTTTTAATAAAAATTCAAATCACACAACAGCACAATAATTCGAAACGAGAAAAAAAGCCCCACCCATCAACCTACTCGTCATTGCGAAACGACAAATATGAAAACGGTGACGTATAATGGATCTATAACTATCAGTTATTTAAGGGTTAATACCGGGGGCATTATCGGTTTCCGTACCAAGTGTCAATAACTAATTACCTAATTATGTGGCGTTCTGTCAAGCTGTCGAGAATTTCCACAGTTTCATTTTACGCGTAATTGGTAAATGTTGATGCAGATAAAGCTTTGCCTTTCCAAAACAGGATATCTTTTCAAATGAAACGAACCAGCCGACTAACGAAACTGCGGTAATAAATTTCATATACGCGACGCAGCTCGCGTGAAATCGTTATTTGGCGCTTTTCGTCTCGTCGATATGTGGCTGGTAAAATTCTAGGGTGATTTTACGCATTTTGCCAAGGTATCTGTGGCACTGGTTTAATACCGATCGCAAAATTGGTCTTTGGTAAGTCAATGCGCAGATATCTCGTTAGACGACGAGTGTTAAGTGGTATTAGCTTGTTACGTATCGTTGCATTAGATATAGGTAGCTTGAAATTTTAACGAGTTGATGAGGGTATTCTGTTCGCCAAGTTCCGAACTACCATATACTCTTAACGTACGTCGAAATTAAGATTTTTTCTCGTATACCAACTATACGTCGATGCTGCGAAGTTCGACTCCGACTTGGAAAATGGAGCTGCATTATTAATTCATTTTCCGCGTACCGAGATCGATTTAATTATTAATTTCGCCGAGTTTACGTGTGATAAATCCAAATATAGCCGGGATTAATCTTTGCCAAATGACGTGAAAATTACATTTATATCGAGATAAAATTCAAAACTTGGGAGTCTTCAATCTACAGCAGTATCTGTATCTATTTGCTGCAGAGTTGGTTAATTCGCGATTCGCGCTCCAGATACTGTCGAAAAATGGCTTACGTAGACGAATTAATAAAATACGCTGAATATATTATACTTTATACCTATCCGCCGCCTGCGCCTGATATTCTTTCCAACTGCCTGCGCTGCGTGAAACGAATTTGCTTAATCTTGACTGTTTTAATCTGCGAAATTCTTCATCGTCGAAATTGCAAATTGCGAGATTATAAGGGAATAAACATCGAATGTTTTCGGATAATAAATGGTAATTTATTAAGAGTATTTAGCCGAATAATGGACGCACCTTTGGATTTTTCAAAAAATACCCGGATACCGATTTGAAGGGGGGTTTAGCCTACTTTTTCCATGTCAGTTACTTAGTTTCAATTTAATTTCCCAAATTGGATTTTAAAAAGCTGCCGGTAACAGGGTGTTTCGTAGATGACCATGTTCCTTTCAATCTGTGAGAAGGCAATTTATTTCATGTCCAAGTACGTATGTTTGCCTCACCTTCAAACTGAAGGGGATAAATTATGCTTTTGAAGTTTTTTATTTTTGAATTTTGCTCGGTATTTTCAACGTTTCAAGTTTAGGCTATTCTTGTGCAGAGATGAAAAACTGAAACTGAAGAAAATTGGAACTAAACATGATGAAAATTGAAAACTAAAAACTGGGCCAAAACTAAAATCCAGTACCAACGGCTTTAGTTTTTATATGTGACCTTCCAGGAGAAAACCGACCTTCGGTCCGAAAAAAAATTTGAAAAAAAAAGTTTCCCAATCAGTCCAAAACCATGATTATCATTTGTTTTGGATTAATTGGGACACTTTTTTTCAATTTTTTTTCGGACCGAAGGTCGGTTTTCTCCTGGAAGGTCACATATGCTTATTGTTTAAAGGTCAACATCAACAAACTTTGCTAAACGATGACAATTTTTAGGAGAAAAAATAAAAATTCCTTGTAATTTTTTTTTAAATTTGACTTAAAAGTCAAATTTTACTGAAAACTGACTGTGAAAGCTGAAGCTAAGAAATTTTAAAAACTGAAACTGGAAACGATACCTAGGTATCATTTCAGTTTTCCATCATTGCTCTTCAGATATTTATTCTGCTCTCTCATTTTGATTCAGTGAAAAGTCACTGAAAGGGTCAGGATTTGTGAATTTTTGTTGATTTTTCAAAGGATTTCAGATATTCTTCTGATTTTTCATTGAATTTTCACTTGTTTTCCATCGATTTTTTACACTGTGTTTGTTTTTGGCGAAAATTTGTTTACTGATTTATTGACGTGCTGCAATTCTAACCGTTTTCCGGTAATTTTCGACAATTTCGCTGATTTATACCCAAATAAGAGAGTAGAATATCATATTTTTGCTTTAATTTTCAGATAAAGTATTGAAAATTTTCAAAAAATCGGAAAATCAACTAAGGCAGCTGAAATTTTAGATTACGAAAATTTTAGAATCCCACTTTTCAAAATTTTCACTTTTAGATAATATTTGAATTTATGGTATTAATTCGAATAATACTTGAGAAAATTTTTTCAAAAAATTCATGATTTTTTCATATATCTTCTGTTTTATGTATCTTATTGTTCCACAACATTTTTCATCTTGAAAAAAAAAAAAATGAAAAAATTCTGTAGGGTTGAGAGTTGAGATATGCACCAAAAAGGATTTTTTCAGTGAAATGAAAGGAAAATTTTTTAACTTCAGTTTGTGGCAAAAATCAACCGATTTGGCCAATTTGAATAGATTTGGTAAACCATTTGGTCTAGGATGTGGCATCATGTTCCAGGTTCCCTTACCTACTTAATGTTTCGTTGAAAAAATAGGAATTTTTATACCTACTTGTTTTCAAAGTTCAATACGAGGAGAGGTAGGGCCACGATCGATACGATCAATCGTAAGCAGTGAATAATATGAAAAAGTTGGTCACATCAGTAGATTCAATTTAGGCATTTTATAATCGAAAATTTTATTTTTTAAAATCATTTTTGACGGAACTGAGGAGTTTCGTTTTAAAATGCAACATCTCCGAAGACCTGATTTTTGGGAAATCGCAAAAAAAAACTGTCATTCAAAATTGGGTGGGGTTTTGGCTTGGGGCGGTCTCATTGGAAAGCTTAGGACCCCAGCTACATGTTTTGGGGTCATTTCGCACTTGTACCTCAACTAGGGTTGGAGGGGAGGGGGCAAAAAAAGATGTTGCGTTTTGATATGAAACAAATTTTTTGTTGCGATTTGAAACGAAACTCCTCAACTGTTTGACTTTAGAAAGTAAGAGCTGGCTTTGTTTTGGAAATATGAAATAGGGCTGGGAAAATTTTTTTGGAAGTAATCCACTGAGATCCCCCCCCCCCCACGAAAAAGCGCGAAGGATATTGGGACGAACGATGCTCAGTATCAGGGGACATCGCTTCATTGAACCACACTTCATTTTGTTTGCCTGGACCTAGATCAAAAAACACTTCCATTTGAGCTACCCCCCCCCCTTTATGTGTAAGCTGTAAGGTCAGAAATTTTTTAGCCATTTTTCACAATACTGAACCGGTACCTACCAAAACCTCCTATATACAAGGCCTGAGTGCTGGATTAATGACGTCATGGATGTGGTTAATTTTCTGTGGTATGTGGTAATTTTCGCTCAATTCACACCGATTCTGTACGTTGTTGTTTGTGTTTTCATCATGTAAACAAAACTATACGGAGTGTGAATTTAGTGAAAACCTATGGTTAACCAATCAGAATCGCCAAAAATTAACCACGTTGATTACGTCATTAATCCAGCACTCAGGCCTTGTATATAGGAGGTTTTGTACCTACATTAAGTTTAGCAATTTTTTGATCCTAAAAAGTGAACAGTCGATGAAAACTTTTTGGCATTTGGTTTGGAGACTAATACGGTTGAATTTTAAGATTGATCTGAAGTTGAAGTAAAAATTGAATTAAAAAGTGGGGTGAAATTTTTACCTAATTTTTTTGAAATACTTATTGAAAATGTTTTGACTATTACATCTGCAATTTTTGAAAGAAAAGGACTCTCTTGAAGTAAAAATTGGTTACATAAGCCGAGCTAGAATTTTTTTTACAAGAGGACAAAGGGCCAAACTTGGGCCAGGTTAGTAGAAGATTGATTTTTGGGGGGGGGGGGGGTGAAATGTGAGAGTATCATCATAAAAAAGGACCTTAAAATGTAAAATTTCAAATTCATTCAATTATTCACTCGAATAATGTCTTTTTTAAAAATAATATTTAAAAAATAGTGATTTTTTTAATTGGGTTCAGACTACTAGGTCTATCAGCCAATAAGTGAGAACGCAGTGTGAAGATAATATTCGAATATTGATTGAAAAATTCTGCAAAAAATAAAATAGGTACAGTACCTACGTTAAAATTCTGCAAAAAATTGAAAAATGTAATTTTTTGATCACTTAGAAAAGTATTGAACGTTCTATGGTTGTAAAATTTAAAATTTTAAACTAATTTTCGTTTTTTTTATTATAAAAAATTTTGACGCGAGGTTCAACGAACGTATCTTGCTGAAATTCAAACAGTTGCGATATGAAAAAAAAGTTTACCTGCATATTCCAAAATATTCGATAATCGCAGTGCACTAAAATATCCAAAATATATTATTTTTTTTGTCTGTCTTTTGGAAAAAATTCAATATTGGTAACAAAAAATCAGTCGGGGCAAAAAAAAATTTAACGAGGCCTGGCCCATCCGAACCCGCCCTCAAATCCGCCAATGATTCGGTACCATATTTTTGATAAAAATTTGATCAAAAGTTATATAAAAAACTTGCAATTAATGTCAAAACGAGAGAATATTATTTGCCATCCGATCGGTAGATTTATGATAATTTTCTAAAATTACTTTCAATTCGAAGAACTTTTAGTTTCCAATGATCTACCTCGTTTTTTAAATTAGGTCACATCAGTGCTTCAATTCTACATAACAAAGGAATAAATGAATTTCTGGAAATTGATCTATTACAACGTTGCATTGTCAGCCAATTTATTTAACGAGCTAGATATACCAACGTTTACATTTCATTATTATTTTTTCATCGGTATGTTCGACTAAATATGTATTCTCTAAAATCCTATGCTTTTTCAAATATTGAAATAAACAACATGGTGTAATCAGTTATTCCGATATTCTCTCTAAATCGTGTACATAAAAAATTCATGACGCTGGTAAGGTTTTTCGAAGAAAAATACCTTTTAAAACATCGGATACTCTATAGGTACCTATTTCTCAGTAAATTCTCGCCACGAATGCTCTAAAAAAAGAAACCGAGCTAACTTTTAAAAAGGTTGGAAGGGGGTTAACGGATAAAAAAAAATCGTATAAAAAAAGCAATCACCGCGGTTTTACCAAATTAATTCGACAATTTAGCGTAAAAATAATGAACATATTTCCGTTATCTGTTCACCGGGTATTTTTTTTCTTCGGCTCTATATACCAATACGGGGGCCCATTTAATCGAGATTATGGAAGGTAAGATGGTGATTTTACGTGTTGAAAATAAATAAAACCAAACTCGAGCCCCGGTTATTCGAAAACAACGCAGCGGGCCGTTGTAATTTCGACGAAGCGAAGCTTATACAAGAATTCAACAGCAATCGAAGAAGAAGAAATTGGCGCAAACTAACGAAGAGTAAACGGTACAGCGGAAATTCACGTGACCGGAATATCGTTAAGAGGATAAAAAAGAAATAAACAGAATAAAGTCGAAGTGATGCCACACACAATCATCTGAGGAAAAAAACCCGCCGACGTCAAAAAACGAAAGTAAAAAAGTGGTCAGATACAGATAGCTGAATATACAGAATCGTCGAAAATACTCCGAAGCTCGTGAAAAAAAATCATAACGTTGCGACAACGAACCAATAAAATTTGATCGATTTAAGCCTTCGGTTGAATTTTTTTCGTCGCCGTTGATAATACATATTTACGAGCTACAGTAATTGTCTTCTCTCGATACCGAAGTGAATTTTCCTCTCGAGTCGAATCTCCGGAATCGCGGAGATGAGCGAAAATTGCGGTTAAAATGATTTCGTTAATGTCACCAACCGCGAGCCGACGTTAATGTCATTTTTAATTGAATTTCGCAAAAGCATTATAACCTTTTTAAACTCTATATTCGTCGGTGTTTTTAATTTAACGTCGTTTGCTCACTTTATTTCGTAATTTTTAGCCATGTCGAGTTTGATTTTCAAAGCCGTCTCGTTGCGGCGCTGCCTTGGGTTTATAAAATATTCTCGAGTCGATTTTTTTTTTTTAGGACGAAAACGATGATACGATTTTCTTGTCTGTACTTAACTCTCGCAGGCTCGTGCGGTAGTCGTGAAATTGCGAGACTTGCTCGGTATATGAGCTTTCGCGAAGTAATGGAGTGAAAATTTCTTCTTCGGTGGGTGGGTATTACGTGATTTATATATTTCGCGATAAGGAAAATGCATAGCTAAACGGAAAACGTTGAGATTTATAAGCACGATGAGGGTTGTAGCCGAATTTATTCATTTCCAATGTCCACGTTCTATTCCATTTGTGTACATGGGTATGAGAGTGGGTTGATGAAAAAATATGTTCTGGTTTTTGATGAAAATCGGTAAGGTAGGTTACCTACTTTGAGTGGGAGGAATTTCAAAAAAAATTATCTTCCTTCCCTTACATAACACATCTTTTTTTTTTTCGAAAAATTCAGGGTTTGTCAACAAATTTCTAAACCGAGTAAAAAAAAACAGGAAAAATTCAAATTTTCGAAAATTTGACGTGGAGAAGCAGAAAAAATTTTTTAACACAAAGAAAGAAAAAGATGGAAGTCCTCGAAGTGAAGTTATTTTTGGAATACAGAGGTTTTTCGCCAATTTTCAGTAAACTCGTCTGCTGAGAATTCCCCCCCCCCCCTCTCTAAAAGTGGTTTGAGTTTCTACCTTAAAGTGTAGCGTTTTTCATTTTTTTTTTCAATTTAAATTCCAAAACTCGTTTTGAAATGATTCCAGAAAGACAAAGTAAAATTTTATTTATGCCTTTTTCAAATTTTTTTCTTTTTTTAAATTTTCTGTAAAAAAAAAAGTGAAAAATTATTACAGAAAAAATCTTAAAATAGTCTAATCTCAAATATTGAAACTCACAAAAAAATGTATCTGTGGTAATTTTATGTTTAAAAATGAATACGAAAAATTGGTAGGTAAAGTTTTTTCCAGTAGGTATAACATTATAAATGCAAAATGATTTTTAAGAAAAAAAATTGATTTTTACAGGAAGTTTTTTAAGGAACACGAAAGTACATAGGATTTTTTTCAAATATATAGGTACCTACATAAAAGTATCCAAGGAGCAACTCAAGGGACCTGAGCACTTCCCTCCCCTCCGAAGCTTGAAAATTTTAAAAAATTGCATTTTTTTCTCTTCAAACAGTATTTAAAAAAAATTCTTTCTCGCTTCTCTAAGGCAGTATTTTGGTCATTTTATTTTGAAAATGAATAATTTTTCACTAATATATCTGTTAAAAATCATTGATTTCTCAATAGATTCCTAGTTTGTCAGAAAAAATCAATAATTTTGACTGATCAGTAAAAAATGGATGATTTGAAATTCGACCCCTCTCCCATTTTTTTCTCAAATTCTCAGCTCCTCCCTTAAGTAATTAATTTCTGGGTACATTTAAGGTATGTATCTACCTTTTTAAAAATGAAGTAAATAAAAGTATGGTAAAAATAATTTTTAAAAATAAAACCTAGGTAAAAATTTCTTGTAATGGTTTGAATGTTTGTATTTCTATCAAAAAAAAAAAATCATCGATGGCAATTTTCCACTATTACTATCCTCATTTTCAAAATATTTTCAAAATTATTCAAAAATTAAAAAGCATTGTATTTTTTTTTTTTTTCAAAATCAAAATAATTAAGAGTGAAAAATCTAATCATTTCAAGAAAAAAATTCAATTTTTCTAGGGATTTCTTTGGAAAAAAAAATATAATTTGGTGATTTTTTCATATGCCTTTGAAGATTTTGGTAAATGTTAAATGCAAAGGAGCTTACTCTATGGTAAGATTCAATAGTATTTTTTGGATAAAAAAATCTCCAATTCCACCTCTAGTAAAAAACATTCAAAAATTTTTTTTTCTGAATTTTTTGAATAATGGACCAATTTTAAAATCAATAGGAGTAAAATTTGGGACTGGAAAGTGAATTTTCACAAAGTCTTTCAAAAGCCTAAATAAAACTTTCTGGTAAGCCCCTTAATAATTTTTTTTTAAATAGTACCTAGCGATTCATTCTAAGACTCCATGAAATATCTACGTTACAGTATTTCTCAAAATGACAAATGTTTCCTTTTGCAAAATAAAATTTAAAGGTAGATCAAATAAATTAAGAACAGAAAATTGCCTGAGAATGCAGCAGCCCAAACTCAACATATGTATGAAGATTTTTCGACCTTTAAAATTGAAGGGGCAGAGACAGAAATATGAAATTGTTGATTTTTCAACACACTACAATTCATAAAACATGACAAAGAACCTAAAATTTATTCAATCCATTTCTTGAAAGGAAAAAAATGATACATCGACATTGAAGGAATTCCAAAACTTTGAAAATTTACAATTTTCGCAGCGCGCCTTTGTATCTTATTTCGCATCAGTGAAAAGTCGCTGAAAAATGCCAGAATTACAGCATAGGAATAATCAGAAAATTCCATAGATGTTTAGCGGATTTTCACTGATTTTTCAATGAATTTCATTGGTTTTTCAGCAAATTTTAGATACTTTATTGACTTTATCAGAAAATTTTTATTCATTTTCTAGAAATTTTTAAATGGAATATCCAAAATCTTATAAAAGAAGTCGACTTACTTTTAATACCTACTTCAAAACCTTCAGAAAATTTAATAAAATTCCTCAACACCGTAAACATTTTCCAGAATAATTGAATTTCGACTCCTGCAACCTGCGAAATCCCAACATTCATCTTATTTTCGAAATAAAAACTCCAATCTGGTACATAAAAATATACCGAATCAATCCGTTGATTAAAATTTCCACTCATATATTTTCTATAAAATGACAAACCAAACGATACTAATGAAAGCCCCTCCCCTACCTATCTGTAACCATAACCTCAACGTGGAAGGTGGAACCAATATCTGCACCCTGAAAAACAGCCGCGAAGATTCCGTTCGGAAGAAATTAGAAAAGAGCAAGTTCAAAGTTCGCCTTAAATCTTGGCTTGTAGAAAATACATCCTTTGAAATCACGCGATACGCCATAAAATACAGTAAATCTCGAAGCCAACATTCAATTAGCATCGAAATCGAAAAATACCTACTTCAGTTACCCCACAACGTTGCCAGGTTCGTTTTGATAATTACTTAGATACGTTATTTTCATCCGGATTACCAATACATTCGTTTTCTTTCCCTTCGATATCCATCATGAAGAACGCATTACAAAGCGTCGACCTAGCAGCACCTAGAATGCCTACCTTCTATATTGCGTAACCGAATAGGTAGGTACGTATGGCGATGGCGTCTCTGTATTAAATTCAGGATTATGGGAGATTAAAGCCTTGGTATTGAGAACTTTTAACAATAAAGCAAGCCTCGATTTTCATTTAAACAATTATAATCGAATAGAGTATAAATTTTATATAGTTAATTGAATTTATTGGAGAAAAAAGAGATCGAAGGTTTTAAATAAAGGATCGCTTCTGTGTAACTTGATTTCTTTTTGGAATAAAAAAAATATATCGATGAGATTTAAAAAACTATCGATGAAAATTTATCAGTAGGTATGTCACATAAATCCAAGTAAAAATATTTTTCACTCAAAAGTTTATCAATTATTTTGTAAAAAAAAAAAAAAAAAAAAAAAAAATTATTCAATTCTGTTGATCATCAAAAAAACATCATGGAAAATTATGTTTTGATACCTTGAAAAATATTTCATTTTCTAGGATTGGTAGGTATTATTATTATAGATTTACGAGATTTCTTTCAAATTTTCAACTGAAAAGCGAAATATTCGATCAAATTGACATCGGGTCAATCATGAAATTTTAAGAACTCATGCATATTGGAATAGGTATCAATATTGCTTCAAATCACCCAGAATGTCTTTCAATTTCTCAAGTCAATTCCAAATGTTAGAAGTCAAAGGTCAGAGTTAGAAGTAAGAAGTCCAAGGTTGGAGGTTGGAAAATAGAGGTCAACAGTTGAGAGTCAAAGGTCAGAGGTCAGGGTTGAAAGTTGAAGGTAAAAAGTCAAGAGGTTAAAGGTTAACGGACAAAATTCAAAAGTTGAAGACCAAAATAAGGTCGCAGGTTGGGAAATAGAGGTCAAAGGTAAAAAGTTGGAGATGAAAAATCAGAAGTTAGGGGTTAAAAGTTGAATTTTGGAAATCAGAGGTCATAGGTGATAAATTAGAGGCGTTAGAAGTCAAAGGTCACAGGTTGAAAGTCAATTGTAAAGGGTCAGAGGTTAGAGGTCAAAGGAAAAAATTCAAAAATTAAGATCGGAGATTGAAAAAATATAGAGGTCAGAGGTTAAAAGTTTGAGGTCAAAAATTAGAAGTTAGAGGTCAAAGTCAAAAGTTATAGATCAGAGGATATAACTTGCAGGCGTTAGAGGTCAAAAGTCGGAGGTTGAAAGTCAAAGGTTGAAATTCGAACATTGAAGATCAAATATGAGGCTGGAGGTTGGAAAATAGAGGTCAAAGGTTGAAAGTTGGAGATCAAAAATCAGAAGTTAGAGGTCAAAAGTTAGAGATCAGAGGTTATAAATTACAGTTGTTAGAGGTCAAATATCAGAGGTTAAGGTCAAAGGTCAAGAGTTAGAAGTAAGAGGTCAAAGGTCGAAGGTTAAATAGGGTCAAGATTATTTTAGTTGAATATTTATGTCAAAGTTCGAAATTTAATGCTTTTTACACAAAAATTTAAGACATTCTATTTTAGAGGATTGGTTCGGTTTTCTCTCAGATTGTATGGTACCCGAAAACTCAATAATAAGTAAATAGGTTTAGGTACATATCTCAAAAGATTTCATGAAGAGGATGTCTTGATGAATTTTTTTTTCAAAAATGATTATAGTGGCTTCCAAGTGTGACGTCAAATTTACCACTACAAATGCACATCATCAGTTTGTTTATTACTTTTTCAAAAGAGGGACGACAAAAATTAACATTGGTTCTTATGGGAGTTCTGTAGTTTTTCCAATTTTTTTTTTATTTCTGACTAGTAGAATTCTTTTAGTTTTAACAATTTTGGCTAATTTAAGGGCTTGACTCGGCAAAATATTCAAAAAATGAAAAATTCAACACACCAAAATTGAAAAAACGATGGAGCTCACATAAGAATCAATGTTAATTTTTTTAACGTTCCCCCTTTTGAAAAAGTACACAAACTGGTACAATTTGCATTTTGCATTTATGGTGGTAGGTACAATGACGTCAAGACTTGGGAGCCGAATTCTGGCTTTACTTGGCCAGAAAAAATACCATTGGCAACTATTTTCAATCATAATGCTATTTTTAAGGGATTCTTAAAATACATAATTTTTTCAATATTTAGCAGAAAATAAAAATAAAAAATAGAAAACATTTTCTTGGAAATGACGAGAATATAAATATTTTATTTTAATTCATCAAAAAAAAAGCTAGGAAAATTGATTGTACAAGTACCATTTTAAAGAAAAATTTTTTAAATGTTTCATTGAATGATGAACAAACATGAAAACATTGGTATTTTTCGAGGACCTCAATGAAAAATTGAGACCAATGGAATTTTTGAGTAAAAACAATGATACCGAATCATTTCTGAATTAGTCAGATCTTAAGGTCCGATAAAGAGGGGCAATGTAAATGTCAGGTGGGTAGAATTTTTACCTCGTCGTTTTGAGATACCTACAGGATCTCTTGGCATAATTTTCTGTCTGTCCATTATCTTCGACTTTGGAGAAGAAAGTGTAAAACTATCGCTCCCAGTACCAAACTGTTTTATTTCTGATTTTTAATATCATAGACATTATTTCAATTTTAATTTTTAATTTTCGATTTTTGAATTGAAAATAGTGCCATTTTCGTTTTTCAAATCATAATTTATCTGATTACATCAATTAATAATAAAGAAAATGATGGTTTTAGATTCAGTTTGATTTAATATAGGTAATTATTTGCTGTAGGAAATTCTAAACAAATAAGGTACCTACTTTTGATTTGAAATGATTAGATGTACCTAATAATTTTTCATCTAAATAAGATGCAAATGTCTCGAAACATAACATTATAACACTTGAAAATAATGGAGACTTATTGGAAGAGCGGAACTTGGATTTGAAATCTCTTTCAAAACAGGTCTTCTATAAAAAGGGAACCCTTTTCGATAGAGAATAGCATCCAAACTCGGAAAACTAGGCCAGCACTTACAACGAAGCTCCCTTTTCAAACTATAACAATACCATCATATTTCCACCACAGGTAAGTATTTCTTGATTATCGCAGCGATAATTAAAGCGATACATCGATATTGTCTACCTTTTGGACATGGACGGTTTGAAATTCAATCAAAAGTTGAAATTACAGCTCGAATCGAGGCAACGGCGCCGATTATGAAGCTGGTAAGTAAACCGCGCGCGTAAAATAACATCAATCCGGAGCACGACGTAATCGAAACAAAGGCCAGTACAATGAGTACTTACGATAGACATTTGAAACAAAAACATTCGACGATCATGATGGTTAAAATATCCCACATATCTATTGACGTACGATATCGTGTCAAATGCACGCATCGCGTTCTACACAGAACCACTGGTTCGATTACCTAATTTTGTACGTGACTGGTATCTTTTTAAAATTTACGAAGACTCTACACGTATACAAATAATAACGATAATAAAAAAATTAACGAGCCTAACAAGACGACACAGTCGTATACGGAATCGATTTTTTTTTAGCATTTCAACAAAAGAGTGTAAAAGATGAAGAGAAAGGTTACAAAAGGGCATCTCGAGTCGAGATGAGTGTTCTTCGAAAAGGATGATCCCCGTTCCGCGACACTGTTCTTCACATACCTCCATACACCGCCGGTTTCCATCTACTTAACTGTTTTATTTTTTATACCCTCGCGCGTATCAAAATGCACGTAAAAAACTCCTCCGATCGCAAGCAGGAACCAATAAAAGTGTTTCATTTCCTTTTTTTTTTTCCAACGCGTGCCATGTACGAAAGCATGGAAAATGAGAAAAACTGGTAAGATTTTCAAACCATAAGTATACCGACGACGTCGACGACACACGTGTAAAACATGGTGTGACATTTTGCAAATTACGAATCCACGTTCCACGTTCGGACAACTTAACACATTTCTAAGTGTAATATTTGTTACGAAACGTTTACAAAGTGACTGCATGTCTCGTAAACTTAGTATATACGGATGCGAAACGAAAGGCGAAGTTGCCTCGTAGGTCTACAAAACCCGACCGTATCTACCTAGCATTTTCATTCGTTTCGTCTCATGCCAGTGGAAAAGTTTATTATATATGGTTACATTGTCGTATTCGTATATACTTTAGAAATGCCACTAATCTTTATATCTTTCTCCTTCCTTGAGCCTAGGTTTAGGGGTGACTGCGCCTTTGAATTTGAAAATGGGAAAATGCTTGATCGATTGGGAGAAAGTGCCATTCTCTTGGTTCGGCTTGATGATTGGAAATATTTTTACGATTAATTTAATAACTAAAAAACATTTAGAACCGAAAATCTCCCCTACGCTCGATCTTTTTTTCCTGTATCGAAAAAGTCAAAAATTAGTGATTTTTTAAGTGAAATTTCTGTTCCTCGCCATATGCATTGAATATTTTGACATTTTTGCAGTAAATTTGGGAAACGAAGATCAATTTTTGGAAGTTTTCCAACTTCAGGGTTCAGGGGAAAATCCCAAATAAAATCTTAAATTGCTGCAGTTTTAAGCAGATGGAATTTTTTTGCCTGAAATGCGTGTTTTAAGCCATAATTACATAATATTAAAGTTATGCTCAAAAACTTATCAAAAATCCTTTTCTTTGTCTAATAAATAATGTGCAATTACATAAAAAATAAACAGAAGAAAAATATAATGAATTTCAACGGGGTTTCGCTGATTTTCAAATGATTTCAATGATTTTCAGAAATTTTACAGATTTTCCAATCAATTTTTACTGATTTTCCCCCCAAAAAATTTTCATTCAGCTGTAGGTAATTCTGACTCTTTTTCAGTTATTTTCGATAATTTTCACTGTTTTATACTTAAATGAGAAAATACTCATTCGAAATAAAACTTTGGGCAAGGATTTCTCATGGAAATTTAATCCTGGCACATTCTCGAAAAACTAGACTCATTCAAATATTGTACGAGGCTCAGAAAACAAAATTTCAACACTGGTTCTGAGACAAGAATATGTTAATATCAGATTCGTGATCGGTTAATGGTGTTTAAATTAGTCAAAGAACGCCCTTATTTTTTATTTTTCAATCACTTATTTCCTACTTCAAAATCTGAAAAAAATGATATTTTTAGAAAATATGTGTGCTCAATCGAACTTAATTTTGAAAAAATCATACGGAATTGACCCATGTTTTAATTTTCTGAAGGAAAAATAAAAATACTCAAATTTTTCTCCGACATGTGTCATACGAAAATTTTCTCCAATAGAAAACATGTTTTCATTATTTTGGCCAAGAGACGTGAGTGGGGAGAAAATTTTCTCCCTGAAATTTTTTAGAGGTGCCAAACTTACCCAGACTATTTAATAAAAATTTTAAAATATGTGAACAGGGGCGTTTCACTATTTTTATCCTGAAGTAACATTCAACCAAAACACAGTCCCATTTTTGAAAAAGTGTGTTTTTTTTTAAAAAGGGAAAAGAAGATTTTTTGGCTTTTAAATTTTGATTTCAGACTTTTTTGATGGTGATTTTTGAGCTAGATTAGTCAAATAAGTTCATTTGCAAAAAATTTCAACCGTGGATCGAAAAAAAAAATGAAAACACGATTTTATAGACTGATTAATTGGTACCAATTTAGGAAAAATACGCGGGTACTATTGAAAAAAACTCGAGATGAACATGTTCCCTAACTTAAAAATTGAAGGGGTAAATGTTACTTCAAAAAAAAAACGATAATAGTTTTTTCAGCAATGGGACTGGATAGTACACTAAAAACTGAACTAATTTTTACACTTTTTGCCCAACTTGAAAATTGAAGGGGCTACCAAAAAAATTGTTCAAAACATTTTCTAAAAAAATGAACTAATGAGGGGAATGAATAATACATTGGAAACTTGAGAAATATTGTTCTACGGACAGAGACTGAGGGTAATTCAAAATTGAAAAAAAAAAATTAAAAATTTGAAACACATTTATTTTGAGAAAACCGTGGCCCATCGCCTCTTCATTTTCGAAGTTAGACAAAAAATCTACACAATAAAATTTCTTTAGTTTTCAACACACTATTCATTTCCATGATTGATTTTTTTTTTTTAGAAAATTTTTCAAACAATTTTTTTAGTAATCCTTTCAAGTTTCAATTTGGACAAAAAATCATACCAGTGGTTCAGTTTTTGAAATTCCTTTTAATTCATGTGACTTTTCGAAAAAATACTTCCCTCGCCCTCCTCTCAAGATTGATTTCAAACATTGAAAATGAATCTTGGAAAAGAAAAAATGTATCCAATAAAGTATTAAGTTGAAATAATTTTGAGGAAAAATACGAAAAAAATCATTTCAGTCTAGGTAAGTAGTTGCGAGGCCAAAATTTCTGAAAAATTTTATTTGGGAGGTAATTTCAGATTTGGATTAGGATTTCTGAAAGAAATCGCCCCCCCCCCATTTTCCTTTCTCTGGTCAAATTCGCCTTTTTTTTCTCATTTGAGAAGAATTTACCAACTTTTTCTAACATTTTGCCCGGAGGAAGGATGTAGAATTTTGGGCGAATCCCCTCTCCGTCACCATTCCTCTGTATGTAGCATGGCCCAAAACACACGTCCGAATAGTCTATAAATGAATTTTCTTGTAAATACTTAATTTTTAAAACAAAAAAAATAATATAAGTATAAAATATCTGTATTATCATCATTCTTTTTATTCAAGAAAAAAAAATACTTAAAGTTGATAATAAAATTTAATGACGTCTTGAAGAACATGAATTCGTACCATCTCATGGATCAAAATTGCAGTGGGTAATTTCAAAGTTTTTTTTGAAGTTTTTGGTTAAAACGTGAGGTAGGCATAAAAATTTTTTGAAAAATTTCCAAACAATGATTTTCATTCCCTGTAGGCACGTTATCATCATGTCGCAGGAATTTGAAAAAATTCGGTACTTCAGTATATAAGTAAGATGACAAAAACGAATTTTGAAACGAAAATCAAAATTTTTGACTTAGAAAAAAAATAGAGCAAAATGACAGTAAATTTACCTCTAAAATTTTTTTCAAACCCCCAAACATCCACAGACACATTTTTGCCAGCCCCCATACCAAAGCCTCATTCATCTCTCTCATCAGCTAATACACCCATCAAACATAGGTATCTGTTGCTGGAAGGAAATAAAATTTACATTTGAATGAAAAACTTCGGACGTAACATCTGCTCGGCCGATACAGCGAATCTACGAAATCGAGCAATTCAACCTAAACGCTTGGAAATTACTTCGATAAACGAGTAAATCCGCCACCGACACACGTTTTTATCAAACTACAAACTTTGTACGACTACAACACTGTATAAACTTAGGTAATACTCGTTCATTCGATGAAAAAATATTTACAAATAATTCTACGCTGCTTTAGGCAATAAAGGAAAAAATATCGGTAATAGATTCGCGTATTAAACGCTATAAAAGTGATTTGATTAAAGTTATTTTTTTTCATACGTTCGAAAGCTTTTTTCCCCCGTCGAAAAACGTAACATTATTCGCGTGTTATCGATTCAAACAACGGAGTTCAATCTGTTAATTATACCGAGTCGGATTTAATTTAATATTCTATTTTTATTATTGATCAGTCCGGGTAAAAAAACACGTTCGGATAATTTAAATAGTTGGTATTCGTGACAGTTCTATTCGACCGGAGATATTGAAAACAAACAAAAATAATGCCAGCTTGATCGACAACGCATGTATAGCTATCTAGTAAGGTTTCTTTGAAAAGACGGCCAGGATCAGTGACCGAAGTACATTTACCTTTTAACATTTTTTTTCTCTATAGCATTTCCTCATATACCTATGTAAAGGTTCGCCATATTGTATCGTTCTCATGTTTTTTTATTACTATAAGGATATATATCAAATTAGTTACGTGTGAAAGGTATCCCTATGTACGGTGTAGGTATATTTCCGAAAGAAAATTTTGACCTTATGTTTTCAATGTTGTTCGCATCTACTCGCAGGCCTGTGTACGTTTAGATGGACGTATCATTCGCTGTTATAAATTGATGTAACTTAAACTTATCAAAGGTCGAATCTTTTTCCATAGACCTATTCAATGTATATTTGAAAATATTTTCTCACTTTGAACCGAATTCGAATGGATCGAATAACAGGAATGGATTTTTTTCGAAAAGGAAGAGGTGAATATTTTTTTAAAAATAAAATACCTCTCATATCTCTTAGTGTATTTTTTTTTTTTGAGGCGTCAGACTAAAAATTAAAATTTTTGGAAAGGGTATATCAGAGGATTTACTTTTTTGGGAAAATTTTCAAACTTTTTTCAGAGAAAGGGAAGTTTTTAAATTTTTGGAAGGTTCAAAAATAACCCACTGGAACTGCCTTTGCAAAAAAAAATCGAAATTTTTGAACTTCAACATCCCTGGTCAGTAGGTATCTTGATAAATTTTTGGAAAAATCAATCTCTAATTTTTTTTAAAAAATTTTCAGAATACAAATTCACATTTTTTTCGAAATTTCGAGACATTCAAGTCAAAATTTCAAAGGAAGGCAAGAAAACTGCTCAGACGTCTGTTTTTTTATTTTTTTGGAGATGAATTTTTCTCTTTTTTTGTTCGAATTTTTCATGCTTTTAATAATTGAAAACTTGAAAAAAAAACTAAAAAAGGTTGCCTTAAAACGATACCTTTTCGCCTACTCCTTTCTTATAGTCTTTCTACAGATATACCTATTTCATTAAAACGACATCAGAGACTAAATACGCCCACAACGTCTAGGAAACTTATCGACCAAAACAAACATCAACTTTTATAAATTATACTAACAAGAAAGTTACCTATAGGCAGAAAAAAAAAAACAGAAAAAAATCAAGTAGTCGGATAGAGCAGGTCAAAAAACCTCTAAAATTTATTTCAACCGCTTTATCGATTTTGTCGATTTTTGGCAAAAGTTTAAAGGTATGAGAAGAAATGACATCCCAGTGAATAACCTTAAAACCGCGCCCAATAAAATATTTTTGCTGAAAGCGCCTACCTGCACATTAGTAATACAGTCGAGATGGCCAAAATTTTCCCCCAGCGTCAATAATGTTATTGATTTTTCGATTTTTGGCGAATTCTCAACGATTCTCAGTCGCAAAGGGGGTAATTGTCTGCGTTCGAGTGGATACCTATATCGTGACCTATCGAACTTTCAATTTTAATCCTATTCTCGTTTGAAATGGTATTCGAATCGATATAATCTCTAAAAAAAAAAGTTGCAGAAAATTTTCAAAGACTATAAAAAAAAGCAACGAATTAAATAGGTATGTCTAGGTACCCATTTTAAATGGATTAATAATTTCAAATTGTAAAAAAAAAGTTGAAAGCTCTCAATTGAGAACCCTGGTCCTGCACTGTTCAAAAATCTATCAAATAAATTTATTCAGTTCATTCAAGTTTTTCATTTGAAAAATAATCAATATAAGCACGAAAAAGTTTCAAATATTTTTTTCTCAAAATAGGTACAATTTTTGTAACTTGGGCTCTTTTTTCTTGAAGACATTAAATTTAAGCCTTCATTCACTTCCCACCACGAAAAAACCATGGTATGTCAGTTACCTATAAATTTTGAAAACAGGGATAATTTTGAGATGACATCCTTAAATTATCTCAATTAATTTACAATTTCAACGAAACTTAATCCCACAAGTTGTTCAATATAACGCCTTGCTATTGAAACATCGCAACATATACGACATGGTAACTTGTGTATAATTATATGGGAACAAATTGACGGGTATCGTGGCTGAAAACTTTACATCATTTCCCGACTTTCAACAACGATGTTCGATAAATTAGTTGTTGGGTAGGTGTATTGAAACATTTGAAATTTGATTTAGACAAGAATGGCAGTTTGTGGTATAAAGCTATGGAAATTTGTTTTGTTACTTGTATTAATAATCGACATTAAATAAGTGTTTTTTTGACAAATATTTATAGTTCAAGTGAAAAGTCGAGTTTTTCAGAAAAAAAATACAACGAGTAAGTCGCCAAAGTCCTATAATTCGAAAATCTGCAAAAAAAAAAATCCCCGAAATAGGAAAAATTTTATAAGGGTTTCAGAATTTTATTTTCAAAGAAGGAGAGGGACAGGGATACGTAGCCCAAAATATTTGTTAAAATTATTCTAATTATAACTTTATTTAGATATTTATCGATGTTCCTTTTGTAGTTTCTAGTACGAAAAGAAAAAGACCTTAGAGGCCTCAGGCGAACCAAAAAAAATTACAAAATTTTGGCAATTACGTATTTTTATAAACAATAAAGTAAGTATAGTTCGAATAAGATGGTAGGACTTCGAATCTTGGAAAGAGAATATCCTTGAATTTCGGCATGGCTGAAATTTTAGCTTCCAAAATTGATAATTTTGATTTTAAGTAAATTTTTGAAAATTCAAGATCAGGATGGATTTTTTTAAAAAAAAGTAATGTGATATTGCTTATTAGAAGAAAAAGTAATTCACCACCAAACTTGATGAATTTTAGGTTTCCAAAAAATATTGTCTTTTCGTACCCAAGTCTGACCATTTCAAGTCAGCATTTTTGAATATCTCCAGGAGGTATTCAAATTTACTGAAACACCTCAAAATCTAGTTTTCGTCTTTTTTTTGACCAAAGAAAAGAAAATTTAAAAAGCATGGTACGACTATTGGGATCTTTGAGAAGGGGAAACTTTGATAACATCGTCCGAGGTGATCTCATAAGACGAAATTAATTTACTTTATGCCCATTATTCTACCTCTGAATATTTTTATTTTTTCAATAAGTATAAAGTTTTAAAAATGACAAAACATTCAAAATGGTGTTTTTCAAGTTGGTACCCCTCAAAAAGGAGAAAGGAAGTGAAAAATGGCTGGAAATGATTTTTACTCGTAAGTAAGTCCAATCAATAAAATTTTCTTGAAAATCTTTTTTTTTTTATTTTTACAGATAGATGCCTAAAAATAAAAATAAAAAAATATAAAAAATAATAATTTTCAGAAGTTCAGCTATTTTTATAAAAATTTGCTCAAAAATAATTTTGCTCCATTTTTTGGGCATAATTGAAAAACTATGGGAAAAAAGTCCCTTTTTACTCCCCTCCCCCATGACTGAAAAAAAGAGCCAAAAATCATCACTAACGATATTTTTAAACTCGATCATCTTTAAATTTTTTGAACATACTTAGATGAATTTCAAAACCAGTCGAAGAAAGCTAAATTTGGATGGGAAGAGTGGAATTTTTGCTACGTCGTTTTGACGACGTTCACCAAAAAATTTCATGATACCAAGACCTTTAATTTTCAAAAAAAATTGTAAAATTACCCCCTCTCCTCTCCTGTAATATATCATATTTTTGACCACCGAAATCGATTAGAAATGGTTTCAAGATGATCTGGAGTCTAGAGCCTCCAGAAAATTTCAAAATTTTCAGCATTGAAAAAAGCTTACAAAAATACCTAATCCATAATATAAAGTTTCAGCACCTACACGAGTTACCCACATTGATGATAAATTTGATCGATTAAGGATTGAACCATAATTTTCCGAAATGCATATTTTTCACCATTAGCTCTTAGCTCAAAACTATACTTTCAACTGATTTGGCTGATCTAAAATTGCCGACGGATATTCGAAAATTTGAGAAATCAACTATATAGCACTTGAAATATTTCAATACCTACAATTTTACTCTAATCTTTCATTCAAAATCATTAATTTTTTCTGAAAATTGCGGAAACTGATTGAGAAATCAGTGATTTTTCACAGGAAGATCAGTAAAAAAAATCGAGCGAGGGCGAAAATTTCTAGAAAAATACAATTTGAAAAGCAAAAAAATGAATTTTTATCGTTTTGAGAATAAAAAATTTTCCTTTTCAAGCTTAAGCGGGAGGCTCAAGCCCCCTGAGCCCCTCCCCCGTGGACCCCACTCTGATATTACGTACAGTACCTAAGTATTTCATGAAAAATCATCCAAGGAAAAAAGATTGATACTTTTTTTGAAGCCTTCACCAGAGTTGAAAAAAAAAAATCTTTGAGATAGGCCAACCTCACAAAAATAACTTGGAGAAAACTTTGAGGACTTGAGATTAAAAGAGCGTTGAATTGACACGAAATGACCCAAAAAGGTTTTATTTCCTTATTTAAAAAAAAAAAAAAACATGTTGGGAGCTTCTTTATTTGTTCATAAAAAAAAATAATAAATAAAAAATAAAAGCGTTGCCTCAGATTTTAAAATGACAATAAACATAGAAATAAGAGCCCATACTAGAAATACTTTTAAACAACAAAACGATATCTAAAAGCGAAATATTGAAATAGGAAATAGGCAGAAAAGTAATGGTAACGATATCAACTCAAATACTTTAAATACCAACATCGCAAAAAGTTTCTATATTTTTTTATTATAAGAGCTCGCTCATAAAACTGATAATAAAAAAATAATTCCCTTCGTTTTTTCACCCAGTTCTACTTCAATGTCGTTTTAATATTTGATGGATATACCTACCAAACTAGGAAATAAATGTAACGCATGCTAAACTGATATCCAACTTTACAAAAATTACAATAGAATTGGAACTTATCGAAAGGCATATATTTTGCATTGGAATAGGTAGGTACCTATCATCTAGAGAACTAATTTTAATAGCTGGAAAAATTTTCAAACTACGAAAATACCTCGGATTATAGGCCAGACTTGGCTGATTTCAAAGGAGCAACTATTGTATGGCAACCATAAATAGCGCTAATGACAAAATTAGGAGGATTTCGCAATAAGGCTGATGGAATTCGGAATAATTCATTAGCAGAGACCTAGTTAATGATTAGCAATAATAGCTGAGTAATACCCGGTGGCAGTACACTTGATAATACTCTTAAAAGACGACAAATTCGAAATCTGGCTGCAAATGTCTCCAAGATTATACTTCTTTTAATATGTAAATGTACCAGAACAAAAGTTTCAGCTGAGTCTGCTGCGGAAAATATTTTCATTACGACGACGAATCTTTCTGTAGCATTTATTGAAACTATTTGCACACTCGCTATTTCTTCATTTGGCTGAATTAAAATGCTCTATGTACACAAGCTGAAGATTGCAAAATACCGAAACCTTAGATAAGTATTCATGGGGCAAAGAAAACTCGTCATGAGCGGAACGCAGATTAAATAGAAAAACTAATTCAATAATTCAAAACTATAAAAACGCTCGGTAAAAGCAATAATTTTCGCCATACGAAATTGTACAACTTCGCTACGTTTTAGAATCTGCTCGACTACAAAACAGAGAAAACAACATTCATCTTTTATCGAGCACTATCTCATGAGTATCTTTCAAAAAGCTTTCGGCGAACTGGGAAAATCACAAAACTGTAAACGAAGAATTCCAACGTTTATAAAGTTTTCCAACATCTGGAAATGAACACTTCTTGTATCGAATTCAAAAAACTTTACCAAATAATATATCAACGTAAGACCGGGGAGAATTTTCGAATACGTAGAACCTACGGTTTGTATCATTCGATAAAATTATCTTCCAAAGCTTCGTGTAAATTGTGCAAGTCTATAGAAATTTTAAAGAAAATAACCAACTTGTTCGAATGGTATTATCAATTTGTATGCGGGAAAGTAATAAATGGAAATTCACTTCCAAGTATTTGTCTCTGGAACTGAGATTTTGGAGCTTTTGAGTTTCTGTGGTCAATGTATTTGGAAACAGACAGGATGTAAATGTACATATGTGGTGTGTAATTTATGAAATTTACCCTCACATGTTTCCGTTGACAGTTTCCAAATAAAACACATTGTTTTGAGTGATGAATTGTATAGATAGATGTTTCCAGTTTTCATTTCAACTTTGGAAAGTTGGAAATTCATAGTACACTTCTCATATGACTTCAATGAAGAATTAAAAACGTTGCTAACTTAAATTCCTATTTTATTTTTCATCGTAATGATAGGTAATTGTATTACTAATAGATAAGCTAATGAAATTACAAATTTTAAACAAAACTTACCATTAGAAGAAGTTCAACGAACAATGACGAATTCGATGGCTGACTTCATGCATTAGTGGATAATAAACGAACAAAAAAGTTGAAGTAACGATATGTAAATAAAGTGGAATTACGAGAATAAATTTTCAGAAATTCCACCACCAGACACTCACTACCTTATACGAAACAGGCAAAAGCAAAAGTGCTCAATCGCAATCGCCAGGGTTACAATAACCTCTAAGCGCATACCTGTCTTTTTGCCCGAATGAAGCCGAAATTACCCGAAAGCTCGGGTACTGAATGACAGCACCGAAAGTCGAGTTGTACTATTTCCACGATATTCCCTTGACTACGCCATTAGGCTTTTACAGCTGAAAATTTTTAAAAATTTAACGAAAACTTTGTAGTTACTGACAAAAAACTATATCGATGTATCGATCGAGTGGAATTAAGACTTTCTGGTGAGCTTTTTTCGTTTTTTTTTTTGTATGCAAAGCTTTGTTTGAGACAAGAGGGAAAAGTAGTTTTTGTTAGGCTTATCAACAAAGGATAATAGAATAGAAAAGGAGTGTCCACAAGGACCGATTTTGAGCCACCGGTCAATTCAAAATGGAATATTTTAATATGAGATATCCTCTTTTCGAATCAAGTGTTGCATGGTTCTCCTAAAAAGCTTTTTTCAATGAAAATCAATTTTAAAATTTTGAAACCACTGGGTAAATTTTTTTCCAATTTTTTAAGGTCAGTAAAATGATTGTAGGAAGGACGTAGGAGTCGAATGATTGTAGTGAGAGAATTTTTTTTGGCCATTTTTGGGTAGATATCTAAATTAAAGTGGTTTAAAATTTTCAAAATCGGTATTTGTAATTATCATTTCATATCTTTCTCGTGGTTCAATAAATTTGAGATTTGCGTATAATAATTAGGTAAGCGTTTAGAGGAAGAAAATAGTTAAAATTTTTTTTTGTTCATAGTTGAAGAGAAAATAACTTGACTTGATGGCTGGAGAATTGTGTCTGATAGACTTTAAAAGGACGTGGTAAAAATGACACTATATTCGCTTTACCACATAGAGTTTACCTCTTTCTACCGGACTAGCACCTAAAATTGGTCTTATTTCTCTAAAATTAAAAAATTTTGTATTTTTTTCTCAAATGGGGTTGGTATTGTGTCCCCCCGCCCCTACCCGAAGTGCCAAAATTACATTTCCAGCTAACTCGTAGACTTATTTTTTTTTTCTAAAAAAATTGTTACTTCAAAGTTCAAATTCACAATGAAGTACAAGTTTTCAAAAAAAATTCAAATTCTGTAAATACGCTTGGAAATACATTTTGATGCAATGAATATGGATATTAAGAGTTTGAAAAATGAGATGTTCAACTTTTTTCAGATGCACCCAAAATAATTACATTGAAAAAAATCGAACCAAAGTTTATAAAATTAAAGGCAATGTTAAATTTCAGCCTCGTATTACAAAAAAATAATTCTAAATGGAAAAAATTTGGCGCAACTCTCCTTTTTTTCTCAAGATTTCAAAATAACTGAAACAAAAATTTCGAAAACGAGATTCACTCGAGTTCGTATAAAATTTTTCAGGGTGCAAAAATTACCCCTAACCGCAGGTAGGGGAACAATTTTTCAAAATTTCACACAGTGGTTCCAAAATCATCAATTTTGAAGACTTCTATTTTTGGCATAAAAACCTCTCGATTCGTATCAAATTCAGTGCATAAAACGAGTACTAACATATTACTCTGGTAAAAAATTCCAATTCGAATTGGCTAATAGCCCAAAATTAGCCTAAGTAGACACTCCTCCATTTGTATTATCAAAAACACCACTCAGTCAAATAGTACTAAAATAATCAGAACTCAGAAAATAAAAACAAAACCCATTCATAACGTCACAAAACCATTTAATATCAACCACTAACACGTTTCAATTAGGCAATCATTAATTCAAATTTGTATCATTCAGAAAAAAAAAAGAAAAAAAGTAAACCTTGAATATGTATATTAAGTAAAACAAGTAAAAATTGATCAAGACTAAGTTCAATCGCGTTCTTTGGATAAACTTCTAGACTTCGATCTGCTATTGGATGCTCGATTCGAAGCATTATTACCCTGTGCAGATTCGAAAGATTTAGATCTCGAACGCGACCTAGAATTGCTAACTTCTTTATCGGTAGATGACCTCTTTGGTTGTTCTTTCTCTACAGAAGGCGATCGAGATTTATTTACCGACTTCGATTTGGACCTCGATTTACTACGATTCTCACCCGGAGGAGATTTCGACTTGGATTTCTCGTCACGTTTCACTGAGGCGTCCGAATGATGGTTGTCGTTTTTCGACAAAGATCTCGAACGTTTAGGCGGCGTCTTAGAACGCGACCTGTGTTTATCTTTGGAACCGTGGCGTTTTTTCTTCGACTTAGTAACATCGTTGGTCCTGGATCTCGAACGTTTGGGTTCACGCGAACGAGATTTCGATCGACGGTTTTCTTTCGATGCCGATCTTCTGCGACGCCTATCGCGCGAAACCGATCGTCGGTAAGAGCGCGATCGACTTCTAGATCTGCGTCGGTCTCGTGATTTTGATCTAGATCGTCCACGTGATCGGTAACGTCTGGTTAAAGGTGATCTGTTTCGATAGCATAAAAAAAAACATGGTTAGAAAGTGAACTTGAAGTATAAAATATTCAAGCGTTTCGAGGCTTAT
This sequence comes from Pseudococcus jackbeardsleyi, assembly GCA_038380155.1. NCBI lineage: Eukaryota > Metazoa > Arthropoda > Insecta > Hemiptera > Pseudococcidae > Pseudococcus > Pseudococcus jackbeardsleyi. Next base: position 40,626,381 of record CM076242.1, read on the forward strand.
AACTACTTTAAAAATGAATTAAGATGCGATCTGAAAATTTTTACTAAAAAGAACTAGAAATTTAAATGCGCCGTTGCCGAGTTTCAATCATTTTAACCATACGTTCCGAAATAATCAACTCTCAACCGCGCACCAAAAAAACTACGAAAGAATGTTAAGAGGATATCACCAAAACCGATTCCAAATGATAAAAAAAATGATTAGTGAACTAAAAAAAAATAGCAATAAAAATGAGGATGAAAAAAAAGAAAAAAACCTGATATAACTAATTTAAAAAAAAAATACGCTCAATTCAAAACGTTCCTATACCTACCAATAGTAGGACGATACAACTGTTAACATTTAGTACCTATTCAACATCCCCATCTTTCGACTCCAAAACCAATTATTCAGGACATGTTTGTCACAAGAGCTCAACCAGTTTTCTCATCAATTATAAACCATACCAATCAACAACCAAATTACATTACAAACCCATCCTGAATTATAAACGAATGCTAATCATAAAAATACTCGTAAAGCGACTTTCTACAAAATGTCGCACACATATTACGTCATAAAACAAGATTCGAACAAGCCGTTATTTCATAATCACAAATACATAAAGGCTTACTAAGTAAAAGCCGTGCTAGGGACGATCTTACTTGACGTCGAACGAATTTGGAACAAACATCACCAAACTAAAACCATATCGCTAGCACGTCTTTTCTCTCGGTAAAAAATTCTTTCGCAAATTTTCTCAAAAATAACTAAATCAAGAGTAATTCGCGACTTACCTAATTATACGAGGAGAATATCTAAACACAGAGAAAAAGAATCAATTAATATAACGTCGTAGAATTCAAATCACGAGAGATGAATAAAAGTCATACCTAGATGATGGTCGTTTGTATCCGTACATGGATTCGGGGCAATCGCGCGAAAAATGACCTTTCCTATTACAACTATAACATCTTAGATTAGATATAGGACCAGTACGGCGACGTTCATAAGCTCTTGGTCTGGCAAATGTAACGCGAATACGACTACCATTCAAATTCCTAAACAAAAATTAAGGCCAAATTAATAAAGATTAGAGACGAATGTGATGGCCTTCGACATAGAGCTTGATCGACTAACATTCCATCGGTAGCTTTCAAAGCATCGGCAGCATCTTCGTCTTTACGAAATACAACGAATGCGAAGGCTGGTACAGTTCTGGACTGCCAAACTTCCACCAATCTTCCATATTTCTCGAACTGTCGTTCCAAATCCCGTTTGGAAATACCCCAACCTATGGAATTCAACGTATGCAAATTACTGAGGAACATTTTTTCAGAAATTATGATAAGAATACTTACCAATATCACTAATATGTAGTCGATTTCGATCAAAGGGTGTTCGAGCTCTGCTGCGACTTCTTGAACGACTGCGACTCCTGCTACGACTTGAACTGCTATGACTACGACTGCGACCACTTTGACTACGACTTTTGCTATGAGATCGGCTGGAAGAACTACTACGTCGACTAGGCATCGTGAAATTGGTAAAGAAAATATCTTAAAAATCTGTTTCACAAAAATCAAACAGTTGGCACATTATGAATATGGATTAGTCGTGCTACGTGTATAATTTTCGATTCAAGATAAAACAGGATACCTATGGTTATGGCCTATGGGAGGTGATATTCAAATTACGAAAATCGCGAAAATAGATAACATCGTACGTAATTCTACAACTAACGTTCAAAACTCAAATACCTTGGTAAAGCGCATACTTACGCTGATAATTCACTAAGAGCACCATAATTAATAACTCATAAATCATAAAACCATAATCGCAAGATAATTTCAATGGCGTCGATTTTCCTTATGAGCTCAAATGAAAATTGACCAAAAAGTTTACTCAAAAAATTTATTAAAATGGCAGTTTTTTATATTTGTGTTTTGGTAACATTGAAATTATTAGTGATTACAGAATACCTATCAAATTTACCTATTTATAAAAATTAGTATTTTAAACCAAAACGACATTTAAACAAATTGATAATAAAATTCAAGTCTATTTCAATTTATGGGAAGGATGATTTTGTTTCGTGTGGTACACTACTTTAATTATTTCATTTATCCGAATTCGAGATCCGACTTTTCCCCTGTTTTTCCTGTTTTGAGTTTTGAATTATTCGTTTTCATTACGTATTCCCGAATTCCTACAATTAAATTTTTTCGTGATTCCTTAAATTCGCGTGTAGTTGACCTCTCTTTTAGAAATTGAAAAAAAAATTCCATAATAGGAAAGATGGGGTTTTCAAATTTTTCAAATTTTTGATTTTTCGAATCTAAATACCTTCTAAATACCTACATAATTATGAATCATTCATGATTAATTGTTCAGTCTTTGCATTTTCAAATTTTCGTAATCAACATTTCCAAATTTTGTCAAAATTTATTCTTGAGTAGCTCATTAATCATTATTCAAGTTTTTAAAATATTTGTTTTTTTCCTTTAAAATTTAGATTTTCTTTTGGTTTATTTTGTAATTTTTAATCTTTGAAAATTTTAGATAGGTATAGGTAATTCGTAGTCATTTCAAATTTTTAAAATAAGTACATTACATACTCCATAAGTCCATAATTTGTTGTTTTCAACTTCGCAGTTCTCACAATTACAATTAGGTGTTCTTTCGAAATTCAAGAACTCGAGAATAAATTTATTTTCAAGTTCTGTATTTTCAATTCTTTTCCTAGTTCTACAATTATTTCAAGTATTTTTCCGAGTACTGATTCACAAATTTTAACAAATTTCGAAAAATAATTTTTTAATTTTCAGTTAACGTTAAGTAAATAAGTTTACTACCTCACTGGTTTTCTTTTAAAAAAAGATACCCATTCCAATTTTTCCGACAAATGGTTCCTCTTATCTTATTATAAAGTACGAATTACTACATATTCTTCAGGATTATTTTGTAGGTTCAAGTTTTTTGAAATACATATTATTACCTATTATTTTTCCAAACCTCAACCTTTCAACGTTGATACAAGTCTTCAAAAAAAAATTCCAATTTGACGAACTACAAAAAAAATTTACTGATACAAACAGGCATCTTGAGTACTTATCCCACACTTATCCTCCAACTGTATCAAGGTAGGTAGGTAGGTAATAGGTAATTAGGTATCCATTCTTTTTCCAAGTTTAACGGCCTTTCATTTGAATCTTTTGAACGTAAGTATTAAAGAAAATGTACGTAATTTTTAAAAAACTTGAACTCGTAAAACATTTGAGAAAAAAATTCAAACTTGAAAAATTTTTCAAAAAGATGGCAAAAATTTGAAAACTTGCAAAAAATGTTGCAGTTGAAAATTTTTTCAAATTGAGTACTGTACTCCGTACCTACTTGGAAAATTTTCCGAAGAAAATTCAAAATTGAAAACATCTGAGAAAATTCAAATTCAGAAAACTGGAAAACGTTGAAAAAATTCGAAACCGGTTAGGTGAAAATGGAAAAAATCGGAAAACGAAAAAGAAAGGCAAGGTGCATCACACCGTCCACTGGCAAACTCGTACTTCCATTAGGAATAAATAGACTCCCGTGAAAAAACACTTCACTGACACCCTGACTTCAATTTTTGATTTTTTTTTTTAAATTCAAATTAGTGATAACGACGTGACTGGCGAAATTTTCCAAAAAAATTGTATCATTTTGTTACTTAGCTATGATAAATTGTTCGTGATGAAGAAATTTCCAAAAAAAACTGGACTGACTTCTATATTTAAAAGTAAAACTCTATTGACATATTATATGGTTCTAAACGTCGGCGGATTATTTGGATCTTATTACGTATGGAAAAACATGCTAACTTCTTCAGGTAGAGCGATTTTGTTCAATTTTCAGCAGTATTTTAAGTCATAAGCATCTTTCTAACTGAATTATTAATAATATTCACGGAAATGTTACAGATTTCAGGCTTTCAGTTCATAACCGATGCAAGCCTGTATTAGACTGTAAGTTCAATTTTCCCTCTAAGGTTTATGATATCATTTTATAAATTACTTATTTTCCATTGTATTTTCGCAGTATTCTATTCAATTTATAAGTATTCAGCGAGTAATCCTCCAATCACTTACGAAAACGATTTACAGCAGTGGAAACTCGATAAGAAAATCGTGTCACCGAAGTAATACTTGGTTACATCCATCTCGTAGTTTAGACGTAGCTTCTTGTATTTACGAGTGATTAGTTAGGTAAGTGATTTCGTATCGTAAATAAACATTTTAAAATTATCGTCATATTTTCAATTTGATTTACGAATTTTAGTGGTAATTGTCGAATTATATTTCTCCAAAATGAGCGATCAAGATTCTGTCGAAGCGATAAAAGAGCGCAAGATACGATTACTCACCCAGAAAAATGAAGAACGTAAACAAAAACTGGAAAAGCGAAAAGAGAACAAGGCTATGCAAAGTATCCAAGAAGAAAATATTAATGTCGTTTTGGATAAGTTTGAACATCTAGAGAAAGAGATTATGTCGTGTTTGACACAAATAGAAGACGCCAACGTGCCTAAGGAATCATTACCTGAATTATTCGATTCGAGCTATTGCAAATTAGAAGAATGGCAGAAAATGATCGCTTTGACTTCTCATATACTGAGAATTTATCATAAAAAACAGTTTCAAGTGAAGTATCAAGAAATGAACGATAAACGCCTCAAACTCGAGCAAAGTTTAATCCCTCAGAAGAAATTTAGGTATGTGTTACAACGTATGGTTTTAAATAATAATTATCCTTCAGTTTAGAATTAAATGATTGATGTGTCTGTCTAGTTTCTCCAAATTGCGGTCTAGAAACGCAAAAAACGAAACCGGCGATAAAGAAATATTTCCCAGCGTTTTGCAAGACGAACCGGACACAGCTGTGGTTGTAGAAAAACCAGTAAAAAAGTACGTCCTGAAATTAGACGATGAATTTGGCTTCTTCCAGCGAGAAAACGAAACGATTGTTATCAAACACGAGGAAATTTTCAAAAAAGACGTAGCTTTCCGTGATTTGAAAAATTGTCAGATTAGAATGGAAGGAGGAGCAAATACAGTTCATCTTGTATCCTTGACCGATTGCTTGGTGCTTTGTGGTCCAGTTTCCACGTCCATATTTGTAGATAAATGTTCAAATTGTACGTTTGTAGTTGCTTGTCAACAGCTCCGGGTACATCATACGTTCGATACCGATTTTTATGTTCATGTAACTAGTCGTGCTATAATAGAAGATTGTAAAGGGGTCAATTTCGCTCCTTATAATTGGATTTATGATAACGTAGATGAACATTTCAAAAAAGTGAATTTAGATGAGACGGTCAACAATTGGAATTTGGTGAATGATTTCAACTGGCTTTCAGCTGTGCCTTCGCCTAACTGGAAAATAATCGAAGAAGATAAAAGGAAGACAGAATGGAGCTGAATGAATTTTTCTTATCGGGTTCTTATTGTTGATTAAGGTAGATTTCACTGAACACAGAATCTTGATAACATTACCACTATTAATACAACTCGTAATTTGTGATATAAAATAAAATTGAAAGATGTGTTTTTAACAAAAATATAATTTTTCTAACGCAGATTAAACTTTTTTCGTATCTTATTAGATAATATATTTCGTTGCATTAAAATTGTACGGAAGTCATGTAACAAAATAATATTTTACAAAAAGTATCACAAACAGATTTTTAAAATGTAATAAAAAATTGAATTCAATTTGTCGTACAATTAATACCACAGTATTGTTCACATTCATCGGTAACTATCAATAAATTTCCATAATCTTCGAAGTACTTTATCGAGTACGCAGTTCCAAATTTTGATATCACAGATATTATATTGCTCTCAGTAGTACCTTTTCTTTGGAAATTTTCATTTTCCGTCAATAAGCTTAGGGGTAAGCATATAAATCGAGACTTCCATTCACAACTTTCGTTTTCGACGTATAATAAATCTTCTTCGTCAACGATATAATTAATTATCATGTTATCGACTTTCCGCCATAATTTTTCTTCATCAGTTGTCCTGTCTACGCGGGTAAAATAAGTATAAGAACCTACTAAAAAGTAGTCTTGTATTTTCCCATCGCTCATAAGTGAATCGCAGGTTAGTTTTCGTTCAAAAATAGCCATTTGAGTACAATAACCTATTTCTTTGGAACATTCTTGAGGCACTTCTCCGATACCGAAAAATTTGACATCATATTCTGAATATTTAGAAACGATTTCAGTTCCCCATTCAATAAATTGAGCTTTGGTGAATTCGAATTTATGGTCTTCGTCCCTGAATTTACCTCCGTTGTCGAATAAAACATTGAAATCGTAATTCGGAGTGGTAATTATGGCTACTTTCGGTCTAATGAAATCAAAAATAGTTTCTGGGAATGATTGAAAGTCGTCTTTGAATAAATGTTCGATTACTTCGATAGCTACGACAACGTCGGTGTTTTGAACTCTGCTATCTTTCTTGGCTATATTTCCTTCGAAAATATCAACTTGTAATGGACCACGTTCCGAATCGCTTGTTTTATTGACCTGATTAGCTTCGATCATGTGTAAAGCTCCTGCTAGTCTGTCTCGGTTGATATCTATTTGATTAACGTGATTGATATTATCACACCTGGTTAAATAAGTATCAAAAAACACGAAACTTCCGCAGCCGAATTCAGTAATGTTGCTGATCGGACGTCGATCATGGAAATCTTTGATTACTTGTAAGACGGTGATGTATCTTTGCATACTGAGCCGCGGTGAAAATTTGATACCTGTTGAGCTGCTGCGAATGGTTGGTGAGAAAAAGCTGTCTGTTTGATATGGTTCCATTGATACTGCTTTGGTATTCTTCACAAGAGTACTTCATTTCATTATTTGCGATACAACAAATTCGATTTTAAACTATGAAACTGAAACCATCATTAGAGAATATAGAAAATTATTTCAAACTCAAACGATGGTGCTCCACAACATAACGTTAACTGATAACATAACACTTTCTTATCATTAAAATCGCATAGGATGGGTGGGCGGGAAAACCCAAAATCCATACAACAGCAATAGCGTCGTTTTGTAATTAGTGTTCCTGGAGCCCAGGTACTTATGCCCTTTCGAATACTAACCGTCCGATGTCAGCGACCAAAGCGGTCAGCGACACTGGACATCCAGCTAAATGCGCTTTCAAATCTTGTTTTATCTCGTTGTATAGCTCGTCGAGGATCCGATTCATCTGGTTGTCGGATAGCAGTTCGTACTGCGGATATATCACTCTCTGATGACGCTTCATTTCGGTGCTCGCTGCTTGATGAGATGGTATGCCATCTACGATATACCAATGGGTGAACGATCTGTCATGGTGTTGTAACAACTGTTGACTGAGGGCGCCGTCGATGTTCTGACGATTCCGGCCAGATGGGACGTATGGCCCTGCGGCATGACCGTCTCCGGATTCCCTTTCAAGTTCGGCAGGTTTCTGAAAATGGTAATGACATAAGTGTTGGTTACATTATTAGTTATTTCATGTTTATTTTATAATTTTTTTTTTTACCATTTTGTGTATGGTTCCAGTCAGATGTAGCTGTTTGCTCGTACCTTGACAATATTTCAGCACGGCTTTACAAAAAGTACAGTGGGCCCAGTAGAAATTCGAAGTAGGGTGCTTCTTCAACTCAAAAAACTTCCATACCCCGGCTCTGCGGATGTCCTGTCGAAGGATGAGATTATTTCTTTCGAGGATACTCAGCTCCTGTTCCGCCTCTTCGGCTTTGATCTGTTCATCAATGGCTGCAACAACGCACAAGAGTCAAAGAAACTGCATTGAATAATATATAATGAAATGTATTTTTAGGCTAACTTCGCTTGCGACGATTACATGAGTAGACAGAGGAGTATAAACGAAAGTATGCGTGCGGTGCTAGTAGATTGGATGGTTGAAGTACAGGAAAGCTTCGAATTGAATCACGAAACGCTATACCTCGCTGTTCGAATTGTGGATAGTTACTTGAGTAAAGTTGTAATCCCGAAAGAAAAGCTGCAATTAGTCGGAGCAGCCGCCATGTTTCTTTCTTGCAAATATGATGTAATTATTCTTCTACCTAATTTGGTTTAGTGCTGTATTTGATGTTGGCTTTTTTCTCCAGTAGGAACGTTTATCACCGATGTTCGAAGACTTTGTATATATTTGCGATAATGCATACACACACGATGATCTCTTGGCTATGGAACAAAGTGTCCTGTATCAAATAAAATTCGAACCAAGTTTCCCAATTTCTTATAGTTTCCTGAGAAGATACGCCAGAGTATGTAGAATATTAATCTGTCATTCTAGATTGTCATTGAGATATTTCAAGTGTGCTAGAATCCAAATGCCTTTACTTACGTTAGCCAGATACATTTTAGAATTAGCCTTGTTTATTGAAAAATAGAGAAAGAAAGTTTTAATATTCTGTTTTTTTTTGTTCGTTCCAACCGAAAAACCGAAACACATTTAAAGCCAACATTTTATTTAAAGTATACTTCCACAATACAGTAATAAATAAAACTAAAGACATATCGAACATGCATAATCGTATAAAAATAAATCCAATCCATTGGTGTACAATGCAGCGCCGTAGGTACGACGACTTCTGCATTAAAAATATTAAAATATCAAAAGCTTTTACAAAAGATGCAATTAATTTTGATCAGCGGTAATGCTAGGAATCTATAGGATGCAAACAGATACCAGAATACGGATTCGCAGAAAACGAAGGCTTTATCAATTGCATTCAGTTTTTTGCACCTAAACGTGAAGTTACTCTTGAAATCAATATCATATTCGCGATTAATACACAAACTTGAATTAAATAACGCTCTTCTTTAGATTACGTCACAGCTTACCACCGGAATATTTTAAATTTACAAAATTATCTAACGATTAGTTTTAGAATGTGATAAATTTTGACAAATACAAGAAAAACCACGAGTACAATTAGAAATACAATCATCACTAAAAGATTAGGAATCACGAGGGACAAGATCGTTGGTATACAAATTAATTTCCTCGTCTGACAACCGGCAATTAGATTTCATTGCATCTTTTGTAGATCCATTTGCCAACATTCTCCTAACTAGGTCCCTGCGCCCTTCACTGTAACCTTTACTGTAACCTTCACTGTAACCTTCACTGTAACCTTTACTGTAACCTTCACTGCGCGCAGTGGCAATGCCCGCTGAGTAATCCATTAAAGCCTTTTCAACACGTTCGTACGCTCTCTTTTGATTGTCATCCCAATTGGCTTTGTTTGCTGACTGGATTGCCTTATATAAGAGTTCGTTTCGTAGTTTAATCTTTGTGACTTCGTCATCGTTAAGGCAGTCTGTTGATTCTCCCCGGGCAAAGAAATACAACCATAAATTCTCCGGAGAAAGGTTGGCAATATCGACATTATCAGTAACAAAACAAGGAATTTGGAGAAATACGTACTGAATTAGCTTTAAATAACAATTGGATTGTTCATCTTTAGTGCAATGGAACGAAAAAGGTTTTCTATTCTTTAGAGCATCGAAACAACATAACACTATTACCGTAACTGGCCGCAAATCATTATAATCACCTCCACGAGAGAGTTGTTTACTCAGTACACGTGATGCGTAGCATTGCACTTGTTTTAAACAGCCTTCATGTCGCCAAACCTGCACTTCTATGAGAAATTTATCTCCGTTTATCGCTTGGCATAATAAATCCCTGAATAAAACTTCTACAGCAAAGTCTTCTTCACGTAACTCGGTCCTCAAAGGAGTTATATTCGTAACCATATCATCTTGTTGTCTGCGAGTCACTGCGTTTATGAAATCTTTCAAAACTTCCGTATCAGAAAAAATTTTCTTGAAGCAAACATCGTTCAGGGGCCTTAGTACCTGATAAATTGACGTAAAATAAACTTGTATTCAATATAAGAGTAACCCAAAAAAACACGTTTTAATTGAATTAGGTAACATACCTTTATAGGAGCCATTATTAAAATCTACACAGCAATTAGTCAAAACAGAAGAATTTTATCGAAATTGAAATTAGAATTCTTTAGAAAAATAACCGAAGCGATAATTATACCATATTAGAACATCATGACACCATCAAACTCACATCAAGTTATCTATCTATGCATCAAACTTTAAATCAGGAACATCAAAATCTGAATTGGGCCTCCGGGCACCGAACAATGTTTCGCGACTTCGGATTACTTCCCGCTTTTTTTCGACGGCACCTACCAGTTCAATTCTTGAAACACGAAACACGAAAATAAAATAATAGTTCGTTCGTATGCCTGACTTTGCGTTTGCATGCTCACAGATGACGTCTCACCTTAATTCGACGATGGAAGGATAATTCGAACAACGTACCGTATTCTTTTATCTTTTTATCGATGATGTTGATTAACAATGCTTGATGTTGATTGAATTAGTTATTCATCAGTTAAGACTTGTGTGCCTTCATCTAACTCGATTTCATGATTTTATGTGGTACCTAACTATGTTTTACACAATTTCTCTGAATGTGTATGAATTTTTGCGTTATAGTCAAAACGGATAATTTTACCACACATGAAAATCTTGGGAAAGATATTGGCTGATTTCAATTCCAACCCAGTTAATGATAGTATACGGCCCATTATTCTAATTATTTGAAAAAAAAATTTACTTTTTTATCCATTAATTTGGTTTTATTTTTATTTTTTAATGTTCTCAGATTGGAAAATGCAAACGAAATCGTATTTTGAAGAAGAAGAAATAATCAAAAGAATGACTATATTGGAAAGTCACACTGGTTTCATATCCATTTAAAATTTCGATAATAATCCCACTTTTAAAAAGATGAATCGTATTCGATCTTATTATTTTTTCAATCAAACCTAACCGAGAAGATTTCATCATCGTGAAAGGTCTATGGGTGTTATAATATAACCGAAGAGGTATTTTTTTAAACTTATTTTTTCTGACAATCGTTGGAAATTTATACAAAAAAATCGAAATGTAAAATAACCATACAAAAAGAAAACATAAATTCCGTTCGCTTTTGCAACAGGAAAATTTAGCGGTAAGATAAAGCGAAGTTATACTATACATATTACACATTTGTAATAAAGAGATGAAATTTTGAACAGCAAATATAGTACAAAAAAAAGTTATTTATCGATAGTTTGGTAAGGAGTTTTGAGTTTAAAAAAAAAACAACGATGGCTAGCAAATGGCCCAGCGTATGCGACGCTGACTTTTAAAAAGACAAAGAAGAGGAAAACATAGTTACATATGAATAGAAATTGTTTACCAGATGAGATCACAAGGAAAAAGAAAAAAATGGCAAATTCAGAACCTGATTCTTCAATTCGCTACGCATCTTTCATTGATTTTTAGGAAGGTGAACTCTGTAACCATCCGATGAGTACCAAAATTTTTCCTACAAAAATTAATTTCCTGCATACAAAATCAAATTAAATAACCATGACGTTTCAAACGTTATTTAATTCTAGAGCAAAAAAAGAAAATACAACAAACAGTACCTATGTATTTTTCATTTGGGGGAAAATCCATTAAAAATTAGCAAACCGAGTCAAAAATGAAAAAATAAAAAATAAAACAACGTTACCAATGTGAACGAAATGTCCTCAAAAAAATAATAATAACATTCTCCACAACGAACTGGAAATTCTCGTGCAGATACGAACGAAAATTGACCTCTTCAAGTGATATCTTGACAATTGATTCTTCTCTTTTTCTTCCAACGTTCGCCTTTCATTCAGATTTTCGGTCTAATGTTGGGTAGCAAACAGAATTTTTAAACCTTTCCAACCATTGTTTCATCCATGTTCCACACTGAAAAAAAGAGAAAATATTATGAGTTTGAAACTACAAAATCATTTTAAAATGCATGAGAATTTATCCTTATGCTTTTTCCACAACAAAATGAAAATTCTCGTGCAGATACGAACGAAAATTGATCTCTTCAAGTGATATCTTGACAAACTAAAGTGTTAAGAGCAAATAGATATATGTGACCTTCCAAGAAAAAACCGACCTTCTGTCCGAAAAAAAATTGAAAAAAAAAGTGTCCCAATCAATCCAAAACCATGATTATCATTTGTTTTGGATTGATTGGGACACTTTTTTTTTTCATTTTTTTTTCGGACAGAAGGTCGGTTTTTTCCTGGAAGGTCACATATACCTATAATTGAACCACATAAATTATAGAAAGAACGTAAGTCTTACATTTGAAATTCAAGTCCGCCAACTTTGACCGCGTTTGTACCGGACTGGTTAGGTCCTTGGTCTTTGAAGATTTTTTTTTTACAAAATGTTTCCTTTTTTTATGGTCCATAAAATGGCGAAATTATTTTTTCAAAAAAATTCATATCAAGTGCATCTAATCATATTTTTGTTTTCTCAAAATTTCAGACTTACGTCCTTTCTGCAATATGTGGTTCAAATGTTCAATTGAAAGTTTCACACAACATAACATCTACCAAGAAATCGTCGTAATATCTGCTTACAAAAATATTAATTCTTTTCTTTTTTCTTCCAACGTTCACCTTTCATTCAGATTTTCGGTCTAATGTTGGGTTGTGAACAGAATTTTCAAAAGCTTCAAACATTGCCTCCATCCATGTGTTACTAAAAAAAAGAGAAAATATTATGAGGCTGAAACTACAAAATCATAAAAAATGCATGAGAATTTATCTTTACGCGTTTTTCTTGATCACCGCATACAAAATCAACAAGAAAACAACGTTTAGACCATAAGATGCGAGTTCCACATAAATCAAAGTGTTGGCGCATTTGTCAAACTTTTTACTCCACTCGGATCTTGTATTGTTCGTTTCTAATTCGATTTCCACAAATTTATGGGAGAATTCATTTTGCTTTTTTGGCAATTTTTCAATCAATTCTTCTTGGGCACTTTTCAGGTTAGCAACGGTCGTTGAAATTCTTGAGAGTTCATCCTTCATGGCATCATTAGATTCCAATTCGTTTTGCTTTTTTGGCAATTTTTCAATCAATTCTTCTTGGGCACTTTTCAGGTTAGCAACGGTCGATGAGAGTCTTGAGAGTTCATCCTTCATGGCATCATTAGATTCCAATTCGTTTTGCTTTTTTGGCAATTTTTCAATCAATTCTTCTTGGGCACTTTTCAGGTTAGTAACGGTCGATGAGAGTCTTTAGAGTTCATCCTTCATGGCATCATTAGATTCTCGCAGCTTCTTCAACGTTCCATCCACATCCGTAAATAACTCCTTCACTGTGAACAGGAGTTAAACCGGTATTTAATACCTAGATAATTTTACAGTCTAAAAAGTGAAATAGCGCTCGGTGTGCTATACTGTACACACGGTTTATGAGATAGGGTACATGGGTGCAAGGGTGCAATACAATACAAATGACAGTCTGAGGGTTAATCTAGTTGAAAAAAAAGGAACTGGGATAGTAACAACTACAACTAGGTTAAACTTACGAGTATACGTCACGGTGTACGTTTCATCCTTTATCGTCTCCTTGTGACTTCGATCATTAATCTCTTCATTATGAGAGCAGTAATAGCACCGATTTATAGCGGACGTACGAGGTGACAGTCGAAATCCTTTCGTCACAACATTGACTCGTTTCCACAGCATTTTTTGTCTGTTCAGTGTTTTGAAATTACAATCGAACACACTCGGACTCGGAAGTAGAAAATAAAAGACCGACTCACAAAGAGAAACGTTGACTTCGTAAATTCAATGAAAGTACAATATAAAATATTACTGTTATGTCCGAGGGCCGAGGGCCTAGATAGACGAAATTAATACGAAGAACGATTCACATTTTTCGTTTCCTTTATTAATACCAAATGAACTATCAATGATGATGATGAACATTCAACATTATTTTCATCAGTGTTTCATCATCATTTCATCATCATCATCTACGTCAATAAACATATATCAACGTCACAAATTTGAACAGCCAATCAAATCAAAGCGACTGATAACAGCCGCGAATTTTCAAATGCATTACAATTTTTTCAATTATTTTCTATTTTTGATTTGAGAATTGAGAAGATTGAGAACTACTATAAGTAGTCCGTTCGCGTTGAAAATGAAGTGGTTGTGTTCCCTCACCCAACCCAACCAAAAAATTTCGTTTAAAGCATGACATTTTTTCCGTTAAGACTCCGGCAGGATTGTCGACCCATTGAAGTATCAGGGTTCAACAGTTTTTGTAGAAGCACCCAGGGTTGCAAGAACGGGAACAGAATGGAACGGAGTACGTAGTTTTCCAAAATATCATTAAAAATGAAAATTACTAAATCAGCTCAAAATTTACGACTTGCTACAATTTTTTTAAAAATCTTCACCTGAAAATCTAAAATTAAAAAAATTTTGTTCGGTAGATTTATTTTGTCTAACATTAAACATGAAGGGACAAAACTGGCAAAAGATCAATCAAAATCAAAAATTCAAAATTTAGAAAATTTAAAAACTTTTTAAGGCTCCATTCATTTTGAATAATCCGCTGACCCTTCATTTTCATGTTTAGCGAAGTCTTCGAAACAATTTCTTTTTCGTTGTAGAGGGAGAAAGGCGCTAATTTATTCCATCTCGCGATGCTCCAATCCGCATTTTCTCCCTCTAAAACGAAAAATATAGTACCAAATGCTATTTCAGTTTTCAATGCATGTTCAATCCATTCCTTTGATTACTTTATTTCCTAATTTTCATTTTTACTTTTTTGGAGTGGGAGGGGAGGGGAGGGGAAGGAATCTAACTTCACGTCTATTGGTAAATCAAAAAATTGGCCTAATCGATAACCTTTTTTCCAATCAGCTGAGTAGCCCCTCCCTGCCCTCTACAAACGCCACAATTCAAGGCAACCACACAAAAGTCAACTCCCAAGAAACAAATTAAGTACTCAAACTCGATGAAATAAAAATTTTAATAGCTTCATTTAAATAGAACAGTTTTAAAATATTCATTAGCTGGAAAACGTTTATAAATATGTATACAAAATGTATGAAAAAATCTAGTACATTACAACAAAATTATAAATAAAATCAACAAATTAAATTTTATACAAATAAAAAAAGCACAATGAATATTACTTTAGTAGTTAACAACTTCGTTTTCGTAAACCAGTTACAAAAGGTACATTTGAAAAGGAAAAAAAGTTACAAAAAGCGATATACTAACATGAAAAATAAGCGCATTCATTCAATTATAACATTGAAAACTTTCGATCAAATACTTAAATAATACGACTGCATTGAAAGAGAATTCATTGTTTATTATTGTCTTTGTTTTCAAAAATTGCCGCAATATCTCGTATACAATAAGGAGCAACTGGACCACTGGTGCTGTGAGCTCTTTGACGCATTGATCTATTTAGAAAAAAAAATCGATTAATGAAAAATTATTTACGGAGACTCGAGTTTTAAATAGGTGCTAGAAAATTTTACAGCCACTCACCCAATTTCTCCGCTTCGCCTTAAACGAGAAAATTCCGATGACTCAGATGCTTCTGAAAGTTGATTAACGCGTTTGGCCACCAAACTTTCCATATTGCCGCTATTTTTAATTTTACGTTCTAAACTAGCTGTAAATGGTCTTTTTACATCGCATGGGTTCGGTTTCAAAGACCATTCTTTAGCTGGTTCGATTCGATCAGTGCTAAATGATTTGGATAAGGGGCCTGGTTTATATTCTTTGTCATTTTTAACACTGACGTTATTCGTAATGGGTTTAGTTCTCGAGGCAATATCGTCAATACGTTTGGGTGACCCTTCGTTATTAATATCTTTGGTATCTACGTTACTTTTTTCTAGCTTATCCGCATCTACGGAGTCTCTTTTTCTACGCGACGTATATAAAATACTAATAGTAGTGACAGCTGTCGGTTTATCCTTGGGTACCGATTCGCTGCTCAGACTACCCACATCATCGATAGGACTAGAATCAAAATCTTGACTATTACGGTCATTTTTTTGAATTTTGTGTTTTATTCGGCGTATCATTTCTTCGTCTTTTTGATCATTAATATCACCGTCGACTTGATACTTCTGCCTTAACGCTAATCGTCTTTCTTCTTTGTATTTCTCGATCCGATCTCGGACCGATTCATCTTTCTCGTCCGAAGGCTGCATAACAGTAGACGAATCACCGGACGGTTTCCGTTTTACTAGAACCGGCGGTAATGAAAAATATTCTTTTCTAGAAGACGGATACTTATCTTCGTGGTAATCCGGAGACAGACTTTTTTTACTCACGTCTTTGCGGCCGTTAAGAAAATCATTTTCAGCCGACCACTCGAATCTTGATACGAGATCTTGAACGCTTTTCGTGCACCCTACGCAACATAAGAAAACGACACGGTTCAATTTTCAACGCAAAATCCAAAAATTTCAATTAATTAATCAATTCGCAAGGCAAAATTATAACACGCAAAAAAAACTCCGCCTCGAAAGCCGAAAAAATAGGTGAAACGGTTCTAACGCAAGAGCGACCACTTCATTAATATTGATATTATCAAGTAAGTATAGGTATATTGAATTAGAAATTCCCCATCACCACGTTCGAGTATCGCTGATTCATAAAATAAAGATGACGCATTCGAGTACCTAATAACAAGACCCGGTCGTGAAATTTTTCACCTTCTCATTGTTTTTTTACGCAATAGCCGATTAGATAACACACTTTATTGCCAAGGCGTCCGATGACAAAATTATTAAAATAACGCAAAACTCGAATAAATATATTTTATCAAAATGAAATATAACGCATGCATTAATCTACCAACTACCAAGCCATCAACCAAGTTATGGTGAATAATTACCGGAGCATAAATTATTCTTCATTTCTATTTCGCCGTTTTTTGGTGTGGTTTTTTCGTCCGCCAGGTCATCGTTGGGACGATTCTCGCTCGAATTTGGTTCCTCGGTTGGTTCCGAGGGATCGATTTCTTGCGGTATGATTAGTGTGTTCGGCCTGAGGGAGTTTTGTTCTTGAGTATCGTTTTTTACTGAGAAATTGGGGTTTTCGAGATCGTTGGTTTCAGTAGTGGAAATTTGTTCGGGGTTTTGTTCGTCGTTCAATGGTTCTGATTTGTCGAATAGTGGCTCGGAATCGCTATAGGGGGATGGATTTTCCGATATGAGCAACGGATGTTGATCGTTAGGCATGGGTTCTTCGCTGGGGTCTTTTTCTGGCGATTCTACGATCATGATGAAGTTTTTATAATCGTTCATGTTCTGAAAAAAATTAAAATTATTAGGTGAATTCGGATTGAGGTATATTTTGATTATAAGGCACCTGGGTATGATAAAACTTGAGAAAAATCACGTTACAAAAACAGTTCAAAATAGAAATGGTAAAGGTAAAAAAAAAAATTTTAGGATAGATTTTATTTTCTATTCTAAGCCAATGATAAGGGTAGGAAGACGAAAAAGTATTAATTTTCCTAGCTAGATTTATAATTCATGTCACAGATGTGATTTTCGACTAATTTTGAGTCGAAGATGACAAATTTCATTTCAAGCAAGCAGAACTTTTTCTTCAAAAGCTCAGTTTTTTAGACGAGAATTAAGCAATCTCGAAAATATGCTCTAATATCAAAAATCATTGCCAGATTCGCTATCAGTGGTCAGAATCGAAAAAATTAAAGTTGGCTTATCAAGAGATGAGAAATTAAAACTATCTGAATCGATAATTTTTTCTTATTTTTTGGATTCCAGAACAATTTTTCTCATTTTTCCAACTATATAGAACCAAAATTTTCTAAAAACGAAATCAGAAAAAAACTTGACTTGGAGGATGTTTTTTTTGAGGAAACAGGAGGAGGAGATAAGTGGCAGCTGAAAATCAAAATTTCTAAACATTTGAACATTTTTTTACTTGAACCCAATTTTTTCGTCGAAAAAATGTTGTTTTGTCATGAGGAGAGGAGGCAAAAATCATTAGGGAAATACCAAAAATCAAGATGAGTATCGCCGATCACATATTTTGAACACATTTTAAGCGATCATTCACCTTCACCACTTGAGGAACTGCATTTTCAAAATAAAAATCGACAATACTTCGAGAACAAGGCTCAAGAGTCAAAACTCCAAGATTGGGAAAATCCTCGAATTAAAATTGCTCAAAAAAGATTTCATAATCATATTTTCTAATTTTCCCCAAGAAATGGTGTAAATTTTTCACGTGTGGTGGTGGGGGGGGGGATGGAAGAGGAAAATGAGGTGATTTAGATAAAAATCGTTTCTACTAATTTCGAAGCTTTGGTAACAAATTTCAAATATTGTACATATTTTGATTAATCAGCTCCCATCGCTCCAGAAATCACAATTTTGTGTTGAAAATTACAGAGATATCTCCAGAAAAAAGCTGAAATACCAAAAACCAAAATCAGATCCAAAATGATTGACCTTTGTGATATCCTGTTTTTTACATATGAATGTCCCCATCTCATTAGAATCAAGCTCATATAAACAAATTTTGGATTTAATGACTCGAAATCACATTTTTTGAATTTTTCGGAACAAGAAATGAAAATTTTCAATTTTTAAAATATTGCTGGGTGTGGGTATTGATCAAATTTAGGGAAATCTTCCATTTTCAGGCAGTGGCCAAAAGTTGAAAATTCTCCCAATTTTCAGGTAATCGCCAAAAGTTGAAAAATACTTTAATTCTCAAGGAATAGTCCAATTTTCAGAAAATCACCAAAATTTTAGTCAACACTTCAATTTTATAAAAACTGTTCAATTTTTGAAACAGTATATATATCTTTCAATTTTTAGAAAATTTTCCAATGTTGTGGGAAACTGAAAAATTTTTAGAAAAGTGTTCCACAAATTTCTTTTTTTTAAATTCAGAAATTAAATTTTGTCATGGGAAGAGGTAAGCTGCCAATCTGTCCTCTGCTCAATTTTATCCTCAACTTATCTATGAAAATTGGTATCAATAACGATGATGTTCTGTATTGTTTTGAAATTTTTTAAACAAAATTGAAACGGGTACTCAAGTTTCAAAAAAAAGAAAAATTTATTTTCATTTTTTTAATTTCTGATTTTTTGCAATTGAAAATTTTTTCAAAAAACCCCAAGAACTTAGAAAAACAAAAAACAGGTATAAATAAGGACCAAGCTTACGATTACACTTTCTCGTTCAAATTTTGCTCAAAAAATCGAATTTTCGATGTTTAAATCAACGACATCTTGAAAACAGAGCTCGAGCATGAAAAACCGATTTTAGATTTGAAATCAGCAATTTGTAAAACATAATTTTGAGTTTAAACATTTTCCTCATTTTCTTCATAAATTATCCTGGTTTTAGGATTTTTGGTTCAGTATAAGAAAAATTGAGATTCCAATTAAATTTGGGAAAAAATGTGAAGAAAAAAAAATCAGCTCTTAATTATTAACAGCTTTCGTTTGATTTTTTTCCTTTTAGTATCAAAATTACGTCTTCTAGCAGAATTTTTGGAGATAATTTGAAACCCAATGAAACTACATCCCTAGCAGATAAATCCATTTTAGAAAATTTTCAGATACTGAATTTTAAAACCATTTATAAAAACCTAGACATCGACAGAGCCTCAAAACAGACTTCTCCAAAAATGATATTTTTTACCTCTGGTTGTTTATCAGCTTGAAGATTAGTCTTTTTCTCGACAGAAAACTGATTAGCAGCTTGATCCGGGCTGGAATCTTCGGCTACCAATGACTCGTACAGATTATTTTCTACCATAGCTTCATCGGCGGAACTTTCCAATGACTCGTTGGAAGACGACAAGCAATCTCGCATACTGGCCAGGTCATCTCCAAGAATGGAAATCTCTTCGTAATTATTTTTAGTTTTATCCTTAACACTTCCTTCGTAACTGTACAGATCA
The DNA here is from genome assembly GCA_038380155.1 of Pseudococcus jackbeardsleyi. Classification (NCBI taxonomy): domain Eukaryota; kingdom Metazoa; phylum Arthropoda; class Insecta; order Hemiptera; family Pseudococcidae; genus Pseudococcus; species Pseudococcus jackbeardsleyi. The sequence continues at coordinate 40,646,275 of CM076242.1, forward strand.
TTTTCGGAATACGCCGAAGATGACATTTTCTCGTAATTGTCGTCTTCCGAATGGTCGACGTTGTTCAAACAACGAGCCGTACAGACGGGCTGAATTTCTTCGTAATTCGAATCAGTCATAACGTTATTAGTGGTCGGCAAGATGATATCGTTGGATGACACCGAAGTCATACGATTACCCACCATGGTGACCAATTCGTAAGGCGATTCGTTACAAGCCTCGATTGTTTTCGAATCGCTGAACATTTCTCTATCGTCTAAAACTAACTTGGGCTTTTGTACGTTTTCGTACGAATTCTCGGTCTGATTTTCGCACCGGTTCGATTCCCATTCGACGTCCTCGTGCAACGTACCGTTAGCCTGATCGCTGAACACATCTTTGGAATAATTAGAATCACAGCTGTTTCTACAAACGCCTTTGTAGCCTTTATCACCGGGTTTGAGTTCGTTTTGAGGGAGTTTGGCGTTGCTATCGAAGTGATGATCACCCTCCACTCCCGGAGTCAACGTTTGCAAGCTTAATCTATTCTTAATCGGAACATCGGTACGTAGTTCACCTTGGTAACTCAGCCTATTTCCTGGTATATTTTCGTACTTCTTGTTACCGTCGTTGGTCTTCATGCTATCGGTGGAACTGCGCGGTAGCTGCGACGAAGACATCGACGACGATAGCCTTTGATAACTGAATTCGAAATTCGAGCTCGTTGTACAGCTGCATTCCGACAACGGTGTATAAGGAACATTGATATTTGTAATCGTTGTATCGGACATGGTTGTGCAACCGTTCTCGTTCTCCGAATACGCCGTATCGGTCATAGGTGAAGAGATCTGTGATGTTTCGCGATGATGTACATCTACTTCAACTACAAGCTGGAAAAAACACGTGTGAAAAATTTACTATTAAAATCACGTTCCGACGATATGCTTGGATAGATTTGTTCGTAGGTACTTACACGATCGGTGCATTGGCTATCGATATATGCCAAATCTTCGCCGAAGAGACGTTCTTCGAGGCGTGAACGTTTATTAGATACTGCGGTCATGTCGTCCGAAAGCGTGGCCGAACTGCAGGAGCTATTGTCACAACTGGTTTTATGCTTTTTGGGCGATGGATCTACGATGATGGTGTTTTCGGCGCTGGCCAAAATTGGTACTTTTTTCATGTTTGGCTAAAATACGAAAACGCAGTTGAAAAATAATGTGTTTTTTTGGTATGTTTATTAGAAGATGAAAAAATTAACCTGTAATTGTTCGGAGCTTGAAGTATTACTAAATAGTTGAGAAGATTCTTCCGAAAATATTTTCATTTCTGATTCATCCAAATCGAAATTAACCTGAAGATCGCTCAAACCTACCAAATCCGCAAGAAGTGTTATTGATAGAACAAAAAAATGAAAAAAATCACAAGTGTTCCGAACCTTTATCATCGTCACGTAACGTCGAGTGCATAGGTGTGCTCTCCGATAAATGATCGAAATAGGAATCATGTGACACAGACCTGCTGTGCCCGGCATTGCCACAATGCTTCGGAGATGGCGGTGATAAGAAATCCAAACACATTGAATTACGCACTGATGAGCCACCCAGACCGGACGTTAATGATTCTGCACTCTTCACCGTTCTTAAACGAACTTTAGCTTCGACATCTTTCTTTTTGAGGGAATCCTGAAAATTGATAATTATTTTTTGGTATTATTACATATTGAGTTATTTTCCATCGCCTCAACCAAAAATTTCCCAAAGATCAAAATTGAAAGATTCAGCTATATGCACAGTTGACACTGAGTCATGACAAAGCTATTCATATTTGAAAATAAAAATAATAATAATCACAATTTTTCAAAAATTTTAATAATTTTCTGAATCTAAATGATTCATTAACTAAAACATTTTCAAATTGGCAAAATATTTTCAAAAAAAATTGTTCGATTTTTAAAAGTTTAAACAGAGTAAAAAAAATAGGTGAGCATAAATATTAATTTTTTGAAAAAAAAACATACTAATTTTCAGGTAATATGCCAAGAGTTGAAAAATTAAATTTTCAAGGAACAGTCCAATTTTCAGAAAATCATCCAAATTTCAGTCAACACGTTGATTTTACGAAACCTGCTGAATATTGGAAAAGGAAAATCTTTCAATTTATGGAAAATTTTCCAATTCTTAGAAGAAGGGAGAAATTTTTTGGAAAAATTGTTCCAATTGTGGAAATTTGTTTTCATAATTACCTAATTTTTGAAAAATTGTCCAAGTTGAAAAAATATTTTGCAATTCAAAAAAAAAATCTAAAAGACTCTAAAAACAGTCATGGTTGAAAAAATAATTTCAGAGGAGTGAAATTAAACTTCAAGAACTCTGATTTTTAAAATTTGAAATATGTAATGAGTAAAAAAGTTTTTTTTTTTTTTTTACTAAAAAGGAATGACAACTCGAAATGTTGAAAAAAATAATAAATTTTGACCGCATCTGTTTTCAAAAGAACTCTTCAATCATTCAAGTATTGGGAAATCGTACAATTTTTTGAAAATCATCTAATCTTCGAACGAGTCTAATTTACTAAAAATCGTCCAACTTTTTGAAGAATGAAAAAATTTTCGAAAAATTGTGCATTAGGAACAGACGACGTTTGGAAAAAAATCGATCATCCAACTTTTAATCCAATTGACATGAAATGAATTATTTTGAAATATTTAAATCCAAGATCATGCTATTTACCGTCATTTTATAGGTTATTTCATTCGGAATCGAAGTCTTCCTTTTACCGGAATTAGTAGAAGAACTTTTTCTCAGACTAGTACCGCCACTACCTCGTGAAAAGAACGACTTCCAACCCAACGGCGATCTCTTCAAAGGTATTCGTTTTCGACTAGGTAGTTCGATTACAGTATGGTAAATTTTTGGCAAACACGACGGTCCTCCTCCTGTTGGAAAAAATACAAAATTACTAAAAATATTCCACATCTCGTTCAAACCAATCAATCGAAAAATACTAACCAACTTCTATATAATTTTCGTGCGAATGCTCCAACCCTAATCTTTTACTTTGAGCTTCCTCCAGCGATAATAATTTAGTAGGCGTGCCCAGTGACAATGATTTGGGACGCATTCGTTTCGATGATCCTAAACCCAACAAACATATCAATCAGTTTCGTTTCGAAACAATAATTCTCGTCTAAAATTAGCACAAATTCGTACCATAAAACGAAACTTGATCGTTACAAAAGACCAAATCAACATTCGATATTAAAAACTCAGTAACGACTGCTTGTACGCCGACACCTTGGAGGGCAGCAACGCCTCCGAATTCCAATTCTTTGCATCGTAATAAATTCGGAGCCCAAACGATGGCGATATTTCTAGCGGTCATACCGGTCCTGGTACCATGTTCGGCTACTTTAGATAAATGTCTCATTAGAAATTCCAAAGTTCTGTAAAAAAAAAACACAAACAAACGAATTAGATACATGGAATTGAATCGATTTCTTACTAAAAAATATCGATCAAGATACCTGAAATGGGGCGGCGGTAATTTTTGGACTACTTCTCGCATCGATGCCACTCTTTCGGCAGGATCAGCATTTTGAACAGCGTTGACGAAATTTTTATATAATTGGTAAGTGCATAAAGGATTGGGTAATTCTCTAAAGTACATTTTTAGCAGGGAAGCAACGCTGTGGATATCTTGTAAAATGGAATCGTCGTTGTACAACGTTGGTATTCGATCTTCATCGAAAGTAGTTCTGAAAAAATATCATTTTTTAGAATTTTTATTCAATAAAAAATTTTTAAAAATTCATAAATTTGGGGTTAAATTAAGTATACCTTAATTTCTGAATATTTGACGTAGCTCCTGAAAGTCTATAAATTCCATCGACGATACCATGTTGTTCGATAAATTCTGAACAGCATTTTAATACCATTGGTACTACGAATTACAAAAAAAAAAAAAAAGAGGAAAAATTGTTATTTCCAATCAATTTTAATCGTAGCATTATTCAAAGGAACTAATCGAATTACCATCTCGTCCGCTATTCAACAAATGTTCGCCTAAATCGCACCCAAAAACTCGTTCTTTCAAAATACCAGACTGTTTCAAATGCCTTTTCGAAGGTCTGGATAGAATAAAGGCTCTAAAAAATGCTATCAATTTTCCGTGTTTCCTACAAACACACAGTTAAGTTAGCAAGACAGCTAATAGTAAAAATATGCAGCATAATTTACCTCGAAACTCAATCGAGTGATTATATTATACCTGAGCACTGGTTTGGAAGGTTCGATTATAGTTGAAGGTTGATTAAGTTGTAAATTACGAGGAACTTTATCGGTAATAACAGCTACGCAGTGAGAAGGGAAAAATCCTACCATGAAGCCGCGTTTACCTCTCCACCAAATGCTGTCCTCCGGAGGTGGCATATCGATCACAGATATCATATCTCCGATCTGTAAATGAAAATTGGGTGATAAAATAACATCGTTATAATCTAAAATGAAATTTCTATGGTGAAATTAAAATAAATAAATAAATCTCGTCAATTGGAAAAATATTTTTACCTCATTAGCCGAAGATACCATTCAAAAAAAAATTTAATAAAAATTAGCAACTTTTGCACAAAATTCTCATATGTCTGATAAAAATAATAGTAACGTCTTTCCTAAGAGCGATTTGAACACGAAATAACTCCATGAAAAAATTCATTAATGAACATATTTAATTTTAAAAGTCATTGCCAAAATAAAATTCCCCTTAAAATGATCACTCAGTCACGTATACGAAAATTTTAATCAGTGCTTCGTCTGTATTATTTCGCAGCTCATTTGCTTTCGATGTTTAGAAATCAATTATTAGAGATAAGAAAATGTAATCTATTTACCTACGCTTTTGATTAATAATTTAAATTGCGAAGAAAATTGAAATGTAAACAAAAAATTATTGTGATAGCTCAACTCGTCGATATGTGCACCATTTGCAATTTTAACAAAATCATACTTATTTCGAACCCTAAGGTCAATATTGTCAAGATCATGAATTTTCCAAAAGTGATAAGTACTTCAAGATACGAGCTTGAAAAATTCCATCATGCAGTCAACTATTTTACAAGGTGTTCAAAAAAAATTAAAATGAGTATTTTTTGAGCATTCGAGAGAGACTAGAGTAGGTATCAGTATCAACTAAAAACTTTGAAACCAATTCAATGAACATAAATTGATTTACTATGGGGCTTCTACGACCAACTCACTTGAAAATTTGTGAAGCCAGACAGATTTAACAAGCCACAAAATTTGAAAAAAGAAAAGAAAATTATACGTGAAATAGTGCTTGAAATTTTATCAAGCTGAATTCGAATATAAAATTGTTTTTAGAATCTTATTTTAGTGATTTTTTTCCCTCCTTACAATCGCCCAAAATTGATTAGGAAATTAAAAAATCGAAAATTCACTTCAATGACGTAGACATTCACTCACATTACATAGAAATTCACTCTATTGACAGTAAATCACTCTCTAATTATAGGCGCAGGCGCACACCCAGAAATTAATGAAGAGAGGCGCTGAGAATTTGAGAAAAAATGGGGGGGGTGTCAAATTTCAAATTAGTGCTGTTTTTCACCCATCTTTCAGTTAAAAATCATAAATTTTTCCTGGCTTAACGGGAAATTTATAGAGAAATCGATGATTTTTGACTGAAAAATCAGTCAAAAATTATTAATTTTTAAAATAAAACAATTTAAGTAAGTACTGCCCGAACGAAGCAAAGGCAAACGTTTTTTGAAAAAAAATTGTTTGAAGAGCAAAATAGTGCACTTTTCCCACATTTTTGCAAAAAAAATTCGAGCTGGGGGGGATTGAGTCCCTTGAGCCCCCCCCCCCCGGCTTCAATGAGATAGAAAATTTTTCCGGGGGGTGATCATTTTTAAACGCATGAAAGAGCAGCAAAAGAGGGATTTGCATCCTTCAAAAATATTTCGAATTCTATTTCATATTTTCGAATACTCTCATTGATTTTCACAGAAGTTTTGTACTGCTCTACAGAATTTTTTTCGTGTATATTGGCTTTGGTTTTTTTTTGGAAGATCCGTTTTGAGGGCCACCAAAAAAAAGAACCATTTTTTTTTTCAAATAATTTTTTGACCAAAATAATTTTTGTGAGACATTCTTGAATCAAATTACATTTATTCGGGAAAATTGATTAATCGAAAATTATTGTATTTTTTGGCATTTGAAAAAGAAAACTCGAAAGAAAGGGGAAAATTTTGTGAAATATTCTACTTGAGATCATATTCAAGAACCCAGTTTTGAGCAAATGACCATTTCAGTACCAGTAATTCCTGTTTGAAAAATGAATTCAATTCCACAAAAATTTGAAAAACACCTCTTACTTTGAAAAAAAAAACGTAAATCAGGTTTTTTAGTACCAATTCTTAAGATTATCTCAATAGTCCCCACTCTCTTCCATTCCTTTCAAAATAAATCCACAGTATTCCTATATTCTAATTTTTTTTGTATTTTTTTATATTTTTTAAAATTAAAAATCATTATTGATTTCTTAATTTTGTTGAAGAAAAAATTACGAATACGAAGCCAAGCGAAACGCGAGTGAAACGAGAGCAAAAATTTAAGGAAACTGAATTCTCAATGAATTGAAGAGTAATTTTTCTAGGATTATTTTCAAAAATATGCACTTAGTTTTTTATCAAGGTAAAATATCACGGTTTTAAAAAATTCCATTTGTTTAAATTTAGACTGGAAATCAATCGATTGAAGAAAACTCCTCGATTTTTTTGATTTTCTGGGGAAAAGGCACTAGCAGTTCAATGTTTTTTGTTTTTTTTTGGATACAACCCAATCAAGATTATTGCACTATTTTCGGGTACATCCATCAATCGCAGCCATAACAGAGAAGAACTAAAATAATAAATTTCCCCAGCCCCTAAAATATAAATTTTTCGCACCACTTCGAATACTTCACCAATCGTCTACGAAACTTTTCTGAACATCCTACCAATTTGACTATCCAATTCCGAGAACAAAAAAATCCCATATTTTGTATTTCGAGAACTAACCTCAGATAACGAATTAAAAATAATCACCGTAATCTCGTTAACAACTCGTTAATTACTCACGTCGAAAGATATTTCATCAGCTGCCACAGCTTGATATTTTTTCACCGCATAGGCAGCTGCAACAGCCGGCGTATTGATCGGGCAATTGTCTCCATCGGTGACCAATATCCGTCTGCCTCTGTTATCCAACTGCAACCAACTAAGAACCGGACCACAGTTGATCAGACTACCGGCGATTTCTGAAAATCGTTCGCAGTATTTGCTCAGATGATTTTTAATATACGTCTGCAATACGAAGAACAAAACCACGTCAGTAATCACGAAACGATTCGATGATGAATGATGATAAATTACACACATACCTGAGGGTTTTCTTTCTCTGGTAAATTTTCTAACGGCGGTAGCTCGGGCAACGAACTGAATTTTCTATCGTAAATACATTGATGGAGTTGTTGGTCGAGCATGCGGAAATTTTCGTAGGTTCTTCGCAGCAGCCAGCTTTGCCCTTGCGAAGTCACTTTCACCGTTAGCCATTTGTTTTCCGAATTTTCGTTATATTCCAAACTAGATAAGGATTTTAAGTCTTCTTCTTCGTATAACGAGATCTGCGCAAAAAAAAAAAAGGCACCCGTTAGTAAAAATTACAGTTAGAATTTCTCTTTTACTTTAGATTATAAATTAACAAAACCGCATCGAGTTGTCAAAACTAGTAGCTATAAATTTTTTTGGATACATCGTCGCGTCAAAATGTACTTTCAAATTTATTACCTATGAGAATTAAAAATAAAAACGTAATCTTGAAAAATTCAACATTACATAAGCGTGCGTAGATTTTATCTTTTGACCAATATAAAAGAAATGACCGCAGCCCAACGGGTCTAATTTCAAAGTCGTGATACCTATGATCGTACGATGACCGCAAAATACACACGCCAACAGTAAGGTGTTTTAGTCCGGTGGCAGATTGCATTTTTTTGGACATAAACGGCAAAAAATGATAATGGCGTGAAATTTGGTATGATGAACAAGGACACCAGAAGGAATTTTTTGAGCCCGGGAGGCCATCGCCAGACCTCATAGGAGGGGGAGGGGGGAGGTTCAAAGGGAGGTTCAGCCCCCCATTTTTCGAAATTGGGTCATCGGTCTTGTTGTGGTGTCATTTCCATATAATTGAATCCCGCTGAGTTCAAAAATGCCATCAGTTTCAAAATTCGAGGCAGAGAAGTCCCTCAAATTTGAGATTTCTCAACCCGTGTTTTCGTATTTTTGCTAAAAACGGCCCAAAAACTACGTTTTCTCAACTTTGCACAACCTGTCGACCTCCCAATCAAATTTTTATTAAGATTTTCGAACTCTACGGGTAAATTACCACCTATAATCACCTTCTACAACTTCCCATACCCCAACTCTGAGTGAGTGAGGGGGCCTAAAGTTGCTAAAATTGAGCCAATTTTTCACATTTTTGGGTAAAAATCACGATTATTTTATTATATACGCGAGAATATTTATCGATTGAGGTTATTTATACGATGTCTGAGTAGTATAGGCCCCATACAATAAATACAGGCCCAGAGGCACTCCGTATACCCCTCCTGGAGGGGTGAGGGGGGTCGTTTTTGGCTGCCGTTTTGCCCAATTTCGACTACTTCGAAAGTTGGATCAGTTTTCTAACTTTTTTCATCACCTACTCGAGGAATAAACTACTGAATAATATTTTTTCTCGATGTACCTGAATCCAGATTGTTTAACAACTTGCCCCTAAATTAAAGTGGGAAGGGGTGACTATTTAGGGGATGAAGAAATATTTTGATCTAAAATATATACACATATTGAAATCTGGGTTTTCGAAGACGCTGATTTCAAATACGTTATCTATTTTCCGATTAAAGCAAAGGGGTGAGGAGGGGTGAACCTGTTTGGGAGGGGAGGGGGTGAAATGTTGACAAAAAAATCGACTTACATATCGCAATCTATATATTTGAGGGCGCCGATTTCAAATTCGGTACCGATTTTTCGATTAAATCTAAGGGATGAGCAGTGGAGGAGTGAGCCCACGAGGGGGGAGGGACGTTTGCTTTTTTTTTTTTTTACAAATACCTATATTACATTCAGCTACTCACAAAATGACTTGATAAATTCGATGGCTTTTTCTGCCGTTAGTCCAAAACGAATGAAAACGTAATTATTTTCTGCACATTTCAATGAAATGAAACATCTGTAAAATGAAAAATTGATTTTTGACTATATTCCGAACTCAACAAAACATGACTGCAATTTTTCTTCGCATTGATAAAAAATTGGTGCAGTACCATTTCAGTAATATCATACTCCTCATGTACAAAAACCAAAATGTCCATCCTTCCAATTTTTTTTTACCGAAATGTCACCCCTTCCCTCAAATAGGTTCTCCACTGCTCAACCCTTAGATTTAATCGAAAAATCGGTACCGAATTTGAAATCGGCGCCTTCAAATATATAGATTGCGATATGTGAGTCGATTTTTTTGTCAACATTTCACCCCCTCCCCTCCCAAACAGGTTCACCCCTCCTCACCCCTTTGCTTTAATCGGAAAATAGATAACGTATTTGAAATCAGCGTCTTCGAAAACCCAGATTTCAATATGTGTATATATTTTAGATCAAAATATTTCTTCATCCCCTAAATAGTCACCCCTTCCCACTTTAATTTAGGGGCAAGTTATTAAACAATCTGGATTCAGGTACATCGAGAAAAAATATTATTCAGTAGTTTATTCCTCGAGTAGGTGATGAAAAAAGTTAGAAAACTGATCCAACTTTCGAAGTAGTCGAAATTGGGCAAAACGGCAGCCAAAAACGACCCCCCTCACCCCTCCAGGAGGGGTATACGGAGTGCCTCTGGGCCTGTATTTATTGTATGGGGCCTATACTACTCTGACATCGTATAAATAACCTCAATCGATAAATATTCTCGCGTATATAATAAAATAATCGTGATTTTTACCCAAAAATGTGAAAAATTGGCTCAATTTTAGCAACTTTAGGCCCCCTCACTCACTCAGAGTTGGGGTATGGGAAGTTGTAGAAGGTGATTATAGGTGGTAATTTACCCGTAGTGTTCGAAAATCTTAATAAAAATTTGATTGGGAGGTCGACAGGTTGTGCAAAGTTGAAAAAACGTAGTTTTTGGGCCGTTTTTAGCAAAAATACGAAAACACGGGTTGAGAAATCTCAAATTTGAGGGACTTCTCTGCCTCGAATTTTGAAACTGATGGCATTTTTGAACTCAGCGGGATTCAATTATATGGAAATGACACCACAACAAGACCGATGACCCAATTTCGAAAAATGGGGGGCTGAACCTCCCTTTGAACCTCCCCCCTCCCCCTCCTATGAGGTCTGGCGATGGCCTCCCGGGCTCAAAAAATTCCTTCTGGTGTCCTTGTTCATCATACCAAATTTCACGCCATTATCATTTTTTGCCGTTTACTTACAGTTTGCCACTGGACTATTTGTGTTTTGTTATTGTTATGAATATCGAGTCGATAGACAGAGGCATACAGCATGCATTAATTTTCAATACCAGACACCAGGCTAGACAGCGTACGAGTACAATAATTGAAACACGTGCTATTTCATACCTATTTCTTTTATTAGTTTTACGTAAATTTACGTTGGATGTCGAATTACCAAAGTAGAAAAACGATCGCGAAACACGAACGAGAATATTCTTATAATCGTTTTCGTTTCGACATTTTTATTTTTCATACGGATACAATCGACGTACGAAATAAAAATAACGAATGCCCGCCTCAAATTTTCATCCAAGTAAGAATAATTTTTACGCCAGCAAGGTCTCATTTATGGTACGTTTCATATAATTAAATAATAAATTGTCGTTTTCGTTTATTACGTATACGTGTTTAGATGTACTCGTACCTTTTATAACTACTCCGGGATATTTCCTCGCATTATACAATATGAATTTTAACAATTTCGTCGAGTAATTCGACGTTTGCATAGTAATTCGAGCGAGGTAGCTTTTTAAATGGATACAACGAAGGAGGTGGAATCGGAAAAGTAAGTCATTTGTTCTCTAAATATGAATTTCGTGTCATTTTTGGAGCCGTTTTCAACGGCTTGATTAGGTATTCATGAAAATGAAGCGTATTTAATAATTAATTTGTTGACAGGATGCAGGGCTGAAATTAGGGCACCTAGTTCACGTAGGTAGTTGTAGTACTGAAAAATTTAAAAATTGATGGCGTATCAAAGAAGGCGAAGGAAATCTCCGATTTGACATTTTTTTTCATCATTCAGTTCTGATCTATTCATTCTGTTATGAAGCATCAACTATTGAAAGGTAAAACCGACATTAGCTCTAATTATCATTTCAACTTCCTCAGATTGAGTTCCTATAAAAAATTATGGAAAAATAGTTGATGCCCCACTCCCTCCCATTCAAAATTATGGTCTATTACCTATTTTCAAGAATCTTAAATTTTTACAAAAGTGAAAGATTTTTTTTGTTGTTTGGCGCCAGTGATGAAAAAATAAAATATCAGTTCTAGTTTCAGTTCTCAAAATTTTTAATCTCAGATTTCAATAACTTTTGAGGGACAAAAAAAATTTGAAATTTTCCATCAAAATAGACCTTATTTATTTTTCCCTTCTTGATTCGGAGTAAATTTTTCCCTACTTCAAGCTCATACCCAAAATCCCCCCCCCCCCAAAAAAAATAGGGATCAAATCTATGTTTCAAACAGTGATGGAAAAACTGAAATGATATTAGTTCCAGTTCCTGTTCCAGTTTTCAATATTTTTTAGTTTCAGTTTTCAATTTCAGCACCAGTTCCAAAATTTCCAGTTTTTTAAACTTTGAGAGATAAAAAAAATCTAAAATTTTCTGCAAAAATTGAAGTTTTTGGTTTTTCCTTTTTTTTTTCGAAGTACAATTTTTTCATTTTTTACATAATTATATTCAAGCTCAACACGAAAAATTTATGGAAAAAACTGCGAAATAATCTTTTTTAGAACTGAATCCTGGATTTTTCAACACGAAATTTGATATTTGAAGAATGAATGAGACGTTTTTGATTGGATAAAATTTTCAAATTTATAACAATTTTTTTATTCACTTTTCCGCGTAAATTTTTAAGATTTGTTTAGTTTTTAGTAAAATTTTTCAATTGAGTATTGTGCTTTACTAAATTTTCTACTTTTTCAAGTCAGATTTTCAAATTTTTGAATTTTTTCTGATCTAATTATCTCATTTGGAAATTCGTTATAACAAAACCCTGAATTGTTCGAAATATTGGTAAGTATGTAGTGCTGTCAGAGAAGAACGAAGGGATTGCAAGATGAAACTGGTATAAAATTGAAATCAATTTTAGTTGTAGTTCAATTTTTTTTTCAGTTTTCAGTTCTAGTTCCGATTTCAGTTTTCCATCACTGGTTTCGAACAATTTTCGGCTCGACCAACTTCCTATCATTACTCTCTCTCCCTCCCTCCTTCCCTCCCTTCCTTCCTTCCACCCTAAGAAATGAAAGTTTTAGGGAGAGATTATGGTTCATGATTCAAGTACATGGAAGACGTCAGTGGTAAAAAATTAATTTTTTTGCGTAAATTGCTACTTGATTTTTAAATTTTTTCAAGATTTGGAATTTTTAATGGAAATTTTTAATTGAATGTAGTGCAGTAAATTTCAACTTTTTAAAAATCAAATTTATAAAAAATTACACAAGAAAATTCATTTACTTTACTGTATAAAAATTTTTATTTAGAAAAATTCTTCAATCATCATTTTTCCTGTTTGATACCTTTTTGATACAGCAATTCAGTCATTTTTTTAGTTACTTCGGTTGAAGAGTGAAAAGGGGGCTTCATCGATTTGAAATAATTTTTTTTTTGGAAAAAAATACTCAACAATGAGGAATTAAAATTTCACAAAACTGAAGAATGGGAAATCTCATCTTGGTGATTTTTTTAGTTTTTTTTCCACATTGTGATAGTTAATCGGTTATGATTCAGGTCCTTTCAATCAATTTTGCTTCATCAATGAAAAACAATAAAAAATTTTCAAATCTTAAAAAATGCTTTAAAAAGTTGAAAAAATCCACACAGAATGATCTTTATCAATTTTTTTTTCAAAATAAAAAATATTCTTCTTTTTCTACAGAAATCCAGCACCTCCCAGAAATCAATTACTTACTAATAAATATGAACTTCAAAAATTAATTTTCCGAGAAAATATTTTATCGAGTCAATTTTGAATTTGTAAACACAGTAGTACCTTGAACTCATTAAAAGAAGGATTTCAAAAAGACCCACAAAAAGGAAACGGAAAGAAAAGGTTCAGTTTCCGCAATTGACAAAAAGTAATGTTGAAAATTACGCAACATTAAAAAGTATACACCGCATCTCAATGTATCTGGCTCAAAAGCTCTAAAAAATTCTACGTTTTTATTCAAAATTCATAATACTTTTTAAAAATTTCAACAACTCTGCAAAACATCAAAATCATTTCAAGTTTTGTTAGAAAATACAATGTGAACTGGGGAGGCTCTCTGAAGATTCTGCCAAAATCTGGGGAAAAAAATTTGCAAGAGCCTATGGTCATATTTTACACAATTTTGGTCTAAAAAAAAATGCGCAAACGATTTTCTGGTGGTACGTAATCAAAGTATACTAAGACCACCAAAATTCGATTTATTATAATTTATAGTTTTCAAAATTTTCGCATTCTCAAATTGAAAAAATCAGAAGGAAAAAAGATTTCAGAATTAAATTTGGATATATGTTTCATCTTATTCTTCATAACGTAGCGTAGCAACTTTCACATGATACCTCCTTCTAATTTTTCAAAAATTGATTTTCTCACTTTTTGGAAATCAATATTTCCTCTCATTCTCGTGTTTCCAAAAAAAAATGTGGTCAAAACGTAAAAGTTTCAAAAATCAATTTATCTTTCATCAATCTGATTTTGGGTTGAAAAAGATATAAGAACAAAGCATCATTACGGTTACAATACAACTGGAATTTCATTTCAACCCCCCCCCCTCCCCATTTTACTGAATTTGTACAACATACGCGATCTCTAGCACACAAAACACCACTTTTTAATTTTTTATCAATTTCATTCTGCTTATTTTTCGTGATCAACTTTGATCATTTTCCTCATACCCCACTACACATACTTTCTTCAAGAAAAAATTTAATGAAATTTCAAATACTCGATTTCAATCCTTATTTTCTCCTGTTTTTGCTTTCCTCTTTTTTTCAAAAATTTCGTATCTTCACCACACTGAAAAAAAATAATAATAAAATTTATCCAAAAAAAATAATAACATGTCCCAATTCTCAAAATAGGTAAAATTTATCATTTTTTTGAATAAAATTTATTCTTTTTGGTAAAATTTATTCATTTTTTTGACAAATTTTATCATTTTTTCTGATAATAAATATTATTTTTTAGAACAAATTTCACCTTTTTTGTGAATTGAAATACGTTATCATTTTTTTGAATACATTTTATTATTTTTTGATTAAAATTTATTATTTTGGTAAAATTTATTAATTTTTTTGATAAAATCTATCTTTTTTTTGATAAAATTCATCATTTTTGGGGTAAAATGTGTTCATTTTCGTAACTTCTGTTTTTTCCCTGCATCCCACAAAAAATTCTCATTTTAAAAACTCTTCGCCTAATTCTATTCCACCAGAAAAATTCACAACCCAGGAAAACTCATCATCTTGGTCACAGTTCACAAACACCGATACCGAAAAAAAAAAGAGAAAAAAATGCATAGATATTTTCAAACACCGCTTCGTCGGCTTCATTACCTGTAACGAACCCAATTCTACATGCTCGTAGTGAAAGTGAGCGCATTCTTCCAACTTGGGAAACCGGGACCGTCCAAGAGCACACGACCCCGTCAAATGTTGTATCTTGATGCTACCAGATCCATTTTTATGATCGGATTCGCCAGACCCGCTGCTAATTTGAGACTGAAACACACGAGAAAAAAAACACCATATTACACTCCGATCATCTCAGACGAGTATCGTTTATCTCATCTACGAGCATAGCGAAAACGCAACACATCGATAAATAAAAACTACCCATGGTTCGCCATCGCTGGTCACCACCGCCACCACAGATTTCTCGTGTTCGCAACACGACAGTAAATACGAGCATAAATCCGGCACCGATGTGAACATTTTACCGAAACGCGAAAAAACGTCGTCCAAGATACGAACGCGAGTACATTTTTTAGGCGGCGAAGTCGTCGCAGCCGGCGGCAATCCGAGCTTGTAGTAGCAACCAAAAGCACAGTACTCGAGGTTTACCAGCACATGATCCGAATACATAAACGTATATCATCTACTATAATATTAAAAACCAAAACAACCAACGTTATTAGTTAAAACAATCACTCGACCATTGAAACAATAGCGCGTAATTTATCATCGCAACACTACGCGGCGGCGGCGAAGCGGCGTAATCTCGAAAAAAAAAATACTCATTTGGTTGTTTTCCTTGGTGTAGTTATTCGTACTAGTGAGGAGAATTGTCGAAATGAAAATTCGTACGGTATACTCGAGTACATAATATCAAAATGAAAGTTTCATTATGTATCGCAAGTATCAAATTCAATTACCTACAATGAGTCATCTCGTCGTCCCGTAACTATGAAAACAAAACTTGAATGTTCGATCGCATGTGTACGAATAACCAGATTCATCCGAACTTATAGGTTGTTTTATTACTGCCTTTTTTTTTTGCGACCAGCCTAATTTGAATTTATTTTTCATCGCATATTTTACAATATCCGACAGTGAACTAAAAATAAACCCTTAATTAACTGTCTACTTGGAAAATGCAGTTCGTCATATGTTTCTATAACTAGCAATTTTAGTTCACCTACGAGTAGGAGAAGAAACTTGTTATGAATTTCAATGGCATGAAGTATGGAGTGGGAAATTAATTTGAAAAGTGGAAGGAGAATCGCGAAATTCAGAAAAGAATCGAACAGGAGAGGGGGAAGAAAGGAGGGAGGAAATCAATGGATAGGAAAAGGTCAGAACGATGATGGGAGGGAAAAATCAAAAAAATAATTAATCAAAATTTGTGAGCCTGGGCCTGGATATAGAAACAACCCTTGGGTGTAAAAAAATAATTTATGAGTTGAGGTTCTCCTTTGATTTTATTCCTTCTGAAAGGCCCAAAATTAGTGTCAATTCGAAAATCAATTTTTCACACCTAAGGGTGGTTTCTATATCCAGGTTCACAATGCAGGAAAAAAATCAAGCAAGAGAGACCGACGAAAATCTAAAGAAGTGAGGAAATAATTAGGGCAAGAAATCGTCCCTCGTGACATACGACTAGAAGAAAAAACGTAGTTGCCACAATTTTTTTCATCAAATTTTCCGGTCTAATTTCATCATGCTTTCCAAACTTCTCAACATACAATACGTAAACGTATGCAGAGGAAAAGTCCTAGATCCAGAGGATTTTGATAGAAAATCTTGGAACTGAAGTTGGAGCCGGAAAGAAAAAGACCCCCCCCTCCCTCATTCACGGAATTACCGTAAATTAAAGAGAGAAGTCGGGGGAGGGAGGGCCCTTCTTCGGACGAATTTTAAAAATCACTTAGTCGAAGAAACCGGACCCCTCCCTCCACCGGATCCTTGGTGAAAAGCTACTTCTATTTCTGCTGAATTGCGGTTCTTAAGATTGAAACATTTAGAACAGAAAGAAGAATGTTTTTTTTTTTTACATGGATTGAATACCTATCTAAACCTAATATGCAATTTAAAAAGTCAAGCAAGGCGATGATGAAACTTCTCGCAAGAGAAAGGCATGAAAAGCCGAACAAACTTCATATTTTCAACATTTCAACCCTAGAAAGATAACAAAATCCTTAACCCTGCTTCCCCCTTCTACGTACACTCATGTTTCAGATTTCACGTACTCGAACCTTTAGACATAGTTAATGAAAAGCCAAGATTTAAAAATTTTGCGTTTCTTCAAAAGGGAAAAATAATCCATTTCGTTGTCAAAAAGAAACTGAATAACTTCGAGGAAATTTTTTTTCAAGTTCTTGATTTTTTCCAAGTTTTTCATTAACTGGCAACCATAGAAAAAGGAAATGCAGGAAGGATGTGGGTAAAGAATTGGATAAATCAAAGGAAAAAAAGAGAGGGAAAAGTATAAAAATCACACAAAAAACAAAATGTTTCAAAAATGGCAGAGATGAGATAAGAATTTTCAAAGTTGAACTTTCCTTTTACCCCGGCAAAACCTGAAACTTTCAAAATTTTGAATTTTTTTCGAATTATTATTAGTAAAAAATAAAAAAATTCTCAACATAAGATTTGATGCATAAAGGGGGAATTTTCATTCGAGGTAGACATATGAAGATTTCCAATATCATTTTAATTTTAAGGGGTTCTCAAATTGGAAAATCAAGACATCTAATTTTTAAAAAAATGAACTCATCATTAAAAAGTGACAATTTTTGTGAAGAAAATTCAATTCAATTGTTCAGAAATTTCAAAAATTTAATACTTAGACATTTTTCTGCGGAGAGAGGGGGAGAGGGGTTAAACACTGATCAGTTACTAAAAAATCCAACATTTTTATCGCAATTCACTTGCATGAAAGTGATTTTACAAAAAATTTTAACCACAGTCTATCAAAATTTGAAAAAAAAAGTAAAATATTGCACCTTTTAAAGGAAAGGATTTCAACTGGCAATAAAATTTTGAACTGGAGCAAAAAAAAATTGAAAGTACATAATAAAACAACTCCGCCTCAAAAATTTCAGGTGATAAACTTCATTACTCGAATTTTTGAAATTTTCAGATTTCCTCATCGCTTTACAAAACATGAAAAATTAATCTCATCAACAGAGAAATCCGAAATTTGGTATAATGTGACCCTGCCGTACAAAAGGGACCTAGTGTAAAACAATCGATGTCTTCATTTTTATATGTTTTGTCCAGATTTGGTGTCATTTGGACCAAAAACGTGAAAAATGAGACATCGATTTTTTTTACACTAGGTCCCTTCTTTACGGCAGGGTCACATATACTTTATTTTCAATTTTTCAAATCAATTAGAAGCAGTTCCGAAACGTTTTGGAGCATACAGAAAATTTTAAAATTTTTCAGGTGTGGAGAAACGTCCAAAAAATGGACAATAAAAACTTCAGCATCTAAATCTGTGATTTACAAATTTTTTGGCGAATTTTCTTCCGGACTCGAAAAATCCAAAATTTTCTGGAGGCTTTGAAACGTCTCTAAATCACTTGCAATCGATTCTCGAAGTTCAAAATGAGGTATGTACCAAATTTCAGTTTTTTTCGTTGATTAGATAAAATTTTAATATTTTACAAGGCAATGAGATAATTTTGAAATTTCAAAAATTCACCAAAATTCAGAAAATGAACTTTTGCTTCTAATATGTTTGATGTTTGCTTTTTTTTATGATGGTCCGTTGATTTGCATGTTTTTGTTTCAGTCCATTTCATTACCGATTGGAATACCTCACTTGTTGGACTAAAATAATGTGAATTTTTTGAGGGGGAGAGAAGGGCGAATTGCCTCCAATCATAAAATGTTTGGAACCCACTGACATGAAATGATCAGACGAACGATTTTTCAAATCAAATATTCCAACACAAAAAATAAAGGGACTCCGAAAAAAAAGAAACAAAGTTTGAGAAAAGTAAAAATTATCAATTTTTTCAAAGCAAATTCCACAAAACTTCAAAAAAAAATCGTAACATTTAAAACAAAAGTAAGCTTTTTCACGATTTTCAAAACAAACAAAAATCTTTTCAAGCCCCCGAAAAAATTGAACCAAGACTGCATCAAAATCAATCACCCAACACTCCTCGTTCCACACCCCCACCTAACCTAATCAAATGGCAAACACCCAAAATAATATTCCATTACATCACAGGTATAAATATACCTCTTCGACCTTTTAATTTTTAACGACGACATTTACGAAATTACCAATGCACCGAAAATACCGTGTATAAAATACGTAAAAAGGTCGTAAAGGGCATTCCCGGATAAGCATAGTGAATCGGCCCCCGGGCCCTTCAGAAACGCCACTTCGGTGGTAGGTAGGTACCATCAAGGTACTTTCATTCCCCAAGTTTCAGACCTGTATCGTGAGTGGGTCTTGAGTAATCGACTCAAAACTCAAAAACGTCTCAAATTTTTTTCTCCGGATCTACTCAACCGATTTTTTTGAAACTTGGACCAAATTGTAGGTATATACAAAGGCTTTCTATGAAAAAATTGACAGCTCTCCCCCACCATTTCTACTCCCTCAAAACTTTGAGTAAAAACTTGAGTGCCCTCCTTACCTATGAAGTCGATGAGGTACAATTTTCAAAAAATTGTTTTTAGATGTATATTTGGCCTAAGAATAACATATATTTTTTTCAGAATTTTATCTCACCGGCGCCATGGTCAAAAATGGCCAAAAGTAACTTAAACTTGAGGCCAAAATAAGGCAATTTTGAGAACAGTATAGATAATCGCCGTACAGAAATTCATATTTCTCACTCAGATTACTTGGGGAACTGAAAAATGACGAATACTAAATTAAAAATTCATTGAGACTCATTTCAGCTGCAGTAGCGCACCCCCTCCCCCCTACACCCCATTTTTGGGGGTTGATGATGGATAGGCAATATTGGTGTCGTTTTCATATAAATCGCACCTCCTGATCACGAATATGAAGTCAAAAGTTCGATTCCAGTAACTCGTTTCGGGGTGTGAGCCTGAAAATTATAGGTGTACAATGTACATATAACTCAGGGAAATTAGCATCGAAAAATCGATTTAAAAATAAAAATGAATTAATCGAAATTTCATTTCAAAAAACGCTTCTATATGACATACGGAGTCAATATTTGAGTCGCATCTCCCCCGGACCCCTCAGCTTGTGGGGGGGGGTGAACCCTTTATGGGGAAAAATTGTTTTGCGCCGATTTTGTTCAAATTCTTGTGGAGAGTTATGTAGGTGTAGAAGTAGGCACGCCCCAAAAAAATTGAATAATCACTTTCTAAAATTGGAAATTTCTGGCTAAAATGACAGCAAATTGGCGTTTTCAATATTATAATGGCTCTTGGATTTTACTTTTGAAATATTTGAACTTTTCTGTATACATTTCAAGAGAATCCGACTAGCATATTACTTTTGTTCGAATTCATTAAAATTAAAATTCAAGGGCAGTTCCATAATTGAAAACCTCAATTTTCTGTCCTTTTAGCCAAAAATGTCCAACTCAAGAAAGCGATTATTCAGCCCTCTGAGGTCGAGTGGGGCTGAAATTTTTTTGGTGCCTATCTCCTCCACGAGAATTTGAACAAAATCGGCGCAAAACAATTTTTCCCCATAAAGGGTTCACCCTCCCCCCCCCACAAGCTGAGGGGTCCGGGGGAGATGCGACTCAAATATTGACTCCGTATGTCATATAGAAGCGTTTTTTGAAATAGAATTTCGATTAATTTATTTTTATTTTTAAATCGATTTTTCGATGCTAATTTCCCTGAGTTATATGTACATTGTACACCTATAATTTTCAGGCTCACACCCCGAAACGAGTTACTGGAGGCTTTAATCGAACTTTTGACTTCATATTCGTGATCAGGAGGTGCGATTTATATGAAAACGACACCAATATTGCCTATCCATCATCAACCCCCAAAAATGGGGTGTAGGGGGGAGGGGGTGCGCTACTGCAGCTGAAATGAGTCTCAATGAATTTTTAATTTAGTATTCGTCATTTTTCAGTTCCCCAAGTAATCTGAGTGAGAAATATGAATTTCTGTACGGCGATTATCTATACTGTTCTCAAAATTGCCTTATTTTGGCCTCAAGTTTAAGTTACTTTTGGCCATTTTTGACCATGGCGCCGGTGAGATAAAATTCTGAAAAAAATATATGTTATTCTTAGGCCAAATATACATCTAAAAACAATTTTTTGAAAATTGTACCTCATCGACTTCATAGGTAAGGAGGGCACTCAAGTTTTTACTCAAAGTTTTGAGGGAGTAGAAATGGTGGGGGAGAGCTGTCAATTTTTTCATAGAAAGCCTTTGTATATACCTACAATTTGGTCCAAGTTTCAAAAAAATCGGTTGAGTAGATCCGGAGAAAAAAATTTGAGACGTTTTTGAGTTTTGAGTCGATTACTCAAGACCCACTCACGATACAGGTCTGAAACTTGGGGAATGAAAGTACCTTGATGGTACCTACCTACCACCGAAGTGGCGTTTCTGAAGGGCCCGGGGGCCGATTCACTATGCTTATCCGGGAATGCCCTTTCAAACATGGGCGAAGTACCCAGATCAACGTCACGACAGACCAAAGATAAATGGTCGCCATTAAAGAAAAAAAACCTCCATTTAAGCCGGCGTTGAATGTCGAGTTAATTTTGGCCAAAAAGGTACACCTATCTAATGCTTTTTTAGTACCAAAACTTTCTCTTCTATTCCATACGTGTTTCGAATATCACACGACAATGCCTTCGGTTCGCAGCTCTGTGTGCTTAAAATAATCTCGCAAATTGCCTTACAAGGTGTAAAAAAAACATACAACGGGGCACCGGTTAAGTAGGTATAAAATTAACGAAAGATTATCGCCGGTGTGTATTTGAAACTAATACAAGATTTGAGATAGGTCAAAGTCAATCAAATCGCCTACGAGAAGTGTTAATCTCTTAACGCCACATCTTGTACGCGATTTAGTTTAGGTGAAAGTCCGCCATCAAAATATACTTTAATTTTAACGCATCCCACGTGATTATTTCAATTAACCAGAGCACACGCGTCTAAGATATGGTTCGAAAATCACGCTTCTCTCAGTACTTTTTTTTTACTCGTATGTACGAAATGGCCTATATTCTGTTAACCACATAGACTATTTGTGTACGACGGCGTCAAAGTTACGTATAAAAATGCTGCACGATGAAATAGTTATTACGAGAGGGGGAAAAAAAGCTGTTCGTTAAACGTTAAAACCAGATCATGCGGTGTTTTTACGAGCTTGAAAAAATTGCCGTATTCGTCTAATTACGAATAAAAATACTCTACGATTCTTTTATCCTAACACGTTCTTCGGTTCGAGAAATGAAAAAAAAAAGTATTGGCTGAGAAAGAATAGACGAAAAAAGTTGAAACACGTTCGTATTTTCGATCCAATATTGCATTAGAGAAGAAAAAAAAATCAATTTACACAGATTCTCGAGTATTTGGTACTTTTCTTCTCCGAGTGTCTAGAATTTCACTCGAGTTAAGCAACACCAAAGCTGAAATTTTCAATCACTAGTGACCCGAAGGGTGTAAAAGTTTTAGCCTCGTGTTTTCTCCCCCTCTTTCTTTATATGAACTTTATCCTTCTTTGGCACGTTTCATTTCGGATTAAATTTTTATACTGTTGGGTAAAAGATTGAAGGTACTTATGGTCTTTATCCACCGTAAATCAACTTCGACTGTTTTTCCTCTTAATTTCTTTAGAGATTATTATTGGTTGGTTTGCGGATCTGCGATGTGTGAAAAAGTTATATCGTTAATGATACCATCGAAGGTGTTTTCTGATTTTTTTTTTCAAGTAGGTATTAGAGTTGAAATTTTTATATAAAATTGTTCTTGAAAAATAATCTTATCGTCGAATTAAGGTAAAAGTAATTGATGACTATGGTTTCTCAGATATCAATACGGATTTTCGATAAATTAAAATAAAAATTAGAGGTAAATTGATAAAACGGTATTTCTACATTGTACTAAGTGTATTGTCAAAGCTGAGTCATACTTCAGAGTTCAGATACCAATTTTAAAAATAATACATATATTTAGATTAGATTGACTGAACCCATACCAAGAAAACTCTCTCAAATGGGTTGTCTATTTTACAATTCGAAGGCGAAAAAATTCAAAATTTTTCAATGCAAATAACGAAATACAAAATTTCAGCTCAACTTTTCAAGTGGCACGAAAAAAATGTCGAAACGAAATATTCAATTTCAGTGGAAGGGAGAAAAGAAGCTGCAGCCAATCGATAATAGCAAGAATTTTTGTAGAATTAAAAAAAAATAGAAAATTCAAAATGTCAATATTAATGAGACACCGTAGATTTTTTTTCAAAGCATACGCTGTAGTTGCTTGTCTCGTTCTTTTATAAGAAATAAATGTCTCGAATGGTAGAATGACTAATGAAATTTCTTAATTAGAAATTCCAAACTACGTTCATTCTGCTTTTTTGTATCTATGGTAATTAAAAAAAGGCAAAAAGTGACATAGCTCTTTTTCAAATACCTAACTGAGTACCTACATTAATTTTTTTATTAAATACAAGGAATATAGATATACTACGTATAATAGGTACACCGAATCAGGAGTGTGTGTGCTAGTGTGAGTGAATTACGACGTCATTGGTAGTTTGCCATTTAATTTTGCCCAAGTATGCGCGGACATCGCTGCGACACCACCGTTGTGTGTGCTTGTAGTTGTTACGTTGTTACACACTACCAATGACGTCAGCACCCTGCACTCCTCACTCACGCGAGTGTGTATAACAACGATCCGGTGTACCTATTATACGTAGTATATCTATATTCCTTGATTAAATATAAAAAAAAAAAAAAACTTTTATCATGTCTGCCATCTTTTCAATTTCAAATATAAATTTTTAGAAAATTTCAAAATCAGCCTTTTCAGTTTTTAAAATGGATATTTTCTCACTGTGTCATTGTAAATGATTACCTGAGCTGAAGTATTCTTTGTAAAGTCGGTTAAAGTCATAAACAAAACAACTGAAGTACAGCAGATGTTTCAAGGGACATCTCGTTCTCGTATATTTCATTCATGACTCAGCCAATTTCTAAGATTGGTGAATCTTCTATTTTAACCATAAACGGAGAATGTTATCCACAGTTCTTTTTAAATGTTTTTTATAGTAACTATGTAGCGCCAACTTCGCGGCAGAATGATTTCATTTTCATTAGATCGAGATAATCTTTTCATTTTCAATTGAAATTTGAAATAAATGTTTATGATCCTCTCGTCTCACTTCCAAAAAAATAGGTCCTCTGCTGTCTGCTTGAAATATTTTTCGAATCAATTATTTATCAGACTCTCAATCACTCGCAATACTTCAAAGTAAATTTCAACAGTGAGGGGGAGGAGAAGGAGGGGGAAGAAGAGAAGGTGATGACGATTCTCCAAAAATGATACTTCAGTGAACACGTATAGTCAACTTTTATTTTTGTTTCAATTTTCGAACTTCACTGACTTTTTAATTAATTTTTACTATTTTTTGGAAATTATTTCATTGTGGGCTGTTTGCGAATTTTTTCACTGATTTAATCTGATGCAATTCGGACTGTTTTTGAGCACGGATGGCGGCCCGAACCGAACCGAACCGAACCGAACCGAACCGAACCGAACCCGAAAATACCCGATAATTTTGATTGAACCCGAACCGAACCGGAATCCAAACCCCAAAAAATAGAACCTGAACCGGAATCCGAAACCCGAACCCGAAAAACTTTGAACCCGAACCCTGAACCCGAACCCGAACCGGATCATTGATCGGTTTTTTTAGGTTTTTGCGCAAATTACACCTCCACCTTCAATACCTTCATATACATCGTTTTGTTTCATCTTTTCGATCGATGTTTAATACACTTCAGTTGAAAAAAAATCAAAAAATAAACTTAATTTCATTTCAATTTCAAATTATAAAAAAAAAATCAGAACCCGAACCAAACCCGGAAGATCCCGTTTCTGGGCCTGATGACCCGAACCGAACCGAACCGAACCTGGAACTTGAAACCCTGAACCTGAAACCCGAACCCTAAACCCGAACCCGAACCCGAACCCGATCATCACGAACCCTAAACCGCGAACCCGAACCCGAAACATTTGGATTCGGGCCACCATCCCCGTTTTTGAGTGATTTTCGATAATTTTCACCAATTTAAAAGAAGTACAAAGCAGGAGATTTTTTTTTCTGTTCTTCAACAAAAAAATTTAGCAAACATCAAAACCATGCCAATAAACGAACACATCCTCAAGCTAGAAGCACAAAATTTGATGAATTACCTACTTTTTTTCAACTACTGAATTGATAAGTTTCGATTTTAACAAAGGCTGAAGTCATCAACAGAAAATTTCAACTTTCTGCAGAATGGAACTAACTCAGCAGAAACGAATTTTGAAAAAAAAAGTGTTTTAGTCCCTTGAACTGGTCAAAAAATGAGTGATCCACGATTTTTGGGTCAGAAATTCCTACAAATCATAATTCTTTTTCAAAGGTGGAAAATTCCAAAATTTTTAGGTCCAAAACCACTTTTATTCAGTTGAAGAATTCGAAAATATAGTACAATCACATGACAACTTCCAACTTTTTACACTTCAATTACGTAGATTAATTTTTCATCTATTTTGCAAGGTCATAACTCATGAGGTCATGAGGTATGTACGAGTAAGTAATTTAGAATTTTCAAAAACTTGGTCAAGTATGAAAAATGAACTTTAATTCAATACTCACAAAAAAAATTTTACCAAAGTTAGGAGATTTTATAAGGAAAGTGCTACCATTTTTCTTAAATCTCATTTTCCAAAATTTTTTTGAATTCAGAAACTTTTTAAATTTTTTTTTCAAATTCTGTAAAACAAAAAAAAACTGAATCTAATTTTTAGGTTGAAATTTATTTTACTCAATTTCTGACTCGATTCGAAATAAAATTATATCGTAAATAAAAATTCAGAAAACCTGTGTGTACCTTCTCTGTCTTTATTTGAACCTGAGAACTCGTTTTTCGAGCAAAAAATCACTAGATAATACTGTCTGCCGAATACATCATGATCGTTTTTACAGGGTTATTTATGAGTAGAAAGTTCTGAATTTTAGGTGTTCCTGATGATCTTCAAAAAGAAAAATACAGAAAATGGCCAAACAAAAACATCGTTTTCTTAAAAAATAAAAAATGAAACAAAATTCTTAATCGTCAGCCATGATTTCAGAAACTTAGCACTTTTTGAATACTGATATCACTTCAAACAATGCCATGATAAAATCGACCAAAAGTACACGGTCAGAGTAATTTCAAAACAGAAAAATTACCAAAATCATATCAATTGGATGGAAATCAGCAAGGAAATCATTGATGATTAGTAAATTTGACAGAAAAATCATCTTCAGAAAAACTAAAAGAAAATTCACTGAAAATTAATAAATCTGAATGCATATTTATTCGCTCTCTTAATTTAGAATCACTGAAAAAAAATCCAGAATTGCAACGCAGAAAGAATCAACAAAATTCCTTAATTTTCAGCAGATTTTCATCAATTTTTCAAAAAATTTCACGGTTTGTCAAAAAAATTCACCAATTTTCCATCAAATTTCAAATATTCTACAGGCTTTTCAATGAATTTTCATTGATTTTTCAACAGTTTTTCTCGCTGTTTGCTTTCAGTGAATTTTTTTTTTACCAATTTATTACCTACTGTGCTGAAATTCTGTCTGTTTCCCGGTTATTTCCGATCATTTTCACTGATACTAATTTTCTCTGTGCTTTCAACTATTATTAGATTTTTCAAGAGCAGGAGATCATCAAGTCACTTATGAAATTTGGGATACTTCAAAACATAGCTATCCAAACAAACAGTCATAAAATTTTAAAGAGGTTATCTCACATTCTCAGATAACACCATTATAAACACATGCAGATCCACAGCTCAAAAACATCTAATTAAAAAACATCCATTAGGAATTCAATTTTCGTTCTTACAATGGTCTCTTTTTTCAAATTCAAGACTCGCCACCAGCTGCCTTCATACAAATGACCTTCTTCCCAGATCCCATAATCTCTTCACCTGTTGCTCCTAAAAAAAAACACGCAAAACCCTTCTCGCCAATAAAATACGCCGAATTGAAACTAGGAAACTACGCATTATCAAACCACAACAACACTCATCCGATAATCTAATCTCGAAACGAAAAAAAAAGCAAACAAACCATCCAAATTTTAAAAATCCATCGTCACACATCCCAAAAAAAATCACACCAAATCCTCGAACCCGTCACCAAAATATCAAACAATCAAATGCAAACAAAACAATATCCCTATCTGTAGCATACTCGAACATTATCTACACGAAAAATTATCCGTTTGCAAAATCACTCGAATTAATCATTCAACTCGAGGGTATATAAATTAACCGAAACGACGAGTAAAAAAACAAGTTTGAGACGCCGCATGTTCTCGCAATGAACGCGATCGGCGAAGAAGGACGAATTTATTTTTAAACAAATTCAACAACAGTTTGTACAAACTGACCACATATTCGAATGGTACACGCGAACCAGCGCTACGAAGGGAAGCAAAATTGGGTCTATTTTAAAATCTACTATTTACAGAAATACTTAACAACATTCGTTCATAAATCGTACATAATACATTTGGAATTTGCTCAACGTAAAATTCATTGACCACCTGTAACGACAACCCACAGAACTCGCAGCAAATCCAACAAGTACCCTTGGTCTCGACTTCCTCTCCCCCGCCTCTTCGGTTAAAATTAACAGTACGGTATAAAATTCCAAAAAAAAAAAAAGTCAGGCTACAGTTATCCAAACAACAAGGCACCGTGCAGCATTCTTATTCATAATAATACTTCCACATACGGACGATAATTTTCACGCGGTCGCGTTAATTAATTAGAAAAGCTCGTATAATTTACGACCTTAACGATTAGATTAATTATAATTACGAACAAGCTTCCATATTGAGTTTGAAATTTTTCAAATTAGTATTAATTACGTGTAGTTTAACCGGCCGACAAATGAAACGTGAAAATTTCACTATGTACACAATAAACAGCACAGCACTGCGAACTTATGAGCTATCCACTGGATACAGGCGAGCACGCGACATCAATACAGAAAAAATTCTCAACCGCGACGAAAAAAAATCTAACGCCATCGTCGTCGTCCTATTAACCTACACACTGCAGATCTCTCATCCTACGTGAATTGAAATGCTTACGTAACGTCGACCAGCTTTAATCACATATCGAATAAATTAACCAAAATTGACCGAAGAAAAAACAACCGAGCACGATTTGAAAATACGACACAATCCGACTCGGCCGCCGCGCATATGAAAATTTCCAGCATCGCTCCAGGTAAAATTACACGTACCATCGGTACAGCGATATACGAAACAAAAACACATTGATTTTCCAGCTAGCACACCGAACCCCGGCACGGTACCGGCATCAAGAAAGCTCTCTACCTAGAAAATGGCACGTCCGCTAAGTTGGGAAACATTTAGCTTCTCTCTCTCGCTGCCATAACCATTTGGAGCGCAGTCGCTATTATGCCGGTGCAGTCGTCGATATACCATCCCGAACCCGAACCAGAAGAATACCAGCAGGCTAGAAAATTATTCCAAATATGGTCGCCAAGAGCTCGGTATCATGAATAATTATACCACTCGGAGTCAGATTCGAATTCTGTATTACATATGGATAGATGTACTTTGCACTCTCGACACTTCCTTTACATACGAAACATAATCTTGAAAAAAAAACGACCGACCAAAGCGATGGAATTCGATAGAAAATATTTTTTAATTCCATATCGCAATAAAAACGAGTATGCATTTTAATTTATCAAAAAAAAAAAAAATGATATCGATATTTCCACAAAAAAAACTGTACTTACAGATGAAAGTGATAAAGCAATTTCCTCCACTTGATTAGATAAAAACACTTCATCAGTCGTCATTTTTTTACACTGGTAACATTTCAAAAAAAATGATGGAAAAATTTTCAATTTGAGGTTTTTTCACAGAATAATACACCGGATCGCGTAGGTAATCAAACTCCGAAATATTGGCGAAAAAAGGATGATTCACTTGGAGTAAATGTATCTCCTTGTATGAGTTATCTATCACTGACTAAGTATCCATGTAATGTGGAATACCGCCAAATTATTCATTAACATTTTATACGCCACATAATGAACGAAACAAAACGAGAACTAAAGAGTAAAGCAACGTTACGTTACGAGCTTGATATTTAGAATCTCTCAGAAACTACCGCTTTGATAACTGGCGAACAGAAATTACCCGATATGATAACGACTGATAAAAATTACCCATTTTTTTTTCCTACATGTACGAGTCCAGAATTCAAGTTAAATAGTCATATTAATTTACTAGGAAAATATGTAATGTATTCGTATGGTAATCAAGCTGATAAGGAGTTTTATTGAGTCAGCAATCTGAATAGAAAAAAAAAACAGTCTGTCTGTGGTGTTTGACGAATTTATTGACACAAAAACGTAAAGTTATGATTTTCTGATACGTATTTTACACAAATGCATTCGTTATCGATGTTGCTTTACTTCGAAATCAGCAATTCACTCTTCCTCTTAATCAGGTAAATATTCAGATAGGAGTGTTGGTAATCGAAAAAATTACGAATGTATACAAATCATATCGGAAGCTGATTTGAATAAAAAATGGAGATTTTTATTATCTTCGGGCTCAAAAGGTAATGAAAAATGTATCCCAACTATCGAAACAGTGATAAAAAAATTTCATGGGAGATAAAATAGGTTACCAGTATGAGTAATCCGCGATTATAGGTGCTGAAGTTCAATAGATCGTTTTTATGAATTTTTTTATAGTGCTAGAAAACTTCAGAATTTTCTGAAGGCTTTGAAACGTTTCGAAACCGCTTCCAAACCATTCAATTTCAGCAGGAGATCGAAACTGGGCTATCTACTAACTTTTAGATTTTTTCCTCAATGAGTACGCTATATCGGCGTATTTTGAAATTTTTTCCAGGAAAATATTTTGTTAAAAAATGTGGATTTGAACTCGAAATTACAGATTTTGGAAAACTGTGCTCCATAGAGATCAAGTTCCCTACAAATAATACGAGTAAGCTGCGATTATTATAAATGTTTTCATTTCCAATCAGTGAAAAATTATTGAAAAAAGTCAACAATTTCAGCATTTATATAGGGAAACTTGGTGAAATTTTTTTAATTTTCAATCGATTTTTTTTTTTTTTTTTTTAAACAAAAATCAATGATTTTCCAGCATTTTTGATTGTCTTCCAATGATTTTTGATGATTTTCAAATTGGCGAAATACTTTGATTTTCAATGGATTTTCGCCAATTTTTCAAGAAAATTCTTTGATTTTACAGCAAGTGCTGATTTTTTAGTGAGTTTTACCGGCCCAGCAATTCTGATTGTCTTCCAGCGATTTTTGATGATTTTCATTGATTTGTAAATGAGAAAGTGTTGAAGTACAGTTTTATAGGGTTTTCTTCGGGGCTGGAAAAAATTCAAAACTACCACGAGTTTCTGAAACGTCTCGAAACTTCTTCCATCGAAAATATTCTCTCATTAATAAATCAGTGAACATTTTCAAAAATCACTCGAAAACGGAATCGAAGCACAGTAATAAATCAGTGGAAAAAATTACTAGAAAATCGGTGAATACTCAAAAATCAATAAAGACTCTGAAATTTTCTGAAAAATCATCGAAAATCTACTGAAAATTGAAAAATTTCACTGATTTTTTTTTCCACTTTTTTCAATGACTTCTGACTAATTCGAGATGAGCTAGCAGGATTCAAACCAAATTTCAGCTTTTTTCGTTAATTTAACTAAATTTTTGTAATTTACACAGAGATGACGTAATTTTGAAATTTCAAAAATTGGCCAAAATTTGAGATATGAACTTTTTGCTTCTGGAATTGTGGATGTGGAGTTCTTTCGTGATGCACTTTCAATTAATTTTTTTTTCAAATCAGTTTAAAATTTCACTTTGAGTTGGGATACCTTCCTAATACGTATACCTCAATTTTGAAAAAAAAATTCAAATTTTCATAATAATTTTGAATAAGACGTATTTCTGAGGCAATAGGGCAGGGTGTGGATTGCATCACAATTTTTGTCAGGTCTTTTTGAAATTTTAACGCTTATTTCTCAACAACCTTCCCTTTCAACTTATGAAAAATCGAATTTTGAAGACGAAGAGTTTTTCAAATCAATTTTTTTAAAAATGGGTTTGGTAAAGCATCCGCTATGCTGAAAAAAAAATCAGAGCAAAATACTCTAAAGCATTTTAATCAAGAACAAACTCAAGTTCAAAAAATTGAAAACTGTCGATTGAAATGGAATATTTTTCTGATTTTTCTAATCGAAATAAGCTTGCTCCCCCTCCTCTTTCCCCTCTCAACCTTCCAAAAAAGGTTATCACATATTACTTAAGGAAAATAAAATCTCAAAATTGTAAATTTTGACAGAAAAAATTGGATATTTTGAAAAGGAACATTTTTTCAATATTAGAAATCAACACGTGCTATGGTTTCTTCAAGTACATCAAAAGTGATACCTAAGGGTTAGTTCAATTTTGAATGCCAATTTCTGATTAGTAGACAAAAACTGTTGACCATGTTTCTACCAAAATCTGACATTCAAAAAAAATTCACTACAAATCAAAAAAATGATTCAAATTATTGAAAATTATATCTCAAAAGCTGTCTACTTTAGTGAAAAAGAATTATAACTTGAAAAAAACTTTACATCTGTACTTTTCAATAAAAATTTTTTCTTCAAAATTTTCCGACGAAATTGAAATCTTTCTTCACCATTTATCCAAAAAACAAACTGACGTTAAACTTGAAAAACCATTTCGAATTCAATTACAGCATATCACAATTACTCGTAAGCAGCGTAATTACCACGAGGAACCATTACTCCATAAATAACGCAGACTACATCGCATTATCTCACGAAAATATTAATTTAAACGCGAACCATATCGTATGGCAGGAAATGACATGTCTACAAGAATTTTTCTACAAAATAACACGATAATCATAACTATTAGAAACACGTTTACATATATGTTGTGTATTTCAGTTGTTACTCGTTAAATCAAAGAAGACCAGAGGAGAAAAAAAAAGCAAAGAAGAAAAATACATTGAATTAAAAATAACTTTCTTTTTAATTTATGATCTTCGCGAACGCATACTGGTGTAAATTAAAAACAAGGGGTAAGCTGAAAGTTTATTACAATCGTCAAAAATTGACATTTGAACATAGACCAAAGTCAAGGCGTACGCATCTACGTAAATTCTTTTCCTTTGCATCGACTTCCTTGAATGTATTAATTTGTAATATACAACACGTTGTTTCCATTCCTGGAGTTCATATTTAGCGGTATTACGAATCATGAATACATATGAACAGCTGGATCGACTTATTTGTTGAAGAGAATTTAGGTTTGTTAAAATTTTTTCACGTTTAATTCGTCATCGATTTGAAACGACGGCGACGTTTAACGAGCCATGTGCTGTTTACTTTATTGAACGTTTGTTCTGTACGAGTTACGAAGTAGTGGTTTTCCTATTTATTTGTTCAGAGGTACCTGAAGGTGATCAGTAATGGTTTTTTGGAAAAGGATCAAAAAATTGGCTGTTTCAAAGTATAATAATTGACCATAATTAGATAATATGTATCTTCTAATTTTGTACGTAAAATTTACACTGTATACTTTGGAAAAAGATAAAAAAAACCACTAGAGCTTCAAATTCATTATAGAAACTTGGAGGAGTGCAAAAAGAAGCCATTAAATTTTTATCCAAATTTTCTACTTTAACCCCTTCCCCCAAATGAAAATTATCCATAATTTTCAAACTTGAATAAATACGATATTTATTTACAGCATACGAAATTACCTTTCTTCCAATATTGACGATTTTTTTTACTCGTATAATAATGATAAGTATATTAAAAACTCTAAAAATGGAGGAAGAAAATCCAACTTCCTAAAGTTGCCTTGATTGAACAAAAATAAAAAAAATTGTAACTATCAAACCAAAATTTTCCCTTAAAAAATTGTTACATCCTACAAACATTAAGAAAATTGAGAATAACTTTCTATCCAAAAGAACAATATGAAGGGGTAAACAAACATTATACTCCAGGGTTCTCTTGAATATTTTTCTGCAGAAAAAATTCAACATGACCCCCCAACCCTCCCCCTAACTCCTCTTTCAAATGCTCATTTAACATGGTGTCTACTCGATCTTGAAAATGAAAATTCGTGCCATTTTCGTGTTTTGCGTGCCGTTTTAATACAATTTTTTCGCGCTCAAAGTTGCCTAAAACTACCCCCCCCCTTGCGAATACTCGTTTTAAAGTAAATTTAAAACACATTCTTCGGCAACCCCCCCCCCCCCCCCCCCTTGCGTATACTTGTTTTAAAGGAAATTCTTCGGCACCCCCCTGCGTATACTTGTTTTAGAGGAAATCTCAAACACAATGTTATTCTAACACAGAACACAGTACACCAAAGTTATTATGATTACGAATCAGCTCCAAAACGTTATACACTCAACGCGATGGAAGGACGAAGTAACGAGTAGAAATCAAAATGTTGTTCCCTTACACAGCTAAAAATTCTCGTATACAGTGGCGTAGCCAGAAGAGTCCGAAGGGGGGGGGGGTCTGGGTCGGAAGCGTTTTTTTGGGTGGCTGAAAAATGAGTAGGTACAGATACTTGAAAAACGAGTAATTTTTAGGGGGAGGGGAAGAGGGAGGGGTAAAAATGAGCCTTTTTTGGCACTTTAGTCTTGAATAGCCCATAGAATAGTGATTTAATTTACGCCCGAGCGTAGCGAGGGCAAAGCTTCGAAAAAATTGGATATTTAATGCCCAAAAAAAAGCCATTTCTGAATGATTTTGTTAATGCCCGAGCGAAGCGAGTGCGAAGCTATGATAAAATTATTAGATTTTGTAATGTCTAAAAAATACATTTTTCACAAAAATTCTTGTTGAAAATTCGTGCTCTTGTGAGTAAAATTATCGAAATTCGTGCTATTTTCATGCATTCGTGCCGCAAATGGCACTATCCTGCTATTTTCATGTTTTTCGTGCTTTGCGTGCCCCGTAGACACCATGTTTAATGACAAATGGAAGATTCTTCAAAAAATGTATCATTAATTTGTCCAGCAAAAAGGGAAATATCTCCACACTCGAAAAAAATTCAAAAACTGAATACTTTTCTTCAAAGGAAATTATTCTTTAAAAAATACAAAATATATTTTCGGGAATTTAAAAATTTTAATCATTTTAAATCAGACCAATTTTTTCAAATTTTATTCAGTAGAAATTTTTCAACGATTGTTCGTCAAATTTTAGTTTTTTCACCTCATCTTTCCTCTCATCTTTCTTCCTTCCCTCCATTCCTCTCTCCTACCTTCACTGATACATACGAGAAAAAAAATATGGAAGTTCTTCATTCTTATTTCATTACGTAATTAATATTGGAATAAAGATTTTCTCAAATATTATGGAAATTACTTACTGATTTATTCTTTTCATACTTTAGCAACGAAAATTCAAATTTGAAACTCACCTGAAACAAAAAAAGAAAGAAATTGTTTATTAATTGATACATTCATTGCATAGGTATAGGTATACTTGATGAAAATTTGGTAAGTACAGCGAAATTTTCTAAAAAGTCATGATGAAAAAGCAAAAATTGATCATTATTTAGGATATTGGACGAGTTTTCGAAATCGTAAGGTCAGATCAAGAAGATATAGCCTAATAGGGTTGAACATTTCACCTTTTTTTTTTTCAAAAATTGAAAAGGATTTAGACTAAAAAATAATGGGGTGAAAATTTCACACCTGAGACTTTCAAAAAAATGGTTTCAGTGTTTTCACGTGAAGGTTAATTTTTCATAATTTACCACATTTTTGAAGAGTTCTTAAAATTTACCAGATTTGCCATATTTTCCCTAGTAAAAATTTCAATCAAATGAAATTTTGTCCATTGATTTTCTATGAAATAGCTAATTTTTGCATTTTTTTTGTTTCGAATCCAATTGTTCTAATCACAAAATTGTCCATCAAAATTCAATAAAATTCTAATTTTTTCTCAACTTTTTGAAAATTTACAGTTTTTAACCCCTTCTCTCCTCTACCCCTCCAAAAAAATTCAGGAGAAAATGATTCAAGTGCTATGTAAGTTGCAATTTAAAAAAAACAACAACAACAATTTTTCAGCTCTTTTAGGTTTATTTTCGAGTTATCCAATCTAATTTTCTTACTAAAATTTACACCTTGTTATCACTTTCTTTGTTATTAGTATTATTACATACATTCATAAATTTTTCAGGATTTTTTTCTATTCGAAAATTAAATTGAGGAGTTTCGTTTCAAAACGCAACAAAAAATTTGTTTCGAATCAAAACGCAACATCTTTCTTTTGCCCCCCTCCCCTCCAACCTTCCTTGAGGTACAAGTGCGAAATGACCTCAAAACGTGTAGCTGGGGTCCTAAGCTTTCCAATGAGACCGCCCTGAGCCAAAACCCCCCACCCAATTTTGAATGACAGTTTTTTTGCAATTTCCCAAAAATCAGGTCTTCGGAGATGTTGCGTTTTGAAACGAAACTCCTCAATTATTCGGAAAAACGCATTCGGGAAATTGACCCGAAATCAAAGAAGATAGGATTCCCAATTAAATTGTTGAACAGAAAGCTTGACTTGGCTTGACAATTTTGCGTAATTTTTTTAAGAGTACCTCCCTTCCCCTCTCATGATTCGAAAAAAAGATCAATTGAACTCCTAAATCTAATATTTTATAAACAATTTCAAGCAAATTGAGCTCCTTCTTTGAATGGAATTTTTTTTCAGCCTTGAAAAGATTTGAGAAAAAAATCACCAAGATTTTTCATTCAAAAGGCTTGACTTCGCAGGCTTCTTAGTCAAACGTTCAACTTATTTCGACTAACCTGACTTGGCTTGAACGTAAAACACTCTCCCTTCCCTCCCTATAGATTCTCCTCCCCTTCTAAAAAAAATTAGCAAAGAATCATCCTCTAATCGATTTTTTTTGGCTCCTGGGTACGCCACTAAATCGGTGAATTATTTTCTCAAGCCATTTCTAGCTAATTCCAATTTTTTTTTCTGACCATATTCTCATAAATTAAAGATTCGAATATATTATTTAAATATACAGCATCATCAATCGTCTTTTATTTATCTAAAGAAAAAACAAATTTTCTACAGCCCTCTGATCAAGAAAAAACCAACCCCCATCAAAACACCACCAATTCTCCTTCCAACACGAAAACAGCCTTTTTCAAAACCCCCGCAAACCAGAAAGGTCAATACCCTCCACCACATCTCGACATCCGAGCCAAAAAAAAACAACAAATCTAAATCAATCTAAACCTAACACAAACATCAATTTCATTTGTAAATTATCTTTTGTTTTATTCGGCCACATGCGCCTTGAAAGACACTCCTATGTAATCAACAGAAAAACACCACTTCAAACGAATCAAATCACCTTGCTGCTGTTAGGAGATAACCATAATGCGGCAAATTCGATCTGCGAAATGTACAGCAGACTACAGGACAGGTCTACATTCGGTACAGATACAGAATTACAAATACAGATATATCAAGGTAGGCAAAGGTACCTCCTAAGTAATTTATTTTTATCTAAAAGGCCATTGCGTTGCGTGTTCAATCCACTCGACAGCACAGATTTATACAGGGCGATCCTCAACTAAAGCAACTTTTATTTCTCCTCTATACGCAGTCAACACGTACATACTTACGAATCAACAATTAGCAAGAAAGTCGAATTCGAAATCCGGTTACGTAAACGTGTCGGGTACTTTCACGATCGCGCCTCTTTTTATTTAAATTTCGTACCTGCCAAACGATTGATAGAAAAAATTTAATTACCGATTAAAACCTATACCGGGTGTGTGTTCAAATGGCACGTAAACTAGACCACTGTGTACCCGGTTCAAACGCAATTTCAACCATAAAAAGGTACGAAACCTCATTTATATGAAAAAAAAAAAAAAGAGCTAGGCTTTCATCGTAGAGAATTCTCATTTCAAGGCGCGGCCATTTTGCAAAAAAAAAAAAAAGCTTCCGTGAAAATGATCAAAGCAGGCGTTCGTTTCGCACGAGGGGGTACAAAAAATAACCCTTTTCGACGACAAACGACAAATACACGCCGAAAAAGGTACAAAGTACATTGAAACGTATGCACGGCGAGTATGAAACCGATGTAAATAGACTTGTCGACTAGCCAACATTTACCGGAACTTAATTTAACCTATTCAACACGCAAATAACGCCGCACCGGCCCATTGATATTAATCAGCCGCACCGCCGGCGTGCTGCGTTTGACACCCTTGGGAAATCTCTAATTTCTTACCGTTCATCGCGAATCATTTTAATAAACTAAAACATAACCGGGAGTAATAACCTTGCGAATCTTCGCAGCCCGGTTAATGCCACGATAAACCCAGGCACTCCGAAAAATTCTCAAACAAGGTACACGTAAGAAAAAAATTACACCGCGATGGGAATATAAAACGGTATAAATTTTTTACGACTCGACGTCGAATAAAATTCAAGACGCCATTAGAGGTAAAGAAGAAGATCCGAAGGGTAGAAATCTAGGCACACGTAAGGGTTGCAAATTTACTCGAAAACCCCCCACAAGCCATAAAATACCCGATGGAATTTTAACGTGTTTTACGTGTGATATTTTTATCACCGTAATGACGAGTGTAGGCAGAATGAACTCGTGATAAGAATACAACCAGTTGTAATTCGAACTTTATTCACAACCAATTGATAAAATCTTGAAATTTTACACTTGTTAGTAATATTTTTAAGTAATCACATTGTGTGAATAAATTTTTCGAGACGATCCTGAAAAATCCCCAAGAACCCAATTAATATCTAAATTTGCTATAACTCGTAATTGACGATGTAGGTCTAACGAGAACGAATGAACATTTTGGGGATTTCTCGTCGACTCGAAAGTACGAAACATTCCAACTCGTAAATTCTTTTTACCCCAGTTGAACGGATACCAACATATATTACATTCGTGTAAAACATAAGGGAGGGTCCTTCGGCTCGCTTCTTTCCTTTTTTATGTGCTTTATGGCAACAAGGTGTTTTCCATCTACGTAGAATTTCTCGATGTAAGCGACGCAATTCAAATCTCGCAGTCGCAATACGAGAAAGTTAATTTTCCAAGTATTACGGTGTAGCTTTTATTCGATTTCTTTTAAGAAACCGGAGTAATAATCGCGACTGGAAATATTTTTTCGAATGAGTGAAATGGAGCGAAAAAAATCGTAGATGTGAAATTTGAAAAAAAAAAAAGCAGCCGAAGGATTATAGTGGGAAATTTACATAGTGCGTAGGTATAGATAGGGGTATGTTTAATCCGAGGTGGATGAACTTCTCGAGTATTGATTTTCCAAGCAAATCAGCTATTTCGATGGTGTACGAGCTGAGTAATTACCGTGGATGATTGAAACTCGAATGACAGATGAAAAAAGACGAAATTTTGGCAAGCGAAATCGAACGAATTTTCCAATTTGAAATAAGAGCAAATATTGAGTCGTCTGAGAAATAGAGAAAGAGAGAGGAAGAAAAGATAAGTTTTTCGAAAGATTTCTATTGAATAATTTTTCGTGTTTGATAATGCTAAAAATGTTTTAATGGAGATGAAAAAAATCTGAATAAGAAAAATGAAAAATATCGAACTGAAAGCTCACAAGATGCTCACTGAATCATAAAAAATTAAAATTAATATAATTTTCAGACTAGAAATTTCAAATTTTTTCAGAATTTATGATCATCCCACCATTAAAAAAAATGTAATGATAAATTCCGGGCAAATTTCAAACCAATCCTTGAAAATTTCCTAGATTGCCCCACTAATTACCCAAGTACTTGAATACAATCAAATGAGGGTGAGATTTTTCTTCTTCCTCAGATCAAAGACATAGTTTAGTAATTTTAGAAAATTAGCGCAAAGCTGTCATTGAGAGGTCAATGACCTCGAGACAAATGTCATATTATAAGCCTAATCAAATTTCTCATTTTAGTTACGCACTTACATCTTTATAACAGGTCATGGCCAAATTCGCAGCTGTTAATATCAACTTTCAATGTTTATGGCGAATTTTTAAGACATCGCGAAGAAGAACCATCCAAACGTCAATCATCCACTTACTCAAATAAAACATTGAACATCAGCCAATAAATGAAAAATAAACATTAGTTCGATACTAAAAATTGGGATATGGTTTGTGTATGTGCTATTGACAATCGGTAAAATTTCACGAAAATTGGTTTAGAATATTTTGCGAAATTTGAGAGATTGCTTTTCAACATTTGATAAAAAAGTCACTAACCTAATGCTTTCTATAATTATTTTAACACGCCAGAATTCGACAAGAGTTGGCTCATTGCAAAGAATTTAAAAAAAAAATCAAAAATGTCTGTAAAATAGAATTTTCTACATTTTGAAGCGAATTTTTTTTGAAAAATTATCATTTTCGAAAACGAGACGTTTGAATGGTAATTTTCTTGCCTAAATACGAATTTCCATCGGAATAACCAGAAATAAAGATGTAGTCCCAGTAAGTAATACAAGATTTGGCATCATTTCCACCAAAAAGTACAGAAATGTTTCCATTACTGAAAAAAATCAAGTAAAAAATTCTTTCAAGAAGTCCTTCGCTAGGCTCAAAAATCCTATAAGTATTTTATTTAAAAAACCATTTTTTTTTCAATAAAATTTGAATTTTTGTTTAGAAAGCTGATCAGAAAACAACTGTTTTAGAATTACAAATTATTGTAAAAAATAGTTATTTTTCGTCGTCCTTATTGGAGAGACGATTAGAAACGACTATTTTACATAATTGAAAAATGATCTTTCTCGACGTTTTTTAATTCATTTTTTTTTTCGTTTTGAGTATTAAAGCAAAAAATCAAACCTTTTATTTCTTGAAACGGATCAATTTTTAGTTGGAGTTTGAAAATATTTCGAAAATTTCATTTCAATAAAACCCTCCAAAAACTCCAGATTTGGACATATCGACTTTTCTATTTCTGGGAAAATCAGGTGAGTACCATTTTTAAAAATAAATTGGAATCTCGCAAAACTGGACTTTATTTGTGAAAAAAAAGAGTAAAGTTCATTTATTAGTTGCTTTTGAAGACTAAATCAAAGTGATTTTGAATTGATCAAGTTGAAAGAACTTGAAAAGTGGTTTTCTGGTCGATGAAGTACAAAAAATTCGAGAATATTGTTCATAAATCACAGAAAATCTAATAATTTTTTTATAACAGAGAAATATTTAGAAAAAACACTTTTCAAATACTATTAAAATTCTCATGAGTATTTCAGAATGACTAATATTTTTATCAAGTTTACTCATGGGAATAGACCGACAAAGGAAGTGACAAATAAATAATTATACTTATCCCTCCATCAAATCTGACCAAAATACAATTTATTCAAACTGAAAATTTTGGATTTAATTTAGTTCAAAAATTTGGAAAAAAATTATGAAGAATCGACAATTGTAAAAAATTGAAAGTATTAACCATTTTTTCTTTCATTGTGACCACAGCCGGGAAGCACGGTTTGGCAACGCAGCAGTAGTAGTCCGATTTTTAACGTTGTGTTATATGGCGCGCACGGTATTTTTTACTATTTTTCCTTGTACCTCAAAATTTTGAGTGAGCACATAGGTGTTTGAAGCATGAAAAATGATCTACTTTTCACGGGCTACAACGTGGTTTTTATTCCAACGTCCTATCTTCAACTGATCGAAAGTTATGAAAGCTCAAAGTTCAAAAAATTTCATGTTCGACATTTCAAATTGAAATTGCTCAAAATTTTGAGTGAGCACATGGGTGTTTGAGACATGAAAAATGATCTGCTCTTCACTGGCTACAACCTCGTTTTTTTCCCAAAGCTCTAGCGCAAACCGATCAAAAGTTGTGAAAGCTCGAACATTTTGAGATAATAAGGGAAAATACCGCGCGCGCCATATAACGCAATGTTAAAATGGGACTACTAGTTACGAATTTCGCGACATTGCCAAACGGTGCTTCCCGGCTGTATCTTGTAGAGGGTAATGTTGTGACTCAAATTTTTCTTATCTGAAACTGAATGGAGCTCAAACGTACACAAAATTAATTTCAAGATCCAAAAATTTGAGACAAAAATCGAAAGAAATATTTTTAAAAAGATTTCAAGAAGATTTCCATCAAATTTCAACCATGTGGTGTCTACCGGATTGAGAAAATGAAAATTCAGGCTGTTTTCATGTTTTTCATAATTTTCATGCCCGGTAGACAGTTAGATGTAAATTACCGTAATTATTTCAGTAATTATGGTAAATTATCGTAAATAATTCAATACTTACGATAAATTACCATGAATATTTTAATAAACAATGTAAATTATCGTAAATATTTTAATAATTGCGTCAAATTACCGTAAATATTGCAGTTACTACGGTAAATTACCGTAAATATTTCAGTAATTACGGTAAATTATTGTAAATATTTCAATAATTACGGTAAATTATTGTAAATATTTCAATAATTACGGAAAATTACCGTAAATGTTTCAGTAATCGCGGTAAATTACCGTACGGTAAATGTTTCAGTAACTACTGTAAATATTTCAATAATTACGGTAAATTACCGTAAATGTTTCAGTAATTACGGTAAATTACCGTGAATGTTTCAGTAATTACGGTAAATTACCATAAATGTTTCAGTAATTACTGTAAATATTTCAATAATTACGATAAATTACCGTAAATATTCCTAAATATTTTAATAATGACGGTAAATTATCGTAAATATTT
Source organism: Pseudococcus jackbeardsleyi (assembly GCA_038380155.1). Lineage (NCBI taxonomy): Eukaryota > Metazoa > Arthropoda > Insecta > Hemiptera > Pseudococcidae > Pseudococcus > Pseudococcus jackbeardsleyi. The sequence goes on from CM076242.1 coordinate 40,688,102, forward strand.
CAGTAATTACTAATTACGTTGAAATATCGTAAATATTCTATTTTTGACGTCACTTGCCAGATCATTTTCATTTTTATTTAAATTTTGATTTTTCTTATTCGAATCTGAGCCATCGTTTTTTGGCTTATTTCTTGGTCGTTTTATTCGAATCTGAATTAATATGTAACCCCTGCCCGAGGGAAGCGAAGACAGAATTTTTCTAATAAAAAAATGGAAGTTGAAAAATGATTTAAAAGCAATTCTTCAATTTAAAAATCGAGAGGAAAATGTTTAAAATTCATGCTTTTAGTGTAAAATGATCGAAATGCACGCTATTCTCATGTTTTCCATGATTTTCACGCCCCGTTAGACACCATGAACCATTACAAAAAATCGACAGCAAAATCTCATAAAAATTCAGTACAAAAAAATCGTATTCACAACTCAACACATCAACTTCACCCACAGATTCGAATTCACAGCATAACAACTTCTTATCGTCAATTAACCGCGTAAAGAATCCGATCGAAAGACTAAAAACCTCCATCTTCGAACCACACCGGATACGGGCATGTTCGTCGGGACTACCATAATTTTCACATAGTGAATTAAATTTTCACACTCGTACGCGGCATCCACCGATACAAATTAAATTACACTCGAACAATCGCAGCGAAAAAGAATAAAAACTGAAACGTAATACATCCATCAATGACAAATACGTACTATATCGTGCTCTACGAATTCTTTCTCTTACATAACTCCGTATCATTCACGTTTAGCTTATTACAAAATCCAATATATCACACGTCTCATTATTCAGTCCAACTGGAAATATCGTGAACGTATTGAAAACACCGCAATTATCCGCCTAATATCGTCGTTTAGAAAAAAAATATAAATGAAATCTCCTCATCGCCTACTCGTACTAAAAATATACTTATATTAAACGACTAGAATCAAAAATTTCGTCCACGTGTGGAAAAACTTCGCCTAGATAAAATCTTAGATTCTAATAAATATTTATAAATTGGTGGAAACCACCTGTACCAATTTTTGATAAAATTACTCCTTTTTTTTCAACTTTTGCGTTTGGGAAAATTACAATTTCTTTAAAATATAGGTCATCTAGCTCATCTCAGCTTGAACTTATTTCAAGATGAAAAATCTTATCTCGAGAGATTACTCGGCCTCTTCCAGATATTTCGAAATTTAATTACTCGACGTCGAATCGAGAAAATAATCCGATACTGAAATTGTATTTATGTAGCGGATGAAAAATCCTAACCTGGAAAATAGTACAGAAGGAAATTTCAAAACTGCCGTCTCTTTAATTACATTAAAGACTGGGATCGTTTGACCTCGGCCAGTGTCAAATGGGCAGCCGACAGTGGTCGTAACACTGCGGTATAATTTAAAATTCGATTTACTCGGGTAGCTCTTTTGAGAGCAGAGAGCTTCTTTTATCTTTATGGTGATACACGATGATATACATTTTAGATGATACATATATTCTACATACACATCGGGTAAATATCGATAAACCATTTATATTTCGTCGTGTATCTTTTTACGAGCAATAAACATTTATCCCTAGAATATGGATGCTGCGGGCGTGACCTATATCTCTAAAAATACCATTTGAAAAATATATCCTTTTGATTTCGATACATCGAAAGCCTTAGTTGTTCCCCTTTTTTTTTCGCCAGTCAAACTTTTTTTTCCACAGAAGCTTAATATCAATTCAAACCCATATTGTAGGATTAATCTACACCATGAAAAAAGATTCGAAAGAAATAAAAAATCAACCAATTCTCCGCTATATTAATAATGAAAATTGTAACGATGCAGCCCAGCTCGAAAACTGCTTAACCCAGATATCGCACGTGAAGTGCATTTCGACGCACGTACTATTTATACGAATCAAAAAGCACCACGATGCTGAAACAGGGCGTCAACTCGGATGCGTTTTTTTTTTCAAACTAAATCAATGAATAAAGGGCGTTTAGTAGAAAAAAAAAACTAATACGAAACCTACCGCTCATTAAATTAAATTTATCGTCGCTCTATATCACTGCTATCGCCAGTTCGCCACCGCCACTCTTTTGAAAAAAAAAAAAGGGTAAAGAGGAAAAAAAGGCGTTCAGTCTCGAGTGTTTACGTTGAAGGTAAAAAATAAATTCTATGATGAAAGTTGTTCCATAGGTAGCTAGGTACTTTGTGGAAAGCTCGTATGATATAAAATTCTTTTCAAAATTGCTGTATATACAATCAAGAGAGTAAACTTGTTTTAGTTCTTTAGCCTCGGAGGTGAATTCAAAGAGAGCTCAAGTGAGTGTTATTAGATGACATGTACCTATTGTTGGATAATACGCGGTAATTATCTCTTCAACTGTATCAGATCCGAATGCGTGAAATCCGTAGTTTTTTCTCTCTCGAGTGCTTGAAATGGTTTATTTTTTAAAAATCATGGTCTGCGGTTTCAAAGGAATTTTTTTATTACGTAGGTTTTGTCGAGATGTGGATTTTTTTCTAAGTGTATTTTTGAAATAGTTTTCGCTGGTATTTTGACGGAAACAGTTATAATTATGTAAGTAGAAGTGCATATACGAAGGGACAAAGATATTGACATGGATGTAAAGGATTTGATTGGAAAAAAAGAGTTTAAAGTTGCAAATGAAATTTTTTCACGCTTGAAAAATTGATTTAACGAAAGAGGGCCATCAGTGTCTAAAAAAATTCAAAAATACGTGAAAAAAGTATGATTTTTATAACTATACTAAAAAAAAGTAGCCCAAACGATTCAACGAAAATTTCTATCGTTTTTCAAAAAAAAAAAAAGGCGAAGGGGAAGTTCGCCTTTTAAAAAAATTTTGAAATTGAAAATTCTTTTTTTCAAAAAATAAGACGAATTCGGTTATTTAAATTAGATAAATTTAAAATGAGTTGGAATTTTATAATATTTAGCCTCTTTCCTCTCCAACACGTTGATTTTTTTTCAAAAGTTTCAACTCATCTGATGAAGGAAAATTATTTGAAATTCAACACAGAAGGCGAGGGGAGATAATTCAAAAAAGATTTCCGACCTGGAAAAAAGAGGTTTGGTCTAAAAAACTGAGTTCAATGGGTAAAATTTTTCTGACCATAAAATACCTGAAAATCGTACAAATGATGTGTGAACACATTAGTTGGCGAATTTTTTGACTGTTTTAGTAATTTATCAATTTATTTAATACTTTATGTCTCTCTCGAGAAACAACACATTCGAATAGTTTCTCGAAAAGCAAAAATGAGTAATTCACTTTAAACGTTCCAGAAAAAAACGTTGCCAAAAATTTCACAAATTATTTCCAAAAATTAAAAATTTTAAGCGAGAAAAAATTGAAGTAGCTGATTTGTAGTTTTAGCGAACATTTATCCAGTCTCCGAATCATCCGAATGAAATGTGGTTTTAACCCCCTCACTCCACCACCTCGTCCATAACTCGAAATTTGAAAAAGCTCGATATTTTCTAAAAATGAAGAAATTGGCTTTAATCCAGTTTTCATTCTTCACCTATACGTCTCGATGACGTTTTCAGTTCCTGAAACCACTTTCCAATTTTTCCCTTTCCTCCTTCTTTCATCAATTAAATCTCAGAACTCGGAAAATTCAGTCGTCTTCTTTTGTGAGTAACAGAAATTGATTAAAACTTCACAATATCTCACCGAAATAGAAAAAATGGATTACAATCAAATTTTAGCAAAATGAATTTTTTTTTTTTTGGTATGTAATTCGCAAATTTATCACAGCTTTTTTTAGCAACTCGATATGGAAAAAAAATGAAAATTTATTGAATATGGAAATTGATAGAATAATTATAATTATTTTTACTCAATCCTGAAAATTTAATTTGATAATTTTTTTGAAGTAGTGTACTTACTGATAATGAAGTTTTCAAAATACCAAATTCAAAACTGAATTTTTACCACCCCATACTCCCCACCTCACCAATAATCATCAATTTCACTATTTTTAAAATAATAATGAAAGAAATACAAATTTTTTACACTGTTCATTTTAAGCAATTTTCGAAATAGCTGGCACGTAAATTTCAGATCAAAGTTATGGTCGGATTTTCAAACTTTTTCCTAAACCGAATTCTACCCTCTCCTCTCCCTTTTCCTGACATCTCAAAGTTTGGAAATTGAAAATAATAAAAAACCGAAGAAAGCTCGTAATCCAGATCTAAACTCCGAATAAATCGAATAAAAATGAATTCGAAATTTCCTTATTCCCCCCCCCCCCCAAAAAAAGCAAAAACAAAAAGTGAAGGAATTCAAGAAAATTGGGGGTTCAAAAGATACGCTATAAATATTAAATTTATAAAAAACCAAAAATATATCGGTAGCAGAGAATAAGAGTCGACTCCTGCACAAGACAGAGTCAATGTTCAAGACCGACTACCGCGGAGACAAAAATAATGACGTCAGTGCTGCGGACACTTTTCTGGTTCAATTCATTATTTTTTTATTTTTTCTTTCAAGTCATTCTTTACAAGCAACAGGAATAGATTTCGAAGTCAAAGTCGAACTGAATCCAAATTCACTCCGGAGTCAAGGTGGAGTTGAAAGTCAAGAGCCAGAGTGTGAGTTTGACTCAGGAGTCAAGTCAAGTCGGAGTCAGGAAGTCAGGTTATATAAACTGATTCTGGAATCACTCACAGGTGGGATCAGGAGTCATTATCCAAGATTGACTCCGGAGTCAAAAAAAATGACGTCAGTGCTGCGTACACTTTTTTTTAGTTTTGCTCACTATTTCATCATTTTTCGAATCATTTTTAACAGAGAATAGGAGTAGAATTCGAAGTCGAAATCAAACTGACTCCAAATTGACTCAAGACTCCGGCTTGACTCCGGAGTCCCGGCTTGACTCCGGAGTCAAACCGGAGTCAGGAAGTCAAGGTCAAAGTTTGACTCCAGAGTGAAGAGTCAATGTGTGAAATTGACTCCGGAGTCAATTTTCTCCCTGACTCCGGAATCGAGGCCGGAGTCAGAAGTCAACTTTCTATCTTAACTCCGGAGTCAAGCTGGAGTCAGGAATAAACTTTTTTTCTGACTCCTACGACCTGTTTTTGACAGAGAATAGGAGTAGACTTCAAATTCTGGTTCAAACTGACCCCAAATTGACTCCGGAGTCAAATCACGCCGGAATTGAAAGTCAAGGTCATACACTGACTCCGGAGTCAAGATGGAATCAGAAGATAGGGTGGGAGTTTGACTCGGAAGTCAAGGCTGAAATCAGGAATCGAGGCTGAAAATGACTTTGGATGAGTGAAGGTGGAGTCAAGGGTCAACTTTACCTTTTGACTCCGGAAGTTGAGTGAAATCAGGAGTCACCTTTTTCAGGCTCACTATTCTCTGATTTTTCAATTTAATCGAAAAATGAAAAAATAATATAGGAAGTAAAAAAATGTCAAATATGAAGTGTGGCTACTGACTCCAAATGGACTAATTGACTCCAGATCCGGGATGGTTTCGTCTGAGTTGAGTAGCCACATTAACTCCGGAGTCTAGGCGAAGTCAAGAGTCAAGGTCTGAAATTGACTCCGGAGTTAAGGTGTGAGTTAGACTCCGGAAATCAGGTCGAAGTCTGGGGTCAACTTTTTAGCAGATTTCCATCCTCTGACGTAAATACAGCGATTTCATTTCTTACAATTTTTTTTTTCGACATCAATCAAACTAATTTTAGACTACATCAGTACGTACTTTCGTCACTAATTTCAAAACAACTTTTGTAACAATTCAAGAAAGATTTTTTTCAAAAATTTATAATCATTACCTTAAAACTTCCAGAACGCAGATAATTAATTTACGGTATATTTTTTCCTTAATGAACAAGACGTAAGGCGTCAATAAGGTAAAAAAATTTCCGCAAATTATTTACACTTTGATTTCATTAAGAACTAGGTTCGTCAAGGTTAAATTTCGATACAAAAAATCGATATTATCAACATTTCAGACACCACATTATCGGATGTATTCGAAATAAGAATATAAAAATACTACACACGCACCTTAGAAAACTAGATGCATTCCATTCTCAGCATATTTAACCCTTCATACCCGAGAACGTAAGGTACACAGGTACACACGATGGAAATCTTGTTACAATATACGAGTACATGGAACAATAATCATTCTCAGAGCCTAAGTATCAAAGGTAAAGCTCCGATTATCCTATATGATATCCGTATACCCACGTAGGCGAGTATATCGATCGATCGACCATAAAAAGAATGTGTAAAATTTCAAATTAAAACCTTAACTAGATGTTTGCTAATATTTGTCACGGAGTCGTTGCCTTCGGCTTTCCGATGAATAGGCCGACAACGTGATAATGGCATGCGTACCAACCGTAATGAGGATAACAATGTATTCGAAATACATTTAACAAATAAATTCTTTATTTGTTGCAGTCCGCGGAAAAAAAAATTCCAGCTTACAATAAGTTCATAGAAATACTGGCGCCTCTCGGCCAGCTCCAATGGTGCACAGATTACATAATTTTCTTTTTCCTCGCACACAATTCTAAAATTACGTTTTCATTTACCGGTTTGTAATATATTTTACATCGAAATGATGTGATTATAAAGGAAAGACGGATCGAGAGGGGGTGAGGGGCGGAGGAGTCGAAACTGAATCGCTTTGAAACTTGTTAACGAGCTTAACATTGAATTATTCACAATTATGTCGCCGCTTATTATTATAACAACGTTTAAATCGGTAATAATAACACTGCATCGTTAAAATCAATTCAGGACTGGAATACGAGTTATTTTAGATTTCGTTGAGGGGAAAAAATTACCAATTTTTGGTCGGTACGCGAAAAAAAAACTCGACCTGTTTCAATTAACAACAGAACATTTGTACACCGGATATCAAATATAAGCCAGAGAAAGAGGGAGAGGCGATTCGATAGTAAACACAAAGAGTACCTGCGTATTTCAAGATGACAGTGGAAAAAAAAATATTGAACAACAACAACGGTATACGAGGGCAACTGAAATTAGCGTAAAGTAAAAACTGATACTGCATTTAATAGGTCAACGACCGCATCTATGAAGTTATAAACTAATGTCTAATCATGAAGGTCTACCGGGTGGTGCGAAAATTTCCAAAACATGAGATTATTTTTTACCCAGCTTTCATAATGGTCTGGTATAATTTACCTTTATTATTTGTTATCATGGTAGAGTAAAATTTATCTGAGGTAGCATCTAATACGTCGCATGGTACTTGAAACGTAATTTGACCCAATTACAGAGCGAAAAATCATCGAAGGTAACGAGTCTACCATCTAGCCGGGCTAATGGCGGTAGAATAGAAACGCCGGAGTAGGATATTTTTACGGTTCGTCTTTTTTTCCTTCCCAAAACAATGCTTTCTTTGGAAAATGTTTCCATAAGATGTTTAAAAATTCATGTAATAAGTCACACTTTCTCTGTAATACATCGTACACGCTTTCGTCATTCAGCAACCAAGACCGGAGGCAAAAGCGGAATATTTTTATAAAATTACGCTGGTCGATGAATCATGACCATCTACCTACTGGATCCGTTAGTTTTGGTTGTTTTTTTTTTCGAACAGGTATCTATATTTATTTTTAATTTGGAAGGAATTCGAGGTATTTGGATAAAAAACAAAGTAAACTGTTTACTAATTAGGGCGGTATTTTCAAAAGTAAATAAATCAATGATATTTTACGTTTTCCAGAAGATCGATAAAAATATTATTACTCGAGATAAAGATAAAGATTGAATATGATTTTTAAAATATTTTGAAGATAAAATGTCTCGAGAGCAATGGTGCAGGGGGAAGGGGGAGAGATCGAAATTGATTAGGTACGTATCAAAATCTCGAACAGTATTTCACTTGATTTATATTTACCAATAATATGAAAAAACTGAATAGTGAAAGTCAATTATTTATACTTGAAAGGGGGGAGGGGGTAAAGAAAGACAGATATGAGATCTGCAGATAACTACTTTCGGTATTTTTTCAAAGTGATAGTGTTGTGTAATAATCCGTTGGAATAATTTTTTGAAAAAAAGAAAAAATCATCAATTTCTGTCACTGCTTTCCATATGAAATTTTGAGACCCCTCTTTCTCCTCCTCCCTCCCTCCCTCCCTCCCTCCCTCCCTCCCTCCCACCCACCCACCCCTCCAAAAAAGATGCCAGAGAATTTTTCAAGTGGAAAAGAAATCTGTAATAATTTCAATTGAAACACAATAAAATAAGGCAAGACTTCGGTGATTTTTTCACTAGGTAGGTTTAGGTACCTACTTTATTATGAAATTCAAACGAAGTTCATTGCTTTTTCAATTTTACCACATCCACGAAACAACACTCAAATTAATTTTTTTCCCAATTTATTTTGATATATTCATTGAAAAAAGAGGCGAGGAAGGAAAACAAATCAAAATTTAATGTTTCTCGATAAAAACATTTTTGATTTGTAATTTTCATTTTTCTAAAAAATAAAATAAAATATTACAAGCCAACAATTATAACTTTCAAGTGGGGAGGAGGGGAGCAAATAGAACTCCAAAATCAATGTGGTTCTTTCATTCATTCATTCCCACCCCCTAAACTAACGTCCAGTACTCTCTCATTTTGAATCAGTGAAAAACACCGGGGAAAAAAGTCAGAATTTCAGCACAAGAAACATTAGTGAAATTCTGTACTTTTCAAGAAATTTTCGCTTACTTTTCAGAAAATTTCACTGATCTTCCGTCAATTTTTTCACTGATTTATTACTGTGCTGCAATTTTGACTGTTTTCCAGTGATTTTCGATAATTTTCACTAATTTATAAATGAGAGTAATGCACAAATTGTGCAGCTTCAAACAACTGATGCTCAACCTTACTAAAAATCACTAAAATTAATACAATCATTACAAATTTTGAAAAAAATAAATATAACTTATTACTGCATCATTTCATGATTTTAAAAAATTTCAGTTTTAAAATTATTTTCCTTTTGAATCACCTACACAAAAGTTCAGTTGATTTCATCATTCCAAATAATTGAAAACCACTCCTCAAATCAATTTTTTTTTTTACAAACTATTTTTAGGATTTCATATTAATGCAGCTGCTCTGGAATATTTTAGTGTTTCTTTCTTCTTGGTTATGTCATGATTAAATTATATATGTTGAAGGAGGGGGGGGGGAGGGAGAGGGAATCACCAGATCAATTATTCAAAATTTTTTCCAACTTGTGCAGCAGCTTTGAGAAAAAAATTTAATTGGGCACCGACTTCCCCTTTCCTCACCATACCGAAAAACTCTCTTCACGTCTTCAAAATGAAAGAATGTCAACTTACATCATAAAAATGTAAAAATTCATGCTACTTTTGCACCCTCTTTTTTTACATTTGTGCACTTTTTCAAATGAAAACCTGAGTAAGTATGCCCCTTTCCTTTCTATCAAACCAAAAAATTGCGTTGCTTTGAAACGACTTCATTTCTCACAGTTTTGAAGCTGTAAAGTCAATCCTTTTATTTAAAATGTTTTGTTTTTTAAAAAAGATGATGAATTTTGAAATCTAATCCATTTTTTCTCCTCCTCCTCCTCCTCCTCCTCCTCCTCCTCCCCCTACGAGAACACTAAAAATCTCTTAATGTAGGTAGAGCTTCTTATAACAAGAAATTACTTTGAAATTTCAAGTTTATCATTATTGGAAGTAAGAGAAAGAATGAGTTTAAATTATTTGGTAATTATCTGTCAAGAAATTTCAACAAAATTTTATTCAATTTTTTTTGATTTTTTTTTTTGTAATATCAGGCATCGGACGGAAATTTTGAAAAAAAATAGTAACTTTAGTAACTTTTTTTTCTGAAAAAAGTAACCAATTTTTTGTGAAAAAGTAGATAATTTTTCAATTTTTCGTCTTTAAAAAATTATTAATACCCTTCTCCTTCCCATTTTTTTTCAAACTTGTATTTTTCTCTGTAATTTCACTACCGAAGAGAGAAAAAAATAACGATCCGGGATAATGAGAAAATCGCGTTCAAAAGAAATAGGAGACGTTCCTCAGCCCAAAATAAGGTTATAAAAATTCGTTCACCGGCATTTTTCCATCTCTGAACCTCTGAACCTCATACTGAATCATTTTCGATATCAATTATTTTCACGAATTTTTGTCCTCTTTCTTATTTTTCAGAATCTCCCTGCTCATAACATAACTTTATTTTTCATTATAAAATTTTTATGATTTGAATTGAAATATTTATTTTAATTCAAAGATCTGAAATTTCGAACAGAGATACAATATCACAAAATATTTACACTTTGACTTTAAAGTTTGGTTTTTTTATCAAGATTAAGTTTAAAAATCGTAAATTTTGTGATTTTCATTGAATTTTTTTGTTTTAAAATTAAGTTCAAAGTCAAATTTTCATGATTTTTAATATTCTGATATAGTGATCATTTTATGCCCGAGCGAAGCGAGGGCAGAGCTTTGAAAAAAATTGATTTTTAATACCCGAAAAATTCATTTTTGAGGGTTTTGAGGGAGGTATTTACGCCACAGGCTTACGTATTGAAATTTTAAACTAGCCAAAAGTAATAATAATTTTGTTTACTTACGCCCGAGCGAAGCGAGGGCAACGCTTTGAAAAAATTCGATTTTTGATGTCCAAAAAATTCATTTTTGAAGGGTGTCGGGGGGGTTAATTCCCCCCCCCCCCCCGTATTTACGCCACTGAATATTATCGAAACATCGAAAATAATTCAGTATGAGTTTCAGAGATGAAAAAATGATAACAAAAACAAGAGATTTATAACCTCATTGCCATTTTTTTTGCGAGTTGAGCGAAAAAAGTAACTTTGAAGCTGAAAAAGTAACTAAAAGTAACCTTTCAGCCAAAAAAGTAACTAAAAGTAACCGAGCTTGAAAAAAGTAACCAAGTTACTTTAAAGTAACCACCGTCCGATGCCTGTAATATTTCTGTTTACATTTTTCTATAACCCATTTTAAAAAATAAAAATAGACTTCGCTAGCTGTGTTTTTCAAAAAAAAAAAAAATCAATTATTTCATCAATGTATCGAGCTCATTCATGTGAAAATTGTACTACTTTTACAGGATTTCCTCAAATCGAGTAGAAAAATTATCAACCATACCTTCCAGATTTTCTAATTTTTCAGAATTTCAACTAAATTTATAAATTAATAAATATTCGTTCAATTTTCACTTTTTGTTCCAATTTTTTCTCCCTCAACACGCATGTGAAAGTCAAAAAGTATCGATAATCGGTTCTTTTTTTCAATTTTCTTAACTCATTTATTCAGAATCGATCAATATCTCCTTCCAAAAAACAAATTTTCAACACTCCAATTTCTCATACCACTGCCCTCACACCTCATCACCATACGAAATTTTATACAAACAAATGTTAGATACATTTTTCGATTAAATTTCGTTTCACAAGTTAACAACCTTAAACTCGAGATCCTTCTTTACACAAGAAATTCGTTCAAACGCGCAAGTTCGCCACGAGCCACCACAAAAAGAAAGCATTTCTATAAAAATGCAAATGAGCAACTCGAACTGATAAAAGCTCTCGTCTGAAATGTGAAACTTTATCTCACCACTTGTAAAAAAATCCTCCGCTACACCACATCTTCAAACCCGTAACCAGAAATAGAATTTTCAAGCATCTCCAAAGTCCAACTCCGACTCGTAGTCGCAGCCATTTGATTAAACACCGGTACCATTATAGAAGTCAAACGTTTGCAGGAAAGTACCGCGATACGATACGCAAAAACAATACCGCTTTAGCGACCTACTTACCTTATCACTCTGGCTGTCATCGTACTGCGGAACGATATCCGTTAATCCTCTGCAGCGTCTGATACTTCCTCCCAGTGACGATGTCATAACATCGATTTGATCGTCAGCACAGCACCAAGACCAAGATATATGCCAATTCTAGCAACGTATCCCATGGCTCCGGTTCATATTTCTAATCCAACCACCAGCCATCTGGTCGGTATTTTCTGCACAAAAATGAAAAAAAAACAATATTATTTTGATCAATTAACCATAGAAGCATAATTAAGTTAAATGTGCAGAAGTACAATGCTGACAAATTTAAACATTTGCGAGAAGTTTTTTTTCTCCTGTGTATGCGGAAATACTTCATTGATATCGTTTAATTGAGATAACAAAACTATTTAGATACGGACTTTTCGACGTAGAATAGAATTTCATCACTGAAGCTAAGTTCATTCTAGAAAATGAATTCATAAAAGACGAGTTACGTCGAATTAAAAATTTGAGAAAAAAAAACACTCGGGTCATTCCACGTCAGTTCAACCACGAAGTGGAAAGTGGGGTCTTCGATTTTTTTGATTTTTTGCATGTGTGTAGACCTTGATAAGAGATGACGAATGGCGCAAACCGGAGCTTCCAAAGTCTTTTTGGAGGGCAGCCACGAGCCCTCAAAGTTTTGAGGATAAGTTGGATATGGTAAATTTCGAGCGTGGATAACTCAGAATCGGTGCTTGGTAGAAAGTTGAAACTTTTTGTAATGTGTAAGGCCTTTGATGAGCTTTTTGGCGATTTTTTCGAAATCAGTGTTGCCACTTTTTATAATGCCAAAAATTAGCAGGAAAAGTTAAAAAATGGTATTTTTGCATGAAGGACACCTTCAAAAATTCTGAAAAAAATATATATGATGCAACTTTTTGTGCTGAATAACATATAAAAAAACTGAGATGGCGTTATTTTTTAAACTCGTTTAAAAAAATTTTTAAGTTTATAAGAAAACATAATTTTGTATCCCAAGCAGTGAAAATTTTATAAATTGGTTAAATTACATTATTTTTACCCTATTTTCATCATATGTGACCTTCCAAGAAAAAACCGACCTTCTGTCCGAAAAAAAATTGAAAAAAAAAAGTGTCCCAATCAATCCAAAACCATGATTATCATTTGTTTTGGATTGATTGGGACACTTTTTTTTTTCATTTTTTTTTCGGACAGAAGGTCGGTTTTTTCCTGGAAGGTCACATATGTTGAAAAAAAGTCGACAAAAATATTTCTATTGAGCCGATCTTGAATGATATGTACTGTTTAGGTAGGCTTTTGTACTTTCCCCTGTTCAATATAGCAATCCAACATGAAAACATCATCTTTATACAAATTTTACGTGAAAATAATTAATATTCAATAGAAAAAAGACATTTTTGAAAATCTGTTATCATTAAAGTACAAGTAACACCTTTTGTATCGATAATGCATACAGTTTTCACAACGATGAGAATGTTTCGGAACCAGAATATTCATAAACGAATCAAGTTTTTAGTTCTAAATTTAATTTTAGTTTTGTGATGAAATTTTCCCCTATGGTAGTGTTAGTTAAAAATATATATTTTATACAGGACTGCAATATTGAACAGAGGAAGTAACAAAAGCCTATCTATACAGTACATATCATTCAAGATCGGCTCAATAGAAATATTTTTGTCGACTTTTTTTCAACATATGATGAAAATAGGGTAAAAATAATGTAATTTAACCAATTTAGAAAATTTTCACTGCTTGGGATACAAAATTATGTTTTCTTATAAACTTAAAAATTTTTTTAAACGAGTTTAAAAAATAACGCCATCTCAGTTTTTTTATATGTTATTCAGCACAAAAAGTTGCATCATATATATTTTTTTCAGAATTTTTGAAGGTGTCCTTCATGCAAAAATACCATTTTTTAACTTTTCCTGCTAATTTTTGGCATTATAAAAAGTGGCAACACTGATTTCGAAAAAATCGCCAAAAAGCTCATCAAAGGCCTTACACATTACAAAAAGTTTCAACTTTCTACCAAGCACCGATTCTGAGTTATCCACGCTCGAAATTTACCATATCCAACTTATCCTCAAAACTTTGAGGGCTCGTGGCTGCCCTCCAAAAAGACTTTGGAAGCTCCGGTTTGCGCCATTCGTCATCTCTTATCAAGGTCTACACACATGCAAAAAATCAAAAAAATCGAAGACCCCACTTTCCACTTCGTGGTTGAACTGACGTGGAATGACCCACTCCTCTTTTACGTCATCGTAAAAATAGAGAAAAACTCTCAAGTACTAAAACCAATCGATAAAAAAAAACACCTAAAAATATTCTTAATTAATTTCCTTTCGATAGAACGAGGTATCTAGAAGGACAAATACTTTCATAATTGATATCAGGTTATGGAAAATTATTTCTTGCTAAAATTCGCGACACCAAATGCAATAAAAAATAATGAAATAATTTTTTTTCACCAGCTATAATTTTTTTCAAACAATACGTTAACCATTAGGTTAATTAATTTGCTATCTTTATTCTATCATGTTTCCCACTTTACCGTATTATTTTTTTGTCCTAAATTTTTTTCATCGCTCGTACACAAGGAACAATTTACGAGGTGAACTAAAATACGTAAAATTTCACCGCAATTTGAAACCGCCAAAGTGAGTTGGATAAAAATCAAGCATATCGGTGGCTAATCTACGCCTTTATAAATCGCCAGTTTAATATTTAATAACCGAACATAATGAACCAGGCATAAATTACGCATAAAGCCTCCAGTATGCTTCTTAATTAAACGCTACGAGTACGTACAGCTACAGGCGACGTAAAAGTGTATCTCGTAAATAATATAACTCATTTTATGAATCGTAGGTAAGGTGTCTACGAGACCGTCACACGAGAGGTCTGGGTCATTTATAAGGCTATCCTTTGAAAAAGGGGTTTTTTCCTTCGTTCAAAGCCTTTTAATCAATTAGGCGGTGGAGCTTTTTTTCGAACAATCGGCGACCGTCGATAAAAGAGGATGTCTTTACAACGGGATTACGTTCCTGAAGAATGAGCAATGCAATCGAATGGTAACATAATAGTGCCTATAACAGTTCCACGGTTTAGTGTCTCTTTCCTTAAATACTTTTGTTCGACTTGAGAGGTTACGTAAATAAACCAATTCGGTATTCTGGATTCGCCATTCGATTCGGGCGATAAATTTGCCAGTAATGGCGATTTTTTCACTGTTCGATGGACCAATGACGATGGAAAAAGTTGTGATTTACACCTTGCATCGTAGCATGCTCGAAAAATGTGCTATTCAGTCGAGTAGAAATTGAGTTTTAGCTCGCAAAATGAATCTAAAAACTGATTTTCGATGCGAACTTTATAGATACGTCTCTCCCAATAGTTAATTTCAGGCCCTTAAAATTAGTTTTTCGTGATAATGATAATAGTTCAAAGTTTCATTTTTATCGTGAAACTTTTAATATTTTGATCAATAACGAATTTTATCCAAATTGTGGTAAAAAAAAATGTTTTTGAACAGAGACAATACAGCCAGTTTAATATAAAAAAGTTACACAATTTTATGAGAAAGAAGAGGCGGAAAATGTAGACAGAAGCTAAAATCAACGCTTTTATGTTGAAAAAATTTAAAACTGAGCTCAAAAGTTCACAACCAGTTCTCAATTATTTCTTTAAAAATTGCAAAGTCTACTAAAAATTTCTTCAATTTGATGAATTTCTAAAAATTTGTTGACAGGTTTTTGTGAGAAAGAGAATATTTTTGAAAAAAATTTCACTATGGGTAAGCTTGATAGAATTCAAGTATTTCACAAATATCAACATTGCGAACGCCAATTTGACCATTTTCAGCCATTCTGGAGCCTCCAAAGCAATTTTGATGTTTTTTTGAAAGTGCCAATCACGACTTGGATAGCTGAAAATCGAATTTCTGCTTTTTTCGATTTCCTTCGCGAAAAAATCTATATTTGGTTCGATTTTCATGCGGACACCTCGAATGAGTATTTTTGGCTACAGCTAATTAAATTGGAAAAAAATCAAAATCATTGAAAATCATCAAATTCTTCAGCCAGCAGACCAAGTAACCGGCGAATTATTTAATTTGCAAATAATGATTTCATGATGCTGAATTAGACAATTTCTAGCCATTCTGGAATCTCCAGTGCTACATACTTTGATTCTTTCCAGAATAATTGAATTTCTTCAGAACGTTCTCAAATTAATATGTGGAGTTTAAAATCGAATTCTCGCTTTCCCTCGACTAGAAGTATGTAATTCATCAGCATGGATCATTTAAACTACAAAAAAAATCGAGATGAGCAATTAAAGGTTTCAGAATTACTGGAAATTGTCAAATTTGGTTTCGATAAATCGATAGGTATTCTGTTGGAACCAAAATTTAATCAAATCTGATGAAAAATTACTTTTCTCAAAGTCGAATACAGTTCGTTGCTGGCAACCTTTTTTACTTTTTTTTACAATTTAGCTGATGAAATACGTATCCACAATTGAAAAGTTTGTTTTAAAATCAAGTCAAAGGTCTATTCTTTTGTTACACTAGTTGAAAGGATACGAAAGTTCGATTTTCAACTGTTCAACTTTATTCGAGTATTCGAATACCTTATGGAAAAAAAAAATTCAAAGATTCTGGAGAAAATAAAAATTGATGAAAGAAAATTGCACGGGAGATTTGGGAATGGGTAGAAATGGCCAAGTTGAGATTTCAAGTTAAATAGGTCGATATGTGGTAAAAACAGAGGATCTAACTTTCATCGAGTTTGAAAAAAATCACGTTTCACAAAAATATCACATTTTTGTTGAACAAGAAAAAAAATATTTTCAAGAATTCTCCAAAAATCGGTCTGTCAATTTTCAACCCCTTGGTATTGGTAGAGGGCAAAAATCAGTGCCCAATTTCAAGGTCGAGGGGGGGGGGGGTCATGAAGAAGTAGAAAGTAGAAACTCGAAACTTTTTTTAGGGGAATGGCTTTAATGTCACGCCGAGTTGCAGGCTTGCAGCCTTGCAGGTAGGTAACGTAGTCCAAAATTTACAAAAAAACTGGCATTTTTTAAAATTTACACAATTTCAACAATTTTTCACTAATCTGATGAATTTTTTTCAACTTCACCCGGTTAAATAGGAACATTGAATTGTGTTTTTTTCGTATTGAATGAACTGCACTTCTCAAAAAATTTTAGAAACTAGTTCCCTCATTTCAAAAAAATTTTCGAATATCTAAAAAAAATTAAGACGCTTGAACTGGTTCCAATTTTTTTCAAATTATAATAGCTCCAATTAGCTACTCCTCCCTTTCCACTTCCTAAAAAATACTACTAGCTTTCAATTTTTCGGAATTCAAATACCGGTAAAAGGAGCATAATTAGAAGCTAAGCATCCGCCAAAGGGGGTTCATATTTCATTACGTTGATAAGGACTCTTGAATACAAGTAGCGAACTCTCAGTTCTCTCTCATTCTACTGGACTATTTCTTTTCGATGATTTTTAACACCCCGCGAAGTGCAAAGAACTACATTCCAGGGCATTCTAGCGGCCAAAAATATCACAAAAGGTTCCATGAACTGACCGTAACGAATTAAATGAACCGAACAGTTATTGTTTCCGATACCAATTTCTAACTCGTTTGAAGTTAGATTTGGAAATCGGAATCTGAAATTTGGCGCCAATTTTTTTCCCACCATTCGAAAATCGATATCAACAGGAGTCGAAGTTCGCAACCCTGTGCTGGTTCCAGTATTTCTGACGCTTATTGACCCGGTTTCTTCCCATAGATGAAAATTTTGCCGACCACAAAGGTAGAATTTTTCACGCCTTCGTGACCACCCTGCTTCACAGAGATAAGGAAGGGTTAGCTCGACCGTTAAAAAGTAGGAAACTCGTTTTGATGAATTTATTCACCGTTTGATGATATTACAGCGATTGCTCGAGTAAACATTATCTTTTGAAAAGCACATGCGGGCAAAGAGATTAATCAAACGAGAAATATTAATTACACGTGAATTAATACGTCGATAATCATCAGGCGACCAATATCACGATATATGTTTATGGAAAAAATGCATTCGATGGCTCGAGGCCAAATTTAATATAATTTTTCAACACCCCGTCCGGTGGTTTTATCGCAAATGAATTCTAAAAAGGTCTAGTTACACATCGTTCGACGAACTGAATAGTTCATAAAATCAGGATATTTTATTGTTCTACTTCGCAGCACTGCTATTGCAACGGCATACTTCACTTCAATTCAACCATTTCGCAATAATGTAGATAAACCTCCGATAAAGTAATGTTCTTCAAAATACTAAACAAAAAGAAAACCTTACAAGCACATTAGTGTTTGAGAATTCGAAAATTTTCATAGCTAAGGACACGTTCGTGAATCGAAAAATCCATCCAACGGGGTAAAAGTTTACTGAATTGTGAATGTGTAATGCACATTTAACGTACTCATAAAACCATAACACAAGTGAAAGTATGTAACGAGCTGGTCGAACGAATGCATTGATGCAAAAGATAAACCCCATCGACAACACGGTTTCAGAATTCATATTCTTGGTCAAACGGTCAATGCTAATATACTATTTGTACTCGAAAACACATTCGAAATCACGAAATCGAAACAATTTGTTGATAACTGCCTGATGCACTATGCAGGTGACTAACTGATGAGTAATTCGTACATCGTACTCCACCTTCCGAAAATCTGGAGTTTGAAAATGTCGTCATCGCTAAATGGTAATTTCAACAATAAAACGTTACACGATAAAATAATTAAAAGCAACTAAAACAAACCTTACCATCAGTTCGGCACGAATTTAACCATGTTGTTTACATCTGTACAATTTATCATCTAATTTTATCAAACAGGAAACAATAGAAAACTTAGGTTAATTCATTCAAACACAATCACGAAAAATGTATGCGTTACACAAAACAATAGCTAAAAATTACACGATCAACATGTAGGAAAAAAAACTCGCACAAATGTCACATACATGGAATAAATTAAAAACTCCAAACGGTCACTTGCAAGTCGGATGCAACACAGGAACCGACCGAAGTACATAGAATTGTATGTAACTGAACTGAAAGTACATTACATACACAACTACACAACAGTACAAAAGGCGTAAACGAATTTCATTTTGTCGATTGCATTGTTCGATGTCTTCTCGATGTTGCACTCGATTATCAAAATACAATGTAGGTAATTTGATAGGTAATTTAAGGTTTCTGATTGGTTGATTTTGTAGAAATCAGTGCTACCACTTGTGTTATTGTTGATTTGAAATTCATTTGTTTGTTTTTTATTTTTTATTTTTATTGCTTGAAATTAAAAATGAGAAATTATTTAGCGTTTTAAATTTTAATTTGCTTAATTCGACTATGCAGTCGTTCTAATGATAATGAATGATTTATGAGTTTGTTTTAAAAGAAAACAACCACTGTCAAGGATCATAAGATTTTATTTCAATTTTAGATGAAACTTACGTTTCAACAATTTATGTCGTCGTTTTTTTTAACGAAACTCAACCTATAAACACGTAAAAGTGGTGCGCGTATTACTCCTTAACCCTTTCGCTACCGCACCCTAATTCACGATCTTTCCAGGTGGCCCAAAATTTTTTTTTTGATTTTTGTATATATTTAGCCTCTACTAGCTACCTTATGATAAAATAAGGCCATACCAATGTTGTAAAACTATTTTTGAACCAATTTCCGAAATGTTACATACGTTTTGACATGATTTTTAGTGAAATTCATAAAGAAATATGATCGCAATTTTTCGAAAATTAACTCACGTTTTACTCAAATTGTGTCAAAAAATGTTTATTCGCGTGTTTCAGATGCTGTTATCATAATATTCAATGTTGTAGAACATAAAAACATTGAATTCGCGACTTTCACTTTTTAAAGAAAAAATTGAAAAAAATTGAAAAAAAATTTTTGGCAATATTTATCAAATTTTTGCCGGTTGTTGGTAACACTGGTTGGGGTCAAAGGTGATAACGGTTGGTTGGGGTGTTGACAGTCCACCACTAAAGTTTCAGACCGCTACGACAGCCTGGCACAGAGTTATGAGCCATTCAAGTGTTCGGAGTCAGTGTCACAAATGTGTGACTTTGGTCTGTGGGGAAATTTCGCTGCGTCACACATATGTGACTGCGGTAGCGAAAGGGTTAAAAATAACTCTATCTGATGATAGAATACGTGGAAATACTTATTCCAGGATACTGAAGTGAAATAGGTACTTCCAACATAAAATTATTATTGAATTCATCAAAATAAAATATTGCTCAATTTTTAAAAATTGGAAAAAACTATCATTTTAATCAAAATTGTCTCCATTCATAGGTACTCAAGAGTAGGTAATTCAAATTAGGTACTTATTTGATGTAAGCAAAATTACTTATCATCTAGATATCTTGTATGTATGTACTTTGTACTTGAAACCAATCAACAAACCAAGTCCCAAAATAACCCATGTTTTTGAATCATTCATTTTTCAGAACTTCTGTATTTGGACGAAACATGAAAAAAATTCTAAATTAAAATCACCTAGGTAGGTACTCTAGTCTTTCTTTTCGAAAAATTTTTAAAATCGAGCGTAGAACAAAAAATTAATTTTGAATCTTCTGGTGGATCATTGGAAATGTGGATTATTTGACTGTTAAATTCTAGCAACTGCAGAATTGATGGTACAATTTAATAGGTACCTAGTACCTACTTGCAAATAAAACCAAACGATTTAAAATAATAAAATGGTACACAATAAAATGTATTTCAAATTACATTTCGACAAAAAAAAAATAATAAAATGGTAAACAAGATCAACATCAACACAAATAAATCATAAATATCATAATAATTAAAAAATACTCGAATAAAAAAATTATCTAGTCAACGTAAAATGTGTCTTTACAAACCGCCCGATAAAACTCAAAGCAATTTTGGACGGTGTAGTCGATAACCTCATTCTCAATAAAACATAACACAGTAGTTTAAAACCGATAAAAATCAGCGTCAGAGCAATAACATCGACCCAATAATTAACACCATCCATGCCAACCTTACGGAGTAATTCGTCTGGATATGTTAATTCGCAGAACGCCTGCGTTGGCGGACAAATCATCTTTTTTCGGCCGTTACCGTAGATAGCCATTACTAAACCTTCTAAGCCGTATCTGAGGTAACTGAAATACATCGCTATTCGAATAATAATCGGTATTTGTTCGGTACCGGTTCCTAAACCGTAAACTGCTAACAACATAAAAGGAACTGATAACGCTGGTCCAACGAATATGCTGTTCTGTGACATAAACATGGAATAATATTTAAAATTAAATTTTATGAATATTTCAACTCTGGTTCTCAGTAAAAAGGAAAATTATAATAATACTAACCACTACGTTCAACTGCGCTGATATAGCAAACCCTAGAGACTCCGATATAACTGCGATATAAATACAGATTATACCAAATTTCAGCCATCTAATCCATTCAAATGGCTGGTCTGTCATTATGTACGTGATTACAATATAAAATAACGATAATAATATCTGAAAAATTAATTTTAAAATAGATTAAAATTGTCAAAATTCAACGATTTTAGCGAATAAATTTTTTAAATAATTCGAAATACCTGTAACGCAGTTCTTGAGAAAGTGAGAGCAAAAAAGTAAGCATTCAGACCATACCATCTATTGAAATACTCTCTTTTCAGAAGCTGAACTTCCATAGGAACTATAAATAAAATATTATGAAGTTTCAGGGATTTTAAAAAAATAATGAAAATTATTTTCAATTATTCCAATCAAATACTTACAGTTTAAAAGTATAGGTAAGATTGGAACGTACAAAAATACAATATTAGTAACAAAACAGAAACCAAAATTGAAAATTGTTTTCGAAGCATCATTTCCGAATTGAAAATACATGCCACCGATAGCAAGACCGACAAAAACGTACATTATAACTTTAAGTAAAATGAAAGCCTGAAATGAAACAAAAAAAAAACAAACAATAAAAAAATAATTATTAAAGACATATTTTATATTTTTATTTAAAAAAATCAACTTACTCTATCATGCCACATTTGTAAAAACATTCTGTACAAGAGAATATTAAATTGTAGCCATCCGGAACTATTGAAATCATATAAATGCTTTGAAAAATTATCATTCAAAACCTCTGCTGATGATTTTGAATCTGCAACACACACAAAAAAATAAGGACCATTTTCGGTGGAAAAATTTGACGAGTTAAATTCAATATGTACTGACCATTATCACAAGTAGCACTTTTATAGCTTGATATTGGTTTATTCCATCTATAACAACGACCATTTTCAACAGCCATGATCATCCTTTCGGTGTGATCCCCATATTCTCTATTAATGGCTTCAATCACTGAAAAAAATTTAAAAGTTACTAATTAAATTTTAATCAATTTTGTAGAAATAGGAGGATGAGGACATTGAATCGAGTAGCAACTCCGTAAATCATCCCTTGAGGACTTGGTCTGGAATGGTAAGATAGTCTCAGAAGTAGCCCTTAGTTTTTTTAAAAAAATCATCAAAATTCCGGCTACATTGTAAACATTTACAATTGAAAAATTATAAAATTGCGATCAAAAATTATTTTAAAAAAAAAATGAACCGTACCTCTGGTCTGACTTTATGAAGACCGAAAAAAAAATGAGGCAAGAATGCAACGTTTATCTATCATCAATTTTGAAGGTTATTCATGTTAAGTTCAAAATTTTTAAAATCAGTTTGAGATTTGTCCTAAATTCACCCTAGACTTGAAAATTCAAAAATCAACTCGAAATGATCATTGAGATAAAAATTCGATCGTTTTGCACTTTTTTTCTCACAAAAAACATCGAATATAAAAAAAACACATTTTTTAAAAAAACATCAAATTAAAAAAAAATCAAATCTTTTCAAAAAACATCAAAAGGAAACTAAGGAAAGTAGCTAAAAAATATTTGAACTTTGACTCTACAACTAGCTCTGCCACCCCCCCCCCCTCCCCCCAAAAAATACCCATATTATTTAGAAATTTGTATAAAATGAACAAATTGCCAATTTTTCTGTCAAAATAACTTTGGTATGGATATCTTTACCTAAAAATACCACAATTTTTAGGTAATATTTCAATTTCAAAATCCTTCACAACTTCAGTTTTTGTTTAAAAATCATAATCTATTCCAAATTTTCTCTAGTTTCAAATTTCTTCAAAATTCTTTTCAACTAGGTATAAAAATTTCATCTAGAATTTTTTGAGGTGAAATCTCAATATAATTTTTTTTAATGAAAACTTAGAAGACATGGAAAATTTAAAAGATTATGAAAAAATATCAGATTGAAAAAATTTCGAGTTGAAAAATTATGAAACATTTCAACTTGAAAATTGAGGTAATTTTATAACTGAAAGAATTTAAATTTAAAACTTGGGAAAAAATTATGAAAATCGAAAAAAACTTCAAGATGAAATTTTCGAGTTGAAAAAATGTTTGGAAACATTTTAGAAAAATTTTAACATGGAAACAGACAATCAAAAAAAACATATGCAGTACGTTAGGTTAGTGAAAGAACAAAATTATTCAATTTTCTGGTTCTATTGACCAAGGAAGCCAGAAATAAAATCGATTTTTTGTTTAAAAAAATTTTCAATCACAATTTTTCAAATTTTCAACTTAATTTAGAAGTCTTGGCCATAAGTTTAATAGTGTCATTTAGACCATTAACTACCGCTGAGCCATTTTGAATTATAATTTTAGGTGCAGGGACAGGGAAGAGAAAAGTTCATGATTCGAGTCAAGGTGGAAGGTACTAAAATTACAAAACAACACTCACGTCGAATGATTTGCATACGTGGAGCATTTCAAGGAGTCATAAACAAAACACATCACAAACAATAAAATTAATTACCAAAATCAGCAGGATTATAATGAATAGGACAATTCAATCCCAATGTGGCCAAGAAAGGAACTACATCGTCTCCCAATCCAGCATATACGCACTGCCCTTCAGCCATAATATAGACATGGTCAAAAGTTGAGAATATCCTAGCACTAGGCGTATGAATGGAGCAAATCACGGTTCTGCCTTCTTTGGCGATCATTTGCAGCAACGATATGCACTGCGTACTTGCAAGATCGTCTAAACCTCTGAAATAATGAAATTGGTGCCATTAGAATACATCGGGTTAATGAATTGATAGTTTAGATACTTACGTAGTAGGCTCGTCTAAAAATAAAACCGGTGGATCGTTAACCAATTCTAAAGCGATAGATAGTCTTTTTCTTTCACCACCAGAAAGACAATGGGTCATCGTATTTTTGGTTTTGGTTAATCTTAACATAGACATAATTTCTTCAATCTGTGTGATAAAACTAAATTTAGCAATGTACATTCCGGCACCAATAAAATATCAACTATATCTATACATTTTTTTATACAATTTTATTATCCGCAGGTACAGCTGCATAATAGGTATATATATTTGTATTTTACATTATTTACACAATTTTACAGCGTTGTTAGTCTTCATTTTCGCTATAGTACAAATGCGTTGTTAATTCTGTTTCAATCGCATTAATTAAAAACAGAACTTACTTCGACATATGCATCGATACGTTCTCGAAACACGTAAAGGGAATTACCTGAAGACTATACTGTTACTACCTGAGTAAACTATGTGCAATGGGAAGCAAAAATATTTCCAGCGTATTTTTCCATTAACTTGATATTCGTAGGTATTGTTAATTATTAGTTCACTCAAATAGCAAACAGATACGCTGTCATGTGTTCTATGAGATAATTTAATGCCAAAAATTGTGGATTCATTACTTTTCTATATTTCTCTTTGGATGATACGGTTGTACCTAATTTCAGGTGGGCTGCTATCCTCATATTTTCGAATACTGTCATCAATGGTTGTAATAAATCTTCTTGCATTATGTATCGCGAAAGTTTACGAAACTTGTTTAAATCTCTTTGTTCGCCGTTGATTAAAATTGTACCATTTGATTGGCCAGTTCTGAAAAAAAAAAAGATTCCAATTTAAAATCTTTGCATTGGGTGTCTGATGATTACATTGTTTCTTATCGCAAAAAATCGGATGCAGCTCAATGTGAACAATAAAAATACTTGAGGAAACAAATAATTGTTTGATTCCAAAATTTCAGAGGTCAATGACCTTTGAAAGTTTTTATCAGAATTATCATTTTTGAGTATAGAAATGATTGAATAAATAATATCCACCAAGAAATTCAAACAAACTTGAGGATTTTTTTGCTAAATTTTACAATTTTTTTAATCTAAGTAGAAATGAAAGCAAATTTCAATGAAAATTTTTTTTTGAAAATCAACCGTAAAAGTAAATAGTACTTGAAAAAACATTACACGAATTTTGTTTCAATGATTTTTTGGGAAGCATTGAATTAATAGATGGTAAGATATTCTGCAAAAAAAAAACTCAGTTATAGAATGATTCGCAGTTTTTTGGATTTCAACGTCTGGCAATAAATCATTGAAACAATATTTCTTCACTTCTCAAAGTATTATTTATTTTCACGACGAGTTTTTTTGATTTTTATATTTATTCCATTAGGAAGTGAAACAAGTTTTGATTCAAATCTCATAAGAAATCTTGTAGGGGAATTTCCCCCCGCTCAAATTGTGAGAATAAACAGCATGTTCATCTAACGATTTTTCTTCATGGATTTGCCCTTTTTTCGAAAATTGAATAGAAAGCAAATTGGGAAACTGTTTCAAAGCTCAAAACAATCAGGTAAAAATTTCACCCCTCCTCCTCTCTCCACTCAACAACCACTTTTTCTCTATTACCCTTAAAATCAGATTGAATTTGAAAATGTAATTACAATAATTTTTTTCGAATTTTAACAAAAACTTGTTTGAAAATTTTCGCAGTCAAGCTATTTGAATACTCGTCAGTCGTCTAAAAATTATTTTCCGTTTAAAATTTCAGCATGAATTCTTTTTTGAAAATTCATCAAGAAAAATTTTCAAGAATGGTGAAACGAGTAATTTTTTTCCTAAAAATTAAAAAAAAAGTATTTTGATGGTAAAAAGGAAAAAATCCTCTTGTCCCCGATTTCTTGAAATTTTTGTCGAGTTTTATAGGATGTACCCAGAAAAAGCTCGAGACACAAGAAATACCCTCTCCTCACCTTCATCTTTTTTCTTCAGACTACAATGACAAAAAAATGTTTTTCGAAAAAAGGAAGTTTGAAGGGAAAATTTTGGTTCTCCAAACACTTTTTGCTTAACATCAAAAATAAAGGGACTATGGGTAATTCAAAATTAAGGAATATAAAATTTTTTAAAGCCCATTTATTTTGAGTGACTCGTAGCTCCTTCATTTTTAATATTGGGTAAAAAGTCTTTAGAACACAGTTTTTTTTTTCAAAATTTTTAACGTAGGTACAATTTATTCCTTTGATTACACAGTTCATCATTTGAAGATTTATTTGAATAATTTTTTTGTAACCTCTTTTAATTTTAAATAGAGGCAAAAATTCATGGGAGTAAAAATTTTCTCGATTCTCAAAGTACTTTCCATTTCCACGATTGAAAAAAAATATTTTAAAAAATTCAACAAATTTTTAGGATTGTCAACATGTTGATCTCAGTTTTTGTTTCAGTGAAAACCGGTTATATCAGAAAAAATAAGGTTGGCAGACGATTCATGGAACACCCATATCTACAGTCGTGTTAAAAAAATGAACTCTGGAAATTTTTACACAAAATCTCACACAACGGTGGAGAGGGTCGAAAATTCAAAAGATTAAAAAAAATTGAAATCGGTTAATATCATCCGATTGTGCAAGAGCCTTCAATTCTTTGAAAAATTATCAAAAATTCAGGAACTTGGCAGATACTTCGCTCATTTTTTTTTGCAAAAATCAATACTATTTTATAGCTTTTTTATTTTCTTCCGTCGCACTTCACTTCATCTGAACCGAAAAAAAATTGATTTTAATAACTTTGAAATTTTTCTAAAATATTGAAACCGAATGCTCTTCAACGATTTTAACAAATCGATTTTAATAATTTTCCAGTCGTGCTAGCTCTTGTTGTTTGCGCAGTATTTAAACTCAAAAATCAAAAAAAAGTGTTTGGAAAACCAAAATTTTCCATTTAAAAAGTTTCGAAACTTCTTTTTTTCGATAAACTTTTTTTGTCATTGTAGTCTGAAGAAAAGAGGTGAAGGTGAGGCGGCGGAGGTATTTCTTTTGTCTCAAGCTTTTTCTAGGTACATCCTATAAAACTCGACAAAAATTTCAAAAAATCGGGGACAGGAGGATTTTTCTCTTTTTACCATCAAAATACTTTTTTTTTTTCTAATTTTTAGGAAAAAAATTACTCGTTTCACCATTCTTGAAAATTTTTACTGAATTTTCAAAAAAGAATTCTGCTGAAGAATTCTCGCTGAAATTTTAAACAGAAAATAATTTTTAGGCGACTGGCGAGTTTTCATGTAAAAATTTTTAAACGAGTTTCTGTTAAAATTTCAAAAAAAATATGTGTCCCTTTCCCTAACAAGGTCCCACATTGTCGGTATGGAGTTAAGACCAGTACGCTATAGTAGACAAAATTCCCCATCGAATAAGACCTCCCTCAGCCTCCTGGGTCCAAAACCCTCGGAGTTATGGCCATTTGAAGTTGAGGTATCGAAAAACAAAGTTTTGAGAAAAACGCGTTTAAAGTTTTGCAACGTTTTTTCATTGAAAAAATGAACTCACAACAAAAGTAATCCCTTTAATGTGAAGTACAACATAATATAATAAGTATAAGTAGTGAATTACTCATTTCGACGGGTTTTACGAGGGGTGGGGGAGGGGGGTGGAAGGGGCAGTTTTCGATGTTTTTCTTTTCCTTGCCTGAAGTTTAGTCTCGCCTTCACTTTTTTTCATTTTCTCAGTCGTGGTATTCACTCATAGTTCGTAAACGGAAGGTCGGAATTAAAAACGGTTTGCGGCATTCGAAAGAGCAGGGTTGACTCTATAAGAAACGATAAAAATCCCAAAATCGACATTTTCAACCCAACTTCAGAAAAACGCCTGTATCTCCGAAACTAGGATCGACAAAGTGGGACATTGTTAGGGAAAGGGACACATATTGTAATTAAATTTTCAAAAATTATAAAATAATCCAAACCAAGCCTACAAATGTACAGCATGTTTTTCAGTTCTAAAAGACCCTCGCAGACCCCTATGGACCCCAAAAATATCTACTCAGGCCCCAGGGAACCCCCTCTTCCTCCTCTCCATTCAGGTCTGCTGTGAGGACAGGAAAAATGGGGACAGTTGAGGTTGAACCAGAAAAGAAAGAAGAAAAAACCTTCATCCAGTTGATTTGAAGACCACTTTCTCAATTTGAAATAGTCAAAAACTGACGAATAATTGGTTGAAATAGACAGAATCAAGTCACTGGATTGGCAGTAAAATTCCACTGATCTTGCCGTTAATCAGTGAAATTATTGACTGCCAATCAGTTATTTGAATCAGTAGTTGAAGAAAAAAATAACTGATTCAAAAATTAAAGTTCACAAATTAAATCAGTAAATTTTTATTGATTTCTACGATAGTTCAATTTTGTCTATTTAATCAGTCAATTTTTACTGATTCAAACAAATTAAGAGAGCACAAAAAATTTCAGAATTAGGTACTTCCTCCTCTCCCCTCCTTTTTTTAATTTTCGGGCAAAGCAATAATTTCATTCTAAATCAATGAAAGAAAAATTATTCCTATTCACTATTATGTTCGAATAGTTGCATATTACGCATCCGAAGGAACTAATCATTCCAGCATCCAACTATGAGATTTTTACACGACGAATTTCATCAACACTGCTACTTCTGATCAACATCAACGTCAGCGATAATCCGAGCTAATCTTAACCTAATCGTAGGATGTTTGATACATTTCAGACACATTCTGTACGTATTTTTACTCCGAAGTTTATTTCGGATACCATAAAATGAGAAAATGTCTTCTCATCGGGCAAAATTCCAATAACTCTCTTCGAAAAAATTCATTTTCGATAAATCGTCAATATCGTATTTTCTGACAAGCCATCCCAACGCCTATTTACCTATACCTATTACTTGGAAAAATTACAACACTGCATGGAATTAGAGGATGTAAGTAAATAACCATAGAAAAAGATCGCCTCGCACTTGTTACGCAAATCAAATATAGGATTTATTTCAAAAACTACACCAAAGAGCCTGCCAGGGGAATGTTTGCAAACCGGACAGATGCGGATTCGTTTATTCCATGCATTTAACCAGTCACCTGGCGCGTATCGCGAATAAATCTTCGAGAACCTGGTTTCTTAGATTAACTATTTCGTCATCGGTTTATCGAAGTAGAAGCCAAAGCCAAAGCAAACTTCATAGATTAGAGTTCCAGAGTAGGTAACCAAATAGCTAAATCCGAACTAATTTTTGAAATATTTCATTGGTGAAATGTGATTTTTCAACTTGGCATTTTTGACTAGTTTATCGTATTTTGAAACGAATAAGTCTTCGTAGTGGAAAATTTCCACATTTCTTGGCCATGAATCTATACATTTGAATTAAAGTTTTTTCACCTTTTCTGCTCAGTTTCACTAATTACTAGATAGACAAATAAACCGGAAATAATTCGATCCAACAATTCGTTAATTTATCCTTGATTTTGTATCGATATATGGTATCTTAGGACAACTTTTGTAATCGAATTAACATTTCATCCATTGTATTAAAATAATGGAAAAATTTCATGACCAATGTAATTGATTTTTTCCGGTAAATACGTAATGATAATTCGGAAGGTGGTATTTATTGCATTATCTAAATAACTAGGTAATCGTGTACTTACTTATAACCAGCCAGTACGTTTAATAGTGTACTTTTGCCAGCCCCTGATGAACCCATGATAGCGGTCAACTGATTCGACTTGAATAGGCCACTGACACTTCTTAAGAGTACCTTTGATTCTGCAATCATAAAAATAAATAATAAAATTAGCGCCGTTGCGAGGTAATTTTCTAATATTCGATAATTTGTGAAATTTTTACGAAACTGTGTGGTTATTAGCGACTAAATTTAGGTCATTTTTGGTCACAGAATCGTGACATTTTCATTTTTATATTTTTTCTCACGTATGTGAAGTCGAAGAAGAATATAAAGACATACTCGTAAGTGTAGGGTCAATAATAAAAGTCTGTATAATTATAATTTAAATTCGGATATCGAACGTCCTGTAATTATCCAAAGCAGCAGACCATATAAATCGAAAAGTACCAGCAATTGGCAATTGTTTGGCTTTTATCCAGGTACTCGAAGGATTACGTAAGGCCGGATTTATCGAATCGTTAATTAAATATTCCGGACCACAAAAACTAAGTGTCGCATTGCGTAAACGATTTCTTAAAACAATTCCAAATAGATATCGTAATTCGCGAATGTTTAGTTTACGATGCATCTTTCTTATTGGAATTGCTAATCGGTTGTGTCATTTGTACTATTTTAATTGTGATCAATAAGATCATACGTGTTTGAGTACAAGCCACAAAGTATGGGTTATTTTGTACGTATAGATCGGTGAAAAGTTTGAATAATTGTGGGAAATCTCGATTTGTCTGGTTGTTTTTCAAGGAAACGACGACGACACATTGGGAAAGCGTGCTGTCCGTCAATGAGTAAATTTTCATCGTGTGGGTCGTTAATCCACCAACTTGCCATAAAATGTTGGTATTTTTCAGCGAGAGTCATACAGTAATTTTCCACAGTTTCGAGTTTCTTTAAACCGGATTTGGTATGGGCGGGAAACTGGCCACAAATTTGCGTAAAGAGATTTTAAATTGTTGGAGATGAAGTAACCAAAGATGATACCTAAATTTTACAATTTAATTCTGATTTAAAAATTCATGTACGTATTTGACATGAAAGTATTAATCTCCTTTGGAAAGTTTCTCGCTGATATAAAAATTAGAGGAAATTGGTTCAATAAAAAAATTTTTAAAAAAAGGAAAGATCTAAATTACCAAACATTCTGATATTAAAGAGGGTAGCAAATTGCAAAAAATCATATTCGCTCCTCTTCTGATTCTAATTTCAATGCAAGAAATCGGGCTGAAAAATTGGAAAAAAATTATCGTACTTGACAGAAAAAAAATGGAACAAATTCACCAAAAATGGACTCAGAGCGAATATTTTCACCATGACTAGAACTTCCCTCTTATAAAATTTATAGGAATTTCCACATCGGAAATTCGAAAAATTAATAGGAGGGCCGAAACGCAGTTGCCAAATGTCTCAAAAAAAAGGAACTAAACCTCAAAATTTGGATTTCTTTCTCCTGCCTTCGATTTTAGTCTGAAATATTGGGTAAAAGAATTAGAAAAATTAGTTAGGTTAGAAAGTTGTATAATTGTACTCCTCAAGTGCCTGCAGTGTGTCCCAAACGAAAAATTCAAACAATTTGGAAATTTAATTTTTTTATTTTTGAATTATGTTTGAAATTTTGAAAGGAAGCTGAACAAGCAACAAAAATGAATCTAAATGAATCAATATTCAACATAAAAATCGTTTAGGTTTCAGAGGGAGGATTTTTGTTTCTTGCAATCATACCACATGGAAATGGAAAAAAATTTTAATTTTATGAATCTGAGGAGAAAGACAATTCAGAAATTGTTAACTTGTGAGTCGTCCCAAGTGGAACGTTTTCAAAAAAAATTTCCAAATTTAAATACAATACATGACAAAATTTTAAGACTTGATGCCATACGATTTTTGAATAATTTACCGTTTTTCTAGTGGATAGTAACTATGACGTCATTAAAAGGAAACTAGTGAAGTTTTACCCCAAAAAATCAAAAAAGTTCTTCGGGAAACTTCAATTTTTTGTGCTATTTCAATTATGCTAACAAAATTTGTTGAAATCATTATATATTTTTTTTTTTGGTAATTTTTCTTTTCAATTTTTAATTTTTTGAAATATGACTCAATTTTTGGAAAATCTTTCAAGTTTTGGATTAAAAACATTCAGAATTTATAAAAACGACCAGTTTCTAGATTATCTTCCGTTTTGGAAAATTTTTCAACTATTGGAAAATGTATCCAACAGGGCTAGAAAATTGATTAATTTTTTTACATAATTTTTTAATTTTTGGGAAAAATGTAGTTAGATTTCTTCACAATTTTTAGTTTCTTGAAAAATTCCTCAAAATATATCTTCCGGGTTACTACTTTGAGTGTGAATGGCCCAAAAATATGATAAGTGGATTAGATAGGTAACTTTTAAAAAATTATGATTCAAATCCAAGCCACAACAAAAAATTTTTGCCAAAAAAATCATGTGAAATTTTTAGTAAAATTTTTCAAACAATTTTAGTCTCTTTTCTGGTTAAGTAATATCCAAGGAGATGGAAAGAAAGATATAAAGAGAGTTCAATAATCATAATAATGGGGGAGGAGGAAAGAGAAGAGATGAAAATTATTTAATTTTTTTTTCGTCACAAGTACAATGCATTATTTTCAAAGCCACTGAAAAAAAAATTAACAAGTAGATAGATATTCAAAAAAGTTCAAAATTTGTGGGAGGATGGCAAAAATTTTCGACTTCAGCAAAAAAATTACCAAACGAAATTTAAAAAATCGCCACAAAAATAGTTTTCTTCTGGATTTACTTCTTGACCTTCTCCTTCTTTCTCTTGTTCAAATGACGGTCAATATATTTGGCAAAAAAGAATCCATCGGAATTTTCTGCCTGAATTAATTTTTCAAGTTTCTTTTAGAATTTATTTTTTATATAAATTCTAAAAATTGCCCCGAATTATCTCAAAGCATTGTATACGAGTAAACGAATGCAGATAAATTTATGAAACAAACCGCGATTGATGGACGCTACTTTACGTCCAATCCTCTTACTCTCCATCCCCTCCCCTCCAAAAAAATAGTTCTAAATTTATATTTTGAGGTACTCAAACGTAAAAAATAAAAATAATAAACAAAAAACATGAATTTCTTTTTGACAACTCGACAAAAAACGAAACCAATATCAAGTGTTCGTTTTTTTGGGGTAAAATTGGGTAAAATTTAAAAAAAAAAATTGGGAAGCCTAATCTTGGTAGTTGATAATTGCAAAATCTTGAAAATTTTGAATATTTTTTGTTCATAAAATTTCTCAAATTCTTCGAGGTAAAAGGAAATAGGGATTCTCAACAGATGTGAAATTTTGAAGGAACTTCTCAGACTTAGACCTAGGAAAAAATTTTCACCTGGTGAAAATATTTTGTATGAATTGTCAAAAGAATTTCCAAAAAAAATTTTTTCTTCATTTGTTCATCATATCTACCTTTCCACTTTTTTGGTTGATTCCTTTCGGCTGAAACCGAAAACCAACTAGGTAAAGAGTAAAAAATCAAGAATCATGTTCGATCAAAACTTTTTGTTTTCACTTTTTCTGACTCAAAATGCACAATTATTCTAATTTTTTTCAATTCGAAATCAAAAATTTCTGAAAAAAGTAATCCTTTTTGATTTTTTGATTGCATAAATTAAATATCTGGTTGAAATAATCACACAATTGTATTTTTATTTATGAAATTTTAAAAATAAATTTTAAAAACTCTATTCTTTTGTCCAATATCAGATGTTTAAATTGAATTTTTTGGGGTTCTCAAAAAAAGATTTTCTGTGTTTAAATTCGAAAAAATTCATTTCAACCTTAAAAACTTGCATATTGAAATTATTTTCTCTTTTAATTTCAATTTTTTGATAATTTCAAATGTATCAAGAAAATTTTGACTTTTTAAACCATAATTAATAATCCATAACCCTGGCCAATTGCTAATGACTTTGAACTACATACTAATTCACAAAAGAAAAATAATTACATAAACTCGCCTACATATCTGAAATCATTCACGATCGCAAACGATTTCATATCACGCCTGGTGACCCCAACTGCATGACAATGAATTACAAAGCGCATACAGAAGACATACCGTACGTCTGCGTACGCTACGAATAATCGAGAGTTTTTTTCTCTCTGAAAAAAATTCCATTTTCAAAACAAGCAAATGAACAAGATTCGTGACTAGGATTGCTAACTCGCAATCCCAAGGTGACAAACGAAAGCGTAATGTTTGATTGGTTTTGTCAGTTGTCACAATGGTACATCGAACACTGGGTGACCAGACCAGATGAACTAGCTACTGATGACCAATTTAACTTATCCATAGAGTACCCATTTAATTGAGATAAAATAACGCTTTGGTCTTTATCGCATCTTTAACTAGGCCACTTATTCATTTGCGATGAATAACAAAACTTTCCGACAATTTTAATCAAGTTCCTGTTTTCTCGTAAATTACACAAACAACCTATATTGAACATAATTTGTGCTAAAGATGCGAATACTTGGTCCTATTTTTCTCTTTATAATCGGTTATCGAAGCGTTCGCCCATATTCTACGATATTTTCACACGCTTACTGCGGATGCCGAACGCCGAAGTCGTCGCCAAAGCAGAACGAGAGAGATAAGGTTATGCTTGATTCGGACAAGTTTACGTAGTTCGTTCAACTTTTAATTGCGAAATAGTCTCATTTTTTTTCTCGTTCGTCTGGGTCGTATTATCTAATTTTTCCATCGTTAAAATACGCTTCAATAACGCGTTTAGAAATATTTCAAAAATTATTTTCCATCCTCCATCGGTGGTGATAGAAGTCGGCACAAGTAGAACTTTCTAATAAAAGTTAATCCGCAGCATACGTATGCGGTGGTTTTTCAATTCGAGATGTATTTTGTAATACAGAACGTTGATCCCGATTCGCGTCTTAATTACGTACGAATCGACATCGCACATTTGAAGAGATAATTCACACATCGATATATACTTAGTTGATGTATTACCTTGAATATAAAATTATAAAATCGTTAATTTTCGCGTAATTTTAATTTCGTTCGTTTGATATTTATCTTTTTTGTACCTGCTGGTTGGAAAATAGAACATCAATCATTTAACAGGCTGAGGCTATGCCGATCCCCGTTTAGTGGAATGATGTTAATTATCTAGTTCGTTTACCATTTAATAACACCTGTTTAGATATAATTTCAAGACGTACTAATATTTTACAATGAAATCTGCGACTAATATACACCTAGGCAAAACTATCGTCGAGGAATTTTTTTCAGCTATACCATCGTAATGTTATAAAGATAAAGAACGTAGGTAAATATCAAAGTGTTTTTCCATCGTGAGTGGTTTATACGAGCTGAAAATTTAAATGGAGCGATTTTCACCTACAACGAGCCTCACGTGGAATTTTTATGAAGATAAATAAAAGAGGAAAAGATTCGATCGATTACTGAAAAAAAATTTTGGCACAGTTGTGACTCAAATCTTTTTTATCCTGGGAAAACGACTAAAAATTATCTTTTTTAGGTATGATAGACCCGTCGTTTCCTGTCGTTTCTTAGAAAAATGACAGTTTGAAAATTTTCCAAAACACTGAAATTACAGTTACGACTCAAATATTTTTTATTCTGGAAAAACGACCAAAAATCATTATTTTTGGGTATGATGGACCCGTCGTTTCCTGTCGTTTCCTAGAAAAACGACGGTTTGAAAATTTTCCAATACACTAAAATTTCAGCTACGACTCGAATCTTTTAAAATTTTTAGTTTTCCATTTCTAATAATTTTTATTTTCAAAAAAAAAAATTGACCTTATTAAAAAATTAAAAAAAAAAAAACTTCAAAAAATCTACGATAATCTTAAAAAATGATTTTCTCAGCAAACGATAAAATATGGTCAAGAAATCAACTATACCTACAATATGGATGTGTGTGGGTTTTTTTGGAAGAGGTTTCGATTTTTTAATGTTTTGCTGAAAATTGTAATTGTTTATTTTTTTAAACCAAAGATTGTTTTTCGTAATTTTTTTTGAAATGCATTTTATTTTTATTTATGGATTTTGAAAAGGGATTTTTTTTGGGGTTGTTTTTTCAAAGTGGTTTGATCTTTTTTCTTCAGTTTTTCTTGAAAGGAGTTCAAATTGTTAGATTTATAGCCGAAGATTGTTTATTCTGCAAATGAATGAGTCAAGTTTTTCTGAAAACAAAATTTGTTTTTTTTCAAATGTGATTAGATTTTTTTTTGGTTTTTTATAAAGAATTTTGTTTATTCAAACTTAAAAATGGTTTGTTCTAAATTTTTTCAAATTTTATTTCATTTAAAAATTGTTTGAATTTTACTCTAATCTACTCTCTCATTCCAAATCAGTGAAAAGTTACTAATGAATAGTCGAAATTGCAGCACAGGAAAAATCAGCAAAATTCACTGATTTTTCAAAAGTCTTCACTAATTTTTCAAAGATTTTTACTGATTTTTCAATGAATTTTCATTGATTTTTCAGTG
This sequence comes from Pseudococcus jackbeardsleyi, assembly GCA_038380155.1. Lineage (NCBI taxonomy): Eukaryota > Metazoa > Arthropoda > Insecta > Hemiptera > Pseudococcidae > Pseudococcus > Pseudococcus jackbeardsleyi. The sequence continues at coordinate 40,724,395 of CM076242.1, forward strand.
ATTTTTCTTACTGATTCGTTTTCAGTGAAAATTTTTTCCCAGATTTTTTCCTGTGCTGCAATTCTGACTGGTTTTCAGTGATTTTCGAAAATTTTCACTGATTTATAAATGAGAGAGTATTGCTTTTTTTTTTGAATATACCTCTTTTTTTTAAAAAAAAAATAGTGTTTTTCAATTTTTATATTACACGAGAATGTGGATTTTGTATTTTGTATTTTTTTTTGGCCTTTTCCTGAAATTAGTGGCGTAAGTACTGAGATGGGGGAGGAGGAGGAGGAGGAGGAGGAGGAAAGTTTTCGTGATCTAAAAGTTAAAATAATCGATCGTATGATGTACCCACTACCTATATTCTAATACAAAAAAAATTGCCCTTGCTTCAGTGAAACTTATTATTAGTTTGATGGCATTGATGCATTCCTTATTTTTTGAAATTTAAGACTATTGGTGAAAAATTCAAATCATCTTAATTTAACTATTTTCGAGTTTTGAATTATTCACTTCGATGTGAGTAATTTTCAGTTCTTGAGAATTTTTTTGAAAGTTTTCCTCTTTAGCTTCGCTTACCTACATAGGTTCAAACTTTTTACACTTTTTTGAAAACTGAGAATAATTCAAAATCTAAATCTCATTTCACCCAGATCCGAAAACTTTTTTTTTCAAAAATTCTTCGACTTCGATGAATGATTTCTCTGTCAGTAACTTTTGACTCTTGATTCTCGTTTCACTTGAATTCGCGCATACCTTATTCATGGCTTCAAAAACTTGACATATCAATGTCAGTTTTTTCACGTCCTTCTCCCTTTTGTTTTTTTTGTTTATGCAATGAAAATTGATAATTGAACGTAGTAAAAATATACTTGGTCTTTTTATTCTATGATTTCTATCTCACCCCCACATCTCCCTCTTTCGATGATGAGATTTTTTCTTCTATAAATGACCTCATGGTTTTATTTGGTCTTTTTCTGAAGAAGACTTATTTATTGCTTTTTTTCTGAGTAAAGATTTTCTTCCAAATTTTGTTTTGCTTTTTCTAAAAAAACGGATTTTTCAGCAAAAGTGGTTTGTTTTCGAGTTTTTCTAAAGAAATTAGGTCTTTTCGAGCGACTCGTCTCTTTAAATTAAAGTTACAGAATCTACAGAATCTGTAGGTTCAGTAAGTAAAGTTACAGAAATCCATTCGGGCGACCCCACTCAAGTTACTGAAACCTATTCGGGCGACTCTATGTAGGTTGCTCGAAATTACAGAAATGTTACAGAGACTCGATCAAGTTACTGCGACTTTTTTGTGCAGTAACTAGGTCTTTTCGAGCGACTCGTCTCTGTAAATTAAAGTTACAGAATCTACAGAATCTGTACTTCTGTAGGTTCAGTAAGTAAAAGTTACAGAAATCCATTCGGGCGACCCCACTCAAGTTACTGAAACCTATTCGGGCGACTCTATGTAGGTTGCTCGAAATTACAAAAATGTTACAGAGACTCGATCAAGTTACTGCGACTTTTTTGTGCAGTAACTGTAGGTTCATTTCAAGTGTTTATTTTCGTTAGTGATAAGGTGATAACAGGTTGTTGTTTGATGATTTTTGCTACTTTTTTCTAATTAATCAACTATGAATACTGCAAAAGTAATTTCAACAACTCGAATCGTTAATTTTTTGAAAAAACATGACTTCGATTTATTTCATGACGATGACGACGACTCAGAAGATGAAAAATTAGACAAAGAAGTTGAAGTAATTTTGCAGAAGTTTGTTACTGTTGAACGTGTTTGTGTGCAGAAATTTTGGGAACATACAGCTCAACTTTTCAATGACGTACAGTTTATGAAGTTTTTCCGCTTTCCACGCGCATCATTCAATGAGCTGGCGAAGGAATATGAAGCCTCTCCTGGATATCAGAGGATATGTCACCAGAGCTCAGTAACCACAGCCGAGAAAAGCTTGGCAATTTTTATTTGGTTTTGTGCCACTGAAGCTGTCAATTATCAGCACATTAGTAATATATTTGATGTGACGGTTAGTACGGTCCATGTAATCATTCGTAGATTGATTGCATTCATCAGTTGCTTAGCACAACAATATATCAAATGGCCAAATGAAGCAGAGATGAAAGATGAAAGTGATCACAATTTCGATAACTGTGGTATACCTGGTGTAATTGGTAAGACAATTTAATGATGACTCGATAATACAATCCAACTGTTTTATATTTTGATATAAAAATTTTTAGGAGCTGTGGATGGGACTCACATTCAAATAGATCCGCCACCTGGCCAAAAAGATGACTACATCGATAGGAAAGGTATTAAATTGAAATCTTTTTTTTTTTTCATGTACAACTTCTGCGCTTCTGTGTAACCATAAAATGTATTTTCTCACATTCAAGTTATTTCATTTCTCTCAGGTGATATCACTATGATGGTGCAAGCTGTCTGTAACTCGAAAAATGAATTCATACATGTTTCAATTGGATATCCAGGCAGCATACATGATGCCCGAGCGTTCAGATGTTCCACATTGCCAGATATTTTAGCTAATCTGCCGAAGGGTGATTATAAAGAATTCGAGACATTTTCATTAAAATTACACTGCATTGTGTATTGTGTATTAATTTTTTTTTAATTTAAATTTCAGATTATCTAATATTGGGTGATTCTGCATACCCTATATCAGACCATTTGCTCACACCATATAAAAACACTGGACGTCTTACTGCTGCGAGTAAAACATTCAACTATCAGCTAAGTAAAGGAAGAGTAATGATAGAGCATTCATTTGGTATCTTGAAACAACGTTTCCGTCAACTTTATTACTGCAAGCTTAAAGGCACACACACACTTCGTCATTTCATAAGGGCTTGTTTTGTATTGCATAACATATGTAAACTGGATGGTGTGGATTTGCTACAGATAGATCCACAGGAAAATGATTCATATCCACCAATAAACGTCTGTTCTACAGAGTATTCGGATAATGAAGTTCGAAGAATTGGAAAAGCAAAAAGAGATATGATTTGTGCTACTTTGAAACCACCTAAAAAAAGAAAAATTGAATAATTGAGCAAAACTGAATAATATTACGTGAAATTCAAAGGAAGGGTAATTTATTTGCTCACGTTTTGAGCATTTTTATAAAAATATAAGTATTTTAAATAACTTTAACGTATAACGTTTTAAAAGAATATTTTGTACTTCGGGCATGAGTTCGTAGGATATTCAATTCAAAGGAGGGGTAATTTCTGTCACTTATGTTTTAGAGATGTTACAAAAATAAAATGAACTTTTCTAATGTTCAAGTTCACACCGAAGTACATTATACTCTGATGGAAAAACAACAACTTTAGTAAATTTGAATCAATACTGAATAACGTTGATTGTTTTATGAAATATAGATGAGTAGAAATTAGAAAACGAAATTGCAGATTGAGAAAGTAAATTTCTTGAATAGGAATATTCATTTACATAATTATCTTGCGACTCAGTCATCTTATAATTATTTGAGAATTTCAGCATTTGATATGTTCGCTTTGGATAATTCAATTTACGTAGTAACGAAAAAGCACCATTTCATTGTCTGGGTTTACGATATTGAAGAAAATACGTGGATAAATGTTGTGAAGAAATGTGATAACGAAAGAGTATTTTATAATGTGAGCGCTTGTACTTTTTTTTGAAAAAAAAAAAAAAAAAAATGCAATTGTAACATGTGATGAATTGATATCTCAAATATCAACAACATGCGACATCTAGTACAACTTACAACAAGTACCTACAGAAAACCATTTGGGCGCTTCAGTAACAAAATCTTATTTTGTGTTACAGAAAATTCTGTAGTATAAAACTAAACTTACATAATTTTCTGTAGCTTCAAGTCGCTCGAAAAAACCTATAAAAATTGTTTGTTTTTACTTTTTTGTGTTTAATTCTGACAATGGATCGCTTTTTTTAACAAATCGGTTTGAATTTAATCATTTTTTAAAATATTTTTTTGGGTTGTTTTTCTTTTTTTTGAACATGTATGGCTATAATCTAATTGCCTGTTTCCCTCTGATTTTTTTCTGCGAAATAGTATTTTAAACATTCAACTCTCCCCCTCCCCGAAAAAAAAAGATTTTCATACACTAAATCCAAAACTTCGTTTTCAAATATTCTCCCCTTGTTTCAAGATCATTTTTTACCAATCCTATGTAAAAAAATCTTTTTTAAAAATACATTTTAAAAGAATGGATTATAATTAATTTTCGTTCACACATAATGAAAATTTAGGAAAATGAAGGTAATTTACAAAGCATACGATAATCCTACACCTAAAAAAGTTATGAATTGTTTTCAGACGCGAATAAATCCGAATTAAAAATTTCCTTCGTGTACGCTGTACATATAAAATAGGTAGATTTTAAAAGCTTTTTAATAGCTCTACGAAAAACACATGCCTTGAAAATGAAAATTTCCGAATATAAATCATAATTTTACCGTAATCGTTCGCATACGAAAAAACTCAACATTTCACAGAATACGTCGAGATAACCTTGACTTTCAAATAAATTTTCAGCATTTTCACTGCCACGTTATTTTTTGTTGAAACGTCGAAAGTTTACATAATTTGAGTAGGTACAGGAAAACTATACATGGTTCAGGGTACTGATGCCTGTATCCACCAATTTACAAAATAAATTTCATCAGTAGCCATAAAACTGGCAGGATGCAACGAAAACATCATTTTAACATTTTAAAAAATTCAAAATGAGTCGAAAATACGAGTAAATTATACCTATCGGGTCAGTGAATCAACGAAGGAACAAGTCTGCTAGATGCTTAACCCTGACATAGTACCTATGTACGTTTGAGAACGTAATAAACCATACGACATGGTATATCTCGTTACGTTATTTAGTGCATACTCGTATAAATTTATTTGTACAGTCGAGTCAGTTTAATTATACGACGATTAGGCTCGACTTATTTAAAAAATAGTAAAACGGATGACATTGTAAGGATAGTAACGAAAACGAATCTCGATAAATCATAGAAGTAATTTATTCCCGCAGGAGGTCCAAAAAAGTTTTCGGCATTGCGATCGCCATCGCTGTGTAACCTTTCCATCAAGAGCAAGGTTTTCAAAATTGAATTAAAGGACCAACAATGGCAATGATGCCAAAAAGGGTTCAATCCATAATGATTAAAAAAAAATGAATCTTTGATAAAGATTTAGAAATTTTAGAAACAATTTTTACGTATTGAAAATTGATGACCTAGTTTGACGCGAATTCAAAAATTGCAGATTCTGTTGGCTTTGGAGCGAGGTGCATTGACATTTGGCACGCGACAGCGCACTTGAATGTCGAACCCGTTTGAACGCGGTGTGCTGGATAATGTTTCAACGTTGGTTTAATTATTATAGCATGCAATAACTTTCACTGACCGTTTCTTCCGACAGGCACCGTATACGTAAGATCGACGAATTCAATGTCGATTGGAGTGCACCCTTGATATACGACTGGCTGCGCTACCAATGATTCATGCTGATCCATGTCATCGACGTTGCAATTTTTTTCATTCAAGTAGTGTTTTTCCTGCAGAGATATTGCGGTGTCATTTTTTGTCGGCACTGTTGTCATCTCTGTCAGCGTTACCGTGGTCGTCGTTGTCATCAATCCCATGATCTGCGAAAAAGACGAATGGATTAGTATAAAAATGTTTAGAAAATGATGCTGTAAGACGTAAAATGGTTCTATATTTAATCTGAAATAAACAAAAATCGAAAATTTTAATCTAGTCAATGAATAGGAAAAACACAGGTGGAAAAAAAAGTCAATTTAGCTGAATTTTTAATGCATTTTGTTCACACGCCTCCTTATCTGTTCAGAATTTGCATTTAAATTTATGCATTAAGATGATTTGCCAAATGCTCCTTTTTCCGGTCTTATCTGAATTAGTTCGGACTCACGATCTTATACAATGTACTTGAACATTTCTCCATCCACCATCTATCATCCAACTCGAGCATAAATTAGGCCAATTTCTTAAATTTTTCCACGAAAGCACTGGATAATTTATGACGTAAACACATAAATTAAGCAGAATCAATTAGGCAGCTAGGTACTTTGTATGAAAATGCAAATGGATTCCTTGAATTATAGTGCAAAATATTCAAAAACGTTTTTATTCTAAAAAATTTTCAAATTTTTTGCTCCATTATGACTGTAATGAATGTGAGAAGAAACGGCCAAATGAAAAATATATACCAGATTTTTATTCAATAATATATTACTTAAAATACCTCGATACCTGAACGTAATTCTTTCGTTTTGCCCGCTCAAAACTTCAAAATTCGCTTTTTTACCTTAATTTTTTGAAGCAAAATAAAGTGAGGATAATATAGGGTGTTTTTTCCTTGTAATTCTTCAATTTCAATGAAAAAAAATCCTAAAGAATAGGTAGATACTTAATTCATTGTTGTTTTTTTTTATTAAAAAAGATATATTCTTGAAATTTTGATATTTTTTTCAATTTTTAGTTGATTTTTTAGGTAAAATTACATTTTATTATACTGAGCGTGTGTTCCAAGAAACTTTCAATTATTTTAGAATTTATTATTATTTCCGTTCATTTTAATCAAGAATCATGACAATTTTCATTTTGCTGCTCGTTATTTTATTTTTTTAATGTCGAAAAGGAATTGAAAAATTACTCCACCCAAAATAAAGATTATTCAATCATGATTTGTTACAAAAAAAATATCAAAAATTTTGTCCTCATGGTGATTTTTGCTCAATTTACTCGAATATTATTCAATTTTCTGCGGAGTAAGTAAATCAGTATTATTAAGCAAAATGGCAGTCAACGTCAAAAGTGAAACTCCAAAATTGAAAGTAATTCAGTATGTATTTTGAGACTGTCAAACGGTTTTTTGTTTTATTGATACCTATCAAAAAACACCTCCAAATAGAGCAATGGATTTTTCAATTTTTTAGAAATTTTTAGTACTTAGTATAGCAAGGCTGTTTAATGAAATTTTATTGGGTAAGTCTTAATATAGTTGGTAGGGTTGCCATGAATATTTTTAAAAATAATATATCAAATTTGGGAACCAAAAAATTATTTGGCTAGATTTTGAAGTGTTCCAGGAAGAAATTTAAATTTGATAAACATGAAAAATTTTGATCGACAATTTTTTAATCCTTTCAATTGTGAAGGGCAAAAATTGATTTATAATTTCTAAATCAATGAACCTGAGAATTATAAAAACTGAAATTACACCTTTTTACAGAGTGACACACCCGAAAAGTGACAAAAAAAACCTGGAGGACACTCCTTTGGAGCAAAAAGATTCAAATTTTTTCTTGAAGAAATTCTCATTCAAAAAAAATCTACTTCAACATTTTTATCAAAATATGTTTGCAGATTATTTAAATAAATACTGCAAAAATTAATTTCTTCTGAACGATGTATACTCAATTTTGACATAATTTTCAAAAATAAGAAAATTATTGGCTGATTGCTGATATTTTCAACTTCGATAACGTTAAGATCTCATTTTGCAAAATGTAAAAAAATAATTATCTGAAGTGCAATGATTTCAAAATAGTTACTTATCAATATTATTTGAAAACAATGGGAGGAAATAAAATTACTCAAGTATCAAAAACTTCATCCACAATCAAAGGATTTATACCAACGTAGTTCTACTCGTATTCCATCTACCTTGAATCACAGCTCGTCTTCACTTTCAATAATGTAGAAATGATTAATTTTCAAGAGCAATGTTACTCCACATTTAATGATTCAAGTGTCAATTTTCTCAAACCTCGCAGAAAATTCAACGAAAATCTATTTTGGACATTATTTTCAATTTTTGAAACCTTGAAAAGTAAAAAAATTTTGTGCAAAAATGAGCAATAATAAATTACAATTAAAATTAGTGGGTTAAGTAGGAATAAAATTCGCAATGAAGTAAACATCATTAAAAATAAAATCGAGCCGAAGGAAGTTTCTTTTGGGGAAAAAATTATTCATGAGCAGTTATATCCACTCATCATAACTGAAATTCATCTTGCATTATACCTACTTGCCATACTAAATATTTAGCATTCTCAACATAATTACCTACCTATTTTTAGACACCTAACAAAGGAAGAATCCTAAACGTCAGTATGGGCCGAAACAAAAATAAATGAAAGTATACAAACTTCAGGAGCTAATATTCATTTCTCGAGTTTTGACGAATTTTTGACATTCTAAAATTACCTCATCGCCCTATAAAATATGAAAAAGATCCTTCCCTGATCCTAATGAAAGTCAAAAATGGCTCTTAACCCGAATTCGGTCAAAATCGATCCAAAATGTTACCTTCAGTACAAAACTATCTAAAAAAATGTTGACCCCAAACACCCCGTTCCTTCCATATTTACTGCACTACTATAATAAAATGTCGGAAATGGAAAAAGGAATGAAAAATTCTAAAATTTTCAGAGATTAGGAGCCTAACTGCCTAAATGATTTGCCGGATAATATAAAATAACACAATTTTCGAACTTGACATCATCAATCATCATCACCGAAAACTTAACAAAGAACACTCCATGAAGGATGATGTAAGAATTTTTTGAAAATTTTTGGTTCACATTTTTTGTGTTACCAGAAATCCATCCAAATCTAATTTATTGCCACATCGACTTCGACCAAAATCAACACACAAATTTATCATCCAAATTAACGTACTTAAGTCAAAAATAACCGTACCATATTCATTAACTATCGAAAAAGACGAAACGTGAACGTTCACAAATTACAGAAACATTTTTTTTTTTTAATTTTTTGGGGGGAGGGGAGACGCCTCGGATGGATTTTTTTTATGAATTCTGTTGAATCGTCAGGCATTACATTTTTTTTATGGTTTTCAAATTAGGTGAGACATACAAGCCCAAAAATAATCAAAGCTAAATGAAATATGCATTTTTTTATTATTTTTGAAAATTTAAAATTACTTCATCATCGTTCTGCAAAATATAAATCAACAAAAAAAAGTTGAAAATTGGTACGCCTTATTTTGAACCTCCTAAATCTGCTGGAAGCGGTTTTAAGGTGTTTTGGAGCTCCAAAATTTTTTGGAATTTTTAAACATTGTATAAAAACTCATAAAAATGATCCATAATGACCTAAATAATAAACTTCAGCGCTTTTCATCTAGGGACCTTGTGTAAAAAAAAAATGATGTCTTTATTTTTATGTGTTTAGTCCAGATTTGGTGTCATTTGGATCAAAAACGTGAAAAATGAGACATCGATTTTTTTCACACTGGGTCCCTTCTTTACGACAGGGTCACATATTGATCGCCATTTTCATCAATTACAACACAATTTTCTAATAGGTACCAATACTGAGTTAAAAACCAAACTTTTCTTTCGGCTGAAAATATTTCCTAGAAAAGAAGATGAATTTTTAATTAGAAGTTACGAATTTAGGAAAATTCATGAAATTGTGCTTTAATCGACGGAAGACGGAATATGTCACCAATATGAATAATTCGCGAGTATAAGAACTCAAGTTCTGATGAACTATTTTTATGGGATTTTTTTAAGGCTGGAAAATTCCAAAATTTTCCGAAAACTTTGAAACGTTTCGAAACCGCTTGAAATCGATTCCGAAGGTCAAAAATAAGGTATATACCAAATTTCAATTTTTTTTTATTGATGAAATCAAATTATTTATACCTACATTGCATGAAGCAATAAGAGGTAATTTTGAAACTTTAAAAATTTGTCAAAATTCAAGAACTGAATTTGAGCACTAGAAATTTCGGGAATGGAGTTGTTTTATGAAATACTTCCAATATAATTTTGTTTCGGCTCAATGTAAACCCATTAAACGACCCCTTTATAAAAATTTTCCAAATTTCCACATCCTCAGTATTACAAATAGGTAGGTCTAGGTACTTCTACACGATTAAATCTTCATCATAATTTTAATTTTCTTCAAAGCATAAAAATAGACAGCTATTTTTACACGGTATTATTAAACACGATTAGCTCTTTTTGTTCGTATTCTAATCAAAATCAGCACAGCATGGATGCAATTCATGAGCAATTGAGCATGATATTCATTAAATATGCAAAAAAATGCACATATCAAACGTACAAACGACAAATTACAAAATTAACCGAGAATTCACGCTGCTATCAAATATATTTTTCAACCCAACGATGAAAAAGATACGAAATTATAAATCAATTAAACCTCACACAATTGATCATTAAAAAAAATTATAATACCAATTAATACGAGAAAAATGAATAGTTACTGCGATTAAAAGCAAAAAATTCCTAGGACCTATTTTTAAAATAACACTTCTCAGTAATATTCTGAAGGGCAATGGAAATTTTGCACGAAAATCATAAATCATTTTTGCGAGATGGCTACCTCGCTTATACCTATCAAGTTTTTTAAAAAGTTCGTTTATTTTAAGGAAATATTGTAATCAACCATCGAATAATTTTTTGGAACATTCCACGCAGCGTTGACCTTAACTCGAATCAGTCAAATCATACTCCCTATCTAATTACCCTCGCGAAAAAAATTTCTGTACCGAGATGAAATTGAATTTAAATATTGATTTACGTCGAGTAATTAATAGGGTCATTCAACTATATGGCTGATTCGTTATCGAAATTGAAAATCTTTAATTCGATTATGCAATAAAGACGTATCGTAGTTTTTACAAAAATTCGCGCTCTCAAATACGCCTCGTAAATCACACAAGGAAAGATTAACATCTGAATTCACGCGAGCCCCGACGACACGAATATACCGCGCCGCTCATCTGGGTCATTACAAAACGATAAACGTCTACGGATTCACCTGCTGTTAGTGTACGAGATTATAGAACAATCAAAAATATAATTAAACTTATAGGTATAGTTAATAACCTTTACTAATCTGCTCATTATTAACCTTTACCTAGATTACCATATAACAACAGGTATGTTTATTCAAATTCAAATAGAATACAAGTTCCGCCGTTCAAATATACCTGTGTACTTAATTGAACCCAATGTAAGCATATTTTTCAAATTAGGTGAAGCGAAACTTTGGAAAATTTCAATTTCCTCGCAATTAGCGCATGCACGCGGTAACATTTTAGTAAATTTTTAGATCAAAACAATCTCCTGTACGGATAAAAAGGTCATAAAGGTGAGAAATCTTCGAATGATCGAGTCATCTCGTGTTATCAGAATATAACCTATATTTCGATTCTACGAATGGGATTTCCATTTGACTTCTTTTCAACGTGTTTTATTAAGACGAATAGGACGAATATCTGCTTAACATTTGTGCTATTTTTCTTTTAAAAATTTTAAATACCGATCTGTAGATAATACTTGGGTACATGGGTTTATAAATTAGTGAATGTGTGTGTTTTAAGTAACATATGATTATGCAATAAAATTGCATAGATAGAGTATTTTACTGATTTACGAGCACGAAAAAAAAATTATCAAAATTCAACATATCAGCACTTGTGACATGACATGTCCCTCATTACGAATTTTTACTGATATCGCTTGATTTCAAAAATGTATATTTTTGTGCAAGCAATGAAATTCATTTATTTGTGGGTCTAGGTTTACGTAGTTACCAGAATTTACGTAATTTGCACAAAAAAGTGAATTATAAATCAGATTTGTCTATCAATTCGCATTTTTTAATATTTTGCAAGGTTTTGACATTAGAAGGGAACGAATTTCCTATAAAACGATTTCCTTACAATATTTTTACTAAAATTGGTTCGAGTACAAAAAATTCCGATCCAAATTGATTCCAGAAATTGTTATTTCTTTTTTCAAATTAATACATACGTATTTACTACCTATACTTAGTAGAAAAAAATATGAGTAGACTTTCATCTGACTTTGAAGAAGTCAACGCCACAGCATTTTAAGGAAAACTAATTCAAAAGTTGCTGGAACTGAAAAACTCGGACACTTCAATTCACCTCTTTTCTGGCAAATGAATTTATGAATACAAAATTTACTTAGGAGAAATATGTAATAAATACTTTGACATTATTCATGAATTTATGAGAAACCATTGGTAAAGGTTCCAAAATTACTGTCTCATAATTAATAATTTGCATCAAAGCTCTCGACCAAATGTGAAATCAAGGTCGGTCAAGTGGAGAACTGGGTAAAGTAGAAAAAAATTCAGATTACGACCACATTAAATAATTGAAATAGTTTATTTAAATAGAGAATACTTTTCCAAATACTATACCTACATTTCAAAAAAATTAAATTTGTTCAAGTATTCAAATTTGAACCTGAATATAAAAACCACCTTTTGAGGGTTAAATTTCAAAAACCAAATAGTGACCCCTAAGGGAAGTTTCTTTGTCCTGGCTCACCAATGTTTGATATTAAGTAAAGTACATAATTTGGTGCTGAAAATACCTAAAATTGAAAAAGTTCATTTCTAAAGCAGTTGAATTGTAGATAATTCCAAAGGTAACTACGAAATTTTTTGACCTCAGCTGGAAAGAAGTGTAGCTAAAAACTCTCAAAGTAGTTGAAAAAAAAAAAAAAAAAAAAACGTTGGTTTTTATAAACCAAAAATAAAACGTATGTATGATGGCAATTTCATAGATAAATTTTCTTGAAAAACAGAACTTTATTTCAGAATCACAAGAGTGAAATTTTCTTTTGTTTTGAATCTGAAGATTTTTTTAACCCTGCTGAAGTGAAAGTGAAATTAAAGTGGTATCAAGTCATCATTGTCATTTTTTATTTACATCTCAGAATTGGGCCTTTAAAATTTATTCGCACGTGGTCAAATTTTTTCCTTAACAGGAAACCCAAAATAAATTAATTTATGAATGAGACTGGAGGTGATCTAAATGCTGAAAATTTTGATTTCAATATGATTTTTTTTAGCTTGATTGTTATTCCTCTTGAAAGTGGCTCAGTTTTTTGGTTTCTTAAGAAAGAATTCGTTTTTCTAAATTATTTGGTTTTTGGGTTCATTTTTCAAAAATAGTTTTTTTTTTAGAAATAGCTTGTTTTTACAGTAAGAAGGGGTTACTTTGGCCATAGGATAACTTCAAGCCAGTGCATGGAGTACTGTATTTTGCTTGATATGAAAAATGGGACCATTTGAAACTGGACCAAAGTCAACTTGGTATAGACAATAAAGCTAAAAATGAGTACCTAGTTGTCAGAAATTTAAAAAAAAAATCATTTTTAAAGATGACTTGAGCAGGATTCTTCCTGGATTGTATTTTCTACATATAGAACAGTTTGGTTTTTTTTTGGGGGGGGGGGGGGGTTAAATAGGTATTCTAAAAATAATTTTTCTTTTCCTTAAAAATAACTGAATTTTTGGATTCTACCTGAAAATGATTTTGTTTGCTTTTCTAAACATGGCTTGGATTTTTTGTTTTTTAAATTGATTTTCTTTCTAAAAATGGCTATTTTTTCTGAAAATGATTTTGTTTTTTTTTCTCTTAAAATGGCATACTTGAAGTGTTTTTTTCGATTCTTTCCCCTGACAATGACTCAACTTTTTTTCTAAAAATAATTCAGTTTTTTGGTTGTTTTCTAGAAAATGAAGGGGTTTTCCTGAAGAAGGATATGTCACTTTTTTTTCAAAAATCATGATCAAATTTTTGTTTTCTCACCTTCCTAGTTCCCATTTGAAATTTTTTTGATGACTTGATATTTTCATTGCCTTCTTAATATACTTAGCTTAGAATTTTCTGTTCTTTTATTATCATTTTTTTTTCATAAAAATGTTTTTGTTTTTGATTTGAAAACTATTTCCAAAAAAAAATCAGAAAATAAAATCTAAAAAATCAAAAAATGGCATATTTTTTCAAAAGATATAACAAAATGCAGGGGCATATTCTGAAAATTAACATTCGTCTGTTATTAATTTGCTTCAAAAACTTTTTTTTTGTTGGAAAATCGAAATTGAAAAGAAAGAATATTCAGTTTTTGAACATATTCTGTGAAACTTTTGAGCACCAAAGTTACAATAATTGAGGAGATTTTTAGGCGAAAAAACCACCAAGTCACTAGAGTCGTTTTTGAGATTTTTGTATTATTATTTTTTTTTTTTGAATCTATATAAAGTTACTTTTCAAAGGGGCTATTAGTGGCCTTTTTTTTTATGCGAAATTGGTGGTTTTATAAGGATTAGAAGTTTGATGTGGGAAATGAAACTAAATTTTGAGAAAAACATGTTTGGAATTTTTTAAAGGAAATTTCCAGTTAAAAGTGTATTTACGGTACAAAATTTGATTTTTTTCAAAAGTTTGATGTACTTAGTAGGATCCAAGACTCGAGAGAGCCATATCAGGCTTTCAAAAGTAGAGTAGAAGAATCTACACGATTCCATCATTTAAAAAAATCAATATTTTCGACCCTACCTAATTCGCATTTTTGAGTTTTTCTCGAAATCAGCTTGTGACCAAAAGTTCTTTTTTCCTGAAAACACATCATGTCAGTGGAAGAAATTCTAGGTACTAAATTTACCTGGCATTAAACTTCAATTTTATTTATGAAAGTTCACAAAATGAAAGAATCAATTTTTAGACCCCCCTATATAGACCACCAGTGCCAAAAACGGCACTACAATGCATTTTTCGAAAAAAAAACCACCTGGTGCCAAAAACGGCACTAAATGTATTTCCTTAACATTGTAGTGCCGTTTTTGGCACGAGGTGGTTTTTTTTCTTAAAAAAGCATTGTAGTGCCGTTTTTGGCACCAGGTGGTTTTTTTTTTGGTGGTCTACCTAGGGTTAAAATTTTTCATTGGCGTATTTCTTTCATCTATTGATCTTTTCCAAGAAACATAAATTATTTACTACATATCGACAACCAAATGTTTCGGGCAACCGTTACCATACGTTTACTATTCCAATACGTGTACTTAAACCCTTACACATTCTAATCGATCAATACTTTAAATAACAAAAAAAAAAAAAATGTAGCTCACAAACGCGATAAGCCGGTGATAACACGTAACAATTTTTATTTTCAGCGAAATCCTATAATTAAGTAAATAGCCAAGTTGGATGTTGGAGAAATCATAATCAGTAACCGCTATCTTCTAGGCTTGCACAACGTTATCGAAAAGAGTACCTATAGAAAGAAAAAAAAACACACACTCGCACACGTCGATTTGTATTTTAAAATCTGAACGAAATGACCTGATAACTTACTATCGATTCAGGAACCTACTACGTCAAGAGGTTAATTACCTTAAATGAACGGTATAAATGATAATATTCACGAGCTTTGACTGAATCATAATCACGCGTGTTGTATTTTACGTATAAATTCGACTACTTCTTGAGTAACGTACATTTCTTTTGTGTTCATACATTATACATTTATACAGTGCCATATTATCCAAATTTTTATATTGGTGGGTGAATTTAGTGAAAGAGGAGAAGGAGCCTTGATAATATGCCCTTTTTTTCATATTTAAAAAAAAAAAAAAAACTACGAGTATAATCTGCTTTGGTAGATGTTCATAATAGCTTTATTTTTATCGAATAGAAAACAAAGGTGAAAATTTTTCAAAAATAACACCTGATAAGTTTCAAAATTTACGACAATTTGTAGACGTGTTCTAAAAGTTTATGTCCCACTCACGTTAATATCTTATCAAGTTACAAGAAAATAAAATTAAGACTTGAAGTATTTGAAAAAATACCCAACTTATGTAATTAGGTAAGTACACGACAAAAAAATATCAATGCAGAAGTGCTTTTTCATCCAAAAACCTTTCGATTTTAAATCTTTTTTTTTGTAAATTTGTTCGATTGGAATTTTAACCAATTTTCTCTGTTTTCCATCCATCACTAATCGTCTCCTCACCAACAATGCAGCAGAAAACATTTCGACAAAATTAAGGAAAACCCAGTTCAAAACGTTGGTGATTTAATAAAAAATTCCATTCACTTAGGTCAAGTAAGGTCCAATAGTACAAATGATAATAGGGATGAATCATTTACCAAAATAATTATTTAAAAAGCCTCGATACGTAACTGGGTATAATCTAAATTAACTCAATTACAACCGTATCGAAAAATTCCCATCTAAAAGTCTCAAAACAAATTATCTCGATAATCAATTAGTAAAAATTATTCAATCATTCTCAATTTTTTTTTAATTTTTGGAAAATTTTATTACGGTCATAAGGCCATTCAGACTTGAAAATTTGATCTAAAACTTTAGCATAGACATCGATTGTCAATTTATGCGAGCGTACGAAACAGCACGAGATGAAAAAAAAAACTAGTTCGAAGACATTGCGTTAATAGGACGCCAGCAGATCTTAATTATAAAAAATATTCCATAAGCATCGCATCTCGTGACATAACATAATTCTATACAAAGCTGAGACAAGGCACGTGAGCGTTTATTTAAAAATTCATTCTCCTCAGCGTCGAAAATACGAGAACAGTTCTAAGTGGCGAGTATTAGTCTGCGATAAAAGCTGAAGTATAAAAATACGAACGTGAGTAGCGAACAAGTACTTATATTATTCCATGTCGTTTATGGAAATACACCAGATATGAGTTTGGTATGTATAGGACCATATTAGAGCATCCAGTTAACCGGAAGGTTATGACGTTTTAGGTTTACCCTTGAATAGAGATCGAGTACTTAATTATTTAGAGATAAGTGTAGAAAAATACGAAATAGGCTGATATTTTTATTTAGTTCAATTGCGATTAAAAAGGAGTAAATTGTACGTTTTGCATCGATTTCGAAGATCAAATAAATTAAATGGATATTTGTTGATACCTATTTTTTCAATTTTTAATATTTTTATAACGCCTCAAAAGATTTTATGCAATTGCATCGAGATGGATTTTTATCATTATGAATGACCATCCTCAACTGTACAGTTCAACTCGATGATGTATCATTTTCAAGCTATTTTTCTTATACCAACCATTTGATTTTACCTATTGCACATTTGTAAAATTAATTATACGAATTACTTATAATTTCTGCAGAAATAGAATATCGATTTATGTGGGGTCCTGACTGACTCGTTCTATAACGATCAAACCAATAATTTTTTGATTGAAAATTAGGTATAACCGATTTTGAGAAATAATATTTAGATAAGTATTCCACCTTGAAACTGAAATGGGAAATAAATAACTAAAGTTCGGATAATTTCGACATAAATATCATTATAACAACAAATAGGACCTACTCATGAGCGCTTGAATAGGTAAATCGTTCTAAACCGTGCACAGATAACATCGCAACGAACTTGGAAACATTTTGATTTTCGTTAAAATTTTAAAACAGCAATTAAGTGTAGGAAGTAGGAACATGGTAATGATAAAAGTGTTTATCGCAGAGGAAATGTAAATTTATGACAGCATGCTAAAAAAACATTTTTTCTGCGAAAATTCAACATAAATACTAAAAATATTTTTAACCTGAATATTTTTCATACATTTTTTCGCTCTCTTTTTCAATTCTTTTTGTTTTTGTGAAAAGGTGATTCCTTAAACCTAAATGTACTTTAGCCTGAAAAATAAGACAATAAAGATTCTTCAATTTCAGAAAAAGTAAAAATTTTTATACTAAGAAAATAAAAAATATCAACTTATTTGGGTAAGTTGGAAAAAAAGGAGAAAAATCGACTTAATTTTCCTCGATATAGTTTCTCTCGACACTAAGAAAATGAAAAATAATGTTAACTTGTTTGGGTAAGTTGAAAAAAAAGGGGGAAAATTGACTTAATTTTCCGATACGAACTGAAAAATATTACCTCAACAATTTTGGTAAATTTTTTAGCCTCGAATACTTCCCAACCATTGATAGTAATAGGGAGATCATAATTCTGTTAATTTATTAAAGAATGAGTTCTATTTTATTTTTCGTGGTACGTGAATTTTTCCAAACTTATTCTTTAAAAAACGAACAATTGTGATGAGAAGTATAATTACTAGAGAATTAAAAAAATTCCAACCGGTAATCAAATTCCAACCAAAAAGAAGAAAAATTGTTTAAAATTACTGCAGGTACAAGGGTAAATATACAAGGAAGTATAGGTAATCAATGGTTAAAAACAGACCAGTTCAGAAGAAGGGAAGAGGGGAGGATAAATCGACCCAAATTTCCGAGCAACTGTAAAAAAAATTGTTGAATAATAAATTTTCATTGTTGAGTACTTGATACCTAATAATAAAGGATGAATTGAATATTTAGTCAACTTGTAAAATAAAAAATCCCTAACTTTTCCTGAGAAATTGATGAAAATTCTTCAAAACTCATTTTCTATTTAAAAATAAGTGAAGCATATTTGTTCGAAAGGCGATACATTTCGGACGTCAAATCTTTCAGCTTCATTTACCTTCCCATCACCAAAATAAAAATTATCAATAACATCAATTTTTAGTGGATAGTTTGTGTAATCCTAATAACCTGGTCTTGTTTGCTTTTTATAGAAGTACTTAGCTATACGAATATTTTAGCACTACCTATTTTCAACTGAACATCCAGGAGTGGCAATTTGTAATCTAATCACGTGTTTTTCGATTTGTTTTAACCAAGGATGAAGCGCGACTGGGAGTTGGAGTATTTTCTCAAAAAGAAAAATGTGTTAGAATGCATAAATATAGTTCTACTTCTACCTAGTAGCGATTACTTTTTTTTGGCCAGAATAGGTAATTTATGCAAAAAAAACAGCGCGATTTTTTTTTTAACCAAAAAAATATGTATTATACATCTTCAAACTCTTCAAGGTCCTATCTTTTTCAGAAAAGAAATGCTAGGAACCTACACCCCATTTTAATAATTTTTACTTTTTTTTTTTTTTTGAAGAAATTCGAAATAGAAAAATTACTCCTTTAGAATATTTTAAAATAATTTAACTGTTCAAACAGTTTTTGAACAAAAATACCTTATTTTTGCGTTTATTTTTTTTTTTGAAATGCTCAACTATTTTTGAGATTTTTCAACAACTTATACATAGGTATATTCACTTTAAAAATTTTCAACCAACCCAAAATATTGCAATAATTTTTTTGTTACGAAGCATTTTCTTTTGATTTTTCCATGAGTTGTTTAACCTTTGACCTTTATTGACCTTGTCTACGGAATTAAAATAGCCATCACAATAAAAAATTACTTGAGCATTAAAAATTTTGAAATTTTTACAAGCCAAGAGGGATATAAAGTCAAGAATTCGCGGGAAAAATGCTTTTTTGGGGCATTGAAAAAATGCTCCTTTTTTCTCCCTCCTTCTTCTGGCTTTCTAAAAGTCTCTTTGCCCACATGGCATCCACTGAATTGGATTTGCTATAATTTTTGGGTTTCAAGGTCAAAATAATCAGTTTGGAAATTGTTTGTTTGAAAAATACATTTTTATCGATTTTTTCCCCAAACATTCTGCGCAAATGATATAAAAATTTTATTGCACCTGTGAAACTTCTTAATAATAATGATTCATAAAAATTATTAGATTTTGAAGTTATAGTGTTTTGTAGTGGAACGAAATTTTTGGGAAGGGAGCAAGGGTTGAACTCAAAATCAGAGATCCGGAGTGGAGCCAGTGGGAGGAGAGCCCTCCAGATTATTTTTTCGGAGCCGGAGGGACTCGCTGAAAAAAATGATGTAAATTATTCAAAAAAATAATAACGTGTTCCAATTTAAAAAATAGGAGAAATTCATTATTTTCTTTTGAATAATTTTTTTTGGCAAAATTTATTCATTTGTTGATAAATTTTATCACTTTTTAGAATAAATTTCACCTATTTTGTGATTAGGACACGTTATTATTACTATTTTTTTGAATAAATTTCATTATGTTTTGCATAAAATTTATTATTTTTTGGGTGAAATGTATTCGTTTTCGTTACTTCCTTTTTTTCCGTGACCTTCAATCAAAAATCTAGGAGCTAGATCCGGAGAGAGGAGGTCCTCCTCCGGATAGTCGGAGGAAGGAAGAAGAAAAGCCCTCTTGGAGCGATTTTTCGGGAGTCACTTTTTAAAAAATCTTGAAGCTGAAGCCAGAGGGACCAGACCACCTTCTTCGAATTCTCGCGGATAATTCCTCAAAAAATTATAAAAGTTCGGACCACACCCATGAGAAATTTCTGGCTGCCCCACTGGTTATAAAACACTACGTCAGCTTCAAAAATATATTAATGAGTCATAAAAACCACTTCCATGTGCACTTTTCACTGGTAACAGAAAAACAATCTTAATTTCTATTCTCTCTCATCCTCGTACATCCAAAAATTAAAATTTTCCAACACCATACACCATCATTGCAATAAGCATTCTTTGAAATGCAATCTAATGCTGATATATAATTATTTAGATATTTTTTCATCGAAATTACACAGGCATACAGTAAAATTAATACACGATTACATATTTAACGAAGATGCTAACAAGCAACTATTCATAATTCTACGTCGTTTGAATTCGAACCATCAACATAAGCTCAGACAAAAATAACCGAAGACGGTCATTATCAACCTCTTCGTATCTGCATTTCAAAATCAAACGGTCAAATTCAAGAAAAGAAATATGTCGAAAATAAAATCCTAGTTACCCACATAAAATATATCTTCGGCAACAAACTCGATAAAAACAAATTACGGATTCTACATACACCAAAATCCCTCCTCCTTCCCACTCCATATTACATAACGCAATAGAAACACAAACGAAAAAGTTTGCAAGAATTCAAAACGCAGACGTATAATTCGCCGAGCTTAATAATAGTCCAAGTCGCCGCTGACGATTAAAATTTTCCACGAAAATACCACTTAAAAATCACTCGAAAAATCTCATCTCAGGTAGTCAAACCATTGGAGAATCCGCAACGAGAAAATTTCAAGTTCAACATTCTCAATAAATTATAACTTGGCGAGGTACGAAAACATACTCGAATATGACGTCATTCGACATCAGCAATAATTCGCAGAAATCGCCAATAATCGATTCGAGTTCAGCGGTAATATAAAGAAATGATGACCATCATTTTCACAGAAGAACAAAACGTAACGTGGAATTATTTTAACGACTGGTGCAATGCAATAAACTTTTCGCTAATTCGCGAGGTGATAATACCACACGAATATTACACCGAAACCGAATATTTGACCTATATATTAATAAGGCAAATATAACAGTTTTACTTATGCACTTAGACCGCTCCGAAGTATACGAATTGATAAATTAAATTTTAATTAGATATCCAGTTTTGCAACTATCGGTAGCTGTATATGGTATAATAGCCGAACCAGCGAACAGGCACGCTTCAGAGAAAGACTCTCATCACCTTTCTTACATAACGACCGTTTGTAGGCCATTTTTTCAAATCTAACGTTCAAAACTAGATCATCGTTTCTGAGATGAAAATCTTCACGATGGAAATTTTTTTTCTCACGTAGATTGCGGATTAATTTATGCAGTTGGATGCATTCGCCACTTCCTGGAGTATAAAAAAAAAACCGATCGCAAGAACCCTCCCTGCAGCGTCCAAGTTCGGGCGAATTTGCCATAGATTCGCGTTTTGTGATATAAGCGCCGTCAATTTGCTCAGCAAATATCGAGAGTGGTATTTTTGAAGTCCAGACTGAGGTCGGTTTCTTACACAAATACTAGGTAGTTACAACCAGTTTGTTAGATAACGAAAGAAGAAAAAATAAGTAATTACTTTTTTCCTCCAATTCGTAGTACACGACCGGGTTGGAGGAAAAAACAAATGTACCGGAGACCATTGAGATAACATACTATTAAAAAAAACACTACGGAGGTTACCGACAATGTAATCGTTCCCTCGATCCATTAAGTCAAGCACCATATGGATTGTTTATATTTATAAACATATCAACTAAGTTACACTCGTTTAAAAGAAATTACAAGAGTAAGTTCTAGATGAGGAAAACTTTACGTACAACCAGGAGGCAAAATGAATTTGTCAGTTTAGTAACCACTTCTTAATAACTCGCTTGTCCAACCTACTTAAACCGTTATCAAAGCAAAATGTTGAAAGATGCGCCCGCACAGACAACTTTTACGATCTTGTTTTTCAGCACTGGATTTGAACTTATTGTAGTTCTGAGTCTTTGAGCGGAGATGCAAAGTGCAGTGGCGATTTTAAAAAGAAAGATCTGAACATTTTTCAAGATCTTTCGAATACGAATTTATCAAATGACTACGTACTCAAAATTTGAATAGATTCACGTCTTTTGTATTTTTATAACTTTTTAAAATTTCTTCCAATTAACTCATTACGTTGGAAAGAAATTTTGAAAAACATTTATGTTGAAATTTTTTTTTGAAATTTAATAAATTTCGAGTAGGGAAATTATTTTTTTTTTAAAAAAAAACCTGTAAAATGTTTTCCAGCTGTAAAATTGTTTCTAACTGAAATTTTCTCAAAATTTTTGCAACTTAGATTCAGAAAAAAAATCAAAATCATATTCCTTGAAATTTCTTCTACTTTGAAAATTTTTTCAAATAATTTTGAAATTTCCCTTTTTTAAATTAATTTCAACTTCATGTTTTTTTTTTCAATTTCTTATTATGAGTACCAATATAATTTTTAAACAATTTTATGAACATGAAACTGAAAAATAATTGGAAAAATCAAATCTAAGTTTAAAATAAATTTATTGATAAAAAAAATTAAAAATTAGAAATTGGGTAGGTACAATTTTGACGATTGAAGTGATGGAAGAAATGTAGATTTGAAAAAATTTGGACTCAAAAACTGAAATAAATTCGGATTTAGATCGTTGAAATCTCATTTATAATCTGATTCTAGGATAAAATTTAAATTGATGGATTTAATATTTTTCTGGGCATATTTTAGGTACTCTCTAAACTTGAATCAGTCAAAATTCACTGATTAATAAGACAAAAGTGTGCAACTGAAGAAATCAGTGAAAATTTTACCGATTCAATCAGTGAATTTTCATTTTTGAATCGGTAAAAATTGTAATTTACTGATCGAATCAGTAAAAATTTTAATTTACTGATTGAATCAGTGAGTATTCACTGATTCAATCAGTAATTATTCACTGATTGAATTAGTAAATTTTGATTTTTAGGTACTGGTTCATTTCAGTAATTGAAAAAAGATTACTGATTCAAAAATGAAAATTCACTAATTGAATCAGTAATTTTTCACTGATTGACAGTCAAATTTCACTGATTAATAGTTGCACACTTTTCGCTGTTTAATCAGTGAATTTTCAGTTTTTTGACTGATTCAGATTTAGAGAGTACTTGAAAATCTCAACCCTGGAAAAAAATCAATGGAAGTCTGACTTCCACTTCCCTTGGAAAATCGCCTTTGGCATATTGCATTTATTATTTTTGCGAAAAAAAATTGAGGGGGACGGGATAACAAAGGAAATACTTGGCGAAAAAGAAATTCCGCGACAAGTGGAGTCAATAGGTCATCATTTGTCGAGCTTACATTATGACAAACATGTCACCAAATGATACAGACATACTGGTCAAGGTACAGTATCAATTTTATTTACGAATACAAATATACGTAGTCGAGTACTACATTGCAGGTTTCTTCGATACATGCACAGTGCCTACGTCATTAATAAACTCCTCGTATCCACCTATCGTTCTCGTGGTATAATTAATTCAATGCGTTAGTTTATTCCTCGAGTCAATCAACTACTTTCATCACGAAGTTGTATCGTTTGAATGTGACACATGGTAATTTGCATTGAATGGAAATTGCATTAGGCAGAAACAGTAAATGCGAAGAGGAAAATAGTCGTGAACTTTTACGTCTCGACGCCTGGTTGTGAGGCGAGGAATGGGGGTAGTTCTAGTGATGGCGGAATATCGTTGGTGTGATGAGAAATATAATTTTAATTGGATCGATTTTAGATGGCACTGAATTAGGAATGATGATGAAGTGTTTTTATGAAAATTTGAAAAAAAATTCAAGGAGTAGAATTTTGCCAGTTCAAAAATAAAGAGAGATGGATGGGAACCATGAACTCAAAAGGTAAAAAAAAATTAAAATGTGACGCTCTAAACTTCCTGAGGTGCATAGATTCGTTCAAAAAATGTATTTTTTTCGATTGCAATGAGGGGAAAGGAAGGGTCGATAACGATGGTATACTTGCAAAAGGTTATACGTCCAAAATTTTTCATCCTTTTTTTTGGATATTCTGATACCTGATGGTCCATCAAGTATCAGAATATCCAAAAAAAACAAAAATTGAAAATTTTGGACATATAACTTTTTGCAAGTATACCATCGATAAGAAAAGGGCGGGAAAATTTGCGATACCTGACAAAAATTTTAAAGAAATATTGGCACCCCCATGGTGTTGATTTTTAAAATTTTTCAAGTTTTAATAATATTTTTAACATGAATCATGAATAAATACTTAATGAAGGAGTAATTTTTTGGTTACAAACTATGTACTTTCAGAAAAAAACATTTTTTGGGCACCAATCGGATTCTTATTAATTTTTTTTCATTATTTAATGGCATCTAATTAAAAAACTTCCATCCAGTCAATGATTACAGCTCGATCAAACTTTATGTACGGATTTCGAGAAATCTATTTTTAGGATTTTGAGAACCCCTGGATAGATACAGTAAAAATCAGAACTTTTTATTCGAATCACGACTCATGCACAAAATACCTAATTTTTGGTTTTACCTCATCCCCAAAGCCCCGAAAAGTCGACTGTTGGGTTTGAAGTAGAAATACCCCCCTCCTCATCAAAAAAATACAAAGAGATTTTGATTCGTCACTCGATAAAATTCAAAATTTTTTAGTTTGGGTTCTACTTTTTTTCTATAAGAGGACTATTTCTGATGTTGAGGTAAAAACCTCAAAAATAGACTCTAAAGCTCTGAAAATTTCCTGGAGCCATTTTTCAAATTTCTCAAAGAATTTTTCAAACTTTTCACCCTTATTGTAAATTAATTGGATCTCCATGTCTCGAGGCGAAGACGTGGAGATGAGTCTAAAAAAACTTTTCTGAGAAAAATTTTTCAGATAACGCAAATTTTCTTCGTCAAATTTTAATCCACTTCCTTCTAACTGTACCACAATTTTTAACTGTTTATTCTCATTTCGAACAGGACAAAAATGAAGTCTGGTGTTCTGATTTCGCTCAATCTTTTTCTACGAGTTCCGCTTGGTATGACTTATTCAAAAAACCATGATCATTTTTTTTACTAGTCCTCAATGAGGCGAAAAGCGGGCCTCGAAATTTTCATGCAATTAGGATTTTTAGCAAAATTTCCCAACTTTATGAAGGCTCATACCTCGAGATAGGTTGTACTGGGGGAAATCTGTTTGCGGTGTCTGAAAAAGAAGTGATATGAGTTTCAAAATCGATATTCACATTTTTAAAAGCTCAAAGTTGAACTTTTGCAGTAAAAGCTAAATGATGAGAACAAAAGATGAAAGCTATAATTTATAAATCTGAAAAATAACAGTAAGTAGTCCTTTGTACGTTCTTTTCAATCAACAAATTTTCAAGATAGAATCTTCAGACCCCAGAGGGTGCAAGGGTTCACAATTTTGACCGAAATTTTAAAAAATTGAAAAAGTGAAGTAGTGCACATCAAACTAATTCGGAAGCGCTGATTTCGAACATGTACTTGGTTTTTTTCATCCGACCCCTCTGACCCCCTCCCCCTATTAGCCCTCTTAAGAGGGTCAAAATTCGAAAAAATGAAAAATAACATGTGACCTGTCGTTTGTTAGGTATTTTAGGGCACTGAATTCGAATATTTGCTTATTTTTTGGATTTAACCCTTCAGTGCCCTCTTAGCCATCAGATTTAAGGGAAAGTATGTTCAAAAAATTAAAATTGCGGATGACATATCGATTGTCATTAATTTGAGGGCGTAGAATTCGAATATAGACTTACATCTCGATTTTACCATTTTCTTCCAGCTCCGACTGAAAAATATGTACAGTTGATTCAGGACATCAGGAGAGAGTCGATTAGAGCACGAGGAAGGGGGTAAAATCACGCTGATTTTTCAGCGAATTTCAGATATTGTACCTCTGAGTGAATTTCCACTATGATTTTCCAGAATTTTTTTCACTGATTTTCTAGGAATTTTTCACTATATGGTTTCAGTGACATTTTTTCACTGATTTATCACTGTGCTGCGATTCTGATTTTTTATAATTTTCACTGATTTATTAATGAGAGAGTGGATTTTTCAACGAGTTTTTTCCCAGGTTTTCCAATCAAGGATAAGCCACCGTTCCAGAAAAATTTATAATTGACTTTTTTTGAGAAAAGGTAATCTAATCCAAGTTTTACTTCTCCCTTTGTGCAGAAATCCTGTACTTTCGCAATAATTTCGTACATTTTAACACCATTCGATGGATCGTTCTGCACTGTTTTCCGAAACCTAAACAGATTGACTATTTTGAAAAAATGTTGAAAAAAATTTTAATTTAGGTAGTCAAAAAAACTCTATGGATACAGATATATATTTTCATCAAAAAATACCTTTAGACCCCATTTCTACCTCTGCTCCATTTTCTTAGCTGTCTTTTCTCCTCCTTCTCCAAATTGGTCAATTATTACAAATGGAGAAAAAACTATTATGATTCAGAATTGAGGGAATGAAAAATCTCCACTGATGTCTATTTTGATCAAATATGTTCCATACAGGCCATGTCGAGGAATTTTTCACGAATTTTACTACGTCAATCATTTTAAATATAAAATTGATTTTTTTAAAATTAAATAATCAATCAAATTATTAGATAAAAATTTCAATTTTTTTTGAATTGAATAAAATTTTACTTTTTGGCTATTCTCTATTTAATTTTTGAGAAAAGAAATCAAAATATCCATCCATCGACCTCAATATTTGAGAAACAGAACTTTGTTCTCATGTTTTGGCGACTACAACAAATATTTTACGTTTCAAAAAATATTTTGGCAAAAAAAAAGGGTACCTAATAATTATTTTTTTGAATTCAGTTTGATAATATCTCGAAATAATAGCTCAGAAACAATCCGATCATCGATGAAATTATCTGAAATTATCTTACGTCACAAAATTCACTTGTTAATGAAGTATAAATTACTCGTAACAAAGGTTGATTACCTCTATCAACACGTAATTTTTTCAGCGCATATTTCCTATTCCAGAATCCTCCTTCACCTGACATTCAACAAAAAATATGAAAATTTGTCACCACACGAACTCGCAATCTACTAAAAATTTATAATTTTCGTATTCAGGGGTCCACAACCTACAAACGACCGTATAAAATAAATAGATAAACTCGTTATTAAGTAATAAGCTACCCACTTGGCATCATTTTTCATACCTTTTCATTAAGCGTAATATACATGCAAGATCATTTCTCGTACCGAATAACCGAAACATATTATTTTAGTTGGGATCAGCAACATCGTACCTCATCAAGTTATGCATATGGTAGCCGAATTTTTTTTACCCATTTTGCAAGCCTCTCGTAACAGGTTTAGGAATACCTACACCTTCCGCGTTAAAATATAGGCGTTCTATTAACCGAGCTAATATTGATAACTAATTAACGAAAAATTCATCACAATTTTAGTCAACTCCCTGGACCATGAAATTCATCCAGTATTTTCCAACTACCTGTTACGTTAAACTTGACCTCGTTTTACCTTTCGTATTCGTTTTTGTACGAAATTTCATTATTATTCTGATTTTTTCCACCGGGCATCGACATAAGAAAACCAAACTAGAAACCCGAAACCCCGCAGAAAGCACGATTACCACGAGTTTACCCATTTACTTGTTATCTAATACGAAATGCACACGACAATCAGCATAAAGCAATGGCAACGAGTTGGCTAATACTTTTACATTCAACGTCCAGATGTACCTTTTACTAAACTCGTTTGCTTAAATCTACGAGATGCGATTGTTGAATTTTTTTTTTTTTTTGAATAGACGAATAGATGAGATTTTTTTCGAAAATTAGCCTCATACCGAGATTTTTTGCATTTTGTGTCGTCGTCAGCGGTATTGCTGGTGGAAAAAAAACGTGGAATTACAACTATGTAGCAACTGCGTAAGTTATAGGAATAATTATACGTTATAAATCTAGCCATGACATCATCGATAGTTTCTTATACACATTCGAGAAATGAACGTTATGCTCCATTGCCCTCATTCACAATCTTCAGCTCGGATTAGAAAAATCGAACGGCGAGATAAAGTTCAAGCTCAATATGAACTTTGGATTGGTTGTTCGGAAGCGAAGAAAATCGGAGAAAGGTAGATATCGAATCCTCAACTTGGGATTTTTTAAATATTTTAATAAGTAGGTCGTTAAAATCTTATCGAAATGAACGTTTTCAATTTTTAATCATTTTTTTACTTGGTTGTTACGGAATCGTAAGTCATGTGTAAATTTTTCACATTCCAAAGGGAAAAAACCTTTACAGAAGGTGAAAACTTGTAAGATACTTTTATTTGTTGTCATTTTTAGATAAATACAACTACATTAATCCATTTGATGCCACTTTTTAAACATATTGATTACAACACGTGTAAACTTACAACTAAAAACGCCTCTTCATTGACCAATCTTTCATAAACCGGTTGAGGTTTCAATTTACGGAAGAACAATGTTAACGCATTAAAAGGCAGGAAACATTGCGTTAATTTTTCTCTCAAAAAATTCATTCTAATAAATTATAAGAACCTTGAAATTTTCGTAGGTAAAACACCGAATTGAAAAAAAATTAGATATTATGGCTATTTTAAAGCAACACCAATCAAGGTTCTGTTTACAGCTTTACTATAATTAAATTTCAAATTAAAATTCTTTCATTTAAAACTTTAGATTTTTTTATTCGCTGGCAGAAATCTGATTGAACACAAAGCGTGACATTGACCTTCGGGATGCAGACGAAAAATTGTAATGAAGATTCCTACTTAATAGAGGAAGGCGAATTTTACAAAATATGTATCCTGAAAAATAATTTTTTGCATTGGGTCATTAGCGAAAAAATAAAGAGTTTAGGCAATTTTTATTATGCAAGGTGTGCACCAGGATTGAACAACATCGATGATATGTTTTTTATGACGTCAGTTATAAATCCTGTTTGAACTAGGTTCGCATATGTGAGACTAATTAAATGGTTATAAACACGCGAATAACTATCGACACTTGGTATGGGTTCAATTTTATGCTTTAATAATTACATTCCGCTGGAAGGAAGGTTTCGAGTGGATTTTCACTCAACTTGATACACGGGCTGGGTAATTTTATTATAAGAAAAACACTTCAATTTTCTCTATTACCTTCTACCCACGTAGATGACTCTACATAATATATATGTGAAGATGAAGTAGAAAAGATTGGGTTCTTCCTCACTAGATCTTCAAAAGATCTAGATACATGAAATGAAGAAATAAAAACAAATTAAGCACGTACTCTTACCCTGCTATTCATTTTCCACTCGCAATAATCAAAAGCGATCTAAAAAAAATATAACTCAGGTGCTCGAGCTATACAAAAATTGTTCAAAATTAATGATTTATTCGTTTTTGAAAAAATTACTTTCGAAGAAAAAATTTTTCAGAAAAACCGAACCGCGTAAAAAAAAAGAATATGTAAAACAAAAAATCAAACTTTTTTCAAAAAAATAAATAGATAAGGAGAAACCCCCAAAAATACCAAACATGACTAGCATAGCTTAGGTAGTAGGTAAGACGGAAGTCGAAAGTTGTAAGGAAAAAAACGCCCGTAACTTGGCCAAAAATTGCTCAAAACGCAAAAACTAATACATTTTTGGAATCCTCTCGTCATGAACAATCGAATGGTTTTGCCATCATTCAATTTCGAGCATTTTAACGAGAGATAGCTTTTTTGCTGCGTAGACAGTTGATGAAGAAAAAAGCCCATAACGCGGCCAAAAATTGCTCAAAACGCAAAAACTCATACATTTTTGGAATCCTCTCGTCATGAACAATCGAATGGTTTTTTTATCATTCAATTTTTTAACGAGAGTAG
The DNA here is from genome assembly GCA_038380155.1 of Pseudococcus jackbeardsleyi. Lineage (NCBI taxonomy): Eukaryota > Metazoa > Arthropoda > Insecta > Hemiptera > Pseudococcidae > Pseudococcus > Pseudococcus jackbeardsleyi. The sequence goes on from CM076242.1 coordinate 40,754,421, forward strand.
TTTTTTTGCTGCGTAGACAGTTGATGAAGAAAAAAGCCCATAACTCGGCCAAAAATTGCTCAAAATGCAAAAACTGATTTATTTTTGGAATCCTCTCGTCATGAACAATCGAATGGTTTTTTTATCATTCAATTTCGAGCATTTGGACGAAAGTCGACTTTTTTTGGTGGGGATATTTAATGGATGGACGGAACTACTTAGTAGGTACCTATACCAACATCGAAATTTATTTATAAAATTTTTCAATTTTTTGATCAAAAGCACGAAGCTTAAAATTTTTCAGCACTGCTATTAAGAAAACCATTTCTAAAAAAAAAATGATATGTATGTTAACCCACAAAAAATTATTCTTATTTTCCAAAAATAAACCAAAAAAAATCGAAATATTTGCAAAAAAGCAAATAATTTTCAGAAAATAAACGAACCACAAAGCTGTATTTACAGAGAAAATCTAAACCTAATGAGAAGAAATGAAAGAGCAAAAAAACTCCCCCCCCCCGTTGGAAATTTTAAAGGAATAATTTAAAAAAAAAAAAACACTTTAAAACCAAAACACTAAACAACAAATCATTAAAAGTAAAAAAACACACACCAAACTATTATTAAAATAATTCCCTTCTCCCTCTCCCTCCACCTTCACACCAAAAAGAAAAAGAACCCAATTTTTACAATAAAACCAAAAATCAAATAAAAATTTGTCAAATAATTTTCCGAAGGAACCAAATAAACCGAAAAAACTTTTGTCTTCTCAGCATCAAAACTAAAAAAACTCAACCACAATCGGAACAAAATTCAAAAAAGTTCAGAAAAAAACATAAAAATTAGTAAAGTGAAAACATGAAATTATTTTCAGAAAGAATCAAAATAAATCAAATCATTTCAAGAAAAAAATAAAAAACCAAGCAATTTTCAGGAAAAAAATTCCTACATAAAAATCCAATAAATTACTTTCAGGAAGAAAAATGTATGGCAGCGTATCAACCTCAAGTTTTAAAGAATCACAAAAAAAAACAATTTTTAAACAAAAATCCAATAAATTACTTTCAGAAAGAAAAATTTAGCATATCAACCATTCAGTTAACAAAAAATCACAAAAGACAACAAAAAAATTTACAAGAATAACATGATAAGCCATTTCAAAACAAAATCCAAATGAATCAAATTATTTTGAAATGAAAAAAAAAAAATCGAAAATGCCAAGCCATCGTTAGATGAAATTTGAAAAACTTGAAAGAACTTTCAGAACAAACAATCCATGTCCAGAAAAATGAGCCGTTTTCAGGGAATAGAAAAATATCGAAAGAAAATAATTATCCTTTTTCTGGGCATCAAACAAAAAAAATTTTATTACCTGGTATAAAACTGAAAATTCGAACCACTTCAAAAGTTCAAAAACAAACATTTAAAAAAAAACATTTTTTTAGTCTAAAAAAACAAATCATTTTCAGAACAAAGCAAACTTACCAAACTATATGTACATGAAAAATTTCATAAACCGATCCCATTTCATAGAAACAATCAACAAAAAATTGCTCCATTTAATTCAACATTTTGAGTTATTGTTACCCCTTTTTTCCATCCTGGTTGAACAAGATCATTTTTCGTAATTTTTTTTGAGAAGAAAATGAGTAAGAGATGAACCAAATCCACCAAAATTCCACTTCTGAACTAGCACAGAGTTCCAGAATAGTTCCAATCAAAAAATAAATTCAGAATTTAATTCAAAAATTAAAATAACTTTAGAATTTGTCTTAAAAGTTTTGAATCTGAGATTTGTAATAAAACCCGGAAAAAATTTTCTAAACTGAAAATACAGTTTCCAAAACTGTCACTCTTCGTTTTCATTTCTCACGTGAATAATTTGAATCTCTAAGCGAAATAATTTTCTCCCTGGAATGCAATGTGTTGAAATAAATTTCTTTCCATAAAATTTGAATTTTTTTGAAAATGCCAATTTTCTAATGACCTCCAGACTATAAAACAGTTACGTGGGTACACAGAACATATAACGTCATAAATTCATGTCAAATAAATTTTCAATTTTTTTGGTATAAGCATTCACTCATTTATTCGAATAATTTTCAAAAATAAACCTAAAACCCTCTCATCAAAATTAAATTTTAATACTACGAATTATTGTAAAATTTTGACATTTGAATGACAACGGTGACAATCGGTCACGAAGATTCCGAAAAAAAAATACTCTAATGTTTTGAAGCTATTACGTAAAAATTAAAAACAATGAAAAGTACAAACACATTTTACACAATTTTCTCATCCTAACAATGTGTAAACATAAATGTGCTTTCTAACTTATGACATTTATGATACGTCGACATCTAACACTACAAATTAACAAATGCAGTAAAATATGTTATTAAAACACCACACATCACATTCGATGTGACTAACCTCGGCTGACACGATTACAAAACCATAATTCGCAGTACCATTGAAACAAATTACTTATGTACACTTCCACGTCTACTCTACAGCTCAATCATTAATACGATTTCAATCACTGGCATATTTTTCCCTCCAATAATCCTTAAACGTAGCATTCGACTCGTTGACATTGTAGTCGATGTCAAAGTGGAAATACTTTTAATTTCCGCAAAAAAGAATGTCGCTTTAAGGCATCGTAAACATGGAAGGATGTAAACGAAACCATTTGAAATATTTTTTTATGCACGAGCAGTATATTAATCTTACATAGTTTTATTATTTTCCTAAAGACTATCAATAGCAATGCTCAAATGAATATCTATGTAAATACGTAGATAAATTGAATAAGGAAAAAAATAGACAATTCGACGTTTAAAAATTATTTTCGAGTGTAGATAAATACTCCAGTCGAAACATCAACCTTGATTTATAAAAATACGTAGGTATGGTTTAAGAGGATAACCGAGGAACAAAATTCGACATTCAATACAAACAAGTCGATAAAAGTGAAATTCGATTTTCCTGGTATTTTCCATTTCGTAAGTACGGTTTCGATTTCGATTCAAAAGCATGGTCGAATACGGCATCAATTACGGTGTGATTAATGCGAAACTTATGCAGCACGCGGTTTATTTACATGAATCAAATGAGTGATGTCTAATTACAATAATTATTACTTTTACTTTTTTCCCCTCAAAGTTGCTAGTTTTGATAATAGTTCGTGCATTATATCAGCTCGGAGATGCAGATATATTTCATGCATGTGCAATTTAAACACGTGGTGAATTCATCATACCTACCTTCGGTTGAAGGTTGTACAGAATATTTTGTACAATTGATTTTCATTTGAGATAGACTGACAGAAATTTGGAAAATGGATAGAAAAATTAGACGTAGGTTATTAAAATCATCATTCAATCAGTATCAATTATTAGGTATTTTTTCAGGCGTATACACGGAAAAACCAGAAGTTACGAAAATTCATACATTTTACCCCAAAAATAATAAATGTTATCAAAAAAAAGATCGATTTTATCAAAAAAATTAATAAATTTTACCAAAATAATAAATTTTAATCAAAAAATAATGAAATGTATTCAAAAAAAATAATAAAATGTATTCAAAAAAATAATAACGTGTTTCAATTCACAAAATAGGTGAAATTTGTTCTAAAAAATAATATTTATTATCAGAAAAAATAATAAAATTTGTCAAAAAAATGAATAAATTTTACCAAAAAGAATGAATTTTATTCAAAAAAATGATCAATTTTACCTATTTTGAAAATTGGGACACGTTATTATTTTTTTTGATAATTTTTTTTTTTTTCAGTGTAGGCAAAAGCAATATCGAAAGCGAGAGAATCGTGGTGCTGGGGGAAAGGGGGGGTCATCCTATTCTTAAGCAGAAAAAAATCTCTTTGACGTTCCAGGAAAATTTTGTGATAATATAAACGAAAATCCATCAAAAGAAAAATATGCAAATTTAAATTGAAGGAATTTTATTATTTTCTTCGAAAAAATTTCTAAGTGGTTTTCAACAATTTTTCTGCAAATTTGATTATCATTCAATTTGAAATCACGCTCACGCCTTAATCGACTCAAAAAAAATTTGAAAATGTATTAACAGAATCGTTAAGATCAAAAAATAAAAATGGGTGATTCGATGATAAATTAATAAATACCTACGAAGATTTGTATTTACAAAATTTAAGATGCAAAAAATACGTAGATTTTGATATCTCATGAACTAGGAAAACTTCGGAATTTTGATTTTTAGGCTCCTTCCTTTCCCCTATTCTCCTATGGACTTGAGAATCGAAATGATTTAAAAAATGAATTCAGCGCACCCCAAAACCCATAATAACTCAATTTATGACTCTTCAAGTCATAATATGACTTGAAGAGTCATAAATTGAGTTGATTTTCTATATTATAGAAAATCTGACATCCCACTGTGGGTCGTAATCTCGTTCAAAACATCGTTGATACCACGTTATTTTGATCCTAAACATGTTTGGTGAAAAGAGGGAAGAGGTGAAAAGTACAACCACAAGAACAAGAAAATTCATCACTAGGCACACTCATCACACTTTTCATGTTTTTTTCTCATTTTTATGAAGTACCGAGGTTAGGGTTACAGAGGTGTTGCGAGAAATCGACTTGAAAAACAAAGACCATTTTTATGGCATTTTTCTTACTTTCTTTCTTGAAAATAGTATAATTTATGATTTGTTTTTTTTTTTCAAAATTGGACGATTTTTTCATATTGTTTATTTCAGAAAATGTTTCGAATTTTCTTTCAATTTTCCTTTTTTGAAAAAAAAAAAAATGAAGGACATAATTTTTTAAATATTTTGTTATCTTTGCCGAAGTTTTTAAATGATGTAAGTTTTTTGGTTTTTCCGAAAACGGTTTGATTTTTTGGTTCGGTACTGAGAACGATTTAATTTTTTTTCAGACAACTGTTTCCTTTTTTTGAATTGTGTTTTGAAAACAGTTCGGATTTATTGATTTTTCTGATAATTTTCTTCTAGTTTTATTCTATAAAAAGGTTACAATTTCTCTGAAACTGGCCACTTTTTTCTGAATATGATTTTCAACGGTTTTTTTTTGGAAAAGGTTTATTTTTTCAATAAAAATTGCCTGAGTTTTCTGAATTTTTGCTAATAAATATTCGGATTTATCAATTTCTTCCTTAAAAAAACAGTTTTTGCAAAAAAAAAAGGGGTTCCGATTTTACTGGTTATTTACATTTCTAAAAATCATATTTTTCATTTTTTTTTTGCTCAGAAAATATGTTGGTTTTTCTATAGTTTTCATCTAGATATGCTTCGATTTAACTGGACTCCTTCAGGAAATGACTTGGTCACTTTATTTTTGTTTATTCCTGTGAAAAGGGGGATGGGTTGATAGCTTGTTTTTTAGTGGATTTTTGTGAAGTTGGTTAGATTTCCCGGATTTTTTTTGAAAATAACTTCGTGTTTGTGGTTTGCTTTTTTTTTTCAAGAACAGTTTGACTGATGCAAAAAAATGTTGTTTTAATTTATCCTAGAACAAATTTTTTGTTGTTTTTTTCTAAAAAATGATTTGGTTACCAAATTATTGTTCTTGTTTTTTGAAAACATTTGGACATTTCTTTACTGGAGATTGCAAATTCTTGTTTTTTGACTCGTGTTTGATTTTTTAATACCTTCCTGAAAACATCGGATTTTTTTTTCAAAAACTAGATACTTCTTAGGGTTTTTTTTTTTTGAAAATAGAATCTGTATAATGGCTCCTCTTTGATTCATTTTTGGTTTTCTGCTCAAAACCGTCTGGGGTTTGGAGAAAAAAAAGTTTTAGAAAATGAAGGAAAGAGAATCCTTTGAGAGAAAAATGTTTCATAGGTACGCTTTTAATTATAGAAAATAAAGAGAAAACCCCGGAAAATTTGAGGATTAATTCGCCTCGAAAATTTAGAATTTTCCACACAAAAAATTTGATGACTTTGCGCATCATTTTTCGTCCCCCTCTCCCCTTTTTCTATTATGAAACTACCAAATCAAAACTGAGACATCGATACGAAAAATTTCAACACGTTCTCACTCTAATTAGCATCCAACATTCTATTCGGAATATAAAATCCAGCACTAGACATTTACGCGTTGAAAATCAAGATCACACGCATGAAAACTGATACTTTCTTAATACAACTGGACGATACGAGACATTTCGTAAAAATTATGACAAGCGGGAGACCTTGAAACTGAACGGAATTACTAAGGTAGAATTGCGAAGAATGAAACATAGAAAAAAGAACGGGATTGAAACCGCAGATCAGCTTGTGCGTTTATACTAAATTGAAAACCGGTAACACGTGTATCGTGCACATTTATAACCATAAACGTAAACCATCGAACTGAAATTGTCATCCGATGAGTAGGTCTAGGTATTTCATTCTAATCTTATGATAAGCGAAGAATGTCGAAACTTTTTAATCGAACTGCTTCCCGCGAGATACGCAGAAAAATAATAATTTTCTTCATTATTTACGTACTATGTAACTACACTAACTACATATTTCGATCGAAAAATTAAATAATAATAATGAAACAGCAACATTCGCAGGTTTCGTTTCAAGGTTCATCGAGAAAAAAAGTTCATTTCAAGTCAATGCGCTCGAGTATAGTTCGTAGTTCGTATACGAAAAAACTAGCTCCTCTTTGCCATCGTATTTTTAAAAATTACCGCAGAGCGAAATTGCAATTTACTCAGCTCATGACCACAAACCAGTTACATAGTCGCGTTTATTCATCGCGTAATCGTACCGTATCATTGAATAATTCAAGGTCATGCCTATTAGGTAAATACTCTTAAACTCGCAATTATTCAAATTTCAATCTCATTCCAGTTAGGACCTTTAATATTTCATCCAGTGATTTATCATCATAACCAAGATATCGCGGTCAAGTTATTTTTCTCAAAAATAATTTTTTTGAAAAATAAACGAGTTGTAAGTTTTGGAACACACATAAACAATGTATCAGACATCAGAGGGAATTTTACGATGTAATTAAAAGTAGGTGTTTGAATCATAAAACGTGGCTGGAGATATTGACGTTAAATCGAAAAAAACACATCGTAACTTGTGACGCTTTTGTTTTCAAAAATAAGCAAGCACGTGTAAAAATTGAAAAAAAAAATTGCAGGTATTTTTACGATGAGTACCCACTACCTAGGTATCTAATAAAATATGTATTATGCAGGTATCTTACACGTAATCAATTTAATTGTATAAATTATTCTACTTAAAACAGGAAATGAATCTAATTTTTTGTAATAAAAATAGATGTTGTCGAATTAGATTAATTAAATGAATCTGAAACCATCTTCTTTTCTTAAAATAGCAACAAAATGCGTTATTTTGAAATCGAAAGTAAATAATAAGTAATTTATGTAGAATACAACACATATTATCTACAAAATGTGAATATCACAAATAAGGCATCAGTATTCTCACTTTCAGCGGCATAATTGCGATAGAAGAGAGATAACAGAAGCGATATGAACCATATTAAAATCATAGAAACGGTTGTATAATGCATTAAAATGAAAGATTTTCCAACGTATTTCAAATTATCTATAACATTCTTTTAGAATTTCAACAAGTGTTTTATTTACGCAAGTTGATAATTATCTATCTGGATTTTCATTTGGGTGGATCGAAAGGGGAAAAAAATGTATTCTGGATTACGACGAAAATTCCTGAAGTAGTTTATTTCAAGTAAAGAACCTCCCCCAAAAAATGAACCTTTTAGTCCAAGAGGAGACGAGGACCTCAAATTGAAGTCACTTAAGAAAAAATACAAGTTTTTTTGCATGGTCTTTTAGTTGATTTTTTCAGATTCTCTGAAATACGACAAATTCAATTCAAAGTCGAAAATAGAAATAAATACCATTAAATTTTTAATTGTTCAGACTTTTTTTGAATACTTTGAATAGGTACATAATACGATTCTAAAATTGACTTTTTCGAATTTCCATTGAAATTTGATCTACAACGTTACCAAAATTGAAACCGACACTGACAAATTTGCAAAGCTGATTAATTTTTTCAAAAAATAGCAGAGGATCTAAAATTTGAATTTTTCAAATTATTTTGAGAAAATGTGCTAAAAATTTTACAAAAGCTCTCTTTTCAGTAAAAAAAATGAATAAAATTTTTATTGAAAGATTAAGCAAAAAAATGAAATCGAGGATTGAAAACTTGAATTTTTATATAATGGAGGGAGGAGGTAAATTTTTGTTGCACTGGGTAAAATGAATATGGTAAAATTGGAACATAACAATTTATTCAAAACCGAATAAATTGATGTTGAAACCAAAAACCAACAAACATCGAATCGATTTTCGATCTTTAATGAATTACTCACTCAAACAACAACTCAAAATGGAGCCATTTTTGCCATTTAAATTAATTTTTGAAGAATTTTTTGAGCCAAATTGTTTAAAGTTTTTGAGGAAGGAGAAAAAATTGTAGGCTACCAGCTAGTATCAATGCTGAAATCAAAAAATTAAAAAAAAGTCCAGTGTTGCAAGAGTGGAAAAGGAGTGAGAGTATGGAGTGCTAATTTTCGAAGGAGTACGGCAGGAGTGAGAGTGGACTCCGTAGAGGCACATGAGAGTACTCTCATAATGGAGTGCTCGGTAAAGGAAAGAGTCTAAAATTTCAATACTCCTCACTCTCACGGTCTACATTTTGAGGTGCAAAAAATAGAATGAGACCAGGTCGGATTAATTTTGTCACCTCTCAATATCTTTTCTTCTCACTTTTTAGACGAAAAGGTAATCAGTTTTTTCTTTTTTTTTCAATTATTGAAAAAAAAACTAATTTGTGGTGATTTTGTTTCAATTTTGAAAAAAATATTGGAGTGAGAGTGATCAGAGCAAAGGAGTGGAGTGCGAGTGGGAGCAGCACAAAAGTGAAGAGTGGAGTGGAAATGGAAAAGAATGATGAGTGACAGCCACCAATATTGAAAAAAACTAATTTTGAGCAATAAAAAATCTAAAAAAATGTTACTCTGATTTAGAGAATATCCTAGTTCACGAAAAATATTTTCTACAAAACTGAAGAAAACGAAAACTACACTTACCCTAGCAAAAAAAATTTGAAAAATGATACCCGAAAAGCAAACAATATCAATTTTTTAAAAAACCTTTTATCAAATATCAACCATTTTTGTTCGCCAGGGATGGATTCGCCCAAAAAATCCTTCTCACCAAATTTTGTTTTCTTTAATTTCAAGATTTTAAAGCAATTTTTTTCGATAAAAAGCAAAAAAATTTCGAATTTCTATCTGGGATTCACCAATTTTATTTTTTGCCCATTCCCCCAAACACTAATTTCAAATTCCATGGACTAGGAAAATATAGAAATCAATAGGTATCACAACTTATCAGAAGATGATTCGAGTTCTATTTAGGTACCGGCAGAAAGCACCAAAAACTGATTTTTTTTTCAAAAAGACCTCAAAAGTTTTTTAATTTTGTCATCCTTTAAGCTGAAAAGCTCAAAAAAATTTTGAAAGATCTCACACTTGAGGTAACCTTTTCCACCAATTTCCGTCAAAATCCAATTTGCTTTTTTTTCAATCCTCTCGGAAACCTAGTAAGCGTGTGCGAAAATGCCTTCAATTGTATTTGTGCATAAATTACGAATTATGACAGCGTAACGACAACTAAACTACGGTACCACGAGTTCAGCTTTTTAAATTGGGACCTTATTGTTAAATTTTCATTACGGAAATTAAACTTAAAATGGAAAGTCTTAAGTCATTAGAGTAATTGTCAGTAGGTTAGTTCGTGATTATATAGTTGAACAGGAATAATTAACGTATTTCAAGTACGTCCAGGTACACTAATTCTTTCAGTTTCATTTCCAAAAAAGAAAATAGCATGCACAATTCAATTTTTCACTCTTTGTTTCAGGAATTATGGGTAACAGAGTAAACAATGCGGTTACTACCAAAGAAGACACATACAAGCCTTGTGTGAATTTCAAGAGGCTATTGCCCTTCTGGATGACATGTACAGCGGAACCTGGCTTGGTGACATTTTGATATGGAAAGCGAAATTTGAGCGATAGTTTCCCTTGAATATTTTTACACCTGAACTTGTGTAAATTGACCTTCCATAATGAAATAAAATAAAACCTGAATTTTCATTAGAAGTAGTCAAAAAGTTTTTTCGAGGTGTTATAAGGAAATTCTACTGCACATGAGTCATTCACATCCGGTTAACTGAAGATAAACAATTAGATATTATTTTATAAAGTGACATCCTTATTGTGTTATTTCAATACTCACAGAATACGTTAAAATTCAACAGTCGACGAAAATAAATGTACTATTTTCAAACTAACACAGGTTATAAAAAGTTGGCAAAATTTCATCGCGAGCTTCAGCAGTTCAGCGTCACACTTTGAATAATAAAAATCGAAAAATAGTAAGTATAGAGGAAGGTTCAACTACAAAGACAAAGTATCACTTTGTTTTACATCACATATCGAGATTCGAGACACATGTTATTCTACAAAAACTGTCCGTTTGATTTTGATACGAAGACGAACACCAACATCATCAGCACTAACGTCACATCCGATTTGAAATTTCAAATGAACACCGAACACGTGATGTGCTCTTATTATCAACGTTTACAAAGAACAATCGTACAAGGCGACGAAAAATGGACGTAATTGATATCACAATTACGACAAGAACAATCGAACACCAAACACCAAAATTCAACTAAAACGTAATAAACAACACAGATAAATGTAGTTAGTAATAGTTACTTACCACAATCGAAGAATATTAATTTTATCAGCGATAAAAAAGAAGTGAGTAGAATTCAATCCTGTATCATTTTCTGAGAAATTAATCCAACGAATTCATGGTACACCAAAAGAAAAATACGTCAACGAAACTCGAAACTGTTTTTATAAAATTAACAACGAGTACGCGATTCGTAATTATGTATTAGTTTGACCAATGCATTACAGTAAAACAAACGATAATACGATTGTACAGCTGCAGTTACTGATAAAAAAAAACACGCACACACGCTAAACTGCTGTACCGGCGAAATGGCACAAATCCATCCTACGCTTTACTTCCCCATTTGTAGGGTTTGGTTCAGTTGAATCGACGAAGTTCGCTCACCTCTTCGACACCCCTCCAGTCAGTCTTGTACGGGTACTACACAATCGCGGACGCGCGTTGTCTTGTTTATACACTGTTGATATGTTGATATAAAACAGTGTTACCAGAGGAGACGACTTTTTTAACAAAAAACTTTTTTAAATAAAATTAAAAAATTTTGCGCTTGTCGTAGAGCGCAGTATTTTATTTTTAATATTTCGTATAAAATCTACGTATTCATAGATAACTTCGTATGTAACCTAGATACGGGAAAGAACCGTCATTAAAATGTACCATGTGCCCTTTGATTATGTAACTTTGATCCTTTAATAAAAATATAAATAACAATAAAATGGAACAGTCAGAAGAATGAAGAACATTTTAATTGTATTATCAATATCCAAAATATACAGGGCGTCCGATAAATACTACATAAATTTGAGATTTACTTAGATAAAGAAGTATCTATCTACGTATTCAATTTCAAACAACTGCCTATCTTTGAAATATTCAGAGAGAGAGAATAGATGAAATTTTTAATATATTTTAATCAAGGGAATGGTATTTGGAGCCTCAAAATATTAAACAAATTTTCCCCGTTGTGCAAGTTCCACATTTCCGAGCCACAGGAGACTTGTGGCTTTTTTTGGCACATTATTACAGCCAATCAGAAGGCTTTAGATTACTACGCGTAGTAATTCCACATTTTTTCACAAATTTTCACATTTTGATTTCATTCATGATTTCGCATGTAAAAAATGGAATAAAGTGGGAAAATTTCCCAATTTGTCAAAATCTGCATTCAATAAAATACAAAATGAATTCTAACTGATTTATTATAGATAGGTAGATGTAAAAATTATAAAAATGCAGTTACTCAACGATGAAAATTAAAAAGACACCAGGGACACCACGACCATAGATAACCATACTACACGTAATCAAAAAAACTTAATGATATTTCTCATGAAGCTTTCGCCACCATGAAGCATAGCCATCTATTTTCAAGGGAAGCGAAATGAGGAATAAAAATTTTTTAACCAATAGGAATAGCGACTTTGTGAGAAATATGTGGCCATGTTTTGACACAGCCAATTTCGATTTCAGGTAAATGTGAAAAAATGTTAAAAATTTCGTTATCCTAAATTAGGTAAATTAGAAAAATTTTCACAAATTTTCACAATTTTCCACATTTTTCCACTTTTTGAAATGTGGAAAATAAAGCCACAAGTCTCCTCTGACGTCATATTTATGAATGAAAAAGGCACATTTGTGGCTTTTCACATTTTCACAAATGTGGAACTTTGCACAACGGGTCATAATACGACTTTTTGTCAGACTTGAAAAAGAAGGGGCCATGAACAGTTGACGTATTTTTTTTCTTTAGGGTAAAAACTTTAGCTCATGGATGTTTAAAATACACGTGAGTCTGAATATAGAAATCACCATTAGGAATCAAAAATTGCTTTCTGAGTAAACACCGATTTTGAGCATATCAAAAAGAGTAGAATCAAGAAGGAACCTCAATTTCAAAAACCACTTTTTGAAACTTAAGGATGGTTTCTACACCCGCACGTAAAACTTATTATTACCTAACTAAGTATAAATATAATTGAAAATGTAGGTACCTACCTACATTTTTGTTTCTTGTTTTTCAACAATTTTTGATGTTTTTACCAACTTTTTTATCTTACTTTTCAACATTTTTAATAAAATTTTATGTCTTGGATATGATCTTAAGATTTTTTTACCAGGTATGTTCTAAATTGAAAAATTTAAGATAATTCGAGCAAACAGTGTTTCCAGCAAAACTAAACAACAAATTCGTAATTTTTTAAAATCATTCTGAAAAAAGTTACACTTTTTAAAAATCAACTTCCGAGTTTAAAAAATATCCACATGAAAAAAATTACTTTAAAAATAAGCTTTTGAAAAACATGAATTACCTAGTAGTAAACCAAACAACTTTTACAGTACCATATATGGCCCAACTTCAAAACAGAAAAAAACTATGGAGCATTTAGAATTCAAAATAAATAAAGTACAAAAAATTTTCAAATTTTCTCAATTTCAAGTATCTAACCCATGGCCCATTCAAAATGAAATTTGTTCAGTTTTCAAAACCAAAGTACATATGTATTTTCAATTTGATTGGTATTTTTTAATTTTATGAAGCAATTTTTCGTTTCGCAGCCTCTTTAACTTTCAAATCAGGCAAAAAGCTACATAATTGTTCAATTTGTGGGGTAGGTACTAGAAGTACTTGTACTTCTCATTCATAATGATTAAAAATATTTTTCATATTGGTTTTTTCAAATTCATTTGCCCCTTCAATTTTAAACGTAGGCAACTTCTTGATCATATAGGTGACGCTATTTTTAGTGGTACCCAGCTACCCACCACCCGGTCATATGAAATAGAAATTTGGCTAAGTGAAAGAGTAGAAAGAAAAACATTATGAGTAGTTTAATGTCTTCACCCCATGTTTTTAAATTCAATCTTCATCTCAATCTTTAGATGCTCGAGAACAAATCTTGATAAATAATTTTTCTGGAAAGAAAAAACGATAAAATTTTCTGGGAAGGAAGCAAAAAACCCTCCCAAAAAAAAACTTTTTTCTTTGCTGCTGGAACAAAACGCTACTTTTTCTCCCTTTTGCGAATCGCTCGAGTGCTTAAATTCGCCTCTGGTGAAATAAAATATTGTTTTGAAGATTTCTTCAATACGCTGATTGGCGACTTTTGATAAAGGTATCGTGCCATAACGAAAAGATAGTTGCGTTAGTCATAGTAGTAAGATCAAGCAAAAATTAAAAATTCAACGTTCATTTCTTTTAGGTATAGGTAGGCACTTGCATGATTTCTTTAAACGAAAAATTCAGTTTTTTACCCCGAATTTATCAAAATTTAATTCACATGAAAAAATTGGCACTTCTGAATTTTTAGTTTTCCCTTCATTCAATATCTATTGCACTTTTTTTTTACGTACCTATGGTATATGCCTATTTCCTCAAATTACACAAAAAAAAAAGGAAAGAGAATTACAACTACCAATACACAAAAAGAACTCGTAAACATAGGCAGTTTTTATTTATCTCAATAATGAATATTTGGATTAAACATTAAAGCGAAGAGTAAGAAAATACGAATCAGAAATGGCACAAAAATTATGTCATGAAAAGATTAATCGGTGACCTACTGTCTAGAATGTAGGTAGGCATCAAGTATTATCTGAACTGAATGATAATATAATAAAACTTGATTTGAAGAAGTTTTCTGAAATTTTTAGTGACATCTGAGTAATAGAGTAAAGTTTTTTAGATAGTTCGCCAAGTGCAACAATTGTGTTACGTACCTACTTAGAAATTATAAGATTAGAAATATTCAATGTAAAACGTCATTTAAATTTTACATAAAAATATTGTTTTTGTCTTATGCTTGTGATGCCAAATATCTAGAAATGTATTCCACAAAGGTCAAAATGCACCCAAAAATCATTAAAGGGAGGGACCGTAAAATTGAAGAAAAGGTTGAAGAAGGTTAAAACTCATTAAAAAATTGGGCAGGTAAATAAATAATCTAAAAAAATTGTGAGACTTATAGAACAAAAAGTCAATAGAAAATATTTTGTAAATCTGAATCAATCAAATTTGAAGGTTATTTTACGGATTATTCAGTCAAAAAATTTTAAATTGACAGAAATCAATGGTTTTTTACTGAAAGAACAGTAAAAATCACTGATTTCTACTTCATTGATTTAGAAAGGTATGAATTAGAGTACTCAATATTCTTCCCGGATGAAGGGAAGATAAATTTTTCAAAAGTGGATACATTACTTGAAAGGCAAAAGAATGTTCTTGGGTACTCGAGCCCCCTTGACCTTTTCCTTGAATGCACCAATATGTATTTCAAAACAAAATAATGTAGGTACCAGAAGTTACCACATATGTAGGTACTTAATGAACAATTTAATTTTTGATAGTGACAAATGAAAAAATTTTGACGTATCAAAATCGAAATAAAAATAACGCATCGAATAGTCTTCGTCCATAATAATACGAAAAAAAAAACTCAAATAAAACGCTAAAAAGACAATTTTATTCAACGGTAACCATAAAATATTCCTTTTGTATTATCGTAAAAATTCATTACATTGTTTGGTTCGTACTAAATTACACGACAGGTAAGCAATATTTGATCATAACAAAAATAAAAATTTCTCCAAAAATCGTATTCATCTACTTTTTAAAAAAATAAATAAATAAATAAACCTAATACAATATGAAAAAAGAGAAATTAAAACATACACAATATTTATTATCACTCAATATAAGTTATAAATGAGATTTATTAAAAAATAGTTGATCCTTATCGCACAGATATCAGTTTCCATCTGAGGAAGATGAAAGCTGCTATTCGCAGTACTAAGAAGATAATAATCAAGGCGATAATGTCCAGTTCGAATTTGGAGTCAACCATGTCCAATTCCTTGAGAGTAGTAGTCGGGTTACGGAAATGACAATAGAGCTGAAAAAAAGTTTAAAAAGTAAATATGTATAATTCAATAATCGTAGCACGAGTCGTGTTGATAAAATGACCACATTTTCAAAAATAATATACCTGGAAGCAATTCAGTTTAGTTCTATTGTATCCGTAAGTAGCTATTGCAGTACCCTCGAACCCATATCTAATATAACTGAGATATGTTATCCATCGCAGATACACCGGAATGGCGTCAAAGCTGACAAAGAATCCGGAAAACAGCAAGAACGGAACAGACATTACAGGTGCTAAAAATACACCATTCTGAAAAAAAAGGCAAAAAAAATGAAATGAAAATTCACTCAGAAGAAAAATGCCATGGTTAAATTTTATTAGGCCTCAATTTACCTGAACGTTCATTGCAGCTCCAACTACCAATCCAACACTTTGAGCGACGAATGATATAAGTAGGCAAGCCGATATGAACATACCAAATCTGAACATCTCCATCGGTTGAGATGTTAACCAATAAACGATACTTGCATACATGACGCAAAATATAGCCTAAGATAATTGAGAAGAATACAAATTAGAATGAACTATTAAGTGATTTTTTTTTTGAAAATTGAAAAAATGTTCATGTACTCACTTGGAATGGTATATCAGAAATGGTGATAGCCAAATAGTACGCTCTTAGTGAATACCATCTATTGAAATGTTCTTTTACCAAAACAGGCATTTCCAGGGGAACTGAAAGAAAAAATTCCAATGAAAAATCTATTCTACAATGATTCCAAATGGAATTAAATATTGATAAAAAAAAGAATAATTACATGATAAAATCGTGATTGTCATGGATGTGTACATTAAAAATAACATATTGAAAAACAGGAATCCTAAATTACTGAGAACCTTTGCACCATCGTTACCAATATCGTAGTAAAGGGCTCCGATTAAAAATCCGACCAAAATGTGAGCAAATAATCGTAAGTACATGAGCGTCTGAAAAATGATAAGAAATTAAATTAATTCTTCTGCTGGCGAACTCGTAAACAGCTGGAGGGCACAAATAAGTACATTGAAGGGAATAAAGCACTTCAATTTTTCGATCCATGGAAGAAAACAGAAAGAGACTGTAATTTCGAATTTGAAAAAATAGAACACAGATTATTAGGTTGAAAAATTAGCATCATATTTATTAATTTTAAAAAAATTCTTGAAAATCAGCATGATTGTAACTTCGGCGAAGCTTCAATCAAACATACTAGAATCAAAATCGAATTAGGAAGGGGGAGGAAGGGACTGTCGACAGTAAAGACAGCTTTCCTTCAATCATTGTAAAACAACTTTCTTCTTATCAGGAAAATTACGCCTGATGAGTGGGAAAATTTGAAGTACTGACTTTTAAAAAATTCTCATCGAGTCGAAATAAATGAAAAAAGTAGAATTTCTAGTCAGGAAATCAGAAAAATTTATGTTAGCCTAAAATTTCTATTTTATTTTTATTTTTTTGTCTCATCCAAAAGGGTAGGTATATTTCAAGAATAATCAAACGTCGCTTTATCCGTTTTTTTAAAAATTGAATTAAGAGGGAGGAAGGTAGAGCACAACTCTCACATTTCGTTTTTCGCAGGAACCTATTCAATTTTTATTAATCCAACTCCATTCTTATCCCTTCCACATATGAACTTGAAATTTGATCATGTTCAAAAAAAATTATTCCAAAATTGAGAATTCTTCTAAAAAATAAATGTTTCTACGATAGAGAAATTTTGCAACAATTTTTCAAATCATTTTCTATTGTTTAACGAACTGTCTACTTTTTTATTTAAAAGGGAAAACAGTTCTGAAAAAATCTCGACTTGCGTATTTTTTACATTTTTGTGTCCCTTAAATAAAAAAGGTAGGCAAATTGTTGTATACGAACCAATGGAAATTTCGACCCTTCAATAAAGAAAAATGGATATCAATAATTTTCGGGTAGAAACATTTAAAGAGCATTTCGGAAAAAATGAGAATTTTTTTCAAGTTTTCAAAATATTGTTTCGACATAATATAGGTCGCTTTAAAACCCAGATCCAACTTTTGTACGCCTCCTACTTTCTCTCTCCGAAAATTGATTTTAGAAAAAAAAATGAAACTGTCATCCAACGGTAATTTTACCGGGTATAGGTAAAATCTTCCATGTTTAAAATTTGTTATAGTTTTTTTAAAAGAGAAAGAGGGCCAAAATATGTCGCAAAATAAAAATAAACGAGGTTTATAAAAAGACAAAAAATTTTGAAAATGAAAAAAATTGTTATTTTTTAACATCTAGTTTTTATTTTTGTTCGTTTAAGAAAAATACTTATAAGAAGAATTTCTCAATTTTCTCCCCTTTGTGTCACTTCTTCAGAATAAAATTTAATTTCGAGATATTTTTCTGTTCGCAAAAATTTCAAATTGCCTAATTTTCTACGTTGGCTTTCACACTTCTTCATCCAACACAAAGATATAGACAGGATTTTTTCTCAAGAAGGAAATGATGTAGCAGAATTTAAAAAAACAAGGCTAAATAAAGAAAAAAAAATTGCATGACATTCAAGAATATAAGAATATTTTATGCAAATGAAGGTAAGAAGGTACTTTTTGATTATTAACTGCCTTACTAAAACTAGCATGGTTTTTTTTATTCCCATGAAAGCAATTTTTTTCTAAATATTCGACAAAGTATTTTTTAGGAAGCCAAAATTGAAAGAAAAAAATATAGTTATTTATTCTGAAAATTCTAAAAATTACGTTTGAAGTTGAAAAATTAAAAGAAATTCCATAAACCAAAAATAATTCCCATTTTTTTTCAAACTCAGTTAGAGGTTTTGAACATGACGCCAATTTTAGATCTTTCTTGGATTATTTTGCGTTCGTTTTCGAGGATTAAGTTTGTTTGAAAAATAAAATTATTGCTAGATACCCAAAAATTAAGTTTTTTTTTTTTAATAGAAATAAGCATTTGAAAGATAAAAAATAGGTCAAACTTTAACTTTGTGATTCAATGATGTAGTCAGAAAGGTAGTCAAGGAGAGAGGTTTCATAGCAAAGACAAAAATTTTCAAAAAAGGCTTTCAAAAGCTAAAGTTTTTTTTCATTTGAAAAAAAAAACAATTTGATGATTTTTGGACTACTTCCGCGAGTCCCCCCCTCTCTATAATACCAATTTTGGTGCAATCTTGACTCAAAATGAGACTCATTTAAACTTATAACGGAAAACCACTCATATTTTTGTCAGTTTTTCAACTCTGCTTATTTAATCGTGGAAAGAAATGATGAACATTTTCAAAAAATAATAATTACCCAATCACGACGACTGAACAATAAAGCTCTTTTTAAGACAATCCACATTTGAGTTATTTCAGAGGTAGCGTATCGTCTTCTAACACCAGCTTGTGTCTTGAGCAGCGATTGATTAGCTTTGCTTTCTTTGTCTTTTTCTTTTTGTTCTTTTTTCTGTTGTTTTTCGAATTCTTTCTTTTCTTTTTTGTTCAATTTTTCATTTTCGATGAATTCTTTTTTGGTTTCTCCAATTCCAGCTCCTTCAATTTGAATTGAAACGTCTTTGTCGTTGACTAAACGAAAAATTATTCTTTATTAATCAAGAAAAATGGTAAAAGAAATGTAGGAATATTTGAATATTAAATAAGTACCTTTGTCATTATTAAACTTGACGATATCGCCTGAAACAAAAATTTAAAAATCATTACTTTAACAATTCCTTAATGTTAATTAAATACCAATATAAATTTTTCAATTTTAATCAGTATAGTAAATGAACCCTTCCGAAATTTTTAAGATTTTTCTTTGTTCAGAAACATCATCGACGAAATCTAATAGCTGAGTTCGTAGCCTCGCATCGAAATCTGATAGGTATTTTAAAACTAGTACCTACTACGTAAGATAGGTAATCACTTGAACAAGTTTTTCGTGCTCGTACATCGTAATCATTTTCACAGAAAAGCACAACGTTAATAACATCTAATTTGCGAGTTGGCATTGAAGAGGTGGAAAAAAATTACCAACGAAATCACTATAGTTAGCTAGTCTAGTTATAGGTATCGTCACAACAAACCAGTAGGTACAATCGTAAGGAAAAAAATCCATTACGTAAAAAAATATTCACCATTTTTCGGGGTATCATTGACGTTTTGATTATTTAATTGTTCTTGATTCGGGAACGGTTTGCCATTTTGAACGTCGTATTTACCATTTCCAATAGCATTGACTAATTTTTTAACATTGTCTCCGTACTCTCCGCACGATACTTCGATTACTGCGGGAAAAAACACAGTGAAATTAATTCCAATTTTTTTTTTTAATTTTTCAAATTCAGAGATACTTACAAAATGAAGCTGGATTATGGTAACTCGGACATACCAGACCCAAAGTACCCAAAAATGGTACCAATTGTTGGATCGAACCTTGATATACGCATTGCCCTTCGGCCAAAGTATACAAATGATCGAACATCTCGAATAATCGAGCGCTAGGTTGATGAATCGTACAAATAATGGTACGACCACCGCAGCTGAGAGATTTCAGCAATGAGATACATTGAAAACACGATGAACTATCTAAACCACTGCAACGAAAAAAAAAAAAAAATACAAATTTGAATAAAATTATTAACTCTTTGAAATTCTGAAAGTAAAAAAGGGGTACCTAGTTGGTTCATCGAAGAACATAATAGGAGGATTATTTACTAGCTCCAAAGCAATCGATAGACGTTTTTTCTGTCCTCCCGACAAATTGCTCGTTAAGGTTTTCTTGTGATCTTGCAAGCCTAAAGTTTCCAATATCTCTTGTATCTGGAAGAAGTGAACAAAAAATGAAAGTTTATTATGATTTTTAAAGCGAAATTGGTTACTCGATGACTACGGCGATTTATGACTCTAATAATAATTTCCGAATACAGTATGGCGTACATCATTTAGGATGATTACTTCGCAAATATGAATACGCGGTTTACGATGGCCTTAAATCGTCGTACTTATTCATTATGTATCTATTGGCATGTTTGTAATTCGCGAACGAGAGTGAAATGTAAATATAGTAGGGTACAAAGTACAAAGGTACTTACAACTTCTTCTTTGTGTTTTGAAGACAGATTTGAACTAAGTTTAAGAGATGTGGCAACTCTCATGGCTTCTTCGACGGTCAAGTTTCCATGTAATTGATTATCTTGCATAATGTAGCATGATAATTTTCTGAAATGACTTAAATTCCTTTCGAATCCGTTAATCGTTATTGATCCTTCCATACCGGATGTTCTGAAAACAAAAATTTCGATTCGAGTTAGTCTTTAGTATTGCCAATTTTTTTTCTTAATCTTATTTACTGATGATCGGATATTAGGAATTCCAAGAAAATAATATTTTTGGTAGGTAGCTGCAGTAAAGAAATTAAAATACGTATAATAAGGTGCTAGACTGAAATTCGCAAGCCACTCATTTTTTTCATTCTTTTGTTAATATTTTTTAAATTTAATTCCTCAGAACAGGTATTTCTTAAAAGAAATTCGCTTCTACAGGGACTTTAAGTAGAATTTCGTTTTACTTGAATTTCTACTCTAAAAATAAAATAAAGGAAAAAAGTTTTCGTTGAAGTTGACGAGGTATAATGAATAATGGTAAATGCAAGATCATAAGTTCAAAAAATAGGAATAATTTTTTCTTTGTTCAACTACCGATACCATCTCAACATTCCGATGTTAGAATGCTACACTACGTATTTTCACAATAAGAAATATTCAAAAATTTGAAAATCAAACAACGAGTTGATTATATAGAATAAAGAAAGTTTAAGCAGTTCTAATTTTCATCAAAGTTGAGATTTCCAAAGGTTTTTCCAATTATTGAAGTTGAAAAATGAAAAAATTGAACTTGAAATTTAAAAATTCTAATTTCTCGACTCATCAGCATCTGAAAACGATGGGATTCTTTATTTTGAATACTGCAATCAATTCCATCATGCTACGTTTCGATTTGTTCAGCTAAATCAAAATATATACTCATTTTGGATGTTGAAATTCCAATCTATCTGTGGAAGCAGTAGGAAGGGATGAAAATCGCAACCTAATAAATGCCAACTTTTTTTAAAAAAATTCAATAAGGAAAATCTTTTTGAAAAATTGAGACTGGGAAGAACATCTTTTTTTTTAGTTCAATTTTAAAAATTCACTTGACTCAAAAATTTCATTTTTCAACGATTTTTTGAATTAAACATTTTTAGGTCGAAAAAGTGAAGGAAAATTCATAATTTGATGAATCAAAAATTGATTATTTTATTACATTAAGTGCCTAATCAAAATCAAAATCGAATGAAAACGAAATCTTCAAGTAATAGGTAATAGGTATAATTTTCTTAAACATGATTATTGTTTGAAATTCAAGTTGGTTTTCAAATTTTAGATAGGTACTTTTATCTTGTACTTATTAAAATCTTCGAAAATTAATAATTAGAAATAATTTCAGTTGAAATTTTAGGAATTATCTCGTTTTAGAAAAAATCGAAGAACATTTCAGAAAACCAAAAAATAAAATTTTAAGAATTTTCCCAGTAAAATCACATACTTGGTTGAACGTTATATTTTTTACCAATTTTGTGCTATCTTCTTCCTAAAAATCCATTGAAAATTGTCACAAGCGTCTCGAGTCAAAATCTAAGAAAATAATCGTTTTTAATTTAAAAATAGTGAGTCAAAAGTGTTTATAGAAATTTTAAGGTAACTAAACGAAATCTCGGAGAAAAAGATGAAGGCAAAATCAAAATTTATTTAAATCAGCAAAATAATGGGAAATTTTATCAACTTGCTTCGTTTAAGTAAATTTAAAACATTTATATCTATTTGTACTTATTATTCATTTCTCATGATAAAATTTCATTTTTTTTTACCATTACTCTTAGAAGAAAATCAAAGATACAGCATTTTTTATTGACTCACAATTTAAAAAAAAAAAAAAAAAAAAATACAGCAAAAATGAAAAAAGGTGGAAATTTGTCAACTCTGCATTTTTATGAACACTTCCTATCCCACCACTCACCCTCTTTCTAGACACAGCTCATCCGTTATTGATCCACCATATCCATCATCAAAATACAATCAACAGCCCAAATGCCTGCGCAATTTTCAGTTCAGTCATGAAAAATTCAAAAATGATCGCATCTGCGATCATTTTTTAGGTAAAATTGGTCGACGAATATTCGCCGTCCAATTTTACCTTCGGAATAAAATTTTTTCGTCATTTTTCTTTGAAAAAGATAAGACATCGATTAACGTCACGCAAAAGAATTTCGTTAATAGTCCTTAACATCTTCATCGATCAAACATCCATTTCACACACGTACAAAATTCTTTAGCCTAAACCTTATCACCACCATCGTCATCGTTTGAAAAACGTTCGACACGAAAATAGTTTTTTTTTCAGAATCTTTCCCGATCAACAACTCAAGGTAACGACATTTCATCGTAATGAGGTCCAAAGTCGAATCCACAGGCCAGAACTAACATCTGCGTTTAAACATAACTCGGTTTGACAAAGAAAATAGTACATAATTTCGTACACTGCAAGTACACAATAAAATGTACTTTTTTTTTGAACTTTAAACCTATTTACCAACGTGGAGAAAACGACATACTTCGATGTACGTAACTCGTTTCAATAATTAATACAGTAGGTGTACTCATCGCAGTATGCATGCCTATTTCCTTGTCAAACCCGATCGAACTAGTTACATGCGACGAGACGTTTTTCGCGACAATTTTAAGCCTTAAAAAAAAGAAGAAATCAATGCCATCGAATTCGTAATTCTAAACAAGTTGAAAAAATCTAGAGAAAAAAAAAAGTAGTCCTCGGGTAATAAATATGTACCTACGTATAGATTTAAAACAAGGAAATACATATTCGCTAGTGAATTCAACAGGTAGGTACGTTTAACAAGTACGACAACTTTTCAAAACCAATATGTATTTTTATCATTAAATCGTATACGTCTGAATAATTACGAAGACCTTCTTGAATAGTGATAAGAAAATTTAAAGACAGTTGCATACACCAGGTTGGTTTGATTCTCGTATACTATTTTTGGG
This sequence comes from Pseudococcus jackbeardsleyi, assembly GCA_038380155.1. NCBI lineage: Eukaryota > Metazoa > Arthropoda > Insecta > Hemiptera > Pseudococcidae > Pseudococcus > Pseudococcus jackbeardsleyi. The sequence continues at coordinate 40,778,146 of CM076242.1, forward strand.
TCATTGAATTTTTATATTTAATCGGGTCAATGTTAGTGGAAAAAAAACGCAGCCACTTCCACACACACACGTCCGTGTTATCCTCATCGCCGAACCATTATCAATAGATCTAATTACCCCTGGTGCAAGGTTGTAATCAGTCTCACGGAGAGACATCGCGAAACCTTTTTCAAATAGTTAACATGATTGCTAGTCGTGCTTCCTCTTTGTTTTACATACCAGTTGCTTTATACGACCATCAGATCGAAAAAAAAAAGTGCAGATACCAACCAAGGGGAAGGGGGGAATTTGAAATAAATTAGGTCTCAAAAACGTGATTTTTTCTATTGAAGGTATAAATATAAAAGTATCCAGAAATCATTTAAGGAAGGAACAAAATCACGGAAAAAATAAGGAGATTGAAATTTTGATGAAAACATTTTCCGGGGTATTTCGGGGGTCCCTACCACACAATAATGACAAAAATATTTTGCCAAATGACAATTTCAATAGACTGATGAATTGATAGTAAGTAGATACATATAAACAGATTTGAGCAAAGAAAAATTTCAAAAAACGAAATTTTTGGAACAATTAATACGCTTCTTAAATCTGATTTGGTAAAAGTTCACTAGTTTGAATCAGTGATTTTTCATTGGAAAGATCGATTTTCTTCTATACAATTGAAAATTGATTGGTAAGAAATTAATAATTTTCAAATGAAAGATCAGTGAAAAATCATTTATTTTCGAAGAAAATCATTTCACTGATTCTCATAGGCAGAATTGACTGAAAATCAGTTATTTTCACCGATTAATCAAACAAAATCATTGATTTATTCTGGTCAATTGAGAATTGATTGAGAAATCAGTGATTTTTCACTGAGAGATTATAGTGAAAAAAATCACTAATGTTTGATAAAAATCAATTCACCGATCATCAAAGACAGAATTGACTAAAAATCAGTGATTTTCACCGATTCATCAAACAAAATCATCAATTTATTCTGGCCAATTCAGAATTAATTGAGAAATCAGTGATTCACTGAAAAATTAGTGAAAAATCATTCATTTTCGATGAAAATCATTTCATTGATTCTCAAAAGCAGAATAGGTATTTGCCAAGAATCAACTCAGATTTAGAGAGTTACACATTTTTGTTAACTGAAGAAAGATAAATCTCTCATTTTGAATCAGTGAAAAGTCACTAAAAAAAAAGTCAGAAGAGCAGCACAAGGAAAATTGGGAAAATTCTTAAAGATTCTGGATGTTTTTAGATCTTTGAAAAAAGTCACCTTTTTTTTTTTTAGCAAATTTCAGATATTTTATTGACTTTGCAGTGAATTTTGACTGATTTTCCAGCAATTTTTTCACTGTTTATTCTGAGTGAATTTTTCACTGATTTATTATTGCACTGTAATTATGACTGTTTTCCAGCGATTTTCGATCATTTTCATTCATTCATAAATGAGAGAGAGTAGTTGGAATACTGTTTTTTTTTTTTAAAATCATGTTTAAAGAGCAAAAAAATACACGTTTCTTTAAATTTTTTCAATAAAAAATTTTTCCACGAACCCAAGGGAGAGCTGTACCTTCTTTAGCCTCCCTCCCCCTTTTGCTGCACCACTCCAAACACACTGAATTTTTCTTGTGCTTGGAAAGTCTTAGTCTCTAACCCAAGGGTCACTTTTTTTTCCAAAAATGGAATTCCCAAAATTTTAGCCTCCTGCATCAATTTGGAGGGAGAACAGGCTTAGTCCTCTTTTCCATAAAGAAGATTAAATAAAGGATCGAGCAAAAAACGAATATTTTTTGGAAAAAAATTGATGCAAAATTTTAATTCCTGAAAATCAGAAAAAAAACTCAATTTTGATTTCTTATGGAATCTACAAGAAAGAACAACACCTTTGTTTTTTTTTAGAAAATTCAAGAAATGGAAGAAAATGATGAAAAATTTTACTCTTTGCAGTAAAATTACTTGAAAATTTCTGTTTTTTGTTGTTTTTCTTGCCAGTGAGATGAATTATGGACCCTAAAAAATCATCTCTATGGGCTGAAGGGATCCCCAAATTAAGTAAAAATAACGAATTTTAATATTTAAAGCTCCAGAACTCCCCTTAGGATAATTCCTCGGATCCAAAGTTCTTCTCTTGAAATCAAAATTGAGTATTTTTCCAGATTTACAAGTAATATTCAAAAATTCTACATCATTTTTACTTTTTTTTTGGGGGGGGGGGGGTGTGTTAAAATTTTACCTCATGTTAAATTTCATAGGGAAAAAAAGTCTGGTGCATGACCCTCAATCGATGGAAGAAGTTAAAATTTTGGAAATCTCATTTTAGAAAAAAAAAATCAAGCTATTCCAGAAAATGAGACTTTTAAAATTTGAAATTCGATTCAAGACATGCACCACTCTGCGTACAAAGACTAAATAACTCTACGCCAAAATATTTTCAAACTTAGTTGATATTCTGACAAATTATTCAGGAACTCGAACGTGCGTAGAATTCGAGACGCTATCTTAGCAAAACCGTTTAGGGAAACCCATTAGTCGTAGGTATCTGGCTCCTACGTCATAGAGACGATCAGTAAAACTTACTTGTATCCAGTGAGAATATTCAGCAAGGTGGATTTTCCGGCTCCGGAGGGACCCATAATGGCGGTCAATTCGCCTGAACGTAAACGACCGCTTACCGACTTTAGGATTGTTTTCTGTCCTGTAAAACAAAAATAAGAGAAGAAAAATTATCAAAATGAACAAAACACATTACAGAGTTCTTCCTAGACTTCCATTATGTCTGTCATTAGGTACTCGAAGGTATACCTATGTTCATTACGTAGGTAATGTTTCACCATTACCATTAATTTTCCACGATACAAGTGTTCAGAGGAACGTATGTCAGCTAAAATTCCATTCGCCACTTAACGCAGCAACGAGAGACGATAATCATTACGTAATAACCCAAGATGTTAAATTTTATCGAACAAGTGTCCAGTGAACTACCATTTCGTACAACTGTGTCAACAACCTAGTTCATTTATTCATCTGATATACCGACACCGGGCAGTCAACTTTTCATACTTTAATATTTAATGAATGAGAAAAGAAACTGGAAAGAGAATACCGTAATAAATGGTAAATTTATCCAAAATTCAGTCTGTATATTTACGTTTTAAAAACCATGGATACGAACCGAATGATCTAATCGATACCTATTTTTAAAAATTCATACATGATTATCAAATTACCTAATCCAGTCTCAAAAAAAGAAGCTCACTTATCAACCCCGATGAGATCAAAATACCGATGGAATTTTTAAAAAAGTGACGTATTCATCATCATTTTTAATTTTAATCGTTCGTCCGCAAAAAGAAGTCGACCTTGTTGTGAATAATAACCAGTTGTTTTCACTCAGTTCGAAAAAAAATACCGGTTTATCTATTAAAGATGGCGGTCATGAAAATGCTAACAACTTTAATGCTTGGCTATACGTAAGTTTCGTATAGGTACAAAACTCGACGGTAGATGCCTTCGGAGTTTTACGTCAATGATGTATGAATTAGCTTTATTTTAAATTGAAATCGTAATGCTGAAGCTGTATCGCAAACCGAGCTACGAACGAATTGCGGAAACGTTGGATTTTTTTCAAGACATTCGAAAATTCTATTCGTTTTTTTGTGCGAATAAAAAATTCGATCGTGGTTAGATACCGAGAGGTATCCGCATTTCTGGAATATTGCGATGAATTTGTTCAATAACGTCGGGCTGGGTGTACTTGCAAAATTGCAAAAACGAGTTTATAGTCGTAGAGTTACACGGCGCCATTTTTTCCCTACCTGTGTATAAAAAATATTCTAATTTTAAACCATGATTTTGCTGCCATAATGTTAGCATCAGGTTTTGTCAACGATAATCATGACAAGCTAATTGGATGACCTCGTTGGGAAATAATATATGGAAACGTTGACTTGTGAAGTTGGTACTGAGGCAGAATTTCTATACTTTTCGATACGAACGTCTACGTTTAACAGAATTTAAAAATCAAATTTGGAGTTTTCTCCAGACCCCCCCTCGCCCACAAATATAACATTGTTTGAAAAATTATATGTACAAACATAGAGAGATGAGAAAAATTGAGTTTATAAAATAAAATGGGGAAGAATTAACAGGTCATTTTTGTAATAGGCATCGTGAGACTTGACAAAATAATTCATTTTGGAAACCTGAAAAATTTAAAAATTTAATTGATACTAAAACAGTAATTAAATAACTTGAAAGAAAGTCGGGGCTTCAATCATAAAAATCGAAAAAAAAAAAACAGGACTTCTGTCCTAAAAGAACAATATTTTTTTGATTTCTTTGAAAATCAAGACTTTCAAATGAAAAACAGAACATTTTCAGGTCTTTCAGAATTGCAAGATAATTTGGATTGGTGAAAAGCTCTCTTGATATTTTTTTCTCAAAAATGTATTGCTATGGATTTCACATTAGAATCAAACAGAATTTGAGTGGTATTTTTATGACGAACTTTCCAAATATCAATGAATTTAGGCATAATATAACAAAACCTAGGGAAAATGTTTAATTAAATTCACTGATCTGAAGAAATTCCATCAATTTGGATGAAAATTTTACCAGAACAATACGGAAAAAATTTGGAATAATTGAATGAAATTTTTGTAAATTTTAAACCAGCAATTTGATATTTTCAATGTGAATTTAATATCTTCCTTCTTTTCCCCTCCCCACCCCAAAAAATATTCAAGATATTTCCCAAAAAAACTAATGAAACATTGAATCCAAATTTACCTATAGACTTTGAAAAATACACAAAAAAAATTTTGAAACCATTTAAAAGTAAATTTTACATCATTTTGTTGAATTTTAAAAAGTTGAATGAAGTTTAGTCCAATTGTGGAAACTCAATTTCATGAAAGTTGATAAAGTTCAGTTAGAGGAACAAATAAGTCAAGTCAAATTTCCAATTCACAGAAATGATTTTTCTCAACTATTCTGGGTTTTTCAGGAAGAGATAGAAAGGGTTCATACAATCATTCGAAGTCATTTTTTTTTGTTTCGCAAAATTCTCCTGTACCTTCTTTTCTTACCTCACCTACAAGTTGAGCTGAACACAAAAAATTTGAAATTCGTTTGTCTCGTTCATTCAACACAACTTTCTCATTTTTAATCACTGAAAAGTCACTGGAAAAAATGAGAATTGCAGCTCAAGAAAAATCAGCAAAATTGTTTGATTTTCAGGGAATTTTCGCAAATTTTTCGGAAAATTTCGAATATTTTACTGCCTTATTTTAAGTGAATTTTCACTGATTTTTCTTACAATTTTCTTTACTGTTTGCTTTCAATGAATTTTTTTCCACTGGTTGATTACTGAGCTGCAATTCTTATCGTTTTCTAGTGATTTTCGATAATTTCCACTGATTCATAAATGAGAGCAGAGTATATTTATAATTTTTTTATGATTTCTCCTGTATACCTTTAGAATAATTCCAGATATTTAAAAGTTTCCTCTTCATCCAAATGGTGTTTCTAGTGTTTTCAGTAATTTCAATCTTGAGCTGAATGAGTAAGTAGATACTTCTACTTATATCAGCTTGGACTGCATCAAACTTCCCCAAACATTAAAAAATATTTTTTGAATGAAAGGTTCAAATGGCTTCAAAATTTGTCTAGTAATACCTCCAGCGATTTTTTAAAAAATTTACAAAAAGAATGGTTTTTCAAGAATTTGGCAGGAATTTTTTAGGAATTTACATGAGCAAGATTGACCCCTCTTTCTCAAGAAAAAATTGAAATAATTTTTGTTTCGTTGACAATCTCAAATTCTTCAAAAAAAAAAAACCATCAATTTTTTCGGTAATTTTTTCACAATTTTGATCATTTTTTTTCACGATTTTGGTGATGCTTTAGCAGTTTTGGTGATTTTTTTTCTCAATGACCGAAAATAATTTCATTATTTATATACCTATTTCAAATAAGTGATGAAAATTTCCAATTTTTTTTTTCATATGACCCTCACATTAGAAAAATTTTCATTTTTCATCCAGGTTGTTATGTCACTGATCCAAATTCCAAATCCAAACCAGTGAACCTCAACCTGACTACATTTGTGGCTAAATTTGGAGTAGAATTTTTCTACCATTTCCAACACACATTATGTATTTTTTTGGACACCATGTCCATATACTCAAATACCTGCGACTAATTTCCTCATAATTCGGAATACCTGCGAGCAACCAAGAACACAAAAATTCCACCAAGGTTGAAAAATAAGGACTCCGAAGCACGCGTTTTTATAATTTTTACATCTACGACTCTCGTATTTCATGATTCCATTCCGCGTTCATTTCTCAAATTCAAGCTCGACCCTGACCATGGGACACCATATTAATCACAATTTATCAAATAGAAAATTTACGATCCGTCAAAAAATCGTTTCCATAGTCGCCATGCCATGAACTTTGGGCTCGTCTAAAAGGTTATTTTATTGCAAACGAGTCGGCGTAAAGGTTACATCGATGTTCTTATTTTAAAGATAAATGGACACACTACGTAATAAGCAATCAACGAACGAAATTGCATATGAGCGATAATCTAATCAACTTCGCAACTTGAAGAAATTTTTATGCAAAATAATAAGTACAAAAGATTTCCCTACGGGAAAAAATGATTTGATATAATTTGATACCTAATTGCGCGGTTTCAATTAAAAATATCGGTTAGGGATGCCACGTTTTATTTAGCTGATTAATTAAGTTGAAAATTTCAATTCATCTGATCCATCCGACCATTTTCAATACTTATAGAGAGGAAGAGATATGAGGAAAATAAAACACCTTGTTCGATAAGAACTTGAGAAGCCATGAAAGCCATATTACATGAATCAAAAGTACGTATTTTAAATTGCAAATATCGTTCGGGGAATTGAAATGTGTCATATTCTTGTCCACTATAAATACCTACTTAACTGTTTATACCTATGGTTTCCAATATTAAACCATGCAGTTGGTCGATCGACTGGAATTAAATGTGGAAAAGTCCACAAGCTGTTGTACGTCCAAATAATCCGATTAACTCGATTCTAATCTGATAAAATTTAGAGAAAAAAAACGTCGATGACGTATATTGAATACACGAGGTACCTCGCAATTATTTTCCCAACACGAGATCTCATATAATCGAAAAATTTTTCAAATCGCGAAATAGCCTAGCTACGTGGAAGCCTCGAAGGCGAGCTGATAATTAAAATAAAAACGTAATAACGAAATTAAAACTTTATATACGGTTATGACTACGAATTAGCGGATTGCCATTATTATACGTTCCATCCGTAATTAGGTATTCTCGATACGAAAACGCATGTACATTACATATCTGCTTATAATATTTGTAATTTCAACAACAATGAGACTTGTTCCACGAACGGCACAAAGCCGCGTGTGATCAAGATAATAACGCTTTGCTAGCAGACCATAAGACTCGATTCGGTTTTTTATCGTAATTTCAAATATGAAAATATTATGTGTTGATTTGCGAAAAAAAAAGTCTGAAAAAATAAAAACCTTGGCGATGGAATCAGGCTCGGCAGAGGTGATTGTTCGAATCTAATCTATCTAATCGCTGCTTGTGTGCTTGTACTGTAGTTATGTTGTAACAGACTACCAGTGACGTTGACACCCTGCACTCCTCACTCATGCAAGTGTGTACAACAACGATTCGGTTTACCTATTACACGTAATAAATATCTATATTCCTTGCCAATGAGCAAAATATTTTAAAATCTACGGATTCTCAAACGTTAGTAAAAATTTATTCGTAAAATAAACAATCAAACACGAAAAAAAAAAGAAGTTACGAAAATTAATACATTTTACCCCAAAAATAATAAATTTTATCAAAAAAAAGAATAAATTTTACCAAAATAATAAATTTTAATCAAAAAATAATAAAATATATTCAAAAAAATAATAAAATGTATTCAAAGAAATAATAACGTGTTTCAATTCACAAAATATGTGAAATTTGTTCTAAAAAATAATATTTATTATCAGAAAAAATAATAAAACTAGTCAAAAAAATGAATAAATTTTACCAAAGAATAAATTTTATTCAAAAAAATGATAAATTTTACCTATTTTGAGAATTAGGACACGTTATTATTTTTTTGGATAAATTTTTTCCAGTGAAATATTGATTTTTTTTGAAAAATTAAAACGAAATTCCCCTGCTTGCCAGCCATCTTGTTAATTTTTTGTTGATTTCACCCTTCAGCAATTTTTACCTGCTGGTATCACGGTATCACGCCATAATTCATTGGCTGGTGATGGACCTAAAAAACCTTTGACCACTGAACAGAAACTTTCCGTTTTGAGCGCTCCCCTTATGTTGGCTCGACTACATTATTTTAAGCATAAACTTTCAATTTCACGATTCCCGCTTGTAATTTTAAACAAGCTAATTCATATATATATATATAATACTTATAATACCTAGCACACTTTTAAATTTCAATGCATAAGCTTGGGATGCGATTGCATGTAGATGAAAATGGGTATGTCAAAAGTAGATGCAAATTTTGATAAAGTCATGCATTGTGTGCAACATTTTAGCGAAAAACATGTGTTTGAAGCAAATTCCATGGGTAGGTAAATATAATTGCTCACTCATTTAGTGTAACTTTAAACATTAGGAAATTGATTTCAAATTTGTGTGTAAACTTTGCAGACTTTTTTGAAAATGTTGACCTTGATGATGATACGAATCATATCCCCCATGGTAAGTGACTTGAAAAATCAAAGGTACCTGCTTACAAAACACCTGCAATTAAGAGGTGGGAAGTATGTACATGTAGGCAAGTGTAGATGCTGGGTTATGGTTAGGGTTATCAACACTGAGTTTATTTCGTCGATTTAGAGAACGATGCTGAAGAAGAAGTAGAAAGCAATAGAATCTCAAAGAAACAAATTCCTGTAGCAGCTTTAGGAATTGCATTCGGTATAGCTATCCTCACATTGATTGGAGTTGGAAGTCAAGTATGAGCCTAATTATTTATGAAAAACGACTATAACTAATTTATTGACAAAAGAACGAGTAGTTGGCAAATTAAATTCAAAATGTTCTTGCATCAAATCTTTTCTTATTTTAGTATTTTGGTATTTCAAATCCTGGAAGGATTCCTCCAAAGCTCAACTATCACCAGTTCAACCAGTTGAAAAAGTTCAAAAAAGTAAGGTTTATTAAATAGATTGAATTTTATTATCAATTCAAATCTACTTTTTGATGAATACTTATTCTCCACTACTCCGGTATATTCTAATTACATATCATGTGTTCCAATTTATAGAATGCAAAGAATACACAGATTTGGCTTGTTCTTTACAATCTTTGGGTAACAATGGTCTGAGTCAGATAGTTGGTGGAGATGTAGTACCTCAAGGGATGCTTCCACATCAGGTATTGTATAGAAATCCTTACTACTCAATTAGACTAAAATGTTAATTGCAAACTATGTCATAATATTTTGTAGGCATATTTGAATTTCAAATTTATAGGCGATAATAAAATATATTCATGTGGTGGATCATTAATCAATGAAAGATTTATATTAACTGCAGCTCATTGCCTCCAAAATGCTGTGTAAGCACTTGGTAAACAACCAATAAATAATTGAATGTTCTTATTTCTCTCACCGGCTTTTTATAGGTTAACTCGTTACAAAGTGTTGTTAGGCAGTGTACAATCGAATATTACCAATCCTACTTACTGGAAGAAGGTTAAGAAAATCCATGTACATCCCAACTACACTAGCGAACTTTACATATCAGATATTGGTTTAATAGAACTTGATGAAGACGTAAAATTTGATTCAAATGTAAGACCAATATGTTTAAATACAAAGCTTGAAAAGCATTATGATTTGATGATTGCTTCAGGATGGGGACTCACTGAAGGTGAGTTTTCTTTCATCATGCAAAAAGCAAATATTTTGTCAAGACAGTGGATAATTTTGTAGTCTTTATTGCTAATAAATATGTTCCTAACTACCTATCTAACGACACAAATAGTATAAGGCCTTACTAAACCAAAGTAATGAAAAATTGAAATTTTTACAAGATAAGAATGAATCAATTTATCTAAAAAAGGTGGAAATGGTCACCAATGATGCAGTAGTTGGAAACTGTAGTGAGTATTACTCAATTCAGTTAATTCAGTCACAATGGTCGATGGAGTTTTTGGAGTTTGTCAAAAAAAATGAGATTTGTTTTGCACATGTGAAAAAAGGCATTAACAGTGTAAGACATTCCAATTAAGAATATTGAATAAGCACATCGTCTACTTAATATTCCACCTAATCAAGGTCTTCAATTTTTCATTTCTTATGTAGGGTGATTCTGGAGGACCTCTGCAAGTCAAGCTAAAGAGTAATAATTGTGAGAACACTTGGGAACAAATTGGCATCACATCGAAAACCTTCAGACCAAAAGGTTTTGAAAAATACGAAGGTCCTTTTGCTACTTGGCAGTTTTTTACAAATGTGGAATACTACATTCCCTGGATAGTTAGCCTTGTTTGGCCAGATTAAAACTGAAATTCATATTTTTGTTTAACACACCTATGTAAAATGATGGTATTATATGTGCACCTAGATATTAAACAAAAAATAGCAAATGAAAAATGTACCTTCAATTTCGACAAAAATTGACGAGGAGAGTACTTACTTAGTAATATAAGATTTGTACCAGACTCTAATTATTGCTGTAATCGTTTGCAACATCTCGTTCGAAAAGGAATATTTTTTGTGATTTTATTTCAATGTTTATTCTTATTTTCCTCAATTTACTAGTGTATGAGTATGTAATTGAACGAATAAACTTTATGTACAAACATGAAGTGATAAAAATTGACGGTCGTGACAAAAGAATAGAGTAAGTGGGGGCAAGAGTACTAACACTTTCTTTGAAGCTAATTTTGAAGGTCTTTAACATGTTTTTTCACGATTTTTTTTTTTAATAATAAAATTTTGGTGTTTTTCCCATAAAATAACTTATGGTTGATCAAAAAATTTGAAATTAAATGAACAAAAAAACGATTTGAAAAAAAAAGTACCTTATAGTACTCTTGCCCCCACCTGTGGGGCAAGAGTACTATTTTTGTGGGGCAAGAGTACTACGTTCTTATCAGTGTAAAAATGTAAACAAAACGAATACATTGACATTTTTTAAAATTTTGATACATTTCTACACTTATTAACTTTTAATCCATGTAAAAATCCATATGTTTCGAGTAAATATTTCCGTTTATAATCTTCGAAAATGAAAAATCATAACAATTTATAAAATTTGACATAATTTAATCAAAACAATTACTTTTTGAGCTGTAGTACTCTTGCCCCCACCCGGCATATTTTACATTTTATTAAAATTAAAAAAATGTTCAGCACAATAAAGATTGATGATACATTATTTTTATAGTATACCAAACCACTGTTCCATTACAATCGAATCCGCATCCAAAAACTTGATATTGTGCTCCTAGCACATTTTCTAATTTTGTGAAAAAAAAACTCATTTTTTCATAAAAACTTTACAGCGCTGTAAAAAATAAATAAATGAAGTGATAAAGGTGAAACAAGGTTTTTTGAGGGTCTTCATAGGTGGAGATCATGAAAAAATCATCACTTTGCCAATTACACTCACCTACCTATCAAAATCGCAAATAGTACTCTTGCCCCCATGCGTACTCTTGCCCCCGCTTACTCTAAGTATTTCTCTCCTCTTGGACACGCGATAGCAATGATATGATAGAAGAAAAAAATCAGCTACATATTGTGTACATTGTGTACCTTTGATTCAATTCGATCAAAGACGTCATTGATTCATCATGTTGAAATGATAGTGATTGTGAGTAATTTACAGTTTTACAATCCCAAAGTGCACGAAATAATCATCTGGTTTCAATTCATATCGAGTTTTTACTTATTTTTCATACACAACTTGATGTCAAAAAATACGTCATTGACACCAAATTTAAAAATTTCAAACCTAGTTCCTCTTCCACAAACAATCTTTAATATTGTAAAAAATTGGATTTAGTCATGGACAATTCCAAAATCAATTTTTGACACATAAATGTGATTTTTATGTCTGGAATTTAAATGAAACTATGTCAAAGTTACGTCTAAAGAAAATTCATCAAAGTTCATACTAGATTTCTGATTCGGCAGTTACAATGTGATTTTTTCAAAATCAGAGCAAAAGAGACCATTAAAGGCTTATATATTCAGGATAGAAGAGAAGGTGTCAGTCTTCAGTCTGAAACCGAGCAATTATTCAATAGAAATAATAGAATTAGGAACAAAAAATTCTCAATTCAATTTGCAATCAGTGATGTTCATTCCTCAACTAAAAATTGAAATAATGGAATATCAAAAGAGAGTGAGATGAGATCTTCATACAGCCATAAGCTCGCCCAAAAATTAATTAAGAGAGGGGCTGAGAATTCGAAAAATCGGAGTCAAAATTATTGATTTTTTGCTGACAAATTAGAAATTGATTGAGAAATCAGTGAATTTTGCTTGAAAAATTGGTGAAAAATCATCACTTTTCAAAATAAAATAGCCAAAATACATGCCAGAACGAAAACTTTCTGAAAAATACTTTTTAAAAAGCAAAAATTCACTTTTTTACATTTTTGCAACAAAAAATCTCTTTTTGAGTCTCTCTCCCACTGATGGGTGCATTTATGTCTACAGCTCACAGCTACAAATAATTCGATCACTTGATAAAATTTTTCAAAAAATATAATTTTTGTGAGCACATTTTCCAATCACTTTTTTTATGATACGAGTTGATTTTCAATTTTCCACGTTAATTCACAGAATTATTATCAAAGTTGATCGATAGAATAAAAAGCAGTCAAATTTAAAACTTTTGAATCAAAAAGACTGAAGCGTAGTCTTTAGACGAACTGACGTCACTGATGTTGGCATTTATGACAACAGAGAGGGGAGACGAAGGGATTATAAAAAAATTATCCAATTTTTTTGACTCAAAGTGTAAAATTTTCAATTTTTTTTCATTTTTCGACTACAGCTCAATTTTTTAAACAAAAAATTAGACGTTTATTAAATAATTCTAAAATGACCTATAATTATTGATGTGAGGTCATTCACCCAACCTTCATCTGGGATTTCCCAAGTAATGTTATCGGCTAAAATGAAACCATAAATATTTAAATTACTTCGTATCTGCTGCTGAATGAAGTAATCAGTAATCAACTTGTATGGAATTGTGGGGATGAGGTGGATATTGACTTTTGATAGGTGACGTGATTTAAAAAAATTAACAGAAAATGGAAGAAGAAACTTTGAAATAAAAATTGACTTTACAATTCTAGCAGAGGAAAAATTATTTTTGAGAAATTCAACTTTGAAAAATTTCAGTTTTCTAGCCAAATTGTTTTGGTTGTATCATTATAATGAAGAAAAGTTGTAAAAAGAATTATAGTTTTTACAGAAATATTTTGTGTTGAATCTAATTTAAAAAAGTTCATTTTCACGGATCATTTTTCAGTTCACTTAAAAATTGGAAATTAGAATGCTTTGGAAAATTGATGGTCACAAGATTTTTCTTATGAGGTGACTTATGGAGACTTTTGACGAGTGTAATTTCAAATCGATTTACTCTAGAAAACAAGAGCGAGGAGGGAAAGGATTGCAACAAGTTTTTCTAGGTAAAATTTGAAAAAATAAAAACTAAAGAAATCAAATTTTCTGAAAAAATTCAAACGATTATTTTGGATTTTTGAAAATTTTGTCTTTTTTTATAATTTTACGCAGATTAACCCAATCTTCTTATCAAATATCACAAGCAGAATGAGAAAACCCCAAAGATAATTTTCATTACGTCACCAACAGAACTCACTGAAATACCAAAAACACAATTTCTGGAATACTATTCCACCAAATGAGTTTGAAAAATGTAATGCATCATCCGTCCAGCGATTATTTATTCCAAGAAATTTATCATTTCAAACAAACGAGAGTATTATAATCGCTGAATGAACTCTGCGTTGAATTTTCTCGATAAGAATCGACAAATATGAGATAAAAACACGTACAGTACACAGATACACTTTGTACTGACAAATATTATTTTCATCTTACGCGAATAAATCAAGGAAATATTTCGTCAAAGGCTGGCTACAGAAATATCTTTAACCTTGGCATTTCCGCAATTTCGAAGGCAAAAATACCCATAAATTGATAAACCATGGCCCAACAATGATCCCACAATAAGCCTCAGTCAGGAAAATTTTATCACTATAGGTCTATTAGTGGCTACCGCTAACTCATCGAAATAATTCATCGTATGCATTACAGTTGCGTCCCATCCTACGTCATCGTACATATTAAAAAATACCACAGCGAGAATGAAGTAGTAATACATACGATGTACATAACGTTCGTATTCCATTCGGTGGTCAATTTAATACATTATACAACCTAATTTTGCTATCGTTCCAAACAATCGAGTGGGAATCGTCATAACAAACTATGACTAACACTCGGTATCCATAAAACGACACTACACGATGCATACGAATAATCAGAGCGAAAAACTTAGCTCTTATTTTCGTCCAATTATCACACCATAAAGAAATCTTGTAATGATTCGACATTATTAAATAATATCTAGCAAACTGATATTTGCTAACGACCTTCGGTAATGATAATCGCGCTAATTATCCGAGTCCTGAAATAGTACCAGAGATAAATATTTGTACGTGTGTGAAAAACAATACTCACGTTTTTTCCGTCCTTCTGCGACCGTATATTGGAGATTTGAGAAGGCGATGTCGACTGGAGGCCTTTTTGGCAGATGGGTCAACGTTTTCGGCTGACATGGCGTTATCGTTATTTTGACCGAACTGCCCCTAGAACCAACGGTATTCGACAATAAGTTGACGTTCGAGGTATCCTTAATGTTGTTCTGCATTTCTAAGACCATTTTGACTCGATCGTAGGGGAAAAAAAATCTTCGAAAGGAAAAACCGTCAAATTTACAAAAGGAAACTATTCACTCCGTAATTGAAATAATGAAAAATCAAATTTCGGAAGTGCTCCGTGAAACGACGAAATAAATAAATAAATAAATAAATAATATAAAACAAACTAAACGCTACATTTCACGGTAATCGTTTGCCTGTCGGAGCTAGACTAAATGATTTCTAATCAACGAACCAACCAGGAAGGTAACATATCCTAGTGTTTATGTACGTGTAAAAGAGTTGATCTTGAAAAATGACCGCGAAAAAACAACTATTACTTATGGAAAACCTCGCACTATGATAGGAAAAAAATTATTAATCGCGAAGAAGCTGCTATCCTTGCGTCTTCGAACAGCTATACCATTTTCTATAATATTCTATATCGAACATTTCCGAACAAAGTGCAAAAAAAAATTTTAGTGATTGAACGAACTTACAATGGAACAGTGAACGTGCAACAATAATTTCATTTTTCAATTATGTTAGAATTTCCATCATGAACTTCGACCAGTCATAAAACCAAGATGTGATTTAATTTGAGGTAAGATAATGCATTTTATGTACTACGCAAGTGTACTTTTACCACTGTGAACATAAATGTGTAGGTAACTAACATGACTAACATAATTAGGCGAACGAAAATAATAACAAAACATAAAAAACAGCTTATATTTAATTGGTACTAGGCAGCTGGTGCACCTTAAGGTCAATATTATGATTTAAACAAGTCATACGTATCATAATTTGTATTTTTTTGGCTCAATTTGAACTATTTTGTTTGATCTGAGAAGGAATTACTTATTTTTTTGTATATTTTCGTTATTAAAATTCAAGATGGACTAAGTATACGGGACAATAAATCAAGAAAAGCCTTCATTGAATTAATTTCAATTGTTTCCGTAAAGCCATCTGCTGATTAGCCGTAATAAAACATTTCATCAATGGTATTCGTGACTGCTGGAGAAGAGGTTGAGAGGGGTAACGTTCGGGGAAAAAAGCGAATTTATGTAGGTATAGCACAAAATATGTATCGTAGAATATTTGGTCGAAACAATAATTTTGAGAGAAAGGTACAAAAAGGTTGGAAAATTAGCAAGAAATGAAACTATGAGGAAAATTGACTTGAAAAAATGACAAAAATTATTCATCTGGAATCCTTTCATGATGAACATGAACGCATTTAAAAATTATGTTAAGAAGGGGTTGAGAATTATGAATAACACATTATGCAGAGTTGAACAAAGAAAAATTGAAAAATTCCTGAAAGAAATGTTCAATCAATTCAATCAAATGGAGTAAAAAATTCAACTTTATTGATCAGAGAAATAAATTCAACTCAGTCGAAATTATTGATTTTTTTGACAAAGAGGAAATTGACAGGAAAAAGTGATCAATCAATCGAGATAACAGATATTTTCGGGATCACTGATTTTTGACTGAGAGATTAGTGAAAAATCAATTATTTCACTATGGTTCAAAATAGCCGAATTTCATCAAAGTTGACTGATTCGAATTTAGAGGGTAATACACTTATTTATTCAAAAGAATCAAGCAAATTACTGAAAAAAATTGTCCAATTTGTAATTGCGCTTATTTTGAAACAATCAAAAGTTTGGCAAAGCTATCTAACGAGGAAAAATCTGTACGATGTAATTCATGTAAAGGCTTATCATCTTTGAAAAGTAAATTGAATTTCTTTTTGACATTTCTACTCTCTCATTTACAATCAGTGAAATTTCACTGAAAGTCAGTAAAATATCACTGATATAAAAAGTCAGAATCGCAGCACAGGGAAATCAGTGAAAATCACTGATTTATTTCAGTAAAATTTCGCTGAAATTAAGTTCAGTGAAATTTCACTGATTCGTTCAATGAAATTTCACAGATAGAATCAGTGAATTTCAATCTCACTGATTTTTCAGGGATTTGCCTATGCGCGAAATTATTCGATGAAATTTGATTGTTTGATGCTAATAATTATTAATTAACCACCAAATAAATGAAAAACAGATTTGTTTTTTATAGTTTTACACATCTCAAATTTATTCACATTAAAAAGAAATCATTTAACTCATTTTGATTTTTAGCACGTAATTTTTTCAAAAATTTCAAAAGTGTTCACATTTACACATCCGTTAATTTATACAATAAACACGCAAAAATTTTGTCCTTTATTACTTAACACAAATGCTCTCCGACATCGGTCATTCCGAGATATACTTTTCTTAAAATCAAAACGACGCGAAATTTTCATTCATTGCTAAACACAAAAACGCAACCCCTTCAACACTCCGAGGTACAGTTCCACTTTAAAAATACGCGAAAGATTCATCCGTTTGCTTAAAACAAACCCTACGTCAACCGATATACTGGATTTAAATAATAACACGCGAAAATTTTCAATTGTTATCCATTAAGTACTAAACAATAAACACACACGAAATTTCAAAGTGCACGACTGGCTGTTACATGATAACTGATAACAAAACAAAATGGATGAGAATAATTCAAAATTTCACTGATTCGCCAGTGATATACTTTTAATGACTGTTTAAATCAGTGAATTTTCTTTGATTTTTTCAGTGATTTATTGTGACTGTTTGAATCAGTGAATTTTTCACAGTTGAATCAGTGAAAATTCACTGATTGCATCAGCTAATTTACTTTTCGCTGAAAATCAGTCATTTTTAACTGTTCTTCAGTGAAATTTCACTGAAATGTCTAAGATTTTTGTTTTCCTGGTTTAATCAGTGAAGTTTTCACTGATTGCAAATGAGAGAGTATGTAAAAAATCTTCTTTCCGAGTTCAGTAAAGAGGAGGGTAAAATTGAAGGGGAGTGCGAACCTATCTCTTAACCCTCCTCCCCCCGGGTGGCCTAATGATTTTGTATTCAAATGCTCGAAAATTGTTGATTCACGTTCAATTGAAAATCACTCTCTTAATTTGAATCAGTCAAAATTGACTGATTAAAATCGACAAAACTGAGTCACTGCAGGAATCAGTGAAAAAAATTATTGTTTCATCGGTGAATTCTCATTATACTGAATCAGTAAAAATAAAATTTCACTGATTCGATAGTGAAAATTCATTGACTTGAATCAGTAAATTTTTACTAATTTCAATCAGTCAACTAACTTTTGTAAATACAACAATCAAAATTCACTGTTTGAATCGATAATTTTCCACTGATTGGCAGTAAAATGTCGCTGATCTACTGGGGAATTAGTGGAATTTTACTGATTATTAGTAACTAGATTTTCTCTATTTCATCAGTCAATTTTGGCATTTTTGACTGACTCAAATTAAGAGAGCACTCGAAAACAGTCATAATTACAGCAGATTAATAAATCAATGAAAAAAAATTCTGGAAAATAAAAAAAATTCATTGAAAAGTCAGAAAAATTTTTGAACTTGCTGAAAAATGAGAGAAATTTTTTGAAAAATCAGCGAAAATTCGCTGACAATCAAAGGATTTTACTGAGATTTTTCCCACGCTGCAATTTCAACTTTTCTTCGGTGACTTTTCATTGATTCGAAGTAAAAAAGTATCGTATTCTGAACACGAATTGAACGTTAATTACCAGAAAATCGTTTTTTACTCTAAACAGAAAATTTCTAACATTTTTGGAAGCACTGCGAAAAACTTTCATTAATTACCAGATTTTTTTAGCTAAGTTTCCTCTTCACATCCGATTCAAAGATGATTTTTCAACTCAGCTCTGCCATCACAAAAAATATCAAAGTTTGAACGTTTGAAGAAGTGAAGGGGGTTTCAAGCCTCTTTTTTAAAAAGAAATAGAAGCAAGTAAAGAAAGCTTTCAGAAAATAGAGGTGAGGGTGGTTGAAATAAACGATCGGAGAAGGAGATTTTCTCCGGATTCAGAGGTGTTTAATCTTCCCCTTCGCCTTGAATCCCGTCTAATATAATTTTTTTTTTTTAATGAAAAAAGTGAATCAGATATGAGATATTTAAAAAATTCAAACGAACAAATTGACCCCCCTTTTCACTCAAAATCAATCCACAAAATTTCAGGCCAAAAAATAATACCTATAAAGGATTTTTTAAGGGAAGCGAGGTGAACGCCTTTATGTACTTCCAATTCTTGAAGTCAAATCTGGAAGAACCTACAAAAATACCTTCAAGAATATTCAAAAACACAATTACCCAAGAAACAGTGATTATTCCAGGGTTACTGACCACAAACAACTAAAAGAGTTGAACAACCTGAATTTGCACCAAAGTTTTTTTTTCAAGGAGTAAGGTGCAGTGTTTCAAGAAGAGAAGGGGTTCCAAGTCAACAAAGAAATAAATTTCAAGTTAAAAATTGTTGAAGAAATTTCGTTGGATTAGAAGAAATTTTTGGAAACTGGTTTCATGATTTTGAGCCAATAGTCAAAAAAATGTTTAAAATGAAAAGAAAAAATTATAAACAAAAATTGCAGGGAATCGAAAAAAAAATAATAAGAGTTCAATTTTCATCGAGCAAAATTTTTCAAGAGATCAAATGCAACCGGTTTCAGTCCCTCATGTTGAAAATTCAATATCGATAATATTCAAATAAGTACCCGAACTCTAAGTTTTTCCTAAACAAATTGTTTTAGTTTAGATGAACCTATTGCTACATGTGCATGTGCCGTATGCAAAAAAAAAAAAAATGAAAAACTCAAAAATCGATTAAAAGTTGTTTCAGATTTTCAAGTTGAAAATTCAGCGAAGAAGGAGATACGGCGAAAATCGAATTATAAAAGTTGAAAAACAATCACAAAATTATCAAAGTTTGAAAGCCTTGTTTGTAAAATTTTGTTTTTGATTGAATGGTACCTTGAATTATCCGTTCCAGTAGATTTGATGTTTTCGTTTCAGGGAAATTGATATTTTGACTACGTTTGTTTTTTAAATCAAATCAATCCTTAAGCTTACCTTGGGAACAAATATGGAAAATTTTTTTAAAAATTAAAAAGGTGAAAAGGTAGGGGAGGAGGGTGAATCAGCATCCAGGATTGTTCGTAAAAAGTGCACAAAATTTCGAAAGTAAAACATATTTACACTTCCACGCTTAATACACAAAAAATTCGCAACTTCCAGAAAAGAATAAGAAAATGGGAGGAGGGATAGTAGTCATGAAAAAATTACTTCCGTTGACTTCCTGCCTTCTCAAGTGCAGTCAGACGAGAAACCATGAGGTCTCTTCGCTTCCGTCACACCATTTCGCAAAAACCTATAATTTTTCTACTCTTTTCCATTCGTCAGCGCTTAAGAAATTACACACATCACATTCTACCGAAGTGAACCAAAGTGAATGGTGATGTTAACCTGCAGAGGAATACCATCAACCGCATATACGGTTAATCATTATCGCAATAAGGCCGCGTTACTTGTTTTATTGCTTAATCGAAGCCCAGACGGTCATCGTGAATTATCAGATTTCATTGAAAACCTAACCACTTTTTACGAATTCGTTATTCTGTCTGTACCTGTCCAAAATTCCCCAAAAAAGATAAAAATGGTCTCTTAAATATCAAAATAAGCCTTTTCCTAATTACAACACTCAATCGGATTTTTCAAATTTTCCGTTCGAAAATTGGCACCTGTGTAAAAACGAGGCAATGATCAAAAAACAAGTCAACGTACAAATAAGTAAGGTGATTT
Organism: Pseudococcus jackbeardsleyi; assembly: GCA_038380155.1. Classification (NCBI taxonomy): domain Eukaryota; kingdom Metazoa; phylum Arthropoda; class Insecta; order Hemiptera; family Pseudococcidae; genus Pseudococcus; species Pseudococcus jackbeardsleyi. The sequence continues at coordinate 40,798,842 of CM076242.1, forward strand.
GTTGATTGACGTCATCATTGTCCGCTTACATATGGTATTTGTGCTAAACAAAAACAAATCAGTAGGGAAATATTCCATAATCCAAGGAATATAAAAATACTACGTATATTAGGTAGCCCAAATCAGCGAGTTGTGTGCTAGTGTGAGTGAATTGTGACGTCATTGGTAGCTTGCCATTTAATTTTGCCGTTGATCCCACGAAGTATGCGCGGACACCACCGCTTGTGTGTGCTTGTAGTTGTTATGTTGTTACGGGCTACCGCTGGCTACCAATGACGTCCACACCCTGCACTCCTCACTCACGCGAGTGTGTACAACAACGATTCGGGCTACCTAATATACGTAGTATTTTTATATTCCTTGCCATAATCTACAAAAGTAAAAATTGTTTGATTAGTAATCAATTTTGAATGCAAATTTTGATATTAAAACGAAGAATTTTGATTTGCAAAGATATTACAATTCAGAAGACGAAAAGCATTTTTCTTAACTAATTCATCACAACTCACAGCATGTTTATTTTGATGTCAAAATCTAATTTTTTATTTTTCTATTGAGAAATAATTCGCTTCGTAACGAATACATATCACTGCATTTTTTTTTGTACCTAAAGATGTTGTAATTATTCCAGCGAAGTGTAGAGAGTATTACGGAACTGGTTTTGACTACATGTCTTAAACCTTACGAAATCCAGCAACCATCGTTATATAAAACATGCGAATGCGTTCTACAACTCAACGTAATACTTTCTACGACAGAGCCACTTTTTTAATCATAGCGAAAGTAAATACGTTCTATTGGTTATTAAAATATTTTATGGTTGTTGATTTTGTATATATTGGCATGATTTCTTTCAAAGATGATTCGATTACGACATAATATGGATCGTTGGATCGTCGTGGCTCAAAATTGTGCGAAAAAATTATAAATTTTTTGTAAAATGAGCTCCCTTTTGATTGGGAAAATAAATATTTGCTTGTTTATGAACAACGAGCAAATATTTCAATGTTTCATTTCAATCATCATCAATAACCTTTATAATACTGATCAAAGGGCAAACGTGATGAATAATTTGAAATCTCTTTACATACCTACACATCTAGTACCTATCTAATAGGCAAATAATTCGCTTTGTGATCCCTCACACAAATATATACAGAAGAAAATAATTGATTACCTATTTTCTAAATTACGCGCAGGAAATAATCTTCTTAATTAATTTAACGTGTAATATTTGCTGAATATTCATGAAATGCTTTTTTTCAAGCATTGACTGAATTCTAGAAATCGCTTAAAATGTTGGCAATGTCGCAAAAAATCGTAATTGAGGCTTACTATGAAAATTTAGGTACTACGATGTTAGTCAGGAATACGGTATAATGGTCGATGCCCAGGTTAATTCCTTCCACAGACTGTCCACAGGGTATAATTTCGAAACACATTCATTATTACATACATCCAAGGTGATAGTTTTACTTGGAAAATTATTTTCGTGTGGGAAAATTTCGCAGTAAAATAAAAGGCGAAATTCTGTAACGATCAATAGCAATCTTTGAATGCCCTACTTCTCAAATTAACATAACATGAGTAACGAATAATATACTACAAATAAGTAACTAAAATCTTGTTAATTATGAGCTTAATAATCGGAGCATTGCATCGAAGTTCGAGATAGGTTATTGACCTTAATGTCCAACAAGTAGCAACTCGTTGTTATCATGGTACATTATTCTAGTTGGAATTTCTCTATTTTTCCAAAAAATGGTCTCAAAAATGCAGAAAATTACACGCTTGGATAATCTCCAGTATTGGAAAACTCAAATAAATAATCGAAAAAATAAAATGACAAATTTAACCAAGAATTAAAAATTGCTAACACACTGATAATATTATAACATAGAATGGAAACTTGGAAACACTTACTTGTTGTTGTTCAGAAGAAAAGAATCCATTATTGGCGAATAATAATGATGTATGTCAATGGAAAATTACCAGACAATTGGTTAATTTTCAATTCCAAGATTTCCAAAATTTATCCAACACATACGTTGATGAAAAATAAACTCAGTTTCAAGCAAACAATTATTCAATTCGGAGGAAACATTTGACGATATAATATAACTATATCACTACTACAATGTCTTCTTAAGACAACACTTCTCATTAGTAAATTCTTAATTAGTCAGGCACAAAGTTTAACATAACACCTTCACTCAACAACACCGAAACTGTAATAATTTTATGTATCTGCTATCTACAGACACTACTCATTGTTTTGATCATTTGTTCATTCGTTCGTCCCTAATTTCGTCCTACTTTCGACAAAATTACGTGTTTTCTGGGAAAACGGGGGAATATTTGGATGGTTACACTGGTAATTGGGCCTCACTGATTTTTTTATGTCTCAATGCTACACTGATTTTTTCCAAAAATTTTGTTTTAAAAGTAATTTTTCATTTTCACTTCAATTTTAAATGAACTTTTGAAAAAATTCTGATTGAAAAAACTATTTTATTAAAATAATAAGATTACATTCATTACTTTGTAAGCTTTAACAATGAAAAAAAAAATGAAAAAATGAAAATTTTTTAAACAATGCTGGCTCAATAATACCTATTCAATGTCATTAGGATTTTATTTTTTTTGGTCAAAATTTTTGTTGTTTTCCTTTTTTTTATAATTATTTTTTCACGAATGAAGCTGTAATTAATTTTTTATTTAGTATAGAAAAAATAATTACTTCGGTGCTTTTTACTCTTGTTTACCTGATTAAATTAACGTTCACAGAAGCACGAATTTTCATTTCCTCCATCTGTTTAAGAAGCCTTCATGATGCAAGCGAATCCTGTCCAGCAGCAAGATAAAATGGATAACATAGCCAAAGTAAAAATTTTAACTTCTCAACTAAGAGATATCCTTGCAGTAAGTGTTCTTAGCAGTTCTATCTCATGCATCTTTCGATGTTATAAATTGAAGTTCATAATCCATTTTATGATAACATTACAGAGTACTTTGAGAACAGCTGCTCAAACAATTCAAGCCAATAACTTGATTGACTCCGGATCTTTGTACGTAATAGAATCCATTAATTATTTACATTTCTCAACTTATTATTTGATGAATGTATTTTATGTTATCATGTTTACATTTTAGAAAAGCGACCGATGCTCCAATACCTCGTCTTGACAAATCGATCGAAGACTTCTTTTCTGTTTGTGATCAGATCGAATACAATTTGGTAAATTTTAATTTATCGTTAAATTGGGCTCATGAAAATGATTTATGATTCTATTTCTTATTAAATTTCATTGCAGAAAACAGCTATGGAATGCTATCAGCAGAGTGCCAGCAGCCAACGTTATCTGCCTCTTCCGGTTGCTCCCAACAGGATTGAACCACATTCGCAAGAGAATAATTCTTTATCGTATCCTCAGTATTTATCTTCCGTACGAGCTCAAATTACTTACTTGAAAGAAGTTCATGATTTACTGTTGAACGCTTCCCAAAATATTGGTCCAAACGAATAGCCCGCCGTATATATTGAATATTGATTAATTTGGATCTTAAATCTGTGATATTTTTGTAATATAAGGTATATCGTTAATCGTTTATATTTTTATTTCTAGTGTAAGGAAAAAATTATTCCAATTGAACACTTGGGACTTATAAATAGTTTGTTTCTTCAGAATAAAAGAACATCCGAGTATAATTTTATTACAAAAATAATGCCGCAGTGAAACGAGGACATCGATATGTGTGATCTTAATTTATTGCATAAGTAGGAATCTTCATTGATAGCGTGCATAGCTTTAAAAGTAAAACAAAAAGCTTCACAGATGATGAGTATGAAACTTGAACAAAAATCAACTAAAAGCCAATACTTAACACACATGATCACACAAATTTTACAAAAATATTCTTTGGAATATAAATAATACAATGTATGGTAACTTCAACACTCCTCACAGAAAAACTATTAAAAATTTAAACATTCGATGATAATGTAGCAGTTACAAGCTTGACTTAGAAAATAATCCGAATTACGCGAATTCCTCTAAAAAAAAATGACGATTACACGTTATGTAATTGTTTTCCAATAAAATTTCTGGTGATATTGGGGCTCTTGCACAGTTTCCAAAACAATAATTTATGTTTAGCAATTTGCTTTCGATTTTCAGAATAAAATTCTTCGATCAACGTTTCATCGTTGGAAAGTGATTGAAGCTGATCGTGTAAAACTAGAATTACGAAAATTCCAAACAAAACACTCTCCAGCACCAAAGCAATACTGTGGAATCTAAAATCAATCAAACATAATGAAATTCAATGCAAAAGAAAGAAAATTGACATAGATACAATCACACAACTTTGAAAAAACAAAAAATATTTTTCATCCACTGTGGTGAAATTTCAAAACATGAAGCTTCTACGATTAGGAATCAAAATTTTGTTCGCAAACTTACATGCGTAATTCTCTTATACTATATTCTTGACTGCACGAAGGGCATTCCTTCAACCAAGACGCAGTGACTAAAAGTAACGTGTACACGGTTAAAACACCCGCATACATCAAAAATTGAATAAAAAATCGTTGATTTAATTCGCCAACACAATTATTGATCCTGAAAATTATCAAATGATTGTAATTTATTCAACTAATGTATTATTGAGTAAAAATGATGAAGTTACGAATCAAGTACCAAGGACAATGATGGTCCATTCTACGAATGCATCTTTGACAAATTCGACAATGGTGAGCTCGAGGCGGTCGGTATGTTTCACATCTAGTACAAACTGTCCAGTCATCTTGATTGAGAGGTTCTTTACTAGCTGTTGAAAGAAATCTTATTGTACAATTAAAAGTATAATCACCACAAAATAGTTCAAAAAATCGTCAGTTTACCAGCATAAATATCGGAAAAGTCCATCTTAGTTTGAGGCAAAGGAATAACACCAGGATCAGAGCACATCGCTCTAAAATGTGATAGAGTCAATAAGAGTATTAAACTATTAAATACTACTACGTTGAATGGTCCCCATAAACTGAAAATTGAAGAATTCTCAATATTATTTTACATAAACAACGAAATGAATGAAGTTGAGCTCTTAAATACATGCTATCATTGCTATCCCCTCACACATTTCTTACCTGTCTTGCATCGTTTGAAGAACAATCCATTTAATGACAACATAATCCGCGTATATAAGAGAAATATACGTGAAGCAAATACAAATATAACCACATGGATCTTTTTTTAAGGAAACAGACATATTATATAGTTATGTAATATCATATGCATCAGGTTCTTATCTACAATTTACGTAGAAGCAAGTACATTTAAAATAATTCGAATTTTAGAGAATGAATTCAGCAATATGCGAATCATTGTTGAAGCTAATCTATAACATTGGCCATAACAGAAAACAAAAGTAAGGGTTAAATATTAAAATAAATTCGCGAAAATGTAAAAAAATTCATTTGATTTGATAGAAAACACATAATCCTATTTTTTACATTTTTTTTTATATTTATTTTTTGCTGCTATAATCAACACTACAAATTCCCCATTCCCTTCGCCCACAATGTCGAATCACACGCATGCACAATCAGTATTACCATATTTGTAACGTTAAATGTAATAGAAAAAAGTTATCTGACAAAATTGCTGTGATATCGCCTATCTCACCTCAATGAATGTCTTATCATTTTTACTAGTTCTTTTTTCTTTTCTCGCTATCTTTTTTAATTACTCGATTTTAATTAAAAGCGTCGTATATATAAGTTGATTGTGGAATGCTACAAATTCTTCATTTTTGTAAGTACAAACTACAAAGATCAACCTTTTCTGTTCATCTTTGAATCGCGATATTTTCACCTTTCACAATGATTGTAAAATTTATAATAGTTTGTTGTTGCTTGATTGTTGTGCAGTGTCAAGACCTAAATACTACTGTTGTGCAGTGTCAAGACCTAAATACTACTGTTGTGCAGTATCAAGACCTAGATACTCCAATGGTTTCGATTAGAGCACTTATTCTGGGCGCCCCCGGATCTGGAAAAGGTACGATTTCGGATAAAATCAAGAACAATTTCATAATCAATTACATTTCCAGCGGAGACATTTTACGATCCAACATCGCCAATCAAACCGAGCTAGGAAAGAAAGTTGAACCGCTTGTTACAACTGGAAAATTAGTCAACGATGATCTGATGAATGACATTATTAAGACGGAATTGAATAAGACCTCTCTACCGTGGCTTCTCGATGGATATCCGCGTACCATTGCCCAAGCTGAAAAACTTTCGCAAGATGTCGACGTTAATTTAGTCATCAATTTGGTCGTACCGTTTGAAGTAATTATTGAAAGACTGAAAAGCCGATGGATTCATTTACCAAGTGGCCGAGTGTATAATATTGGGTTCAACGATCCGAAGAAACCTGGATTTGACGATGTTACGAACGAAGCACTGGTTCAGAGAGAAGACGATAAACCGGAGGTTGTAAAGAAACGACTGGATACGTATTCGGCCACCATCAATCCTGTAATCGATTTTTACTCGAAAAAGAATGATGTTTTACATACGTTCAAAGGTAATACGTCGAACGAAATTTGGAACGAATTGTCACAATTCTTGCTCAAAAAAATCAAAACGATTGACCCAAGCTAAAAATTTTGGGATATTGGAAATTGATACGTAATTCCTGTAGAAATAATTGTAATATCATATTCTGTATATTCCTTATTTTTCTATAAATTTTATTCATCAGGTTAATTAGGTAACAGGTACTTGGTTTGGTTGGACATTCAGTTTTGTATTCGTGGAAATATTTTATATTATAGTAATACAAAATTTTTAAATATTCTATTTTAGTTTTAGAGAACCGTTCATGTCTTCCGAAAACTATATTGTATGTGATCAACGTAAATTGTGATTTATCAAGACTTACTTTCTTAAATTAGTTTTAGTATGAATACATACCACTGTCTGTAATGAGCTTAATTAATGTTGTTCAGTTATTATTTATTAATGAGAAAAATAAATTTTGAATTAATTCTCTCTTGTGTATTATATTTTTGGAAAATTTGCCTGATAAACCCAGAGCGCCCAACGATGTGGAAAAATGAAGAACAATCGTTCATCTGAAATTCTGAATAATACTTTTAGATTAGGAGGCTATGTTGTACAAGTATCATAACTTTCTTGGTAAAATTGATACAATTGAAAGTTATGAAATGAAAATTTCGGCTGTATGATAATTTATTATGGTACCAAATAGTAGATGCATGGACTACATTATGTGTAGCTATGAGTTTTAAAACTGTAATCACCAAGACCAAATCAATGAAGAATTTCGATTGCATTTTTTAAAAATCAGAATACTATTTACCAAGTAGATAAGTATACTCGCATAACACTTACTCACTTAGATAAATTTTTAATTTCATATCGAACCATCGATCATACGATCGTTCGATTTTAAATTTAAGTAGACCCGTTTGTTGAGACGTGTTAATTTGTTAAAAATTTCATATAATTCACGTTCAACTTACTTTATGAATGTTAGAAGTGACTACACTGAAATGACACAATTGGATTGGTTTATTTTTGTTATTTTATTTTCTGTTCACTGTTGTTGTTTCTTTTCTTGACTTGATTATGGAAAATGAAAAATTTAAAATAGAATGTAAAAAATATTTTTTCTTGTATCACGTGATTTTTATATCAATTAAATAATCGGTAGTGAAATAAATTCTTGGTAGTTACTTTGTTTCACAAACCCTAATAGTTCAAATGATTACTTCATCTTAAATTGAGAAGTTCGTCACGTCTTTTTAAAATTTTGACGTAAGTAAAACGCAGAAAAAATGGTGACATTCGCTGATATTTTCTTACCAAACTATCGTTATTGTTTTTTTTTGTTAATATATTTTATGTGATTATTTTTCTCATATTGATGTCTCAATTGCAGGACGATCGTTCGGGATAGTTATAATATGTTGCGTTTCTAAACTATGGAATTATCCGAAACATCGGAATTGAATCACAGTTACATGAATGAAAGCAGTGGGAACAAAGATCGGGAAGACGACGTGTCAAGAACTGATATTTTAGGAAAGAATGGTTCTTTGACAGATAGTGATTTGTCGCGATGCAATCTTGACGTATTATGCAACGAATTGAATTTGAATTTACGGGCTGAAAGTATTCTTCATTCGCCGTTGGAAAATAAACCAAAGAAAAGAGAACATTCTTGTGAAATGAAACCTGATGGTGAAAAAAAATCGCATAAAATCATCAAACTATCTAACTGTGATGATCCCCCGATTGATTCAAAAGCTGATACAGATGGCTCTGCGAAGAAAACCAATACGACAGAGTCATCTGATCAAAAAAATGAGGAGAGAAAACCATCATCCTCATCAATCGATGGCTGTGCTCAAGTAACTACCGACGATACTGCCTCAGAGAATATTTCCGAAGAGCCAGAAGTTTTGCCTGAATCAGCGATTCTGGAGGATGAAAACGAATGCGTTCCTAGTACTTCTGATGGCGATAAGTCCTCTGAGGTGATTTTTTGGTGTTATTAAACAATATTGTTCCTGTAGCAGCAATTTAAAAATTTTTTAAATATGAATTTCAGGAAAAATCATCTTCAGATTCCTCCAAGTCGTCAGAAGAAGAAATGAACTCTTGTAATTCAACTTTTGAAATTGAAGGAACTCCGACTTCAGAATCTAGTGATGATAGTGTAAGTTTTAATTTTTATTACCTAATTGCTGGAATAAAATTTTCATTTGTCAGAATTTCCATTATTCATCGGAGCATTTGTATTTTTATTTTTTATTTTTTTTTCAAGAGTTCTGAAGATACCAGCAGCTGGGATAGCTCGAGCTCGTCCAGTGATTTTATTAGTATGTTTTCGGATGAGGAAGCTCACGAAGTCAATAGCGAAGACGAACAGAATTCTGAAATTGAAGATGATAAACTGCCACCTGTATTGGGAAAAACTTTACCGGCTGATAAATTTTCGTTTCCTAAAGAAATTTTGATGAGGTAAGGTATCATTTGAAAAAAAATTAGTCATGTCGCACCATAATTGTTATGGTCTTTTTTGCAGGCAAGTAAATTGCGGCGATAGTAAGCGAAGACGTTATTCTAATTTTGTGAGTAAAGTGTACGGATCCCGAAGAATGGTTCAACGTTTAGAACTGTTCAAGTCTTTGAAGAAACATATAGGCTGCGTAAATACTCTAAGCTTTAACGATAGCGGAAACATATTAATTAGCGCTTCTGATGACAAACACGTCAGTTTATGGAATTGGGCAGAAAATAAAAATTTGTTACATTTTAATAGTGGTCATATCGCTAATGTGTTCCAGGTAATGAGACTCATGGTTGTTCCTCAATTCAAAAAGTATTCACCCTCAAATTTACTAAATTTTCATTTTTCAGGCTAAATTTTTGCCATATAGTAATGATAGAACATTAATTACTTGTGGCCAAGACCATCAAGTAAGAAAATGTGTACTCGATGGATGTGGTCTAAAAAGTACCAAGTTACTGACGAAACACGATAAAGCTGTTCACAAACTAGCCATACAACCCCAAATGCCAAATTCATTTCTTACCGCTGGAGAAGATGGAGTTGTTTATTCTATTGATACCAGAGAGAGTGATACGTTTTGTACCAAGTGCGTAGCTTAATACTTCAACAATTTCGTACTGTAATAAGAAAATTTCATTAAACTTGATTTTTTTAGATTATTGAAAGTACACGGACATCGTCTGAATTCAATGGCTACCATATGCTTGTACAGTATTCACTGCAACCCCGTTAAAAACTTCGAGTTCATTGTGGGTGGAAGTTGCGAAAAAATTCGTCTTTATGATCAGAGGAATATTTCATCAAAAAGACAGAATCCTGTGAAAGAATTTCGCGTGGGTTGTGATTTATCAGTGAGTGCCAACTGCCAATGTGTTCATATCGTATTTAGTATTATTGACATGAATTTTGCTTATTCTTTTTTGAATTTTTCTTGATAGGCTCAAGGAGAAGGGATGCTAACCACGGTTACTTGTGCAGTCTATAACCACAATGGTACGGAAATTCTTGCTTCGTACAACGATAATGACGTGTTTCTATTCAACTGTAATGAACCTTCCAGATATGCTTTCCGTTATGACGGACATCGTAATATTACTACAAGTAATATTTTTGCTTTTTCATGTTTCATTAATATATCGTATTCGTACTTGAAGTTATATTAGATGATTTTTTTTTACATGAACAGTCAAAGGAGTCAATTTCTTTGGACCTCAAAGCGAATTCGTTGTATCGGGATCTGATTGCGGTTACATATATATTTGGGATAAAAAATCCGAATCGGTTGTACAGTGGATGAAAGGAGACAAAGATATTGTAAATTTTCAACTTACGAATAAGCCCTTCATTTTTGACTAGAATTAATTCCTAATTTTGCAATCAGGTCAACTGTTTGGAACCTCATCCGTCATTTCCAGTTTTAGCTACTAGTGGATTAGAATCTGATGTAAAAATATGGATGCCATTGTCCGAAGGATACGAAGATATCACTAGCAAGAAAGACTTCCAAAAAGTACCTAAATGAATTATTGACTATGTCTATGTTGAATAATTCTTGATTTCAAGCGATGGTTATAACATCAACTTTTTATGAATTTTAGGTTGTCAAGAAAAATTTGTACTACAAACGTAATAACACGTTAGTCACGGACGAATCAGCGGTTAATTTTTTTTATTTTCTGGTCAGTGCCAGGCGAGCTTGAAGAATTTTTTTGTACCAGATGCATCACGTATCTATCTACCTATAAAAATACCAATCTTTTTTTAAATAATATGTACGAATATCTTGGGCTATTTCGAGGCAAGAATTAGATAAGCTTGAGAAGTGTTAATTTTAATATGTAGTTCGTTGGCATGATATTAACTTTTTTCCTGTATAAATAATTTAAAATGTATCGTAATAAAATTTCTCTCCAGTTTTCCCAATGTTGATTTCTAAAATTAATTGATTCTATGCTTGAAATAAAGTAATTCAAGTTTTTGCTAGAAAAAATGAAATAAATCATAATCATTTACAAAAACACCAACCAAAAAAATCTGTATTGAAAAATAATGCCATGGGCTAAGAAAACATCAGTTCTACATTAAATTTGAACATATAATCGCAGAGTACTTAATCCTAGAATAAGAGTTATAAATGTCTTGAACGCAATACTGGTAACAGTATCAATTTTTAACCAATAAGATAGTAAATCGATGACGTAGGATTTATAAGAACACGCTAATAACATAGCTGAAATGGACTGAGAGTAATTTTTCTTAGCATCAAATCTAGACCACATCCAAACAAGAGCAGCAACTGTGATATGATTAATCTGGAAAGCACATCCGTGTTATTCAAATTCAACACACATAGTTGACTTCGATAGGTATTACTTACAACATTGACATTGGATTCCAAACATTTTTGGATGTACTTCCAATCGAATTCGGCTCCTCGGGCACCTACCCACAGTAAGAAAAACCTCGTGAGTAGAATTTCGGCTCCGGCCCATCCTAGACCGGCAGTTAATATTTTGATGTGCCCTCTGCCGGGTATACCGCATAATACTACGTACAAGCCGATTAAATCGATCAGGTCTACGTTACTTTTCAAGAATTCCTGGAAAAAATATTAAATTTAAAACACCAAGGGAACACCCCTTTTAATACGAGATTATATTCATCATACTCCGAAAATATCGAATCCACCAAATCCGGTCACATTTCCATCTGGGAAAAAGGTTGCTAAGATTAACATTTTACATAATTGTGTGATTGCGTAAATTACTCCAGCTTGAATACATTTCCAAAATGCACCGTATTCCGATCTGTAAAATACGAATTATAAAAATATTAGAAATCGGTTAAAACTTCCAGTAGCTCGAATCGATGAAATACTCAAAATACTCACAAACTAGAATATTTGTAAACGAAATAGTATGGCAAATAAATCAATGCAACACAGTTTCCGAAGTGATACAAAGTCATGTTAAAGTTAATAAAATATTATGAAATGACGAGATTACACACTTGTAAAAATTGAATTACTTTACAAAACTAATTACTGTTGCATTTTAATTGAAAATACGTGTCGTAGAAATATGACTGTTCAACGATATTTTCTATAGTATAAAAATAAATACGCCACAATTTTTTAGAAAAATCAAAACGAAACACCGGAATGACGAAAGACCATGAAAATAATGAAAGTTGATAAGTAAGTGCAAAACAAGCAAGCCGCTGACTCGATATTAAATTGATTGAGGTAAATTAAACACAATATATGAAAGAAATTCACGCAAAATAATCAATTTAAACCGATTAAAACACTTCAATTTTAATTCTTCAACTTCAACTTTCAACTTTTACAACTTATCAAAAAAAATTATTTTTTATCAATCTTCGGAAATTTTTTATAAAAATGGTTTTCGGTAAATTGTCGTCTATTTCGAAATTTTACCAACCTAAATTACCTACTTTATTTGATGCTGCTTCCGGAAAAAAGCCAAAAATATCCCAGAAAAAAAATAAAGTTTGGATTTGCATGACAAAATGGTGGACGGGAGGAGGGTCCCGCGAATGACCGCCTGACCGGAGTTCGTTGAAAATCGAGCGGGCATTCGGGGTAATCGTTGAAAGAATCTTTGTTTTATCCTGTTATATTTTGCTTCGTCTTGTGTAAACTGCAAAAACGTGTTTACAGTGCTTTGTTTGGGCGTGTTTATCGTAAATAATATTAAATTTCGGCGTATATTTCGGTATTTTTTAAAATCAATTCTTAGTTAGATTTAATTGTTTGTGCATCAATTGAAAATCAGTTACTGAAAAGTTTTCTGATTTTAATCGCGCAGAATGGAATACCAGAATACGGTAACGTCGGTGTCTATGTCTAATGTAAGTGTTCAATTATTAATTGCGTTTGTTTATATGAATAATATCTCGAACGTGGTTATGAGAGGATAATTTAAGTTATCACATATAATTATGCTCATATTGAATAGTTTTTCACGATTTCAACTCGACTGGAAGAGTACATGCTAAATTAGGTGTAACTTTTATCGAATTACATGTAATGTTTATGTTTACATGGTATGTTTGACATGGAAGGATTGTAATTTTCAGTGTATTATTTTTACATCATTTGTTCACCTATACATTTATTCCTACTGCGGTGGATAATTTTCGATGGTATTGTTTCATGTTCTGGTTAATTCGCTAAATTTTCATGAGAACATTTTGCAGATACGTAATCACGTGTAACTTACGAGTAGATTGCGTTACCGCATGGAGCGGTATTATTACAGTGATAATAAAAAATTATCATTTTTTATGTCGTCAAATTTCGTTGATATTTTTGGATAGATTTGATAGAATTTTTATAAAATTTACCGTCTTATTTTCAGAAACTCGAAAAAAAATCGTATTGTTATATTATCATAGAATAACCTTCGGGAATATCATTCAATGTTAATTTCAATTGTATCATTTACAGGAAGAACCGTCATTTTCTGATTGTGAATTGAATTACACATCGGTAGTATATGAAGATGGCGACGATTATAATCACCCTACCGGAATTTTACCAGGTACCGATGATCACGCCGGGTGTTTAAACTTTCAATTATTTTTGAATAACGAAGATAAATCGAAGAAATCATGGCTTGTGAGTATTTTCTATTTTTTATCACAGTTGTAATTTATGATTTATGATCATTATTTAAAACAATTTTTATTCGCAGTATTCCTCCGTGTTGAAGAAATTATACATCGATATAAATAAAGTAGTTTGTGTACAGTTTCGTTTGAAGCAACCGGAAAGTGGTAAAATCAACAGTAGCAAAGAAAGCTTATTCGTGAGAGCATTACCGGTATATGCTGCTCCTGAATTCTTACAAGAGCCCGTTACTAGATGTCCTGTTCATGTAATGACAGATAAAGCAAATGGTAATGAAACAATTTCTCGAATAACCGTTTTTGTTGTGTTTTTTCTAAATTTGGCAACATTTGCAGGTCACTCAAACGTTCCTTGGCTTTTTCACGTTCTCAGAGCCGAACACCACGAAGCTGTTTATCACATTAATCGTAAAAGTAATCGTCACAGTGTCGTTGTACCTCTTCATACGCCAGCTTTGGGTTCAGAGTTCATTACTATTATGTACAAGTTCACTTGCAAAACTAGCTGCGCTTTTGGTTTAAATCGTCGACCAGTTCATGTTGTTTTTACCCTAGAAAACGCTCAGTAAGTAATTATTATTTTCGTGTCTATATTTTTGAATTAATTTTCTAATGATGAATTGTTGATATGATTCATCAGAGGGAAAATACTTGGAAGAAGGAAGTTACTGGTCAAAGTCTGCAGCTGTCCCAAACGTGATCTACATAGAGATGAAATCGTATCCAAAACTGAAATCGATGCAAACGGTAGAAAACGAAAAGTTAAAGAAGTAGATAACAGTATGGCTTACTCCTCTATGGAGATATATTCACCAGCTACGAAGGAAATAAAAATGGAACATATTGATGAAGAGGAAGCCGTAGATTATGATAATATACCATTTACTATTCCATCGGTTGGTATCTAGTTTTTTTCTGAAAATTTATTTTTTCTTTTCCAAACTTGCGAAGTTTTTGTTTTGGTTTCAGTTCACAGTTATTGGAAAACAACAGTATATTTCAACGCTTGAACTTTTACACGGTCACTTTTTAGGATTGTCAGTTCGTAATGACGCTTTAATCGATTTACACCCTAACATCAGCCAAATTTCAGAATTACTCGATAAAATTAAAAACGAAAGTAAGTGTTATTTCCTTCGTAATTTGGAATGGTTTCGGTTTATCAAATTAGGCGCTCCGTTATATAAATATCGTCGTTGACTGATGACTAATATTGGTCGAATGTGCATTGTATTTTTTTTTTCATTTTCATCTGCGAATTTTTTTCATTAGCGAGATGAAATATTCATAAAAATATTTTCAGCTGACGAAATGACTTTTTTCACTTTTCGAGCAGATTTTTTTTTATCTGAAGATTATGCCAAAGAAGCAAAAACATATGAACGATTTTTCACGACGTCCCATTGACGATAAATTTATTGTTTCTTTATCGTAATGTGCCCGATAAGCGTTATTATATATACAGAAATGAACTACCCACTAATGTAGTAGTCGCATAGAAGAAAGGTTGAGCAAATTCCATTCAATGCGCCGTGTTTATGATTTCTGTTTGAAAAACGTATGGAAATAACATTGTGCTTTTATCTCTGTTTCAGGTTCTTGATTAAGAATGGAAGTATTCGACAATAAGTGCGAACACATGAACCCTAACGAAACAATCACCATTAATTATAATATTTGTTAATTTAAAACTTCTTCGACCCTAGCTGGACTGGATATCGTGAGATATTGAAAGAGTTATTAATTTATCCCATTGATACCTCGAAAGAACGATTTTTCACCTATTTTTTCTTAGTTTGGTTTTTTGATCTTCCACTTCTTTCTTGTTTTTCATTTTCGTATTTTGGTTACAAATTTGTAAATCGTATTCGAGAACTGCTTTCCCTTACGAGATATTTATTTTATCAACTATCCTACTGTTTTATTATCGAGACGTTTTTAAAAGTATGTGAGGTTTTAACTTTTTTTTTTGTTTTGTATTATATTCCAGTTATTTTTTGGAATTTTTTATCTGTTTTAGGATATGTATCGAGTTGAATTTTGCATTTAATTTAATTATTCGATTGTTTTTCAAATGTTATCTATCTACTTTAATCAAAGCGTTTATTTTTATTCGCGTAGAGTATCGCATGCTAATATTTTTGTGTTAGTGAAACTAACAGAAGGATGTAGTTTCAACGCTGTAAAATATTTTAGAGCTAGTTTGCTTTTTCTTTTTGTCTGATCACGTTTGTTTTCCTAGTGAGTTTGTTGTTTATCTTTTAATTTTTTAAAAATGAACGAAATTAAATTTGAAGTTTCAACGATGAATTTTTTTACGTTTGTTGCAAATCGATTGAATCGTCAAAGTTGTAAATTCTTGTTTGCCTCAATGTTGTTAAAGTTCAGATTAAGCTTAAGATTAATTTTAAAAATCTTTTTTCCAAATTTTTGATCGTTTTACCAAAAAAATGTAACTCTTTATGGTAACAAATTACCTTTTATGAAATACCATTAATTGTTTGTATTCGTACGTTAAAATTAAATTTTTGTTGAAAAAATTTCAAAATGTGAAATATACCAAACCATACTTGTTTGGAATTTCTGTTCGAATTTTGATTGGAAATTTTTTTCGAGTAGTTTTCCTCGTTTTTGGTTACCACTTAATGTTTAACTTTTGGGTCGTTGTGATCTCGGCGATGTCTGATCATGTTAAGTTATTCTAAATTAGTTATTTTATCGTGAACTGAAATTAAGATGTCTCGTATATTTTGCATTTCATTTTTTTTACACCGATTGTTTTTGATATTTACGTTATCGTGGTAAAAAAAAAAACGATCGAGTATCTTCCTATATTCAACTTACGTGTAGCTTTATTTTGTAAATAGTTTTTCACCGAGTAAAGAATTAATTTTCCTTTACGATAAAGATCTTTATAACATTAGTTATTTGTAATAAAAATTAAACTTGAAGGATTTGCGTATTTGTAATGCATTTTTTTTTCAATTGAAATCCGATTTCACCGACGAAGGAATCGCTCATTGTATTGCTTCTGATGTAAACGAGAAAGAAAAATTTTGGGAAAGAGCATATTTCAACCCGATCCTCAACCTAGGACAACTTCAACTTGGAATTTATTTTTTAAGTGACGTTTTAAGTATTGAATGCCATTTTCAGAGACGGTAAAAAATTTTTGAAGAAAAGGGTCCCTACCCAGGGTATCATGCATCGATCGCTTGAAAACGAATTTCTCCATTTTCTGTCAATTTGGAATTCTTGAATCTTGATGAATTTTGATTTTTTAAATTTCAATCACCTTAGACAGCTGAAATTTTGGATGCACAAGATTCAAATAATGCTTTTTTGATCGTGATCGATTCCAAGTTCAGTCTGATCAAGACCATATTTTTTCTTGATTTTTTTACGCTGAAATAACAACATTAATTTTAGTAGGATTTAAACGGTTTAATTTCTTAAAAATTTACATACACATAATATAATTCACAGTATTTTCAAAAATATTACAGACTGTTATTACAACAATGTTTTAAAAAAATGAATAATAAGCGTTGATAGTCAACTTGGTATGAATATGTAGCATTGATTAAACACAGATGTAACATTTTCAAACACGCCGCATTATTCGCACTGCGCCCTCAGAGGTAACTAATCAAACAGGATGATCGTTTTCACATTCGCAATCATAACATCTATCGCAGATATTTCATTCAACTCGATAAAATAAAATACCGAATAGCAAGCGAAAAAAGGAACGTATTCGGACACAACGAGAATGAATATTTACACTGAATTTAGACCATATCTAAATCTTTTACACACATACATATTAAACAAGTACAAAAAAGGTAAAGAAAACACAACTACGGTACAAATTAATCTTTGGATTCATATAAATATAAAACGCCTAATGGCAATTCTATGAAATATCGAAACCGGAAAATGAAAATGACAATATCGATGATATTCGCGGATTTTATCAAGATGGCACAAACATTAGACGTGAAATGTTTCACCCAGATTCGGTAAGATATACGAATATCGAAATATTTACACGTATAATAAAGGTAGGCCTTACCGGTATAGATATTTAAACTAAATAATTTCCTAATTTTTGTTCCGAATTCGAATCACACACGAAGGCGATTTTAGAACGCAAAATTCAAGGAATGAGGGATAAATACATAAGCGAAATAACAAATAGCCTCAAACAACAGGTTGATCAGGTACCAATGACAAGAAAAATGTACGAATTGCTAACACAGCAACGGCAATAGGCGAAAGACGTTCTTGAATCGGTGCTGTAGGTTCCGGTGGAACGGTAACGGCCGGTAAAGCGTCATTAGATTGCTGTTCATTAGCTGCGGCATCTTCTGGGGTTGCTGAAGGGGTCGCCGGAGGTGGATTGGGCGCTTCTTCGTTTTGAGGATTATTAACGTTTTCGTTATTCTGATTATTATTATGATTGGCGATATTGTTATCGTTATTGTTGTTGTTTGCATTGAGCTGATCGTTTTGTACACGCATGTTTTGATGCCTAGAAAATAAAATAAACATTGTAGAATATAAAATACTTCAAGATCGAAATAAATGAAGGTTTTCATCATATACTTACAGATAGAACATACAAAGTAGTAATAATACAGCCAAAAGACGCAGGGGAGTAGAATAAAAATAAACTACGCTGAAAAGTACTACGACACGACTCAGGACATAAAACCAATCTAACCAGTCTCTGTTGTTTCGGTTATCATCATCATCGAGGTCATTTCCTACGGCACCGACCGCTGAAAAAACATTCGATCGTGAAAAATCATTTACATCAAATTTTTATAATTCTCGACGTTTGCGAGGTTTACTCAAAATTATACCTGGCGCTGGAGGATCAGGTACATCTTCCTCGATAAGAGGAGGTCTAACTCTGGGTAAATTATTAACGTTATTGTTCGCATTATTGAACAGTATTCCAGCGGGTTGACTAGGGGTTCTGGATACTGGATTCGATAAATGAGTCATATATCCCAAACCGGGTTGGCCAATCCTGAAAAAAAAGTAATGAGATTTTTCATTTTTCATTTACGCAGACAAAAAAACACACGAATGCGTCTCGTCAAAACAATGATGAATAAATTATTTGAAATCGCGCAGACGACGCATTATAATCATTTAATACCCATGAACAGATCGATATAATTCTAAAATTATGATGTCACGTTGACAATAATTACACGTTTGTTCCGAGCTTTTGTATCACGTTGCACTTACTGATAAGCCATGAATACTATTTTTTTCTAAAAATTAAACCTACTTCAAATTTTATTTTAAAGTTTTATCAAGTAGTTCATAATTTGATTTTAAAAATTGGAAATATTCCACGAGCCAAGACCATGCATACGACATTCATTAACGTGAAGTAAATTGATGGCTGAGAAAAAATTAATTTCACTAAAGAATGACAGTTATTTTGATCGTACCTAAGCAAGTGGTAAGGTCAATGTCAACATTGGAAAATAAATAAAATCACTCGAACGTGAAATTTAGCATGTCAAATAATTTGGTAGGCATAATTTAGATTTTTTCAATTCAGAGAACATTAACCGAAAGCAATACAATAAAAATTTCAATTACATTTAAAAACGAAGTAGAATAACGATTTTTTAATTTTCATTACGCTAATTATTCTCTAATGCAATTAGGTAGGTATATTTTAACAACGCTTGGTTTTAAAAACCACCTGAAGCATGTTACGATGGATTACAGGACACGAGTAAAGCTCACAGGGTGATTCTAAAAGTGAAAATAACACTTACATTTGCATATATTGCGATATATACTGAGCATACGCTTGCTGCATCATTGCCAATTGATTAGCGTTAATATCATTAACGCCACCGAAAGCGTTAGCACCGGACCACATAAATCTCGCATCAAAATTATTCATCGAGGGTAACTGATTTGGGTTCACTGATCCGAAAAACGGAGCTCCTGATCCATTAAAAGGGAAAGTTGGCGGGTTCTGAGGTGACGTCGCAGACTGTGAATCGTTTTCTTGGTTGACAGCTACAAAGGAAATTGAATTTAAGATGTCGGTGCGTAAACATGGCTATACATATGTATGTGATATTCACCTTGAGTATTTGACGTAGTAGAATCGGTAGTATTAGAACGAGGTGCAGGTTTTTTGACAGATTTCTGCATACTGATTTTCGAAGTACAAACTAAATGCACCGTGTGATTTTCTTGTCCTTCGTACGTACGTAGAACATCTTTTAATATGGCTGTATCAGTGAGTAATTTACCGGAATAGATGAGTTTCTGTTCTTCAAGTTTCTGCGAAAAAAGTAAATCATTAGCTATTTAATATCATTCCACGAAACTAAGACTGGAATAAATAATACTCACAGGTTTACTAGGGTAAACTTGAGAAAGGTAATCTTTCAATTTTTTAATCGACCAGTTCAAATGACACTTAATTGTTTGATCAGCTATTTGTTGATTAGGCGCTTTAACAATAATGGTAACCAAATCCGATAAAGAAGTGTCTACACTCCCCATGATGAACTTTGGAATTATTTTCTACCATATACCTACAAATCAGAAAGATTCTATTGTAAATAAATATTCGTATTTAGGTGTTTTGTTCAAGCTGCAATTGTCATCAAACTATAATGCTTCGAACTTTGTTAAAAGACCCGAACTATTCCTCTGATAATCAATTAACAACTGAACGTATATACATTAGAGAAATAATAGCACACAAAAAACTGATGTAACTTTCAAGTTGAAAAACAAATTGAACGAGGATATTAGAACTTACTGATAAGGAATTTATCAAGTAGTACTACGCGAACATACGTTTTAGGAGATAAACTGCGACATTTTAAAACAATTTTAAAATATACCTTTAAAGTTGACAGCAAAAATGTATCACTTGAGTGAATTCGTACCACTGGAGTTGGAGTATCACGTTTCACAAAAATTTACACGCAGAAATAGAAAAATAACGTTTATCAGAAGAAACTTAAAACTTTTCTGCTAACTGAAGGAGTTTCTCATTTTTCTTCGCTCGACATCATGCAATGTTGTCATTGAACAAAATATTTGGATGTTTCTCATTGGTTCATTTTCAATTGCCAATGATTACGAGGACCAATCAAGATGTAGCACTTGATTTTTTAATGATTGCTCGTCTGTGTATGTGTGTTGGTGTAGAATACATGTACATTGTACGTAATGATACAAGTGATGAAAAATAATTTAAATACGAAAATAATAATTAGTTTTTGAAGATGGTCGATTGTGAATTAAAATACACGAAGATTGAAAGATGAAACTCAATTTTTTAGAAATTTGTATCTACCAGCTGCGTACTTTTTTCTTTCTGAATTTCTAAACAATTTACGAAAATTTATTATCATCGTTTGTCACCTTCGTTCGTCGGTTCATGCTTCATCTCGTACCTTTTTGAATTTTGATTTTTGATCGATTTATGTTGTATTTGTCTATCAAAGCTGAAATTAATTTTATAAAATAGGAAGTGAAATTGAAACACTCATCGTCAATTATTTTGCAAAACTTGCAAAACTTTCGACTTTCGTGAACGAAGCAAAAAGTCAGTGTAACTTGAACGTGATTATGCGAAAGAATAGCAATAAAAATTACAAAAAAATTGAAGTATGGAAAATTTGAAAGAATTCTCGCTGGAAACAATTTTTTAATCTGCGACTAAATTATTAATAATCTGAAAAAAATTACAATTTTTTGAGTTTGAATCAAAAAAGTAAATAAAAAAGAATGAAACTTGATATAATTTTTCCATTTTTCCCCTCCAATTGGTTACACTGAAATATTCTTATCGAAAAATAAAAATCCGATAAAAAAGAATGGTAAACAAATTTACCATAAAATGTAAAGAATTATTGTAAAAAAAAGTACTCTTGTAATAATTCATTTCATAATTTCTTCAAGATTCAAGTTACTATCATTGTGTTTATCGTTGATACTATTCTTTCATTTACAAGTGAGTCTACACATTATATCATCTTAGTCATCATGCTCATTTAATGGAAGAATTAAGTGTGATTTTTTTTTCTGATCCCCATTTTATCAGTTATTCAACAGGTTTTACTATTGAACTTTACCTAAAATAATTTAACTTACATTCATTATATCCTTTATTGATAATAGTCTTGGTAACACAGAGGTTGATTGAAAAAACGTGAGTGATGAATCAAGATCAAGAATCCAAAGACTCCAAAACAACAACCTCCACCGTAGCATCTTTCTCAACCCCATCGTTATCGTACTGTTCTACGCCATCATCGACTGCTCTGCCAAAAAAGACAGACAAGACCAAAAATTTATTCGCCGAATTTCAAGATCGTGCTACTTTCAACGAAGCTGTCGAACGAGATCGGGAAGACTATGAAGAAGTATTACATCAAAAACGAATGACTTCTATATTAAATGAGGTTAAATTCCTTGAAGAAACCGATTGGATGTATCCATGCGTCGAAAGTATTTTAGGATTCAAAGACGAAAGACCCATAATGTTAGCGTCGTGTTATGAAAGTGCCGCCAATTTGGCCGAAGCTCATATGTTTCGTGCTGCTAGAGGTGCGGACAGAACTACTCAATGAATTTTTTGTGTGCTTTGTGAACTTTTTTAATGCTGTGATATCGATGTTTGTATTTTTCAGTATTTAAGTATGTAAATCTTTATGCGATTAGGTATACTTAGGTATGTTACATTTATATCCGTATTTTAATTCAAATTCTAAGTGAAGTAAGATTACACCTGTACGGTACCTTGTAAAGTAGAAATCACACTTTCTTCCATCGAATAAAAAACTAAAAATATTCACGTCTCGTTTTTTTTCAGGTACATATTGATAATAATGAATAAGCTTCGACACGCATCCTCTTTGATATTAGTAACAAAAAATAGCCTGGTAAAGAATCCTGTTGCCAAAGCGAACGATATAAATACTCTAACATTGAAAAGAAGTTCAAAATCTTCTCATTTTCCCAACTCGTATGTTTTTCCCGGAGGAAACTGTGATCCTGCTGATGAAAATTCCGAATGGTTGAAAGTGTTTCCGAAATCCGAACTGGACGTTCAATTAAATCTAATGGAAAAACTTCCTGAGTCTTCTGACAAATCAGTATTATCGAAAGCTGTGTCTCGTAGAATTACTGCAATCAGAGAAACATTCGAGGAATGCGGAATCCTGCTATGTAAACGTGAATCCGATCCGACGAATTTATTGGCGAAAAATTACCACATTGAAAATAAAAATGCTTGGAGAAATAAAATTCGCAACGACCCATTTGAATTTTACAATTTTTGTAAAACTAACAATTGTTTCCCCAATTTAAAAAGTTTACATCTTTTGAGCAACTGGATTACACCAACTTCATACTCGAAACGATTCAACGGTATTTTTTTCATTGTCGTTGTAGACCATGAAATTGAAAGCGAAGCTGATTACAAAGAAATCGAAGAAGTTAAGGTGACATCAATTTTCTTTTTCTGGAATAGGCCGGCATTCAATAAAATTTTTAAAACGAATTAACCTTTCCCTTTTTTCCAGTGGGAACAATGCAATTATTTTATCGAAAATGAAGACATTTTTTTACCTCCTCCTCAAATGTACGAATTGACAAAACTGCAAAATTTCATCAGTTTTGATGCCTTGTGCGAGTTCATCGAAAAATTGGATCATAGTATTTGCGAAGCCTACTTACCAGTTCATGTGAATGCTAATGATGGGTTCATAATGGTTTTACCAGGTGCACCATTTTATTTATTTATTTATTTATTTATTCATTTGTGAAACAATTACTTACAATTTTTAATTTGATTTTAAATTTACAGGTGATGAACAGTATGAAAAATTCTCTAACGGTTCGATAGGAACTTCCATTGATATCGATTGTAACATTTTAAATTTCCGCGGGAAAATAATGAATAGGGTGGAATATAAATATCCAGATGAATCAAACAAGAAAAATACAAAAGCAGAGGCCATTATACCAAATGTGATCACCAATTATTTGACTGTTTTAGCTTCACGAAGTAAATTATAAAAAAATAGTCAATTTGGGCGCACCAGTGACACTGGCGATACTTTTTCATGTGAAGGTACTGAATCTTGTTACCATATTAAAATAAATTTCGTACTGAAAAATCAAAATTTTATGTATTTAGCGAAAAATTAGAACTTGACAAAGTTATAAAATTCTACATCACAGATGAATTTGTATCACTCGGGAATACCAACTATAAAATTATTTTTCGGTGAACATGTAACTGGAATCATTTTTGCGAGATAAACGCGATAGTTATTTTCTTCAGCATGAAAGCAACGATCAGCATCAATTATCTGCATGCATTTTTCACCCTGTTCGGTTTTTGAATATTCGTCTTTATGGGTCTGATCAGCACTGTGTCCCAGTACAAGGTAATCTTGAAGTGATAAGGAATCGTACATGAGTTTACTTTTTGGATAATGAAGCACGTGATTTTCCTAAAATAAAATGCAATTCATGGAAAATACAAAATACTAAGATTCGATGAACGTACACAATTTTATTGAGTTGAAAGCCAACTAACCTGTACTTTTCCATAACAACATGGAGCTACAACGAATTTACCTCGATTTTGAATACATTTATTAATTACAAGATCAGCGGCAACTCCACAAGCATGCAGACTGACTCCTAGCTGAAAAAAATCAAGAATATTTCATGATGATTGAAACTAGGACTTTTATATTTTACGACGTACTAAACAGTTACTTGGAAATCGCCTTTGAAATAATCAATATTGGATTGAATAATGAATACGTTCTTTAAATCGAGGTGTTTCATTCTATCGTATGCTTTTTTCAACGAAAATTCTTTATTGTCCAGCAATATAATAGAACAATTGGGCAATAAATAAGCAAGTAGTATTCCTACATGCCCTCCTCCACAGCAGAAGTCACAAATGATATCGTTTTTTCCAACAATCTAAGTAATTTTAAAAAAACAACAATCAATAACAACTCCATATTTTAGTCAAGAGAAAATTAAAGAATTACTTTCAGAGCTGATTTCACGATATTTTCCACTTGATGTTTTTTCCTTGTTAATCTCGTATCTGGAAGATCGCCTCCTTTTGGATCCGCATAATGTGGTACATCATCCCACGTAAAATCTTCGAACAAAATCGAATTATCATGATAATCGCAATTCTTCAAAATATCCAATGAATCTACGATCTCCAAAACTTTATCGATTTTTTCTTGTTTCGTGAAATATTTTTTATCCGGATTGTAACGTTTTGGATCGCATTTGTACATGCTTTCTTTTTTCACAATAGGTACACTTAGAGGTTGGATGACAAGTGATTTCAGTGCTGAAAAAATTTTTGCGCACTGAGGTATTTTTTCTTGAGAAAGCATCAACTTATACCATTTACAAGTCAGCGGTAACATAGATTGTAAATTTTCAATGCCGTATAAATCAAAAGAAATACGAATTAGAGGGAACACGATAAGATCAGAAATCAGCATCTCAGCTCCCTCAAGGAAAGAATGTTCGATACTAGGACAGTCCTTTTGAATACTTCTATTCTTCTTGGCATGAATAGATGACACTTTCCCAATATTATGTGTTCGTACAGGTTGCATTAGATGGTATTCCAATCGAATGAAATCTTCAGATATTGTAGCACTAGGACTGACTAGAATATTTTTAACTGAGCTGATTAAATCAACTTCGCAAAATTTCGTCCAAATTGAAAACTCTGCGCAAGCTGTGAGACCAGCTCCTCTGAAACCTAATAGCCACTGGTAATTTTCGAATGTTTTGATCATCTAAAATGATAAAATTAATGTATTATTCACACAGATGTTTTTTTCAATTTTGAAAAAAAAATAACCCACTTGTCGTATTACTGCACAAAATCCACTAATACAGTAATGCTCATTTAAAGAATAAATGGGAAAATGACAGTTTTTCAAACATAAATCAGCCAGGTCAAGAGTTTTACATTCATAATTGATCCCAGTGACATCAACGACTACGGTTTCTTGTTCGTTCAATTCGGGATCAAGAATGAAACTTAATAGGAGGGTTACATCATTTCCGTATTGAAGGTATTTATAAATAAAGAGTAGTATGGCAGTTTCCATGCAGCAGGTTACAGAAGTGCCATCGATTCTTAATATTTTGACGTATATCGTAGACATGATCTGAAAACAAACAAAAAATTATCAGAATTTCCGAATACTCGTGAATTCAAGATCGAAGAAATAAAAATACTTCACCACGTAATATATAAATTCAAGCGTAGTTATATAATTGTTTTTGAATTCTCAGCATAACGCGTCTATTCAACACTGCTTGCCTAAAATAAGCTACAGCTGTTGATATAACTGCCAAAACAAACATAGAACCTTCAAATTTCCAAAATTTCGTTTCTTCGATCCAGCTTACTTTGGCACAACTAAATATTACAACCGAATAACATTAGTTTGATTGAAAATAATGAATTTTCCAGGAAAAAGATATCGAACCTTCTGTAAACTCTACCACTCGTTTGACATTCTACTGCTTCTTTATAACGAGTTTCTTTACAAGCTGGATTACTTTGGCTCGTGATTTCAAAATCTGATAAAATAATTTCAAAAATAGGTTCTATTAAATTAACAACATATTTTACTATTTCGTTTTATAAGTATATAAAGTTTTTTTACCTGTACATGGATGGCACTGCTCGACTACTGTAAAGGGTTCGTTTAACCAACAATTAGATGTCAAATTGGTACTAATTGTAGCAATTAAATGATTATTGTTATCCGTCCAATGACTCTCAAAAACCAAAACTAAGAACGTTAATCTAAAATGAACAAGGCACTGCATTACAATGGGCAATCATTTGAATATTATGTGGATATACTCAATGATCTAATACTTACCCTCCTAAAAATACTATACTAAGTAACATACGTTTGGCAGAGCACGATTCAATCATTTTATAGGAGCATGTAATAATCCATAATACTTTTTCTTCAACAAAAATGTTCCGCTCACCACATAAATTGGATTATCTAAGTTTCAAATTATTTCTTCTTTCTTTTGAACAATTAAAAATGTGAAGATTTTTGATGATAAGCAATACTAACCCTTATCACTGGAAAACACAAACAAAACAAAAGGATTCAAACGCCAATAGAAAATCGTGAAAAATATGACTCAGCAAAGAACCTGACCAATGAAAATTGATTTTACAAAGTATTATATGTGGTAACACTGATATTTTAGGTTTATTTTGATTTTTTTTTTTTGATAAAAACTTTTCGGCCAAGAAAATTTTCTTGAAAAAAATTTATTCGTGGGGATTAATCTATCGTAAAAATCAACATCTTATCATTGTGTTTCGATCGCTATGCTGATTGCGAGGTAATAATGTTATAGATTTTTAAAATATTTCATAATCATACTTTAGTAATAATCCGAATATGATCGGATTCAAGAAGTACTTCCTACTCGTTTCAATAATTTTTACAAATGTATGCTTTAATTTTTGTAGTGTTTGGCGAGTTTCTCGCATTCGCCATGTCAACAGATAAGCTGAATGTTACTCTGAAAACCGATTTTTTCCCGAAGTTCCAAAAACCAGCAGTTGTGGGCTTCTATGATATCGACGCAAATCGGCAATTCAGACCAGGTGCAAGAAATTTGAAATATCTATTCAAGGAAGCCCACCATAAGTTACCGTTTAATTTGAACGATGGGTTTGACAGCTACATTGAGAAAAACAGAACTTTGGATAACGAAGAAAAACTCGATACATTTTTACAATGGTTGAATAAAGAAACCGATCTCAAGCAAAAAATATTGAGCGAATATTCTGAGGTAGTGTACCTCTGTCTGAATTTTTTTGTTTTACTTTGTGCTGAAGTAATGTTCATTTTAATTAATTATTTCAGAAAAATCCAAAATTCACATTCGTCTGCTATCGAGGATTACTGACCACGGTTATGAAAACACCTTTCGAATACAGAGATGGATGGCGAATATGTGCATCGAAATTCAGAAATTTTATTTTTCTTTGCGCATTTTACACCGACGAGAAAAGAGAACTTCTGTCGAGACCTCCTTCACCTCGAATGCAACGATTCGAATATTGGGGATATAAATTCGAACAGTATTTATTAACTGGTCGGTTTGCTAACTATAAAGTTAAAAAAAAAATGATATCATGAATCTTGATGAATAATATGTATTTTTGTTTTCTGATTTCCTTAGAAACACCCCACCAGAATCCAAATACTTCTAGACCGGTCAATTCCAACGAAGAATTTTGTGTAGTTTTCCATAGTAGGCTTAATGAAAATGGTTTGCTGTATGGTGCTGAGGTCGATGGCGTTGATCATAAAGAATCTATTCATGAAAGCCTGAATTGTAATATTCTGAACAAAGTGAAGCTAGTCGAAGTGAAAACGAGTAGACACATTGAATTTGAAAAACAAAAATTACATCATAAAAGGTAAATCATTTTAATTTGTGTGAAACTCTCTGAAAGTTGAATAACATTTTTTTTTTTCAATTTTTAGGTATAGATTGTTAAGTTGGTGGTGTCAGAGTTTCTTAGTAGGTATTGAAAATGTAACTGTTGGATTTCGAAATGATGCCGGATTCGTTGAAGATTTGAGTTCGTTTAGAGTCAAAGATTTACCAAAAATGGCTGACGTAAGTAAAAAACAATTTTATGTGATTAATTCCACCTAGACATCTGATGTTAATTTGAAATTAACACGTTGATGCTTACGTTGATTTTTTTGTAGAATTTGTGGAATCCTGCTGCCTCTATGCGTTTCCTTGACGATTTTTTGAATTTTGTGAAAGGAACGTTGATTAATGAACCTGATACCACTTTATGGTGTTTCGAGTCGACTCCGCGTATTGGGCATATTCGAAGACGTAGATTGCCTGAACATTCGCCTGAATTTACAATAGTACCACCTTGGTTCTCTCTTTGAAGCCATCAAATGAAACGAATTCTGTATGAAGAATTGCTGTCAATTTTTGAAGTAATCTATCACTAAAAGGTATTAAAATGTAAGAATAAAGTGCAGAAGAAATTACTATTACTATTTAGAAAAATTTTGTATTGTTGAATTGTAATTATTTTTTATTGTACAATGTGATAAGTTATACTTAATAAATGATGAGTGTATTGAAAATTTCAATTTTTGATTCCCTATTTGCAAAAAAATTTGACGAAGTTCATTTCACATGTAAAATTTATAAATCATGAGATTAGGGCAGGGCCTATGCAGATATCGAGTTACGTTCTTTCTGATAATCATTCTCATTTTTTTACCTACTGCGCCCGCTCATATTTACTTGATTGAAAAAACAAACTGGATTTAATTCTTTTTTCGTATATTTGAATAAACTCGAACAATTATACTATGAATTTCCTGTTTGCAGCCAGGTGCAAACCCACTCAACTTCAATTGTAATTTATCAGGAATTATTTCGTTGACATATGGCAACATTACTGTAACACTAGCTTTCTTTCAATGTTACCATCTACATTAGTACATTCTCATTTCCCCGAAGAGATGTAAGATAAATTGCTCCAAGTTTTCGAAGTATTAACATTTCCATGGAAATTTAAAAGGTTGAAAATTTTGGGGTATTTTCGTCTGGAATCAGCCTACATTCATAGAAGAAACTCAATTCGCAAATTTCAGTTACCCATTCTAAGAAATAATAAAAAACAAACAAAGATGAGTCATAAATTCCTTAAATTTCTACGATCCCCTAATTTTTTTGGAAAGTTACCAAGCAAGAAGCAACTTCGCTGAAAATTTCACCTTTCGGGAAATTCCCAAATTGAATATTTCACACATTAGAATTCGAACATATGAACCATTGCCAATGAAAATTTTTTTGTAGTTCATTTATTATGTATTGTATATGTGTACTATTTTAAATTCTGCAGCTGCACTAGCACATAGCACTACTTTCCATCTCTCTCACTCGTTGCTCACCACTGACGTACGCGGACCGTCCGTGTTGCTCGCTTCAATTCAGTACCATCTGTGTTGGTTTGGAGGAATGAGTTAACGCTAGTCAAGTTGTTGATAGAAGTTTTCGTTTCCAGGTTTGGTGTTTGGTCAAAAATTATGCAGTATGGTATGAAAAACTTGCAAACTGCTTTGAAATATTTATGTTTTATCCAATAAATGTTCTTTATCATATTACCAGTTCATAAATAGTAAGTGTGTTTATTTAACCTTCTTATAAATAACCAAGTTGACGCCCGGCTTTGGTGATAAACTTTTCGCAAAAATGTAACTTAGGTATTTCATTTTTTAAATGCTTTTTTAAAAACTGAAATTGGACATTTTCTGTAATTTCCTTTATTTTGAATTTTACTTGATTAACTTATCTCAGCGAATTGTGTTCAGCTGAATCATTAATATCTCATGTGATGTTTACTTCAGGTTTGTATAGGAAATAACCAAACTTCGGAATGCTGAAATTTACACTTTTTGTAATTCTACTTATATTCGTAAAACCTGGAAAACTCGAGCATGAAGATGTATATGACGATGAATTCCTTCAATCACCCGATCAAATGCTGCGGAAATTTTGGGGCATACAAGATGTAACCACTTCAGTTGGGAAACTTTTCTACTACAAAGTGCCTAATGATGCTTTCAAAGGAACGATTTTATACTACGATGTGAGTTCATATTCCCAATAATCATTTTTAACCCTATATGTGAAAATTTGGCGTTGCGTTCCGTCGATAAAAATCCTACCGTTATCGTTCGGCTGATTAGTGATTATTAAAAATTAGCATTGATCTTGTAATTTGACCGTAAATCTTATCGATGTTTGAACTATAATTGAAATTCACCGATAATTTTCATCGAAAATCGGTTTCTGAATTCTACTTTGAACTTAAATTTTATTGTAAATGATTAGGCCAACAAATTTTGCATATTTCTATAGTTGAATTCTACCTAAATTACACATACTTACATTTGATACATTATTACTTTCTTCCAGGGATGTGCGTTTACAGTAAACTATTTTTACTATACATAATTTACATGTAATGTAAACTAATTTGTCAACTATTGTCAACTATTTATGTAAACTATTGACGAAAATGTAGACTATTTTCGATCATTTTTAGTATATTTTACATGAAATAACTGAAAAAAACCCAAAAAAGGAATAGTTTACACAAAAAACGAATAGTTTACATAGTTTACAAGTTTACAGTAAATTAAAAATAGTTTACTTTACATATTTTACGTAAAAAATTGCGTCAACTACGTCGACAATTTAGTTTACGCCCAACCCTGCTTTCTTCGAAATATTGAACTTTTTTTCTCGTCTTGAATTTAATTTCATTTACTTACATTGTGGTGTTTCAAATTGGTATATTTATGCTAATTTCAAGGATACCTCAACGTTTTTGTAAATATTGAAATTTTTGAACGCGTTTTGTATATCTTCTGAACGCAAAACATTCTATCTATTTTTTCATTTCTTCATTTCCTTCCGAATTCGATAATGTGCAACTTGAACGAGAAATGTTTTATTTTATTTTCGAGATATGCCCGTAAAGTTCTGTGACTCATTTCTTCGTGATATGCTAATCAAGTGTTAAAGGATGTAATACTCAATTATACGTCTCGTTGTATTCATAAATGATATCGATAATGTTTTTTTTTACCCAAACTGAAGTTTTAAGTAACACAGTTATCGAGCTTGAGAAATAATTTTTCTAATTGAGATATTTTGTACCTAGAATTATAATGATGATCTGCGATTATTTCATCGCATATGTAGATAGTAGTTATCGTCGATTTGTTCATTAGAAGAAATACATTAAATTCGAACTCCTGCCTGTTTGAAAAATTGAATCATTCCTACTTCAAGCTGGAATGTGGACAATGATTTCCAACTAATAAATGATTTACTATAATACCTGAAAATCTGCTGTAAATTCAATTTCCTAAAACTCAAGTTTGCATAATGTTCACAGGTGGTCGGTGAAGAAAATTCGGCATTACCAAAATGGATGATTTACGATAAAAAAACCGCAGTACTTGAGGGAGTACCGTCAATAAATGATATCGGAGACACTAGAATAAATGTGAAAGCCTATGATAATAAAGGACAATCTGTTAGTGATATGTTTGTGGTTGAAGTTTACCCATTGTGGGAAACAAACACTAATAATAAGGTAATTAAATCATCTGAACTTTTTCTGCATGCTTATCGATAAGCTATTAATTTTCACTTGAATTTTGGCGCCTAATCAAACCATTATTTTTTAATCGCCGCATTTGTTGACCTGGTTCTTCAATCATTGAAGGCATTTTTGTGCATTGCTAAATATAAACGAAAAATTAGATGATTTGGTCGTATTTAATAGCGGTTTTATTGTTTTATGCCAATTCGTGTTTGAAATAATGTGTTTTAAAATATAAATATCTAGTTTAGGTTACTAGAATTCGCATTAAACATTAGGTATTCTAAAAATTAATTAATTTCAATTTTTGCAGAGAAAATGTAAGAAAGGAGAAGGCGTTATGATGATTACTTTAATTATAAATGAAAATTTCGACAATATTTCGCCCAAACAGAAAATACTTGCGTTGAGAAATTTAGCAAAATACTTGCATCTACCTGTGGTAAGTTGAGTACACATTTTGCAACAAATTATGCCTTACTAAACTTACCTACATTAATAATACGGCGAGCAATTATGTACTAGCAAATATTTTGTGTTCTAATTATTCATAACAAGTTGTAAAACATTGTTTCAGAATACGCTTCTATTTTTAAATTCGAAAGGAAATTTAGAAAATAATCCAGATATGTCGGTGTTTGGTAATGAAATTAATGAAAATAAGGATCTCAATACATCAGTCATCACGTGGCAGGTACATAGATGTTTTCTGGTATTTTATTATGCCCAATAAATTTTTGGAATAACTAATTATGTTTTTTTTTTAGATCGGCTGCAAAGAGAAAATTTGGGCAGAAAAATTACAGATAGTGGAACTGGTTGAAAAATACATGAAAGATGGCACCTTAGCTGAACGATTACAATTACCGGTCCTCCGTTGGCAAATCGCCTCCAGTTTTAATCCTTTTAGAACACGGAGACATGTAAATTATTTGAAACCCAAATCCAATTTTTAAGAATAAATTTTAAACGAAATTAATTTTATGCTTCTTTGATTGTAGGCTGGTGGACCAAATGATAACTATTTGAAAGGTGATGATAAAGATGACTCTGGCAATTTGGACGATGAGGCTGACGATGATGATGAAGCCGATGATGAACCCGATGATGATGAGAATGGTCAGAGTGAAAACATTCTCCCAAATTCAGCGTCACCTGTGTATCCAGATGTAACCAATACCCGATTACCCCAGCCAGGACTCGACGGTTCAAATCCTCCTTCCAATAAGGTTAAATTTTTTGAATAAATTCGGCATAATGATGAATGTAATGTAATATTGAAGTCATTATTTTCTGTTTCAGAAAGCAATCGTTGATTCTGCTATTTCTAACCAAACGCTTTCCAAACTCACCAATTTAATTAGTCCAAATTCCACTAGTTTTTCAGAACAGCCAGATCCCGATGAAGCGAACACAGTAATGAAAAAAATCTAAATTAAATTTACATCTTGATAGTCAAAATATTGAATTTTTTGTTCATATTTCAGGAACCTATTGATACGAGCGACGAAGACGAAGACTTGATTAAGTGGACATATCAGAATAATAATGCCAGTGAACGAGATATTCCAGATGATCCGGATTCTCCTAATACGAGTGCTTCATCTACTACTACTCTTAGTGCTGAAAAACCCACTGGTACTTCTGAACCTCCTCAACGTTATCCACCACAGGTTAAACGTAATATGGAACAAATAGTCGTCGAAGCCGGAAAGCCTCTCAAGTAATTACTCTATTTTTGGTTAATAACACGTTCGAAGAATAGGTGAATAAGAGCGATGTCTTTACAACAGAGTGCAGATTCCAGAGGATATTTTCAGCGATGCCGAAGACGGAAGCACGCGTAATCTCACCTTGAGACTTTATAAAACGTCTGAAGATTGTAGCGTGTACGCACCATGGATCGAATTAACCAACGAACAAGAATTACACATTTTGTATGTTGATTTGCAATGCTATCTGCCTACGTGCCAATTCGTTGGTTAACTTTGTAATTTCATTTCAGCACCTCGTTAGATACAATTTCGAAGCACGAACTTACGCTGGAAGCGACAGATAAAGATAATATGGCGGTTAACACGACTATAATTGTGAACGTTCAACATCCTCAGAATGCTCGTACCATTAATTTTGAAATGTCACTTCACGTAAATTTGCATGAGAATCAAAATATTACGGTCGGTTTGCTGTTCGACTTATTGAACGAAATCGCTACTTCAAACGGAGATGAAAATTATGGAAAAATGACGGTTCGAAATGTGACATGTAATCCTTTCATAATCACTTGGGCGAATATTACGTTACCAACGGATTCCTGCGATAATAAAACTATTATGGAATTGATTGGTGTAAGTAACTTTTTGCAATAAACTATTTGATTGATTGATTGATTAAAAAAAGTGCATTTTATTTGTAAATGATTTTATTTCCCTTCATCATTTTTACAGGTATTGAATAAATCACCTGGAAGTATGGATGTTAAAAAAGACATTTATCTGCAGTTTGAGTCCAGCATTCGCATAGTTATTGAAAGAATTACATGGAAGGGAATTGGTCTTTGTAGTGAAATACCACGCCCGCAGCTTCCTGTTCCAGAAAAACAAAATTTTGTACCCATTGTTCGTAATAGAATTGATAATATTACTACTACGGTTGGCGAACTGATGGTGTTTAGAGTCCCTGAGGTAATTTAGTTTTAACTTTTAACAGCATCCTTGTTATCCACTTTGATACTGATTAATGACGTGTTTCTTTTAGGATACATTTTTCGATGCTGATGAATCAAATGGTCGTAATTTGAAGCTGAATGTATACACCATGGACAACATTCCATTGGCCCCTGAAGGTTGGTTGCAATTTGATTCAACGAATCAAGAATTTTACGGTTTGCCCATGGCTAGTGATGTTGGATCTGCTAAATATCAATTGGTATGATCTTTTTTAAATCGTCGATTCGAAAGCAATATCACCAAATATTGAGTTGAAATTTTTTTTGTAGGTGTGTAACGATAATAAAGAAGATACAGAAAGTATGAAAGCCAGGCTCGTTATTGAAGTAGTCGTAGAGCCAGCTGCTAAAGCCTATTACAACGTTGAATTCAGAATGAAGCTAAAGAAATCATACGACGATTTCATCAAATCTCCACTTTTGCAGAGAATATTTGTAGAAAAATTGGCTAAATTATTTGGCGATCAAAACACTTCGTCAATTGTTATTAGCGGGTATTCCCCTGGCTCTCTAATTATTACGTGGCATAACAAATCGTTGTCATTTTCTGATTGCAACGAAGAAGAAATTACCAAATTGAGAAAAGTAAATTTTATTTTTATTTTTATCGTTTTGATTGAAATTTGTGTAACTTGACTGTTCCTTTTTCAGATAATTTTAACTGATGATATGAAATTAGAGAATAATGTGAATGAAGTTCTGAAACCAGAATTCGAAGCTTTATCCGTGGATATGTCACCTATTGGTATTTGCGAAGGTGGCCTAACAGAGACTCATTCCGATGTACCTGAAGTCAATACCGGATCTCAACAAATCCATGCCATCATTTTCGATAATGTTTATTTTCTTAATTCGATCCTTCCAATAGCCATTATTATCATCATGATACTTGTTGCTAGCCTAATCGCCTGCATATTATATAGGTACGTATTTTTCAATACGCATTATTTCATCCTATGCTGATTTTTATGCTCCATTTTTTCCTTCAGACGTCAGCGTAGTACCGCTAAATGGACGTTGGGCGATGACGAGAAAAGAACGTATCGTAACAAAGGCATTCCCGTGATATTTCAAGACGAATTAGAAGAACGACTAGAACCCACCAACAAAAGTCCAATTATCCTAAAAGAAGAAAAACCTCCTCTTCCACCTCCCGATTACCAGAAAGTTCCAGCCATTGCGACGACAGCTTTATTATCCGATTTCGATGACTCGTCACATCAGCAAGGTAGCGGAACTCATTCCCGCAGCATCGAACGCAACGGTCGTTCGAAGCCAACTCCTATTTATCGAAAACCGCCCCCGTATGTTTCACAATAATCTTTCCAATTGTCGTGCTTCTTTTTCCTGTTCTATGATTATTTAACCATAATTTAAGATTATTTTTAAATTGATAATTCCTTTCAACGAACGTTTTCGTAGTAGACGTTCTATCGTTCACATGCGTACAGATATTGTAATTCGTTCCTTAAAATTTTCAACAGTATTTCAAAGGTTGCGGTTAGGTTTCGGTGGTATTATGAGTCCATGTACTTGACGTAATTCAATTATTGATACGGATTTTTTTTTATTTTTTACTTCGACTTTTTTAAATTTTTTTTTTGGTTTTAGTAGTTAGTTATGTATTTGTTTTTTGACTATCTCTTATTGTAATTTTAACGATTTTTTACGTGTTCATTTTATATATGTGAATCGGTGTTTCGTTATTTTTATAATTTGATTCGTGAGTCTTATGTGTTAATGTTGGAACTATTTCCTTTTTTTGTTTTATAGATGTTATGAAATTTAGTGACTTATTTTCGGAATTTGGTAAATTACAACGAAATTTGGCGGTTTCAATTTTCTTTCGAGTTAATTTAGGTATTGTTAGGTTGTTTCTTTTTATTTTGTTAGTGTGATTTGAAAAAACAATAATTTTTCCAATTCTTTTGTAATTCGTAAACTAATCTTACACATCTATAAAATTTCTTGTGCTTAGGATTTATTTTTATAATTAACAGTTGCATTTATGTGAGACATGATGAATGTATTTTGATTTTGTTATTGTTAAATTGGTATTATAAACATATCTAAGGCATATCAGCATCCTTATGAAACAATCGTTATTCACTGCTTAATTTTATGTTTTCATTGTTGATTAATGTAATTATGGTGCAACTGAGTTGGTATAAGTCTTCCTATTGTTAAATTTTAGAATCTTAACTGATGCTGTTCTATACTGCACAAAATATCGTTTTGTGATTTTTAATGTATCAACTATTCACTTGACGCTTGAAATTCATATCCTGATATCAATCAAATATCGATATATCTTTTCGTCGCCGAACCGGTACAACTTACGTAAACTAGTCTTTAAGGGAAAAAAACACTTTAAGTTTTTCAAATTTTTACACATTATTGTTACGGATTTTTAAAAAACCAATCACTATTTTGTATTTCAAAGTACCTAAATCAACTAACAAGTCATTAGGTTAAGATTTTCAAGATCAAAGAAAATATTTTAACCGTCGCGTTATTTTAATTATGTTTTAAGCAATGGAGCTTTGGAAATAGATTTTTCAAATATATTTTTAAAAATACAGTATTCTGTTGTTTATTTCCGGATTGAAAAATTGATTATCCCCAGAGGAACCTCATACAAAATAGTTTTTGAAAAACATGAAAAAATTTATTTTGTTAAAATGGACAATTTATAAATTATCACACGACCATACGTGTCAGTACTAGAATCAAAAACAATATGAATTGATCGAGCATCAATGGGGGTATTCAAGTCGTACGTTTGCAAACTGTTTACATCTTCTGGGTAAAAATCGTCTAATAAAACATCAGGATCTGTGGATTTATTCGGAACTTGCTTGAAAAATTTGAACTTAACATCTTGGCCCACAAATCCACCTTGAAACTGGAACTGAAATCCTGAGATCTGTTGATTTTCTTTGAACAATATTTCTATCCATTGAGGAGAACCCTAATTTTAAATAATGTAAACGAATTTGTATTTCTTTAAGCTCATGTTTTGAATAATACGCAAATATTTCAAATTGATTACACACCTCTGCGGAATTCCAACAGGTTTCTTCATTTTCATCGAACATGTGATTTTTACCGAAGTTTTGAACATCGTCATCTAAAGTGGAACTGACTCTGTAAAATTTAATTCAAACGAAATCTCGTGACTCGTGAGAAGAGAAGCTGAGAACGCACCCTCAGTGCAATAACAACACATCTCAAAAAAAGTAAAAACAACACATCTCAAAAAAATTGAAAATTTCTTGGTTCTTTACACGTTGAAAACAAATTTATATTAAATTTTTTTGTGAAGATCCATTGTAATTTTTCACGTACTTTCCAATGACGGCGACAGATTTTTACAATACATGCTATTTTTGATAGTTTTTTGAGATGTGTTGTTTTTGAATTCACGATTTTTAATTTTGAGATGTGTTGTTATTGCACTGGAGGTGCGAGAAGCAGAAGTTTTAGAGCTCAACTTTCAAGCTTTCAGTCAAAAGTATACTAACCTGCATTTGAACGGGATTGGAATAGCCATCAAAAATAAATATTATAAAAGCATTCATTAAAAGTTCTATTTAATTAATATTTCTTATTTAAAAATTAAAAAAGCTTCAAAAAGTCGCGAACTTTTCTTATCAAAGAAAGCGGTAATGATAAAGGAAAAAAGGGAGCCACTTATATTCCTAAAAATTCTCTTGCAAAGTTGCAGTCAAATCTATTTTTTCTCCAGAAAACATGATTTATTTAATAAAATTTGGGTTTTTAAACTAATTCAAGTATTTTTTAAAGTTTTGAACTTTCAGACTCTAATTTTAAATCCGATTTTCAAAATTCTTTGATGAAAAATGGGAAATAAAAACTGGTAACACTGTTTCAAAAGTTGCTCCTACATTATGGCGATATCCGCTTCAGTACGTCAACAAGTTAAAAATTGAAAAAAGAGTAATGCGAATGATAAGAAAAATTTTGATTGTTGAAAGCTGTGCCGGTATTTCGAAATTTTGCGGTATTTTTCGAGTTCGAATGGTTAAAATTTGTCGGTTCAGTAGTGAAAAGTGTCGGTAACTATTGCGATAGTACGTATTTGATTGTGCATCGAAGTTTGTGCTTAAATTCCTTTTTTCTGTTGGTAAATTACGAAATGGGAGTTACAATGTAAGCAATGATGAATTAATTATACTTTACTTAAATATACGATCATTTTATCATTATTCTAATCCTCGAGGTTTACTTTTTATGAATAAATGCATCGGAGAATGTGATGCGCCCGTCTCGCAATCAATCATTTCATTGTGAACTGTTTTCTAATCATTCGAACGTTTCATATCTTTCATTACTTAGTTTGTTGAACTCATTATACGATAAATTATAATTAATTAAATATTTTATGATTTCAGATTGCAGCAGTATCCAGTGAAGGATAAAACCGGCCCTCAAACTATCGAGTTATTATCTAAACGAATCACCGCTCTGGGAGCAAAACAAACTGGACAATTCATTGTCGATTGTGAGACTCATGTTACATCATCGCCTCAAATCGGTGGTCCTGGTAAGTGAGAGAAAAAAATTGATGCTTGAATTCATGTCTCTGATGTTTTATCGGATTACAGACATCTATGCTAACTAAGAGCTTAATCTTGTTTTTTAATGCTAGGTATGAGGTTGTTTTTGTTCAATTTTGGGACTTTTCGTTTCAAATCATATTAGTATAGGTATGTTATATTAAGATAAAGAAGTACAAAATGAAGTATAAAAAAGTATCTAAGCTGCTTACAAAAATTATAAATTACTTGCCTTTCATAAATTATTGGTATTGGCTAAGGGTATTTTATTTTAAAACAATCCAATCAATAAAAACAATTTCTGTTTTTTTTTTCTTTTCCATCAAAAGTATTTCACTAGCATGTTTTGAAATTTGTGCAAATGGCTAAATTAAATTTATTCGAATTGAGCGTTAAATTATCAAAATTTGATTCCAAGATATTTTACTATGAAAAACAACGTTGCATGAATTTCTTCTCTAAAATTATACGACGGTTTTTATTTTGGTTTCCAAATCTCAAAATTGAAATTTTTTCACCCCTAAAAATATATTAGATCAATTTTCAAAGTAGGGCTCTATACTGTAGAGCTTTATTCAAACTTTCAAAGTATTGTTGAATTGATAATGTTTTTATCATTTTTTTTTAATTCAACAAAATAGTTGTCATTCATTCATACTGCTGTGAATAAATTTTTATTGGATTTTTTGGCATCGGACAGAAGAGGGTGAGAGGAGGTAGCTTCTAGCTTGTCCCTTTTTTGAATGTTTAATATTGAATTTGAGTCAGAAATTTGGGGAAGTGATCACCCCCCCCCCAGTTTTCAATTTGTACCTGTCTAATTACCTTAGCTTCATTTCGTTTCATTCTTTAGATTATAAAATGCACGTTAATTCAAGATTTTGGTGCCTATTGAAGTTCTTGGATTTGAGATATTACTTTTCTAAAAAATAGAGTTTGGGATTTCAAAATTCTAGAAATTGGATCTGGGCACATTATTGGCATTAAAAAGTTTTATTTTGGAACATAGGTACAAACTTTGGAATATCAGAAGAATTTTACGGAGTGGGACGAGGAACCTTAATATAATTAAATAAAGTAGGTATCGATTTTTTCATACCGAACAAAATCTCGAGAAGTTACAGAAATTCCAATTTGGATCGTTGTAAATTTTTAATTTGCTAAAATTGGAGTAAACTTTTGATTTTTTTTAAAATAGATAGATTTTTTGAAAAAAATTTTCTGTACTCCTTCAATTTTCAAGCTCAGAATTTTTGTTCCATTTTTTATAAATTAAAATAAAATTACATTGACTTCTGTATTAATTTTTCAAAAGACCATTTGCTCCTTCAATTTCAAAGATAGGCAACATTTTCATCTAATGAATTTTCCTGGTGGTACCCGATTGTACCCGAATCTCAACTTCAAGCCTGTGCAACCACTCACCAGCTATTGCTATTGCTATGGTATCATACCGAAACAGTACGGAATAAAGAACACGCTAAAAACACAATTTCATCCGCCAGCTTTGGCAACTGGCGTTTGTAACGTGGAAAATCTAAAGAAGTGGGTAAAATGAGCGAAGCCAGGTCATAGTTTTTCCGCCCGCTCGGCGAATGTAAGAAACAACGAGCCTTTTAAATTGCGAGCTAAATTTCGAGCCAAAAAAAAAGCGGAAAGAAAACTGTTAAAAGTAGAAACTAGGTCAGGAAAGTGTAATTTAACCTTGAAAAGTCCACTAACCTGTATTTATATGCATTTATTGGAAATTTGTCCCTTTTAATCTCTTATCGTTTATTGCTTTAGAGAAAAAAAACTCGTGTTTTTCCATCTCGCTCTTTCTCGTATAAATATCTTTCGCCAAGCTGCGTTTTTCCACTAAATTTATAGGTTATATTCTTTCTCAATTATGTCGATGTTATCGACGAATTATCTCGCAGCGTTTCATTCCTTATACTGGCGTTATTTCTTTAAACATTTTACCATTTCGGGTTTCAAACGTCTCAAAATTTAACGCGTTCGTTTTAACCTAAACGTATAATTTTTCTACGTCGATGAATCGATAGCGCGGTTGAAATAAAAATAAACGAAAAAAAATCGTTTTTTTTCTTATCTTTAAAAAGTTTGATGAAAACGAACCGTCGTGGATCTGGTTGAACTGAAAAAAGGGGTATAATTTTTTTTATCCTCGTAAAATAAGTATACTTAATCCAAATTCAAGATTACGATTACGCCTACGACTTGTTAACTTGAAATAAGAATACATAATTTTCCAAGGGTTGTTTGGAGATGTTCGAACAATAAATATTTAATTAGGAATTAGCCGGAGGTTTTGTTGGAAAAAAAGATTCTGGGATGAGATAATTTCTCGATTCGAAGGCATAGAATTTTGTTTTCGTCTCTTAATTTCGAAAAAAACGTGATAGCTGGGTTTTTCTCTGCGGGCTAATTGAATTTACGAATCGGCTGAAAAAATATACAAACCGCGTGAAAAATACATTTAATATTTTTCTTTTACAATTTTCCAACATTAACGAGGTATTTAATCAGCTTTGAACTTATAATATTCACTCGATAAAGCGTATTGTCTTAAATATTGTCAAATTGGTAGGTAACAATGAAAAATGGTTTACCGAGTAGGTAGGTACAGCGGAATACTAACGTACATAAATTTGCTATCGAGAGAAACACAGAGAGAGAAATCGTATAATAGCGAAATTATAACTTTAGAATGGTTATTAGAAAATACGTACATAGGATTTAGATAACAACAAACAAACAGTAGAATGTAGGTAGATAGTTGCCAGTGGTGGAAAAACGTTAACTAACTGTAAGAGCTTTAAATCGATAGGTATATTTCCACATACACGACCTTGTCATCCTTTAGATAATCCATAATAAAAAGAAACATTATTAGTGATAAAATGTCAAGAATGCACTAATTAAGAAAAAAGTATAAAAAAAATATAAGCTTCTATAAAAATCAGTAAAAAAAATTAA
Organism: Pseudococcus jackbeardsleyi; assembly: GCA_038380155.1. NCBI lineage: Eukaryota > Metazoa > Arthropoda > Insecta > Hemiptera > Pseudococcidae > Pseudococcus > Pseudococcus jackbeardsleyi. The sequence goes on from CM076242.1 coordinate 40,841,166, forward strand.
CCTTAGAATAAAATTTGTACTAGTAATACGAAAAGTATTAAAATTAAAAAGAAGTTAGCGATACCTTTTAGAAAAAGGTCAAAAGTTTTTAACTTTCTACATTTTTTTTTTCAGTCTTCTAAAAATTATTTTTATGTATTTATAGTACACCGATTTCTAATCGAAGATGGTTTTATAATTATTTTAACTAGGATTTTTTTTTTCCTTTTGCGATACTTATTTCGAATCTTAGGCAAGGCACGAGTGATTGAAAATATCGCTGCGGTAAAGTACAAGAAAATTTTGGTTAGGAAACTGGAAGACTTTTTATTACTAAAAATAATGGTTGTAGTTAAGTATAAAAAAAAAGAGAAAAAATTATGGTTATAAAATTATTATTGTCAATGAAGCATGTACAGGTGTCAAAAAATCCAGGTTTGATGGTAACCTATTGTTATTGTTTTGTGGTGTCGATGCCAAAAATGTTCGATCTAGGGATTGGTTTTTTGGTTACTGTAAAGTGAGGCAACATCGAATATTTTTCTATGTTCTTTATTAAATTTTGTTCCTCTAATGGAAGGCTCAGAGAAAAATCCAAGGGTACTGATTATTACTCAGGTTAGGGTTCCTTTTCTTACTCAAATTATGGGTTATACGAACCGTTCTATTTTTTTGTTGGGATCAAAAATTAGTTTTCAAGTTTATGCTGATTTTGGGTTAGTCAGAAGGAGTAGAATCAAGAGGGGAGCTCAACTCAGCTCCAATGACCCCTAAGGTTGATTTTTATATCCAGGCTCCAGGCTCACATAATTTTGATGGCTTTTTGAAATTGGAGACTAACATACAGAATTTATTAAAGTGTTCCTAATTTTTTTTGTTGGGTCGAGGCCTAGACGTCGAATGGCTTAATTTATTGACAAAAAAATTACGAATTTTAGATGATTTTTCAAAACGAAATGTGAGTAGTACCGATTGAAATGTTTGGTTGGCTCATTTTACGTGAAGAAAAACTTGGAAAATTTTTGAAGCTAAAGTGAGGTATGGTTTAAGCATCAAATGGTTCTTGTCTCATTTCCCCTAAAAAAAAAAAATGATTTTTTAATGCTAAAATCGAGTAAAAATACCAAATTGTCTTTTTCTGATTTTTTCGTTAAACTAAAACGTATAGTATGGCTCATAACTGATAGGAAAAATTGGTCATGTGTTACACAATTGGAGGTGCTGTGCCATTAATTTTTTAAACTTTGTAGTAAAATAGATGACATTACTTGATGTACATTTTGTTTTAATAATTTTCAAAATTTAAACCTTTAGACCATTTTGGACGATTTTTTTCTTGAAAAATTGTCGATTTTCCAATGTTTGAAATTCTTTAATTTTTTGAAGAAAATATTCAAAGTAGTAGAGAAATCATGAATGTGGAATTGTGGATCATTTAAAAGCGTCATATTAATGAGGCTTCTCATAAAATATTCAAATATTGAGGGTTGAGGGTGGAGGGGGGGGACTTATTTTACAATTTTGAAAAGTTATTTTGCCATGTGTTGAAATTATTGATTTTTTTGAGATTATCGTACCCCAAAACCCCCAAATTCCAGAAAAAAATTAAATTGTCAAAAATGGAATGTTTTTAATGTTTCAGCTCTGCACAAAAATACATTGCGTTGAAAAAATTTTAGCTTTTCCGAATAAGAAGTAAAAATGCCTAAAAATTTGCACTAAACGCAAAAAAAAATTGAAAAAATTTGATCAAAGTTTGGAAATAAAATTTAAATTTTCAAGTGTAGTCTTTTTCGGTAAGGAATGATTTAAAAAATTGTTGAAGCTGAAATTCTATGAAAAATAAAAGGTCTTGGTTTTATAAAAATTTCATCGAATTTTGTCTCCTGTGTTGTTCAATTTCTCTATTAGGAAAAAAGTTTTGAAATTTTTCAAAATTAAGGATTATTTATTGAAAAATGATTTTGTAGAAAAATTTACTTAGATTAGAGTCTTGTTTTAAAATTTGAGTTTTTACATTTTTAAAGGCTTGAAAATTGCTTTTAGTCCGATCCTTTATAGTTTTTGAGAAGTCGATTTAATTTTAAATAATGATTTATAATTTGGAAAACTTTCAAATTTTTAAAAATATTTTATTCATTTAAAAAAAAAAAACTGTCCCGATTAAAAATATTATTTCGATTTTTAAAAATTGTGCCATTTTTTAATCCCTAGAAAATTTCAATTCTTGGAAAAATCATTTCAATCGCCAATAAAAATTTTTTTTGAAAAATTTACTCAATTTTTTACTCAATTTTTTTGAAAATGTACTCATTTTTTTGGAAAATTACTCGATTTTTTGGAAAATTACTCGATTTTTTGGAAAATTACTCAATTTTTGTAGAAGTTGGTCAATTTTGAGACGAATTATTAATTTTTTGTGGAACTATTCAACGTTAGGCCAAAAAAATCTATAATTTTTACCATCGACAGTAAAAATGGTATTCTTTCTCACGTATCCATATCCAAACTTCAATTTTTTAAGATGTTGACTTCTGGCTTTTCAATTTTGATTTTTGAGCCCAAAGAATCATTGTGAATATGGCCCTTGCAGGTACGCGACTCTGCCCCAAAAATTTCGAACACTAAATTGAAAATTGTCATTGGGTAGTTCTTTTTTTTGATGCTCCATACCTGATTCAAAATGAAATATTTTCAAGAAAAATGAGTATCTTCAGCACATGCAGGTACATTAAACATTGCTTTGTAGATACCTTCCATGTCGGATGGACAAATAATACTGAGGATAAACTTTCTGAATGACTTTCAGTCCAAAAAAAGATCTATATATCTGTCTCCGTGTGCAATTATTCTCGAACAAAACCATCCAATTATTATGAAAAAGTTTCCCTATGAATAATTTCTTTATTTTTCAAAAAATCGTCTAATTTTTAAAAATTGTGCATTTTTCAACGAATTTTTCTAGTCGTGGAAAAATAATTTAATTTAATCAAAATTATCTGTTTTTTTAAAAAAGAAAAAAAAATCAAAATTTGGACACGTTTTCAGCTTTGTAAGTTGAAGAAGGTCGAAATCATTCATAAAGTTTCCCACATAAAATTAAATAATACTAGTGGAGGAGGAAGGGGTAATTGAGAATCATGAAAGAGCAAGTCTCCTATCTTCGGAATAAATTGACGTATTTATTCAAGTCACTTGGATTTTCCCATGATTTTTTTTTTTATTAAATTGCGTAATACTGGCTATTGAAGATTTAATAATCGATGGTTGGCTGTGTTCTTTTGGAATTTCAAATTTTTTATGACGAATACATCATAAATATTGCTGATTGAGCATTTTAGTAGAAAAAGTGATAGTTTTTATATGTATTCTGCAGTTTGCTTTGGTACCCTTGGTAACATCTATGGAATTAGCCTAAGAAATTGCTTTCAAATTTCCCCTTCGCCCTTTTCCCTTCCAAAGTTGAATGTTGCCCCACTTTACAATTCTAAAACCGGTTAAAAATGTTTTTTTCGTTTTATACGAGCTAATTTCGAGTATATATGGGCAGTGTTTACACGATAAATACTTTTCGATGCAGCCGAAATAAATATTAAAAACTTTACTGATTGTTTAAAATTGACATTCTTTCATATGTAATACGTCTGAATTTGGTATAACGCAGATATGTCGTTTGAAAAATTTCCGTATTTCTTGGCGACGATATGTTATCCTCTTCTCTTCGAGGGAGTTGGGTGAATGTCGACATCAAGGAAACTCTCAACTCAAGCGATAAGTATCAACGATTTGACGACTTGTGGCGTATCACGGACATGTGCTGGATATCACGATCGGAGGAAATTATGATCCATTTCTTGCAAATCTCTGCCTTTGGTCTCCGGTACAAAACAGACAACGAAACAGAGCCCGGCCACAGCTACGGCCGAGTAAAGCCAAAACGCCCCGTGCAGTCCGAGCGCTTCCTTAAAATCGATGAACGTTTTGACTCCTACAAAAGCGCATCCGTAGCTGAAGGACATAGCTAGGGCACTGCCTAGACCGCGATATTCGAGAGGGAACAATTCGCCTACGAGTAACCACGATATTGGACTTATGCCCAAAGAGAAAGCAATGGTGAAAATCAGCACGCACAGCAAAGGTATCCAGTCGTATTGGATGGATGGATCTTGAGTATGCGTATGGTATCTTCTCATCGACTCGTTGACTTCTTCGAAATACGCGTACGATCCAAAAGCGGCCAGAGCGATCGACATAAACATGCTGCTGGTGATTAGCAAAGGTAACCGACCGATGCTATCGATTAGCAAGCCCGACAGCAACGAGGCGAGTAATTGGACGAAGCTAACGGCTATAGCGCCCCCGTGCGGATTCATACCGCCGAACGTTTGCCGAAATATAGACACTGCGTAAAAGCTGAACGAATTCGCGCCCGAAAATCGTTGGAAAAACATTAAACCGCAAGTTATAGCTATCGGGTGCCAAAGTTTCTCCACGATGTCGCCCAGATTACCGTATTGGCTGGGTCTTCGACGACACGTAGATAGGCGACTTTTCATCACGTTGTTTTTTATGGTTGCTAGCTCTTTTTGAATTTCATAGTAGGTGCCACCTTTCAGCCATTGTAGTGATTTGGCAGCTTCCTCGATCCGGCCGGTGAGTACTAAGTAGCTCGGCGTCTCTGGCAGGTAGAGGATGGTGAAGAATAGAGCTATCGGTGCGACGCTTATGGCCATGGCGAGCTGTCGCCAGTTGAGGTATGCGCCCATGATGAAGCTGATTAGGACGCCTACTTGGCCGAAAATTTTCAGAACTGCGCTTAGGCAGCCTCGAATACTGGGGTCGGATATTTCGCTGATGTATACCTGAAAAAAGAAACGTAAAAAGGGATTAGTAATCAATTAATGTACATATCTCATATCTCACTGATTGGAAAAAAAAGTAGAAAATTGGGTTGGTTCTATGGAATTATTGAACCAGTTAATGAATTGAAATTGCTCAGTTCATAACGATCGACAATCGATAAGAAAAACAAAAACTGAAAAAAGGGTGAGCTTTTAATTATTTTGGTTAATCTAATAAAATTCTTGGTAAAATGAAACAATTTCTAATCGAAAATTTGAAAGAAAATTGGAAAAAATTTGAACATTGCGTTTGGAAAAATATTCTTTCTCTGAAAAATTCTTTATTTTTTTTTTTAGAAATTATCGCCGGAGGAAACTAAAAACGAAAATTGATTTAAAAGTGTTGAACTGTCACATAAATATTTAATTTTTTTTTTGTAAATATTCTTGGAAATGTTGAAGATGAAGGGTTTTTTAAATTGTTTTTTCCACTGTTGAATGGAGGAAGGAGGTATCAATAAGAGGTTACTAGAGATAGCAGAATGACGAGAAGAAGTGCAAAATTTTTCATTGTCTCTAAGCCTGGTTCATACGAAATTCCGTTTGTGAGATTTCAAAAACACTCTACTTTCTTTATTTTTAATCAGTGAGAAGTCAACGATGAATAATCAGAATTGCAGCGCTGGAAAACTCAACGAAATTCTTTGACTTTCAGTAAATTTTCGCCAATTTTTCGAAAAATTTCGATAATTTTTTTTTTAGCAAATTTCAGATATTTTACCGACTTTCTAGCGATTTTTCAATCATTTTTTTCGTTTTTTTGGTTTCAGTGAAATTTTTCCACCGATTCAGAATGTATTTCAGTGATTTTAGATTATTTTCACCGATTTATGAATATGAGAGAAATCAAATGAGAAAGGGTCTGCCCAGTGCCCACTTAATTTTTTCCAAACGATTGTCAGGTATTAGGACAAATTAAAATCAATAAAGTTTTGAAATAATTGACAAATTTTCAAAAAAATTGGAAAATTGTTCCAAGAAAGAAAACGTTCGTGTAAAACAGAAAAAACTGTGATAAAGTCGTTCGGAATTTTTTTATAGGTCATTTTTTGGTCAACATTTGTGAACGATGAAATCTTTTTAATTTGCAATATTTTCGAAACTTTGACAATAGTTGAACAAGATCTTCAAAATCCGAAAAATTTCTAAAAATAAATAGGTATCTATTTAACGAAAAATCCAACTTAATTATTAATTAATAATTCTATTTACCTAATTGATGAAATACCTGTTAAAATAGTGAAAAAATTTCATGTTTCTCTCAAATTTCATTTTTTCAACACATTTATCAATTTTATAAACATTTACTACTACCTTCATTTAAAAAATCAGTAAAAATGATTAGGAAACGGTCAGAGTTGCAGCACAGAAATAAATTATTGAAAAAAATTTCGATGGAAACAAACAATGAAAAAATTGCTGGAAAATTAGTAAAAATACACTGAAAAATCAGTTATATTTCTGAAATTTGCTGAAAAAAATTGGTAAAATTCTTTGAAAAATCAGCAAAAATTTTTATTTAAATTTCACTGATTTTTCCTGTTCAGCGATTCTGATTTTTTTTGGGTGACTTTTTTCGAAATGAGGGAAAAGATGTTTGTAATTTTCATACTTTAATTGTATCGAAAAGAGAATTTAATTTTGAATTTAAAAAAAAAAAATGGGCATATTTTGTCCTGGGATCAGTGCTCCCTCATGTCAGTTGTGAAGGAAAGGGGTTGCAGAAAGGTTCTGTCTTTACTTCGAAACGACCTGGTAAAAATTTCACATCACCTACTCTCCAATTGTATTTGAAATTTCTTTGAAAACTTGAAAATTATGAATTTCAAACTTTCATCGAAAATTGTTTGAATTTCTGATTTTTTTTTTTTCAAATGTACCATCTTTTGAAAGACTGCTGAATCTTGTCAAAATTATCATTAATTTAAGTACTTACGGATATTTTTACTCAAAATTGAAATTAATAATGACTGATGAGTTTTCTTTATTAATAGTAAAATTAGATTCGGTTTTAAGAAAAATGCCTATCAAATACGTATGTTGAGTTTTTTTTTTCAGCTTTGGAAATTAAGTGGGGCCGGGACGGTGTGAAAAGGGAGAAAATTTGCGTTAAATGATATTTTTGGATTGGAAATTCCATGTGAAAATCGTTTCCCTAAATTTTTCATCAATTTTTTTCATGTTTAAAATGATTTTTCAGATGATTTTTTTGAAAAATGTATATCAATATTCTTGTGTGAAAATTTTTACGCTGGTAATTGAATAATTTTTGGTGGCATTTTTCAAATGAAAGATGAAATTTTTATCAGATAATTTTGAAGTCTAATAGTAGTAGGTACAACCTTTGTAACCCTCTACCACTCTCCAGCCTTTAACTTCAAAAAAATATCTTTTTGATAATAATTTTTCAAATTTTCAAAATTCGGGTTACAATGATTCATTTTTGTTTCGTCCTTAGGGGGTCAAAAATTGATTCTTGAGTTGACACTGAATTTGGGCCTCTCAGAGGGAGTAGAATCAAAGAGGAATCTTGATTCAAAAATCAATTTTTGACTCTTGAGAATGGTTCTATATCCAGACTTATGAATGTTTGTCAATTTTCTTCTCTGAAAATACCTGGTACATTTTTTTTGTTCTTCAAGTTAATCTAAAATCAATAGGAATTTACGTGGATACATTTTTAAAAAAGTCTGGAAAACTGAAAATTGATCATTTTTTTACGATTTTTCATTGTGGATATTTTCATGACGAAGATTTGTAAGAAAAATCTCAATTTTTTTAGAGTAAAATATTGAAAGGATTTCTTGGTCGGTCAATAATACCTCTATCATTTGATCTTAATGTCGGACTTTGAACCTGAGTTGGTATAATCGAAGAGACAAAAAACCTGAACATTTTCATCCGAAATAAATTTTTAGAATTTTTTCAAGCAGTTTTCTTCCTTTTTTCGAATCAACATGCCCCTCTTTTCCCAAAAAACATAATTTTTTTCAATTCTTCGATTCAAATAATTTCAATTTTTTCGCCTAAAAAAGCCAATTAACTCGTTTTCATCTGAAAAAAAATCAGAATTCGTACTTCAGTCATGTTACGCCACCCCATCACCAATATGACCTTTCCATCTTCTGCTCATTCAAATATCATTCTCCGTCAAAAAAATCAATTCATTTTTTTCCCCGTCAAAAATCAATTCATTGGCTCGAAAGATTCTAATTCTATTTCCAACCAAAACTGAAATTCCTCTATCCCTTTCTATTACATTACCCAGGCATAAAAGAAAAGCTCCACTTCGAAAGGTTGATTGGGCACTTTGTTATCGAGGCTATTTTTTACACTAAGAAGACCCTTTTCAAAAGAAAAATCCTTGGCAGAAAAGGCGAAACAAGAGATTACGTATTTTATACAACTTGTAATGTAAATTTCATTCCTTTTTCTGATGGAAAAAAATAACGAAAAAATTATTCCAAAGGAAGAAATCTGCTCGAAATAAACTCGACAAATTTTTCTAATTGATGTCAGCCATTTTTGTTGAACTGCACGCGACACTAGATTCTCGTCTCGGTATAACGATACTTTCGCGATATTTTATAACTTTGAATGTAAATTCAAGTCAACGCTGATTTTATATTCGTGTCACAGCTTTAGCTTAAAGTTTTCTTGCTAGATGTTTTTTTTTTCGTATGTAAAAAAAATTTCTTTCGCATAATACACTCGATCATACTATTCGTTGTAACTAGAACACTTGAATTTGACCTTTTTTTTTTGAAATATGATGCGAAAAAAATTACTCCCGAGGATTGTTGAAAAAAAAAAAAATGAAGGAGATAATTTTGATGCTGTGTGTTGAAATGGAATAATAAACTAAAACGGTAGATACCTTTACGAAAGTGTATTATTTCAACTTGGTATAATATTTTTGACGTTTGAGAAAATCATTTCAAAAGATTGCGTATTAATTTCCCGCCTAAAATAATCTATCCCTACGATGCCTGTCTTTGTTGGATGATTAATGAATCATGTAGAGAAATCGTGTTCTTTTAGAAAACCGTTTTGGATACGTGTGGCTCGTGATTCTTTCAACTTTATATAAATTATACGCGATGACGAACGTATACGTGGTTTATTCGAAATATCATCAAATTCAACGACATCGTCTCAATATTCCAACATTACTTACCTGCGATACGGTCAAAATAATGGCGCAACAAAATCCAGCTATGAAACTGGTGGCATACATCATTTGTACGTTGACAGCGAAAACGGTCAATATCCAAGATACGGAAAAGGGTACCGCGGTAGCCAGCAGAACATTTCGGCGACCGAATTTCATAGCTAGGCCGCCGAAAATGGCACCGAACAAGGCCCCCAACAGAGATAGGCTGGCTACCCACGACGCTTCTTGATCTGTCACCGTGAATACGTTCACGTTCATCGTATCCTGAGCTGCGGTGAAATTCGAAGATGTCATTTTGTAAGTCTGAGGTAACGATGAAGTCGTCGACGATACCGGTAACTGGTCCTGGAGCGATGCTACAGCCGGCGAACTGTACCCTTTACCTAAACCGGCTGCAAAAGGTCCCAATGATACTGCCAAAGTGGCCAGAATCTGCGGAGAAGAAAAAAAGATGGAAAATGTTGAAAAATCACGCACATTTCGGACCGAGGTATTATAAATTACCCAACCATAAGCTGCGATTTTGAGCAATATGGTAGTTTCGATTTTACGAAACGTAGCACTCGGCGCAGACTTTGGCTGGCGAAAGCGAAGTTGCCAGTGAAAAATTTTATTTTACATGACGCGCGTATTGGAATTTCCAATAAATTGGCTTTTTATTGTTAAAATTTCAATTTAGATTCTGTATAAGGATTGCGAAGATTGGTGAAAAGAAACGAGTAATCGATTTTCAATGACGGTAATATTATTACAAATGTGCCGGTAGTTTTTGTCGACAGATGAAATAAAGTTGCAAAAAGTTGGCTTTTCAACGTGACGGCGTATGGCACCCGTTATCGCGTCAAACAGTGGAAATATTTTCCAAATGGAAGTGCACCGTGGCTACGCGAGAAGGGGCGATTTTCAGGGTACCTTTTTATTTCATTTTTGTACCTGTTTTTAAAAGATATGCCTTGTATCGACGGTTGATAAAGTGATAGTGTAAATTTTCAACCTCATTAAGCTCGCGACGCGACGATGAAGAGAAATTTCCAAGTTCATTTGGCGGTATTGTATTTAAATCGAATGAGTACTTGGATGTATTTTGTGGCTAAGTTAAGAGATCAGATTATGGAGGGGGGAGGGAGGGTATAAGATAAAGACGTTATGATTATTATAATTATGGGATGTGTCGAATGTCAAACCTGATGGCTTTAGTGTCTGTTTTTCTCGCGGTTATGTTTACTTTTGTTCTTCCAGTTTGTTTATTTTCATCAAGTTTCGTTTTCAACCTTTCCCAACTCGGTTAAATAAGAGAGTGATTATGAAATGAATTGATAAGATGTCAGGTTTGGTGGAAGACTGTGCGAGGTTGTGGTTGAAATGTTAGCAGGATTTGAGAATGGCTGAGGATAATTGATAATGAATTATACGTGTCGTGAGGGTTACGTTATCTCTTAATTTATTCGTTATTGTTAATTATGGAGCATATAATACGTATAATATCAAGTGGAGGTGTTTTTTTTTTTTCGTCTGTGGAATAGAAGGAGAGTTCAGGGACGAATCGAAATTTGCTTTATAGAGAGGGTGAGAGATAAAAATTGGAAAATTTGATTGAAATGGAATTTTGATGATTTTTTTTGACTCGAAACAGATTTTTCTGACACGTGATTTGGTCTCATAAATATTTTTGGAAATTTCTCAACTCTATTTTGATATTTTCTGTTGAAAAGCTAGTTTTGATATTATTGAAGGGAAAAGAAATCACTTCTGCCACCCACCCTCGGTCGGTTTAGCCCTGGTAAGGCTTCAGTTTCAATCTTCCATTCATATTTATATCATTTTGGGACTATTTGAATGAAAATCAAACTTCATTTTTTTCAAATTTAAGAATATTTTTCAAATTTTATAATTTCTGTAAGTCCACCATGTTTCAATTATTATGATTTAAAAATTGTTTAAATTTTTTTTCAAAAACTTTTGATTTTAAACAAATATTTTATGAGGCATTTCTTTCAATAATTATTGAAAAGTTTATAATTTTAAAGAATAATTATTTATAATGTGAGTGTTTTTACCAAAATTTTCACATTTTGGATTTTTTTCATATTGAAATTCAACGTTTACGATTTTTTAGCCATTTTTTTCAAATTAAAAGCATGTGTGTAAATTTATCAAAATTTGTTTCAATCATTTCATTATTTTTGGTCGGGTTTTTATTTCAAAATTCTTATCATCGAGGTTTTGTCGCGGTGAGGAAGGTCATTTGGCCTTTAGTGAAACTTGGAAAAAATTTTCATGCCCTTCGATTTATGTATCTTGAGAAAATATGATTTTCGAGCATTATGAGCGAATTTCCATCTTTTCCTGGGGGGAGGGGAGGGGAGGGAGGAGGACTGAGGCTCCAAAATAGGCGATTTCCAAACTTGATACGTAGATAGAAATATTAGTGAGAAGTGCCCTGAAATTTTTTCAGTTTTTACAACCACTTTAGTGACCTTGAATTCTACTTTAGAAATTTCAAATTTTCTTAGTTGACTTAAGTTTGAGACAGAAAGAAAAATAATATTTTTTTACATTTTTCAATTTATTCCTCTTAGCAGAATTTTTTCAATTTTTTTGACAGGGCTGCGAGAACGGATCGCGTTCCGTTCCGTTACCGTTCCGTTCCGTTCTAAAAAATAATTTTTCCGTTCCGTTACCGTTCCGTTCCGTTTCGTTCCAAAAATATTTTTTCTGTTCCGTTCCGTTACCATTCCGTTCCAAAAATAATTTTTCCGTTCCGTTACCGTTCCGTTCCGTTCTAAAAATAATTTTTCCATTCCGTTACCGTTCCGTTCCGTTCTAAAATGGCAATTTTATCCGTTCCGTTCCGTTATTCCGTTCCGTTCCGTTCCGTTCCCGTTCTCGCAGCCCTGTTTTTTGAGTGGTAGAAGTTGGTCGAATATTCAAAAACCAAGATAAAATAGATGAAAACTAGTCATTTTGAGGAGAAAAAAGTGATCAATTTTACCAGTTTTTTGAATGTAGGTATATTTTACCAATTCATCATTGGAAAAAAATTGAAAAAATTCTGGAAGTAGGAGGAATAAATTGAAAAACTTTTGGAATTTTTTTCTCCTTGTCTCAAAATTGTATTTCCGGGGGGCAATTGAAATTTTTAAAGTCAATTTCAAAAATATTAAGGTACTTCCCTTCAGTACTTCAACCTCCGTGCCAGATTTTAAAAAAATTGGCTGAAAACTCGCAAAGATGGAATTTTTATCTTAAAAATCACTTATTTTGTCTCTCCAGCACTCCAGAAGTAAGTTGAAAATTCGCCCATGTGCTCTAAAATCACTTTCAACCTGGACAAATCGAATAGCATAAAAATTTTGATCAAGTTTCGCCCTCTTTTATCACACCAGAGCTTTTGGATATTTTTTTCGATTTATTTATATCAAACGTTTCTCAAGCTTTCAAATAAATAAAAACATTTTGAGTTTTAAAACTTTTTTCTAAAATTTTGAACTTGGTATTTCTAAAGCCGGAAAATTTATTTTAATTGTTTTTTCTGAGTCACAATCAAAAATAAAGTTGAATTGAGGTATTATTTTCAATTTTTTAAATTTTTTAAACAATTTCGAAAGATTTTCGCAAATGTTCTAACTGAAAGAGATTTCTTAATTCTTACATTTTAAAATTCTTGTATTTTCATTTACAAGAAAACTGAATAATTGGTGCCCAATTTTCAATGATTTGCAGTTTTGAAGTTTTTTTTTTAGAATCATTGAATTTTTATAAATTTTGAGGGTTTCTCTTAGAAACCAACAATTTGCAATTTTGTAAATTTACTCAGTGTTTTAGAAATGCTTGTCCACATGTCTAGTTTTGAGTATTTTAAAAAAATTATTCTTTAATTTTATGACTCCTGACTCCCTGAGCCCTGAATTTTTCAACAAAAAATTTGAAATTTGAAGAATGTATGACAGAATGTTTTTAATTGGGTGAAATTTTCAAATTTACAACATAATTTTTCTTTATTCACTTTTTCACGTAAATTTTCAAGGTTTTTGTTTTTTTTAGTAAAAAAATTTCAATTGAAAATTGTGTTTTAGTAAATTTCAACATCTAAATTCTCTACCTTTTGAAATCAAATTTTCAAATTTTTGAATTTTTACTGTTCATTCCTCCATTTAAAAATTTGTTTACAAAACCTTGAATTTTTCAACAAAAAAAAAAAAAAATGATCTGTAATGTAAAGGAGGAAGAAGAACGAAGAGAAGATTATTTTAGTTGGGTGAAACTGAAAAATGAAATAAAATTTGCAATTTGCAAAAAAAAATTCTGGAACTGATATAAAACTGATATTCATTTTAGTTTCAGTCCCAGTTTTCAATTTTGAGTTCTCATCATTTCAGTTCCAGTTTTTCAGTATTAAGTAGTTCCAATTTTTTTCAGTTTGAGTATTTTAAAAAAATTATAATATTTTGAAAAATTTTGAATTTTTAATGAATTTTGTAAATCGTTATTTATGAGATGAATTCTTCAATTTAGAAAATTTCTTCGGTTTTTGAATCCTTTTTTCGAATGTGAAATTTGTTAAATATTTATAGATAGAGAAAATGTCATTGTTTAATTTTTGAAACTCTCAAATTTTTAACTTTATTTTTGCTTTTACTATCATGTTCAAAAACGACTCTTTGATTTTGAGAAAGAGGAAGAATACAGAAAATGACTATAATGAGATATTCTTGGCGTTATATTGAAATGTAGACACAACTTTCAGAACAGTCTGTAGATACTATATTTTCATAAAGAAAACAAATTCGAATCGCCCTATTCATCTTAAATGTAAACTTATCAACGAATCATTATTCATTAATTTCCCACGATACTCATTTCATATACACGCTCATCTGCTCAAAAATTAAAGAAAATACCTACACAAATTTTCTCTGGAAATTCGCGCAAAAAGGTATTCGTTAGTTTCAAAAGTATACGAATATTTTAGTAAATATTTCTCATCTCATCCATTACGGTTTTTAAAGAAAATCGCTTACTTGAATAAAACTTTCCACTCGAAGTAAAACCGAACAAAGAAAAAGTTGATAAATTTCGAATTTCACAGCTTCTTTAATTTGTAATCCGCGTAAATTTATACTTTTAAATATTCCCATAGTGTTCGACGATTCTTATACATTTATAAAAGGGAAAATCTCGAAATTTTTTTAGTCGAATTTCACGTTCATCATTAAGGACTTGATAATCGAAAAGGAAATCCGAAAGTGCTCGTACTATTCGTTAAAATTCGTAATGCGATATTGTTAGTTATAAAGATTCAAGATGCCGAGAAGAATGAGAAAAAATGAGGAAAAAAATGGAATATAAGTTTTCTGTATCAATGAAACTCCTTTTTTCTTTTATAAATTCAAAGAGAGAAGAACGGATACGAATTATTTTAACAAAATTGCGCGACTATAGTAAATAGTAACCTCTTTATATACGCTATAAGCCCTTTTTTTTTACCGAATATAAAAGAAGCAGACGAGAGAGGAAAAAAAAAGAAGAGGAAAAGAAATTACGTATTATTATAGAAGATTGCATAATAAAGGCAGTTCGCCGTAAGTAATTACATTCCAGAAGATTTCACGCAAAGTATAATAACGACTTTGGCTGAACACAAAATTGAACTTACCAACCGGCAAATGTTAGCTGTGCTTGGTAGAAAGTAGAAAATGCCTCGTGTACGTACATTTGCAGCGCAAATGCTGCGGCGAATTAAAATATTCTAACGACGAATAGGAGGTACGAATATGGGATATTTTTTCGAAATTTCAAACAATCAATTGGAACTTTCACCGTTGCGCTGCTTGGCTGGAAACCATTAGGCATTGTTTTTGCGAGCGTGTTGCTGTTGCTACCTTTTGGAAAATTTATGTTCTACGATTTCGGTGCGTGGAGAGAGAGCGTACACGAATTTCATGTCAAGAGTACAAACTTAATTGGAAATATATACCGACGATCAGCGTGGCGACTTAATTTATGACGCTGGTATCGGTTTCAAAAGTATATTACCTCCCTCGCGTTTTAGTTCGATTTACATTCGTTGTAAAGTGTACACATATTATCGAATTTTCGTATTGTACGAGCCCGAAAGAAGATTTTTGACCGAGGTGTTATTTGTTGGTTATCGGATGAATGGTAACACGCGAGTTAGGAGTTTAATTTGAGGCCGAAACGAGCCGCCGTCGATAATTTAAATCCTCTGCTGGACCTCCTGCGAACTTATAATTTAGAAAAGTTCTATATTTAAAGAACTCGCTGTTAATCTTATTTAAACTGTGCGAGCAAAAATGATATACTGTCTCGAGGCTGGGCTCGAATTACTAGCAGTAATTTCTTACTTGGAAAAATATTTTTTATTATACAGGGTGTCCGAATTTTTTTGTATATTTTCAAAATTTAAGATGTCGACGAAAGGATATGCTGATTTATGATATTTTTTTGACTTACTATTTTGAAAATTGAGAAAGCTGCAGATTGAAAATTTATCAAAAATTATGAAATTTTGATAATATTATAGGTAAATTTTGCGACACCTTTAATTTTCAGATTGGACGACATTAACACCGGACAAACCAGGATTTCTATTTCCAATCTGTATGATTTGATGCAGATTTTCATGAGAAATGGCTGGAAAATATTGAAACCAAAAAAAATATTGGGGAAAAGTTACAATTTATTTTATTTTTTTGAAATGTTGTGTTTTTCTTAAGTTTGAGAAAGTGAATTTTTTTATTTCCAAATTCCAACCTAGTTCGGAGATATATTTGCCTGGCTCCATTGAAAGGACATGATGTCCCTTTTTTAAAATGAAAAGATTGTGTACCGATATGTAAATTTGGATAGTGGATAAAGAAACCACCCATTTGGTGTGAAAAATTGATTGTTGAGTTGACATTGACACTGATTTGGACCTTTCAGAAGAGGTAGAATTAAAAGAAAACCTCAAATTAGCAACCAATTTTTTATGGGGAGTTGGTAAGTTTATTCCCAAGTTTCAAAACCGTTCTAATTGATTCTCACTTTTTTTTTTTTTGAAATGGGATTCCCCAGGCTCACATGTACAGGGTGTTTCATAACTGATTGTGAGTTACTTAGGATTTTTTTTTTTACCATTTTATGATATCACGAGTAATGAAAATGACGATTTAGTTTTTAGTTGGACAAATTGTAGGTTTCAGTCAATTTTTTTTTAAAATGATGATCTGAAACAGGAAAAATTTAAAAAAAAACATCAATCTCAGTTTGAAATTATTTTCTATTTAGACTGCCTTTTCCCGAAAATATTTCACGAATCCATTCCTGAAAATACTGGGACAAATCGCTTAAATCGCTGTCTTTTCTGGTAAGTATTTGAAAATTTTACTGAAATTAATTTTCAATCTTTATTTTTATTTATTTATTTATTTATTTATTTGAGAGAGAAAGAAAGAGATTAGTCACTTTTCTCTGCTCTGAAAGTTATTCTGAATTGAATTGGACTCATGGAGGGGGAGAGGAGTAATGAAGGTGATAGTTCTGGTCGATCGATTCAAAAAAGAGGTAGGAAAAGACCAAAACAAGAAAGTCTCAAATTCTTTTACTCTGCTACCTCATTTTTTGAAAATTCATCTTGAAAAAGACAAAAATTTTAAAAATCGAAACTGGGTTCGCAAATTTTGAGAATTTTGGTTTGAAATGTTTTTCTTTCTTTTTTTTTTTTTGGACCATATTCGGTAAAAATAGTTTTTAAAAATAATTATTTTCGTTCTAATGGTGGTAAAACTGGTCAGGGTTCGCCCCTTTCCCCCTGGTTTGAAGTTTTATGAAGCGAGTTGAAAATATTTTGGGAAATCGAAAATGTCATTTTGTGAAAATGGAATCAGAATCCCGAATTTGCCTGTGTAATTTGTCCCTGGAGTATTTTTATACCATTTACATTTTGACTTGAATTTGAAGGTACCAGAGGAAGTCAGTTGTTTTACAATTTTTCAAGCTTTAAAAATATCATTTTGCAGAAGAATCCTCCCAATATAGAAAAAGTTTGAGATATTTTTGGTCAATGTACCTCCCCCCTCTCCTACTCCCTCCGTAGGTACCATTTGATTTCTCGAAACTTTTTTGATCTCCTGAATCCTTCATACCGGTCAAGGTGAGTTGTTTTATAATTTACCTATTTGTGGTTTTGATCAAATGTAATCAAAAATTGTTTTAAAATAACATTGGAAAAACGTGGTAAAAATTTGAAAATTTTCAATCTGTTTATCCACCGTTTTGCAAGCTCAAAATTTTCAAATTTTGAATTTTTTTTTCGTTGTTATTATTATCACTAAGTACAGACGGAATTGAAGCGGAAAAAAAGAAAATGCAAAATCGAAATTGAAAATAATTTTAGCTTCAGTTTCTCAACAAATTATTCATTTTCAGCTTTTCCACTTCAATTTTCTTTTTTTCGATTTTTTTTCTTTGAAATTCTAGAGACTAGAGAAATGAAATTATTTTGGTTAGATACAGTTCCAGTTTTCTAGAAGTTTTATTTTAATCATCAGTTTTCCTCAAAAGGTATCGAGAAGACAAAAAAAAGAAAACTTATTTCAATAGATGAAAGAAACCATGAAAATTATTTTAAAGAATTAATTAATTATTATTCAATAAAATTGATTATATTTTATGTAGTTTACCTAATTGAAGCGGAGAAAGGGAAAATGCAAAGTCGAAATTGAAAATAATTTTAGCTTCAGTTTCTCAACAAATTATTTTGTTTCATTTGCAGCTTTTCCACTTCAATTTTCTTTTTTTCGATTTTTTCGATTTCTTTTCACTTTCTATAAGACTTGAGTAAATTAATTGAAAATTGGTCAAAAACTAGGTCGAATGAATACAACTGACCCCTCCCCTTCCTCTCCTCAAACGACTAAAACTGAAACTAATTCCGCAATAATTTTTTCGTCACTGACTCATTATACTTTCACCAAAATACTAAATCACCAGTCACCCGGACACCCTGTATACTCAGCAGTAATAAGGAGTCGTTTACAATACCACGAAAATCATTTACAACTTTAACAAATTTCCAGCTATAAATTTCCCCGAGATATTTGTGGTAAGTCGATACGCATGCTCATGCCAAATTCCGTTTCGGTGTATACGACTGATAAAAATCTTAGCAAATCTAACGTTATTTACAAAGCGTTTCTTTATAACGCTCGAGTGACGTAAATCTGGAGACATTATTTCACTGAAAGAACCGCAAAAAACATCGTCGAATATGCGAATCAAATAAGTATAAAATGTTGAAGGGAGCACTATACAGCGAGGGAAAAAAAAGAAAGAAAACAGTCGATAAACGTAGCAGCAGAAAGCGTATAAAAACTTACACAAAATCCATTTTACATTCAAAATACCAAAACGCGAATTCATCCTCAGACCTTGAGCAAGGATTAGAGGTTACATGACCGAAAATATTTCTTTTAAAAACCTCTTCCATTTTTATATCTTTTATAAACAATTTAGCAGATTTTTCCAATATATCATTCGTATCTTGATGGCTTCATATTTAACAGAGAAATTTCTTCTTGTCTGTGTAGCAAATTCATCTTCGGGATTAGATTTTCAAAAACGGTGAAAAATATCGAGGCAATTTTATACCTTTAAATGACGCTTTCGTTACAGGTCGTAAAAATGATGCAGAAAATTTAAAACGAGGTATACTTTTTTTTTGCCTTGAAAAACACCTCGAATGGTTTCATTTTTTTTTTCCGAGGGAAAAAAATGATTACATATCCTTTGTGTAAACCAATATTGTTGATTATACGTTGAAGTAAAATAATCTCGTATGCAAATAACAGAAAAAAAAAACTGGTTAACGAATCTCGTAAACATAGTCGCGTACTCTAAAATTACATAAGAACCGAAACGTGACCATTATGGCGTCTTAAAGTGGCACCCAAGAAGCTAAGAAAAATACACACTTGTGCTTTGTAGTAAGGTTTTGAAATGAAATCTTTTCTAGTATCTCTTTGGCGAAAAAAGAACATGAACGTGGTATAAGATAAACAAATACGTACGCGGATAACGTCTTCGAAATGGAAAAAAAGGGAAAGAAAATCGCGAGTAAAAACACATTTCATAAATCCGACAAATAATACTACCAAGTTGTTGGGAATTATTATTGATGTAAAAGAAAAACCAACGTAAAAATTCCAATTTGGTCATAATACATTTTTGATTCGATTTTGTTATTTCGCCGTGGATTTTTGACGGTTTGGATTCTCTGCCTTTGTTGCCTTTTATCATGTTTTGATTCCTTGTTTCGAAAGAATTGATTTTTATTGTACCTACGGGATTCGTTTTGTCGTTGCGAGGTGCGGTTTTGTAAGATATGAAAAATTTCTACGGTATCGGCAACTCGACTCGATTCGGTTGGAGAAAAATTCATTACAGAGAGCAGAACGCTCGATGTAATTTTTCTTTTATCGATTTTCCGAGAATTTTAATTCAATTAAATTTTGCTGTATTGAGTTCGAAATGATACACATGTTTCAATTGGAAAACAACCTTTGGAGGGAGAAATTTCGTTTTTCAAGTTTGAAATAAGCGGATCGAAGAAAACGACATTTTTTACAGACTACAAATTTTTAATTTGCTTTTTTCCTCGTGGAAAAACTTTCGCGAAATTTAATGGATTAGGTTCTATCTTGGTCTGTGGATTCAAAAGAAGCTCTTAAAGAATGAAATTTTTTTTCGTAACCTTCGACGTTAATTTATGGCTTTTTAACGTGGATGTTTTTAGGTTGAGGGTCAATTTATATTATTTATAGAGGAAATAATTTGGATGAAATAGAGGCTAAAAAGTCATCAAGCTAAATATATTTTTTCCCTCGAGTACCTATCTGTTTTATTTTCAAGTAGACACCTGGTATTTTAACAAAGGTCATTGAATCGTAGTGATGGTTCAAGTTATAAAATCATTTATTTTGTAGGTGTTTTCTTTTTAAATTTATTAGCCTACGTTAAAATTATTGAATCAATTTTTTACTTAATATCTTTTTGGGGTTTTCCAATGGAAAGTTGTAAAAATTGTGCAGAATTCGAGTATTAAAATGTTCAAAATGATGAAAACGTTCGTGACCTCATGTTATAAAGTACAACAGAATGATTTTTTAATGTAGAATTGTGAATGTGTTATACTTGAAGCGATCATTTAAAAAACAACCATAGTCCAAATTTAGGAAAAAAGATTTTTGTACGTAGTTTCGGAAATAGAATTTCATGAAAAAAACAATGGTATTAAGTATTTATTTAAAAGGTTGATGCTGATTGGTTGCGAATAACTAATCAGAATCAAGCTGGTTGTTTTTTTAAAAAAAAATCTCGAAAACTTCGAAGATCTGTGATTTAGAAACACACGGGAAAATTTTCAATTTTCATTTTTGAGAACTGGAGGAAAATTTTAACGGTCAAATCTGTCCTGTAGGCCTCTAATCTATATTTTGAAATTAACCAACATGTTTTAGCATATTATTTCACTCTCTGGTAAAATTTCATTTTTGGACAACGGCTTGACTTGGGGTCAATCCATAAAACGGATGACCAAATTTTGGTGATAAAATTTGAGAGAAAAATTTTGAAAACTAAAAAAAAGCTTAGGTAAATGTGATTTTTTTGCGTAAAAATTTTTAGTTCAATTATTCTGACATTGAATTGTGCAAATTTTCGGCCTGAAATTGTGTAATTTTCAGCATGAAATTGTGCAATTGTTTCAATTTGTGCAAATTTTTAATTCAAAATTATGCAAATCTTCTCATAAAATTGTGCAAATTTTCACTTTAGTACTGTGCAATTTTTTCATTTAAAAACCACGCAATTTTTTACCTAAAAACATGCAAATTTTTCCATGGAATTGTGCAAAAATTTTTCACTTAGAATTGTGCGAATTTTTAATTGAAATTGTGTAAATTGTCACCTAAAACTGCGCAAGTTTTTTTACTAAAATTGTGCAAATGTTCTTCACTTGAAATTGTGCAAATTTTCTTCACTTGAAATTGTGCAAATTTTCTATTTAAAACCACGCAATTTTTTACCTAAAAACATTCAAATTTTTCCACGAAATTGTGCAAAAATTTTTCACTTAGAATTGTGCAAATTGTCACCTAAAACTGCGCAATTTTTTTTTACTAAAATTGTACAAAATTTCTTCACTTAAAATTGTGCAAATTTTCTTCACTTGAAATTGTGCAAATTTTCTTCACTTGAAATTGTGCAAATTTTCCATTTAAAACCACGCAATTTTTTACCTATAAACATTCAAATTTTTCCATGAAATTGTGCAAAAAATTTTCACTTAGAATTGTGCAAATTGTCACCTAAAACTGCGCAATTTTTTTTTACTAAAATTGTACAAAATTTCTTCACTTAAAATTGTGCAAATTTTTTCACTTAGAATTGTGCAAATTTTCTTCACTAAAATTGTGCAAATTTCCTTCACTTAAAATTTTGCAAATTTTCACCTTAGTGCTGTGTAATTTTTCCATTTAAAACCATGCAATTTTTTACCTAAAAACATGCAAAAAATTTTCACTTAGAATTGTGCAAATTTTTACTTGAAATTGTGCAAATTGTTACTTGAGATTGTGCAAATTGTCACCTAAAACTGCACATTTTTTTTTTTACTAAAATTGTGCATTTTTTAAACTAAAATTGTGCAAATTTTCTTCACTTAAAATTGTGCCAATTTTTACTTGAAATCATGCGAATTTTCATCTAAAACTGCGCAAATATTTTACTAAAATTGTGCAAATTTTCACCATAGAATTTTTCCGTTTTTTTAAATGAATTTGTGCGTGTATCATTTATTATGTTGGATGATAATGGATTTTGTTGAATGTTGCATAAGTAGGTATGTCATGTCAAATGTGACCTGTGTCGTGTTGAATGTTCTTCGACTTCCGAAATGCATTTCTTTGCCTTTTTGATTTTTTTTTTTTACAGAATGGCCTATAAAAATGAGTGGAGATGTCAAAAAATTTAATTTTCAACATAGATTACGTTATTTCGAAATTCAGAATAAAGAGAAACCTAAATATTTGATATTTTAATTCAAAATCATCTTTGAAACATATCCATGTGTGAATCTGGGTATAGAAAGAGAAACTATACTCTTTAGGAGTCAAAAATTGGTTTTTGAGTTGACGTTGCTTTTGAGCCTTTCAAAAGGGATAGAATCAAGGGAGAACCTCTTCTCAAAAATCAATTTCTGACCCTCCCTCCCCAGGGTGGTTTCTATAGACACATATTTCAAAAGCTTTCACTCTGAACCAAAATGAATGTAATTCTTTCGGCCTTTTTTTCGGTATTCAGCGATTTTAAATTTATTCAATACGATAATCAAGTGAGTACTCCTGAAATGAGTAAGAAAAATTGAAAAAATACTGTTTCCTGCTCGGAAAATTCCTAGAAATCAAATCTCTGAACCATTTCTTTAATTGAGAAATTTTTATTTTAACCAGCCCAGGTTTTTATTAATATTATTTTGATGTAATTTGTCAAATGTTTTGAATGAAAAGTATCGGGAATGTAAAATTTTACGGAAATGAATTTTCATAACGTTTATGAAACTATTGCAATTTGTACCCAATAATTTAAAATTAATTTTTCGTATCAAAATAGAATTATTTTTCATTTTTAAACCCTTCAACGTTTACTTTCGACGACAAAATACTCGAAAAGATTTTAATTAATCCGAGGGAGAAAATGTAAATTAAAGATTTTTCAAAGTTTTACCAAGTTGAAAGAAAAAAAAAAGGGTTAAAAACAGGCTGAAATTCGGGATTAATCAGATAATAAAATATCGTAGGAAAAATTCGCGCTGTCATTTAGCTTTTCAAAGATTACGTCCGTGTTTACAAAACCCCGAATGAAACCCGATATCTCATTTTTTTTTCAGTGGCCAGACTCGAATGATTTATTAGATTTTTGCACAAACGGCAAACATTTATATATACCTACGTGCTAGTAAACATACGTTAAAAATTAATGAAAAGTCGCCCGATAAAAATTATTAATTAATATGAAAATGGAGAAAACGAAATCCTGGGGGTTGTTTTTGTTCGAAATAGCCGTATTGATATTTCGAGGCGAAAACAAAGATTACAGCAGAAAAATAACCTTGGGCGAAACAAACGATTAAATACATTTGTTAAAACTAAATTGCCGTTTTATATCAAACCGTACAAGCGTAAGTTTGAAACTAATTTCGCAAATCAAACGACGCCTTTTAATACGAAATTCACACACGTACGACCATGTAGATGTACATTTTGGAAACTCGTGTCTCAAAATTCGATATAGTAAACTGAAAGCTGACTAAATAATGCACTGCAATGTAGATCAAATGTATTCGGCGTTATCTTTCGCGATAATGGAACGAAATAATAATACGAAGGGATTAAAATGCTGACCGTGCGGAAAACTCAACCGATTACGGTCGCCAGCCAAAGCGTGGGAACGATGTGCGGTAAATGTTTTAATGGGTATGAGTACAAGCGACTCGAAGGGTAAAGGAATTTCAGTGAAATTCGATTAACTGGCCTGCAAAAACAATATAATTTCAACCATTACTCGGTGAATTTTTTTTTACCCCCGACTAAGTATAAAAATAACTGGCGAATTTTTTTTTAAAACTCTGTATAATTAAATTTCGGAGGTTATTTTGTAATCCTAGCATTATGAAAAGTTTTTCGCTCGATTCGATCGTATTTGTTGGTAAATTTTGTTTCGTCGGGGGTCGTGGAATTAAATTTCTTCCGAAATAAGTACGAAAGTTTATTTTTTGCAATTTTTGCCGCTGGAAATTAAAACAAAACGTAAATTTATCTCGTGCAATTAAAGCCATTAATTACAGGCGAGTTGTGTAGAAAAATTAAAACGTCAAAACTAACACCGTTACGGAGCGTTAGCGTCGCAAATTTTAAACTTTCTATAAAGAAAATCAATATCGATTAGGTAGACTGGCTAGCCTTTTTTTCCCTAGTTCTCTATGTTCATAGTTAAAAAGTCCAAAACTCTCTCATTTCAATTCGAAGAGCGGAAAAAAACCCGGCGAATAAATAAGGGCAAGGGTGTACGTTCGCCATGAAAACGTATTAATTACACCAAGCCTGTTCTGTGTTCTCTATTTTTTTTTTCACCCGCCAAAAGGGTCACTTCGGGAAGAGAATCTGCTAATTAGTTAATTTGTAACGCTGCATCGAAAACAAGTTAACTAATTACCGTTCAATTTTTTACTCGTTAACTAAATTCGAAAAAATTTCGACGTTCGTCCGAGCAAAACGTTATTAGCTGGAGCTCGCGTAAGGGTGAAATTAACGCTCGATGATGCAAATTTCACCAGCGTCGGAGTTGAAAAATCGCCAAAAATTTTTTATGCCAAACAGGTCGCGGATATAAATGGCTCGGATGAAATTGCTAACGAAATTTTTTCGAATGGTTGGCTAGTTTGCTGCTTTTTAAATAGTTGGATTTCATTATGACGATTGGAGTTGAAAATTTTTCGATTTTTAAAATTGTTATTTTTATTTATCGGAAAGTTCAATTTGGTTGTTATATGTTTTATAAATAAATTCGGCTAGGAATACTAATTTGAGGTTTTATATTTGAAGATTTTAAAACGATTATTCCTTTAAATTTTAAATTAGATAGATATCGTGAACTGGAAGAAAACATGGCTGTATCAATCTTTTTTTCAAGTAAATTGAAGAGAAAAACCGAATAAAATTTTAAATGATGGATATAAATGAATTTTTTCATCTTGAATGATACTCACAAGGAAGGTATCCCACCTCAAAGTAAAATTTTGAACTGAAACAAAAATTAATCGAAAGTGCATCGTAAGAGAACTCCATATCCTAATTTCAGTGACTGAAATAAATTTTTTGAATTTTTGCGAATTCTTGAAATTATTTCAAAATTACCTCATTGCAAAATATAAAAATTTTATTGACCCATTCAACGAAAAAAGCTAAAATTTGTTTTTTTTTTGTATTTTTGACCTCTCAAATCGATTGGAAACGATTTCAAGAGGTTTCGAAGCCTCTAAAAAATTTTTAAGTTTTCCATGTTGGAACAAAACCCATAGAAATGGTCCATATGAACTTCGACTCCTATTATTGTGGATTACCAATGTTGATGTTGATGAACTGTTTGATCGATTAAAACAGAATTTTCAAAAATTTGCCACTTTGAGTTGAAATCCATACAGAGTGTTTCATGAATCGTCTGCCAAACATATTTTTTTGGATAACTGGGTACCACTAAAAAAAAAACTTGTGATGAACATGTTGTATATTTTAAGAATTTAAGGGGCAAATAATGCTTCTAAAAAAATTACGTCAATTTTTTTTTAACAATAGGAATGGATAGTACTTCGAAAACTGAACAAATTTTCACTGTATGACTTTTTGCCTAATTCGAAAATTGAAGGGGATACAACA
The DNA here is from genome assembly GCA_038380155.1 of Pseudococcus jackbeardsleyi. Lineage (NCBI taxonomy): Eukaryota > Metazoa > Arthropoda > Insecta > Hemiptera > Pseudococcidae > Pseudococcus > Pseudococcus jackbeardsleyi. The sequence continues at coordinate 40,866,713 of CM076242.1, forward strand.
ATTTTTTTTTCAAAACCAATTTTTAAAAAATCAACTAATCAAGGGAATGAATAACACAATGAAAACTGAAGAAATTTTGTTCTGTGCTCTTCTTGCCTAACGTTGAAAATGAAGGGGCTACGGCTCGCGCAAAATACGTGAGCTTCAAAAAATGTTCAAATTTTCCCAATTTTGAATAACCCTGGGCCGCTTTATTTTTGATGTTAGGCAAAAAGCGTACAGAATAATTTTTTTTCTGTTTTTAACGTACTATCCATTCTCTTAATTAATTCCTTGGAAACAATTTTTTTTTGAAAAAAATTTTTATAGCTCTTTCAGTTTTCAAGTTAGGCAAAAAGTCATAATTATAGTGAAAATTTGTTCAGTTTTTAAAGCATTATCCATTTCCATGGTTAAAGAATTTTTTGACGTAATTTTTTTAGAAGTAGCATTTGCCCCTTAAATTCTCAAATTAGGCAACATGTTTATCTCAAGGTTTTTTTTAGTAGTACTCGGTTATATCCACAAAATTTATGTTTGGAAGACGATTCATGGAACCCCCTGTATTTTGTGGCAGAAAATTAAATTTTTTTAGGGGAATGTCTCCTAAAAAACATGGGGATTTGAACTCATTTGTTGTAAATTTTGAAAATTCAATCTTAATCGATCCGATAGATCAAGCGATTCTGGGCTTCAAAATTCGTATGAACCATTTTTATAACCTTTTCTCCAGCACTGGAAAATTCCAAAATTTTCTGGAGGTTCCGAAATGTCTTGAAACCAAAAAAATCTCAAAAAGGACTTCGTTCAAATTTTGAAATACCTATTGCTCATTTTAATGGAGCTAAGAACATTTATGATTTTTTCATCCCTTTATTTTTGATTTGTTATAAAATTGAAGAGAATGGGCTACGAAGGTATGAAGGTATCTATGCATTGATTCGAAAAATTGAAAACTCATCTCCATGATTGGAAAATTTTAAATTTTCAACGGCATGTATTTTTTGTTGAAGGTGGGACAGAAGGGTAAGGGTGAACTTTAAAATTAAATTCGAAGAAGGTTTCAAAAAAATCTTCTGTCATAATGATTCAGGGCTGGACTAAAAGGGAGGGGTGAGGGGTAGCTTTTCTTCTTCAAAAATGACATAATTGCATTTCAAATCAAAAACTTGAGGGTTTTGAACCAGAAAATTTTTAAAAGATGGGGATAATTTTTTGTTGAAAAATACTTGTTTCAAATTGGAAAATAGTTTTGGGTCAAAAAATTTGGAGAATTTCCATTTTAGTCAACAATTTTGAGTAAGCCAACTTTTGTAATGACTTATTGTTATTTCGAATAATGTAAAAAAAATTGACATTTTTTCCAAATATTTTTGGCATTCACATTTAGATCCGAAGTCGTGAAGGTCATTTGAATTTTGTTTTCCAAAATCTTATAAAATTATTAAAAAGACACGCAGATGTTCGGAAATAAATAAAAAATAATGTTCATATTTTGTAAATAAAAAGTTACATAGAAATGTCAAATAAGTATGTAATTTCTCAGTTTTTCCATCTATTTTGAAAATGGGGAGGGGTAAGGAGTGTAAGATTATGTAAATCTGACTTTTTGATAAAAAAAATTATCAGATCATTTTTTTTGGTAGCATTGATTGATAAAATTTTGAATTTCAATTAGTATGTACTATTGATAGAAAAAAACTTGAATAAAATCACCCGAAAAGTTGAAAAAATAATTTCAAAGGTTTTCAAAAAAATTTTTGTCTTTCGAAATTTGAAATATATCTACTTTTTAAAGTGTTATTTTTCTGAAAAGGTTTTTGGCAACCATGAATCTATATCTGGAATTTTTTCTCCTTTTCCCCCAGTAAGATCTAATTATATTCAAATTAGAAAACCCCTTCAACAAATTTGGCTTCTAAATGAAATTTAAACTGTTTTGAAGAAGAAAATTACTTACGTTACAAAAAAGATCCATTACTGCATCACTGGGGGAAAAAAATCACTTTCCATAACGTCAAATGAACTCATTCATACTCGTACATTTGAACTTCGCTATGGTAGGGTATCTGCCTCAACAATATATTATTTTATTACAAACAAATCGTAAGCCTTTTACACGACTCTAGCTGAGCATTTTGGCACTTGGAGCGTGTAATTCATTAAAAATATGATATATCGTTTTGGGAAGTCGAAATAGTACATTTCTGTTATGTCTGAACCATCACCCGGGTATTATTAGAATGTTGTGAACGTTTTAAAAGAAAACACCATAGCCATCGGTTTGAGTATCACACAAAGGCATTATATTATTATACGAATACGTACGTATTTATAATACAAATACCTCTCTACCGAGCTCATGGAAAGAGAAAAATCATCGTCGGCGTAATTACGAAAAAATTAACGAATTCCGAAACACCTCTTTGAAAAGCATCAGAAGCAAAAATTACCAGAGCCTTTTGTTTATTTACCAAAGTGATCTTTTTATTTCCGTTCCAAGTTGAACTGAAAATACCGACGTTTCAAATGAAAGATTAAACTTTTTAACAGCTTTTTTTTTTTTATTCCGTATAAATTGAAAAAAAAACTTGGCATTTGCCGTTTTCTTCTCTATACATCGTACCTAACCTAACCCAGTTAAAACCTTTTTTTTTATTTCTCGCACAAAGGTTAAACGTATAACTTTTAATGAAGGCGAGGTTTTAATCAGAATCAAGGTTTTGCCGGCTTTATATGGATAAAAATACGCGGAGTAAAGTTACTACACTCTTACATAGCTCTATATAAATACACGTTTGTACCTATATTTATATTTTTTACTATACGTACAGGAGATAATCTAGTGTACTGGTAACGTTGTAGTATTGATTAGAAAAACGGAAATTAAATTTCATCGTTTATGTTTTTGTTTTTCGTAAAACGAATTCCCTCTTCTTGCGCGTGGTCGTTTCGGGAAAATGGATAACGAGAGGGATGTTCGTGGTTAATGCATTTGTAATGAATCTAATAAATTTTCACTAATAAAAAAAGTATAAAAGTAGCCAACGTTGTTGTTAAGTAATGAGTCATAAAATGCGAGTAAATTGTTACGATACGTAAACCGAATGGTACAATTAATTATAGGGTTTTTTTCAGCGTGTCGAGAATTTTAGTACCCTGATGTTTTCGAATTCCTTAAATGATTGATTCAAATCGAATGATCTGGTTGAAATAATTGTCTGCGTTTAGTTGTTTAATTTTCGATGCTCTTTATATGGGGAGAAGTGAAGATGATGATCGATTTTTCAGAATGAATTTTCTGTTTTCGTTCTTTTCCACTATGTGTATACGAAGAGGGCCTGAAGATAGCCTTTAGGGGTTGAAAAAAATGCATTTTGAGTCGAGATTCTCCTTTGATTCTATTCATTCTGAAAGGTCTGAAGTCAATGCATATCAAGTATCAACTAAAAAGCCAATTTTTGACATTTGAGGATGGTTTCTATTTACGGGCTCACATTATTATTAGGATTATTTGAACAATGATCAATTTGAAGTACATATTTTAATTACCTATACCTAGGTATATTATTCCAGATAATAAAGATTGAGTTGGGACGAAGTTTGAAAAAATATACTTATATAAGGAAATTTTTTTAATTTATAGTTTGGAAAATTTTTCAAATTATTTAAAACAATTTTTGAATGAAAAGAAATTCAAACAAAATATTTGAAAAAATTTCTGAGAAATCTAAGCTGAAAAATAGTTTTTAAGCTAAAATTGTTTTTTTTTTCATTTTGAAATTTTTTCCAACAACTGTAATTTTTTTCAATTTTTTCAAGTTTTTATAATTTTTAAAGATTTTTTTCAGCTTTGTATTTTTTAAAGGCTGTAGTTTGGTAAGGGAGTCATCTGACTACTGATAGAACTTCATTAAAATTTTCATGCAGTTTAATTTTTCTCTGCAGATTATTTTAAAGCAAAATAACGAATTTTGATCTCACCCCTGGAAGGCTGGACCTCAAAATACGTGATTTCCAAAGCTAAAAATTCTATTTCCGCGGGTTTTTGACTGATTTTTTCAAATTGGGCATGCTAAGTAGAGGTAGAATTAAAGGGGAATACCCTGAAATTTTTTCCGGAGTTTTAATGGCTTTGAATTTGACTTTGGAAATTAAAAATCATCCTGAGGAACATAATTTATTTTTTTGGAAGGGCAGAAATGTAACTTTTTTCTAAGATTTTCCTGTGTATTTCACATCTTTCAGATTTTTTTCAGATTTTTTCGAGTGGTATGAAGTTGATTAAATATTCAAAAAAAAATAATAAAAAATTGATGAAAATTGTAATTTTAAAGGACATGAAAAAATTATTAATTACGCCGGGTTTCCAAATATTTAACCAACTTTCGCCGCTCGAACAAATCTGAAAAAATTCTGGAGATGGAAAATACATGACTCGTTCAAAAATTGACAAAATTCAATTCTGTATCAACCATTAAATTCGTCGAGACGAATCTAACCAAACATTCACCATTGGTTTTTTGCGCTCAAATCTAAAAAAAAATTACTAATTGTAAAACCGAGGGCACCATTGGATTCCTCTCGCTGAGGCGAATATTTTTTCAGAGTATTCCGCTCTCGTACCTTTACCTAATAAGATGCCAAAGTAAAAAACAAAAATCGATTAAAAACTCGCTGAGATAAAATTTTTAGTTGGAAATCAAAAATTCTGATCAAGTTCCACCAAAGTTCAAGTGACCTCCTTACCACCACGTCAGAACCTTTCTTAAATTTTTCTTTGAATATTTTTTTAAAAATGTCAACTTGGAGATTTAAAAAATGAAATATGACATTGAAAAAATCAAAATTGGAAAAATTTTGAGAAAACATGAACTTACGATAATTTTTTACTACATATTGCTACATATATGGGAACATTTTAATGATTTCTTGATTTCTTTTTTTTTTAGAAACTGGAATGGAGAAAGGAAGTATTTAGAAATGTTGGTATGCCATGTCTAGATTTCAAAACGATTTGGTTACTCCCTCTCCCCGCCTTACTCTATTTTTACTACCCCCGACCAAATTTCACTTTTACCTTATTTTTCTGAAGCACTTTTAGCGAAAATTATTCGTATATTTTTATTTTTTTTTGTCCAATTCCCATTTGTAAAGAAAAATTTGAAAAAATTATTTTTCAAACAAATTTCTTTTGAAATGATCTTTAGAGAATACGTTTAACCTTATTCAAAAAAAATCATTCATTACGATTTTCAACCATTACCTACCTCATTTTTAGAAACCAAAATAATCGATTTTTCTTTTTTTTTTGAAAAATTACAACGATGGAGGGGAGAGGGATTGAAAGTTGAATGGTATGGGAATTGAGGAAATTCTACGTTGGTGATTTTTTTGAGAAAAACATTTCAATAGGTGTTTTCAATTTTTGTGTATTTTTCGAATATATTTGCGGTAAAATTTCATGTCATTGGATGAGGGTAGGAGATTGTTGGAGAGGGGAGGCTGAAATTGTTACCGGATTTTTTGAAAGTCTGGGTATACTTTCCAACTGCCCCTTTCCAATAAACCTTTGAAGCAGAACAAACGGATCCACAATATTTAGGTTTTTTTTTTTGATATTATAAAGGCTTTTTTGTTGGTGATTTCTTACGATTTCAGATGATTTTTTATTTCTTTTCCACTTTGGTAATTTTTAAAAATTTTTTAATAATATTTGGGAAATTTTTGAGAGAATTATTTCGAACAATTACACATTTTTACTCAAGATTCTGAAAGAATTCAGTTTTTTGATCGAAATATTCTGTCATATTATTTGTATACTTGTAAACTATCAATTGTAAATTTTTATCACTCTCAAATCTTTGTACCATAGTGGAAACATCAATTCAAGCTCACTTTTCGCCATTATTATTCAACATGCACACCTTGTCACTCTACATAACAGATAAACTTGCTGAAACGCTGAAACTAGTCGATAAGCTTACTCGGCAATTTTCATTATTACTCGCGCTATCGAATCAGGAAATTGAATATCTGCCTTTTGCCTTGCTGCACCTTTTCGCTGGTTCACGATTACTCAAGTTTTCATATTTCCTTGTCCACTGTCTCCTCGTTTACCTTTTCCTACGTAATATTCCGCTCGGCAGTCGTCTTTGGAAGAATTTTCGCCCTCGCTCTCGTTGATAAACTCTTTCGTAAATGGACTTCCGCCCACAAAAGCAAATTCTAAAGTAAACTCGCCGGTTATTTTTATAATTTATTCGTTGACACGTATAGGGAAATTTTTATATTAATCGGAAATATTTTCAAATGTTTATTTGTATGAAACATAGGAGTTTCATATACACTTTAGGTAGGTACCTCTAATGTAAACCAAACCTCTCGCCTCGTATTTATACCAACTGTTTTTAATTATACGATTAAATAAAAAGATACGCGGAGTAAGGCTGTAATAAGAAGAGTTTTCATATATAACTTAACCGTGTTTACTTTCATAACCACCCACTTGTACCTACCAAGTGTAATACTTTGAAAGAAATGTACTCGGTGGAAAACAAATTTAATTTCGAAAAATTAAAAACATATTTCTGCGTTATCTAAGTTTGAAGTTTGTCTGCTGAGTGCTGAGTTTCTCTCTATTTTGTTATTAAATATTTCATTCATCATTCTACATGTATATACGTTCTCTCTTCTCTCTTCAACTATAAAGTAAAATTGTTCTTCGAACTTATTTCAAGTTAAATATGGAGAAATTTCGTAGATCTAGGTACCTATAGCTATAGTACGTATTTCGTATTCTGATATTTAAGAGATTAATAATTAAAGTGAGAAATTAATTTCTGAGCTAAAAAATTCTTTAATCAAGATGAAAACTTTAACCGAGTGCAGCGTTTCTTCCAAAGGAAGTATCCCAACTCGAAGTAGAATTTTAAGCCGAAACAAAAATAAATCGAATCCTGTATCAGGCTTTAAACAGAGGTTATTTTTTAGCAGATCATTTTTTTTTGAGCTTGGTTATTTTTTGTTACTTATTTGGCCAAAAAGTTACTTTTTTCGGTCAAACAGCACTTCATAAGATTAAATAAGTATATTTCTCAAAAAAAAAAAAAAAAAAAAAAAAAACGGAAAAGGCGAAATAAAAACGAACCGACAGATTTTCAAAAAAAAAACGGAATTTCTTTCTCACATACCTAATTGCAAAATTGTAAGAATTTTTCTATACCTAAAGTCATGAAAATAATTACTTCGAATCCTAAAAATCAAGATTTTTCATCAGACTCACGATAACTTCTAACTAATCAAATCATTGACTTCTTTCGGTTCGGGTTTACGATTTTTCATCTCTTTGAATTCGAAAGGGAGACATTATTCTTCGAACTTTTCTTACGAATTGTTGGGAATTTTTCTTCTATGCTATGAAAAAGCTCATTCTCCAGCTTTTCTCCAATATTTTTTCAACTGATGCAAATTTGATTTTTTTTTTCAAATTTCAATGTGTCTATGAATTTAGACTCAGTGTAATCAGGACGAGAATTTCAGAATATAAAAATTTTAAATATAGAAAAAATGATCTTGGAAAAAAGTATGGAATTTTTGTCGTAGTCATGAAAAAATGGTGTAATGGGTAGGGAGGGGAAGTAGTGTATTTACTTTTTTAAAAAAGTGAAAAATTGGATACTTTTTCAAAGAATTATCACTTTTTGAAAAAAAATTTAATGTTTGTCTCATTTTTTTAGCATAAAGTTACAATTTCTTCTCCAAAATTTCTGTTGATGCCTGCCCCAAATTTCAAGTGCTGGAAATCATTTCTTAATTTTTAGTGATTTTTTCAAGTGTTTAAATTATTTTATGGCTCTGCAAAGTATGAAAATTTGATCTTATCAACGAAAAAAAGCGAAATTTGATGCCTACGTTTTTAGATTGAATCAGTGAATTTTCACTGATGAAATGTCAAAATGAAAATTCAGTGATGGAATCAATAATTTTTTACTGTCTAATTAACAATGAAATTTCACTGATTCTCTTTTTGCTTGATTCTGGCGATTTTTTCAGTAAATTTTCACTAGTTTACTTACATATCTCATTTTCGATCTACCAAATCAAATGAAAGAGGTTCTGAGACATTTTGGTCCTGTAGAAAATTTTGGAATTTTCCAACATTGGAAAAATGTAGATTAAAATCGTCCGTGAGAAATTCGGCACCTACAAATGGTGGATTATTGCCCATAAGTATTGATGACTTCTTCGATCAATTGAAACATAATTTTTAGAAATTCGTAATTTCGAGTTCAGTGTAAAAAGGAGAAAATTAATAAATACCCTATTTTCGACCTCTCAAACTGATTGGAACTGAAAGTTTTCAGTGGTAGAAAAAAGTCCATGAAAATGAAAAAATGATTAAAGTACCATTTTTCGTAACTTACTATAATTTAGATTTCAAATTTCTATTTTTTACCTGAAAATTTGTCTGGAAAAATTGTGAAAATTCGCCGTTGGTATTGAAGAGTAAAAAAAGTAAAAATTTGTAGATTACTGATTTTTTGATGAAATATAGGTTACCAATAGGGGAAGTGATTTTTAAAGGTCACAAAAGACGTTTTCGAGATTTTGATATTTTCTGAATCTACACAGAATTAATTTTCAAATTAGGTAGCCATTAGTGACATTTTTTCATGCAAAATTGACAATTTTGTTACGATTTTAAATTGTATGTTGGAAAAACTGTAAGTTTTGGAAAAATACGTTTCAATTTTTGGAGTAAAATTTTTCAGTAAAAAACCTATTTAATTTATGGTGCAAAAATTCGTTTTTTATTTCAAACTTGAGGGAAATTTGATGTAGAGTTTGAAAAATTTAGTTCAGGAACCGTATCAGGCTTCCAAGTGTACTAAAAATAGCCCCAAGTATGAGTAACTCAGTACAAAACGTGACCCTGCTAGAAAGAAGGGACCTTGTGTAAAAAAAATCGATGTCTTTATTTTTATGTGTTTGGTCTAGATTTGGTGTCATTTGGACCAAAAACGTGAAAAATGATACATCAATTTTTTTACACAAGGTCCCTTTCAGGTAGAGTTACAAGTACAATTTTTTGGTTTTCGAAATTTAATTTTTCCGACTGTTCGACACGAATCCATCAAAAACAAAAAATTGATATTTTCGAACCTAGGAAATTCGCATTTTTGTGTTTTTCTCGAAATCAACTTTGTGACCCATTGGTCCCTTCTCCTGAAAAAAAAAACCATTTCATAGGTAATTCACAAATTTAACTGCTGGAGTTCATATATGGACCATTTTTATGGACTTTTTTCCAGTGCTGGAAAATCCAAAAAAATTTTGGAGGCTTCAAAACGGCTTCAAACCGCTTCCAATCGATTCGGAAGGTCAAAAATAGAGAATATACTTACCAAATTTTTATTTTATTGATTAAATAAAATTTTTATATTACGAAGAACGATAAAGTAATTTTTAAATTTTAAAAATTTCGCCAACATTTCTGAAATGAACTTCAGCATCTAAAATATTGGATATGGAGTCTTTTACGTTGTACTTTCGATTCATTTTTGTTTCCGCCCAAATTTTTCCTTCGAGTTGGAATACCTTCCTTATTTAGAGAAAAAAATACATAAATTACGAGAAGAACTAAAACGAGATAAAATATAATTAACTATTTACCTGAGATAGATACTTGTGTCTATCGGATACTGATGTGTGTTGTATATGAACAACAGTTGCCCTAGGTTCGGTACTCTGTAGACCACTTATGGCATGAGTTCTCACCTACACACACAAAAAGAGAAAAAATGTTGAAGAAATTACCATAATGAAATATAGGTACACGTATCGTATCGTTTTACTCGGGTCCATACCGTAGGAATACCTTTGGCTCGGCACATCTGGAAACATTTTCCAGTATCACTGTCGAGCTGCAGAGGTAATGGGAAAAAATCCGGATGTGGTACATTAAAATTTTAAAAACGTGACGGTTTTTATAAGCGACTTTTGACTGAGCTGGGATTTGGAGAAGGACGATTTATATACCATACAAATGGTGCCAATTAAACATATAGCTCACAGGTGAATAAGTTTAAGACCAAAATGCGCTTCGACATGTGGTCGGCTTTTACAAAATGCCGTTTTTAATACACTGCTGTGTACTTTTGGACTGCAGAGCGGGAGAAACTTGGCATTAAGTCTATATACGTGGCAACGGACTTATTGTAATATTAAAAACTGGACGCATATGGTTCGTATTTAAGTGTTTCCGGGTTGTGTATTGTTGATAATGCGCGCGGAAATGCTCGCTCGGGTATCGTAATTTTTCCTTCTAGAGTATTTATCTGTTTCGAGCTTTTTTCCTCCGATACCCGAATCGTAGCTAAAGGTCCCAGCTCGCTTTTCCGCCGTTCGACTTAATGGGATTTTCCATCGTGCAATACGAGATAAATGGTTGATTGAAGTGTACTTGAAAAACTATACGGTGTACCTTGGCGAGTGCGGATGCGGTTTATAATTAGAGGCGAATCGGTTCGAAATTTAATTATCGCCTTTTGGATTATATTTAATCGTTATTAAACATTCGAGCTGATTTTGTGTCAACGCGATTTCAAAAGGCTGATAAATGGTGTTGGATTTCATAGTTTCTGTTATGTGGATTTTGTTTGTTTACGTGGTGAGATTTTGTCGAAGTCTGGTATTTTTCGAATTGCGGTGTATATTTGACGTCGTGTTGAAGCTTTCGAGTGGTGTAAAGGGGATGTAAAGCTGAAGGTCGTTAGATATGAAAAATGATGTAGGAATTTTTTCGGGAAATTCTCTCGAAGTGTGGGCTCTCTCGGGATCGCTGAAAGAGATATTGCGCAGATCTGGTTCTTTTCAACGATATCAATCTTGAAATGAAATTTGAAATGGCGAAGTTGTTTTCGTCATTTATTTAATTTTTCCATCGTATGAATTTTTTTCAAAATTGGAGTTGAATTTTGAGGTCGTTTGAAAAAATTCAAGTACCATGAGAAATTCGAGATTTATTATCTCTCAATTTATCCCCCTCCCCCCAAAAAAAATCAAGTTCTTCAGCATATGAAATGTGATTATTATAATTTTTTGAAGTTTGAATAAAAATTATCTTGTGAAAAAACAGCAATTTAATGAATTTTAGGTCAATGACCTTAGAATGAATTTTTGTTGATTGATATTTATAGAAATTGGTCGAGGTTACTTCGTTTAAGTTGAAAATTTTCAGAAAAATTATCAACATCTTCCTTTGACGAATGGTATTCTCAATTTTCTAAAAATAATTCTTATTTGTGTTTAAATTTACTAAATGTGAACTTGAATATTATGGATGATGCTTTTACTCAACTAAAATAACTATCTGCTGTGATATTTATTTTGTATTTTTGTGTGTTTTTTTTTTCAATTGGTACGAAACATGCACTGTTTTTATTAAGTATGGATGTATTTTATTCCTCTCTCTCCCTCGCCAACCTTTCCGCCACATTTCAAAATAAAAGGTGTATGTAACAACTAAAACTCATGTCTGATGGTTTAATGTGGAATACAGCTGTCTAACTAAGATCATTTTATAGTTTTTGGTACGAGATTTTTTTTTGGAAAAATTATGTTCATTATTGTTAGAAGAATGTAAAGATGATGGGAATTTTTATGCGACTTTATGACGCTTCAACCATTTTTGTGATGAGTGGAGAGATTCATTGATGCTAGTGGAAAAAAAGTAATGTATTTTAATTTTTATGATAATTTTGGCCTTCCATGAAAAAAAGGGCTATTTTTTGATTCATAGTTGCAAGAAAGTCTTTCTTTTTTTAAATCTGAAAATTTTTGAAGTGGTTATCGATGATACTCGAAATAGTGTGAAATGGATGCCTCGTGAATTTAATAAAATTTCTCCCAAAAAATTGATTTCTTTAGAATTTTTCGTCATAATAAAGACCTTTGAATCAATAGGATCAATTTGATGATTATTCTCTTATCATTTTGTAGTTAATCAAAAGTAACTTTGCTACATTTTTTCAATTTTTTTCAAAAAATCTGTAGTTTTGCGACAGATGACCAGCAAGAGTCCCATTCCATAATTGGTCTATGGTTACACAGAATGGCTGCTTGTGAATTGGTTGATACGTGGTTTTGAATGATGGTTTCGAGGAGGAACTGAAAAAAAATTCCCCTTCAATTTATAAATTTTCAATTTTTGGGAAAATTAAGATAGAAAAATGAAGACAAAATGATGAAGGGGGGATAGGAAAGGGGGTAGCAACCAATCAAATTTTCTCTAAAATTTTCAAATCTCGGAAATCATCGAATTTTCTCCAAACGTCAGCACATTTTGTTGTGTGTCAGAATTTCATAAATTTTCTCAAATATGTAGGTACCATATTTTGTTACAAATTGATTAATTTTTTCCAAAAATTGGCGAACTTTTCACTTAAACGCGTCTTCTTGTCTTCTTCGATTTTTTTCCAAGTTTCGTCGCTATTCGAAGTCATCACCAAATAAGATGAAAAAATTTAACCAAATTCCAAACTAAGTGAAGGTATGAGAAAGAAAAATAAAATTATTAAAATTCTATCCCAGCAGACATGGATTCAGGGAACTTGGAATTGCTAAAACTCTTTGTGGAGGATGGTACGAAAAAAAAAATGGGCCACTAAAATTTACACTGTATGAGGATTCCTACCAATGGCTTAGCCAGGATGAATTTCTTATGAGTGGGGGCTCAAACTACCTATCATAAATTTTTGAGAAATTTTGAGTCTCTCATCCAAAAAATTTCCTTTCACTGAAAAAAACTGAATTCAAAATTTTGAATAATTTTTATGAATATAGGGTTCCTATTTGAGATGTAAGTAATTCTTATGTGATTTTCATAGAATATTTAGAAAAAAAATGATGGAAATGTAATTTTGGGGTATGGAGAATTGAAATTATTAGAAAGGGATGAAGGGAGAAAAAAATTTTCCCGCACAGCAGCTTCAAATAGGGGGGGGGGGGGGGAAGGGTATCGGACTCCTCTGGACCTTCTTTGGCTATGTCACTGATATCTTTGCTCGAAAAATTTCAATAATTATTATCAAAAATTTGTCCTGGAGAGGGTAATTACGGAATTTTTTTTTTAGAGAGGAGTAAAAAACAGGGTATCTACAAGTCGCGAAAAAGTCGCAAAATTGATCCAAAATGCATCAAAGGTCGCGAATTTTTCCTAAATTATTTGAATTTTTTTCGCTTGGTACAAAAAATGTTTTTAAAAAATTGTGTCTCTGTCGTAAAGAAGGGACCTTGTTTAAGAAAAAAATCGATTTCTTCATTTTTATGTTTAGTCGAGAATTGGTGTCATTTTGACCAAAAACGTGAAAAATAAGTCATCGATTTTTTTACACTGGGTCCCTTCTTTATGGCAAGGTCACAATTTCAGCTTTTTGAACACCAGATAATTGAATATTTTAAATGGAAAAATGTATTGGAATTTTCAAAAAAAATTCGATTGTTCTGAGAGAAAAGGCACCATGCTCATTTTCTCAAAAATATGGAAAAATTGAAATTTTCACAAGGACTTTTTATAAATTCAGGAAAAGAAATCATTTGAAAATTCATTTGTAGAAAATTCTAGTGAAGAATGTTTTTTTTTTTTGTTTTTGTTCTATTTTTACCTGAGAAAATTTGAAAAGTTACGTAAAGCGTTCATTTAGTATTATTATTTTCTATTCAAAATACAGGCATATTTCCTTTTGATTATTTGAAATCGTTTGAATTTTTTTCTTTAATAAATTTGATTACGTTGATTTTTTTGGGTGGGGGGGGGGGGGTGTGTCAAATGGGTAAAAGTTGAAAAAATATCGCGAATTTCGAATTTTAAAAATCTGCAGTCACCTTGAAAAAACACTTCGATACCTACCTGGAAATGAAAGTTGACCTGCTCGGCAGGAGATTGCGATAGGAATTCAAAATCGATCAAATTTACTTAGAAAAGGAGGAGAAAAAATTTGTCAAAAGGAAGGCTGATGGGGAGAATTTGAATTACCAAAAAATTCTCCCTCTTGACAAAGATACATAGAAAAAATTAATCAAAATTCGAGTTATAAAATAATTTTTTGAAATTCTAAAACTAATACCTACGTATTCATCTGCGAAAACCAAAATTACGAAAAAATTCACCATCCAAGCCCAAAACCGAACACGAAATCATCCCAAGTACACAAAACAGATTGACCTACAAACGAAACCGAAATCTTTCCTCTGTTCCAACCCATAACTTCTCCAAAGTCTAAAGAAACTTGACACTCGAGGAAGAAAAAGTTTCAGCGGCATTATAAAGAAATGGTCGTTGACAACTCGGTAGATTATTAATAATACAAGCGCAAGAAAATTTCAATATTTGAGATTCGACTCGGCGGATTTCATTTACAGCCGAACTAAAAACACGAAATAAATTATAATACAAGCTGTCTGGAAATTTTCAAAAAAATGTCGTATTATTTCGTAATGAGCAGCTGATGCTATCTGGCGAGCCTGATATTAAAATATCTGTAGGTATTTAATTCGAGATTTTACTCGGATTATAACATTCGTTTTTGCGATTTGTTTCGTGCATGGTTACGAGATTACCAAAGGAGAAAAAAAATGATGTAGGTATTTGTACGACGAAATACCGAACGATTAATAAATCAACTCGAAAAATGATGCGTTTCTGATTATCGTAGTTGGTATTTTTCTAAGGACAATTGAAAAGCTCTGGAAGATTTTCGAAATTACAATCGATGACCGAGTTACGACGTATTGAATTTAAACGATACGAGATACGTAGCGTATCCGCAACGATACGACGATGAAAACGGAATGGAAAATAATTACAATTGTATCGGCGAGATGGAAAAGGCTTTCAGCGAGTTTACTTATACAAGAGGTAGAAAATTCGAATGATTTCGGCGGCGCAAAAGGGAACACGTATCGAAATAAGATGTGTGTATGGTTTTGAAAAATGACGAACATCAGGAATTCATTTCATGTTCGCCGTTGTAATATAATCCGTGTGTATTGCGTGTACTCGTACTATACGAATACACCGAAGACCTATCCAATCTTCTAATTATACAGAAACGCTGATCTAACCTAACTCGCCTTTGTTTTATATACGTCTGTGTGTACGTACGAACGCATAATGAATACAAAATGCTGCGTATATTATCTATTTTCATTAAATTACACGTATCTCGGAGTACGAGATACGATTCGAGTCGAGTATTCGGATCGAATTTAATGGCCAACGATTGTTAAGTGATTTATGCGTTTGACATAGAAATTATTCGAAAATGTTTGCTCTTAAACTAGTTATATGCTATTGGTATAGGCAGAGGCGATCACTTTGACTAATTTATGCTCAGCAGTGTCGAAGAGTCACGACTTTTGTAACGTTATAAGTTTCGGATGTTGGCTCGTCTGTGATGAGAACGGGATTGGCGCATTTTTTGTCGCCACATAAGTCACCTAATGAAGGATTAAAAGGAGAAAAAATTCACCAAAAAATTTTCTGTCACGGGAAACAATCCGAACCACTTTATGGTTTACTTTTTTTTTGTCTAAAAAAAAAAGATATTTGAAGCACGTGTCGATGTACATAAGTTGCTTTGTAATTCAACGGTTGTACTTTAATAACCGCATCACATCCGTCTGTTGCTCATTCTACGTCCAGACGGGTTGAAAAGTTTTTTCTTTCTTTTTCTATCTCACCACCTTTCTGGCTTTCTCGCACGAAGGAATTATTTTTAGATTTACTATCTAATGTGCAGTCACTTTACTATGGCATATTCACAAAAACTATAAATTATTCATCGGCCAACTTAAATATTATCGTCTGCTTTGCGGTACCGATATGTGTATTTTTATGCGTTCTATGAACTAATTTGACTTGTTCTTGGAGTTTGCCTAGAATGCGGTGATAATGCTGCCTCTTAATTCATATTGTCTGCGGTTTGGCTGAATTAATTGTATTTTGCGAAATTCTCGACGATTCTGGGGTTTACTTGTTAAAAATCGTTATATCATTTTGTATTAGAATGTATGCCAAGTTGAAAGTGCCAGAAGAGTAATTGAGTCAAGTTTAGTTCGCGAAACTCGTGTGTTGGGTGTATTGAATTAAGCTTTGGTGGGGAAAAACAAACAGTCTAGGAATTGAATCGATGCAATAGGTCGAAAAGATGGCGTACTTGTACTAAATTTCGTTTTTTTTTGTCGATTTGATCAAATTTTCATATGTGACCCTACCGGAAAGAAGGGACATTGTGTAAAAAAAATTGATGTCTCATTTTCCTCTTTTATGGTCCAAATGACACCAAATCTGGATCAAACACATAAAAATAAAGACATCGATTTTTTTTTACACAGGGTCCCTTCTTTCCGGTAGGATCACATATTTTGAAGAGTAACTGGATATAATTTTGAAATTTCAAAGATTTGCTTTTCGAGAAATGAACTTTGGTACTTCAAATTTTGGATTGTACACTGAAGAATAAATGTAGTGTAGCCCCCCCCCCTCCAAAGAGGTGACCGTAATTTCTATTTCATCGATTTATCGAGATTACCTAATACCTACCTACTCATTGAAAAAAAATTGTAGACTCAAGAACTGAATTTTCAAGATTTAAGTCCTTTGATAATATGTACAAATAGAGGTAATTGAAGTATTTTGAGCTGCTGAAATAATTATGTTGCTATTTTTCTCGAATGCAGAGAAAGTGAGATATTCAATTATGAGCCCGGTGCTGTACTTATTTTGAAGTTAAAATTACAAAAATTACGAAAAAAAGATCAAATGAAGTGAAAATTGGACAAGACGTGTATAAATACGCATTTTAGGATATATTTACTGGAAAAATTTTTTCGGCCAAAAATGGCCATTTTTGAGCAAAAAATGTAGTAAAAAACACGGTTTTTCACATTTCTGAAAAATTCTGAAAAAAATATCACGTTATACATAGGAATTGGATACATAAATTATATTTTTTACAGAATTTCGTCTTTGAAACATCATGTAGAAACCTGGATTTAAAGTTTTCAAACGCGACTTTTGGCTAGAATGAAAATCATCAAAAATTTTTTTACAAACCATCCACTTATACCCCTCAGAATAAGGTACAACTCATGCAAATTTGAAAAAAATTAGTAGTTTTGCCCCATAAGAGCTAGGAGAGGGGTAGGGGGCCAAAATGTTCACCACAAGGTTTTCAGATCCTAAGAATCATATTCCTAAAGTTAGTTTCGAATTTCAGCACGAGGGCATGATTCTTCTATTTTGACCACCGGTACCCTTTGAGCACAATTATGCCTTTGTATGCGACATGCGACATGTGGTCTGAGATGCAAAAAAATCAAACGCGGTGTATACCCAGATTCAGTCTGCATCTAAGGAGCCAAAGTTCAAGGAAAATGAACCTGGAATTTCAAATTTGAGAAAATGTTTGATTTTTACCCCCTTTCATCATAAAAAATGATTTAAAAATTTTTTTGTTACTTGGGTTGCGACCTATCAAAATGGGTTACAATTTTACAAACAGAACGAAATTATTAATGAAAAGTGAATTTAAGCAATTTTAACCCTTTTTGAGCTTCAAATTAAGGCCCATTTTCAAGTATGATCTAAAAATTGGCATATGACCCATGAAAACGAGATAGAATTAGGTCAATCATTCAAAAATGTAATCCAAAACGATTTCTGAGTTACTTTTGAGAATTTTGAGACCCAAATGACGCCAATATTCGAGAATTTCCGAAAAATCGACGCGTGACAGATGAAAGCAGTAAAATTTTGCCAAAAAATCAGAAACGTCATTCAGAACTTTTTTGAGCAACTTTTGAAAATTTTGACCTTCAGATGAGGTCAATTATCGAATATATTTCAAAAAATAGACGTGTGACCTATAGAGGAGGCATAGGATTACAAACGTCGAAAATTCAAAAATGTCATTCAAAACGATTTTTGAGCAATTTTGGGAATTTTGAGCCTCAAATGGGGCCAATATTTGAGTATTTTCAAAAAATTGACAAGTAACATACAAGTATGAGAAAGGAGTAGGATTTTGCCAAAAAATCAGAAACGTCATCCAAAACTTTTTTAAACCAACTTTTGAGAATTTTGAACTTCAGGTGGGGTCAATTTCCGCAAGTCTATGAAGTTCCGCCCCTTTTTCATAGGGCACATGCCAATTGTTTGAAAATAGTTAGAAATTCACCCCCATTTGAGCTCTAAAATCTCAAAAGTTGCTCAAAAAAAGTTTTGGATGACATTTTTGGATTTTTTGCCAAATTCTACCCCTCTTTCATGTGTCACATGTCAATTTTTAAAACTGCTCAAAAATTGGCCCCATTTGAGGCTCAAAATTCTCAAAAGTAACTCAGAAATCGTTTTGTATGATATTTTTGATTTTTTGACGTAATTCTATCCCATTTTCATGAGTCATATGCCAATTTTTGGATCATACTCAAAAATAGTGCTCAATTTGCGGCTCAAAATTCTCAAAAAAATGTTCAAAAATTGCTTGAATTCAATTTTTACTAATAGTTTAGTTTTTCTGGCCAAATTTTACCCTATTTCGATAGCATGCAACTCCCAACCCAAGTTTCAAAAAAAATTTCCTTATAGCGGGAACAAAGTGCTACTTTTCCTCCCTCTCGAGAAACGTTCAAATGTTTAAATTCGTACTTTTCTCCTGCAATAAGAAAAAATATCGTTCAGAACTCGAAGAAAGAACAATTTCTGCTCCTTCGTTGTGAAATATACAATTTCGAACTAATTTTTAAGTGGCTAGTGTAAAGAAATGTATGTCTCATTTTCCTCTTTTATGGTCCAAATGACACCAAATCTGGATCAAACACATAAAAATGAAGACATCGATTTTTTTTTTACACAAGGTCCTTTTCTTTACAGCAGGGTCACATTTGTAAATTTACTGAATTGTTTTTTGAAAAGTTTGGAAAATTTGGACACAAAAATTGTTAGTTGAAAAAGTTGTTCAAATTTTGAAGTTTCAGCTTGAATTTTTCGTGACGTTTGTCAGATGGGGTAATAATCTATCCATTTCTCACTTTCCAAATTTCACTTATTCGATTGCATTCTATAGATACAAAAAATATCGAATACGATTCAAGTTGACTTTTTTAGAATGGGAAAAAAAGAATATTTTTTTCCAATTTTTCTCTTTGTCTTCGAACTACAAAAAAAATTAACAAAATTTTCCTATTTCAAGAACAGTAGTTGTAGGCAGGAGAATTAGGCATAGCGCGGACCCAAGAGACAATTCGATTAACAATACCATCGTTCACCAACCCGTTTGCATCTCCATTTGAAACAAAGAAACAAATTTGATCCTACGAAGGAAAAATTCATAAATAACCATAATTTTCCATCACTACGAATACCTATAGTTTTTAGACACTTGCAAGCTACAGTACCGAAGAAAGTCTTCTAAAAACAAATGGCTTGCATAGCAAGAGCACTAGCGGACTAGCGGATTGAGACGTAAATACCAGAGAAACGTGATAGCGCTTTAATTTTCTCAGGCGTAACAGCGCGAATCTCTAACACGCGACTCATTTAAGCTGTGAGAAAATTCCGCGCGCCGGAATCCTAAACTAAAATGACGACGGGATACGCCACGCCGCACCGTACTATACTGCAAAACAAAAACAGAGACAAGGTGATTTCGCCGTCGTAATCCGTTATACTACATAACTTATTTATCGGAGGCAAAGGACCGTATTTTAGGAGTCGTATCCAGAAATTAAAGGATTTTTGCGCGCGTTCCGTTATTATCTTTTAACCTATTTTCTCTTTTGTTCGCGTACGTTATCTTTTTGAGAATTTTTTTCCCTCTATTTTTTTCGCCTCGTTTTAATAGCCTTTACTATGTGTAGTTTGTCGCAGTGTGCTTTTATAAGCGTTTTTTTTTATCGAGCTAGTTTGCAGTAAATTTCACACGTTTTGAAAAAAAAAATTGAGCAGCTTCCGTGGTCGGTGACGATTAAAAAGAGCTCTTCTACGGTGTATCGAACGTGTAAAATTAAATATCGTCGACAAATTTGAATAACGAATCGATCACGTACCGCATTCATGGCCGAAACGAGTAAATTTTATCCGACGCCCGCGTCCTTCCCAATTTTAGTCCGTTTTGATTTACGAAAGTTCGGCCATGTTTTTAATAGCCTATACAAATAAAAAGTGGAAACGTCGCTTTTCGTAATGCTGGATTATTGTGGGACGTTAAAAAGGGATTTTGAGGGATATTTTTACTCGTCCAATTTTTTGAAATCGAGTGTACTTAGTTTGCGAAAGGTCGACGACTTGAAAGAAAAGGCGTAGGTAGTAGCCAAATTACGAACTACATTAATGTCGAAATTTTTTCCTCGAGGGAGTTTATAAACTTTTATTTTTAAAGAAAACGATACCGCGCAGAAGCTTTTTACTGTTGATTGAGAAAAGTTCTATAATTAAAATCGCAATGTAACCTCGAAATGTTTAACTTCAGTTCATAATATCCTATGGCATCTTCAATTTCAATTTTGGTGTCTTGGCTGGTTTAATGGGTAGAAGTTGTGCACTAATCCAACTGTACTTTTAAAAAAAGGAGTAAACAATTTTCTGAAAGTACCAGTTCAAAGTTTTTGGTCACCTTTTTTGGTAACTCCCTATCATAGGTGCTGAAATTGATATAGATCATTTTATGGGCTTTTTACCAGATTTGCAGAATTTTGAATTCTCTGGAGTGATAAAGTGATTTTGAAATTTCGAAAATTTGCCAAAATTCGAAAAATGAATTTCAGGCTCTGAAATTTTGGATATGGAATCCCTTCATGATGTACTTTCGATTTATTTTTTTCGGCTCAAAAATTTTTACTTTCAGTAAGGATATCTCATTGTTAGTTTCTGCATCTTTCAAATTGAACTCATTCAATCGGGACCGGAAGTCATCGATTTTTCAATCGAAAAAGATTCTCCATGCGGTTCCTAAAACTTTCTAGCATTTTTTTTGAGGTGAGGAAATTTATTGCTCTTAGAATAAAAATGAATTTTACCAATTTTTAACAGTAGGTATAGTTTGAAAGAGTGGTTGAAGACTTTTAATGCTTTTTAGGAAGAAATTTCGTATCTTTCTTCACCTGGTAAACACGCAAGTCTACAAAGGAGTAAAAATGTAAACTGAAGTGAGAAAATTGAATCCAAAACTGAAAACTGAAAATTTTCATATTTTGAAAGGCTTTTTTAAGACTTCTGAAAGAATTTTTAGAAAAAATTTCGTCTCAGCTTCACTTAGACTCAAAAATTTATGAAATAAAATAAAATAAATAGGTACCTACTTGGTGTTAAATTTTTCCATAAAAGATTTTTACTCTCGGTACCCCCTCCCTTCGTGAAAACACCCCAAAGACCTATCAAGATAAATGACCTGTATTCGAGTCGAAAATTTAGGAAACTGATTGAATTTTTTTCAGGTAATGTCAATATATTTTGTGATTGGAAAAAATATTTTCATGTTCTTGAAAATTCGAATCTCGTTTTATTCGTCATGCTCATTAAAACCTTCAATTTTTTGTTTCTGATTTTTTCGCATTGATTTCTGTTTTTGTCTACTAATGAGGATGTGTAGATAAAGTTGAATTAAGCCAAGGTCTAGTCGTTTATTGATCATAAAAGCCTTGAATCTGAAAAAAATTCTTCGAAGTCGTGAAAAAGTTATGATTTTTTTAATGAGTGATTTAAAGACTTTTCAATGGGTATATTTTATCTTCTATTCGAGTTCTGTAAGAAATTTCTCATCGTCTGAGTCTTTTTCTACTCTTCGAAAATTTTCATTTTTTTTCAACTTTCGTTGTTCACCATATTCATTTTAAAAAATAAAGGTTGCAAAAATGAACACAAAAAATCAAATCTCTAATTAATTGAAGAAAAAAAACCGTAAAAATCTGAAAAAGGAATTTATTAAACACCCTGTTGGTTTTGATTCAATGGCAATATAAACTTAGAATGCCACTTTTTTTTTGAAAGCACACTTTTGAAAGAAATATGAAAGAGAAAGGAATGGCATGTGCCTTTGACCACTATTTTGAAAAAAAAAAGAGAGGAGGGAATGGAAAAACAGATTTCAAAAATATCAGTCACGTTTTGGAGAATTTCGGCGAGGAAAAGTGATGAAAGTTGATATTTTTTATCTCTCGTCGATTTTTTTATTTACTGGGATAAGCTGAAAAAATTTAAAAGGCTTTCGTAAAAATAATAATTTTAAGGAAATTTATTTGTTTCATGTTTCAAAACTTTAATGTATATAATTTTGCGTTTTTTCTTTTTATTTGTTGTTTTTTTAAAAAAAATCAAGTGAGGGTGAGGATGAGTTGAAAATTTTCAGAACTGAATTTGAGTCGTTTTTGTGGCCAAAAAAAGAGTGTCCATAAATTTTGTGAAAAAATATTTATTTCAAATCATTCTTCTGCACAATTTCAGGAACTTGAATTTTAGAGCTCATGGTGATTTTTTTGAAATTATGTCAAGTTTTTCGTAAAAATCAATATTGGGGGAGTGGTTGGCACATGAAAAAAAGTCAAATTAGACATTCAAAAAAGTCAAACTAAGTAGAGCTCTTTTCTTAACGAATTTTTTTGAACACCCTGTATATGCTGGATTTTCATTAGATTTTCGATGGTGGTCCTGAAAATAGAAATTGACTTTTTGTTAAAAATAAAACCTTTTGCAAAAACATTCAATTTTGAAATTTTCATTTTTTTCTGAAAAAATGTTCCCTTTGAATCACCCGAGGAATTGAAATTGTAATGATGATACTCGAGTAGTTCACTTTTCTACTTATTCAAGAAGAGGATCTTGAATAAGAGTGACTTAATTTTTTGTCCGGACATTTTTCAAAAAATTGGTCAATTTTCTAAAAATTTACTCATTTTTTTCTACAATAATTTTTTTTACAGTTATAGTTAGTTTTTCAAAAATTGGTAAATTTTCTAAAAATTGGTAAATTTTCTAAAAATTGGTAAATTTTCTAAAAATTGGTAAATTTTCTAAAAATTGGTAAATTTTCTAAAAATTGGTAAATTTTCTAAAAATTGGTAATAATTTTTCTAAAAATTGGTTGTTTTTCTAGAAATTTGTAATCTTTCTAAAAATTAGTCATTTATCTAAAAAATTGTCATCTTTCTAAAAATTGGTAATTTTTCTAAAATTTGGTAATTTTTCTAACAATTGGCAATTTTTCTAAAAATTGGTAATTTTTCTAAAAATTGGTAATTTTTCTAAAAATTGGTAATTTTTCTAAAAATTGGTAATTTTTCTAAAAATTGGTAATTTTTCTAAAAATTGGTAATTTTTCTAAAAATTGGTAATTTTTCTAAAAATTGGTAATTTTTCTAAAAATTGGTCATTTAAGTATCTAAGAACCGGTGACTTTTCCAAAAGTTGACATTTTTTCTACAAATTGATCATTTTTTTCTGAAAATGACTTTTTAATAAATTGAAAAGTAAATTTAATACATATTTCTGTATTTTTAAAATTTTTATAATATCTTATTGGAATTTTTTTCAAAATTAGCCAGAAAAATAATCAGAATCTGATGAGGATACAAAAACAAAATCTTTTTTGTATTTTGGAAAAATGACCATTAATGATTTTCAAATCCTCAATTTTCTGATAACGATTTTAGATAGGTACTTTTTCAAAAAATCTACTAAAAAACCTTTCTTATAATTGTTTTTATTTACGAGCTTTTCATAAAGAAATATCAATGTTCAACGAAATATTACCTAATTTACTTTTTTTGATCACCCCTCCTTCCTGTGGTGTACATAAAACAATCCATTTTAAATTTAAATTTGCAGCCTGATTTAAACGTTTAGCGGATAGCTTTATAAAACAGTCGAGATCGAGTCTTGAGTGCAGAAAACGCACCACGATGATACTTTGTGATACTCCCAGTGAGGGTTTCATTATCTAATATTATGCATGAAAACCATACTCGGCGGCTTTGTTTACTCGTAGCTTTAATTTGGATCTGTGTTAAGAAGACATATTATGTCCTTTTAAGTTTTAGAAAGCTCGTCTCCAGAATTATGTACCTAACGGTATTACAGATTTAATTAAACGTCGCTTTATTTTTTCGTATTTTCTTTGCTTCGTAATACAAGAATAATTTTCTTATCCAAACATGAACTGGGCTCCAATATGATAACAGTACGTTCGGCTTGGCATTTTAATAATGCGAGCTTTTTATAAATACAAATAAAAACATTTAATAAAATATGCTGTACGTAAACGTATTTATTCAAACTTTCCCAACGGTAGGTTTAAAAAAAATAAAAAGCCGAGCAACCCAAGACGGCGCTCCGGCTTCTTTAAATAACAAATCTGCTCGCTTCGTAAGTAAAAGATTCATTTGCACTTTACCAATGTTTTCGGAGGACCGAGTTTGTAAAACAAATAAAATAGATTTTTTCCACTCACCTAAAACGTAGAAAATACATATCTTAAGGGGGTATTTTTAAATTGAAATGAAAGGTGTTAAGAAAGCTGGCGACGAGTCTAAACGACCGTATTTCTTCAGTAGTGGAAAATTAATGACGCATGGAGTGAAAAAAAAATTACTCGAGGGGTTGGTTTATAAATACATACGATTTTTTATACGTTTAACGAACCATTAGATTTGATTGGAGATAATACGTTTGAAAAGGCGGATCGATGAAAAGGTTCTTTTTCGCTGAGACGAGCTTGTTTTCAGATAAATGCAATTTTTACTGCACAAATGTTCATCTGCGAACAAGGTATTTTCCAGTCCTCTCTTTATAATTCAGATCAGGTTGGGAAACAAAAATGGCGAAGTTAATCCGCTTATCACGTTCGCGTTAGAATCTTCCTTAGGCATACGAAATAATTATCACGAAGAACGTTCGAAAAACTATTTTCTCTCTGCAAAAATTAATTTCCACCGGAAGGCTTGGTACGTTAAACTTGACAAAAAAGTTTGCAACTTTTAACAGATGTCGAGATACGATTGAATTATTAATTTTTTTTTTTCGTTTCATTTCGTCGTCGATATAAAAAGGACGCTTTGTAAAGGAAAAATATAGGGCAAAACGTATACATACGAATGTATAGGTGATGACCGAGGCCGGTACAATTTTCTGCGAAAGAAGTCAACATCCAAAGTACTTATGCAAACGGTTTAACCTCGAATGATTAATATAACAGCTACTCTTTCTCCACCCTGCCCTGTCCTTCTCAGCCATGTCCGTTTTCAAAGCTTCGCCGTGATAATATTCAAGCTTCACCTGACACCTAAGCGCCTACATCCGTTTTCGTGTTTGATAAATGTTTAAACTTTCGCGGTCCAAGTTTAAATTTTATGACTGTTCGGTGTGTGCGGTACGGCGTGTGTACCGTACCTGTAACATTTTGATGTAACTTTACTGATTCTTTGAACTTTATATGCTACGGTGGCTTATTACGTCATCAAAAGACGGCTCGCAAATTTACTTCGGCGATAGATTTACTGCGTTCGGTGTGATAAAAGGTTTGTTTGTTTTTGTTCGAGGTACCTACGCGGATCGCATCGTACATCGACGCAAATCAACCGTACTGCTGAGAAAGAATTTCCCAAACGAATTTTTTCCGGCGGGTATTTCGCTTACGTATGAAATATTTTCGTGTATCAATTCGAAACATTCGTGTGGGTTTTTTTTACGCTTTGAAAATATTCGGTGGTTCGTGACTATTGAGGAAGTGTGCGGTGAGATGGTCGCGATTGGCTTGGAGGATTGGAAAAGGGGGTTTAATGAGTATTAGAACGGATCAAATTAGCCTTTTTTGAATTTGTGCGTGGGAAGTGAGTTCTGAAATTGAAAAGTTGTCTCGAATTATTCAACCTTGAAAAAATGTGAATGGATTGTGATATTTTTTGTAAAACACTATAATTCGGTGAGCCAGAATAATGAACGAGTCAAAGAATTTCGAAATTTACGCTCCGAAATACTGGATTTTTTCAAATCAGCTATTAGAAATTGGAATGTATGCGTATGCGTTACTATTGGAAAAAATTGGACGATTTCCTAAATAATTTTTCATCGATTGGACAATTTCTCAGAGATTAAACCAATCTCTAAATTTTCAATTTTTCAGAGTTTGGACGATTTTCTAAAAACCGAAAGATTTTCAAAACATTGATCAATTTTCCAAAAAAAGTCCAATTTTTTAGAAAATGGTCAATTTTTATTTTCAAAACAAAAATTGGTAATTTTTTTAAAAAATAGGCGATTTTGAGGTTGACAATTTTTCAAAAATTGGTTTTTGTACTTTAAAGTCACTTTACCAAAAATTGGTCGATTTCCCGAAGTCGTTTTTCTGAAAAATGGTCGAATTTATAAAATTGACCTTTTTTTAATAAATTGATAATTTTTCAGTCAATTTTCTAAAATTTTATCAACTTTCTAAAAATCAACCTTTTCATAAAGTGGTTATTTTTAAACACGAGGCAATTTTCAAAAAATGGGTCATATTTTAAAAATTGGTCAATTTTCTACTCGTAAAAATTGATTAATTTTCCGAAGTCACTTTTCCAAAAATTTATCGATTTCCCAAAATCATTTTTCTGAAAAATGGTGGACTTTCTAAAATATTGACCTTTTTTTTAACAAATTTAAGTATAATTTTTAAGTCAGTTTTTTTTAAATTGGCAAATATTTTAAAAATTGGTAGATTCTCTAAAGTCTATTTTCGACTCTAAAAATTGACTTTTTTTTACAAAGTGGTCATTTTTTACACATGGGTCAATTTTTTTAAAAATTCATCAATTTTCTAAAAATGGCTAACTTTTTTTTAAAAAATGGTCAATTTTTAAAGAATTTGCTAATTTTTTAAAAATTGATCTTCCCTCACACTCAGTGAAAGCACAAATGAAAAAATACTAATAAAGCACAAACGATCCACCTTGAATTCAACCTCTGAACTCTTTTGATCATTTTTTAAAAAATTGATCGTATTTTCTATGTCAATTCTTCAAAAGTTGGTGACTTTTTCAAAAGTTGGTCAATTTTTTAAACATAAGTCATTTTTCTAAAAATTGATGATTTTCTGAAAATTGATGATTTTCTAAAAATTGATAATTTTCTAAAAATTGATAATTTTCTAAAAATTGATAATTTTCTAAAAATTGATAATTTACTAAAAATTGATAATTTTCTGAAAATTGATAATTTTCTGAAAATTGATAATTTTCAAAAATTGATAATTTTCTAAAAATTGATAATTTTCTAAAAATTGATAATTTTCTAAAAATTGATAATTTTCTAAAAATTGATAATTTTCTAAAAATTGATAATTTTCTAAAAATTGATAATTTTCTAAAAATTGATAATTTTCTAAAAATTGATAATTTTCTAAAAATTGATAATTTTCTAAAAATTGATAATTTTCTAAAAATTGATAATTTTCTAAAAATTAATAATTTTCTAAAATTATTGATAAGTTTCTAAAATATGATAATTTTTTAAAAATTGAAATTTTTCTAAAAATTGGCCATGTTCTGAAAATTGGTTATTTTTAAAATATTTGTCAGTTTTAAAAAATTGGTCATTTTCTAAAAATAGGTCATTTTCTAAAAATTGGTCAATTATTTAAGAACGGTAGATAAATTTTCTAAAAATTATCCTTTTTCCTAGAATCATTTTTCCAAAAGTTGGTCAAGTTACCTATCTAAGAATTGGTAAATTTTCTAAAAACTGGCCTTTTCCCTTCAAATAATTGATCATTTTAAGTTGGTCAATTTTTTTCAAATGTGACAATTTAGCCATAGATGTCACAATTGTGGCAAAAAGTTGGAAAATTTACCTAGTAAGTACTGGACAATTTGACAGTAATCAGCACTAATTGAGTTTTAAGGATAACCAAGCGGGGACAAGAGTTGTGATTTGCGCAGAGATGAACATTTTTTTAAGGGAGAGAGGGGGGAATGGAAGTTATAGATCGTGAAAATATCTTTCAAGTTTCACAAATTCTATCTGTTTTGAAGTATTCAGAAAAATTTTAATTTTACTCAGACAGTATTTTTTTTTGTATTGAATTTCTTCATGGAAATTAACTCGGGTAACGAAAAATAAGTTCCAAGCTTCAAGTCCTTAAAGGATGTAAATTTTTTTGAAAAATACAACATAATTTCAATAAAATATTCAATCCCGCGAGTATTTTCAAACTTTCTTTTCTAAATTTTCTTTTCAAATCTATCGAGATAGATGGGTTAGGTAAATTCATAGCCACAAAAATTCAGCCACAACCCCACCTCCCTCCCCCAAAAAACTCCACCGAATAAATTCGCTACAGCATTCGCGCATTCATCTTCCGCAGTCAAGCAACGACTACAAAATCGTTTAATAATTCAAAATAAAAATGAAAAATGGCCAGAACACGATGTAATTTATGAAAGCGCAGCCATCACAGTTAATTTGTTTATACCGCACACGGAGCAGAGAAATTTGTACCAAAACGAATGTAGATGTATGTTCCAATTTTGAACGTTGACATGAAAGAATTCCTTATCTCGAAGCATTTTTACAAAAATCGGTAATATTTTCAACTCGATAACATAACTGGCCCCCAAGGAAGCTCGAATAACTTAAACGGGTCGTTTGAATGAGTATTTTTCCTTCAAATTTTTATAAAAAATACCCCTAACAATGAAACTGGTCGTTTTTTTCGTTCTTATAAATCTCGTACGTACGAGCGAATGTGCCGTTGCGTGTGATACAACATCACAGTAGGAGTAAAAAGACTTACGCAAATTTCAAGCGGGTTAGATTTTATCGCATTTATGATTTAAATACCGCGAAACGACGACGCGTACGTATATGTAGCTTGTTTAATTTTATTGAAGTCGTTATAATTTTCAAAGGCGTTCCAAATGACTGCCTGTTTTTGCCTAATGAAATCTCATAGTAATTTTCAAATAAGGCGGAATTCGAATGCGAAATGAATTTTTACGTGATTTAATTTCCAATTTCACCGCCTCACTAACTTCGTAGTATGCCCGCCAATTTCCACCTCGAATTTCGTAATAGTTTCAACGTTACTCTGATACAATAGGTTCTACTCTAATTTTTTTTTCACGAAAATGAAACCTACCACCGTTTCTTTTCTCATTTGCAAAACTCGGCCAAAAAGTTACAAGAGGTAGGGTTTTTTTAGCGCAACAGTTCTTCATTATTTTTTTTTATTCCTTCGTACTATAGCGAGTTATCTACATCTACGTATTTAACGAATTATCAACGCGCAAAAATGCTCACCAAAGGAGAAATCCTTTTCGCTAACGTTTTATAACGCGAGCCAGACGAAGAGCGGTGCGGTTCGAATTGTCTCCGAGAGTAATTCAGCTTTTTTCAAAACCAAAATGCCGAGATTTACTTGCGCAGCGTACGTACGCTCTCGTATTATTATCTTTATAGCGAATTTATTTTCAATTTTCGTCTTTCTCTTTATTGCGAAAAAAGGCTTTATTGACGTTAATCTGAAATATATCTACGTGTATAGCTAGAGGCGCGTATTTTCGAATGGAAATAATCACTTATGAAGTGGAAATGTTGGGAAAAAAGACGGATTTCGAGTGTTTTTAATTATTCTTATTTTTTCCAAGTATTTATGTAATAGTATTTTTTTGGTAAGGATTTTTATTTAGGTTTTGATCGACTTTAAATCACGAGATGATTTTTTTTTTTTAAATATTTTTTTGTGCACGAAATTATGTAGACACTTTTTTAAAAATTTAATTTCGTTTCTATCACGTTTTACTCACTTTTAAATTCATTTTCAGGAGTAATTAAAAAATTCTATGAAGATGTATAAAAAATTTTGTACTTACATTTTTTTATATGATGGCCTACATTAAGAAATTGTTTTTGTTTTTTTGCATGATTTTTGCAATGAAAATAATTTTTACGGATCATCCCACGACTTTTCTTAAGCTTTTGAGACTGTGATGATTTTTGGGATGAAAACCAATTTCACAAATCATTCTCCTTTTTTCCGGGAGTAAGACAGAGTAAGACGACTTTTTTGATGAAAATTATTTTCAAAAATTATCTCAAGACGTGTGCGTGGAATTGATGTAAAATCATTCCAGCCTGAAAAGTCTGAAAATATCATTGCAACTTCGAAAAATCGAAAAGTTGCAAAATGATTTTCATCGAAAAAGACATTTCACTCTCGGAGAGGGGGAAGATTTATGAGATTGGTTTTATCTCAAAAATCATTCTTGCCGCCTAAAAAGTCGTATGAACCAGTTTTTAGATTTGTTCAAATTTGGAAAAATCGTGCTCAATTTTTTGAAGAGTCGTCGAACTGTTTGGTGAATCACCCATATTGAAAAACTGCTCAGAAAATTGTCTAATTCATGTTAAATTGTCCAATACTTACCAAATCTTCCCATTTTTGCCATATTGTTACATTGTTTGCTAAATCATCACATTTTTGTAAAATTAACCAATTTTTGTAAAACTGACCAATTTTTAGAATGACAATTTTTTTGGAAAATTAATGAAAAAAATTGAAAAAATTAAATCTAAAAAGTTCATTCTTGATTATATCCCTCCTGAAAGACCCAAAATTAATTTTTCACCCCCCTCCCTCCCACTAAACTTTAAATAAGAGGTGACTAACTGCAGCGAACATCATAAAATTTTGAAAGCAGATTTATTCAATGAAAAGACTCATTTTACGAGGGAGGGAGGAGAGGAGGCGCGATTTGCCGAACCTCTTTCCAATTTCGGCAACTTCATCGTAGTTAGCTGAAAAAACCTAGAATTGTAGAATTCGTCCATTAGTAAGGTGGAAGGAGAAATTCTATGAGAACTGAGAAGTGCAGTTAGGAATGAGGCCAAAGTTTTTATTGAAAGTGCAAAACTGTTCAATTTTCTCAATTTTGGAAAATATGGTTACAAAAAATGATACATTTTTCCCTGGATTCTAATTTGTTATTTTTTGTAAAAAAGAAAAACATACAATATGAAAGTACACTATGTTCAACTTTTCCAATTTGGAAAAATTTGCGTATGAAATATAATTCAATTTCCCCAATTGGGCAAAATATGGGTATGAAAAAATAATAATTCAATTTTTCCAATTTGGAAAAACTTGAAGATTTTTATCATCTTGAGAAAATAAAGAGTATAAATGGTGAATCTTATTTTAAAAAAATGATGGCTGCATTTGGATTTTCCCACGCATAAAAAAATAGACGCACAATATTGTTGAGCTCGTACTTGAAAAATATAATTTTGCTCACTCATGGATAAAAAATTGAAAATTTTGGCCATTCATGGATAAAAGTGATGTATTTTGTCCACTCGATCATGGATAGAAATGGCGAATTTTGTCTACTCAGGCACTACTCAGGCACTCATGGTTAGAAAAAGCGAATTTTCACCATTCATGGATAAGAATGGTAAATTTTACTCAGTCGAGGATAAATGTGAAGAGAGTTGTTCATTCATGGATAAAAATTTTTCATTCATGGATGAAAAGGCAAATTTTTAACTTCTCATGGATGGACTTTAAATTGGTAGAAAGAGCAAATGTTATCCATTCATGGATAAAAATAGCGAATTTTGTCCACCCGTGGTTAAAAATACCACAAGTTGAACATTCATGGATGAATTTCTCTATTCATGGATAAAATGGCGAATGATGTTCATTCATGGATGAATTTCGCCCTTTCGTGTATAAAAATAGCAAATGTTTTTCATTCTCGGATTCAAATGACAAATGTTGTCCATTCATGGATAGAAATGGAAAGTGTCCACTCATGGATAAAAATAGCGAATAGGTAAATTTTACCCAATCGAGGATAAAAAATAACAAATGTTCTCCGTTCATGGATGAATTTTTCCCATTCACGGATAAAAATTGGAAATTTTTCTACTCATGGATAGACATAGAATTGATAGAAATAGCCGATGTTTTCCATTCGAGGATAGAAATGGCAAATGTTGTCCATTCATGGATGAATGTCCTCATTTATGGATAAAATGGCAAATGTTGTTCAATGTTTATTTTAGGATGAATTTTCCCATTCGTAAAAATTGTTAATGTTGCTCATTCATGAATACAGATGATGAATTTTCACTACTCGTGGATAGAAATAGCGGATGTTCTCCATTCATGGATGGGAATGGTAAATTTTATCCGTTCGAAAATAAAAGTGACGAATGTTGTCCGTTAATGGATGAATTTTTCCCATTCATGGATAAAAATGCCATGGATAGAAATGATGGATTTCACCCATTCATGGATAGAAACGGCGAACATTGTCAATTCATGGACGAATGCTCCCATTCATGATAAAGTGGCGAGTGTTATGTATTCATGGATGAATTCCGCCCATTCGTAAATAAAAATAACGAATGCCGCTCATTCATGGATAGAAATGGTGAATTTTACTCATTCATGGATGAAAATGTCGAATGTTGTCCGTTCATGGATATAAATGATGAATTTCGCTCATTCATGGATACGAACGACGAATTTTCTCCTCTGAATATTGAAAAATCTCGGGTAAGGAGAGCTCTATCCATCCCTTCGCCGTCATTTCTCTCCGGCTACTTGAAAAGTCTAGGAAGAAAATTTTAGTGAAACTTGATTTCACTTGGACCAGGCTCTTAAACAGGAAAAATTCGCTTCCATTCGTGAAAAATACTTTTTCAAGTAAAAAAATGTAAATAATTCGAAAAAAATTTACAAATTGAAGCTCCACTCAGCTACATACTTTACTGCAGATAAAATTCGTACTCCTGAATGGTACCGAATTCATCATCTCGCAATCCACTTAATAAAACACCGTCGTCATCGCCGGCTGGGACGCCGATCTAATCCAGAATAAATTTGTTTTCACGCAGAAAACTACAAATGTTTAATTGGCGTTATCAATCAAACGAATAAAGAGCATCGCAGCGCGTTAAAATGTTGGAATTTCGCGCTAGTGGGACAATTTAAATATGTCACGGTTAGCGGAAGAATAAGTATCATCCATGGATACCATACAGTTGTAGCCGCCGAGTACCACACACAGGCACACGCTACCGAATAAAACACGAGCTTTAAGTATCCGTAATAATTATAAAACAAGCGGAGAAACTGTACAGACGGACCATCGGCATTAATGTCATAACGGGCGCAATCGATTTGAACCTTTTAATTTGAATATTGAGGCGTATTTGAAAGTTTGGTAATGTTACTTGATTTTAATGGTACTGCGGTTAAATTGGATTTCGACTTTAAATGCTTTTACGACCTACATAAACGTTTCCTTGAAAACGTTCGATAAGTTTAATATCGTTGGTTAAAACAATTAAGTTCTGTCGAAGCAGCGCGCGAAGGGGTCGATATAGACGAGTATGGATACGCTCATTTTGGCGTTTCAAGTTTTACTCGGCGAAATGGTCTTATACCGCTATATAACTCAACGAAAAGCCAAAATTTCTAAATCTATAAAGTTGACCGCCAAAAGGCGTTCGTTTATTTTACCCCTGTAGGTAGCTATTACTTAAGCTGCTGCTACTGCCATCGCATCGTCGCCGTATACCTTGCACAATGTACACTTTTAACGCTTCTTAAAATGTATTATGTTAATGAGATGTGATTTTAAAATTAGCTGTAGTTGGAAAAAAAAAGTAAATTTCGTGTCTGCCATTATCGCCATAATACGATATCGTTTTCGCGAAAGATTAAACGCGACTATTTTTTATACGAAACTCGTGTCGAGAGTGGAGAGCCAGTAGGCTGCGAATGTTTAAGCCGATATGGCTATATTTTCAAATCACGTAGTTAGAAAGTTTGCAAAACTCCATGAAAACTTGATACCGACAGTATCGTAAATCCATTTCGCACATTTTTTTATTGGCGTAGTAAAAAAAAAGTCATAAAAGCTCGCTTTGGCCCGAAAGCTCCACCGGGCTGGTTTTAACGACCCGAATACCTAAGTGCCCCTCGTGCCCCTCGATCGATCGACTTATTGTATAACAAGATCGAATATGATTCTGTGAACGTTTTCGATTTTTATTGGTACATGAAAATGGTTACAATGTGGACTGAAATAGGATGATGGAACGAGAACTATTTGGAGCCCTTTTTTAATTGCGAAATTATGCGTTCGCTGTGATAATTTGATGATGGAATGACCCGCGGTTAAATTGTCGACTTGTCTTTAACTATTATAGAAGAGCAGTCCAGCACGTCTGTTTCCTTATCATTTTCAATTTGATATTTAAAACTGGATGGTTTGAAGAGTGCGTTAAACTCGCGTATGAAATATACGGTTCGTTGTGTGTATTGGTATCAAAGCATTTTAACCTAGAAATGTCATCGTTCATTTCCCACCCAGCGAAGAAAAGTTTTCACCGATTTCGACGCGAATCATTATATCGAGATACGTAGGTAAAGAAAACTTTTTCCGGGCAACTTTCTCAGTGTCGACAATGGGGCATTTTCTTTAGGTCAGAGGTTATAGTATGGTGTGGTGTCAGCCGTATCTCAGACGAAATCGTTTAGAATTGAATTGCGCGAGTGAATCGGTGTGTGGTGGTGTTTATTTTCAAGATAATAGATGTGTTCGAATGTAATATGCTCTGGGTATGCTGTGGTGGAGAGTTTTTGTTCAGTTGACTAAAGGGAAGTGAGAGGAGACTGAGAGTACGTCAGTCTAGATGGTGAATCATACTTTTTCTTTGAAAATTTTCCAAGTTCCATGTACCTAGACCTACCATGTGTCTATTATAGTATAATTTATTAAGTGAATAAAGAGAGAAATTGAAGCTTAATTTTTTTTACGTGAATCATTTTGAGTTGAAACTCGTCCGAAATGAATTTTTGGCCCCTTCGATTCTCAAAAGTATGCCTCTCTTGCTTGTGAATCAGTGAAAATGATCGAAAATCACTGATAAACAGTCACAATTTCAGCACTGGAAGCAAACAGTGATGAAAAATTAGTGAAAAATCAGTGAGAATTCACTGGAAAAAAAAATAGTAAAGTATCAGAAATTTGAAAATGAGAAAGAGTTGAAGAAATTTCACTGAAAGCAAAAAGTGAAAAAAATTGATGAAAAATCACTGAAAATTCACTGAAAAACCAGTATAAAATCTAAAATTTGCTGACAAATTGGTGAAATTCTTTAAAAAATCAAAGAATTTTGCTGATTTTCCTTGTGCTGCAAGTCTGACTTTTTTTCAGTGAATTTTCACTGATTCAAAATAAAAGAGACTGTAATAAATCGCTGGAATAATTTCACTGAAAACAAACAGTGAAAAAAATTGATGAAAAATCAGTGAAAAGTCACTGAAAAACCAGTTTGAAATCTGAAATTTGCTGACAAATTGGTGAAATTCTTTGAAAAATCGAAGAAAATCGGCAGTGAATCGAAGAATTTCGCTGATTTTTCCTGTGCTGGTAGTCTGACTCACTGATTCAAAATGAGAGAGATTGTAATGAATTTCTGGAAAAATTTCAATGATAGCAAACAGAGAAGAAAATTACTGTAAAATTGGTGAAAGTTCACTGAAAAGTCAGAATAATCTTAGAAATCAGTGTTTCAGTGGATTTCTTTGAAAAAATTGATAATCTTTGAAAAATCAGTTAAAATTTGGTGAAATCAAAGAAATTCGCGTATTTTCATTTTGCATGTGCTGCAATCCTGACTATTTATCAGTGATTTTTCATTTATTCGAGGCCTTGGATTCCCAAAATGTTTTTCTTTTATTATTTCAAAAACTTGGAGCCTATAATTGTGTAATTTCAAAAATTTCCAGACATTTACCTGAATTTTAAAATCTCGAACGCCTTTTAGGTACCTAAAAAGTATTATACCGAATTCATTATTCGAATTTCAAAACCTCGAGCATCATTTGCTTTGGAAATTAGTTTTGATGGACCTTTTGGTTTTCCCATTTCCCAGTACGGCTGAGTGCCATTTTTCTCATTTTTGAACTTCACCTGAACGTATGTATCTGCTGGGGATTAGCTTCCTGTCTACGATTTTAGATCCCATTTTATCCCTTTTCATTTCGGATATCTTTATTTCTACGAAAATTTAAAGTAGCTAATATTATCATTTCAGTGAAAAATTTTCATTTTTTCTAAATTTCAATCAGTTAAATTTGGCAAAATTCCGATTTTTTGACCAAAAAATAGTGATTTCTTACTGATTCTTTTGTCAAAAAATAAATTTTTCAGTCCATTTGAAATTTATTAGAAAACAGGAGGGAAGGTGAGAGTGCAATAAAACTCTGTGGACTTTTTTCCCACCAAAATAGATACTGAAAATTAATTTCAAATTTTTTCCCATACCCTTCTCGTTTCCTCTTCTTAAATAAAAAAAACTTGAGTTTTTAGTAAAGAACGAAAGGTTTTGAATTTTTTAATTAAAATTTCGGGTCTTCTACCAGTTCTTGAAAAAATTTGGATTCTGCAGTTCCCCTCTCTCACAGACGTTGAGTAAAAATCAATACCGTAATTAAGTCTTTTGTTTGAAATCAATTAGAGAAAATATTTTAATTGACAGTTTCAAATCCAAGAATTTTAGTTACATCGACCAAAGGAAGGATGAAATTGGAAAACACAATAAACTACGATTTTTTTTGAAAAAAAAAAAGATTTTAAAGACTTATAGATTTTTTCCTCGTTGCAATTTTTTTTCGTTAATAAAAAATTCTAAATCAGAAGTGCCATAAATGTAAATATTATCAAAGTTAGAAACTTTTTGTTCAATTTTACATGCGTTGTATTCTTTTGTGAGGTATGAAGATCAGACATCAAATCTTTGTTTGTGTTTTTTTCAAAAATTTTTAAAATTGAAGAAATTATTAATTTAGAAGTAAAGAAAAAAAATCAATCATCTAATGCGAGTTGAAATATCGAATACTTTTGGATAATTGATGGAATTTTCATAAAAATTTTTTTTCTAAATTTTCAAAATATTTGTATAATTCCTATGTACCTTTCCCTTCCTCTAATCCACAAATCATCTGAATGAAAAATATTTTCAATTTCTAGTCAAAATTTATAGAATCTTCTTGAAAAATGGAAATCAAACGTTATTATGAAAAAATCTCAAGAACATTAGAAATCTAATTTTCGTTGAGCTTCAATCTCCTTTTCTTCCACGAAGAGAAACTAGCATTTGAAAATTTGATATTTCCTTAAATGCAGTATCTTATTCTTCATACTTTCGGTGATTGGTTTTCGAAGAAACCAATCGATCCTGAACTCATCTAATTAATTAACAAAACATAAATAAAAGTAAAGAGAATCACGAAGAATCTCCAAATTTGAATTTTTAAATCAATTTTTCGAGAATTCATGTTCAATTTAAAATATCTATGCAGAGTGTTTTGCAAGCAAGATGTCTTCTTCAATTTAAAAATCACCTAAGCGAACTATCCTGGAGTCCAGCTGTGTTTATTTGCCTCTTCTTTGAATTGCAAAGGTGAAGTTCATTTTTTAAATATTTTTACACCTATTAATTCTAAAAGAAAGCAAAAATACATTATTAAACTCACAATGTCAACGGATTAGGTATCCTATTATTTCGAAGAAAACACTTTACCTGTAAAACTCCCCGTATAATTACATTAAATTTTTGTGGCTTGCTTTTTGAGCATTCAACTCAATTAGGAAATCTTTCAGGTAACTCTCAATGAATTTCAAATTTAACCTGAAAACAGCTTTTTGATGGCTTTCAAATGATCAAAAGTGGACATTCTACTGTTATTGATTAAATTCTTTGTCCAAAATGGATTTTTAAAAATTTAAAACATATTTTTTAAAAAAATTTCTCACTTAGTCTTGAAATTTTCCGAAAAAATGTCGCCACTTTTTTAGATTTTATAATTTGAACCGAATCCTCGCGTCTTTCGACTGAAATTGAATTTTGTGTTGATAAGAAAATGTCAAGCTATTCTCTCTGCTCAGTTCTCGTGCACCATTCGTTTTGGTTTTAGTCCTGTCTCCTGCTTCATTCATTGATTTTGACTTTATATTTTGCGCATATTTTTGTCTCAATAAACAATTTTCAACATGTAAGTATTGTAGAGTCACTAACAAAAATAAATTAAAATTAGGCACTTTCCAGTTGAGTATTTTAAAATCTGCAGTCCAACTGCAAAATCTCTTCACAAGCTTAACCCCTCAGAATACCTACAATTAGAACTAGACTAAAGATTTGGTTCTTGAAAATCTGAATTTTGGTGATTTTGAAATGGTCTTTCCATCTGTTCAGATGTTTTGAAATGCAAGGGTCGACCACCGACCTCGATATTTTTGAATCTTATGAATTTTAATCGTTCGGAATTTCGCAAAATATTGTAAAAATAATCTTGAGAGATTTTAAACAATATCCAATTTGGTGCCTGTCGACCATTGACATCGACAATTTTTAAGAGGAAAAGATCAATGTTCAGCTTTGAAATATGATCATTATGATCATTTTACTGAAAAAAAAGCAAAGTTGTTCAATATTCTGCATTTGGATCTGAGCTCGAAAATTTCTCATTTTTTCTATTAAAAAATGAATTGTCAGTGGGCAATTTTTTATGATTTTTTTTTCAAAAAGTTCATTTAATTCCAAAAACATCCGGTATTTGAAATTAAAA
The DNA here is from genome assembly GCA_038380155.1 of Pseudococcus jackbeardsleyi. Taxonomy (NCBI): domain Eukaryota; kingdom Metazoa; phylum Arthropoda; class Insecta; order Hemiptera; family Pseudococcidae; genus Pseudococcus; species Pseudococcus jackbeardsleyi. The sequence continues at coordinate 40,905,373 of CM076242.1, forward strand.
TTACAGCAAACTGAAAATTCTAAAATGATTCGATTTTTCGATAATAAGAGACGAATACTGTAAACATAGAGAAAAAATTCTTAAATGAACTGAAAACTAACCGATTAAAAATAAATAAAACTTGATGCTTCTATCATGTTGTTAATGTTTCGAAAAAAAAAAATGATAGCAAGAAAATGTCGATGAAAATGAGAAAAAAAAGCGAAAATAAATTGTTCTGCGGTGCAATACGATGAAATTCTTTAAAAATACTTAAAAATATCCCTGATTTTAAAATAAATAAATAAAAACTTCCATTATTAAATCACATATGAAAAAAAAAACTTTCCATAAATAAAATTATCATACGTAATCCATAAAAAGACGAATACCTGGATACCCGTCTTTCGAAAAAAATTACTCACTATGTATTGTGGAGGAGAATGCATGGTGGATTTATAATTTTTTTTAGTTTTATCGAAATGTGCAGACTTTTAAGTGACATGCATTGGTGATAGCTAAATTATTTTGCATTTGAGAACGAAAGAAAATGATGGAATAAAATTGACGAAAAAAATAATACAACGAAAGTGTGCATATATCGAACGCGTGCTTAATAACATAACATAAAAAAAAATTCAAAATCAAAGAAATTATAAAACGTGCAACGAAATGATAAAAAAAATTAAAATCAAGAAGCAGCGAAATATTAAAAACCACGTGCGTTTTAGTGCACCACACGTATACACTGAAAGTTGCTTTCGAGTTTTCAATTGATATTCGCGTTTCGGAGACGGTGATTCCATCTCTTTACCCTTCCAGTAACTATAGGCGTACCTTTTCGTCTGTACTTGCGCGACTACAGGCTGGATCATGTTCGAGTATTTTGAGTTATAGTATTTTAAATGAAATTGATTTTGTTAAATTTCGCAAAATATGTTTATAGTGCTTTTCAGTAGCACACGTAGGGTACGACTTTGGAAATTTACCAGCTTTTGACGACGAGTGTTTTATTGTTTTCAATTTATTTGGTAATCTTACCTTTATACGTTTAGGTATTGGGAGGAGGTGAGCTTCGCGTAGGATGGGTTTTAATGTCGATGAATATTTATTCAGGTTTCCAATAAAAATTTGTGTGCGAGAGATTGAAAATTCGTTGAGAATTTTAATTTAGTTGTTTTTTTTTCGTTTGGTATTTTGTATGGCTGAATTTTCAAGATGTTTTGAATTGTATTGTGTGAGGCGTGAAATTCAATTGCGATGATATTTTTATACTTGATGTACCTATTTAAAAAAAATAAATAAAAAATGGATGTATGAAACTCTTTTGAAAGGTATCAAAATAATCGTTCGCGAGATGAAAACCTCAATTACAATGTACTGAAATGTACCTAATATCATTTTTCAGGCCTCTTCTTATAAGTAATACCATTTTTGAGGTCTCTTGAAGATTTTTTCTCATCTTCAGGGCCGAAAAACAAAAATTCTTCTAAAAATATTGAAGTATGTAGAATTGGTATTATTCTCAGTTACGTATGATAATGGTTAGCACTTTGAAAATTGAACAAATTTTTTTCTACGAATTTTTTGGTCCAATTTTAAATTGAAAGGGATTGGGTTCGGAAAAATGATTAAAATTTTCAACATTTGAATTTTTAGAGAAAATTTGAAATTTTGAAAAATTGGGGTTACTGGGTGATGAAAAAATTATGCTTGTAGTTTTGTAAAATAAAGAAATTGTAACAAATTTAAAATTCCCTGAAAAATTAAGGATTTAGAAAAAAAATTGAAACATTTTTTGTAGGAGAATTAAAATTAAAGGGGGTCAAATCCAGTGGCAGATTTGATAGTAAGCAAAAGAGGCAATTGCCTCTTGGATCCCTATCAACTATTTCAGATATCTTAATACCTTAGACCTGTTTATAACAAAATGATCAACCACACAATGATGTGATTCATTTTTTTTTCTCATCAAAACAATGTGAGAACTACGCCCTTTTTTCGAGTTGTGATGAGTTCTTTTTTTTTGATTTGGGAAATGGGCCCTAATCCTTAGATCCGGAATTATTTGAGTCGTAGCTGTAAATTCAGTGTGTTGGAAAATTTTTAAACCGTCGTTTTTCTAAGAAACGACAGGAAACGACGGGTCTGTCATACCTAGAAAAGATCATTTTTAGTCGTTTTCCCAGAATAAAAAAGGTTTGAGTCGTAGCTGTAAATTCAGTGTGTTGGAAAATTTTTAAACTGTCGTTTTTTTAAGAAACGACAGGAAACGACGGGTCCCTCATTCTTAGAAATGATCATTTTTAGTCGTTTTCCCAGAATAAAAAAGATTTGAGTGAATGGGCCCATAGACCGTATAGATATAGCCTTTTTTTCAATTTGGGAAGTGGGCCCTAACCCTTAGATTCGCCACTGGTCAGATCACTCCAAATTTAAAGAAGATTGTTAATTTATAGTATCAATAATTTTAAATATATATAGTCTATTCCATCTAAGGTGGTACAAACACATTTGGAGAAACTGTGAATTTTGAGACCTTACTAACCAAATAATATTGTTTCCAAAGTATCAATCGTACTGCCAAGCATTTCGAAGCATACAACATTCTATTATTCATTTCAATATTAATTTTTTTTTTAAATTATTGGGAAAATAGTTACTTACATTTCATGAACACAAATGATTATTACGTTTAATAACAAATACTGAATGTAAGACATAAATTATTACATGCCTTACAAAGCACAACAATGAGGTTGATATTTCGGAATAAACAATATGTGGTTAGTCGGATCTTAAAATGTCCAGTTTCTCCAAATGTGTTTGTACCATCTTAGATGGAATAGACTATAGTCTGTTTTTTTTAACTTGAGCCCTGACTTTTTCCTGGTGTTGCCAAATGTATTGTTGATAAGATATTTCATTTTGGTAAATTACTAATTTGAAAAAATTTGCAGTGTTTATAAAAAGAGCCGAATATTACTGAACCCATCATTTATGAGTTGAAAAAATTTGTGGCAACAACGCCGAATTTTTAACGCTTCCTATTGGTTAATTCAGTTTTGTTTACGAAAAGTCAGGGCTCAAGTTAAAAAAAAACATACTATAGATGATTCATTTCCACCTCCTCCGTTGAAAAATTGGTCGAGAGTTCCATTCATTTTTAGGAGGAAATTCGTCTCCCACTTAACAACTCATTAAAATTTGTTTTATAAAATAAAAAAAGTTGCGTAAATTGAAGTTTTTTGAAAAATTTAAAAAAATTTCTGAAATACTTTTTAAGAAGTGAGGAGGGACGGTGTCAGAGTCGCCTGTATTTCTGTTTTGAGAGAAAACGCCATTTTTTTCTAACCATGATTTCTGAAGGCATTTCGGTCTCTCCACCGCACCGCTTCTCAAACAAGTGTTTGAGGGCCCCCTTCACTTTTGAAAAGTCGTTTATCCATCTCAAACTCTACTTTGAAAAATTAAAAGATTATGAAAATTTGAAATATGGGAAAATAAAATATAATATTGAAAAACTTGGAAGTATCGAATTTGAAAACATAATTAAGTAGAAACACCAAGTAGGTACAATGGTACATATTATTCAAAAATTTTGAAAGTAGAAGAATAAAAAAATTTAGAAAACATAAAAAAATAAACAAATTCAAAAAATTTTAAAAAGTTGAAAAAAATTAAAAAAATAAAAAATTTGAAAAATTTAAAAAAATTCGAAGCACTCATCGCGGAAACAAAACAAATTTTGTTATTGGTTTTGGTTTTGATTTTTAGAAGGTAGGTAATTGTCTTGGTTTTGTTTCGGTTTTTCAAACATTTTAGTTTTGATTTTGATTTCGATTTTGGTTTTTTGTTTTGTTACTTTCCTTTACTCAAAATAGGTATGAAAATTCCCGAAATGACCTGAAAATAAAAATCAAAGAAGCGAGAACCACGCTATTATCCATTCAATATTAACAAAATATGAACCATTTTTTACCACAAGTGGGTACCGAATGAAATGATTTTTCTTTTACTTTTTCAACTGCTCCAGTACTTAGAATTTTAACCTCAAATTTGAAATAATAGACAGCGTGAAAAAGTCAAGGAAAGCCAAAATTAAACTGAATTTTGATTTGAGTATGGTTTTGGTTTTCTTAAGGTATTTGGTTTTGTTTTGGTTTAGTTTTTCAAACATTTCGGTTTTGGTTTTTTGAATTTTTTCGTATTTTTTTCAGTGACTGACTTGAAGAATACTTGAAAATCTAAAATTTTATAAAAAATAACCTAATTGAAATTTTTTTATAAATTTGAAAAAACGAATAAAAAAATTTAAAAAATTTTTGTATAAATTTTGAAATTTGGTTTAAAGGAGGGGGGATTTCAAGCTCCGATTACAGTAGATACTCCAATATACCTACATATCTCCACGTCTACTCTAAAAATTGGACAAAAGTTCCCTTTTCTCTTCGAAAAGATCCTCCACATTTTCAAACCTCGTTTTGGAAAATTGGCAATTTTGAAAAAATTGGAAATTCTTGCCTTCGATATTTGGAAAATTTCTACAAAAATTGAAATGACTTATTTCATAAGGAAATAAAAATTTGTTATCGTTTTTCTCGACTCTCGAGTCAAATTACTTTTCCTTTCGAGGATTTGAATTTTGAAGGATTTTCATTTCATGTCACAAAATTTATGCAAACCGAATGATGGAAAACTGAACTGATATCAATTCCAGTTCATAAATTTTTTGGTTGTGACTTTAAATCACTGGATGAAAAATAAAGCTGTTGGAACTGGAATTTAGTTTCAGTTTTCATCATTTTAGTTCCAGTTCCAGTTTTTTTTTTTCATTTTTCAGTTTCTGTTTTTCATCATTGTTCGAAATGTCTACATTTGCTAAACTTTGTGTTTAGATTTTTCATTATTTTTAAAAAAAATCTCTTTCTCTCTTCATTTCTGTTTAGTTATTTTTTCATTTAAAATTCAATGATTTTTATGTTTTGATTTTTGCCTTATAATACCTATTGGTGAAAAATTCATAAAATTCATTTCAAAAGCAGTTTTTGAATATTTGAAATTTTTACCCTCCAACATTTTTGTCGTGGCTTCACTAGGACCTATTTCGTGGATGAATTGGAATTTATCTTTTTGAGGAGGAGGAGGAGGAGGAGGAAAAGGAGTGGAATCCCCTTTTAAAAAAGGTAAAAGAATATAAGAAGGCAATTGAAATAAAATTGATCAGTTGAAAAAAAATTGGAAGCGAAAGGAAAAATATATTATTTTTCAAAGCTCGTGGGAAATTTCTTGCAAAATCCGTTTGAAAGGTCCTGCTTTGTAGGTACTCTTAATATAGAGAATTTTTCTGATATCTTAAATGTTTTTATTTTTCTCTTCTATTTGTATTATTTTCTACTAAAAAAAAAAAACGCCACAGCTCATCAGAATGAAATAGCCAAAGAGTGATCTTCTGCAAGGAAAATAATTACAAAAAATGACTCGAGAAATTCCAAAAAATAGCAAAAATTTCAATTTTTCAAATTGAGTAGACGCCATCCTAAACCTTACCTAACAATATTGATGAAACTATGGCATTTTCGTTGAAACTTCGACTGCAGAAACGATAATCGAAACTTTCAAAATAGGTATCCAGAGCTTAATGATCTCCTAATTGCGTAACCTAGCTGCTCCGTATAAATTTCGACGAAAATGGGTTCACCGTTCATTTTCCTTTTTCGACTCGAATTTTTCCACATTTGGTCGACTGTATTCCAAAGGCGAAAAAAGATTTGGCAAAAACTCGTACGACGACGCCGATATTCGAAAACACAGTCGAAACGTTAAACTTTGTACAAGGTAGATATATCTTTATTGCGCGAGATAGTTGAGTTATATCGATTCAAAGTTCAACAACATCGCAGCTTTGAAAGCTTGTCTGCGAGTATATTCATTGTGGTTTTGTTATTTTTAACCGCAACGCAACGGGGTATTACAGTAATTTGTAATCTTTAGCGTGTAATTTTGATATAAGAAAACGAATTCGGCCAACTTGAAAATAACTTAGATAACTGAGGGTAGTTTTGAGACTTGAGAGAGACTTCGCTCGCAATTCGCCTTAAGTTTACTTAATTGGTGAAATGTAAAGACAAACGTTCGCGTATCGTAGCGCTGTACTGCTACCGAACGAATACCCGCATCGCATCGCGTTTCACCAAAACGGCTATGAATATACGACCCGCATCACTCGCCGAGAGAGAGTATGTGTCTTATTTAATACTAGCGTATGGCACGTTGCCATTTGATCAATATGCAGGCGAGCGGAGTGTGAAATTCGTTTTGAAACGCGAAACTGCTCCATGTTATTATATAGACATTTATGGTTTTATACGGCGAACTGAATAGAACAGCTGATTGTAACGAGCTTACTCGACATAAAATCATATTAAAATTATGTCCGTTATTTTTGATATAAATTTCATTGACTGTATAGATTTATGTAGATGTACCAGTCGCGTGGTGTACTCTGGTTTACTTCGATGGATGCAATCGGTTAATTAATCTTCGCTTTGGGTATAAAAATTACATTTAAAAATGCCAAACGGTTATTGATTTTTTGACGTTTTGATTAATCGCTACAGACTTTGGGAATTTATTCATTTGAATCAATATATCGGACAAGGTTACTAGTAGTCTATGTGTTATACAGGGTGTTCCATGAATCGTCTGCCGTATTTTTTTTGAGGGGGATTTAACCGGCTGCCAGTTTGGAAAACCTTGAGATAAACGTGTTGCCTGTATCTTGAAAATTGAAGGGGCAAATTCTGCTTCTAAAAAAAAATCGCGTTGAAAATTATATCAACTTGGAATGAATAGCACTTTGAAAATTTAACAATTTTTGACTTTTTGTCTAACTTCGAAAGTGAAGAAACGTTCAAAAAATCCTAAAATAATGAATTCATTAAAAGAATGGATGGTATGTGGAAAGTTTAAGGAATTTCACTTCATGGCTTTTTGTCTAACTTCAAAATTGAAAGGACTGCAAAATAATAACTGTCCAAAAAATTCTAAAATAATAAAGTATCAAACGAATGGATGGTACGTAAAAATTTGAACAAATTTTCAATCTATAACTTTTTGCCCAACTTTAAAATTGAAGGGGCTGCCAAAAAACAAAGAAATGTTCGAAAAAATTCTAATATAACGTGAGTCGACAAAAAAAATTTACTCTGTTTTTTAGTTTTAATGTTTGAATTCTGAATCTAGGCATCAAAAGACACCAATATACTCATGTATGGTTTTCAAAGTTTACTTTATGGAATAGAAGGTGTGGGGGGGGGGTCGAAAAATCGGGATTTTCGAGAATAATAAACACAGACTTGAGAAAAAAATTTTCAACAAAAAAAAATTGACCTTGTCCTTTGGAAAATCTCGCGACGTATCAAATTATCTCATTTAGAAAAAGAATTACAGTTCAAACTTTCCTAAATTCTGTGGAAACATTCTCATTTTGTATGCCTTGTCCACCAAAAAGTGATATTTCAGAGCAAACTAAGCGTCTGCTGCAAAAATGACCGTATCAAAAACTGTACTAGAGAATGAAATTTCTTATCTGGAGTAAGTGGTTAGATTTTTTTGGGAGGCATAGTTTTCAAGATATTTTTGAGTGAATAAGTTGAACATTATTGAAAGTTTCCTTATATTGGCTGAAGGGTCGTTCTGGTCCTTCCGAAGTCCTTATATTGAGTAAAAGGTCCTTCCCATTTCAAATTTTGAGACTCGCCCACCAAAAGCTAAAAGTGCCTCATGAAAGTTCAGAAATTTACACAATTTATTTTCAAAATGATGGTATGAAACTTCTTCCTTTGCCAGCCTAGACATCTATTTTCAAGTCAAAAAAAAATTGTCCTTCTCATTTATCAAAGGACTCGTGACGATCTCGATTGCAATATTCAAAAATGTTTTGATTTTTTGGAAGGAATAATTTGGGAACGAGTCCATAGATATACCTTATTGTTTTTTCGAAAGTTTAAATAAAACATGAAAAAATCGCAAATTTTACGTATTGAAATTTTTAGATTCTGGATGCCCTCTTTTTTAAAAATTTTCGCCCTCGCTTCGCTTAGGCTCAGTGAATTTATTTCATTTTTCAAAATTATGAATACTCTTTTCTTTCATCTTAAACAATGAAATATTTTGAAACAAAAAATTCCCCTCCTAAAATGAGTTTTTTTGGAGGGGGGGGGGGGGGGGGGGTAAAATATTTATTATGAAAAAGTCATGCTGAAAGTCCTTCCAAAGGTCCTTCTTTTGGGGTTCGAGATTTTGTTAGACACCCTGAAAAAGAAAATAAATTTTCGTTTTTTTCTCTTAATTTTCTCCGCTAACGTTCAACATTACTCGAAGATATCTTGAAAACTATCTAACCACTTAATTGTCCCCAGATAGGAAATTTCATTCTCTACAATTTTTGCCATGGTCATTTTTGCTGAAGACTTAATTTGCTTTGAAATATCAATTTTTGATGAGAAAGGCGCAATAACTTGGATTTTTTTTGCAGAATTGAGGAAAGTTTGAGCTGCAATTTTTTTCCCGAAAAAATCAGATGTAAATTCGCGGTTTGGTTCATTTAATTCGCCATAAGATTTTCTATGAGACTGGACCAAAAAATTTTTTTTAATTTGTACCTTAAAATCATTTTTTTTTCAACTTTGATTATCCATCCTCCCTCCACCCAATCACCAAAAACTAAAAAAATATATTTTTCCTTCATTAGTACTATTAAAAAAATTGGCAATCGAAATCCAGGCACAAAAATCGTGTCGACTTATGTAATAAACTGATCAAAAGAATGGGTGGTTTGTGGAAAACTGAACAAATTGTCATTTAGTGACTTTTTGTCTAACATCAAAATTGAAAGGGCTAAGGGTTACTCAGAACAGTTGAGCTTCAAAAAAATTTTCCACTTTTGAATCATCCTTAGTCTCTTGATTTTTGATGTTAGGCAAAAAGTCTACAGACCAGAATTTCTTTAGTTTTCAGCGTACTATTTATTCCCTTGATTACTTTATTTTTGGAATTTTTTTTATGGCCTCTTCAATGTTGAAGCAAGGTAAAAAGTTTTAAAGTAAAAATTTATTCATCCATTCCCTTGATGATTTTTTTTTTTTGATTTCTGCAAACCCTCAATTTTGAAGTTTGACAAATAATCATACCCGTATGTAGGTGGAAATTTGTTCAGTTTTCAATGTACTGTTTATTCCCATAATTGAAAATTTTGAAATTTTTTCAAGTAATTTCGTTAGAAGCAAAGCTTTTTCTTTAATTTTTAAGATCAGGTATTTTTTTAAAAATGGTACTCGATGATGCAGGTGATTTATGGAACGCTCTGTAGTTCCTTACGAACTTGAGTTTATCTTTACCTACATTCATGTTAACATTTAACCCGATATTAATTTATTTTTGATTCTTTTCGGTTCCAGGTACTCCACGCACTGTTCACGTCTTACATAACTCGGAGCAACCGGCCACGGTTTTTTCGATTTTAGATACCGGAACGAAAACCATTCCTGTGGTCGCCGACACGTTATTTGATTTTCTAATCGTCAAACTGAATACATTGTTGGTGAAACGTCCAAGAATCGAGACTAGAGGACCTAGATACGAGTTGTGCGATTTTTGTATTAAAATTGGTAGCGTGACGATGGGGCAGAATTTCAAAGGAGTTTTGCTCGAGGTAATTGGTAATGAGCTTTGCGGAGAGATGAACACGTTTGATGAAAATTTCTACTGATTTTCTTTTTTCTAGGTTGAATATAAACCTTGTGTAGTTCCTGGAAGCTGTTGGGATTTTATGAAAGAATTTATTCAAGGATTTTTGGGTAGCACAGCTTTAAATAATGTACCGCAATATTTCCAGGTAATATACATTTTACGATATAGCAGAAGTATGACAATTAGGCAAACACCATCAAACGATTTTTTTTTAAAATGGTTTGCAAAAAAGAGCTAAATTCTGAAAATTTTTATTGGATGTTCAACTAAGTTCCTCTCTCCGGATCTGAGTTTTGGTAATTCAAAATATTTATCGAATTCTCATGTTGAAATGAATTTTAGAATTACTTTAATAATCTCCAGAGTCATCTCTGAATTTTAATGATTTTCTAATACTTTCTTCAAAGCTAAATTTTCGGAATCTAGTTTTCAGAAGGGATGAAAGAGAAATTTTGAAAATTGAAAATATAATTTGTGACACACCATGAGAAACCGACCCTTAAGGTGAAAAATAAAATGTTGGGAAAAACGCAAAAATTGGTTAAAAAGTTGATATTTTGGCGTTTTTCGCGAAATTTCATTTTTCACCTTAAGGGTCGGTTTCTCATGGCGCGTCACATTTATATCCTTTTCTGATATTTTCAAGTTAAAAACGTCATCATCATACAAGGTTCATTCGATTTTTAATCATTGCATTTATAATAATATGTTATTTGCTCCAGTTCAATGCTCGTTCTTAATTTTTCTAGTTTTCTAGGTAGCTTCCAAAGTTCCTACCAATTAAATTTTCATGAATATTACATTTCTACTTTATAAAATATTTCATGTATGCATTTTTTCCTTCGCAGAATCGAATGGATCAAGTCTACCAACCGATTGATACGATTCAACAGTATTTAGAGCATTTCAATATGTTTAGAAAAACTACCGGAATTTTGCAATACTCTTAAAATACGCTTTGCTTGTATTCAGATTCCATTTGCATCGTCGCTGGTACTATTTCTTTTTACCTACTTGGCATTATTTTTCTAAAAAAAAGTGTTACGGTATATAAGTGGTATATTTGAAGAAAAATACAATCGTAATAAAACCGTACAATATATTGCAATATCATTTTAAACATTCCTTTGACGATAAATTTATCGTCGAAATTTTCAAAAAAAATTGGAATGTTTTAGAGATCTCGTTATTACAGTAATATATAACTGAAAAATTAATCATTTACGAAGTTTTTAAACTTTCTAGGTTAAAATTTAATTTAATTGTTCAGAGGTGTTTACACTATTACATTTTTTTAAGACGCTAGTTTTATGTAAGTATATAGATTAAGCTAAGAATTGTATGAAAAAAGTTTAACTGTTCGAATATAATGCGAATCATGTTTTAAATGCTAAAATTTCCAAATTATTGATTGCATTCTGTAAAATCTATTTTATAGATATGTGAAATATTACGAATTAAAAATTCAGTTTATACTTCTCAAAAACGAATTCTTCCACTAAGTCGTTTAAAAAAACACCTCCAAACACATTCACAAAGGCGCGATACATAAAAAAAAAATTAACTAAACACATCCTCACACGCCACGTTTTATTCGCGTAGAAAAATACAAGCACCTAAAGCAACGTACATTATTTTTCTCGCGTAAATATTTAAAATATTGGAAAACAAATTAGATAAGGGAAAAAATAGTTAATTTAAGCTGTTAACAAAAACTACACGACGTATAAATTACAATAATTACTACATATGGCAAGAAAAAATCACTTAGACTACAAGCGTGTTACTGTATATAAATTTAAAAATTACACTTAGCAGCTATGGTTAGAAAAAAGTAGAGAAAAAAAATAAATGCAAGAACGAAGTTGTAGTTGTGATGTTGAACAAAAATAAATAAAATCAGTGTAAGAAAAAAAGTACAAAAAAACAAAAAGGTAACGAAAAAAATTCGGAGTATATAGAAAAAATTACGTATTAGTGGCCGTAGCGTTTTAAAAATCGTAAAAGCAAAAATGAAAAAAAAATCGATACAAAATATACAACCGTTTTGCTTTTACACCGCCGAGTCTATCTTAAGAGTACATATAATCAGATACGTAATAAAATCATCCTGTTAATGCCTCACACGAAGTAGAACAGCATGTCCGGGGGTTTAGGCAAAAGCTATAATAAGAAAGTTAAGCATAAAATACTGGCATTGACTAGTTCAACACATTGGGATTGGAATCGTTGAGTATTTTGGTATTCGATATCAGTGTGCGTTTGAAAGCTGCCTGAAGATCATTCCAACTCATGACATTTCAAATGTGCGAAAGATGGTAAAATTAACTTACGATATAAACAACATTCTAGTCTATAAAATTTATATAAAAAATAAGTATTTCAAAGAATCGTAACAAGTGAAATTCGACAAATTAACTGGAAGACCTACAAATACACCATTTTGTGCGGGTTTGTATCGATGAAAATTTTTCTGCTTTTTAAATTCTTCTGAAAAAGACGTAAGCTGTATTTAAACGGAGTTGAAATTTTTCGCCGGAACGAGTTTTGATGGTGAAATTCTCAAAAAAACGAAGATCTAATAAATGCATATTTCTTAAGAATTAATTCGTTGAATATATCACATGATAATATAATGAGGGGAGAGGGGTACAACAAAATATAAATCGTCTCCAGCGAATGAAAAATTAGAGAAAAATTTTACACGTTACACCATCACAGATTATAAAAACAAGACATTACCAACGCCTTTATCTTTGTGAAGGAAATATCGACAATCAACCTAGCAATTTTTTAAATACACAAAATTCAGTCAAAATTCGGCAGTACGATAATATTTTTACCAATTAAGCAGGCGAAGTTCTATGAAGAAAAAAAATTTTTAAAAGCCAATACGTACGTTTTAAGCAAGCGTAAAAATACTATCAGATCAAAACATTTAAAAATTTGTTCGTATAAATGCGAAAAAAAGAAAAAGGTTAAATAATACGACATGCAGTTTTCGTTTGTACATAAAAAGAACGTATTGCTTTAATCTAACCACGAAACGAATAAAAATGCATCTCAACTTGCGTAAACTTCGCCTTCAATTTTGGAAGATAAATAGGAATTTACAAAAAGGATCAAGCTGGGTTTGCGTTACATCCGCCGACCAATATACAACGTCAATACTGAGAATTTATTTAAAGCCATTCCGGCTGACGATGACCTCATGTCTGCAATGCCATCGTGATTTCTTTGTGGATTCCGACTAATTCTTGAATACGAGCTGCCAACTGAGCATTTAACGTGTCAATCACTCGTCGTTGAGTTTCTTGAGCTGCATGGGCTGTATCCAATTGCGTTTGTACCAAGCTGATGCCGGCTTGTAGTTCGGCATTCTCTTGCATTAAAATCTAGAAAAATTTGAGTTTTTTTAGCTTTCGTTGAGCGATATTTAATTATAATTTGGAGAAAGGTTTACTTTGCAGCGTTCTTCGTGAGGAGTTTTCGGGCCAGTTAATCTTTTAATATCTTCGTCTTTTGTTTTTAACTCGATTTCCAAAGTTTCAACTCTTAAACGTAACATAGCCAATTCTTTTCGGAGTTCTACTGCTCCTTCGGTACCACCTTCGCAAAAAAAATAACGCTAAGTGGATTTACGTCACTAAACAGACAGGTAGTTGGAATTAAGAGTACCTTTGGTGGCTTCTAATTCGATGTACTTATTTTTTAACCGTTGATTTTCTTCTTTGTACGATTGCAGTTGACGTTTCCATTCGTCTACATTTGCAGTACTCTCTTGTAAAGCGCTCGTTAGCCTGAGATTATTATTTTTCAACGTTTGAAGCTCAATTTCCCATTTTTTTGCATTTGCAGAACTGTAAATTATGAGAATATAAAATAGAAAATAATCAAGTAAGTAGAGCAAAATTTGTTGATATTCTGTACCTATGAGCTAGTGCCAATTTCAAGCGATCGTTTTCGTATTTCAGCTGAGAATCGGTATTTGCGATAGTGGTAACTAGAGTATTCGCATTTTGGTTTTGCGCTGGAGACTGAGATTGTTTGTGTTCGTTTGTGGCATGATGTTTGGGGCTTTCAACCTGATCACAACATAATAAATATTGAAAAATTCGTACATTTCAGGTAAATGATGAGCAGAGACGAACCGAAGTGGCATTTTAAGAGGAAGAAAAGGGCAAAAAAATCGAAAATTTTGAACAAGATAGGTTTTTTCTTACACAAAATAATTTTTTTTAAAATTCGGTTGCCATTTTACGACTGCAGGGGATAATCTATCTCACTTCTTCAATGGTTACATCTCTGCAAATGACTAAAAATACTGATACCCCACCTGAGTGGCAGATAAAGAGGTATTTCTTTGATGTGGAATTTTACCACCATCTGTCGAATCATCTGGAATAGTAGCGCTCGGTGGAGTAGTACCAGGAGTGGTCGGCTGCATATTTGGAGGATCTATAAGGCCAGGATCGGAAAACGTCACCGATCGTGAGGTAACCGGGCTAGCGTTGGCATTATTTACTGCTCCTCCGGAACCTGTACCAGTTCCATTGCTGGTAGCAGCAGCAGCGATACGAGTGGCTTCTTTTACTTCTTGAAATTTTTCGATAAACTAAACACAAACTAAATCAATATCGAATCTATTGTATAGTTCAGTACAAGCCAGCTACTTACCTTATTTAGTTCAAATTCCGAATTGAACCCCAATCCGTAAATCGTATTAGCTCTAAGATCAGACCATTGGCCAAATTTTTGAGAAGTCTTCGTAAATGTCATATTTGGTGTGACGGTACTGTTTATAATTGCCTGAAATCCAGTGTATTTGGTTAGAAACACCAGGAAGTGCTGACATGTGTTTACAAAACACTAGTTTTCTCACCTTGGTTCCTTCTACGCTGATGATACGATACAAACTGCGAGTAGAGTCGTAAAAAAATGATACATTTATCGAAGCCGTTGACGCCGGTAACCATGATCTTTTAGTTTTTGGATCGATATGAAATACATGAGCTTTACAGGTAAATATAGGCTGCTCCCTGGAACAGAGATAAATAACTCGAGTGAGTAATGGAACACGCAAAAGCACGATGTATTTCGTGAGCTATTTTAGATGAAGAATATAACGATACATTAGAAATAAACTTTCTTACCCAACAGCTTCTTTTCCAGAAGTCATTTTCGTAAAATAAACAAATTATGGCTAAATTAAGTAAATTTAGAATAAGTGGGTGAACAAGATTAACAAACACAACAATGAAGAATCTACGTATATATCGTCAGATTAACACGAAACAGCCATTTAGAATAATTATTAATTTATTTGATCATCTAAAAATTATTTAATAAACCATTGAACTTAATTTTACGTTTGTTCTCAATTTTGGAAAACTGAAAACTTCTTTCTTGCGTTTGCATTCGTGTTTGCATTTTATATCGAGTTTAAAAAGATGTTCATACTCGTTCACTTTTTCGAAAAATGTTTGATTCAAAATTCAGATGGAAAACTGTGATTGTTGTGAAAATAGTACTTTTCAAATGTAAATTCACGTAAATTACGTACCTTTTTCGTAAATTACACTAAAAAAATTTCCAATATTACTTGATAATTACTCAAAAACTAAGAAATTCAAAGTCCGAGTGGTTCCAGCCTAGTTCCTTCTAGTTCTAGTTCCAGCTAATTGTTTTTTTTTTTTGGTAACGTGGATTTTTTAATCTAGTATTTTTCGAAGAATCTCTGGTGTACCGAAACCGAAAAGAAAGATTAAAGTCTTGCAGCAATTTTACAATTTCAGCATAAAAAAGGATACTTTATTACTTAGTACTTACTTCATCAAGAATGAACATTTAATTTGATGAACATTATTTTTACTTGTTACTTTTCACTTTCATCTCAGGTAAGATCTTCGCTAACGTATATTTTAGAATTTTACCATTTATTTTTACCGTCATTCATCTTGCGTGATCAATTACTATATTTACTATCAGTCCTAGAAAACCTTGTAATGAAATGAAATACGTCGCTACACATCTTGCCGCTTTACATACAAATATTAAACGTAATAAAGCTATATTCGGACTAAATGCTTCTAATCTTTCGAATGTTAATGTTATTTCAGAATTTTGGTTCGCATATGTACAATGAATTATTTAACCTCCAACACAGTTATTGTCGGCATCGGAATCACTAGCTGCATGTATGCTGCGTATGTAGTTTTACGAAAGTATTTGAAGAAGTATAAAAAACCAGAAACACGTAAGTAAATTAAATAATGACTCCACTTTATTAGTAAAGTGGACGCTGAAAATTCTCTTGTTTTCATATTTTGCAGTTGATGAAGTTCTTCGAAAAACATACCTCAAACGATTAGAATTAAAGAAACGAAACTCACGTTGGCTTTTTGAGTCCAATGATGCTCCCTCATTGCTATTAAAACAAGAAGTAAGTTATCTTCATTTAATTTGCAATTTTTATTCAATTTTGAGTCTAGAAAAACATTGTTTAATTACCCTTCACTAAATCAACCAAATTAACTGGTATAAAATGCTTCTTTTAACTGTTCTGCAATATGCTATTTTAGGTTTTATCGAAAATTTCAAAAAAATGATGAAATTTTAAAGAAAAATTTCTTGAGAATTTTTTTTGATTTTTTTTCCTGAAAACATTTTTTTATTTTTTTCAAAGGTGTTCTTCAGAACGCTTTTAACGAAATTCTGAGATTTGATCAGAATTTTGTAATAAATTTTGATATTTTTTTAACACTGTTGTAGTTCTATATAATATTTCGGCGTTCTTTCATAATTTGCTACATTTTAATTTTTTTGTTTCGTTAATTTAAATTTTAGGTTGAGCTCGATTTCCTATTTTTCAAAGTACGAATCCTTTTTTTTGTCGTGCAGTGATGCATTCTTTATTTCAATTTAACAAAAAAAAAATGAATATTTTCAGTATGCATGGAATTCCTTGCGGCTTGAAGATGAAAAAATTGATAATAAATCGATAGAAAGGGTGTTAGAGGCTTCACATTATGCTGAAAAACACTTCAAGTAAGTAGTTATATCAATGTAATAATCGAATTCGATAAATTACCGTAAATTGAGTATATTTTTGCGTAATGTTGTAGAATTGGTCAAATTGAGGAAATCCATGTGAGGGGAATCCATGGGTACCTCATGTATGAGTCAAACATGGCTGGACAGTTAAGAAATCACGACGTATCAGTTAGTGGAGTAAATTACGAAAGATTCCCTCCTCCTCACGAAGAAGTACCTCGTCTATTGAATGAATTCATTTCCTGGTTAAATTCCCATCAGTCTTCAAACAGCCCTGAAACAATTATCGAGATTGCCGCTACAGCTTATTTAAAATTTATTACTATACACCCATTCCTTATAGGAAATGGTCTTTCTGCCAGGGCATTATTTAATGGACTAGTCAGGCAGTGGGGATATCCGTGGGTTGCAATAAAAAGCAAAAGCACTGATAAATTTGAGTAAGTTATTAAACAATTTTTTCAATATTTTCCTTTCATACTTGGATATAGGTAACCGAAATTTAATTTTTTCCCCCTAGATATTACCAATCGATTCAACATTATTTCAAGAATGGTGACGTTGCTCCGTTTTGTTTGTATATGGCACGACGCGTTGATAGCGCGTTAGATCAGCTTTTGAAATTGAAATCAGTTTCCTAAAATGAAGTTTCTCTCGTAGTTTGTTAATATTTAAGTAGACAGTCGTATGATTTTTTTTTAATGTTAAATTTCTCTCATACTCTTTTATGTAAACTGACGGCCAGTTTTCTTAGAATAAAGTTTTTATGATTATTTTTGAGGGTTTGTTTTGTTTTTGAATTATTGTCACTATTTTATTATTTTTATTATACATGCCGACTCTTGTCTAACAAAAATAAGAAAGCTCTCAGGATTAATTTTAATTATTAATCAATACTTAAAGTTTGAATCATTTACATCGTGTTCATTGAAATTCTTCAATTATTGGGTTGGCGACCGAAAAGAGAAAATTGAACGACGATAGTTCTATTATTTTGAGAATTATTGCAGATTTATTAAAAATTTTAAAGAGCAGGGTTGAATTGTTTCAATGAAAAAAACTATTTTTTTTTAGGTACCCTTGCCTTAACGTTTGAACCAGTTTCTTACTTTCTTAGGCCAGTAAAATATTAAATTTCTGTGTGATTTATCGTTTACTTTACTTACCTATCAAATAGGGACTGGGATAAGAACTCAAACTCTACGGCGGTACGACCTCGAAATCATCGCGAAGACAATCATGTTACATGGTGATTCTATTTCTTCGATTTTGACTAAAATTTGAGGCTTGAGAGTTCTTGGGAAGGTTGCATAATAAAATAAGCCGAAAATCGGTGTTAGCCCTCTCAAAGTCATTACCAAGGATATATTACTATACGGTATTATTGATTCCATTGATTCCCTCCTTTGGCTCCTCGAAGAACGAGAGGAAAAATTTTACATTTTTTTTTTCAATGGTCGGGGTACACTTTAAATGACAAATAAACATTTTTTTTTTTTTGATGAGATAAATGAGATCAATGCAGTAAAGCCATGCCAATGGATTTTTTGATTTTGATCTTTGTATAAATTGTAACACCACAAGAGAAGAAATGGAAAATGATCTGTTAATTATTGTAATAATTCATAACTTTTGACGTGTGTGAAGTTAGCTTCATTTCTGTGGGTTTATTTTTATCCACATTACAAAATGCGGATTGTTTTCTAATTGATTTTCTAAATTTCAATGAAGAACTAAAAAATTGAAAGTTGGATAAAATAAAAACTATTGATGAAATGATGAATGACGAAAAAAAAAAATTAAAAAAAAACACAAAAATCCTTCAATCATGTAGTTGCATGTTGCATGTGATTGATGTGATCGCTGATCAAATAAAAAATCCGATTTTTTGAATTTAAAAAATTTAAAAAAAAAAACAAAAAAACAAACAAGTAGGATTATCACTTATCAGACAATACCTACACGTTTAGTTTATTTACCAAACTATAGAGCTCGGGATCTGCAATTAAGGTCATCTGTGGCTTGATCTGTGACGATCAACGACAACGACAACGAACATTCAACATTGTCGATGTCGATTAATTTTTTATGAAAAATCTGTACTTCGAATATCTTTAGCAATTGGAATAATTAGTTTAAAAGTATGTTTAATTAATGTTAAAAGTGTAAATGCGTGTATTGATTATACAACTCGTTATTGTTTGAAAAGTAAGTTAATCTAGCGTACCGGAGTTATTCACCTCATTCATCGTTAGGGTACCTGTACAATTTGCATGTATATCTGTGTTTCCTTTTCCGAGTAATATTTGTGAGTAATGCACATGATCGTCATTCGTTTAATTATTTAATCAATAAGATGTTGAAAATTTCTTTGTTCCGTTTATGTTCGCCTAATGGCGCAACTGTTGGAAAATAAAACTTCCCAGTTGGTTTGAAAATTTCACTACCGGTTAATTTAGGCCACTGATTGATTTTAGGTCTCTCTAGTTCACACTATGGCTATTAACGTATATTCCACAAATGTCACCGTCGAGAATCTCAGCAGGCATGAAATGCTTGCATGGGTGAATAACGCATTACAATCTAATTTTACTAAAATCGAAGAATTATGTACCGGAGCTGCGTATTGTCAATTCATGGACATGTTATTCCCAGGTATGAAAAGATTACGGTTCATTTGATTTGTTCGTGATAATTTGCTAATCTCTTGTTTAATTGTATTTTTTCCACTATATAGGTAGTATTGCTTTGAAAAGAGTGAAATTCAGGACAAATTTAGAACACGAGTACATTCAGAATTTTAAGATTTTACAAGCTGCATTTAAAAAAATGAATGTTGATAAAGTAAGTGTAGTGAGCTACGGTAATTTTTTTTTTTGATATTATGGTAGTCATACGAGCCCATTTTTATCGCAATTGTATGTTGATACGTATTGTATTCCGAGAATATACAACAATTGATACCGCTGATACGAAAATTCAAGTTGAAAATGGTTTCGCTTTTATTATAGGAAATACCTGTGGACAAATTGATAAAAGGTAGATTTCAGGATAATTTTGAATTTTTGCAATGGTTTAAAAAATTTTTTGATGTGAATTACGACGGACGAGAATATGACGCGTTAGAAGCTAGAGACGGAATTTTATTAGGTTCTGAAGGTATTGTGATGGAAGCTGGGTTTCACGCACCGCCTGTGCCGAAACCCCCAGTCAAAAGTATGCGACCTCAAGCGACCCGACCATCTGGTAATTTAGTAATCAATCATAGATGAAAAATGGTAGCTTTGATGCTTTTTTATATATTCAGGCTTGCACCTTAGCGTAGTTTTGTAGGTCAATGTCTTCGAGCTTTATATTAAAATTGAAATGGCAATTTGAATGTCATACCTGGCGTTATAAATCATTAATTCAATAGTAGTTACTTGTTGCATGGTTTATAGGTATTTTCGGAATTTCATCGTCGTATTGAACTAGCTATTAGAAAAAAATGGGCAGTAGTTTTAACATAGTTGGAATTTTCGCTATCGATTTTCTTTTTGTGAAAAATCGATGCTGTTGGGTATTGTGCTGTTTTTGTAAGTTTTATTTGCGTATTTCAGATAATCCCTATAGATAAACTCATTAAAGGTCGATTTCAAGATAATTTCGAATTTCTTCAATGGTTTAAAAAGTTTTACGACGTTAACACGAATTTTGAGGAATATGACGCACTAGCTGCGAGAAATAGAGAACCATTAGGAGGCGGTGACGGTGGTTCGTCCAAATCCATCAGCAATCTTGCTAAAAAACTTTCCGCTTCTAAATTGGATGCTCCTCATGCGACCAAACCCACGGGTAGACCTGGTGAATTTTTAAATTTTTGTTTTGTTCTAACACTGCTAAGTAATTTGTGGAAAGTGAAGCCTAGAGTCTGGGCCGTTACTTTCCGCATGTTTGCCCATTCAATTTAACGGAAAAATAACTATAGGCGTATTTTCCAGTGTCATGAAATTATCTTCTTAGGACCTGTTTACGTCTTGAAATTCTATTAACCTATAAATTATTACCTTTGTTACAAGCTGGCATGTTGAGCTTTTTAATTGAATGAACATTTGTTAATTTCTTTTTAATTGTTGAATTTATCTTTGTTGCGGTAGATAACTTCTTAGCATAGTTGAATGTGTAGTCGGTAATTAGAATGCGTTTGAGATGTAATTATTTTTCCGTATTTTTTAATTAAGTCAACCAACGTTCGTAAATCCGAGTATCGAGCCTAATACGTTAGCACTTTACGTCGGTCGTTTTTATGGTTCTTTGATGACCTTGAACTTGCGAGGTAAGTGATCGAAACATTGCCAATTTGGCACGACTACTTGACCTGCCTACTTCGAGGCGGGTTCCGTAATTACGAACGGTGATTTTCACCTCGATAGTAAATTTTCATTGAAGATAGTTTCTTGATGGGACACTCGAATAAATTAAAATGTACGTACGATCGATAAATGCGGCGTCGGACGAAACTAGAAAGTTGCTCGGTACTTACGATGGTTGAATTTTTTAAAAATAGTAAATCACGTATGGTCGTATGTTGGGAATTATGTTGCTATGACGAAACTAATAAACATTATTAACCGTAGGTATGGCTAGAGCAACGCCAGCAGGGCGACCGGCTGCTTCAACTACGTCATCGTCCGTAACGAGACATCCTCCTAATCAACATGCAGGCCGTGGAGATGCTAAAACTGACGAATTAACGCAACAGGTAATATTTCTGGGGTACTAATTCTTATTGTGGAAATTAAAAATGTTTGATTGACGTAGTTTTTTGAAATTTTTATGGTATATGGTAAATTTTCTCATCATTTTGTGATATATTTTTACAGTTAATGGAGTTGAAAGTTACTCTCGATGGATTAGAAAAGGAAAGAGATTTTTATTTTGGAAAACTACGAGATATCGAAGTCCTTTGCCAAGAAGAAGATACTAATCCGTGTATTCAAAAAATTTTAGAAATTCTTTACGCGACGGAGGTAAATTTTCGCCTCATTGAGGATTACAAATAAAATCTAAAAATAAATTAATTTGCATTTGTATTACAGGAAGGATTCGCTCCACCCGAAGAATTGGAAACTGGTAATAATAATCACGATGCGGAAGAATACTAAGACCTCTTAATCGAGGAAGTTTTTACGAAACTTAAATTATATGCTTCTTAACGTTGTGATGTTCGTCTATTTATTACTTTTTTACCTGCAAAAACTGTATTAATATGATATGTTTACGTATATATATATTATAGATAATTAAGTTATAAGATGAATTAATTTTCACTACGTGTTAAATAAATATTATAAACCTTTATGTAACTCGATATCTGTCGTGTTACACCAAATTTTTTGGTGGCTGGGTTTGTAATTATTCGCTGAGAAAGGCTGTAGTAAAATATTGACGTCGATTCTACAATCAAAAAGCGATAGTAAAATGCTCATTCATCTCTGCTCGTTTTGTTTTAGTAATTAAAAAAATATTTTTCTCTTTGTAATTTTTAAAATGTTGTTAATGTGTATTTTTTTTTTTTTTGAATTCCCGATTTCCAAATGTTCTTTTAAAATGTGAATTATCAAATTAAATTAGGATTTCTGTTAACGGTGATTTTTTTACCAAATATTATTTTTTATTCGATTGTGAAATGTATTAGAACTGGATGCGAACTTCGAACATTTTTATAAGCAAGTATTTGTGTTAACCTGTACTTAGTGACCAAAAGAATTTCGCACTTATTGTCGTCAAAGAATCAATCCGAATAACCTTCACGTAACATAATTAATTTACATATTAAATCATATACAGAATATTACTTTTAATTTTCTTTTTGTTTAAGTACAATGAAATGTTTGTAGTGTTGTTCAAAATATACGGTATTGAATTTTTATTAATTTATTCGAAACACAGTTCGAAGTATAAAGAACTTGCTCTTTCACAATTGCAAATTAAAGATTGAGAGACAAAATGAAAATTAATAATGTTTATATTGAAGATACAAATTATAGTATAAAAGAAATAAGCCAAAAACCGAAAAGATTAATTAGTTAAAGGTTCTGTTCTGGGTGTTATTTCCGGCAGGTTCCTGATACCATTTTTATCGACAACCGTAACTTTGAAATTCGGTAAATTCAAAACTAATCTTTTATGGATCTCCTGGACGCATTTCAAAATTAAATTATACGCTTCTTCTTGCGTTAAATCTGAAAAACGGAATACAAACTCATGAGATAGGCCAAGGAACGTGTACACAGATGAAGATGATGTTCTTACCTGGCTTGTAATAACGATCGAGGATGCTAAGCGTAATTAATCCACCATAGCCGTTAGTAGTGAAGGGAACTTGTATCATTGATGCCAAATAATCGATTAAATACAACGAAGATCCTTCTTTTTCATCATACCCTCCTAACATCAAATTGACATTATATGGAGTCTAAAAGAAATGAATTCAAAATTCAGTTTTGAGAAATAAGCGTTGAGTAAAAAATGTAACGAATATTCTTACCCTACTACGAAGATACTCTGCTAAATTACGACGAGTATAAGTAGCGGCGGCTTTTGGAGACAATTCGTATCCATTTCTCATTTTATAGAGCTGTATGTTTTTCGCTATGTATTCTGCGAACTGAACGGTATCTCCGGCTTCTCCGGTCACAGTCATAATCAGCTTATTGGAAATTTTATATAGTTTATCTTCGTCTGAATCGAAAATACGAGGAATTATTTTCTTACTGAAGCAAATAGCTGGGTAATAATAGTGAAATCTTGCTTACCGCTTTTCAATACGAACAGACTGTTGACATGGGTCATGTCCGAGGCCAGGATAACAAAATCATTACAAGCGATACCGATTAAAGTTTCCATTTTGATAATTATTAAAAACAGTTGAGCAAAATTATATTTTCTAAGCACTTTTCTTCAAAATTTTACAAAAAATACCGTATCATTTCGCTTGTGTTGTTAAAAAAATTTTCTTGTCATTCAAGAATTTTGTTGACTTCGTTCTTGGTTGTGTGTTTTGAATTTTTCAAACACGTCTAATTCTAGCACAATGGAAGAGAAAATCAAAAATAATAATGTGGAGCAAATTTATTTCTGCATTTTGATTGGTGAAAATTTCGAAAATATTTTATATCCACCAATCAGAACGGAGAAAACTACCAGAGTAGGATTATTTATAAAGTCAATGAAATTTTTCGTTCAACGATTTTCTCCCACTTATCGCTGAACAACCAATCAAAACGTTCAATGAATCTGAATTCTTTGTGTTACAAAATTTTGAAGTGTAAACTGCATTGTAATATTTTTGTAATTGTTTATTTGTTTTAGATTAGGTGGAAAATTTATTATTAAATGCGTTTTAAATCTTGATTCGGGATGCTGTAGCAATTACCCTGTTACGCAATAATACGCCATTAAAGAATTCTTGTTCAAGTTCAGTTAGTGTTCGTTTTCTGTTGCGAGAGCTGCTAAGTGCATATTAATCTTTGTAAATATGGGTAGAGTTGTATTCAATTTTTTCTTGCTCACATTTCTTGCATGTGCAGCGATAGGATATGATATAACTTCTCATGGCAGTCTAGAATGTGAGTTGATTACCATTATCTATCTAGTAGTAGTAAACTCGAGTTGTCACTACATAACTTGCTGATTAGCCCAAGATTTTCACTGCTTCATCTTCAATTTCAGCTTCTCGTTTTGGCCGATATCTGAAAGGAGCTGGTCTATTGATCCACATCAAACCATATTATTCGGTTATTGAAGAACAAACTATCTCGTTGTACAAGTACGTAATGTTTTTCAGGCTTTGTACGTGTAAATCTATTCATCATTCTAATTAATCTTACTTCACAGGTGGGGTCAGAAGAATTTTCCACATGAAGAATACGGTGCCGTTAAAAACAAGACGATTGAAATCTCTAAAGATTTAGGGAACCGTGCAGTAGTTTTTACCAAAGATAGTTACGCAAAGGTGAAAAAATTCAGTACATTTATTTTCGAATGGGTGAGTGTTTTTTTCGCTGGTTACGTAATCTCGTACACGTTTTGCTAATGTACTTCTGATGTTTTTTCTCCCGTAGGTTACTCATAACGTGAAACCATACCTGTCCGATAGTGTTCTAAAAATATTAAATAATAGTTACAATGTTATTGCTGATGTATTCAGTAGAATAGGCCAATCGACTACGAAAGCATCGAAATGGTGTGCCCAAAATATTAAACGGTAAGCGTAGAAAAAAATAACGCTGAATTTTTCTCTGAGAACATGTAGGTTGACGTATGACAAGTTTCATAAGTATTTTATTGATTAACGCTTATCGTAATGTATGTTTCATAATGACGTGTGTTTATTCAATGCAGATGTGTTGGACTATATGTTGTACCAATTAATCAAATATTTTTCGTGTAACGATTAACGAAGAAATTAGTGATTATTTGTTGATGTGTTTTGTTTTATTTTCAGTGAGAACATTACCTGGGAAAATTTCGAAAAAGCTTACTTCGGTTTCGCCCAACAAGTCAAGGTGTACTATACCAACGTTTCAAGTTGGGTTGGAAGGAAAGTGACATGTTTGATAAATTCTTAAAATAAGTCTAGATCTGCTTATGAGTAATAATTAGAAACTATATCATGAACCCGAACTACATAGTCGTTTCATTGCTTTCCTTCTTTAATTGGTTTCTTGAGTAGATTGAAATTTATATATTATCGCTTGTGTGATAATCTGATAGAAAAAGAGGCATTCCAAGTGTACAATTTATGAACTGATATTAGTAATGAAAATGAACGCTTTTAATGTAAATCATTCCATTGTGTACAATCCAAGTCAAACAGCATGAAATGCTACTGTTAAACGTACACTTTTTAAATGGTAGTACGCAGTGATGTAGTTTCTTAGATCGCCGCTGCTAAGGTTTTAATTTCTGTTTCTTTCATACATAACTACGGTTTTTTTTTTTTTTAAAATAAGTGATGATAATTATTTTCTGTTTCATCACATAATCTAAACGAGTTTAGATTAAGTTGTTTTGTATACATAATGTAGCTTTATATGTACTCATTTTTTCAGTACGTTTGTATAATTTGTGTTCGCTTTTATTGTTCTTTTACTATATTTTGGAAGCTTTTTATTTATTTTTTTATTATTTCATTTTTAAGTTTCAATTTTGTATATTCTACGTTGTGATTAATGTTCTTCTTTCAAGTGTTGTTTATGCTCGTATTTCATGTGGAATGATCGTGTGTCATGAATTAGTAAATATAATCAGGTAAATATCGGTATTATAAACGTTTATTTTAGGAAGTAGTTGTTTAATTTTGAGCAATATATGGACGTGTATGTAAATTTGTTGTTCTTAATTTATCTTTCGATTTCGGATCACTTGTAAAAACCTGGTGGAATTCACAACACTAACAATAATATTCAATGAACGCACTATTTTTAAGTAACAAATCTGAGCTCTTTATTTCGTACTGAAGAACAATGTTCGAGTGTTTTCATAAATCTGTTCCGCCAATTCATCAGGATCTTCTTCTCGAATTGCAGCGATTACTTCAAGAACTTGTCTACAAAATAAGTAAAAAATCATTTAAAATTTCAATTCTCATCTGAACAAAGATAAAGGGGTAAAACTTACATTATATTACAAGGTTCATTTCGACTTTTTACCGTGGAATTCTCATTCCATTTTTCCCTTTTCACCGATGGAAATGTCGTTTTAACGTATTTGAAACTGGCATGAGATGGTCTAATATCACACCACGGACTATCAGTTTCAATTAATAATCTATCTTTAGGAATTTGTTTGATTACTGATAAATTGGTGTCCTTTTTCATTGAGCTAAAACCATAAAAATACATTGAATAATTTGAGCTACATTGTAGCGATATTAATAAAAAATTTTAAAGAATGAAACTTACCAACCATTGATACCGATGTAAAGTCCAATTTTTAGCAAACGATTTAAAGAATCCAGGTCACCATCGAAAGAATGCACAACACCTTTAATATTGCTATTTTGATTTTCTAAATATTGAATAAAATCGTGGTTACAGTTTCGCATGTGTAAGAATAATGGTAAATCGAACTCTTTACTGATGTTCAACTGATGCAAAAAATATCTAAAATTTGAAAAAAAATAAAGAATTACACTCGAATGTTAAATCATTCCTTGAAAATTAAGGCAACCTTAAAAGTTCCTTATCATATTTTCTACTAATCAGAACCCTCGAAAATATTCCTTAAAGCTCTTAAGGTCGCCTTAATTTTTAAGGTATGATTTAACATTCGAGCCGTAAAATGAAAAGAATTTGGTGTTTTTACAAAAAACACTCATCAAGTACTTTTTTTGTATCTCAGCGGGACAGAACTCCAATCGATCATAATCCAATCCAAATTCGCCATAAGCAACAACTTTTTCATTATTATTTCTAATTAGTTCTTTCAACGATTCAGTATACTCATCAGGATTATTTTCACAAAACTCTTGACAATGAGTAGGATGAACTCCAACAGTAGCGAATAATCTCTCTATGAATTAAATCAAAATTTAGTTAATTATAAGAGAAATTTCCATTCTCTTCAAACACATACCGTCCGTTTGGGCAAGTTCTATAGCTTTTTTACTAGATTCTAAACTAGTTCCGGTGATTATGATGCTAGTTAATCCATTATTAAAGGCTCGATTTAATACATGAGTAAGGTCTGGAGGATGTTTGGGTTTTGGTTGTTGATGGTAGAACCCTTGGAAAACAGGATCAGCCAAATTGGCTCCAATATCTGAGGAAAAATTGGATGAAATTGCGAATCTGTGATAAAGAGTAATTTTAATTATGACATTCTCTAGGATGTCAGACATCCTAGAGAAATATTTTAATAATCGTACCTATAAATCGCCGCCTTGCACTCATTTTGCTCTCAAATTTAAAAATTTTTTCACTCAGTACCTTATCAGTGATAAAACACAATGAAAATATAACAGTGGTTATCAACATTGTGTTCAATGAAGCATTGTTTCTGGGGAAAATGTATATGTTGAAGTCATCGACGTGGAACCACTGTGAACCACTGCATCAAAATACTCGGCTTTCCTTGCCCCTTACTCCTAGAAATGTAATTTTTGTCTATGAAGCTTTTCCCGCCGGTAGGTTTGTGTTTATTATTATTATTTTACATTGATAACACTTGAGATGTATTCTGATAACTGAATTGTCTCTCGAGTCCAAAAATTCTCGATTACAAAAATACTTTTGAAGATATTGGTACCTTTTCAGTTCAGTATATGAATCATGGCAAGTAATCAAACTGAAGACACCCAGAATGAGGATGATTGCATCGGTCCTTTACCTCCTAAAGATGAACCTCCTCGTAAGAAAATCAAAGGTGTGTATTTCCATTATGTTTTATCTTGATAGCAATCATATTCACTCATACTCAAGACATTCATTTCAGTGCTAGAAAATGAAGAACTATACCTAGATAATCTACCAACAGCGGAATGCTATGAAAAAAGTTTGATGCACAGAGATGTGATAACTCACGTTTTAGTTACTCAGTAAGTATTTTAATGTTTCCTTTCAGTTTCCTTATTTCGATTTCATTAATTTATCTGAGTTTATAATTCAGAACGGAATTCATCATTACTGGAAGTTGCGATGGTCACGTGAAATTTTGGAAGAAAACCGAAGATTCGATAGAATTTGTTAAACATTTTCGCTGTCATTTAGGATCAATACAAGATATGGCTAGTAATTATAATGGCACTCTTCTGTGTACAATAGCTACTGATAAAGCCATGAAAGTCTTCGATGTTATTAATTTCGGTGAGTATTTTTTCAATTGTATGTTTATATCGATTGTATAAAGTAATTATTTTCATCTATCCCTATTTCAGATATGATAAATATGATCAAGTTGGATTTTATGCCCAAATGTGCTTGTTGGATTCATTCTTCGGGAGATGCAATATCTTCTGTCGCTATGTAAGAATTTTAAAAAGGAATCTCAAATTATTTACTTGACATATTTTTCAAAAATGAAAAATATTTATTTTTTTGTAGATCTGACAGCGATAGCAGTAAAATCTATGTTTATAATGGAACTGGCAAAGAAGAACCTATTCATGTTTTCCCGAAATTACATTCTAAACCTGTTGTCTTGATTAAAGTAAGTTTTGATAAATTTGATAACAATTGATTCATAAATGTATAATTGGGTATTTCCTTGTTTAGTTTAATCCTGTGTATGAAATCGCCGTCTCTTCTGATGAATCTGGAATTCTGGAGTATTGGACCGGTGTCAAATATGATTTCCAATTTCCAAAAAAAGTAAAATTTGAATCTAAATTGGACACAGATTTGTACGAATTTTTTAAATGCAAGACTCGCATTACTGGCCTATGTTTCAATAAACAAGGTATCAAATTTGCGACCATTTCACTAGATCGGAAAGTATGTTGTTATTGATTTTGAAAGATGCCTATTAAATAGCCTATTCGTTCCAACAAAATTATTGTGTATTTGTAGGTTAGAGTTTTCAAATTTTTGACCGGAAAGCTTTTACGAGTGATTGATGAAACTTTACCTGTTTATGCTGAATTGCAACGAGTCAAAGAACAGATTCCAAATGCAGAATTTTCCAGAAGGTGAATTTTTAAATGGCTCATCTTATTTCTGATCATTGAACTATAACATTTTTATGTAATTTTTATCTGCAGGATGGACCGTGAAAGAGAATTGGATCGAACTGGCTTTCTGAGCTTGAGTAATATTTTATTCGATGAAAGCGGATATTTTCTTCTCTTTCCCACTATGTTAGGGGTTAAAATAGTGAATTTGTATACTAATCAACTTGTAAAAATAATTGGAAAAACAGAAAATTTACGAATTTTAAAAATAGCGTTATTCCAGGTAGGTTGTTATGATGTTAGGAGAGTAAAATGTTGTTTGTGTATCATTAAATGTATTTTAATTTACGCATAGGGATGTATCAATAAAGTTAAAGCTGCTGTAACTATAGAGATGAAAGCATCAGATAATCCAACGTTAGAATCATCCTTTCCAGATCCAACTTTATACTGTACAGCTTTCAAAAAGGATCGATTTTATATGTTTACAAAGTATGTATTTCAATTTTCAAACTCTCTTTCAATGATTTGTTTTCCTTTCAATTACAATTATGTTTTTGAAGGAGAGAACCTGATGAAGACGTCGATCGTGATATATTCAATGAAAAACCATCAAAAGAGGATATCATTTCAGCGACAGAAGCTTCTGGTAAAAATTTCATTGAAGAACGATGAACGATCTATTTGTTTTGATTTCTCTTGAAAATAACGAATTTTTTATGTTTAGGAATTCAACGTTTATATGACAATGCCATCATACATACTACAATGGGAGATGTTCATATCACTCTATTTAAAGAATGCCCTCGTGCTGTTGAAAACTTCTGCGTTCATAGTAAAAATGGTTATTACAATGGTCACTTATTTCATCGTGTCATTAAAGGATTCATGATACAAACAGGAGATCCTACTGGTATTGTTCACTAATATTGCATTTTGTTCAATAATAATTACTTACTTGAGAGAACTGAGAAAGTCATGATCGTTTTTCTAAAACAGGAATTGGAACTGGTGGTGAAAGTATTTGGGGAGGTGAATTCGAAGACGAATTTCGACCAAATTTGAAACATGATCGGCCTTACACTGTAAGCATGGCTAATGCGGGCCCGAATACCAATGGTAGCCAATTTTTTATCACTGTGATGCCTTCGGTAAGCCATTCCAGAAGTCAATTCGTTTCGGTATTCATATTTCATTGGTTCGCATTTTTCTAATGAATTAATTTGTATTTCAGCCATGGTTGGATAATAAACATACAATATTTGGAAGAGTTGTGAAAGGAATGGAAGTTGTCCAGAATATCAGCAATTTGAAAACCAATCCAAAAAATGATAAACCTTACGACGATGTTCAAATAATTAGTGTTACAGTAAAGTAATTCAAGAAGGATGTATGTGTGATTTACTATTTTCTGATTATTTTTGAACGATCATCATTTGACCATTTGATTTGTTGTTTACTTCTGCTATTTTTTCGGTTCATTACTGACTCATGATGTTGAATCATCTGACGATGAATCAGCTGTTTTATTGTTGAACTGAAAAATTTCAACACGAATGGATTGATTGTAATAAAATATTATATTTATTTCGACTTACAAATAATTATTTTATTAAATTGTTTATACTACATTAATTTGAAACGTGATTTTACAGGATCTTCAAATTTTTTTTATTATTTTTTAAAAAATTATTGACATTTCGAAGCTATACTGGCAAAAGGCAGTAAATAAGAAAAACTGATGAAAATGAAGTGATTGGTATTGATCTGTTGATCAGTACTCAATCAGTAGACGAGAACGACGAGATTTGAATAATTATTTCAGATTTGTTATATCATATCTCATGTTTTTGTTTCTGCGTTTATTATTCTTTTATTTTGAAGTCAAATAATCTAAAATTAAAATCAATAATTTTCAGCAAAAAATACGCAAAAAAAAATTATTCAAAAATGGCGGTAAACAACAGGATCATAAGTATCACAGATGAATTATATGAGAAGGAAACACATGCGTGATGTGTGTTTCATCCTACCTATTTTTTCGGCACTAAGAGTAGGTAACACCCAGCCAATTACGTTTTCATTGCATGATGTCATAATAAACCAATGACAGAGCTCGAATATGACAATTTCCTAAAAATAACCCGATGACTCATCGGAATAAACAAAACAACCGCACAACAGTTTCGAGAAGTGAGAAAATAATGAAAATATTCTGAATACCCACTTTCGACTGTTGAGATTGCATGCCATGTCGTGTGTTCATTTATGTGACGGTTGTGAAGTGGTGTAGACTATCGTGTTTCGAGCAACAAAATATTTTGTGTTGTGTACTTTAGACGTTTGTGTTATCTCATCGTGATAAGACTATAGTGCCGTGAATATCGTTAAAAATCACCGTAGTGTTTTAATTTTCTGATGGTACGTAGTATTAGCGTATAGTGAAATATCATTTTTACGAAGAATAATCGAGTTGTGTGAAAATGACCAGTATTAATCATTCAAAACGTAGTGCTTTGACACTCAACTTACACTTGGACGAAAACTGCAAAAGGACCAAGTTCAGCCCTGGAGTATTGAACACAGCTGTATTATCATCTCCTGATGTAAAGAAATTTCAATTGACTACGCCGGAAATCGAAAATTTCATCCTTAGTCAACATCCCAGTATTCTTCAAACACCGACCGCCAATGCAGCCCATCCTATCGTATTTCCGAGAACTCTTCCCGATGATCAAGAACTATACCCAACAGAATTCGTAGACTTGAGCGATTACAATGACTCCAGTCGTTTACAAGTCGAATTGCCAAAAAGCAGCAGCAGCAGCAACTCTTCAATTAATAATTTCATGAACATGGATAATCAGTATCCACCCGTATCGTCCAACTATTCGATGACATTATCTCCTTCGGACAGCGTAGTGGTCAAAGAAGAACCCCAAACAGTGCCCAGTCTCGGTTCAACGCCGCCGTTATCACCTATCAACATGGAATCTCAGGAACGTATCAAATTGGAACGAAAACGCATGAGGAATCGTGTAGCTGCCTCAAAGTGCCGTAAAAGGAAACTCGAACGGATAGCCAAGCTCGAAGATAAAGTTAAAGCATTAAAAGGTGAAAATGGCGAACTTGGACAAATAGTAATTAGATTAAAAGAAGAAGTATGTTCGTTGAAACAAAGGGTAATGAAGCACGTTGAAAATGGTTGTAAAATGATGGTTTCGGCCAATTTTTGAGTTCTTTCGAATGTTTTAACATGTACGTGATTTTTTTCGTATTTATTGATGTTAAATGAAGAGTGATCCTTCGCGATATAATTTTTTTAAATAACAGCCCAAGTTTGTGCTCATTTTG
Organism: Pseudococcus jackbeardsleyi; assembly: GCA_038380155.1. Taxonomy (NCBI): domain Eukaryota; kingdom Metazoa; phylum Arthropoda; class Insecta; order Hemiptera; family Pseudococcidae; genus Pseudococcus; species Pseudococcus jackbeardsleyi. The sequence goes on from CM076242.1 coordinate 40,938,164, forward strand.
GGAGCTGCTTGCTCAATTTACCGTCCAGCTCAATATTCTGCGTTAAACTGCCAGGGTTACCTTCTCATCATAATTGCATTTATGATTTCGAATTGATAAGATTTCGTTTCAAGAAGCTGGTGGCTTGTTATGAAATTAGCATTTATTCAAAGATAGACGTTTGATTTTTATAATTGCATTTAAAAAGTAGGCTATAACGTTGTTTTAAGGATAGAGTTGATGATCAGGTTGAATGATTTTTATATTAGGCCTCGAATCTTTTTTTAAAAAATTCAGTGTTAAAGTAATGGAGTATTTCAAACCAGCGAAATTATTTGAAAATATTGATATATTTTAGTACAGGGTATTTTTTATAATTTAAAATAATAGTACAAATTATTTTTAAATGTTTGTAGTACGTAAATTCTTACCAAAAAAGAAATGCGTTACCATAATATATTGTAACATCAATAGGATAATTTAATTTTTCGGTAAATTTTCGTGAGATGATTTTGAACAAAAGAGAAGGATTTAGTTACCTACTATTATAAACTACTATTATTCAAAGGTCAATTCGTATGAATAAGTAAAATGTGTTATTTTATAAACAATTCAAGATAAAAGCCTGATTTCTTCCTGTGAAATTTGAGAAAATTTGTAATTGGAATTTTTATATTCAGTTTTTTTGTAAATATGAAACGAGTTGATTTGATTGTATTTTTATTTTGGCAATAAGACGTTTTTATTTCGTGTGACTTTTTTTCTAATTATGTAGCATTTTTTTGTATAATTTATTCAATTCATCAACGTGAAAATTATGTATTGAATAAAGTGCCAGAGTATTGTGATACGATGTTTTTTTTTTCATTTTTTTTCTTTAGTAATAATATTTATTGTGATCTTTTATTGTAATGTTTATGCATTACTTCGTAAGCTTGTATTGATAATTTTTTTCAAAACAATCATAGTTTTATTTCTTCTAATAAATTTTTTTAGAAAAAATTTTTTCATTCTTTCATCATTCATGTTGAATTTTGGTTCTTTGTTGGGTATACGTGCCTAGAAATTGATATTGAAATATTTTAAAAATTAGAAGCATATTTTAGCAATATGATGAAAAATTCTTGTAAATTTGCAAGAATTCGGAACGAAATTCCTTTCGAGTGATTTTAAAAGAGACATTGAACCAGGTTTTATTTTCATGATGAAATATTTCAATTACTAAAGTGAGATTTCGGCACGACTAGAAATTATGATAATCGCTATGGAGGGCCACGAAGCTGAATAATTCATAAAGCTGGAGCGCGGGTATATAGATTAAACAATATTAACAAATTTTTATATTAGTATTCCGTAGGTATATGAAGCGTGTGTAATATGAACTACGAAGAAGCATTAACAGTTTGACACGAATTTTCAGCTCGAAAATTAAAACGTGGAGCTCAAATTTCACACCGATGCTTAAATTTGCATAAACATAGAAAATTTTCAATTTCAATGTGGGTGTATGTGTTTAATGAGATGAAAAGGTTTGGCCGAATGGTTGCAGGCATTTTATGAGGATATCGAGTACTCGGTGTTATTTTTTATTCTAATGATGAATGAAGAATATTATACGTTTTAAAAATGTAAACCTAAGGCGACCTTCCACTTAATATTTGTTCGTGTCCTAAATACATAATTTTTGAAGGTTTGCAAACTCTGTCACGATCGTAGAATTCGTCTATGGTCGAAGCTTTCGCTATATAAGTCCAACTTTGACAAAATTTAGAGATCGGAGGATCGATTTAAAGCGTCGTTAAAATCGTTTGCAATATGTGCTTCATTTTTAATGAACAGGTGATGAAGAGTCGATCACGTTTCGAAAAATTCCTCTGACAACCTTCTTCCTGAATGCAATCATTAATTCTACAATCTGCACGCTATTCGCAATCTTGTGATAAATCTCACAGTTATAGCATACTCCTTCGAAAAATAAAAACAATTAATTTCTACATTTAAGTACTCTTTAGCTTTTGATTCAAGGTCAATGCAATTAATACTATTGAGTATGGATCGAATTATTATTCTGTGCACATTTATAGTGCATTCGGGTATTTTAACGAAATGAATTTTTTTTTGCTGAGTTAATTAAGCTGTCGTATGTCCTTTTTTATATGCAAAACCCTGCGAAATATTGCTAAAGCTGTTGTTCGTAACAATTGATTAACTGTCGTAATTAATTAGAGATTTTCAAGTTTTTATTCAGTAGAATTTTTTATGAGAGGAAATTATCAAGAGGAAATATTCCATGTTTGTTGTCAACGTAGGTAGGTACCTACCAAAGTAAAAATTTTTAAAAAGCTCTAAATTTATAACATTTTTGAACTTTGAAGAGTCTTTTTGAAATTTTCAAAGATCAGCCGGTTGGCCATGGAAATGTTATTTTTAAAATAACGCATATAGGAATAACCTTCAATAATCGGTAATCATCTTTTATATTCGAGTCAATAGTACTATAATCTTGATCTTTGATCGTGATGTATTACTCAACCAAATCGTTGGTACGATTTTAATGTGTGGGCGTCGAGTAAGTAGTAAGTACCCTACCTACTTCTAACTCCTATAAGAGGATAATTTTGCTTGAAAAATTGTACATTTTCTTACCTTTTCTCGTGTTTTTCAGTGGGGAAAAAATGATTTGAATTTTGAGTTTTAGCGAAGATGTGACATATTTTTGGACGAATGTTTGAATAATTACGCCGATTTCTTGCGAGCAATTAAGCATTGTTTTACGTAGGTAATTGACAGACGTGCATTCTTTTATGTGTTTCTCTTAAACATTGACGATTGACATTATTTTTCCATTACCTACTTTATCAGTTGCGGTGACAAGTTGAATGGAAAATTATTAAAGTACCTAGAGATTTTATGGGTTTTATTGTTTGGTATGTTTGAGAAAAAGATAATACTCCTATGAAACGTGTTTTATTTGTTCAGCTTTGTGTTGGAAGGAAACGATGCATGAAAAATTACATTTACGTCAAATTTCTTTATTTACCTATCGGTTGACATATAAAATCTAGAAACGTAGACACCTACGTCGTAAAAATTCGTCTGACTTTGTTAGATTAGTAGGTAGGTATATCTACGCGTTCTACCTATTGAAAGTTCCATTCGAACGAAGGTATCCCAAATCAAAGTGAAATTTTGAGCCGAAACGAATTGAATTGAAAGTATATATTATGGAAGAACCCTATAAACAAAATTTTAGACGCCGTTGTTCATTTCTCGAATTTTGGCGAATTTTCAAATTTTCAAAATTGTCTCAGTGCCTCTGAAAAATATGAAAATTTGACCTAATCAACGGAAAAAGTTGAAATTTCGAATATAACCTATTTTCGACCTTCCAAATCGATTGGAAGCATTTTCAAGACGTTTCGATGCCTCTAGAAAATTTTGTAATTTTCCAGTCGAGGAGAAAATCCATAAAAATGATGTGTATGAATTTTGGCAGCTATATTCGTGGATCACTCCAATCCAATTTGATCAGTTTAAGGCATAATTTTTCAAAATTCGTATCTTTGAGTTGAAATTCATATTTTTTGTGGGAAAATTTTCTGCCAAAAAATAACGATTTAACGATTTTGCAGTTGGGAACTGTGTACGGAGCTTTCCTTTTTTTTTTTTTGGAATCTAAAAAAGATGTTGTATTGAATATCCAAAAAAATTAAAAAAATGGAAGAATAAAGGAATTGGCGAGCTGATTCCTTGAATTTAGAAATAAATGGGAGGGGGGCAGTGGCGTAGCGAAGAATTTTTTCTGGGGGGGTGATGATCACGATTTTGCCAACTTTGAATCTGAAATTTTCCAATTTTGAAACTGAAATTTGCCAACTTTATAGCTGAAATTTTGAAATTACCTTTATCTATAAAATATGAAAATCTTGTTTTCAATTTCTTGAACTTTTGCTTTGAATAGTTTATAAATTGTAATTTTGTTCGTGCCCGAGCGAAGCGAGGGCGAAATTTTGAAAAAATTGGAAATTTAATATCCAAAAAACCAATTCTTTTTATTGTTTTAGTTCTTTGAAAATCCTTCTCTGCATGATGTGATTTGAGGGGGGGGGGGGTGCAAATGATACTTTGCACCCTTGTCAGAATTTTTTTTGGAGGGTGCACTGCGCTACTTGTATCCCACTTTCCGACGCCGCGCGCCACTACTCATGACCCGTTGAATCGATCAAAGTTCAATTTTTCAAAATTCGTCACCTGGTACATACTTAATTAAGAGAGGTTGAGAATTCGAGAAAAAAAAAGTGGGAGGGGTTAAACTTTAAATTGGTCATTTTTACCTATAATATTCTCGTCAAAAACCATTGATTTTTGTCTGCCAAATTGGGAATTTGATTGAAATTTTGACTGAAAGATTAGTGAAAACCCATTAGTTTTTTAAATTGAAATGAAGCGAAACGAGGGTGAAATTTTTTTGAGAAAATGCTGTTTGAAGAACAAAGAGAATGCACTTTTTTCGCATTTTGGCAAGAATAAGATCTTCCTAAACTCAAAGAGGCAGCTCAAGCCTTATGAGTCTCCCTGAGATGATTTCCTGCTAAAAGGTCACTAAGACAGTAAATAGAGGATACATATTTAGGTGCTAAAATAATTTTTTTTCAGCGATTATTACTCGTTTTCTGTCTTCAACTCAGTTTGGGTTTCTTATTAGTTATTTTTGATCATTTTTGTCGACTTTTCTTTCACTTTTTGTCAAATTTTCCAACTTTTCGTCATTTAAATAAAAAAAAGTTGGCAAATTCATCTTAAGTAAGATGAATTTGCCAAATGCCAACTTTTTTTCATTTGAGACGAATTCGCCAACTTTTTCTACTAGCGCTGCGTGTGGGGGGGTGACTCACCCCCTCAACCCCCCCGTTCGCTACGCCACTGGAGGGGGGATATGTAGATGTACGAGTTGATTTCGAACCTCTTTCAATTTTTTAAAATGTTTTTTCAATTTTTTTCGATGATTTATCAACTATTGAAAAAATATGAGGATCCCTGAAGAATATTGATGCTAATGGTGTCTAAATCAATTTTGAACCCAATCAGATCTTAAGATTAGGTGGGGGGGGGTTAAATGTGAAGTCAGGGGGTGGAATTTTTACCCCACCATTTCAAGATCCAGGGTCTAGGCATAATTTTTTGGCTGTCCATTCGTTGTACCTTTTGGAAAAATTCTGTGAAACTATCACCGTATCAACCTATTTGATTTTTGATATTTGATATCAGATGTTTGAATTTCGATTTTTCATGTTCGATTTTCGAGTTTAAATTTCCATTTTCGTTTTCTGATTTCTGGTATTTAGAACTCAATACCTAGGTACTTATTTATTTAGTTTATGTGCTATGAAGTAACCATATTTGAAAAAAAGTTGGGAACCACATACCCCGGAAAAAATATGGGAATTGGGAATCAATCAAGGCCATGAATCAATTCATATGTACCTACCTAAAAAAAAAAACATGAAGAATTCAATTCGTACATATTTCGAAAAAAAAAAAATGGAAATCACATCACCTATCTTTTCATGGGAATATTTCGTTGGAAATCAACTCATCTTGGCTTTTAAAAATATATGTTAATGTACAGATCAACATTGAGCCATATTTTTATATTTAAAAGGAATATTTGGAAAATTTTGCATTATTTTTCCCGATTTCTTCCATTTTTGGCCTGTTATCTGTATTAAATTGAATTCAAGAGAAAGAAAGGGGGCCAGAAATTGACACTCAATTGTTTTAGGAGGCTGAAATTCTAGTAATCTAATTTTTTTTTTTGAGAAAAACGAATCTGTTAAGGAAATAAGACCTTCAAAATACTTATTGTAAAATTCGATTTTTAAGATGGGTTCATCTTGAAAAATATATTCAAGTATGAAGAACTAAATTTTTGATCATCATAATTTAGGTACTTACCTGTGTAAATAACTTGGGTCAGAGGCTAATCAACTTGAAAAAAAAAACACGCCATAAAACCATTTTTTTTCTTCTCCAATAGGTACCTCTTTGTGGTGCCACTTTACTCCTTAGGTAATGCACATAAAAATTAATAGTTTGCTTTTAACGTTACCCATATTTAATAGGCGGTAAATAATTCGTAGGAGTGTTAATTATCGTAACAAATTTTTTACTGCAGAATAAAGTTGAAAAAACGGTACAGTGGCTATATGGCTACCGCTACCGAAGATGTGATGTTGTTGGTCTTGACATGCTTACAGAATTAACATGCTTATTGTCTCGTAGTCCGCATATAAAGAGTTATTTCTCAAAACGGAAATACCAATGAACGAGAATAATGTTCGAAACCACATACGTGCCAAAACTATACGGTATACCTATGGAAATTCCGATATCTAGTTTAGTTTCAGGGTACAAAACAACGATGCGTTTGCCAGTGAAAGTGGCACCTACCTGGTACCTGAACCACCTAGACATAGGTAAATGGGAATATGTATCTATCTGTTCGAATAGGATTGGAATTGCATCGGTATTTAGCAATTTTTTTTCGAAGAATTTCACGTAGTGTGTGATCATTTTTATCGAGAATAGGTGTACGAAATTTACTTACTTTTGAGTTTAAATATTGCTTTGAAAGAGGAATGGGTGAAAGGTTTAATACTAGGTTTATTTTAAATTTTTTTAGACGTAGGTACCATAATTTGTATCAGATAGGTATTAGGTACTTACATTACGATTTTAAAAATTTGATAGCAGGTACTAAATTTATACGAACTCAGCTAACAACAATTGTAGTTGTCAAAAAATTCACAATTTTTTTTTTGAAAAATTAAGTAATGTTTTATTTCAATCGAGTTTTTAAAAATTGGCATTTCATTGAAAAATTGATTTTTTTTTGTTTGAAAAAGTCTGAAAAGTAAAAAATCGAAATGTGGAATATTCAAGCCTCTAGGTACATATTTTTCTTTTTTTTCAATAATTTTCTGACTTGTTTTACTTTTACAAATATATTGAAAATTCAATACTTATTTTTTGGTCAAAAATACAGATTTTGACACTTTTTGAGAAAATTTTCATAATTTCTGATTAATTTTAAATTTTGACTTTTCTGTAATTTTTTAAATAAAAATTTAATGAAATGCCATTATTTCAGTTTCAGTAATTCACATTCAGTGTTTGCTTCCATTCAGTGGCGTCGGGGAAGCTTTTTTTTGGGATGGTACAAATGAGTACCAATACTTCGAATACCATAAGAATTTTCGGGGGAGGGGAGGGGGAAGAAGCGTTTTTTCGACTCTTTCGTCTCAAATAATTTAAATAATTGTAATTTTGTTCGTGCCCGAGAGAAGCGAGGGCAAAGGTTTGAAGAAAATGATTTTTTAATGTCCAAAAAGCATTTTTCTTTCATATTTTAATGCTTCATAAATTACTGTCTGGTGTGATAGAGAGGGGGGGTACTGCTTCTAGTCGGTAGTATAACTTGTTCATGTAGAAAAATGAGAAAATATTAATCAAGAAGTAAAAAAAAATGTTTTATGGAAATATAATGAAAGAAATTGATCAAACATTTTTCCAGAGCCTTTTCAGAGCCATGAATCCGTTTAAGTATGAAGTTCTTTGGCCCCAAACACTCTAAATTCAAAATTTTTTGTCCTCGTCGAACGAGGATTTTACGTTTTACCCCTTCATCTATTTTTGACTTCGGGTGAAGGGTGAAGGACCTTTAAAAATTTTTCAAGGGAGCAATGAGAAAACTGCTTCCTCTGATGCAATCTCACATTTCCCTCAAAATTCAAAAATCCTTCAAAATGAAATTCGGTACCTAGTACCTACCTATCTACCATACGTACCTATCTTCCTGAATTCTTTCAGAGGCGCACCCATAGAGGACTCAGGGAACTCGAGCCTTCTCCTTAAGGCTTTGAATTTTTTTTAACAAAAATGTGAAAAAAGTGCATTTTTTGTTCTATTGACTAATTTTTGAAATTTGACCCCCTCTCCCTATGTTTTCTGAAATGCTCAGCCCCTCTCAAAATTGATTCATAGGTGAGCCCGTGCTTTGATTTTAGTGGAAAATGATTGAAGTTTGGTCAATTTTGGAAGGTAATCTGGCTTCCAGGGTTAACTCTCCCAATTATATGGAATTTCCCCATTTTTCTTCCACTTTGTCTTACAATTGAGGATATTTGTTAAAGAGAAGAAAAAAGGACAGAATACTGCATTAAAAAGTTGAAATGATTTCATGAGATCAGTAAATAGGTATCTTACGTTTTTTCATTTAAAAAAATCATCGTCGCCTTACTTAGGCAGAGTACCGTACGTCTACGTACATATCTAATTTCATGGAAAGACCCACTCAAAGTCAACTACCTCACCAATTTTTGTCAAAATTCCAAGCATTTTTTTTTACTTGATTTTATGTAATTTATACGTACTCGGAAAATTTTTCAATTGGTATGTAGAATTAGGTAGGTAGTAGATATAGATGTCCATCTTTCTGTGCTTTTTTTTGTTTGAAAGAAAGAAATTACTTTGAAAATTTTTCCCATACGGTGCGAAACTGCCATAGGCATATTTTAAATCAGCGAGACAGGAACAGGTACACTTGTTGCAAATAAAAATATGTAATTACGCGTATAACAAATTCACGAAATAAGTTATGTCATAAACAATTAAAATCGAAGAAAAAATTTTCCAGCATTCTGCACATAAACGAAATTTACTACCGTACCTTTGTTAAGTCATTAAAAAATAACTAAATTGGAAAAAATATGAAAGAAAAACGTTTGTGTAATTTTCTTATAGCAATAACCCAGCAAGGTCATGTTTAATGAAATGTAAAAACGTTTTCTTTACCTGGATTTGTACTTCCATTTCTTAACGTTTCCTATGGAGTAAAATGTACAATACGTTTGAAAATATTTACAGTTTTTTAAATTATTCGAGTCGCATTATGCGAAATGCGATTGAATTTATTACGTAGTAGGTTCACGTGTATTCAAGTAGGTAGGTTAGGTACCATGAGTTTTTGTAGTATATTGTGTACATAACTTACTCAAATGAAAAAATCGTATAAGAGACGTCAGACTGAAAAGTGTTACTTTTGAGTGTGACTGTGACATTATAAGACACCACGGGGCATAGATTATCTGTAATATAATTGAACGGGACTTATGCCAAGTGTACAATGGATTAATTCAGATAAGCGATGCAGTATAACTTGTATGTAACTTGTGGGACACAGATTTGTAGCCGGGATTCAATTTATTTTATATTTAAATATAGATTTTGTGAACAGCCTAAAATCTAAAATAAATAGATATAGTATCGAGTATCTATAGGTATAGTAATATTTACGAGTATTTACCTACATTTCAGGAGGTCATAAAAAACAGAATATTGAGCTTCATAAGAATAGTAACTATAATGAACCACTCAAGAAAAGGAAATTGTTTTTTCAAAAGAATATTTTTTTAGAGGAAAAATTACGTAAATTTTGCATTGCAGCAAAAGATTTCGAATGATACGTAGATACTTACTTACGTTGCTTTTCATCAAAATTTCAGATAGGTATGTAGTATGTACCTACTTGAACGAATTATTTTATTTTTTTCATTTTAGAACTAAAATATTTCTCTAAACCGGGTAGCGCAGAAATTTGAAAGCAATAAAATAAAATGTGCAGTGGATGGAGGATAAGTGTTTCAACAAATAAAAAATCGTAAATAGCGATTAAGATTCGGACGTGAAATTAACATATTTTTCGTCTTTTGATCTAAAAAAATAATGTTTTTCTGTCAAATTTTTTACATATTATAAATTCGTTTTTATGTGATATAAAAAATCGTTTTCTCATCTGTCAAATTTTGATATTTTTTTTTTATGTTCGTAAATATGTATTTTCAAAGTTTGTTAAATTGTTGATTCGAAATGTTTTTATGATTTTGAATTTTTTTCCTCCGCTGAAAATTTTGCTTCGAAATTTTTTCCATCAAAATTTTTTCTTTTATTTTTTTCTGCTCAATAAAATTTGTACACGAAGCATGATTTCTCGAACTTGACTTTTCTGTTCCAAAAATTTTATTTTCTACGCCAATTTTTTTTTTACAAATTGGAATCGTTTTCTTTCTGTAATTACCCAAGGCATTTTTTTTTGAAAACATTTTTAACCTGGCTAACTGTCTAGCACCATACATGTTGAACTAAAAATTTTGCCCGAACCGAAAAAAAGTGAAAATTATCGATAGAAGAATTCCAACGGAATCCGATTTGCCTCTCCACCCTCCACCAAAAAATTGGAGTATTTCGGCATTTAGGTACATAGATGGAATTAATCATTAGATTAAGTATGAAATATTAGCAATGGTCATTTTATGCTTACTTTTTTTTTTGAAAATTGAAAGGTATCTAGCTATAAGAAATTGTGCCTAGACATCAAAATAACTTCATTAAAATTTCACTCTTTTCTCCCGACTTCACATTTACGCCTCATTCAACTGAACATTACAAGTTTCAAAAATTTTTGAAAAATTAAAAAGAATTTAAAACACCTGTCTCAAAAATGTTTTGAAAATGGATGTTCTTGTCCAACAATGCCATTGACATGAATTTTTCAACATTATTTTCAAGAGTTGTTAAAAAGATTCCTTAATTCGTGTTTTTTTTTCGAGTAAAAAATTGAAGATTTTTTTATTCTTTAAAATGATATTGGTAGGTATGATTTTTTTTAACCCAATAAAATCATTAGTACGATAATCCGCCTAGGTACATATGAACTTCAGCACCATTATATTTAGAGGTCAAAAAAAGGGGCTCTACCAACCAGCTTTCAGTTTTTTACCTCAACGCGTACGCTGTTGGCGTGTTTTAATTTTTTTTTCAGAAAAATTTTCTACCCAAAAATATGTACATAATTTTTAAAAAAACATTTTTTCAATGTACTTACATTTTTTCGATTATAAAATGAGGCGATAAAGAAAAATGGGTGCTGATTCTATTTTGAAATTTTCAGGTAGGTATTAGACCGTAAAACTCCGCACTGAAAACAATTTTCAAAAAATCTCGATTGAAAATTTTTGGAACATACCTAATCACGATGGGGAGCAGTTAAGATAAGATCAATGTTGAGTAAGTAGGTAATATAAGAGAAATGTAATGTGGAATTTTTACCACATATTTTTGAAATCTGGACGCAATTTTTTCAGCTACCTCCTTTTTAAATTCGGAAAGAAGTGCAAAATGATCATCCTCATTAAACAATTTTTATCCTTGATTTCTGGAATCAATGAAGATGGAATCTGACGAATGAAGTGATTAATTGATTTTTGATTTTGAAAAACAAACGATTAGGAAGTGACAAGGGCTTTCAATTTGCCACATTATCGAATCTTAAAATATTTTTTCATACTTATTTGAAATTAATATGATTACCTACTTTAATTACTTAGTATTTTTTAAAAATTCTACAACCAACATCTTTTGTAGGTACCTATTAGGTATAGGTAGGTACCTGATCGAAAAATTGCATCATTTAGTCAACCACCTACCAAAAATAATCGAAGTAAAAAATGAAAATATTTTTTCACCGTGTTTACTTACCTACGTATAAAAAAAATTATCAATAAAAAAACAAAGGCAGCGATAAAAAAATATTTAAATAAACGTCTACTGTCAAGTGTCTGTCTACATGTCCAGTCTATCGACAAACGTCTGCTACGTTTTTACCAATTCAGTCAGACCAGGTTAATTGAATATAATAAACAAAATGTAAATAAGTTTTTAACATTAGTCATCAAGAGGTCTAGATCCGGGTGGAAGAGAAATTGCATAGCACATGAAACCTGTTGCATAATAAACAAGACTATTTTTTTCAAACCGCCTATATGGAAGTCAAGATTAGGCTATTTGTATGTTTAATTTTACAATAGGATCTGTCGGTTACTGGCGACCGATTTTCATAACTTGAACGAGAAATAAAATTCTGACAAAAACGGAACTCATGTATTATCGAACAAGATTATATAAATCTATTTGACGTCAGAAAAGAACCCTAAATTACCGTTAGTACTCGGTTCTTACACATTTGGTCCGGAAAAAGATAACAGATAAAGAGAAACGATTATTTACACTTCAACGTTTGTAATATAAAATTTCATTAGCTACAAATTCGTTATCAGATAAGATAAGAAAATTTCGTAAAATAAAATTTGATTTCTTTGCGGTGTTTCATGGTTTAAAAATTTTTCCGATTTGTCAATTTTTTTCAAAGGTATTTCGAGTGTTTTAAGGGTGTACCCAAAACCTCCTATATACAAGGCCTGAGTGCTGGATTAATGACGTCATGGATGTGGTTAATTTTCTGTGGTATGTGGTAATTTTCGCTCAATTCACACCGATTCTGTACGTTGTTGTTTGTGTTTTCATCATGTAAACAAAACTGTACAGAGTGTGAATTTAGTGAAAACCTATGGTTAACCAATCAGAATCGCCAAAAATTAACCACGTTGATTACGTCATTAATCCAGCACTCAGGCCTTGTATATAGGAGGTTTTGGTGTACCCGAGCACCTGACTACCTACTTATCTTACTCAACACCCACTTACTGTTTACAAATCCATCATAAAGAAAATTCGATCTGTTTTCGCCGGTCGATCTTCATCGAAATCCGAACAACGATTCACTGGTTGAAACACCGCACCGTACTTGGTTATCATAATTTGCCGCGTACATTCTCATATGTGTTATAAGGTATGAGTCATCTCTCATAAACGCGTATTATTTCCTTGTAAAAACATATTTTTGCGTACAGTTAGTTGAGCGGACTTAAATCCTAATTTAAATTTTAATATCTCGATGGCTGCAGTCTAATAGTATAAACCGGTTTCCTCGAAAGCTCAACATTGAAGAAAATCTTTCTTTTGTTCCCACGAATAAAGCGATACTATAAATAAAAACGGGTTGAATTTTATAATTTTCATGTATCGAAAAAAATAAGCGCCTCTGTTTGATATCGTCAACGAGGTCAACAATCGGCTGGATTTACCAGCACAAAATCAGTACGAGGTATTTTTGAGTTTGAACACGTTTTAAATAGATTTCTCATGAATGGGTATTCCCTTTATACAGGTAGAGGTACCTGTCTACCTGTATAAATACAATGATCTGGTTTGGTGACTTTGGAGACATGTATGTAGGTATCATGTACATTTATATTGATGGTCGTTAAAAATAGGCGCTTAGTAAGATTCTTTTAATTAAATATACAAAAGCACATGGGTAAGGTTGGGTTATTGACATTAGTGTTGTAGTGTGCATAGGATTAAACGATTACGAATTTACGAATACGAGTCTACGATTAGTGAGATGTATGAGATTGATATTCAGCATTTTTTCCCATGCCCATGTGGTTCGCAACGTGATCGTAGTACTATTTTTTTTTTTTTCAAATTGCTGATGAAGCTTTTGACGATTTTATTACAATCAGCAGCGCAGCTGAGGTATATATTCCATTTTGCTAATTATTTTCAAAACAAAAACTACTTGGTAGCACCGCAATCACATTTCAATCTTTGCTGAATTGTAATATTACACAAGGGGCTCGAAAAATGAGAACGTCGACTTCGTTCCTAAATCCTTTTGACGTAAAAGGAATTTCGGTGATCCAAATCCAATCAAAGTTAAAATAATAGATTATTTTTCTGAAATTGGAAGAAAAAATTAAGATGAGTCAAAGTTTATGATTGTTTCAAATTTTAACCAATTTTAATTTTGTTTTTTTGTGACCTTCATATTTTCAAACATTTATTTCAAAAAATATTTTGAAAAACACGAATTTCTAGTTTTTTTTTTCAAATACAAGATTGAAAAAGAATGGAAGAAAAATTTTCAAATTACCTACTGGAAAAAATTTTTGATTTGGAGGACATTTTAAAAAACAAGTTACAAAAAAACGATCAAAGAATCAAAGTTTGAAAAATGTCATGAATATTTAGTTGAAAAATTTTACATTAGGAAAAAATTGCATCATATTAAAAATCTTTCCACCTTTGAGATTTGAATATTCATGTATTCCAAAATTTCTTCCAACTCGATATGCACAATTAGAATAAACTTCAAAAAGTGTCTAAAAAAAATTAATTTGAAAAAAATTGAAAAAATCAAAGTTGAATAAATTTTATGATTTAAAAAATTGAAAAAATTTGATAATAGAAAATTTAAAAAAATGAAATTGATACAGCTTTGAAAAAAAAATTAAATAAATTAAGAAAATTTAAAAGGTTGAAAAAATCAACATAAAATTGAACTCGAATAGTCGAAATCTCTTTCGAGTCAAACTGATTTAGGAACTAGTCTGCTTTTATATCGATACTAACCTGCGTGAGTAAATAATAAAAAAAACATTCCCACTGTTTAGAACTTGAATTACGACACAAAAAATATGTACCTATCTAGTACCTTACCTACTACCTACTACCTACCTACCCACCCACCCACCCACCCACCCGGATTTTAATGAAAATTGGTGAGGTAGGGGTGGAGACCAAACGTAATATAGTTTTGTCCCTTTTTATCAAAAACGTTTTATAAAATATATTTACTTAATCACTTTCAAATGCGAGGGAGAGATGATCCTCAAAATTGAGATTTTTCAATTCGAGTTTTCGTATTTTCATTATTTAAAAGTTTTGATTTTTCCCCCCAAAGTTGGTAAAAGTTACTTGTTTTCAGATTTCAATTTTTTTCAAGTTTAAAAGTGAAATGCATTTTGATTAAGTACCTATGCAAATTCTTTACCTACGTAAAAATCCCATACATGCGTTCATTTCCAGCTAATTTACCGATGTTTTTTTTTCAAAAAACTGTTACCTAGAAAACATTTTTCTGTTGGAGGGGTGGGGAGGAGAGGGGAGGGGTTAAAATTCGTAAACTGGCAGGAAAATTAAATTGGGGTTTGCTTGGAAGATTTTATAAAAAGTTAAAAACTGATATGGCATAACATAAAACTTTTAGCTTGAATTTAAAGTGTTGCATTAAACGATAATGGCGATAATCAATAAAAAAAATCTTTAAATTCGTGATCTATAACTTTTCAACCACCCACCTTACTTTTTATGTGGAGTGATAATAAATAGTAATCTGTTTTCAAGGGCATTGAGTCAGGTAGGTTCTATTATAGGAATAATAGAAATTCAAATTGTATTTTTTCAGGCAGGTGGCATTACTCTAAACAAATTGTGGATACCTTAATTAAATAAAAGTGGCAGGAAACATCATTGAAAAAAATTGTCCCAACTTTGAGGACTTCTAACTAACCTAAAAAGCCAAAGATTTTCTCTGAGTATTTCCCTGTACCTACTTAATAAAATACATAGTGAACCAGAACCAGCCAAAGTACTCGTCAATTTTTGCCCAAATTCGACGTTAGAGAAAAATACAATAAGTAGGTAAGTATCTGCTATTTTCTACATTACTCCATTCCAATGTACAACACTGAGAGTACCTACGATACAAATAATTAGCAATAAATTCAGCATCAAGCATAAAATGCAACGACAACGGCACCTACAAAATTCATCGTAGCCTTGAAATTTCGTGTTAATCGTACTCCTTGTATAATGTTTACTTGCATACTTGTAGGTCGGTATGCTGTACAATCGCAATTTTAATGCTCGGCTCGTAACACCCGAATGAATATACTAGAGTAGCATGCACTTCATAGTTCGTAATTATTCTTTGCTTCGTGAAATTTACACTTCATCCATGCGATGAAAATACAAATAATTTACTTTAGAAAACGTTTTGCACGTGTTCTCATTTCATATTTTCATACCAGAACCAAGAGAAGTGGCTATAACCAAAGTGTTTACATATAAACCTTGAAAAGAAGTCAATTAGAAGAGTAAAAGAATTACAATTTTGATTTCTTGGTAGATGCATTGTAAATATTTTGGTTTTAGGCCAGCAGTCAGGCCCCCAAATGAACTGTTCATTATTTTTGCCAAAATGGGATTTAAACGATCTCAGTTTCAGTCTTTTATTCCAAATTCAATTTTACAATTACCTACTTTATTACTTAGTAAAATTTTTCCAAGAATTTTTTATTTACTTAAGTATGATTTTTTTTTTACGTTTTTAAAAAATTTTACATTATTACTCATGTACCTACCTACTTATTATTTTTTAAACCTGAATAAAAATAAAAATTAATTTCTTGGGAAGCATGAAGTTGATTTTTCTTGAAAAGCTCAAAAAAAATGAAGCTAACTTCACACGTGTAAAATTGTAGGTGGTAGGGAAATTTTTGAGCTGAAAGAAATTAAAATTTTAAAAACATCAAGTTGAAAAAACTTCAAAGAAATCACTGCTGCGCTGGAAAAACGTTCACTTTTTTTCAAAAACTGAAAGATTTTTTAAAATTTTAATTTTTTCAATATTTTTCTCACCTTGTATTTTAAGAAAATTTCTTCCAATAGGTACAACTCAATTTTTTTTTATTACTCAATACAGAAATTTAAAAAAATTTCAACTTTGAACGATTAAAAAAATTAACTTCATGTTTTTCAAAATTTCGTGCAATTCTAATTTCTAATTTAACATTCAACACTTGGAGAATTAATATTTTGAAAAATTGATAAATTCTTCAAGAATTGGCAATTTTTTTGAAAATTGGATGTGATTTTGATGGAACAGAAAAAATTCGAACTAAGGATAAATTTCGATTTAGATGAAAATCCCATTATTGGTAAAAAAATAAAATTAAGAAATAGACAATTGTGATCCCATGTCCCAGATTGGCCCACATTCGTGGATTTTCAGTCTAGGCCTAACGCCTAAGCCAACCAAAGCTTATCAATTCTTCAGAGAAAAAATTGATAAGCATAATAAAACACCATCTGGTAAATGAATCCTAATGAATCAGAATCAGAATTTTTAAAAACAGTTTCCTTTCTATCTCGTATTTATTCCGAAATCAAAATTGAAACACATTTACGTTCATTAACATGTGATGTTGGCAAACCAAATAGGATGCGGATTGTCTACTTATCTGGTGGCTCTGGCTGGTACCCGTTCAACGTTCAAGGCATCGTATGAATCATTTTCACTTCTTTGTATTACAGTAAGTTGATAATCGCACGTGTGTATCATGATTTAATGTTACCTACGACTCTACAACATCTTGGTGATTGTCTGTTACAGAAATTACACCCCAAATTTTGAATTCAGTCCAGATACTTACTGGCGTTTAGTTTGACGTAGATTTTAGGCTCTAGAATTATGTAACAGCTGTTCGTACAATATGTAAAATAATTAGGTACGTAACAGCGACGTACCGACGCGACATAAGCTTACATGTGGTGCTTCGAATGAATACGACGAATGATGGAAAAATTCACTTATGATCGGATTGATAAAATACGAGCTTTAATCCGCCGACGTGTACTTGAACTTTTGTGATGAATTGTAACTTTTTAAAAATCAGTTCACTGGCTTCAGATCGAATATTGAGCCGCAAGCCGCAACTGCGAAATAAGGATGGTACCTAGACTCTCCTCGATTATTTACCATCATATCATAGCAACCGAACAGCTCGAGTTTCTAAAAATTTGGTTTCTATTTTACAGACGATGCCATCGGTCGCTGATGGATTTTCGTAAAGAATGGTTCAGACACAGAATTTTGAGTTATTTTGAAGAAACTCAGTCGGATTTATTTGATATTTTTCTTAAAAATGATAACAATTCTATACTTAATCAGCTAAATTTGTTTTTAGAAGATGAAACTGATACAGCAGTGAACATCAATACGCAAGTTTTCATCGTTTACAAAACATATTACAGTAAAATAGTTCACGAAGAAATTGAAGTACAAGAAGAAGGTAAATAACTAAAATTTTGCCCACTTTTTTTTCGTAATTTCCACTGTCTCGAATTCCTAGCAACATTTCGGTCAAATTATTTCAGTAACGAAACAAAGAACATCGTCATTTCTTTCGCAAGATGATAAAAGAAAAGATAAACGAGGAAAGAAAAAAAAAAAAGGTAAAAAATCAAAAGACATTAAAGAAGACGAAGACGACGAAGGTGAAGATTACATTAAACCTGACGACGAACCGAGCAATGTTGATAATGTCAAGTTTGACGATATCGATGAAGACGATAAACAGAAAAAGAAAAAAAGCAAAAAATCTGGCAAATCTGGTGGTAGAATCAGCCCGTACACGAGTGAGTAGTTTTCATAGGCATTGAACCCAACACGTTTTTCTAGGTATACTGCTAAAATTACATAATCGTTTGTTACAATCATTGATAAGTTTTTTATGTGTTGGCTTAACATGTTTTATGAATTTTCTTTCATTGTAGTGGTGGAAAATTTACCAATGGAAGAACAAGGCACCAAACCTAAAGGAGTTCTTGCTTATATAACTGTAAAAGTACGGTTACGTTTTGAAGGTTTATTCAAATTTGAATCATATTTGAGGTAATAAATTTACGAACTTAACTTCTAAAGAAACTGTATTCTTGCGCAGAAAAAAGTTGAAAAAGTTATTCAAGTGCCGCAATTTCAAGGCCATTTTGGTATTTTCAACGGAGATAAATTTGAATCGTCGAATTATTACGTTTATTTTGTCAAAAAAATGAACTGTAAAATACCAAATTTTTCCACAATGAAAGAAGCTAATGCTGAAATCCCTAATTATATCACGTTCGGAAGTACCACCGGAAATATATTTCAAAATTTAGAAAAAATTATCAATTTAGTAAGTTCATTCACATTATGAAATTGCAAATAGGTAATTATCGTTAATTGAACTTCTGTTTATTCGAATGATTTGTAGGTATTTATTCCCTTATTTCAACGTCATTGCTCTTCTTCATCGGATGAAAACTTTAATAGCGTAGAATATGATGGAATTCGTTTGCAAAAGAGACCATCTTATTTTTATTTACAAAAACACGTTGACAGTTTTAATATTATGAAAGATGAATTATCAATCGACCCGAGTGATTCTTTGTTGTACCATCAACTTCAAAATTTTATGAAACCTGAGCCAGAACAAGAATGGAAAATATCTTATAATCATTTGGTGAAATTATTAGACGTTATGAAATGGTAAAGTTTTTAAAATGAATTTTAATTCTAGAATTTTTATTGAAATGATGATTTTTAATTTTTTGGCAGGGCACAAACTCAGTTGAATGCTGAAAAGGTATTCGAAATACCGGATTTATTTTACGAATTCGATTGGGATAATCTAGATTTAACAGATGAAATTATAGGACATTCTCAAAAAGTTTTACAAGGCTGTACAAATAAAATTGAATCTCAGTATAACAACATTTTGCATTACGTAGGTATTGAATTGAGAACTTTTTTTTAGCAAACTACGTCGACTAAAATTTTATTCATTTTTTTAGGATTCGTCGAATGATAATTTAATGAACGAATACGAATACTGGAAACAAAAGGAAATCGATCTGAGTATTGCAATCGACGAATTAAATTCTCCTATAATGAATAAAGTTACAGGAATAGCGAAAATTCATCATTCATCTTTATTCGATTTCTTCGAATTGAGACGTTCGACGCTCTACAACGATTACTTGTCTGTAAAAGAGAATGCTAGTTTATTACAAACACTGCAATATTTTTTCAAAGTAATTACTACCTCGATGAAGTACAGATTTTATCGCTGATCAACAAATGTAATGAAAGAATATGTACAACTTAAATTTTAATTTCACCTACAGATTTTAACGTACAGCAAATTTGAAAGTATTTCCTATTGCATTCCTACGCTGATGAATTCTCTACAGTCGATTTGGATTCTATCTGATTATTATGGCCAGGAAAAGCATATGGAAAGGATCCTTAATAATATTAAAAATACTATTTGTCGAAGAATGAAGGAAGCTTTCGATGTCACAATTTTATTCAAGTTTGTACCAAAAAAAATCGTCAAATTTTATGTTAATGTAGAGTGCTTAGAAAGTCCTGCACAGAAAAAGATTGAAGATGAGGGTTGAGGGTTGTATTTCCAACTGTGTTGAATTTCTCCTGGCGAGCACTTTTGGAGTGAAGAGAGATTTTTAGTCCATCCTTGAAAACTAATTTTGAAGAAATTTTCATTTTACGTGAAAGTTGAGAAAAATCGTACGTTATTGCGTCGAAAAAAATAGAAGAAATTATATTTTTTTCAGAAAATTTTTATTTTTTTGCCTCTTTAATAAAACCAGTTCCAATTTATTTCCGCTCACAGGATGTTCAAAAAAAAACACCACAAAATGTGTTTTTTATGCAGAAAAAACAGAAACGAAATTTAGAAGCTATAAAATCAAAAGTTGATACAAAAATCGTTTCACAATGAAAAAAAAAAATCATTGCAGAGAAAAAGTCACAAACGAACCGAAGTCATATGAGGGAGGGGGCATCAAAAAATAAAAAATTCTCATCCATAAGACAGATATTTTCTGTTTTTCCAAACTACAAAATTTCTCACATTTTTTATTACTTCCTCAAGGAATGGTCACTTTTGGAAGTGATTTCAACTTAAATCCAGTTTTTCCAACAAGAGCTGCAATTTTGCTATTATGAGAGGAGAGTCGCTCCTGTATGACTCGCGAGCCGCTTTCCTTGTACAAGTCATTTTAAAATAATTTTTATCATCATTTTTCAAGGAATTGATGACTGCTAGTTGAGAATCACTGAACCTATTTTGAAAATGAATCCTCAATTTGGATTTCTGCAAAAAAGCATTTTCGAAGAATAACTGTTTGATTTGAATGCCTATAGTCATTGAAATGACAAGCTGATAAAACCGTCAGTAAATTTATCAGAAATTTAGAACTATCAAAACCACAATACACCATTTTTATTCAACGAAATTGAAAAATCTAGTTTATAGAATTTTCCGATAGGATCGAAATAAACAAAGCTGAGGTTGGAGAATTATATTTTATTATTTTTTCCATCATGATAAAATCACATTTTCAAACGAAAATTTTTTTTGCAAAAGTGATGAGAGAGGGAAATTTTTTGGTCAAAAAAATTGAAAAATGAAATTTCTAGTCAAATTTAAAAATATTTGGATACGAACATTTTAGGTTGAAAAAATAAATTTTCATTTTTACCCCTTCCCCTCCCTCTACAGTAACGATTCGATTTCTAATTTTTGATCGCACTTCGTAATTAATTAAAATCCTTCTATTTCATAAATTCCCAGGAATTCTTGGACCGATATAAAAGACGACGTGGAAAACACCGTTTCTATGCTGCATACGTGGAAAAGTTCGTATTTAGAAGTAAGAGCACGAATTGAATCAACTAGAGATCATTTCGTTTCAAGATGGGAATTCAACAAACAAAAACTTTTTTCGGAAACCGATTACATTAGTACTGTGATTGAAGATATCAGAGTCATTTT
This sequence comes from Pseudococcus jackbeardsleyi, assembly GCA_038380155.1. Taxonomy (NCBI): domain Eukaryota; kingdom Metazoa; phylum Arthropoda; class Insecta; order Hemiptera; family Pseudococcidae; genus Pseudococcus; species Pseudococcus jackbeardsleyi. The sequence continues at coordinate 40,959,562 of CM076242.1, forward strand.
TGAAGTAGGTACCGAGAACCTATCTTTTATTTGGATTTGCGTTCCTATTTACATTAGATACCTCTGTAGTTTGGTTTGTAAATGACGTAAGTGATATTACAGGTGGTTCAAAGTTATCGATGTTTGTTCAATTCCAAATTTCGCAAGATGACCGAAAAAATGGCGGAGTTTAAAAATTTAGAGAAGAAAGTTTCCAATCTCACTCTTCCGATTGAAAAAGTAGACTTTGATATTTATTTGGAAATATTTCGAGACGAATGGAATGAAATTTTGGAAATATTTCAACAAGATGTGGTCGAAGTTGATCAACGATTGAAAATATTGATCATTAAAACGTTTTCCCAGATAAAGTAGGTACCTATTTGAAGAAATATCCATAGAAATTTTTATTTCATGGCTTATAAATTTTAAAAATATTTTCGAGAATCTGTCTATCGACTAAATTCATATTTTTCATAGATCAATTAAAGAAGGAATCGAGGTAGTGCGAAATATTTCCGAGATTCAAACCAGGCCTACGGTTCACGAAAGTGTATCATACATTTGTAATAAAATTATTGCTCAATTCATTAAAGAAATAAAATTAACGGACAAGCTTTTTGAAGTAAGTGACGTCAGAATCAAAGAAATATTTTTTCAGGTAGTAAAAAGTAAATCTGCATTAGATTACCTACGTGATATTTCTTTAATTACGTGTAAATTTCAATAGAAAAATAAACTGATTCATGCCACGGTGAAGATTTTCGATTCGATATCATGGGTTAATAGCTTATTTCAAAATCTCCAGAAAACTACCGATTCATTGCAAACGGTAGATTCTTTATCGGCCATGGGAAATTTTCAATACGTCAGTGATTTCAATTTATTATAGAGATAAATTTTACATTTTCATGGAAGCGCATATCGTCTTGATTATTTTAGGTTTCTGAACTGTTGGATGAGTTTTCAACCAAAGCTAAGAATTATAAGAAGAAAATTTTCAAAGAATGGTGTAACATAGCTACGTCATTGATGAAGAATACTTTGAATGAAAACGTCATCGAAATTGAGGAAGCGGAGAAAATCGTAGGTACGTAGCATGCACAATGGATCAAATTCAAAACGAAGTGGAACCTCAAATTATACCTGGATTTTTTGAGGAAAAAAAATGCTTTGATTTTTTTAGATTTGAATATACTCGTGGAAAAACGTAAAACCTACGAAAGTATGACAGAAGGAAAAAATTCTGAGATTTCTACCATCGATCAAGACACACCAAGTGACAGAGATATGGGTTTCGGAACGCTTGGTATAACTTTGAAGTGGATTGCTAGGAGTAAAATGATGGCTGAAAATGCTCTGAGAAGTGGGTACAGAGATGATCGTTTTGCCATCTTTTTCAAAGTGAAATGAGGGAGGAGTGTATGCGTAGTACAAAAGTTGTACCTAGACTTCAAATTGGGCTGGTAAAAAATTTCACCTCGAACCTTATCCTAATACTTTCCCTCAGGACTAAAAATCTGACGATATTTCAAAAAAAAAAAATTCACCAACGCCTATTTTTACTGGCCCCTACATCTTTAAATTGGATTTCAATGATCCAAGTCCAAATTTATTCAAAAATTCAATTTTTTCCAATTCTAATTTTTTTCAATTTTTTGAATACAATTTTTTCCTACCGCTGGCTGTATCCAGTTTTCAAGATTTTACCAATACATAGTCGATTTTTAATAAAAATTTTCTCCAATTTATTATTATTCAGTTTAAATTTCGTTAACTCTGATATTTTTCAATTATTATTTCTCCAATTCTATTCTCCCCCAAATTATTTCAAATTTTGAAATTATTCCAACCGAAAATTTTTTTTAAATTCAATTTTCACAAAATTTTTCCTCATTTTTTCAATTTTATATTTTAATTTTTTTCCAATTATCAAGTTGGGAAATATTTTTTAAAAAAATAAGAAATCGATTTTTTTTTTCAAATTCGAAGTTTGATTTTTTTAAAAGTGAAGACTGGAAAAACTTTGAAAAAATTTAGTTTAAAAGAATTATAACAATCGGAAAAATACTGGCATAAATAATTTTTCCAACTTTGTTTTGCTTCGATTTTTCTCAATTTCTTAATATTTTTAAAGTTTCTTCCAACTTGAAAATTATTTCCAATCATTTTAAAATTTTTCTTTAATTTTTTCCAACCCTTGAAATGTTTTCAATTGTGAATTTCTTTAAATTCTTTGCGTTTGAATTTTTCAAAAGAAATTCAGCTTGAATTCTTTTCAGAATTTCTTCCAATTTGATAAATAATTTTTAAAGATCCTAAAAAGTGATAAAAGTACATATGTATAAGGCCGAGAAAATTTCACCGATGGAAAAATTTCAAAATTGGATATATGTACCTGGCTTTGAAAAAAATCAGAATCAAAGAAATTGAAAAATCCTGAACTTGGATCAGAAAAATCTCATTTGAGACAAAATTAACTGACCCCCCTAAATTATTTAAACGAACAAAAGTTATGTTTTTTCAAATGGGTAAACCAAATTTGATGAAACTTGCTGTCGAATTTTTTTTTGGATGGAATTTGGGCAGAAATTGAATTGATTCAAGGAATGAAATTCTTATCAACTTTTTAAAAAAATGCTAAAGATGCTTCCTTTGGATATTTCTTGATACGAAGATGCACCTATAAGACTTGTACTATATATTTAATTACAGAACAAAAATTAGAAGTACTGAAACAGATCGAACAAGCACATAAAATTTCCTGGTTAGAATTTGTCGGCGACTCGTTACTAATCGAAAAAGGGTTCAGATTCAGAATGAAATTTCGAGTAATAATATTAATCTTCGGCCAAATTTCACATTACCTAAATAAAATTCTCATTAAATTTTGATCTCTCCCAGAATGATATTTTCGAAATTTTAAAAGAAGCAGAAAATTTACGAAGTTACGGATTTACTCTACCAAATGAAATCACAGAGTTGTTAATTATCAAAAACGACTTGTACCGATACACAGAAGCCATCAATGAAATAATGATAAGATATAATGGCATTATAGACGAATTGCAGCCTGCCAAAGTAGGTTATTAAAAGTCTACATTTGAGCAGATAAACTGACGTGTTCGACTATCTCTACACGTTGGTTAATTATTTTTTTTATCTTGATCTTTGCCCAGATTCTCCTAATGAAAAAATATCTATTGGAAATGGAAATGGCTATACAACCGGGATTAGGATTGTACACTTGGAAATGCACAATTTTAGAGAAATACGTCCAAAAAACGAGCACTATGCTAGAAGAACTTTCATGCCTATTGTACCAGACTAATGAAATATTCAAAAAATTGGATTCCTGCATCGAGTCCATCGAGAATTTAAATTTTCTACCTGTTAAGCGAATTACCACCGAGAATATCAAATGCGAGGTAGGTTTATGGACGGAATGCAAACACTAGATGTATCTATTCTGCGAATTCTCCGTGGTCGTTTTTTTTGCAGAATTTTTTCCACGAAATAGACAGCTTACAGAAAATCGAAGCAAACAAATGTGTTACTATTTACAATACTATATCGATGACGTTAATTCAAATAGAAAGCTTGATTCTGTTCACCAATACTGGCAAATCCGAATTGATGACGTATTATTACGCAAGCTACAGCGATAAAATTGTTTCAGTTTTGAAAACGTAATAAAATAAAACTGGTATTAAAAAAGGGGATTTAAAAAAATTAAGTGTGAAAAAAATCATATTTCATATCCACAGGTCAGTTTTAAACAGTATTTTTGATTTGAATAGCCTCATATGCGGAGAATTATCAATATTTTTCCACGTAAAGGTGTTTCTGAAAAATAATGATATAAAATTGAGTCCAAATTGCGTCGAACTTTTCCATCTTATGAAAGTAGCATTGACCAGAGCTTTTTCGAGGTAATATGATTTTTTTAAAAATTGAAATTTAAAAATTTTTCAATCATTTTATACTCGAAGATTGAGATATTTGAAACAATGGGACCCAGGAAGCTGTTTAATAGGAAAAAATTCGGCGGAAATGTTCTACGTGCGAGTGATTTTAGATGAAAATATCAAAACAAAATGCGAACAGTTGATACAAAACATTCAGACCCTTTGCGACGCGTTGAAAACTTCCACATCTAGGTAAACTAAGCTGATATAAAATATACTCGCAGCTCGTCCTTGATTTCTACTTCAACAAGATGTTTTTTTTATGCAGATGGTTTACATATTCCATTTTATGGGAATACGATAAAAAAATTACTATCAAGCGGTTCGCAGATGAAAACCCTCAACTCGCTGATTACGAAATGCGATTCGATTTTTATCAAAATGTCGCCAGTAAAATTGAACAAGAAAGACTTATCGTGAATGTGTTTTGTGTGAAGTAAGTCTACGTATTCTCATTGAACCCGCCGGCATGGCACATTGTCGGAATAATGGAATAAAATTTATATCGAATGTTTACACGTTTAGCGTCGAAACCGGTGAGCTGATCGACCAATTGAAAACTCATTGTTTTGAATGGAAATGTAATCTTGGCACTCAATTAACGTTAGATACGCGTCGTTGCGTTCATCAAATTTCAGAAACTATTCGAGTAAGAAAAACATTTTCATATAGGTGAAGTTTTACATAATTTTTTTAAAAACTTTTTTTTTACAGAAATTTAATACCTTGTTGATACAAGAAATTAAAACCGATGATAATCTGACCCAAGTATTACAAACGATTAACGAAATACAAAAAACAGCTTTCGATATGGAATTACAATTTTATAAAATTGAAGAACATTATCACGAATTAATCATGCAAGAATTTACGGTAAGAGCAAGTTAATTTGAAAAAAAAAAAAATAGAAAACATAAAGCTAATAGTTTATTCAACAGTTGAGTGAAACCGACGAACAATTTTTCCAACAAGTGAAGCTTGAATGGCAAGATTTGTATAATAAATCATTGTACAAGAAATTTTCTCTGGAAGTGATTAAAAACTCGATTACCGAATCGATGAAGGAAAAAATTTTAATGTTTATTGAGGAATGTCGAAAATTTGCTGATGAGTATACGAATGAGAGATCTAAGTTGAAAACACTGGATTTTGATTCGACAGTTAATTTTATTTCGGTGAGTTTTTTTGAAAATGGGTGGATGGGGAGAGAGAGGGGGGATCGTTTTGCTTTTTCTACAGGTTGAATTATGAAAGCACTGATGTCGTGTTCAGAACTCAGAATTCAAAAGAGCTGATAAAAATTTCACCTTGAATTTTTTTTTTTACCTCAATTACCCTTAAAAACTGGCTACGTTGAAAATTTTTTTTTAAATTATTTTTTTATTGAATCGGAAGAATGAAAAATTTTGTCAAAATGGCTTGATCATGAATATTTTTCAATTAAAAAAAATATTGATGATCATTTTTACTCCACTTTTTTCAAAAGTTTATAATACTTATCCCTTTTATTAAAGTTTTCATGTAGTTTTTACCTTCCACAAAAAAAAACGAAAGAAAGTTTCTTGAAATTATCTTTGCTCATCGACAGCGTTTTTTTTTTTTTTTTTTTTTTTTTTTTTAACAGATTTCCAATTTTCCATCAGGACAATGGTGGAAAATTGACGTCACAAAATGTTTTCATTTTTCTATGGGATATTCAAAAAAAAGAACATAATGAAAAAAATGTTGAACATTTTTTTCAATGGTCTTCGAAAAATATTTTGGTTAATGGTACTTACAAAATTTTTGGTAATGTTTTGAACTTACAGATTTTCTCGAGGTTTGGACACAATTTTATGGCCTTCTCCCTCCTTAAAAAAAGCACACGAAACGATCACCCCTAAAATAAGTATTTACTCGACGACAATAATTTCACCAAAAATTATTTTTTTCAGAACTATTACGAGAAATCCGAGAAATTATACGCCGAAAAGAAAACCCTGGAAATAGTGCAAAGTTGCTACGAAATAGCCTTTTTCGATTTTGAATTTTTTCTAAAAATTAGAAACGAACTGAAAAAGTTACGAGAAGAATTTAAACTGGCCGAAGGCGAATAATACGTATTTCATTAATAAATAAATAATTTAACATATTACTTGACACAGATCCCCGAATATTAGAATTTCAACAAATTTTTATAATAATTGACGAGTTGACAGGAGCCAGAAGCAGCAGGTGGAGGAGTTTGATTCGAATCATGACGAATCACCGATCGAACAAACTTTATGAATTCTTGCCATCCGTACAAGTGATTGTTCGCAGAACCGTTACCAATCACTAAAGAAATAGGTTTTTCTTGCAGACGAAGCATAACTCTGAATTTTTCACCAGCTTCGCATCTGGAATGAAAATTTTAGCGTAAGAAACGATAAAGGAATGAATTATTTGTTAGAAAAATGGAAATAAAAAAGATGCATACTGGTAGAGAACTACATCAATATTAGATGAGTATGGATCCAACTGCGACGATTTGAATTCTCTCTGCATATCGTTTTTATAGCTGGACGAATTTATCACTGTGTCTGTACTAATAATTCCCAACGAAGCTAATATTGAATTTCTTACTCCCCAGAAGGGAAAATAGAATTCAGCTATTGGTTGATTTGGACTGACACCGTTTTGGTCTACGATTTTTCTGTTATTAAAATGAAAATTATCCGTTTAGAAGTTTTAAATAAAAAATATGCTGAAATCTGTGCTTATAATAATTTTAACGTAATATTTACTCGAAATTTTTGCCAATTTCATGTAGTAAAGGATAGGCAAGAGTATGACTTTCTTGTTTCCCACGAATATATCTGTAGTATCTGAGCAAATCTTGTAGATAATCGAATATCTGAAAATAATCATAAAAAAATTATCAGTTTCAATAAAAAGTAATCTACTGACAAAAAAGTAAACTCTGAAAATTTTACCTCTAAATCTTGAGGAGTGAATGGAACGCAGTAAGGGCTTTTTTGGGTCAAATTTCGAGCTGTATCGAATCCACATGTTTTGAACAACGTATCAACTTGTTCTACAGAAGACAAAAATAAAAATGAATAAATAATCGAAGTAGTTTTTAATATTTGATCGAGCCATGGTTCGAGAAGTTCGGTACCTTTTGTAAGGCCATTATTCTGACTATATCCGAGTCTTTTATTAATATTCGAAACAGATTGCGCCACTATTTCACCGTTGAAGAAATTCGTGTACTCTCGCATCACTTCGTCTGAATGTTTGAAACCACGACACGTTTCCTTCAACTACAAAAATCAAAATTTTAAACAATCATAAGTTTCAGTTTTCCATATTCAACGACCAACAGTGAACCTACTTCTTTCAATTTACTGGCGTCGGATTCTTCCAAGACGATATCAAAAGATTTCCAAAATCCGAAAGCTAACGCTTGAGCACTTTCTTTGGTGCTCCGAGATCCACCGTCGAAAAACTTGAAAAAAAAAATTGAAATAGAATTTTAATCGATAATAAGATTTTTTACAATAAATATTCTACTCACTTTGAACAACTCAGGAGAATACGGTCGATTGAATAATTCAGGAAAATCTCGAATTTTACGCTGGGCCATTTCAACGAAGTCTTTTATTCCTTGAGGAGTGAGTTTCTTCGCGTTGCTCTCATCCATATCGTAATCGTAATTGTACATCAGATTGCCATCTTCTGGGCATAAATGATCAGTATCTGAGGAAAAAAAAATTGCACGATAATGGATCTGATTCAATTTTTAAAAAAAAATTGTTCAAAAAAATTTCAAGCACCTTTTTGCAAATTGCTTTTAATTGTAGGAATAATATCGTTGATCTGCTTCATCGTCTTTGATCCAGGGAAATGATTTCCAGATCGTGATATCATCGATAAATGGATAGGAACACAACCTATGAAAGAAGTACAAATTAGTTCAATAATAATTTCATCTTTAAATTATAGAAAAAATGAATTTCATACCATCAGGCATTTTCCCAAGTGCTTGTTTATGGTAAACAAACTCGTAAGGAGTGTATTTATTGAACAGAGCATAAATTACATTATCCTTGGCATAACAATAATTATTCTGCGATTGTGACTGACATTGATACCCAAAAATATTCAAGAGTACCAAAAGAACAATATTAATCAAATTAAAGGCCATGTTAAAGTTTCTTGATGGGACAAAAATCGAAGTATCAGCTCAACACAATCATTAGCGATTGACTTTACGCACTCAACATACGCATTTGTGAGGTTAAAATTATAATATTTGTTGGTTAGTTTTGCGTAGCTATGCTGTCACATTACCCTTCCGCACTTGTTCAAATTACTAAATCACGATTTCATTTGGTATAATCATTTGCGTCAGGAGTAAATGCACATTTCTATGTGATAGTTTAAACACACATGATTTTTGCAATACCCTAAAATCTGAAAATTAACTAGGTACAAATGAAACATCAATACGGAATATTATTCGGCAATATGGAAACTCACCACACCGGAATCAATATTTATCATCGGGAATGGGGATAAAAGAAACAAAATTTAATTAACAACTTTCATTCGGAATATTTACATCATTTATACGAACAATTACATAACCCTAAGCTATATTTCTTCTGTTTTCCTTGATCAACGAATGGATTCGTTTCGAACGTAATCTTTCACGATTAGCTTTTTCTTGTCTGAAGAGAAAAAGTCAAGAAAACGAATATTTGATTGTATCGCGTTTCGAAAACTATTGGTAAAGAAACATATACTTGAAAAAAAAAAAACTAACCTTTTTCTAATTTTATCGATAGTTTCTGGCGAAGGTTCAGTAGTAATGGATTCTTTTTCGGCGTTATATATTATACAACGAAGTCTTTGCATCACGTCTGCTCTATTTAGCTGCTGAGACCGTGTTTTATCCGATTTAATTATCAAGAATCCATCCTTGGATAACTGATTCTTTTTCTATTGAAAAAAAGGTAACATGAAATTATTACGTAGACTTTCCAATGAAACTGAAAAAGTTCAAATGATCGCTCACCATTTCAAGTAATTTATTTCGAACGGTTTCTGGGATCCAGTCGGCATCTATTAGTTTTACTCGTAACTGCACTTTCGAGAATGTGTGATCTCTATTTTGACCACCGGGACCTTGACTACGGCTATATCTGAATGTTATTTTATCTGCGTATACAAAGAACACAATTAATTGAAAATTTATAGTCGAAATAACTGTGATAAATGGGAACGATGTTTATACCTAATGGTATAAGTCCCGAAAATCCTTGAGTGCATTTTTCAACGACCTGCGATTAGATTTTAGAAAAAAAACAAAACGGATTGAGTACATGGCTCTGGTATTGAATTTGATAAAAAGACGTTCAAATTTACGACTATTTACGTACCTGCGATTCGGACGGTGTTGTTATTTTCAAAGAACTATTGGGGTATAGATTTTTCAAACTGTAAGCGCTCGAAAATTCAGTTCTTTGGGGAACAATCAATCGAGTGAGATTATGGCTTAAGGATGATAAACGAGTGTAAATTTTAGTAGGAAACATTTTATACATGATTTAAAGTTAATTAATTACATCGGATATTTAATAAGAACTAAATAAGTGAAATATGCACGGTACCTGTTTTGATAAAATGAACTTTTTTGATAAGAGTCAAAATGAATTGTTTGTTGGAATGTTGTGTTGGTATTTTGTTGAATTGAAAGTTCATTGCTGTGATTGGTTGGAATTTTTTGATTCGTAAGTATTCAGCCAATCGCGTATGAATACACGACACGTGATCCCATGAAAAACAAATTTTTTATTTTTTTATTTAAATAAAATGGGCAAAATGACCATTCAGAAAACTAAAAGAACTTGGGAACTTCGTGATTGATTATAATGAACATAGAACATTATACATATGTAGGTATTTAACTCAAAAAAGAGTAAGTACTAAGTTTTTGTTTTTCAAAAGTATTTTTATTTATATAGGTTGGGAAATACTTCTACGTATCTTATCTGAATTCAAATTTTTAGTACATACTTAACTGGTCTTGAAAGCGTCGGAATTATGATTGATATAAGTAAATAATTATACTTATAGCTACTAACTATAATGAATTAATGATGAGAAAAAATTGTAAATTGAAAACTGGTTTGTTCACTGAGCTGAAATCTGAACAACGTCTGAACTTTATTCATTTTATATATTGTGTACTTTTCAGATTTAGACCATTTGGAACAAAAATACAGGGGTAGGCAAAAGTCAGTATCCCGATTTGCAAACCCGAGAAAAAAACTACAATAGTTTTCAACTTGAAAGTGGTAAAAAATGTAAATGAATGGGGCGAAACGAGTAAATGCCTTAATTATTTTCGACTGCAAATCCTGACTTTTGCCTACCCTTGTAAAAAAAAAATATTTGCTTTTGTATCTTTGCAAACGACAGGAATTCAAATCAAATTTTGAAAGATCAGATTTCACTCTTTCAGTACATAGCTGAGATTAAGTACATATAGTATGTAACTACATATTCTGTAAGTACTTGTCTACTCAAATTTGATACTCGCGATGGAGAAAAAAGGGGCGTGGGAAAATGGATTTCTGTTCGGTAATTCCTTTGAAAAATTTACGATTTTTGTCGTTCGTTTTTTTCCCCAACATGGAAAAACTGAAATACCTGAGTTTTTTTCTCAGTGAAGTGAAAAGATAGCATAAATAATGTTGGAGTTTCATTTGGCGGAAATATTTTAAAATATTTACCCGCAGATCTTTGAACATTTTTTTTTTTTTTTTTTTTTTTTTTTAAGCAAAAATGCACATTTTTTAGCTCTTGACTCAATTTGTGAGAGATTTTTTTTTTGAAACATTTTTCGTCCTCGTGTAGTGTCGTATAATGTTTTGCATTCTTCCTAACCTAAGGGATCGAAGGGGAATTCCCTTCCCACGGCTCGGCTTGTAAATTGAATAAAAATGAATGAACCAACCTTATTTTCTCTTATCTTTTTCATAAAATTTTTTCGAATAACGGAATAACACATCATTTTTTGATGCCACATAACGAAAGTGCATAGTAAGATCAGCTTGGGGTTCGTGAATAATAAATTAGGTAATAATGAATGCATGAATCAAACATGAAATAAGTGCATAGGTAGGTACTTGAAATATGACTTACGATTGCTGAAAATAAATGCAGAGAAGCATTGTTGTCAAAGGTATAACATTAAATTCGAAGAAGTAAGGCATAGGTAGATTCGATCAGTTCATTTTTCACTTTTCAGTCAAATACTCACATACTTGCATCTTAAAAACAGATTTCGTAAAAATTATGCAATAGATATTATTATGTACTTGAAACTGTTTATTAAAAACTTATAGATCGACAATTGAAATTTATCACAATCGAAAATGAAATCAAAAAATATTCTTGTTCGGTAAATTAGAGCGTAGAATTAGGAAAAAAAAATTAAAAATTGATTTTAAGTTCAATCTCGCAATCACAGGACGGGAAATTGATAGTTGTATGATAAAAGTCACAATGATATGAGAAAAATAAAAATGATGAAAAGATGAATGATTAAAAAAATGAAAAATTATCAATTCTGTAAGTACACACTGATTGTCAGAATTAGGATTTTTTCAATGAAGAATTCTATTTTCAAATTTTCAGTGGATATACAGTTGAATTTCTGTTCAAAATTATTTCTCAATTCAAAATTAGGACTGATTACTGTATTTGCTTCATGTTAGGTTTTTAAGTAGAAATATTGACGTATAGTATCTAATATTACTAATCATGTTCATAAAAACGATTTTATCAACTACGAATAATTACCAATGATTTAGTTTCATTGAATGATTTGATATAATTTTCCAATTTCGTCATCCAATCTAGGTAGTAGGTACTATTAATTTAGAGTTTATCTTCGTTCATATTATTTTCCATCTTCTTAATCAATTTTTTCATTACTCGAGCAACTTTGTCGCAATTTTGTAACCATATTGTGAAGAAATATTTTTGGTGGCCCTGAAAAGGGCCGTTTTGAAACATCGACGACTTCTTCCATTTATTTGGAGCTGGTATACTTGGTGACGGCTTTAGTACCTTCTGAAACAGCGTGCTTAGCCAATTCACCGGGCAACAATAAACGTACAGCGGTTTGAACTTCCCGACTGGTGATGGTGGAACGTTTATTGTAGTGAGCCAATCTGCTAGCTTCGGCGGCAATACGTTCGAAAATATCATTCACAAAACTGTTCATGATACTCATCGCCTTCGAGCTTACACCGGTATCGGGGTGGACCTGCTTCAACACTTTGTAGATGTAGATAGCATAGGATTCCTTCCTCTTTTTGTGGTGCTTTTTCTTGTCATCTTTCTTGATGTTCTTTTGGGCTTTGCCGGCTTTCTTAACCGCTTTACCAACGCTTTTCGGTGGAGCCATTGCGAACTTGGTTAATGCAACAAAATATACAACTCAACACAGAACGAACTTGAAACGAATGATAACTGTTCGGAGTGCAAAATGTTTATATACCAAATCGTGAAATATACATTCGCCTATCATATGTTTCGAATACCGGATAGTAATATAACAACTCTATGTATCACGCGTAACGTATACTTAACGTTGTTTTGCGTTGCAACTGGATGAGCCAACCAGAATGCAGCATTTCATTATTTTATTGACATATGTAAAGCTATCAAACAACGTTATTTTATGTGAGTTCATGGTGTTGATATGTTGCTCTGTGTTGCAATTGGTTGAACCAATCAAATTTCACAAAATGGTAAAGTAATACTGTGTACATTTTATTGGTTACTGAATTTTCGAAGATTTAGTATATAAACTAAACTTCCCCCTACAATATCATTCATTACTCACTTTTCGTTTCTCGTTGTATTTTGTGCGTTACTAAACTTGTTCAAAATGTCTGGACGTGGTAAAGGTGGCAAAGTTAAAGGTAAATCCAAGACTCGTTCGTCAAGAGCTGGACTTCAATTCCCGGTCGGCCGTATCCACAGGCTTTTGAGAAAAGGCAACTATGCTGAACGTGTCGGTGGAGGTGCCCCAGTGTACCTCGCTGCCGTTATGGAATACTTGGCCGCTGAAGTGTTGGAATTGGCAGGAAATGCCGCTCGTGACAACAAGAAAACTCGTATCATCCCTCGTCATTTGCAGTTGGCCATTAGAAACGACGAAGAATTAAACAAATTGCTGTCCGGAGTAACCATCGCCCAAGGTGGTGTGTTGCCGAACATTCAAGCTGTATTGTTGCCGAAAAAGACCGAGAAGAAAGCTTAAGCCCTTACCGTTCTATTAAAACGGCCCTTTTCAGGGCCACCAAATGAATTTCTTCTAACAATATGATACACGTAATTGCTGTCGGTCTGACGTCTGAGAGATAAGTGGGAATTTGGGAATTGGGATTGAGAATTCCCATGATATCGTATGATACGTCATCTATGTCAGTTCAAAGTTCATGATAGGAGCAGGAGGGATGTGGGGAAAATTTGAACTTGAAAGTGAAACTTGAACTATGAACTTACACATGAAAATGTGAATATGCGTAGAATTGAAAATAATACCATGTTTCGTCAAATGATTTCCTTTTCCCTACTAGTATTAAGTATTAAGTAAGTACGTGCTATGTAGTCTGTTGTCTGTTCAATAGCAATACAAGATCAATTTGAGTAAAAATAAATTGAAATGAGAATCGGACTTTGGAATATTTAAATAAGAAATAAGATCAATAAATAAAAATATACATACATAATTATCTTACTCAATGATATTCAAGCAGTAGGTATAGTAGGAAAGGGGGAAGGCGGGGAATGAATAGATTGCATGCTGATGAGTTAACTGAATGAAATATAAAAATACTGAAATAGATGAAAAAGTCACTCGATAAAAGTTTTCATTTCATGTTATTCTACATATTTTCCTCATAGGTTATTTTTTATTTTACCGCAACAACCAACAACGCAACGCTCTTACCAGTTAGTTAGACCAAAAATGAGGAGAGGGTAGAAGAGTTGTTCTGCTGATAATCAAACTAAAAATGTGTAAACACATATGCCACGCACATGCATATGTAAATGAATTGTAACTCGATCATATTCAGGACATATAACGATATTCGTGTTTTTTTGCGTCTAAAAAACTACAGCAAAATTTTCATGTTGTGCCTGTTCCAGGATCAGAAAGTTTTGATCCAAGAATTTTCGAAGTTATTGAAAGTGATAGAATTCGTGCTCTATGAGCAGCAGTTTTATGAATTGTACAACTTTTTTGAGAAATACTTAGAGTTGATTTTGTCTCATTTTACTAACGCAGAGAATTCTCTGTATTTCAAAATCAACTTTTATTTATACACGCTTCCCTAGACCATTAATTTTTTTCAAATTTTTCCAAAAATTTAGAAACCACAAAAAAATGTTTTGTACTTTTTCAACAAAAAAAAAAAATAAGGCTGAAAATAGGGTAAACGTGAAAAGTGGGCATCGCAGTATGATGAAATGCTTGAAAAATGTCATGATTTTTTTTTACATGTTTTCAATTTGGATGCAAAAAATGATGATGAGTGATTATATGTATTGATTAAGTATTTAAATATTTAACTCGAATGACGTTAGAGATGAAAATTTTCAACGATTTGACCGCGACCCTCATTTATCTTATCGCGAAATCATTTTCGTAGTCGCAACGAGTAGAGATTTACACTATTTGTCAAATCTCAGGGCTTATTAGTAAAAATAGCTACGGGAAGGGGATCGGATTAAAGAAAAAGTTGATATTTTCAACTTGATGCTTTTAAATTAGAGAAAATTGCACTCGTTTCCAGAATTCCTCCCTCCTCTCTCTAGTGAAATAATTGGTACCAAAATTATAACAATCTCAAAAAATTGGACTCATGTAAGTATCCTTTCTGAAGAATAATTTCATAATTTTCAATGTAACGCGGTGTGTAGGTACCTATTACTTATTGTTCTTGAGGTACGAATTTATATAGACCCTAGACCTAGAACATTAAAATTGAATATTTATCGTATACAAAAAAAAAAGGGTGATAATCGAATTCAGTGCACTTCAAAATAAACGTCTATGCGTTTGTTTTATTCCCAGGGAGAGGGTGAAGAGTAGGAGGTGGAAAGGCCATAAGGATTGGATTTAAAAATTGAGAGCATGGTGCCTTCGAATAACAGTAGATGTCGATGTGCTACCTCATTGTTCGTATTTTTTCTCGAATTTTAGGCAAAATTAAGGATTTATGTACTTAAGAAGGGTGTTGAGATCCCATTTTGAAAATTTTTAGTTTGAAAAAAGGGGAAAGACCGAAAGAGCGTTTCATTTCATTTTTTCGTACTTTTGCAAGTGAAAATTTGAGCTTATCACAAACGCTCAATTTCAATTTCTTCCAAAATTTGATCAACGATTTTGTTCATCTCTTATGTATTCTTTCTCAAAATGAAAAAAATCTCAAGCCGCAAGCATAACCAATTAAAAATTAAAATTACGAGATTTTTGTCCACTTTTCAACCTTCTCATGAGATTAGGATAAGAATAAATGGATTGATGCAGGGATGGCGATACTGTATCGATATTTTTGCGGATCGATATTTTTGGGCCGATCCACCCCGATATTGGATCGATATTTTTGCTTCGATATTTTCATGGGATCGATATTTTTTGCTCAGTATCGAAAACCGATATTTTTGTTCTCATGATCCCTGAAATGGGTAAAATCGTGAATTTTTAAAAACAAAAATATATCATTAATTCTACAACTTCGTATTTTCATCTCAAAAATGCAGTTTTTTTTAGTTTTTAATAAAGTAATCAATTTTCATATGTAAATTTTGGTGTAGATTTTGTTAAATTTGCTCTAATATATCGGAAAGAAAAAAATTAATATCGAATATCGATATTTGCGGTATCGATATTTTTGCCACCGATATTTCTTGGATCGATATTTTTCATTCGATCCATATCGATACCAAGTATCGATACTGAAGTAAAATATCGCCATCCCTGGATTGATGTTAGATGCATCAAAATTGGGCGAAATCGGAGGATACCACTTCATTTTATGGTTCGAGTCAATGTCAATTCCCAAACTTTTCGAAATATTAATTAAAATGAAAAAATACCTATACTATAACTGAAGTGTTCATTCAATAAATTACACGTATCTAGGTAATTATGCATCTTGATATTTTATCTATAGGTAAGTATGTAAGGAAATTCGAAATCTCATCATATCGGAATGGATTCTTTCGATTGGTTGATATGGTATACGCAATACACCAATCCAGTGCTCAATCGTGTCGTTGAAAAAAAAAAAAAATGAGAACATTATGCTACGAAAATAGTAAGCCTACAAGTTTTCGATTTTATTATATTATCGACTTCGGACTTTGGAAAAAAGTAGAACTAGGAAGAAAAGAAAACCATAACCATGTCGATGGATATGCTTGAACTTGTGACGTGAGAGTAATAATCAAATAGACTTCAGAATTCAGGTCGACGAAAGAAAATTATTCCTTGTAATTCTGTGCTTAAGCTGCTTATTTATTTGCTTAATTGCAGTTTAGCAGTTTATACATCTTATAAGTATGAGAATTGAAAAGCATTGTAATCAACATAAATTGAAGAAATAAATTTGGTGGCCCTGAAAAGGGCCGTTTTAATAAGCGCGTTCTCTCGAATTAACCTCCAAAACCGTACAAAGTTCTTCCTTGACGTTTCAACGCATAGACAACGTCCATGGCAGTAACGGTTTTCCTTTTGGCGTGTTCAGTGTAGGTGACAGCATCACGGATAACGTTTTCCAAGAAGACTTTCAAAACGCCACGGGTTTCTTCGTAAATCAAACCAGAGATACGTTTGACACCACCACGTCTGGCTAAACGACGGATTGCGGGCTTGGTAATACCTTGGATATTATCACGTAAAACCTTACGATGACGTTTGGCGCCTCCTTTACCGAGTCCTTTACCACCTTTACCACGGCCAGTCATTTTGAACTGTTTTCAAAGTACAGGAACTTGACAACACAAAAAGCAAACTATACTTGAAATCTGAAACGAACCGTCCTTATATACTATTTTGAATTTGAAATGGAGAGTTTTCATTGGACGAGAGCTAGTTTCTTCTAAGAGAGAAAATAAAAGAGTATTATTGGATCGTTGCTTATAACTGTTTGAGCCAATCCAAACGTTCGGTTTGGTTCGTCGCATCTGATGCAGACGTGTGTTTCTGTTTTGTGTTTTTTTTGTGTTTCAGGTTTTCTTATTACGCTTGCACCATCAAATCAAACAAGAATAAGATCATTTGAATTTTTTTATCGGAAATGCGTAATAATAGAAATGCCATTACCTCAGAAAAAAAACATTACATATCTACAATCGAAGTTTAATAGAGAACTTAAGACTTTAAACAGAAGAAAACCCTGTAATATCATCCAAATTTGAAAAAGTTTTGATTTTAGTAATCGGTGATCATAAATGCAAATAAGAAATTGAAAAAATCAACATTTTCGACCTAACGTTGTACAGAGTATTTTTAAAATTAGGCTCATTATTAGAAAAAAAAAAAAAAAAAAAAATGGTATGAATGAAATGCTTTTTCGGATCAGTCCACCTCTGATGAATCTCAATTTTCAATGTTTCTAGTTCAGAACGTTTCAAATTGAAAATTGTTAAAAAACTATTAAAATTCAAAACTAATATTTTTCATTTACCATAATTTCAATCAATATTCATGTATACCTCTGCCTAAGAATGCAAGAAAAGTCTGATTTTTTTACTTAAAGCCTTTTCTACCTACCAATATTGTTCTATGTGTATTCAATTACCCGCGTTCTCATTTATCCACTGTTCTCTGTTCCTAAAAGGGCTCTATTATCTTAATCTAAATAAATGATTAAATCATAATAAAAAATATAATCACTATAATTGAATTATCAGATAATTTTTTTAAAATCATTCTCTCGTCTCATTTTTGGCCAGAAAGTCAACCCTGGAAAATAAGCATTGGCCAAGAATTTTTTCTTGAAAATTAATACAATGAAAAATAGCGCCTAGTTCAATGTGGGAGTTGTTATTTTCCGCAGCTTAGAGAGGTAGTGAACGATAATGTTCGAACAAATGAACGAAACCCATTCTTCTTATCTTTTTTCCAAGTCCGTACTTTTTACTGTTTTTTTTTCTCATCTTCAAAATTTTTTCCCGAGTACGTTATTTTTTCCTCATTTTTTTTCTTGACTTAAGAATTTCTTTTGACAAGTTCAAAATTTTTCCTCAATTTTTTTTCAACTTCAAAATTTTTTTGACAAGTTAAATTTTTTTTCTCATTTTTATTTTTTATTTTTTTTCTCAACTTCAAAATTTTTACGCCGAGGTCGTAATTTTTTCCTCGTTTTTTGTTCGTAACTCAAAAATTGTTTTATTTTTTTTGGTCGTGATATAAATTTTTTCCTCTATTTTTTACTCAACTTCAAATTTTTTTTGTCAAATTCAAAATTTTTGCCGAGGTTGTAATTTTTGCCTCAATTTTTTTCTCAACTTGAAAATTTTTGACGTGGTCGTAATCTTTTTTCTCAACTTCAAAAGTTTTTGACGAGGTCAAAATGTTTTCTTGTATTTTCTGACGAGCTAAAAGATTATTCCTCAATTTTTTTCGACTTCAAAATTTTTTAGACGTGTTCTAAATCTAAATAGGTAGGTACTTTTTCAAACTTCAAATTTTTTGACAAGGTTACTATTTTCTAACGAACTGTTTTCAACGTCACAGCAAATTTGTAAAAACAAGCCCAGGTCAATTCTTCAAATCAAAAATTTTTCCCAGACTTTTTTTTTACGTTTTTAAAAATTTTTTTCGAAGTCCTCAATTGGTTTTCACATGTAAAAATTTTGAACACGTCAAAAAAATTCTTAAGTCAAGAAAAAAAACGAGGAAAAAAAATAACGTCCTCGGCAAAAAATTTTAAAGATGAGAAAAAAAAAACAGTATAAAAAGTACGGACTTGGAAAAAAAATCGCTTACCAGCCACGGTCGTCTTGAAATCCGTAAAACAGGCTCACGTGAAAAACGGATAATAATACTTATTAGAAAAATTTTTCTAAGTCCAGGAAGTATTATGATCGTAACTAGAAAAATTTTTCCAAGTCCAAAAGGACCGAGAGAACGAAATAGATTCACTTCGAACGAACTACCTCTCCAAGCTGCGGAAAATAACAACTCCCAGTTCAATGTAAGACGAAAAAAATGAGGATAGAAAGTTACTTAACAGTGTTCAAAAAGTATGATGTTTCATCTCATTTATATTTCAATCCAATCCCCTTTTGAAAAAAAAAAACGGTTAAAAAACCACCTGGAAAAAACAGAGAACGCGAGAAGCGACAATCATTTCTTATTTTCCTCATCTCACCCTCCTGTTCCCATTACCCTTTCTATGAGTCACGAATAATCCGTTAAAACACATTCATTTGAAATGCACGCTATAAAAATTGGCGCGAACCAACCATATCGCTAAAAAACACCGACTGGCTTTTCGAAAACCGTTACAAAAACACGGAATGTTCCTTATACTAGATCAACCAATAGAATTGCAGGAACACGTTGAAAACAGTATAAATACCGCCTGGTTCTCGCTGAGAACTTATTGTGTTTTATTTCGTGTTCCTGTGAAGTTGTGTTTCACTTTTCGTTAATTTGTTCGAAATGGCTCGTACCAAGCAAACCGCTCGTAAATCGACTGGAGGCAAAGCCCCGAGGAAGCAGTTGGCGACCAAAGCTGCCCGTAAAAGCGCACCAGCAACCGGAGGTGTAAAGAAGCCCCACAGATATCGTCCCGGAACTGTCGCTTTGAGAGAAATTCGTCGTTATCAAAAAAGCACTGAATTGTTGATCCGTAAATTACCTTTCCAACGGTTGGTTCGTGAAATTGCCCAAGATTTCAAGACTGATTTACGTTTCCAAAGTTCGGCGGTCATGGCTTTACAAGAAGCTAGCGAAGCTTACCTTGTTGGTCTTTTCGAAGATACCAACTTGTGCGCTATCCATGCCAAGCGTGTTACGATCATGCCGAAAGATATCCAACTCGCTCGTAGAATCAGAGGAGAAAGAGCTTAAGTGCTTTCATCTTTTTTAACTTAAAACGGTCCTTTTCAGGACCAAAACATTCATTTCTTCTACAATTTGATTATTATTGCTTAAATGCTTACTCCTGTGCAAGTGCAACGTAAAATGAACGACTTCAATTTTCGTGTTACATGCACGTTTCAGAAAAAACTAATAACTTGGAACTTGAAAGTTGAAACTTTTTGAGACTACGAGTAATGAAAATAATGGAATATTCGGATTTCGGATAACTTTCAAAATTTGAGTTGACGACTTTGAAAAATATTTTTAAAAAATAAAAAAAAAGGTACATTTATCATCTTTTCTCCTTCGGGGATTGCCCTCTACTTCAGACGTCAAAAATCGAATTTTTTCAAAATTTCGCTAGAGCGTAAATAATCAACTTTAATACTAAGTAGATACTTTATCTGAAAAAAAGAGCAAAAAAAGCTTCTTTTTACCTTCCTCCTCTTAAATTCCTTCGAGTACTGAAGTTTTCTTAGCTTGCCAATGCTGTCGTGGGGGAGGAGTGACAGAGAATGAGGTACAAGTACAAGGGCAAAGAATGCATGATGCATTGCAAATGCACCCTTCTAAATTAAATTACGTATTTAAATGGGAATTTTCAAAGCCATTGATATATGAAATATTATAGAAGTAGTGAAGTAAAAACACCGTATTAATCCATGTATAATGAAAATTATGGCGTTTGTTATCAATAGTATCATGTTCATATTTCACAAATCAATTCAAAGATATGGTAATTGCAAATCAAAAAATTAACGCAAGATTCGTGTAGGATCAAACCTATTTTCTTCAATTTTTAAAAAATGATTGAAAAAAATACAACCTAAAAAAAGTGAATTGTGAGACTCCAAGCAAAACAATCGCGAAAAGTATTCATTGGGGTATTATTTTGATTAGCTGAACACAAATTTGGCGTTATTTTTCGATTTTGATCATTTCTTTCCTCATAAAACAATTACGGCAACTAAACACGAATCTGAGATCAATTTTTAAATTTGGCAATCTCCTCCCGAAAAATTCCTCGTTTCAAAATTTCTAATCGGACTTTAAGGACCTCACGGACAAGAAAAGAAAATAGCTAATGACAAAAATCAATGCCAGATTCATGTTTTATGACTCATAATCAGTCAAAAATAGAAATTTTTCAGGTTTTGAAGAATTAAATCAAATTTGGCAGGTACGCATATAAGGTCGATAGTTAACTTATAACTACCTATTAAAGAAAGCTTCAAATTCAATTAATATTCAACACGATACTTAGCAATAATTCTTTTCAAAAATTTGCCCAAAAATTTTCAGGTCATTATATTTTGTGTTTACAAAACATGATACACAGGGACGGGGAGAGATGTTGGTTGAAACATACAAGGGTAATCAAAAAATTGGTCCATCACGTTCAAAATGTGTGAATGGGAGTAGAAAGAAGGTTAGGTCCTTTACTAAGGACCAGATATTATCAACCACAATATTAATTTCCTTGTTTTCAGGAGCCAACCATGTACCAATGTAGCCATATGTAGTGTAAATAGGTTTTCAGATCAACTGCTTTTCTCTCACTGAATTAATATGGTAGGCAGTCGGAATAAATGTCCAATTCATTTTTTTTTTTTAAACACTGTCTATAGTTTATAATAATAATAAGTATGTATAGCTTTTTAATGTAAACTTTACTAATACCATCGGTTTTGAGACACTACGTCCATAGAAAATGAGGATCATGTTTAAAACATTTTTTCACATGTAATTTTCTTTCTGTTTGGAGAAAAATTCTGTTTTTTTTTTGTTTGCGTAAGACAGGTACTTACATAACTTTTAATTTTCAAAATTCAAAAATAGAACGTTAACATTTTTAAGTTTTTAAAGCAGTGAAAGAGGTATGTATCCTAAATTTCTGAAAAATCGTTAAAATGTTAAATTTTTGAGAAATAAAATGAAAAAATTTTCCATAGAAAAATTAGCAAATCAATCGTTGACATTAAAAAATGTTTTTTTTTTCTGAAATTGCCATTTTTTCGAAATTGATTTTCATGTTTTCAATTTGAAATTTTTTATTTCGAAATCCAGAGAAGAGAATTCTATACTCTCGTTAGTGGCTAAAATCGCTCTCAAAATTACTGAAAATAGTTTTTAGGTGCGTAAATACTTTTCATTTGCTTTAAAAAATACACACCTACTAAATTTTTTGGAAAAATTGAACACACATTTTCCTAGGTACTTATGAATTCAATTTTCATTTTGGCGGCTCGCCGCTAAGTCGCCGATTAACGTGTAATGTACGATTAAAAAAAATTGTATTAGGTACGTATGCTGATGAGTTCAATTGCACACGAAGCTGTTTTCTAATTTTCAAGTTAGCTTATTCCATTATTATTCCATTTCAGCAGACCTCCGCCCCCCCCCCGTCGTTAGGTAGGTCTCGTGGACTACGATATGTATTTTTTTTTACTCTTTAATGCACAAAAAAATCCACTTGCATACTTTTTTGAAGTTTAACTATGAATAACTTTGCACCCATATGTACACGTAGATTTTATGTATTTTCATTTCTCCAATATTTCAACAATCGGAATAACTTTCATTTTTTATTTTTCATGGAGATTATTTCTACATAATATTTAGAAAAAATCTGACAGTTTCACATTAATAGGCATCAGATATTTTTCCTACGATATTTCAATATCAAAATTCTCAGTAGGTAAGTGGGTATTTTCCCCCCTTCTTCTTCTAAAGTAAGTTTTAATCCCCACAAGTACCTACCTTCCCATAAAATTGAAGGCTGACGGTAGCATTAGAATTTAGAAATGAAAAAACAATGTACCTATATATTTACACCGACCAGTGAGTTCATCCTACACTTAGCACTTTTTTTGTTTTTTTATTTTATCTTAAAAAGTACCAAAAAAAGCGACGTTTTGATGTGAGACCGACTGGGTGACGACAAAATTTTAATCTTACGAACATCAAATTTTACTCACCATGTAGGTATGTACTATGTACATACAACTATGACTTCAATCTAAGGTCATTTCGAATTCGAAAACCCTCATATCTCATTTTCTCATATCTATCTTTCACCTATCAAGGCTCAGATAAAGCAATAATGTGTTCATAATGTGAAGAAATGAAATTGGTGGCCCTGAAAAGGGCCGTTTTAAAAGTACAATTGCTCGAGAATCTACTTCTTGGGCGCAGCTTTCTTGGTGACGGTTTTCTTGACCGGGGTCTTCTTCGGTTTCGGCGACTTAGGTTTCTTAGCTGCGGGAGCCTTCGCTGGTTTTTTCGCTTTCGGCGACTTGGCTACTTTCTTGGCAGCAGCTGGCTTCGGTTTGGCAGCTTTCGGTTTCGCGGCAGCTTTCTTCGGAGTAGATGCCTTTTTAGCAGCGGCCTTTGGTTTCTTCGGTTCGGCAGCTTTCTTTTCCTTTTTCTCCGCTGCGGGTTTCTTCTTCTTAGGTGCGGCAGCCTTCTTCTTTTTGGGAGCTTCGCTTTTGGCGGCAGCGGGCAACTTGAACGAACCAGAAGCGCCTTTGCCTTTGGTGCGAACTAAGGTACCTTTTTCAACGGCAGATTTCAGATATTTCTTGATGAAAGGAGCCAATTTCTCGGCATCGACTTTGTACGTAGCGGCGATATATTTCTTGATGGCTTGGAGCGAAGAACCACCACGTTCTTTCAAACTTTTGATGGCATTATTGACCATCGAAGCTGTTGGCGGATGAGTCGGCGATGCTTTTTTGGAACCAGCGGCTTTCGGTTTGGCGGCGGTCTTCTTCTTTTTAGCCGGAGAGGCGGAAGCCGGCGCGGGAGCGGCGGAAGTTTCTTGAGCTTCGGATTCAGTCATTTTCGACCACGTACGACGGCAAGTAAAACACACGAAAACACGTTATAACAGGAAGATAGCGATAACGTAGGACCGTCGCGTTGGTATATAAACGCCACACTAATACCGTAGGGAAGAACACCGTGTTATTATATACTCGAAAGTAATACCGTAATGTAGAAACTCGCGCGCTCCAACTAACTCGTTAACGCCAAATATCTCTTTTCGTGTTTCTTTCATCGAAGTAATTACAAATTATTATGCATTTAATTATTTTTTTGAAATTTTTTCTCGTAGATCACACTCTTGAAACCTTCGACTATCCATACGTTGAATGAATTACAAATCAGATACCGTATAAATCTCTATAAAAACACATTTTTCAGAGCGATCGTTATAAAATTCCTAGCTTACTTATTAAAAAAGCTCAAAAAATATATTAAAACGTTGAAAATTAATTATAACGACTATTTTAATACGAACACAAATCATTGATGTTATCAAAATAACATCCATAATACTTTTTTATAGAACTGAGATGGAAAAATTTGCAACTTTTTAAACCCATCTTAGCACAAATTTTTCAACATTCTCAGGTATACGTGACTGTTTGTCCTACATTTTGTAAATTATTTTACATCGAAAATAATTTATTTTTATTAAAATTATCATTACATTGAATTACAATATACATAAAATTACATATAAATCAATAAGTATCGCAAATTTATGATATTTATGAGTGAAAAATGTTTTGTACGTAGTATACAGTAGGCGTGAAAACAGTAATTGCTCAATGCCATACGATTATTATGACGATTCCAAAATTTGGATTTTTAATTTTTGCAAAAATTTACTTATGTTTTATTTTTGTTTTATTCTTGACCATAGTTCTCAATTTAATCGCAATTTCGGTATTATCATCATTTTTTACTTTATTTTTGGAGAAGTTAGGCTAAGTACATAATGTACTTATAGCTAAGAAAGTTATGGCGCCAACTCGTTCTTCCATCAGAACAGGAAGTTTTCTTAGAAGTTTTTATTTTTCATTTTTAAATATGTAGGTATCTAAAGATTTATAATTTTTCTTCAGAATTTTATATGTAGGTACTTTGAAAATAGAATGTTGAAATGATAGGTAAGAAAAAGAAGAACTACGAAAAGTTATGAAATTCATATTTTCAGGTTTATCTGAACACTGGCATAAAATCGTCATATCTCATTTTCACAGAATACCTATGTTCCATTCTCACACAATGAAAATAAAAATACTTACAATGACGATTAAGATTGTTGGATGGGAATATTTTTGATTTTTTTTTTTTCAGATTAACTTGAATGTTTGAAAAAAAAATCGCTCAGAATTCAACACACCATTATAATTGATATCGTAAATTTCAACTTGTAAGTAGGTAAGGTTACCTATTTTATTATTTATTTTTATATAGGTTAGTAGTTGATAGGATTTTTTTTAGGAAGCAGAGATTACGATAGTTGATTGCTACATATCAAGTGCATGCATAAATTATGATCATTTTTAAATTAATCTAAATACCTACATATTCAAAAAATCCTACTTATATTCGATTCAAGAAAAAAAAATTATTTTCCGAAAAAAAATGACTGAAAATTATTTTTCGGAAAAAATTATGAATACAAGAAAACTGTGAATACCTAGAAAAATCAATCATTATAAAAAACTGCCTAAAAAAAACTCCAAATAAAATTAAACTCCATGAAATTTTCAGGAAAAAAAATATGCGCCATTTTCAGAAAAATTTTGATGATGTTAGCAAATATCGTGAAATATCGAAAAAAATTAAGCAGAATTCTCAAGTTTCCAATTTACATAATTATGTTTTTAGAAATTAAATTTTTTCAGATAAGCAGAAGCCAATACATTTACAGAACTGACTAATCATTTTTTACTTACCTACATGTCAAAAATCTCTGATTATTAGCAGGGTTTAAAACCGCTTCAGTTTCAATTGGTGGTGGTTGTTGTGGTTTTTGAGAATTGGAAATCAAATGGTTGTTGGTTTTGGTTTTTGGTGGTTTTCTACAGAATATTTCAAACGGTTCCAATTGGTTGTGATAACCACTTGAAATTTTCGAAAAATCTGGTTGTGGTGGTTTTTCAGAAATTCACCATAATTTGGGAAAAATTAGCATTTTGGCATTTGGAAGTATGAATACTTGTCTTACAAGTTACAAAATGATTCAAAATTGAAAATTAAATAAGAAACAGAAAGTAATTTTATCATTGAAAAAATTGAAAAATTTGATTCAATTGGTGGTTGTTGTGGTGGTTTTTGTGAGTTAAAAATCAATTGGTTGTTGGTTGTGGTTTTTAGTGGTTTTCTACAAAATATTTGAAATGGTTCCAATTGGTTGTGATAACCACTTGAAATTTTCAAAAAATCTGGTTGTGGTGGTTTTTAATGGTTGTGGTTTCAAGCGGTTTTAAACCCTGATTATTAGAAGTAGATACGTAATGTACTAATATAAAATCAGGTACCGTACTCAACTCATGATAGTTATCAACAGGGAGCGGATAAAAATGCGGTTAAAATGGGCAAAATATGCGCTTAAATATGCGCTAAAAAACTCCAAAATATGCTCTAAAAACGTTAAAATATGCGATAACGATATGGGTGTCTATTTAAAGGGCGTAAAGAGCTGAACCTAGTTCTAACCTTTTAAAGCTGAGAATGGGATAAAAACGATCAATCAAACCATTTATTTAATTAAACCAGTGAAAATCACAAAATTTTGGCAAAATCAGACACAGAGAATAAAGGTTGAAGATCTGGATGAAAAAATAGTGAAAAATATGATTTTTTTTCAACTCTGAAATAAAAAAAAATCCTTTTTTTTCAACGCATGTGTGAAAAATATTTTTAAAATGTGTATTTTTTCGATTTTCAAAAATGAAATACTGAACATTACGAAAATATGCGCTAAAAATGAGAAAATGGAGAAAATATGCTCTAAAACAGTAAAATATGCGCTAAAAATGGCCGAAATATGCAAAATAAGGCGTTTAGAGGGAAAATATGCAAAATATGCAGTAACAAATATGGCTCATTTTGCTCAGAAAGACTTGAAACGTAAAAATAGCTTCATATGCGGCTTCTTACTCAAAACAGAAAAACATGTATTTACATTAAAATCCGCTCCCTGGTTATCAAATCAGACCAAAGCGTATTTAAATTCCTAAATTTGAAATAATTGAAAACTGAAATCGCTAAGCCATCAAACAGATCATCATTCAATTT
Organism: Pseudococcus jackbeardsleyi; assembly: GCA_038380155.1. NCBI lineage: Eukaryota > Metazoa > Arthropoda > Insecta > Hemiptera > Pseudococcidae > Pseudococcus > Pseudococcus jackbeardsleyi. The sequence continues at coordinate 40,986,754 of CM076242.1, forward strand.
AATCATATTCAGCCATTCTGGAGCCTCCAGCACGATGTCAATTTTCTCCAACATTTTCGATTTTTCCCAGAAGGTACCCAAATAAACTGGAGCAGCTAAAAATCTAGGTATTGCTTCCTTTCGTCGAAAAATTTTTAGCTTCTCAGCAGACATCTCAAAAGTATGTTTTCGATCAGTATTCAAATTGGAAAAATTTGAAATAATCAAAAACGGCGAATTCGTCAGTCGTCTAACCGGAAATCTACCTGAAAACATCAACCACACGATACCAAACATCCCGAAATCTTCAATAATTCTAAACATTCTAAAGCCTCCATTCAATTATCTCGGATTTCCGTTAATTTTAATACAAAACTAGTCAGAAAAATAGACTTCAGAAGGTCATCGAGAAATTTAAAAATACTGCAGGAGAAAATCGACATCGAATTAGAAGCTACAGAATGACTGGAATGATTATATTGGTTTTGGAAAGTGGGTGGTGGCCTGGTGGGTGTTGGATGCATGAGATTGAGGGATGTTCTATATACGTCGCCATGTCGCCAACTCATATTATAGGGCCTGAGATGGCTTGAAAATTTGAATATTTCCGTTATTTTGAATTTTTTTTCAAATTAAAAGCTTGTCAAAAATAGGTATAGGTAAATTGAGATGTCTCTAAAAAAAAAACAACGCAATGGAGATTTTCGTTGGAGTTTTCAAAAAAAAAGAAGAAGTAAGAACTTCATTCTAATATAGCCGAATTTTATTTTAATAAGTTTCTTTTTGGAGAAATTCGAAAATATTGGAAGAAATTAAGATTGAGCTGGAGTCTCTAGAATGGCGGGGGATAGTTAAATGATTCGGAAGGTAGACATTTGATAGAGAGCTTTATTTCATTTGGTGAATTTTTTTTTCAAAAATGCCGCATTTTTCCAAAAAAAAAATTTGTCTAATTTTTAAAAATTCGCCAAAAATTGAGATAATATAATTGTAAAGGCTGAAAGTTTGGCTGCAATGATCACAGGACAAGCATTTTTCAAAAATCGTAATCTGATTTCAATCATGCAATCGTGGAAGGGAGCACCTCGAATTGTTTTTCTGACCATCATTTAATAATAAAACTTAGACTTCATATGACATAAAATCAAAATAAACTTCTTATATTTATGATTTCAGTTTTTCGTTGCTTCGGAATCGGCACCAAGCACACTACCAGTTGCTAGCTCCCTTACAGCATTAACATTATTACAAGTAACGCGTTTAGGTAAAGCGGGCAAATCTTCCCAAGTTTTCGTTTCTACATTGAATTGTTCATTTTTGATGGAGCGGTTATTTTCCAGCGCATAAACGAACCCTTTATGAGAGAAAACACAAAACTTTTCACGATTGAAATTCAGTTTCATGACATTACATCCGTACATCCATTCTCTAGATGAAGAATCAAAAAAATCGATATGATGTCCATCGGGATAAACAATACATACAGCTACACTATCGCCAAATACACCACAAATTATGTATTCTGGATCTTCTGGCTCTAATTCCCAGTCTGTTACACGTTGGACAACCCAGGAATTGCAATCAAAATATTGCAACACAAAAGTATTATCCGATTTGTTGTGTACAATTAAATAAGTCCGTCCGTTAGAAAGAGTACATGCGGAAATGGGATTGTTTTGCATCTCAGTGATTTCGACCTCTTTCCAAATTCTTGAATCACAATCATAAATATAGACGATAAAACATTCTTGATACACCGCTGTTAAATATATTGAAGTCCCCACCGATTTCATTTGATAAAAATATAACATCAACTTCTCCGGTGTTGGTAATGGAATGTTTTCCTCACTATTTTCATTGTAACAAAAAAAACTGTTCCGTTCGTTTTCACCGTCGAAATATTCGAAGCAATATATCATTGATCCAACTTTACATATAATTTTGCGCAATGAATTAGAGGGATGAAAAGATGATAAAATGTAGGTATCGAATTTTTCATTGATTTTCAGTACGCCCCATCCTCTCTGACCAGTTTTCACGTCGATGACATTTAAATATACGTTCAAGTCGAAATTAACATCCAATTCCATTTTTGTACAATTTTGATTCTTCGTTTCAAAATCAACGCATGTATCATCCGAGGATATTATGTACTGAGCTATCAATGCTGGATTGAGTAATTTCGAGATTTCCAGGCCAGATGCTACAAAAAGCTTCTGTACATTTTCACAACTAGTTTTATGTTCTTTGCTCCATTTCGATATCAGCTGAAACGTGAATTCTTCTTCGTAACTCTTTGGATGCCACTGCGACAAAATTTCTCCAAAACTGTCAATAGTGATTTGTGTAAATGAATCCGTACGACCATAATTGAAAAGATCTTCAGCTATTAGCACGCTGCATTCTGTATGTAGTACCGGTTGAATATTTTTTGAAAATAAATATATTTCGACCAAATAATGAACCCGGTTGATATTTTTCCTGATATAATCCACGCACGCGTTTTCAACTGCATCTAACAGCAATAAATGACTGGCTTTTAAAAAAGAATACGCGTTGCTTGGCAGCAGATGGAAACTAGCGGTATATATCGCGTTCAGAATTTCTTCGAATATTTCTACTTCAACATCTTTTAAATAAATGGTATCGGAGCTACTTTCTTTGAAGTTCCCGTTGAACATCGCATCGAAGTAAGGAGAAGCTGCAATCAAAACCAAACGATGACAAGGAAATATTTTGCCGTCAATTTCAAAACGCACATCGCAGCATCGATTCTCTTGACGTAATTCGTTCAATCGAAGATCAATTTTTTGTTCAAATTTAACGAGTTCTGCGGTTTCAGTGTTATCTGAAATAACGTAAAACAGAAACACAATGAGTTAAGTAGGTAAGTATACATTTTAATCTCAACGTTAGCCATACTTCGAAAGTATGAATGAATTATCAGTCGAATAAAATGAGTAAATGACATGAGATTTCAAATTACTCTTACCTGTCATCTTGGATGTTTTACTTTATAACTTTTTAAACCAGTTGTTTGACTCACTGTCAACTGTCACTATTCCTCTGCAGTACTTGGTCTTGGATAGTAATAAAAAATAAAACCACGCAAATCAAAGATAAGTAGAACTCAATTCGAGTAAAGAAGTAAAGAACGAAACAACGAAAGAATAATATTTTCAATTTTCAGTAGTACCTGTTATCAGTACGATTATCAATTGATTAATCTTCATAAACAAACCCCAGGATGCGCTAGGATAGGATGAAAATTTGATTTTACGTCATATTTTTCCATTTTTTGTTTTTCCCCCTCGCTCAACATTGAAGGAAGTTGAATCAGTATCAGTAATTAATCACGCAATCGAATAAAAATGAAATTTATCTCGTGCTTTCGATTCAATTTCTTCGAATAATAATTCGAAAAAATTGATTTGTGATTTTGCCAGCAACTTAACAAAAATTAATTTATTATTAATTTTTTAAAATTTAAGCCATAAAAGTGATCGGTGGGAATTTCCCACAGGATTCACATTTCTCAGTTTGGAAAAAAACCTAGCCCCATGTGCAGCGTTTTATTAAAATTTCATCTGAACTTCATTATGTACTTTAATTTTCTTGTTATTAAAAATCTTGAAATTATTTTACTCCTTTCGAAAAATAATAATTATCTATTATAAGATAAATTCGTTGGTAGAAGGCAGGTAACTCAATTCAGCCAGCAGATTATTTTTAAAAAAAAATTCAAACAAAGTCGCAACCCGCAATTGGAATTTTTTCTTAACAATCATTAATTTTTGAAAAACTCAACACAGAGACTCCAAATATTTTACTTAGCTCATAAAGGAAAGTATGGGAGCTATTCGAGGAGGCCACTTTTGTAAAAAGTGACTTTAAAACCTAAATTATTAATATTTCGATTTTTAATTTATAAAAAATATAAAAATAATTGAGATGATCGGTAAAATTTTAATTTAAAAAAAAAAAAAAACTGTTTACCAAACTTGTTGCAATTTAACTGTCATCAATTTTCAGATTTTAGGACACGCAGGTAGGTATAAAAAAATTAATTCAATTCATTTCTGTAACAAAAAATGTATGTGGGTAGCTCAATTTTCATCGTACTGAATATAAACAACAATTACCCATTTTAGATGATTAAAAAAATTTTTTGCGTTGAGTAGATATCTGAGTGAACAATTTGAATTTGGTGAAAAACAAAAATTCTTTGAATTCTGACAGTTGCAATTTTTCAATCCCTTAGATATAGTAGAGGACAAATAGTATGTAATATTTAATTTTCAAATCAATAGTTCAGGGGCATGTAGAAGATATTCAAAGTACAACTCTTTATAGGAATGGCGTAAATCTCCTGTAAAGTGCACTACCAAAAAATAAAAAAAATCTACACCTTTTTTCGAATACGATCTCATTTTGAAGTCACATAGCATGAATCACGCCAATTTTTGTCAGCCGTTAAGTATAAGTACCTGCCTAATTCAAGTTATTTTCTCGCTACTCCCAAAATGAAAATGTTGCCTATCTTGAAAATTGAAGGGAGAGATTACCATGTTGGAAAAAAATGGAAACTAATCTTTTCAATCGAGGGATTTTGAGAAATTTTCATTTACATGATTTTTTGCCTCAATATTAAATTCAAAGGGCTACCAAAAAAAACTCGTATAAAAAGATTTAGGAAAAAAAACGAGACCTGAAGACGAATTGTAAGTAGAAAACAGTAGGTATAAATTTTGTCCCGACGTCCCGAGTTTTTTCTTGGTCAAACATCAACATTTAAGGAGCTACGGATTATTCATGATTCATGACCCCTGCGAACGGTTTTGATGATAGACAGAAAATCTAAAAAACAAAATTAATTTTGTTCAGTTTCCAATCTATATTATTCATTTATTGCATTGGTTTTTCGTTTTTGAATGATGTTTCCAGGCCAATGTTTTCATATTATGTATTTCATACAAATTTTAAAATTAGGCAGAAAATGTACCTAGGTATAATAAAAAAACTCTTCACGAAAAAGAAGAGAATCGAATTATGGAGCCTGTTTCGACTTTTTTCTTTTTTCTCCAAAAAATTGATTTAGGTGATAAAAACCGATTCATAGTAAATATATGAACAGATTGAACACCCACAAATTTTAATAGAAATTTTTGGACCTCAAAAAAGGCCTGGAGACGAAGTTTCGAACCTTCCAAGGCTCATGCACATGAAAATAGAAAAATATAAATTCATAGATGGGTAAATACTATTCAGAATTCACTCGTGTTCGTGTCGTGAACGTATTCTAGACCTGCCTAAATTCATTATTTTTTTTTTTCGGTACGATGAAGGCCTTCTCAAATAGATACGCTCAAAACCTGATGTTATTTCAATTTCTGACAAAAAAAATTAGTTACCAAAAATGCTTCGAACCACCTATACATATCTATATCATATATCTAACACAGCCAAAACCTCTGTTCAATTTTTTTTTCAGCAATGAACAATTGTCCCTTCAATTTTAAAGATCCGAACAATTATTGTTAATCCAACATTCCTTCAGTGGTACTTCGCCTATCGCCTCCTCGTTATACCTATTCAATTTTTAAAAAACTGTAACGGTGTTCTGATCTGTAAACACTCAACCACTCTCGACAGTTTGGAGTTTGTATGTATGTACCATTGCATTTAGAGAACAAAACAAGACATAATCAAATCATCCCCCATGAAGACACTGACACTTTACTTTTCACAATGAACCTGTTTCTTTTTATCAATGTTTGTCCCTCCAGGCCTCCACTCCGCCATCGGGCGCCATCGTCTTTCAGGATTCACTTCTACACGGTACTGGTTGTGCGCTTGGTGAGTTATGAGTTAGTGAAATTCCGTTAGTTATACACAAAGATAGTTGGCGACGTTTAGGTAGGTTTGTCTTTTCAATATTTTTACGAATTTTACTTTCCCTGCCTTCGGTACATCGTTGAATCTTGCTTGCGCATAGTGTTCAATTGTTCATGTTGTTAGTTGTTCGCCGGCTCGCCGCGTTTATTTCTATCTGATATCAACATGGTAATTCGTCGGTTGTGCACTTGTTTCAAGTAAAGTAATATTTCGATTGCATTTTGCAAACGTGTTCTATTCGCTATTACATTGATTCAGTAAGTCAGTGGTGTATTTTTTCGTACCGAATAATATTTCATTTGAAATTATTGATAATGGCGCGTATGAAAAACCAAAATAAAGGACCGGTGGTTGCACATTTGAGAAAAAAGTTAAGTTCGAAAACTACTTCTTATAAAAGTGATACGTCTAATCAAAGCGATCAAAGTACTGCCGGTGGCAGTGATTCAAGACCATCCAGAGCATCATATTCGAGTCGTCGTTCAGTTGATGGCCATTCATCATCCTCACGATCGCCTAATATTGCCAGAAAACGTTACTCCACATCAAATCCGTCTCCGTATAGGTCTACTGCTCGTAAATCTATCTCCACTGCTAATAAATGGTCGCACGTGTCCAGAAAAAGTGTATCCTCATCTAATCAGACACCGCCGCAATCACCTCGTCAAAATACCTCTAATTCGCCGTCGCCACATTCAGCTCGCATTCGAACACCGCCACATGCCGCTCGTAAGAGCATTTCATCTTCCAATCGGTCACCGCTACACGCCGCTCGTAAGAGCATTTCATCTTCTAACCAGTCACCGCCACACGCCGCTCGTGAAAGCATTTCATCTTCCAACCGGTCACCACTGCAAGAAGTTCGTAGGAGTATTTCGAATGAAGAACCGCTACCGCGACATGCGGCTCGCAAAAGTTTTGTCGGCGCAAACCCTTCTTCGGGCTCTGAGTCAGATTCTGATTCTGATGCCGAATTATTGAGAGTTCCAATACCTTCGATACCTTCGATTAGAAAGACATTCCGTTCACCTACCGGTAAAGATGAGGAAAATTCGTTTGAAGATGAATCAGCTTCAACCTCAGGTGCGAAAATTCCTAGAGTTGATCAGAACACATCGTCAGTTCCGACCAAGAAAATTCCGCCAGTTCCGGCCAAGAAAACTCCTTCAGTTCCTGCCAAGAAAACTCCGGCCGCCGTTAGAAAGACGTTTCGTAAGTCAGGATATCACATGCGACCGTTTTCGGTTCACATTACTGATCATCGTCGTAAACCTGGGATGCTGGCGCTTCAACAGATTCGTTATTATCAGAAGCATACCGGTTTAGTAATTCCGCGAAGAAATTTCCAGCTAATATTTAGAGAAATTCTGTCACAATATGCGCCTGATTATCGTGTCCAGAGTGAAGCGTTGTTGGCGTCACAAGAAGCCGCCGAAGCGCATTTAGTGCATTTATTTGAAACCGGGCAGCTATGTGCGATTCATGATAATCGTGTCACACTGATGAATCGTGATTTTATGTTGATTAAATCTATTGATGGTAAATGAAAATGTGTTTGTTTTGATATGATGTTTCGTTTTCGTGATTTTGTATATGTTTAATGTTTTACTATTATTTATCGTGACTCGATATTGATACCCAGTTTTATATTTATTCTTATTACTGCTTGTTTACTGCGATTATAGTTAAATTATTTACAGTATTTGTTTGTTTTTCTTATTCATTTTCTTCTTAAAGCTACTTTTGCATTTCTTCAAAGTAGGTAAAGTCACAAAGGTAATGGAAGGATCGTGAAAATTACCTACAAAATTTCAGTATGGCCGAAATTCTCGGCTAGAAATTTTGATAACTTCTCAAATAGGTGCCTATATTTTCAAAACACATAGATTGTAACTTCGTTCAGTGAAAACAACAAATACAAACATTTTATTACTTATGGAAGGTAAAGAAAATATTGAAAACATGGAACAAAGTCTGTTTGAATTACATAATTGTTAATTATGTATACACATAGTCACATATACAAGAAAATCGAAATGAAATATAAAAACAAACGCATAGTTGAAAGGTAACATTATTTTGGAGCTAAACTTAATTCTGGGAATATCAGAGGATAAGGATTCGTATCTGTGGTATCGCTACAATGATGTGGTGTAGGAGGTCTTGGATCGTACTCATTGCATCCGAGTAACCAATACGTTACCATGGTGCCTTTTCCTTTGAGCTCGACTTCACCCCGAAGTTCTAATTGGAATGAATTAAATGTATCCAGAATTTCTTTGGTGGTATGTGTCACATGAATACGTAATGCTGAAAATTGAAAACAATGAATGATGATTATTACCAAAGTACGGGAATGATTCGAGTTCGAGTTTATTGTAATCAATGATCTATTTTCATTTAATAATTAGAATCAGCGTTCAGTGATAAGAATTTAATTAGGGCATGTTGGTGATAAATTTTGCACCCATATTTTAATTTAATTTGAATGATGATGCAATCATTGTTCTCATATTTTTGAAAGAAAATAGGTAGGTAGCTATACATAGGTACCTACACCTACGTCTTTCACGCAGGGATGTCTAGCCAATCGGATTGGCTAAAGCTAACGGCTAAAGCTAATTTTTTTGGATGGTTCGGCTAAAGCTAACAGCTATTGGCTAAGTGGGTTTCATTGGCTAGCTAATGGCTAGCTAACAGCTAAAAGTTTTAAAAGTCGAGTGACATATCAAAATAAAGGTCTGGGTCTGTAGATTCTTTTAAATGACATTATTTTTGGGATTTCGCAAGTCATAAGGATTAAATTTTAAAAAGGGGAGTAAAAATTTAAAAATTTTGTTGTTTTTGATTTCCATTATACTTGCTTTTCAAAATTTCTGTTAATTACATTCAATGAATAATTTTACTGGTCGGAAAAGTCTTCAAATTTGATGTAAGTAAGTAGGTGAAGTAGGTATGTAGCTTCGAAAATAAATTTAGAATTGAAGAAACTGAAAAACTTCAAGAGTTGAAAAAAGATGAACTTGAAATAAAAACTTTGATTGATATCAGATTTTCATTTTTATTACCAATAGGTATTAAAAATTTCGACTTTTTTTTTCAAATTTCAGCTTCAAAGAATTTAAATTTTCCTAATTTAAATGATTAATATAATTCATTGAATTTTTATTCTTTCAATGTTCTGGTTTTTTTCTTATTTTGTTGGGATGTTGGGTATTAAAAATTAGAAATTTAGCCAATGATTTAGCCGAATTTTATTGGCTAAAGCTAATGGCTATAATGGCTAACTGATTTGAAAAGCTAAAAAACGGCTAAAGCTAAAACATCAAAATTTGGATTTGCTAACGGCTAATGGCTATTGGCTATTGGCTAGCTAGACATCCCTGCTTTCACGTCAATCATCAAGCTAAATTGTATCTAATTCCACTGCTTCAAATTCAAATTTAGAAATTAATATTAATACAGGCACCTATGTGGAATAATTATGGACCGAAGTTACTTAGTATATTATATTATTACTTCATTCCTTCGTATATTTTCGCAAAAGTACCAACTTTAAGAAGATACCTACTTGTTTAAGGATAATATTTTGCTTCCAACCTGATTCATTTTATTTTGAATTTTTCTGTAAACCATTCTGTTTAAAAATTTTTAATATCTGCAGAGAATACGACAAGACTGTGAAATTAAATTTTATCATCCAAAAGTAAGGGGGAATGGGGAAAGGTTGACACTGTTAGACCTCTTCTCCTGATAATTTAATTCCATCCAATTTAGAAAAAAAAATTGGAAAAGTATAGTATACAAGGTGATACAAAAAATAAAACGATAGAAAAAAAAATGCAAAATCGCGATTTAAAATTAAAATTTAAAACTACATTAAATGTACCGGTATGACGTTATTCAAAAATATCGTTATATAGGTATTTTTAGAAGAAAATCTGAAACGAAAGAAAAACATTTTTTTTGTGTTTCAATTTTTGTGCTCAAGTAAGTATACTATTTTCTTTTTTTAAAAAAGCATAATACATAATTTTCACTAAAAATAATTAGGCGATTTATCTGCGTAGAAAAATAAAATTTTGAACAATTTTTTGAAAATACCTCCAATTTATTGTCTTTTTAAAAAAAAATTCATCATCTTTGAAAAGTTTCTTTTTTAAACACGACCAAAAACAAAAAATAAACCAATTTCACTATTCAATCAAAGATAAACAAAAACCAAAAAATTTTGTTTTTGTAACGTGGCTCAAAACCTATTCAAAAGTACCCTCCTCTCTCTCCAAAAATAGCATCTACTTTTTATCTCAAATTTTTCGAACCAAGAAATAACGACATTTGAATCTAATTGAAATGGAATGAAGTCTGTGTCAACATTTTTAAATTATACCGATGAAAAATTTGTAAAAAAAAAAAAAAAAAAAAAGTAAATTCTGGCGACTGTCTTATAAATCAACTTTGGCCAATTTAACTTCGAAACACATTTTTGAAAGTAAGAAATTTCAACAGGCTTCCGGTCCATGTTTTATACCGTAATTATTTTTCATCATAGTGACTGATCTTACGTTGTCCGGAAGATTCCATTCTTGATGCAGTATTTACAGTATCTCCAAATAAACAATAATGCGGCATCTTTTGACCCACAACTCCGGCACACACAGGACCTTAATATTGGCAAATATTGATATATTATTAATCAACATTGAACGAATTCAATTTGACATTCAATTATAGAGTTGAAAAATATTCAAAATTACCAGAATGTATGCCAATGCGAACTTTGAGCTGAGCATCGGGTCGATGCTGTATACTGAACGATTGAACTGCATCTAAAATTGCCAAAGCCATTAAGCATATTTCTCTGGCGTGATTATCTCCATTCCTTTCTGGTAAACCTGAGACTACCATGTAAGCATCTCCTATAGTTTCCACCTGTAAATTTTGAACCAAATAATCAGCTTTATAGGCATTAATAGGCAGGTACAATAAATTTTCAAAAAAAAAAAAAAAAATGAACAAAACCATTCACCTTATAAACGTCATAAAATCCTATTACTCGATCAAAAGTACTATACAAATCATTCAACAAATTCACCACCTAAAAACAGTAATTTAATCAAGTAAAATATTAGGTATTGATAAAGACTGTTCAGGTAAGTTTTTTTTCTTTGTTCAATATACACACTTGCATCGGAGAACTTTGGGCACATAACACAGTAAATCCGACAATATCGCTGAAATATACAGTAACACACTCGAACTGCTCTGGTTTTACCATTTCACCAGCCATCAACTGTTGAGCAACAGGCCTTCGGGTGAAAAAAAAAAGAAACAAAACAGAAAAAAAAAACAATAAATCAATTGATCAATTTCTTCAAATTGAAATTAATGGAAGTTCAAATTACCTTGGTAAAACTTGAAAAAGCAATTCTTCAGATCTCCTTTTTTCTTGGCTCAGTTGGTCTGTTTTTTCTTCTACCAATACCTCCAAATTATTCGCATATTGTTCCATTCGTTTGAGCAAATCGTCCATTAAATTTTCACAATAACCTCTGTTTAAAAAATACACAAAAATGCAAAAATATTTTACATCCGGGTATTACTTGAGAACGAAAAGAAAACATAAGTTGTCGATATGTTTTAGCTGGACTGAAAAAGAGCATGGGGGGTCAATAAATTTCTAAAAAAAATAATAATAAAAAGCACAACTTTTGAAGCTTTTTTTGGACAAAAAAACACATTTCTTCATTCTCTCTCCAATATCTACTAATAATGTATTCAACTATACAGGTACAAAATTTTTGATCCAAAAAATTTTCCGAATTTTTCGAGTTCGGAAAAATTTTTATTTCATCCTTTTTATGATTTTTTTTACCTGACACGATGTCATTACGTCAAATCGAGTTATTCAAGTTCACTTTGAAGGAAGGAGGAAAGGAAGGTCAAACATTTCCACGAATAACACAAAAAATTTCTTTAAAGTATCCAAATTTTTTAAAATAGGAATTTGGCTTACTTCATTGTCCTTCGAATCAAATCACGAATATTTTCGAACGATGGCCTCTCATCAGAATTATCAGCCCAACACTTATTCATCAATTCTAATAAATCCTCCGGACAATCGTATCCACTAACATCAGGCCGGAAAGCAGGATCTGCCTGTTTTTCCACCAAATCTAAAATTTCTACAAAAAAAAAAAATACATAAAATAAATTCAGTCTCCTCTTTTCACATTTTTAAACAGGAAAAAAATTACCTTCCGTAGTTAACGTATCTTTGACATTCTCATAAGGACCTCCTCTCACAACAATTTCTTCTAAAATTATCGCAAAACTATAAACGTCTCCTTTGTACGAGGCAGCATAGCTATTCAGTTTGTATTCTGAGATCAATTCCGGGGCTACCCAAAGTAACTCTGCACATACGTGTATTTTCGTATAAATATTAACGGACTGTAATACACATTCGAAAAATGCTCGTTGAAATGCAAAAGCAAATTTTACCAATTTTACCATTTTCAACTTACTATTGAAATAATTGAGATCTTTGATAATTTCCGACGGAGTGGTTAAATTTTGCAAACCGAAATCGGAAATTTTTAGAACAAAGCGTCCGTCGATTAGGCAATTTCTTGATCTTAATTTTCCGTGGACTATTTCACAACTGTGCAAATAAGCCATACCCTGGAAAAAATTATTCGTTTTTTTTTAAAAACAATTTTATAACAAGCGCGAGCGAGTAAATAAATATTTTCTACTTGATAGTCGTTCGTTTTTCATATTAAAAAAAAAAAAAAAAAATGTAAAATGTAAAACTGAATTACCCAATTTCATTCAAAATGAAAATTATTCTACCATTAAAAATAAAAGACAGCTTCAAAACGAATCTTTCCATTAAAATTACTTCATAATTATGTCATAGGATCATCTCTTCTTTTTTTTCAAATTACGTAAAAATTCCAACGTTGAAATTCCGATTACATTTCCCTAATTGTATTTTTTTTTTCAATTAAAATTAAGTGCTTGATTTTTTATTTTTTTTAAATATTATTACTTTAACGATATCGTGTATTAAGGACATTCTGAAATTCCAATCTAATTTTAATTCTTCATTCTCTAAAACATCTTTGAGACTTCCTTTCGGGCAATATTCCATTAAAATTAGCACCGTAGGGCATTCTATACAAGCGCCGATGAATCTGACTGTATTCTCGTGTGATACATCTCTGACCTAAAAAAGCGAAAATGTGCTCGTTATTATTCGCAAATAGTCCATTTTCATGAACGAAACGTCGCCTAGCAGGTTCCACCGTCGTGTTTCAATAGCAACGTATGCTGAATAGGTTGCAGGTGGTTTTTTTCGTAGGTGCCAACGTTGACGAATTCATTTGAATAGTTTGTTATTATAATGCAAATGCAACACAGTCGATGTGCATAAGCGGTATAAATATTGATTACGTTACATGTCGTATTTCATCGTATGACCCTTTCTTTTATTGATTAATAATAAAAAATTTTCGATGCGTTATTCATGTTATGCCAAAACTGGCAAAATAAAAATGAGTAAAAATTTTGATTTGGTCGGGCCAATTTAATCGAGCAAAACAGTACGATTGTATCGTATAACATTTTCTATTTCTTTTTTCATCCTTGAATGAACGGATATTAGAAAATTTGAAGTATGCCAATATACCTACGTCAGATTTTCCACTTATCAATCATTCAAAAGAATTGTTCATTGTGAGTATTATCTCGACGGTAGGTATATTTTAGAGTGGTGAAAATTCAGCAACGTTATCGCAATATTGAAAAGTTGATATCCTCGCTCATGTTGTTTAATATACTCAAAGTAGGATTTACTTGCTTGACTTCCAACAGTAGTTTTTTATTTATGTCGACTTTCTTCTTGAGAATTTTTTTAATAGCTACTCTGGATCCCTGAAAAATTCCATAAAAACAAGCCTGAATAAAACAGCACGGCACACGGCACTGCTAAAATTTATTTGTAAAAGTACTCCCAACGGAATCGTCGTATTAATTCATCACCTGTTTTCCAGACGAGTAGGAATAGAAAAGAGAAGTATTGTGAATGTAAATTATTCGCCAATTTTTCTGCTTTTCCCCCTTTTTCTTTTTTTAAACAAACAAACCGTGTTAAACGTTAGATAACTGTCGGCGTGCTTTATAAATTATGTATTTTTTAATTTCAACGTAGTCATTTTACTTGGGCTGTGCGTTCGCAAATGAATTTTAATTTACAATTTAAACTGTAATTTTTTAAAGTTTGATTTGGAATTCTGAAAATTAAGAGACACAATCGAAAACCCTAAAAAAGATTTAATTCCGTCGTTGGGAATCCTTCGAGTATTACCTACTTTTATGTACCTTATAAATGCCAACAGTTGTGTAAACTTGAGCAGAAGGGTAGGATCCGTTGGAATTATCAGATCTACGTCTACATACCAATCTTTCTTGTAACGCGGATTCGAATATCTGCTAGAAAAAAACGAAATAAAAATAGCGGTAAAATGGATAAATTACCCCAGCGTTGATTAAAGTCTAGTAAAAGATCGCGAAGCACATTTGCTAGTGTTGTATTTCAATTGAGAATTCAAAGCAGAGAATCTTATTGATGTTACCCCGAGCATGAAATACGTCGTAATTGCATAAGCTAGTACCTGACATCAAATTTGAATGCGGCGAAACGCTACGATCGTCAAAATTAACTACAAGGGGGTCATTTATGTGTCGACTAGATTTTAAAATCTTGGATACCTACCAAAGAAAAGATAAAAAGGATGTTTGTTCGCAATTTTCGGAGTCTGAAAAAATTCCATGAGGTGAGCTCAAAGTTGAAAAATAAAAGAGAACAGTTGAGAAATACCTGAAAAATTTTTTTCGAAGTCCTTGAATTTATTTCTGGGGTTATTTTGACCCTTGGCTCAAAAAATCGATTCAAGGAAGTGAAAAAGTTTTTTCGACTACCGAAGTCCATGTTTTTTGACCGTTTGAGTCCATCTGAAATTATTTCCACTCCAAACTTACAAGTTGACTCTTTCTTTGATATTTCAAGAGGTAAAGTCAAAAAATTCCAATTTTTATTGTACCTCCCTTCTCCTATTGTACAGAAATCACTTTTGAATATTTTGGTTTAAAAGTATCCGAAAAATTTATTCTAGAAGTTCCTAATACAAAAATGAATTCAAGTAGGTCAAAAAACATGGATTTATTTCTCTTTCGATTAAGTTGAAAATTTTTCAATTCTGACCCCCCCCCCCCCACTCCTTTCACACTCAAGATTGAAATCGAGGGCGGATAGGAAATAATTTCAAAAATGTATCCGAAATTCAAAAAGCAGATTTTGTTACGTCACTCGATGAACTTGAAATTTTTTACTTATTTTATTCTCTGTCTAACACCACCATCGGATTCATAAGCTTCGAAAAAATTTTAAAATGGATTTGTCATAATTTTTTCGAGGTTTATTTTTTTTTGGATCTAAATTTTTTCATTTCTTTCAATTCCATTTTTTTTTTTAAATTAAAATTATATTCAATTTTAATCTTTTCCCGAAGTTTTTTTTTTCATTTTTACGGATCAATCAAGTATTGAGTAGGAAGAAATTTTAAAGAAATCAAAATTTAAAATAATTTCAAGCAATTTTCAAATAAAAATTCAATGTATATCTGAAAAATTTAAAGAAAAATTTTAAAATCATTGAAACAATTTTCAATTACAAAAATTTTTTATGAAACATGAATTTTGAATAATACTTATTGAAATTTTTTCCAGCCGTAAAGTTATACGTGCTCAAAAAAATTCGACTCGTGCGAAATCGACATCCATTTTGCCTACCATATCTTCAACCACAATTGAGGACCCTGAAAGTTCACGTTTCTCGATTATAATTTAATATCGATTTTAATGCCAGATATCATCTTAGGTACCTCCATTTTTCGTAATGAGCTTTTTTTGTTGCTACTGAAGTGCATGCAACATAATATTTAATATACGTTTTTCCGGGTTTTCATTTCTGGTAACGTCAGGACAATTTTTTTTGACAAACTTCCACTACTTCGTGGTGCCCATACACTTGTGGATAAATGGAACTTGATTCGAAGGGGGGAAAATCCATTGAAGTGTTGACCTTTCATTACAGAGAGGGGGTTCAAAGTTTTTAAGAGTGCAACTTGACAAAAATTTGCTTAAAAATTTTGAAAAAAAAATTAGGGGTTCTCTTATCCTCTAAAATCTATCGAAAAAAGGCGAAATTTTTATCTACATTTGGCAAAAAATGAGAAAACATTATGACAGAAAACACACATTTTGTTTCCTACCTGCAGAATACTTGAGCTAAAGGTCCAAAATCCATGCCAAAACAAATTATTCGCCAGAATAGAAGAGTCTCTTGTAAGATAGAAAAGGTCTAAATCAATTTCTAAGGTCAAAATACCCGACGAGGATTGCCTATCACAGGGCTTTAAATTTATTTAAAAGAAACTCTTTTCCCGCTCAAAAAAAATTCAAGCCTCTATATTTTTTTATGCTTTGAGAGGATTTTAAAATTCTGGTAACGTTAGAACAGTGGTGCGTTCTGTATCCAATCAATTCCCTTCAGTCCCATTTTAATGGAAACATTGGCTGAAAATTTAAAATTCAAGTAATAACGATACCTCAGCTGGCTTTTGTAGAGCTAAACGTGACGTATACGGTTTTCCAACTTCTAATAATACTTCTTCTGGTCGGACTCGCCAATTCATGTTGTGTAAATCAGCAGTCGTCTTCATTTGCCTGATAAAAAAAAATACAAAATTTGAAATTTCTTTCATCTTTTTCAAATTTTCTAAATTTAGGTGCGTTGAAAAGTTTGGTTTACTTTTTTGCATAGCAGGTAATAGCAGTCCCAGAAGTTGCCAATGCACATATGATAATGAAACCGTAAAAAAATAACGCGTACTGACCTATAAAACATTTTTTTGAAGATCACAGATTAGTATGGAAATTGTCCTTCACAGTCAATTCAAGCAAAAAACTAACCACTTTCGATGCATGACGGATGATTACCAATAAACCCACATCTAGGAACATCATCAGGAGGCCCATCTCTACCACCAGGCCAATGTATTCTTTTTCCTGGTATTGGACTGTATTCCCTGGTTTCTCCGTAATAATGAGCTACAACTTCGAATTCGCCGGTAATCGGGTCTAAATCTAAGATCGAATAGTCTGCATCTCTTTCTCCATTTTCATCGATTCTAACAAGCCCAGTGACTCCTGCGAGGTGCAATAAAACAATAATAATAATCGATACGCGGATTGGGAAAATTATCTACCATTGAGTTATGAAATATGGTCGGCACTTGGAAGCGAATAAAAAATGAAAATAAAAATGAAAAATAGTACCATGAAAAGTTCTATTCCACATCAATTCCGTAATGGTTTTACCGTCGTAAATATCACCTCCAGCTGTAAGCGTTTCGTTCATTACCATTCCAAGCAGATAAACACCGTCGTAAAATGCGCCGATGAAAAAATTAACCTGAAAGTCAGACAAAGAATATTATCACGAGGGGAGCGAATTCATATTTTATTCGAATCCGATTTACCTCTTCACCGGTGGCGAAAGTGTAATTGTATTGCTCCTTTGCTACTTGTTTAACTCGATCTGAAAAGTTGTAAAATTGAGGACTAGTAGGTTCCAACAAAGATACTCGCAGTAATGCTTCGTAAGCGGTTCGCGCTTTGCTATCATTTTCGTCGTTGATTTTCCAATTGTGGTCACCCCAGAATGTGCCCTGATATTTATAAATAGCGAATTGAGTAAGTACTTTTGTACCAATTCATAAAAAGAAAAAATAATACGTACTTGAACAATTTCTACATCAAGGAAGGTCCAATCACCTTTGGTCATCCCCAAATCGTGAGCAGCCAACATGAATTTTCGAACCAGCCATCCACGTACACTGAGAATAATCACTATGCATTTTCCTTATTATTTTAGACTGAATTGATTAAAAATTTCAATAAAATTAGAGTACAGCTTACCTCTAGCGTAAATGCTGGCGTCTATCAAATACGATTCACAAGATTCTTCATTATTGTTACCATCTAACTCTTTGATATGGCTCAACACTCCCGTTTTACGCAATCCCGTTTCTAAATTTTTACCTAGTAGAATGTACATGTACAATTGATTTAGTTCGAAGAAATCAAGAGTAACACTGCTGTTTTCGGAATTATCATCTTACCCACTGTTAGCGAGAATAGATCTGACTTATCTAAAATTAGAGCCACGTGATTCCAACCAAATTGTCTGAAAATACTAGAAAATACCAATTTCAATCTACATTGACAGTATGACATTCTTGTCAAAGTGGGGTATTCGCTTTTATCGTTGAATAACACCTGCAAACACGAAAATATAGGTAGATATAATTATTCAACTATTTAGTTTGATACTTACTCAGTATTTTCTAGTTACCTATGTGCATCATTATTCATCTATTTTCTTTGTATGAGTATCAAAAATTGAATGAAAAATACAATTTACTTTTCATTCATAAAAAATGAAAAGTGAAAATACGAAACACAATGCGAAATCTCGATAATATTAGAAAAAAATGAAAAAATTTCATAATTTTTATCACTAGAAACACAAAGTCATTACCCAATTTGTTTTAACCAATCAATTTGTTTAATATTTAAAACGTCCAATTTTATTGGTTGATCGCTCATTGTCTTATCACTAACACACTAACAAATCAGATTTAACGATTTAAGATCAGATTCAGAATTCACATCAATTTTTATTTTTTTCAATTTTTTCCCCTTTTCATAATCATAATCCTTTACTTAATTTTGTTTTTCCTTTTTCAATTTTTAAAACTTCAGTGTTTGACTGACGAAAAAATTGGTAGGTAAATAATAGGTAGGAAATTAAAGTTTAATAAAATGCAAATTTTTGCACTTACTGAATTTGATTCATTTTTCCATTTTTGAGTCCTTCCTAATGTACCAGAAGTAACTGTAACTTGGCCTTCAGAGGGTGGCTAAAACAAAATAAATCACGTATTTTTAAATAGTATCTTCCCATTCATAAACCATTAACCAATAACCACCAACATTATTAAGACTAAGAGTAGAAATGTATGGAGGAATTCGCTTTTTTTTTTCAGAAGTTGAATGAAAGGGAGGTTTATATTCCTTCAAAATTTTACTGTTTGTGCATTACATAAACAATTAAACCATATTAAACTCACTTAATTAAAATGTTGAAAAATTGAAAAAATAAATCTGCTAAGGATAGAATACTTGACAATCGTTTCCAAAAATATCGAATTTTCTAGTCAGAAATAGAAAACAAATCAAAAACATTCTCAAGATTGTAGACTGCTGAATATGCTATGATAGTCGTTCAAATACATACTGTTTATTATACTTCAGTGTAAAAGTAGTCGCCTAACATAAGTTCTTCAGGTGTGATGTAAACAGAAAATACATAGAAATTATTATAAGAAAATAATGTTGAAATGCCCATGATTTGAAATATCTTTCCAACTTTGAATTACATATTTTCACTTGGGATCTTTATCAATACAAAGAAATGTTCAAGTTACTTTTGAAAAATTTTCAACTACATATTTTGGTAATTTCCACATTCAAATGAATTAAGATATTGAAATTTTTGACTTTGTCGGAAAGAAGGGACCTTGTGTGAAAAAAATTGATGCCTCATTTTTCACGTTTTTGGTCCAAATGACACCAAATCTGGACTAAACACATGAAAATAAAGACAGCGATTTTTTTTTACACAAGGTCCCTTCTTTCTGGCAAAGTTACATTATAGTCCTTCTAAGCCGGGATGTTTTTTCTATCATTTTTCAAAAAATAATTTTGAGTCTTGTTTTGAAAGTTTTGCTAAAAATAAAGTTACTTACTGAGTAAAATTTTTAAAAAGTTGTGATTTTCTGTTCAAGAAATGTGATAAAAATACGTTAAAATTTTTTGTTCTCTATTTCGAAAAAAAAATGGAAATGGGAAAATTTGGTTCGTAATTCGTATGGTAGGTAATCTAGTTATACCTACGTTTAAGATTATTTAGGCAGTTCCCACAGTGCAGTTTCACGTTTCAGTTTCACCTATATCATGCCCTATGTCTATGCTTTTGCTTTATATAGGTACGTATAAAGGGGAAAATAAACAGAATAAAGAGATTTTTATTAGATTTATTCGCAGACCAAAAAAGCACACAACAAGATCCTATTTTGTCACATACATAGGTCTTTCATACGCCAGCTCTAACACAAAATCTTATTTTCATTCAAAATTTCCACAACAAACCGAATCAAAGGATATTTTTAGTCACCTTATATTATAGAAAAATTACGATATCAAAATTTTCAGTGACAGCTCGGCAAAGCCCCGGCGAGAAAAAAATTCATAAAAAACTTTTCATCTATTTTGATTTTACTTGATGTACCTACAGTACATACCTACCTTAGACCTAGCTATTTATTTTCATTTTTCCATCCACTTTTTCATCTCGTATTTGCAAATTTCATTCCATTAGCAAACTATTTATAAATTAAATTCGAAGCTTATTATATTTCCCGCGAATAAATGAAAACATTATACGTAATTTGTTCGTAAAAAAAAAAAATGAGGAAAACCTTCAAAAGAATCTCTTTTCAACTTTATTCCACCTGTTTATCAAAGTACCTAATCGATAATGTTATCGCGATTTCTAAAGATTACATAACAAATTATTTAACACAAAAGTAAAGTGTATAAAATTGGTATTACAGAGATTCGATGATATCTAAAAACGAACCTAAGCTCGATTTATTTTCAGCGTCGTGTACGTCTATCCATTGCCATAGGGTTATACCTTGTTAACCATCATGAATACGCAAACGAAAATCGCGATGAAAATTAAATTTACTTTACATTGGCAGTATACAGATCTGCATTTTAAATAGTCGCGCATTCAACATCGCTGAACAAATTTCAGACTTCATTATTTTATCAAGCTGACGTTTACCTTTTTATATATGGAAACTCTATTTATAAAAAGACTTCCTTCGTGTAGTTTTTTCCTCAAACCGTGTTTAAAGTTCCCCAACGTGTATAGGAACGTGTTAAAATTATGTACGAATTGTTGGCGGTATTGCTGGCGTCGCAGGCGCACGTTGGTTGTGTTTTTACGAAAGTAAAATGAAATTTCCATCGATATTGAAATTTTAGGTAGGTATTCCGTTTTCCAAACTAATCTCTAATTAACTCTTATTGTATGTGTATCAATGGTTTTGTTTCGATTTTAATCAAAAATTCATTTGTGCGGTTTTGAAAGTTATTTGCCAAATGAATGCTACTCATTATACGTGTAATTGAAACTTCAAACAATGAGCCAAATTCACGAAAAGATGGTTCAAAAAATCCAATAGGCTATTCAGTTGGGTGAAATGGAGAGGTTTGTTATTTTCTCGTGTGAAGTAAGAGTGATATGTACTTTGTTGTTTAGGTACTAGGTACCCCTCTACCTATGTACAACTAATACCTTTCTAAAAATATACAACTTAATTATATATATTTATTTATATGAATTGAAATATTTCATCAGTAAATACCTATATTTTTGAAATGGTAGATAGGTAATAAATAAAAAGACATAATAAGTAGGTACCTACTAACATTTTGGTTTGGGTATTATTTTTTTCATAATTTTTCAAAAATATTAGAAAAAAAATTTATTATTTTTTGTAATTCTTTTAAAATGAGATAATTTGATTTTTTTGCCTTTGCCTTTTCCTTTTGGTTTCAATTTCAATTATTTCCTATATAATTGTCACTTTCAGATACAAAGACATAAATTGAGAAAAATCAGGTTCATTAGTACTTACTTATAGAATTTTTGGATATTCATGTTTTTATTTAAAAAAAAAAAAAAAAAAAAACTAAATTTAATTCAACTTCGGTATTTGTCTAATTTGAGAATAATATTATGTACTAATCAGAATCTCTCTGAAAAAAAATATATTAAAATTTCAAGTACTTAATTAAACAAATTATTTACCTGATCCCCCATGCCAGTGATAATGGGACGATTCCAATACGCAGCCAATCTGGCAACTGGTTCCAGGGCAAACGCACAAGCTGGTCCGATAAAAGCCAGAACTTTATCCTTAAAGTACATATCTGCAGCTAAGCCCGGGGCATATGCACCTGAGCACGAAGTGTAGCTGCAAAAAGTTTACAGTTAGTGAAAGTTGGTGCAAAGTTGCCATCATTTTGCTACGGTGCCTACAATTTTCGCATAGACAGTGAAGGAAAAATCGATGCATACATTTACGCACGTATAGAATGCAAATATGGAACTGAATTAACGACGAGGTTTGAAATTAACGGAATTTTGCAAATGATTGTCGAAAACAAATCTTTTAAAACTTTGATCATTTGTATATCTCGCCAAAAGTCATTTTACTCGGTATTTCCATAGGTATAGAAATATAGAAATGTAAATTAGCCTATTCGTATTCGGCGCCTGGTTCTGAGCCTGTGTTAATAACCAATGAATATTTTATAATTTAGAATTTTGGGAGGTACCTATAGCTAGGTCTGAGAGGGTATTTACGAGATAACTCGGGTTTAATGAAGTGAGAAACGTTTAGATAGCTTAAAAAACAAAGAAAATACATTCGTCAACTTCTAACTTAGTAGTATAAGTATGTACCTACCTACCTACTACCTACCTGATTAATGAAATGAAATTTCAAGATTTAGATCGGTAACTGTATAATTCTATTTCAAGTATTTTATGGCTTATAAAAATTGATATCATGTCTCGCATCAAACGAATAAATATGATTTTCTCCCCCCCCCCCTCCGCCTTACCAGTTCAATGTCATTATTTAGGAATTCAATCTGATTTTGTCTCTTGGTTTTGCAGTGCAATAGATAATTCATTTTTACTCAGATGTGAAAGGAAATATCTTCAATGGAACTCCTATGGATTGAAATTTTTTGATTGTTCAACCCTTCTACAAAATGACAAAAAATTTCGAGTCAAATATCAAAAATAATCCATATTTTGAAATTTTTTGATCTGGAAACTTTCTAAAAAAATAAACAATTTTGTGAACATTTTTTTTTAGAAAAAATGAATCACTTTGGAATTCAAAATTTTAAGATTTGAGCATTACAAAAATAAGATTACCTACTTATAGGAAAATTTACGAAATATTTTTTAATTTTGCCCAACTATAGGCGACCCCTCAGGTTTGTAATTTGTATCATCAGATATGTATCCGATTTTTTTTTCATGTTATAGAATGAATAGGTAGGTAGCTTAAAAGTTGTGTCAAGACCTCATAACTGCATGACAAAAATTTTATCTTCTCGACTCCACATTTTCTTCGTCTTCATCAAGATTGAAAATCTGACGAATTTTATTACTTATTTATTGAAAAAAAAAACAAAAAAAAAACAGAAATTAAAAAGTAATTGATTTTCTATCGTAACCCGTTCTTTAACGTACTTTTTTGTAAATAGCACTTTTATTGTGTTTGCCCAATACCTAATCAATAAAAAATTGAAAAAAATTAAAGATGTTTTCTTCTAATAAAAATCAGCGCGGTATTGATTTCTTATTATCACTTTCCATCCAGATCACTTTCTTTGAGATACCTACTTAAAGAAAAAAAAAGGCATTGTGGGGAAATTTTTTATTCTAAAAATTGAGGGGAAACCCTATAAAATCAATGTCGTTGATTTTTTGATTTTTTATAGATTAAAATATTCAAATTGATTAATACATTTTTTTTGGGAGAAAAAAAATTCTGCAATTCTTTTAATTTTCAACTAATAATATTGAAAATAAAAGTTGCACGTTTCAAAATTCCTAAATTTCTGAAGAAAGAAAAAGATGGAAAATTGGTGGCAATTAATTTTTGATCTAGTACAATCATAAATCGTGCTTTTTGACCTTTTAAGTACCTTCAAAAAAAGCTTGATAGTTCATTCTATTCAACTGTGCCCTAAAGTAGAATTTATTACCAACCTTCGACCCTTATTCTGCATAATTGGTAAAATTAAAATTTTCAGCTGATTTTCCTATTTTTGAGGTGTTTTTGTTTTGTATCATTTTTTTTTTTTGAAAGTCGGATGAAAAGAAGAGATAAACCAGAAGTTGCATCTGAATTTTAGAAAAATAATAATAAATCCTCTGACTCATTCCTTACATCTGCTCAATAATCCTTAAAATTCGATTTAGGTATTTACATTTCAAGCTTTTTTTTTTCAATTTCGCCAAAGATATGAACTGAAAAAAATATTTTAGAAATTTCTTTATAGACTCCTTGAATTGAGAAAACATCATAGATAGGTATGTTTGGATGATGATAAAAAAAAAAAAAGATTTTATTCAAAAATAATATTTGTACTGAGTAACTATTTTAGGTTTGGGGAAGTATTTTCACTTTCTTAAAATTTTCGAATGAAGACAAATTCAAATTTCAAACCGAATTGGATGAGGGAAAGAGATTCAGTCAGAAAGGAGATGAAATTTTTAGCAGATTTTTTCCAAGTCTAAATATATGAACTTGGAAATAGAAACCTCTCTTAGGTGTTAGAAATTGATTTTTGAGTTGACAGTGATTCGACCTTTCAAAAGGGGTATAGAATCAGGAGGAACCTCAACTAAAAAACCAATTTTTTAGGTTTAAGTATATCATTCCTGATTACATTCCCCTAAATTTCTATTCAACTTTTAAAAATCAGGGGGAAAACGATCTGCCTTACTGATCTCAACCTCTCATCCCTAATAATTCAAAAATACCTACTAGACTGGTTATTTTGATTAATACCGATTCCATTTTCCATTTTAGATTCTTAAAATCTCTTTCCCTCTTCCATCTCTGTAGGAAATTAGTGAGAAAAAATAACGGTGATTTTAAAATTTTACAAATTGTCGAGAGAAAGAATTTTTAAAGCTTGTAAAAAAAATGCTAAGCACAATAAAATTAAAAAAGAAAAAAAAACACGTTAAATTTATACGGAATGACCTATCAATACAAATTTAGCGCATTCTCGCCTACAAAATACCAATATCCAATACCTATTTCACTTTAACGCGTCACTAAGTTGGAAATTTTGCAAAAGAATGTCACCATGTAACGTGGGCAATTGATATTTTTTTGTTTTGTTTTCGGCATCTAACTGCGAGTTTTCTTTTTCACGCTGTCGAGAAAGATAGCTAGGCCATAAGCCATAACATGGAAATACCTCTGTCACTGGCGTTAGGATAAATTGAAAGGAAGCATCGTTTTAGGAGACAAATGCTGCAATCAAAGAGTGCTATTATGTTTGGCGTCCGACGACCATTACAATGGCGTCGATTTGAACGTATTATTTAAAAATCAACGTTAAACGAAATACCAGGTTAATTACGTCATTTACAATTCAATTTGTTCGCCACACTGAACATCGGGATATAGGTCTTCGATTTGATATTTGCAACACATTAGGCGAGAAAATTAGATTTTTTAGTTTCCACAATGGTAAATATTCACTTTGGCGAGTTATCCTTCGTCCGAATTCTTTTCGGTTCATAAGGGTGAAATGCAAATACAATTTTGTGTGGTTTCGATATTCGTTTATCTGTAGATATTTGATTTAGAAATTGGTGCAGAGTGCGGAATATCAATGAGGAATTTTCATATATGAGAAGGGTAAATTTTAAACGTCCATTTCTGTATTGAAAGAGGTAAGTAAATTTCATTTTTTATTCTCAATTTTTTTTGAGAAAAAAAAATTTTAAAATACAGAATTTTGGTCAGAAGATGAAAAAACCCTTGGGAAATTTGAAATGTTCAATTTTTATTGGTATTTTAATGCATTTGCTATTTTTTCACTCACCTACTTATCGACTCGAAAAATAAATGCTACCTAATTTACCTACTCCCTACCCACCCTTGAACCTAATGCCTCAAAAATCTAAATCTTCAATAATAATTACGACTAAGACCTCTATAACAAAGTTTTTCGACAAAATTGAAAAGTAATGTGTAACAATAGGCTGGCATCTAAGCCCGAACGTATTTTCAAAAAGGCATTAAAATTCTATCAGTAATTTCGCTGGTAAATGTAATCCGTTACTTATAAAAGAGGCTTGCGAAGTTTTCTGATTTCAATGTTTCTCAGATGGTGTTTTCTTTTCCGAGCAGGCTGCGCAGGAAAATGTAATGGTTTAAAAGTGTTTGATTTAATGAAAAGAATAGCTTTTGTGCTTTTCTTTCTCGCATGTTTTTTTTTGACGTTGATCATCCTTTGACATGTAAGTGGGGAACTTTTATGGTAAAATATGGCGCGTATTATTTATTAAACATTTTCTTTAGGGTTGGTTTATTTATTCGAGATATTGGTATTGGAAGACTTCGGTTATGAAAAGAAAAATGTTGAATAAAATCAATGGTGGCCTACGGTGTGCTGAATGACGAATGGAGGGTGTAATTTTGAAATAATATGGAATTGACATTTTACCACGATGAACGGATATTGGTATTTTTTTTTGGTTGGATGAATAATTGTCACGATGTTTGAAACGAAATTACAATATTTTATCGAATTAGAATACCAGAACTTGTTGAGTGTTATTCAAGTGGCACGAAGTTTTTTTTTTTTGAAAGGTAAAAAATAAACGAAACAAATCGCTAAGGAGTTGGAAATGCCAACTGGGTGCTTGATAGTATTATTTTTAATTTTTTAGGGAAGTCGTTTAGCCCTGCGTATTAAATTTAGTGTCCAGTAATTGGATCGGAAATCGAAAAATTTTAAAATAACAGAGCTGGTGTCATAACACTGAGAAAAGTATCAAGTTAATGAATTTCCCCTATTTTTAATATTAGAAGAAAAATGTCGTTTCGATAAAATTGGGTTCAAACATAATATTGGATTTGGATGGGTAATACCTAAATCTGAACCAATGCAAATTTTACACGAAAAAATTAATCGTGGAAATTAATACTATGGCTTTGAAAATTAAACAAAATTTTTTTACGATTTTTTTATTCGACATAGAAAATATAAAGTCGTTATTCTAAATGTTTTTCTGATTTTTTTAAATAATCAATATTGGACAACAATTTTTAGTAAGTAAAAATTTATTCAGTTTTCATATTACAACTTAATTAATTTTTAACAATTTTATTTTGGGCAAAAATTCTTCGAATTTCAAAGTTGAACAAAAAATCATCACGATGAAGATTCATTTGATTAAATTTTCTAATCCAAATTTTTATTTTGAACGAGCTATCGCTTCTTGAATTTACAAGATAGGTAGTCAACTTGTTCATCCAATGCTTTTATTTTCTCAAGATAATAGGTAGGTACATAGAAGAGATCCTGAGACCCACATAAACTGCCCCATAAGAATTTCAGTCAACGGTGATCTAAATGAGAGTATTTGATCAAAGTATAGCAAACAATCAAAATTTTGGTTTCCAATTTTGAGTTGTATTTTTCAAATAAAATTAAAAATTGATTTTTTTCAACAACGAAATATTGATAGAACCATAAGCTCTCCTGAGCACAAAAGAAAAAAATCAAATCCATAAAAATTTTTGATTCTCCATTACTGATATTTATCGATATGGGGGGGGGGAGGGAGGAGGAGGAGGAGGAGGCTGAAAATAAAAAAATAATTGCTTATCAATATGTACATTGTACATATCTACCTATTACGTACACAATTTTTCAACCAAAAAAAGATTATGCGTTTGAAAATTTCTTCACAGGATATTGAAAAATCATAATTGTTTGTTTCAAGTCCAATTTCACCAAAATTCAAAAGAACGATTTTAAATCTGTATTTGGAATTTGAATAGGTACTTGAAATTGTGGTCACTGCATTCCACCAAAAAAGTTTTATCGAGAGAAGGGGTCTTTAATGTGATTTGTAACTGCAACGTCGAAATTTTATACTTAAACAATTTTAAATTTTATAAATCATCATTTAGAGGAAACGAGTGTACGCAGCGAAATATGATGTTTTTTAAAAATTTTTTTTGACAATTTGCAGGAAATTATTATTTAGAAAGAAAGAGTCCATGACAGACATTCATAGCTAAATATTTTTCTTCAAAAAATTTTCAAATTTATGGTTCATACTTACGTTGTAGATTAGATAACATTTTTCTTGACCTTACAATGTGATTGCAACATTATGTAGGCAAAAGAAATAAAACTAAAAAATGCACATTTTTCATTAGCCCTACACACAAAAATGAGAAAGTTCAAATCAAAAATTTGGAAAAGATGTCCGCGAATTTTTTCAAACACTTGAATTTTTTTTTAAACTCCCTTAAATTGAATTTTTAGTAGATAAGGAGACAATACGTGCTACAGAAATATGCCAACATTTACTAGAGGCTCCAGATCGACTCGAAAATGACCTTAATCGATCGATTTTAATTGATGCAGCAACAGGAATTCAGATTTTTATCTGATGATTAAGAATTTTTGTGAAAAATCAACATAAAATGTACCAAATTAATTATAGACCATTTGAACTATTTTCAAAAATTCGCAAAAAATTGAAAAATCAACTCCAGCAGTTCGAGGTTTTAATCTAAGATGTGGGTGGCATGCTCTTTCGATGAATCAAATGTTATAATTTAATTAATATAGAGATGCCCACATACATTTTCGAAAATGAATGGCCAAAACGTTTTCTTTCCACTGGTTAATAACCTAATTAGAAAAAATCAATAGACTAACCTCAGTTACTTTTTTCAACTCTTAAATCGAGCAAAAAAATTAATCTCCCCTGTCTCGAAGTGAAACCATTCTAGAAAGATAGGTAAAGAAAGCACTTGTCAATTTCAGAATCGGGGTGAATTTGAGTGACGTCAAGTTTACGTATTTACAAGTAATCACCACAACCAGTAAATAATTAAATAGATTCACCTATTACCCACCTTTGATACTCGGTTTCTTTGAATTGAAAACGTTTAACAGAAGATGAAGAAACCATGCATAAAATTAACTATACATTGGTACCAAATGTAGGTACCTTCCTATTCCATTTCACTAGCCCTGAAAATAATGACTCGAGCAAGTATAGGTACCTACAGATCTATATCCGCATTCGTAAATAAATAATTTATAGGTATCTTGATGAATTTAGGTAAATATGAAGGAAATTTCCTATTTCCTATTACGAACCAAAACCACAGCATTAAGGATTAGAAATTAGAAATACGATCGAGATTATTACGTAATACTTAGCACCTGTTTGCTCAGCTTATACTTAATCTAATTGAAATTATTTGCAAAACAATTATAATGAAATGAACTCTTTTTTAAAGCAAGTTTTACTTACTCAGCGCTATTTACCGACTTATTCAATCGAGGTTAAAAAAATACCAACACGCAGAATAATTAGACCCGGTCATAACTATATAAGATAATCAAGCTACTAAAAAATTTACTTTTCATTTTTAAAAGAAAAAAAAATTGAAAACGTCTACGTAACCTCGTTTATTCTCCTAAAACACTCTTCTGAAAAATTCCAAAAAAACCCATTCGACACGATTTTTTCGCGAAGTCATCTTTTTGTTAAGCAAGCATTATTAGCCTGGCTCTCTCGAGATAACAATGCGATTTTACGAAAAAATGAATTTACTCAGGTATTTAACCGAGCGAATTTATTGTTCGTAAAAGTTTACCAAAACGATGTTATCGTCATCGTTAGCAGCAAAATTAACAAAAAAAAAAGAAGCCCTATAGGTAGTTAGGTACCTACCTATCAAATATAGGTACCTATATTTTAAAAAAAAGAACGTGAAGACTCTAACTTGGTAAAATTTAGGTGAATTGCCCTAATCAGATTTTTCCCCAAAGAAACATTTTTTTGGTAAAAAAAAATTGAAAATGTAATTTTCACCTTCCTCCAAGATGGCGTGGTCTCAAAAATACGAATTTTTATTCTTTGTACGTATTTAAAATGAAGCGAAGAAGTGAAATTTATTAAGAAGGTATGGAAGTAGGGGAAATTTCATTCGAAGATTCACACTGCAAGTTTTTTTATCTTAAGTGATCTTAAAGTGGGATTTGAAAATTTTCACTCACCCCTCCCTCACTTTTGAATGAAATGATCACTCAAATTGTGCATAATTTCACTTAATGAACATGAATTCAACATCATTTTTACCTACCTTTTCTTCCCTTCAAATTTGGTAAAAATTTACATGATACATTTTGTGAAGGGCAATCGCTCCAAAGCCTCTTTTTACAAGTTTCTAAAATTTTCAACCCCCATTTCAAGGTTATTTTTGCGATCAATAAATCTGAAGAAACTTCTATTCAACCTGGTGAATGCAAAAAAAAAATTGCATCGTGGATTAAGCGTTTTCCTAAAAAATTTGAGCCCCTCCTACCAAAAGGAGAAAAAGTAAGGTAGTCCTTAAAGTGAGTTTTTTTTTGAAAATTTTTTTTTCTGTCTCTTTTGTCTGCATACCAGGCAGAAAACTCTCCCCCCTCCCCCTAAAAAGGAGTCATTCGACATTCGAATTCTACACCACCTGAGGCATTGACTTCAAAATTGGATACCTTTTTTTGCATTCTACTCGTACAAAAGGTTGACAAGTTTCAGAATAAAAATTCGATTTTTTTTTTATTTTTACCAAATCAGGTTTGCTCGCCACAATATCTTAAAATTGAACCAATTTTTCAGTCACTTGGAATTTGGAAAATTTTCTATAAATCATCTGGCAGTGTTTCCAACCATTTTATTTTGTGTAATTTTCATAATACATATTGTAGATGGCAACACTGCGATAAAAATTTCAAAAAAAAATAATTTAAATTTATTTCAATGGCCAAAAAAATGTTAGTTCAATTTTCAAACCACCGAATCAAAATGTAAATGGCAGCACTGCAAGGGAAATTGTTTGAAAAAATTGTATGTATTAAAAATTATTTTACGTGATCAAAAAATGGTTCAATTTTGGCATAGTAAAATGGGCAATTTGCATAAGCGTGCCCAAGGGGAGGCACAGGAGGCTCTAGCCACTTCCTTAAACTTGAAAAGGAGAGATCTTTTTATTGCAATTATTACGTAGTTAAAATTAGTGCAATTTTTTTTGCTTTTCAAACATAATATTTTTTAAATTTTTGTTCTCGCTTCGCTCGAATAGAATTTTAGTCATTTGTATTTTGAAAATAATTCTAGCCAAAAATCCTTGAATTTGGAAAAAATATAAAAATCTTTGGATTCGATTTCTGCAATTTTTCTTTTACGATCCCCTCGAAGACGACAAAAAATAGTATCTAATTCTGAAATCAATGCAAACTCAAATCGTACCTATCGAAATATCGCGGGGGGGGGCAATTTTCAGCAGTAAGTGACCCAATAGCGACAGAAGCAGGTTTTTTTTCGAAATTCACCCAATTTTGAAGTAATTTGGATTCGTTCCTTTTGCGAGAAGAAGGGGGAACCAATATTTTTTGGCAAGTTTTTTATTCAAAGAGAACATTACCTTATCACGTTTCTTTAAAATCCAGGATAGGTAATTATTTTTTAACCATTCTAAAATTTCATCAAACTTGTCTGAAAAACGTCCAAGATAACACAAAAAAATAATAAAAATTCCATATCCAAGGTCACTCGGAGCAAGGATGTCATTTTCAGGCCTAAAAATTATTTTTCGCAGCAATGAAAAAAACTGAAAATTTCCCCCAAGCCGATTCACCTACGTACAAATCTTACTTCGCTACAACCTTTCCATTATTTTTCTCCTACCCATTCACTTTTCACTAATTCGCCACAGGCCATAATACGAAACCATTCTTACATTTTTTTACGTCAAACTGAAATTCGACTGATCCTGATACGAAGCCGGTTATGCAATTATTCAAGCATTACCGCTTTAAAGTCAGCCTTGCGTATATAAAGCGAACGCACCGTATGGTATTTTGTTTACATCAGTTAAACGTTTAAAACGTTAACATTATCAACTTAATGGCCCCAAAAATATCGCTGTTTACCGTATCTCTCACCATTTTCATAGTTAATGCTCATTAGCGGAAGAATAAGTACTCTAATTTCAGTTTTGAATAACGGTTACGTTTCCAAAACAAATGTCCCTCTCGACGTCATTTTAAAAAAAAATTAATTCCTCTCGCCAAAAAAAAAACTTTAATTAAATCTTGATAATTGTTTAAAAATAAACGAGTTTTTAAACGTCGACAAAAAATTTACAAAATGAGTACCTATTTGATAAAGATAACATTTTTTTTCAAAAGTTAATCCTTAGCATTTGTTTGTTTTCGCCTTTCGTCGAGTGATCGGTTTCGTTTAATTTTTCATTTCGCCTTCCGCGAAGGAAAAAAAAAATACAATACCTAAGGAAGAAAAAAAAGTTTTAAAGGTTGAACAAAACTGTTGAGCATCAAAGTTTCAAAGATAATGATGAAATATCGTATCGGTAAGTAACTTTGAACCCCGCTGTTTTATCCTTTTAGAAATAAATCAATTCTAAAATAAAGCACGTCTGCGGGATTAATTATTTAAGAAAAACAATCTCTAAATCTCGACTATGACCTGGAATTAAGTAAATACGACGATGATTTTGAAAAATATCGCGGTCTCGTCTTCATAACGAGGTCATTTTTTTCACCCCCTTTGAATTAAACCAGGCACGAAACTTTATCATTATTTAAAAACTAAATTATCCCGGGATCAAGTCGATAAAAGAATGAAAATGCAACGCTAGAAAACTAATATGCCTCTCGAAAGCTTAAGTATAAAAAATGCCACCATTTATCACTTTTTTTTTCTCGTCGCAAATATATATTAAAAAAAAAAAAAAAAAGGAAGGAAAAAGCTATATCTTTATTAAGCCTACTCTAAAAAGCAAATATAAAAATGTATAAATTCACCTAGATTGCACTTTTCTCAACTGCACGTTATGCAATTTTAAGAATTTTTCATTAACGTCCCGAAGAGCCAAATCCACCGCTGGACCACATCGTTCCAGATCAAAGGGCGAATTTAATTTAGTAGTCATCAAAACGCCAACGTTATAATAAACCGGAAATATTTCGGCCAGAGATACCGCACTGAGAACTACAAATGTGAAAATTAGCATTTTTTGCTGGCGTTCCGGTGCCGAGTGTGTTATACGTTGGAAATGTACTGAAATTTTAGAGTTTTCGGTGATTGTTATATAAGAGTTTTGAAATGGCTCTTGCGCAAGGCTCGTATTACTGTTGCGAAAAACGAATCCACTTGTTGCTCCGGTAATTTTTACGTTTGAGGGAGGGTTTCGAGATGTTTATTTTTTCTCACCGAGGTACCTAAATTGAAATTATTACGATGGAGAGGCATATAGAGGTGAGAAAAATAATTCTACGATTTCGATTGTTTTTTTTTTTCAAAACCATATAAGTATCATTGTAAAAAAAAAAAAAAAAAAAAAAAAAGGAAGAAGAATAAAAAGAGAAAAATAGAGATAAAGACAGTTTAATTTAATTTTGATTGATTTGTTTGTGTTTCAAAATAAGCTAGATTTATTAATTTTTTTAAGTCATCAATCCTGTATTTTTCATCCTGAAAATCAACATTTCAAGAAATTCGTTCAAGATGGACGCGTTTTTCTAAACTCGTATAATTAAAAAAAAATATATAGCACATAATTTATAGGACACAATGGTAAAAAAAAAAGTTTAATAAATAATTAACAAAAAAAACGTACCTAGGTTTATATAATATAATGCCATTTCATAAAATAATCAACTTTTACACATTTATAGTGCCCATTCGAGTATTTTTTTTTTATTGAAAATTTTCTCGGATTGAAATAATTATAGTGCCATGGCACAGAAAATTTTCTGTACTTAATTATATCGGAAAATCTTTGGTACGATAGATTTAACGAATCTGATAAAAAAAATCTTATTAAATAAACGTAAAAATATTCGGATATATTAATGACTCATCAAAAATAAAATTTTGATTTTAATACAACTTAGATTTAATGAAATTACATCGTTAATGTTTATATACAGATCGATCTCCTTATTGTATTTTTTTCAGATAAAATAAAAAAAAATGTTAGTCGATGATAAAATTGATAGGTACCTACTCCATGAGATGGGATCAAATTAAGGTACACATTAAAGATAACGGTGCCTTAGAGGGAAAAAAGACGAAAGTCCTTAAAAATATAAAGTAGTATCACATGAATACAATGTATTTTTTTCTCTCTTTTTTTTTTACCAATTTACCACGTTTCGAGTGCACTTCTGATTGAACCAAATCCTCATCTCATGAAAGTATTGAAAAAGTTGTATGATCTCGTTAAGTGCGGACTCTTTGGGGCTTGGGTCGATAAATTTTACGAAAACATGAACCTTAGATGTAGGTAGGTAGCTAGGTACATATTATTTTAATTAATCGCAGAGGGGTTTTTTTGACGATCCTACGAATTTTTTAAATTTGTATGTGGGATTTTTCGACAAACGTATATGTAAAGGTAAAATTAAATAAATATAAAATATAATTCAACAGTAAACAAGAAAATAATGCGTTACAAACATCGAATAACAAAATGTATATCTAATTTGAATGGAAACATTAACATTTATACATACGTATTATTTACACAGCTTATATTTTAGGTAATTCTAGTACATATATCGAATATTTCACCGTTCAATACTCATTCGTAAACGTAGGTATTTTACATGGCGTAATTTCTATTCCTTTGGTTTAACTCGATATTCAATTGCGATACGTCTTCGTCTGTTGGTATTTCGTTTTCAGCCTCGTTTCCTGTCTCTTGTTTTGTGGCACTGTTATCTCTGTAAATTAAATTGTTTTGAAGTTGAAGTTGAAGTAGATCGGTATTAGGTAGCGATTTTGTCACGCTGTGAAGAGCTTTTACTGTCGGGTCACATATTCTGTACTCGACAGTTCGATGTTCTTTCAACAATATATATTTTTTTTTAACATATTCGAGAAGGAAGCAATTTGGTGAAATATTTTATAATTACGAGTTTGAAAGAGGACAAAAAAGATAAAATTATGCTTCGAAATTCGAATGATGCGATTACTTTTTGATTTTGGGTAATTTTATAAATTACTGGAGTTTTTATTGATGGATAAACTGTATGAAATTGAAAATAAATATAGGTAAGGGTGGGTAAAAAAAAGTAGGTCTCGGTGTTGACTAAATTCGCAGGAATGATTTAATTTGAGTTGGGAAAAATTTTCATTTAAATAGCTCAAAAAGAGTGAGAAAAAAACACCTCAAAGTAGGGACTTTTTCAAAAAAAAATTCAATTGTTTAAATTTCCTCACCTCATTTCTAAACCAGTAACAGCTTAATTCGATATTCATGTTTCAAAGATGATCACACTGTTCATTGAAAGGACACAAATTGTTTAAAAATTCTCCCCTTCACGGCTTCACCCTCCTCGGGGAAGAATTTTGGATTTGAAAATTTTCTTCAACATCCCTTTCCAGTGCTGAATTTTTATGATCAAAAATTCGCTTGCGTCTTTTACCCAAATCTGAATTTTGGATTTTTAAATTTTCTTCTGTATCAGCCTCCGGAATTGAATTTTTTCGAGCAAAAATTCTCCTACATCCCCCCGGAGGTGAATCTTGGATTTTTGAAATTTCTCTTTCACTTCATCCGGGCTGAATGATTTTGATTGAAAAATTAAAAATTAAGGTCAAAGAACATGATTTTTGGAATAAGTGTTTCTCACTTCGTTTCAGTCTCTTCAATCTGTCATCCTTGATTTAAAATTCAGAAATCGTGGATCGAATTTTCATATTTTTTTTTTGACATAGATATGATTTGAGCTTTTTTAAAGTGTAAAGTTTCTGTATGACGTAACATAACGTTTTTATTTGTTTTTCAGGAATTTTGAAAATTAGAAGAGACGAAGAGAGGAAGTACCTAGGTAGATAAGTATGTACCTACAATCCTACATAAATATCTTCTTTTTAATTAATTTTTTCTTCAGTTGTAACATTTTTCATTTTTTTTCTTATTTTTAAAAATATTTTCGTTTTTTGTTAAGATGCCTTAATTTTTTTAATTTTTTAAAATTTTTTAAGAATATTATTCTTGTTTTAAAACACACAGCGAAGTACCTATTTTGAATTAAACCACTTATCAAGAGGTTAGTTTTAAAAAAAATTGGGCAAATACATGAACCACCAAATTACCCGTTTAGATAGTTACATTACCGGGTGCTCGATTAATTCTGGACTCCCCCAGCACATTTTGATGTTAAAAATCGTAAGTTGGTAATACTTTGTTTAATAAACAAATACAAAGTATTGCCAACTCACAATTTTTACCACAAAAAGTACTGGGGGAGTCCAGAATTAATCGAGCACCCGGTATCTTCAACTGGCATTTTTCTTCATAACAAAAAGCAGAAAAAATTTGAATGGTTGTTGAGATATTTTTTAGTGCAAAAAAAAGTATGTTCAAGAAAAAATTCACCATCAGAAGACATTCGATTAGGTACATAATTATATAATATTTTATATTTTTTGATCGAATCTGTAATATTACTGTAGGGTAGTGTAGGGGGGTGGGGGGTGGATTTCTATAGGATTTTTTTGTTGAAAAATTATGGCCTAAGATGTCTGCAAATATGTAGAGTATTCATAAACAAAGCCCCTTGAAAAATTTGAAAAAATTGTGGTGGGGGAGGAATTCTAATAAGCAAAGGAATCTTGGCAAAAATTTGAAATTCAGTAGTAAAAACTCTGCCATTTCAGTGGCCTTATGCAGTTTTCAAGAAACACAAAATTCGGTCGGAAAAACGTGATCCACAAAAAATGATACTTGACTGCACCTTAATTTTTTGAATATTTTTTTCCTTACTTTTAATTTTCTTTTTTTTCAGCATTTTTTAAAGCACTTAAAATTTTTTTCAAAATATTTTTGTATTCATTGCGAAATTAATTTATTTTGACCAAAAATACCTTACTTGGAAATTTTTACATTATAATTTTAAAAGACAGAGCTGCCAATATTGATTCAAAATCCGAAAAAAGAGCAAAAAAGTGGCCTCCAACCATTTTTAGAGAAATAACATAATAATTACAAGATTTTTGTCAATTATCATCAGTTAGTTAAATCCTTTTTCAGTTGTCTATGGTAATTAATTACCTATACCTGTTGTTCTCCCTCTTCCCGCAAATTAAAAAATTTTAATGTAGAATTACCGAACTTAAAAAAATAAAATTCAAAGTTTTTAAAGATTTTAATCAAAAATTTTAACGGAAAATGGTCGTATTGATATGAGGAGGAAGAAATGTGCAGAGGATCCGTCGCACTTTCCATACCTACCTAATTTTTTTGACTCAAGCATAACCGCATACACAGATAGAAAATTCGTTTTCTTAATTTTTGAATTTTTCAAATAGAAAAATTCATTATCAAAATTCATAAAACTAAAATTTCGGAACTCGTACATAAAAAAA
The DNA here is from genome assembly GCA_038380155.1 of Pseudococcus jackbeardsleyi. Taxonomy (NCBI): domain Eukaryota; kingdom Metazoa; phylum Arthropoda; class Insecta; order Hemiptera; family Pseudococcidae; genus Pseudococcus; species Pseudococcus jackbeardsleyi. The sequence continues at coordinate 41,024,135 of CM076242.1, forward strand.
TTACAAAATATCTACTTAACAGAATTCAGAAAAATACGTACGTATATTTGTTATGAACTGGTTGAAACAGAGATTTCGGACAGCTTTTGAAATACGGCCAACATTCCCGTTTTTCACGTCCGGTTATTTCTGCTTCGACGTATTCGTCTAATAATTCAGCAAAGGGTGACTTACTAGCTCTGCAAAAAGATTTCCAAGCACAAATTATTTTTCGATTCTAGCTTAATCCTCGCGAAAAAATTCTCGAAAATGAAATAAAGTTGGGTACCCATACCTAACTAGTTTTTATGAGATCATAATACTTACGAAAAAAACAACTCCAGCATTTCTCCTATCAGACCAAACTTTTGAATAGAAGAATGACTATGTACTTCGCAAATTGCCCTCAGCAAGCAAGCTTTACCATCCATACCGAAACTAGCCAGCAAGTCTTCGACAACAGTGTACAGCAAAGCACTATGAATAAAATCAATATCGATAAATTTCAACTGCAATGGAAAAAAATTTACATTTATGGGTTCATTGTGTTTTACCGTTCTCCTCCGTGAAAATGCGAATGTTTCGGAGTCGGTGGCGCCGATCTTTCTGTTCTCTTTCTTTCGAGAAATTGAGCCACGTAATCGGCAAAATACGAGCCCGCTTTGCGGCCTAGACTGCGTCCTATTAACGGAGGCAATACGCCGTATGGATTTTGGTTATCCGTCAAACCCAATAAATCAAAATCAACTGGAAAATTATTAGTTACGGCGTTACATCTCATCCAATATGCAATATGGTTATCGGTATCGACGAGCTACTTACTACTAAATGGTAAACTAATGGACATATTAGAAAGAAAACCATCCGGTGGGTACCGAACGAATGGTAACGAAAGTGAAGGAGTAATTGTGAGGTGGGTGCCAGGCGGCAGGGCTAAACGACCGTCTGAGGTTATCCATAACAGTCTTTTTTGTCGTATGTGAGGTTTTTGTGCCGAGTCGAAGCCATCGCCTGCTGAATCCAAAGTGTGGAAGAACGTTGTAGCTAGCAGGCTTACTAGCCACGCTCTCAGTCGCCAAATTTCCATCCGCTGTATACCTGAAAGTAAGCAAATCGAGGATGTATATTTACGGCGATCTGACGTGCTAATTATTCAACAGTAATGGCTAGCGGGAAGTATCGTGGCGAATACGAAGGCGACCGCGAAATAGTACATGGTGTAAAATCGAGGAGTATCCGTAAGTATAATGATATCGCGAACGCAGCGTAGACACATTAACCCTGAAAGTGCGACCGAGTAGTCTCGTTTCGCCTCAGTTTCAAGAATGGAGCAGATACTAATGATAATAGCAATGGTACGAGTATTAGGATTAGACACATACGACAAACGTCTCTTAACAAATTGCTCGTTTTAAAATTCGAGTGGCTCAAAAGTAGAAAAATTTGTAAACTTGGTGGTACAGCTAGTCAAAAATTAATGCCCATAAATTATAGGTAGTTGTCAAGGAAACGCGTCGCGTAAGTGGGTATATTTTTTATGGCGGGATTCCTAAATTTTCAATTTTTGGAACAGGGTTGAGAGTTCAGCTTGGGTTGGAGTACCTATCTAAATTTAACGCCAGGGCAGCTAATTAGATTTTTTGCTCTTGACAGATTTTTTTCGATCATTATTTCATCCTAAATAGGTACTAGGTAGTGTAGTGCTAGAATTTTTCAATTATACCTATGGAGGGGGGAGGTACATCTACATACCTTTTTTAAAATAAGTTTTCTTTCCCATTCATCTATTTTTTTTCAATTTTTGAGACAGGGTTTCAATTTTTGGGGGCGAAGAGAGGAATGAAGGAGGTGTCCTTCACCTGCATGCCTCGCCTCACCTTTTATCCGCATAAAAGTGCGCTCTGCTGTGTTATTTTTCTGAAAAAAGCCTACAACTTTGTCAAGAAATATGATACAGGCAGCGTTTATAAACCTTGAAAAAAAATTTGTATTATAATGATCTTAAAAAATAGTCAAGAATTAAAGATTTTTTTATCACTGTTCATCCCCTCTCCTCCTCCTCCCCCCTCGCACGACCGATGCAAAAGCAAAAAAGTTTCAATGTGTAACTTTTTTTTTTGAAAAGTCTGTCGTATTATAATTACCATTGGAGAAACAAATATTCCAGATTTTTTTTATTGGGAGAGGAGGAGGAGGAGTACCTATTCTATTGATTTTCAGATGGAGCCAGGAACCATATTTTGAGAGATATTTTAAAAATACGTATCGTTTAAAGCAATATTTTTATGATGATTGATCCATAGTGGGAGACTGATTTTTACTCAAGGTAGACGCAAGACGACTTCCGAGGAATTTCCTTCTTTCAGGGATTCTCAAATTTGAACAAATAAAATGACATCATTTTATTATAAGTAAATTTTATTATCATTATTATTAAATTCAATTCTGAAATACAATGAATTATTAGCACTAGCTCCCAGAAATTTTCCAATGGGGCTAAATTTAAAACAAAGAGCCTTTCCTAATAAGATGGTGAAATCCGCCCCTACACCGTTTGGGCTGAAACTTACCCAAAATGTTAGTCTCGATGTAAAACATCCCCAAAAAAATTTTTGGCTCGATCCCCCCACCCCAACTCGAGTAAAATGGCCGTAAATGCCCGAAATTCAAAAATTCGTAGCTTTGAAAGGGGTGGTTCAAAATTTTTGAAATTTTCACAGAAAATAGTTTATGGGTAGGTGTATATGTGAGAATTTTTTCAAATTTTTTTTCGCACATTTGGGGGGGTTTCGTGGGGTTTGAAAACTTCAAAAATTCGTAGAAAAAAATCGGGGGGACCCCTCGCTGGAATTTTTTAAAAGTTGGTATTACCCTTAGGTATAACATATATTTTTTTCAGACCCCGTGAGGGGGTGCAACATGGTCAAAAAAATCAAAAACTATGAAAAAAACGTGTTTTTGACGTTTTTTTCGCCATTTTCACACCTCTCAAGGTCAATATTTTGGAGACCAATTAAATTTGGTTTAATAAGGGGTCCACATATTCAAAAATTACATTTTTGAATAATCGAGCCTCAAACAGATGATTATAGCGTCGCGGCGCTTTTGATTGTTAATGATACATCAGTCCAGTGCAATTGGACAAAAAAATGGTAGCGTACGGAAAAAATTCCGATCCAAGTTTTTTTGGCCCAATTGATTCAGGGCACCATACCGAACAATATGATGAGACTTCTTGCCCCCCCTCCAGTGTCGGAGGCACCTGAGCAAGGGGTTAAACCCCCAAAAATTTGGTTTCGCCTTATAACTCGCTGATAAGGCAATTTCTAAAAAACAAAAAACAAAAAATGGTTTGTAAAATAATTATTCATTTACGTTGTTGAGTTTAGTATAAAATAGATATTTTCACTTTTTAGTGCAGAACACCCCACGAAATACCCTTATACATGCAGTCGTATTGACACAATTTTCTGATTTGCGGCATTCGATTATCGGAAAAGCTATTCTTTTTTTCGTCCATTTGAGTGAGGGGCGTGAGCCGAAGTTGATGACGAGTGAGACTGAGAAAAAAAACGAGCGAAAATTGATTTAATTTTCTGTTCTGAATTTTCTGAAATTCTTGAAAATATCGGGAGTGGTATCAAAAACCATATCCCCCCCCCCCCGAGAAGGTCATTTCTGATGTTATTTCTTTAAAAAAAAAACAAACAAAACCTTAAAATGGCTCACACGGAGGATGTTTGGGAGTAAATGAATGGGAAATTTCTTTAAGCATCAAGTATTTACGTGTAAAAAATCTTGGGATTTGATACCATCTTCGAATCCTCGAATTTTAAAAAAAACATTTACTCGTTGTCTCTCTCTCACTCCAGTGGAGTCTGCTTTACCGAATTTTTCTTTTTTTTCAATCATAAAATTTGAACAAAATATCTCAAGTAATTCTTGATTGCTTTTTTTTCTCAGTCACAATCATGATCACTTTCGTTTCACCATTCTCTCGATTACGAAAAAATGAAAAATAGCTTTTTCGACTCAAAATACTATACACGGAATCGAATGCTGATGGAAATCAGAAAGTTCTATCTTCATTTCAATGGCTTTTCTGTAATAATTTTAAAGCCGTCGTTCCAATACGAATGATTTCTCACAAGTATAAGGGTTTTTCGTGGTGGTGTTGGAAGGCATAGTTTGCATTTTGCACGAAAAAGTAAAAATATCTACATAGTTTACTGCAAACTCAATACCAATTTTTTTAGAAATTGCCTTATCGGCGAGTTATAAGGCGAAACCAAATTTTTGGGGGTTTAACCCCTTGCTCAGGGGCCTCCGACACTGGGGGGGGGGCAAGAAGTCTCATCATATTGTTCGGTATGGTGCCCTGAATCAATGGGCCAAAAAAACTTGGATCGGAATTTTTTCCGTACGCTACCATTTTTTTGTCCAATTGCACTGGACTGATGTATCATTAACAATCAAAAGCGCCGCGACGCTATAATCATCTGTTTGAGGCTCGATTATTCAAAAATGTAATTTTTGAATATGTGGACCCCTTATTAAACCAAATTTAATTGGTCTCCAAAATATTGACCTTGAGAGGTGTGAAAATGGTGAAAAAAACGTCAAAAACACGTTTTTTTCATAGTTTTTGATTTTTTTGACCATGTTGCACCCCCTCACGGGGTCTGAAAAAAATATATGTTATACCTAAGGGTAATACCAACTTTTTAAAAAAAATTCCAGCGAGGGGTCCCCCCCGATTTTTTTTTCTACGAATTTTTGAAGTTTTCAAACCCCACGAAACCCCCCCAAATGTGCGAAAAAAAATTTGAAAAAATTCTCACATATACACCTACCCATAAACTATTTTCTGTGAAAATTTCAAAAATTTTGAACCACCCCTTTCAAAGCTACGAATTTTTGAATTTCGGGCATTTACGGCCATTTTACTCGAGTTGGGGTGGGGAGATCGAGCCAAAAATTTTTTTGGGGATGTTTTACATCGAGACTAACATTTTGGGTAAGTTTCAGCCCAAACGGTGTAGGGGCGGATTTCACCATCTTATTAGGAAAGGCTCTTTATGTCTCAAAAATCTGATTTTTTCTATATTGAAGGCAAATGCGTACCTACCCGAATTCAAGGAGACTGAAAATTGATAAAAATAGGATGGGTCAAATTTCTGAATAGGTAGGTACATAGGTACACTCAAAATATAATTTTCAGGGCTGCAAATACCTAATGAACGAATCTTAAAAATCGCCACCTAAAATTCTCTGTTCTAGATATTCACTTAACAAGTTATCTAAATTTTCTAAAAATTTATTTGAGATACTTTAAAACTTCCTAATTGGAAATCTAAATTTTTTAAAGTCGAATTTATAATTTTTTGAAGTTCAAGAGCTTTGGCAATATAATTTTAGTGGAAAAATTGAGTAACATGCTATATTAGTGGTTCTGGGGGGTAGTTGGGATATTTTAAGTAAAAAAATAACAGATTTGAGCAAAGAAAAATTGGAAAATTGCGGAATATTTTGGAACAAACAATCAATACATTATTTAAATCTGAATTTGTAAAATTGAAAAAAGCATTTTCGATTCTTTAAATGTTTTTCTTAAAAAAAACCTCTCAATTGTCATCCAATTTCACGGTCAATGGATAAGGAAGGTTGAGCGGTGTGAAAATTGAAACAGTGGATTTTTAAGAGAAGGCGAAGTATCGTGCTGGTGACAGAACTAAAAAATTGGGAAAGAATGAATTTTTTGAGAATTCTCAACTGGGAATTTTTATAGCTAACAAAGGAAGTATCCCAACTCGTAATGACATCGAAATATGTGACCATCTACATACACGAAAAGGGGTAACATTGTCGCAAAGTTGATTTCGAGAAAAACGCAAAAATGTGAATTTTGGTAAAAAATATCGATTTTTTTTATGACTTTTTCAGATTCCTTACACAAAATTTTCTACAAAATTTTTTTTAAAAATGTTACTATTTTTGCATCATAAATAGGTACCTACCTACGTATCATTCAAAAACTTAAAACACGTTATTCGCAAAACTACGTTTTTTCAACTTCAACTTTCAAACTGCCATAAAACCGCGAATTTTTCGCGAAAAAAGGTCGCTAATATTAAACACAATAGAAAAACTCATATCAAAAATTTCAGGCTCTGATGTACATTTATCGAATTTTGGTGAATTCTTGAACTTCCATAATACCTCATCGACCAGCATGATAAGAAAATTTGATCTAATTAATCTCCAGTTTGAAATATGTACTTACTTACCCTCTTTTAAATAGGAATTTGAAATCGATTGAAAGCATTTTCTACTCGTTTTAGAGCTCCCAGAGAATTTTGGAATTGGAGAAATATCCATAAAAATGTTTCATATGAGCTTAAGCACCTATCATCATGAATTAAGCCTACCTAAAAATAGAGTATCAATCATTTTTCAGCTTATCATCTCGATTCTCATGCCGTCGAGGTAGGTATTTTTATTTTTTTCCCAAGATTTTCCACCAAAAATCATAAATTTTAACTGAAAGATACAAATTTTGGAAAATTGTGATCTAATTGATCAAATAGATCACCAATATTGGCACCTACATACATCAAATTTCTACACTTTTCAAGGTGATGAGAGTGAGATAAATAGGTAATTTTAAAATTTCATAAATCTGCCAAAATTCGATTGTTGTTTTTTATAATTTACTCTTGATTTACCTATTTTTGGTTGGGCTAAAAAATTTTATTCTGAGTTTGGATACCTTCCTTGTAAGTATAATTTTAAAACAATATCATGTTTTTTTTTTTTTTTTTAACGAAGTCAACTAATTTTTTGTAATTTAGATACCGAAAATAGAGAAATTAACTTGAGCAGCTAAAATTTTGATTATGAGAGTTCTAGAATACGCCCCCCCCCCCAAAAAAAAAAACCGAAGTCCTATCCCAATCAAAAGTGAAGTTCAAGTGATTCCCTTAAATATCGATGTAAAAATATAATTTTAAAAAAAATACCTACTCATCCACCTATTTTACTAAAAATCTCTATTCCAAGGAAGTACCTAGACCTACCTATTCGAATCAATATAGAACGAAAGAGGCCATCGAATATTTCGCCGAACTAGTCTAGAAAGACGAAATGCTCAGTGAAAGATTTCCATCATCGATTGTACTTATTCTTTCATCTTAGTCCGAATTCCATCGCACGACAAATTTCAATGACGTCATGAATATAGCGGTACAGGCGTCGGCGTCATTTTCATTAGACATTCGAAATCGTTACAAATACAAAAGATTATAGTTCTGGATTTTTTCTCCGAATTATGTAAGGGATTAGTTATCGTAGTGGTCATGGATGGGTAATCATCGATCTTCGATTGTTGTGCAGAACCTTCGACTATCTTTTTTTGTTAATGAACAAACACAAGCAACATGATACTCGGCGATGTTAAAAATTTTATAGGTGTATCGTTAGGTATCCACCCTATTAACCGATTTATGGATCTGAGCTCAATGGGTAGGTAAATTTTCTAATAGATCTTCATCGTCATAAAAATTTACCTATTTCACCGCAGCTTCTGTTGATACAACCGGTTTACCGTATGATTTTTCTCTTTCAATGACCAGTTCATAGGAATTTTCGTCAGATTCGCATCCACCAACAATTTTATTAAAAATTGAATTCCGAGATGGAAAAAAGTCAAATCGAATATGAAACGGAATGTATTCTGGCATTTTTGGTTTCGGTCTAGGTTATTTAATTATAACCGCAATTAACTAATGCTGCGATGGGAGTTAAACAAAAGAGACGATGGTATCTAATAATAATAAATTTAGACACCGGAGATCAGATTTTCAAAGCTGGAAGCGTTAGATTAAACGCACCAAGGTGTATAACGGTGTCAAAACGCGTGTTGGGCTTTTAAACAGCCTCGGGTGGTCAGTCTGCGAGTTTGAGTTGAAGGGAGCTGGATGGTCATTACAAATATTAATTTATCACTGAATGCCAGCGACCGAAAGAAAAGTAGAATATGGTTATAAATATGTTTCTTTAAGGCGCTCGATTCGATCACCGGAAATATTTTTATTGTAGTGGTATTATGGTGATTATACCGATGCGTGTAGTCAAAGAAGAGGATATATTCAAATATAGCCGCAATTTATATGATATACGAGTATGATGTGTCGCTGAGCAACTTTGTACAGGTTTTTTTTTCAACGGGTGTACGAGCATGTGTTATGTATTATGTGTGGGAATGTGATGATATTTATTGTAGACCTGTTCGGAGAACTTTCAGGAGAGCACGAGGATAAAAAACGGAGAATTTTCCGAGAAGTTGATTCTGTACGTTTATAGGTATCGTGATTTTATAGCGCCGAGAACCTTAATCTATGTAAATTGCAAATTCAGTAGTCGTGCTGGAAGTTCGTTTCAGTTGATCAGTATACCGAGAACTTTTTGATAAGCAAACAGTAAAACTTGTGCGAAATAAAAACTGAAGTAGGTACACGTTTGGAAATAAAGTTGATACCAAGGAAGGATTGGCTTTTCGACACATTTCTGTTTTTACGAAAAAATAACAGTTTCATTGCCTATTGATTTTTAGGTATTTAAGGGAAATCGATTTTGGTAGGTACCTATATTTAATGAAATTATGTTGGTTTGGGTGAAAAATCAGGACCGATATTGTCAAATAGAAAACAAATAGGTAAATAAGTAAAAATATTTTAATGCTTTATATTCAACTATGAGATGAAAAAATATATTCAGGTAACTTGAATTTTGACAAAAATTGGTGAGATAATTTATTTTGGGTAAAATATTTTTAAGAAAAATTTTGAGTGTTCTAGGTGAAAAAGAAAAGGGAGCCAAATTTTGTTTAAAAAATGAAATTTCTAGTAGTACCAACCTATCAAGTTTTTATTAGGTGGGTACACATTTTTTTGAAGGAATAAAAAATTTTTAAAATTGACCAGAACTAAAATGAAATAAAATCAACATTAGGTGAGATGGGTGATCGTTTTGCGATTTGGCTTTTGACTCTCGTCCGTTGAAGAGGAAGGGAGAGAAAGTTCAAAAAGTGACATGTGACCATTTTTTCTTAGGTTTTCAATTTAGTTCAAATAATACAGAAAAATCATTTCTGTACAAACTTTCCACAGAATCGCCGTAATTTTTCATCCCGTACACCGTTTTGGAGGGTTTTTAAATTTTCCATTTTTCGTGTGTTTTTCACATAATTATTTGAAGAAAAAAAACTTTTGGGAAATTTTCAACCAAAAATAATTCGCTCTATTTTTTTGAGGTAGGCACCGTTTAAAAATCTCGAAAAAATGTAAATTTTCAACTCCTAACCAAAAAGAAAATGGGAGTCAAAAGGCATCTTCAACGATATTTTTGGGCTCAAATAGCTGAGTGAGATCACCTTATTGGAATTTTTTTTCGATGATTCTGTATTTTAATTTTTCAAAATTTTTTGAACGTTTTAAGGCTCATTTGGGAAAGTTGAATGTGGAGGAAGAGGGGTGTAATTTTTACCACGTTGTTTCAAGTACTAGACAAAAATTACGTATATTTCGAGAAATGATCGCTTCATTACGTAGGTACCTACCTATACCTACGAACTCAATTAAAGAAATAGGTAATTAAATTCAGTTTTCATTTCGTTCCTACCAATCCATTCATTTCTTCTCAATTAAATTCAAATTTTACATCAGTGAGCATAGAGTAGAGCAATTTTAACGATTCCAGTTGAAAATTCTTTTTTCTAGACTCAATTTGCGATTTTGAAATCGATAAATCGTTCCTGTAATGCTAAAATGTCGTAACTCCAAAACTATACTTTTTACAGGAAAGTTGAAAAACTATTTTACTTGAGATTTTTGAATTTCATGGAAGAGGCCCGGGGAAAAAAATTAGATCCAATTGGATCCACACAAATCAATTTAATACATTGTCCATCTTAAATCGAGAAAAAATTCGATTTAATTTAATCTTTTTAGATCTTTTTGGATCCAATTGGATCTAATTGGATCCAATTGGATCTAATTAGATCCAATTGAATCCAGTTTTACAACTCTGCCTAATTTGTTATCCGATTGGACCCAAGAAGATATAATTAGATCCATAAAAGTATAATCAGATCCAAAAAAATGAAATTAGATCCAAAGAGATACAATTATAGATTCGTTTTTTTTCAATTTAGAGAGATAAATGTCTTTAATTGGATCAATTTGGATTCATTTCCATTCACTTGTACCCACTTGGATCCACTTGTATTCATTTGGATCCGATTGGATCGCGCCATTTTTCGGATTCAATTGGATTTGATCAGATCCAATCGGATACAATTTTACTCAAATTGGATCCAATTTTTTTTCCCCGGGGGTACTGATTATTTTTCAGTGTCTAGAATAAATTTTCAACTATTAATTTTTCAAAATACTGTTTTCTAATTTTTAAAATGGAGTTACGACCTTTTACACTTGGGTAAACACAAAAAATTTTTGGAGTGAGGAACGCTAAGTATTTTGAAACAAAATAATTGAAAATTCATTCTGAATACTACAAAAGCATTAAAGCCATCACATCTTTTACAAAATTCAAAAATCATCTGTAGGTAACACCGTTTTCTATCACTTTTGTAAAAAGTCAAATTTTCGATTTATGATCTTTTTGCATTTTTGTTGAAGTTTAGACCAAAAAGTTTCGAAATTTTCAGAATATGGCGTTACGCCAACACATCTTTTTTTTTAATTTCAAGGATTTGTTTGATGTTTGAATTTGAACTGAAACCCATGGTTGCCATTTCAGCAAAAAAAACACAAAAATTTCTAAATTGTGGAGTTACGACCTTATAGCATTAGAGAAATGAAATGTATATTTGTGATATTGAAAATGCATCTATTTTAAAGTTATCTACCTATTTTTTGAAATTCGAAATTCCAACAATGATTTGCATATTTCAAGATTATCGTTTTTTCCGCATCAATGTCTTCGAGGAAACCTTTCACTGAAATATTTTAGTTTTTTCATCTTGAAAATAGGAAGTTGAGCCATCGCTTCCCAAAATTGGATATTTTTCACTAAAATGATGGAAAAAAAATTTTCGACTGGGTATAAAATCGCCTCAAAATTTTAATTTTGAATAAAACATTCTAGGTTGGAAAATTTTTAGATTCTCAAAATGCATACAGAAAATACGAAAATTTTTAAAATTAAAATTTTGTATTGGCTTAATAATCGAAAAATTTGTTTTTCGTCATTTTTACCAAAAATGCCCAACTTTAGGAAGCAATGGCTCAATTCCTTAAGGTCTAGAAGAAGGGGGTGCAATTTTTGGGGAAGTGCTTCAATACCTACATAACTCTCTACGCAAATTTGAGCAAAATCCGAGCAAATTATTTTTCCCTCATTAGGGAACTCCACCTCCAAAAAGCAATTTGGATCTGGACAATTGTGGACATTAAGTATCTATTGAGAGGTTTTTTCAGTAATGAATAAATTGCGATTAAAATATTTATCTTTCTTCAAAGTAAGTACATTTCTCCCGATTTGCATGTGTAAATTTCATGAAGTAGGTAGATATCACATCATCAACTTGTAAAAAACGCTGCATCTCATCATCGAAACAGATACAAGGCAAAAACTGCACATGACCTGTTTTCGTAAATTTTAGTATGCGTCTTGAACCACCCAACTATAAATACCTATTCATCTCGCATAATGAACAAGATACAGTGTTTTGATTCCAGCGCTATTTTAGATACTGCAATCGAGTCACACAATTCGTGGTGGTATCAAAAAGGTGTCAAATACACAGCATACGTCTAAAGAGAACATAATAACTTACAAATCTGTATACTGTATACCCAGTAATTTTATCATACTAAAGCAATATTGCAGCAACAATACAACGTTAATTGGGAACGAATATTTATAAGACATGTAGAACAGATATTACTCTTCAAAATTTTATTACAGCTGAGTGGAGTAAAATTACTAATCTCGAATCATTGGTAGGTGAAGGTACTCACTGAAGCAATTTCTGTCAAATTATTACTACAATTTTCAAAAATTTAATAAAATTTTCGAAATAAAATATTTTACGTTATTCTTTTTCCAAATATGATAGATAATTCAGCCTTTTAGCAACAACTGCATTCAGTGGAATAAAAACTCGACCATGTACAACAACGATATCGATTTCGACTTCAAAAATAAACACCGGTAGCATTATTCAAGTCGAGCATCGGCAATAAGATATAAACTGCAACAATGCATCTAATACAGAAAAATATTTGGTCAATTGTTGGTAAGAACCGGTTAAGAAGGAACGATGTAAGATGTAACATCTTAGCGAGACTGGTTTTCCGCATATATGGCAAAGTATGGCACTGGATCACACTACGATAGGAAAAAAAAAAGACGACGAACGTAGCGGAAAATGCGTTAAAGGTGAATAGACCTGCTGATGCTCGCAGCTTTCCGGTATACCTAGGTATAGCTAACCTTGCTGGATACAATTCCAATAAGTTATATAGGTACGCGTGCATTCATTTGCATAATTTTTAAACGTCTGCAAATAATTAACGTTGCATCATTGACCTTCCGGAGGATCGAATTCGCGATAAAGCAGCATAGGCAATTTATCTGTTTCATCGAATAGTAGGCGAATAAAGGTCATAATCGTAACGCTTGAATTTTATTCGTGTCGTTATTAAGATATCTTCCGAATTATCTGATTTCGTTAATCGTAAATTAATTAAATTATTGCCAATTGAATAGAACAGGGAGATTCGATTTTTAAAAACCATACAAGTAGGTACGATTATTTTCCAACCTCGCAGATATAACTTGGAGTACCTGGATATTCCAATAAATTAATATTAAAAAGGCGGCATGTATCGTATCAAAAACATCAATTTGATCTAAATTTACATATAAAAAATTCGTGTCAAGATGAAAACACTCGACAGAACCAGTTATTAATAAATGTGACAGTTGAATTTGTCCGTTTGTCTGTTGGGATGTCTATATGTCTCTATGTGATACATCGCGTGGTACCTGCAGTGGATTTCAATTAGGTAGAAATAACGATAAGTTTGCTGGTTGAAATCAAAGACCATTTAACGACCAGCGACGAAGATATGCATGTAATTAATTTATCGCGAAGTTTAAAAGATTAAAAAAAACTGCCTTCAAGTTTTAAAAGTATTTCTCATTTTTTTATTTTTATGAAAAAATTTTTATTCGAAGTGAAGATACCTGAGTATAACTTTTTGATTCCCTGGAATATTATGGCAGGTATACGTACCCGAATTATATCAAGAGACGGTTGAAAAATTAAATTTCAGTAGGTATAATCCCCAAAGAGGATGTTGAAAATTTCGCGGTTTTTTCCGTGCAAGTCGTGAGTTGATATAATTTGCCAATTCTGTTCCTTTAATTAAGGTACACGTTTTATTTTCGCAGGTGCTGGTAGATAAGTCTACATAGCAATACCGGTGGTGTTCTAATTTCGTCGAGGTTTTAATTGAAATTAAGCAATTTATCATCGCGTCAGGAGATGCACTTACGTACTTTGTGGCGTGGTCTGTGACTGAAATTAATGTCACGAAATATCTCTATAAAGTACCATGGGTTAGAAAATTGTGGCGGTGATGTCGGCCATATGGTTTATGTGTGAGTGATTTTTTTAATGGTATAAAATTTATATAGGGATTATTTGCTATGTATTTAATGTGAATTTTTACAATTTACCTACCGATTTTTATTGAAAAGGACTACTTTTTAAAAAAGGTACTTTAAATGTTGTAAAAAAATAATGAGATTTTTTAGTTCAAGTATGAGATCTCCCTTCATTCTTTCTGAAAAATTTTGAACACTTTGCAAGGAGGGTATTCCAAATCGAAGTAAAATTTTGAGCTGAAAATAGGGTTTATTCCAAATTTCAGATTTTTTTTTATTAATTAGGTAGATTAAATCGATGAGGTAATTTTGAAATTTCAAAAATTCACCAAAATTCGATAAATGAACTTCGGAGCCCAAAAATTTTGATATGAGGTTCTTTTATCATGTACTTTTGATTTGTTCAGTTAGGATACCTCCTATGTTAGCCATGAAAAAATGTCGAGTTTGGAGTTCTCAAAAAATTAATTTCTTGAAAGTGTGTTCATTTTCAATTTTTGAGCTCTGTCGCCAAAACGATTTCTTTCAATTTTTACACCTTCCAACTTCCCTAATACATTGATCTTGAAATTGGATGCCAATTTGAAATTCGTTTGAAAAAAAAAAATCGTAAATAATTGGAGAGAGAACGGTTTTCAATTTTACTGTAGGTACCTATTCATTGTTGGTTCCGAAAAATTCCCTAATTTTACAATTTTTTTGCTCATATAGGTTATCAACTTACTGAAAATACTAAATTATAAGTTTCCTCTTTTTTAAATTGAAATTTCTTTCTAAAATTCTCATTCTCTCCCTTGGGTAATTTCTAGATACTCCTATGCCTTCAACATTGAAAAAAAATCAAATTTTTAAAGACCCAATTCATTTCAAATTGACACCCCCCCCCCCCCCGAAAAATTTATGAGAGCACTAATAATTCATTAAATTTTTATTGAATTAAAAAAAAAAACATTTTTTTATGTAAATGCTCTTAAATGTTTTTGATTTACTTAACGTCTTTAAACGACAAATGACGTCAATGTAATCTCACTCTTTTTCTCATGATTTGAGAATTCCTAAAAAAAAGAACATTTCTTTGAAATCGTTTTATCGATGGTGTTGGACCTAAAGGGCGAAAATGTTCCAAGTGGTATCAACCTATCAACACACAACACACAAGTTCAGAAAGGTGAATCTGAAAGGTTAAACTGCATTGTGTTTTGGATACCTCAATACACAAGTTCAAAATGGCAGATCTGAGGGGTCAAATTGCATTCTAACAGCTTTTCATCTCGGTTTTGCGAAGGATGGAAGAGGAGAGGGAATAAATATTGATGAAAAAATCTCAAAAAAATTTTACCAATAAGGGAGTTATCCCAACTCAAGGTAAAATTTTGAGCCCAAACCCATAGGAGGATCCCGTAACCAAAATTTCAGAGGCTGAAATGAATTTTTCGAATTTTGGCGTATTTTTGAAATTTTAAAATTACCTCATAGCCTGAAAAATAAAAATATCAAAATTTGCTCTAATCAACGAAAAAAAAAAATTTGGTAAATACACCATTTTTAACCTCCTGAATCAACTGGAAGCAATTTCGAGACGTTTCGGACCCACTAGAAAATTTTAGAATTTTCCAGCTTCGGAGAAAAACGCATAAAAATGACCCATATTCACTTCAGCACCCATAACTGCTGATAATGCATATTGGTGACCTATTTGATCGATTAGAAAGCAATTTTTCAATTTTGTAACTTTGAGTTCGAATTCGTATTTTTGGGTAAAATATCGGTGGCTCGCATAGCGTGTGCAACGGACGTGATTTCGAATTTTTTCCGGGAAACTTTTTTATTCAAAAATGCAAATTTGAACTCAGTTACAAATTTTGGAAAATTGCGCTCTAATCGATCAAATAGACCACCAATATGCAAAATCAGCGATTATAGGTGATGCTGAAGTGAATATGGGGCATTTTTATGCGCTTTTTTCCAGAGCTGGAAAATTCCAGAATTTTCTAGTGGTTCTGAAACGTCTCGAAACCGCTTCCAATCGATTCAGAAGGTCAAAAATAGGGTATGTCTCAAATTTCATATTTTTTCGTCGATTAGATCAGATTTTCATATGTATTTTCAGGCTATGAGGTAATTTAAAAAATTCGAAAAATGCACTTCAGCACCTGAAATTTCGGTCACTAGGTCCTCTTATGGTGTACTTTCGATTAATTTTCGTTTGGGCTCAAAATTTTACTTTGAGTTGGGATACCTTCCTTATCGGTATAATGTAACATTTGCTGCTGATAAAATCTGATTTTTAATTTTTTTCTAAATTCATCACAATAAAATTATAGTCATCAACTTGGATAGCTGAAATTTTGGTTATGGGAGTTTCAGGATACGT
Organism: Pseudococcus jackbeardsleyi; assembly: GCA_038380155.1. Lineage (NCBI taxonomy): Eukaryota > Metazoa > Arthropoda > Insecta > Hemiptera > Pseudococcidae > Pseudococcus > Pseudococcus jackbeardsleyi. Next base: position 41,040,183 of record CM076242.1, read on the forward strand.
TTTTCCAGAATTCGAATTTTCGCCTCCTAATCGTAGACAGAAAACTCAAAAGATTCCTGTTTTAGAATTAGGTAGGTTCTCTTGAGGAAGCTCAAAAAATAGGCTATAAAAATGCATAAATAACTGAATTTTATCAAAAGAAATCCTTCCGGCTCAAATGCATAGGAAACATGCCCCAGATGCAAATTTAAAGATAACAAAATAAATTGTACACTGCGTATTTCATACACCTATGATGCTGTTTGATAGAGAAAACATATTGTTAAACGAGGAGAAACCATTGTTACAATAGGCAAATCAGTTCGACACTCGAAAGGGAACCTAAAGACCTATAGCGCTATGATACCTCAGCATGGAGCACATTCGGTCAGTATCAAAGAAAAAACGTGTTTACTTATATATTTGGACGCCGATAGTAAAAGACAAGAGCAATTACAACTGTCCAGCATATGCCAATATTTCAGAAAACGTACTCGTACGAGAGCTGCAGACCCTACACTGTCCCAGCACTTGGAAAAAGAAAAACTACAGATCATTATCAACCAGCAATACGAAGAGTTCAATCATAAGAAATGGTAGTAATACCTACTGACGTAATACTTAGAAATAATCGCGGCTCGTGCGTATCCAGCAATCCAACTGTTTTATTCTGGAAGAAAACTCATGGTAACATACATTCCATAAGTTGGTGTCATTGGCTTGTGCCAATCGCATACAAAAACTGAAAGAATTCGTCGCACGGAGCCACGCGATCCTCAGATTAGCCTGTTATTCATTTTCATTTTCAATCTAACGAAATATAATCGGAAATTGTTCATTGTAGTAAATCATTTCGCTGTCTGGATGTGCTAAGTTGTGTGAATCGTAGGTACCTAGTACCTACACCTGTATACGGTTGTAGCACTGTACCAAAATGACTCGGTTAAAATGAATATTACATTTGATCATTTTTTAAAGGATTATTATATTATTTTGTAAGCCGATTACCGTAAGCGGTAACGTTAATTTTTTTTACCATCGATATTTATAATCGAATCGAAAAAAAGTATTCGGGTTTGCATTTTATATTTAGGTTTGGATCCGTAAATTTAGCCAAGTTTTTGGTGTAGTTTGCCATTCCATGACTAGCTGCAATTAATATAAAATCTGAGGGAAAAAATTAATAATCACAGGTGGGTAGTTACGATTTTTATAAAATTTTTGGAATATGATTTAATGGTATCAAACAGACCATATCCAATTATCTTTTCTTATTGGTAGCGCAAATGTTTTCTAAGAGTTTTTCAAAAAATAGGTACCTACTTAGATATGCCTATAAAATGTTTACAAACGCAGAATCGCCATAAAGAAGTGTTCAGATTTTTTTTAATTTCGATTATATTATTAAAATATGTGTACTTGACTGTTTTAACTATTTGATTAAAATATTTTCTCGTAAAAATAAGGTAGGTAGGTAGGTAATCATTTGAAGAGAATCAATAAAATGTAATTAAGGTGCCTCTTTCCTCTCGCTTTCTTGATGATTTGGACATTTTCATTGTTACTTCTGATATTATTAAGTTTATAAAAATAGATATTTAATTAATCATTTTACTTTCTAAATAGGTATTTAAACCATCCAACAGATACTTTCATAGCTTCTTTTGTTTTATGTCATCTACTGTACCTATATTTAAAAATAACATCTAAAGAAGGGTTCGCTTTTTCTTTTTGGTTTCCGTATGGACAGTGTCACGTCAGAAATTTTGCTTAGTAGGTAAATTTTCTACTTGATTTTTTTTTCAAAAGATAGAGACCCTCTTTTTTTATTGATTTATTGCTGCGTTTTTATCAAAAACATAAAAGATTGTAATGAAAACTACGAATATTATTAGAATTGATTGAAAAAGTAAAACACAAGCACCTAAGATATCAAAAATGGATGTGCTATTTCCATTGATGAGTTGTTCACTTCAATGAGAGACCTTTCAAAAAAAAATTCGAACTCCCAACCCAAGGAGACATGAAACTAAAAAATCACAAAGTGGGGTTATTTTCCAACCGAAAAAGATACGATTCGAATTTCTACACCATCTTGACGCAATGTGTTCCAGAAAAAGACGTCCAAACTTTATTTTTTGATACAACCGGGTACCACTAAAAAAAAAAACTTGAAATGAACATGTTGCCTATTTTAATAATTGAAGGGGCAAATGCAGGTTCTAAAAAAAATCACGTAAAATTTTTTTTGGCCGTGGGAATGGATAGGACATTGAAAACGGAACAGATTTTCATGTGATGACTTTTTGCCTAACTTGAAAATTGAAGGGTTACAAAAAAATTTGTTCGAAAAAAATTCTGAAAAAATGAACTAACCAAGGGAACGGATAGTACGTTGAAAACTGAAAAAACTTTGTTATGTACATTTTTTGCTTAATATCGAAAATAAAAGGGCTAAGGGTCGCGCAAAATTTGGAAAACTTGAAAAAATTTTGAAGTCATTTATTTTGAGTGAGCTGTAGCTCCTTCATTTTCGATGTTAGGCCAAAAGTGTGCATAACAATTTTTTTTCAGTTTTCAACGTTACTACTATTCATTCCCTTGGTTGATTCATTTTTTTGGATTTTTTTAAAATAAATTTTTTTGTAGCCCCTTCAAATTTCAAGTTAGGCAAAACGTCACAAGATGAAAATCCGGTCCGTTTTCAATGTTCTATCCATTCCCTTGGTCAAAAAATTGTTTACGTGATTTTTTTTTAAACCCTGTATTTGCCCCTTCAATTATTACAATAGGCAACATGTTCATCTCAATTTTTTTTCAGTGTTACCCGGTTGTATCCAAAAATAAAATTTGGACGTCCATTCCTGGAACACCCTGTACTTTTGACGAAATTGAAAATTTGCTGAATACGAATTAAACGAATTTTGAATTTACAAAATTCAAACCGCGCGCTCGCTCTTTAAAACACCTTAAAATTGAGCTAACTTTTTTGTCACCTATATAATTAATATTTTTGACGGAAATTTTTTTAAAAATATCGTGACAGAACCATCAATTATATTTTGATTCACGCAACCTTTGTGAAACTAGCATTAAGTATTCGTTGAGTTGAAACACCATAAAAAATTTTAGTCATTGAAATAAATTTTAATTATTTTTCAGCAGCGCTGCAAACTGAAATTTTACGAAAATTTGATAAATTAAAAAATACAGTAGGCAGCCTATGCTTTGAAATTATTTTAATTCATCAAAAATAATTTCAAGTGAGCAAAAAAATGGGTTCGATTTTGAGATGCTTGAGTGAGTGATTTTTAGTTCAGGGAGGTGTAGAGGCTCAAGTCGAACTTTCTTAGGAAGGTGACCGAGGTTCCTGTATGGCGATACCCAAAATTAGTAAAAATCGTGTGTTTTCGAAAAAGACTCAGTTTGAAGTTCTTCAGCTCTACCTCCCCCCTTCCTGGCTCTTGGGATGGAAGGTTAGAAATTCCTGTGGAAGTTTCCCATTCAAAGTAAAATACTTCACAAATTTTCATCAAAATCCAGGATACGTTCTTGTTTTTGATCCAGCCTGTTATTCACTCAAAACGCCAAAATTATTAAAATGTTGTCAGGTTTGAAAATTCTACAATGAACATTAAATTCATATCTTCCACAATTTTCAAAAAATTTACGGTTTTACTAAATTTTGCTAAATTTTTCCCCATTATTTAAAGTTTGTTTGCTAAATTTATAAAATAGAAATTAAAATTATTGACTGACGAGTTTTCCCACTATCCCTCCCTCCCTCGCTCGCTCCTCAAAAATACTTTCCTCCTTCTCTCAACACTGAATGTATTTTTTTTTTTTTTTTTTCATTTAAAGAGACAAGATTTTCTCTTTTTTTTAATACTTTTAGGTAATTGAAAATTTTATATGCCATCAGAGGTCATTTCTTGACGAATTTTTAAAACTTTTCGAAATTTTTTTTCAAAACACCTCCTTATACCCTCAATACGAAGTAATTTTCGTACCTACTCAATTTCCATATAATTAACAAGTTGCAAAAAAAAATTGGGGAAAAATATGAAAAATCAAAAGTAGGTAGGTAGACGTTAAAAGACGAAAAATTTTAAAAATTTGAAAATCGGTCCATCAGAACTCACATACACATAGATGCTTAGATGATAATATTTTGAAAGTTGTATTTTTTGGTGCGGTAGATTTGAAAAACGGAGGCGTGGTCAAATCTAGCGCTGTGACGTCAAGAATTAGAATGTAAATTAAATTTGAGCTTGAGCTAAAAATAATATTCAAAACGAAAATTCCAATTTCTGACGTCACAACGTCAGATTTGACCACGCCTCCGTTTTTCAAAGCTACGAAAAAAAATGAAACTTTCAAAAAATCATTACGCCAGTTCTAATGGACCAATTTTTTTTTGAATTTTCATATTTTAATGTCTACTTTGGATTTATCACAATTCTTCTCAAACAAAATTAATTGGAAATTTTTGCGAAACGACCCAAAGATGAATCGTGTTTTTCACAGTTTCATGGAGAACTGAAAAAAGGATTCAAAATTGATAATTTATTTTTGGAAAATTTTTAGGTTGAATTTTTTCGATGGAAGCTCAATTTCCTTGATTAACACAAAAGATAAAGGCCACCATTTCAAAATTTGAAGAATTGCAATGCATAGGTACAGGTAGTCCTATTTAATCCTATTTTCAACCAAGAAATTACGAAATTCTCAAAATTATATTCAACTCTTTTGGAGGAGGGGGTAGGTACTTACATGGGCTCACAATTTTGACCAAAATAAAAAAAAATGTAAAGAGCAAAATAACACGTAGATTTTTACTAATTCGAATTTATACCAAAAACATCACCAAGAGGACAGCCCTCTTGAAAAAATTCTGCCTCCCTGAAGTGTTATTTTACATTTTACACACAACCCATTGCTCCCCTCCCTCCCATTTACAATACTGGCGATGTCACTGGTCCATACATCTTCATTTTACTCAATAATTTTATTAATTTTGAATAAATTATTCAAATTAACGTAATAAAAACCTCGAACACAAGTTGTATTGATAACAGTTCGTAGGTATAGTAGGTACCTATACCTACAACCTTCCTACGGAAATCTCTCGATACAACGACCTATGTTACAAGTTACCAGTGAAAATATCAAATCCCAGCACAATCATGAGATTACCTCATTATAGGTATCTCATTTGAGAACGATATTCGTACTTTAATATGCTGGATTTCCATTTCGAATAGCTGCTGTACCCTTCCCATTCCCTTCCCTCCATAATAAAATTTATAATCGAGTTCCTTAAATAGAAAAAATTCGAAAACAAATCCGCAGAGTTGAAGCTTTTCCCCCAACAACTGATCAATTTAGCAACTAAAATTATCATATTTCATCATTTTCAGCTTTTCAAACGAGGTAATCCAATATCTTAGTCTGGTACATTTGTGTACCCCATAATAACGCTGCTGATGCTGGTACGTCCTGTTTATTATCTTATTAAATTTTGATTCTTTTTAAAAATTTCTTTCACTCGATTCAACGTTGTATTTGATTTACCTATTATTTTTTGGTCGGTTTCCGATTCGATACCTTTTTCCATTATCAATTCCACACCATCGTCCCATTTAACAAAAGTCGAATTGTAAAAAGCACATTGATAGCGAACTAATCGAATGACGCGACTAATGCCGGATTTATCGACAGACAATTATCGCACACGCGAGTTTCCAGCCACCGTGTAGGTAGGTATAATAGAAAACCGCTGTATAGAAATATAATCAAGTACACAGATATATCTATGTTCTATGTACTCGTGAATCCTAATACCTCAATGAGTAAATTCCATTCGACAGATTTGTTAACACAGATAGAAAAGCATTGTAGAAATTTATCTTAATAAATCTCGCCGACGATCATTATTTTCGGATACTTGTTACTCATTAAAAAGTAGTTATAGAACTTCCGATGATAGCATTTATTATCCGACTGGTGCGGCTGCGAGTGTGAAATGTCTGTTAAAATAACTTCATTAACCGTAACCACCGCGGAATTAACCGTCTACCAAAGTTAAATCTCTTGAATGACCTAACGTCGTAACAGTATGTTTGCACATGCGTGAACGAATTACCGGAACTATACGCCTATATTTTATTATATTAATCCTCGCCGAGTAATAATAATAAAAATAATAAAAACTCGATGATTTCAAAAGTATTTAGACGCGATTTGAAGATGATTTAGAGGGGGTACCGGGTTGATAGGTTCGAAACAGGTAGACGATTTATTCGATGACTGGCAAAATTCACGCAGACATACATTTGAAATAAAGCAAAATGCCAGACACGAGACAATAATCGTATTTCTGCACATATGTACACTGTATCGCATAAAAGGATACATTTGTATAGAGTTTAACATTTTGAAACGATGCCAGATTTATTATAGGTGAACAACTAGGATGTTGGAACGTTTTTACAACCTAGGTTATTTCCTATTGTTTTAAAGGTAGTCGAAAGTAGCGAATCGCTTTCATTCGACATTGCTCATTAGTTAATTAAGTTAGATTTCGATTCGTCAATGGGTTTAAAAATTAGGAATCGTACCTGAAATTAAAAGCTACAGCAGCGTATTGTGATCGTCGATCGTCATTGTTTTCCATCCATCGTCACTCTTGAAACACCTAGAAAAATAAATGTCAAGGTCATTATCGAGTGATAATTACTTTTTTCGATTGAAATTGAATTTTTTTTTCTGCTAATAATTAATACGTATGGAGACTGGAGAGGATTTGACTAGAACAATGAAAGAAAGCAATCTAGCTGGATGGTTTAATCTGCAGTTGGTAAATTAACATATGAGATTTATTTGGGACAGATTCTCAACAGGGGATGTGTGTTTTGCCAACAGTAATTTTATTTTCATCAGTTCATTATGAATTAGTATATTAATGACGCTTTCAATGTAGAACACTTGGGGTTTCCTCTGGATGGTTTGACAATCAGGGTCTCTAGATGGAAGATCACGTTACGAAATAAATTTTCAAATTTTCGAGACCTTACCCCCAGAGGTGGTTTATTTTCCTCGAAAAATTACATTCTGTTAAATTTTAATCCCCCCTCCCAGGCCTAAAACAAGAACACATGCGCTGGGAGTCTTCTTTTTGACATGAATAATTGGATATGTATCAAGCGGGGGGGGGTCGATTTTGCGTAATGTGACGTGTCATAATTCGACATTTTCATTTGTAAGTGCCTTGACATTTTAACAAAATATAATGTGGAGTACTTATGGTCTGAAAAAAATATAAATTTATTTCAAAAAATTAGGAAAAAACTGGTAAGTATTTGAAAATGTTGGAAAAAAATGAGAAATGAATGTAGGTAAAAAGTATTTTGAAATATTTAAATTGAGAAAAACTTGAGAAAAAAAAATACAGAGGCACATAATAAAAAAAATCAATCGAGTTACATTTTTTTCAAATAAATAATTCCAAAAATAAGAGAAAAACTAGAAAAAGAATTTGTGACCCTGCCGTGAAGAAGGGACCTAGTGTAAAAAAAATCGATGTCTCATTTTTCATGTTTTTGATCTAAATGACACCAAATCTGGACCAAACACATAAAAATGAAAACATCGATTTTTTTACACAAGGTCTCTTTTTTACGGCAAGGTCACATTTAGAAATTCACTTCGCTATCAAAACTTATGGTTTTTGTAAACTGACGTTGATTTTGGGCTTTTCAGTGGTATAATTAAGGGATAACCTCAACTGAAAAACCAATTTTTGACATCTTAAAAGTGGTTTCTATTTCTACATCCGGGCTCACAAAAGTACGTAAATTTTTTTTTAAAGATTCAACACGAATGGTCGTCCATGTGAAAAGGACCTTTGCAGTCATTTTATGGAGAGTCACTTTTTTCGGATTTGGATCCAGAAAACCCTTAAAAATCGATTAAACCCGTTCCCAGGGTCCCCAAACTTCAAAAAAGGCCCTGAAATTGAGATTTAACATAAGCACTAATTGTCTAAAAAAAAAAAATCAAAAAAGCTACAAAAAGTTCATTTGATTAAAATTTTTAACGCGTTTTTCTCGGAATATTTAAGGACGATCACAATGATAAGCATGAAAAAAAAGAAGAGAATAAAAAAATCCTGAAAAATATGAAGATTTTGATTTATAGTTTTTATTATTTTTTTTGAAGATGAACTTTGGACTGGAGAAACAGAGGAATCCGAGGCGATTTTTGAGGACTTCAATAGTACAGTTGAGCCATTTATACGTCTTATGTTGAGCCCCTGAAATTCATTGAATAATTGTTTAGGTGTAAAGTGCATCTCTAAAAACCAAAATCGTGCAATTTTTTTCAAAAATTTTTAAAAATTGTGGATCATTTTTCCTTTTATATTAAATCCTATTTCGAAAAAAAACTTAGCCCGTGGTCTTTAATTGATGTAAAAAGGAAAATTTTCGAGAATTCCACTTTAAAAAAAAAAGATCTATCTTCGGAAGTAGGTACATTCAAAATTTAAAAAAAAATCATATTGTTTTAAGAAATAGGTACTCTGTTGATGGTTCATCTCAATACCAAAGGGGGCGGGGGGTCGATGTAAAAAGAATAGACAAATTGAATTTTGTTTTCTAATTTTTGAAGCTAACATCTTTCCTTAAAGTCACTTTACAGAAGCCAAAAAATATTTTAAATTTTTCCTTAGATAGGTGCCAGGTACTAGATTCCTACTTGAGAAAATTGGTAAATCAATATCGAAGCATCTTTGGTCATAATTGGATAGGTAGGTTAGGTACTAGGTCGGTATAAAAAACATATTAGAGAATTTCTTTGAAATAAATTTTAGTTCAACTTCCGTACCTCCATCATGTACAACTTCTGCCAACACCAAATAACAAAACCAAGAAAAAGATGACTACAAGTTGAAAAATAATTATAATTTATAGCGTTACAAATAAAATAGCGAGGATTGAGATTGCATTAGAAATATATAGGTACCTATTAATATGTACGATTGTAAAAAGTGACCGAATGCATTACACAGACCGAATAAAATTCGACCTAATTTAAATGCAAAATGCTTCGTGAATTTTTTTGGAATAAAATCAAGATTCGTAAAACGTTATTTAATTTGTTAATTTATTGTTTTTATGTAAAAATTTTTCAACGGTTCTTTTCTGGTCATCATTATCAGAAGAGAGAAATTAATTCTTATTTGGTACGTATTTTTATGTAGGTATCATACCTATTATTTTATTAAAATGACCATTCTAATAACACAGATATCTACAGAATTACATATTTATTCCGTTTTTATCTAATAAATAGCTCGAATTTGATATAGATGTTATTTTGACCCCGTATATTAAATATGTATATCGCTTATTTTCCCTTTAAAAATAAACCAGTTTTGAAAGGTTCGTTTTGGGGTCCTATCTGATTGAACAAAGAAGTAGGTAGGTACTTAAATTCAAAAACGAGTAATAAAATTTGAAAAATTTTCATGTTAAGTCATCAAATTTAGCAATAATATCGAAGTCGTAAATATTTCAATCAATTTCGCAAAATTTTTTAGGTTTTTTTTATAGAATCGTTTTGAGTGGGGGAAAGCGATAACAACACTTTTAGAGATTTAATTTTCTCATTTCAGATGAATAATTATTATTTTAGTGTTACGAAGGTCATATTAACGGTTCCATGTTTCATCAGGGTACCTATCACTTCTTTTACTATCAGAAACCAAATATAGTGGATCTCGTTCTCTTTTTCCTGAAATTTTAGGAAAATGTCTAGTAAAATGTGGTGTAAAAAAATAGTTATTTTTTGCCTTTAAAATGCGATTTTTCCGAAAGAAATTGTCATCAGAAATTACGTTCCCTCTGAAAAACAATTTTTACCGTGATCCATATTTAAAGTCGTATTACTAAAAATATTTTTGGATAGGGAATTTCTTGAAATCTCCATAGCTAAAATTTCAGAGGTCCAAGTTGATATGTAAATTTTTGACAAATTTTCAATTATTAATAAAGGTGTTGTTTTTGAAAAAAAAACTAAAATTTTTGAAAACAACGACTTATTTATAAAACCTGATGAAATTCAGGCCTCTGGTCTCCCCATACTAATTATCGAAATCTATATATATTGACTATTTCCAGTCACGCGGTTTTGAATTTCTCAAAAGTACCTATTTTTGAATTTTCTCAGAATGTAGCTGCCCGACTAATTAATTAACACGAGCATCTGATAATTGAGTTTATCTTCGTTTTCTTTTGATTTACTTAATTTAAAAATCATTCCCAATGATATCTTACTTTCTTCTCTCTATTTTGAAAAATACTCGAATAAAGTAATAATTTTTAGTGATTTTCATAATTTTTAAAATTATTGAAAGAATTGGAAGGTGAAGAGAGGTCAAATGAGCGTCATATAAACTGATTTTGTGGTGTATGTAGAATTGGAGGCAAATAAAGTAAATTGCACAGACAATCTCATTTGAAAAAATCAGTCAACATTATGTCCATTTAACCCCAAAAACTAATTCTCTCAATGATTTCAAAAATTGCAAAAAAAAACCACTGAAAATGGTGTTTTCAAGTAGGTATATCTTTTAAAAAAGGAAAAGGGAAATGAAACTTCGATGAAAATTATTAATTAGGCTCCAATGAACATGGCATAGCATTTTGGGTAAAAGTTTCCCTAAAAATAATTAGAAAATAATTTTTCTCCAAAAATTTATTTGAGAAAGTGAAAAACACAAAAATGTCAGTTTTAACCAGAGTATCCAGCTCCCCCCCCCCCCATTTCTTCTCTATATCAAAAAGGGAACGAAAGTCAAAAATCATGACCAATTACACTTTTAAGATTAATCATTTGTGCTACAGAATTATTTTCAAAAAAATTTTTCAATTTTTTAGAATTTTTTGGACATAAGAAAATTTAAAAGTATGTTGGAGTCCGAAGATGAAATTTTTTATATGTACCTACCACGCTATTTTGAGTCTAAATACGACCCATGTGCTACTTTCGTCCATTTTTCAAAAAAAAAATGAGAAGCAGAATTCCGCAGAAAAAACAGAATTCGGTAGAAAAAAACAGCAGAAAAGTGCAGAAAAAATTTTCTTGCGCGCCGGAGAGGGGGGTAAAAATTTAAATGTAAATTTTTCAAGGAGTCGACTGAGGTAAACTAAGGGTGGTTTTTATATCCGGGCTCTTTGTATTCATTTATTTATTTTGTTCAACTTGATAAACAATTACCTATTATTTCATTAAGGTTCATTCTCATTCGCTCAAGTTATTATGAAAAATTTCCAAAATCACTTCCTTCTCGAGTTATTTAAAGGAAATGAGAAAATGTTGATGGAAAAACACCAGACTATTAGGCACATAGCATGTGATCCTCGCAATACTAAAGCCCATATATTACATTCAAATGAAAAAATAATGTTACATTGTAACATTTCACTTGCGTTCTTTTTTTCGTTACATCATCACTTAACATCACCAAAAAAAAGAATTCGAAAAAATATATTATTTTTTGAGGAAAAAATGTCGACATCTCATATATACCCGAATACATTTCCAAGCACACCAACATCACCTCTGCCTCGTTTTATAACAATATAGAAATAATCTGGCAAGCTGGCACTCTCTCGTCAAACCATACATCGAGAGAAACTACCTACGAAGCTTAATTTTAAATAAGCAAACATACATCAGGTTCCCTAAAATATATAGGTACCTATTTCCTCAACTGCCTACTCAATTAAAATTAATTTTCAAAGCCAAAGTTAAATAGGTAGGTATAGTTTAGGAGAAGTCTCGAAGAACGCAGTCAAAAGATAAAACAGTCAGTTTAATAATCTCGTTACTTATTCGAAACAGTTGAAGCTTGAATAAATGTAGGTACTTAGTTTATTAAAACCCATAAAGCTTATTTGAGTTGTTCGGTGACTTCGAATATGTACCTCTGCCTTTCTAGATATGTACCGACATAATGTGCACGCAGACACATATAACATACAAACTCAACTCATCCGCAATTAATCACCGATTCGAATTGAAAAGTACTGCATCGAATCACCCACATTTGTTCCACAAATGATTAAAATTCAGTCGACGATGCACTGGCGATAATTTCCGACACTTTATATTCACCTCGGTGTTGCATTCATTCCGATACATAACGAATATTAACCTACTTATCGTCGAATTCGCGTAAGGTAAACACGATTTAAAATTTTACCGATATAGGTACGAAAAATATAGACGACAATTAAAACGTTGGAAATTAATATAAAATCACGTAGCTTAAAAACGTGAAAATCGATACGAATGTCTCGTCCGACGACCGCATTTTATTTTTTAGGCGTGAGTAAACTCCACGCGGAATTCTTTTCACCTGAATACATTATCCGAGTGGACGTTTGAAAACTCCATCATGTACCTATCATTTGCTGTTCTCGTTGGGAGGAAAAAAAAAGAAAACCAACGACGTATCCGTTGAAAAATTAACCACTCGCACCAAAGCTTATAATTAACTGTCAAGGTAAAGCGCGCGTACGATGCTGTACCCAGCGACATGTTTTTCTGGCAAACTTTTCTCGGCAAATTTTCACACAACTGGAAACTTTTCTCGCAGTTAAAATTGAAGAAAAAAGTAGAAAATTTCATCCAAGTAAAGATTGTTAGTTCATATTGTGTACGGTAACTCGACTACTCGCAAACACTACCGGTAAAGTTCGACTTGCAACTTGCGTTGATATTAAAATCGGACGCGGATGTGTGGAGCGAAAAGCGAAAGGCGTTTTGTAACGTATTTTATCGAAATTTTCGTACATTTCGTATAGATAATGTATTACCTCGTGCTGGCGTTGTGTATGTCCATTATAAGTTTACGGGTCCCATGTGAAGTTGGATATCAACTCGAGAATCGTTATAATGAAATAAACATAAATTGCCATAATCCCCCATTTACCCCTTATTCGCGAGCGCTCGGGCTAATTAACCGTTTCGTCATCATTTTTAATCAAAATTTGCTTTTTAGACTGGAAATTAGAACGTCTACGGTAATAGCGAGAAGGTACGAGGGCTTTTCCTGTTGAGTGGAAATTTTCTCGAATAGGACTGAAGCAGAGAAGATGAAAAGACTCATTATGGTGAAATATCCACCAATCGATCATGTTTATTATGTGGAAATGTTGTTAGAGGGGTTTTTTTCTTTTTTTATTTAAAAAAAAATGTTCCCGCTCTGAAAAGAATAAGGACAAGATCTACAATTTGAATAATTTTTTTTTTCTAACGAGGTAGGCAACCTAAATCAAAGTAAAATTTTGAGTCTAAATGTAAACTAAATTAAAAGTACGTCCATCATGAAAGAGAAATTTTTTTTTGAATTTTGGCGAACAGGTGTTTGAAATTTAAGTAAGTAAAATTTATTCATCGCCCAGCGAAATATGAAAATTTGATCAATACCTAACCAACGAAAAAAAAAATTAGGCAAAGTTTCCTTTGAAAGGAAATGTTGATTTGATAACATGGATATGTTTTTTCCTCTCACCCTGATTTTTGATATTAAATTGATTTCAAAAATATAAAAATTTATTTTTAAAATTTGAAAATTGGCTTTCAGCTCTTTGATATTTTTTTTTGGTTATTCAGACTTTCTAAGTCAATTTTCACCTTCTGACTCGTTGATTATAAGAAGTTGATTTCGAAAATATAAAAATTTTCAAGTTTTCAAAAACCAGCCTCTGACTTTCTCATATCAAATTAATTTGGAACATATAAAAATTTATAAGTTTTTGACTTTTGGTCGCGCAAAATAGCTTCACGTAAAATAGGGTCTTAAAAATTTTGGAATGACACCCCCCCCCCTCACCAAATAGGAAAAACATATCCATGTTAATAAATAAAATTTAGCTTACCTATATTCTATTTTTGTCCTCCTAAATCGATTGAAAGTAGCATCAAGATCTTTCGGAGCCTCGAGAAAATTTATGAATTTTCCAGCACTGGAGAAAAATCCGTAAAAATGTTACGGACATATCAACTTCGGCATCTATAATCGCAGATTATAACTTCGTTGACGATCTAGTTAGAAAATAGGATATTTAACAACTTTATATTTTTTACATTGATGAGTGGATAATCTGTCGGTGTATTTTTTAGCTTTTTCCAAGAAACTTTTCAGTCAAAAATTATGAATGAACTCGTAGTTGAGAATTTTGGAAAATAATTCTTTAATCTACATATGAAAGAGGTCACCAAAATGGATAATCCATGATTATAGGTGCTGCAGTTCATATATGGATCATTTTTATAGCTGCTCTTCCGGCGATGAAAAATTCCAAAATTTTCTGGAGGTTTCACAGCGTCTCGAAATCGCTTTCTTTTATTCCAATTGATTTGGGAGGTTCAAAATAGGATACTTACCTACGCCAAAAAAAAATAATTTTTCACGTTGATTATCAAATTTTCTATTTTTCTAGGCGATGAGGTAATTTTGAAATTACAAAAATTTTCCGAAATTTGAGAAATGAACTTCAGCCCTTGAAAGTCTGGATATGGTTTTTTTCTTAATCATACGCAATCAATTTATTTTTTGTTTTGGCTCAAAATTTCACTTCAAGTCCAGATAATTCCCTCACCAGTCATAAATAAATGACGATTAAATTCAAAATGCAAATGTATGAATCATAATTTTTTTTTTAAATTTAAATACGTAGGAGCAAAGATGAATTGAAATTGATATGTAATGTATTGGAAAAAATTTTAAAAATCGAAAATTTTTAACTGAAACTGCGATCAAATTTTTTGGTGATTTTTTCGACTCAAGGAGAAAATTACCTAAATGAAAAAATGAATTGCCACTTTCGAAAATTTTCTGATTGAAGGTGTAATTTTACCATTTCTATAAGTATAATTTCAGATAATTCTCAAACACCTCGACGCATCCCCTATCTACTCTTTCATTTATCAATCGATGAAAATGAACGAAATTCGAAAAGTTGATGAAATTTATGAAGTTTACAGAAATATCAGAAATTTTTTCCAGAAAAATGAGTAAAAATTTGCTAAAAATCAATGAATTTTTACAAGATTTTTTCCTACAACGCAGAAAAATAGGTATAGATAAACATGTAAAACTGACCCAAGTGTTTTTAATCAGTTGTCTCTGATTTTTCAGTGAATTTTTTCTTTGATTTCTATTCCAGTAAAAATGTCATCAATTTCCAAATACCTACTTGGTGAAATAATTCCCTGAACACTGATATTTCAATTCGTGAAAAAAATCGTCTTAGTACATACGTAAGTTTCATTCCGAAATATTATTCACTGATTTTTTATTGAGTCAAAAATTCTCGTCCAGAAAAAATCTTCATCGACTTCCAGCAAATACTAAATGGTCTAAGAGCAAAATGTTTCCCAGTGTTGCAATTCTAACAATGTCTATTAATAATTTTCACTAATTCAGATCAAGATAAGGAAGTGAAGTATCACTTTTTTGAACAAAAAATTTCTTGATGGCATCTGATACTTCAAAAAATTTTACTTTCTCGTGTTTGACTCGATTTTCCAATCAAATCAGTTTTTTGAACCAAACGAATGAAAATGCATACCTAGGTACCTAGTTACCAACCACCCAAAACATGACCCAGGGAAAAGTCATCAGGTCTGATCAGGTCTGAGCATGACTAAATAGCTCTGATCAGTCCTGATCAGGAAAGAAAAATGGCCGCGATTGATCAGACCTGAGCAGGCCAGGCGTAAAATAGTCTTGCTCATGCCTGCTCAGGTCTGCTCAGGTTTGATCAGGTCTGATCATACCTAAACTCCTTAACTTTTTTTGTCCTGTTCATGCCTGATCAGGTCTGATCAGGTATGATCATACCTGCTCAAGAGCGGCCATTTTTCAGGCCTGATCAGACCTGATGACTTTTCCCTGGGGATGATTATCTTTCAAAACGATGATTTTGTCCAATACTGGGATTTTCGATTTTCTCACTTCTAAAAGGCCCATTTTCTAGATATCCATATTGTCCAATGTTCGATAAATTTTTCTATGTACTTTTCTGTTAGCTGGACTAGACGAAAGCCCAACAGCAGGGAAAACTCATCCCATTCCTCCCTCCCCCCCCCCCCAATAAAAAATTACATTTTGGTCAGAAAAAATAGAAAAATTAGTGACTTTTCCAAGAAAAATTTCCACATCAAAACAAAAAAAAATCAAATTATTTTCAATGTTAATTCGAACAAATTGAAAAAACTTTCGTCTTGATCAAAAATTTTTAAATTCTCCCTTTCAAAATTACCCTCATCAAACCACAATAAGTTTTGTTGATTCGAACTTTATTGTGTGTACCAAAAATGCAAAAAATCAAAATGCTTAACCCTATTTCAATTATCGCACTTAAAACCTTGTTTTTATACGATATAAGTGTTTGTTTTTATTTGGCAAACTGATAACATAATTTACAATTTGTTAATCGTAATGTTGTAATTTTCTAAAGTTTCCATCACCTTATAAACCTGTTATTCTTGGGTTATTGTTATGGTGTAGCTTCTCGTTTGTGGTGGTTTTGTTCTAAGAAAGATAAACAATTACTTTACATTTTGATAGAGGGATTGAGGCTGCAGGGATGTGCTTTCTGCTCTGTGTTAGCGTTATCGGGATATAGGATAGGTAAAGGAAGCGATTTTTTCACAACGATGTTAGGTTACCTTGTTGGAACAGTGTTTCCATTCAGAATGGTAATATTTCAATCAAGCTACGGATAAAATCAAGGAAAACGTGTCGCCTTCGTACCCTTATCATTTTCGGTGGCTTCGGAATCTTTCGATGAAAATTCTCTCTCGAAAATTAACGAACCGTTCGATTAATAAGCAAACAACCTATGTACCTATATTAACGTTTTTGCGCACAGATAAACCTGATAATGAACTTGAAAACAATGTACCTAAAGCAGCAAATTCCAGCGAACTGACCACAAGTGTGAATACGAGTAGAAGTATCACTTACGGTTACGAGTGCTCATCTCATATCACTTACAGAGCGTATGTACATAATTGCGCAGGTAATTCTTACATCTAAACATATAAGAATACATACTTATGGATATACCTATCTTAATCGTTGCATGACCGCACAAATTAACGTAATTGTATAACCAGGTAATTAAATAATTAAGTGCCTAACAATTTTGTTCTGTAATTTTGTTGAATTTTTATGACTTCGCAAACGTAAGATACCTAAGAAATGTTAGAAAATTCGATGTTTGCGGTTTATGCCATGCAGACGGAACACTGCATTTACTGAAGCATTGAGTACAGGTGAGTTTAAAATATCCAATCATTTATATAGGCATATTATTAGCATTTGTCAAAAATAGGATTTTGACAATCCAAGTCCGAATTTGTTTTCAACTTTTCAAAATTTTGTTAATCCTAAATTTTTTCAAAATTGTATCCAATTTTAACATTTTTTTAATAGAAAATTTTTTTAAATTTCCTAAACTTTTTCCAACTTTGAATTTTTAATTTCATTTTATTCTTCTATTTTTATAATTTTTAATTTTTTACAATTTATTAAGCATGTAGGTACCTATTGAATTAAAATTTAAAAAATATTTAGTGAAAAAATTTTTGAATAATTCAATTTTGGAAAAAATTTCAAGAAAATTTGAATGAAGTAGAAGAATTTTTCATTTTTAAAGAATAAGTAAAAGTTGGAAAATAATTGGAAAATATTTTCGAGCCGGAAGCAATTTTTTTAAATATAAAGTTGGAAAAAACTAAGAAAACAAAAATTGGGAAAAGGTTTTGGAATTTTTTAAGGGGGGGGTGTTCAATCTCATTGTGACCTTCCAGGAAAAAACCGACCTTCTGTCCGAAAAAAAAAATTGAAAAAAAAAGTGTCCCAATCAATCCAAAACCATGATTATCATTTGTTTTGGATTGATTGGGACACTTTTTTTTTCAATTTTTTTTCGGACAGAATAAGGTCGGTTTTTTCCTGGAAGGTCACAATATAAGGGTGTAGCAATTCAATTTTTTACTTGAGCTTAACTATATCGTTGGTTCATCGATGGACAAGAACACATTTTTATCGAAACGATATGAAACTTGATTTTTTTGAATAAAATATTCGAATTATTTTTTAAAAAAATTTTGGTCTATTTCCTTCTAATTATGAGGTACCTATGTACTTGTATACCTAGGGATAGAATATGGATCAACAGAACCTGCTTCATCTTAAATTTTTATGGTTTGGTAAAGTTTACTTATGATATAAGGTTATAGGACTTCAAAGTCCTAAAAAAATTTACCTCTTCAGTCATTCACGGAAAATTGTGCTATGGTGCTCAAAGTATTAACGTAATGTCTGCCCTCTTGAAATACTCGTTTTTTGCTACCTTTGAGTTGGTAACGTTATTTGCGTTGATTTTATTCCTTGACAACCCAATACTCCCTACCCTCCTCCCTCCAAAAAGTACAATTATTTTTGTGGCAAACTTTTAAAATTGGCTTTTTTTGAAAATTTTCCGAAACTTCTTTGCATGAGAGGTGTCTCAACTCAAGGTAAAATTTCGAGCCCGAACATGAAAAAAACGAAAGAACACCCTAACAGAACCTCCATATCCAAAATTTCAAATGTGAAGTATATTCCTCGAATTTGAACGAATTTTTAAAATTATCTCATCGTCTTGAAAAATATGAAAATTTGAATTAATTGAAGTAAAAAGCCGTAATCACTTTTTTTAACCTCTTGAACCGATTGGAAGTACTTTCGAGACGTTTCAAAACCACCAGAAAATTCTGGAATTTTCCAGCGCTGCAGGAAAGCCCATAAAAATGGTCCAGATGAATTTCAACACCTATAAACACGAATCACCCATTTTGGTGACCAGTTTAATTGATTAAGTAATACTCATTACTCAATTTCCCGAAGTTTTAACTTTAAGTTGAAATCCATATTTTCATGAGTTTCAAATCACACTTACGAATTTGTGATTATAGGTGCTGAAGTTCATATGAACCATTTTCATAAGCTTTTTTCCGCGCTGGAAAATTCCGAAATTTTTTAGAGGTTCCGAAACGTCTCGAAATTGCTTCCAATCCTCTCGATAGATTGAAAAAGAGGTAGGTATATTTAGTTATTTACTAAATTTTAGATTTTCTTCGATTAGATCACATTTTCATATTTCGTAGGGCTACGATGTAATTTTGAAACTACAAAAATTCACCAAAATTCGAGTTGAACTTCAGCATATGAAATTTGCAATAATTAGGTATGTAATTTCACTTATGGTGTAGGTAGTTCAATTTTTTCTTGAGTTAAAATTTAACTTCAAGTTAGAATATCCTACTCTCCTTATTATTGATATTTTCTAACTTTTTTTATTCAAATTATCAAGTTCAAAACTTTCATTTTCAAAACAAATTTCACTAAAACTAGTTGGAAAGAAAAAGGGGAAAATCGAAACAAATAAAAAGTAGAACAAAAAAAAAACTTTTTTGCAGCTGGTCAGTCACTGCACAATTTCAATCTTATACCTACATAAAAATGTAATTTCCTATATCTAATAATTGATCACAAAACAAAATTAGCAAGAAGAAATTATGAAGGAGATCAAATTCTTAGGATGGTCCGCCTCTCAATTTTTGTGTTTTTTTTGTTGTTTTTTTCATGCCATCCTAAATTTTTTACTTCTTTTTTTTTACCTCAAGTTCGAAAATACCCATAAATTTTCCCGAAAACTCATTTCATTCCTATTCCCTCTCCTTCCACCCCTCCCCCCACCTTCTATTCAAACCATAACCACGAATTAAAAAATACCACCGAGGTTGTCAAATTGACAAAACTATACTTCACCGCTTCCATGCACAATTGAGTAAAAAAAAACGTAAATCTGATAATGTCTTATGTGCAATCCTATTATTACGAACACAACATTCCACCTTCGATAAGTTATGAATTAAATCAGCAAGTAACCAGTTAAACTAGACACACATGACGATAAACTAGTTCAAGTGATCGGGTCAATTTAAAATTCGTAGAAACCAATTGAATTTAAGATCGTAATTGTGTTTTTTTTTTTTCGCGAATATGCCACTACACATTGTAAAATACCTAATTTCGCGTCCAACTCTGGGTACACATGTAGGTATAAAAGTCACTGGAATTTTTTCCAGAATTATTATAATTACCTATCCGCATATAGTGATTAGAAATATAGGTAGGTGAATTGGTCTTCTCGTCTCGAGTTTGGGACATGCAAAAAAAAAAGGTACTCGATTGGTGGCAAGTCTATGGGAGGCGGATTTATTTCCCTCTTGTTTAACGCATAAACTAACAAGTTACCGAGAAATAAAACTCATTAAGTTGGAACGTGTTAACACCAATGACCAGCGGTTAAATTATTGTCGTAAATTTTACAACCAATCACAAAACCTAATTATGTTACAGCGTTACGCGTTTGCTGTTTATAACGAGCAATTAATAAATTGTTATTTTATCTACATATACAGATGTTATACATCATTTGAGACAAATAAATACAGATTATTTGATAAGAGTTTTAATTAAATGATAGGTATTTTTAATACCTATGCATTGATCTAGATACTTTCAAGATGTAGAAGTAGCAATATCATCTTTGTAGGTATTTTAAAATTTATATCGTAAAGTTAGCTTTATTTTACATACAAGCAAGTTATTGATTCGACGTTACCAGTGTACAGGTAAGCACATAATTCGCTACTTATAACACCTGTTGCTCTTATTTTTATACAGAAAGAAAAAATCTTCAACCAACGAAACACTAGATAAAGTTTTACAATGAAGCAATCCCTTTGAAGTATTCGGTTAACAGAAGTTGTACAAGTGTAGGTGTAAAAAGAGCTCCAAAAATTGCTTCTAGAACGAAAAGATTCTTTTATTTTGATATAGGTCAAATGAAACCTTTAATAATTTCCAGCTCGCGTCTTTATTCTTATTCAAGTGGAGATGATTTACGGAAATTGACAAAATGTAGTTAAGTTATATAGTTTTGAAGCAATACTCGATGTTATTTATAAACAACCGTGTACCTCAATGGTGTTTTATGACAGAGTCGTAGGTCTGTGATGTGAAGCAAGATCAATATCATCCATCAGATAGAAAAATTTACCGTTTGGATAGTTCAACTTTTTTTTTCCATTAATACTGGTTTGATTGGTGGCTTGAAATGAATATTTTTCTCAACTAGCAATCTTTCAAAGAAATTTCGTATCATCGAGTGCAAAAAACTCAGCGTTAGGGGAATTCCAAATTTCGTGTATAAAAAATGTATCTTCGACGACCCGGAAGAATATGATTATAGACTGGTTCCCATTTCGAATTATAATTTTAGCCTGCTGTTTTCATCACATGCAAAAAAAAACCACCCGGAGGTAAATTGCTCGTTTGGCAAATTGTTGGATTTATTTTAAAAGAAGCTTGGAAAAGGTACACGAAATACTTGGTATTTTCATCGAGATTAAAAATTTTTTAATCCAATTTCAAAGGAAGATTTTAGTTAACGAGTGAGCATGCTGCTAATGCTGTTTTTCAAATGTGATTTTAAAATCTTATAGAATTAGGTAAAAGGATTTAAATTCTGCAATAGGATTTAAAAAAAATACAAAAATACAGATTGGATTACTTACGAGCATAAAACTAAGAAATCTTGATACCTACTTACTTACTTAAAAACATAGTTTTAAAAAAAAATTCATACCCGATGCTAGCGAAGTGGAAAAATTTCAACCAACTTCGAACATTAATCGAAAAAAACAATCCCAATCACATATTTAAAAAAAAAAAACAATCAACACTCGGCGAAAAAAATTTTTTTAATAAAATTTTCGATATTTTTAATAAAAACGCACGAAAATATTAAAAACTCGACTGAAAGTTCTACGCGACACCAAAGTTGAAAATATTTCCGTAAAACATGGCCATACAACAATATAAGAATTAAAACTATACATGAAATAGATAGCGAAGAAGAATTCTAGAGAAGACATCGCTGATATTTAGCACGTTAATAAAAATAGAGGGGGTCTTTAGGTCAATGGGATACCCCCTGCACTTAGGTCATCCGTAAATCTGCAACAATTACTAAATTATCCCTAATATTTATGCCTGCAACGCGAAAATTCTTAACAAATGTTTTCATTTTCTTTCTTTTTTTTTTATTCTAGTTTTGGTGCCAGGAGCAATTAGTCGTATTTGTTTAAACAAGTTAGCGGACGTTGCGAACAAATACGTTATCATTACCGGAACCAGGTGAATATTGAAAGATTTCGAATGTACGGGAAAAATTATCGTATATTTTTTTATAATTTTTATTTTTCGTGTTTCTATTTCGATTTTATAAAGAAGAAAATTCAATGGAATTAAAACTCTGGTATATATTTTTTTTGCATTTAATTAAATTAGGTAGGTACTAAAATGAGTTATTTCTGGCTCGAGGCAATCGAATATAATAAAAGTCAAATTTTTAGATTTGATTATTTTTCTGCTTCTTCGTAATATCGATTTAATTACCCGGTTAATTTATTAGATTACGCGGCGATAGGGATATAATTTATAGTATGACGTGTTAATGTTGAGATTGCCTCGTGCCTCCTCACAAGTAATTGATATCTACTCGGTTAATTTGCATTTCTTTTTAGTTGGTAATTATATAGAGGTAGGATGCCTGCACGGAAAAAGCGTGATACTAATTTTCGTATTGTTTTGGGTAAACGTGTGTGTTTCGAATTTTTAACGAAATGTCACATTAATGTCTACCTGTGCGCAGTTTACTTTCTAAAATGTAGCATTGTACCGAGCTGAAACAGTTTTCTTTTTCATTCGTTTTGTTTTTTTTTCTTTTCGTATTTTTACAAAAAGAGAATTTTCATTGTCTTTTTTGAACCTACTTACGAGACTGATTTTGTGAGTTGGGCGATTATACGAAACGAAATTAGGGAATGAGGCGAGTTATGCATCGCAATAAAAAACATTGGCTGTAATTAGGTTTTTTAAAGTATTGAAATGCAAAAAATTTCATTTGTGTATTAAAATTAGTGACTTTCCCCCAAGTTTAGCTGATACAGATAACTACACTACTACATAAAATTTAAAATAAAAATAAAATCACAAAAAAAATTATAAAGTGAATTCAAAAATACTCATCTGCTCTAATTTTAATTTATTTAATCAGTTTCCACTCGGCTTCCTCTTTTTTCATTTATCAAAATTCATTTTTGAATGGTCTTCATACCTACTCTTTGAAGATTTGCATTTTAATCTTCGGCAACAACGATTTTACACCTACTTAAACTATTTCTTCAGTAACTCAGTGTTTTGTTTGTTTTTTTTCATATTCTTTCTTAAAAATTGTGTTGATAGGAGAAGAATAATTTTCAGAGTATTTTTTTTTAAAGAAAAATCTTGAAAAAAAAAACTAAAGCTTCCTTTAGAAAAAAATTACAAGAGAATCATGCATTTGAGATGCCTACCTCTGATTGGATCGAGACTTCGATTTTTAGTGAATTTTAAAAAAATTAAAGCTTGAAATTTTCCGCAAAAATATGATGGGTACTTCCTATTTTTAAATAAAGTTCTTTCTCACCATACTTGATGAAATTCAAGTCCCGACACCAAATGTCGCTCCCCGAACTCAAATTTGGCGATTTCCAGTCATTCTGAAGCTTCCAACGCAATTTTGATTGCCTTCAATATTTCCGAAAATTTGCCAGTGGTATACCTACCCAAATCCACTTGGAGAGCTGAAAATCAAGTTTTCCTTTCTCCTATTCCAGTTTAACGAAAAAATTGACGTTTGCATGGATCAATTTCCAGGCGAACCTATATCGAATGTATAGCTGATAAGTATATTTATCAGTAAATCATTTGAATCATCTTCTAAGAAGAAACAAACTTGAGAACAAATATACAGAAAAACAAAATCATTCCAATAATTTAGAAAAATTAAAAAATTAAATTTCAAAATTTTGTTTTTAAAAAAATTGAAACCCACCAAGAAAGTTGAATGATTTTCGGAAAAAAGATGTAGTTTTTAAAGAAAAAAAAAAACAGACCTTTTGTGTTGTTTTTTTTTGGGGGGGGGGCGGGATTAATTAATAGATTGCCAAAATAAAACGAAAACAAAGGAAAACAAACTAGGTATATTATCAGAAAAATCATTTACCTTCATTATAATGAATCATTTTCAACAAAGTTGAACCAAAAAATAAATAATTTTCAAAGGAAAAATCTGATATGTAAACCAAAGTATACTTACAATAGTATGTAGATAAAATTCACTTTGAAAAGTTAATTAGGTAGGTACCTATTTGATTTTATTGGAATTATGCAAGCTGTATCTAAGTAATCGTTCAAACTTTTTTTTAGAAAGTTGAAATGAAATTAAATAGGTAGACGAAAGAAGGTAAATATACCAATTTTTTAAGAACAATATCCAACTTTTTAAAAATGGTAATGAAGTTTGGAACATTAATATCAAAATCTTTATAAAAGGGGAAAATACATGTGTACTTTCAAAAACTTTTATTCTAAAATTGATTGGGTTTCGTAGAAAATTTATTGAAAACTTTTTTCTTAATTTCATCATGTCTTCAAAAAACTGTCACTGTCAAATTGACTGCATTTTTGAAACACTTATGTATTCCTTCCTTTACAAATACTTGCTGATGTGATCTCTAGACTTGTCAGCCCTATATGTTAGGTACCTACCTAAATTTCTTTATGAAGCTTATTTTTAAAATACGTAATCTCTCGTGAAACAATATGAATTATTTCAATTTTTCAAATTAATTTTCTCTGCAGATAAATTATTAGTTTATTGGGCATAATTTTCGTTAATAAGACATCCAGAAATTTTCTGGTAAAAATCAACGCGACGATGCTGTATAAGTTGCCTACTCATACACCTATTCAATTCATGCTTGAATTCTTTTTTTTTGCAAACTTATTGAAGTGGAAAAGAACATTGCGTTCGTTATAAAAAATACTTCGAAAAATTTTCTAATCGTCCAGTAAAACATTATTTACATTTTAGATGAAAAAAAAGTATTTGAATTTCAAATCGAATATTACACAACAAATAAATGAAAAAAAAAAACTAATAAACAAAATACTATATTTACATATGCGATGTATACACATTAAGATTAAAAATCTAACTGGTCAAGATAAATTCAAATTTATATATTCTAGGAAGTGATAATACATAACGATGAAAATTAAAATTAAATCCTATTAAAATTGGATTAATGACGAGAATTTTTTTTTTTAGAAAAATAAACAAAACTGTGTACATACAACGGAACAAGATAAACATGAAATGAAAAGATCGTCGTTATTGTCGCAGCACGTGATTTTTGAATTCCCACACATCAGACGATATAATAACGTTAAAGCTTTGAAATACAACTCATGTAAGTAAATAATATCAAAAAGGACACGAGCTATTCGGTTCAACAAATCATAAATCGAATTGGAATCGGGATTGGATCCTGTAACTTTGGAATCGAAGTGGGTATTTTAAATACAACTTTTTTGGGACAGGAACTATAGAAAATGAGATCATATTCATATCGGATGAGACGTTTAAGAATCTACATAAAACATATAAAAAGGTCAGGTTTCTAAAACCGAAGAATTCATCGAATCGTTGCCACTACCAATCACATTCTATACTTATAAGAGACGACTACATAATACACAAAATTTCAAACAAAAAAAAAGAGAAAAATTCTAAAAGGAATCAAAATGAAAGAAACGAAAAAAAAAACAATGAAATTCTAAAAATAAAGCGCAATTATTATATCACAGCGTTAAACAAACAGGCAAGTTAGAATGGTAAACATGATAGTGATGTTGTGGTACATGTTATACACTGATTAAAGAAAAAGCTCGGCTTGCAGTCGGTTTTTTATCAGCCATACACAAACACCACTTTTTTATAACTATTTACATTCGAATAATAATATTATATCCTTGACATAGAATGAATCATGAATTGATCTTTAAAAATGTGCCACGAAAATATAAACACCAGTAGAGCGAGTTTTTTATGATATGATCAAGAATGGAAAATCCTTATTCTAACATTTGACCCGTTTGAATTCTGACTTTACAATGACTATAATAATACATCAAGGCTAATGCAGACTTCATCGATAATTTTAAATGCAACTGGCCCAAACGAAAATCATGGTAACAAACCAAACCGAAACCCCACGCAAATCTATACACATAAAATAAAAAATAAATATAGAAAAGTTTTGTGATCATTAATACTACTAAGTTAGTGTGTTTTCGTGTACGAACTTACATATAGAAAATATTTATACCAATATTTTAAAATTTCGGATATTTATAAAAATCGATCAGTTTTGTTTTTGATTATCAATTAAAACATAAAGAATCCCCCTTATAAACTATTTCCTAACTTATTTTTTTCGTACGAAAGCGTACCATACGAACAGAATAATTCTATAATTATCAAAATGAAGAATGTTTTATATAGTGTGAAATAATACTGTATCGATAACGTTATTTTTTCGGTTCCAAAATCGAAAGTGGTATTCTAATGTACGCTGCAGGTGTTGCATTGTGAGACTGTTTCACTTTCTGATAAATTCACCGGTTCTTCTTCGTCGTCGTTGTTTTCGACGCTGGCCATTTGGTCGTGTCTTTTCTGAAAAAATTATTCGCATCGATATTAACTTGTGAAATTAAAATATTTCTACAGTACGTGACTAAATTTTATTTCATGGCATCTTACACCCCTACAATACACACATTATTATTTAAAAAAAAAAAAAAAAAAAAAAAAAACACTTTTATTTTACCAACTTGAGAATTTTTTCATATAAATTCAGATATAATAAAATCTATCTTTGAATCAACAAAATTCAATTTTTAAATTTCAATCAAGCTCAAAAATCGAAAGACTAATTGAGAAATACCCATAAATTTGGAAACACCTTTCCTTTTCTCTCACTAAATATGCAACAACTTCAAAATCGTTATTTGGGTCATTGATTTTCGATCTACACAGACATAGGACGACCCTCGATACAATTTTGTTTTTAGGAGTTCTCAAATTGGAGCGATTTCATAATGTCAAATTACAAGATAATGTGATTTGAGTTTAATAATGCAATTTTGGATGTATTTAGGAACCCCTAAAGACGTAAAATAATGTTAGGTTCTTTTTATATCCCTCCAGACAAAAATAATCATTCTATTAATATTGATCAAACCTTACCTGATAATTTATCGTTACTTGGGAAAAAGAAACGCACTTTGCTTTCTTCTCACCGATCGCTCGTGTGGTTAAAAACGTGCTTTCTCCCTCGATTAGAAAAAATACATTATATAACCAACAATAAAAGTGATTTCGACCCGTGTGATACTTTTCTCTCACTTCACTCGAGTTACGAACCCTCAAAAAAGTCGAAAATCAGTTATATTTTACGAGTTAAATAATGTATCATTTATTTAATTTAAAAATATCTCCGAAAATAACAGGGTTCAGTCACACACAACAAGTCACTAATTTTTTCAAAAATTTTAATTTCATAATGGTAATAACAAAAAACTATCATTTTATCAATTCAAAATTTCGAAATTTTAAGCTATTGGAGAGGAATAAGGTTCATCTCAAATTTTTACCATGTCTTTTTGAAGTCATTTCACAACAATTTTTTGTTCAAGATCATCAAAATTCGAAAAAAAGTTGTCCCCATCTCCACAAATTTTTTCACTTCTCAAAATTTTCTAATTAAAGACAAATTTTTACTAGATATAGAAAAATTGAACGAGCGTTCTATTTTCATCTTCTAATTGTGATGGATTAGACCAAATTAAATAGAAAATTGTCGTGATTTTTCGTTTTTTCCCCTTGAACTCATGTAGACATAACGATAAAAATCGATACAATACAGAACCAACGTCAAAAAAAATATCAAGCCCTTAAAACGTATTATATGCGCTTGAAATGCCTGTGGATGCCTGTAGTACAATTTTCATTTGCCACGAAAACAATCACTTGGTATAAAATTTTGCTTCAACTCTAATTATCAATACCGGAACTTGGAAACAAGATTCCTCCTATTCCATCAGTATTCAAAATGAACATCACTCCGAATTACTGAAGTACGAATCAACATTTAAATTAACTTCGCTCTGTAATTACCTTCAATTCTGCAGCTAAGCAAACGAAAATATCGTCGATGTTTTTATTCTCTTTGGCAGACGTTTCCAACACGTACATAATTTCGGGGACATAATCGCGCATTTCTTCAGCTTCCGATAATTGCACCTCCCTTTCGCTCTCTAAATCGCATTTGTTTCCTACACAGTACATCGATTATATATTTATTTGAACATTACGACCTGGCTAACGAACGAGCGTCGAATTTAGCCGTATCAATAATTCAAGAAACTCACCGACTAAAATAAGCAGCACATTAGAACCAGTGTACCTTCGAACTTCTTCAATCCATCTTTGTAAATTTAAGAACGTAGAACGTTTGGTAATATCGTAAACTGGAAAACAAAAGCATTAGACCATCGATGATAATCATCGAGACATTATTCAGGCTGCGGTCATCTAAAGGACGACTACGTCTGCCGAAAAATCGTTGATATGGAATATTAAATAATTTTATAAATTTTAATTCAATGTGGGTATAACACATAGCGAAATGACATCGCATAATGACCTTCACGCCAACGACGATGGAATAAAGACCATCCGCGTTCGCTGCGTGCATTTGTTTGGAAACTAAATCATTAAATTCGAGCGAACGGTAAACGAAATTCATCGGATTGTTTTGTTTTCTGTTTTACCTACGTTTATAATTGAGAAATTATGCTCGTGGCGTGAACTCACCAATTATAACGCCGTTTGCGGAACGATAATAACTTTGGGTGATTGTTCGGAATCTTTCTTGGCCAGCGGTGTCCCAGATTTGTAGCTGAAATATGAAATGGTATTGTTTTAAAAAAATTAACTCGAATGGCCTAGATCACGAAACGATGAGTAATTAAAATGGCTGGTTTACTCGTGTAATGACGATTGATAAGCTGATTCACAGTTGGACACGATTGATTAGATTAACATATTATAATTATTTTTTGAATATTTAAATATAGCTGTTTACATAATGACAAAGCACCCAGAGTACTTTTTTCGAGAGTGAATGACTCATACTACATACAGGTGTGAATTTTATAATCCAAGTTCAGTATTCACTCAGCATAAAGCTATGCTTACGAAAGAGTAAGGACGATACCAACCTTGATCTTTTTACCATCCAAGAAAATCGTTTTCATTGAAAAATCAACTCCTATAGTACTCCCTTGGCGTTCGATATAAGTTCCTGAACGAAAACGTTGTACAACACAAGTTTTACCAGTTCCACAATCACCAATTAAAACAATTTTGAAAAGGAAATCGAATGCTTCTTCGCTCTGGAGCGAAGAATTATTTATCATATTGGACATCATTTTTACTAATAAATTAGAATGCACTAAAGAACTAAAGAAGTCAATTAACGAGAACAAAGCGTAGTTGGTATAACAGTTTCTCGAATCTCGAACAGTGATAACATAAAACACCACAACTGATATACGAAACAAAACACAAGCTCGAATGCGTCGAATTCGCAAATCGCTAATTGACGAACGAACCAGGAACCAATCAAAACGCAGCAAAGAAAAAAATCAACGGATCGCCGTGCCTAAAGAGCAACCAATAAAAAATATTGTATTTTTCAGCCAATCACAGTTCTTCTTTTTATCTTATCACTATTTTTACTGTCTATTTACCGTCTATTTACATTATTTTCAATAATTTTCAATTTTTTTTTCAGCGCGATTTTGTTAGATATTACGATGGATTCTAACGATTCAAATGTTACTTTGACTGGATTTCCGTGTTCTAAATGTTCGAAACAGATTAAACGTAAAAATAATTTAGTCAGACATGAGCAAAATTGCATAGCGAGAGATGAAAATATTAAAAATGGTGTAACATGTCCTGATTGCAAACAAGTGTTCGGTCGATTAGGTTTTTTACGTATTCATGTCCAAGATGTTCATAAAGTACCGCAGGAAGTAGAGGAAAAAAGTTTCCAAACAATGAATGGTACGTTTTTATTTCGTTATCCTTATTGCCAAGCAAGTGCATATTGTTACTACATGTACGCTTTTTTCAATGATAAATTCTATTATTTTTGCGTTTAGAATTCGAAGAATGGAAAACGAAAATTGAAAAAGAAAATCTATGTTTTTACTTCAAGAAGAGAAGATTTACTGATAAAGGGCAAATTCGAACTTATCTGTACTGTCATCGAAGCGGATTTTTTAAAACTGAATCTAAAGGTGTACGTCGTTGGAGAAAGGAAACGAATAAGATTGATGCTACGTGTATTTCTACAATGGTGAATAATATTCAAGTATTCTTGGTATGATGTTGCATTTTTCAATGATAATAACCCGATCTTGTCGAAATTGTACAGGTTGTGACAGAAAATGCAAAAGGAATTGGCGTTGTTTTCCATAAAACCCATTTTGGACACGACATTGATTTAGACAAATGTTATTTAACTCCGGAAGAACGTGCGATGATTGCAGGTACGCCAGAACCAGACAACACAGAAGAAAACTGTTCAGCGAAATCTGATGATAATAGTAATGATCATTCGAGTCAAACCATTACCTGTAGTACTGACGTGTGTGAAGATGGATTCATGTCTTCAGATTCATTTCCAAACAATTTGCATTTGATATGTTATGCACCTGAAATTGACGTGACAAATGAAAACATGGGCCAGTCTGATAGTGAACTGATAATTTACCATGATCCGAGTGATTATGAGAAAAAAAAGCAGGATATCGCACGAAAAATAGATGTAGCCAAAGATACATTCATGAAAAACAAGTATACCCCGGAGGAGTTGAACAGCGTTTTCAAAGCAGTAGATAATGTCCTGGAGTTGATGATGAAACGAAAAAGAAAATTTGAGATTGTTGAGGAGAACGAACCAGTAAACAAACTAATGAAAAATCAATCGTTATCGTCAAAAACTAAAGTATCAAAGAAATCGTCTAGGCAGTCGCTCGTTAAACGAAAAAAAAAATGATTTGATCGAAATTTGCCAAGAAGTCGAATGAAATAATAAATACGACTTATTTGATCATTAATGATTGAATTACATTGATAATAATCTCGGTTTAAGAGATATTTTACCATTCATGCGACTACTCCTACTAGGCTAATAAGTATGTGCTTATCAATTTTCGAAGTTCAAAATTGCAGTTTTGTTTTTCCATTTTATTATTATTGTTGAAATTTTCGTAAATAAATTTTTGTACAAAAAATGATTATTTAATGCTTAATGTTACATGTTAATGGTATTATATTCAATCAATTATTATTCGCGTATGTGGCATTGCAGAACTCAGTTTTTGCATAAAGCTGTAAAATTGAATAATTGAAAACTTGTGGAATTTTTTTCAACATATCACTAATTCTGTTTCGTGGCACTAATTATTTCACTTTTTAATTTGGTAATTTTTTCATAGAATTTCTCGATTAAACTGGAAAGAAAAGTGTTTTTTTGACAATTGTGCAATTTTTAGATTTTTTTTTGCTACAAAAGACCGGTATATCGCTGAATGTGGAGAAGTACGAGCATTTTTCGAAAAGTTGTACCTATTTTAAATTTTTATAAATTTGAAAAGACTATGTAGGTAATATCCAACTTCTAGAACCCCTAGAACTGAAAAAATTGAAAAATTTATGAAGATGTAATTGCGTCCTACAAGCTATATATAATTAATCATTTAAAACAAATTCAATGACCAGTTTGAACAAGCATGAAAACTCCTCTCATTTTTACTTTCCATCTCAACTCACCACCATGGCTAACAAAATTTAATTGAATACAAAACTACGTACAATGAAGTCAAGAAAATTCGTTACTCAATCGAAAAATTACTATAAGAAAAATTGAAATTAAATAGGTAAGTAGCTAAGTACTTCAATTTTTATGTAGGTATAATTATTTTAAGGATGAAATTTAATGTTCGAGCAAAGTGAGAGGTAATTAATGAATATAATATCCCTAGGTATATACCACCAAAAAAAAAAAAAAAAAAAATTAAAAAAACAGCACCACAATGCTAATAGGATTTTTCGAAAATGGATTGTAGTGCCGTTTTGTAAAACAGAACATTAAAGCTAGGTTTATACTGAGCATAAGCATAAACATAAGACATAACCTTGAGCATAAGAACGGTTTTAAAATTTTGCGCATACAAAGTTTATTTGTGTAACATAAACATAAACATAAAAGTTGACTTAATTTCAACTCTTATGCTTATGCTTATGTCTTAAATTAGCGTTTATGTCCAGTATAAACCTAGCTTTACGTTTTAGAAAAACGCAAACAC
Source organism: Pseudococcus jackbeardsleyi (assembly GCA_038380155.1). Taxonomy (NCBI): domain Eukaryota; kingdom Metazoa; phylum Arthropoda; class Insecta; order Hemiptera; family Pseudococcidae; genus Pseudococcus; species Pseudococcus jackbeardsleyi. The sequence continues at coordinate 41,072,689 of CM076242.1, forward strand.
GTAGTTACCTTGAAAGTGGTATCGAATTTAGCATCGACTATCAAGCCGATGAGTGTGGAAACTCAAGTTACATTGTTCTAATTCTAACCTCTCTGTCTCTAGTTTTTTTTTTCTATTTCATTTAAAGTTCATCCATACCAGATTGAGATTTTTTCAAGAATCACCTTACTTACCTCGAGGATCCTTCGCTGGTGGCTGAAATTTTTGTTAAAAATATACAGCTTTCACAATAGCCCCAATATTTTTTTCCATTTTTAAAATGGCTTGAAATTTCGCACTCCCCTCCCCCGTGCAATAACAGAATAGAACTTTTTTATTTTCGATATAAATTGAAAAAAACTAATCGAACATGAGCACGTTTCGGAAAAATTGAAATTATTTAGCAAGAGAAAAAAGAAAAACAATCTTTGCTCTATTCCTGTATTCTCATCTTGTCATCTTATACTTACCGCTCTCTTTTTTCTTTCAAATTCTACTATTAATGTTATAAGTTAAAATTTTAAAATGAATGAAAAAAAAAAAAAAAAAAAACGAATAATCTGTCCAGTGTTCAGACTTCAGAGCTAAAAGTTATTGTCATGAACTGCTCACAATGTGTTCTGTTCCATACTAATGGAAAATGTGTGAAATGTATAGGTCGGGCACAGTGTAGTATACAAGTGCTATTTTGGTGCTATTATTGTAAATTGTAACTTGGCATGCATTACGTGGTACGTGTAGTCGTGTACGCACTAAAACAGTTCTAACCTAACAACACAACACAGTAGTTTTATTTTAATGGATTGAGAGATATAGACCTAATTTCTGACTTGTCTTTCTATTAATTTTATTATGACGTGTTTTGTTTTTGTGTTAAATGAAATGACTATATACTTCAATTGTTGAAATGGAATATAATGAATCGAATCGATGATGAAAACTGCAGTAAAATTCAATACTACAAACTTCAGTACTTCTACACTCTACAGTAATGGGTCAAGAGTGATGATATAATGGCAAGAACAAACGATATAATTTTCCTGTACGGAAAGATCCATAAATGCCTCTTTTCCTAATTTTTTTCAATCTTGTCTGAAACTCTGATTCTTGATTCTCAGAATCTCAGTTTTTTACGAGAATTTTTTTACGTGGCTTTATCAAACTCGATTGATTTCAATCTGTTTTAGCCTAAAAAATCTGTGTTCATAGCCTCTGTTGAGGATGTTCTTGAATTTTTTGTAATTGAATAAATGAACTGTGTTTGTTGTTTTATGATCTCATTTCCAGTGCATGATTATAATCAAGCTTGAAGCATTGATGGCCTTCCTTTCTCCGGTTGACTGCTGCATAGCGAGCAGCTTCATACGTTATTCGCGTATAGCTGGAGATGCATGTATTTCGGACTTTCTCTCATTTCATAATTTTGTAAATTATGAATGAGAAGGCATTATGGATTTGACTCTCATAAGTACTATTTATTGACATAAGTTATCGGTTGCTTAGGACTCGGAAGTAAATAATACTGTTGACCCACGATAGTATTACTGCACTATGAATTATGATGGCAAATGCAGAATAATGTGGAAATTATTTCAATTATGCACCGCTCATTGAACTTCACTTCCAAATTTGAAGAATTTGACCGTTCGGGTTTTGAAGTACCTTAGACCTAATGTACTACGGGATATGACATACACCGCCATACACAGGGTACTTCGATCATTTTCTTCATTGTCTGTCCCAGTAAGTACAGCACTAAATAACCGTGAGCACCACTAAGTAACTCCAGTTTGAAAATGGAACCGATCAGGTAATGATAGTGGTATTGTCATGATTCAAATCTGAAATGAAAGAATTGTCGATGTTAGAATTTTAAGGTACTAGAAACAAAAATATGATATAATGATAGTACATTTCAGATTCATAGATACTTCGTTGAAAAATTTAAAATACCGTTAAGGATTCCACCACTGACGTGAAAAAGTATCAGAAAATCACATCTTTTATACTTTTAGAACCTATAACATTCTAGAACAATCCTAATAGTTACTATATAGTTGAATAACAACCCGAAAACGCTCAACAATATCTTAATTCAACACGAACCACAAAGAAATAACTAAAATAACTTTCAGTGCGAAATGGTGTATAAATGTATTCGGCTTTGTCCTATCCCTACCACATTTGAAAATCATCCCCACCCCGAATGAGAGAGTCTCAGTATATGTCAGTATTATTTTGTTCGTTACGAAGAGACTATGAGTTTTTTGGTTAAAAAATAACTTGAAGCTTTATGCTGGCCACCATGGCATTTTTTTATTTAGTTAGTATCATTTTAAGAATCACCGAAGTGAAAAAAAAAAGATAAAGAATTACATAATGTGATGACTGACAGATGATTATGATAATTAATAAATTAGTTGTAAAGTAACAAGAATTTTAGTTTTGAGTGTGGTGATATTCTAGTTTCGAAGCCTGAAGCGGATTTTACGTTTTATTATCCGCCATGTTGAATTTCGGTAAGTTTAGTTTATTTATTCTGTGAAAATATAGTTAGTATAATTTGAATCAAATGAAAAGAAATAATTTTAATGCTGTAGATACTAGCGTATTTTATTTTGTATTGTTACGAATAAGGCACATAGTGCATTCGCGTTTTGGGGGAATGCATACGTTTACATTACATCGAGTGCGGAAATTATGTGTCATTCTCATTGTACTTCAAAATTAACACATCTACTTACATCTTCCGTAATTTTTTTTCGATTTCTGTTCAGAATCGGTTGAGTGGTTATTCATTCCCTGTTGGTCGCATTCTATTTTCACATTCAAGTGATTTGATTTCCTTCTCGTAGGGTATCATAGGTAGTTGGCGGCTTCATGACTTGTGTTCTCGTAGGCTTTAGCCACCTTGGATTTTTTATTTTTTTACCACCGTTTGCCAGCTGATTGTTATGCGGCGCGGCGGGATAAGTAAAGGTGGTGTACCTTGTGTCTCGTTTTTGTGTATATTTTCTTTCTTTGATTTCGCGGCATTCCGCCACAATTGTTATTGATGTTAATGTGTTATCAATTTAGTTTTTTTTTCTAAGATGCATCGGTATCTATTTTTTTAATTTGCGGAAAAGTCGTGATGGAAGTTCGCTTGTTTTTTCAGGTGCTTTCTGGTAATCAGCATGGATAACAACACTTTGAGAAACGATTACGGTATGTATGGTTTTTTTTTGTTAATCATAGTGTAAATTTTGTAATATGAGTGAGATCTGAAAATTGGGATTTTTTGTGATATACTATACGGCAGTTTAGTTATTGACGGGTTTTCGTTTGCCGTTATGCATTTATGAAGACTGAAAATTACACGAATATAATTTGGCAATAATGTTAATTTTTGCCTTTCATTATTTTTTCCGAAGGTGGATTGATAGTAACGTCAATCGATATTATTTCTCGGCGATTTTAGGTTTATATTAAGTATCTCGATCTTATCGGTCATTTTGATACTAAAACACCGTTAGGTTCAAGTCTCCGTAGTGTACCTACATGGTGAAGTGTACGAATGTTAATATTTACATGTATCATTTTTCGTTTTAGAAATCGCCCTAAGGAATCAAAGGGCGCGATGTTTACAGACAATTTCTGATTTGGGAAAACGACTCCGGGAGCAACGTAATCAGTATCCCAATTCTTGCGAGAATTATTTGAAGATCTTGGATCATCTAGAGAAAAAAGTATCTAAAAACAAGTGAGTGCTTGAAATCTAATCTTTAAATTTTTTCAGTTCCTTTGCATTGTTGAATCCGTCCTTTGGTTCCGTAATGAACTGTTGAGAAGTCATTTCTTCATTAATCATTGTAATCGTGTTAAGCTGAAAGCTATTACATACAACAGTCTTTCAACTACAAAATTAGTTTGAAAATGTGAATGTTAGAAATGAAAGCATAACTGTTTGAGCTTTTGAGTCGATACTTTCAATAATTATTGGACAATTTTGAACAAATTCAAATTTGGAGTTTGTAAATAAAAAATACTATCAATTTTACAACTGGGTTAAACCTTTTCATCCTTGATTAATTTTTTTGTTCGAATTTTAACTTTGGTGAAAATACTCAAATGTTTTGTTTTGGGAGGGGGAGAGGAAAAAAAGTAATTTGAGCATCCCAGATTGTCAAGCTTGCCTTGTTGTATCTGATGTAGTGGTGGTACTCTGCACGCCTGCAGAGCGCGCTAGTGTACCACTCTTTTTATGCACTCTTTTGGTCTTTTGTCTTTTTGGGTTTTTGGTCTGTTTCTCTTTCTGTTCCTCTGTTCCATTTCGGTAAAATCTGGTAAAATTTAGTTTTGATTTGATACGCCGCTCACAGGATCGCGAATTCGCGATTAAATGTTGAGTGGGATGGAACTTGACCATCAAGGTCAGCCCCATACAGGGCTGGTTGAACAGAACAGAACAGAATGAACGATTTAAAACACGAAAATTTCTGTAGTGTTTATCAGACCAGAACCGCTGTTATCGGCGACGTCATAAATTCGCCATTATCAGGCTCAAATCAAATTAACATGTAGGTAAATAGGGGATGTGTAGTTTTTTAAAAGTAACATTTCTCATTTTCTCTGAAGCGATAAATGAAAATTATAGTTGGAAATTATTGAAGAGAATCAAAAAACCTATCAAATGATACATTAACATTAGTATTTTACTTTATTGTGAGCTGATGAATAGAGAAATAAGGTGAAAACATTTCGGAATCGACACGTAACCAGGTAGCGCCACTGTTAAGAATTGAAAACTGTGTCCAAAAGGTTCAAAATTATTTGTGAAAACGGTGCTGATAACAAGTGATAACATTATTATGTTTTGAAAAGAAAAATCACACAGAAATAGTCATTTTGAACCTTTTGGACACCGTTTTCAACACTCGACGGTGGCGCTACCTGGTTACGTGTCGATTCCGATTTGGAGATGACTTTGTTTTTTTTGACGATATAAGGCTAAAATTCATTCAAAGCATAGAACATTATATATCGTTGGAAAGAGCAGCATGAAAAATGCTACAATTTGTTCTTTGGAAGTACCAGGATTTATTCAGTTTGGGTTTGAAATTAGGTACTACACGATTTCAAATCATCAATATGTACAAATTCGTTCATTTGAATTCAGAAATTAATGGTTAGCATTTTCTTTGTCCTTTGATTCCTTATGAAATAGCCATTTAATTTTAGTAAGGTGGAAATTGGAAAATATATTGATCAAAATTGGTCAGGAACGAATGTTTAGTTTATACAGGTATATCTGCCACCATGACACATCTGCCACGTTGACACACCCTTCATAACTTTTTTTCTATAAGCGTTCCTGGCGTGAAAAAAATTTACAAAACGTAAAATGATATGACCCATCATATATCTATCATTCGCAGAGATCCACGGAAAACTTTTGAAAAGAAAAAATATTTTATGAAAAAAATGAAAATTTTTTCACCAAAGTAGATTTTTTTCAATTTTAATTTTTGCATTGGAGAGGCCCAATGAGAAATAAAATAAAAATGTTATATCTCGTTGGAATCGTCATTCAATTGCGCATCTTTTGGCATAAAAGAGAGTTAAAAATGAAGTCTTGGTAGGTTGGTAATACTGCTTTGAAAAAAATTCGACTGTGTTGCCACCTTGACACAAATTGATAGTTGCCACAATGACACAGTATAAAAATTGCGATAATGATGCAAATTTTGATCTTTCATCCATTTTCGTATAAAAATGTTTGTTTCTAGCTTGATTCACATTTTTATAGTGAAAAAATCAACCAAAACCTCAATGAAGGATTCGTATCACCAAAAATAACTGTGTGGCACTGTGTCATGGTGAACACTTTGAATTTTTTTTGTGTCATAGTGGCAATTATAAAACCAATGTATTTTAAATCTGTGTCAACGTGACAACAGCTTGTGTCATGGTGGCCTATGGTGTTGCCACCATGACACAGAAATTTTTATTTTTTATTTTTGTCATATCTTCAACGTTTATGAAGCAAAATGTCTAAAAATTTTATCCAATAAACCTTATGTATAGATCTATCGAATGGCGCAAAGAAATCCAAAATTCATCAAAAATTACCAAAGTTATGGCCAAAACAAAAAATTTTGTGTCATGGTGGCAGATATTACTGTACATAATTTCAATTTGTGTATACATCAGAGATGTTGCGATTCAAATCGCGAAAAAAGAGTCGATGGTGAATCGCTGAATCGGACTCTGAATCGCACCTGAATCCGGTTCAGAATTTTGAAAGAATCGCACAAAAAAGAATCCGATTCCCAATATTTGAGGAATCGAGAGGTCGCGATTCATTTTTTGCGATTCTTTTACAATTTTGGTTTTTTGATGGTTCAAAACCCAAAAAACTCACGTCATTCTCACTGAACAGTTGAAAATGGCACTCAAAAACAGAGATGTCGCGATTCGAATCGCGAAAAAGAGTCGATGGTGAATCGCTGAATCGCACCTGAATCCGATTCAAAATTTTGAAAGAATCGCACAAAAAAGAATCCGATTCCCAATATTTGAGGAATCGAGAGGTCGCGATTCTTTTACAATTGAAGCATAATTCGTACAAACGGTATAAGTCAAAGAACTGTATATTTGAAAAGGGACTCAAGTGTAACTTTGTTTACAAAACAATAAAGTCTCTTTTCTCATATACAGTTCTTTGACTTATACCATTTGTACAAATTATGCTTCAATTTTGGTTTTTTGATGGTTCAAAAGCCAAAAAACTCACGTCATTCTCACTGAACAGTTGAAAATGGCACTCAAAAATAAATTTGAACTCGAACTTTGAACTTTGAGCCTTGTTTATGACTTTATGATCGCATCTAAAATCTAAATTCTGAAAAAATTCAGTTTTCACTTTTCAAAAAATTGAAAAAAAAAATAGGTAAAGAATCGCAAAAAGAATCCGATTCCCTTTTTCCAACTGAATCGCAGAAAAAGAGTCGGATTCGCTATTTTCAATGAATCGCTCATTCGGAGTCGGATTTGCGAATTTTGAGGAATCGCAACATCTCTGCTCAAAAATAAATTTGAACTCGAACTTTGAACTTTGAGCCTCGTTTATGACTTTATGATCGCATCTAAAATCTCAATTCTGAAAAAAATTCAGTTTTCACTTTTCAAAAAATTGGGAAAAAATAGGTAAAGAATCGCGAAAAGAATCCGATTCTCTTTTTCTAACTGAATCGCAGAAAAAGAGTCGGATTCGCTATTTTCAATGAATCGCTCATTCGGAGTCGGATTCGCGAATTTTGAGGAATCGCAACATTTCTGGTATACATGGGTGTATTCAGTTGGGGTTTTAAATTATGTTGAATACAAATTGAAATTATGTATAAATATTCGTTCCCGACCGATTTTGATCGATAATTTTTCCACTTTACTAAAATTAAATGGCTATTTGCTATTTCATAAGGAATCAAAGGACAAAGAAAATGCTAACCAGTAATTTCTAAATTTAAACGAACGGATTTGCGCATGTTGATGATTCAAAATTGTGTAATACATGGGTGTATTCAGTTTGGGTTTGAAATTATGTTGAACACAAATTGAAATTATGTATGAACATTCGTTCTTGACCGATTTGATCGATAATTTTTCCACCTTACTAAAATTAAATGGCTATTTCATAAGGAATCAAAGGACAAACGAAACGCTAACCAGTAATTTCTAAATTTAAATTTAAACGAACGAATTTGCGCATGTTGATGTTTTGAAATTGTGTAGTACAAAATTTCAATTTGTGTTGAACCTAATTTCAAACCCAAACTGAATACACCCCATAATTTCAATTTGTGTTATACATAATTTCAAACCCAAACTGAATGCACCCCATAAATTCAAACCCAAACTGAATACACCCCCAAGTTAGCGATTATGGTATTTGAAATATAATAGTGCAAAGTATTGATTTAAATATATTTTGAAAACTATTGATCAAAACTTGGTACCTCAAATGAACGAAATGTAGCATTTTTCATACTCTTGCCAACAGCGTATTTGGAATCCTTACTTGGAAAGTGGTCATGGTAGAAAATACGGCGCTCTGATTGGCTGTTTTAAAACGGGCTCGCGTTATCACTCATCAAAACATCGAAACCTTTAGATTCAGAACTTGGATGTTAAAACGAAATTCGAATTTCATTTCATGAAATTATGAATTCGTAATTAGTATAAACTGTCTACCTCAAACAATAGAGAATTTAAGAATCATTACTACACAAAATTTAAGATCTATCAACAAACATTTGCCGCATAGTTTTCATTGAAGAATTTGGAAACTAAAAATTTATCAAAAGAAGGGAAAAGATTTGGACATTTTTATATTGCATTCAAATTAGTGAAATTGATCTTTGGTTGAACGGGTTCAGTCAATAAAAATATATGCCTCATAGGTATTAATTAATAATTAAGTAGAAATACAAACGTCTTTTGAGAATAACTTTCTTATATTTGATCTATCACCAAATTTTCTAGGAACCATACTTCAGGTTAAAAATTTCAGATCATTCATGGCTACATATTCGATTCAGTTTTCAAATGCAGATAGACTGAACTCACTTGACCAAACATCGATTTACTCATACTTTTAATAATTGCTCGAAGAGTGTACTGTGTAATTCTTCAATGAAAATTGCGCGGCAGATATTTGTTCATCATTCTCAAACTGTAGAAACGATATTCATTATTCAATGTTTGAGGTGTAGACATTTTATAATTCATTATTTAGTAATTCAAAAAATGACTGAACTGTACTCGAAAAAGGATAAATAATATTGAGAATTCAAAATTTATTTTTATTTCAAGTTCAACTGTTGAGTTCCAATGTTTTGATAAGGGTGATAACGCGAGCGCATATAAAAACAGCCAATCAGAGAGCCGTATTTTCTACCATGACCACTTTCCAAGTAAGGATTCCAAATACGCTTTCCAACAATATATTATACTAATTAGCCAATAGCCATTAGCTTTAGCCAATCAAATTTGGCTAAATTTCTAACTCCTGCTACCCAACATTCCTGCAACAAAAAAATTAAAAAAAAGCAGAACATTATTTTTAAAAATGAAAATTCATTGAATTGAAATTAATTATTTTATTTGGTAGATTGAAATTCTTTGAAAATGAAATTTTAAAAAAAAGGTGTAAATTTTTAATATTCATAGCAAAAATAATCTATTAATCTGATATCAATCGAAGTTCAAATTCAAATTTATTCCAAGTTCATCTTTTTTCAACTCTTGAATTTTTTCAGTTTCTTCAAATTTAAATTTCTTTTCAAAGCTATATCAAATTTGAAGATTTTTCCGTCCATAAAAATTATTTCACTGAAAGTAATTAACAGAAATTTTAAAAAGCAAGTCATAGAAAATCAAAAACAACAATTTTTAAATGTTTCCTTCCTTTTTTCAAAATTGATCCTTATGGCTTGAGAAATCTCCCAAAATAATGTCATTTAACATGATCTACAGACGCAGACCTTTATTCTGATATGTCACTCGACTTTTAAAATTTTCAGCCGTTAGCCATTAGCTACTTAATCAAACCCACTTGGCCAATAGCTGTTAGCTTTAGCCAATCTGATTGGCTAGAAATCCCTGGGCATGGCATTAGGGTTCCCGGAATTTTAGGAAAATCCCAACTTTTGATTCACAATATTGTTGAATTAAGATTTTATGTCAAATCAAAATAGTGATAATTGAAGATTGAAGCATAATATAGTTGTAACCATATGAATCAGAAGTATGGAATAATACAAACAGTACTTGTGTCTAGGTATACTGAAAAAAAGACAGAAAACTAAAAAGTTATGTCAGGTCCTTTTTTTCATCCACCTTCATACTTACTCCTCACTTATACAGCTAGAACTTGATAAACAAATGAAATTATGCTTCAACCTTCAATCAGTCTTCAAGCTTGAAAAATTTTTGTTAAAAATTCAAAATTAGAAACGATTTTAAATGCATTTCATTTTTTGAAAACTTTGAGAGAAAAAATTTTGCATTTAAGAAGTAAAATGCTCCACCCAAAACAAATAGACTCTGAACTTTGATAATTTCTTTCTTCCTTCTGATTGGTTTATTGACACTGGTGGTGGAACAACCTCTGGTAGGGTTTTTTTTGCAGTTTTTACCTTCGGTAATTTTTGGTACTTTAAAAAAAACTACTGATGGTAAAACCTGTAGTTTTTAAAGGGGTAATACTCTTTGAAAATGCTATTAAAATTCGGGAATATATTTTCAAAAAGACTTTCAAACTGGTAAACACCTTGAAAAAAATAATGCTGTATTTTTCACTGTTTTCTTTCATTTTTTCTTGATTTTCATCAATTTCATGCCAATTATACCAGTTTTCAACTATGGTTCTGGTTCATTGCAGCAAAATAAAACCACCGGTTTGCTTGTGAAAAAAATTAGTAGTTTTTGACTACCAAGGACCAAAAAAAACTACAGACACGTTCAGTAGTTTTTTGTGGAAACATACCAGAGATTACTGGTAGTAAAAAAAAAAAAACTGTTCAATCACTCACTATTTGACACGATGCAGCTTGACATCATCGAAACATGAGTCAATAGGTAATCTATTAATAAATATCTAAAGGAGACGACTATGAAGAAAATGTGATTTTAATAGTGTTCCACAGCCTCCGGAGGCCGGGGACCCCAAAAAAACGGAAAAAATGGGTCTAAACATCATTGAATGGCAACCCTAAGACAAACTTTCAACTAAATGATTGAAAATTCTTGAATCACTGAATCCAAGAAACTGGAAATCTCAATTTGCCAATTTTGAAATGAGAAAATTCAAAAATTGGCACTCAAAAGATTTTAACATTGAGGGGAGGATTATAGGTGATTGATAGGTACTGGAAATTGGAAAATGTTCACCCCTTCTGGAACAGAACAGAACAGAACAAAATAGAAAAAATCAACTTGAACAAAACCAGAACAGAATGATACAATTTCATTTTCCCTTAAATGAAAGAATGGAACAGACAGAACAAAACAATCGTTTTGTTCACCTTTCACCAGACCTGGCCCCATATCCGAATAACCTTACATTTCATCATTATTGACCTGAAAATTTCATGTATACAATCACATAGTTAGGATTCAAATCATACTTATTTTTTCTCACTTCTTAGCTTTACAAAATTTAAGCCGGCATTGAATTTGTCTCTGAAAAGGATTTGTATCTTCTTACAGAACTTTTTATAATAAGGCCCGGGTTGCGTTCAGGATGGATTGTGTATACACAAAAATGACGTCATTTTTGTGTATAAACATACAAAAAAATTCAGAGGATGTGCGAATTCATTCCTTTCAAAAATAAAAATTTAAAAACTGATGGTTAGCAAAGCACCCTTTTTGCCTTGAATTTACATTGAATGATTTCAGTTTTATTTTCTTTGAATGATTTTTATCACTATTTTTTCGGATCTAAATCTTTCAGGAACGAAAACAATCTGATTGGTTAATTTTTGTATACACCTAAAAATGACGTCATTTTTGTGTATACACAATCCATCCTGAACGCAACCCCGAACGATTCCCAATCTTTTCAATAATTTTGAAATTAACTCTATATGAGAAGTCAGGATAAGAGTAGAAACTTATCCACGTTATCAACACTTCCTTTCCGAGGAAACTTCATTCAAGTTTTTTTTTTTGGACGGTTGGTTGGTTTCTCCTTGGGCAGTCACATATGTAACCTTCCAGGAAAAAAACCGACCTCCGGTACAAAAAAAAAATTGAAAAGAAGTTTCCCATTCCATCCAAAACCGCGATTATCATTTGTTTTAGATTGATTGGGAAACTTTTTTTTCAGACCAAAGGTGGGTTTTTTCCGGGAAGGTCACATATGGTGACATAATTATTATATGATTGGTCATTTCATCAACTAATTAGAAACAGCTTGAAAGTTGAATTAACCTTTTATAAATATTGATATTATATGATTGGTTATCCACAACTGATAGAAACAACTTCAAAACTTTCAACTTTAAATTGATCTGAGTCAAGTCAAAAGCGACTAAGTGGCGCCAAAAATTTCATCAAAATAAAAACTTGAAAGCACAATAACTTTTAAAAAAAAGTTCTATGCAGGATAATAAGTGTATGGGGTTAAAATTGTTGTAGTTCAACTTATTTTATAGCAAGGTATAAACAAAGAAATCAGACAAGGTACAATTTGGAAACAGAAAGTGTAGAAATCTTTTGTAAATCCAAGATTAATTCCTTAATATTTTTTCTTGTGAAATCTATTGCTAAAATAAGAAACTGCAGTAAAAATAGATATGACAATTAAACTTATAATTTCTCATCAATATCAATAGTAATGATTTACCTTACTTGAAATTATATGGAACTCCTCAAATACCACCTTGTAGATACTTGGTCGCAGAGATGTAACGATTATGATTATAATCGATTCTCATCTCCCAATTAAAATGATCGGACGAGTATCGATTAAATGACACGATTAATCGGGGATAAGTAAACAAAACTTTCCAAATTTTCTGATTGGTCAAATTATACATGACATAACTTTTTTCTAATCAGAACAATTTGAGTTTCTGACGCCACGTATATCTGGCCAATAAAGAATACTCAAATTTCAGGGACTAATTATTAATTGATTATTTATCGATTATTTCCGATTATTTCTGAAAACACAATCGATGTAGCATGGATTATAATCCTTACATCTCTGTTCAGTTGTAATGACAAGGTTCATCATGATGTAGGCTTGAATGTAAGGGGATATATGGCAAGTGTTCAAGCCTCAAACCAGAAAATTTGCACAAGCTTGGGTCATTTATTCTAAAAGTGAATGAAAGTTCATACACATTCGCAAACAAAACACAGAAATAAACCAAACAAATTGAACAAACAAGTTTTTATAAAGAACTGAACATGAATGGTGAAGAGTTGAAAACGAGAAAGGAAACAAACAAAATGATCAAATGAGTTTTCCTAAAATCAACTGAATGTGAATGGCTGAAGAACCAAATGAAGCATAGAGTTGGAAAAGGGTTTAACTCCAAATGAGGGTTTAAAACCGCCTCAGTTTCAATCGATGGTGGTTGTGGTGGTTTTTGAGAATTGGAAATCAAATGGTTCTTGGTGGGTTTTCTACAGAATATTTGAGATGGTTCCAATTGGATGTGATAACCATTCAAAGTTTTCAAAAATCTGGTTGTCGTTAACTTTAAAATTTTCAGAAATTGGCCATAATTTGGGGGAAATTGAACATTAGCATTTTGAAAGTATGGATACTTGCCTTACAAGTTACAAAGCGATTCAAAATTGAAAAAGAAGTAATAAAAAGTAACTTTATCGTTGAAAAAAATGAAAAAGTTGATTCAATTGGTGGTTGTTGTGGTGGTTTTTGTGAGTTGTAAATCAAATGGTTATTGGTTATGATTTTTAGTGGATTTCTTCAAAATATTTGAAATGGTACCCATTGGTTGTGATACCTAACCATTTGAAATTTTTAAAAAATCTGGTTGCGGTGGTTTTTAATAAATGTGGTTTCAAGCCGTTTTAAACCCTGGAATATTATTAACAAATGACCCAAGCTTGTTGGTTTAGGTAAACTGGTGTATATTACAATGCAGTGTGATGTACATAGTGTCTATTGTATCCAGGGCTGCAAGAACGAATGAGAACAAGAACCAAACATTTTGAGAACTAGAATCTGTGAGGACAAACAAAAACGAAGAACAAAGAATCAAACAGAATCAAAAGTTTTAGTAATAAGAATGAGAACAAGAACAAACGCAATGATGAAGAATTTGTAGGAACAGAACGAGTTTGAAAGAATAAGAATGGGAGTGGGAACCAAAATTTCATCAAAAAACAGACTTGAAAATGAGATAATTCTCAAGAAAGTTGAAGAAGGGATAATGTATGGAAAATATGTACTGTAGTGACTGAAGTGAGCATTTTTTTTTTTTTTTTGAAACCGAATGTGAATTCACTCATACTTCAATCAAGTTTTTCAATTCAAAGTATCTACTTCTTACACTGGCGTAGAAGTGAATTAATGAATATTGTTGAATTCTCATTGTCTAATTATTATTCAAAGTTGGAAATTTCTCGTACATTTGATACTTTTTTAGGCGCGGAGCCATGTTGCGATCATGGCATTTTATTGGTACCTACTTGGTAGATGTATAAGTTAGCAGTGTTTTCTGAAAATGTTGATCTGATTTTCGATATTGTAGAATGGATTGCTAATCCAATGTGAAAGTGAGTGTTGTTTTGAAGCAACGGATATATTGGGGGAGGGGCCCGGGGTTGAAATCCGAGTAAGCACGCACTAATGTTCAAACTTACCAAAAAAATTATTTCTGTTTGTGTGGTGCACAGTGAAAAAAATAATTGCAAAGCACAACCAAAAATTTTGCTTCCTGTGAATGTCTGTGGGCTCTTCATCAAGTATGCCTACAGAAATCTCACGCATGCGCACCTGTATTTCAAATTTTTCGTACATATGCTACTTTAGTAAAGAGTTCATTTAGATTAGCAGTCCATATAAATCGTCGAATTTTTGAATTGATAATTTGATAAACGTGTGCTTACATTAAATTTCATAAGTTGACTTCAACTCTTTATAGTCATTTCGTAACTGTATGACTCATCCACAAATTCAACGTTTAAATTACATACCACGAAACTTATGTTTCCACACATCGTGTAGATAGTAGGTCTAGGTATATAAATCATGGATACAATCAACATTTTTCCTGTAACGAAAAAAAATAAAATAACCCTGCTCAATAAGAATTGATTGTATTCTATGAGAAAAGAACAGTGATCCAGATCACTAATTCTTCAATACCTAGGTATGGCAAAAACTATAAGAATTGAAGCACAACCAAAAGTATGTAATATTGTGACTTATCGTGTTCAATTGAGGTATCTGGCTGCGTGCTTGTTCAATTCCCAGATTACCAGAAATCAATCGCCTGAAGCGTATTTGGAATCCTTACTTGGAAAGTGGTCATGGTAGAAAATACGGCGCTCTGATTGGCTGTTTTAAAACGCGCTCGCGTTATCACTCATCAAAACATCGGAAATCGGAACCTTCAGATTTAGAACTTAGAAGTTGAAACGAAATTCGAATTTCATTTCATGAAATTACGAATTAATATTTAATAATTAGTAAACTGTCTACTTCAAACATTAGAGAATTTAGAGATCATTACCACATAAAATTTAAAAACAATCATCAAACATTTGCCGCATAGTTTTCATTGAAGAATTTGGAAACTGAAAATTTATCAAAAGAAGGGAAAAGATTTGGACATTTTTATAATTATTGCATTCAAATTAGTGAAATTGATCTTTGGTTAAACGGTTCAGTCAATAAAAATATATGCCTCATAGATATTAATGAAGTAGAAATACAAACGTTTTTTGAGAATAACTTTCTTATATTTGATCTATCACCAAATTTTCAACATTATTCGATTCAGTTTTCAAATGCAACTCACTTGACCAAACACCGATTTACTCATTACTCATTTTAATAATTGCCTGAAGAGTGTAATTGAGGGGCTTGGTTCCAAAACTCACTTTTGCCACAAAAATCATTTTCGTTTTTATTGCGGATTCGGATACAGTTTCTCACGCTCTACAACCCTACAGTCTCCGTTTTCACGTTAATGAGTCGATTCCGCGAGAATCCGCGATCGAAAAGTGACTTCAGTTCCAAAACTCACTTTTGCCATTGGCAAAAGTGAGTTTTGATGCCAACTGTTTTTAAATGTATTTCTAACCGGCAAAAACGAATGATATTATCTGGTTAACAAAGTTACAATGTTCTAACGGTATTATAAATGATTTATAATGGCAAAGGGGCGTATTTCCGTACTGGACTGTGTTGTAGTTTCAAAAAAAGGGGGGAAAAAAACCTCTTAGGTCCCTTTCTACAAAACGTATCACTACTACCTTTAGGGTAAAAACTTGTTCGTAGGTCATGAAAACAAATTTTAAACGTTGTAATGTAATGAAAATTTGCAAAAATCATGAGTTGGAATCAAAACTCACTTTTGCCATATGCAATTGTAACTTTAAAGCACAATGGCCGACTACTTTTGGATTTTTTTCACATAGGCCTCTTCATATACACCAACTTCATCAATCTAGACCATTTTTGGCATCGAAACCCAAAACGCGCACCTTGAAATCGTTTTTCGTGGTTTTCTCAAAAAGTACCTTGATGGCAAAAGTGAGTTTTGGAACCAAGCCCCTCAATTCTTCAATGAAAATTGCACAGCAGATTTTTGTTCATCATTCTCAAACTGTAGAAACGATATTCATTATTCAATGTTTGAGGTGTAGACATTTTATAATTCATTAAGTATTTAGTAATACAAAAACCAATTGAATGGTACTCGAAAAAGGATGAATAATATTAAGAATTCAAAATTTGGTATTTTTATTTCAAGTTCAACTGTTAAGTTCCGATGTTTTGATAAGGGTGATAACGCGAGCGCATATAAAAACAACCAATCAGAGCGCCGTATTTTCTACCATGACCACTTTCCAAGTAAGGATTCCAAATACGCTTACCTGAATATCTATTTCCCCGAAAATGTGTCTTCTGAAAAATTTTTCTGAATACTAGGTACCTATTTTCGAAATTCGTTACGCTGAAAGCACCATGTTCCCCGAATCATTGTTTTAACTAACACAGCCACAAGTTGAATTTTTCATAATATTGAAATTTCGTTGATTACAATAGAGGTTTACCAAAGATGGATCATCTCTCAAAATTTCCAGAAATTAGAATTTGATGTTAGAATTATTGTATCATTGTATGTTTTCGGTACTCTAAAATACATTTCTGAAGTAATCCAGTTTAGATTTGAACTTCAAAGATAGGCAAAAATGTGAAAGTGAAAATGAAGTGGAGAACCTTAAATTATTTTTATATTGATATAGAACGAAATATCGTAATCTATTGTACTTACTTGGTCTTGTGATTTTTTTTATGTCAGTAATATCACTGCATATACAAAGGTTCTTTTGGGGAAGACGGGAAGAGTAGTGGAGAGTGCAGCGTGCACAACTGAAAAAAAAAACGTAGTTAATCTCAAAGATATTTTTTTCGGGAACGGAAAGAATTCGAGAAAAAAATCATTCTTTAAGAAATGGGCCAGAAACGTATTTTCCAGTGTTTTTTTTCACGCGTTGTTGTATTTGATACGGACGTTGTTTGAAATCGATACTTGATGTGTAACGCTTAGGCTACTTTACTCGACTTGGCAACGTTTAAATGTGCTACATTATAACGATGGAATTGAGTAAAACTGGATTCCTGTTTGTTTACGAAGTGGCGGTGCGCCGGAACTGATTGGACACCCGGTTTTCAATTTGTGCATTGTTACGAATACAATTTGGATTTTGCATGATCATAATCTTTATAAACAAAAAACCACACAACTTTTTTTTATCGCTTACATTATTGCAAATTACGGCTACAATTTTTTTGAAGAAGAAAAAAAACTGAAGAAAACTATATTGTTAGACAGAACAAAAATTATGCTATACTTTTTAAAATGATTAAATTTCAATTTTCGAATTGAAAATATTTCAATAACGACGATTGGTAATAAAATGCCTACTTTCAGTACTCGAAGAAATATAATATTTTAACATTCACGCTCTTTCCAACAGTGCGTGATTTTCTATACCTACCTGGTTTTTTAAAAAAAAATCACGAAGTACGTACTGTAAAATTCAATCAATACTGAGTGCACTGGAAGTTATAATTTTTTTAAAATGTACTATTCGCATATGTGACCCTGTCCGGAAAGAAGGGACCTTGTGTAAAAAAAAAAAATCGATGCATTATTTTCATGTGCTTGGTTTAGATTTAGTGTCATCTAAACCAAAAACGTGAGAACTGAGACGTCGATTTTTTTTACATAAGGTCCCTACCAAGAAAAATGATTTTTGAGACGAGAGCACGAAGTTACAAGATGAATTAAGTTTTTTATCAAGTCTATAAATTTAACAAGGTAGGGTACCTATCGAATGAAAATATCAACTTTCGATACCCCCAAAAAAATATCAATAGAAAAATTACGATCCAATATTGTTTTAAGTGACCCAAACATATTGATACTGGGAAAATGAATTGAAACTTGAAGCTTAGCAGTCAACGTTTAATTAATTATTTAGGTGAACTGAAATGATGTTTCAAATTTTGCATTTTACAACTTTTTTCAACAAAAATATGAGATCGCATTCCTCAAAAGCTTCAAATCAGTTCAAAAAAAAAACTAAATTGTCTAAGGTGAGAACTGAGTCTATGACAACAAATTTTTGAATAATTTTGGTCGAAACTTTTGAAATATGCTGGCTGAAGATCGCCAAAAATTGCATAGTTACCTAGTTACGTATGTTTGAGCGAAATATACAGCTACAAAACAAAAATGAACTTCGTTCAAATCGAAATTTGATTACTTCCAAAGATTAATGCAAATTTCACAATCGTCTGCGTTTTCTAATTTCTACTCCTGGTATTTGTTCCTTCTCCTAGGTACCTAAACTACCTATACCTAACCTACGTACTTTTACAATTCTGGTTTTGTGGCTGTAAATCATTATTTTATTCAACCTATTGTCTATTTTTGTGGTAGCAGTCTTAAAGCTTGGCATCGTTTGAAAAATATTTTTTCCGTGTTTTTCATAATGATTATACTAAATATTCATTGGCAACATCCGTTGGCGTAACAAAGCAGCAAAATTCTTACTTTGAAACTTGGATTTTTTAAAAAATTTGTTACAATGAATGCTTGAATATGATTGTTAATGTTTTTTCATTTTTTTTTTTTCAATGTTGCCAATTTTCAAATATGTCAAAATTACTCCTCAGCCTTGTAGAATAAGAAAATTTGATCCTGTCAAGGTAAAGAATCGTAATCTTTACATCCTATTTTCGATCTCATTGATCGTTGTAATTGTAAGGGCTTTTGAGACCACCTGCAGCTTCTGAAAAATTGTCCAATTATTCCAAAGGAGGGAGAAGAATTCTGGCAACATTCGGAAAAAAATTAGATGCTACTGCTAAAGTATTAACTGCTAAGCTATCTGTTTAAAAATTTACCTTGAAAAAAAATTTTTTTTTTCAACATAATAAATAATTGTTATTCGAATTTTTTCAGATCTAAAAATGTACTTGATAGATGCGAAGATGAGTTGAGCAGATATTGGAATATAATATCGGAAAATTTTTCATCGGTAAGACATCATTTTTTTTTAAATTTTGATAATTAATTTCTATGACTCATAGGTCATAACTCGATAATTTTGAACGGAAGGAATTTGTATCGTGCCTTCGCCTTCGGGCGCTCATTTAGAGTGTGTTAGTGTTCTGTTCGATTATTGATTGAATTTATCCAAAGAATTTTGACTTTGACCATAAAAAAAAAAAAAAAAAAACAAAAAGTCATTTTGTTTGACAATTTGACCTTGACGATTAGAGTGAAAAGTAAAAGTAGAGTGCGCCAGCTAATTTGAAGGTCGGACGGACTAACAAAAAGGTTAATGACTGAAACTGAACTGAAACATCCTTGAAATCATATGATTTTGTGATTGAAAATGGAAGATGAAGTGTTTTTTGCGTTTAAAATTAATTTTAATAAGTGAAATTCGGTTCCAACCTTTCAAAAGTAACCTTTTTTTATAAGGATCCTGAAAAGTACTCGATACTTTTTTGAGTAGCTATTATTCAAAATTTATATTAGATATTTTTTATCGATTGTAATACACCGAATTTCGTCTAATTCAGAAATTTTGTATGTTATTGCGCAATTTGTTCCCAGTCCAACACAGAAAGGGAAACAAGGCCGTATTCAGGAAGTCCAGACTCCACTGCAACTCATGACAATGTATTGAATAACGCTGCCGAAAGTGGAAGGTATGTTTCCGATCGCCGAATATGGAATAATTCTAATGATTATTATCCAGATACCTCTTCACTGAATGAAGGACCTTTTGGTTCCTCGAAGTAACAATCAACTTTTTTTCATTCAATAACGTACGAAATTAGAATGATGGTGTTTTTTTTATTTCAGTCGTCCAAATGAATCTCATGACGTAGATTGTGAAGTAACTTCTTCGTCGAATAGAATAAATTCTCCAATGCACGTCCCAGACAATACCTTCCCATCTCTTTATTCGAGGAGAAGGGATAATAGCATAGACAGTGAGAGATCCGGCAGCGAAGTAGACGATCCAGTTCAGTTGATAATGAATACAGTGAAAAATCGACTCGGCCACGACAGTATTTTAAATTCGTCCGGTCTTTCAAATTACGGAGGAATGTCTTCGAGTGAAGAAATTGAAAGGTACGAAGGAACCTTGAAGTCTCAGTTTTTCAATGAACCTCCAACGAAACCTATCAAAAGTAACAATGAGAATAAGCTTTCTTCTCTGCTGGAAAAAATGATGGTCCGCCATGATAATAGTTCGACTTCAGCTTCGGAAACTCCAAGTGCTCCTGCTATCGAAAAACCAACAACGTCGGATTTCGAGAAACAAAATTCTTCTAGTTCTGAAAAACCAAGTACTTCGAGTGCCAACACAGCGCCTTCGGTTCCGGAAGTGAATAATGAAGACATGTCGCCTGATAAGAATGTGGAAACTCAGCCGAAGAAAGACAAACCTATTAGTCTTCGTGAGAAAATGGCCCAAGATATAGGATTGTTGCATAAAGCCGGAGAAAGCAGTAAAATCCGCGCATCTTTGAAACAGTTGAAATCCGATGCAAATCGATCAAGTTCTCCGCCTTTGAAAATAGATGTAAATACGCGACCAGACGATGTAGGGTCTAAAGACAAAGATGATCATCGTTCGAAGAAATCATCCGATCATAAAAGACATTCCGAACGTTATTCTCGTTCACCACGCTCGCCGAAATCGTATTCTAGAAGTTCAAGTAGAGATTCGCCTCACAGGTACCGATCTCCTGATGATTATCGTAGCTCTAGTCGCAGAAGAAGATCCAGATCACGTTCACGTGATAGGCATCGCGATCATTATTCAGAAAGTTCAAGTAGTGATAGAAGTTCGCCTAAGCGTAGTACAAAAGATGGTTCCCAGTCGAAGTCATTAGAAACCTTTGTCAATAGCATAGGTCATGGTAGATGTCCTCCAAACCAGAAGAAGTCCGATGATAATCAAAAAAAGTAAGTCAATTTTTATATAAAGTTCTTATTTTGTGATGTATACCGTTACGAATTACGTTGTTGTTTTTTACAGAGACAATGTAAATAAAAACGATGGCGATGACTCAAAACCAAATCTAAAACTTAAGAAGAAGAGTTTCATTAAATTCACGGTGAATACAAATTTACCGGCAAATTCTACCGATCCAAACGTGAATAATGATTCAACCGAAGGTGAACCAGCGCCTCCTGGTGATTCGGATACTTCTCCGACTCCACCTCCGCCGCTACCTTCACCTTCACCTCAGCCACAACCTCTGCCACCTTCACCGGTATACAGTCCTTCTCCGAGGTACAGTTCATCTCCGGCGTGCAGCGAATCGTCCGCCAGTCCTAGAATTACGCCAACTACAGATCCGAGATTTCCCAAAGTCAATAATTTTAACGATAAACCTGGAAATAAAATTGATCCTCGTGCGAATCAGCCATCTAAACACACCGATCCACGCTTTGATCGAAACGCTCCTCAAAACATCAGTCCTCCTATAGATCCCAGAGTACCCAGACCGGCACCGCCGCCTCTAATGTCGTTACCAGTGAATGATGGTACATTTCGTCCAAGAGTCGGAATGCAGCCACATGATTCGCCATTTTCTAATATGCCTGGAACACCGGATGCCGGATTTACCAAAGATCCAAGAGTGCCGACGTCTCCCTTCTCATCTGCGAGTAACGTTAATAAATTTCGTCCAAGAGTGGTGGAACAGCCACTTCCTAACGTCGGCTTTTCGAAACCAGTGCCATCGTCCACATTCGGTGGACCGAGAGGACCAGTGCCACCATTCACTCCCGGTGGACCAAGGGGGCCTGTACCATCATTTACGCCCGGTGGACCGAGGGGACCTGCGCCAATGTCTGGTCCCAGCAGACCGAGAGGGCCTTCACCGTCGGCTGCTTCAAGCGGTCCGAGGGGTCCTGCACCAACGTCCGGTTTCAGCGGACCGAGGGGATCTGTGCCAATATCCGGTTCCAGCGGACCTAGAGGTCCAGCACCTGCGCCGAAAGAAAATAACACCAGTTATCAAGCCTATTTGCAAAATAAATCAAGATCGTCGTCATTTGTTCCTCCCGCAACTAAAGAATCTAATCAGCCTTCGTTTTCGCAAAACAAACCGCCGCCGAAGCGTAACTGGAATAGAAACGACCAGTTCGCCAATAATTCAAAGCCGTTTTCCAAACCTTCATTCGAACCGAAAAACAACCCTCCAAAATCACGTAGCAGCGAAGATATTAAAGAGCAGGTGAAGAACTCTAACGAATTTTACAGCCCTCTTCAAGATATGTACCAATCAAGCGAATCGGCTAAAACTGGCCGAGGTTACGGCGTACAGAGAGGAAAGAAAAGCGGCCCTAAATTCGGCTTGAAAAACTTTACCATTCCAAAAATACGAAAGCAGTCCAACGACACGGATAAATTTTCCGAAGCTCCTGCCTCTTCTTCGAAACGAACTGATAAAAGTGCTTCGTTCAATGACGACGATAACTGGAACGACTGTCTGGACGATACGCCAGTATCAGCGCCGTCATCCTCCGAAAAACAACGTAAAACTTCCACTTCTTCGGCGAATGGAAGTAAAAAGAAAATATTCCACGATGATGAGGAAGACTGGGATTCTGCCATATCCAACAATGAAGACGCCAGTAGTGCACCAACAACGCAACCAGAGTCATCGTTGCCGACTGATAAACCCTCCAGCACTACGAAGGAAACCCGTCGTAATTCCTCCAACTCTGCTTCGGTTGATATTACCGCTAATGTACAAGACGAAGAAGAATGTTGGGATCCGATTGATTCGCCTCCTGTCGAATCTGCTGCCGAATCTACTACTGAACCTACCCCTGCACCTGCCACTGAGTCTAACACAAACGAAGACGTCGTTGAAGTTCCTGTAAAAGATTCTGTCATTGAAATCGATGACGATGATCATGGTCGCGACGATTTTGAAGATCTAACGCAAGAAAAAAGTGGCGACGAAGTTATCGAATTAGACGATACTGATGATGGCGACAAATCAACTTCTCGTCGACGTCGTCGATTAACTGAGAAAGATTCTTCCAGTGATCATGACAGGCCAGGAACGAGTGCTCGTATCGAAGTAGTCTCGGTTGAAACTGACGATTCGAACGGCCCCGTATCTTCTCGGAATCGTGTCAGCATTGTTGAAAATCTAGATTCCGAAGAAACCAGCGATACTCAAGTTGAAAAGCAACCTTCTACTCAAGCTGGTACGAGCTCATCATCTAGTACGAATTTACCTACTCGAAAGAATAGTCAGGCTGAAGAAAAAGAACGGCCCGTTGTTGATAAAAGACGTTCGAGCGAGACCGCCGAACAAGGTAAATCCGTTCCTCCTACTTCCTCACAAGACACCAACAGCGGATTATCACGAGATGAGATTTTGAAAACGAAGTTGGTGAATTACATAAACTCGCTTTCAAATCCGCCCGAAATTTCTGAAAAAGACAAGCAGCTATCGCCCATGGAGTTTATAATAAAATTATTTCCCAAACTGGATAGTGCATCGTTCATGGAACTGCAAGCTATAATGTCAAGGCATGAGAGTTCTAGTGATAACGAAATCGAAGAAACGCCGCCCGCTGAACCTGATCCTGAGCCAGAACCAGAACCGGTACCAGTACGAGAACCACCGCCGGTAGTATCGCTGCCACCGACAGTTATCAAAGTTACCAGAGAAATTCAGCCACCGGCAGTAATGAAAGTGAACAGAGGTAGGAAAAGAGGTAAGAGAGGTGCGAGAAAGTCCGCAGCCAAGCCAACCGCTCCCATTGAACCGCCACCTGTTGATGAACCGTCAACTTCTGCCGAATCGTCCACTTTTGTCGAACCTTCAACTTCCGCCGAACCGTCAACTTCCGCCGAACCGGCAGCTCCAACAAAAGCGCCTAGGAAACGAGGTAAACTCACCGAGTTGGACCGATTACACGCGGATATCGAGAAAATGAAACACACTAAGAATAATGTCCTAGGTATCGGCGAGACTCGAAGGTGTCGACTTCAACCAGCTAATTATTCCGAAACGAAACCGTACAAAAAATTACACGACGAATGGATGAGTTCCGAAAGTGATTTCGACGGAGCAATCAGAAGTAACTTGCGAAGACAAAGAAGCAAACCGGACTTGAGTTCTGATAACGATAGTATTTCATCGAACAAACGTTATAAATCCAAAGCGTTGATATCAAGCGATAGTTCCAGCGATGAAGGCAGCGAAAGCGAGACTTCATCGATTGCCAGTCGACGAAGACCTTCGAAACCGTACGTTAGCGATTCGTTCGATGTCATTCGCAAATACAAAGCTTGCCCTAGACGCAAGAAAATCGAACGTTTCGGTTCCTCGAATTACGAACAGTTCGAAGAAAACGAAGGTAAAAAAGACTTGAACTTTATGAAGAAGAAATTCTGTCCCAAGGATCCGATACCGCTCATTCCAAGGTATCCGGACACGTGCGAAAATCTCGAATCGTGCGTCTGCCATAACCAGTTACGTTCCGATGGCACCCCCAAGTCTATAGATAGTATGCAATTAAAAGTCGTGAATAATTTTTTTGCGAAAATGGAAGCCAAGCCTACGCCAACGAAATCGCCCAGAAAACGAAAACAAAAACCGGGCAAGGCTTCCAAATTACGGATGAAGATGAGCAAGTCTGGGCATTACCCAAGTTGGCAGGTCGTCAACCAAGTAAAAAATCAAAAAAACGCGTCCAAAAAAGAAGAACCAAACGAAGAAGATCCTAATCCTTCGACTAGTACGGCTAAATCTTCGAGTACTCCGGCGTCTGATCCCGCCGTATCCGTTACTCGACCTGGATGTGATACTGATTCGTCGGCAGAATCTCAAGGTAAGCAATCTGTAGAATCTAGCGTTACTGAAGACGACGCTAACGACGAATTGAAAGATTTGCCGAAATATAACGCGTTCAAAAATCCTGACGTTGATTCGATCAAAATAGCCACGATCGGTGTTCGTACGTCCGATGCAGGGTTAGTTTACGTTTGTCAAACTAACGGCTGTGCGTACGAAAGCGCAGACATCGCCATGTTCGCGCTTCACATAACGTTCCTCCATAAAGACTGGAAAATCGAAGCCGAATGTAATACTTGCGGCAATTCTCAAAAATATCTAAATTTAAAATCTGCATTTCGACATATATCCAACGAACATTTGGAGGTCGATCCTGGCTTAAAAACGACTCCTGTTCTGCCTGTGCAAAGTACGTTTTTTTTTGTTTTCGTATGGTTATAAGGGTTAAATTGACGTAAACTATAATTCGTGTCTTTCTGCAATCAGTAAAGGAAGAGCCACAAGACGAAACGCCAATAAGCGACGTAACAGTAGAAGAAGAAAGTACACAAGAAGACGATGTTCTAATCGAGAAAAATCTTCCAAATCCTCCTGTTACAGCTACCGAAGAACCCGAGACTGTTCGAACGATGCCTGCACCGACACCTGTTCCGACTCCTCCTCCGAGGGCACCTTCTCCTGAAAAAGTTCCTATTTCGCCTCAAACTCGTTCCTTGTTAAAAAATACGCCTAAGATTAGAGTAAGGAAATTAAGCGGCGATTGGTTATCGGGGCCGGATACTTCTAGTGATTCTCAAAGTACGTGTATTTTTAATCTTATCTGTGTATTGATATTGGCTCACAGAAAGTTTTTTTTCATAGCTGAGTTACAAAATTCAAAATTTCTCATTGTTACATTTTTTTTCATCTGTTATTCTTCAGGATCAACTCCAGAAATACGTAACATTCCTGAAGCTATTTCCAGCCCTTCGTCAGAAGCTGGTAGTTTTATAGCTGAAAATAATCCAAATCAAAATATTGTAAGTATCGTTAAATAAAATATGCGAGATTAAATTTTTCAATAACTCAAATACTATGATGAAATCTCGTACGTGTTTCAGGTAAATAATATCGAAAGAAATCCGGCACCGGTACCATTAAATAATCGTATCTCATCTCCGCGTGTTAATAGAATAATTACTGAACATGAATTAAATTTAATGCAATTTTACAAATGCTCCGATGATGCATGCGGATTTTGTACCAATCACAAGAAAGAATTTCTGCATCACTTACACACCGTTCATAAAAATCAGAAGAGTAAGTTTCTTCATTGATCAATATGATTTTTATCTTGAAAGATTTTTCAGTGATTGAAATTTTTTTAATATTACTCTTGATTTTTTTAGGAAGCAAAAAATTCGATCCGCTTTATTTGACGTGTAAATATTGCTTGAAGACGATGGAGACGCCTGAAATGCTTGTAATTCATATGGAGAAGTACGAAAATTGCAAATTTCAGTGCGCGTATTGTAAATTCAGAGCTTCAAGACCAGTATTTCTGCTGTGGCATTTGGTAATTGAATAGAGTAATGATAAAATGAAGATTTTGTGGGTGTTACTGAAAACTATAAACGTTTATTTTATTTATTTAGAACGCGAATCATCGAGTCCTCAACACTAAAATCTTGGTGTCCAGTTTGGATGATAACAAAGAAGTTTTAATGGCTCGTTCGGATCAAGAAAAAGATCTCAAAGAGGTCGTAGCACCTATAAGATGTGTTCATTGTAAGTATTTTTTGTGATTAATAATTTCATTGTTATTTTGATAATGAGATTGATGTTTAAGGTGATATGGACAGTGTATTCTAACTCTTTAAGAGATTTTTAGGCTTTTTTTGGGTAGCTCCAAAAATCGATTAGGCAGTTTAAGAAAAAATTCTAGAAAAATCTGTCATTCAATTCTCTCAAATAGATGCCTGTTAGTATATTTTTATCAATAGAGTCCCTGAAGTTTCTTTTATTGAAAATTTGAAAAAAGGACGAAAATATACATTCCCTTCGAAATAATTTTTCAAAAATTTGGTTTTGTGGTGTTGCGGTACCCTTTTTCTTGGTTGCTGTTGTTTCGTTGTTTGGAGTTGAATTTTTTCTGTTAAAATTTTTCAGTTTTTTACGTTTTGTTTTTTTTTTTTTTTTTGAAAAAAAAAACATCAAACTTTTTTCTGTAAAATTATTTTACAACCTACGTAATTTTGATGAACGTATCTGACTGATGAAGATAAGAAGAGGTTAAGGCTATCACAAAATCACAAAAAAATAATCAATTTGAAGTTCATAATTATAAATTTCGTATTTTGGAATTTTACGATTCGTTGTTGGCTGTAGTGGTGTAAAAAAAGTTGAATTTTTTTTTCAAAATTCACTCTAAGTGGGTGAAAAAAAATTAGTTCCAATTACTTGATGAAAAAAAATCATCCTCGCATTCCTCGCTGAGTGAAAATGCCATATTGTTAGAATATTGCGATCTGCAACTTTTCAACCACCTGGTAGCAGTCTGAATTTTGATCGGAGAAGGATGGCGATGGTTTGAGGACATATACAAACTTAAATGTCAAATCGCATTTTTTAAGTGCTGTGACGGCTTCTCACACAGTTTTGATTTTGAGCACCCCTTGCTCCCCCTCTCCTTGCACTTGAGAGGCTCAATTTTTGTTTGAAAGGTCTCCCACTCAAAGTAAACCTCTTCCATTTGGTCAAAATCCAAGTCTTTTCGTAAGTTTTAATATTTTTTTCCTTGTTTTTGAATCCACTCGAAAAAGTAATGATACTCATCAACAAATTTTGCCATCAATTTTTGTCAATTTTATTTATATTTTCATTGTTTTGGGAATAATTATTGAGCTTATCTTATTGTACTTTTTCGTCTAAATTTTTCAATCAGTCTTCAAAATTCTGCGTAAAAGATCGTTTTTGAGTATTCATTGTAATTAATACCAAGCGACGTTTTATTGAAGTATGTATTTCGAACGCTGATCTAAAATCCCCCCCCCCCACACACACACAAAAATGAAAATAATAATAATAGGTAATAATGAGATGAAGAAGGTGTTTGAAAATGTACGTACTGAGCACAAAAATATGAAAGGATCATCAACATTTGAATCAGTCGTTAAAAATGTGGATTCTTATTCTATGATCCCAAATGATTGAAAAGTTTGAAATTTTTGATCAATTTGAGCACAAATACGAACGAAGTAACCTAATTTGAGCTATATCAGCTTTCGTAAAACTGAAAAAAATTCAAGAAAATTCGATTTACTACGTAATTTTGCTCAACCTGAACTTGGTAAATTTTTTTAGCTGTTGTTGCGGTTATGGAAAAACCTTCCTCAATTGTTTCTTTATCAGAAACATTCAAATATTATAATGTGCTCACTCCTGCCCAAAATTTCGTAAAAAATTGAGCTAAAATTTACCCTCGAGTATCAAAATACCAGATCTGGCATTCGTTGAATCACGTATATTTGCCTTGACAAATTCTAAGGTTTGTTTTGTGTTCGTAAGTCTATCGCAAGTTCTGATTTCTTGACGTATTCGTGATTTGTACCTTCAAAACAGTGAATTTATTTCGAATTCGTTTTTGCGTATAAATCATCGTAACGATGCCTACCGCAAGTGCGAACGTATTCGTATTCCAATCGTTGATGAAAAAACATGAACGTGTAATGTTCATCTATTCGATGCCATGTTTCTTATCTCGAATACTTGTTTCAATTCCAGGCAATAATTTCGAAACGATATCGTTCGAGAGATACAAGTCTCACTGGAAGAAAAATCATTCTCAGACGGATTCTTTCCAGTGTTCCATATGTAAAGCGTCCTCATTTTCTTTGGAGTTGAGTCTGAAGGTAATTGTTATTGAGTTGACAGAAACTTACGATTATTTTTTGCTTATGTTGCCTCGTGTTGGATTTTTCTAGCATTTGATTTTTCACGGCTTCGGAGAATTCCAGTGTGTTTATTGTGTTCATGGAGCTGCCAACGAAGATGCTATTAAAAGTCATTTGTTGAGGGATCATTATACTTTGTATCCAAAGGCTGTGAAACGTGTTACACCGAAGGTATTTATGACATTAGATCTCTAAATTACGAGTCGTATCTTGAATTTTATAATTTTGTGCCGAGTTAGGTTGAACTTTGATTTTAAAAATGAACGAAGATAGTAGTAAGGTTACATTTTGAGGTAAAGAAAAAAATGATGAAATTGTTCAGATATATATATTTTTTATCAAACCTGGGTTCATTTTTTTCATCGATGAATAAAATTCATTTTGGAAATATTTCAATTCTAATGAATATTAAATTTGTAATTTTATCGTTGTTTGAAAAAATTGAGGCGATTTTTCACCTTGTGACTTTTTTCACTCCTTCAGAAGTCATTTGTAGGTGAAAAATGACAATTTTTTTTATTTTGTGTAGAAAAATATTATTTGAATGTTCCAAATTCTTTTATTTCTGATTAAAAAAAATTAAAAATTGAAAAGCTAGAATTTGAAAATTTTGTTGAGGAAGAATTTAATTTGTTGACAAAAATCCAAATCTGAATTCGAATTTTTTTCTAAAATGATAATTTTTCTCTTCAGATCATGTTTAATTTGAAATTCAAGCTCGATCTGAAATCGATGGAATTTCTTTACGTCACTTTTAGGTCACTAGACATTAATATTTAAACTACTATCCGTCTCGTCTACTTTTCTATTTAAAAAAAAAAAACATTCGATCCGCTCCAAGGTACAACTCGCGGTCGAGAAAACCACGTATCGAATCCGAAGCAACCCTTCTTTTCTTCGAAGGGAGTTGCCATGGCAATATGGGATCAGTGGTTGAACGATAACCGTATGGTGATTCTTCCAGTCATAAGATCAGTGGCCGACCAACACGTTCGTGTTTGGTTGGCAAAAACACGTGTTCGGAATTGATGATGAAAAAAAATAATAATAATTTTTATTTCGGATGTTTTTTGTGTAACATGTTCATTCGGTACTTGATAATGAAACTTTTACGGTTCGAATGTTGAAAATGTGGAGAAGCGATTGGGGCGTGTTGAAATACCTCAACCCCATACGTAGATCGATATATTTAACGAAATCGACTCATTTGAAGTTTGTATGTTTACTTAGGACCCGGAAACGCAGAATAAATTCGAAGACTACGTTGAAATATTGGATCTGGACGAACCGTTGGCCAATCTTCAAAAACATTTCCTCGTAATAGACCAAAATAAAGCTTCGGCGGTGACTTTGCACGCGGATACGCCCGACGGCACTGTATCAGCTACCGGTATATACGTTTTGAATAAAGATAAACAATATGTACTGAACGTGTTGGATGTAGAGGCGCAAGCGGCGACTGGAAGACGTAGAGAAATGCCAAAGGCGTGCTCGACGAATGGAAGAAGAACGTCGACTGGCGAACGTGAAAAAAGTAACGATGATGGTTTGCTTTCAGTAAATGTTGTTAACGAAACCAGTGATAGCAACGCTGGTGATTCGAATAACGACGATGTAATAGCGGTGGGTAGTTCGGATGAGGATACCAGTGATAGATTGGTGATTAACGAAGATGCGCCTGCTGCTTCGTCGAAAGCCGCGAATAAAGCTGTTATCCGGAGTGGTCTCAGTGGAACCGATTTGTACAAGTGTGGATTTGATGGTGAGATGATTTTTCATTTGAATGAACAAAATTTAGAAAACAAATTCTGACAGGTGGTGTAGTCCTTGGGAGGAAATAGCTCCAGATGGCCGGTTTCGATTTCAATGAGGGTGAGATTTTGAAAAAAAAAAAAGTTTCGAAACCTTCGTAACCAGAATTTCAGCTGTCAGGTTAACGCGAAAAAATATTTTGAACGAAGAAATTATTCTCCAGCAAAGAATGGGGCCATGAATTCTTTTTTCTCCTCCCCCTCCTCCACCCCCCCCCCCCCCCCCCATAAACAAGAAATCTCAAAATTTGTTGATTTGTTGTTTTCATTTCTCTAAGTGAAAATTCCAAAAATTAAAAATTGAAAATAATCTTGAAAACCTCCAAAAACAATTTGAATTTTTAGACTTGGAATATTCTATTCTAATTGAGTCACCAAGAAATCGATGATCGACGTTTTCGGCAGGAATGGAAAGGGTTACTGTATCATCCCACTGAGCAAAAGTTATATATTTTTTTTTGAAATAATTGGCACTATTAAAAATATTTTTATTTTTCCAAATTTAAACCCTATAAAATTATTTTGATATCTAAGAGTTCAATTTCTGATTTCTTTGAATTTGTCGATATTCGATGACCCTTGAACCCTCTCTGGAGTCTGGACTCCCGTTATCGGTAATCAAAGGTATAAAAATTCGTTGTTTTATGTGTTCTAAATGTAAATCTGATGCCAGTTTACCCAAAAACCGGATTTTAGGACACCAGAGTTTCAAATCTTTAAAATTGAAAACAGTTTTGGGAACCACTGGATTCATTTTTTTCAATTTTAAACATGAAATAGTCGTTTGAAATGAGTAATTATGAAACTAGACAGCCCAAAGAAAAAATTTTTGGGATTAACAAGTCTTGAACATAGCCCCGTTCATGTCTGGTCTAGTATGATCTAACCTTGTTAGATGTGGTCAATTTTCAAACTTGCTCACGCCAAAAAAAATTCCTGAGAATATTTTGGTGACTGGCACTACGGGTAAAA
Source organism: Pseudococcus jackbeardsleyi (assembly GCA_038380155.1). NCBI lineage: Eukaryota > Metazoa > Arthropoda > Insecta > Hemiptera > Pseudococcidae > Pseudococcus > Pseudococcus jackbeardsleyi. The sequence goes on from CM076242.1 coordinate 41,104,497, forward strand.
AATGAGGAGGAAATGAGACTTTTTTTTGGAAAAACTTACTACTTCCTTCTTATAGTCTAAATCAGTTTTCAAAAGCTTTTTATCCTACTAAATTATAAGGACAAAAAATTTTTTGTCGGTACCTAAAAGTTGAATTTAGCACTTTTTTTTAGTTTTCAATATTTTAAAAATTTTTTAAAAACCATGACGTTTGAGTTGCACCAAAAGAAATATTCTTAGAGGTACAATCCCCTATCTAAGTCAAACAGTTCAGTTTTGCTACCTCGTATTAGTACGTTCAGGAACAATTTTCGAGTAAGTACCTAACACAATTTTTGGGTTTCCATGTGAACAATAGTACTACCGACAGTTTTGGAAAAAAAAATTGTTTTAGATCAGAAATTGCTCGATAATTATTTTAATTTTATTTCATTAGCAATTTTTGAGGTGGTGATTTATTCTCACGTCATATTAAAGTCTTCCATGATACATATTTGTGATCTCTCCAGTATTTTCAAATTTTGTCAAGAGACGTAAAATTGAAGTTGGTTCGCTAAAAATTAATTATTGCAATCTCGAGCTTTTTTGGAACTCTCAGCGCAATTTTAATCGTCTCCCGAATTTTCAAAAAACAGATTTCTGAAAAAAGAAATCGAATTCAACTCGGTCATTCAAAAATCGAGTTGTCACGTTCATTTTCAATTCTTAAAAATATTCAAAGTTGGTAAAGACAACACAAATTTGGAATATCCTCTTGGAAATCGCGACAATGACGACTTTTAAAAATTATTTGAAAGAAAAATTTTGATTTTTAGCTCCTCGAGTTGATTTTGAAGAACTTGTGAAATACTGAAAAATATCAGAGTCTTATCGGAGACTCTGAAACAACTAGAAAAGGTGAAATTTGATAATGGAACTTGGAAGGTTGATACTCCAAAAATAGGCTACCTTATTTTCATCAATTTCAAAATTGGCTAGATTTTTTTTTCAAAAAAGTTACTATTTTGTTGAAAAATAAAACTTTTAAATTTCTTAAATTACCAGATACGAGTCAGGTGATATTTTTCTAATTCTACTCCGATTTCGAATCAATAAGAAGTAGCTGAAAAAATTGAAGAATTTTAGCGCATGGAAAATCAGCGAAATTCTTTGATTGTTAGTGGAGCTTTTACTGATTTTTTCAGAGCATTTCATTGATTTTTCCTGGGAACCGGAAGGAGGGGTCCAGTCCTCAGGCTCCAGCTTGATGATTTTCAATTGAAGTCTCTTTCGGGTCAAAAACTTGGAAAAGTGCCTCCAACCCAGAGATTTTCGTAGAAATTCCCCCAGCTCCAGCTTAGATTCCGAAAAAAACACCCAGAAGGGAACCTTTCTCTCTGGATTCACCCAGTATCTCTAGGACTATCCTATAGATCCAGAGGAGGGCCCTTCTCCCACTGGCTCCGACTTTAGATTAAAAATTTTTGATTAGAGTCCCTCCGGCTTCAAAATTTTTCTAAAAGTAGCTCCGGATTTCTGAATTTTTCAAAGATTTTCATTGATTTTTCAGAAAATTTTAGATATTTTACTGACATTGGAATTTTTACTGAGTTTCCAGCAATTTTTCGCACTGTTTGCTTTCAGTGAAAATTTTTTCACTGATTTATAAATGAGAGTATCGAGGAGCAAAACCTTCAATTTTTTCTAGTTCTATGTTCATCTGTTCATGAATTTGTCTAAATTTTCATCACATTTATTCCTTCATTTTCAAAGCCAAATCAACCTAATCCGAGTTACTAACGTACATTCAATTTTTTCCAGGATGTACTGCATCGTTCGAAGAGTACATTCCATTCAAGGATCACCTTCCAACCTGCGACAACGCTCGTTATCGAGCCACCCCCAAATGTCCGCACTGCAACCGAATGTTCCAAAAAAATCACGCTTTCTTGACCCACATCGCACTCCATGGCATCCCACGATACATCTGCTCGCTCTGCGATAATCGATTCACGACGCCCAAGAAAACCGAAGACCACATCAAGCAGATCCACAAAGTGAATTCTTTCAAAGTACTTCCGGCCAATCCATTGAAAAATAATACGCATGAAGATTTGTATGTCGTGTTACCAAATTCAGTAAGTACATTTTGATTTCGCTTTTTTATTTCTTCTCCCTTTCGCACTCGTGTTCACTTGTGACGATTTTATTTTGGAACGAGTCTTGAACGAAAAAAAAGTACATGGGTGTTGTCTTGTTTGGTATGGTGCTGCAACGTCGAATGTTTGTGTCGAATTTCGAAACCTGTCTTTATCGTTTTTTTTTTTTCAACGATGATATTAATTTTTGAATTATTCTTCGCGTGGTGTTCTATTTTTTTTCAATTTAATTGCCAACGATGAAATTGATTTTGTCAAGACTTTTTCTGTGTGTTTTTACTTTTCTGTTGATTGGTGTTCGATACGAATGTACCTCGTAAATGTTGGAAGTAACGATATATTAACCATGCGTTTTCAGCGTCGTCCCGTTGCGAATAAAAAAAACGGATGCAGGCACCGCCGCCCGTCGATCTCGTCACAATCCCGTAGAAGCATTTAAAAATACTCGTATTTATGACAATGGCGGATATCGAAGTTGTGTTTAATTTGTGTTTGCAGGAAAAGGGAGGCGGTAAAGGCAATAAACAATATAAAAAATTTACAGATACGAAATATTTGCCTTCAACCTCTACCGCAACGACGGCTAAACCGAAAGAAGCCGCCGATACCCCTGCTACTAAACAAATTACCACTGTATATAGTTTACAAGACGTGGAACGATTATTACCAACGCAATTATTTTCCGAACCGGTCACTTGTGGCATTTGTTCGACGTATAAATCGAAAGTACGCCAGAATATTATCGTTCATCTGGAGTGCCATTCTACGGGCTTGGTTCCGGTGAATGATATCACCAATCCTGTGCCCTGCACTGATAAATCGGAATTGATGTTTAACAAAATGACTAACCACGCTGCATTCGGCGCCAAAACCGACGATAAAAAGATCAAATGTTTGATCGAAGTGAGTACACTGAATCGAGAATAATTTCTGTGGAATTGAAAGTTCTTTCTTTCTTCTTTTTCATTTTTTTTCATTTTTTTTTTTTCATCCAAGTGAAATTTACAAGAGTAATGTGTTCGAGTACCTATGAGCTTTACGTACAATTTTTCTTACGCTTTGTTTATTTTTTGCAATTTGTTAGTGGTCGATTTTTTTTCGACGAGAACGACTGATCAGAATTTACGTTATTTTTTTGTATTTCTGCCCCGAACGGAAACGCTTGTTACGAATATCTTTGTGTTTTTTTTTTATGATTAATAATTTAATAAATTGTAATTATTTATATTACCTATTTTGATATTTTAATGTGAAGCGAAATTCGACGTTGTGTGTGTGTAAATCTGATTGGTGGTGTTTGGTTGATGGTAGTGGAATGGTGTAGGAAGTAGGTTAGGTGTTGCATGTTGAATGGTTCTTTGGTCGAATTTGTATTTGCATCGTGTCTGGAGGGTAATTCTGAATAAAAAAGTATCGTCAAATGTATTCCCGTCCGCTCTCTTGATTCTCCTCATAATTTGAGTTGTACAATCTGAGTCGGTCATTGGAGAATAACTTGAAGATTTTTCAAAAATATTGCATGTGGGTAGTGGGTAATGGTCATCAAACTATGTCGAATGGCGCCAATCGGAAGGCTCTGGATTTTTTTTGGAGTTTATGTGTTGTCCTTGATACGAATCAAGCATTGTTGGTTCGTTGAATTTCTGATGAGCGGAGGGGGGGGGGGGATTTATTTTCGAGTAACTTGAAAAATGTTTTGGGATCCCCTTAAAAATTGGTAGTCTGCGCCAAATACATTTATATCAGGGGGTCCATTCTTTGTTCTAAAAAACTGAAAGGTCAGGAAATTTTGACCATCTAGAAAAGTCGAGGAACGTTGAAATTTCTGCTGGAATTTTGTAAAAAAATTTCCGCTGGAATTTTGTAAAAAAAAAAAAAAAGAAAGAAAGATGAATTATCTGTAAGTTTCTGAGCCCATTTTATTTTAAATTTTTCAAAAAAATCCCTTTCTGCACTCGAGTATAATTTACGCCCTATTTTTTCTACAGAATCCAAATTTCATTTTGTTTCTTTGAAAACGTTTGCGCTTTTTGATAAAATTTGATGAGAAAGATGTACCTTGATGCCCCAGATCACTGATCACGATTTGAATTTTCAACCTTTGAAGGTCTTTTTTTTATAAAAATCTTCGATCTCGCTTCGCTTGGACTCGTCGTATTGACGTATCCCTTCAAAATAATTGATATTTTACTCCACATTGATTTTTTATTTACTGGGGCAATTTGAAAAGATTGAAGAGGTTTTCTGGAATTTGAAAATTTGATGTATGTGGTTTTCGGAGGGGGGGATTGATTGTGAAGAAAATTTTGAATTTTTAGACTGAAAATATCCGAACTTCTACTGTCATAATTTGGTGGATAGGAGACACCAAAGTTTTCCTTTCAATTTGAAAATTTTTCTGTCATTAATTCAAGGTCTAGCTTTTGTATCGTGATTGAAGGAAGGGGGAGATCAAAAATGTTCATATTGAATTTGACCCATTTTTGTGGTCGGAAAAGGAAGCATCTGAAAATTTCGTAAGAATTGATGATTTTTAAATGGAAAAAATCGATCATTTTTCAGCAAAATTTCATCACACAAAGGAACCACTTCTTCTCTGCCTCTTATAAATATTCTGATTCAAAAGGTCTGGAAAATTTCGAGAAATTGGTTTGAAAAACGTGGAAAAGTCAGGGGAAATCATTTACGAAATATCGTGGACACCCTGTATCTATATTGTTTTTTTTCTGGTTTGGAGTTTGGGTTTTAACTTCTATTAGGAATCAGGAAGGAAGGAGGGAGGAGGGAGTTTGGTACCTCTGGTTCTCGCTCCGAGTTTTTTAGTTCAAGTCCCTCCAGCTTCCAACATTTTTTTATAGTGACTCCAGCTCCAGAATTTTCATAAAAGTGCCTGCGGCTTAAGAATTTAAAAAAAAAAATGCCTCTTCTCTCTCCGGCTCATTTTTACTTCAATATTAGTTTGAATTTTTGAGTACCTCTGAAAAGTTTGAAAGTCAATTTTTCGCTATCATGTCTTGAGAAATACTTTTTTCTGATAAAAATTGGTGAGAAAGATGCAAAATGGAACTCTCAACATTTTTGATGCAGAATTGGCCACTTCCCAATGGCCAAATCTCGCTCAAAAATGAAGACCCAACTCAAAAAATCTTCATCTTTTCTCCCCCTCCCCCCTCTTTCAGTTGTTTAGTCGACTCCGACGAACTGTTTAATTTCTTCGGAAATTAATCAACTCAAACGGCGATTCCGTCCAAATAAATTCTCGAAATTGTCATCTTTGGAAACCAACGTATTCTCAGTGGGAGGAGGAGGGGAGGAGGTTTGAAAAAATCCTAGTTTTTCGAAAAAGAGGCTCTAAAATTGTCCCTGACTAAAGATGATGGGAAATTCAAGTTTGAATTTTCTCGTACCCCGAATCAGCTCTTCTGGGCACACCTATTTGAAAATTCTAAGTCAGAATAGCAAAGGTTGAATTCGATGATTGTGCCTCATAACAAAATTTCAGAAAAGTTTGAAAAAATGTTAGTATTGCAAATATTATGATTTTTTACCAGCGCACGAACCACCATCACCCCCTCCCCACTCCTTCCCATTTTGAAATTCGAGAACCCATTTCTCAATAATTTGCATTTCAATGAACTTTTTCAAAAAAAAAAAAAAGAAAGTTGGAATGTGGTTTCAAACAAAAGTGGAGGAGGATGAAGCTCCGAATTGAACGAATAAGAAATATCGAGAATTCAAAAAATTTGATTTTTGAGGTCCATTATCGTGCCCTTAATTACCATTAAAAAAATCTTCCGAATCAAAAATTTTAGAAATTATAATTTGCGTGTTTTTTTCTTCATAATTCTTGGTTTTTGGGGCTAAGGTCCATTTTAGAGCATGATAAAGAAATTTAAAATCGAATTGAAAATTGAAAAAATGGGGTCATGTTGAAACTCTTTTTGAGGCTTTTGTAGGGAAATACAGTTTTCGAATCAGATTTTCAAGATTTTAATGAAACCGAAAATAAATTACGCAACTTATTTTCCCTTCTCCTCTTGGAAAACTCTTCACTATTACAATTTTTCGAATTAATAGGTACCTACACTTGATTTTTTTTTTTTTGGGGGGGGGGGGGGTGAATACATTCTCAATTTTGGAAAAGAAAGAGTGACATTTTTAAAATTAATCTATCAACATTTACCTATGTACTGGTAAAACATTTTGAAAAAAATATCAATTTTTTAGGTCGTAAGTTTTTCTTTTTCAAAGAAATTCCTTGTATGCGAATTCTTCGTGAATTATTTCTTCAAATTTAAAAAATAAGATGATTTTTTTATATTTCAAGCCGCCCAAGGATGAAATGTGAACATATGAGAAATTAATTTTTTCGAATTCAGCCCTCAAAATTTTTCCAGAAGACGTCGATCTTTAAAATATTATTTTATGCTGTGAAATCAATTATTAAAATTTTCATTCATAAGGGTCATCATTTTTTTCATTTTTTTTTACATCGTCGAAATGATGACTCGAATTTCGTTAAGCTTAGTCGGATAAAAAGTAACTCTCTTTAGTGGATTTGAACTTTTGAAATCCTCCTTAGAAATTTGAATGTTTAATTATCTGCCATTTTGTCAAATTAATTACCCAGACCTCTCAACTCGTTAACAAAAATTTGAAAAATCGACTCATCATCCAATTATTTGTGATGAGTCAACATGGAATGCCCAAATTGATAATCAATTTCCCCCAATATTCATTTAACTTTTTAAATGATTAAATATTTTCAGCTTTGTAATCGAATAGAAAATGGCTTTAATGAGCTTATCATTGAATACTCTGTTGCTGCTCGTGAATTATTCAAATATAAAATTCCACTTTTCAGCATACCTATTGATTATTTGATACTTAATCGGCGATGTAGAAAGTAGTTAATTGCCAGAAATGCACGTGTAGAAAAATTGAGATAAATAGTACTTAATTTAAATTACGAACCTGTTGGTTGAAATTGGAATTTACTCTTTCGACTAATCGATCCTCTATAAATTCCCGCTGCACCGAAATCGCAACATTCGATTTATGTAGAAATACGAATACGTTCGATTAGTTACTTTTTCAAACGGAATAATAAACCAATTTATTATTTCCGCGATAAGAAAAAATAACGATTTCGGTTATCAATACTTACCTAGTAATGGCAAAATATAAAAATTAATCCGCATGATTTGCTAATGGTTTGAAAGAGATCGTGTAGCTAAAAATTCTATTCAAATGAACCCCCCTCCTTAATTTATTTCAATCTTGGCCATTTTCTTGTCGAGTAATGCGAATCGCGGCGTGTTTTTTTTTTACAGAAAATGGAAACGTATTCCGGCGACAAGAACGAAATCATTCCGGCGTTTATTCCGAAGACTCATCGATTCAGCTGCGGTGCTCCGGATTGTTCCTATCGATCTACAGATGCGGCCAGATTGAAGATTCATTGGGAAACGTTGCATTCGGAGTTGGATTTCAAGTACTGATTATTTTCGATCGTATTGGTTGGAAATGTTTTGTGGGATATGATTTATGGCGGTCTAAGCTTTTCTGCGCTTGTTCTATAAATGTCGCGAAGAAAAAAGGATGCTTTTTAATTTAATATTTGCTATTCAATAACAGGACGACGTATTTTGTGTTTTTGTTTTTAGCTGCCCTCATTGCAGTATAATTATTCCGGTCGAAAAGATACATACGCATTTGAGATATCATGACGGCAGATTGTACAAATGCTATTATTGTACTAAGTTACATTTTCAAAGGCAAGTTTACGTAATTGTCTCAAAAGTTGAGATAAGCTGTGTGAGTGAATGTTGAAATGAACAGATGAATTTAGTAGTCACTTGTAGCATTTCTCGCCCTCCCCCTCTTTTTCCAAAATTTGTTATTTTTACAGTGTTGCCAAATAGCCATATCAATACCCGAAAAGAGAAAAAATTGAAGATTCTTTTTTCTCCATTAGAGAATTTCTCTAATTGATCGCTTTGGGGCTGTTTTGCGTTGTTTTTGGGGTTTACTTCGGGATAAGTATTTGTATTGTGCACTTTTTTTGTCTGGGGTTTTTCAATGATTTTGATTTCAGATTGGAATGGAATTTGATTTGGTTTGGTTATCTATTATTTTACGTGTGCGGGTGATTAAATTTTTTTGGGAAAATTTTTGAAAATATGTGAGCTTGGCTAGTTTTGTTAATTTATTTTGGAAATCCTCGTTATGTTTAACGCTTTATTAAATACGTATGTTAGCCCATTATTTTTATTTGGGTTATTAATTATTATAATTGTACTGAAATTCTTACCTTACATTGACGCTGCATTGTGTGACTAACATTTAAAGTTTGGATTTTTTGAAATTTTTTAATTCGTGATAATTGGGCGCCTTTTTTTGGTGTTGGTTTAGTTTTTAATGGCGTGATTTTGTGTATTTCTGCAGGCAAATTATCGAAAATCATCAGATGGAAAGTCATCCGGGTTCACCAACGCAAATTCAAACCATCAGAGATTTAACGCCGGATCAAATCGAAGAATTGAGTCGTGAAGCCAGATATCAGAGTGATGGATCGTATATTCCTAATCCTGGTATTAGATTGTTTTTTAAATTAATTTGTGACCTGATGAAGTCAGCTGAATGATTGGAATAAGTGTAAAGCTGAAATTCTCTTGAAAGAGGTCTCTGAATTAGGTATTTTTGAGTTTTGTTTGAAAAATTTGTCTTTTTGGAAAATTCGATGGGAGTGAGAAATTAATTTTAATACTGTGAAATTTCCGCTCTACATTAAAAAAAAAAAATTATCAAGAACGATTCATATTGGGTTAGCCTTATTTATATCTGAAGTGTTCAAAAATCACTGAAATTTTTTTCAATAAATTTAAAGTGAATTTAATTCGTGGGACTTGAATTCGACATTTTTGAAAGTTTCAAAAATTCATAATTTTTCGAAAGTTAAAAAAATTGATAATTTATAATTTTTTTTCTTTCCATTCCTACTCCTCTCCCCCCCCCCCATTACTCGGTAAAACAGAGCAGACGAAGAATTCATTTTTTATTTTTCATAGAACAGTAGAACAATTGAGGACTACTGAAATAATTCAAAATTTCAGAATTTTTTGCCTGGGTGAAATTTAAAGGGGAGAGAAGAAGTCGAAATGCATAGGCGCACCCAAGGGGGGCTCAGGAGACTTGAGCCCCTCCCTTAAGCTTGGAAAAAATATTTTTCAATGGCAAATGTGGGAAAAGTGCATTTTTTTCTCTTTAAACAATATATTTTCAAAAAAATTTCACCATCGCTTCGCTCGGGCAGTATTTTAATCATTTTATTTTAGAAATTGATAATTTTTGACTGAGTTTTCAGTCAAAAATCGCCAATTTATCAATAAATTTCCCGTTTGCTAGAAAAAATTGATGATTTTTGATTGAAAAATCAGTGAAAAATGGCTAATTTGAAATTTTCCCCTTCCCCTATTTTTTCTCAAATTCTGAGCCCCTTCCTTAATTAATTTCTGGGTGCGCCTATGTCGAAATGAGATTCTTAGATTCAATCTGTTCTAACTTCTAATAGAGGAAATCTGGTCTCTCCACTGTGTATCTAATGCGTCAAAAAAGTAGTGCAAAAGAAGTGAAATTTTAAAAAAATATACAAAAAAATGAAAAAATTCAAAGACACAGAATATATTTTTAAATTTCAAAATTTGTTCATTTTTGGTGAAAACGAGAAAGTTTCTGAGTTTTTGTGAAATTGGTAACACTGTCCTGTCGGAGTAAAAATTTTCTTTCAATTTGAATTTTTTCTGTAACAAATGATCTTATTTTTGTGCTGAAGAGGGTTCGATTTTTTTGGAGGGAGGGGGATGGTGTAAGTGGTCCAAATTTTTGAAAAATTGGTAAGCTAAAAAAGGAGATTTCATAGAGAATAAGAAGAGGAAACGTTGCTAAAAAAATCCCTTCGTGTTTGAAAAGGTTCAAGGAATGATCTGATGAAGATTTTCAATTTCTTAAAAATAAGCACGTTGAAAAAAATAATTCGTATTTTTTATGATACAATTTATCATAAAAAATCTGAAAAATATTTCTCGATATGAATTTGACATAAATGTATTTTTATGCAAAAAAAATTATTAACCATGATTTTCCATTATTATCGATCAAACATAATGAAAAATATGAAAATTTTTTCAAAATTGAGGTCAGTTTGGTAGAAAATTATACATAATCAATTATTTTTGTGAGTGACATGTGTTTGTTTTCATAAAAAATCCATTTTTTAAAATTGTTTGTAGAAAATATTTTTTTAAAAAAGTGATTCTCAGAGTGATCTCTCGAAATGGGATAAAAATGAAAATTGAGCACCAATTGCATTTCTGCGTAGAAATATTTGTATTAATTCTATTTTTGGTATTTTTTAAAAAATTTTCATGAAAATTTCCGATTTTTAAATTTTATTGAAAAAGATTTTTCTTCCAACAAGGCCAAATTGTAGTAAAAATTTGATTGGACCAGTTTTGATAAGGAAGGGGATTTCATATTTTCATAGGATTAGAAGATCCAATTTTATGATTTTCATTTTCTTTCTCCCCTCCCTCTCTCTCCCATTATTTCAACTAGGATACCAACTTTCATTGAACACTTTGCAAATGAAAATGAATTTTTCTTTACAATATGAAATCATTTCGCTGTCTTTATCGGTCAAAGAAAAATTACCACGATAAAGTAACATTTTACAGCACACTGCGTATTCTATAACTATGATTTTTTTTTCCAGTCGCGTATTCGAGAATCAGTATGTGGAAATGCAATCTATGCAAATGCAATCCGATGATGTCCGAAGATCTTATAAAAGCTCATTGCATGACCTGCCATCGTATCAGTGATCAGCACAAATGCTGTTTGTGCAATTTCTCCGACAATGATATCAATCAAGTGAACAAACACATGAATGAAAAACACGAATCTATCTCGCAAGTTGTCGTAACCATTTATAAAGAAGTAAGAAATTTATGCCCTACTATAAGTACTTCGAATTCAACAGAATACATTAAATATTTCATTGTTTTGCTTAGCTGACTGAAAACGACGAAAATTCGCAATCTTCGTCGAACTCGTCGACTCCTTGTAGAGTGCGAAGAGTTTCGCAGTGTTCGAATTCGACCGATGGAGCTCAATCAATTACAACGAATGGCTCGGATCAAATCATCTCAAATAAATCGAAATCAGACCATCCTCGAAGCGAAATTGACGATTCGCAGATTGCCGAATTGAGTCACCTGCTTATACTGCCGTTGACCAATAATCGTTACAGATGTCCATTCTGTAAGCAATATAATACCAGCGACAGAAAAGAAATGCGCGATCATTTATACCAAGAGAAAAAATATGAAAGGTGAATAGAATTTAATTTCTGGTTCGGTTTTCGATCAATTCATCCCGTTTCTAATTCTAACTGTTGGTTTGTTCAGATTTGTTTGTTACGATTGTGGAACTTACGGCGCTACCGAAGATGAAATTACGAAGCATGCGGAAACTTCGCACGAAGAGGTCAATATTGGTAAATTTTCGGAAGATGCTGCGATTGAAAAACAGGTACGACGTCGATATTAGTAAATTCATCAGATGAGATAATTAAATATTAAACCTAAATTATATTTTTCCTCTGGCAGGTGGAACAGATATTGGATTATCAGCAAAATAAATTCGATCAAGTCAACGGAGACGTTTCCATTGAGATTTCCTCGGAAGAAGAAAACGAGGAAAACTATTCCAGATTTTCGGTACGTAAAATTGTTTTTCTTTGTAATTTTTAACTTCTTCGAACATTTCTTTGATCTGTTTAATTTCCAATTTGCAGACTAACTCTTCTGGTGAAAGATCAGTGCTCATGGGTAGGTTAAGCTTAAATTTGGCAATATTTTTTGAAATTAATTTCTATAGATATTTAATATTCGTGGTTTTTTTTTCAATTTTTTATTTACAGAATATCGTTGCCCGCATTGTACCAAAGTGTGTTCGAATTCGGCCGGTTTGAAAAATCATATGAACTACGTTCATATTAACAAGTAATTATATTATGATTTGTTTGATTATTAGAAGTTGGTGGATTAATTCCTGTGTCCAGAAATATGTGAATTGATCCTCAGTATGTTGGGGAGTATGTACGAATCGATTATCATTTTTGTTTTCGAGCTATGAATTGATCTCAAACTTCATAGATTTTTGAAAAATTTTCCGGAGTAGATTTTTTTCAGGTTTTAGTAGTTGAAGTACTGCAAATTATTATTTTTTATAAATCTGTGTAGGTTGTGAAAAATATTCAATTCTAAAAAATCGTCAACGTTTTGAAAAATGTGCAAAATTTAGAAAACTGTCTGAATTCTGAAAGGTTCTGAAATTTCTAGAAAATTGTCTGCGTTGTGGAAAAAATTGTTCCAGTTTTGGAAAAAGTGTTAATTTTTCAAAAAAAAAAAAAAATCAGAGTTGTGAGTAATTATTCAACAGTTTGCTCAAGTTTTGGAAAACTGAGAAAAAATATTTAAATAATTTATTCCTTGAACAAAACCTAAAATCTGACCCTTCCTAGATATACTTATGGCACTTGCATCACTGCACATCTAATAAAATTTATTCTTGTGTTTTCAGAACCAAAAAAAGAAAATCTCAGGCCCAAACACCACCAGTTCAAATCGTCAAACCGACTGCGAAAATAAGCCCGGTCTCTGGCACGATCGTATCGAACGTCGGCGGCGTCTATCCGTGCACCTATTGCCATCAAGAGTTTACTTTGGCTACAATCGGCAAGCATCTATGCGTTTGCCCTAAGTATTCAAATTTAAACGATACGCCGCCCATCAATATGAACGAAATCAGGGTACCGTACACGAATGCAAATGAGACGAAAAGACTTACTTACGATAGAGTGTCGGCGTGTTCCTACTGCAGCAAACGTTGCAATTCGTCAGAATTGGATGCACACATCGCCATGTGTAAATCCAAATTCATGAGTCGAATACCTTGCGATATGTGCGGCTTGGAACTCGATCCATTGACTTTGGATACGCATAAAAAATGCAAACATCAGCCAATGGAATGTCTAATGTGCGATAAAATACTAATCGGAAGCGACGAATTGGATAATCACGTGCACGAATCGTTGATCAATATCAGCGGATCAAATCGAGCTTGTATTCCGTGTGAAAAAGAAGTCGTCATCATGTGTCCGTATTGTCCTACCGGATTAATCGGCCAATCCTACGATAAATTTTCTTTTATATCCGATCATATCGCCAGTAAACACGGACCTTTTGAAAATCCGGTGAAAAGAGTCACAGTAAAGATTCGTAACATCGTACGCGAGATGATGGAATCTGAGGTCACTCTGATTAAAAGTAAATACCATCAACAGCAGGGGATGAAACCGATGTCTCTGCCGAATCCGTCCACAGACGCGAAGAAAAAACGTAACGTTGCTGTCAAATCGACTTCCCGGATTTCTACTCCACATATCGTTAACATTATCGATGGCAGAACAGCATCTGTGCCTAAAATACAGCGAACCAATTCGCCGGATCCGCTTGCCCCTACCCCTAAAATAAATATAATCTATAGAAATCCCAACAAATAAAGGTTTCTTTGATCTCGTCGTGTTTTCTAGTGAAAATACTTAAGTCTTGTACGAACGTTCTGTACATCAGACTACATTTAATATAATAAATTATATAATATTTATAAATGACGTAATAATAGATTTAAAAATTACGTATTTTGTGGATTGTAGAATTATTCTACAGTCAAATCAAGGCATCGGAATGACTCAAGAATCAAGATACGAAAAAAAAATTTCGTAACGTTTTAAGTTTTATTCCTACAATCGATTACGTCACAGAAGACGTGTTTTTTTTTTAATTTGTTCCAGTTGTTTTTTTTAATGATTTATTCGTAGCGTTTAATTTTACGAAGAAATTTTTCATCAAAATGTTCATTGTCGAACACTTTGGTCACGTGGTGGCGTTTAACAGCTCAATCTTTGAAATGTATCGCTTTATTCGTTTTGTGTTTGTATTTTTTTTTTTTTTTGGATCACCTTCATTCTATAAGTTTTAATCTTATCATTTTTTATTATTTTTTTTATTTTTAAGCGCGTTACCATTGAAATGAATAAGTTGGAAAAATCGGTTACTTTTGTGTTGCATTTTAAACGATTTTCATTATTTAGTGCGCTCGTATGAAGTATTGGTTAGTTTATTTCATTCGTTAACGTACGTTGTGTTTCCTTTTTTCTTTTTCTTTTCTCTTTTTTTTTTTTGTAAATAGTTGATGTCGAAGAATTTTTTTTCTGTATTCCAAGTACTCCTGAGCAATGTTGAATTACCTATGCTGAAATAGTTGCGTATTGTTTTTATTTCCTTGTATAAATTTATTTACCATTACGTTTGGAAATTCTCTTTCGACGTAGATAGTTGTGAAAGAATTTAAAATTCCTCGTAGTTATAGGTTCGTATAGACTGTGATGTTTTATTTGTTTGTTAAGGTTTAAATTGAATACGTGGTGTCAACTCGTCTGTGAGATATTTTCGATACCTTCAGATTAAGAATCTATTTTCCGATGTATCGCTCTAGATTTGTTTTTTTTTTTTACCTAAAATTATTATTAAACTTTGCGCTTAGTATTCTTTTTAATGTACCTATTGTAAATTTAAAATGATGGCTATTTTGTTCGTTTTCGAAAGATTTATTTTAGAAAATTCGGAATTGAGTCGTATGTCAAGGCTGAATATTCCTAATGATATTGCGTTTTGTAAAAAATTTTCCATTGGTTGTATTCGTATAACCGATACTTATTCGTTTTAAAGATGTGATATTTTGTACGATTTTTTTTTCATTATTTACGGTTTGTTCGCATTTGTATTTTAATTTTACCTTTGCAAGTAATATGTTTCTGTTGTAAATATGATGCGGATTGAATTACATCATCAAATCAGTTTTTAAAAATTGTTTTTTTAGAATTTTTTCAATTCGAACATAAGATGTTTGGTTGTAGAATGCAAATCTGTTCGCCAAACGTTGAAAATAACTTTCTTTGATTGTTCAATTGAATCGTAATCTTACCTGGTCCCTGCTTAGCGCTCGAAAGTCATCGGTGAAATAATATTTTACCATGGTAATAAAGTTGATACATACTTACTTACTTATGAAAAATTAAAAGTTCAAGTAAGAGTGGTTCGCTGTATCTAAAAATTTCTTAGTCCTCTTATAAAGTCAGTGATTTCAACATGTTTCCCCTACACAAATACTTGGGCAAGGTCAAGGTACCGGAAAGAGAGGACGGTACCGAAGGTATTAGTACTGGATGTGCACTTTTTGAAGAGCTTGTGAGAGGCCTGAGATTTCAGTTTATTAATATTTTTTTTCCTAAAATTACCACGTTGAAAAAATGGCATTTCAGCATTGGTGCGAAGAACTTATTCCGATATAAAAAAATCTGAAAATTTTCATTCCGATTTCCAATTTTGGTGGAAATTTTTTCGATTTTTGATGGCAAAAATAAATTTTTTATTTATTTCATTTTTGAAATCTGGCCAAATGTCGAGGTCAATAGATATGATATTATTACTGTTTCCCCTACACAAATAGGCAAGGTGAAGGCCTCGGAAAGGGAGGGTGGCGTTGAAGGTGAATTTGTACTGGATCCGGTTGTGTGTTTTTTTTTTGAAGAGCTTGAGAGAGACCGGAGATTTCAGTTTTTTTTTTTCAAATTGCGAAGTTGAAAAGTGGTATTAAGCATATTCGTACAAAGAAATTATTTCGACACAAAAATCTGAAATTTTGCATTTCAATTTTCAACTTTTATGAAAATAGTTTTTACTGGCCAATTTTTCAATTTTTGATGGCAAAAATGAATATTTCACATCAAACATAAATAACATATTGAAATCGAGTTATATTATTATTATTTTATTTCATTTTTTGAAATCTGGCCAAATGTCAAGGTCAATACATTAGCTTGCTTACAAATTTCCACAAACCCATGTTGAATTCAAAACTGAAAACTTGGAGGCTCTGGTAAGAGGATCTTTTGGTCAAAATTTCTATGCCATTCAATTGGAGGGCTGGAGCCCCGAAATACGTGATTTCCAAGCAAAACAAAACCTATTTTCGCCATTTTTCAATCGATTTTTTTCAAACTTGGCTCGTAGGTAAAAAGATACTGGAAGAAAGAATTCAGAAATTTTCCCGATTTTTTCAACCACTTCAGTAACCATGAATTTGGCTGTAAAAATTCCGAATGGCCGTAAGTGACACAATTTCAAGATGAGCAGGAAAAAAATGTTTTCCAAAGTTTTTCAATGTATTTCATCTCTCAGAATTTTTTCAGATTTTTTCCAATGGTCGAAGTTGGACAAATATTCGAAACTCCGATATTATTATTAATCATTTTTGTTCCTCGAAATTACTGCTTTTCATCAATTTTCCAAAAATTTCAAAATGTTTGATCAGCTTCTACGACTTAAAACTCTGAAAAAATTCTGGGAAGTACGAAATGCATTTAAAAACGCAGGAAAAAAATAATTTTTCTGACCATCTCAAAATTGTATCCCTTCAGGGCGATTTAAAATTTTCACAGCTAAATTCAAGATCATTAAAATGATGAAAATTTTTTTTTTAATTCAGGGTAAGTACTTACATAACTTACTCCTCTCTAGTATCTTTACCTACGAATCAAATTTGAAAGAAAACTCGATTTAAAATGCACGATGATGGAATTTTTAGCTTGGAAATCATATTGGTACTTTACTTGACCCCTCTAAGGTTGGGATGATAAGTCGCTTATGTGCTCTAAAATAATCATCTACCAAGACAAATGAGTGACATAATAATTTTCATAGAGTTTTACCTGAAGCCAAATGACCCCTCACATAGAGTCTTTGGAGGACTCATTTAGTACGATTTTGAGACTCAATATTCAATTATTGAAAAGCCCATTAGAAAAATGGATAACGAATTAAAGTGCCAATTTTGAAATTGAAATGATAATTGAATGTTTCGATAAAAAGTAATCCCACAAACCATTACAAAAACACGTCAGGTAAATAGCAGGTACGTATAAAAAACGATAGAAAATTGCCATTAATTAGAACAAATCTTTAATTTTTCATAAACTTAATCACTGTTAAAACATTACTCATATTTTAAACTATAAAAACACGATTTTCTTAATGGGCATGAGAGAGAGGAAAAAAAAGTGGAGTAAACGTAAATTGAAATATGATACTATCAACATCGATGAAATAAAACTAAATACAGTGGAAATACGTACACAGTTCGATATCGAATAAGAAATAAATAAAGAAGATTCAGCACGTAAATTAATTTATCAATTCAAGTACATACATAAATAACAATCATGATTTAACTGCACAACTATCTTAGATAAATACATTTAAACATTCGAAAAATCAATTTATATTTAATAATAATTACATCTAGGTACAAATCATACACAATAAAAAAGCAGAAATAAATTATATGAAACCTTTTCTTCTTTTGTAATCTTCGAGATTCAAAGATCTTTTCGGCGGTCCCTCTCGTACTGGTTGCTGGACTACCGTAGGTGTTACAGTATTTACAGGCGCAGGAACATCGAAATCGATACTGATGTCGAAATCGTGAGCTGAATACATATCTTCTCCTTGCTTCTGAGGGTTTACTTTTTTCACAGCAGGTGCTGCATCGACGGATTTAGTTTCAGGTTTTTGTTCAGCCGGTTTATCCGAACTTGGTACTGGAACTGGTGATTCTTTGACTGGGTTTTTCTTCATCGTCACCATACTGGGTTTAGTGTGCCGGCGTGTAAACGGATCATCGGCTTTTTGACCTTTCGTAGCTCGAAGTTCGGCTAAAATTGCTTTCTCTGCTTCTTCAACGTTTTTCTTTCGATTCCTATCGTTGATATAGCTAATACTAGAAATGGTAGATGTTCTCGCACGGTCTAGTTTCACAGCTCTTTCCTCCAACCGATTGAGTTCTTCTTGTAATTCGCTTGCTTTAGCTGTTTCGCCGTTGGCTTGTGCCGAATCTCGTTCTTTCATCAGCTGTGTTTTCTTCATAGCGTAATTATACGGAGTACTTTTGAAACGTTCTTTTTCTTTGACGATTTTTTCGACATCTTCTTCCTTAAACTCGTACGACATGGCTTGTTTGATATCCTTCATTTTAGATTCAACATCATCTACAGTAGGAACCGAAATATTCTGCGATGTACAAGCTTCTCGCCATTTAGTAAACTCGGAATCGATAAATTCTTGATTGCTAACGAATTCCAGACGAATGACTCGTTCTTGTCCGGCGTGCCTTAAACGTAATCCTTTATTGGTTCTGGTATTACCCAATTGATAAATTTTAGCTGTTTCGCAGATATCGATAATTTCCCAAACTTTGTATACAGGTCGACCGTTGGGAGCTCCGACACCGACTCGAATGAAACAACCGACAGCAACTTTATTGAAAAATGGTAAATGAACGAAACGTTCTAATTTATGCCTCGATAACCGTATTTGATTCAATTGTTCTCGACTGGTAATATACTGAACTTTAGTATTCCTAATTTGTGATTCCGAATCTGAATCGGAACTGGAACTCGAACGTGAAGAAACCACCTTGGTTTTCGTTTTCTGCTTAGGTTTTGAAGGAACATCATCCTCTGAACAGCTTCCACTGTCATCGGAATAGACATCAGAAGCTTTCAGTTTTGTTTTAGGTCCTCTGGACACAATGGAGTTTTCTTTGTTAGCTGAATCCTCGCCAGAATTCGCCGCTTGCTCTTCTTTCAATTTCTCTTGTTCTATTTTTTGTTGTTTTTCTTTTTCTTCTCGTTCTTTTTTCTCTTCACGGCGAGCTTTCAGCAATGACATGGCGTGAAATTTCTTATCGACTTTTCCTCGGTTCTCTTCGACGGTTTTCTTGCGTTCAAGAATTCGTTCTTTTAAATCTAACGTCGGAGTTTCAGATTTACTATCCTGCATCGATTTCTGCTTCTTCATTTCTCTTTTCTTGGCTTGTTTTAGTTTCTTTTCGATATTAAATCTAGTTTTCATCACTTCTCTGGCTTCTATTCTTTTGAAAATCTCTTGTTCTCTTTCTTTTTCGGTCATCTGCGCTAACTTGGCTCTATCTTCTTCGTCGCCCATCAAATCGGAACCGTAACCATCGTTGAATTCTTCTTGGCTTAGATCAGACGAGTCAGAATCTGTAACTTCACCTTCTTCCAATTCGGAATCGTTTTTGGGTTTTTTGTCATTTTTCTTACCATCGTCCTTCTTCGAGGATGATTTCTTTCTCACTGGTTCATCGTCGGAATCGGAATTATCGCTAGAACTGCTTGTCGATCTATCACTTTGTACTTTGGATTTCTTCTTTTTGGCAAGATTCAAAAATTCCGAATCCAAATCGGAATTTTCACTTTCTGCGCTGCTGCTGTCGCTAGAATCGACAACCAGCTGCGACTTTCGCTTAACCATTTTGGGATACGTTGATAGAAGAACGTAAATTAGGGTTTTAAATACTAATTAAGACACGACGATTACATTCACGTCGACGACTGTCTATAATTTTTAGTATCGATTAACTTTTTACCGCACATAGCACATATTCCTTTCTTATACGCACAAGCTTGACAATAATATGAACCAACTTGATGAACTTTAGTACGACAAATCCGGCATTGTTCAAATTTCGCTGTCAGTGGATTGAATCTGGCTTTTTTTGCTGTCAAGGCTTTGTTTTCACCAATTTTTCGTCCACCACTTTCTAAAGTATTCCGTGCTCCTGCTTTCCAAGGATCTGGAGTGATAACACGGCCAAGTTTCTTTTCGCAATTGGCGCACACCATCCTGAAATTTACAGTCGAATTATAGATTTACGAATACGGCAACATATCACAGTGAACGTTATATCGACAGTAACTTGAAGCAAAGAGTTCAGAAAAAATCATGTAGAATATTCAATGATTCATAGTTTGACAATACGTAATATCAGAATTATTATCTTGTACACAAATGGAATTAATTATGAATCAGGGAAATTTGCAGTACGTACGGATGCCAATAGTTTGCTTTCAGGAGGATTGAGTTTATTTCAATGAATGAACAAGTATTTCGTGAAGAGTATAAGAAGATGATTACGTACTATGCAAAGTTTCTCTTGAAATTCAACATTGATCGAGTAGAATGCAAGTTTGAAGCTTTGTGTATAGAGATTTATTCGCTATTTCAATGGTTTTGATTGAAATTCACTACCGATAGTGTGTTTTACACGAGATAGGTTGACGTATAATATACTTCACGTTCGAACAAAAGAATAAAACGATCAAAAATTTAAAAAAGAAGAGAATAATATTGTCAGACTACAGCAAACAACGAGCTAACGAGTAACGAGCATACTCATTTTTCTCAGCATCACAGCCTGCCTTATCACAGAACTCACAGAATCAAAAGCAAAAAAACGAACGAAAATGAGCAGTCATCAGGGTAAAAATGTACCAGGTAGGTGTTTCCTGTTTCAATTTTGATTTTTGATACCTACTAAAGTACTAAAGTTACCTATTTTTAATTATTTTACTGCTTTGCGCATGCGCGAAATGAACACAAAGGCAAAATAATTACGTCGAAATTAAATTCCGCGAAATTTGAACAGTTTCATCTTTTATCTAAATCCTAAATTATTTGTAGGAATTTTTAATTAACTTTAATTTCACGTATTCAACGTCTCACCAAGGATGCGGCGGATGTGGCCCGGAATCGGAACCTGAAAGTGAAACTCGAAAAAAGAAAAAATTCAAACAAGGCTGGTGGAAGGATGGAATACGGAATAGATAAACAGAACAATATGAACAAAAAACAAGAAAAAGAACAACAAGCAAACAACATACATGTTACATTCGAACTTCAAACATTTTTTCTTGATAGATTTCTTCGAAATTTCGAATACATAGTTCCAAAACTTCTCATACTTAACTTACGTGAGGTGAAAATATTCATTTTTCAGCAAATGTAATCAAAATCAAAATTACTCGAAACAAAACTTCGGAATGAAGAATCCAGTAGAACAATATTAATGTGTTATAAAAAATTCCAACAAATCAATGCAAGACAATTAAATTAAAATACACGATCTTGATATCTTATATCCATCGATGCTTTCGAAGCGAAATTATTTTCAAAAAATGAAACAATAGGTGATTTGAAATGTTGAAAAAAATTATTTTCAAAACATTGGACAGATTGGACTCCTGAAAATGTCGAAAGTTGGTACAAAATAATCGAAGAAAAATTGAATCAAAGTCTTTCAAAGTGACTCTTATTTTTTAAAATAATTTCTTAATATTATTTCAAAATTAAACATATTTTTCTGAAATTTTTTTTCAGCTTCCAATGAAAATAATAATGAAATGACAAATGAATAATATGGGCAAAATTAATGTTTTGATGTTTGTTTGTTTTGGAACTGGAGTTCGTCAATTTGGAAAAAAATCCGATGCTAAAAGAACTCAAAAAAAGTATGGTTTGAAAAAAATTTGAAAACGAACTTACAATAACATTTGTGCAGTTGGAGAATTTTTTGACAGAACCGCAGAATTTTGAGAAAATTTGAATTATTGTAAAAGAAATCAAATTCAAACAATTGGAAAAAATAAAAATTCGAAAAGATACCGCGAAAACTCAATTTGGACCAGGAAAAAACGAGAAAAGCAAAAGCTGGCGGAGAGTTTTCAAAATTTTATTCAACAAGTTTCTTACAGATTTTCAAGGCATTAGGTGCACATGAAAATTAAAAACAAAACTGTACATTCGTAAATTAATTACCATATTCAATTGAAGTAATATGTACTGCATTTACATTTTATAAACAACTTTTATGACTTTTACTGAATCATAAGTACTCTATTATCACAGCCCAGGTCATATAAAAAAATAGATATTACATTTAAAAAAGGAATCGATTTAAATTCACGAAGTATTCCAACATGTTAGTTACTTCAATCTCGATGGACTTGCAATTGGCATCTCAAATCAAAATCTGCGGATACAGAGAAACAGAAACGAATAATTTATTATTCAATAATTGATTCCACAAACCGCAGAAGTTGCCATTTACATAAATATTACAAACTCCTGAAAAAATGATAGTTAAAAAAGTATGCAGGAATATCAAACAATTTGTACAAAAACAAACGTATAAAGTAAAAAATACACAGAGCAATGCAGAAAAGTGAAAATATTCCAAGTAGCAGCTAAATCTTCTTTTAACCATCACCAGATTCAGGATTCTTGCCTGAAAATAAACCAGATGAATAACTAAATCAGTACTAAGAATGTTCAAATCAAAACTTTTTTGACCACTTCAAAAAAAATTTGAAAATCTAGTATTGCTATAAAATAATGGAATCATTGAACTATTACCTATTCTTACGTATAAAATTTGTAGGAAATGAAACATTCTTTGAATCAGAAAAATATCCACATAGGTATTTCGACGAATTTTCGTACATAAATGAATAAAATTTTTACCAACCAAAATCATGTTTGTTGACAACTTGAAAAAAAAGTACATTTTCACATCGTAATTACATCTGAACATAATTTATCTCCAAATCTCGCATTAATCAAATCAAAACTACAAAAAATTTTATCCGTTCATTGAGAATAATAACAAAGCAAAATTAAATAATACAATGGCTTAAAAACTAGAAATATTTACAAATTTGCATCTAAATCATTATTGAATTATACGAACGAAGAAACGTAAAAATTTTGTTTCCTCAAGATATATATTTCACTGATTTGATTGTTACTCTAAATTATCAGTCTCTTCATTTCATCTTCATTATCTAACAAACAACCATACAGGTCGAAACCATGCTAAGCATCAAGTTAATTAAATTATCTTTCGTTACATTACATTTATAATTTTACATTTTCACCTCGTTAAATATATTACATGAATATTGAGCTATTGAGTAAAATTATAAATGTAGCCAAAATCGCAATCAAAATTAATTCTGAAATTGGTAGAATTTAAATTTTTGATCTTGTATGGAAAATTCTCAACTTAAAAAAGCAAATAATAGTAATAAATATGAATACGTATTAGAAAAGAAACGCAACTTTGCAGGAATTACATTAATCACAAGGAACTTCATGCTTCGTATGTTTTTGTCGAGTTAAGAACAGCTTTTAGCAAATTTTAAAAACTTAAAGGGAGAAAAAAATTTACAGAAATTTGAACAAAAAAAAAAATACATTTTTGAAAAATGAATTAAAACTAATATTTACATTGTCAGCGCAGAACAACAACCGTGATAGTTTTTGGAAATTAAACGCCTCGAACCCTATTTACAAGTTCACAATCTTAAAAACCTACTCAAACCTATCAATTAATCTATTCGTATCGTATCAGGAAAAAAACGAAATTACCGAGAAAAAAAGTAACTTTACACAAGCCAAATATAAAATAAAATAATCCTTAAGGTATGGAAAAAAAATTATCTTTAGGGAAGAAAACGAAACGAATCGTGCTCATCTAATTACGAACAGACTGTTGCACTCGTTCTATTTCTTCAACGCTCATCATATTTTGTAACGATGCTCCCGGTACTCCCATACTTTGAGCCATGACATAACGAGATTGATTTACACCGTCTGAGGAAAACCAACGAGCCATTTGTTCTTCGGCTGATGAAAGTGTTCCATTCATAGGGGTATTTCTAGACGATACATTTTGATTTCCAAATCCTACCAGTGATATACTAGCATCTATAATCAATAAAAACATTTTTTATAATAAAGAAAATAACATGCCAATGCGAATTCAATTTTTATAGAATACGAGCGAATCAAAAATTCATTTTAAAACAGAAAAAATTGCGATAAATGATTCAAATTGAAGAGAAATAACTGAAATAAGCAACTCTGTTTTAAAAATATGCGAAAATGAATAGATTGACTCAATACTACAGTTCGTTGGATAGTAACTTGATGAACAGTCGAGGGACATCACTGGCAATTTTTTTTTTCAAGACGAAAAATAAAATTAAAAACGTCAACGAGGATATTGCAAAATAGAATTTTCAATCATTTGTTTATGAATTTCAATTTTTGGTTAGAATATTAGGTTTAATCTACTTCCAAAAATCAAACGTCCAATTCATTTCTGAATGAAAATTTTCCAAAAATTTCAGTCTAGAAATCATCCAACTCGAAAAATTTTTTAAAGCGAGATTAATTAGTGCAACTTTTTAAGAAATTGAATGCAATGTATAAGCAATGCGTTCCAATACAACTGAATATTTCAACTAATAACTTTTTCGTTTCTCAACACTAAAAGCAAAAATCTTGGCAAAATGAAAATTAGAAAACAGAATCAAAAATAGTTCGATAGCTACGAAGTGATGAAAAAAATGAACAGGCCAGAAGCGAAAAGCCGATACGTAATTCGTTTTCAGTTTACCTCTGGGGACTGTGGAAGAATTTGAGGGGACTGGAAGTCTCGATAAAACAGGTGGGGGAGGATTGCCAAATATGGGCACTTGCGTTGATATACTCGCAGGCCTTATCATGTTACCAACGAAATATTGACCAGAAATGGCCGGAGGCGGTATACAAGTTCCAAAACCGTTAAAATGATCAACTGTTCCTTGATTCGAACATATACTACTGCTATTATTGGCATTAGAAGTATACGGAATTAGTGTATTCTTCTCGCCTACACCGTACATGAAAATCAAAACATCAATTTAACCAATGTGTATTCAAAGCGGAATAATAATGGATCAAAAATAATTCCAAGAGAAAATGCCATCAATTTTGTTATCGTTTTTCATTAATTTTTCGTTGAAGAGTAAATTCACAAAAAAGATTATCATAAAATAATCAAAAATGACAAAAATAAAATAACTTTTTAATCAATGATGCATTTCTCGAAAAATAATTACCCCGATTGTGATAAGTTATCAACTCAAACGAATATTATCATTTGTTACAAAATAATATGACGTTGTTACCTTTGGAATCTTTAGCTTCTTTCGAAAACGTATCCAAGTTCTCTTTTTCTGCGGATAATTTTCGAAGCACGGAAGTAGGAGTGAAAGAAAGCGACTGGGTCGTCGACGGAGTCTTGTTAACATCATCTTGTGACAATACGATCGAATTGGTAGCATTTGTCAAATTACTACCAGACGCTGATACAGACACTGGAGATGATAAAATCGAGGTAGGCGAATTCATTCTGCAAAAAAAAAAAAATCGATATTATATCAGAATCTACGAGAGAGAAAGGGAGAAAATGTAATGTTTATAGATTCACCTTGGAACATTTTGACCAATATTAGGAGACTGTTCGACCAAATGTTTTTTAATTGGAGTATTCGGATACATATTTTGATTTGGCGACGGGAAATCTCTTTGATAGACAATGTTAGACATTCCTGAAGAAAACACGAAGCACATCAAAATAATGTAACGAAAAACAAATGAAAAATACATAATCATCTAATTACCGTTATGAGGTTGAGGTCCGTTCACGCGATATTGAGAATTTAGCATCATTTGTTGAATAATATTTTCAGTATATGGTTGAGCCGACGATATCGACGGAGGATGGACAACGTTGAATGGAATAGCAGCTGGAGAACCTAGGTATAAACACAAATCGATATAGATTTCACGTTCGAACTAGTTTCATTTCAAATCACGTTCGAACTTACCTAATACCGGAGCTGAGTTACAATATGGCGTTTGGATAAGTTTCAAAACGCATAACAAAGATTCACGGAATTTCGCTTGATAAGGAGTCAGTTTTTTCAACTGTTCTATTAACTGGTAATGTGATACTTCTCCGCTTCTTAAAGCTGAAACAAAAATCATTATGAAGATAAATTTCAATTTCAATTTTTGTGCGCAGTGATTAAAAAGATTTATACCTCGAAGAATATTCACGGTTTCTGGTCTCTGCATTAATTCCCTGGTAGGCTGAACCGCACTGATCATGTTTTGAATCTCTTGAGCGACATGAATAAAAGGTCCATTATTTGGGGCAACATTTGAAGGTCGAACGTTAGACGTGGGAGGAGGTACAGAGAACGTTGTTGAAGGAGAAGACGACATTAGCACTTTCGATAGGATTTCTTGCTGCTGTTTATTCTGAAAAAAGAAAAGGTTGTGAATTGAAATTTTGAAAAAAAAAAGTCAACAATAAAGTGGATATGGTTCTAACCTGTTGCATTTGCAAGAATTTCAACTTTTCGGCTGTTTGCTGCATGTTATTCATTTGTGGAGGTAAACGTGACATTTGAGGTTGAACGTTAATTGAAGGATTGGCTTGGTTTTCTCCATTGCCTATAGAAATTAAAATAAAAAATATCATCGAATGATTAGCAAATTCAAACAATATCACTAAAAATCTGTCACAAAATACTCACACAGTGTGGTGGCCAAATCGACTTTTCCATCGCCGTTATCACCTCTTTCAAATTTCTGAGAGAAACCCATATCTGGAGAATTTCCTTCATTGCAATTTTTATCGAATTGGAAGGCTTGAGACAACTGAAATCGAAATAAAAAAATCAGCATTGGAAAATAAAAATCGCCAACTGTCGACGAACTGATTTTATTCACCAATTTTTTAAATGCTTCAGTCTCTTCTTCTTTTTTCTTCTTATCATTAGGACTGTTTGGATTACTAGACGAATTATTATCGGTGCCTCTTAATTTCGCTTCAATTTCTTCGACACTGTGTAATTTGCCGGTAGCTTCTGTCAAAAATCGGATTGCAAAAATTAATCATCCTACTTGGCCCGGTAATGCAAGATTTAAATTCCTTTCATTACCCAAAGCACGCATTTCTGTTCTGGGATTGGCGTTATTTTCCTGGGAACCGCGAAGTAATTCGAGAAGATTAGAACCGGATGACTGATTGTTTGAAGCATGGATACTGGAACCGGCAATATTTTGAGCTCTAGCCATTTCTCCTGGTAAATCTAAATAAATACGACGAATTTAAATTCATGTTCGAATATTGGACCATATTCGAAGTTTAATTTTTACTTACTGGACGAAAAAGGAATTAGACCAGCTTTGGGTACACCTGGAATCTGTTCGTTATTTATGACATTGGAAGATAGAGCATCGTCACGTTTGAACCATCTTGTAAATTTAGATCCGGCACTTTCATGATCTACATTCTAGAACACGAAATAAATTTAATTAGAAAACGAGTAATTTGATTTCAATTTGGAAAGGTTTGTTTATATGTACCTCCGAAATATCTGGCAACGGATCTAATTTTAGGATCTCTTCTAAATTGAAGTGCATAGAATTTTCAACATTTTTGACATCGGTTCCTTCTTTCTTTCGGAGATTTTCTCCAGTTTTTTGTTTATCCGTTTCATCGTCGTTAGGTTTGTTCGATGAATCATTATCATCGAGTTTTGAAGCCAGCGAATCCGAAGCAACCGATGAATTATCCGAATCCGAGTTACGTTTTTCCATTCTGTTTTTAGGGTTTCCTGAAGTCGGAGATCTGTTGTTTGAATTATTTGTGAATGATTTATGATGGAATACTCTGGTATCTGTGGAATTGAACAACGAATGTGAAAAATTCTCTCAAGAGAAATACTCGCAGAATTTTCAACAGTAAAATAGACGAAAAAATGGAAATACATACTAATTTTCGAATTTCTATTAAATCGGAACGGTCTTTCGTCATTTTCATCAAATCCTTTCAACTCAATTACGTCATCTAATGAGACTGGTCCTTCTGCGAGAATACAAAAATAATTTGCATTACAGCAAGATAAACATATGTAATGAAGAACCTCAATGACAAAAATTCAGTTCGTTTTTAACCGTACCTTTCATCCACTCAGGTTCTTCTTCTTCATCATCACGATTATCATGCGATCTGCGTTTATCGTAATAATTGAAAGTTCGTTGACGGTCCCAAAACTTGTTATCTTTCTCCTTGTCTGAATTCGCCGGAAATTTACGTTCGTATCTACAAAAAAAAGAAAAAAACGAACACGATTGATTATTTTTCCGTAATACCGCACAAAATGACTTTTTAGAATACTTACACAACAGTGGGTATTTTTTCTTTGCCATAATACGACGATCGAGAATAATCAGAATCAGGATAACCACGGATTTCGAAACGAGGATCACGAGATATAATTCGACCACTTCCAATACGACGAGATCCTTCGCGGAAATTCTTATTATCTCTGTTGTCACGATTGTCGCGCATATCTCTCATCTCTCGACCATCTCGCATTTCTCGCATTTCTCGACTATCTCGCATCTCACGAGGATCGCGAACATCTCGAGAATCACGAGTATCTCGAGGGTCTCGATTTTCACGTCCCACGCTACAAAACAAACGTAAAAAATCGTTTTAATGATTTGAAATCACGAATAATTCCAAAACGCTGAAACATTCGATCCGATTATGAAAAATTGCTCGTTACATAAATCGAACATACTTCTCGTTATTCGTCTTATTGTTATTCGGAGCATTGGAATTATTTGCAGCATCATTTTTAATATTCGCTACGTAACAACCGGTGGTGAAACTTTTACGTTGAGGACTCAAGCAAATGTCTTGTTCTTTCCGGATACGTTCTTTTGGATCAGCAGGTTTTCGCTGGAAAACAAAACACTACGAAATTAGGACCATTTCACGAACAAAAAGCGAATTAAATAACTTACAGTGTCTTCGATTCCTTCACTGCGGCCGATAATAGATTTTTCTCCGTTTCGAGGATTGTCATTCTTTTTCAAATCGTATTTTTCATTCACAGCACCATCTAAATTACGCGTTAATCCATGCTTCTTTACTAAATTTCTAAAACCACATCAGAAATGATTACATTTGCGTTTTTGACATGGTAGGGCGGGGTGGGTCACTAGCGTGACCCTTGATATTTACAGTTGGGCACGAAATGAAAAAATTAAATAAATGAATTACTTTTTCAAGTCGATTTCTTCTCTTTCTTTTGACTTGGAAGTACCAAGAAGGAATTTCAAATTTTCTTGTAAACTGGGCGGCTTGTTCGATAGCGGATGCGTTCTCAATTTCAGTAATTCGTCCTGTTGAAAAATAAATTTGAAATATTACTTGTTTACTTAATGACTGTACCGCGTTGCGAATTGAACATACCTTCGAATAACGATACTTGATATTCGAGTTCACCATATCTTTTCTATTATGATACATCGACGTTTCAACATCTTCAAGTAGTTGACATTTCTGTAGAAACTCTTTACCCGTCATTTTGCCATCTTTTTCTACAATATCTGGAAAACAAAAGCAATGTCGTAACAAGCTACATAAAAAGATTATGATTTGCACGTTGAATCCTACCAATCTTTCTATGTCGTTTCCTATTACCACGAGGACGTTTTTCTAATTTTAACCATTTTATATCTAAATATTGCGAATATATCACTTGCATTACGTCCATTTTTAAAAAAAAACAACCCGTATTACGAATATAAAAAAATGATTTCCGCACAATAAAAATTGAATCGTTCAAAACGTGAAAAATACAGCGTTAATTCCGAATACAACGTTACGTACTACTAACGATCAAGAAATGAAAGGCTTCACAATGAAATATAACAGCAGACTGAAACCTGAAAGATTTTGAGTATTCCTTTCGTAGGAATAACCTGTAAACAATACGATACCGGAAAATCCAAGATAATGCATTTCGTGCTATCGATAAAAACCTGATATTAAAATAGATGGTATGGCGCTGGTGTACTTTTGATAAAAAAAAAAAGGTAATGATGTTCATAGATTATCGAACACGTCTATAACAAAAACAAATTTCTACTTGTACCTTGATTATTAATCCGTTGCCATAATGACAAAGGAAAGAATCATTATAACTGGAAAAATGACTACTACGTTCATCCCTTTTCAATGAAAGATAAAATCTACGGTGTGATTTCTAGACGAAAATTTTTCGCCAATATTACATTCAAATTTAGAAAAAGGAGACATAAAATAACAGAATAGAAAATTATATAGTTTAGGTTCTGAAATGAAAATACATTGAAAATGACACATTTGCTAGATAAATAAGACAAAGATTGCTAAATAATTAACGAATTAATGAAATAAATTCGACCTATACACTACCTTCGACATTTTCCACCGATAGATGATCCATGATATTACAAATACCAATGACAGCTTAATTTTGGTATCACTGATTAATGTCAGTCGATTCAAACACAATTAACAATGAAATGTACCGAAGTACGGAAAAATACAATTATTATGTACAACAATAGAATATACTGTTTTCAAATCTTCTATTTTGATTTCACCAAACTTTACACTTGGAAAAATAATGAAAGAAACTTGCACCATGTACACCTTACATAACTACTAACAAAACTTCAACAAACAGAATATATTCGATTGAAATATAATTTATGACACGATTACTTAGTAAAGGAAAAAATTATAGTTTTATGAATAAAAAGCAAAATATTGTCAAACAACTAAAAAACGAAAATAGAAAGTGAGAAAATTTTTTGAAAAATAACCCTTACGTCTTTATTTATCACACTACTACTTGCGCAGTTACATTGTACGCTGCAACTGCTCGGATATCGTAGTCACGTTATGGCTAGATTATGTGAGAACGATTCCAGGTTTTTGATTGGATAAAATATGTAGTGGGGACGATTGAGGCCATCGTCATCCGAAAAAAGGATCGGGATTGGCCGACTAGAATGATGTCATTAACGTCTTTGTCCTGTCACGGGCAACCATTCATAAATCGCACATTTTAAAATTTTTTTATTTAAAAAAAAAATAAAAAAATCGATACTATGTTATTGATCCCGTTCTGTATTAATCCCGTCCGTCACTGATCCCGTTTTTAAAAAAATATGAAAAAGAACGAAAGTCATTCATCCCGTCCGACATTGATCCCGTCCGACATTGATCCCGTTTTCAAATATATATGAAAAATAGTGAAAGTCATTCATCCCGTCCGACATTGATCCCACCCGGTGTTGATCCCGTTTTTATAAAAATAACGAAATTAGAAAAAGTTATTGATCCCGTTCAGCATTGATCCCGTCCGACATTGATCCCGTCCGTTATTGATCCCGTCCTGCATTGATCCCATCTGTTTCGAATTTCACGAAAACAAGTACATCCACTGTTGTTCAGTTGCGGACTGGGGTAACGGTATGGTATACCTCAGTAAACGAATCAGCACTGAACGTTGCATGTTGCATGTGCAAACTGCAAAGATTTGTTATTTTATTTTATTCTTTATTAATTTTATTTTATTTATTTTCTAATTTATTCGGGTCCGGAACTCCGAATTACTTGATCCATCTTCAGCCAATGATGTTTAAGTCAATAATAATATTGACTATGAGAACTGAATTAGTGAATTCTATAAAAAAAAAAATTAAAAAAAAAATGGTACAATGAAAAATGAAGGTATTATTTTTCCCCTTTTTTTTTTTACCATAATCATGGGCGACAAAAAAACGACATTGGCAAGGATGAAACTTGTGCAAAAATGTGGAGGGTGAAAAAAAAAATGAAAAATTTGATGACTGATAGCGTGATAACTCCTTTTTTTAAAATAAGGGGAACGTTGCCGACTGCTGGCATTGAAAAAATCTTTCATTTTTCGTGCTATTTTTTGACTTCTGAAAAAAATACATTTCTTAATGGCCTCCTTACATACAGGTCACTTTTATAATGCAATTTTAATTTAATTTCAAATCTCAAATATTATTCTACATAATCAACCAACATAAGAAGACTTCTTCCTCCAAATTTAGAAGAATAATAAATGATACTGTATCACCAAATTCTTCTATTACAGAAATTTTTCCATTTTTTTTTTTTTTTGCTATTTGAGTACAAGAAGCACAAGAAGTCAGATTTTGAATCAAAGGAAATATTTTTGCATTTTTTGGTTTAGAAAAATATAAAATACACATTACTAGCTCGTCGATTTCGATTTTAAAAAATGAAAAATAAATCTATACAAAATTAAAATGAACATATCGCTTAATTGAAAAATGTGGTTATAAATTTGGCAAAAATTTCTGCTTCTGCCCCTCAACACTTATTTGATTACTAAGCGAACCGCTGGTCGGATCAAAATTGTAATGACACTATTTAATCGAGCACAATTTCAGCTTCAAAATGATGTGTTCAAAAAAATTCACTCATTTTTATCTCACATTTAGGAGAAATTTTTCGAATTTTGTGCCCTATTTTGACCGAAAAGGCCCTATTTGGGGCTGAAAAGCCACACGGAGTTCAAATATGGGGAATTTTTGGAAAGAGCGTGAATTTTGAATTTAGAAATTTTTAAAATATTGGTAGGTTGCCGAATTGGATTTCAAATGAAAATACATCTCTGCAGAATTATTTAAATTGGTGGCTTGATTGAAAAACGAAATTTTTAGCTTTGTTTTCATCTTGTTGACTGTTTGATTGTGATCTATGAGCAAACCGTTGGTCAGATCGAGATGGCAATTACATTATTCAATCGAGCATGACTTCAGTTTAAAAATGTGTCAAAAATCTTTTTCACTCGATTTTTCTCCACATTTGGGAAAATTTTTCGATGCTTTTACCTACTTATTAAAGTAACTGAGTACTTTTTTTTACCAAATTTTTCTGATGCCTGTGAGATTTTTCAAGAAACCGGAACCAGTGACCTGGTGAAGGCGAGGAGTAAAATTCGAATTTTTCATCCGAGTGATCACCCAAGTCCTTCTCTTTAAATCGGGCCAAAGGATCACAATATTGTGCAATCAAAGCTTAAAGAAGAAAGAAGAATTTTTTGAAATTTTTCCATAAGCATCGAAATGTCGAAATAGCAAATCAAGAATGAAAAAAGTTTTGCACCTATGAATGAGAGCGAAATCGTAGATACATGTTTGAATTTTTTTCAAAAATTTTGATTCATTTTTCAATTTGGAATTTTGTTGTTGCGCTCAACAAAATTAATTCAATACCTAATGATTTTCGAAAGTTTCAAAATACCTATATCTATTTTGTGATGATAAATCAATTTAAAAAAGTGATTTCTTTAGAATTTAAGAAAAGATATGAGTAACGTGAAAAGTTTATGATGATTAATTATGAATTTTCACCCTACTAACTCCTTTCCATATTCTTGTAGAAAAAAAAAACTCAAGAAATCAAAAATATTCCAATTTTGGACATGAAAAATCAATCAATAGGTTTCCTCCTTAAAACGAGGTTACAAAAACCAAATTACTGCATAATTTCATTGTAAGAGTAACTAAGAGTTACCTCAGAACTTCTACTCAAATTTCGTTCAATGAGAATGAAATTTTTTGTAAAAAATTCTGCAAATGCGTCGCTGATGTAAAAATACAGACGTATTCAAAATTTGAGCATTTTTGGTTGGGTTTCGGACTTGTAATAAGTATCCACTTGAATTTTTCATCCTATTCCACGGGTATAGATATGTATACGTGATTTAAAAAAGTAGGTAATTATGGATTAAAAACCAATTACTCTTATAGAAACCAATACATTCAATTAAATTAGTGATTATAAATTTTTCGATTTACACAGTAGTTTTCTTAATATTGAGAAGAAAATAATTCGCAAAAAATTTTAAATCTACAAATTTTGGGCCAAAAAATTCAATTTTTAGAAACTGAAAATGTTTTCTCCCGAACTTGTGATCGCGGAGTCTAAATTTTTGGTCAATTTTATCGTAGGAGTTATCCCGATGCCCTTACTGAAATTTCTATGCTTATTTTCGAATTTCATACTGTGAAAATGAAATTTTTTCTGAAAAAATCCCACGTACACATCGGTAATGTAAAAATACAGCAGTGTGCTTAATTTTAACGCAATATGAACGGTACAAACTGAAAAAATATTTAAAAGACTGAAATTTGGAAGAAAATAACATTTGGAGAGAAAAAACAGAGTCGCGGGATACAATACGTAGTGCACTATATCTAGAAGCTCAAGAAAATCAGAAAATCTTTATAAAAATTGTAAATAAATGAATTTTTCCGACTTCTACCCAACCAAAATGCTCAAATTTTGAATACGTCTGTAAGCGATCCACTCGTCGAAATTTTTTACAAAAAATTTCAGCTTTACACAATACGCGATCGAAATGAATGATTGTTCATAAATTTTAATGGAGGAAATGAGGAATTAGGTTGACCCTATGGATAAAATGTTCATAAAATTTGGATTTTGCGACTTCGTGTTGATACTAGGAACATACTTTCGGTTTCAGCTAATTAAATTTTTATTGCTCAGAATATGAAGCATTTCATTTTTCCGAAAATTCCGTTTCTTCAATTACCTTTTACGAAAAGTGAAGTTAAGCAAAAAATTCTTCACAGCCTAAATTATTCCTTAAATAGGGTTTTATCAAACTGATGCTTTTGAATTTTTTATTAGGTATTATAAAATTAATTTTTAAAAAGATTAAAAAAGTAAATAGGTACGCAAATAGGTAATCAAGAATTGAAACAACTCTCTTCTTCTGCTCTGAAGTTTAATTTTTTTTATTAAATTAAGTCACAATCATAGATGCAAAAGATGATTAACATGGCAAAGTAGGACCTTTTTGAATTTATTTGTCACTCCTATCTTAATTTCGGCAATTTTGCCTTATAAAGTGAAATCCACCACACATCGTACACGCCTCTAGCCGGCTCGATTTCTATGTATGTCCTTCGTCCACGTATATGATACACATTAAAAGAGGAAAGCAGCAGCTAACAAATTAACAATGCAACTACCCGCCAAGAAAGACCCAAAACACCAGAGCCAAATTCCTTTCCCAAAAAAATGTCGCCTATCCTCTACAGCCACCGTGCACCGTTATAATAAAAACGTTTCTGTTCTTTTGTCTAACCATCTGAATGCGATTTCCCATATCGAAATGTCTTTCAAATTACACCTACACCCTCTTCTTTTATTTTGGCCTTTATTGTATCAATGTACACGGGCTGGACGAAAATAATACAAAACCTGTTTCTGCTAGCTAGATACTGACGCATTCGATGTATTTGCAATTAGGCGCCGCAGGCGCTTGTTGGCCAGAGAAATAGAGAATCTCGTTGAAATCCCTATAAAAAATAAAAAATGCACTGCATGCTGCACTGCACCTCTCACTCCCACTCACCACTCCAGAACATCTGTTTGAACGAGATATGTGTGGTTAAAAAAAGAACGAAACAGCAATTATTTTTGGGAACACCTTCACTTTTTGTGAATTATTACTTTGAATTTTGAAAAAGAACGAAATTAGCATCCCTTTCCTAAACAGGTTCATAGGTCTACCTGCTGGTATACGGTTCAAGTTTTCGTGATTCATATCCGGGATCAATGTTGAACGGGATCTTTATATTTTATTGGCGGGATCAATGCCGAACGGGATCAATGTCGGACGGGATGAATGACTTTTACTATTTTCGATATTTATATAAAAACGGGATCAATGTCGGACGGGATCAATGTCGAACGGGATGAATGACTTTTACTATTTTTGATATATATTTAAAAACGGGATCAGTGTTGGACGGGATCAATATCGGACGGGATCAATGACTTTCGCTATTTTCGATAATTTTTTTTTAACGGGATCAATGTCGGACGGGATAAATACAAAACGGGATCAATCACTGTCCTCCAAAAAAATCATAATCATTTCAGCCGAGTCAACATAAGAATAACGATTAGTTTTTTTCTTTGTGGACCATCACTTAATTTTGGTGTTTTTATAGTTTTGTTAACGTTGATCCAATAAATATGAGCCATCGATAATCAATATTGAGATACCTATCAAAAATATGTAAATAAAAGTCGAGTTTTATGAATATATGATCCTGAAAACGTTTTGAAAGCTCGAGGGAAAAAAATAAAAACACTAACAAGTAAAATTATTTTAGTGTGCTAATGCTAAGGGCAGCTAAGGTTCGTATGTAAAAGCATAATGTCCACCTGATTGTAAAATGACAGTCATTTTTTTTTGAAAAAAAAAAACAACTTAAGTACCTACATAAAGATAAAATCACATACAGTACAATACGATAAACAATACATAATATTATTTTCATTTGAGTTTCAGGTTCACTATGGGTTCACTGGTTCACTACATCGGTAAGCACTGAAAAAAGATTAGAATTTGAAAGACTATACGACACGCAATTTATAAACCGAACAAAAATTTTTGAACTTGTTCGTTGAACTCCTTCGCAAATTTTATATGAATGTTATGTTTTCCTTCAGGAAAAAGATATAATCTAAAAGAAAAATATTTTAAATCAGAAAAAATTTTCTAAAACAAATCAAAAATTATATGAATGTAGAACACTCACGCTGAATCAGGTATTCTCTCGTAAAGATAATTGACATGAAATCGCGGCACTAGCGGATCTTTTTCACCGTGTAAAATCAAAGTTTCTGCTTTAATAGAGCCAACGAAATCTTGACAAATATTACCGTGCCGCTGTTCTTTAATGGCTACCATGGCTCTATACCACATAGTCATCATATATTGTAGCAAATCTTCGCCGTAAATGGCTGACAAGGTACTTTTCATTTTTGGAGACCAGTTAGTTACGTCTTCAATGCCTGTAATTGAAAATAATTAATATTGAATTATCTATTTAAAAAAAACAACTGTTTTTCGAATTTTAAAATATCAAACTTGCTTTTGTAAAGTTTTAAATCGGTATCGGTCACATAAGCATTCGCACCCCAAATGACCAATTTTTTAACCAATTCCGGATATTTGGCAGCTATGATAATGGCAGTTATTCCACCGTCACTCCAACCAAGCAAAGAACAAGGTGCGATTTTAAGTTTCTATGCAGAATATCCTTTAATAAATTGAAAATCATCAACGAATATGCAACAAAAAATCCTCTTCTAACTTTTATAAGTTCAGCGGCCCAGTCCGCATCGCGTTCGTAAAAATTCGGAGGAAATGTACGATCAGGAGGACGACTTTTACCATATCCAGGAGGATCCCAAACGTTCAAAGAATATTTGCTCAGATTGAAACCAGATATCTGTGATTCGAAGTCTGTCCATATCGTACCTATAAAAATTCGCACGATTCAAGTTTGAATGTAAATATTTCTATTTTTGAAATTGTAAGCATATACCAAGAGATCCAGGAAGACAAAATACGCTGTGGCCGGTTCCAGTTCTCAAACAGTTCATTCCCATGTTTTGTACGTTATATCTTCCTTCCTAAAATGAGAAAAGTGTAGTTACATATTTATACTCGAGTACAATCTTTTTACTAATTAAAAGAAAATTCAAGATTTCGAAAGCAATCAATTTGATAAAATTCTGTAGAATTAGGTAGAGATTCCCAACGAATATGAGGAATAAATAATCAATTCATATTTACCATTGGCTTGGGAATAGCATCGGCATATTTTCGCTTCACTATACTGAAATGATCTATCAGTGGAAGTTTTCGAACACACAGCAACGTAGGGC
The DNA here is from genome assembly GCA_038380155.1 of Pseudococcus jackbeardsleyi. Taxonomy (NCBI): domain Eukaryota; kingdom Metazoa; phylum Arthropoda; class Insecta; order Hemiptera; family Pseudococcidae; genus Pseudococcus; species Pseudococcus jackbeardsleyi. The sequence continues at coordinate 41,142,179 of CM076242.1, forward strand.
GGTATTTTAATAACATTTTTAAACTTATTTTTCCCTTTTTTACTCAAGTTTGAAGAACTTTACAATGTACTTACTAATTAAACAAGGATAATGTATACATCGCACTTCGTTCTTTTTCGTCGATCAAAGAATAGTACATGACAATGATGACATGAATAGTGAATAATTAATCGGTTTATCACACATCGAGCTTTCGCTTATCATTTTGTTTATCGACAGCGGTGCAGCGGTGGCGGAGCGGCGGGCACATCGCGATCATATGATCGAACTTTCAGTTTCAACTCAAACTCATGTCATGACTAAAGGCATGAAGATCGAAGCCAGGAAAGTTCGGATCAACTTTGATCATTGCTAGAAGCGACCTCATACGCTCAACTTTCGAAGTACAAAATAGATGTAAACATTAGGCTAATGTAAAAGTTGGAAAAATATGAAGGAAACTTCAACTACGTCTGATCCAGAGCTATCACTCCATTATCGTGACATCGTGAGTCATTCGATTTCAATGTTCAATAATTAAGTTTTGCTTCATCATTTCTAATAATATCAACGACTGTGTACAGATGTGTTGTGGTTTTCGAAATTTTCTAGTTTTTCTGTTATAAAATTGTTGAAAATCATCGTTATGTGTCGAATGTGATGCAATTAACATTCGAAAATTAATCAGTAACTCTCAAAATTTCATTCTGTTTGTAATATCTATCTATCGTTATTTTGCAATTTACAATCGTTCATTTCGATGAGTCGTTCTATTCATCAAACGGAATTGTCTGTGTGGAAAGTCGCTTGAAGATTACCCACACTTGCTCTAAATAATAATGATTAGAAAAGTAATAAAAATTGCGCATGACTTATTTCCTACTAAAACTGGATCATAAATTGGTATGTGATCTAATATAATTTTCTTGTTATTAGGTGTGTTCGGTCTTGTTGATTGCGTAGATGTACATATATTAAATGGCTAACGATAACAGAGATTGGACTCGAAATAGAGATACTAGGATCACTTTATTTTCTGGAAGATCTAGATCCGTCGGCAGTTTTCGTGCTGCTCATTCGGAACCTGGTGGCAGCAGATTAAGTGAGTTATTATATGAATTTAGTGTGTTTGATTTCATCCTTCATCTCATGGGTACTCAATCTGATGTACTTTTGTTCTGTTCATTAGGAGAACCGAGATTAAGTATCGGAGCTGGCATTAGAGATCTCGAGAGAAGAACGGCCGAGGTGCCAAACATTTTAAGAAACAATATAAATAATGTGATTGAAGAACTACGGCCTATTGTAGAAAGAGCAAGAAATACTGAGACAATAATGTCTGTGAATAATAACACTAATGTGACGCTGGCGTCATTATTAGGTACTCCCCATCAGCCAGCTGTCACAGCTCCTAGGGATACTAATAATGGTGGAGGAGGAGTCACAATTAATTCAGGTATTTTGATTATATTTTAAAGTAAGTCTATGATTACACAATTATATGCAATGAATTCCAAATGTTTTGCAGAAGAAGTGGTGATTGATATGGACGGTGGTAACACTTCGGTCGTTGTCGTAGCACAAAACGGTTCAACACAAGGTAATAACTCGCCATCTCCCACTCATAGTGCAGATACAGTGAACACAAATAACAACAGCGTCAACAGTAATAATGGAAGTGGAGATGAACGTAAGGATAAAAAGTATGGATTTATTGTTTCAGGGATTTTGCGCTTATTATAACCATGATCTTTTTACATTTTACAGAAGATATTGCTGAAGCTCAAGTGCTCAACGTATCAAATAGTGCAGTGCTGAATACGATTTGTAAATATTTACCCTTTGTGATCCTTATTTTCACTAAATTTGTTTTTGACCACTTGCCTGGTAATTTTCATTCTTATTTAAAAATCAAACGGAAAATTTGTTTTACATTGTTCAACTTGAATATCATTTTTTCTATGTTTCAGGTATATTGCTATTCGTAGGATTGACCTTAACTTTTTATTATTATAATACGCTGGTTAAGAAAGAAGTCGCGAGACAAACTTCTCGAAGTTTTCTTATGTTTTGTTGTTTAATTGCCCACATCAAAATCGCAATTCTTGCGTTGTGTTTTGTAATATATAATGAAAATGTGTTACACTTGTGGTGAGTAATTCGAATGTTTTCTTTTTTTTCTCTGTATTTTTATAACTACAAATTTTGATTTGATTTTGTAGCTTAGGAATAATGCCTCAAACTGGATTTCTCACTCTAAGTGAATTATTGTGGTCCGTGATAGTTACCGATTATATACTGAAAATGATTACAATCATTATCAAAATAATATTTACTTTGTTACCACAACGATTGATTCCTACAAGTAAAAGGGTAGGTATCAAATTTTTGGAATATTTTTTTCATTCTGCTTTCAGCTGATAATGAATTTTAAAATATTTTTTCAGGGCAAGTGGTATCTCTTCATAGAAGCCACCTCACAGCTGTACCGTAATACTTTTCCAATTCAACCGTGGCTTCATTACCTTCTTGATTCCTATTCCGGACCTCAAAAAGTAATCGGTGTATTTTTGTCAGCCGCTTACATGGTGTCTAAAGGAAATTTACTTATGAATGCCATTAAGCTGTGGTGGATGTCACTGTTAAAAGTTCTCAGAAACGTTGTAAGTTTTCACTGTTATAATATTAGATGTGTTTCTTGTACATGATTTACACTGACGTATAGCGATTAGATAAAAAAGAGGTCAAAAATCAAATTATGTAGCATACGTGCTACATGCTCTGTAAAACTATCGATACGTTATCGATAACAGTGGTGATGGGGTGGGATTTGTCGGAATAGGTGAAAAAAATAGAAATTGATCCTTATTTCTCAGAAAGACTTTATTATTTACATGTTTTTTTTTTTCAGACGATTGGAGTAACACCTACCAAAGAACAGATCGCATCAGCTGGTAATCTTTGTTCCATATGTCACGACGAGTTCAAAACTCCTGTATTATTAGAATGTCAGCATATATTCTGCGAGGTGTGTGTTTGTAAATGGCTAGACCGAGAGCAAACCTGTCCTTTATGCCGAGCGAAAATTGCTGATGACCCTTCATGGCGAGATGGATCTACTACATACTTTATTCAACTTTTTTAGAAGAACGCTTTCAAGAATAAAATGATATTCTTCTATTTTTTCATACCATTAAAGTGGTTGAAACTAATGTTTCATCATCAGATGATGAAGGTAGTGTCGCATATAGACATTCCAGTTTTGTGATATGTATTGTTGAACGTCGAAGCGAGTAAAAAGAATGTTTGAAGTGTTTTTCAATTTTTGAATATTAAGCATACGGCAATAACCTAGTCTATTGGAAATCAGAGCGAAGAAGTTAGATTTTTATGTTATTATAGAATGTGATACAAATTATTTTTTTGATTGATGTTATTTGAACGAAGCTACTTGCCCGGAAAACGAAGGAAAGCCTATTTTATAACGAAATCTGTATTTGTGAATTTTTTAAAAAAATCATTTTATCACTTTCACCTGTCTTTTTTAATCAATTTAGTTATTTGAAGAATATATATATAAATAATAATAAAAGTAACAGAATTGTTGTGAATACGTTTTATTCGTGTACTTTTATTTTTTAATATACTTTCTTGATTGGTAAATGATGCTTTATAATATAATACATGTTTTATTCGTTATTCAAATGTGACGTTCAAAAGCATGGTTTTAACAGGAAAACGCTCGAATTTTACATGGTTAAAAGAAATTAGGTCACCCAGAAATCAATTTAGATGGAATTTTTCAGGAACTTTATCCGGTAAAAAGCAAAATTAATGAATGCTGGTAATTTTCAATGTAGTGTGCGAGTGATTGAAATCTTCTAAATTCACTTGATAAATTTGTTTCAACACAAATTCTCCTTATAAAGAAATGAATACTTTGGTAAGCAAAAGAACTCCGAAAAAAAAAATGCTAATACCACTTTACGTATTTTTCCTCAAAAATTCTATTCAGTGTTAAATTATTACTAATTCAAGATCCGTAAAGAATTGAAAGTAGTATATTGAAATAAAGAAGTGGGAAGTGAAACTCGAAAACATCTCATAATAATTATTTACATAGAAATCAAGCAGTTACGGTTCGCTAAAAGTACTGAAAAAATGTGTTTATTTTTTCATCAGCTTATTTTGAAAGTATAAACCATCTCCCAGCGTGGCTTGTCGATTGATTTCACGATGCCTATCACGACTCACAATCTCTTCTAAAATTTCTCCATCGCCTTTAATCAATCTAAACAATGAACAAAGATCTATTTTATCCGAAAATAACAACGAGATTCTAAATATTTAGAATATTTACCTGCTCCGGCCTGTTTCATCGTACACTCTACGAACAACACTTTGACTTTTTTCCCATTCTTCCTTGGTCATGGGAGCTTTTGCTTTAGAACTATCGATTAATAAATTATCTGGTATAGATGGTCCAGGAATGTCTTCGTCTTTAGAAGCTTCACTTAATTTAATCTTTTTAGTTCCCTCTTTTCTATCTTTGGAACTCTTTCTCTTCTTTTTTTTTCTTTTTTTGCGTTCCTGATCTGAAGAATGCTTGTTTTTCTTCTTCTTGTGCTTTTTCTCTTTATGTTTATGCTTCTTTTTCTTTTTCAGCTCACGGCTAGAGTCACTGCTTCCTTCATTGGTTTCTGATTCATCGGAACTCATTTTGTAATTAAACTAAAGTCGACTACTTGGATCTATTTGATAAATGCACAAGAGGACTAGAATACGTTCAAATGAGCTAATTTCTCATTCAGCATATCAAAATTGAACACAACTAATGATTTAAATTATAATGAGACTAAGATAATAATTAGCACTTCACAAAATTACGTTGAACTTTCGTTTCCAGTAAACTTCCAATCGCGACAAACACCAAGTTCTTATGATGGATTCTGTGTTTGAAACTCATTCCTAAAGAGGTAAAGATATATCACTCTAACTGAATTATGCAAAAAATAAATATATCGATTATTCAAAACCTCTTCACATTTTTATAGCAAATTACCCGAAATTTTGAAAAAAAAAAATCAATATTTTATTTACATGAAAAATTTGTTATCACTCCCAAAGAAACTGAACAACATCAATGATACAATTTCCCTTAACATGAAAATGGCTGAACTTTTTTAGACGAAGGTATTTTTTGATTCTCATTCGAAATACGAATCAACATTTTGCAGTTTTCTAATTTTATCAATCTGAATATTTTATTAGAAAAATGTTGTGTTTTGAATTCTTTTTTCAATCATATTTCATGATTTTCAAATTTTTAATTCAGAGAGTTCTTATTTCTAGGAATTAGCAACATTGATGCAATTATAATTTAAATATTAGTGGCTGCGCGGTGCCCTTGTTATTCTCCTTGAATTCACGGTTTAGCAAGTGTACTTGTGAATTTTATAATAGTTTTTAAGTTTTATGTGCGGTTAATTAAGTGAAATTTCAGACATTTCCAAAATTTTAGTCAATATTAATTGCTTACAGGTAATATTTCAACCATTACAGTAACCAATTTGCCGTATTATTTCACATTATTAGTGTCGATCATCCATTCTTCTAGTCACGTAAAAAAGTGATAATGAAAATATCAAAAAGTTCTCTTACTTCTTCTCAATTTCATGGAGTATTTTATTTGGTTTTTATTCCGATGTGTTATTTCATACGATTATCTCAAATTAATAGATTATTTTCACGAAATTTTGTGATTCCGTTTATTCATGTATTGAGTCATCTTGCAAAGAAAGTGAACTTTTTTCAAATCTGATCAACAAAATTTAAAAGTGTAGATTTTTATTTGAATAATGATTGTTAATCCGAATAATTTAGTCGATTCCGGAATCCGGATCCAAGATCAACGTAATTTATCGTACAGTATAATTATTGAGTCGAAAATGGGTAAACTTTCAAGTGCAGAGATGATGTAACTTTTCCAACTTATCAGTTATTAACTCTGACGCAAAGGCATTGGTGAACTTTTGAATCCTTGTTTATGCTGGTATATTTTTATCTACTGTAGCAAACGTTCAAAATAATTTGAATTATTTGATTATTTTTCCAAACACCGTATTTGTATTGCTGACCTCGAGTGTTTCGATAATTTTTACATCGAGAAGAAAATGAGAATAGTTGAATAAACCTACCTAATCATTAATCACTCAACTAGAACGTTTCATAGCAATATTATTTCTTCTCAAATTTCGCAATATCTTATTTATTCTATTTCGTACGATCTTGAACATTGATATTGAATGAAAAGTGAAAAACAAGCCTGGGGTATTTCTGTTGCATTAATCGTGCCAAAAAATTTTCGATGTGTGGTACTGTAACGTTAACATAGTGAATTCATTGCCAGTTTATGTCATTGCACTATAAATTTTTGAGAAAACCACTTCATTCTGAGAGATAGATTATCTAGGTATTTTTCAAATGAGTTTTAAAAAAATCATCTGTATGGTTGAACTTACAGACACTCCTTACTTTTCTGGTTCAATACACGTTTTTCTAGCTGGTTGTGACGTATTTTAATTGTCGAATTTGTCACGTCATGTGAAGTAACTGTTCGTAATCCATAATCTGAAAATTTTTCAAGTGAATTATTTTTTCAATTTATTGAAGGTATGCAGAGAAGAATGAAGAGGTTTTATTAATTTTTTTACTTCGATCGATTGCCTATGCACCTCTTGAATTTTCAAGTCCTTTGCATTCGGATTAGAAATTCGGCTCCTGGTGACCTTCATTCATGCCCAAATTGAAAATTTGATATCGTTTTTTCTCAATTACTTAACCTTCACAGTATTCTTTCACAAATTTTTGTCGAATTTTAAGGTCACCTTGGATCAGCTACGACGAAAGATAATAGATTGAAATAATTATTCGTATGAAGTAAAATTCACATATTTAAAAAAAATCAACTTGGGTCTGCCTTTCAGGAAATAAAAAGTTCACCTGAAGAATTTTTCATTCAATGAAAACTCGTGCATTGCTGTCACGTTTTTAACGTGATAAAATTTTGATCAGTTGATTATGGTAACTATTTTCATTTCAAGTAATTTTGAAGATTAGATATCATCATCTGAGGGTTTCTTTAATTACGATTTTGAAACTAACAAGTATTGATGTTTTGTATCAAATTTGATCAAATTAAATCAGCTCTTTTTAATTAATTATGAATAAAGTGACTAAATATACCACCTACTTTGATTATTTCATGTAAATTCTACAAAATTGTATAATGAAGTACATTTGGAGGAATTTCGAGTTTATTTCTAACCACTCCTTTCTACGTAGGTAATTAATCATTTTATCGATCAGAATTATTTTTCTTCGATCATCAGTTTCCTCTAATGTCACGTTTAAAATTTTTCTGAGGTCATTAAATGAAGCCTTCAAGAGCCTTCAGATTCTCAATGTTACCATAGAAACGCATTCTTATGGTTGACATTCTATATTTTTCCCCTATATTGTATTTATGTTCTAATTATGTTACTTTCTCGAAAGATTGTATCTTGTATGAAATAATGTTAATGAAAAAAATATCGATTTCTATTTTTGTTTCCTCTGAGATTTTTCTCTGTTGTTCGTTTATTTACTGGATTGAGTGAAGGAGACGTACTTGGTTTAGACGAAAATTAAAGTGAGATTGTACAGCTACTTTGAGTGGAGGGGTCTTCTGAAAAAAAATTAATGTTGAATCTCCTAGCTTAAATCCGAAAAACTGTTTTTTTGGCTACATTTAATAATGTATAGTACAGTTTAAAGTTCTACACCTTCCTGAGATATTGACCTTGAAAATAGATACTATTATTTTTTTGTTTTTTATAAGAAGATTGCTGAGAAGTTACAGATCGAGAATTTGAATTTTTTTCATTTTTTATCAATGGTTTTCTACTGAATTCAAATTTCAAACGCTTCATACTCAATTGAGCCAAAAAATTTACTGATCACGAAGAATTTTTTTTTTTGAAATTTCCCAAAAATAATCTAGAACCTGATTCATTTTTTCAAGACACTGAATTAAAAACCTTTTGAAAAAAAAGTTCTTGACTTAAAACGCAATTGGCTGCACTTCTATCACAAATATTTTTTGAAAAATTTCATTTAAAATCATTTTAGGTGACCAAAAAAATTTGGGCATTCGAATTTAGCAAAAATCGGTACGTCTCAACTCTCAAGTGGTATCTGTCTTGCAAGTCATGCACTTTCTTTGTTTTAAAAAATAATTTAAAAATTTTCATTTATCGACTTATCGTCTTTGTTTTTTTCAAAAAATTTTAAACTCAGTTTTTTCTCCTGATGAAAAATTGTTTTAAAAAAAGGAGAGACTCTCTTCCCTCTCCAAAAAGTCTTGGTTTTCCGTTGTGAAATTTTTCTTGGCGTTTTTCAAGTTTCAACAGATAGCATTATCCAAAAGTAGGTAGCCAAAAACCACATTATTTTTTAGAAATGACGGAACTTTTGAGTTCTTCTAACTTCATAATCCTCTAACTTGAGAGGCCAAAAAATCAAGTATTTTCTTCTTCCAATTTCATCCGAACGTCTGTTCATAAAATCGATTCATTTTTTCAAGTGACGTAAGAATAGCTAGACTACGTAAGGTGTTCAATCTTCCGAATAAAATCGTCAACTATGGTTGATTGAATAAAATTTCTCAAGCGATTTCTACATGAAGATGATTATGTCTTCACTGAAATGACAAAAGTACACCCACCTAATTTCAAATTAAAGCGATACGAAAGTGGAACATCTTATTCAATTCGTAATGATTTGTAAAAATAGCTCCCCATTTACGAATTAAGTTCTCAGCTTCGATAAGACGAATGTACTTTAATTAAACTGCGATGACCTTTGAAATAAACTTGTTTGTGTCAGTTCAACAATTTCGTGTACTTTTGTTACTGCTGAGGTTGTTTTGATAAAATATGGGATATAAATTAAAGCAGATAAATTATTAGTGACCAATTATTGTACCGATTTTTGTAATATTCTGATATTTCTGATTCTCTTCTTCATATCGTTTAAAAGTGCATTGTGGTTTTTTTTTTCGTAGCTATAATGACGACCTACTTCAATTACCCGCCTCCAGCCGTCCAGAAGGAACTAAAATGTATCGCCGAATTGATCGTAGCCAGTGGAAAGGGTATCTTGGCGGCTGATGAATCAGTCTCAACCATGGGAAAACGTCTCCAGGAAATCGGCGTTGAAAATACCGAAGAACTTAGGAGACAGTACAGACAGGTACCTTAAATCGTGCCCTTTTTATAGAAATAAAATTTATGAATAATGATGTATTTGGTGAAAATTAATGATTCCTTTTTCGATCATTAATTTAGTTGTTATTCTCAACGGATCCCGAAATCAATCAAAGTATTTCCGGTGTGATTTTGTTCCACGAAACTTTATACCAAAGAGACGACGACGGAAAATTGTTCGCCGATTTGTTGAAAGAACGTTGTATCATTCCTGGAATTAAAGTTGATTGCGGTGTTGTCAATTTGTTCGGATCCGAAGAAGAATGCACCACTCAAGGTATAATAAATTTGCAGAACATTGCGATTTTTTTATCGAACGATTCGATTTCAACTGTATTATTTCTTTAATTTTAGGTTTGGATAACTTGGGAAGTCGTTGCGCTCAGTATAAAAAAGACGGTTGTGAATTCGCTAAATGGCGGTGTGTGTTGAAAATCGGAAAGAATACTCCATCATATCAAGCAATATTGGAAAACGCCAATGTTTTGGCTCGTTATGCTTCCATTTGTCAATCTCAACGCATTGTTCCAATCGTAGAACCCGAGGTATTATAATCTATCCCTTATTTTCATTCTCCTCTGTCTTCATTCACTCATATTCGTTTATGACTCTCATAGATTATTCCTGACGGTGACCACGATATTGAAAGATGCCAGAAAGTCACCGAAACCGTGTTAGCCGCTGTATACAAAGCTTTAAATGATCATCATGTATATTTGGAAGGAACGTTGTTGAAGCCCAATATGGTTACCCCTGGTCAGTCGTGCCCCAAACGTGCTACTGCTGAAGAAATCGCCAAAGCCACCGTTACTGCTTTACAAAGAACCGTACCTCCCGCTGTTCCAGGTAATTTTTGTAAAATTACCTCCGTCCACTTCAATGGTGATTTTATTTACGTAATTTTTATTTCAGGCATTTGCTTCTTATCTGGTGGTCAAACGGAAGAAGAGGCTACTATCAACTTGAACGCTATCAATGCGTATGAAGGCAAGAAACCATGGAAATTGACTTTCAGTTACGGTCGTGCTTTACAAGTAAGTAATTCTATATCCATTTTGCGATTCATTCCTGCGCCTTTGAGTTAAATTTAATCTGTTATTGTGATGTTTTTTCAGGCTTCAGTCCTCCGTGCCTGGAACGGAAAGAAAGAAAATGTCGAAGCTGGTCAACAAGAATTATTGAAACGTGCCAAAGTAAGATATCACGTTGATAAAATTAAACTTATGTTTTTCTTGTAGAACTTGCTAATTCTGATATTTTCATCATAGGCTAACGGCCAAGCTTCAACCGGACAATACGTAGCTGGCTCCGTCGAGGGTACTGCTGCCGGTCAAAATCTATTCGTCAAAGATCATGTTTACTAAATATCGAAAACACTTCGCAACAAGAGCAAGAACTAAATAATGTTGCTTTTTTCAATGATTGAATCCAAGCGCACTGGATGTTAGATCTATTTTTTTTTTTTTTTGCTTAAAATTTTTCGTGAAACGCTTTCAGCATACGCCATGTTTTCAAATTTTGTAGTTACCGATTTGTTAAAATATATTTGAAAGGCTTTATAAAATAATGCCATCGAGCTGTCGACTTGAGGAGCCTTATTTTCTTGTTGATCGTTGATGTTTTGAACAAATTCTCAAGTTGGCAGTATATTTTTTCAATATGTGAAAAAGGAATAAACTTTTGTTATTTGAGATATCCTGTATATTTATTTTTCAATATATAATTTTAATTAATGAGCTATGCGGTTTTTTTTGCACATGAAAAAACGTAAAATAGAATAATTTTAATGGAAGAAATCAACGAGCACAATAATGATTTGGAGCTGGAGAGCGAAAAAAAAACACCGCACTCTGAAATCTAAAGAGTCGTGGAGTAACCGCTCTTGTGAAAAAAAAAAAGAAAGAAAAAAATCTTACTTGGAATTTGAAATTTCGTCTTAAACAAATAATTGGCCATCAACTACGGAGATTAGTTTTTTAATAAAAATTATAAGGCGTAAAAATAGTAAACAAAAAAATTTAGTTTAGTTTTTATGACAACATACTTCAGTTACCCTTCTATAGAAGTTCAAAAAGAATTAAGATGCATTGCTGAAACTTTGGTTACTTGTGGGAAAGGCATTCTGGCAGCCGATGAATCCGTTTGCACTATGGGAAAGCGTCTCCAAGAAATTGGAGTTCAAAACGATGATGACATAAGGCGTCAGTGGCGTCAGGTAAAACGATCCTATACAGTCCAATATTGAAGTACCTTTAGGATAGCAATAGTACCTAGCGGGTCTCTTATAGTATTTTATACCGTAGTTCACATTATTCAAATGTATAGCTGGTAGATTTGCATAGGTATTTCTGCCAAGTAGATTATCAGGGTGACGCTTTAAAAAAATGTACCAATAGAACGTTCGTAAACTGCCGTTGAGATTTTTCTGAATAGGTTACTAGAATAAAATTTCATTTATGAAGTCGAAATTATTTTCTCCTGTTATGGATGGGTCAGTAATGTGTTATCTTTTTCATTTATTTTATACAAGAATAGGTAGGCAATAGGTAAGGATAGGTTAAGGAGCTCAAATACATGGGTACCTGATTTTGTCTACCCTTTTCCTGGATGTTGAAAACGAGTGTGACATCTCGTTTGTGATACTTTAATATTTTTACGTATAAGTGCAGATTCCGAACTTCAAGACTAATTATTTGATGTTATCTACCTATGCCTGTACCTACCCAAACATTAAATTTTAAAATTGAATTAGGTATGACGTGACAATGTGACATAAGTGTAAGTTGTAATATTTCCGAATTTTAACTATTTTTTCGCGTCAAGCAAGCAACTCCCCTCAGCCTCCTAAACCATAAAAGAATAGGAAAAAAATTCCATACGTTAGCTCGGCGGTCGGCGGCTACTAATCAATTAATAATTGATAAAATTTGATTGGTCAAATTAGAAAATCTTAATTTTCTGACCAATTAGAATGGTTGTTTATAGGGACTCATTGATAACCTGAACCTGATAAGTAAAAGTAGACGAATAGTACAAAGCTATTATTTCCTAGATTTCGTATTAATTGAACGTTTTCAACTTGAATTACCTAAAACGAAATAGGATTTATTAAAATTTTGAATTTTTACTCACCAGCTTTTATTTTCCACCGATCGACAAATCGCGAATTACATTTCCGGAGTTATTCTATTTCACGAAACCCTTTGCCAAAAAGACGAGAATGGAAAACCGCTTATAGAATATCTGAAAGAACGATGTATTATTGCAGGGGTCAAAGTCGATACAGGATTAGTTACTTTATACAACTCAGAAGATGAAGTTACCACCCAAGGTAAGTTATGTAATATTGGTACATTCTCCAAATGATAACACACTGCATAGAAATCTAGCTTTAGCTTAATTGCTTTGCGTTTTATTTCAGGATTAGATAATTTAGGAGCTCGTCTAGCGCAATATAAGGCCGAGGGAGTCGAATTCGCTCGGTGGAGAAGTGTATTCAAAGTCGGAAAAAACACCCCATCTTATCACGCCATTATAACTAATTCAACCATGATAGCTCGGTTTGCTTCGATATGCCAGTCCCAACGAATATTGCCAATTATTGAGCCAGAGGTGATGATAATTTTTGAGTGATTCAATCGACACACTCCTATTGTAACCGTTTGCCAATATTTTATCTCAGGTAATACCGGACGGAGACCATGACATTGAACGATGCCAGAAAGTCACCGAAACTGTTTTGTCATTCGTCTACAAAGCTCTAAATGATCATCACGTATATATAGAAGGAACTCTTTTAAAGCCCAATATGGTAACGTCGGGATTAGCCAATATGAATCGTGAAAATTCTGGTGCTATAGCTACTGCCACCTTAACAGCACTGAGACGTGTCGTTCCTCCAGCTGTTCCAGGTACCATTACTTCATTTTCATTCATTGTAGGTTTCTGCGATCTGTGGCATTCCAATTGTAAATGATGAACTAAAACTGATTCGTGAATGATTTTTTCTTGAGAAAATGGACTTCGAATTCAAATTTTTTGCCAAACTCATGCCTTTTTATATTTGAATAGGTATAGTTTTTTCATCCGGTGGTCAAACGGAAGAGGAAGCTACGGTCAATTTGAACGCTATTAATCAATGCGAGGGAGTAAAGCCTTGGAGACTGACTTTTGCATATGGACGAGCGTTACAAGTAAAGTCTATAGTTACTTATTTAGAAACACGAACTTCAATAAGTATTTCAATGACATACAAAATCTTCTCATAGGCTTCTGCTTTAAGAGTTTGGGCTGGCAAACGCGAAAACGAAAAACCTGCACAAGATGAATTCCTCAAACGAGCCAAAGTACGTATGCCCAACTTTCCCAAATTTTTTCCTCTTCAGATCAAATCAAACGAGACTTTTCTCAATAAACTTAGGCAAATGGAGAAGCATCCCAAGGTACCTATCAAGGTCAATCCGGCCAATGTGTCACCGGTTACGCTGCAGGCGGTCGTGCTGGTTCTCAAATGCCACCAAGTTCCAAAACTTCACAATTCACGGCTCAACACAAATACGGAGACAGGAAAGCCTTTCCTTCTAGAGGGGGTGGAGGTGCTTCATACGGAGGCGAGGATGACTGTTGTAATAGAGCTCCGCGTCGTTCCAGTGGTAATATTAATGTGCCTAAACAGCAGTTTAGCCCTGGACGTGGATTTGTTAGTCCGAAAAGTCCAAGATTCAGCACCAACACAGGTCAACGATTCACCGCTTCAAGATCGAATGGACGTTATATGCATCCTATGACTGAAACAGACGCTTCACGATATGCGGAAAACGTAGGACCTGAAGGTTCACGATATGGTTCTAAAGATTGTTCTAGATATCTCGGGAATAATCCCAATTCAGATCAAGATGTGTTGGGTATGATGCCGAAATCAATGAGTCAAGCTACCGAAGCAGCTACGGATAGGTCGACGAATTGAAAATTCAGACTAGGCAGTCAGCGTCTAAATTATCCGATGTATATTAAATTAGCTGTATTTTTTTGTCGTTTTTAGGTGAATTCAAAAGTCAAAAATATTGTTCAAATTCTAGTAAACGTAACTGAAGTATAGTTCATTATATTTGAGTTTTATTTCTGAAAAAAAATTCATTGGTCAATAGGGGTACCACAAATTAGTCTTTACAACACTGAACGATTTATTTTCACAAGAATTTAGAAAAAATACAACAAACCTATGTACAATGAGAAATAAATATTATTAGATAGGTAGGTAGATATAGGCACTTGAAACACATTTCCAAAAAATTATCCCATTCGGAAAATTCTCTCAAACGATTAATATTATTAAGTAAATGAAAATACGAAGTTACTTTGGTAGTGAACAAGAAAAAAAGTCTATGAAAAATACTGTCAATTGTCTACTTCTTCGAGTATCTGTAATAATACCTACCTCTTCGTTCGGAATTAGGATAACACCTAGCAATTGCATTTCCAGTATAGCCCGGTGGACAAGAACACGTTGCTACGTGATTTTGAGCGTTGCAAATAGCATCTGTGCCACATTGATCAATGCAGGTAGGCTTGCATTCGTAATTTATACAATTTTGATCTCCTCTACAATCGCTATCTACTTGACATTCTCCTCTTTGACAGGCAGTTAAAGCATTTCCGACGTAACCAGGCAAACACGTGCACACAGGTCGTTCTTTACCGGTATTATCATGTCCTGGCTGACATTTGGCGTTGGCGCCACATGGATTTGGTTCACACAAATCATCTGAAATGATGGAATTATGAAGGAATAGGTATACGTGGCGGATGAAATGAAAAAATAGATAGCTAGGTAGGTAATCGCTATTAACAAAAAATTGTTCATTTCTTACAAGGTTCGAATGGTCTGCATCGAACGAATGGATCACCAGTCATGTCTCTTGGACAACTGCAAATGGGGGTGGCACCTCTTGTTTCACAATTGGCATTTATTCCGCATACTCCTGCACATACGTTCACACATTTATCACCTAAGCAAGTTGGTCGGTCAGATGGACAATCGCGATCGGCTAAACATTCGGCTCGGCAGGATACGTAAGGGTCCCCAAATGTACCCTGGAAAATTGAGAAGAAAAATTAAGAAATTGTGCCTCCGAGGTAGGTAAGTACAAAATAGCAACGCTAGCAATTTTTTTAAAACTTATGAACAGTAGTAGTAGGTAACAGAAAATTGTTAGAAACTGAACTCGAAAATGGTAAAAATTTGAGGTGTTTTGGTCATCTTTGTTTACCCCTCTCTCTCACACCGCCCCATTTCACTCGATAATACCTCAAATTTCAAAATTTGTTATCCACTTTTTAAAATTCTCTTTGATAGGAAGCTTGATGCCTATCAAATTAATATTTTTACCTGAGGGCAAGAGCATACTGCTCTATGGTTATGAACATCGCAAAGAGCTGTAGATGCACAAAGGCCAGGCTTGCAAGCAGCAGAACATTGATAATTTTGGCAAGTCTGCGAGGGAGCACAATCGTAATCTGATTCGCATTCGTGCTTACAACCAGACAAAGGTGAGCCTACATAGCCTGGTAAACAGCTGCAAACTGGTACCGAGTTCTTTACTTCACATTTTGTGTTTATTCCGCAAGGACTTGGATGACAAAATTCTTCTGCAAAAATAAAATGAAAGAATTGATTGTCCAATTAACTCGATGATTTTGAATTAAAAACTGCCAAAAAAATAGATTTACCTGGATCTACTCTTCTGCAACTGACCAGTGGATCTCCTGTATAATGCGGAGGGCATGAACACACAGCAACGTGGTTCCGTGGATTACATTCTGCATTAACTCCGCAGTGTCCACTGCAGGCATTAACACAGTTGTAATCTCTGCAAACTTGGGAGGGACCGCAGTCGCCATTATCTAAAAATTTTCCAACATGAAAACCATGGCCATGAATCATAACGCTATGCTGAATCAAAGCAGTGAATTTTCACCTTCACATTCTCCTCGTCGACAGTACGACAAAGGATTTCCAAAATGTCCTGGAAGACATGAGCACACAGGACGGCTACTTACAACACGACATTGTGTGTTCGATCCACATGGATTTGGGTAACAGGGATCTCCTCCGATCATTCCTAGAAAAAAAAAGATTACTTCATTTTGAGCATTGAACCCGACGAAATATGGTTGAAGGTACTTAAAATCGTCGTAAGAAAGTTTTTTTTTTAGTCGCATTACATAAAAAACGCATCAAGTAGGTATCCGAAATAGCTAGGTTTCAAAACTCACCATGAATGAAAGGAATGATCGCCGAGATGACTAAGATTCTGAAAACCTGAAACATATACATAGGAAAATAATAAACAAGAGTATTCGTCATAAGAAGAGAGAAAAATTTCACTTTTCCCATGAACAGATTTCGGCGAATTCGGGTTTTTCAATTTTTTTTTGGTCAACATACCTAAATGTCGTAAAAAATGGTGAAATATGCCCAAAATAATTTCAAAAAAACGAGTAGGTAATATCATTAAAAATATATAAAATGCTGTTTGCGAAAAATATGCAAAAATATGCTCATACAAATCGGGATCATTTTACTCGGAATTTTATGATTCACAAAAATTTTTTTAAATATTCTCTCGGAAATCAACCATTAAAAAAAAGTAAAAACATAAAAATCCCATCCCAAATATCATAAATAAAATTTCGTTCAAAACACCTTCATCAGTCAAGATCAAGTTCACAACCTTGAACACATTGACACAAATAATTTGCATTTTTGCGTAGGGGTTTAATGATCATTCAAGTATCTATGTATCCATGTCTAACCATTGGGTACCTTATGAAATTCATTAAAACACGTGAAGACTGAGGAGGGGGATCCTTTCCGGACCTAGACGCAGACATAGACGTACATGTGCATGTTTTTAATTTTCGGAACTCGAGTGAGTGTATTTTTTGAGACGAATATACTTCATCGACATTTGAAAAAATAAAGAATTGGAAGTAAACACGTTTGAAAAATACAAATAACTGGTACACGACCTTCAAAATTTGTTACAAGGTCTGGAATATCATCTTATAAAACGAGAATAATAGAAAAATAGGAATAGAAAAGTTTGTAACGTTTTTATTTGGAATCGTCCAGTAGCCTATAAATGTGGGTATCTCATTGCAAATCCTGACAATCTAACTTGATAATTTGCAAGTAAGATGGGGTCTTTCATTTTCTAAAATTCATGCAACTACTTATGGTACATTTTAAAATTAATTTTATTTTTCAAATTTAGAATTTTTTGTAGTTTGATAGGTACCTACTTACTTAATTAGATAGTTACTTTTTGTCAATACAAGATGAAAATGTTTATGATTCATGAGGAAGCTGAAATTATATGATAGATAGATAGTCTTTTATATTTCAGGCATTAGGTACCTATACCTACCACTTAGTGAAGGTCATCAAAAAATCGTGACTTTTAATAATTAAATATCAAATTGTTTCTAATAGCTTACATAACCCTAATATAATTATAAATAATAAATTATTATTTTAATATAGATACCATCAAGAAAATCAAAAAGATTTATACCACTGGATCCATCAGATGAGAACCATGCATATACGTAATTCCATTCAAAATATTTTTTTCAATTTTTTACGCTCAAACAAGAAAAAAATTTTAATAAACGATTACCACCTACTCCCACCCTTTATACTCTGCCTTAAACAGTTTCATAAACATCAATTCCGCCCATTTTAACATTCTCACCCCAGCATTAGTACCAAATACACTAGCTGAGTCAGCAAAATTTATATTCAACTGTTTACGAGACTCTAACGTCAATTTTGAACATCCTACTATTTCAACGCATAATGTATCGGTGATTACAAAAATATTAAATCGACAAAATATGCCAAGTTAATAGTCAACATATTAAGGTTAAATCACCTACGCATGTTTTTATAATATGTTATCATTTCCTAATTACTGTTTATTGTTTAAATATTTTAAAATGAGTATGATTCAAATACTCGTACATGGTACTGCACATTACATTGCTTCTTCGTGTGATCTTTTTTTTTTTCAAATTATAATATGACCTATGGGTGGTTCACCTTGAATAATTTTGGAATTTGAAATAAAATATTAGTACCATGAACACGTGGAAGAGTTCAGAAATGAATAATTTTGGATTTCTTTTCTTTTTTTAAATTATTGGCCATATTTCGAATTTTTAAGTACTTATCTAGGTAGTAGGCAGCTAGGTACTTCAAAGTTGTACAATATCAAAATATCTAGGGTTACCTAATGTAAAAGTAACTACTTACAGGTATGTTATAAAGTTAGTTGAAATTGATATTTTTCACCTTTTTTTTTGGTAAAACTTGTTTTGCAAATGCTTATGAATAATTCATACAATATTTTACTTTCATCCGTGAAAAAATTTTCGTTTCGAGAAATTAATCTAAATTTTCTTCGGATAAAAGAAATCAAAAATTTTTCAATCATTCGATTTTGTGAAGGCTGTAGAAAATAGGGTACCCATCAACTATCAACTCATCAAAAAAATTCGATGATGGATAGAAATACAAAAAAATAATTAAAAATTGATGTTAAACTAGGTAAATATTAGAAGCTCAAACATGTGAAAATTGAACAAAAAAGTCAAGATAATCACTTAATTAAATAAGAAGTAAGCCAGCTACTTTTTCATTCAGCTGATTTCAAAATTCTAAAATCAGTTTTTTACTTTTTTTTCGTATTTTAAAATAAAAAAAAATCCAATTTTCCCCCTGAAAAAAAACCTGTTTTTTAATCGGAGACTTTAGTTTTCTTACTGTGGCTTTATTTGGGCTTCCCCAATTTTCACATTCCATACATGGTGATAAAAAAATTATTCACGTACTGATTACTCACAAGCATATTGACTAATATTAAAACTTATTTTTAGGTGTAGGAAGGGGCAACAATAACACTGTTCATTCTATCAATTATGTAAGTACCGTACCTAAGTGCTTCTTCTCACATACATCCGATAATTTTTTTTAAAGAGCTTATTTGAAATATCTCTACCTACCTAAACGAAAAATAATCGTGAAGCATTTCAAGTTTTTTTTTTACGTGTCTACCTTTGAATTTAAAAAAATAGATGAGAAAAAGCTGTAAGACAGGTACCTATTTTTACAGCTGACGGTTTGAAAAATCTTGGTTTACATAATATTTACCCCCCCCCCCCCCAAAAAAAAAAAAAAATTATTGGTAAGTAGTGCCATTTTTTTCACACATTGAAAAGATTCATTTGATTTTTTGATCAGAAGGAATTATGCGATTATTAATTACCTAATGGGCTACTCTATTTTTTGCACCTTTTTTTGTTGTTTGTAAATTAGAATATTCAATAGGCTATCGAAATCACTCATTTGATTTTTTCAAAGTAAAACTAATAGAATTTTGAATAATTTTCGATCTAATTTTTTTTACTCTCGTATACATATTTCCGCTAAAATAAAAGAGACAAAAAACAGGTTAGGTACTTATCCAAAAAGGTACATGCAGCATGCAAATGCAAAATACTACATATTATGTTTTAAAATATCGCACGAAATTCAATTTTAGAAAAAAATCAACACCACAGTCAGTCAAAAAATATTCCGGAATAATCCATAGAAATAGAAAAATGACCATAAATGTCCACGCGCGTAAAAGCAATACAATGTTTTCCGGTACCTAACTAAACGTATAACAGATAAGTAAAAACAAACTTGTACTCACCATGATTACAGCCGCACGTTCAAAAAACAATTAAAGCCAGTTGGTTTGGTATAAAACCAATGACTCCTAATCAAAGATCGACTCATTTTATATGGGAGGATTACAAGGATATTCAGGTGCTCTACTCGTACAGGGTCAACCTCGACCTTTGTGTTTCTGATCTACCAAACCAGTCGTCATCCACTCCCAGATTTTAACACCTACATAGTTTATTCTCTAGTACATTATTTTTGTTCCGGTTCATCTCAGTTAATCCATTTTAAATGATGCATCCAATTATGGGAATTCTGCAAATATCTATCGTTAGGTAAGGTATACATATGTTACTGTCTTGTTGCTCGTAACAATCGTTTCTTAATTTCAAGGCGATAAAGCGTGGTATAGGTAGCTTCTTGCGAATCTTAACATGCTATCTTATAACCACCTTACGTAATTAAGTGGTTTTTTGATACATTACTTTTTATTGCATAAAAAAAAGGTTGTTGACTATTTCGAAGCGCAGTTTGCAGTTGTTTATGACAGTAGGTATCTATTTTCCATTTTTTTTTCGGTTGAAATTTTCGAGCATCGTACTCATCAGTTTTGAAAGAAATTTGTAATAATAGGTAAATTGGACCATATTCAAAAAAATATGATTTTTAAAACAATAAAATTAAAAACAAATATGGTTTTAATTAATGGATGTTTTATGTACCAAAAAATGCTACAGCACCCATTATTTTATCATCTGCCCATTTTTCAGAAATCTTTTGAAAATGACATTTCTTAAGGCCTTTTCTGATGGGTATTCATTGTTAGTAGAAAACGGGAAAAGAAAACTATGAAAAAATTTACCCCATAAATTGACCTTAACACAGATATATCCACCCATTAAATTAATTGCTGACGAGAAATAAAGTCACTTTTTTCAGAGTAAGGAAAATGACATTATGCGCATGTTTATCAAAAATTGTAAATGCGTGAAAAATCGACACTGATGATTTTTATCGATTAAAATATTCATATTTAGGTACCTACCAATGTATATCATTTCAGAAAAATTGTTTTCAAATTTGTTTTCCAATTTTCATTGAATATTAATAAATAGGTATCATTTTTAATGAACTTTTAAAATGAAAAGTAGAATGATGATGAAAAATGGGTATAAATTGTATTTTTTGCTAAATCAATCCAGAATAGACCATTTTTAAAAATTTTATTATAAAAAATAAAAATTGGAAAAACTTTAAGAAAATTGAAATGGAAAAAAATTTTACGGTCAGAAAAAATTTCAAAAAAGTGTTCCCTTTCAAACTGAACCATTTTGATCAAAAATTATTTGTTATTAACTGAGAAAATTCTCAATAATTACCTACTGGATGGGTTCAGTTTTTTTTTGTTGTTGTGTTTTTTTTTTTTTGAAAACTATTAAGTATGTAACATCTAAAATAAAAAAATTCATTTGCCAAATTTTATTGCCATGAAATATTTTAATATCAATGTACTTTCTTCTTAAATTTGAATAACTGTATTACAAATGTTTTGTTCAAACTTCAAAACAATTCTGCATGAAAGAAAAAATTTCTCTTTCTTCCTCCTTCTTCTCAATTTGAGATGTACAAGTCTCCACCAAACCTCAACTACATAAATTGGTTGTTTCCAAATTCTACTCGGCTCCAAAAGCTGAATAAAAGAAAGGAACCTATGACCCATTTTTAAAAGCGTATTTTTGCTTTTTGAAAATCATCAAAATTTTCTAATTGCGACGATCTTTGGGAAAGGTACGATAAGTCAGAAAAGTAATTTTCCCAGGACGTCAGGAGTTCCAAAAAACAAATTTGAGTTCAAAATTTCTAAAAAATTTATCAATGGAAATCAATAAAACAACTCCTTGACTAATCCTATGAAAAATTTGGTGTCGATCAGATCATATCTCGCGCCTGCAGAGCGTCGTTACGATTACACCAGAGGTGTAGTTGTATTGTTGTAGACGTTGTAGTCATAGTTATGTAGTTGGAAAATAGTCCGGAATAAATTATACAAAAATAATAGAGTTTAGGGAACTAAAAAAGGGAGTATGCTGGTCCGCCATTTTCTTCCTTTTTGATAACGATAATAACATTGTGTTATATGGGGAGATCGTGTAAAAATTTTTCTTTTTTCAATTTATTTGGCGATTTTTTGATAATTTCAAAATTTTAATAATTTCTTGTGATTCATAAGAGTGTACTGTGATGGATTTTTCACTTACATAAAAGAAAGTGGCCACCAATAGCGAATAATCTACTGTTGAGTAAGTACACTTCTGGTGAAATAGATAAGAATCCGATCGTAATTTAGAAAAGGAAATATTAATTAAAATTTGCTTTACTGAAGGTATTTTTCGTTATTCAACTTGCAGATAAGTAATACTGGAAGAGTACACTTTGGTGAGGATTCACAAGATCGTAAAATCTTCCGTTCTGAATGATGGAAGTAAGTATACAAACTTGATAATCACTGCCTAATAATTTTAATGTACAGAACATTGTAATTGAATGATCTATTCAAATTATCGTATGTATTTAACGAATGACTCAACAAATTCAATAGATTTCGTTTTAATTTTCCATTATTTCCAAACCAACAGGAAAAAATACCAACTGTTCTGAACGTCATATGAAATTGGATGAAGAAATCAAACGACTTCGATTACTGGAAGCACAGCTTCAGAAAAAGGCAGTAGAAGATGAGAAAGAAATTAAAAACCTGTTGGTACGTTTAAGTCAGCGTAAAGAAAAGTGATCTTCATTTTATTTAGGTACTGCACCGCTATTTTAATTTTCGATAAGCTGCGATGTTTGTCGATATAATTGATGTGTAATGTGATATCTTTTCGATGGATTTATTTCACCGGCGATGTTATTACTAGATATTGAATTATACTACGCATCTGTGATGCTATTTTCTATTATATTTGACATATTTATTACCAAAGTAGATGTAGAATGCAAGTGTCATGTGCTGCAATTATGTGTTTTTAGTATCATACAATGTATCTGCGATGCAATTTTAAAAAATATTTTGTATATTCAATTACGATAACAGCAAACTGAGTATTTTGATGCGATTATGTGTTTTTAATGCTATGCTATTCATCTATGATGCTGGTTTCTGTTTTATTATTTTTATTTGATTGAAGCGAGATTAAGTTGAATATCATTCTGTAAAGCTCAGTACCAATAAATAAAAAACGACCGAATTTCAACTTACACTTTCTTTTTTTTATTCGAAGCTGTACCATACATTTTTTTAGTCTTTTTACAAGCAAATGTTGAACAATAAGCATACAATCTTACCGTAAGAAAATGTTCTATAACTAATCGTAGGGTTTCACAAGCATGAGAACAAGGGAAAAAGTGATCAAGATTAAAATTATCACTTAAATGTTTGCTTAATAGTAGTTAATACTTTGAAAGAATTCCGCAAAATAAATTGCTTCAAATGTCGAATGACTATTTAATTCAAATTTTGATCGGATTCTTACAATCTATTTCACCGGAAGTATACCCACTTCAACGGTTGATTATTTGCTATTGATGGCCACTTTCTTTTATGTAAGTGAAAAATCCATCACAGTACACTCTTATGAATCACAAGAAATTATTAAAATTTTGAAATTATCAAAAAATCGCCAAATAAATTGAAAAAAGAAAAATTTTTACACGATCTCCCCATATAACACAATGTTATCATCGTTATCAAAAAGGAAGAAAATGGCGGACCAGCATACCCCCTGTTATAGGTCTCTAATAGAGTTTTATTTTTTACTTTTCCGTTTTCCCAGAATAAAAAAAAAATCGAAAATATTGGCCATTTAGTTATAATTATTGACAGCAGAGGACAGCTTTCATACAGTAAGTGCTGCTCTCAACAACAGTACTTCGCATGGAATTTTACAGTGCTGTTCCGCAAAACCTACAAATATAGCTAAATCGCATTTGTATTTTATTGGCGGAAAAACATTCTTTCAATGCGTATAATTTTAAAGTTATCCAATCATCTTTAGGCATGTGTTTATAATCGTTCAAGTTTGTTTAGAACTTGGAAAAAGTTCGTGTTATTGTGATGTGATGGTGAAGGCGTGAAATTAGTGCTAGTGCGTTAGTTAATTATATTTTTTCCTAAAATGAAATGATTTGTGCGTTATTAATGGAATTATTTTGTCGTTTCGTTGATCTTAATTTCGTAGAACATCTTTAACCCCAGCTCGCTTTCAACCTTTGCTGCGAAGTAAGTTTTTGTTACGTAATGAAATATTGCTTTATCATCTGCTCACTGATAATGTGGAAAACATGAGTTTCCTTTATTCGAATTTCATTCTCATTAATTTATTGTTCGATATTTTTACATCAGTATGATCCCGATAGTGAATATTTATCATTTTAAATCCCTTGCGTATGTAGTAAACGATCAGAATTACCATTTTAAGGTGTGTCCTTGGAATGCTTTTATACTTGTATTTTCTATATTTCAATTAGAACAACCGAGTATTGGTTTACGTTTAAACTTGAATAACAAATTCGCCTTATCTGTCATGATCTTTCGTTTTGACGAATGTAGCATGTAAATTCGTGAAAAGTTACCGTTAATAGGTCATTTTTTCAATACGTTTTCAGAACATGTGCATCGTATTTATCAATGTTATATTTCAAGCTTGGTGACGAGTATCGCATCGCCCTGAAAAGTTCCGCGATCAATTTCTCCCATTAGAATAGTAATCGTAAAATTATTACCCATTTCCTTATCTGACAATGTCGTACAACGAAAATCTAGTAGTTTTTCTCTCGCTTATGTTGTATGTGTTTGTTTATGCAAACATGTGATAAAAAACGAGAATTATTTATCGTTCGTATCAACTTTTGAAGAAACTACGTGTGTTAATTAGGTATTAATAAATGCACCCCGAGTTATTCACTGAGTGATTTCAGTGCGGACGTATAATTGATAAAAATATCGTTAATTGGTAGAATATTCTTTAAGGCTTTAAGGGTCTCTTATCGTCTATTGAAGGAATGCTCGGGTATCCTCTTCGTTATCGAATGGCTCGATACTTTCTCAGTTGCCAAATTTCAACTTTTTCATTCGATATTGATTGAAAATCTATTTTCTACAACGAGAATTATTGAAAAAAAATTTGTTTCAAAATCTAAGTATCAAAACATTTTTAAATTGTTTATTTTCCACGGGCAATTGTAAACGACTTCACAATTTATGGACGCAACTATAATAATTTAATTCCCAGTCCAACCTAAACATTACGTTGAAACGGTTTCGAAAAGAAATTTGAGATAACATTGCGAAGGACGAAACTTCACAAAGAATGAAACTTTTCCATAAATTTAACCTCGTGAAAGAATATTTTACCTGGTTACCATTCTTCTGTTATTATTAATTTCGAAAACAAGGGTTTTATTCTTTTATTATGAAAATCGTAAACAATGTTCGCAAATTATTTTCCTTCCTTTGCGACCTTGAAAGATAACATTTTCATTACTTTGGAAAATTCGTTAAGTTCTTGACAGCTGCCTATCGATATTTTAATCATCTGGCAATATTTGCTCAATTTCCTCAACCAACTGAAAAGCTCGATTGAAGGAGAATAGGAAAACTCGAGAAACGTTTCAGAAAATCATTTCTTTGTCACTAAGTTTTTTTGAGAAAGTTTTATCGATGATAAGCTTAAAATTTAGTCAATCTTTTTATCAGTCAGCGATATTAATCATTTTGACGATTATTGAACGCCATCGAAGATTTTTTGCGCACCCAATCCATAAACCAGATAAAGAAGATGAATTTGGCGCCAAAGAGCCGAAATAACCGATATGTAAACAATCGAGTATGTTTTTTTTCACAAGTAGAGGGCAAGTCTTTTGTTTTCAACTGATAACGAGTACTTACCGAGTAACCAAAAATTTTACAAAATTAAGAACTTTATTCGAGTGGCTATTTCGTTCGAAATTCTTACACAATTTTCAAGTATGTAACTTATGTAGGTACTATGAAGTATCGTCGAATGTTTTGGTCGGTAACAAGTGCCTTCCGCTTGATCAAACCAGTTACCGCGTTACGTCACAGATTTTCGAGTAAACTAAAAAATTCTCGACTAAGGTCACCGAACAAAATACACGCATTTGTAGAGGTTTTTTTTTTAACTAAACGATGGTTTGCCGAACTACAAATCTTGAGGTCAACGACAACCGTGCATCGTAAAAATAACGCTAATGCCAAGAATAGTATTTTTCAGCCGTAACAATACCATTTCGAAGCTGTCTTGAATTATTAATTATTCATTAATTACGATATGGCGTAATTAATAATCAAAAATTTGGTAATTATGTAACTCCGTGTACCTGATATATCAAAATAATGACTTCTATTTTAGACTGGAAGCGACTGATATGAATAGTTTGGTATTAATAGGTGCAATTTTTTTTCTGTTAATTTTTTTCTGTTGATTTTTTTTATGAAATCAGCGGTGCGGATAATTAAAAGGTCGAAAAAAATTTTCTGGAAATTTAAAATTTATGGTAATTTTTGCTTTAGAGAAACAAGCGTTCTATTACAGGCATTGCAGTTGAAATTTCTCACAAAAATAGAATTTGAGAAGTTGATGAGCCTCCAAGAAGTGAAGAGGAGAGTCTTGCTATTTTTTTGAGCAGAGAAGTCTGAGGAAGTTGAAAAGTTGGAGTGCCGGAGCTGAAGGTGGTTCACTTGAATGCGATGTGACTGTCGAGGTGATGCTTCTTGAAACCCCTCCCCTCTGAATACAAAAGAGCAAAGAAGTGCAGAACCTTCTCCATGCCGAATTCGATCAACTGACTTTTTTTCAAATTTGAGGTTTCAGCACAAGAGAAGACTCCAAGGGCAATCATGGGTTTTGAAAGATTTCCCTCTGAAGTTGAAAATTAGAGCTATCAGCTACAAGCCAAAAGCAAATGTGACCCTCCCAGAACGAAGAGCCCTAGTGCAGAAAAATGAAAATTTTCTGTGACCCCCATCCTAAAAACATCTCCAAAAATTCATTTTTTACACATTAAGACCTTTTTTCCGGCAGGGTCGTGAATGCTAATTTCAAAAGAATTTTTGAAAGCTAAAAGGTGACCAAAATTTCATTTTTTACGACTTTTCTATCGAAATTTTCTCAAACTTTGACTCAGAATTTTTTCAAATTTAGTTCGGTGCACGATTTTTATCATCGCTGATTTTGGCTACTAAAATTGAAAATTGGATGAGACGGTGAGAGTGTGATGTTTGGAAATTCGAGTTTTAAAATTTTGAATTAAAGCTAATTTCAAGACCAATAAGACTAACTAGAAAGTGATGTGGGTCAAGCGAAAGAAATAGGAGTTGTAAATTTTACCAGGTCTATTCGAAGTTCTTAACACAACTTTTATGCAACCTCACTTTCGCTAATTTCGATAAATTAACACCAATTTTAGTACTCAGACTCAGCTTAGTCTCTTGCGATGATTTGAATAGTAAAGATAAAGTTACAGAGAAACTCGAAATGAAATAATAAATAGAAGTTGTATGTAACTTGAGTCGTACAAGAGCTGAAAATGGAAAGTTTGAAGCCATAAGAAACTTGATCCCTTTTCAAAAAGTAGAATGCTAAATGAAAATTAACCCTTTTGAATCTGGAAAAAGTAGTAAGTTGAAGTCATTTTTTTCTTCGCACAGAATGCCAGTCATAGTCATAAGCTAATTTATCTCTTGCGTTTTCAGTCCTTAGAAATAGTAACCTTGGTAAATTTTTATACTTAGTGAAAAAAAAAAAATTAATCAAGTTTCTATGATTTTTTTCAATTTGGACTGTATGAAAAATTCTTGAACCTACAAATTTTTTCACAATTTTTTTTGTGAAATTTTATCTAGTTTTTTCAATAATTTTGGTCAAAGTTTATACATAAATGCATGTTTTTGATTTTTTATCATTTTAAAAAATTTCCCAAAATGGCACTTTTTTCTTCAAAATTGAAGTCGATTTTTTTTTTTGGGGGGGGGGGGGGGGTAAATATTTTGAGCAAAATTTGAGTAGTATGTCAAAATGAACTAAAATTGACTTATGGAAGGCAAACACAAAAAAATAAAATTTTTGAGTAGAATTAATTTCGATTTTTAGAGTATCTATTTAATTTTTTTTTTTCATTTTTAATGATGAATTTTCTGAAAAAATGTAGTTTTTTTTCTTCAAAAAATGTCTTCGAAAAGTACATTTTCCCCCATGAAAAGCTGCCGATTGAATTGAAAATTTATGAGAAAAGTCGAGATAAAAAACCGAAAAATCGTATCGAAAATTAGAACAACCCGAAAAAAAAATCTATAAATTTACGAATTTAAACTATAATCATAACAGAAACTGAAATTTTCAATATCAAAAATCAAACAAAAACCAAAATATTTACGTTTTTTCACCCTTGACTCAAAAACATTGGGTAAAATCATTCAAAAACACTGCACGATTACCCACGTACGATTCGATCTCAATTCAACACGTATTCGTTAATAGCTTAGGAAAATCCATTGCATAAAATTAAACTCGAATATCCTAACGCTGACGTAGTCGATGACGATTTTTTTTTCAACATGGAAATGAAGCACCAATACTGCCACTTTAACCTAAAAATATTTCATCGAACGAATACGTCATGAAAAGTACGTAATATGGGACGAACAAGTTGAACTAGAACAATCGTAACGTGTTTCAAAGCCACGTTATCTAGTTCGTAAATGTCATACCAGCAGCATTACTTGGAATTATCAGAAAGCTATATCGAAAGGAAATAAAGGGGACATTAGAGAATTATTCCATCCTGACGAGAGAAAATTATCCAAAACGTTACGATACAATTCAACTCTCAACTTTTTCGAAAACATGCCTCGGTTTTATTTCGTTTTAAAACTTCCAAAGGTTCTGTTCCCTTGTAAAAGTACATTACAAGGTTATCATGCTTCGAGATCATTTTTTTCACAACTTGTAATGTAAAAATAAGTCGATTTTTTATCAACTGCTCGAGGTATTAAAATAAAGGTCTCCTGTGAAAGAGGAATTTTCGAAAAAAAAAATACCAAGTTTTTTATCAAAGTTGTCTCACTGGCATGAAATGAAAAGGTTTGAAAAGTTTGATATTGACATTGAATGTAATAATTACGCTACTTCAAAGGCTCTAGGTATTCGTTTCAACACCGGGGTTCACTTTGTAGCGTACTTCCAGCTAAACAACTCCTTTCTCTTTAGTCTTTGGCGAATGTATCGTCGTTCTTTAGGTAACAAAATTCCATCAATTTTAATCGTTTTCAAAAAGCCTCGTTTGCTGTACCTTCATCAAGTGCAAAAATAATGCCATAACGTGGTTCCTAACAGGGGTTTTACGTAATGGTCTCCTTTTTTTTTCCTAAGTTCAGAGGTCTAAAAGAAAACCAGTGTTTGAAATGAGTACTATAAATAACTTCACGTTGTACGGAATAACAAAGAACATGCTCGTAAATCGTTGGTCAGTGTTTTGATTATGAAAAGAAGAAAAAAAACTTTCGTAATAACTTTCTTCCAACCCAAAGGTACATGTACAATTACGATTACATTTCGTTTCATGTCAATAACCTAGTATACAATCGTAGCACTTAATTTCATTATCATCTCGGAGGCTTAGAAAAGGAAATTATTTCACAGCAGAAAACATAATACTTGACGAGGTTCAAATTTGAATACAATTATTTTACTCTGGTATTTGGGACTTGGGTAGGTCTTGGTATATACCTGGACGTGTTTCAAAGTCATGTGAAAGTATTTACGTGTATAAATGAATCAACCATTTGCTGGAATGGATTTCAAAAGGGACAAAGGCTCCCGTTCCCTATTCGAGAATAAAAGATTATTCGATTATAACTGTATTCTTAGTATTTTTACCAAATTCCAACCTCCTGCTAGGTCCGCTAACGCCATTCTGGCTGAGTCGACACTCACGTCCGTATCTTTTTTTTTGGGCCAAAGATCACTGTACAGTTTACATTGTGTGGCCCGCATGAAAATATTTAATAAATGAACGAAATAAAAATTCGTCAAACGATTAATCAGCGTTTTAACGGTATGTAGCCCACAATGTACGGTTAAATAACCCTGAGGAATGAACGCGCCGAGAAATTAAAAACATTACTTGTAATTCGCCAGCTTGTATAGATCGGATTATATCATCGGATATATATTTAAATTCTAAGCGTTAACCGATACGTTAATTTCGCAGATAAGGATTTTTTTTTCGTATAGAGCAACGAATCATGGTGAGAATTTCGTGAAATATCGAACCTCATGTAACCACCTGTTTGTGTACTCTTCGATTACGTACGCATTATAAATCTACATAAAACGTACATGTACATGCACAGCTTGACTTTTCTGACACCGTTAACTCGGGAGGTCATCAATTCGGTAAAAGGTTTCACATCTTTGAAGACGTATAGTGTTTCGTATGGATGTATGACAAACGAAATCGTATTTTATGGGTACTTTTACAGGTGGTGAACTCGAGTCAACGATGGAGTTATTGGTCGCGTGCCAGAAACATTAGAGCTGAAGGGATTAGGGGTTTGTAAGACAGTTCGATGTGAGAGAAGAATTAAGTGGAGAAGTTTTCAAGTCGAATCGTTACGTTAATGGAGAAAAAATTGAGAAAAACGAATAATTTTACCTTTGAAGGGATTTTTTATCAATATTTTTCGACCTTTTCTCACCTAACTCGTTAAAAAAACTGAATTTTGAAAAAAATTCGTGACTGTAATAGTTTTTTGTAAGATGGCTGATCTTGCTGTCGAACAATATGATTACTTTTCAATTTTGTCTTAATTTTTTCATTTTTGACATCTTGATTCGTGAAATGGCTTCAAATCAAATATAGTAAATGGAATCGAGTTCGGTTCGAGTTGCCAAAAATGAGAATTATTGACGAAAGATGATTCCATGTTGAAGAAAAATACATTGAATTTTCATGTGTTTAAATTTTTATTTTCCTCGGTTGTATTTTTTTGGGTTTATGCTGATAAGTGATAACATTGATTTTTGTAATTTTCCAAATTTTTGATCGGTTGAAAAAGTTGTTGGAAATGAATTGAAATTCAATTTCAATAGACTTCGGTATTTTTAAAATGTTGCTGAACCATGCGAGTATTTTAAAAATGCGATTTTTTAAATTTTCAATTATTGAAGGAGCCTAAACAAAATATTGATTTTTAAAACTTCAAAAATTAAGGTAGTTATGTTTTCATTTGGATTAGTTGATTTTAGCTCATGAAAAACTGAAATGAAGAAAAATCTATCTACATTTCTTGAGAAAATCGAAAATTGAAATCATTTCCCTATTTTTTGAGGGGGGGGGCAGGTCAAATGCATTTCCTTTCATTGAAAATTGCGTTCAATCGATGAAAAATTGTCCGAAAACGTATTTTCGACCAACGTGTGGATTTTTTTTCGAAAAGGTGTTTTGAAAACTTTTTTTTTAGGTGCGAGCAAATTCAAGGGTAAATTATTTTTGTCAGTATTTTTATGAATTCAAATTTAGTCCAGAGTTGGTTAGTGTAGTATTTTTATATTTTGATCGGTATTTTTGAATATGATGCCTTCTGGATACTCAAAACGCTTTCTAAAACTCATCGTGGTGTAAGTCGCCGCCTGATGAGAGCCATACTCCAACTTTTTGGTGTCAAAATCAGTAATCACATTTTCTTGAACATGAGAATTTTGAGAAAAAATCATGCAAAATTACTTAGCTATTTCAAAATACTCACCTGAAATTTTTGTAGAAAGTCATCATCTCAGATTTATATTTCAAGTTATTTGATTTGAGATTATTTTCAAATTTATGTATTTTCTTTCAGATTCGAACTGTTGTTGTGGCGGGGAGAGGAGAAAAGAGGGAGGAAAAGGAAGGTTCAGATTTTTTTTTTTCAGAAATTATGTTGAAATGATGAATGGCGTTGAAAACCTGTTTTTACCAGTTGAAGAAAAAGTATAATTTTTCCTAAAAAAATTTTCTAGGAACGTAATATTTCAGAATATTAAAAAGAAGGGATATCAATTCTTAATCTAAAAATCACCTCAACAAAATGAAAATTTTCTCAAATAGCGCACCTTTTACATGATCAATTTGAAAAAAAAAATCAGCATCATTGGAGAAAGAATGTTATTTTTGTCTTCCAAAAACCGTGTTTTAAAAAAAGTAAAATGCAGGGAACAGAAGTCAGCCAAAATGTTGACTCCTGACTCCACTAAATTAACTCTTGAATTCGGCTTGATTCCGGAGTCGAGTGGGAAAGTTGACTCCTGACTCCATCGTAACTCCGAAGTAAATTTCAGACCTCGACTCTTGCCTCCTATTCAACTCCGGAGTGAATCTGTAACCTTAATTCCTGACTCTACTTTGGAGCAGGGATGTGTACCGATACCGATACCGATACCAGTACCGATACCGAAACGTTTTTTTTTCAAGAAAAAGCTGTACCGATACCGATACCATCGGTATTTTATTTTTGCATGGTACCGCTACCGTTAGCAGTACCAAATGTATTTTTGGAACAAAACCGATACCGATACCGATACCGGTATTTTTAGCGGTATAATCCCGATACCGATACCGATACCGGTATTTTTAGCGGTATAATCCCGATACCGATATCGATACCGGTATTTTTAGCGGTATAATCCCAATACCGATACCGATACCAGTATTTTTTATGGTACGGTACCGATACCACTACCAATACCGGTATTTTTTATGGTACAGTACCGATACCAATACCGATACCGGTATTTTTAGCGATATAATCCCAATACCGATACCGATACCGGTATTTTTTACGGTACGATACCAATACCAATACCGATACCGCAGAAATAACGGTACACATGAGCGATTCTCAAGATTACGATCGTTTCGTTCTCGTTTGTGTGTGAGTGTTCGTTTTTCTTTCAACAGTTCCAACATTTTTTTTTTCGAGTGTTCGTTTTTCTTTCAACAGTTTCAACAGTTTCAACTTTTTTTTTTTTCAATGTCGCTAAAAATACTTAAATCATTTTTATTTTCTAACTTTTTTCGATTTATTAATTTTTTTTCACCTTCACTACCTCTAGATTGTATATTTTTTCTCTAAATCTTCATACCTTTCTTTAAAAATTTTCAATCTTGAAATTATTTTCTCAAAATTTTTTACCAAATTTTGTAATTTTCCTCAAAATTCAAAAACAGTCAATCAAAACTGTTTTTTCATTTTTTAAAAACTTCAAATTTTTCTGTTAATTCTTTTCAAATTCCGAATAAGTTTCATAATGAATGTTTTCTCAATTTTTTTAATTTCATGATTTTTTCTCAAAAATGTTTCACTCAACATTAGTTCTAAATTTTCTCAACTCTCCTTTTAAATGAAGTTATATAAATATTTTCATTCACTTTTCGAAGTTCAATTTTTTTTATTTAAAATGTTTACAAATCCTACGTTTTTTCAGCATTTAAAATGTATATGTATATACCACGATTTTTGTTCGAAATTTTTCATTTTCTCTAACTTTTCAATTTTAGGTAGGTAGTTGGAGAAATTTTGATTAAAAAATTCGGTGTTTTGAAAAATTTTAGAGCAAGTTCAAAGTTTCAAAAATTTTCAACAAAAGAATTCAAGTTTTGGAAGAATGTTGAAAATATGGTACCGATGCGGATACCGGTATTTTCGCGGGATAATCCCGATACCAATATTATTTGTGGTATGATCCTGACACTGATACCGCTACCGAAACCGGTATTTTTTACGGCATGATCCCAATACCGATACCGATACCGGTATTTTTAGCGGTATAATCCCAATACCGATACCGATACCGGTATTTTTAGCGGTATAATCCCAATACCGATACCGATACCGGTATTTTTAGCGGTATAATCCCAATACCGATATCGATACCGGTATTTTTAGCGGTATAATCCCAATACCGATATCGATACCGGTATTTTTAGCGGTATAATCCCAATACCGATATCGATACCGGTATTTTTAGCGGTATAATCCCAATACCGATATCGATACCGGTATTTTTAGCGGTATTATCCCAATACCGATACCGATACCGGTATTTTTAGCGGTATAATCCCAATACCGATACCGATACCGGTATTTTTTACGGTACGGTACCGATACCGATACCGATACCGCAGAAATAACGGTACACATCCCTGCTTTGGAGTCAAGAGTCAATTTGGGGTCAGTTCGGTTCAGATTCCAGGGTAGGGAATAGAAAATTAGCCAAAAAGTTGAATCCTGGCTCTACCTTGACTCCGTAGTTTTTTCAGACCTCGACTCCTGACTTCATAGTCGACTTCTGTTTCTTGGTAAAATCTGATACGAAAAGGTTTTGAAGTAAAATTCTTTTTTTTTTTTACGAAAAACTACTTAGGAAATGGATTTTTGACCAATTGAAGGAAAATATAATTTTCAGCATGAGAAGAGAGAAATATTTTGCGCCCCCCCCCCGGTCAGGCAATGCAGCAAAAACACGATCACGTTTGAGCTTTATGCCCCCTCCCCACTTTCTCATTCATAAATCACTGAAAATTATCTAAAATCACAGAGAAACAGTCAGAATTGCAGCACAAGAGAAAATCAGTGAAAAATTTTTCACTGAGAACAAATTTGAGAAAAAAATCACTTGAAAATCAGTGAAAATTCATGGAAAAGTCGGTGAAATTTATGAATTTAGCTGAAAAATCAGTGAACG
Organism: Pseudococcus jackbeardsleyi; assembly: GCA_038380155.1. NCBI lineage: Eukaryota > Metazoa > Arthropoda > Insecta > Hemiptera > Pseudococcidae > Pseudococcus > Pseudococcus jackbeardsleyi. Next base: position 41,176,996 of record CM076242.1, read on the forward strand.
TCTTTGAAAAATCCATGAAAATCTGCTGAATATGAATGAATTATGCTGGTTTTCCTGTGCTGCAATTCTGGCTGTTCATAAGTGACTTGTCACCGATTCAAAATGAGAGAGCCCAAAGTACATTTTCAAAAAGAGAAAAAAAAAATAATTTTTTAAATATTCGGGGCTCATTTTTTTTTGTTGGTATTTAGACCCAAAAAATTTAATAATTCCAATTCTTAATTTTATATTGAGTAAATGTCTCTATTCTCTATCAGCCAATTTTTCATCAATTTTGTTTCGTTGAAATTTGTTTATTGGGTATTCCAATCGGTTCATCTAACGGAGGATTTCTTTCAATGATAACGAAGGTGCTCCTTTGACATTGTTTGTTTGCCACCTATATCATTATGTATCGGTGTCATTTAATTGTCATATTATGTATTGCATTGTATTTGTACACAAGACAAGATCATGCAGTTGATAAGAATGAGTGATTTCATTTGCATCCGAGCTGATGTATGAATGAAATGCAATAAGCGGATCTGGAATAAAATTAGTAAAATTTCTAGGTGTAACCGAGTGTACCTAATGGTCCATTACGGCAATGAAAATTCGTCGCGATGAAACCAAGTGTATGACCTTCAATATTATAAATTTTCTGGGGTAAAAATAATATCCGATGGATTTTTATGTTTCCGAATTCGTATTGATCTTTTTTTTTTATCAATATCAATGCAACGTTGCCAATAATATTAAATCGACTAGAAAAAAAATCACGTGTGAAATGGAAATTTTCTATTTGGTACATATTTCACACACATTGTTCCAATGTCAACATAATGATGATATCATTGATAAGAAACAAGCAATCGAACCAACATTTTCGGACGTAGTCTACTTGTAAAACGTTAACCGCATCGATTTATTAATTATACGAAATTATATGATTAATAAGTATATTCGGTCACGGTCGACATAGTTTGTCCTTCGTTTACGATGTAAACCGATCGAAAATACATAATTTGTGTAGCTTTAGTTTACATTTCCTAAATAAGGCTACCAATAATGTCGCGTCGCGTTGCGTTGACGTAGAATTGTTCCAAGTCACACTCGTAATAACGAAATTTGATGGAAATTTCCTCGTCTCGTCTTCGTATAATCTCATTTTCTCATTCTCATTCAAGTGCCAGCGTTTTTTAATCATCGATCAATCGTATTTCATTCGCGTATTGCATTTCCCCGTGAGTGAGATCATGTGTACCTGCTACCTGTACTTTATTTGGTATTGGTACACTATCCACGTCATAATTCCATTCGGCACCTGCCATAACCTATGGCACTTGCAATAGGAAGCTTTCTCCAGCGCATAAATTATTCGTTTATTTAATATACTCATCTGCGAGGTATATTCGAATAAAATAAATTATAGAAAATCCGTTTCGCCGGTGTGTCGATAGGTGGATATATCTTGTTGTCTAGACTGGTTATATTTAGATTTTCAACCCGCCATGTTTCGTAGGTTTTAGGTACTTGGAACATCTGTTCTTTGGGAAAGGTTTCTGACCTGAAAATTTCCAATTCACTGGATTAATACGGAGAGAGGATAGTGAGGTGGTAGGAGGTGTTGGGTGGAGGATGTTGAATAACGTATTGGTAAAATTTTGAACGCCTAGTTCTTTCTTTAAATCATAAAAAACAAGCCACTGTTGAAAAATTTATTCCTTTTGAACAAAATTTTGACCTTTTATGGGAATGAATTGAATTTTAAAAAATATAAAATTGTTGTGATCAAATTTATTTCGAATAAATTCTAATTTCAAGGTGATCAAATTTTTTTAGAATCTGAGTTGGACCGATCGTGGGCTTTCCCTCCTTCACTACATGTAATGCTGTTTCAGTTCGAAAAAATTGAAATTTCAAGTAAATAAATTGATGAATCATGAATTATTTTTGGAAAATGAATAATTGTAGAAAATTTTGCAATTTTAATTGAAAGAAATTTAGTAAAGCTTTAGATATTTTTAAATGGTAATATGTGACAATTATCTCGAAAATGATTTTCAAAACTCGATGTATGTATTTGACTCAGCGTCCAGAAAATTAAGATTTTTTTTTTTGTGTATCTAGATGAAAAATCACTTTCAAAAAACGCAAGATCCTTTGAGATATTCGTAGATTTTTTTTAAATTGAGAATTATTTGGTTCGAAAAATTTTTACATTTGAACAAAACACTAAAAATGAGATAAAAAGAGAAAATGTTGAAATTTTACGTTACCCATTTTTTGAGGGGAGGGGGGGGGTGTTAAAGAGTGAAAAACTTGATTTCTTCTCATTTTTTGGGGGATATTGGCAATTTTTTACGAACGATTGTCGAATCGTAGCATGTAATCAACGTAGGATACCTTTTAAAAAAAATATGTATCGAGAATCCCTAAAATTGAATGTGGTAAGTACAGTAGGAAGTTAGTCGTTTTATGTATATTTGTAGAATGAAAATCAGTCCATAATATTGATCAAACTTGATAAAATCAGTTGATTTTGGAAAAATTCAAAATTTAAAAATTTTTCGAACTTTGGGATGGAGGGAATTTTGTTTCTTTGGACATTTTTTTTTTTTCAACACATTTTCGTAGTCGCAGCTAGATTGTCTGACAAACTTTCATAATAGAGAAGCAGGACTTTGACAAGACAATTTTTAAACATTTGAAAATTGTTTTGAGGGGGGGGGGGGGGTACGGAGAAATTGTCTTTTTTTCCACACTTTTTTTTATATAGATGTAAAGAAATTCCAAAAGTCTAGAAAAAAAGAAGAAAAAATTTGAAACTCTTAAATTCATAAATTGAAAAAAAGAAATTGGAAATTTTGACATTTTTGATTTAAAAAAAAAACAAAACAAACAAACAGAACTTGTAAAACGTACAAACTTTTTAAACACCTTATAGAAATTTCATTTTTACTAAATCTCATCTAAACAAAACTTTTTCAATTTGGACATTTGGTTCCGACAAACCTTTGTGGCATTTTTTCTCCCACTATTTCTTCAATTCAAAAATTAGACTCCTACGTTCTCATACTCAAACTTTCTGTACGCAGATTTTTTTCTTTTTCGAGACTTTCGTAGGAGTTGGCTAGAAATTCACGTTGAGAGAATCGTGAATCAGTCTTACATAACGAGTATCGATTCTTCGACCTTATATGTATTTTTCCCATATCCATAACGTTATAAAGTTACCCATAATGTATGTCGTAAGTATTACACCTCGACTATTATGTTTACAACGGATTTGATTTGCCCCTTCGTGTTTGTACATATATGTATTGTTACATTATATATAGATTCGTATATGCCAATAATTTACTACAGAAGAAATATTTATTCTAATCTGGTATCGGCTATTGTCATAGCTCGAATAGGAAGTGCGCTTTCCATTAATTTTCATCAATCATGCGGCGAATCGGTAAAAAAAAATATGCCATCGTGTCGAATTTTTTTGGGGGGAAATTCACATCGTTACGCCATTGTTGAAACGAATAAATAAACAAGCAATCAGCTAATCGCTGATTGCAAGAGGGATTCTACTTATTGCTCTATTTTTTTTTTTTTTTTTTTTTATTAGTTGGTTAGTTTTTCGCATGTTTGACAGATATCTCTTCATTGTTGAATGCTAATCATTTTATCGTTGGAATCATCAATTTATTGTTTAACTTTGGAATTTCGAAATTTGAATATTACAAAATTATTAAATTTTTACGCTCAGTGGCCCCCCCCCCCCAAAAAAAAATGAAAAAATCATACTTAATTCTTATATATTCTGAACTCATTTCAAGTTTCAAAAGAAAGTGATGTCTTCTGCTTTAATAATTTGAATAATTAACTAGCTTTTATGTAATTTTGAAACAAATGGCTCTTTGGTGATCCAAATCTGAAATTCCAAGTTCAACTTTTTTTTGACTTTCTGAATTTTTTCAAATCTTTAAATTCTGAATTATTTTAAAAACTGTATCCTATTTTGAAATTTTCCAATCAGTAAATTTTTTGTATTAAATTTTCTATATTTTGATTTCCAAGTTCAAATTTTTCAACTTAGAATTTTTTCAATTTTTTTTTAAAATTATTGAATTTTGATTTTTTAAAAATATTTTTTCTAATTATTGAATTGAAAAGAAGTCGAAAAAATGAAATTGATTTTTTTTTTAAATTAAAATTTGAAAAAAAAAAACAAAGAAGAAACGTTTTAGATGGTTAGGAAATAATTCCCTGAAACTGACAGGAAGCAAATAACATTGATTAAAAAGTACATTTTTGATTTTACCAACACTTTTTCGTATGAAATGAACATTTTTGTTCCAAAAAAATTTGCGAGTTGAAGGAAAGAAAATGATCCAGTAAAACTCCAAAGAGCATGAAAAAATTATCTGCTGCGTTAAACTTGAAATTTCTCAACTGTGTTATCCCATTTCCAGACCAATTGACCTTACACACTCATGTTACGTTCCGACAGAAAGTGAAAATAAGCTAGGGTTCTCACGCAAGCTATAAGCATACAGATGCACGTGGCTAAAGTTGGAAATGCGGGAGTGATGGGGCCGTGTACATTCAACATGCATAGTGCATAGTGCATACTGCAGGACTATAAATTATCATACAGTACGAAGCTATTTTTAAAACACAATCGACCAGTTGCTAGATGAATAATACGGGTGTAAACTGTACAGGATTAAATAGCTAATAATATGTCATACTCATTGGCTGATGGAGAAATGGCGAATATGGCACACTCCTTCGCCATCTGCTCATAAAAGAAGGTTTCTCAAGCCGAATGACTTTTTTTTTTTAAAAATACATTCATTTAAGAAGAGTAATTTATCCAAATACTGTACCGCGTTTTTTACGGCAATTCATGTAAAGCGAGTTATTATAATTGTGATCTTCACCTTGTTGCTTGTACGTAAACGTACAGTGTAGATGGTGATGTGTGAAAAAGTGTAGAGGAAAAAACACCTCTCGTATTCGTAATACGCGTTATCGGATGTAATAATTTTCAACGTTTAGTGTATCAAGCTATACGTATTTATTAATGCTTGAATGTGACTTTCTTTTCTGCCGAGGTTAATGACCGTTATGCGTGTACGTATTCGCACTGAAGAAAATTCATCGAATTTTGCTTACGACCAAAAAAAAAGTCTTACAAGTAGTTCGATTTGGTGTTTTCCCCCCCTTTTCGGGCTCGTGCGTATTGTGTGGTTTAATTACGTTTGCACGAGGCGACTATTATTGGATAATTTTGATGTAATATTAAAAGTGACGCGACGAAACCTTAGATATGGAAATTTTGTGTTTTCTAAGTGAATTTTGTTTACTTGCTGTTATCACATGACGTGAAATGTGAGTAAGTTCCAATGTGGTTTTATTTCGTAATTTTTGGTATTGTGAATTTATTGGAATCGGATGAAAATAGAGGGTTTTCGGAGGAAAAGTTCAATTTTGTTGCTCATCAGGGTTCGTACTGAGAACAAAAATTACATTGCGAAATTTCAGTAGAAGTTTATCATCTAAAATGGTTGGTTTAGGTCATTGAGAAGCTATTTGATCGAAAAATTGCGAAAAAATACAATTTTTTGATTTTCAATTTCTAAACAAATCCTGGCTTATCAATGTCACTCAATATCTCTTCAAGATTTGATGTAAAAATGAATTTTTATACCTTCCCTTATTCTTGTTTCCGGGAATTCTTATTCCTTCAGGTTTAATTTTCGGTATTCCTGGCTCACACTCTTGTTAGGAAAAGAACTATTTTCTCATCAAAAAAAACCAATCACCTTTCCTGGCTTTCCACCTTTTATTAACTTCTAAATTATTTTGACTCAAGAGGGATTTCGACTATATATTTTTTCAAACTCTTGCATTTTCTCAATTTTCAAATTATTTTTCAAAAACTGTATCCAATTTTGAAAATTTTTCCATTAGTGAATTTTTGAATTTGAATTACCCATCTCAAAATTGATTCAACTTTGATTTTTTTCAATTTTTTTCGAATATTGGTTCATGTTTTTATGGATTCTTAAAATATCTTCCAGTCACGTATCGAGTTGGAAGATATTTTGAAAAACATGAAGTTAGGAATTTCTCAACAAATTCACATCTCAAAGTTGGTAAATTTTAAATATTTTCAACTTCAAATTTTTTCTTTCTGTAAAATTTTTTCAATTTGAATTTTCGACATTTTTTCAACTTCTCACTTTTTTATTGTTTATTGTTTATTGGTAGGTACATAAGGTCCTTCGGACACATACACTGTCAATTTATAACTAAGGGGACAAATTGATACACTCAGAGTGTTCTAAAAATTCCTGCACTGTGTAGAAGGCATACATCTCCAACCATTTTTTGAGTTCTTTTTTGAATTTAAAATGTTATTCCACTCAAAAATTTTTCCCCAGTTTTTTTCATTCATTTTTTTCAAAATTTTATTCTCAATTGTCAGTAATTTAGGAGACTTGAAAATAAAAAATTGGTCAAAGGTTAAAAAATTGATATTTCAAATAATGGGGAAATTTTAATATTTGGTATAATTTTTCCAGCAGTTGAAAAATCAATTTTCTTGAACTTTAACCATTTTTTTTTTTAATTTTCAAAACTTTCAGTGATTGAGTTAGCTGAAAAAATTAGGATTAAAGAACTTGAAAAAATTTGGGAGTTTAAAAAAATTAGCATAAATTCTAACTTGGATCGTCGACATCCTTTCTGCATCAAAATGATTTGAAAGCTACAATTACAATATTACATCCCATCTTAGATTATTGTTGGATCAAATTAAAAATTACCCTCACGTGAGCCATTTCCATTCCTCCTCCAGGTCAAATTTTCAGCACCCCTCATTGGCAAATTTTTGTTGGGAAAAAAGTCCTATATGATTACCGAAGTGTATCCTTATTATTTCTTCAGAATTTTGATTTGATGATTGAATCACTCTTGGTTCCCCATTATTTTTCCATTTCTAAAACATCTGATGAGAAATTAAAAAGAGTACGTGATTCCCGAAATTCTCCCTACTTTAGAGATTTACGTACATTGCTCGAATGGCATCAGTACCAATATCTCAAGTACACGTTCATGCACAAGGTCACGTAAATAAAATTATTAAAAGTTAGCAAATTAAGTAACAAACAAATCGTAACCGATGGTACGAAATTTTCTAATCATCTCGTACATCTCGAGATACTTCAATTTTCGTATTGCTTCATGCAATGTATTTTGCTCGACAACTTATCATTTCCGTTGTTACGAGTATTATGGTAAACATCGAGTCAACAATTCAACATGTTTACCCACAAATAAGTGAAACCATGGAAGTTGCAGTAGGAAAATCTATCGAATGGCTTGATTCAATCTTTTGAGGAAAAAAGTAATAAAGCGGTAAAAGGCAGAGATCGAGTTTGAGGTTTCTTCATCAATTTTGGCCCCCATGGACATATTTTCGGTTACTTTTACTGGAAGGTGGTCCATTTTGGTTCTTAAAATGTCATTGTGAGATTCAAAATCCCATGAAATAAACATTTTTTTCATCATGTGTCTTGTTTTTGATCTTCACAACTTCAGGATTTTTTTCTCGGATTGGGAGGAGGGAGGATAGTGATGAAATAACATTTTGGAAATCATTAATTTCAATTTCAATGAGGAGTACCTGAAATTTCTGAAGTCAATTTTTTTCAGATTGTCTGAAAAAAAGCCAAAATATACCATCAGAAAAAGGGAAATAAAACGACGCTTGTGTGGTGAAAAATTAAGTAATTTTTGAAAGTTTTCCCAAAATACAGAGTTTATTTTCAGCAAATGAAGACAAAACTACTACCTGAGAAAATCGAGGAAGAAATTGAAAAAAAAATTATCCTGGAAACGAAAAACTGGCCATTTTTTCAACTTACAAAGTATTGTTAGTTTTCGGTGATATCCCTTATTCCCATTTTGGAAAAATTTATTCTTAATTATTCCATAAAATGTGTGAATCTGGATGTAGAAACAACCATCATGTGTCAAAAATTAGTTCCTAAGTTGACCCTGTTTTCGAGCCTTTTAGAAAAGGTTTAATCAGGATCCTAACTCAAAAATCAGTTATTTTAAATCTAGGAGTATCTAGTTTTGATATCCATGGATTACTTTTGTAATTTTTTCTGCTTTAGGGTGATGTCTGAAGAGCGATTGATCGATTGTACCGCAAACCACCCCCTTCCCCTCCTGTCATCAGTTATATGACTACTTCGTGAAACTTACGATTTCTGGTGAATTCGTTTCTGTGAATATTTTGTCCATATTCAAAATTGGAGGGGCAACGAAATCTATAAATTTTGAAAATTGGATGTCTTCAATTTAAAAAATCGATAACACTTCATACATTTGTGTAATTTGGGTTGTAGCATTGCCAGGAGAAATAATGCAAAATTCAACAAAACACACAGTATGAATAATAAACACAATATTGCTAATTTGAAATTTGAAAATCAGCAATTCGGAAAAAAATTTCTGGATGAATTTTGGTAGAGTTTTTCAAGATGAAAAAAAAAATCTAATATAAAATTGGCTTGTTTTCGAATTGACGAGACTACAGACGAATGAATTTTTGTACAAAGAGAACGATTTGATTTGGAATGAAATTTCAAGTGAAAAAGGATGTCAGCTCAAAAGAACTAATGGACGACTCGAGAAAAAAATAATACAATCTATTTTTTGCCTGGTTCTTTTTCTGTTTCAATTTAAAATTGTCTTTGAAAATTTAAATTATTATGAAATTTTTTAATTGCACAGGTGCCTTTAGATAGGCCAAAATTCTCACGATATTTTTCGTGAATTTCTAGCAACTTGACACTTTCGATTATTCCATCATCTAAAATTTCAAATGAAAAAATATTAAAAAATGCATTGTTCTCTGCTCCTTCAGTTTCGTATTACCATCGTCTTCTCGTAGCTCTGGAAAATTATTTCGACGTCGTCTGCCGAAAATAACCATAGCGCAGGAATTAAATTGAATTAGGGACGAAAAATCGTCATAAAAAAATGAAAAAGTCTTCAAAACCTTGATAAAAATGATGTATAAAATCCGCAGGGTGTAATTACGTCGGCTCATTTAATATCGATCAATTCGAAAATGTCCTTCAATTTCACCAATTTCTGTCTATTCTCATTTGCAGTGTCATTTTCGAGATTACTCCGAGTGGAAATTTTCTGATGAAAAAATTAGTTCAATTTTTTCGGACGACCTCGTTCGAAATGGGAAAATTATTCAGACTGCGTTCTAACACAAATAATACCACAATTTTACTATTCGGTCTTGATATAGCGATCATTAACATCGTTGTTTTATTTTTCTACGCTTACGATTTATAATATTAACGACGTGTTGAAAAAGAGAAAGGGGAAATTTGGATTTGTACCAAAAACCATAACGACTGTTGTGTTTATACGCGCGAATTTTGAACAGAATTAAGCGAATTTGATGTCTTTGTGTGGATAACCGCAGGCGAACCCCTAACGAAAACAATTAGCGCCTTGATGGGCTCTGACAAGAAAGATTTGGGATAAAGGAAGTGAAAAGTGCAAGCTCTATCGTGACAATGGAAAAGTCGCATCGACCTTAATTTCGATCCGCCATCATGCCAATATTGCGAAACATACAGATTGACATAAATCATGACAATGATGTTTTGTAAACAGCGGTACGCATTGGTTGGATTATAATAATGTTAACTTTTTTTTTTATTGTAATCAAACGCGAACTGTAACGATTGATAATGGTTTCGAAGTGAAAATCTCACCTATGTACCGCGGATCGACTCCGTTTTTTTTTTCGTTTTATTACGGAAATATCAATCAAACGAATTTATTCCTTAATACATTGGCCGAAGACTGATACCAATTTAGATGCTTTTGTGATACCGGCGTGATGTAAAACTCTAGAAGCGTGTTTCGTTGTTTGCGTTTGTAGTAATAAATCCGCGGTGCTGGTGTTTGGAAAAAAAATGTGTTTTGTAAAATGGCGAATCGAATTTTTTCCTATTGCCGTCTTGTACAAGTATGGGTGTTGATGGTGTTTTAATGTGATAATTTTTCTTTTCTTTTCCCGCGTTTTTTTTGCCGGTGTCGAATCGATAGAGGTACTTTCTATTCGAAATGATCGGATCGAGGCATAGATGGGTTTTTTTATCGCAGGCTTACAAAGAGTTCCATTTTTCAGGTAAGGTGCTCATTGCTCAGTTGTGTAATATCGTTTGTTCGATTTTTGTGAGGTGGATTTTTTTGAATCCTTTTAATGTGCGTAATTTCTTGTTTCAATGAGTAGGTATTCTGAAAAAAGTTTGTTTTGTTTGGTTTAATTTTAAAGTAGAAATTGTCTATTCACAATCACAATTTCAGTTATTATCAAAATCAAAGCTAGAGCAGCTTTCAAATCCAAACATTTCCTCGTAAAACCATCAGAGGCATGTTTTTGATTTTTTTTTTTCATTGAAATATTTTTCAATGCGATTTTGCTGTAGCAATACTAAATAAAGGAAATTTTGGCAAAATTCAATTAAAGGTTTTTAGTAGTTCGATAAAGCGGATTCATGAATGAAATTTTCGCGTAGATGAAAAAAATAAATTTGAGCTCACATCTCTGAATTGAAATTCAACTCCCTTTGCCCAAAAAAACTGAAGCTGAAAAAAATGAGAAAACTGGATTAATTTTCATTTTGATGCCTGGTTATTCATGATGGAAAATTCCAGTAAAACTAAATCTAAAATAAATTGAAAACTAAAAAATTATCATTTTAGTGGAAAAAGTCAAAAAAAGGTTGAAATTTTAAAATTTGATCGAGAAAAGGTGGAAAAGTCTAGAATTTTCCTAAAAATTTGCAGAAGTTGAAAATTTTATAAAAACGAGTAGTACAAAACTAGGAGATTTGTATGAATTCCAATTGTAAAAGTTGAAAGGAGTAAAATTTAGAAGTCAACACAATATGTGTTTTTTTAATTTAGATAAAAAATATGAAACGCTTGAAAAGTGAATCGCCTATTTTATTTGTAAGAATCTTGTCAATTTTTAATCATCGTCTCTTTTTTGTACCAAAAATATTAAATTTGAAATTTTTGAAAGATGTTTCAGAAAATTTGAGTATTTCAAAACAAGAACTTCCTTCCACTTTGACGTAATTAAGCATTCACCTCATATTAGGGTGTGAAAAACTTGCTCGAAATAGCATTTAAAATCTAGAAAAATTGAAGAAAATAATTTTTGAAAAAATTACTCAATTTTCAATCTGGTGCGAAAAATAACCGACGAAAAACTGCCAAAGTTGCTTGAAAAATTCGAAATCACGAAATATTCAAAAAAGGAATTAACATCTAGTTTTTTGTGTCGAAATTGCCATTTTCAAAAAATTACAGATTTTTTCCAATTCAAAATGTTTTCTAAAATGAATTTGATCTCGTTGATTTTTTCAGGGGGGAGGGGGGATTGGTGGTGATGTCAAAAAATTTAAACCATAACTTACGAGATAAATAGAAAAAAAGGTACCTATGAAAAGTATGAAAAATTACGAAATTTTTTTCCTCAAATAGTAGACCCTAGACATCTCTAGACATCCTCAGAGGGAGGGGGATAGGAAAGGTAAGAAATGCAACTTATCAAGAAAAATTGGGGAGGAAGTTGAAAAAATTGAGAAATAAATTTCCGAATTTTAATAAACACAGAAAAAAAAAGAAAAAATATAAATTTTTGAATGAAGAATAGGTTAAAAAATTGGGAAAAAATTTCTGAAATTCGATACGACATCTTGGAATCGAAAATGATTGAAAAATCAACAAAAACAGCCATTTTCAGACATAAAATGCAAGTTAAAAATTCCACACAAAGTTGAAAGTTATTTTAAAATCATTTTAGTTTCAGTTTTCAGTTTTTCTCATTTTTTTCAGTTCTGATTTTAATTTCTTTTTACATTTGAACTGTTTTCAAGTTTAAATTGTAGGTTTCTATGAAAATTCAACAGAAATTGGATTGTTTTTCAGTTTGTTCTAATTTTTTAATCAACAGTTAGTTAGTCAATTTTTAATAATAATCTCATGTATCTTGAATTTTTAATTTGAAAATTTCGAAACTGCTGAAATCTTGTCAAAAATTATTATGTATCCTGGTTGAAGACTTGAGTTGATTTCTCTTCATTATAGATTTATAAAAAATATAGTTGTAAAATGAATTTAGGAAATTGGTTGAACCAAACAGAAAAGTGGAAGTGTGAGGGGGCAGGTTTTTCTCTCAATGAAGGAAAAATGGCAATTTTGTTGCAAGATCTTAATTTTTTTTTTTCAATTTTGAAATTATTTATCATGCAAGGTGTTTAAAATTTTATAAAAATTATTTTGCAAGAAAAATTTCACTTTTGAATGAAAACAATTGAAAAAATTGTATTTCAAGTCAAAAATTTTGAATTTCTATCTCTAGAATCGTTAAATATGATACCAAGTTTAATTTTTTTTTCACCATTTCACTTCGTTGGAGGTAATATAAAACGATGACGCCCTACTCGCATATCATATCGCTAATGTTCGTCAATGTATTTAACTACTTAAAATGAAATCAGTCATTTGCTCGAAATTCGGATATGATTTAATTATTCATGTGCTCTAATGATGTAAATTCTGATAAAAATGCCACGCTACAGTTTGATGTACATATTCAATCACAGTTTTGTATAGAAATTGGAATAGCAGAGATAGTCAGTTTAATGTAAACCTAATTCGATAAAAATGATTTTGTATGTGTTCGTTGTTCTATTCGTTTACTATTTGGATTCGATGGTTGAAAGCGTTACATTCTTACATTTGTGTATTTAGTGTGAGAAATTTTAAAGACCGGCGGTATTACTGACCTCAAGACAATGATGATTTATTTTCACCACAAATACGATAAGCTAAAAGAAGGTATTACGTCAATTACCAGTATTAGTTGTATACATATTTATCGTTGGAAATTAGCGTTGTTATCGATGTTTTTCTTCACGTTTCGCGCCATTTAGTAAAAGGTCGTACAGGGGGTTTTGATTTTTCTTATTAAAAAAACATTTACGTGGAAAATTTCGAATTCTGTGATGAGAAGTGTTGAATCTTTTTTTACACCATCTCTCGCATTCGAACGAAATGCAATAAAAGGATTATAAAGTTTTTTTTTTATTAGAATCTCGTTAACGAGTATGGAAAAATTGGTAATTTAAAGTTGGAGTTTTAGATTAAAACGTGCATGGCACTGGGAACAAAGGTACCTATATTATCTTTCTGCGAAATAATTTAAATGAAATGGAAGCGTTTCCAAGTGTATTTCAGAGACGAAAGTCGTACTCGAGTTGATTAAACCTCGATGAATAATTCATGTGCGAAAAAAATACCATATGAAATGCATCGGGACATATGAGTACGTTCATATTGGATGATATACGCCGAAAATTTATCATTTTGTGGCGACTGACTTCGCATGTAAGAGTATAACAGTCATATGCTTGTGTGAGGTTGACAAATATTTGAAATTAACGACCTCGGATAAGTATAGATAATTTTTTGAACGAAATGGTTGTTTGATGTTTTTGCGAATCGATGACGAGGAGGTTTTCGTCGATTGGTTGATTTTTTTGTGAAAAATAATTTAGTTTTGTGGCTTGGTCAGAGTTTAACCTTATGAGGTGTTTAATTTGGTGTCTATTGGCGAAAAAAATTAAATAAATAAGGAAAACTGGAAAATAGAAAAAAAATTGCTGGAGGAGGGGCCAACTCCTTCCAGCTCTGGCTCCGAGATTTTGAAAAAAAATTGCTTTGGGATTTTTATAATAGTGCCTCCGGTTCCAGCTCGGAAAAGATCGTTTGGAAGGGGCCTTCCTCCCTCCTCGTTCCTACTCTCCTAAAAAAAAGATAGTGAATAGCAAGAATTTTGATGATTTTCCTGTAAAGAGCAAAAATTTCCCATAGTAACCTTCAATTGAACGAAAAAAAGGAATTCTTATTCGAGCTTTAAAGTAGAAAAAAATGGCCTGGAAATGATTAGAAAAATTGGCAAGAATTTTAGAAAAATTGTCAAAAATTTTAGAAAAATTGGCAAAAATTTTGTTTCATTGTTTTAGAAACTACAGAACCAGTAAATGGTCGAAATTTTATCAATTCGTTTGTTAAATTTTCCAATAAAAATTGAAAAAATGAGAATTTTTTGAGAAAATTTGGAGCAATGAAAAGGTTTGAAGATAGCGAGAAAAATCTAGAAAACAGCAAAAATTTACAATTTTTTTCAAATTTATCGGACACTTTAGACCTGAAACTACCAAAAATTGAATAAAAACGTACTGAAATTCATCTTCAAAATTCACTTCGGAAAGAATTTCTCATCTCGAAGTACCTCTTCAGCTAAATTAACCGAGTGCTTTGTTTCATTACCTTCCTCACTACATAAAACCATATTCAGCCAAGTATTCTGTTTCCACTGGCTAGACTTGATAACAAGTGGAGCGAAACCTTTTAATTCAGTTTCTGTGGTCAAGCAACCGTGCTGGTACTGGACCCAAGTTAACGTAGGAGACGACGCTCGACTCCTCTGTTGCAAAAAACTGGTTCGGAATAGGTAAAAATATACAATGAAACCATTCTACATTATAATCCTACGCGGTCGTCTTGGAATTTCGTAATACCTACGACGAAGGTATAGAATATAGCGAAGAATTTAAAATTCAGCAGAATAGACTTCGCTTCCAGACCGACTTACGTATGTTAATGCCTTTTAACCAGCGAGCCTCCTGTGTCACTTTCGTAACGCCAGCGTCATCATTTCCACATGAAAAAAAAATTATTCGCAAAAATATAAATACCGTTTGCACTTTCTAAATATTTTCACGCATTAGCCCAGTGTGACCATTCCAAAGCGACACGCGTACATTAGCAAAATTTCATCACCTCTCGCCCATATATTCCTCGTGTCTCCGGATTGATATACGCGATGCGTCATTTACATTGTTTCGAGCCGGACATGATTCATGTACGGTTAAGTACATATACGAGTACATAGTTCGGATAGGAAACAAAATGTGATGATTTTTTTTCACTAGGTGATGATCGGGTGGGGGGAGGGGGTTGACCTCAGTTTATCTTATCGTATATTTAAAGGCAGGTTTTAGTTGGGATAAGTTTTGGTCAATTTGCGGAAATGATGCATTTTTTTATGTCAGAAATTTCCTCTTTGTCAGGTCCTCGAAAGGTCCCTAAGCTATTTGTTGATATTCTATGAGATAATTTCCTGTTTCCTGGAACATTTGGTGCTCTGAAACGTTTGCATTGACATCATTTATGTACTCTCTCATTTCGAATTATGTGAAGTCACTTTAAAAAAGTAAAAATTACAGCACAGGAAAAATCAATGGGATTCGAGATTCTTAAAATTTCAGCGAATTTTCGGCGATTTTTCAAAGAATTTCAGACATTTTACTGACTTTTCAGTAATTTTTTCACTGTTTGCTTTCAGTGAATTTTTTCACTGATTTATCGATAATTTTAAATGATTTACTGTTGTCATTCATAAATCAGTGAAATTTATCGAAAATCACTGAAATTCAGTCTGAATTGCAGCACAGGAGAACATCAGTGAAAAAATTTTCACTTAAATCACTGGAAAATCAGTGAAAATCCACCAAAAAGTTAGTCAAATTTGTGAGTATGGTTGAAAAAAATCAGTGAAAATCTTTGAAAAATCAGTGAAAATTTGATAAAAATCAGTGAAATTTGATGAAAATCAGTAAAAATTTGATGAAATTTAGTGAATTTTGCTGATTTTTTTTTGTGCTGCAATTCTGACTATTCATTAGTGACTTTTCACTGATTCGTAACGAGAAAGTACATAATGAGTTGGATGAAAAAAAAAAAATCGATCGCGGCCATCTGTTGATTAATGAATGAAAGCTTTGAAATATTGAAATAGGTACTGTAATTGAAATTTATTTTCTTACAGTTGATTTTTTTATTGGGTGCAAAATCCTCTGAGGATATGGTTGTTGATTATTTTGGAATTTGGATGGATCTTTCTTGTCCTTGAGACCCCAAAATATAACATACGCGGTATCAGCTGTTTTGTTCTACACGGATTCTCTAAAATCTGGGTTTAGAATATTGATTTTGAAAAAATTTTTAATTCCAACCTTAAATTTTCAACTTTTTACTTGGAAAGTTGATGATGAAATCCAAAATCCATTTTAAAATCCACCTACTTTCTTAGTAGATTTTGAATTGACCAGAATCCAGGTCAGTTTGAAATCAATGTAAATAATTGCATCAATATTCAGAAAAAAATATGAATTTTTTTCATCAAAAATAGTCTTGATGTACTTCTGAATGTTCTGTTGTGTTCCAAAAATTCTTCCTTCTATCACTTTTTTGACATTTTTTTCTCATAAAGGCATTTCAAAAAATCTCTTTTTTCACATTTTTTGATTCCTGTGATAAACATCGAAAAAAATAATTTTCAGATAATTTTCCGTGAAATTTTCGATAAGACTGGGCTCAAAAAAAACCTGGAAATATTTTTCTTGTGCCTGTGTTTATGGTTTTCGAAAAAATTCCGATTTAGACATTAGAACTGAAACACTGAGCAAAATATTTTTTCTGTATATTTTTTGTGCTGAATTTTGAATATTTTCCCCGAGTGTCTTATTTTTCGAGTCGATTGCCCTACATTTTCAAATTTGAAACCTCGTCATTTCGTGACGAAATTGAACAATTGATAGATTTCCAAGAGAAAAGGGATACATTTTTCATTTTTAAATAAGATTTTTCAGTTTTGAAATTTCATTATACCATAAAATTCTGAACATTGTTGTCTTACTTCTTTTTTTTTTCTCAATTTCGTCAAAGATTATATTATTTGATCTCCACTTTTTCTAGTGAGAGAAAATTTTTTCAGCTGTCAAAAATTTTGAAAATGGATATATCATTTGTCATATTCATAATCCCCCCTCCCAAAATGGTTCATCCCCAATCACTCACTAATATTTCTCCCATTCTTATGCACTGTACTACACAGTTAATCTGTATGCTACGCTACATTCATCGTACAAAATTTTTTTTGGCGTTGAAGAAGAAAAGAAGAAGAAAATGAAAGCAAAAAAAGCTTTTCACTCGAGTTGATATCGTAAAAACCATTTTACGCAAGGTTAAGACGTTTATCGCCGACGAAAATATTCGCATTAATTTGAAAATTTTCGCTGTACAAAAGCACAAAAAGGCACTCGATATTGGTCGTATTGTACCTACGTCGCTCTAAACGGATAAAGATTTTTACGCGTTCCATCTTATTATTGAAGTTATATGGAAAACAGGTGATAAAAAGGTCGTAGATCGTACAGCACGGATTGTGGTAGACGATAAAGCCGTTCGCGTTCGTCCTTTCGAAACGTTTTAGAATTTCAATTACATTATGTCGTAGGCTAAAAAGCGATAAAAAATTTGTTACTGTTGAAAGGCACATAGTATCGAAGGACATTTTATCATTTAGTAATTCAACGTTTTTATACGAGCTCTTCTTGAAATGTGCGAATTGTCGCATTTTGAACGCCAATTACACGCATCTGGATTGCAGATTGGCTTTTTGTGAGGGTGAGAGGGATATTGAAAGAGGAGTGAAACTGGTATCTAGTCTAGATCTAGAGATTACGCAGAATGGTGGAGTGTTGATACGTAATCGTTAAATGCCGATTGACTGGTTACGTAGTGATTATCTTCGGCTCTTGTGGCTGATCAATGTAAAAATAGGTATCCTGGAAGTTGAAATGATAAGCGAGGTGATATGCTATGGGAAGTTGCTGGCGAATCGTTGTACTGGTTCAACTTCATAGTGCTCTTAATTATTCTTGTCGCGTATTTTACGTGTGTGTGGTATTCTCTGTTAATGATTCACTTACTGTATCGATGACCAAAATTGGAAATCGCATTTTTACCGTTTATGTATCAGAAAGTGGCATTCGTACGGTATTGAAATTATTTTTTTCATTCTGAGTAGGCAATGGACAGATTTATAAAGTTTTCGAATTGTGATCTTTGAAATTGTGTTTACGAGTCTTCATAAGTTCAAAAAAATTGAAAATTTCGTCATGAGTAATGATTATTTCAAAAATGGATTTCGCCTAAAAATCTAATCAAATTGAGAAAAATTTACCTATCATAGCTCAAAATAACAGGGTGTCTACAGGTCGCAAAAGTCGTAAAAAATTCGTAAATTTTTCCCAAATTACTTGAAATTTTTCATTTTGTGCAAAGCAAAAAAATTGAAAAAAAAAACAGTTTTTTGAACACTTTCTAAAATTTTCGCCCTTGCTTCGTTTGGGCTCATAAATCGACATCTGAAATTTTTCCTGCGATTTTGATCGCATTTATTTTATTTTTTCGAGGAGGGGTATAAAATTGAGAAGTAGATTAGATATCATGGGAAAATTCACGAATTTTGAATTTTAAAAATCTGTAGACATTCTGAATTATTCAATCTTGATTTTTTTCGTGGTTTTTGTTTGTCATCCCTGGAAACACGCCATATTTCCTCAATTTTTTTTTTCAAAAATCCTCATTTTTTTGGTCAACAATTAAGGGTAAAAAAACATAGGATAATTTTTGAATTCTGTGTTTTTTGAAATGATTAAAATAATTATACTGAAGCTATCCTAAATACTACCAGTGGAGTGTAATTTTTTAATGCACAGTGCTGGTAGGGAATCCAAACAAATTCGTAACAAAAATTTCGCCCTTTGAGTTGATTTTTAATGAAGTTATCGAATGTGAAGAAATCGGGGGTAAGGCAGAATTCAAAATTTTGAATATTTTCTGGTTTGGTATCCATCATTATTTTTTTTTAGCATCCCAAGTTCGATTCTGATATTGTGTTCTTCGAAAACGTCAAAGAAACTCCTCAGCTTAGGCTACGTTCACATAACATTGAATTAACGATTAAGAATTAAGAATTAAGAATTAAGAATTTTACCGTAAATACCAGGACATGAGAAATATTTGGCTATGTTTTGATGCAGTTAATTCTGATATCTGATTGGAGGTAATTGTAAGTCAATTGAAAGTAAAATTTTTCATTTCTTAATTCTTAATTCTTAATCGTTAATTCAATGTTATGTGAACAGACCCTTAAAGTTTTCGAACACAATTCTTCGAGTATTTCTCAATTTTGAGGCTTTTTGGCGAAGATATTCACAAAAAACTGGGTTTCAGTGAGCCTTTCCCCTTTTTCTGTAGGTAGCGGCTGTCTCTCTCTCGTAGTGGGCATTTTAGTTCATATGTGACCCTGCCGGAAAAAAGGGACCCTGTGTAAAAAAAAAATCGATGTCTTTATTTTTATGTATTTGGTCCAGATTTGACGTCATTTGGACTAAAAACGTGGAAAAAGAGACATCAATTTTTTGTTATACAAGGTCCCTTCTTTCCAACAGGGTCACATCTACAATCTGAATTCATTTATTTTTTTTTTGATAATTTTTAATCAATTTCCTAAATTTTTCGAATAAATTCCCAACTCGAGATTTTATCTACGTTCTTGGCAAATATCAAATATCTGAAAATATTATACTGCGAATTGCAATATTTGTCGAATCCCACCAAAGCGACGCGACGATGGTTTCCTTCATTGACTCATCTTTCGTGTTTTACATGCCACAAACCACATTCCAATCAAGTTCGACTGGTTTTTTTTTTCTGTAACAATTTCTGTAAACATGTCGAGGGGTTGGACACGCGATTTTCGATTATGAAGGGAAAAAAGGTGAGAATACTCGATTCTCGATTTCTTCCCAAGATGAGTGCTTTTTTTTCTTCAAAAAAAAATCATACTTCAAATCAGCAGTTATAAAACAATTCCCTTGGCTTTTTTTCTTGCAACCTCGAAATTTGCCAATTGTGATGAATCAGTAGGCATCGAATGCAGAAGGTGAGGTAGAAATTGGCCGAGTCTCTAACGAGTTATACCTATAGGAATAAGCCTCTGTGTATCTTTATGGCGCTTTCTTTCTTCAGCTGGTCGAGTTCATTGTTATGTTGTGGTTATTTTTTATTAATTGGACAAGGTGAACCGGTTATCGAGTTGTTACTATAAATATATGCGACGTTTTATAATTTCTATTGCCGAACGTCTACTTTGCCTGTACCTATCCTATGTTTATGTTTGTATGTGCTGTTAGCATCGTTACTTCTTTTCGCACTGCTCATCACACATTTACCAGTAATAATGTGAATGAAATACGTGTATGTGGCTTGCCCAGGTAGGGAGAAAAATACGTACCTGAAGTCGTGCTAATGTGTTGGCTTGATGACGTCAAGTAACGAATAGTTACCGGCTCGGCTTTAGTCGCGATAGTAGCGAAATGTTTGCAGTCGAATTGAATAAGTTGGCTCGGTTGAATTGAAAATCCAAGTGTTTCTGTTTCATTTTGTGTCCAATGCATCGATGCACCGAATAACGTTGCGCCAAGGACAAATTTCATATTGATAAATGAGAAGCTCTTGTTCACATATTACACGCTGTGATCTTGAATGAAGGTCGCGAAAATGATGTCGCGCGTATCGCACTATCGTCTTATCGATCAAGTATCATAAGATGTTGAATTAATGGTAAAATTATATTTTTAAATTTCACTTATCGAAGTGTATGTACATGGTACATGCCAATGTATCGTGTGGCAGCTTCACAATTCGGATTGATATCGAATGAGAATGTGAAAATTGTCCAGATCAAGTACCATTTAGACGTGCTGTGCGAAAAAATGTGAAATCGACGTATTTTCGTGATCATATGTTGATAAAAATTGCAATTTATCGTGACTTGAATGCTTTTGATCTTGAATTTTATTTTAGAATGTGGTTTGCAGAAGATATGAAGTTCTTCGGGTGTTTTTTGTCAGAAATAAAATGTTGAGTGATTTTTTTGAACACCTTGTATACTTCTTTTCGAAGTTTTGTTCAAAATTTGTTTTCTGGATTATTTGGACACCTTGTATAAATGATTTTAAAGATCTCAGAATTTGAGACATTTTTGGACACTCTGTATATTTATGTTAATTGTTGTTTTTTTTGGGGGGGAGGGGGGATATTTTATGTAAATTAATGGTGAATTTTTTGGACCCATTATTTATTTAATTTGAAAGTCATGGCTAAAAATAAGTCTTATTTTTCTGAACACCCTATGTAATCGTTTTATAATTTTTGTTTGTAACATGCTCGAATGATGAATTTTTTTTTTTTGGATGATTTACTTGAGAATTTTTTGTGATTTTTTGGACACCCTGTAAAAATTTATGGTGAATTATTTTGGACACCTTTCTACTTAATTTAGAAATTTAATTCAAAAAAATAGCACCACGTTTTTCATTTTTCTGGACACCCTATACAATCGATCACAGATTTCTGCTCAAAACATCTCATCGATCTCTTAATGTTGAAACCGTTGAAGTGCTATTTTCATTTTTCAACAGGAAAGCCAAAAAACAAAACAAAATTTGCATCGCGCTTATGAACTTTGTAAATTTCAATCTCGTTTTTTTTTTCAATCATGAATCGATTAATTTACGTTTTTTAAATTTTAATTGATGCAGCTTGATTCTTTAGAGAGCTCAAAATTGTAAAAACTCAATTTTGGAAAAATGGGGGTCGTTATGTAACCTTTTTTAGAACACCCTGTGTAAATGACTTTAAATTTCTGATGAAAACCTTTGTTGTGATTTTTTTGAACACCCCAACATTTTTTGTGATTTTTTTTGGACACCTTGTATTTTGACAATCGATCTCAAATTTTTGCTCAAAAAATATTATTCAACCTTCTTTGGGGCCCCATTTATAATACAGGGGTCCCAAAGAAGGTTGAATAATATTTTTTGAGCAAAAATTTGAGATCGATTGTCAAAATACAGGGTGTTCAAAAAAAATCACAAAAAAATTTCAAGAAGAAAATGTTCGAAGATTATAATATAGGATGTCCAAGCAATCATAAAACACCTTTCAATTAGATTTTTTGGACACCCTATATTAAAAACTTTGAACATTTTTTCTTGATTTTTTTTGTGATTTTTTTTGGACATCCTGTATAATTGATCCCTATTTTTTTTATTCCAAACAGATTGTGGTTTTTTGAATAGGTATTATGAACTAATAGATAAATGTTTTCAATATTTTTTACTTTTTACTGAAATATCTTTGGGTGCTCAGAAGTGGGAATCGGGAAGTCATCATGAAACCAACTCAAAATTATCTTCCTAACAGTAATAATATATTAGAAATCCCTCAGATTGAAAATTTTTTAGAAAAGTCGGCAAATTGTCCAGACCTTTCAATTGTGAAAAATATTCGTAATCTCTACGTAGTTCAATTATTTATGTGGTAGAAAAAGATAATTTAGAAAAAAAAATGTTTTTTTTTTTTGGATACCTAGGAGGTGTAGAGAGGGGCCATATGTGCCGAAATCGTGAGAACCTTATTTTAAAAGTCATAAAAAATCTGGAATTTTCTGAAGAAAATTCCATTAAACACCTTTGAGTTGGCATTATGATTTTTTCTATATGCTTTCTCAATGTTTTTATCGAGATTTTAAAATTATTCTTCCCAAAAACCGTCAATTTGAGATTTTTTTACGTTATTAAATCATTTTAAATCTTCATTAGGTACCTCCATCTACCAAAGCTAAATAGTATCAGAAATCAGATTTTGAGAGATTCATTATTTTCTATCAAAAATACTACCTATCTATTTATTCAAAAATTTAATCTTTTCAATTTTCTATCAATTCAAAATACATACATTATAATGTTTTTTGTTACTTAGGTACCTAGATCACCAAAAAAAAGTGCACTACGTTTTTGAAAATGTTTTGTATACTTTTCGTCTATTCCCCCCCCCCCCTCAACTACCTAATTTATTTTGGAACTTGACAACTTTTTCATCTGTTTTTTTTCTTTCTGTCTTTGAAAATGCTACAATCGATAACTCGAAGAAAAATAAACCAAATTAGCTGAAATTTCATACACAAGCTCACTATGTGGGTCAATAAAGAAGCAAACGAGGTAGATCCATGCTTCATTTATTTTCCAATATCGTTTGCTCAATTATTATAATCTATTTACTTATTCGATATTTTAAATATTTACATCGTATTCGCTCGTTAATTCTGGAATATTTATTTTAATTGTTACAGAACCGAACGCGATGAGTGTGAGCGATTCCGATGACTCGGGTAGTATGAACTCGATGCTGCACGTCAGAGCTTCCGAATTGTATCCGAAAAAAGAACTCATCGAGACTGTAGAATCAGCTTCCATTCAGCCGCCATTTACGCCGCTATGCGGAGAATCGACCGAATACATTGCCCGAATCGCCGACGGCGTTCTGGCCTTATCCAATTACCGATTATATTATCAAAAAACCGGCAAAGATGGAAAAGGAGATTTCAATATACCTTTGGGATTAATCGAATCGGTCGAAATTAAGGAATTGTTTTACTTATACATCTCCTGTAAAGATTGCAGAACTTATAGGTGAGTAATTATTTTTAATGGATTTTCATTCGCGTCTGTATGAGGTGGGTGTTCTCTACGTTACGTTTTTTTGACATGGCACCGTATAGATTTAGGACTGGTAATTAAAATACGAAAAGTCGGCGGAATGAGAAAATCACTTTGAGAATTTCTATAGAGAACGCTTACTATGTATTTTTCAATTCGCTTGATTATTATTCGCGAGGTTTTTTTCCGAGACGTAGGTATAATGAATGTATTTACAAATGTGTAATATTTTATCGAGGCGTGTCTACGCTTGGTAATTTTCAATGTTGCGGTATCCGCCGAAATTATATGCGCCGAATGTACGTTCAGACGAGGCAAAAATCAATGTCAATTTTGCATTTAATTTTTAATGCGACCGCAGCATGTACCTGCGAGACGATCGTTTTTAAATTTTCCATCGAACGAATAACTCTTCACGGTTGAAAAATCTATACATACGAATCATTTATCAAATCGACACGACGAATATACATTATACCAAATTGATTACTGTGTGAAAAATATCATTGTGAATTTTCAGGCGTTCTTGCCGGTATCGTCATATGTACTTAATGGGTGTACTTATATCGATACAGTAGGTGAACGACCTGGGCATATGTTGGCGATTTTTTATAAAATGAAAACGTATGTAAGTTATATGTTGATAATTGTCGTCGTTTTAATGCTGCTATGTGCAGTATACTTGTACGATTTGCGAATAAATACGACCAGCGTGATCGTGAGGCATCAAGGTGAACGCTGAATATCGCCATGTCCTCTGTTAAATGTATTCACGATATTTGAGATGATTTTGCATTGATGTAACTCGACAGATGAAAGTAGTTTAGTCGATGTCATTCAAAAAGACGAGTTTCGAAAGTCTAAATGTACATTGTAAAAAGATTTATGAAAATTTCACCGGTACCGGCTGCTCGTGTGGTGTACGAAATGGTTTTAAATGCGAGGTTTTTTCCATCATCACTTGAGAGCCCATCGAAATTGAAATACGAAAGTACCAGAAATGAAGCCATGTACCGGGTGACTCAATAGTCCTGCAATCTGCTAGGTTCGAAAATTTGCTAGATAAAATAATTTAAAAATTTTTCATTTTTTTGATTTCTGAATTTTTCAAAAAATAAAATTTCTAGATCCAAAATTCTGAAAATTTTCAAAATTTTAATATTTAGAAACTGATTATTGCATGTAACAGTTTTGAATGAGGATCAAACAACCATTGAATGCATTTTGAATTTTTGAAGGGACAAAAATTAACAGAAAAAATAAGTTTTAGTGAAATTGGCAACACCGCGTTTTCCCTTCCACCTTTCCCGGATGGTTTGAGTGCAGCGTTGATGTCCCTTAACGACCTAAATGTAGGCAACCCTTCGCACCAGCCAGCGTAGGACAAAGCGGAACGATTTCACTTCAAATTAGAAAAAACTCGTCGGGTTGTAGGACTTTTGTGTCACCCGGTATTTTACATATCGCGTTATTTTGATTCGAACTTGGATATGTTGGGTGTTTGGGTTTGAAAGAAATTCGTATCTTGAGCTTATCTCTGAAAACCTATCGTGTTGTGGTTTGTTGGCTGTGATAAAAATAATGCGATTTGAGTAATTTTTCTTGGGATAAGTGGCTGCGGTATGATTGGAATTTATTGGGTAAGGGATGATATAGGTCTTGAAGAATTTCACGATGGGAATGTAGGAAGTTTTAAATTGAATGAGAAACTCGTATGTGGTATTGAAAGAATTTTATCAAGAATTTTAATTTTTGTAGATTCAATTTTTTATGAGAAGGTTTTATTTTGATTTAAAAAAGAGTTGAATATTTGAAATATTAAATTTTTTCAAATTCTTAATTATTTAGTTTATTTACTTGGTGTTTTATTTTTGGTTGAATCACTTTTGATGAGATATTTCTCTACATAATTTTGAAAAGAAAGCCAAAATCGATTAAAAAATTTTGTAAAATATTATAAAATTTTCAAAATTTTATAGAATGTGTCAAATTTGAAGAAAATTTTGAAATTTTCAAAAAGTGTGATATTTAAAAAAATTCAAAATTTGAGACTAACAAAAAATATTAAAAATGGCATTGGTCCCGAAAGTTATTTAAAAAATCTCAAATTTTTGTGAAAAATTACCATAATTTTTTTTTAGACCAAACCGAAGGACTTGAAGTCGAAAGCCGATTGAATTAACGACGAGTAATGCAACAATGTTGGTTGATCATTTTGCAAGGAAATACGTTTTTTTTCCAAACTTCATTTTTTTCCATCTTGCTCCACCTATTTTTGGACTTTCAATGTGTTGTATTTAGAGAAATTATCAAATTCTGAAAAAATCTATTAGGCATTCCCCTCTCCACTGTAAAAATTAAAATTTTCTACCTACAAAAAAGTTAAAAAATTTACTTGCACCAATTTTTTAAACAAAATTATATTGAGTACCGCTCTTACTCTGAATGAAATGTTGCTAATTAAAGAAGATTTTCATTTTTTTCTACCCATTCCAAAAATATGTACAAATTATTAAATTTTCTTCAAGTTGAGAGTAATTCTTCTTGAAAGGATGGGTGAGAGGGTTAAAAATTTATGTGACCAATTTTCACATTGGGATAACATCAAAGACTTTTTTTGACCGACTTATTTTGGATCAACAATTGATTTTATCATCTGTTGGGGGAGGGGCGATGGCTTTCCATCATTTTTTGTGCCTGTTTTGAAGAGAAGCCAGAATTTTTGTTTATGTATCGATTTTATAAATTTTCTTCGAAATCTAAGTGTTAGGTTAGATTGATTTTAATTGTACGTAAATTTCAATCAAAGTCTAATTGAAAGAAGAAATTGCTTGTATATGTGTAAATTTGAATTTATGTAGAGATTTAAAAAAAAGAAATACGTATTAAATTATTGTTCATTCCCAAATCACCTATAATCCGGACTCGATAGTTTCAACGTGTTTTCTATTTCGTAATACCCTTGTGATTTTTATTTGTCTGTATGAACATAAAAACAAATCTGGTTCTTGTTAAATGGCAATTATATCGTCGTATTGTCCCATTATTCATTTTTTTTATGCAAAAACTATAAGCTTTCTTCGAAAAATTTTTATTAGACCATCGCATCGTAGGGATATAAAAATGGAAAAAATGAATCGAAACTATGCTATTGAATTCGTGTTATGCAAATTGGACTTTTTTGTGAACTTTAGAACTAGAAAAATTCTATGGTTGGTAGTTGGTACTTTAACTTTTCATTTTCTGGAAAGCTTGATAGAATTATCAGTAATTCTCAGAATGGATATAATTCAAATATGTGGACTTCATTTTATTGTATTTACGTTCGTGGAACTAGTGGTAATGAATTTTTTTCCAAGAATCATGGAATTATCATTATTAGAGATTGTTGTAATCTTGAATTGTTTAATGCATCGGTGTAGCAAATTTGATTGAACCTCAGACTGATTTGATTTCATGTGAGATGCTTCTAGTTTTTCCAGGTGGAAAAATTATAAGCTAGCTGATTTTTTTGATTTAGTTATAATGTGCTGGAAGGTAGATGGAATGAAATGATCTTCCAAAAGTATACATCGGAGATTAAATCTCGAAGCAGTTTTTTAGATTTATTTTCGAAACATACTGAAAATTCATTCTGAAAAAATCTTTCTATTGCAATAATGTCGTAACATTTTTAGCAGACTTTGTCCGATATAGCATTTGGTGAGAATTTCATTCTTATGTGATTGTTTGATTTGTTTTCTGATGTAACATTGTTCGAATTAGATTTGATTAGCCATGTGGGTTCAACTCTGATCTTTGAACGTGAGAGATTTTGAAGACTCTGTTTGTATTTTTATAGCGAATACATTCATTTTATTATTGAAATTTGATCGTGATTACTTTGAATGCAAAATTTTTGGCCTGAAAGTTAATAAAAAATTGATTTTTTCGCAATTTTTTTTTGCTAATTTCTTACGCTACGAACTAGGAACTACACGGTCTCTTGCGCTGAAAGATACTTATCTTAAGTGGATGATTTCAGCATTACGTCACAATATTCAAAATACAATTTCTTTTTGTTCTGCTAGATTCTAAATTTCATTTATCAGCGTTTTTATTTCCGAGAAAGCCTCTTACTCTCGTTTATTTTCATGACATCAGTAATTATTCGTCAATAGGAAGAATTAGTGATACCCTTCTCTTTGTATAGATTTCTGATTAACTATCGTATATTGTTGTACAAGCGATATTTTGGATGTTCGTCTATAATTTAAGATTGATGATCTCACTGGTCTCCTCTGTTTCGATCTATTTTACTTTATGTGAAGATATCTCAGACTCAGAGTAATTTTTTATTTCGATTCGATCTTCGTTACTGAGTGGATGTTTCTCGAGTTCGAGTTTGATTTTCCTGTATCATTTGTATTTTTCGTATGGAATTTTGTTCAGTTATAATATTTCGTACGCCGGAGGTCTTTCCAAGTTTTCAAGCTTTTACCACGTCAACTGATGAAATTATTTTCATAAGGTGAGTGTGATACATACATTTGGATTATAATGTGAGAGAGAAAATGAAGGAGTTTTCGAGTTGGCCAATTATAATTTGTTACTGGAATAACTAAATTTTTCTTGGCATCTTTTGAGTTGAAAGTGTACGATATTTCAGCCCTTTCTAATCAATAAAGGGTTTTAAAATTGTAAATTTAATTTTTTAATTTTTTTCCTTTTTTTAAAATCCAGCAATTTTAAAAATTTGTACGTGGATTTCTTTTGAACGTCTAAAAACGAAATTTAACAGGTTTTTTGCTGTGGGGTATCATCAACTCAAAAAATTGGCCAATTTGAAGAGACCTTATTTTTCCAATTCACTCATGGTTCTTTTTGGGTGAGGAACCTATGAACAAATTTTGAGCACCCGAGTCAAGAGAGGACCTCAAAGCGGGGTCAATTTTGAAAAACCTACGATTGATGGATTTTTCTGGGCATTCCTTCTTGCGTATAAAAGTACGATTTGCGTCATTTTTTCCTTCCTTAACCATTTGAAATTTTTTGATTTAATTTTACTAAATTCATTAAATGCCTTAAAATTTGGCTAAAATTGCATCTGTCATTTAGCATAATTTTTAGTACAATTTTCTCGGAAGCTCTGCCGAATACCATTTCTGTAAAATTTCATTTGGTACTTAGCACTGTTACAGATTTTTTAAAAATTCAACTTAAATTAATTTTACTGGCCAAAAAAATTTGTTCGAATTCTATAAAGTATGACGAGTCAAAATTCAGTTGGCAGTTCATTTTTTTTTTTCAAAACATCATAATTTTTCAAGAGACCAGAAAAAATGTCTGGTTTTTGCTCAATTTTGAAGCGTTAAAGAAAACAATTTTGAATTTGGTCTAGATCAGAAATGAGTATTTCAAATTCATGATTTGTAACTTCTCAACTTCCTTGTAGAGGACCAAAATGAGAATCTCATTTCAAGAGCAGTGAAACTTTTTCAAGAAGGGATGTCAAAACTTATCAGCAGAAGATATAACTCAAATGTGGTAAAAAATTTCGGTTTTTCAACAATGACCCTTCCGTCAGGTCTAACACAGTTTGAACTGGGGACTTGAATTTGTTGGTAGGTTGTTTACTCAAAGCAAACTGTCTTAATTGATTTTCGATAAAAATTCAGTTTTCGACGATCTACTCCAATGTCCATTATAAAGTATTAAAACCAACTCAAGAAATTGTATTATGTTTGCATGATTTGAAGCAATCAAGAGGTTCAAAGCATATTTACAACCGCTTAAAGTACATTATACTTGAGAACGATTCCTGAAATTTGGAAAAGGGACTGGCATCCGAGTATCTCAATTCAAGTGGAAATATTTATAATAAAAGTATTGATTGTGAAGTAATCTCGTAACCTCGCGTATCCAAGAAAATTATCTGCAAGATGGGTTGTCGAATGTGTGGATGTAAATATTTTTTGCCGAATCCAGTTTCTGCCATCAGAAAATTGAGATGTGAAATCGCACATAATCATAATGATTCCTGCTACAAAACTGAAGCACTACGTAATTGCGTATGTGGGCATCATTGGAATTATCATTAAACATTTAGTGGCACGATTAATTTTTTTCGTTTATTAAATGTTTCGGAAAGATCTTGGAATTTTGAGATTCATTTTCAAATTATACTTCAATATTAATCATATAGATTTTATAATACTGCAGAATGCGTACGTACGTACCTACTTCTTATTCACTCAGTGGCGTAGCCAAGGGGGGGGCAAAGGGGGCGATTGCCCCCCATGGCGTTTAAAAAATATGGTATAATGGGAGAAAAGTGGCAAAAATTGGGGAAAATGGTCTATTTTAGACACCAAAAATTCAATTTTTTCAAAGCTTCGCCCTCGCTTCGCTCGGGCTTGAACATAATTATCAATCGATCTCAATTTTAATGAACGTTCTGAGAGAAGCGTGCGAAAAAAGGCTTATTTTTGTACTTTCAATCTAACTCCTGTGTCCATTTTACATCGTTGTGTTAGTCTTTTTATTACACACCCCCTACCTCAGACTCGGTTATACGTACACTGCGAAAAAATACTTGCTATGTTTCAAAACGACCACAGAAAATTTGACATAACTCGTTCTTGCCCCCCCCTTGACGAAATCCTGGCTACGCCACTGTATTCACTTACAAAATGGAACATTAATTTAAAATTTTTGAACTTTTTGTGGAGTTCAAGATTATAAATTTAATTTAAATCATATATATGCACAATAATTATGGAAAATATGTATTCCAATTTAATCCATTTCATATGCACAATAATAAGTTATATGTATCTTTAATGATTAATTTTTTTTTTCAAAATAGAGTTTTTATTATGATTATTATGTAGAATAAGTCTACTTTGGAGTTTTCATTTGTGAAATGGAAAATTATACGATTCACTTTGAAATTAAATTTTAAAAAATCAATTTGACGATTAATGTTTACTGGTCTATTTCATACGTTATTTGTGAAAAAAATTCAAATTCGACAAAAAATTGTAATTTTTCAAAAAAATTTACAGTTCTGCTTGATTCTTGACAGCTTATTTCCTGTACTAAATTTTAGCTAAAACGATTTTTTTTTATTAATTATATTTTTTATCAATTATTCCTATTTACAATAAACCATCTACTCACCTCTTTTTACCAGTGGTTTATAAAAGAGGGGAGCTAAAACGAATAATTTTCTTGTTTTCTTGAATAATTATTTTTTGATCTTCATTTTCAGTCATTTGAAAGGCGAGTGGATGTACTTACTTATTCAAATTACGAATTCATTGTAAAAGTTTTTGAAATTATTTTTCAATTTTGAAAAATTAATTTTAGAGCAAAAAAATTGGAACCCGTTTCTTTTTTTAAATTCGAATGATTTTAAATTGGATTTTTTTCCAAAAATTTGTCGTGAAACATACCTAGAAATTTGAAAACAGATGAATTTGATTTTATCCTATTTTCTGTGGTATTCCTGTTACGTGTTTTACTTTTCTCAAATCAGAATTATTTTGATCATGTTTTCAAAGTGAATCTGCATGACTTTTTTTTTTGAAAATTTTTAAATTTTACTAATTTATTTTCTGGGCTCAAAACAATTAAATTGATGATTTTCTCTGCCTCTATTCAATTTCGATTTTTTCGATCGAAAAAATTCGATTTTTCAATTTTCAACGATGGTTCTACATTCACACTTCTTGTACAGAAATCTCTTCATCGCTATTAAATCTGTACCAATGAATTACGATTACGGTCGTAATGATGGGGGAAATTATACGGAAATTGAATCCGCGAAAAGAGTATGACATTGAGAATTTCTATACCTTAACGTGTGTCGGTTGGCAGATTAATTAGATTTCCACGAAGTGCCATAATATTTACCTTGTCTGCTCTGTTCGACTGTTTAAAACTGACACCCGGTAACTGATGGTAAACCGTTCGATGAGCCAAATCGACCGAAAAATGAGCAATAATTTTTTTCCAAATTAAAAAAGAATCCCTCTCGGTTAAATACTTTTAATTACTCGGGCATGGAATTCGTTTCGACAATAAAGATTTTTCCATCGTTTGGTGGAATTGAGTGCGAAACAGCACTTAGCACGTTGAACGAATTATGCATTCGAATATCAATCGCAATCCGGTTCGATTTCCGGTTCGATTTTATTGTAAAATCGTTACAATATCGTAAACATTTAAAATTCGCGGCGTATTTGGATTTCTAAAGTTTGAAAATTACGTATCTGGGTGGAAGGGGTGAAAGAGGAGATGTGCAAGTACACCAAGTACTTGTACAGTTTAAACACAGATGCGCGGATTGTTTTTTCAATTCGATGATAAGAAAAATTCTAATTATGGAAGGGGGTTTCGATTATCGATAAGTCTGCCATATTAACGATTGTTGCGGTATTTTGGTTGATAAAATTAAACCGAGATTGCATTTTTAGATGGGTGTACGCGAAGCGAGCACGTGATTTAAACGATTAAATTTGTAACAACGTAGTTTCCTAGAAAGAGCTTTACGCGAAAATACACTCATTTCAGAGAGGTTTAGTTTGGCTCGTGATTTTAAGGCAAATAAATCTCGAGTGTGGACGAGAGAAGAAAAAACATCGGCTGGGAGTCGTCGCAGACCGTCGAGCGGTTGATTTTATCGCCCGAAAGGTTTCAAAAAAGCGTTTTAATAAAGAAAAAATTATGCTAATTCGAAACAATGCGTAAGTGTGTTGGATATTAATGAACGCACTTAGACTTCCTCTTCTATTAATTATTCGCTGTGCGTAAACCACGTTCGGAATGATTTATAAAAAAAATACGTGCTCGCGCATCGCGCCATGAATATTAACTGGTGCTCAGGCAGCTTTTATCGAGCTTTTCGATACGAAGTTAGATTGATTCGGAGCGGCAATCCGGTGGCGGAGCGTTAGATTGATTCGGAGCGGCAATCCGGTGGCGGAGCGATTAACGATGTGCGAGCGATTCGACGTTGACGTTGGAATTTTGAAAAGTTGAAAAAAAATGGTAGTTTTTTTTAAAAATATTTTCTTTCTGAAAACGAGGACGCGAAAAATACAACATAATGCATCTTCGAGGTGTGTAATTCAATGTCAAGGACGGTACTTTAAAGAGGACGACCTTCGTTGGGTATTTTTCTAAAAAATTTCACGTGTCGAGATTTAGAAGACTGTGAGTTACGTATTACTGGCTTATTTGTCGCTGAAGGAAGGAAAATTGAAAATCGCGTGCTTGGGGTTACAGTATTAGCTGTTTGTTTACGTATACATTTAACAAGAAAGTATGTAAGTCAAGTTTTCTAATATGTTTGGTGTTGAGGTGGTGAAGTGAACGATGAACGTAATGAATAACAATTTACGTACGTATATGTACGATGGGTATATTGGTTTATTTTTCGAACAACAGAGATGTTCAGAAGGGAGAGCAATTTGTTTTCTAGTTAGATTTTCAAATTGCCTTGTATGTACATGGTACGAATAAAAAATTCCAATTATCGATGGTCTAATTGAATGCGAATAAAATGAGATAATTGCAATACGTGACGTAATGCAGCAAGCAAAAAATAGGGTCTTGTTTTGAACGATTTTTTTGCTTATTTTGCGACATCGATCGATTTCGAAATGTATTTTGGTGACAAATTTTTTTTGAGAAAAATTAGGTGAAAAATTCTGAGAAAAAATTTGAGAAAAATTCCAAGAAATGAATTGGTGAAAAAATGTTTAGGGAAAATGGCAAAGTTTGAGACATTTTTCATGGTTTTACTTTCTTGATATTTGTTGAAAAACTTTTCAATCGAGTTTCTATTAAAACGTTTAGATTGTGATTTTTTTATTTCGTGTTTCAATGATTTTTGTTCTGGTTTTGAGATGGCTTTTGACCTTGACCAAATATTTTGATTTTCGAGTTGCATAAAACTTGACTCTTCAAAAAATTACCTGAGCTCAAAAGATACCATCTTACTATCTGCATTTTATTAACTCTCTCAATAGCATCGTTGAAAAAATTTTAATCGTCACTTATTAGATGTTTTGAATCAACATCATTGCGAAACCAAAAAACATTCCTCACTTCGTATCGTCAAAAATTTTGATTTGCTCCCCGACCTTCCATCTCCATCATCAGTGGGTCAAACTTTTTGAATTATTTTTACAATTTTTCTTCATCACCTACCTATGCTAATTTTCGCAAAATTAAGTCAGTTCTTCTTTCAAGTTGGTGCTTTTTTTTTCAAAATTATGTTCATATTCCAATTTAAAAATTTTCAAGAGATAGCTTTTTTTTGTTGATACTGCACATATCAGCGAGAGACTTTTTGAAGAACATTGCTGATTCTACTGCTACAATTATTTCAAAGAAACCTTGATTCTTGAAGGAAAAAAACGTGTAACAATAATAAACCCAGATCAATGATGAACTCTCTTCTCCCCCCCCCCCCCCGCGGTCCACAGCTCAATTCCAAAACATCTGGTCAATTTCAAGGGGTGAGGAGACATATCAGTCGAATGTTTGAAATTAGTTGAATGTGCCTTTTTGAAAAAGGAATTTTTGCATTATGCATGTTTATAGAAAAATTTTCTATTTTTAGAATATTTAAGGTTATCATCTAGTTTTCAGGTAATTGGCCAACTTTTTAGAAAAATTGGTCACTTTATCAAAAAATTAGCAGTTTTCAATTGATTTTCAATTTTTCAGAAAATTTATCAATTTTTAGAGGTTGATTGTTAGAAAGTGAAAATTTGTCATTTTTAAGAAAAAGCAGAAAAAATTGGTCACTTTATCAAAAAAAATTAACAGTTTTCAATTATAATGCTTTACTATCCCTTCAGAAAATTAATCAATTTTTATCTAGAAAGCTTCGTCAATTTTTGGAAAATTTATCAGTTATCAGAAATTAATCAATTATTTGAGCATTTCTCAATTTGCGGAGAAAATTAGTCAAATTTTATGAATGTTGCTCAGTTTTTTAAATTTTTTCAAGTTTTAGAGAAGTTTTCAGTTTTTAAAAAAAATTAATTTTAAAAAAATTTGATAGTTTTTAGAAAATTCATCAATTCATCATTCTCTGAAAAAATTTGTCAAGTTGTACAGTTGCTAATTTTTAAAAAATGTTTGTAGTGTTGAAAGTGGTCAATTTTTTGAAAAATTATCAGTATGAATATATGAATGGGAAGGGGAGAATCCATCAAATGATTAAAAAACATTCACTCGTAAGTTCCATTTTTAGTTTGGTGAGACCCCAACTCATCGTTCTTGATTTTTGCTAGTAGAAAAAAATGGTTCAAAAATTGCTTGCTACCAATTTTTTTGATTATTGCCTTCACATTTTCAATGAACCGTTTAAAATTGAAAAGTAATTATTTTTTTATCAAATTTTCCAATTCACAAAAATTGGTACAAAAATCAAAAAAATTGTATAAAAAGGTCAAGTTGGTGGTTTGTTTTATTCAAAATTCAAAAATGATTTAGAAAAATGCTATCTCTCAAAATCCAAATCAGTCCAATATTTCTCAGACAATGAATTAATCAGTCATATTTTTCAACTTTCGTAATACTTTAGAATCAGGAAAATTTCAAAATTCATTTCGTACATTACAAAATTTGTCAAAGTTTTGGTATTTTTTAAATTGATTCAAAAAAGTTTTTTTCCCGGACGGAAAATCAGGGATGTGTACCGTTATTTCTGCGGTATCGGTATTGGTATCGGTACTGTACCGTAAAAAATACCGGTATCGGTATCGGTATTGGGATTATACCGCTAAAAATACCGGTATCGGTATCGGTATCGGTATTGGGATTATACCGCTAAAAATACCGGTATCGGTATCGGTATTGGGATTATACCGCTAAAAATACCGGTATTGATATCGGTATTGGGATTATACCGCTAAAAATACCGGTATCGATATGGGTATTGGGATTATACCGCTAAAAATACCGGTATTGGTATCGGTATTGGGATTATACCGCTAAAAATACCGGTATCGGTATCGGTATTGGGATCATGCCGTAAAAAAATACCGGTATCGGTAGCGGTATCAGTGTCAGGATCATACCACAAATAATATCAGTATCGGGATTATACCGCGAAAATACCGGTATCCGCATCGGTACCATATTTTCGACATTCTTCCAAAACTTGAATTCTTTCGTTTAAAATTTTTGAAACTTTGAACTTGTTCTAAAATTTTTCAAAACACCGAATTTTTTAATCAAAATTTTTCCAACAAACTACCTAAAATTGAAAAGTTAGAGAAAATGAAAATTTTCGAACAAAAATCGTGGTATATATACATTTTAAATGCAGAAAAAACGTAGGATTTGTAAACATTTTAAATAAAAAAAATTGAACTTCAAAAAGTGATTGAAAATATTTTTAAAAAGAAAATATTGATATAACTTCATTTAAAAGGAGAGTTGAGAAAATTTAGAACTAATGTTGAGTGAAACATTTTCGAGAAAAAATCATGAGATTAAAATAATTGAGAAAACATTCATTATAAAACTTCTTCGGAATTTGAAAAGAATTAACAGAAAAATTTGAAGTTTTTAAAAAATGAAAAAACAGTTTTGATTGACTGTTTTTGAATTTTGAGGAAAATTACAAAATTTGGTAAAAAATTTTGAGAAAATAATTTCAAGATTGAAAATTTTTAAGAAAGGTACGAAGATTTCGAGAAAAAATTGTGATTGGAAAAAATATAAAATCTAGAGGTAGTGGAGGTGAAAAAAAATTGATAAGTCGAAAAAAGTTTAAAAATAAAAATGATTTAAGTATTTTTAGCGACATTGAAAAAAAAAATGTTGAAACTGTTGAAAGAAAAACGAGCACTCACACACAAACGAGAACGAAACGATCGTAATTTTGAGAATCTCTCATGTGTACCGTTATTTCTGCGGTATCGGTATTGGTATCGGTATCATACCGTAAAAAATACCGGTATCGGTATTGGTATCGGTACCGTACCATAAAAAATACCGGTATTGGTATTGGTATCGGTACCATACCATAAAAAATACTGGTATCGGTATCGGTATTGGGATTATACCGCTAAAAATACCGGTATCGATATCGGTATCGGGATTATACCGCTAAAAATACCGGTATCGATATCGGTATCGGGATTATACCGCTAAAAATACCGGTATCGGTATCGGTATCGGTATTGTTCCAAAAATACATTTGGTACTGCTAACAGTAGCGGTACCATGCAAAAATAAAATACCAGTATGGTATCGGTATCGGTACAGCTTTTTCTTGAAAAAAAAAACGTTTCGGTATCGGTACTGGTATCAGTATCGGTATCGGTACACATCCCTGCGGAAAATTACTAAAATTTTGGTAGTTTTTCAACTGATTTTGAGATAAAATTTCAATTTCTTTTTTAATTGAAATAATCAGAAAAGTTCTACTGATTTGGTAATAACTAAATCCTGCCTATTTCAATCAGTCACTTTTCACTGCGAACTAGTAAAAATTCACTGAAAAACATTTACAATGGAAAAAAAACATCAGTTGAATACGTCGAATTTTTAAAAAATCTACAGAATTGGTGAAAATTACTGAAATTTTTGTAGTTTTTCAACTGATTCAGAAGTTGTTTTTTTTTAGGTTTATTTTTTATTGTGAATCTGATATTAACATGACTCTTGACAATTTCAGTCAGTCATTTTCAATCAATTTTGACTCCAAACCATTGAAAATTTTCTGATCCAAGTCAAGAGAATAACTAGTCCAGAATTTTAAAATGAAAATAGGAATTTTTACTTTTTTAGAGATTGATAATTTCATCATTAAATTCATATATTTAAATAATTGAGTATTGACTATACTTGATTTCATCTGTCTATTGTACCTACTCTCTAAATCTGAATCAGTTAAAATTGACTGATTAAAAAGTCAAAAGTGGGCAACTGTAAAAATCAGTGAAAATTTTTCTGGTTTAATCAGTGAATTTTCATTTTTGAATCAGTAATTTTTCACTGATTTACAGTAAAATTTCACTGATTAACAGTTGCACATTTTTCGCTGTTTAATCAGTCAATTTTCAGTTTTTTGACTGATTCAGATTTACTAAATTTGAAAAAAAAAATTCTGGAAGCTTGCAACAACCATAGACATCCACTAAAAAATTAATAACGTCAACTTATTCAATCATTTCTTGGGTTTCTAAAATGAAATCGTAGGTAACTTCTGCACAACTGCATGATATGCTAAAACAACTCGTTAACTGCTTGCTAATCATCTTAGGACATAATTGACTTTTTACTCTTTTCACATCCTTTTATTGCACCACATATTTTCTGCAAACGGATTTAAAAATTTTCCCAACATAAATAAATACGTATTATCGAAGATAATTATCCTATGAAGCTATCAACATTTGCAAAAAAAAACTCGCTATTATTAACCTCTAAATAGGTACTCGATACTCGATTTGACTACATATACGTAGGATAGGTCTAGGTACTAGGTACATAAATCTCGAAACATCATGTACGCCATAATGCGAAGTATAAAAAATAATAATTTCTCAACTTCAACTTCGATCCGAACTAGCAACAAAACGTTGTAAATTTTCTCAAATGAGAAACGACGCTCAATATGGTTAGAAAAGAAAAAGAAAATAACGCGAAAGAAGGTCTTCAGTCATTGAATCTTTCATCGAGTTTTTTATACTTTCATACGTTTCTAGTCAATAATTCAAGTTTGTATCGTAATATACATACGTGTCTGGCAATTCATGGTAAATGAAAATACCACACATATCGACAACGATAAGAGCCGATGATCTCATTACAAATCGACGTGACACCTCGTATAAAAAAAAATCATCGCGTCGAATGGACCAAAAAAACGCATTCTTTCCACCACGTATGCCCAGATCCACGCTTCTGCCGTCAAATGAAACATTTGTACCTAGGCATGGATTCTCGAATGAGAAAATATAACATACGCGGACTGAAAACATTACCAGAGACGAAGGTGGAAAACTATGGCTCATCATCGCAGAAAATACACACCGCGTAACAAATTCCTATCGCTAGATAACGCACTCCATCTTACCAATTATCTCCTAACCTATCGCAATAAAATCACGTAAAATAATTGCAACCTCGCCGTCGCAGACACGCTGCTATTATTCGCTCTCAAACGAGTCGAAAAACCACCGCGTACACAGGTGCTGATTAAAAACCTATTTTTATACATACCGCCGGCCGTAGCCGCCGCGACGGCCATCAACCGAATCGAAACTGTACAAAATTTACTTGTCGTGTTTTTTTTTTCTGCTATGCTTCGTTTTGCCACAGTTTATCATCTAAATGCAAAACAAAACGCTCGGTTGCGTTTTAAATTGTTGTAGTTCTTTGATACAGTTCCTGGAATTTATCAGGAAATGGAAAAATCGTCGTGTGGAAGTAACCATTTGTAGAGAAAATGGTGGTAGTGTGAAGTGCGAGCGAACCTATTGTGATCTGTTTGCCTTAATTAATAGAAATTTTTTTGCCATTGTCGAGGTTACGACGATTGGATTGGAAGTCATACTTTTTTAAGCGACCTTTTTTCGCCAACGACGGTTCATAATCGATACTGATTAACGCCTTTTTCCCCTTTCCTTTCTGGTCAGGTGTGCTGTATTCGCATGTCGATGACGGTCTCAATCGACCACAAAGAAAGTGCCACCGCATGTATTACGTCTAATTTGTTGTTTTTTTTTTCGTAACTAAGGTCATGGAATCGTAATATAAACACTGGGAAAAATTTGAATCAATTGAATTAGGAACAATTAAGGTCATTATCATACCGGAGGGTTTTTTTTCAATGCGAATTTTGGGAAAAGAAAAATACTTAATTGATTTTTTTTTTATTTTGAATTTTTAGAGAATTGAATTTTTGGAATTGTAACATCCCGTTAAAATTTTCGGTACTCTTGGACAACTTTGGTAGTGAGCGTGAAATTTTTGGTTTCCAATGTTGGGTTGTTTTCAAATGTAATGCATTTTTAAAATTTTTTTTCCTTCTTCTTACATTCGGTATCGATTTCAGTAAATGTAAAGTCCTGTTAATTTCTAATTTTCTGAAGAGCTGTTGAGATTCTACATCGGTCTGCTTGGGAATTGAATTACATATTGAATACTTTTTTGACAAATTTTTATTGATTTTCACTTTATCGGTCTACTCGACTAATTTTTCAGCAAATTTAGGGATTTTCGCTGATTTTTGATGACTTTTCTGTGATTTTTTTTGGTTGATTTTATTTTGTCGATTCTTTATGTAAAATTGACTACACCTACTTCAGTGATTTTCACTGATTCTCAAAATGGGAGTGTAAAATTTTATTAATCTGGCAAAGTCGGAAATTGTTGTGATTTTTCACGCTCGAGCGGGGATTTTTAAATTTAAAATTGTCCAGTCTTAGTCGTCATTTCACCAAAACAATGTGAGCCTGGATATTGAAACCACGTTTGGGGTCAAAAATAGGTTTTTGAGCTGTCATTGATTCAGTGTAGAACCAAAGAGGAGCCTCAAAATTTAATTTTGACCCTTGGAGGTGATTTAACGAGTCTAACAAAAAATGTTAACTCTTTCCTTTCCTTTTCTCCAGAAACTGAATATTTTTGATGCAGAAAAACAATGATATTTCATTTCCAATTTTTCTGAGGTATGGCGTCAAAAAATCTGGAAAATTTGAAGCAATTAGTTTGGGATTTGTATCCGTATTTAATTTATAACAAATTAAATTTTGAACTTTTTTCCTAGAATAATTGAAAATTTTCAATTTGCCTCACAATTTTCCTTGAGTAAATTTTTTTATGTTTCTATTTCTACTTATGGTGTCTAAAGTGGCAAAAAAACAATAAAAACCAAAAATCAGTTAGAATTTATAGATGATTTTACCGTAAAAAATATGACATTTAAATATTTTTTCCTTTCCTCGAATTTTCTTAATCGAAGGGTGAAAAGTGAATTATTTTTAAAGCAAACTTGAAGCGAGAAAAAAATCATCAAAATGGCAATAACTACTGAATAGACCAGAATAATTTTTATTAATATGTTTTGGAAAAAATTTACCCAGTTCAGAATTTTCAAAAATGTATTGTTTCTTCTCTCTCTCCCCCCCCCCCCTACCAAAAATCATTCATTAATTGAAGTTTGCTTTCAAAATCAACTGTCCATTTTTTGTTTAATATTTTTTAACAAAATTTTGAACATTTTTGTTACTTTGAAAGAGGAACAGGATTTAGAATTGACCTTACTTGAAACATTTAACACATCACCTTTAATACTGAGCTCGGAGAACCAAAGATGGCTGCATTGGACGAAAAAAAATTGAAATTTACTATTTTAAGAATATTTCTCCGAATTTTACGACTTGATTAGGTATAATGGTTTTAAATTTTTTCGAGTTTCATTTTTCTCTAATGAAAAAAAAAGTCTCAATTTAATTTTTGCGATATTTGGCCAAGCTGTATCTCCCCTATCTTTGTTTTCTTCTTGGTCTAAAAGGGGATGGCTAAAAATTGGTGATGTGAAAAGGTTCCAAATTCAAAACGTTATGAATGAATTGATAATATTTTGAAAAATGAGACAAATCAAAATAGACTTTGAATTTTTACTCCGGATTAATAGATAGAGAAAAAATCTTGGAAAAACACTGTTCAGACAATTTTTTGCTACTTTTTGTCAAATTTTGGTATATTTTTCTCACTATGGCCGATTTTTAAAAATAATTTATTCATTATTTGAAAATTTTTTAATTTTATAGAAATTGTAGTCAGTTTTAAGCTTGATTTTTGTTTGTTTTTTCAAATTCAAATTTTCTAAAAAAAATAATCAAAAATGTGATGAATTCAGTTTTATACATTCGTTGAAAAACTTTTGTTTGAATTTTTTTTGTGATAAATTGACTTTCTTTATCAATTGGAACTGAATGAAGTCTCCATCATTTTTTTCTAAATTTTTTTTAGTAGACTTGAATTATAGTTTTGAAAGGAGGAGTCTAAATTTTTTGAAATTCACAAAAAAGGTAAAAAAAACTATTGAGCACGATTCATCAATTTTTCCAAGAAGCTGAAAATTGATTGGAATTGGGTTCTGATTGTTGAAATAATCAATA
This sequence comes from Pseudococcus jackbeardsleyi, assembly GCA_038380155.1. NCBI lineage: Eukaryota > Metazoa > Arthropoda > Insecta > Hemiptera > Pseudococcidae > Pseudococcus > Pseudococcus jackbeardsleyi. Next base: position 41,218,715 of record CM076242.1, read on the forward strand.
ATATCTGTATGCCTAGAAAAGCTCTAAATTTCGCAAATCCCCGAGGATGTGATTATATCATCGAAGCAATAAAAGTAGGTAGCCAGCCATTGGAAAATTTTAGGGGAAAAAAATCACGCGAGCCTCATTCTCGTTAATTCTACGGTTTTTTTTTTTATTTTGACACCGCTCAAAAAGAAATTTATGCCTAATTTATTCAAATGTACTCAAAAAACAGACGTGTTGATATTTACATACGAAAAAAATCAATAATAATAACAAAATGAAAAAAATTTACAAGCGTTGCGTCGTTGGTATTTGTGGCTCTGAGTTTGTATGAATGAACGAACGCACAGCTCCGCCCTTCCGCCGTCTGTCCTAAAAATCGATGCATTGGAGAGTGTTAGTCAAGTTTTCTAAACATACTGTCTCGTTAACGTCGCTCTAATATCTTTCACATGGGGTAAAAAATTTTTAAATCGAGGCTATGAATTTTTTTATCGCGGATACTTTCACTGGCCGATTTTCCGGCCATATTTTACACATAAACGAGACATTTTCCAATAAGATGAAAAATCGTTTCAATTTTTCAAGTCGACGTGTTTTCACATCATCAGCTCCAAATTCTAAATTTTTAAAATTAAAGACTTGAAATTTGGAGGTAATGGTGTGAAGACATCTTCAATCGACTAAAAAATTCTCGGGTGATGGAAATTACGCAGGGACTTGATAAAACGAAACGACGAAAGGAAGAGAGTGGGCATTGAATGTGTATTGTGCGTAGACGGACGACAAAACGAGAAGTATTTTATTTCATTTGTTTGTTTATTTTTTCAAGGTGTTTTCATTTCAAAGCTCCGCCGCACCGGCCAATTTCACAATTAAAATTATTAATTTTCATTTCAACGTTTTACACAGCTCGGCGTTTTTTTTTTCTGCTTCTTTTTAATATAAATTACGCCTTTTTTTATTGTTATCAATTTTTACGTTTTATCAAGAAATAAAAGTTGGTTGGCGCACGTTTAACGCGGTGGCCGGCAGGACTGTAATTATTTTAGCTATTTTGTGGCGTTAATTAGTATACTACGTTCAGACTTCGACATCAAAAGCAAAAACGTAACGTTAGCGAAGCGTAATTACTTCATTATATGCGTTGGATTTTCTACGCGAGAGAGTATATAAGGCTCGTGCTATGCTATAGGTAGTTAAGTACATATTACAAAGTTTGAAATGTTGATTCATTAATTAAGTTGCTTTTTTTTCGGTCGTTTGTTTCAGATGTAGTTTTCCGTCAAACGATGTATGCGTCGATTGGCATCGTAAAATCGAACGATCTATTAAGCCGCCGAGAAATATAGACGAATTGTTCGCATTCGTGTATTATGCGTGGGGATGCGAAGAAGGAGGCGAAGAAATTTCATCGTATTTAAGCCAAAACGGCGAAACTAACCACGTTAGGGATAATTTTAGATTTGAGGTAAGATTAATGGCCTAGAGTATTGTTTAGGTTTGAAAAATTGTTTCGGAGTAGTTTATGGTGTTGTGATGATTACGCTGGGGAATTATTGGAACTTGGGGGAGGGAAGAGGTAAATTGAGCGTAAATTATTTGGATAGGAGGATGGAATTGAAAAATACCAATTTTTAGGTCTTTGAGTAGAAGAAAAATTTAATTGAAAAATGATTGTTCAATATTTATTTTGCGTTGAAAAATTTGTTTTTGATCTCCTTCCTCCCCTTTCACTTTAATTTATCTTAAAATTTGATAATGAAACCTTCTTCCTTAGCTCTTTACATTTCAAGATTCCTGGGTGCAAATAATGATATGTGTAATTAATTTCTTTCATGGTTGCCTTTTTAAAGGGGGAGGGGAAGTTTTCAAAATTTTTGGGTTGAATACATACAGTAGGAAAAAATCTGTTTTAAGTAATAGAAAAATAAGGAATAAAATTTTTGAGTCGAAAGATCTCGAGAAATTTTGGAAATTGAATTGAATTCACTTAAATTTTCAAGAAATTGGCAAATTGATATTTTGAATTGAAAAATTCGTACAGTTCATCAGGAAGAAAAGATATTACAAAATTTTGAATTTTGTGGAAATATTTTAGAATTGCAATGAAAAAGTTGGGGAAAATAGAAAAAGGGTACTTACTATTTTCTCCATGGAAAATCCAGTTTTCACTCGATGACTCATTTTCTCAGAAGCTACTTGATCCCCAAAGTCAATTTTTATACCCATTTTTCAAGGATATCCCAGCAATATTTCAACGAGAGTGTTCGCTAAAATACCAACTTTATCACAAAAATTTCGTAAAATTGAGCAAAGAAATATAAAAAAAATTGAAATTGGGAAAAATCCTCTCGTGAACTTGAAAAGAAAACATTTCTGAACATAATAAGAGAAAATGAAGAAAATCGGTCGAGTAATTTCAGAGAAAATGAGGCAAGAAGTAAAAACGGGGGTTTCCGTAAAAAAAATTGTACCTTTTTTCTATTTTCCTAAACTATTTTCAAAATATTAATTTGCCAATTTCTTGAAAATTTAAGTGAATAATAATTCAATTTCTAAAATTTTTCAAAATCTGTCGGTTCAAAAATTTTTCCATTATTTAAAATTGACTTTTTTCCTGCTGTATGTATTCAACCCAAAAATTTTGAAAGCTCCTTCCTAAAAATTGAAAAAAAATCTGTTCTAAAAAAATTTAAGTTTCTAGCAATTTACGTTGATTTTCCGATTAGGCTAAATTACAATGACTTACAAATTCTGTAAAATTGTATTTGATTATTTTTTTTGGACCTTCACCTATTCATCCATTTATGAAAAAATTTGGAACCATGCTCAGAAATATCCATTGGATACACCCCCCCCCCCCCAAAAAAAAAAAAAAACGGAAAACCCTGAAAAAAGTTCGAGAACATTCACTACACAGTGTTGCGAATTGTTTTCAACTTCGAAATTTTTCCTTAAAAACATTCAAATATTCATGTTGAATTGTTGAATTGTATTAATTTACAAAAAGAAGAAAAATTATCAAATTGAAGCCCAAAGTCTTCGTAGTTCCTTCTTTTACATTACTTACAAAAAAAAATCAAGAGTGAAACTCGATGAGTAGAAAACAGTAAATTAAAAGGAGGGAGGGAGAATATCTTAAACAAACTATAGAATTTGTTATGAAAAAATCGTTGTTGAAGTCTTGAAAATTTGGTGAGAAAATCGTATAAAAAATCGTTCTCTAATTTTGAGGTTTGTTGGGCAGTTCAGCGAAGGATTTGGAAAACTCGAATGCCTAAATGCTTCTAAAAAGCTTAAAAAATGAGAAAAAGTCACTTCCAAAAATTTGAGGTAGATTTTTTTTTGCGAGATTATGAAAAATTCAAAATTCTTGTTTTTCGAGCTGATTTTTCTGTTTTTCGTGAAAATTGAAGCGATTTCAGTGTTATTTTTGATGTATTTTTTTGCTTTGAAACTCTTACCTGAAATTGTGGAAAAGAGCTTCCTCTCTTGTTGAAATTTTAATGGTAAAAAAACTGAAGTGATCGAGGACTTTATTTTGGATGGATTTTTTTAAAGTTCAAATATTTACTTGAATATTTTGAAAAAATGTAGAAGGTTGGATTGTAAATGTACCAAAATTATTGCAAATTTCAGAATCATCCAAAATCGTGTCAAACAAAAGAGGTTTCAAATTTTCGAACCAATAAAAATTTCAATGTTTTTGAATTTTTTTCAATTCTTTAAAATTTTTCCAATTCTTCGAAATTTTACTCCTTTTTTTGAATTTTTAATAATCGAGTAAGAAGCATTATTTTCTTCACCATTATTCCACTAATTTGGGTCTCTTCCATGAAATCACAGGTTAGAGTTAGAGAAATATACTTGATATAAAATGAATCAAGAACTTGTAGAAAAATTTGAGCGAATAAAAACTGCTTTGAGAGATCAATTTCTACAAATTTTCTCAAGTCAAAATTTTGAAGTTTTTTCGAATTTCCTATTTTAATCCATTGAAAAAAAAAACCTAAAATATCGATGCACTTAATTTTTTTCCTTTCTAACTTAGTTCTTTGAAATTGATGTAATTAGTTCGAGGATTTTTGAAAAGAAGAGTCTATTTTTATTTTGAAAGAAATCAGAATAACAAGAAACCTTGCGTGGATTTTTATTGAAATTTAAAATCAATATTTTGAAGATTTCCTGAGCTTTTTAAAATTTTTGAATTATTTCTCAAAAAATAATCTTCTGTTGGTGAAATGTTAAATTTTCATAATGTATTTTTAAAATTGACCATTTTTTCTTTTGAATTTTGTGATTTTAACATTGTTTTAATTTTATTTCAAATTAGACATGTTAGAAACCACCCTTAGGTGTAAAAAATTGATTTTTGAGTTGACGCTGATTTTGGGCCTTTCTGAAGGAATAGAATCAAAGGGGAACCTCAACTCAGAAACAAATTTTTTACACCTAAGGGTGGTTTCTATATTCAGGCTCACTCTTGTTTGAAAATTTTCAACGAAATGAAAAATCTGATCTGCATCTCAGTATTGATTTTCCACCGGAATTCTTCTAAAAAATGTGCACTCCATGATTTTAAAAAAATCACCCCAAACAATTGACAGTTTTATAATTTTTTTTTCCAATATTCAGCTTCATTCCTCGTTCATATCGACAATTTTGGGTTCCTGAGTCGTTTCATTGTATGGATGGTTCCACGAAAAGAACATGTGTTAAGCGAGATGTTATTTTATCGAAGAGAATAAAACACGTTTTTACCACCCTTTTTTCAGAAATAGAAAATTAACCGGGGAAACGTTTCCATTCGTTTAGGGAACTAATAACACGTTGCGTGTCAACGTGATGATTATGATGCTGTTTATTGTAAGAATTTATCGTGATCTCGGTTACGTTTTTTTTTTGTTTTTTCCCCATGTAACTTAATATGGTAAGGATGTTGTGATAAGAGCAAAAAATACAGTCTGAAAATTGAAATTTGAGTTACCTATGATGTGTATTCGTTTCGATGATTGTTTTCTATTTGGTTTGTTGGTTATTATCATCGATGGAATAAAACGTCCAATTTCATAGAATAATTGTTGACCCATTTTCATTGGCGAATTTTCGGCGGTTTTTTTTTCTCCTAAATTCATTTATTTTTTCGAATACTTACCTCGAAGTAAATTGGTCATTTCCTGATTTCGAAGTAACGTACAATAACACTCCCATCTCTATAAAATTACTTATTATTCTTGGTCGCGTATTGTAGACGATCAAGTGACGTGTACAGCTCGAAAATATTAAACGTTTCCTTTCCATTAGTCTCATACAAGTAGTCTTTAGTGCATTAATGTTGAGAAGGAAACGTACGCAAGTATGAAAAAAATACATTAGGTGAAACGGTCTGGGTCTGTTTGAGACGTTTTGTGAAGCCTTTTTCAAAAAGAATTATTCGGTATTCATAAAGTCTATGAATTGGCTATCGCCCTTTTTAGAAATTCTTTTGAAATTCTGTAATATTCGTCGGTGCTTTGAAACGAAATTTCGATTTTATATAAAGTTTTGTGTTCGCTTCGCTTGTACGAGAAAATGGTGTCTGGATTATAATATTTTCTAAGTATATTGTATTTCGAAGTAGGTACCTACCTAAATTATTAAGAATTGTGAGCTAACTGAAGTTTGGTCGGGTTTGGCGGGAAAATTATGTAATGTTATTCGAAAAGTTTTGATTTCAATATTTTTGCGAAGTTGGGGTGGTTTTGCTAGCGAAATTTAAATCTTGTTCGGAAGATTTTCGGTAAATTTATTCAAGATTTTACACGGTTTTCTAATTTTTCTGGATTTTTTTCCCTATCTGGTTATTTAATTGAACGATTGAATAGTACTTTGGAAATTGAACAAAATTTTATGAATGATGATTTTTTGAATAAATATTTACAGATCTGATAAATTTCAGTAAAATAAGTAATTATTTGGAAAATTCAGCTGATTCGGTCTTGTGGAAATGAAGAAAGCATTGAAAATTGAACAAAGTTTGTTCCAATGGTGTTGTATCTGACAAAAGTGGTATCTGAACCCCTTTATTCGAAATTTCAGGTTCTCAAATTCAGTTTTCAAATTTTGTGATATCGGGTGAATTATGGAGAATTTTTAAAATTCAAAATAACCCCATGGATTTGAAAATGTGAAAAATATGGAAATATGAAACTTGAATTTTCAATTTTCGACTTCATAAACCGATTGATGTTGGTTTCGGAATATTATAAACACTCTGAAATTTTCTAGACTCGAGGGAAAAAACTTGGGAAATCGTCCACAAATGAACCTACATTTTTGTAAACTTGAAGTTGAACTAGGTTACCCATTAAAATTGGTTTTTTACGATTCAAATCTGGTTTTTTTGGTAAACATTTTTTATGAAAATTAAAAATTGAAGTTGAAGCTGAAAGTTGGTATACATTCATACCATATTTTCGACCTTCCGAATGGATTGGAGACTGCTCTAAGTTGTTCTGCAGCTTCGAGAAAATTTTCAGCTTGTTTAAATTTCACAATCTTACAAGTTCTGTTTCTGTCCTTTTTTTTAATCAAAAATTTCAAAATGTCAAATTTTTTGGGCTTTCATTTTTAAAATTGGACTTCAAAATTTTCAATTTTTTCTCCCTTTTTTCTAATTTTTGGAATTGCTTCATGTGAAAATTGTCAATCGATTTTTTTTCACTTGTTGGAAAAATATGCCTAAAGAAAAAATGTTACCCCCTCCCGAAAAATTTTCAACTTGGGGAAAAATTCTGAATCTCTTAAAATCGTTTCCAATAATTGTTTCGTGTGGATGATAAAAAAATGTAAGCTGATTTTCGTTTTCCCCCTTTGATTTGATCCGATTAGTCAATTGGTCGGGATACCTCCCTTATGATATCTTCATAGACCTGATACATTTGCAGTGTTGCCAACCGTACGGAAAAATCCGTATTATTCGTGCGGATTTTTGAAATTTATAGCGATTTACAGTATAGATTTTGCTCCCTGTAAAACAAAATGCAAAGGCTGTTCAAAAAACTGAAAAATCATGTAAAAATCGTTTTATTCTCTATTTATTTATTTTTTTTGCATGGTCCTTCGATTTTGACTTCCACCAAAAAAACATAAAAATGATATTCTGTTTTCAAAGTATTATTCATTTCCATTATTTATGTTTTTCTGAAAGTTTTCCACTCGCTCATTTATAAATCAGTGAAAATTATCGGAAATCACTGGAAAACTATTAGAATTGTGGCACAGTAATAAATCAGTGAAAAAATTTGCTTAAAAAAATCAGTGACATTTTTTGAAAAATTTGCGAATATTTGCTGAAAATCAAAGAATTTTATCAATTTTTTCTATGCTGCAATTTGACTTTAATCAATAACTTTTTAAGTCTTCACTGATTCGAAATGAGAAAATACCTCGCTACCTACATTTGTAGCCTTTAAATTTTGTATCTAGATGACAATTTAATGAAAATTAAGTTGTTCAGTTTTCAAAATATTTTTGATTTTTCAGATTTGTATTAAAAGAAAAAAATTGTTGATGCATTCGTAGCATTTCTAGTAATTCTTTCTAATGCAATCTGTCCTTTTTTTCGAAGTTTCGCCATTCCTGCAACGAAAATTATGCTTTAATCCTTCAAATTCGATAGAAGAACTACTCTCACCAAAAACCTCGCATACAAAATCATTTCAGACCTTTTAGCTGGTGAAAAAAAAATCAAAAAAGTAACATCTAAAACCACTCTCCGGCTTCAACGCTAATTACGAATTTTCATCGCGTTCTTACTAAGAAAAAAAAAATAAAAGGACGAGACCTTGCCGTCTGGACGAGCATTTAAAATATATACGTAGTTATTAATTCCAAGGGAAAACGGCAGCAGGTCGATGGCCGCTTTGTTACGCATAAATCTGGTCTATTGTACGAATAAAAAACCTCACATACTCGACGTTACATATACCGACGTCGCTTCGGCAAAATGTGTATTTTCCATCGTTAAGGGGAAAAAATCCTCGCTCAGAATTCAATTTCCAGCGTCTTTGCGCGCCTATTGTGTACAAAAGGGATGAAAAAGGCAATTATACGTTACATAAGCTCAATTTACCTCACCCAGGTATCTGTTTATCGCGCACCTTAGATAAATATTTTGCGAGATTTTCGCGAGACGCTTGCGGCCGCCTTTTCGCTGCTGGCGAGAATCGATATATCGAGAGAATTTTGAATTACGCGGCTTTACGTTGCGCTCGGTTACGTGCGGTGACCTTGGATGGGCGCAGAATGAGGAGGCGGGGAAAAAAGGCGTATGAAAAGTTATGTTGTGGTTGTATTTCGACGTCGTCGTCTCGTATACTTATAAAATAGACTTAGAATGATAGAAAGTTAACGCATATGTTTCATTTTGATATTATTTTTACAGTACGAACGACTGAAATTCGAAAATGATTCGAATTATTGGAGAATAACGAGCGTGAATTCGGAGTATAAATTATGTCCCAGTTACCCAAGATATTTGATCGTACCTGCTTCGGTTTCTGATCAGACTTTAGAGACAGCTGCTAAATTCCGGAGCAGTAGACGTGTGCCCGCTGTGGTGTGGCGGTAGGTGGACTTTTTATGGTGTTTTGGATATGCCCTCTGTGCAAGAAGGCGTACTGCGTGTGGATTTTTAATTTATTTTGTATTTTTTTTTTTTTTTTTACTTTACGCAGGCATAAAGAAAATGGTATGATTATAGCCAGGTGTAGTCAGCCGGAAGTCGGTTGGCTGGGTTGGCGGTCTCAGGAAGACGAAGAGTTGGTGAGGTGCTTGACAGAAGCTTGCTTTTCACGTAATTCTAATTCGTCCAGTTCGAAGCGACATCCCAAGGGGGTAAGTTGAAAAAAATGGCTCAAAGAGTTATTTTATGTGTTATTCTCCCCTAAAAAATTGACCTAAAAGTGAGGTATCTATTGAATTGTTCGTAATAATTTATTATATTAGCGAAGTAAAGGGGAGAGGGGTGTAATTTTACAAATTTCTATGGAAATTGAATTTAAGGAAGTCAAAATATTGTAAAAAAAGTCATTTTATTTTATTTTTGGATTGAAATACAAAAATAAAATTTACAAAATAACCGGCCAGGAAATTAATAGAGCACTTTGAATTGATTAGTTTTTGCCTTTCGATTTTTCTTTTGAAAAGGATGTGAGACAAAATCAATTTTGAAAAAAAAATTCCATGTTTTTGTAAGAATCGTTCAAATTTATTGCTAAATGGAGATAATATGTAGTTACGAAGTGAAAAAAATAATCGTTGAAAAACTAGAGCTACGAAAGTAGTTCAAGGACGGACATTGTTATGGTAAAAAAAAACATTTTCGAAACGTTCTGATTGAAAATTTCACATTTAAATGAAACCTTTTTTGAATTTGGAATTCCGAAATTGAAAATATGTTCGATTTTTGGTCTTTAGTTCGTTAAAAAAAATGCGTTCATTTGAAAATTGACTGACGTGGGAGGCTTTCCTATATAGGAGCGAAATTTTAAGCCGAAACAAAATATAAATTAGAAGTATGTCATGAAAGAACCCCATATTTGAAATATCGAAGACTTGAGTTCATCTCTCGAATTTTGGCGAATTTTTGAAATTTCAAAATTACCTGAACAATATGAAAATTTGATCTAATTGACGAAAAAAGCTGAAATTTTGTTGATAACAGTCTATTTTGGACCTCTCGAATCGATTGAAAGTGGTGTCGAGACGTTTCGGAGTTTTTCAACGCTGGAGAAAAGTTTTTAAAATCGGTTGATATGAATTTCAGCTACTGTAATAATTGCAGATTAATACCCATTACCCATATTGGTTACTTGTTTGATCAAAAATAGAGTATCTACCTACTTTCAGTTTCAAATTTTCGATTCCAGTATATAAAATGTTTTTCCAGAAGATTTTCTGCTGGAAAATCTGGATTTAAATTCAAAGTTATTGTGCTTAAATCGATTAAAAAGGTCATCATGTCATCAATATGGGTCATCCACGGTTCTTAAATTAATCTGAACCATTTTTATAAGTTTTTCTTCAGTGCTGGAAAATTCCGAAATTTTCTGGAGATTTCGAAACGATTCGAAACCACATCCAATCGATTTGAGAGGTCAAAAATAGGGTATTTACCAAAAATCTCAACTTTTTTCGCTGAAGTACGTACTTGGTTTTTGAAATTTTGAAAATGTGCAATAATCTAAAATGAACTTCAGTAGGTACTTGAAATTTATAGTTGTTTCATGACGTACCTTTGATTTAATTCTGTTTCGGTTCTGGAAATTTGAAATTTTTACAGAAATTTTTTAAAAATCTATAAAATCTGAAAAGTGCTTCTTTGCAGTTTTTATAGGTAAGTATTAAATTCTTCAAAAAAAATTCGCTCTCGCTTCCTCGCCAAAAATTGTCACATCACTATAATATTTCCGATGAGCATCTTTGGTCATTATTTTCCTACACTCGTTTTTTTTGGTTTATAAAATTTAAAATTCATGCATTTTTATTTTTTAAAAGAATTGAGACGTTATCAAAAATTTTCGAAAGTGGTGATTTTTTTTATAGAAATTTTTGTTCAAGAGTCGGAAAACAAGTATTTATCTGTAACAAGTAACAAGTCACAAGTCTTACAAATGATGAAAGTATTTTTTAAATGACTTGTGATTGATGGAGTGGTGCTAAAAATGAAAAAAAAATAACAAAAAAACGTTAAAACACGTTTCGCTTAAAATTCTTGCATTTTCTTGAAAAGTTCATTTTTTCCAAAGAATTTAGTAGATTTTCGACACGCTAAGATTATTATTTTTATGCCTGAAAATTGGTGTTGAGTTGAACTGCAAACAATCAAACCGCCATACTTTTGAAAATTTTTCGTGTTTTTTTTTTTCAATTTTTAACAACTTTTTCACCTTTTTCATTTTTAATAAATATTCCTTTGAAGTTGAGTTTATTCTTAACCATTTCATGACATTTTTAAAATTTTTTGAGATTTTTTATTGAATTTTTTTAATGGATTCGTTATTTAGACTAGGTGTCTATTTTGCAAAAGCTTAGCGAGGCAATGAAGAGAGTCATCGCCATTCCACTCCTCTTGAGTTTGATTTCATATCCAAACGTGTTTCGTGAAACAGACAAAGATTCTTAGTTTTGTTCTTCTTGCATTGAAGTTCCTGAAATTTTTGCATTCGAGTTTTCTTTCAAGTGCTTACATTGTAATATTTCTGTATTTTGAAAAATTTGTTCTAAAAATATTCTCTTTTTGATTTTTCTTCAATCAAATTTTACCGTTTGTGACCCTGTCGTAAAGAAGGGACTTAGTGTAAAAAAAAATTGATGATCTAAATAACACCTAATCTGAACCAAACACATAAACATAAAAACATCGATTTTTTCCACAAGGTCCCTTCTTTACGGCAGGGTCACATTTTCATCACCTTCAATCAGCCATTCTTTTCCTTCGTCCTCCCTTTCTCTTCCCCACACATTTACAACTTTTCTATTGGGATTTGATTTTTTTTTTTTTTTTTGTATGTAATTTTATATTATCTTGTGGTCTTGTGAAAAATATTTAAAATTCGTTTTAAGTAAGTAATAATACCCAATAATTTTCATTAACATAAATTTGACCTTGTGAAAATCCAAATTTTGAAAGATTGAAAATTTTATCACATTTTAGAAAAAATTCACCGTTCATAATCTTTATTAAAAAATTTGAGCTCAATCAGTCTGTTCCAAATACCATTCGTATTTTTTCACCAAAAAAAAACTCAGCAGCCGATCGATCAAAATGAACGAAATGCTTAATAAAGTAGCATCAAAGCGATAAGAAAAAACGTAGGTGTCTCCTTGAGTAAATTTCATCATCTTCGCAACTGAATAAACTTTTGATTAAAAACCCATTACGAACAATATTGGCCTCGGGACTTGCCTTTTATCAAATTTCATTACATTATTCAGATAAAATCAAACTAATGTAAAATTTTATCCTTTTTGCAGAAACTGTTAGTTATGGATGCCCGTTCGTACACCTCGGCTGTAGCCAATCGAGCCAGAGGTGGTGGCTGTGAATGTCTGGAATATTATCCAACTATGGAAATACAATTCATGAATTTGGCGAATATTCACTCGATTCGTAAAAGTTTCCATAATCTGAGAACGCTGTGTGCTTCGCCTCCTGATTTGCCGAAGTAATTTGATTATAATTCATTCTTAGAGATAATTCGACGGTTTCAATAAACAAATATTCCATCCGGTTGAGTAGTAAATACACGAATTGTTTTTTTGAAGCAGATATATTTTAAAATTTACATAAATACGGCCATTAAATGGTTTAATTTGGCTATCTCGAAAATCAATGGGTGTTCCAGACGGACGCGATTATTTAATGGTAATTGTTTAATTTTCTCGTTACAGTTGGCACAGCATGTTGGAGCATACGAAATGGTTGTCGCATATGTCGTTATTGATATCCTCCGCGGTACGCGTGGCCACAGCATTAGAAAAAGACGCTCAGCCTGTGTTAGTTCATTGTTCGGACGGCTGGGATCGTACAACGCAAATTGTCTCGTTGGCTGAACTTTTACTAGATCCGTATTATAGGACGATCGAGGTAGTGAAATATTCCAAGAATGTGCAGCGTGATTCGAGTAAATAATTTAATCGCTTTAAAATTTTTCTCGCTCTCTTTGTCGTAGGGTTTTCAAACGCTGTGCGAAAGAGAATGGTTGGAGTTTGGCCATAAATTCGCCGATCGTTGCGGTATCGGAGACGACCTCAACGAAAAGTGTCCCGTTTTTGTCCAGTGGCTCGATTGCGTGCATAATATTTTACAACAGTTTCCAACGGCTTTCGAATTTTCTAAACGTTATTTGGTAAATTTCAATAAGATTACGCAGCTAAAAAATTTTGCCGATGGCAAATTTACCCGGAGTATGTTTCGTTTTACAGATTAGATTAGCCGAGCACACATACTCGAATTTATTCGGTACGTTTTTCTGTAATACCAACGCCGAAAGGCAGAACCTTGGGATTGCCCAGAGAACGTTCTCGGTTTGGCGTTACTTGAATCGTACACATTTTAAAAATTATTTATATAATCCAAATCATGAAAAGGTAAGGAATGGAGACGACGTATTTAGGAAAAAATATGCCTATATTGAGATAATGACACGAGAATACTAATCTGATGCTATTTTTATAGGTATTATGGCCGAAATACAATGTCAGGGATCTAGAAGTATGGAGAGATTTGTATACGGATCTAGCTTACGATAATCAGTTTCCCAGCGAAACGAATTCTCATTTAACTGAAAATGGGTATGTATCGATGATATCATACGAGTGATTTGTAGTCTCATCGATTTGTATTAATTTGGAGAATTTTTAAATCGAAATTCTTCGTATTTGTTTGAAATATTTCCTTAGAATTTTGTATCATGAATTTAGGAGATTGAAGTGTTGTTGGCTTTGTGAGTCACAATCGGTCAGATTTGCTAACCAAATATTTGAGAAATTTCTTAATTATTTTAAATCTCTTGGGAAAGAATTTATTGAAATGGAACGACAATTGTGTTTGGAAAATTATGATTTTGAAGAAGAAAATTTGTGCACTTTTACCAAGGTTTTCACTACATAATATTTTTTCAGAGTTGAACAGTTTTTCAGAAGTCTCATAAATCTTTTTGAAAAATCAAAAATCTTCAGCTTCGATGATGTCTTTATTTTTGAGTATTTCCAACTCTGATATTGATAAATTTTTAGGAAATTAGCATTTTTACTCCGGAAAGACATCAGTTTCTGTTATTTTTTTGTTTTCTATGAAGTATGACACTTGATCCTGCTTTACTCACTCATGGAAACTCCATTTTTGGGCAGATTCTAGTTTTTTGGATGAAGAGAAGGAGGGGATAGGTGAATTCGCATTTTTTTTTTTTTTTAAGTATGAGTTCGAGAGTTCGATTTGGCTTGTGTTGGGTTTTATCTGAAAGAAAGTCAAATTTAAGGATATTTTTTGATTAAATTTCAGTCAAGTATTTTCTAGATAGAGATGAACGAAGTTTGATTATTGAGATGAGAGGGGGAGGAATTCAAAAATGAAAAATTTTTCGGATGAAAATTTCACCAATTTTTTTGAATTATCAAAAATTTGTCTTGAAAATAAAATTCAACTCGAAATATTGAACATAATTTGATTTTGTTTTCAAAAAATATAAGAAAAATTCGCATTGACGTTCAATCAGAGTTTTCATTTTCCAATTTTATGAAGCATCGGAAATTTTTAGTTGATTTTTTTCTTCATCAACTCCTGAGATTTTCCAAAGAAAACTAAAAACTAATCAAGTAAAAAAGTAGTATTAATTTTGATCTTGAAAATTATCTGTTTTATAGCATGGATACAATTATTCGAATTTTGTTGCTTTTTCAAAAGAAATAGAATCAGGACTTTGGGTCGAATAATTTTCGAGTAAAAAATCACTCTAATATCTTCTGAAAATTTTTTTCTACAAAAATGATGGCGAATGAATTCCAATAAGTAAGAAAATTAGTTTGGTTTTCTTTGAAATTTAATTTTTGCAAAAAATTTAAATTTGTTTTATTACAATCGAAATAGATTGGGAGAGGGAGTTGAAAGAAAATGCTTTTCCTCAATGATAGAAAAATTGAAAATTTTTGAATATTAGTTGATAGAGGGCAGGGTTGCAATTTTGCAGTTTTACTTGGAAAAATTAGGTTGAGAGACGAATCGAAGTTGCCTTGGGAGAAAAGGAAACTAAAAGCGAGAATTTTCGTTTCAATATTGAGATAGGGTTTTTTACCTTTTAACAAAATTTCCCCTAACAAAGAATAATATTTTCTAAAATTTTCCCATTACAACCTAATTTTTTCGACTGAAAAAATAAGGGTAATTATTGGAAGGTTAAGGTAACCCCTTCCACGTTCAGACCGGCTCTGATTAGAAAACTTTCCTCCGGGGGGGGGAGGGGGGGTCATAGAAATCTAAAAATTCATTTATAAGTATTAGGATTTTTCATTCGGTAAAATTCCACTTATCAGTTCATTTCTTATTGTAAAAATTTCACTTTGAAGAAATCAGTAAGAATTTTTATTTTGTAATTTAACAATTTCTTATCCTTTTCCTTCAATATTGTCAAATTCGTGTCCTCTCTGAAAATATTTATGCTTTTCACTTCCTCAGTTTATGTGAACTTAGCTTCAAATGAGCTCAGTTCAAATGCATAAAAATTCTGTCAAGTAACTGTAAGAGGGGCTGATAGTCTGAAAAATAACAAGCATATTATTTGAAGCAGTTTGGTCAATAACTTTTTCTGGTCATAGAGGAAAAACCCATGAAAACTACCCTTAGGAATCAAAAATTGATCTTGCTCTTTCTAAAAATCCCAAAATTACTCTCTATTCAAATCCCAATTTTTGATTTTCAAGGGTAGTTTCTATTCTCAGACTCACATCGTCACATCATATGAGCCTGTTTATAAAAACCACTTCTAGGTGTCAAAACTTGGTTTTTGAGTTGACACTGATTTTGGATCTTTCAGAAGGGGTAGTAACAGGAGGGGACTTCAACTCGGAAATGAATTTTTTACACTTAAAGATGGTTTCTACATCCAGACTTGGTAATCTGAGAGCTATTGTTACATTATTATGAGAAATGTTTTCAATTGTCCAAATTTAACTCTTTTTTGAGGGAAAATTATTTTTTGGAAATTTGAGATTTTCTCAACCCCTTCCTTCGTAACGTCTGTACAAGGAATCGTGATTTTTTCAAAATTTTATGTCTGTTCCACTTTTTTTCCCACGTAATTTTTGTCAGTGTTTTTTCAACGATCGTAAGTCGAACAAGAAATTGCATTTTGCTCATTAAGCGAAAAATGTCAACCCAGTGTCTAAAAATAGACTACAGTTTTCAGAAAAACAGTACAAAATTTGATCAAAACATAGATCGAATTTGAAAAATTGAACTTCTAATACATTCGACGTAGCTAAACTCTGAAAAAGTGAAACGTACCAGTCCTGATACGTATTTTCTTTTCAACCACTTACGATAGGTTGATTATTTTCTAGAATTTGAAGGCTAATAGGTCTCAGTCTGGCACGTTATGCTACTCGAGACATTATCAAATACCATTATAAAATTATCAGAAACCCTAAACGATCCGAGAATTAATAATGAAAAATCACGCTAATTATATTCGTACGTTGATTAAGAGCAACATCGAGACCGCGTGATTAATGGGATTAGAAAACGCGATCGCTGTACTATTGTTGATGTGTCTGTGTGTGTGTGTGAGACTGGCAGGATTTATGTATGCTCTTTACCTAATCGTGATCTCATTCCATTTGTAAAATAAATTAAGATATTATTTCGTAAATCGTAATTCTCGTTAGTTTTATTGATACAGAGATGTACGTTGGATCGGATGTAAATATTTATATTGGTATTTTGGTTTGATTACAGTACAACAAACGGAGGCGATCCGATTGTAAACGAAGAAAGTAAAAATACGTCTCACGAATTAGAAAACGGAAGCTTGAATAATCTAGGAAATAATTTAGGATCGATGTTAGAATCGGCGATTAATTGCCAGCCGGATATCTGCATTAGTAACGGTATAGCGTCGACGGGCTCGGAGACAATATCGGATCTAGATTGCGACGGTACCTCGTGTTCGGACTACGGCGTTAATAATGGCACCGATGTGGCGTACGATAGATCTGATTGCACCAAGGATCACGAGCAAGATCACAGGCAGACTTTGGAAAACAACGTCGACAATAGCAATCATAGTGATAATAGAGTGATAAACGCTTTAAATGACGAATTTACGGCGAATTTAGATTTAAAAGATGATACAAATTTTTGCAATAAACAAAACGGCGACCTAGACGAGCATAAAGCTGCCGCCCTTAGCGCCGCCGTCGCTACCAACGCGAATAATGCAAATGAAGACTGTGATAATTTAATCGAACCCGTCGACGTAAACAATTCCCAAGACTGTAATCGGATTGTCGACGAATTAGAAGTTAGACTGAATGGGAATGGTGATATTAGCGTGGAAACTTCCGTCGAAACTATAGTTGATAATAATTACTCGATTAATTCGGCGATAGATAATGAACTCAAGTAAGCGAATGAGTTTACTAATTCGAAAGTTGTGCTTAATGTGATTATCACTGATGGTGGGATCGTTTGTTGTAGGACTGTTGTTAATGGACTCAAAACCTTCGATGTGTCGACATTTCAAACAAGTAAGTTGATAGTTTTGCTAAGTGGATTGGAGATATGACTTTTTTTCTCCCTTTAACCTTGGTTTTACGCTTTTAGAATTTTTCGTTAATGTATTCTGCTTTTAAGTTGATTTTCGTAGTGAGGTCGTTCTGTGTCAGATTGTCCGCTTTTTTGCACTTAAGGTCTTTCGCGAACCGCTGGTCTTTAGAGGCCTCCTGAGGGAAGATATGGGGGATTGTAGTTTTAAGTAAAAAGGAAATTTTGCAGGGAATATGAGTCGACTTTTGAGTCGAAGTCAAACTGACTCCAAATCGACTTGGACTTCGGAGTCAAGGTGGAGTCAGGAAGGTCTGAATATGGCTCCGAGGTCAAAGTGGGGTCAGGAGACAATTTTTTGGCTAATTTCTATTTTCTGAAATTTCGTGAACGTCAAATGTGGATGTAATTGTAACTTTGCAACAATTTTCAGTGAAAAATTGAAATTTTATCCAGTTGTGCTTTTAAGGGGACTGAGGAAATGTTGAAAATCAGTGTAGCCATTTTTCTAACTGTCAAAATTTAGGCTAAAAAAAATTAAAAAGTGGGATGGCTCCAAAGTTTTGAAAAAATGTTTACTTTTTAAGCTGAATAACATGTTGAAAAAATTCAGATGAAAGTTTTTTCATTTATTCATTTTAAAAAATTCCAAAATTCGTCAAAAAAAATACCATTTTTACTATGAAAAGTTTAAATTTTGTAAAAAAAAAAAAAAAAAAAGATCAGTTTTATTCAATAGATTAATCCCACACTTCAAAAAAGGTTGACAAAAGCATTTTAATTTCCCTCAAACTGTCTAAAAATCGCATTAAAAGTCGAATTTTTCATCATCAATCTGATAAGTCTCCAAAAAAATATTTTCCAGCTAGAAAAAATGTAATTGAAATTTTTTTGTTCAGAATTTTGTTGGTCCTAAAATCGAAGTAAAATTATTTCAGTATCAAAATTGATCATTTCGTGAGCAAACAGTCTTTTTACCCATCTCCAATGAGGTACAATAATTGATTATTAAATGTCAAACAACTTTGTGATTTTTGACTTCCTATTCTAATTTTTGAAATTTCTTCAATCCTGTATTGATCGTTGTTTTTTCGAGTTGAAAAATATTTTAACCAGAATCGATCGTATTTTTGATGAAAAACTCAATTTTTGATTCGGTTATCTGACCATTGAGTGGTAACTATTTTTTGATGGTTAAAAAAAATGGCAACGTTGATTTTTAATATTTCCTCAAATGGTTCTTTAAAATTCGTATTAGATGGAAAAAATTCTAATTTTCCACTCAACGTGGTTTTCAAAATATGTGAAAATTATTATCGAAAACCGCTGGAAAAAATTCAGAATTACAGCACAGTAAAAAATCAGTGAAAAATTCACTGCAACTAAAAAGTGAAAAAAAGTTCTAGAAAATCGGTGAAAATTCATTGGAAAGTCAGTAAAATTTTTGTAATTCTCTGATTTTTTTCTGTGCTACAATTCTGATTATTCGCTAATGATTTTTTACTAATTTGAAATAAGAGAAAAGGTTAGAAGTTTACGAAATTTATATATTTTTTTCAAAACTTCGATCTCTCATATTTCCTTTCATTTGAAAATTTTTTTCAAAACAGACTCAGTACAGATGATGAAGCTTGAAAACTTCATTGATGATGATTTTTAATGCTCATAATATGGAGACAAATGAGTGAAACTGTCCCAAACAACTCGATACCAAAAAAATCAATTTTTCCCTTGAAGAACTGTTTTGCCACATATTGAACTTTGGTTTTTGTGGCCTATTTTTGTAAAATTAAATGTATTTGAGGGTAGTCTTAATCTTTCTCGTCAGTAAAAAATTTAGTATCACGACATCCACGAGTATTATTGAATAAAATATTCTGAAAATTTAATTTGTGATTTGGAGCAACATTATCTTTGGAGGAAACTTTTGAGATATTTTCAAAAAAAAAAAAATTCCAAAAAAAATGGATGAAAAATTTTGTTGTTGTTTGTCTCAACGTTTTCTGAAAATTTCTTTTTTTCAAAGATGGAAGAAAATTTTTGAAAATGTCTCAAAAATCTTCCAAAGATAATTTTATTTCAAAGCACGTATTAAATTTTCAAAATATTTTTTTCAATAATGCTCATGATGATATCTTGATTCCAAATTTTTCGCTGATAAGAAAGGTAGAGCTTTCTTGGAGAAAAAAAATCCAAGTGCAAAAATGAGGACGATCTGACAATGACCCAGCAGTAGTTGAGCTTGCAATCTTCATTTCATCAGTTTTTTCATTTTTAAAATTTTTAACTAATCGCACTTTGCTTTTTGACTGTTTGCACTTGCGTTATTTTAGGAGACTTGATTTAAAACTGATGTGATGATGTTATTTAGGTCGGCCACCACAGTTAACGTCATTGTTATTAGATCCTATAGATGGTTTACCTCTTATTCCAGATGACATCCAAGACCGTATGCAGCAAATATCTATCGAACATAAGGTACTTTTATTTTGTAATAAGTTTTGAATTTTTTCTTTTTTCATGATCGATGACATGTTCAGAAATGGTTTTCGAGGGTTTTGTATCGTTGTAAATTATTTTTTAATTTTTTTTTTTTTCTGTACAAATTAAGCGGAAATTGTTCGGATTTTTGTGTTAAATGAATCGTGATTCGTGAATGATAAATTTTTTATACAAATTGAGAAATTTTTTCTTGGTGTTTATCAGTCTTCACTGCTTTAGTTTGATATGAGGATTTTTAGTGTTACCTACATGTTTTTTTTCTCCTTTTATTACCTATCTTGTTATTGGATAAATTAGATGTTGAAATTTTTCTTCCATTGGGTTGTTTTTATTAAGGTATGACCTTATTCAAATTGATACTCCGGGCTTCCGAACATGATATTGTGGATAGAGGGAGTCAAGGAGGAAATTGCGATACTGCGGATATGCAAAAAGGTAGAGAAAATTTTAAATTTTTTATTGTGATTTGTGTGGAATGTTTGGTATGGGAAGTTGGAATCATTCAAGGGAAATGAAAATTTAAAGCTGATATTTGATGAAAAAGCTCTCAAGCCATTTCTGTTGATGTCATTGAATTTATTAATTTAATTTTTATTGTAAAAATAATCACCTTTTTCCCCCACCTTCGTTGAGGTATCTTCAAGTGAATCAGAATTACAAAAAAAGTCAACAGTGAAAATAGGAAGTGAATAGTTGATTTCTCTTCTTTTTTGTTTTTTGTTTTTTTTTTTTTTGGTTCAAGAACAAGAGAATTCTGAAATTTTCTACTCAATGGAATTTTTTACAATTTTGTGACTTCAAAAAATCATTTTCTTAAATTTTTTCGAATTCAAATAACAAGTTTTTGTTTTAAAAATGGAACTTCGTAATTATTGTGTCAGGGAATTGCTCCCTCTGTCCCTTGTTCGGTTTAGCTCCGATTGTAATACATGTGTAAACAAAAATTTCATTCAGAAACGAACCAAAAAATCATAACCTGGTACCCAAGTGCTCAGAAAATTATCAATTCTAGAATTTCTTAGTTCTTTTCTACCCCAAATTGAAATATTTTCTAATTTTTAAATTGAAAAATCCAAATTTTTCTAATTTCACTTACTTACTAATTTAAAGGTTTATATCTATCTTGAATTTGTCGACTCGAAACGAACCTATAAACTCCAAAATTTTCAACCTTTCATATTTTTTCGAATTTTTTCTCCCAAAATGACAATTTTGCAAGTCTGCATCCAATTATCGTAATTTTTTTCAACTCGTGCTTTTTGATTTTTTTACCTGGCTCACAATTCCGTGGTGAATATGATTGGAGTAGGGGGGGGGGGGGGATTCTATTTTAGTGAGATTCAATCTTCGGTTCAGAATTCGAAAGAAAAGAAATACATAATAATATTTAAAAGGGGCTTCAGAACTGAACCTTTTTTTTAATTTGATTTTTTGGACTAGAAATTTTTCATATGTTGAAACCCACGAATCAGAAGTTCCAACTTTTAATTTGAAAGGTCTATTTTTCCAAATTCCAACTAAAAATAATGAAAATTTAGTAAATTATTTTCTTTTATGTTGAAAATTTTTGTATTGGAGTAAGGCTGTTCTTGAAAACGAGAAGAGTACCTATTTAAAACTTTCTCAAATTTGCATTTGGTAAAAATATTGATGTGGAAGGGCAAGCCAAGATACTACCTATTCATTTTTCTCATTCGAAAAATCGAGAAGTTTTGAAAAATTACTCAAAATTTATTTAGATCGTCTCCTTCTCTTCTTCCATTTTAAAGGTCATGCATGTAATTGATCGATTTTTGGATTAAAAAATTTTTTCTGGCAGAGTTAGGAAAGCAAAACCGAAATCACAGTTTTATGATAGGTAGTTTGACATCCTTGAATTTAAAAAGCTCCTATGTGTAGTTCTGAATTCTCGATTAGTAAAATTCATAATTTTCATTTACTCATAACGTAAAAAAAACCTTGCATTAATCTCTTTCTATTTTCAGGCCCAACAAGCAGCCTTACGTAGTGAATTGCATACAACGCGATACGCATTAATGAATAAAATTTGTCACCAGTGTGTACACCAGAATAATTCTATTCTTCCGGAAAAGCAACTCGTTTCCGACGACGATGTAAGCGTTTAAAAAATAAAAAATTTACAAAATAATATCGATTTGCTCTTTCGTTAATATATAATTTCTCACGCGTCTAGAAAGGATCCGTATGCAGTACGGAAATTTCGTGGGAAGCCGTGGATGAAAAAGAAGTGGGCCAGGTACTATGGGTACCAGACCATGCGGCAAATTTCTGCCAGGCGTGTAATACTCGATTTTGGCTCGGCCGAAGAAGACATCATTGCAGGTAAAACAATACTCCAGAATCTAGGAGTAAAAATACAATTAACGAATTCCATTCATCATCACTTATTCCCTTTCGATTGAATTTTTGCAGGAGCTGTGGAAAAATATTCTGCGCCGATTGCTCGAGAAATTTCACCATATTGCCAAGCGAACAGTTGTTCGATCCGGTTCGCGTATGCGAAGACTGTTACCGAGTAAAACGACTCTCGCCCGTGTCGTATTCGAACTCTCCCAAACAAACGACCTGCAAACAAGCGGCCGGCGAAGAATCGCAAAATTCTAATCTAGTTTTACCGCCGGCTCCGTCTATTTAATTCAACGTGTTAAATGTTTCTGTAGCCAATTTTTTATTAACGAAAATATCGTAATCAAAAATTGTGATCATTTATCATGTCAATTCTCGGTGACTTGTCGATCGAAGACATTAAAAGTAATTGAAAAATTGATCAGATTTTAAAGAAACGTGTCGTGTGTACTACTGAATGTTGACAAATCGGAATTCCTAGTCTATTAAGTTATATATCGAGTTTTAAATACCATTTATAATGTTTTGTTTGTTTTTATTTTAAATGTTGTCTAATTGATAAATTTGTTTGCCGTGTTAGGTGTTAATGATTATTTTGGCATTCGTCGGTTATTTTGTTTTGTTTTACTATTTTTTTTCTCGTTTTGTGTGTGTGATTTCTGTGACACGGAGTTCTGATTGTAATCAAAAAATTTTTTTCAAAATGCAATTTGGTACCTACGTTTAACGTCTCGATAAATCTCATTTTTAAATAGTTTCTTTTTTCTATCTATCGCCGGTAGTAGAGTTAAGGTGTTTTTATGCTAATTTATTTTCTATGCGCGCGTTTGCAAGAAAAATTTTTCTATGTCTCAGTATACCTAATAAAATTTAAAAAAAAATAACGCGAAAATATATTCTCTATGGTTCCTATGTTTTGTAAAAGTGATGCTGAGTGTGTAGAAAAATCTGTATAACATGTGCTCACACTATGGAACAGCATACTTCTGAAGTACGTTTTTTGAATGCAAACCGTTGTGTTGTTTTTGTTATAATTTATTATTTTTGGCTTTAATTAAACATTGTTATTATTTTTTTCTCTTTTTGTAAATGAGTTGTGTTTTTATTATACATAGTAGTGAATATATCTAAATTGGTGTTTTTAACTTTTCTTGTTATAAATACAGTATTAGCATTTTAAATGTATATTCTTTAATTTGTACTCTAAAAATCGAATAAAATGTAATTTCATTTAATTTTTTGTGGTTTTTTTTGAGGTTTTATTTTTAGATTGCAAGAAGAGGTGAGATTTGAAGGAGAGAGGACAAAAAATTGATTTATGGATATTTCTTCAATTAAGAAAGTTTTAATAGGTATTTCAATTTTGAAGCACAGTCCTTTTTGGGGAGACTTCGAACTGTTCGAAGTTCGAAGCATTATGGAGCCCTATTAATTTTTTCAGATCCTTTTTAAATGCTTTTTGTGGGAACATGATTATATGAAACAGTTCTATTAAAGAATGATTTCAGTCAAAATTTTTATCAACAATTATTTTTAAATTTTATTAGTTGTCCAATTCTGATGGTGACTTTTACAAGAAGATGAATGGTACCTAATTGAAAAATAATGAATTATTTTAACTGGAGCCAATGCGACTGGTATTAGCGCCCTACCCCTACCCTACCACTGGTAAGTCCGAGTCGCCAAAGCCAAACTTTTTTTCATTGATTGAAATTTGAAAGTCACGTGACTTTCAAAACTTATAATTATATTAATTTGAGAACCATGCTCGTAACACAGTATAATCAGGCTTTTAATTTTAGTCTGAGTATGTGTTTTTGATAAGGCATAAAGTTTCTACGATTGTTCAATTCCTGTGATTTTTTTTTGTACAAGTATTAACTGATGTTGATCTCTATTTATTTATACCTAGATATATTGTAATTATTTCAAGAACCATGCTCGTTTACAAACACTATATAATGAGGCTTTTAATTTCAGTCTGAGTATGTGTTTTTGACAAGGCATGAAGTTACCATGGTTATTCAATTCGTGTGATTTTTTGTTGGATCTCTATACCTAGATATTATATTATTTTGAGTTCGTTTTTGTACTTGGTTGTTTAATTCATGTATTATTTTTTCTAAGTTCTTGTAAATAAATTATTTGTTGAGTCGACACAGTTCACAAATGTGATCTGGTAATAAAGGGTGTTCAATTTTATAACTTACTTTTAGTCCTTGAAAAGATGAGAATTCGAATAGAAAATGTTCTGATAAGCCTGCATATATCTGATTCCACATCGTATCAATTTATAGACGTAAAATTGAAAACAATGATATGAGAAATATTTCATGAAATAATTTTAATCCAATCGTACATTGTGTATTAATTTACTACACTTTCACATAAATTCGTTAAAATACAGCACACTCGTACTATATAATCTAGGAAGTTTCTATTGTCATAATTAGTATTCATAAGACTGATAGGAACACGATTCTTGATAATTTTATACTTGGTTCTTAAATTACCAATAACTCGTTCAACGTGTATACGAACCGATGAAATTTTACGTGATTGCTCAATTTGAGTAGGGTGCATTTGTTTCAAACCTTCAGTGAACGCCGGAGTCAACAATTTAGCACCTCTTCTAGCAACTTCGTCATGAACAGTAAATCCTTGGTCAGCAAGTATCCAATCGCCTTGCTTTACCAACTCCAACAAACCACAGTTTTCAGTTATTTGTTTATCGGATGTCCTTCCACCCCACCCTTTCGAAATAAATGCTATACTTCCTTGAGGAGTAATTCCGATGAGATATTTGGCCGTGTATGTGCTCTTATAACTGGAATACATTATTGACTTGGAATCTAAAAGAGAAGGACATTCAGTAGGTATTTCGAAGCAGTCAATGATGAGCATAATCTTTCTATCAAATGCTTTTTGGAAGCATTCAGGCATACTATCTGCAATGAGATCACGACTTGGCCAGCATATAATACCACGAAATGTATAGTCTAAAATTAATACGACTTCTTTAAAAATGTAGCTCGCTTTTACCTCTGTAATGTCAAATCTGTATGCTAATCCTTCAAATGTTACGTTGAATCTTAATTTAAACAAAGTAAGAATTAATTTTTGAAAATTGCTCAGTTTTCTCGATTTCACTTCTGACAGAGCTGGGTCAATATATTCCAAAATCAATTCGATAACTTCCAAATTTGGTAGCCCAGTGTAGTATTTAATTTTATCTTTACTGGTGGAGCTGTTATCTTCAAATGCTGTTTTATCCAATAAAATAATAGACCTTTCTTTGAATAACTGTGAATTCGTCTGCGAAATGTTCGTAATTTCAGTTTGTAATTTTACATTTTCATTACGAAGTTGTTTCACTTCAGTTTCAAGTTGTGTATTTTTAATTCGAAGCTCTGCGATTTCTTTTTGAAGAACAGATACATCAATGTCAGATTCACTTTGAGACTGCATCTGTGAAAGCATATAGCAACGAAAAATTGATTAAATTACGAAGTTGAGAGAAAATGAAATTGAAATGATAAAGATGAAACTATCAAACTGTATTATAGTGAGCGTAAAGGATACTTACATTGGTGGAATCTATCGTTTCTGATATAGACTCTGTTGATTCCGAGCTAATCGGTACTATATCTTCCACAGTAGCCTGAATTACTTCCAATGATGCCTCAGCCTCACTATCGGAGTGATTCGATTCATTCGACAAAACTACTTCACATGAGTGTTGTTGGTTCTCACTGTTGATGATCGCGATCATTTCTCTGTGTTTCCTTCTCTCATATCGGTGAACCTTATTTTGCTGTTTTCTACAATTACTGGAGGCGAATACTGAAGGCACCCAATCAGGGTTATCAGAATTCAAAAAATGTGAAGGTTTCCCTGAAATGCCGGAATTTCTATATCAGTATTCCATTTCAACACATATGAACTCGAATAAACAATAAAAACTTACCAGATATAAAATGTTTGCCACAAATTCTATAACTATCCACTTTCTCTAATTTTATATTAGAATGTTTTATTAACGCACAAATCCAAGCTTGACGCCTTTTTTCTAACATTTTTCGGTGAGGTTTTGGAAGTCGTTTATTCCCTGCCGGAATTTTTACAAAATTTTTCGATGGGTTGTATTGTTCTGTACAGCCTTTAACGCAACACCGAGTCACCATTATGTTATAATAAATTAACGAAAAATAAAAATCAATGAGGTCGATTTTTCAAACAAACTTTGTAAAATTTAGGAAACTTTGATACATGATAACTTCTTTTTAAAAATAGATCGACATTTCCGGTTTTTTAAATTAAATTGATCTTGAAATTTACTATAAGATAACGTTTTTCAAAAATTCAAAAATTTAAAATAATGAAATTATGTTCAAAGTTTAAACTGAAAGCAGCTTAATGTAATATAATAAAAAATGACTACAAAGATGATAACAGAATGTAAACATAAAAGCGGCAGCGGAAAAATCCCGTTTCCCGTTTTTTTCCCCTCGCATTCTATTTAGATTTTGATTGTAATTGTGCAAAAAGGAAAAATTTATCATCTTTTCTTTCAAGAAGTGAATGAAACAATTGAAAAACGTCATGTTTTCCATTATGTAATTTTTTAGACTACTTTTCAATAAATTTCATTACCTCGAGAGAAATTTTTTGCCGTTCAATTCAACACCCTGTACCTATTTGAAATCGCGAGAAAAAAAGTTCGATGCTGGCTGTGAATTCACTGATGAGTAATTATCTAATTATTATTTACCCAAAACCCAAATCAATATTCCAAATTCCAATTCAGTCGTTGGTCGTCGTCATTTTGTCTGTTGGTCTTCGATAGTTCGATTGAATATTTTATTTCCAAAGTTTTCTCATTTTTCTTTTTACCAAACACAATACAATCGTCCCTAACCACCTAACCTTCCTTAACCAGTAAGCAGTAACCAGCCACGAGCGTACCAGTGATCATTATCAACTTCCCAATGTCAGGTAAGTAAATAAAAACTACTTATTTATTACCGATATGTTTTATATTAATTATTATTAATTTCGATCACATATCAGGTGTAGTTTTCTTTGTTGTAACATGTTTTTGGTTTTTGGTGCAAAATTTCGGACCCAGGTCATCCCCTCTTGTATTCATAACTTTTCCCAAATGAAAACAACTTACAACTTAATTCAAGCGGATATAAGTATTATAAGTGTGTGAAAGTGTTAGATTTTAGGCCTGTATTCATGCATGGACAAAATTCAAGTATTCCTTGATAGGTAGCTTAGGTACTCAAGTATTGTCTATGACC
Source organism: Pseudococcus jackbeardsleyi (assembly GCA_038380155.1). Taxonomy (NCBI): domain Eukaryota; kingdom Metazoa; phylum Arthropoda; class Insecta; order Hemiptera; family Pseudococcidae; genus Pseudococcus; species Pseudococcus jackbeardsleyi. The sequence continues at coordinate 41,246,180 of CM076242.1, forward strand.
TTAAACGCTAATGATCGTACCTTAAAACGTTGATAATTTCTCCTCATTTATAAAACCACGATCTCAACTGATTTCAAATTTTGAAACCTCTTTTATGAGATTCAGGTTAAGTATAAGAAAGCTCGAAGATGATGCAATAGTATTAATAGTGTACATCAGTGCAAATATTATAATCTTACTTTTTCGATACTAAAGGCCGTATTCATTGACAAAAAAAGTATAGGTTTTGCGTACGCAAGCGCTTTTTTATATTTGAAGTATTGTTGTGAATACGACCATATAGATGGAAATCGATTTGATGTTTCAGAATCAGATAAGGATGTTCGTGTGTACCAATACAAAGTGGCACCAGGAGGAGTATTGCACACCTCTGTTGTCATATGTGGCGAAGAATTCCACTACGGCCAAAAGGGTGTTGTCAAAAGTCAACCCGTAAGTACCGAATATTTGTTGAAAAATATAAAACTTTTTATTAATTTTATAATTTATTCGAAAAACGCTAATAACGTACCTATTACACATGGCTAAATTTTGCTTCTAAACTAATTTGTGTTATTTATGTATGTCATTAAAGGGCGAAGCGGGATTCAACCTCCCGACGAAAATTATTAACCGTGGAAAAACGACAAAAACGCAAGCCGAAATTTGCGAATTCATCGCAAAACTTCAGAACGGACAATTTGCGTGAGTATTTATTATCTTGAAAAGCGATTAGCTTGAATTATTTGCATGCAAGTTCTGACTTTTGACAAAAAAATGTACCTATACGTAACGTACATTAATTTATGGATTCGTAGGAAAGGGAAATATCATTGTTTGGAGTGGAATTGCAATCATTTCACTCACGAAGTCGTCAAATTTCTTGTCAATGAAGGAATATCCACTGACATCCTTGAGGCGCCGAAGAAAGCTGTAAAAACGTAAGTATGGTGTAATCATTCTTATTAAGTACCTATCATCAATAAGTAACATTTTTCTTTCCGATTTTGTTTTTAAAAATCATTATTTCGGTCCAAAATTGACGCATCTGGAAAAAAAAAAACGCCTAATCTTATCTGTATTTCATATAATAGGTCAAATTACTGCCAATCAATTGTTGAACTTTTTTCTGAAAAAATACTGGCAAATAATCTTGAGTTGATTTTTCAAGTGTTTTTTGGCATACGTAACTCGACCAATTCTGTCGACGTGTCGACAATCATAGTCTTACTAAGAAAATGAACGCGAGATCTTCAGTGTATTTAAAAAGTTGTTCCTGTTTTGAAAATGAAACATAGTATATTATTACATGCACTGATATTTTAAGAAGAAATTCTAAAACTACAGTACTTTATTGTTTTGTTCTACAGATTATTGGCAGTTAGTGCAGGGATATCTAGCTGTTTGCTTGGAGCAGTTTTACTGAAAATATTGTCACCCTTCAATGCCATCATTATATTTGTGGTCTGTTTGGTGTTGTTAATTTGCATCGGTCTCTATTATTATTACTGGCGCAATAGTTACTCTCCTATCAGACGAACGAATAAGCTATGCGCCGAAGCAAATAAATTGCTTATCGATGCTTGTAAATCTTGCATGATGTAAACTCCAAAAAATATTGAATATTTTTATCTTCCTCCGAAATTCAATTTTTTTGCTACAGCTGTTTTTTAACCCTTTCGCTGTTAAGAACGAGTTTTCGCTCCCCATATGATAAATAAGGGCCAGTGATGTCAGCATGTGGGGTTTGAACGGACCGCGAACGAACAAAGCAAAAAAATTGATGAAAAACCTCCAAAAAATTTGATTTTGTATGTGTGAACGTGACTGCGAATGTGAATGCGAATGTAACGCAAACGGAATGGAAAGGAAATTAGGAAATGAAGATGAACCTGAATGGGACGCGAACGCATCTTGAGGAAAAGATGTGCTGAAGGTGAACGGAACGCGAACATGTAAACGCCGACATCACTGCAGTAAGGGTAAACATGGGAAATGAATAAATGGGACCTGGTAATACTAAAAAAACACGCAATACTGAAATTTTGATGAAAAAAAATATTCCCTGTGTCGCCACGACAAAACCTGTTTCCCCCCCCCAATAACCACTAAAACACTTCCATATTATCGCGACCCGCGGACGCGAAATTGGTAAGCCACGAGCGCACCGAGTGCTAGCTGATGTACGATCGGTTTGGTTTTGGTGTACGTCTTGTGACGTTACCACCGTTAATTAGTTCGATCGTTATTTTGTATCCATTAAGTTATGTTAACTTGTTAAGTTCGCTGTTATATTTAGTTAATAAAGTTCACGTTAACCTTAAACTTTCGTTATTTATTGAGTTTCGATATTAAAGCTCGATATACATAATTATGTTATAGTGATGTTGATATTTCATTTTTTTTCTTGTGAGATATCAATAATATATCGTTGATATATCGATATTTTTTAAAATTTGAAAGATAGGATGTAAAGACCCCAAAAATTGAAAAAAAATTGAATAGTTGAAAAATACCACGCTCAAAAATTGCTTGAAAGCTAAATACGAGTAATTAATAAAAATTGGCAAATTTTTTTCATTCTATTATTTCAGTTCCGCCAAAATTACAAATCACATGAATTATTTATTTATTTGGATGAGCTGCGATTTTGATGGAAAACAAAATGAAAAATTTCCAATTTTTAGGTCTGGTATTTTTCAACTATCGAATTTTTTTCAATTTTTGGCTTGATTTCTGGGCTCTCTTTACAGAGCGGGGTTTTTCAAATTTCAAAAAATATCGATATATTGTTTGCCATACTCCATGGTCCATGATTGTGCTACGTTAAGAATGAAAAAATCTAAAATCACGAATTATCAACTTTAATCACGCGTATCAATTTTTGGGGGGAAAATAAAAAACAAAAGGCCTTAATTACTGGTGAACTGATGTGTGAAGATGTTAAAAAATATAATATCATTGTGTCAACACAGGCATAATTTTGTACAAAATTGAAAAAAAAAAAAGAAAAGAGTAATTGAAAATTGAAAACGCATATATGCGGACGTAGCAGTGAAAGGGTTAATTCTAAAACTTTTTCAGTGTCTACCCTTGAAAATCCATATAAATTCAATGCAGTAGACGTAATTTTCAAAATAAGTGGCAAAAAAAATAAAAATCATCCATTCATGAAATTATTCCCTATTTCTTACAAAAAAGTACTTTTTTTATGATATTGAGAATAATAACATAATTATGCAATGTTTTAGGTGTTGTATCTCGTATTTTCAAAGTAAATAAAAAACCTAAACAGAAATTTTTCGTTTTGAGCACTCTCCTTCTTTCGTTGGTTCGAGGATCGATTTGAAAATGGGGGGGGGGGGGATAACAGTGGAGACTCTCCAAAAACCAAATCATCTGAAATATGACAGGCTATCGGCTAGCGGATAAAACAAATAGGATGAAATTTTTGATGCATTTATTTAAAAAATACATAATTACAAATGAATCGCATTCTACATAAAAGGGCGAACGGCCGCAAAAGAAGCATTTTTACATTCTACATAGCGCAGCACGTTAAGTAATCTTAGATACTGAGCAGCGTAATGAAAACTACACAACATTTAAAGGAGGAAGGGGGAGATACACATATACAATCATTACCTCGACTTCACTGTCCTTATCAATATAGCTTAAATTCAAAAATTGTATTCAATTCGACGAGAAATTCAGAGGGATTTCGGTCAATGACAATGAACAACAACGAGGAACCAAAATCACTCACGAAGTAATAAGTGTTGGTCAAGTCATGGGCATTTTCTGTCAATTTGGCTTTTACCACTTTCTTTATACTCTTGACTACTGATCCACATTTGTTGGAATGTTCCAATCGACGCTAGTATAGAACCACCGATCCAAGCACCGAATCTTCTTTCGGCCGAACCGTTGGCGGATATGATTTTCAAACGCATACTACTCGGTATACGTACGGATAAGTCTCGATTGAGTCGTTCAGGGAATCCCTAAAATAATCACACATAATTAACAAAATTATTCGAAACAAACGAAGTTGAAAGAAGAGGAAAATACCTGTAGAAATGAATTTCCACCGGTGACAACAACGCTATTGTACAACGAAGGTCTAATATCAACGTCGCACATGCCTACGCTGGTAGTTACAATTTGACCGACAGCTAACATCGAACCACCTAGGCCTACACTAGGATCGAATAAAATTTCAGGTATTTTGAATCTTTCGCAACCAAAATCCTGTCAAAAAATGAGATATAAGTTGTAAAATCAATAAATTGACTCAAATGTGGATTTACTTCGTTGTTTACCTGATGATAACCGTTGGGAAATTCGTAATGGGAAGTTGGTAGAGCGGAGACAGTTTTTTCGTCGTAAGGTGTCTCTGACACTTGTAAAACACTCTGTTGAAAGTCTTGTATTACTCGCTTTTGCATGTAATTATGCCAGCTGGGAGTAACTTCGGGAAGATTTGTTTTCTTCGTCCAGTTAGGCTTTTCTTTATCTTTGACTGCTTCTTTGCTGGCAACCATGTACTGAGGAGTAATGTCTATATCGTTTTCCTGCAATAAATAGCAATAATACGAATAAATTTCTTTCCGCATATTTTGATTATTAGGAAAACATCAAATTACTTGTAAAAACTGCCTGCATTGCATGGTAATATAATCACCACCTAAAGGAGATCTAACGATAGCATGAGAAAGTACGTAACCATCATGTACAGGAACAGCCGAAGTATGCGTAGCTCCACTATCAACAATAAGTGCGGTAACACGTCCATTAGCGAAAGCCGAAAGCACAGCATTTTTCACCAGGAAGAAGGCTGGAACGTTGTATTTCTCGAACATCAACTCCATCAGTTTTTCGCGTTTGGGGCGTGAATTGGAAGGAGATTCTGACATTAAAACCGGGTGGTACTTCGATTCGGATTGAATACATCTATCGTAAGAATAGTCTAAGACTTTTTCAAACAAATCCCAATCATCAATCATGCCATCTTTCATATAATTCACTACTTTCATTCCTTTGCGTGGTACGCATAATACATTTGTGTCGATGTAGTATTTAGTTTCACTGGTTACGTTGTTTGCGTTCTTTGATTCTATTTCGGCCGATCCTGTGTTTATATCGGCGTTCCGGTTGCCTTCTTCTAACACGCCGACGACAGCGGGGATTTCGGCTTTAGGAGTGTCTTCTTGGGCATATCCGACACGTAAGGATTGACTGCCGACATCGAAAACTAAAGCTCCTATGTCATCTCCGCCGTATAAAGTACCTGAATTCATGGTGGTAGATTAGCGGCGAACCGATCCTAAAGTCGACTTGGAGGCTGGACTTGAATGATATTATGAGGTGAAAATTGACTCGATCTAGAACTATTGATATGAAATCACATAATCGAACTCGTATAAAGTGAAAATTGACGGAAATTTCATTGATAATTAATTAAATTCAGAATAATTATACAACTAATACAAAAAAACAATCCACAACAAACAAAAGCACAAAAATGAAAGCTCGGAGCTTTTGGTTTCTTTTTGACTTTGTGCTGAAGAAATTTTGCCAGTGCATTTATAATCATTTTTCTTTAAATTTTAGGCATTGGATTATGATGGAGTCCACATTCTTCTGTTTGTTTTTGTTTTTTTTTCGTTATCAATAAAGATGATAAACAAAAAAATTTGAAAACCTGCAAAATTTTCTGATTCTTTCTCGAGCTATTTTTCTTGTTGAAGTAAAAATGACGGACCAATTTTTCGGTTGGGAGTTATTATTTAATAATGTGAAGAATGATATTAAGAAGAAAGAAGATGTGTTAATGTTACTAATCCACTATTCGTTGATAAAAAATGGTTTCAAATGTGTCGGTGTAAATGACGATTGGGTAAGTCGCAATTTGATTTCAAATGCATGTGTGAAAAAGTTTTTGAAATTTCGACTGATTTTCATATTATCTGCACATTCGTAGAAATCTGAAGCGATTGAAATATCTTCGGAATTACTTCCTAAAGAATGGAACGCCAATAAGGAGTACGTTTTTAGATACCAGTACGACGATGAAAAGTATATTCTTCGAAGTTGCCACTCTGATGATTCCACGATCGTCTTTAATTTTATGGTGAATACAAAATACGTTGTAATAATTAAATGTGTATTAGATGGTGAGATATCCTGGAATAATCTTCATTTCTATTGTAATATTTCAGCACACGGAAAAACTGAAAGTTTCCAATGTCATGTTCAACTATGAAGCATCAGTCAACACATTAGAAGGAAGTATATCTTCCGTGTTACCTTCACACGTAGAACTATTCAACACCATTCAAAGAGACTTAGTATCAGCTTTCGTTAGCAATGAAAAAAAAACAGTGGAAACTCAAACTTCCTCCAGCGAATCATCGAGTAAAAAATCGGACCCGTTATTTGTACCTATGATACCTCAACCCAGGCCTTTCCAATCGTCTCCTTTCGATCCGTATGATATCATTTTTTTCAACTATGTATGTTACTAAAGAAGTGGAAGATATTTCATGTTGACTTTTCATTTTCAGTTTTCCTTCGTTTGATCCAATTGGTAGAAGAGATTTAGATCCTTTGGCAGCCGTAGGTCAACGAAATCCTTTATCCGGTGGAGGTGGTATGCTTTTTGATCCTTTTCAAGAAAATAGAAGTCGTTTGTTAGAACAAGGACCTGTTACTGGCCCGGGTGTTCCTCGAAGATTACCCAGGTAATTTTTTTTCTATTTCGCACGAATTTTTAATACTGGCTCTGGTTGGGTTATTGATAATATCAAGTTTACTCGAACGTTTTACAATCTGAACCGAAATTTAGAGATACAAGACTTTCTAAAGGGTCATCAATGAGCTTCATTGCTATTTTTGTTCGAAATGTTCAGTGAAATTTCCGTTTAAGTGTGCAAGTTGAGCATTGAGCTTGAAATTATTCAGGTTCATATATTTTTTGCTGGATTATAGTACAGTCCAATCAAATCCCTATGAACGTGTCTCTTACGATACTGGTTTGTTTTGTTTTGTTTTTTTTTTGCCAGAGGGGCTGCACCTCCTGGTTCAAGATTTGACCCATTCGGTCCTCCAGATGCAAATCCAGGTCCTGGCAGGTTCCCTCCGGAATATGATGATATGTTTTCGTGAGAAGTTAGAATCATCGCAACGCTGCGTTCTTATTTTTAATCATTCTAATTATTTCTACGATTTATACTAGGTAGTTGATCGATTTTTTTTGGTCTATTCGCAATGAAACAAAACGTAATTCATTCGTAAGTTGTAACTTCTCAAATGATTTTTCGGTATTTATTTTGTAGCCGAAGAATATGTTTTATAGTCGATTTGATTTTTTTTTTTTTAAATAAAATATTTCTTTTACTGTCGATTACTTACTTTGATAGGAAGATTTCATTTTCTAAGAAAATATTGTAAGTTCGATCAAGTGAAAGGTTGTGACCTAGCAAAAGCAAAACCAATTTTATAAATGGGTAGTTTGAAGTTGAAACTTTATTTTTGTAGGGTAGAAATTCAGTCCAGAAGATGAAGGTTGTATTTTCAGTGCAGAGTGGATGGTTCTGGATTTTTTTAATTGAAACAAATCCTTAGATCTGGTATCAATTGCAACTTTGGACTTTGAGTAGAAAAAGAAAAATTTGAAAGAATTATGCAGATTTTTATACCGATTTTGACCAATTTTTTAAAAAATGAGAAATAATGAAGTAAAGATGTCTATTGCTCAAAATTTCTCAATTGTGGCAACACTGACACATATTCATTTGATTTTTGATTAATTTGAAAATAACGAATTTTGTTCACGTATTTAATTTTTTCTTCATCGAAAATCGAACCAGACATAACACGTAAATTTCTATTTCTTTTAGTGATTACATAATGATTTTCTTGTCCAAGATGGAGAAGATTAAGAAATAACGTACAACATTTCTTTTCAAACACCTTATTCCTGCATTTGTTCGTGTACCTATAGGTATTCAAAAGATTCAAGAATTCGTCAAAATAGAATTATTATTCAAAATATCGAGTAATCAGCTACATTCAATGTATTCCGGCACTCAAAAAAGCTATGGAAGTCGATCAGGGATGCAGGCAAGTCAATTCGTATCGAGAGATTCTAGAGTGAGTGATTCCACCGCATTAAGAAACTTATCAGAAAACTTTAATAGATTGTAAGTACCTATTGTGTCAAATTCTTTACTTTATTTCAATTCATTTTTCTTCTTCAGTTTTCATTAATCGATGATTTTAGTTTATCAGCTCATTCAATTAAAACTGCTAACCATACCTCGAGGAAATTCCGATTGAACGAGTATTTCAGTAAAGATCTCAAAGCAAAAAGATTTTCAACGTGAGCGAGGAAAACACCTATTTTCACATCTACCTGTAAAATGGATCTTTTGAGTAATTTCATTTAACATCTTAGACATCACTTCCTGTGCGGTCCTTTGAATACTAAGAGGCTGACGAGAAAAACAATCAGTGGAAATTTCGACGACAAATGCAAAACACAACCGTTGAACGTTGCTGATATGTACAATAATTCAAATCAGATCAATAATAAACCTCCTTGGATCGAACAATCTAGACCTAATGGTATTTCAAAACGTCAAGGAAACTCATCGAAACCTATTCAACTTTCTTTCAATCTAAATCTTCATTTTTGTGAAAATTTTACCGATGATACAGGTTTAGTTAGTAAAGACCAAGTATTCCAAGACTGTGAAGTGCCTGTTGATTTGAATGACAGCTGCCCTTTGTACAATGGTAATGAATTCGAGCAATGTCCAAGTGCGATCGATGAGGAAGTTTCGGAGGATGAAAACTCCGAACCTGATATTTCTCGGTATAATTTTTTCGTGGGATCTGGTGAAAAGCTTTCAAATGTTGATGATAATTTTGAAAAAGAAAACGATCGTCGGATTCGTTGCAAACCATTACCTAGGGTAAGTTCAATGTAGGTACCTATTTTATTGAATAAACTAGGAACTTGAATTTGGTACTTTAAATGTACATTCGTTTGGTTTCAGGAAAAAGTATTTGTGCCTTTGTTGACTTCGTCTCAAGACTATGACTTTTCCATCATCGAATAGATATTCATCTGCAGCTATCTCGTTTTATATTTTTAAACTGAAGTATTTATAGGTATTTTAACTCTTTTAATTTTATTTAGGATTTTGTACTCTAGGTAGGAATCGTATGTTATCGATAAGCGTATTGACTTTGGACTCTTCGATTTCATTATCGGTACGGTCAATGTATTCTATTTCCAAACACGACGATTTTGTTTTCATTCATCTGTAATAAGGTCATCTTACGAATTAATCAATAGACCATTGATGAGACTCGAAACAAAAATACTCATGGATGTCACGCGATCGCGTTCCAAGCAAGCTCATCAGCTCGCTGAAATTAAAGTGTTATTTATTCGCATCAAATGTATTCCAAATTGTCGCAATGTACAAGGTCGTCGAATAATAATGACGGTCATAAAGCGGATTTTTGTTGTGATGCGACGACATAACTTGAGAATGTTATGTATGTAGATGTTAATTTTTCATTTTTTTCGTTCGTTCGAATATAAGTTACTAACCAGGCCAGGTTGTTGAATTATTGTTTTGTTTGAAAATTTTAGCATTATTCAGCGCACAAATATGAGCGATGAAACGATGCAGTTTAAGGTTAATCGACGGTTGTTGGTAATGAAACTCGTACGACGTGATATGGAAGAATTTCCCAAATTTTGGAGTGGAATTGACCTTGTAGTTGTATGGCAGACTATACTGGACTATACTGTTTTAAATCGAAAATCAGCTCAGCTTGTCCTGAATTGATTGTATATTTGAATTTTCCTATCTATTGTTGAAAATTTTATTTCTTTTTCTGAATCGTATGTTAATAATTATCGAACAATAGGATTTTATTTATCGAAATATTTACCTATTCGATAATATTTTTATCAATTCATTCTGAATTTTTTTAGAAATACAATTCAACCGTCACATCCTGCACCTATAACCTTCCCATCTACGTTACATTCTGATATCTGATCTATGTAGACAGACTGTGAAATTTTAACAAGATAAATTAGGTTAGGAGGAAACCTCCGTATTGAATGCTTCCCTATATATATTACCTACGTAGCACGTTGTTTTATACCTACATATGAATTTTAAGTACCTACGCACTGTAGGTAATAATACGAAAGTGAAACGACATATCAGTTTTCGCAGCTCATATTTTTGAATACCTACTTACTTATTTGTTGGTAAGATATAAAACAACGAATCGTTGGATTGCTTGCAAATTGAAATACTTATTCAAGTTGTAATTTAATGTTGTTTTAAAACGTCATCAAATCGTTATAGGTAGTTTTATGTTCGGCTGTGAATTCCTGCACCTCACGTCTTCGAAGATAGTTTAATTACCTACTCTTACTGTACTTTGTGGGTGCTTATGGGATTGAAATATGGCTGTTTTATCATAATGAATTTATTTGCGTGCGAAGATTAATTATACGAATGCCTATTTTCTTGACGAGAAGTAGGTAATCAAATTTTACTATTACGATAGGTAGGTATATAGGTACATCAATTCGGTGAAAGTGAATTGTAAATTTTGGGTACCTAACTGTTATTTATTTGCCTAAAGGATCTTCTACCAATATGAAGTTTCTAATGTTGATAACTTCAAAGCATTACCTATATCAGCTCGTATTTTGATTTATTCGATATATAAAACAGTAATGCGGAAAATGCATTGATAATCCATATTCGTACCTACATCGCTATCAGCATGGAACTGCCGCACAATATGAAATTAAACGTTCAAGTAGATAAAATATGTAGGTTTTGATTTGATAGAAGATATCATATCTATAGATAATGAAGTTATTTTACTTAGGTGCCTTTAATAATCTTATTTCAATTCAAAACGGTGATTCACTAATCAACTTTGAAAAGGTCTTATAGACGAAGAACTCATTTTGAGTCTTTTTTCAATCATCACTTCAAGTACCTACTTCAATCAAACTTTTCTTTTATCACAAGTTTTGTGATACAAGTATCAAAAAGTAAGTATTTTTATTAAAAATCGCAGCTCGCCATAGAAACTTGAAAATTGACTTCATTTATTCGATGTCATAAATTTTTCCACTCACTTTCACGGTTCAGAGAAATACTAAATAACTTCGAATAACCTTCCGAATAGTGGTATTTTCGAAGGATTGTAAAACTTCTCTTCAACAGATTATTTCCATTAATTTGCTGTCGTAGGGTGTGATGAGTGGCCCGTATTCCTCATAAATTTATACGTCAGAATTAATATCCAAATTAAAACCTTCATTAATCAAATTACACGATGAGGGTTCTCATAAGTAACGCAATAGAAATTATCATCTCACAAAAAAATACAAAAAATCGTACCAATTTCCGAGTGAATATTTTATTAATCGAGATCAAAACGATCATTGAAAATAACCAAAGAGGTTTCAAATACCTTCCCTTTACAAACAGTTACAATAGTATAAAACGTTACAAATTAATCATAAAATAAAACATTCATCCGTTATATAAGCGTGTTCCAGCATAAATAGGTTTACAGAAAAATAAGGTAGTAATAAATTCTACGTAGAAATACAAAACATACGAGAAAATTGAAAAATGTTCTAAAGACCATCACAAATGCAACTACTTAACCAAAGCTAAGAAAAAAAAAAGTAAATTAAATACAAATTTGTACAAAACAGGTAGCTTAGTAGAAATACAAGTAAACAGAACGTTTAAAACTATACGATCGGTGTATAAAAATAATAACGTGTGACATCAGGGGCTCGTTGGAATTTCAAAACAAAAAATAAATAATCGTAATACTGCACGGATTGGTACTTGTTAAACAATAGGTACCAGTCATTAAAAATATCTACGTTTCTTGTTCAGAGCGGTTAATTGCTCGTATAATGAGACGATTAGGAATTTCTTTATATACCTATGTAAATTTGCACATTATTATTCGCCGATACGTCAAAAAACTTTCTTTCATATTGCTCTTTTACAATTGAGCGAAAAATAGTAATCATTGGGTAAAAACTTTTGAAAAATCGAAGGTAAGGCAAGACAGACGACGATATGGTGTACACTGGTAGAATTTTCAGCATTTAGAATGTATACGAAAGCACATAATATCAAAATGATCACACATTTGTTTCACTACACAGGTACCGTAGTGTATGTGATAGGTAATACTATACATTAACATTATATAGAGCAAAAACAATTCGAGTGATGGTGCTAAAATACTGACTAGAATAATAATACTAAACGGAAACAACATCCAGTTAAATATTTCACATCTAGTATTACTCATTTGGGCTATAATTAACCGACAACAAATATTCGAAAATATGTTACCCGAGAGTAAACAAAACGCTCGCGGGTCACGTTCGATAATATTGGTAGGCGAATAATCCAGCCACAGGACTGATAACACTAAAAATAACATTAACGGTATTAACGGCCTGCTACCTTCCCACAAACCTAAATTTTTACCTTTTTTCGTGACATTGGCCATGTACAAATTGTACACAACGACCGGTATATTAAATATGCACGAGGTTACATAAAAAGCTAATTCTAATATCTGACACAGCGAGTAATTCTTAAATATTATCGATTTCCAGATATTGTGCGATAACGACGACGTAACCCCAAACATCGCCACGCTCGCTAGCATCGACATATCGTAGCTCCAAGGCAAATACAGAGTACCGGTGTTATATTTTTCAACATGTGTGATGTAGAAATTAAAGAATACATTCCAGCAAACGAAGTATAATCGTCGAGGCGGTAAGCTGAAATCAGATCTGCCGAATATAGAGTATAAAAATATAGGAATGAAGACCGTAGTCCATGAATCCAATCCGTGATCGAATAATTCACCAAGAGGGCCACTGGTCCGCGTTCTACGTGCTTGTTTACCGTCGATTCCATCTAAGGTATATGATATGAATATATTCGCAGCAACCAAAGCGAAAACCCAACTGGGTATCGAGGGCCATTCCGTATGCTCGTTGCTACTGGCGTAAAAATAATAATCGAAGTAACATAGTAAGAAAAAAGACTTGATTATGAACAAGAAGCCGACAAATGTGAGTAAGTTTGGAGCAATCCATCGAGGAAAATATTCTATTAACCAATTCCAGAACGGGTGCATTACATATTGACCTAGTGGATTGGTATCGATCGAACTGTATTTGTATTTCTGGAAACCTTGCAAGTGTTCCGGTGACAGGTATTTGGTATCCGTTGAAAACATCGCGAACATTGTTATGAATTTGCAGCTGATTTTTTACCTATATCAGTTGTCGGGAAAATTCAACATCGTTCTAAGGGGCCGCGTGATCGTATGAAGTTTCACCGAAAAAAGCATCAATTTTAATTTATCTTTGTAAAACGTTTTCACCGCCGAATATTTAAACGTTCGATTTTACGAATTACGTCATAGTATAAAATTACATAGTAATAATAATCACCGATTCTAACAGAATTTCAATTCATACTAACCCGTAACCCAGAAGAACTGAAGAAGAAAACGCGAATTTCTTGTGCGTTAATTTTTTTATCAATCGCGCAACATCGAACCATCTCAATGTTGATTTTGACCATGATTAAAAAATTAGCCGAGTATTTGTGAATGGCCACACTGCGTGAGTGATTAATTAATATTTAATTTTAATAAATAATCGTCATATAAGACTGTACTTTGTTTTATTAAATTGTTCAATTTAATTAATTGATACAACATTAATCCATTAAAATTTTTTTCAATGCTAAAAAACAAAAAAAGAAAAAATTGAAAAATTAAATTTCCAATAATCTGTTTTTAGCGCTCTCTATTCAAGAAAATCACAGAAAAATTTGTGTAAGCGCTCTCTATGATTTTGATGTTTTTATAAAAAATTTTCGTTCCTGGTGCCAACGTTTATCTGTGATTAGGAATGACTGGTTGCTGGTTGAGAAATGTGGACATGTAATGTGTAAAATTAGTTATTTTTTTTTACAAATCGTAGTTATTTTCGTATTGAGAATCATTTTACAGTAAATTATTGTGGTAGTTTTGTAAAAAATTGATCGATCGTTGAAATGAGTGTGGACACCTATGGCCCCAGTTCTCAGACGTTGACGTTTCTCGATACCGAAGAATCGGATCTGATAGGAGCTGACACTCAAGGTTCTGAATTCGATTTTACCGAATTCACATTACCATCGCAAAGTCAAACCCAAGCTTCGCAGGTTGAATCGACTCCCGGACAGATACACGTAAGTCGAATCATGTCATATCGCGTATAGCTTTTAGGTACTCAGCAGGTTGCTCTGATCCCTAATAATTTGCCTTCTTCGCAGTTGAATGGTAAACTGAACGGAGATGTTAAAAGTGACGGAGTTTCAGCCGTTAGCCAGAAACTGGGCGAGTTACAGTTCGAAGAAGAAGAGGAAGATGCGTACTATAACAAAGTATGTCCGAAACTCTACGTTGTACGTCGTAGTACTCTTATCTGATGTGTTATTACGTTGTAATGATGTGAATTCAGGAGTTACCCGCATTTGCTTGTAAATACTGTGCGATCCATGATCCTAGCTGTGTCGTGATGTGTAATATATGTAAAAAATGGTTTTGCAATGGTCGTGGAAATACTTGTGGATCGCATATTGTGAACCATCTAGTTCGTGCCAAGCATAAGGTTAGTGTGTTTTATCACCTGTATTGGTTGTGGGATGTTTTACTGATATGATTTTGTTTTGTAGGAAGTTACTCTTCATAAAGATGGCCCTTTAGGAGAAACTGTCCTGGAATGCTATGCTTGCGGCATGCGAAATGCGTTCGTTTTAGGGTTCATACCCGCCAAAGCGGATTCAGTTGTCGTGTTATTATGTCGACAGCCCTGCGCTGCTCAGAATTCGTTGAAAGATATGAACTGGTTCGTATAGATTTCGAATGAATTTGAATTTTTATCGAAATAGTCTTCAATATAATTATTATTTAAATAGGGATCAAGAGCAATGGAAACCTTTAATAGAGGATCGATGCTTTTTATCGTGGCTCGTGAAAATACCTGCCGAACAGGATCAGCTCAGAGCTCGTCAAGTAACATCGGCTCAGATAGCCAAATTAGAAGAACTCTGGAAAGATAATATCGATGCCACCATCGCTGATTTAGAAAAACCAGGAATCGACGTCGAACCTCAACAGGTGCTTTTAAGGTGAGCACATCTTGCAACGAAATTTGATCTGAATTAAAACAGTGACCCCAAAATAATTTAATTTTTCATTATAGATATGAAGATGGATATCAATACCAGAATATTTTCGGACCTTTGGTGAAACTAGAGGCAGATTACGATAAAAGATTGAAAGAATCACAGACTCAAGATAACATCACAGTTCGTTGGGAAGTTTTATTGAATAAAAAAGTAGTGGCTTACTTTAATCTCGCTAAAACCGACGGAGGTATATCAATTTGCCATTAATCCGATAAAATTATTCATAAATATGTGTATTTTATCAACTTTGTACTTGACAGATATGAAACTAATGCACGGAGACGAATTAAGATTGCGATATATGGGCGAAGTAAACAAACCGTGGTCTGGAGTTGGTCACGTAATCAAAATACCGGACAATTACGGCGAAGAAGTTGGCTTAGAAATGAAAACTAGCCAAGGAATTCCGTTTGAAGTTACTAGTAAATTTGTAGTGGATTTCATTTGGAAATCGACGTCGTTCGACAGGTGAAAATTATAATCCGATTTTAAGGATTTTATTACAATTTATCTGCGTTTTGTAGAACTCTTGAACTTGATGAAGTGCCTGAGTAAAGATTGATAACAAAATTTAATCCATTAAGTTGTTTAATGTTGTGGATTTATTAACAGAATGCAACAAGCTTTGAGAAAATTTGCTATAGATGACACCTCTGTATCCGCCTACATTTATCATCGTTTACTTGGACACGACGTCGACGACGTATTATTCAGATCACAGGGCTCCAAACACTATTCAGCTCCCAATTTACCAGAATTGAATCGATCACAAGTACTTATCTAAATTTATTTTTGAAAAAGAAAATATTACGAGTTGAAGTACAACTGAGATTTTTTTTTCACAGGTATATGCAGTAAAACAATCGATCCAGAGACCATTATCGTTAATCCAGGGACCACCTGGTACTGGAAAAACGGTCACTTCGGCGACTATCGTCTATCAGCTGGTAAAAATAAACAGTGGCCCGGTATTGGTTTGTGCTCCTTCAAACACAGCTGTTGATCAATTGACAGAAAAAATCCATAAGACTAATTTAAAGGTAGCAAATTGATAATGGATGATATTCGTGGTGTTTTTCGTAACATTGCGTAATAATTATTGATGTTGATTTTACCAAGGTTGTGAGAGTTTGCGCCAAATCCAGAGAAGCGATCGATTCACCGGTTGCTTTCTTAGCTTTGCATAATCAGCTCAGAAATTTGGACAGGTAATTCGCGTGGCGATTTTCTAACTGTATTCTGAAACGATTTCATAATATTCTGAATGTGATGTCCTTGCAGTA
Organism: Pseudococcus jackbeardsleyi; assembly: GCA_038380155.1. Taxonomy (NCBI): domain Eukaryota; kingdom Metazoa; phylum Arthropoda; class Insecta; order Hemiptera; family Pseudococcidae; genus Pseudococcus; species Pseudococcus jackbeardsleyi. The sequence continues at coordinate 41,262,792 of CM076242.1, forward strand.
ACTCCGAATTGAAGAAATTACAACAATTACGCGAAGAAACCGGTGAACTTTCGGCCGCTGATGAGAAAAGATACCGTGTATTGAAGAAATCTGCCGAACGAGAACTACTCGAAAACGCTGACGTTATTTGCTGCACTTGTGTCGGCGCCGGAGACCCTCGTCTAGCTCGTATGAAGTTCCATTCAATATTGATCGATGAATCTATGCAAGCTACCGAACCCGAATGCATGGTTCCAGCGGTATTAGGATCAAAACAGGTACTAAGAGGTTTCATTCGCAATTTCGTAGAGGAATCGATTGATAGAATTATTGAATTGTGTTTTTTTGGTATAGCTCATCTTAGTTGGAGATCATTGCCAACTTGGTCCGGTCGTCATGTGCAAGAAAGCATCGAGAGCTGGCTTGTGTCAATCGTTATTCGAACGTTTGGTTGTCCTGGGTATCAGACCAGCCCGTTTGGAGGTTCAATATCGTATGCATCCTGAACTATCTCGTTTCCCGTCCAATTTCTTCTACGAAGGATCTTTACAAAATGGAGTCTGCGCTGGTAATTTTCCACCTTTGATATCTGTAGCTTACTGGGTCGTTGAAATGAGAGATTTTCTGTTTGATTTTGTGCAGAGGAAAGAAAACTGGCTAAAATCGAGTTCCCATGGCCGACACCGGATAAGCCGATGTTATTCTATGTGACCCAAGGTACCGAAGAAATCGCCGGATCTGGAACGTCGTATTTGAATCGAACCGAGGCATCCAGCGTTGAGAAAATAACCACCAGATTTTTGCGTTGTGGTGTGAAACCTGAGCAGATTGGGATTATTACGCCGTACGAAGGACAAAGAGCGTATTTGGTGAGATTTCCTCCTTTTAAACGCGCTATACTCTTAGGCAGAGCTGAAAAACTAAAATTAGATGGAAAGATCGAAATTTAAATTGACGTGGGTTTTGATTCATTCTGTTACGTGAAATGGAACTTATATGATAGTATCATTGCCTTTTTTGAATTCTTATTATCTGATTTCGATAATTTTTTACTTCGTGTTTACAGGTGCAATGTATGCAGTATCAAGGTGCCTTGCATGCACGTTTGTATCAACAAATCGAAGTTGCCAGCGTGGACGCGTTTCAAGGTCGTGAGAAAGATATCATCATCATGTCTTGCGTACGTTCCAACGATCACCAAGGTATTGGTTTCTTGAACGACCCGCGACGGTTGAACGTGGCATTGACCAGAGCCAAGTATGGACTCATTGTTGTCGGAAATCCAAAGGTTTTGTCCAAAGTAAGTACGCTTACACCGCACCGAGTAAACCGAAGAATTCCTGAGAAATTTTCTCAATCGTTTCATTATGTTGTAGCAAACCTTATGGAATCATTTGCTGAACTTCTACAAAGAACAAAAAGTTCTCGTCGAAGGACCTTTAAGCAATTTGAAAGAGAGCGCTATTCAATTCGCCAAACCTAAGCAGATTATCAATTCATCGAATCCTGGATCTCATTTCATGTCTACTACCGTCTACGATGCCAGAGAAGCCATCGTACCTGGAAGTATATATGATAGATCCGGTGGTCATAGTGCTGCCATTCATCCGCCGCCGCCGCCTCATCCTTATTTCGCTCGACCTGGTAAAAATCCTATCGCAATAGTAGAACAGTGCAAACTGAGGGTTGAAAATTTTTCTGACTTTGCTGTAATTTCATAGGTCTAGAAATGTTCCCGAGAGGCCACCATGATCCCGTCAGTTATATCTCACCGGAAAGAGCTCAAGCAATGTCCAACATGCCGGTACCTGTTGGTATGATAATGAATCTAAATCCAATTCCGCCTCGATATTATAATCAACAGCCAATTCAAAGTAAGAATTTTGTCTTGAATTGTTCTCTCAGAGTGAGAATTCGAAAAATCAGTCAGTTGAGAAAACTCCATTTCGAGTAAATGTAATCGTTTTCTTATTTTTTTGCAGTGCGTCAGAAAAATGCTCGTATTCTACCGATGATGGGCAACGGTAACAAACCAAAAGGTGTTAAAGGTGGTAGAAATTCTCGAGTTATGCCGAACGGTTTGAGTCAAGAGATAACCCAACCTTACAGTCAAAATATGTCGCAAGTACGTTGCTAAAATATCGATTCAATTGAATTGAAAAACATCAGTGCTTAGTTGTCACGGAACTAACCTAAATAATTCCTACTATTGCGAAATTAACCTCGAGTACTTTTTCATACAGAATATGTCGCAACCTGGATTCAGTCTATCGCAGCCGGGTCTATCCCAACCAGAGTTATCGCAGGATAGCTACATGATTGGCGAATTTCATTCCCAAACCGATGGAATACTGTCGCAAGATTCGTCCTATCAAATCGACCAGACGACCTCGTTTTATTCGACTCAACCGAACCCTCATTTTTCTCAGGTATATATTTTTGATTTTGCCGTCCATTTTTCTCATAATTGAAAATCACCTCCAAACTATTTTTTTGTCTTCCAACAGGGTTATTAACAAAAAAAAAAACAAAACGCGCGGTACAGAAGCAATAGAAACGATTAACGGCGCTATTAGGAATGCGGTCGAGTGCTCTTAATAGCGGATTATTACGTATGATACTCGGAATGTATTTGTTACCCCTTCCTCGAAGAGTATACACAAGACGAAGCGTGTTGATATGCTGCGCGCTGATACGCCCGCTGTAGTTTGGTTTTATAAACGTTCATTGCTCTAATCTCTCATACAACCCAGAAGAAAGGAAACCCTCTCTTTTGTCGTCGTTTTTCTCTCAATTTTTTGTTTGTTCTTTTACTAACACGAAACGTTGTTTTATTATTAATTTTCATCACAGAGAAACGAGTATGATGGGGAAAAAACATCAGCAATAATTTAACGTAATTGTACATCAACGTAACGTAAAATAAAAGAGGTTATTTGCCTCTCTTTTGAAGGAGGTGTTTTTTGAAAAAGTTTCGCGACCGAGTCGATGTCTAATGAATAAGCTCAGATTTATTAATGCTAAAAATCTTCTCGTATTTTTTTACGTCCCTACTTGTCGCCTATCGTCCACTTCACTGAAATAGGTCGGTTTGTCTAAATTGATGTTGAGAAATGCGTTTTTAAATTGGGAATAAGTATGAAAAATGTTCATGATCGGCTTATATATGAAGATTCTCTTCGTGTTCACCTTTTATTTTCGTTACGGTGGAAATGAATTTTGGAGTGGTAATTGAGTCCGACTGTATGGTAACTAATGTGTGAGGTGGGTAATTTTAACGGTGCAGTTTCAATTTATCGCATGTTTTACGATTATAACTGTCGAGGTTTTTTTTTTCTTTTTTAAAAATCTGAAATATACATCTTTTAGCTTGAATGTGTTTTATTTACGTCGCGTCGAGGTCGAAGAATCTGATGCTGGAAATGATCTCATTGCTGATCCGTTTCTTTTTGTCGACGTTCTGTGGGAATTGATCGTCTTTTTTCCATGGAATTTTATGAAATAAAATTGTTCATTGTTTCAACTTTTATTTTTTGCATTCTAATGAAAAATTGACACGATGAAATCCGGTACCTAACTACTTTAAATTTATTAAATGTAAATATAAAATGATGTATAAGTCATAAATAAGAATAACCAAGAATAAGTAAAATCTTTGAATTATTGTGAAAATGAAAAAAATGAGGAAGGCTGAGGACTAAGGAATTTATTCTTTCCAGAATTAAAATTTTTACCCTACGAACGGAAGAAAAAAATCCTGCTTTCCTTGAAATTTTTCGTGATGATGGTAATTGGTAATACTGTTTTTTCAAAAATTTCAATGAATGAAAATGTAGCGACACTGAATTCGCTCGTGTTTTGGCCGCCAGGTGCTCCTTGCTCCTTTTTTTCGCGTGGTATGATAAAGATAATTCAGACTGATAACTGATGTAATTTTTTTTCAAATAACTAATAATTACCGTTTTTTTAGATATAAAGTGAGTCATGTAACGTAGATTTGGTCACATTTATTGATTAGTTTTCTTGTCCTTTCATCTTCATTGCAACCATCATGTCCAAAAGATCTCAACCGAAATGGCAACCGCTGGAAGGCGAGTCAGATTTATTCCTCTACAATAGTCTGACACGTCAGAAAGAAAAGTTTGTTCCTCAACAGAAGAAGCAGATCAAATGGTACAGTTGTGGACCCACTGTTTACGATGCTGCTCATATGGGACATGCCAGGTTCTTCAACCTTCTTGAATATAAAATACCTCATTAAAATTGAATCATTAATCAATTACCTATTTTATTTCCAGATCATATATTTCATTCGATATCTTACGAAGAGTATTATCAAACTATTTCGGCTACGATGTAACCTACGTCATGAACATCACCGATATTGATGACAAGATCATCAAACGTGCACGTCAGAATTACCTTTTCGAAGCATATGTCAAAGAAAACCACACGTTCGAAGAAATCCTTGATGATTCCAGGAAAGTTTTCGAAAGATTAACCGCTTCCATCAAAGAAACTCAGGATGCCGATAAACACACGATGTTGAGTAATCTATCGAACAATGTTACCGGCGTCATTCAAGTGCTAGAAAAAAGTGTACAAGAAGGCGATTGTAAAAAAATATCCGATTATATTGACGTATGTGAGTTTTTAGATAATTGAACATTTTATTTGATCCAAGAACATCGGGATAATTGTTTTTATTGTTTGCAGCAGCTGCTGAAAACTATTCGTGATCCTTTTGCTGATTATTTGGATTCCAAGTTCGGTAGCTCAGTTACAGATAATGCTATTTTCAACGATCTTCCTAGATATTGGGAGAAAGAATTCCACCAGGAAATGAAAGATTTGAATGTAAGGTTTTGTCATTAAATTATGAAAGAATTGCAAACATATGTTGATCATTTCTTTCTGTAGATATTGGAACCAGATGTATTGACCAGAGTTAGCGAATACGTCCCCGAGATTGTTGCTTACATAGAAAAAATCATTAGTAACGGTTTAGCATACGAATCAAACGGTTCAGTTTATTTTGATGTAAACGAATTTAATAAGAAACCTAATCATTTTTACGCTAAATTGGTTCCTGAAGCTTTCGGCGATACTAAAACTTTACAAGAAGGCGAAGGTAATTTTTAATTACATACAAATCGCATTTTTATTGAGGTACACTTGATTTATTTTCGTTTATTTATAGGTGATCTTTCAAGTGATGGTAAAGAGAAACGATCTGTTACCGATTTCGCTTTATGGAAAGCTTCCAAAGCTGGAGAACCTTGGTGGGATTCTCCTTGGGGTAAAGGTCGTCCTGGATGGCATATAGAATGCTCCGTAATGGCTTCAAATATTCTTGGATCATCCCTTGATATACATACCGGTGGCGTGGACTTGAAATTTCCTCATCATGATAACGAATTGGCTCAAGCTGAGGTTCATAATTTTAAAGATATGAAAATTTCTGTGAAGTGCATATTTTGACGTCAGATTATTTTAGGCATACTACGATAACGATGACTGGGTCCGTTATTTCCTCCATTCCGGTCATTTGACGATATCTGGATGTAAAATGTCTAAATCATTGAAAAATTTCATCACCATAAAAGATGCGTTGAAGAAGTACTCAGCTCGTCAATTAAGATTTGCATTTTTGTTGCATTCTTGGAAGGACACTTTGGATTACAGTGATAATACGATGGAAATGGCCTTGACGTATGAGAAATTATTCAACGTAATACGAATTTTTTTCTCGTTATTTTTTTTTTTCAATTGGAGGTATTAATCATGAAATTATTGCAGGAATTTTTCTTGAATGTGAAAGACCTGACGAAAAATTTGAATAATGAAATAGATTGCTCATCGTTCACGAAATGGTCTACTCTTGAATTTAAACTCAATCAAAAGTTTACTGAAACTCAACTAGCTGTGCATAAAGCTCTCTGTGGTAAGTGGAAGGAAAAAATATTGTTTAATTACCGTAGATACAATTCGAATAATTATTTTTTTGTTTGTTTTTTTGCAGATAATATCGATACAAGAACTGCTTTAGAATCGCTGCGTGATTGCATCGGGCATTGTAACATCTACGTAAAAGATTCAGCGCGCAGTATAAATGAAATCTTATTGAGAAATATCGCTTTTTATATTACCAAACTTATGCAAATATTTGGCGTAATTCCATCATCCGAAAGTATAGGATTCCCCTTATCAACGAAATCCGATACCAATGTAAATATTTAACAAATGCATTCGTCTCTTATAAAATAATTGTAAATAACAATTCCTATTTATTTTTATTCCAGATCGAGAACATTCTTATGCCATATCTGAACATACTTGCCGAATTCCGCGATTCGGTCAGATCTGAAGCCAGAACCATAAAAGCTACGAATATTTTAAAAATTTGCGACACCCTGCGTGACGATATTCTTCCCAACGTTGGAGTCCGACTAGAGGACCGCGAAGGTATTAAAATTTATTGGCAAGCGTTGCGAAAGTATTTCACCACCACGCGATTATTTTTACAGGAGCGAACGCGGCAGTTAAATTAGTCGATAGGGATACGCTATTGAAAGAAAAAGAAGAGAAGAAAAGAATAGAAAGAGAAAAGGCTGCTGAAAAAGAGAAGAAATTAGCTCTACAAGCTGAAAAAGATGCTTTGAAAAAGATACCGCCTTCGGAATTATTTAAAAGGGAAACGGATAAATATTCGAAATTTGATGAAAAAGTAAGGCCTTTTTAACGGTTGGCCTTATTTTCATTCCGAATTAAAATACTTATTTTTGCTAAATTCAATTCTTTCAGGGTCTACCAACGCATGACGTTGAAGGAAAGGAAATTAGCAAAGGATTGCTGAAAAAGTTACAAAAGCTACAGATTCAACAAGAGAAAAAATACTCTGAATGGCAGCAGTCGATACAACAAAATGGAGCCTAAATTAATTTTAAAATGGTTTTTGTAGACCATTGAGAAATTTATCGATATTTTATAAATTTTTAAAAATTGTTATGGATTCCGAATCGTTTTTATTTTTTTACTAGCTAATTGAATATTTTAATGAGCTCAAATGTTTCCACACTAATGAGAGAAACTAATTTAATGGAATAGGTACATACCTACTGCTATTTGCTCAAAAGCTGTGTACAATTTTTATCTCTCCGTTCGATCAGGTACGATGAAAAACTGTCTCAGATAATGGGTCAATAAAACTTTTTTAAACAATTGAATTTAAGAAATATTTTTCATTATTTTGATCTTTTTTTTTTACAAATATGTGATATACGCACTAGGTACATAACGTGAAAATTTTCCACCATGCAAATTAGCGAACGGTCTGAAAGAACAAGCAACCAAATTCATCAAATTTGTGGTCTGTGGTATCATTTTTTTTTACTTTGAATATTTTTTTGAATAAATCAGATCTTGAAGGCCTATTTATTTCATTTTTATGATTTTTTAAAGTAATAAAATGAAAACCAACCAGCTTCAGAGAAAAAAGTTGAAAGTTGAAACTACCAATTTGTTATTAGTTTGAACATGAAAATTGCTCCTACAGATAGTTGAGTAGGCAAATCAGAAATCATTAAACGCTCAAAAATATTGGCAAAAAATGGAAATGCAGACTATTAATTTGTGTACCCTTGCTACCTTTTTGGTCCTCTTGACAACCAAATGTCATGATTCAATTTTGTCGGGGTCGATCGATATCATTGAAGGAGGGGGGGGGGGGGTGAAACGAGAAGTCTCAAAAAAGGAATTAGATGACTTTGAACCAATAGATTAAAAAAAAACTCTAGAGAACTTTTAATTCTATAAACTTCAGCATTGCAGAGTTACAGGAGGAAATCAAAGTTTTTGAAAATCATCTCTGGCGGTATAGGAAATTTAAAATTGTAATTTCCTCCAAAGCACGGTAAATTCTACCAAAGATTAAAAAGAAGTCGCAACCGTAAAAATGAAAATGTTTAAAAATCACATCCGGAAGGGGTACAGAAAAAAATAGTTTTTTCAAAAATTAGTTTTGGAGGAGAGTGCAGTAGAATTTTTTAATTTTCCAAAACTTGGCCATGGGCTAAAAAAGTTTCTTGCAGATTCCAAATTTTTGGAACTCTTATCGCAAACACTTTCTATTTTGAAATTTTTATTTTCTAAATCAAAAGAGTGGTGAACTTCGTTGGAAAAACATGAATGTATTAGCGGTGAAAAAAAAAAAAAGGCTGAAATATGAACAAAAAGAGAGAACTAAGATCTCCAAAAATTTTGAAAATTTCCCCATTTGTAATTTTTTTTTTCGTATTTTCAGTAATTAAATTAAAAAATATATCACACCAAATAAATCTGAAATGCGAGGGGACAAAAATGAAAGAGACAGAGCAAAAGACTCCAAATTTTAAAAACACTGCTACACGCAGGAATGTAGAATAAGAACGTATGATTAAAAATTACGATCTGGCACATTTTAATGGGAAATACATCGGAATTTTCGCTCAAGTAGATACAGTTTTTCTGAAAAAGAAACAAAACATCAAAATATACCTGTGTTTTTTCTCGTAACCTACGGTTTGAAAGTTTACTCGGAATTCCAACAAAATATCAAGAATGAAAAATATTCGAGGCAAGAAGAATGAAATTCAAGATTTCGTTGCTAGCTTAAACAAAAGATCGGTATACTTCAAAAAAAAAAAAAGACAAAAAAATCGAATTGTTTTACAATAATAAGTTTATTTAGAAAGATGAAAAATTCGATATAAAAAATTGTATTTTTTCGAAAATTTTTATAAAAAGTTGAATTTTAAAAAATTAAATATTTAAGATACCTCGGATACGTTTTTATTTTGCGTACGATGTTAAAGATATTTTTTTCAAGTTATTAAAAAAATCTGGATGTAAAATAAAATAACCTTTGGTAATTTGCCTGCGAAACGAAAAATACCACCATCATTTCTTTAATGGTAATGAAATCACGAATCACTTTTTTGTAGGTAAACAGACTGGATTTCTAAATTCCCTAAACTCATAAAAGTACCCAGAATCGTAGATATATCTTTTACTTCGCGATTTTTTTTAGAGGAAGTGAAGAGAAGGGGAAATTGTAATACTTTTATTAAAATAAATTGATTTTTTAAAAATCACAATAACTGTACATAAATATTTTTGAATTTCACCTTCACTGAATAAGCACTAAAGTCAATTCTTCGAATAAAAAAAAAACCAAAAAAACAAAAATAGAATTTTATTAGAAAAATATCCGTTAACCAACCTAATCTAACCGTCAATATTATTTTCATCCAAAAACTGATAAAAATCTACAGTTAATATTAACTTTGCATAATACGTTATAAAATGGGAAAAAAATCCTCACCAGAGATTTATTTTTTCGTACATTCACAATGTCAATCATAGGTACCTTTCTATTTAGAACAGTTCGCCGATTTTAATAGACTAACATATTCAAGTTTATAATGAGAAAAAGTAAACCGACGACATTTGCGTCAACGGTTACATTTACATTGGTTTTTATTTTAATTGCGAAGGGACTGGAGTTTAATGCTTGGTTGATTACGACGTAATCTTTTATTTCTCAATGTGGTTTTCACCCAAATGTCCATCATTCGCGAAACTTATTCTTTTTTATTTTCCGTATCAAAGAGACCTACCACCGTTTTCAATTAGATTTCCTTTTCTGCAAAGTACTTATGATTTTTGAATTAATTAAAACATCGAGCTTATTCAAAAGATTACGTTAGAAAAGAAACGGTTTTTAGAAATGTTACAAAAAATGGGAAAAAAGGCGATTGAAACAGCACGATGGTTTCTTTTTCTTTAACGGATCTCTGGTAATAAGTTATCGAAGTGAAAATTTACATTCGAAATACTTACCTGGTCGTTATTTTATTTCGTATTTAGTCCATTTTCAACGTCGACCGATTAGATATGCTTACGAGCACTTTTGAAGACTTCGAAAGAAACGCAGCTCGAATGGTATGACCATGAAATCATCTTTTTTCATACCCATTGGCCAATATTATCATACAGCTGTTGCATACGCAGATTTATGCATTTTTTTTACGTATTTGGTTTCATTTACATATGCGACGATTGATACGAGTATTTTTGGGTTATTTATTCGCGCAAGGTTATTAAATATAACCGTGGATGTATTTTACGCCTGGAAATGAACTAGCAGTATTGCCGAAATGGCGGAAAGCAAAATAACAGAAATTAATTTCTTTGTGAGGCTGGAGCGGTGGCAGTGTGCTGCGGCGCGCATACGTGAGGGCTTCATACCCTAGGTGATACACATTTTAAGCGGTTATTTTTAAGGGTAAAACTTGATTAGAATGTGTGTGGCGAATTTATATTTTATGGCCATGACGAATTTACGAAAACCTCACGATTCAGGAAATCGCTAAAAACGCGAAATGCCGAAAAAACCGGCGTCTGCGATCGACTGGCGGGTTCGGGTTGATTTTTCGGGGTGCGCGGCACTTTGCGTTTGGGTACAGCTACCTACCTATTTATCAGTGATATGGATTGACGATTAATCTATCAAATTTTAGCAAATTGGTTGGATTATTTTCAATTATTTTTTCTGTTTTGTTTGTCAAGCTGGGAGGAAATAGGTGAAAAGTTGATAGTCGATGTAAAATGCTTATGCTCAAATCAGAATTTACATAATTTTACTGTTAGAAGATTTTAGTAAATTTTGAAATACTTATAGAAAATTTTCTAAAAATTAAATCGACTGATCTTCTTTTGAAAAATGGGCGTTTTATCGAATATAGTAATAAAATGTATTTTTTCTATGAAAGAAAAAAAAATTAAGTATAGAAAATAATTGCAATTTATTTAAAACGACTTTAATTTTGCAATTTTTAAATTTTTGAGTACCCTATTCAGTGGATCAATTCCCCTTTTTCAAAAATTATTAAATACAGGAGGGGGGGACATCAGAAAGTCGAGTCCATCCTTGAGAACTGTGTAAAAATGTCATCCTCTGACTCCAACATTTTTCTTATTTTTTTTAAGAAATAAGAATTGAGAAAATGTCTTTTCAAGCTTAGGGATGAATGTATACGTGACCTTGCCGGAAAGAAGGGACTTTGTGTAAAAAAAACACCGAGGTCTCTTTTTTCACGTTTTTGGGCCAAATGACGAAATGACACCAAATCTGGACCAAACACATACAAATAAAGACATCGCTTTTTTTTTTACACAATGTCCCTTCTTTCCGGCAGGCTCACATATGTATATTGAATTTTAAAAAATTTGTCGAGTTCCAGAAAATTTATTTGTTTTTAGATAAGTTTTGAATCTTCAGTTCAAAAAACTATACTTATCCACAATAAAATAAAAAAAGATTTCTTGACAAATTTTTTACTTCGTTTGCACCACTCAATCATTATTTATCAACCTTGCAGAAAATTCTTTTGCTTCTAAAAAATTTGTATGATTAGTCGGGGAATTTCAAATTTATCACGCTGAAATTTTTTTTCCAGTTTCGAAAAAAGTGAGCATTTGACAAGAAAATTAATCAGTTTTCAGAAAAAAAATGTATGTACGTACTTGATATCAGTTTTGAAAATTTTTTCCGTTTTCAGAAATTATGGCTTTTCACAACGGCACGTACCTGAAATAAATTATGAAAAAATTATATGACATTTTAGTGTGTTGAAGGTACTGTTCTTTGCAAAAATTTTCGCTCTTGTTTCTTTTTTAATGCCAAAAGTTCTATAATTTTCGTAGATATTTTCATCCTCATTATTTGATAGACAGATAGACATTTTGACATAAATTTTTTCATTTCTTGAATACTGAAGATGATTTTTCTCGTTAAAAATAATTTTAAATTTTTATTCAAAATTTTTCAGAAATAGGTTCAAGTTTTCATGTGTTTTTGCTTCATTGTGTTGGTAAGGGAATGGGGGGGGGGGTCAAAAATTCTTATAATTGAATTTCAGATAATTTTGTGTCAGTCAGGAAGATTCTCAATTTTAAAAAATCGAAGAATTTTGAAAATTTACAAAAAATAAATTTTTTAAAATTTGAAGGTTACCTATCAATGTTTAGAAAATTTGAAAAATTGACCAGTTCCCTTGAGCCAGCGAATATCATTCAAAAGTCATCTGTTGGGAAATTTTACGTGAAAATAGTTTCATAGGCTTCATTTTTTTCTTTAACATCAATACATTGGTGGATTTGGGCCGTGAACTTGATTAGAAGAAAGTAAAAGTCCACCATTTTTGAGAAAAGCGTACACTGAAGATAATCGAATACCTCAGATTCGTGTTCATAGTAAAAAATTGACCATTAGAGACCAAATTTAGCTAGATATAACTTTCTCTTTGCAAGGTCAGTCTGTCAATTCTACTGGATCATTTACCTACTTTTTTGAATGTATTGGACCAAATTCCACACTGATGTAAAAAATCTGAAAAAATCGAAGAAATGTAAAAAGCATTGAGAAAATTAAAAATACCGATTAGTATAAATTTTTCTGTCCGCATGGTCATATTCAAGGACACAACAGCATTAAAAAAAAATTGGGAACATTTTCAGGACATTTCCCTACAATACCTCTATTTAAGAGCCATAAAAAAAAATCGGTCGAAAATTCACAGAGAAATAATTTTTAGCTGGGAGAACTTTTATTTTGGGACTTCAGCTCCCCAAGGATGAAATGAAAATTCAATCATGTGTTCCAAAATCACCTACCAGAATAAATCGAATGGCATAAAAATTTCTAGCAAAGTTCTACCAAAAGAGCGCATTTGTCAATTTTTATTCTTTTATTTTTATTTATTATTTATTTTTATTTAGGCATTATCTTTTAAACTTTAGCTTTTGAGGAATTCATCAGTCTTTAGAAACTTTTCAAAAAAAAGTTTATAGTTTTTAGGAAATTTGTCATTTAAAAAAATGAAAAAATATTTTCAGAAAAAATATTTTCAGAAAAAATAGAGAAAATGAGAGAAAAGATATTAAACAAATTTTTGAAGTTCTATTTATCCGTAATTTTTTGAGCTGAAAAAATTAAAACCCCAAACCGTTAAATAAAATACTGATAAGAAATTATTATTTTTTTTTTACAAAGATTTGTTCATTTTTGTTTTTTTACTAGAATAATTATTCTTGTTGAAACGTTTTAAAAAATACATAGAAAATTTTTAGAGGAATAACCAAAAATACGAAGCAAATTGTATCAAAAAAGTTGACTGTTTCAAGAAATGAAATCCCATCATATTTTCAACTCAACATTACATTTTTTTTAGATATTTACAAAATTTCAACAATAATTTCAAAATTCCTTTTCAAACTCTCAAAATTCTCCAACTTTTCTCAACTTTCCAAATTTCCAGACTTCTTCAGGTTTTTCAACAAGTGGACACCTTGCTCCCTTTTCTTCCCTCTTAAGTTGAAAAGGACCTGATTTTTCATCAATGTTTCAGGAAAAGCAGAGTACGGATATCTCCTTGATCACTGATCACCCTGTGTCACCCCCTCCCTCAAATATTCCTAGTACTTACTTGAAAAAAATCGTAGGTTGAGTAATTCACTTCTTCAACAATAAAAAAAAAAATGATTTCAAAATTTAGGGAGGTATAAATTCGAAAAATATGTACAGTATATACTTTCTCAATTATATCTCCCATCTTATCTTCTTGTTATTAAATTACAATGCAAGCCAGAAGCCACTTCGATTTACTCAAATCTACTATAAAAATGAAAAAATATAGGTAACTTAATTTCCACGCAAAATCCTCCTCCATTCACCTACTTCCTCGCAGCTCTCGAATTCGTAAACCTTATGTTATCATTTAAATCACCTCGATCCTCTCTCCAACGTAATATCCTCGTAACAAGTGTTCCTTTTTGTTTCGTAGATTTTTTTTCAGCACATCATTAATTGCGACGGGTGGCGAATTACACTAGGTATATTTTTATGAGCGAAAGATGACAGGAAAGTGCTACGTCAAGATGTTACCCATATTAGAACTATTAACACCAGGTGTACAAGAGTAAGTTTTTTGTTCCGCGTACCAATATACACTATGTAGGGAGGTTAGTATTTTTTTTATCTGATTCACCAACACAGCGTAAAAAACCCCTCCGAACGGAGTCAGGATCAAAAGTGTGCGCAGGGCTTACGCGCCGGCACGCGAGAGGCAGAGGCAGGACCGCAAGGCGCAAGGCGCGTGTACGCATAAAAAACTCATCCCTTAAAAAAACCAGTTCGTTGGTTTTTTTCCTTCTTTATAAATACAGGGGTAATATACGTACGATTTCGGTACGATCAAGTTCATATTCCACGCGCTGTTTTTTTATTTCAAGTATTCGCTGGGTACCTAAAAGAACCTTTATCAAAATTTGACGTCGGTGTTGAAATAACAACCAGTCGTACAAATAAACATCCCTTTGTAGTCATCCAAGAACCTGGATAAATTTTGCAAATGAAAATAGCTAGTTAATCGTTAGCTATGCAAATGAGAATTTTTTTGCACGATGGTTGGTCTTCACAAAGGGTACCAAAAGACGTTTCATTACGTTTACAATGGAGAATTGCTACCGTTTAATTTCCAACTTTAAATTGCATCTTTAATTTTGTTAAATTGACTTTTTCTTTCGCCATAAAATAAGCAATAAAACTACCTAACGACCGGAATTAGGCATTAAAAATTCTCAAATCTGGACTGTATCATGGAATCCGCACTAAATACACATTTACCGCTTTAAACGCAACAATCCGCAGTTTTATGATTATGGTTCGGCTCGAAGAAGAGGAGAAGCAAAGAAAAACGAAAAAAAATATGAAAGTAGGAATGAATAAAAAAAGAAAAAACTAAAAAAACAAGAGGAAAAGTTAGTCTCTGGGGATGCACAATGCACCGTTCGTGCAAATATTTTTTTACTTTTCTCGTTCGCTTGAAAAATTAACCGCACCTCCCCATTGGTGATTCGTTACCACATCTTGAAGTTTTTTCGACAAGGGAAAGAGAAACTTTTTCTTCGGCGCTAATTACGTTACAACCTTTCACAACGGCTGCTGGTATTTCCCGCTTAATTTATCTTCGAGGTTTTTTTCTCCTTTTTTTTTTTATTTTTTTTCTAAACCGAGAACTTTTCCCTCTTTTTACTGATTTTTTATTGGAAAATACGAGCGCTTTTATGCGCGGAATAAATAATTTTAAAATATGAAAAGAAAAGCGAGTAAGTTACTCTGACGTTCATTATCAACGGTAGCGCGTTTTTTTCTTTCTTTTTTTTTTCTCTACAAATAGCACTTGAGGGATGGCGCTTTTGTACATGGCTTCTAGCAAAACTCAAAATATTCTATGTTCTTGCCAAATATTGCAATTATTTTCGTACTTCGGGGTAATATCTCGCGGTACCTAGTTTTATAATTATATCGAGCGAAATTTTTTTCCTCATAAGGAGCATTCTTGTTTTTAATAGACTTACCTTGTAGTTCTGGTGTTATTAATGGTAAGATACCGCAAAGGAAGATTCAACGTAGAATTCGACATTTTAAAATTATTTTTCGGTCGTCAATTAGTCTTGACCTTAATTTGAATGATTAATATTATGGTATGTTCATTAAGTAGGTACCTAGTTGTCGTTAAATTTTAATACATAGGCTTAATAGATCAAGGTCTTTTAACACTTATGATCTCAGATACTTGAAATAGTTTCAGCAGAAAAAAAAAGTTCCACGTTGAAATATCTATAATTCGATCCAACCGGGTAAAATATTAGTTTTGATTTTGTTTTTAAAATTCAAATCACTGACGATTTTTTTCTCTCTGCTGTCAGAGTTTAACTTACCTGAAAAAAAGAACAATAAAAAAAGCAAAGTTGCGGCCAACAAAATGCTACAGAGCATTTCAAACGAAATGAGTTTTATTTGTTCTTTATTTTCGTTTTGTTTTTTCAGTGCTGATAAATTCTTTTATGATAAAAATTCGGAAAAAGGAAAAGGCGAGAAGATATCGATGTCGCGAGCAGGGGTAATTTAAAGTTCCTCCGAATAACAATGATAAGAAAGAATATGAAAAATAAATTATAAAAACTTTTTGCAATAAAAAAAATGAAGAAAAAACAAGCGAATACCGAGTACTATTTTACAATGCGTTCAAAAAAAGTTTTGTAATTCTAGGGCCGAATGGAAAGGGGGTTTTGGTAAGGTGTTCCAAAAGTCTGTCGAGATTTGGTTTGGATGATTTTTTGTTGGAGTGTGGCTGCGACTGCGGTTGTTGATTGGGAAGTGGAAAAAAGAATTAATAAAATTTTTTCCACGAGATGGGAGAAAGAGGTGATAAAATTTATGGGAGATATGATATCTAATGTAGGTAGTAAAAATATTATCTACCGGAGATTTGATTAAATCTTCAGGGCTGATATGGTCAAAATTTAGTTTAAAAAAGGTACCTCGGTATAGCAGGTAATCTTTGAACTTGATCACTTTCTGTCCAGCAGTATTTTTGCCTGAATTTTCAATTTTTCATTCTGAATATTGACTCCTTTATCATTACCTTACATAGAAAATGAACAGAATGAATTAATTCCTGAAAAAAAATCATCAGGATTATGATTTGAGAGAAAATCTGAACAAGAAATAAAAAAAGAACTATTTTAGGTATATTTATATATTGGTCTTTATTCTAGAAAAAATACATTACCTGCATTGAACAATTTCATACGATTTTCCATTTTTTTTTTTCAAATTTTAAATATAATTATCTACCTCATCCCACGTTTTCACTCTAAATACTTCAATCTTTGAAAAAGGAGGAGTAATGAAATAGAACGGAACGGAACGGAACGGAACGAAACAGAACAGGGCGGTAGAGAAAAAATGGAAATTGTACTTACCCTAGGTACCTGTTTATTTTGTTATTCGTTCTGTTCTGATACCAGAGGCGATTTTCCAAAGGAAGTTAGAGAAGTTAGACTTCCATAAATTTTTTCTCCAAGATTGAGATTTTCAAGCATCAATTTTTTGGTAAAATGTGCCCAGATAAATGGAAAATCAAATTATACTTATTCTATATCCTGGAACCAGACCATGAACAAGATTTTAACCATGTACTTAAATTCATTTTTTTGAGTCCAAATTTTTTCAAGTCTAAATTACTTCCATCACTTCAATCGTAATTTTTTTCATAATTTTACTTACCTAATTTCTAATATTTGAATTTTTTTTTCAATAAAATCATTTCAAACCTAAATTTGATTTTTTCCACTTGTTTTTCAATTTTATGTTCTTAAAAATTCTTTCCAATTATTTACTTACTCATAAATTTTTTTTAAAAACATGAAGTTGAAATTCATTTTTTAAAAAAGGAAAATTTCAAAATTATTGGAAAAAATTTGGAAGCTGAAAAAATTTCAAGGAAAAACATTTTACCGGATCTTTTTTTAAAAAAATGTTCAACCCGAAAATGACTAAATTTCAAACATTTTCTTTAACATCTTGTTTTTCAAAATGCATTTTGAAAAACAAGATCATTTCGTTTGGAAGACAATATGTCTTCTTGAAAGAAATTTCAAAAAATAATAAAAATACCAGAAACGTGAACCTATTCAAATTTTGAGTGAAGATTTTGAAAAATGTTGTTTCTTTCAAATTTCAGACTTCCTCAGATTTTCCTTTCCAAAATCACCACTGTCTGATACATTTTTTTTTTTTTTATTGAAATAATAATTAATTAGATTTGCTATAAAGAATCCCTAAAGTCTGCTCAGTTCATGAAATATGGGAAATAGATGGACAGAATGCATCTATTTTGACCTTTTCACTGAAGTTTAAAAAACTATTTTCCATCATATTTGATTCTACACGCCTCATTTTCTCCCCACAAGAAAATTTTTTCGAAATGACTAAAAATAGGTACCTAGTACCTAACTACCTAGATGGTACAAGTGTTTTCAAAACCTGCAAAAAGTAAGGGAAATAGAGCTGATAATTTCTAAACGTTAAAAACTTGGAATGTTCATGCTAACTTCATTTCTATTTTCTCGATTTCGATTTTTTTAACAATTATAAAAAAAATACACAAAACAATAGTTTTTTTGTTTTTTTTTTTAAAAAAAAAAAGGTCTTTGAAAAGTACGAGTAAACAGAGTGAAATACCGATAGTATTTCCCTATTTTTTTTTTAAATTGGAGTTCAAAATAAATTTTTCAGAATTCTTAAAATATTGTCAGATTTTGCAAGGACGGAGAGGACAGTTTTTTCAAGTGTAAAAACTAAAAGGTATGCAAAAATCGTGTAAATTTGTAATTTACATCGAAATTATAAAGGAAATGAATTAGTGATACCCAACTACCTACTTTTTTTTACATTTGATAGGTACCTATATTATAATTGAAATACAAACCAGTCCTGTTTAAAAACCAACTCTTGAAAATCTTTTAAAATGAAACTCTCAATAAGAATAAAATACCGAATGATTAAAATTCTACTCTAAGACAGCAAAGAAAGCCAACTTCAATTTCAAAAGCTCCATTCCAAAGAGGTATCTAATTTTACATAAAAAGCAGAATTATTTTAATGAACTTGGAAATAAAATAAATTCTTTTTGCCTTATAATTCGCCATACAAAAAAGGCCAATATAGGTATCTACCTTCTATCAAACGTCTCTTTCATAAAAGAGAAAAAATTTGAAATTCATTGGCTAAAAAAATTTTAAATTCACGTTTCATCTGAAATATTCAAATCTACATTTTAAAACAGTGGTATAAAAAAATTTGCATCTATATGATACTTTTTAAGTAACCTGTGATTCATTGAGGAGGGTAAAACGAAGATAACCGCATGAATAATAAGCTGCAGAGAAATTTGGGGTTGAAGATTTTTTTTCTCCTTTTTGAATTGTAAGCAAGTTCCATTAGTTGAATATGCGCTTTGTTTCTCGGATCAAATTAATTTAGCAAAGAACTCACCCCTAACGAAGTACGAGAAAAATGTTTTTTCTTTTAACCCTTACCCACGCGCTGCACCCACACTGTTTTGCATATACAATGAGTTTATATGTTTGTTACCCTATCATCCCTTTTTCCCTCTTATTACCCTTGGGTCTCCGGCTCGATTTTTTTTTACTCGAGTCGTTTTTTTCATTTAAAACTGCCTTTAAAGCTGGTTTTGTAATTTTTTGCAACGAAAATTAATGTTGTTAAATTTAAAGCTTCCAATTACTTTAAGTGCAAATTTAACGACGTGTTCCTGTTCGTGAGCCATTTCTAAGGCACTGAGCTTCATCACGATGATGTTTGAGTTTGAATTTATAATATTTTCTTAATGCAAATTCGACATGATTAATCGTTCGTTGTGATATCTAATTTTTACAGGCGACGAGAGTTGGGTATTAAAAATGAAGATTCGAAGTACCACAGCCGGTGTTTCCTGTTCAGCGTGTATTGCGAATGCTACATGTGGAAAAATTCATGCGAAGAAATGCAACACATGGGAGAAAAAGGAAAAGGCCATTTTTTAAATTTCAATCATTCATTTACAAAAAAATCAATTTTTCAACGGTGATAAAATTATCAACTGCCTATCAATTTGTTCCTTTTCTTCAGTACAAAGACATGTACCTAATATTATTTTGGGACCAAAAATTCAATTGTCTCGGCCGAAATAGAATTTTCTCAGATTTTTTTACTGTTTTTTTCTTTTTTTATTTATTTCATTCCAAAAAATTTCAAACTTAAACCTCATTTTTTGAATTTGGATGTAATTTTGCTTTTATACAAGGGAGCCAAGTTGCCCCCTTCACCCCCTCGTTCGTAATGGCTCTACATTAAAAAATTGGAATTTTTTTTAAAAAGTCATTTTCATCATTAATCTTCAAAAATTTCCTACTCTTTTCCAAAGTTTTTCCTATTTCGAAGTACAAAAAATGATATTCTCAAGTACACACAGAAATCGCTTTTTGAAAATGCAGCAGAGGAAAAAATTGAAAATTTCTAAACGAGATGGACTATCTTGACTCAAAGGACGATTCATCTTTTAATTTTTCTTCAACTTAAAACAAACATTTAAACATTTTACAAAGAAAGGTCTACTTTCAAAAAATGTCTTATTCAAATCTAATGTGTTTTTTTTTTGGCCTGAAGATGTAATTTTGCTAATAATAAGAGGTATTCCACCCCCTCTGCCCCTCTACTGTTCACTTTGACTTCAGATATTCCATCAAAATCGATCAAAATCCTAAAAAATAATATTGTAAAAAGCTAAATTTTCAGAACTGCACAGTTCATACCTTACGTATCATTTAAGGACCATTAAAATTACCTACTTATTTCAAAATAAAATATTAGGTACCTAATATATTCTTTTTGAAGAACCGTATTTAGCTCATAAGAGAGATGGGGGGGGGGGGAGAGGAAGGGAATCGAAAATTTCAGCCCTTTATGAATTTTTCCTGATGGATTTCGATTCAACCGTAGGTAGGTACCTACATACGATTTTTACAAATTTTTAAACTCAAAATGAACAGGGTCTGGCTAAATGAGGGGTGAATTTGACCCTGGCTCCAATTTTAATGGTGTCCATTGATAGAAAAAATTCTTTAAAAACTTTTGATCCACCAACCCCCTCCCTTTCGGTGTTACGACCATATAAATTTTGTAAAATATCACTCAGATTTAATTTTGCGCCCCCCCCCCCCGAAAAAACAGAAAATTTCCATTACTTTGCTTGAAATAAAAAATTCTAGAAAATAATGCAATAAAATGGCCATAGCATCGAGAGGAAAGAGTCGGAGGGAGGGTCAAAAATTTTTCCAAAATTTTTCTACATCAAGAGACAATCTTGGTAGGGCGGGGGGAGGGGGTAAATCAGAAATCTGAGCCCGGGCCAAATTCACCCCTTATCCGGCCAGACCCCTTATCACAAAAAAATCATTTTCAAAAACTTCGGATTTAACCTCAACTATTTCAACTGAAGATGCAATTTTGCCAGGTGCGGACCCAGGAATTGCCCTCTTCCCTTCTAAAACTTCATTTTTTTATTACTTATTGATCATTTTCCATTTAAATATCATATTCACATTTTTGAAAATCTCTTCAAAATTTTAGTACCTTTTAAAATCCAAACAGAAAGAAACACTCTCCGAGATCCGAGACGAATGAAAATTGGCTTATAGAAAGTAGGAAGGGAATTTCCGACTGAAATGGGCTTTCTCTCTGTTTTTTTGAATTAGAAAAAATTTTCACCAATCGAATCATCCATCTGTTTTGCACATCCATCAATTATAGTCGATATTGCGATACCTATTGCAAAACTGATGGATGAATTTATTTCAAAAATAAATTCAAGTAGATACCTATGTCCACTTTTTAATTGAATTGGCGAAGAATTGCATAATTTAAGAGATTTTATCCATTTTTTCTTATTTTTTAAAAATATCTATAAGTACAAATTAGGTTTCGATTTAGAGAGAGCGTTACCAATATTTCGAATTTAAAACACTTTTTCTTAAAAAATCAATCTATTCAATTTTTTCCTAGTTTTCTCAAATCTAACAAAGGCATCCTATCTTGAGTTGAAGGCACACACTTTTCAAAATTTATCCCTTCCTTCCTTGCCTTCCTCCCTCCTTCCCTCTCTCCCTCACCCAACTCCAAGACATATGTAACCCTGCCGGAAAAAAGGGCATTTGATAGGCGGGAAGAAATGATGATGCAGAAAACAAAAATTAGCCTATTTTTATTCCCTGAAAATTTATGAATTATTATTAAGTGATTGTGAAAAGAAGCTGTTCGTTTAATAAGGGAGAACTTTATTATTTTTCATAACATTGATGAGAACTCGGTACCGATTTTAGAAATATGTGTGATTTTTTGGACACCCTGTTATGGAATAAGGGCAAAGGTAATGGTTTCATAAATTTATCTTCAGAATCGAATAATATTTCGTTCAGTAAATTTTAAGAAAAGATGTAAAAATTGAAAACATTTTTTAGTGATGAAACTGAAAAAAAAGAACTTTGCTATCTCTTTTATTAATATTGAAAATTGGAAGAAAAACATCACAAAATTTTTTCCCATTTTTTTTTATACTGGGTGGGCCTTTCTTTCCGGCATGGTCACATAATTATGTCAAAAATGCTGAAAAGGGACAGTTACCTAATGATGCATTGGGGGGGGGGGGAGAGGAGAGTAAGCAGGTAAATTTCACCATTTCTGTACGTTTTTTGTACGCTGCACATGAGAAAAATTTACTAAAAATTTACTTCATCATTCATCGGTTCTGCAAAGTACCCATTTCGAATGATATTCCAATCATCATCGATGTAAAAAACAAGAATAAAAAAAACCACAATCGTATAATTTTATAAGAATTTAGGAACTCATCTCGAATCCACTTTTACTGGCAGTTTCGTTAGATCCGAAATGTAAACAAATTCGCTACCGAATGAGAAACCGATGAGAACTATAAAAAAGTAATATAATGTCCAAACAAAACCCATAAGGTTTTATTTGCCCAAAAAAAGGAGGAAAATACAGGAATCATCCTAAAGGGTAAAAATTACCGAACGGTTTAAACTCGAGTGCACATAGTGTATTAGTTGCATTGCACTAGGAGGGTTTGACACAGATTCGTCAACACTTCTACCCCTTCTATTATACGATATGTAAAAAAACATTCGACTAATACTGTTTTTGTACTTACCTCTGCCACCCACTTTTAGTCTAAATGTCGAATTACCCTCGAGGCTCTAAATTCACTATATTTTTTTCCAAAAAAGGGGAAATTATCCGTCGCGCCGACGTGTGTCGCCTTTGTTCGAAATTATTTCGTTCGTTTTAAACTCTTTTTTTTTATCAATTGACAAAGGGTTCGACATCATTGTCGCGGTGAAATATTCGTCCCCGGGTGATTGGAGATGCAAAAGGATTGCTCGGTAATCTCTTTAGAAAACAGTATTACTCCGGATGATGTCTGATTCGCGAGTTATTTTCCACTTTAATTCGTCCGGAATTTAATGTCCAGCGCAGAACAGTTTAAAAATACGTTTCATTAAGGAGACAACTGTACCGAAAAAACTTACCCGTCGTTTTATAAAATTTACCGAAGGACAGCTACTTTCGCCTGTAACTATTTCCAAGCACTTCCTTATAAGCCAGAATCTTTTCTTCGTGATGCTCGTTTACACGTAAAATAACACATGTTCAAAAGAAACATTTGCAAGCCGAATACAACCAAATACAAAGGAAACAATAAAAAAAAATCTCGAGTAGTTTTTTTTTTATTCGCAGCAAAGGATCCGCGAACCCGTTAGCTATTTGGTAGGAAAAAAAAATTAAAACGTGGGTAGCTGACCCGAATATAAGGGTTTTTATGTCTCATTTTTGTTGCTTCGTCGTTTTCTTACCTACAAATATTATCGTTTATTATGAACTCGATAAAAAAAAAAAGATATTCGAGGTTTTTTTCATACTTATATAAGGTTTCCTAATATTTATAAACTTAAATTTGAGAAATTTGATCGACAAAGAATGGGTAGGTACGAAAAATATAAATATAAAAAATAACTCGTAAGAAAAGTAAAAAAAAAAAACGCTACGTTTCCTCCTTTGCTACTGGTGAAAAAAAAAACATCAAGTTTTTATTTCACGGCATCGTTTGGTTGGTGTTTTCGCCATTTTTTCCGCGTGTAAATTCGCGACGCTGTGGAATATGGAAAATTTTTAATGACGTCATTGTGCCAGCAAAGTACATTTTGGAACCATGCACCTGCTTTAAAATTCTTACCATACGAACTTGGAAATAACAAGTTTAATGAAATATCAGTCGATTAAAAGTTTTTATCGGGAAAGGTACCTTTTTCACTTTTTTATTCTTGGTAGGTACGAGAAGCGACGTATCTGGTATCTGGCTTTTTTCAGTTTTTTCTCCCTGCCGAGTTGACCGTTTCCAACTGACAACGCTGGAAATTAATGAGAAATTGTCCAAGATACCACAGGTAGAGGAAATCTATTTCCATTGGTAAAAAAAACTTTCTGCTTGAAAATTTTATCGAGTCGGTTTTCAATTTGTGTTAAAAATTAAATGGCAGAGCAAGATGGTGTATCTGTAGTTTTCTTTCACCCTCAAACAAAGTTGAATAGATAGGTTTCTTCCTATTTCATTGGGGGTTTTTATCAAAGCTAACTGCTAAGTTTTTTTTCATTAACATTTTCTTTTTGGTTAAAAATTAATTATGTGAGGTGAAGAAAGCCAGGTAAATGAGTCCGATAAGTGTTGAATAAAAAGTGTTGTTTCATTTCATCACGGAAGGAGTTTCAGTTTTATGAGTTTTTGGCTCTTATATTAAAAAAAATCCTTCCAAGTTCCTAAAATGAATACGTCACTACAAAAGGGGGTATAAGTTGACATATGCCCTTTTTGAGGCCACAAGTGATTATGATACTGTGAAGTCTCCTCTATCCAATGAGACCACTCCCACATCGAGATCTTGAAAACTCGCCGAGTTATAGCCAATTGAAGTATCAGAAATCGTAAAAATTGTTCCACTCTCAGGCAACCGGACACTAATTTTTTCGGTTTTGTCATCATTTTTTCAATTGTAGTGCCTTTTTAGCAATATTTTGTCCGATTTGATCACAAAGGAGTAAAAATATTGAAATTTAATACAAAATTTACCGGTTTTGTGTTTACAAGTTTTAACATGTTTACAATGGATTCGTTTAGATCACAAAAAAAAACACAAAAGTTCTTAGATGAATATCTTTGTCCCTGAACGATGTAGGGAAAAAGTTAAATACAAAAAATGTTCCTTTTTTTGTCCTCTACAAACTTTGTATTTAGAGTTTTTTAAAATTTTTCGAATTGAAGGAGTTATGAGCTGAAATGATGACGAACTCGGGAGAAGAAAAAAAGTCACAGCAAAAAGGGCATATAACTTGTCACTTTAAAACGATCATATATAAAACATTTTAGGTTGTACAATAATGATAGCGCTGTTTTCTTGTAGAGGAAGGTTGATATTTCAAGATATTTAACTTTCTCAATCGTACTCCAACATTTAGTTACCAAGAATACCATTCCAAAACTTCAATCGACGATTCCCAAAAACGCCATTTTTTTTATATGCTCTTTTTGCAGTGACTTATTCAAATGCGATTTAAAAACGTCGACCCTGGGATTGATTCATCATAATTCCTGATCAAGTAATTTATGTTTTAGGTCTTGCCTCAGCAAGAACTCGAATTTTTCAAATTTATAGATTGATTTTTCAAAAAATTCTTTCAAGGATTTCGTATAAGGTTATTAATGATGCCTTGAAGGAGATTGATAACAATCGATATTGAAGATCGAAAACTTTGCTTTCATTATCAAGTAGTGCAGATATATCCTATTTTTTGGAAAATTCAACTCTAAAATTTTTCAAAATATCAAAACTTTCAAAGGTAGATTTTTTTGATAATATCTGGAATTTTTTCAGTTCTCTTTTTAGTCTTCTTTTTATGATGAATGATGTTTTTAATTTTTCTAAATCAAAAAATTACAGCACTTAAATGTGAGCCTTCAAATTTGAGTTTGGGAGCTGAAAAAAAATCAAAATAAAGATGCAAGAATCTAACGTAGGTACCTATGACTTGTTTTTTTTTTCTAAAAATGGTTCATTTCTCTTCTTGGAAAATTTCTAGGTAGGTACTTTTGAAAAAAATTTAAATGGTTTGATTCAAGTACCTACCTATTTCATTTTTCTCACTTCCTCTTTGACTCCTTTTTAGATTGGTCACTTTGATTTTAAAAAAATCACCTGAGAAAATATATTTTTTGAGAATTTAGGTAAGATGATTATAAATGATGGCTTTCTTTTCTTTGCCTTTTTCTCAAAATAACTTGGATTTTTTGCGTTTTTTAATTCAAAACTGCTCTTTTTTTTCAGGATTATTGAATTTAAAATATTGTTTTGCTGGTTTTTCAATTTTTTTACTTACCTGAAAACGGAAGTTCTTTTCTGAAAATAGTTTTTCTGTTTTTGTTTTCTGAAAATCGCTTAATTTTTTATATTTTCCCCCCTAAAATTTTTTTTTTTCGGTTTTTGAAAATTGTTGTTTCTCCGAAACGTGGTTTTTCATTTTCAAATTATCTTTTTTGATTTTTTTTTCCTTGAAAAGAATTTGGTTGTAATGGTTCTGTAGTTTGGGTTTGTTGTTGTTGTTGTTGTAGTTGTTTTTTTAAATGGTACGACTTTTGATCCCCCTTTCCTTCTGAATTTGCCTTGATTTGTTGGTTCCTTTTTTGCTGATGGTTAATTTTTTTTTTGAAACTAGATCGGTTAAAAATGAGTTTTTAAACTTCAAATTATTACTCTTTTAAAAATCAGTCAAGTATATTTAGTCCCCATGATATTTTTTTTCAAAATTGCTTAAATTTTTTGATTTTTCTCTAAAAAAATGATTTGATATTTCAAGTTTTCGATAAAATTGTTTTTTTTTGGTTTCTACTGGAAAAATTGATTTCATAAAATTCATTTTCCTGAAAATCGTTTGTTTTTTATTATTCTCTCTAAAAATTCCTTGGTTATTTGTTTTCCTTCGCGAAAATGATTTGTTTTTTTTTTTTTATTTCTGAAGTATGTGTTTTTTCCCTAGAAAATAAATTGATTTTACTTTTTTTTTCAAGGTTGACTTTTTACGGGGAGGGGGGGGTATACGTTGTAAATGGTTCATTTTATTGGTTGGGTTTTTGTCTGAAAACAATTTCTTCTTTTTAAAACAAATGAAAACTGACCGTGGAAAAATAAAAAATTACTTTTTTTGAAACATTTAGTCGAGAACAAGGGCACCTATTTATGATCATTTTCTGACCATCTTGATTCCCTTCTCAAACAAATAAGTATCTTTACTTAAAGTGATTTAGAAATTCAACAAAATAAACCAACCTGTTTTGAGATTTGGAAAAAGCTTGTCACTTGTAGAAAACTGAGATCAGAATTTTGTACTTTCAATAAAAATTTGAAATTTGATTTTGAAGAATGCAGTCGGTGCCTATTTCTATTGAACTTTCATATCACAATCACAAGTCGTAAATAACGAAAAAATAAATGAAATTGCATAGTCAACAGATATAGGATTTTTCCAAAGCCTTTGAGAAGGGACTAGAGAAACTTTTTTTTAAAAAGAATATTTTCTAATCTCACTATTTTCATTTCACGTGGTTCATTTGACTTTCAATCGAGTACCTATGTACTCCATTTGAAATATCCAAGTCAGCTATCCACGTGCACTTTTTACATCAAAATTCAAGTTGAACCCTTTTATTTCAAAAACTGAAAAAAAAAAATAACGACCAGTATATATATTTTTTTAAATGACCAGTTTTTCAATTTTCTACAAGAATTGATTACTATTAGAATATTTTTTTTACCTATCTGCATTTAGAAAAAAACATTTTACTCTTTCCCTTCTTCCTTCTTCCTTCTCCCACTCCCCCTTTTGAAATCAATTAAAAACCTATCATTACTCAGGTTACCTATTAAATGGTAGGTATAAGTACCCATTTGTAAACTAGACTCTCCTCCCCCCTCTCATATCACAAAAATATTCGTACATTAAAAAAACACCAAAATTAAAATTTCGAATATATTTATTACACGAATAACACAGATTTTAACAACAAAACAGATTACACCAAATGTTTATGTACATCGTAAAAAAAAAAAAGAAAAGAAAAAGAAAAAATATCTCAATTCCGGAGTAGAGTATTTCTTAAGGGTAATGAACACAATTACGATTACAAATACCTTAACCATAATACAAATTCAGTCTTTTACGTTTAAAAAGGAGCAGTAATATGGAAAAAAATCGTAATTTCATCCAATTCTAACACGCAAGTAATACCTTACTTACGTACCACAACATACGATTAAATGAGAAACAAAAATTTTCAAAAAAAAAAATCAAAATTCAAATCCGATAAGATATTTGTATCAGGCCTACATCGATTTACTCAATATAAAAACTTAAACTTGTACATTTTCAACAAAAGCGAAAAGAAAAACAATAGCACCGAAATTACTACACGTTAAAACAATTATTTACATATCTAAAGCGAAACTATAAAAAATTTCTCAATAATTTGACTCTCAATATTAAAATTTTTAAAAAAATTGATAATTTATTACACATTCGTGTATCTTTTTTTTCTTATCAAAAAAGGTATCTAATAATCAGGTAGGTATTTACGTCATAAATACTTACTCTAGATTTTTCAAAAGAAAAAAAATTTCTTGATATGAGCAAAAAAAACAAGTGTGCGAACGACACCTCGAATAAACTAAATATTTTAAAACGATCTTAACTACTTATTTTAAAGTAATTAAAGAGGACCAGAAATCGAAAAAAAAAATCGAAATAATAACAGAAGTTTGTATCATGTTTTCAAATCAAGGAAGACTTACGACAAGATGGAAAAAATTGACAACGCAGCTTAAAATAATACACACAAGATGGCGAGTTGATTAGATGGAAAGAACTAGTAAGTAATCCCTATTTAAACAGATAGGTAACAAATAAAAAATTGGGTACGTATTTTTTTTTTCCAAAATAAAAAAAAAATCGTAAATAAAACTAAACAAAAAAAATGTATACGAAAACGAAAAATACAAATACGAGGAATGTAAAATATAACAAAAGAGGTAAAAATCTTATCAATATTTAATTGGTGGTCTTTTCGAATATTTAGGAAAAAAGTACAAATAACCTTAGGTATAGGTATATAAAATAGTTACATATTAGTCTAAGTAATTTGATAAGAGCATTTGTGTGACTTCGGGGGGAGATCATTAAAATTATGCTCGATATTGCTTAATAGATCAGCGTGGAAAATATCGAAAATAAAACTAATAGTCAATAGTTGAAATTAGTTCAGAAGGGGGGAATGTTTTTCAACGAATTGTCCAAAGTAATCGAGTATTCGAAGGTATTTAAAGGACAAATTCGCTGTTAAATGCTTTAAATAGCTCGAAGCGTACGAAAACATTGAAAAATTCGACGAAGCCACACCACTTACGACACGAGCTTCTGGCCAGCTACGAAATAGGCGATAAATTATGCTCCTCCATTGGCGACGTACTTCTCGAAGAATCAGCAACGCTGCCGCTGGAATTGTTGTTATTCGCCGATCGATATTTTTTATTAATCGAGAGATCTTCGGGCTCGGTCTGCATTGGCATGGCGACCAATTTGGTCAAATTTATCGATTCGTTGATGGGCGAAAGATGGACAGGTATTGGCATGAGGGTAGCAGCCGGAGCCGATATCCAAGGCTGATGGTAACCATTGCTGGCCAGTCTGGAGTTGAACCCGGCAGACATACCAGAGTCGCTGCTGACGGTATCGTCGCTCAAGCCGCACTTGCTGTCGTCATCTTCCATCATATCCAGATCTCCATTCTTGATCACAGTTTCACCTTTGATATAGACGTCTTCGTTGGCGGCGCCGTTTTTGGAACATTTGTGATTGTTGAGATGATGCTTGCGACGGTACTGGCCGTTGCATTGGCCGCAAGCGAAGGGTTTTTGGCCGCTGTGTATCAACATGTGAGCTTTGAGTTGATTGGAGTCGGAGAATTTGGAAGGACATTGGTCGCAGCTGTAGGGACGTTCGCCAGTATGGACTCGGGTGTGTCTGCGGAGGTTGGCAACCTGGACGAAATCTTTGGGACAGTGTTCGCATTTGTAAGGTTTTTCTCCGGTATGCAGTCGCATGTGCGTCTTGAGATGATGATCTCTGGTGAATTTTTTCTGGCATTGCGAACACTTGAAGGGTTTTTCGCCGGTATGGGTGCGTTCGTGGTTCTGCAGCACGTGTTTATAGTCGAACGAACGTTGGCAAATATTGCAAACGTATTTTTTACCTTTGGTCGAATTTAGTTTCGCGTTCGAGTTGTTCTCGACCGGAGATCGGCTGGTCAGCGGTGAAGAAGTGGAAACTGGCGGGGATAGCGGAGCCGGAGAAATTCTGTCTTTCTTTTTTCGCCGTTTGCCGGATGGACTTCGTTGCCTGATTATTTGATCGCTGGAGGATACGACGTGAGGGGTATCGTTGTAGTTGACGGAGGTCGACCAGTTTTGCGAGAATAACTCCGGAGAGTAGGCGTCTCGAGGTACGGCCCCGGCGATCAGGGCGGATAGCGTGAAACGTTGCATTAGCTCGGTCTGCATCGGGAATACTTGGTTTTGACCGATTAGATTTTGCAAGTTGAACTCTAGCGGGATGTTTACCGTGCCGTTGGGTGATATGAGAGATGCTGCTTTGCGAGCACAATTGCATTTGCCTTTACATCTGCACGAGGCTTTGGTTTCCTTCATTACGGGACTGACGACCGATTCATCGGAGCTAACGGAAACAACACCTGAAATCAAAAAGAAAACGGAACATGGTTAGGAAATATGGTCAAGCGAATTGCGGTTTTTGTTTCCTAAATGGTTCAAAGTATGCAACTATATTGACATACGGTTAGACAAAACCAGTTCTAAAATGGAGCTGCAATAAATATTACTCCTGATTTTCAAGATTCAAATTTACGGACAGCCTTGGGTAAGGGTTGATACAAAGAAAAAAGAGGTGGTTTTACACAAAAAATCGTAGGGGGAGTTGAACATTTTTGAATATGTTGATGACTTTTTTTTTGAAAAACTTTCGTTCTGAGATGAAAAAAATGAAAATAGCTTCATTTTAAGCCGATAAAATTCCAAAAAAAAATTTATTTGGAAATTTTCTCTCCTCAATTAATGTCAATCACGTTAAACTTCAAGATTTGGACCAAACTTGACGATAAAAAATTAAAACTCCATTAAATCGAGTTCAAAAAATTGTATCAAAAATATTGTGTTTTTACACTCTTGATTTTTTTTAAAAATCCGAACAACTGGAGGAGATGGAAAATCTCTCCCGTCGAAAACAGCATAATACATAAAATTCTTAAAAACAGCAAAGCAGTACTCGATACCTAACATTGGGGTTCAAAATGATTTTTCAAAAACAAAAAGAAAAAAAAGAAAATAGGACCAGCAAGAAAATTCAGAACTAAAAAATTCATATCATCTCCCCTTCCAACACCAAATTGCTTTCGTGACTCGAAAAAAAATGAGGATTTGAAGTGAAAAAAGTGGTCAAAACTAATTTTTTATCTTTTATAAAAAAAATTGGTAACTTATAACTTTCTGTTCTCATTTACCCCTTCCTTAAAATAAAATTGGTGGAGGGACAGGGAAAGTAGCCCACATTCACTTTCTTCTCAAAATGAAATTGTAGAGGAGGAGAAAGGAAGGAAACAGTGAAAATCAACTTGATTTAATGGGATCAGTCGAATACAAATTTTGGAAAATAATGCGTCAACATTTAAAAATAGGTAAGTACCTAATTCAAGTTTAGGAATCCTTTATTCCGTCATTTCTCCATCTTATTCTAGGAGTAGGTACCTATTTATTATTTTCTCACTCAATATTGATATTTTTCAAGTTGAAAAAATTGCTCCTTATGGGCTTGATTGAGACAACTTTAACAATTTAAATTCGTCAAACTATTCCAAATTGGATGAAATATTTCAAGTAGTTTATTCTTTATAATTTAAATTTTGCAATAATGTTATCAAGCTTCATAAATTCATAATCATTAATCAAGATAACAGGCGAGTACCTAAAATTTTGTCAATTCACAAGTAAGTAATAAATTTAATTTAAAAAAACAGATATGTTGAATCAAATGGAGAAAAAGTGAAAATATCGCATTTTCATTCAAAAAAAAATGGGAAAATCCAGTTTTTGTCGAAAAATTTCTAAATACAATCACGGTTTTTTCAAAAAAAATATAATAATTTCGATTAAAAATCCGAGAAATAAAAAAAAATGCATTTTGAATGGAAAAATTTGAAAAAAAATCCACCTGAGCTGAAAAATCTTCATTTCCAATATCCAAAATTACCAATAAATTGCATTTTCTCTAAAAAACATTGAAAAATTGAGGTTTAAGTGGGATTTTTGAAAAAAAAAGTTTACCATTTTAGAAAGTTTGGAAAATTATTGCATTTGAATCGGGGAAAAATCATAAAAATTGAGTTCTGAATTTAGAAAATTGTAAGAAATTCCATCAAAGTTGGAAAATTTTCATTTTCCTCTTTTCCTTTTCACGAAAATCGACTATGGTTCGTTTTTGAAAGAATACAAAAACAGATGTACTCGTAAATTATCTCTTAGTGAGACATTAAAAGTAAAAAATAGATTTCAAAAAATGAAAAAAACAATTTTCAATGAAAAACAATCTTGAAGAATTTGGAACAGGGTAAGAATATCATCAAATATCTGGAGTCAAATTGAAGTCATTTTTACCTTCTTATTTTCTGTTCATTTTTTTTCTTTCCTCGAAAAAAAAGCATTTCTCTAAAGTAATCATACGAAATTATTAATTCTCATGAAAAATATAAATTTTTTATCCATTTTTTGAAAATTTTTCGAAAATTAATTAATCTATTTTAATTTTTTTTTAAGTGATGAGAGGCGTAGGTATATTTGAAGGATAGAGGATGGGAAAATAAATTATCTGAGTTCTCTATTCAACAAAATATGAAATGTTACATAATATTTGTTACCAACTGAATTATGCAATTCCTCCTCCCTCCCCCTTCCGATTGGCTATCTTGGGCCGCTGGCCGTGAATAATAAAAATGATGATCCACATTCAACATAGTTACAGGTAGGTAATAAATACTCATGTTAGATTAAACTTTTGTAAATAAATAGTGATAAGGTAAAAGTAAGGACGCTCGTTCAAAATAAAGTTCACACTTTCAACTCGAGAATTGAAACTCACATTCAATAAAATCAGATAACTTCATACTTTCTCTTCTTCAACATTGAAAAAACGAAATATCTCAGTTCTTCAACGGGACATTCATATTCATATCATCAAGTATCAAGTACCTATCAACTTTATCATCCGATTACGAAGAGTTATTATAAAAAAAAATAGATTCAAATAGTCGTCCAAGTACACTAGAATCACAAAACAAAAAATAAATCAACAATGGACTTCAAGATCCTAAAAATATATCCAGTTCATGTTGAGAAATTGAAAAAAAAAATTCTTGAGAAAAAATTGATAACAGATGGGAACCATCGTGAATAGAATGAAATCGCTATCAATTTTTCTCAACAGAAAGACACACGAATCAGCAGGCATCCAAAATACCTGAGAAAATTGATAACATTAAAATTCAAATAATTATCTGCTTCCTACAACTGAAAAAATTTAAAAGCAATTTTTCTCAATAGGAGGTAACTCATCAATTTAGAATAATGAATCGAGCATAAAATTCATTCATATAAAATCTAAAATAGCATTGTTCAAAATTGATAAATCTTACAACGAACAAAATACATTCATAAATTTCCAATCACATCGAAACGACATTCAAATCTACAAACAAAAACCTTTTTTTCATTGATACCCATATCCACAATCCAACGTATCCCACGAACTTTGCTCGCTTTGAGAATAAGTATCTGGCTAGGTACCCTAGTCATCGACTTATTTGAACTTTCATTCCAAAGAGAATTTGAATAACTCGAGGCAAAAGTTACCCCGTATACGAAAACAAATCTACATCCATTCGTAAATTTCTACCCTTAAGCTTCCAAGAATAAAAGCTTTTAGAAGAAAAAAGCTCGTCAATTTTGGTAAAAGTGTTTTCATAAAATCAAAAGCTCATTAAGAATTCGTTAAAACATTCTAGATGAAAGAATGAAAGAAGTATAGAAAAAACAAATTTCTTTCAAGACTAGATATAGGTATACTTGATAGTTTGTTAAGTTCAAATGAAGATACCCTCGTTCGAGACCTGTTTCATCTTTCATCCGATAAATAAACGCGTAAAAAAAAGAGATAAGATTGATACCTATCGATAAATTACCGAGCAGGTACTCATCTATTACCTAAATACTTCAAATAATAACACGAAAATAAACCAACCAAACACGAGTAATAATAATTTCGATAAATTAAAAAAAAGTAGCAAAAATTCGCAAACCTTTTTTCAGCTCTGCATCTTTAATAAATGTCAAAGCCGATCCGTATTCGTCGCATTTGAGATACATATCATCATGTGATAAGGAAAAAAAAAAGGCAAAAAAAGTACCAAAAAATCTTTCTCGAACCGGTTCAACAAAACACAAAACGCGAAATTAATTTCGTCCACGAAAGTAAGACAATTGTAAAAATAACACGAAAATAACAAATATCCGATCACAGTTAACTATCGAGTACGATAAACGAAGCGATATATTCAAATGATACGAAACAAAATAGTGGTGTGCACGGTAGAGATCAACGCAAGATCCTAACCTATACAATACCGACGTAACAACTAGAATGAACCAACGTTTGGTATTGAGGAAGGACCAGTTTCCTCATTTGTGCCAAAACTTCCCTTAAAACGCTAGAATTGGGGTAAAAGAGAGCCATCATTCCTCCCACCCTGCTGATTATAAGTATTGCCCCGTCATCTACGATACTCATTCACCCTGAAATGAGTGGCAGACTGCAACGACCGTACTAAAAGGGAGATGTTTATTTCCGCAATAGTGGAAACTAAAAATCGTAATTCAGTAGTTCTCAAAATCTCGTTCGTCCAATACGATATTTTTTCCTTTTTACGTAATACTTCTACCTAGAAAGAGCAGGCTGTTGTATTGTTTGTATTGAATATATTCGAGATCGAGGTTTTTTCTCCTTTTTTCTGTGCGGAGGATTTTGTTGCAGTGTGTTTGTTTAGCGCCACGCACGAATTATGATTTTAAATTGTTTTTTTTTTCTATTTTTCAAACGAAATTCTATAATAATAATAATCGAAATGATAGCGAGTTGAAACTAAATTCGATTTAATTTTGAGGATGTTTTATTGCCAGATTTTGTTCTATATAATTTCAGTATTTTATTTTCATTAGCAGAATAACTTCATTGATTAAAATTACTTTCTTTATGATACATCGCGATAATGACATGAAAATTCAAATAGGTACCTATAAAAAAAGTGTGAAATTAGCTTCGATCTGATGCAAATAATTTTGTAATTTGAAAAGAATAGCAAAAAGCTCTAGCCATGCAAAATGAAGAATTTCATACAAACAATAAAAACTTACCTACATTATCTATTAGGTAGGTACATATAATAAGTTATTATGAAAAATTGTCTCTCGCCCTGAAAAAGTGAAGGAGGATAGAAGAACAAAACAATATTATTATTAGAAAAATGAGGTGGAAAAATATAAATTTTTTCTTCTCTTGATAATGAACATAGCCCAAATTTTAAACAAAATTCAAGTCTTAAGTTTGCGTTCAATTCGATACTGAAAATTAGAAAATTATACCTAGGTATCTGTTTTTCCGTTACCTGACAGTAACAATTACCTACCAAATGAAACTAAAACATTAAAATTAATGATGAAACAGTTGGACTTTAAGTCAAGTTCCTGATAATAAATCAAGAGTATAATCATTTTCATTTGTTGATAAACCACCATTGCCTAGTACCAATGCATTTTTACATCTTTTCTCTCCTCCCATTTTTGGAAAAAATTAGCTACCAAATTTTCCTTCAACAAGAGGAAGGTGAAGCGAAATCTCGGGGGTTTTGAAAGAATTGAAGTATTGTCCTCTTCAATTTTTTGAAGAAAACTGGTATGGTAAGGGAAACCTTTAGCTATTAAATGAACCATAGAAAACCTCTTTTTTTTTTTTTTTTTTTAATTGATAAACTTTTGTTTTTTTTTCAGCAAAAAACCTGTTGTTTTTTTTCAGCAAAACCGGTTGGTTTTTTCCAGCAAAAACTGTTATTTTTTTAAAGCAAAAAACCTGCTGTTTTTTCAGCAAAAACCCTGCTGTTTTTTTTTCAGCAAAAAACTGTTGTTTTTTTCAGCAAAAATCTGTTGTTTTTTTCAGCAAAAATCTGTTGTTTTTTTTTTTTAGCAAAAATCTGTTGTTTTTTTTTTAGCAAAAAACTGTTTTTTTTTTTAGCAAAAATCTGTTGTTTTTTTTTTAGCAAAAAACTGTTGTTTTTTCCAGCAAAAAACTGTTGTTGTTGTTTTTTTCAGCAAAAACTGTTGTTGTTGTTTTTTTCAGCAAAAAACCGTTGTTTTTTCAGCAAAAAACCGTTGTTTTTTCAGCAAAAAACCGTTGGGTTTTTTATGCAAAAAACCGTTGGTTTTTTATGCAAAAAACCGTTGGGTTTTTATGCCAAAAACTGTTGGTTTTTTTATGCAAAAAACTGTTGGTTTTTTTATGCAAAAAACCGTTGGTTTTTTAATGCAAAACACCGTTGGTTTTTTAATGCAAAACACCGTTGGTTTTTTAATGCAAAAAAACTGTTGTTGTTTTTTTTTAGCAAAAAACTGTTGTAGTTTTCTTTTTCAGCAAAAAACCGTTGGTTTTTTTATGCAAAAAATTGTTGTTTTTTTAAAAGCAAGAACTGTTGGTTTTTTCAGCAAAAAACTGTTGTTTTTTTTCAGCAAAAAACTGTTGTTTTTTTCAGCAAAAACTGTTGTTTTTTTTCAGCAAAAAACTGATGTTTTTTTTCAGCAAAAAACTGATGTTTTTTTTCAGCAAAAAACTGTTTGTTTTTTCAGCAAAAAACTGTTGGTTTGTTTTTTCAGCAAAAAACTGTTGGTTTGTTTTTTCAGCAAAAAACTGTTGGTTTTTTTCAGCAACAAATTGGTGTTTTTTTTTTAGCAAAAAACTGTTGTTTTCTCTAGCAAAAACCAGTTATTCATTCTATAAAACCTGATGTTTATTCGCAAAAATTTACAATTTTACTAAAAAAGCTGGTTGCTCGAGAATTTCCAATTCTTTTGAAACCCTTCCCTGAAATGAATTTTAGAATTTCTCGCGGTTGAATTTCGGTAATTTAAAATTTCCTCAGCACCACTCCCCCCTCCTTCCAACCACGGCTGGATTTAAGATATTTGAAAGTTACTCTAAACTTTTAGTACCTGGATGATCTAGTGATACTAATGACTAGTGGTTTCAGAGTTTCGAGAGCTATCTTATAGTTTTCTAGCGTTTTTGTGTTTCAATGTTTAATTGTTCAGTTACACATTGAATTTCCCCCCACTCCCCGCAACTGAATTTTTAATTCCAAATCTTTCTATTCTATCTCCTTGTAGAGCTGAGTTATACTTGAAAATAAAAAATCACTAGAATTTCCTCCTCAGATAATAGTGGCAGAAGCTCTTTTCAAGAGGGTACAAAGTGAGTATAGAGACTTGAAATACTTACCAATCGATTTGAAAAGGATGACGGGGAGGAGAGTAGAGGGAGAGATTTTTTCTCACCTTTGGTAGGCTGGGACATCAAAATTAATTAATTTCTAAGCGAAAAATTCAATCTGCTCTGCGAGTTTTTAAGCGATTTTTTTTTTCAAACTCAACTCGTACCTTACTACATAGAAAGAAGTATTTTGAAATTTAAAAAAAATTTCCAGCTACCGTGATGGCTTTAAATTTGATTTTGAAAATTTCAAATCGCCCTGGAGTACGGAATTTTGATATGGGCAGAAAAATAATTTTTTTCAAAAATTTTTCAATGAATTTTGCACCTCTCAGAAGAATTTTAGATTTTTTTGAGTGACAAAAGTTCGTCAGATACTCAAAACCCTGTGAAAAATTGATGAAAAGAAATTATTTTAAGGAACAAAAAAATAATTAATCACGCTGGTTTTTCGAATATTTGACCAACTTCTATCACTCGAAAAATCTGAAAAAATTCAAAGTGGAGCTAAAGGGGTACACTGAAAGATATCAGAAAAAATTATTTCTCTGCCCATTTCAAAATATTGTTTCCTGAGGGATATTTTCAAAGCCAAATTCAACGTCATGCAAGTGATTGGAAAAATTTGAAAAAATTCAGGCTACTCTCTTCTAGTACCTCTACCTAGATACCCACGGGTCAAATTTGAAAAAAATCGATTGAAAACTCGCGAAGATTTAATTTTCTTATTTTGAGTCCGAGATAACGTATTTTGGAGCCCTAATCTCCAGGAGGCAGGAGTGAGATAAAAATTCGCTCATGCGCTCTAAAATCATCTTCTACCAAGACAAATTGAATGATAGGTATGAAAATGTTGATCAAATTTCCATCAGAGGCTAAATTATATCTTTCCACACCAGAGCCATTTATTGTTTTTTTTTCTTCTCGGAAAGTTGTCTTTTTTTCTCAGTCATTTGTTTTGTTTATTGAAGATATTTATTTGCTTAGTTTTTTTTAAAAAACCTGTGTATCATCCTAATTTTCCTGTTCAAAAAATTGTGTTTTTTTGTGGTTAAAAAAACGTACCATATAAACTTCTAAATCGACCATACTTAATTCTAGTACCTAACCTAAGTAAAAATGGCAAAATTTTCAGAGATTTTTACTGGAAAAAATTCTGGTTCAATTTTTGAAATTATTTTAGAGCATATTTGTCTTTCTATTATCACTTTCGCTGAGAAGAAGACTATTGGTTTCATCACAATTTTCCCACCATCGTTTGTAAATTTCTATTTCCAATTCGATGCTCATTCAGCAATAAACCTACCAAATCATAATCAAAGTCATCTTAGTTTTTAAAAATCCTCAAACACATCACCTCCCAACTCAAAATCTACCTCAACCCAGATCAACTCCCCTCGACCCCCACTCAAAATCCTCCTCCAACCTCAACCTCAAAACCACATCTCGATAAACATCTCATCCTCAGCCCACCCAGTCTCGGCGCATTTCACCAACCACGAACCGTGAAAAATTTCACATCGACGACAAATTTCCTGGCAATTGCTTCTGTTCACTCTGAAGGCGACGAGGCGATAATTGAATGCTCAAGTTAAACGTCACAGTCGATTGGGTACAATTTTTCATGAACCAGCGTTCGGAATTATCTCAGTTGTTGGTATAAAGTATAAATACCGGGCGCGGATAATCGTAGAACCCCTCGTACACATAGTATGCGCTCGAGCTGTTTTTTTTCCTCTCTCCATCCTCTCGCCGATAATATTTTTTAATTTCTGTCTAAACGTGCGCGAACGTATATTTCGCGGCGCGCGCTCACATGCGACGCATCATCTTTAATCACGTATTTTTTACGACCGCCGATCGTCTCCGCCGAGTAAAAAACCTCGCTGTTTCGCACCTGCTCCAAAGAAGTGTGCCGAGTATACGCGAATGCTCTTGATTGTTGCTGGATAAATTGACGTGTTGCTCGTATCTAATCGCTACAAAGTACGAGGGGCCAGTTTCCAAATTTTACCTTTTTTTTCACCGACAGGTTTAGATTCCTGGACTTAAAAATACCCATATGGGGGCATCCAATCTGCACTGGCGAGCTCATAAAAATCCATACATACGTAAATACCTCGTACAGCTGCAATATCCGCACCAATAATCGAACAAGATTGACAACTTAACCGGTAGCAGAGCAGCTTGCCTAGGTGTTTTTATACGTAATCGGTCATTTATAAAAAGAACCAAACGATGGCCCCCAAAAAAAGGAAAAAAAATGGTCACCCTACTTAATTTAAGCCCATTGTATTCTTCGGCTCGCACTTAAAACGCCAAGCTGGACATTCGCCATCGACAAATGGCCAATTTTAACGCTCTTATTAACTCGAATAAGATGTAAAAATTACCCAGTACCTCGCAACTGTTATTCCAAAAAGTTTGGTAGCTGGAAACGAGGGCAAAAATGGCGACAGAATGATTCTCCATAACGAATGCAAATTCACCATCGGCAGGCATATTTGATAAAACGGGCCGAATATGAAAGTCAATAAAAAATATTAAATCAACTTGATTTTTTTACCTCAATATACCCAACTTCAGCTCGTGGAAAAAAATTCGCTGCTAATTTAATATTCATGAATAAAAAAACAAAAAATAAAAATCTACTCGGCATTTTTATTTATAAAAAGTACAAATACCAATCGTATGCCTATCGAAATGGTCATTGCAATTATTTAAATATCGTCTGCGTTATTCGAGTCGAAGAATCCCCTCGAATCAGTTCGTCATCCAGGGGAAAAAAATCCGAGAAGAAAATCTTTATTACGAAATGAGAAAAAATACGGAAGAGTTGTCAGCGAAAAATTTACATAACACTTCATAATTCATATTTTTCATTTTTCATTGTTTAACTTTCCGTTAAAATCTGTCAACCGCGAAAAGTAAAAAAAATATTCAAATTGAAAGGGAAACTAGTTAATAGTAAGAAATCAAAAATCAAAATCAAAATGGCGTACGGTTTACGTACGTACGTATATATTCTCGTGAAAGGGATGCATATTTCCATTTTTATGAATAATTGGTTTACCCCAATCTTATACTTTTACTACCCTATACATGGCTGATTATCAAGCCCTTTGTCGTGATCGGTTCTTTATTGAGAATGTTCGTTTTTGGCAGCAGCTGTACCGCTTTTAATTCAACGTAAAACCTTTTTACCCTGTCCAGTTTTTCTATCAGAAAATACTTTTTTTTTTAGTCCGATAAAAGGTTATGTCATGTATGTGCATATGCATCTTCTGCTATGGGTACATGAGGCGACCGGAGCGGCGAGGCTATTCCGCGTATAACCTTTTCCGCGTACCATACTATAAGATTTCCACCCTCTATCCTTAATCAATGTTATTTTCCACGCCAAAAGTGCGTATACTCTTCTTATACTGGGCTATGGCTTATTGTGTAAAATCTTCTATACTCGACCAAGTCCAATTTCTTATATCGGTCATTGACAATAGAGCTCAAGTATAACACGATCCGGTATTCGCGATCTGATTCCGAATACAATAAATCTCGAACGGGCTGCACATTTCCTTATATTATGCCGTATTATTCGATCAATCCTGCGAGCGGCCAATTTATACGTCATTTTTTTCTGGCGAAGAGGTATTTTTAGTTTATGCGGGATTGGATTCGATCGAGGGTTTATGGCGATAAAAGGCGAAATTTTGTCAAATATTTGGTGTAACTGAGTTCGAGATGGGTAGATAACCGAATGGGAAGGTTATTTCGGCAACGATTAGAATGTTTATTTCTTCCTGGATCGGTATTGTTGATAGGAAAAAAAAACACTGCATAGGTATCATGTTAGTAACTGTACCAATATCCAGTGTGCGTATTATAAAAATTTTTTGAAGCCTCCAAATTGGAACATTGATTTTTACAATTTTTTTCTATCCGGGTACTCTCACCCCCGTCCCTCCCGAGACAAAAATATGCCAATCCAATTTCAACTTCCTGTTCGATGTGAAAATCTTCAATAATATCAAGTACACTCTTAATAATTTGAATCAGTCAAAAATGCCTAAATTGATTGATGAAATAAAGAAAATCAAGTCACTGATGATCAGTCAAATTCCACTCTCTTAATTTGAATCAGTCAAAAATGACTGATTGAAATTGACAAAATCAAGTCACTGTATAGGAATCAGTACAAAAAAGTACGACTGAATCAGTGAATTTTTTTTCACTGATTCAATAATGAAAATTCACTGATTTGAATCATTAAATTTTTACTGATTTCAATCAGTCAACTAATTTTCACTGATTCAACAATCAAAATTCACTATTTGAATTAGTAATTTTTCACTGATTGCCAGTAAAATGACGCTGATTAACTGGGGAATCAGTGGAATATGACTGATTATCAGTGACTTGATTTTTTCTATTTCATCAGTCACTTTAGGCATTTTTGACTGATTCAAATTAAGAGAGCACTGATTCTTCAGTTAATCACCGTCATTTTACGGCCAATCAGTGAAAAATTACTGATTCGAATAGTGAATTTTGATTGTTGAATCAGTAAAAATTAGTTGACAGATTGAAATCAGAGAATTCTCATTATTGAATCAGTAAAAAATTTCACTGATTGAATCAATAATTAATTACTGATTGAATCAGTGAAATTTTATTTTTACTGATTCAGTAATGAAAATACACCGATTGAATCAGTAAATTTTTTCGCTGATTCCTACACATTACACAATTTTGTCAATTTTAATCACTCAATATAATAGATATTTGATAACCAGTTACATTGAAAATGGGGGGGGGGAGAAAATTCGTGCTTTTTCGAGCTACTTTTTCAACTACTAAAAAAATAATTTCCTAATGACCAATTGACCAGCTCCTGTTTTAAAAAATCGAACATTTTTTGAAAATTCCATTCGAGATCCCCACCATTAAGTCCCATGATAAAGAAGGACAATTTTTTTTGTTTCAAAATATTCAATTCTTTGGAATGGGGAGGCATTATTTTGGGAACTGGTTGGGTACTTTCTAAACCTGAATCAGTCAAAATCTGGAGATTGACTGATTCAAGAATCATGTCACTGATTAGCAGGGAAATTTCCCTTATTCTACAGTTAATCAGTGAAATTTGACAGTGAATCAGTGAAAAATTACCGATTCAATTAGTAAATTTTTATTTTTGAATCCGTTATTTTGCTCTAAGTACTAATGAAATGAATCAGTGAAAATTTAAATTTACTCGATGAATCAGGAATTAACTACTGACTGAATCGGTAAAATTTTATTTTTACGGATTCAAAAATGAAAATTCACTGATTGAATCAGTAAATTTTTCACTGATTTCTATATTAGCATGATTCAGTCAATTTTGACTGATTCAGATTAAGAGAGTAAATTTCTCAAGCTAAAGCAAAGCAAATGAAGAGATTTTTTCAGAAAAAAAAAACATTCGTCGTATTCAAATTTTTTTTTTAAATTTTGAAGAATTCCATTCAAGACTGTCACTAAGTTCCTTGATACATGGGAAGAATTTTTTTCACATGAAAATAATTAATTGTGTGGACAAGAAGGAAAGAAAGACAAGAAAGTTCATAACCATCATTT
Source organism: Pseudococcus jackbeardsleyi (assembly GCA_038380155.1). Lineage (NCBI taxonomy): Eukaryota > Metazoa > Arthropoda > Insecta > Hemiptera > Pseudococcidae > Pseudococcus > Pseudococcus jackbeardsleyi. The sequence goes on from CM076242.1 coordinate 41,305,666, forward strand.
TGAAAATGAATTTTTAAAAGTTATACTGAGTCCGAGAAAGGTGTGGGAGAAAATTTTTTTGGAAAAAGACTTCTAGAAGATAATTTTTTTTCATTCATTCAATAATAAGTATTTTAGTACTCAATGACGATGATTAACTGGGGAATCAGTGGAATTTGACTGATTATCACTTATCAGTGACTTGATTTTCTCTATTTCCATCAGTCAATTTAGACATTTTTGACTGATTCGAATCAAGAGAGTAAGTCCTCAAAACAAAAGCAAGGTTCAATTCTATCAAGTACTTTCGAATAAAAATTTCGTACCTTTCAAAGTTGCATAATTCACTACGAAAATCTATTCATTGTAGTTTTTGTGCCGAGTGTTTGAAAAATTTTATTCGAGTATACTTAGTTGAATTACTCATCATCTAACATGTTTTTTTGAATTTTTTTCATGATAAGGTTTTACCATTTTTGCATTGGTAGTTATTACGTTTTCTTTAACCATTCAATAAACTTTTTTGATTACGATGGATTTGCTTTTATTTTAACTTTTCTGGATACCTAAATAAAAATTTCAAAATCGTGTTTGAATGATTTCAGAACTTTTCTCGGAACTGACCTATTTTTTTTGCTTCCCAAAGAAAGCCCAAAATCCCTTTAGAATAAATGAAAAACGGCAAATATGTACTCAAATTTTTAAAAAAAGACTAGAAATACTAAGATGAAACTTGGGAGAAAAATTTTTTATAACCTTTTTCCCATTCATTTTTTTTTTGAAGCATCAAGGTATTTACGAACGAGGAACAAGAAAAATAAATAAAAACGAGATGAACTTTGGATTTTTTTCATCATAAAGAAGAGCTAAGTATTTTTTACTTTTCAAACATAATTTTCCAAACATTTCAAATGTACCAAAATTTGGCCTTTCATCATTTCAGTCGACATTTTCTTTCTCAAAATAAATGTACTTGGATAAGTTATATTCAAAATTTATCAATGCGAATGATCTTATCTATGGTCGTAATCTTCCTTTTCTCATATGTACTGTTTTCGCAAATGTCTTATCTCATACCCGCCGGATTACGTGTTCACATCTCCAAACTACTAGTAATCAATCACCGATCGATACGTGATGATTAATTTTATGGAAAAGATAATTGGATACTGATGAAGTAAGTACAGCAAATAACTGTAAAATTTCGATAACTTGTTTAGATAAAATACAAAACATCGTATGTAACCTTTGGGACTGAACTATAAGCACGTACTTATCAGAGTTTTGAAAAAAAAAGTATACGTACAGAATGCTGAAGTAATTAAATGTAGGTCTAGGTATGTAGCTATGTACTACAAAATCATTTTTTCTTATTTTTAAATCGAGTAATTGAAAAAAAAAATAGAAGCAGATAAGAAGGTCCGTTGATAAGTACTTGGGACTTTTTCTTGTAAATTCAATTTTCTCGGAGTGTCTACGAAATCATGAGAATGAAAATTTGTATTATTTTTGAACAAAAAATTTTCAAAGCGATATTTCACACAAGTCCCTGCAATTCTTCTGACTTGTCCCATCGAACAGAGAATCAAAGAGGAGGGGAGAGCGAGCCGCAAAGAAAAAAAGTTGGAGTTTGGTGCAAAATTTTTAAAAATAACAAAACACATTGCTGTGATAATGTGGCAATGAAAACGATGGCGAAAATTTTGCAATCAAAATCACTATCTCATGAACATTTTTTCCAAAAATGAAATCATGACTTAAAATTATAGAAAAAATTTTGAGAAAATTTGAATTTGAAAAATTGCACAGTTGAAAAAATGTTCAACTTGGATGAAGTTTTTATAAAAAATCAAAAGTAAAGAATCCAAAAAAATTTGGAGTACAAAAAATTTGAACTTTGACTTTTTTAGCGATTGTTTTTCAGGTCTCAAAATTCCCTTTTTTCAGCTTTTTCGCCACGAAAAATCAGTGAAAAAAGTGAATTTTGAAACTTCGAGCGAAACAATTGCAAAAAGGGATTGTTTATCGGGATGTTTTGACCTGCTGAATACAAATATGCTATTGGTTTTTTTCATTTGGCCATTTCTTTTTGTGTAAAACACGAAAAATTTGAAAAATCTGATCAAATTTCAACATTTCTGTAAGATTTTTCGCTATTTTCGGCCCTCAGTTCAAAGAAATGGCCAAAACCGAATACTTCCACAGCGAAATTCTACATTTAAAAAAAAAAAAATACATTTTTCAGTTATTTTTCCAGGGTAGTCGCTCTTAGTTTGTATAGTGTTTTTTACGATTGAAAACTTCAAACAGCCGAAAAAACAGAAAGAAGTGCACCAAAATTTTTGAAAAAATTATCATAAATATAACCCTACGAGATGTAACTTTCTGCCAAAAAACAGAACATTTCCTTCATTTTCTTTGAAATTAAAAATTCTTGAAAATAGTAAGTACAACAAAATGGCCATAACTATAAGAAAGGAAGGGGAGCTGGGGTCCAAAATTTCGTGAAAAATTTTTTCTAGTCAATATACTTACACCAGTAAGGTGTTTAGGAGCCCAAAAGCGCCCGGGGCCAAATTCATCCCTTATCCAACCATTTATACCCTTTCGTTCATTTTTCGTATTTTTAAACTCACAACATTTCACACCAACTTCGTTCGATTTCTCAGAATTTTTGGACCATAGTCACCTTAACTAGTTAACTTCACCACACACATTCTCATTTGAAATTTTCACATCTGACAAAATTAAAATACGCAGGTAGACAGGTACCTATTGCCATCAATATTGACCAAGTCTTCCACGATTCAATCCAAACTCAACCTAAAAATTCAAAAATTACTCACAGATTTCTTTCAGAAAACCGAAAATCGCCGCATAAATTTACCTACACAATCAAAAAGGATCACCCCAGACACTTCAACTTCCCCGTATTCAAAGTTACCCACTAATTCACGCCGTTTCGTAACCGGTTACCTAAAACGAGCTGACCACGATCATGTTGTGTATAAAGAGTAAACCCCTTATACGAACCGGAGAACATCCAAACCTGCGAAAAAGAAGCCCAGTGGATACTAAATCGTGTACCTTTACAGGCAAAAATCTTAAGCTAAATCTAGATCGTATCAGGTTTAGCGATCGCGATAACGTATTAAAGAAACGCTTCGCCTATAACGAATATGTAACGTTTTGTTCTTTTTTCGCCGTATATTCGATCGGTCAGTTGCATCATGGCCGTTTCGGCTTTCAATAGCGTGCAAATAGACCCTTTTAAAATCCTACCGTCTATCGCGTATACCTTATCCTATCCTTAATGTTCGAATTCGAAATACCTGAAACCTTTTAACGAGCCCATTCTTAGATAAATCCGCCAAGTACAATATCAAAAATTCGTATCGAATTGTGTAAATCTTGGGCGAGTACTACGAGATCCGTCCGAGGAATTCAGATTCAAAGTCGGTCTAGCGAAAAGGGTTTGTTTCGGGGATTTTAATAATTCTCGCTCAAATTAGCCCAACGATCATAAAGGAAAACACGTTCCAGGAATGTGGAATATTTTAATTGATAGATTTTAAAAATGGACTAAAGGGTGTCGTGCGGACATTCCGTCGATCTTCGATATTGTCCATTTTTATCCCACTCTCAGATAATCACCCCACATGGCGTGGTCTTCTTTTGCATAATGATAAATAAAAACCGTTCTGCGAATTCCCACATTTTCACTAAAATGGAAGAAAAGAAAAAAAAACCCTCCCAGACGACTTTCTTTATTTGTTTATCTATCGCCAAAAACTACAAAACGTTATCAGCAAACAAATTAACTAGGTAAGACTTTTTACTCGGAAAGGCGAAAAAAAACAGAGGTATTGTTACGAGGCTGCAATAAATTACAAACGTCTTTTTATATTATCGCGTTTCATTTAAATTATTCCACAATGGCGTACGAGTATAAAAAGAAACCTAATGCCTTTCAAGCGAGTAATTTTTGACTAATGATATTTTGGCAATCTCAGCGTAGGAGTCCTTTATTGTAACCACGTTGACCACTGCATAGAAAAGAATACCAACTCCTTAGTGGTCTTTTTTTTCAACGTGAAACTCGGTTAAGGGCAAAGACCTTGAATACGTATTGACCTTGGATGCGGGGAAAAAAAAGGAGAAAAAATCGTTCCTCGTACAATCAATGAAAAACCTTTACATATTTGACAAGCTTTTGATATCATAATAATATGAAGATAGAAAGATGTATCATATCTATACAGGCGAATGAACTATCCTTCGGGCATACTTATTGTTTTGACGTATAAAAATTTCATCTTTTTTCTCGCCGCGATCCTTTGCCGAGCCAAATGTTATACAAAATCCGCAAATGTAAAGCTTCCGGTTACAAATGTAAAATATGAAATTCGTAACAAATCCGAGAGTTTCTTTTTACATACGTAGGTATTTTTTTTTCACAATGGCTTATTTCTATTATTTACCTCGAAGAAAGGAAAAGTTTTTCGAGAACGGATAAAAGATTAAGTTTTTCTAGCAGGTTTTTTTTCTCCTTTTTTGTACCTAATATTTCTTTTTCACGATACCGTGTGTCATCGCGACTTGATCGAATGGGTGGAGGTGTTTTGAATTTTTCTTTTAAATATTAAAAATATTGTTGGTATTTGATGCTCGCGTCCGCGCCCCTTTTTACCACATGGTCGTATGCAGTTGACAGTATTTTATCAAATAGTAGAGATTTTTTGACGGGTATATTTTGCGTTTTTTTGAATGGTGGATAAGGTGGAGGTATTTTGAATTCTGTGGTATTTTATTATCATTTTTAAGATTTAGATTTGCGATTGAATCTGAAAGAGTAACATAAGGTTTCAATTTATAACCAAATATTGCTAGGAAAGCGTTCAATTGATCCTTGAAATGTGGAAGCCTGGGTATAGAAACCAGCCTTAGAGGTCAAAAATTGATTTTTGATTTGAATTTCCCCCCCTTTCCTCTTGATTTTACCCCTTTCAGGAAGGCTCAGAAAAAATATCAACTCAAAAATCAATTTTTGATTCCTAAGGATGATTTTTATATCCTGTGTGCTTTTACATTTGTTCTTTAAAAATACTTACTTACAAAAAATTGAAAAAAAAAAAATGAAAAATCATATTAACTAAAATTAAAAATTTGACTGATATTTCGACTGAAATCTTCTTAATATTGAAAAAAAATACCCTAGGGAAAAAAATACAGAAACTAAGTGGCCTAATAGGTAGAAAATTTCAATCAAGTGTTTGCAGTCAGATAATGGAGATTGGAGAAGCAAAGCAAAACAGAAATCAAAAGAAGTCAAGCTGCATTGTTCTGCGGTAAATGCTTTCTTGTATTGTGTCGTATTGTAATGAATACAATGAATTTTAACACCGAAATACGCGACGATACAATGGCACAAGAAGTTTTATCGACAGCGAGGATCACAAAAAAAAACTAGTGGCACTTGGCAAGTGGCAAATCATACGTACGTGAAAGAAAAAACGATTAACGGAGTTGGGAACAGCAGAGTTTGGAATTTTTGGAGTTTTGTTCGAATATAGGTAAACCATCGCGAGACTGAAACAAACAGGGTGATGAAAGAGGAAGTTTGTCGTTTATCTTTCAATGGGTTTCATTTTTTGAAAAATTTATCGAGTTGAATGAATTTTAAAAATTGGAAAAAAAATTCAAAATGCGAAATTTTCAATTTATATATTCATTCGGAGTTGAAGGCCAATCAGGACCTTGAAAATGTATCAAAATAGACAACGTGTTTTTTTTTGGTCAAAAAATTTCAAAATTTTGAGCCTTTCACCTTTCGTTCGGAATGAATTTTGGTACGTGAAACAAAATGATCCAAAATTAAAAATCAGTCATTTCCTAATCGTCGTTAAAATTTACATACAGATTGGGCAGTGGCATTCATTGCACCCCCCCCTCCCCCATCAATTCACCATTACATCGAATATGAATTTTTAAAGCCATAAAACATGAAAAATTTTTTTTTGGACATTAAAAATATAAAATTTTTGTAAGAGGCGACAGCACGAATTAAAGCACTATTTTACCCCTTCCTTCTGAAAACATACTACTGGTAATCCAAGTCTCTATATCCACTTTGCTTCCCCCCACATAATATCTTCGACGCCAGTACGAGCCTATACTATTAATGATCCCAAAAAATTGGAATTTGGAGCTCTCAGAAGACTGTTTTCTGAGTTTGGAGTCAAAATAATCGTAAAAGTGAATGGGGCCGTCAAAACATGAATTCTGATACCTTACTCGATGAACGATGAACTTTTAAATTTTTTCAAATTTTTCCTTCCCCGAGAATTGAACTTTGAGTTGAAAGATGAAATGAGATTTTCTCAGGTTTGAAAAAAGTTTTGGTATCCTGTTTATTTCCTAGACATTTTGTCGAACCTGAAAAAACTTGGGAAAATTTTGGTGCTTTATTGGTTTTTTAAAGGTTGACAAAAGGTTGAAAAAACTTGAGGAAAGAGACCCCCCCATTAAGATGGTGAAATCGGCCTTAGATCCAAATTTGATCAAAAGTAGTTCTAAATGTTATTTGGGACCTAAAAACATTTCACCCAAATTTTTGACCCCCTACCCCTACCCCCTCCAGAGTTAATAATAATAATAAATAAGCCTTTTAATTGAGTAGTTTACACAAATATAGACGTATTATGTATACATACATGCATAGATATTTTTTTTTTTTTAAATTAGAGTATTGCTTGTGTAAATTACAGGCCCACATTGTGAGCAAAGGCCTCCCTCAACCTTGACCATTCTGTCCGGTCTTGTGCTACTCGTTCAAAAAAGTTGTTGTTTAAAAATTTAGAAATTGGGTCCCTCCATCTTGCCTTCTGCCTTCCTTTTTTTCTTTTTGAGTGAGGAGTCCACTTATTTATTTCCCCAGACCATCTATTATCTCGAAATCTACTTACGTGGCCAGCCCAGTCCCAAATTTTGCCCCTGATTTCTGCCAGAATTGATTTATTGCCAAGTTTTTTGTTCAATTTATTTATGTTCTTTTTATCTTTTAGTTTGACACCGAAAATAGATCTTGTCATCGAATTTTGATTTGTTTTTAATTTTTCTTCTAATTTGCTTGTTAGGGACCAAGTCTGTGCTCCGTATGTAATCGTAGGTAGTACGCAGGCATTGAATATTTGGTTTTTGTGTTTTAGACTGTATGGTCCTTTAAATATCATTTTTAGTGACCAGAATTTTTTCCATCCTATTGCAATTCTTCTTTTAATTTCCTTGTATGATTTATCTTCAAAAGAGATGATTTGGCCTAAATATATAATTTCTTCTGCTGTTTCAATTTTTTGTTCCCCAATTTTTGTTTCTTTGGAATAATTTCTATTCGAAATGATTTTTGATTTATCGTAGTTGATTTCTAAGCCTGCCTCTTTACCCTCCGATTCTAAATCTAAAATCATTTGTTTCAGTTCTTCCTCATTTTCAGATATTAATACAACGTCATCAGCGAATCTCAAGTTGTTTAGTTTTCTACCAATAATTGTAACACCTTTGTTTTCCCATTTATTACCTAGATTTCTAATCTCCGTGGTGCGTGGTCGAATAGTAACGCGCTGAACGAAGCCGAGCATCGGCAGCGATAAGGACAGGTTCTCGCGGTGTGCCGTGAGAAGTGCTTTCGCTGCGCGCGGTCGGTTGTTCAAAAATCTACGTTTTTTTTCAAACTTCAATTTTTTCAGCATGTTGCCGGCCCTAAAAGGACTTCGAATTTTTTTTATATTGTACCTAAGGGTGTAACGAAGTTATGAAAAAAAAATCAGCGAGGGCACCCCCCCCCCCAAAAAAAATTTTTAATTTTTTTTTGAAATTTTGAACCCCCCGAAAAATATGGTAAAAGTGAGGAAAAAAATTTCAAAAAAATTTTCATACTTATATAAATATAATACCTATATTCTGTCAAAATTTTAACAAAATTCCCCCACCCCTTCAAAAGATATCGCAAATTGTATTTTCGATATTTAAAGTGGAATAACTCTGGAGGGGGTAGGGGTAGGGGGTCAAAAATTTGGGTGAAATGTTTTTAGGTCCCAAGTAACATTTAGAACTACTTTTGATCAAATTTGGATCTAAGGCCGATTTCACCATCTTAATGGGGGGGTCTCTTTTTAGTGAATAGATACCGGGTGCTCGATTAATTCCGGACTCCCCCTGCACTTTTTGGTGTTAAAAATCATAAGTTGGTAATATTTGTATAAATTGTCCAATCATAAACAAAATAAACAAATACAAAGTATTGCCAACTTGCGATTTTTACCACAAAAAGTACGAGGGGAGTCCAGAATTAATCGAGCACCCGGTATAATGAGATACATTTCAAATTAATTAAAATTGGTCAGCAATTTTGATAATTGAAAAAAAAAGATTTTATATTCTGAAAACTGACAAAAAAAATATTAAATATTCAAAAAACTGGAAATTTTGGGAGGACTGTACCAAATTCCAAATGATCCACGTCATGAAATGTTTTTCAGAGACAATGCGAGTCTATTCTACGAAAGACGTCACATTCGAGGTTTTTCCAACAGAAAGAAAATAATTCATACGCTTGAACTGATTTACCTACGTCAATGCGGGATCATCTTTATTTTTCTCCTTCATGTCACAATTTCTTAATTGTTTCCAAAACTAAGCGAAGCGTCGATTAAAACAAGTACCGATTTGAAAATCGAATGGTCAAAACGTCATTTTCATTAGGTAAAGGCCAGGCAAATTATTTTGGTATACCTACATATACAAAAATTACAGATTTTTTGATCGTTTTTTTTTGGGGGGGAGGGGGGTGTGATATTAAGCTTAGAGCTAAACGATGAAGAAATGTCGGTTATTTCTCTGAAGTGTCTGAATCCAGCAATGATCTCGAATAAAAATGTATTCGAATATCTCATATCATGAATATGGGAACCTGAATTCCGAAATACATATCTACAAAATCACACGAATTGAAAAATTTAGACGCTATGAATGTTACGATAGAATTGAAGTTGAAACCTTCAAGAACGGCAGTGCAAATTGTATAGACATGTAACCTTAGGTCTATGTATTACAAAATATTCTTGTTTTTTTTTTTGAAGTATGAAAACATTTAAGAATGGTAGGTACCTATACCTCCCACAAATTGCAGGCAAGTACATATAATGTTCTTATACCTATGTTTTTTTAGTTGAATCATACAGAATGGCATCACAAGATTCGTACTTAACGTTATAACGTTGCTATATTTTTCATGTCAAAGAAGCGTATAATTTGTGATCAGTAAATATCGCTGAAATCTGAAGTCTTACTCATCTTCATATGGGTGATTTTGATTTCAATTGACGCATAACTCGTACAAATGGTATAAGTTAAAGAACTGTATATTTGAAAAGGGACTTAGGTGTAACTTTGTTTTCAAAACTATAAAGTCTCTTTTCTCATATACAGTTCTTTGACTTACCTGTACCATTTGTACGAATTATGCGTCAATTCAAAGCCACGTACTGAGCCACGTAAGTATGTACTTATTACATTGGCATCAGTTACCTACATTTGTTGCCTTTTTGTATTTATTAAACTCCTGACGAATCATGGGATATGTTCTTATTACGATAAGATTATAAAACGTTCGTTTTTCGTCGTAAAAACTCACTTATTGAATGTTCGTCTCCTGTTGCAATCAAATTGGTTCTTCAGATAGTTCAGATTGTGAGATTGTGCCGTTAAAATGTCTGTTTCACATTCGACAAAAATGAAGCATGCTATGTGCAATTTAACTGTAATCTTGATGATTTGGTACCAAAGTATTTTACATGTATCTGCCAGAAATGATGAAAAAGCTGGTAAGTAAGAAATAGTATATTATGCAATGAGGAAAATAATTCAAAATCATCGAAAATCATTTATTTCTCGAGTTGCATAGGTAATATTTTTTGTTGTAGTGTGAGTAGAAGTACACTTTTTCTCACACTACAATGAAAAAAATAGGTATCGACAGCCAAAAGCAAAAGATTTCGATTTTTGCTTTACATACAAAATTCAAATGACCTACCTAGTACCTACAGGTGGCTTTTGAACTGATTACCATTCTCCAAAAATAGTTTGTATAATACCTATACATAAGTATGTAGTATGTACTTATCAGAAAAAGATTAAGTTGAAGAGAAGTCATATATTTCAAAACCATTCCTCATTTCCTTACTCAATCAACTTTTTTTTCACCTAGAATTGCAGAAAAGATATGATCATTGATCAGTTCTCACTTTCTTAAGCCATACTTTTTTGAATGAAGGAAAAATACGGAATGTACTTATACTTGAGTAAAATAATCAAATTTTATTCCTCTGCAAGCCTAAGGACTGGTGGTAAACATAATGTTAAATCTTTTTAAAATTGAAAAGGAAAAATATTCACTAAAAAATTTACCACTTTTTTGTTATTTCAAAATTATTTTAACCACTATTTTTTAAAATAATTTTTGGCAACTGATTTGAAACCACCAAATCGGATTTTTAAAAAAATTCTCTGCGTTAGAATCACTTCTAGTACCTATCTGTATAATGATCGTATTCGTATTATCAATAAAATTCATTGAAGTTAATTTTTCTGAAAGGGGAAAGGGATACCTTAAGGAGAGAGGGGAAAAATACGAGAGAAAAAAAAATTAATAAAATGATCCATTTTTTATTCACAGCCTTAGTCTTCAACAGATTCCATGGTTCAGTTTCGGTAATCCCACCCGATATGTCATCGGACTCGAAATGCAGTGCTTGGGCCAGCGCCTGCCCTGCAGTAAATGCTGATGCTGATTTCATCGCCCGCACAGCATTAAGTAAAAATCCTGTGTTCGTAAAAGCAACATGTACGAAAAATCAAACGATTGAAGAAGCGAAATTCAAGACGAACATTTGCGAGAATACGTTTCAAATTTCTGCGCTTTTTAACAACAAAACCAAATTTTTCGAGTTCGGCTATGAGGTACAGCTTGTTTATAATTTTTTTCCCTTCGCATACAGGTAGGTACCTATTAAATAAAAGAAGGGGAAAACATTTTCTAGTACCTACGTTGTAGTACTCTTTTAAATCAAATCTGTAAAAATTCACTGATGAAACAGCCAAAATTGAATCCCTGCAGAAATTAATTTCAAAAAACTACTAAGTAATTTTTAATTTTAAAACAGTAATTTTTTACTAGATACCTACCTACTGATTCGATCAGTAAGTAACTAAACGGAAATTTTTACCAATTGAATCAGTAGGTATGTTTTTCATTAATTGGCACTAAAATTTCACTGCATCTTTGGTAAGTAACTTGAACCTGGCTATTTTTTCAGTGAAGTTTCACTGATTCAAATTAAGAAAGTATAGGTAACAAATCGATTTTTTTACAAAAGAGATTTATATAGGAGGGTGTCTAAAAACTGTCCAATAAACGTTATTTTTTACGATTTTTAAATGAAGTACAGCTGATTTAATTGGGGCGAGAAAACATCGGATATGCCAAAAAGTCGGTTAGGTAATCCGAAAGTTCAGTTTTTCCAGTAAAAACGTAATAAACGGGTAAGAACTCTCCAAAAAAAAAGAATATAAATCCCTGGATTGAAAGAAAAACAATTTCAAAATAAAAAATTTCGAAAAAAAATCACATCCAAATTCTTAAAAATGAAAAAGTAGATCCATAAAAATAGTACCTATAATGAAGTATTTTTCGACTTTTGGGTTTGAAGGTCAGATAATCGAGTGAAATCGGATAAAATTTCATGTTCGAATAATCGAGGTTCGCTACTTGCATTTTCCAATTTCTCAAAACGCTTCAATATACGTACCTAGGTATCCGGGAATATAAATTATAATAGAAGAGAAACTGTAAATTTTTTGGTTTATTTTGAGTCTACGGAACCTTCTAGAATATTTTTAAGGCTCTCATACCTAATCATAAAAGGATGAAACTAGAAGCTTTGAAGTGGTGCTTAAAAAAATATTATACCTACGTTTTGCCAATCCACTGATGAGTTGTGTCACCTAAATGGACAGCTGGACAGGGTTGATCAGACAAAGAGAAATTGTGCAAAAAATTTCTCAAATCTTGATTTAGAGCAAACATTTGGATTTATGATTTTTCGGTGAAATCAGCAGGTATCAAATAATTACAATTCACTAAAATAGCTCAGTAGTTTTGTAAATTGAAAAACAAATTTTAAAAAAATATAAAGAGATGTATTTCTATGAAAATGTCATAAAGTTTGAATTCTTGCGGTTAGTCATCATTGTATATGATGGAAGTCCGCTTTTTTGACAGTGTGTCTAGTTTAGATTCGTTTTTAAAAAATTCAAAGAATGCGTTATTGAGCATTCAAAAAAATCTGATGGTTTTTGGAAGTAGGTAGGTACTTATCGAAAGAACCTAGTATTCATGTTACGAGTTTTATACACAGATATACCATGGAGCCGAGTACGCCCATTTATTCAAAACGTACGATATGAAAAAGTATTTTTCAACTGAAGATGTATTCAAAGAGCTGAGCATTATATCCTCGAAACCCGAGTCTCCATCCATCTTTGCAGATTTCATAAAAGATTTAGGAATACATATACCTGCTCCCACCTCAGAAATTGATTTTTGGTATAATGAAGATAGGAAGTTGGTAAGTGTTCAAGTGAAAATTATCATAGAACGCTTCATCATAAATGAATTGAGTATATTCTCTAGTAGAGCCCTGCATGATACGATGTTTCCCACCGTATATAATATCACTTCAAGCGATGGCGATGTCTACATCACCAAATACTAACCGGTTTTATGAAATACGAGGTGACATCGTATCATATTGAAATGATACAATGTGATAAGGGGGTGAAAAGTGATGTGGTGCGAGGTGAACATCGTTTTTATCCGTTTGATGATTCGATCAAGGCAACTCAAGTATTGTGAAAGGTGTTGAAATGACTCACATCCCTTATCTACATGATTACGGATTTAACATCGGCACCACCCACTCTCATTTTACGGTTATGGTGTCGCACCGGCATCGTTTTATCCTGCCTCATATGATACGGTGTCACATCCACATCGTATTATCGTCCCCAATACGATACGGTGTCACATCGGCATCGTATTATCGTGGCCAATACGATATGATATGATATTTAACCGATGCAACATCGCATCATGCAGGGCTCTATTCTCTAGCTCATTCATTTTTAATAGAATTCATTTCCTCTTTAGATACAGGCAATTCTAATTCTTTTTTTTTTTACAGCGTTTCATGTGGATCAGTTTGTTTAATATTGAATTCAATTTTCTCGAATGGACTCCGAAAAAAATCACTTATTACATTCGTGGGTATAACAAATGGCCAACAACTTGGTCATGTCAGAAATACGATTTGGTTACAGAAGCGTACAATGATGTAGATTTGGATTATCTGTATTCTGAGGTGAGTCGTTCGACTACCTTTAACGTTTGAATAGATTGAAAATTTGATTAATCAATACCCTCGAATGTCATAGGAGAATCAAAAGGAAATATTTTCCGATCTTCAACTTCCCGAAGTAACATCAGATGCAGCTTGCGAATCTACATGCCTTACAAAATGGTTACTAATACCAGCAGATCATTTTAATTACGGTTCTGAGGAGAATTCTGTGTGCCCAAACATGGCTACCGTACCTATTTGGACCAGTACAATTAAAGAAGTATTGATTAAAGTGGAAAAATATCTGTATGCGTTATCTCAGGTAAACAAGCTAACTGAAATCCAAAACATTTCAAGAAAAATAAGACCAGTTCAAAAGGTTACATTTAAAAAAGTTGTTCCTACATCCTACTTACTATACCTAGGTATGTCTGTATATCAGATACTTATGTTATTTTGAATGCAGGTACTAGAAAAAGATCTACACATCATATCAGGTGTAAAAGGGCAGTTGGAATTAGCGAAAAAAAATTCAAATATATTTTCATTTGGAGGATCCAAAGCAAAAATATTTTTGGAACCAAAAAATAAAACTCACAGAGTACCAGTACCGAACATTCTGTACAAAATCATCCAGTATTTTTCGAGAAATTGTCCAGAAGGAAAGACATGTTGGCGTTCAGCCACCATCATTATTCACAACGATCCAAATTACGAACCAATACTTCAGAAAGATAAAATTAATAAAATGTGTGAAGACGTGACCTCATCCTGGGGCTGGACAGAGGCAGCCACAATTACAGTACAGGCATTTGAGAAAAAACAGAAAAGGTCTCCGTTTATCTACGTTTGCCGAAGCGATTGGAATTTATTGAAAGACTTACTGGGATTCGAACCGAGAACGCCATTAAAATTCGTAGATTTGAATTTAAAAGAAAATTTGTTTGATGATGCCCAACAATTGCCTCCGCAGGAAACATCGATAGTCGAAGATGTTCTCAAATTTATTCAGTTGAATGACCTCAAACATAATAACGAAGGCGACAATTTATCTTGGCGTGATATATCAATCGAAAGACCTTATAATGAAGAAGAAGTTCAACCATTGATTGAAATCTTCAACGAAGAAATTCAAAATGCAGCGAAGGATGAGGAAGACAATAAGGCCAAAGCGGAAATTCAAAATGCAGCGAAGGATGAGGAAGACAATAAGGCCAAAGCGGAACCATTATCTAGCGCGTCACTTGAAGAACATTCATCATCTAATAATTCATCTAAACCTGATGTCGATGAGCACTTTAGGGATGCTTGAAGATAATTATTGGAGATTGGGTGCCTAGTGCCTATTCAAAATGAGTCAAATTTTCTTCCTAAAATAGTATAGTTGATATAATTTTTTTTCTCCAGAAGTTTAAAATATTAGGTACCTATTTTGTTTTGCATGTTTTTGTAAAATAAATAGGTACGTAATTAGGTATATAAAATAAAATTTAAGTACATACATACCAGGGATGTTGAGGCTCTCGCCTGATCCGAACCGCAGCTCTAAATTTCGCGGTTCTAACTTTTCACATAAAGAGTCGCATGTTTGCGGTTCTTTCCACAAAAGAACCGCGGTTCTCATTCGCGGTTCTCATTTGCGGTTCTCAGAAATGAAAAAATGCACAAAGGATTGAATAATCCTATTTTGAGTTTGGAAGTCTTGTTTTAAATTAGAAATATTACTGTTAATTGTGTTATTTCAGAAATTCTCATGCTTTTATCACTGCACTACAGAAGCTGTAAAAAGCATGAGAGCCGCGATTTGAGAGAGCCGCAAAAATGATGTTTTGCGGTTCTATTGATAAGAGAGCCGCGATTGGAGCCGCGGCTCGAACCGGCGGCTCTGCGGTTCTATTAGCGGCTCTTTACGCGGTTCGAACCGCGACATCTCTGATACATACTACATACTCGATGGTATACTTTTAATTAAATAAAATTTTTCTGCATAGTTTATTAATTTTTTGAAAAAAAAATTCATTCGAAAATTATTTCAATTTCTATATCTTAATTTTACTGACAAAATGAATAATATTTTTATCAATTAATCGAAATTAAAAGCCGAAACGTTCATCTCCTATGTTAAACCTTCAACTTCAATGGCTTCAACCTTTCTCGGCTTTCTCCTGCAGTCCTGTCCTGCATTGATTATGAAGAATTTATGATTACACTAGAAGTAGGTAGTTTCGATTTCGAGGCGTTTTAAAATTTGAAATCTCCAAAGAATTTTAGATTTTTTCTCAGCTTCGAAAAAAAAAGATAAAAGAATCTAAAAAAAAAAACAAAAAACGAATTTTCTATTGTTCGGTACTAGCGCTATCTCGTAGTCAAAAAGAACAAGCCAATCAGCTATTCGCTGATTGCAAAAGGGTTTTTGCCTTTTTTTTTAATTTTTTCTATCTTTGCTTCATTTTTTATTTTTTTTTTCGATATAGCTAAATGAAAACAACAACAAGATTAGAAAGCTGGAAAGCTTAAGTTTTTTTTCGCTTACACTTCCAACAACATGCAGCATATAACAATAATTTGAATAATTGTCGTTTAATATCATTGTAAACGGAATATGAAAATTATGATAAAATTCAAAATATTCACGATAATTAAACTTGATTGACATAAAAACGAATATCGTTAATCGCTTAATACATTTCACATTTCAAACCCCCAACACTAAACGCCAAAACCAAAAAAAATCCATAATATGGTTTCTTCCAAAATCTAAATCTCACATTTAGGTATTCGAAATACGGCTAGCTAATTGGCCGCTTCAGAATACTGGACGCTGATTGGCTACAAATTGAAGAATCTGACAAAACAAATAAAAAATAAATAAAATGGGAAAATTTGTTCGCAATAGGGTTTTTCGTGCACAGCGCAAAAACCCTAAAAACAAACTATAATAATCCAAAAGAGGAATAGGTATTAAAAGAAAGTAAAATGATTACGCAAAATATTTATTAGGATACTTTTAGAATGTGAACTGAGGACCTTCTGAATAGGTTTGATTATTAAATACTCTTATCAGTTCTCAAAAATTGAAATAAAAGAATTTCTATGCGTTTCTATGTTAATCAAAGGTTTTCGAATTTTTTAACAAGAAGCTCGAAAACCTTCGATTCAAAAACACAAAAAAAGGATCAAGACATTTTTTAAATTCTAAATAAATATCACCATCATTTTTATCGTAATTTTTTTTCCGAAACTGCAATGAAAAAATTCTTAAATTTGGACTATTTATTAATCATAAAAAGAGCGAATTGAACAAAATCGACGAATAATGGAGACGAGACGATACTTGCAGCCTACCTATGCCCAGGAACCCGGATGTACGGGGATTGGTCCGTTCGACTACGGCTCTGGCTCTAGGGCTCTTGAAAAAGTGCTTCCAAATCCGGTCCTGCAATTTTTTAAAGAGTGGCTCCGATTCAAACTCCGAAAAAATCGTCTTCAGGAAACCCTCCTCCCTCCAATTCCGCTCCGAGTCCCTACTCATGCTTAATAAAGTAATTTATTTTCAGCTATGATCGTCTCAAAATGAATATGTGACCTTGCCGTAAAGAAGGGACCTTGTGTAAAAAATGCTGTTTTTATTTTTATGTGTTTGATCCAGATTTCGTAAAAACGTAAAGAATGAGACATCAAATTTTTTTACACAAGGTCCCTTCTTTCCGGCAGGGTTACATATTTTTTCATTTTCTCAATTCATTAATTTTTTTTTTGATTTTTGCCCTAGGAAATGGCAAACTAGAAAATTCTTGAATTGAAATTCAATGTTTCCCAATTCTTGAGGGGATATTTCCTATTCAGTATTTTTTCTGCTTCAACTAACAAGAGAACTCAAAATGTGATCTTATGTTTTGAACGAAACAGTTATTTATTTTTTTTTTTTAAATGCACTTTCGAAAATTTCTGATAATGAAATGTCAGCAAACAAGGTCGAACCGATTGCTATCAAACGAGGGTGGAGCGGTGGAGATGAGGGAAATTAGAAAATCGAAAAAGAAGTACCAAAAATAATTTTTTCCAATTTCAACCGAGTATGTACCTAATTCAATAGTCCAATTTTTAATTTTTATCATTTTCAGAGAAATAAAAAAATCAGCATTGCTTTTGAAAATTTTTCAACTCGACCCCAAGTTTTCCGATGAAAAATGGTACAATTTTGCCATTTTGGAGAAGTGGAAAACTCCTCTCTCCACACTCGTTTGGCTCCATCCAATCAGAAAACAAAGTTGATTTTTCGATTTTTGGCAAGTTTTTGAACATCTTCCTAAAAATCACAATTTTTCAGCGAAAACTTGTGAAAAATTTTACTTTTGTCAAATAACGACATACCAAAACCGAATTCCACCATTTTCAGCCATTTTGCAACATCATTCGAAAATAAATTTTGATTTTCGCCAGTATTTTTAAGTTCTCTTAGAAGATTGGTTTTGCTTTTTTTTGAATAGATTTTCTAGAGTTTTGGGAAAAGTAGTTTCCAAAATCCTCAATAATCAAAAGCCAGACTGATTTTTGTAAAATTTGAAAAAATCGTGTAATTTTCGTCAACAACAACTACATGATTTTTATCAGTACCTAAAATTGATCAAATTAACATCCTCGTCCAATATTACTTTTTCTGAGTTACAAAATTAATTTTCATCATTCTTCTCAGAAGTACTAAAATTTAAATGAATTTTTCCCCCTAGGTTTTTGAATTTGTTTAGGAAGAGTAGAAATCAGCTTCAAAGTTCAAAATCGAAATTTTGCCCTTTTTTTTGGAATAATCTACGAGAAAATACAGCTTTATTTGTGATTTACAAGCGGGAAATTATTTTTGAAAAAAAAAACACATCAAAGATTAAATTCAAAAACAATTGAAAAATTTAACCTCGTTGAAGGTTCTCAAATAAAGACCTGACGTGGTGAAATTCAATTTTGGGAGGTTGATTTCAGTAGGGATATTTTCTTCAATTTCACACGAAAATATTCCATTTTGTCAAAAAAAAAACCATTCACCAAAGATTGAAAAGTCAACTCCAGCATTTGAATGTCTTCAATACCGTAAACATAGTTACTCATTCCAAAAATCCCTTTTTCTTGAAATCGAAAGAGTATAGACTTCGATTATTTCGATTGGAACGACTCCACTCGTCAACATAATTTATTCACCTAATCTAAATCACTTATTCAAATCAGGTAAACTCGTCTTCGTATCTCGTACCAGGAAATTCAAAGCGTCAAACAAACAATCGTCAAATTATTCGACGTATTGTTGAAAACTCGACCCGTTGACCGCATAAAGTCAGCTCGCACTAAAGGGTTTGAATGGTGGACCACCACACATGTACAAAACCTGACACACGCGCCGACCTTACGTTCCTTCTTCTAATCAAAATTATAAAGAAGAAGAGGTAAAAGCAGAAGGAAAAAAACCGCGTTCAGAATGGCAAAAAACGTTTACAGTTAGGCACTGACTAGTATATTTTGATAAAAGGTATTGCTTTGTTGGTAAGAGAGGAAAAAAAAAATAACTGGACAGTCGTTGTACTGGCATAAAAACTCTAAAGAAAGGAGTTAGCTGAGAGAAAAGGATTTTTACGACTCGGGCTTTTATTACGTAGAGAATAAATGTAGTATAACCCAAAGAAAGCCTTTTGAAAGGCTTTTAACTGTTTTCGGGTTACCGTTACTTTGATATTTGTGAGACTAAACGCTGCGGCACTATTACGTATCTAAATTCGCCGATAAAACCAAACCAGTTACGAAATCGCAAAGTTGACCGCCAATTGTTAACCCTTCTTTCAATGACTACCGTATCCTTTGGCGCTTCCTGTCCACTGTCGTTATTCTTTTCGCGACAAATTGGACCCTTTCGTTTATCTATTTTTTAAAAGACTAATTTAGGGTTAAATTGGTTAAAACCGCAATACGAATCCTTTTTTTTCTCGTTTTTTCCTCTTTTTTCTTTTTTTTTTTTATTATATTTACCAGATAAAAGAATCGGAAAAGGATTGTGAAAGGAGTTTTATTAGTTGTACTGTGGATGTCCGAGTGCGATGGTTTTATTGGCGTCTTTTTCTCTCTCTATGTTTTTCCACGTTTCGCGCATTTTATTAGGTCAAATTTTTCAAAAGATTTAATTGTACGAGATTTTAAGCGACTTTTCTACTCCATCGTGAGACCTTATTCAGCGAGAAAATGAAACAAATGAAAACGTCAGAATTAATAACATCCGATGGCGTGTTGAGATTGCCGGACGAAATT
The DNA here is from genome assembly GCA_038380155.1 of Pseudococcus jackbeardsleyi. Classification (NCBI taxonomy): domain Eukaryota; kingdom Metazoa; phylum Arthropoda; class Insecta; order Hemiptera; family Pseudococcidae; genus Pseudococcus; species Pseudococcus jackbeardsleyi. The sequence goes on from CM076242.1 coordinate 41,325,387, forward strand.
TAAATTTTCAACTGTAAAAGATGAAAAAAAAGGCATGTTGCTGACAGTTGGTTGAGGGGTCACTTGAAAGGTTCACGCGCGTTTCAAGAATGACGTGAATATTCAACAGTGTTCCTGTTTTTCTTACGTTTTTTTACCCCCTCCCCCCCGTCTGGCGTGCTCTCTTTTTTTCAAATACCTTCGATATTTATAATACACTCGAATGGAGTAAATCAGTTTTCGGGTCCTTCAGCATCTTTCCATGTCAATTTGCTTTGAACCGATCAACGCTACTTTGCCGGAATCTTTTGTCCAGATATTTTTAAGAGGGTGAGGTAAAAACCAGATCACGCCTTAGATGGGGAAATGGCCTTTGGTCTAGAATTTGCAAATATTTTCTATTATAAAAAATATTGTCGCGAATGGAGAGTAAATCTTTATTGAATTTTTAACACGCGTTCGTTAATATTCTATTATCAAAACGCGGATTCGCGTTGAATTGCTCCAATTTGTACAACGGTGCGGGTATATGGAGGCCAAATGTACCGGTAGGTATATTTTTCTATTTATGCAAAGTAATATTCCTTTTCCGGTTGCATATGTAAAATCTCGTGTATAACTGTATATTATAACAAGGAACCTTTGGGGTCAATTTTTTACATCGGGCCAAACCACTTTAACGTTTTTTTCCCTTAGCGAGCGATTTTCACCTTTTGAGGAGATGGCAACGATTATGTAAGCGAAATGTAGGTACTGTATTTGGGATGTTTTGTCATGTTTATAACTGAAATTTTCAACACGTGGAATAGGTATACCCTCGTTGCGATGACTCTTGAAAATGAGGTTTTATGGTTTTGTAACGTTTTGTAAATTGATAGATAAGTATCGCGGTGTTTAGAAGTAGAGCATATTTTGGTAGGAATAAAATGGAATTGTGTTCTTTTTTTTTCAGGTTCGGATTAAACTTTTAAAATGCATAATTGCATACTTTTCAGAACACCATATAAAACTGAATTTCAAATGCTAAATTAGCTGGAAAAAGACAAATTTGACCTAGTTCGTCCGAAAAGTCTGTTTTGGGAGCATAATCCCGAAAAATAGAGCATTTTTGGAACCTAAGAGTGAACTACTTGGTTGTGTGGTTTTTTTTTTCAATTTTAGAAATTTGTGGAACACGATGTGCTGAGGGGGGGGGGGGGTAATTTTCTTGTTATACTTGGCTATTTTGAGAAAAAAAAATGAAAGGTATTCAAAAGGTTTCGAAAATGTATGGAATTTTCAGGTCAAAAGCTGACTAAAAATCAGAATGTCATTTTAAAAAAAACTTTACTGAAGCATCAACGCCTGATTTATGATTATAAGTGAAATTATCATACTCAGGGATGAGTTGAACTAGATTTTTTTCTGTGTGTGGGGGGGGGGGAGTAGATTATAGGAATGCCGAATAAGAAATAAAAAAAATTATAGCACTCTTCTTGGCTGAAGAAAAATTTAAAAATTCTCTTGTACCCTCCTCCAAAGCTGAATTTATAGGTAATTTAATTTCCTCTGTACTTCCCAATTTTTTCGTGTCAATATCACAAGTATTGTTTCAGGAATTCTGCGTGGTTCTAGTGGCTCCATCAAAGTGAATTTCTTCTGTGTTCCTTCCAAAGCTGAATTTTGTAATCTTGGAAATTTTCCTGTACCTATTCACTTCCACCTCCGTGAGCTAAATTTTACAATTTTGTAAATTCGCCAGTACCCTAATTGAGAGTTAAATTTTGTAATTTTCAAAGTTCTCTGGTATTTTCTCTTAAAGATGAATTAGGAAATTCAAAATTTTTTCTCCGTTTGTTCTGTGTGTCTTCAAAGCAAAATTTGGACAAAATTGTACCAAAAATCCGTAAGTAACTGAATTTATGTAGTAAAAACTTTGGCAAATTTTGGAATAACCATCTCTCTTTCACGATATTTTTCAAACTGAAAATCTGCATTTCTGAGGAGGGGGTGTCAGTTTTCTTCCTGAAATTTTTGTATTCGTTTAGTTTTATAAAAGTTGGAAAAGAGAATTCAGTTCGGAAGAAATGAGGGAAAATATTTCAAGAAACGGAAATTCTAATCATCAAAAAAGACAGAACGAATCTTCTGAATTTTTTAAATTGATATTTAATCCAAAACAGTTGGAGTGAAGTAAACGAGGCGAGAATGGAAAAAAAAGGAAATTGAAAATATGCATAATTATAAAAAAAAGTATTGCAATATCCATAAATATTATTTTGGCGGATTTACCGGATGAAAAAAATTGAAGTACATCATGAATTTGAATTCAAAAAGTAGAAAAAAGGGAAAAGCTTTCAGTCCAAGCAAAGAGAGGGCGTAAATTTTAGAAAAATCTTAATTTCTAGTATCTGATAAAATGGAATTTCAAACAATGATTTTTCTTGTAATGTTTGCTAAATTCAGTATAAGTAGGTAATTATGCCAAAAATTTTACTTCTTGATCAAAAAAATTACTTCCAAATTTACCAGGTTCCAAGATTTTATCGAATCCAATGAAACATATCCTAAATCATCCAAAATGTTGTCGAATTAACCAAAAATTTTTTGTATTTTTTTCAAATATGGAACTCACGGGAGATAACAAGTATCTCTCATCATCCGTTTACGAAGCCAAAGTTGATTCTCCAATTTCTAACTAATTTTTGAAATCAAAAAAGTAATTAAAAAATAATGAAATTTCTATTAAAAATCAGTTGGGGAGCTGAAATATGGTCAAATTGAAAGCTTAAACTGAACTTTTCAATTCTTTGATAAAAAAAACCTATTTGTTATTGAGCAAGAAATAAGGCGACATGGCTCAAAGAGTTTTTCTTAAAATCAACGCTTTTTCAGCATTTGAAAAATTTTTGTAATTTTTTCAGTGATTTTTGAAAATTTTAGTGATTTTGGAGATTTTTGATGGAAAATATTTTTAAATAATTAAAAACTGACATTTTTGGCGATTTTGACATTTTTTGTAGCAACTTTTGTCTTTTATACTTAATTGAATTGAAAAGATTTTTGAGTGATCAAAGTGCGATTTCCCAGTGATAAAAGTGATTTTTGAACAAATTGGCTATAGTCCAGGCAAATTAACATTAAAATCGGGTGAAAGTGGAAAAAATTTATAACAGCGATTTTTTTGCAGGAATGTGTTCAGAAGGGTCCCAGTAGTTACCAAAAAAAACCCAAGAGCCCCAAGTCTGAGGGAAAATTTTTTAGGGGGTGAAACATCCCTCAAAAATGAGTTTTTCCCCATTATTTCGGAAAATATTATTTTTATGTAAAAAATGATAACAAATTCGGAATCTACGTCAAATTTCCAATCAGATGATACCCAACATGACCCCTTTCAAGTAAAACATAAGCCCTAAAGGGGGGGGTTCAAAATTTCAAAATTTTGAAAAACTCAGATATTCCGATTTGATGACCGGGAATCTGTACCCGAATAATGTTTTTCGAGTTACTACAAGTGTCTTTATGTCTGTAAGGGATTGCAGAAGTATAAGGACACAATCGCACCCCCACCCAAGGGTGGGAGGTGGACCCTTGTAATACTGCTGAAGAGTTCGCATGCTTAATACCATATTATACCATAGGAAAATTCTGATTAATAGGCCGTATTTGGACAAAATCGTAACATTTAGTGCAACTACAAACTGTAAGTTGTTATAATAAACCATAAGACCGAAACAAAATTTTAGAGAGGGGAGTAAATTAAAATTTGCCATAGGGAGTGTGAGGGGCAGTCTTTTGAGGCTCCAGCCCCCCTAAGCGGTAGGGTTGGACAAAATCGACATTTTTGGGATTGATATAGTATATATCGACCTCCCTGAACAGGAAAATGCCATTATTTTTGAAAACTGATAACTAGAAGTGCCACTAATTTCGAATGAAAACCCCCTCTATTCACCAATATCTATGAAAAGCGCTCCCAAAACGTAATTTTTTGCCCTTACACCCCACACAACCGCCAGGAACGAATTTTCGATACGATATTCTGATAGTACAGGTCAAACCCGATCTATTGACTCATATCTGAAATTCACATGTCTTCAAGGGGAGGAGTAGGAGGCGACACAATATTCCCAATTTTGAGGTTTTTACAATTTTTAAAAAAATATTTTCGACTTCGTACTTGATATAAGTGTTTTGAACCATTTAGGTATCCGGATATGGCCAGTTGACTCCCAGACTAAGAAATCTAGACAGTTGTGAAGGCTCCCAGAGTCTCCATTGAAAAAACAGGGGGTTTAAAAATTCGATAATTTTGCAGACATTAGATACCTGACGCACTGTTTCCGTTGAGATTCATTTTAAAATATTTGATGTCTCATACTATGTGTGATTTGGCGTTCAACTATTCATATTTAATGTATCAAATTGTAATCTAAACTCGTTAAAACAAGAATAACTTAAGGCATTATTATTTTTAATAAATTTCAAGGGAAACAGTGCATCAGGTACCTAATGTCTGTAAAATTATCGAATTTTTAAACCCCCTGTTTTTTCAATGGAGACTCTGGGAGCCTTCACAACTGTCTAGATTTCTTAGTCTGGGAGTCAACTGGCCATATCCGGATACCTAAATGGTTCAAAACACTTATATCAAGTACGAAGTCGAAAATATTTTTTTAAAAATTGTAAAAACCTCAAAATTGGGAATATTGTGTCGCCTCCTACTCCTCCCCTTGAAGACATGTGAATTTCAGATATGAGTCAATAGATCGGGTTTGACCTGTACTATCAGAATATCGTATCGAAAATTCGTTCCTGGCGGTTGTGTGGGGTGTAAGGGCAAAAAATTACGTTTTGGGAGCGCTTTTCATAGATATTGGTGAATAGAGGGGGTTTTCATTCGAAATTAGTGGCACTTCTAGTTATCAGTTTTCAAAAATAATGGCATTTTCCTGTTCAGGGAGGTCGATATATACTATATCAATCCCAAAAATGTCGATTTTGTCCAACCCTACCGCTTAGGGGGGCTGGAGCCTCAAAAGACTGCCCTCACACTCCCTATGGCAAATTTTAATTTACTCCTCTCTAAAATTTTGTTTCGGTCTTATGGTTTATTATAACAACTTACAGTTTGTAGTTGCACTAAATGTTACGATTTTGTCCAAATACGGCCTATTAATCAGAATTTTCCTATGGTATAATATGGTATTAAGCATGCGAACTCTTCAGCAGTATTACAAGGGTCCACCTCCCACCCTTGGGTGGGGGTGCGATTGTGTCCTTATACTTCTGCAATCCCTTACAGACATAAAGACACTTGTAGTAACTCGAAAAACATTATTCGGGTACAGATTCCCGGTCATCAAATCGGAATATCTGAGTTTTTCAAAATTTTGAAATTTTGAACCCCCCCTTTAGGGCTTATGTTTTACTTGAAAGGGGTCATGTTGGGTATCATCTGATTGGAAATTTGACGTAGATTCCGAATTTGTTATCATTTTTTACATAAAAATAATATTTTCCGAAATAATGGGGAAAAACTCATTTTTGAGGGATGTTTCACCCCCTAAAAAATTTTCCCTCAGACTTGGGGCTCTTGGGTTTTTTTTGGTAACTACTGGGACCCTTCTGAACACATTCCTGCAAAAAAATCGCTGTTATAAATTTTTTCCACTTTTTTTTAAAAATGCCTGGACTACTACAGTGAATTTTAATGACACATTTTTAAAACCAAAAAAGCGATTAATCGAAATCTTGGTAGGCAGTCTTGATGCTGAGTGACACAAATGATGGAAAAAATAAAAGAGTTGGTCAGATTGGAATGGGATAGCTCATTCAAAACATGAAAATTCCAAAATTTCTCCAACATCATTAGATTTGTATGCAAGAAATTAAAAGATGAAATCAACTCGAATCAACCTCTCGAACTTTCCAGCTTTTAAAAACCAATAACAGAGAATCAATTTTAAAAACTTGGACTTTATAAAAAATTTTCTATTGGATTTCCAAAAATAAAATCGGAATAAGTAAGTAAAATCTATATAAGTAAATCATTAATTTATTATAGATAAGTTTCGCACCCACTTTTACATATTTTGTGTCACAAAATGTCGGTTTACATCAAATATCCCTACTCGTGGTGTCTATTTGTAAATCTCGTCAGAAATGGCTTTCTTGTAAATTCAAATACGGTAAGTACCTAATTACACTTAAATTTCGCGAAAATTGATAATTTAATTTTTAGCTATCGAAGTCCATTTCCAAACTTTCCGAAAAAATTGAAATGGCTCCGAAGGCTTCAGTATTTCACCACAGATTTTTTCAAGGATTTTCAAAAATTCGCCAAAAATCAAATTACACATCACCAAAAATAGCTGAAATTTCGGCTCCAAAGATTTTGAAATATACGCTCTTTCCAAAAATTCAACCTCCATTCAAATCAAACCAGATTTTCTCGATTGGATCTCACGTGAGTCTGAATCAACGATTTTCATCGTTGATTTCCAATAAAAACAATTTTCACTCATCCAGTTCCATATAGATTTATGGACATATTCACAATACAATTCCCTCCTCCTCCCTCTCTCCCAAAAAAAATAAATTTCCAAAATATAAGAAAAAAAAATACGAATTATTGTTGAAACATACCTGGCTTCGATGTTGGTTTTTTTCAAAATCTACAACAAAAAAAAAGAGAGAAAAAAACGATAAAAATTGCACAAAATAATATCCGAATGAATAACGGAACATTTATGTCGAAAATTTCTCCTATTAAGTCATCCTGGTTCCAGGACGTTTTTCGTATTGACAAATGATAAAAGGGAAGAATTATCCATATAGTTTTTGGTTGCTTAAAGAATCGTCAATACTAGGAATACTACGATAGTTAATATTGATTGGAAGCCATTGCAATAATGGGAGGGTCTGACAATTACACCCCCGAAATAGTTGCAGTAACCCTTATAAGAATGTGAATGATGTAGCCCTTCGAAAAACTTTCCATTATCTGCAACAGAAAGGTAGCTTCGGGATAGTAACTTTCACATTAATACTTTAAAATAAATAGATCATTATTTTCTTCGAGGGCTTTACGATACCGCGTTACTTTACGCGAAAAAGGCGAACGCCGAACGTGTTTTTTTGAATTGAGTCGTTTTCGGTGTTGGGTATACCTATACAACAGCTACCGCAGGTTCATAATACCGTTGCTTACTTTCTTCTTCTTTTTTTTTCAATTGCTAATATCGATAGGGTTATAAAAAAAAAAGAAAAAAACCCTTTCAAATTAGGGTTATAGGTTCGGGCTATTATCCGCTAATTTGTCGACGATGGCGATGGTGAAAAAAAACCTATTCGGTATAAAAGGGGTATAACCTTACAATCAGCAATGAGAACCGGTCGAACAAAACATTCGGTAAAGGGGTGAGTACAAAAAACCAATTGGGAATTTCCTTGAAATATGCGGAAGACGAGCAAACAGGTTTTTCTAAATGTCTTCCACGGGTTAGGTTTTTTTTTGCACCAGATGCTATCACAATGAAGGGTTAAAAAAACGAAAGGGATGATCGTGTGCCAAACACGCGCGCTACTCAGGTAGAAATTTAAAGAACAAGATATGATTGTAATTTATATATACCACGTTGATTTCGTGTGCGAGTTTACACACCACCCAATCAACCCTTTTGTAATTGATGATGTTTTTTATCCCTTATTTTTTTTTCGAGCTGTTGTATATGTGGATACCTAAGTTAATATTTCTATGTATACTTTTATGTAATATTAAAGGGGTAAGGGTGTATCGTATAAAGTTTAATGTACTACGTGCTAAATGGCTTTATAATAAACTTTATCCGTTGAGTAATTGACCGCAAAAAAGGTCTGTTTATTTTTTATCGATTTATTTCACGGTTGCTTTAAGGAAGGTATTGTTATTTTCGACTTTTTTTTTAGAGTTATTTTGGATGTGTTACATGATTTTTGTTTATTTTAAAGAGTATACTTGCGAATTAACCAAATAAATTGAGTTTTGATCAATTAAGTATGGCAAAAAGTTGAAAAATGTCTCAATTTTTCACAAATTTATGGGAGGAATCTCCCTTACTTTACAATAGTTCATGAGAAGAATTCCATTTTCCCCAAAAATTTAAGAAAGAAATGCCCATTTTCTTCAAAAAATTCACGAAGAAAATGCCTCTTTTCTTTCAAAAATTTATGAGGGGAATATTTATTTTTTCCCAAAAATTCATGAGAAGGTTCATTTTTTAAACAAAAATTCATGAAAAAATGTCCACTTTTTTCAAAAATTTCCTTTTTCTTCCAAAAACTCACGAAAATACATGTCCATTTTTCCCAAAAATTTTATAAGAAAAACGTCTATTTTTTCTAAAAATTCACGAGAAAAATTCCTTTTTTCTTCTAGAAATTCATGAGAAGAATGCTCGTTTATTCTCAAAAAAGATTCATAAGAAGAATGCCCATTTTTCTTCAAAAAAATTACGAGCAGAATGCCTTTTGCCCCCAAAAACTCATGAGAAGAATGTCCATTTTTTCCGAAAATTCCCCATGAGAAGAATACTAGTTTATTCCCAAAAAATCATGAGAAGGATGGCCAATTTTCCCAAAAACTTTTCCAGAAGACTGCCCATTTTCCTTAAAAATTCACGAGAAAAATGTCTCTTTTCTTCCAAAAATTCATGAGAAGAATGTCCATTTTTCTCCAAAAATCACGAGGAGAATGCCTATTTCTGCAAAAAATTCATGAGAAGTTTCTCTTTTTTTTTCAAAAATTCGTGAAAAAAATGCCTCTTTCAAAATTTTATTTCATTCATTTTCAGAATTTTAAGAGAAGAATGTTTGTTTTTTCCCAAAACTTCGCGAGAAGACTACTCATTTTTCCCCCAAAAATTCATACAAAGAAAGCTCATTTATTCCCATAGATAAATTTAATTTTCCTCCAAAAAATCACAAGAAGAATGCCTATTTTATTTTCCCCAAAAATTCATGAGAAAAAATAAGAAAAAATTCTTCAAAAATTTTTGACGATTTCCAATTTAGGGTTCTGGAATGATTTAATTACCAACCTACCAAAATATTTGGTCCTGAATTAAAATTTACTTTTGTAATTTTCATTTCAATTTGTGAGCACAGAAGAAGACATAAAATGATCAACGAAAGAATATATTTTATTCTTCCTTCGAAATATTTAATTAAACGAGCATCTTCACTTCATTAAATCCAAGGATTACAATCATGAATCTATTTTTTCACGATTTCCCAAAATTTACGACCTTCTACCTCTAAAAAGTTGACTTTTAGTTATCTACAATCTGAATCTAAACCACAACAACAATCGTCATCTCGAGCTCCTTGCTTTACGAATTTCGGGTAGATTTACGCGAAAGATCTTCGGAGGCTTCAAGATACAGTTATTTATTTTTAATGATCACCCGCACGAGCCACGAGCCACAAACGAAATAAAAATTTTCCAAACAATAAACTATACTCGTGCAGATGCGATAGATATTCCACCTGCCATGCCGTTCTTAAAACAACCCGTTATATCAAGACGCAGTGCAGGTAGGCCTAATCCTAATTTTCGCGTCAAACGTATAATTCCGGGGTAAATGTAACCCTTCGAAGTAACGGGATCTGATCTTCATTTTCATTTCCGCGAAAAAAATAACGTTTCTTTTCATCAGTCTGTATTATTTTAGTTTTGTTTCAGGTACGAACACCTACACAGATGTCCTTTTTTTTTCAAATGTCTATACTTGGGTAGAATATTAATGTCGAACTTGAGACAAACAATTTGAAAGGTGTAAGTTGGCTGGTTTAAGGGTGATTTTAAAATTTGAGATGGGAGAGGAGCAGGGTGAGGTTTTTAATGACTGATTTATTCTTAGTATCTAAGCAGAAGTACAGGACATGTAGTAAATGGCAATGTTGCTTCCTCAATTATTGTAGATTTTATACTTTTTACATTTTTTTCTGAAAAATGAGACGGAGGTAGCTTTCATGATATTCAGCGTGTTATTTCTCACACACCTGTTTACCGAATACTACAAAAGCTTCAAATTTTCCAAAAGAGGTTTCAAAATATTTCCAAAAATAGCTAGTACTGTTTTGGGCACATTTTATTGAATTTTTATCAAAAGTTTGAAGTAAAATTGAAACTACAATTTCTTCAGTATCATGAAAATTTCTAAGTTTGAAGAACGGAGGAAAAATTATGCCTTCGCAATTCGAAAGCTAATTTTTTATAATTTTATAATTTTTCTCACAAAAAATTTGAAGCGGGATTTCTATACCAATTTCTTAAAACTTTTTGCAAAAATCTGAGAAATAAGGTGATAATTTTTGGAAACATTGAAAATTTTCAATTTTTTTCAAAATTGGAAGATCTGGTTTTTCTAAATAATTCAAAATTTAAAACTACTCAATTTGACCAAATTCAGGGAACTACTCTAATTTTATTGAAAATCACCGGAAAACAGTCAGGGAGTAATAAATCAGTGAAAAAATGTCACTGAATGCAAACAATGGAAAAAATTACCACAAAATCAATGAAAATTCACTGGAAATTATATCTTCGAAATGGGCAGTAAAATCAGTGAAATTCTTTGAAAATTTAAAATAAGAGAGCAGTGATACTCTTCACTGACTATATGTACTCAAAATTACAGCACAAAACTCTAACAATAATTTTTTAGATCAAAAATCTATTCTAATGTGGTTTTGTTCGCTTTTCGAGTTCGATTCATAGACGCATCTAGACATTAATTAAGGGAGGAACTGACAATCTGAGAAAAATACGGGAGGAGGTTCAAATTTCAAATCCGTCATTTTTCACCGATTTTTCAGTCCAAAATTATCAACTTTTATAATAAAATGATCAAAATACTGCACGAACGAATCGAGGGAGAAAATTTTGAAAAAACATTGTTTGAAGAGCAAAAATATGTACTTTTTTCACATTTTTGCCATAAAAAAATATTTATTTCCGAGCTTAAGGGATGGGAGGGGGCTCGAGTCCATTGAGCTTTCCCTTCCCCTTGGGTGCGCTTATGCTTCGATTTGTCAATGAATTTCATTGATTTTCATTGAATTTTCCCCCAAATTTTAAGTAATTTTTTTATCAATATTTCTAATAAATTTCACAAACTTCTGTAAAATTTATTAATTGAAGTACATTTCACAGATTTATGATCAATTTCAATGAATTTTAGAGATTTTTTTTCTCATCAAATTTTTCTGATATTGATGAATTTTACCAATTTTTGGCAAACTTTCTTGATTTATTATGAATTTTACTCTTTATTGTGGTTTTTTTCCCCATTTTAATGAATTTCATGCAGGTATACTCTCTTAATTTGAATCAGTCAAAAATGCCTAAAATGACTGATGAAATAGAGGAAATCAAGTCACTGATAATCAGTCAAATTCCACTGATTGCCTCATTTCACTGCCAATCAGTGAAAAATTACCGATTCAAATAGTGGATTTTGATTGTTAAATCAGTGAAAATTAGTTGACTGATTGAAACCAGTAAAAATTTACTGATTCAAATCAGTGAATTATCATTATTGAAACAGTGAAAAAAAAATTTCACTGATTGAATGATTGAATCAGTAATTAATTAACGATTGAATCAGTGAAATTTTATTTTTACTGATTCAGTAGTGAAAATTCACTGATTGAATCGTACGTACTTTTTTTTTTACCAATTCCTACAGTGACTTGATTTTGTCGATTTCAATCAGTCATTTTTGACTGATTCAAATTAAGAGAGTACCTATATTTAAATGATGTGAGTAAATTTTGCTGTTTTTATAATTTCACTGATTTCAGCGAGTTTCGATGATTTCTTTCATAAATTTTTTAAAATGAATTTCATTAATTTTTGAGCTTTCTACTTTTAGTGAATTTTTTCAGTTTATAATGAGTTTTGCAGAATGGTTTCCGTGTTGGTAAATTTCAATGAATCTTCTTAGCGAGTCTCATACTTATTTCTTCATTAAAGTTTTTCTGATTTCAGTGGGTTTGATTAATTTTAAATGTCATTGATTGGAGTAAATTTTAGTTGGTTTTTCGAAATGAATCACACTGATATTTTCCATGTATCCAATTAGTGAATTTCAATTGCTTTTATAAAACTTCACCAATTTTGACAAATTTCATTACTTTTCAGCAAAACTTTTGAATTTCAATATGATATAATCGTTTTTTACTTTCTTACTTAATTCAGGAATATACTTTTCGTGCAAAGATTTCGTAGACATTTGTAAATATCTCTCGCTTTCTATAAATTTCACAGTTTTTAAAAAAATTTTCAGATTTTCTGAGGTTTCTAATTTTGGAATGTTTTACTGTTTTTCAATTACATTTTCTTAATTTTAGTGAATTTTACTGGTCTCGCTGTAAATTTTAATAATTATTTTTAATGAATGTTGATTTTTTTAGATGAATTGCACTGATTTTTTCAATCAATTTTTTGGTTTAAGAAAATTTAGGTAATAATTTTTTGTGAACTTTACTGATTTCGGTCTTTGGTGAATGGTGATTTCACAGTTTTTTTAATAAATGTTTTGAATTACATGTTTCAATATTATTTTTCTTAATTTTAGAAAATTTCGTTTATTTTCTTAGGCTTTTTTTCAATTTTAGAAAATTTCATTAATTTTCATAGTTGTTTTTTTTTTCAAATTTAGAAAATTTTACTACGATGATTTTCTTCATTAATCTTTTTTTTACCGGATTTCACCACATTTTTTTCAGCGCTGAAATTTTATAAATAAGAGAGCTCTTGATAGATTTTTTCGCTCACCCTTAGATTCAGTTTATATCAATACATTTCTACACAGTCTCTGTACCAACACAAAAAAAAACACATTCAAAAAGGAAGAAAAAACCATACAACAACATAGCTCACCAGCAGCTCAGACGATAGTATACCCATCGAAAATACATAACTAATAGCACCAGCAAAGTTCAGCACATTAAGGGAACTCGACCAACGCAGCAACATACCCGAACCAATGTTATCCTTATCCTTTACCAGTGAATCACCACGGACCAAAACTTGGCTTATAAATCTACACAAGCACCCTTCCGCGTACCGCGCTTTTCCAGCAACATAATTTATATAGTCAATTATCGAAGTCGTTAACTAAACAGATACACAGCCGAGTCAATAATGCACATCGCACCAGTCGATTTTAAATCAAGATAAAATTTTAATTTCGAACATCAGTGAAAGTGTCGATACAGTGGGATAATTTGGCAACATTGTGTCGCTGCGAATGATATCCTCGGAAGGGTGTAATGCATTTTGTATATAGCAACACATCGCCGAAAGACAAGGTCCAGGTATTTTCAAAAGGATGGAAAAAAGGCGAACAACAGCTGTCTCGAACCATTACATAACCACCCCCGTTATACACAATCGAGTCTTGTATTACCGATGCCGATTTCCAAAATATTACCGTTCGGTCCTCTTCACGTTCGTTTCCGGATACTTGTATCAATACGAGGAAATTTTTAAATATTTACGCTCCACAGACGGACGCATGCGAACCTCAAACCTATCGAGAGTTGTGGTTCATCGTCAGTATGTCTACACAGGAAATAAGGATAAGATTTTTCCGCGAATTGTCCTCTACCTAGGTCTACGTGTTTTACCCTCGGTCGCGTGATTTTTTTTTTCACCTTTCACCTCTCGTACGTGCGTATATCGGAACGTGCTCGTTTTTTTCTCCTCTTTTTAAAAAAACCAGATAAGTAGTAGTTTTTTAAACGTGTGCTATCGCATCCCTCCGTTGGTGGTAATCGTACTCGTACATTATGCAAAAAAATCCCCTCGAACATCTGCCCATAGTTAAAAAAATCCAAGTACCTTGCATTTTATCCACGCGTTTAACCTTAAAAAAAATACATTTGAAAAACAAGTTTACTGGAAATTCTGTCATTTTTTTGGTGAAAAAAAACACGTCCCAACGTAATTAAAAATGCATGCAGATTTTACGCCATGGCACTGTGAATTTCCAAGCTGCTAGGAAATTTGTCTATATGGGCCAATGTCATTCATCATGCAACTTGTGGATGGATTTCGACAAAGATGAAAAAAAAAACCATTACCATAACTTCATTGAAAATCAACGATGGCTATCGTCCAATCAAAACGACGCTTTGGTGCGTTTACTCTCTACAACAATTGTCCGAATAGGCGGAGCTATGTAAATTATACAGCGCAGCTCCCTATGTTTTAATACCCTTTTGTATGGTACGTCGACAGCGTCCGTTCGAACCCTTCCTCGAAACGTTTTTCCAACATCTCGCAGTAATGGTAGAAAAATGAATTTCGAGTTGATTAAATGCGCTTTTCGAGCCAAGTCGAAATTCTGTATGAGAAAAAGATGTAACTGCTGACCGCAGGATTTTTTTTCCAGAAGGGAGGTCCGAAAAACATTACTATGGTATCCAACTCCGCGGTAATGTTTTTTTCGCCGCGATGTTTGTTTTATTGGCCAAAATAGAAAGTTTTTATTTCACTCTTTTCAAACGTATAAGATATGAAATATTCAACGTTTTCCATTTTTTTTTCTTCTTCCAAAAATCGTAGCATCATAGACGTCGGCCTGTATCTATACCTAGGTGTATTATCATTTTTGGGAGAAAAAAAAATCACTCCTCATTTCCTTCCACGGATACTTTTCCTTATATATACCGATACCAATTTTGTTTCATTTTTTACCACTTTCACTCTCGCTGTGGTACTATCTTTTGTCGGGTTGTTTTCTTATGTATCGATGTGTCTTCTGCGCCGTTTTTCTTTTCCCTCCTTTTCGATGTTGCTCCGCAGTGACATATTCTTTTATCTGGCGTCTGTTGTCGTTTTTCTTATGTTTTCTCGTGGTTAAATTTTTGTTTATTTGGGCTAAATGATCTCATTTCCTCCTAGCTTTACAGTTTTCTTTACTGTCAAGTGATAACGAGATGTGGTGAAAGAAAAGGTTACAATTAAATGATTGTTTTGTCGCTGCGTGTCGGAGTCAATTTTATGACGTGATGGGGGTTTCTTTTTATTGAATTTGTTTCACCTATATTTTTTTTCGGCGATAAGATAATTGAAATGTGAAAAAACAGAAGGAAAGTATAGTTTTTGATTTTTTAAATCGATATTTAGCGCGGGGAAGTAGTTTTTTATGGTATCACTGCCTGAAGCTAAAAAATGAAAATTCTTGATATTTTCTCATTTCTGCATTTTTTTAAAACATTTTTATGCAGCTTTTCTTGCTTCAAATTTCTCCAAAAAAGAACTCCCTTTTTATCGTTCAATAATAAAAAAAATCCATGGAAAACGGAAAATGTTGGAAATTCTTACTCTTGGCAGAAAAATTATTAAAATTCTCGCCCTTTTTCGGATTTTTTGCTAATAAAATGAAATTTATGCGCTGCTGTTTTCAACATTTTTCTCATCTTTTTCACGCAATGTTTCTCATTTTAAATTTGCTCAAAAAGAGTCCCATATTTTATCGCTCAATTTTGAAAAATCCAAGGAAGGAGAACATGGGGGAAATTCTTGCTCATTGCAGCAAATTTATTAAAATTTTCGTTTTTCTTTGGATTTGTTACAACTGGAATGAAAATTTTGATATTTTGAGAGGTTTTTTTGGCCAGTAGGTAGCTAAGTAGGTACCTGTTTTTATACGCTGATGAACTTCAGCTTGGAAAAAATTTCGAGAATTTTCGAATCAAATTTGACAAAATTGAATTTGATCAACTATTTTCCAATTTATTTTACAGGGACTCCGAATTGATAAATAGCACATACCTCTCCCCCCTCCCCCCCGCGTAATAATTCGATTGATCCTACAAACATCATCTGATGTTATTTTTCTGAAAAGTAGGTACCTATATGAAAATTTATAAAGCTCGAATGAGACAAGGGTGAGAATTTTTGCAAAAAAAAAAAAGTCAGTCAAGTAAAAGCTTAAAGTTATTGAGAAGAGTAACTTACAATTTTTGATGATTTCGTAGGGAAATTTTTGCGAAGTTTGCGACCTTACGAACATTGAACACTTTGTCCTCGATAATTTATGGCATGACCATTGACCATTCCTGATGAAAGGGGTTTTCCGACCAGCAGTACGCAGTAAAATTTGGGCATATCCTACACTCGAGGGCTAGAGTTCATTTCTTGATTTTCAGCAAATTTTTGAAATGTCAAAATTACTCCATGGCCATAAAAAATATAAAAATTTGATAAAATCAACGAGAAAAATCAGGAATTTGGTATTTTGGATCTACCAAATCGATTGAAAGTGGATTTAAGATGTTTTGGTGGCCTCCAAAGTTTTTTAGAATTTTCCAACGCTAGAAAAAAGTCCATAAAAATTGTCCATTTGAATTGGGTATTCTAAAACACGGATTGCCCTTTATTCAAAAACTGAAAAACACTAAAATTTTCCGTAGGTTTTGAAACATTTTGAAATTACGCTCATTCGTTTTAAAAGATCGAAAATAGTTTTTTTTTTTTCAATGGATTTGTGTTTAAAACGTGCTCTATCACGAAAAATAAATTTTGAGAAAACCGCAAAGGGTTGTGGTATCAAATGCAAAGGCTAGTGAATTATTTGGAGAGTATATTTTCTTGAAAGTTCAAGGTTTCATTCCTTATCTCATATTCAGTCCATAATTCAATTAAGTGAAAAATTTGGCAGAAAGCATGTTTTGATGAAATATTTTTGTTCAGTACCCACCTACCTACTTTTGAGTTTTACTTTCATCAAATATCTTCTTTTTTTTTTTTTGGGGGGGGGGGGGTCGTTAGTAGCACTCCATATATTCAAAGAAGCCTAAAAAAAAAACATATTTTTAGACCTTCCAAATCCCTTTTCTTGTGCCATTTTTCTAAAAAAAAAAGGAAAATTATTTTCATGAGTATTGGGGCAGGATGAGTCCGAAAAAATGGCTTGAAAAATTTAAAATTTGAAAGACTTCTTTCTCTGTAATATCTTGAAAGTTGATAATACCTATTTTTGAATTTATCATCAGCGGGATTCAATTACAAGGAAATGATATTAAAAACGTGACCCGATAGCCTAATTTAAAAAAAAAAAAAATGAAGACCTGAACCTCTTTCCAGATCTTCCTTTTCCCATTCTTCGGGGTTTCACGGCGACTTCTTTGGGATCTGGCTCAAAACATTCCTTGCGGTGCCCTTGTTCATGGTTCAAAATTTCATGTCTCTATCATAATTTAGTATTTATCGTTTGCTTGCAGTTTGCCAATCGACTTAAATAAAAAATTCTAATATGATTTTTATAATAAAATTATTTTTTGAGAATAAATACACCTCAGAAAGATATCAGTTTTTTTTAAAAAAAAACTTAAAATAATAATTCAAAAAACTAGAAAACATTTCCACCGCCTCATCCATTTCACAAAAACTCAACCCTTCAACTCCACCCACCCATCCATACCACAAAATCGATATATTTTTTAAAAAAACATTCCAACCTAGCAAGAAAGGAGTCTGCTCCACTAGTTTCATCATTATCCGTCAGAATCACTTACAAATTTTGACATGTTTTCCTTCAACAATACATGTATACTACAGAACAACAATTCGTATTCATGTCACTATTCTCATACAAGTTTGACAGAAAGTAGCGCCTGAGACGCGGAGAGATATACAGATATATGTTTCTAATGCGCCGACATTTCACGACAACAATTCTCATTAATATTCGTTTGAATACCTTCTCAATAGAAGACGAAAACTATAAGACGTGCTATTCTTTTCGTTTTCTTATACACTCGTGCTGAACTGGACTATGGAGATGCATTCTCCTCTACACTACAAACGAAATCGGTGAATACGTATTGAAAAAAAAGAACTCTTTTAGACAATGTGTACCAAAACACACTGACATAGTTTACAACTACAGTATACCTAGAATAGATTTAACATACTGGATACCTAAATATGCAGTGTACCTAAATAGAAGAAACCTTTCCTATTTTTCATAATTTTAGATTCAGGTGCTTACGACAATGATAACTTTACTTGTGCTTAATAGACCTTTAGAAAATATGCATATAAATCCAAAAAAATGTATGCACTCAGTAGGTATACGTATCAGAGAGCTGGATCGTAAGGAGGGGCAGGTGGGAAGCTTTGTCACTCCAATATTTGAAAATTTGGGTTTAGTCGAAAATTCTATGCTCAAGTCGGAAAATTTTGGGTTTCGGCCTCAAAGCTGCAATTCCTTCTAAAAATTACATATTATCAAACCAGCTCTCATAAAAAATTTAAAAATTCTAAAATAAATTTTTCTTGAAAAAGTCTTATTGATTTTTTTTAAAAATGTCAAAATTGAATTTTTTCCCGATTTTTATTGTTAAAATAAATTTTGCAACTTTCATTTATTGTTCAAACGTCTCTAACAAAAAATTTTGATGTGATGAATACTCGCGTAATTTTTTTTTAAATCAAAGTTCAATTTTTCAATTTCTTTTCAAATTTACAAAATCTACCCCCTCCCCCCCTAAAAAATCATTTCTCAAAAATTTGTTTATTGAAAAAACAATTCACTAGATACCTATTCTAGTAGACAGAAAAAAAGAAGAAAAAAAATTTCTGAGTAATCATCCGGCACTTTTTCAAAATAAAAAGCGAGGAATTCATTAAAAACTTGTCGAAAATTTTGAGATTTTGCCCTCCCAATAGTCCAACTTTGGTGCGTCACTGATATGTACAAATATTTTCATAGGTACTAGCTTACCTAGATATGGAAATTTTATAAAAGAAAAACTGAATTTTAAAAAAGTGGGGGGAGGCAACATTTATTGGAAAACTAAGTAATCTGCTCTTTCATTGTTAAATCATTGAAAATCATCGAAAATAATTGGAAAAAAGTCAAAATTGCAGCACATAGTAATAAATATTTGATTGAAAAAATTCACTAAAAGTAAAAGTAAAAAAATTGGTAAATTAAATACCCATTTTCTAAAAAAAAATCAATTGAATTTTTTTATGTAAGAATCAGCAAAAGTCAAAGAATTTCGCTGTTTTTTTGCTGTGGTGCAATCCTGACTTTTTTCCAGTGACTTTTCACTGATTCGAAGTCGGAAAGTGTTGTGTATCTGAGAAAAAATCAATCGGTACTCTCTCACTCTGAATCAGTGAAAATTCACTGGTGAACAGTCAAAATTGTAGCACAGGAAAAAAAATCAGCAAATTTCACTGATTTTTCAAAGGTTTTCACTGTTTTTTCAGTTAAATTCATAAATTTCACTGACTTTTCCAGTAATTTTTCTCACTGATTTGTTTTCAGCGAAATTTTTTCACCGAATTGATTTCAGTAAAAATTTATTTACTGATTTGTTTTCAGTGAAATTTTTTTCACTGATTTTCTCCTGTGCTGCAATTCTGACAGTAACTCATTGATTTTCGATAATTTTCACTGATTTATAAATGAGAGAGTACAGGTGCTTTTTGAATTTTTTGAATCATTTGGATCAATCAAATTTGGTAAAATATTCTGCATTTTTTAAATCAGTGAAATGAATTTCATTAAAAATGAATAGAAAAATAATTTTTATCACTTTTTTAGTGGAATTTTACTGGCTCAGAAAGGCATAGATTTCACAAAATTTTACTGATTGAATCAGCAAAAATTCATACTGAAAAAAAAAACAACTCAGAATTACAGCACAGGAAAAAATCAACATAATTCTTTGATTAGGGAAAATTTTCGCCTATTTTTCAAATAATTTCAACAGATTTACATATCACAACAAATTTCACCAATTTTTCGAAAAATTCCATCGATTTTTTTCAAAGAAATTACAAATACTTTACTTATCTACTTTTCAGTGAATTTTCACTGACCTGGCAAATATTTCACTTGATGTTTTTTTCACTGATTTATCACCGTGCTTGACTGGTTCCTAGTGATTTTCGCCAATTTTTACTGATTTATAAATGAAAAACTGAACTACCAGCCGGAAAGTGAGAGTAAAAATTTCCCAAAAAATCATTTTTAAAATCAAAAAATACGTTTTTTTGACATTTTCATGATGAAAAATCTCCTTGGCGAGCATAAGGGGGGTGCTCGAGCCTTCCGAGCCCTTCCCTTTGGGTGCACCATGATCCCTACGAATACCCCATCCAACTGCACCTCTTTTCGATCGCTACATAGCAGACCATTACGATCAGTAAATCCGAATCTATCGTTCGATTCGTGAAATATTATTTTCCCATGCGTAACAATCACTTTCGATTTCTAATCAAAGGATACCTTTTACCATACTTCAATAAAACAGGTATATTGAAAAATGCAAAATTCGATATTTCGTAGGTTGCGGTACCGAAGATTCGCGGAAGAATAATACAATAGCGTAAAGGTTAATAGACAGATGGTTTTTAAGGTATTACAGGTATCGAATTCGCGTTCCATCGATATTTCCCTGTTACGCAATCTGGTTCGCGGTTCCTGATTTTTCAATACCCAAAAACGCGAGGTCAAACTCCTATAACCATAAAAGAAACGCAAATATTCCAACAGAGTTGTGCGTGGGAACCGTACCTAAGCAAAACATTGCATAAAACTGGACAACTGCTTCAAAGGAGGGTATCGTCAAACGTCAGGCGAACATTTTCGCAAAAACACAAGACCTTTCGCATTTGCACGCACACAAACGAGTCTATTCTTAAATGGTTCATCAACCTTTTGGTACCAGCGAGGGAGTTCTGGTCATGGGAACAAGCAGGTAGCTTAATGTATTAAGGGCACTTTTGTTTGGTATATGGCCGTTTTAAATAGATGCACATTTTGCCCATTCTTTACATAAAATACGCCATTTGTGGATACAATAAGGATAGATTTCTTCGCAGAGTGACCGATTCGCTGATGCATTTTTTTGTTTCATCCGAGGCACGTCGAAGCCCTTTTTTTTCCTCTATCTCTGCTAAATCTTTTCTGTAGTGGGTAAACAAAGCAACGGAAATTCGCATAATCGTTTTTTCAAAAAAAAAAATCATTTAAATGGTAGAAAGTTGAACTGGTTTGTTGTTGATTCCATCCTTTTTATTTCCTTCGATTTTTTGAAAAGATTGAGAGCATTTTATGAGAATATAAGGCCTTAAAATATATAGAATTAATAAAATTCCATCAATAAAGTTATATCTAGAACTCATTAATGAAGGTATAAATACTAATAGACTCGAGAGAATACCTCAAGGACGTTGTATATCATTAAAATCATTTACGTTCCCGTTTTTCAAAGACACATCCGAACCGAAAATAACCAAACGCGATCTCGACTAATATTCACATGTTGTCGGGGTTCGTTAAGAAACTACTCGTTACCATAGGTCAGGTAGGTATACACATAGAGTAAATGGTATGCAGTGACGTAATCTTTGACGAAAACGAAATCCCAGTTCTACGATATAATTATGTTGTCGAGGATTTTGAGTAAAACGAGAGAGAGAAAGATGAGGGAAAAAAGAAGCTGGAATGGTTTTCGAGCTGTTATATGAGAAAATACCGTATACCTATGAAAGAAAACGACATGCAGAAGGATGTATGGGATTATATTTCCGGCTACCAAAAAGCACCGGGCTGGGTGCGGGTGATGCAAACATTTGTTTTCGTTTTTATTTGATTTTTCCATTTCATTCAAAAAATATAGGTAGGAAAAAAAAGTGCTGTTTTACGTTTCGTTGTTCGCGTGGGTGTTGAATTTGTGTATTGTGTGGCTATATGAGCACTACATAGGGGTAGCGTAGCAACACGTAGGTGACCTTGGCGAAAATTTTCACTTTCGTTGGGTACCTATTTAGGTATATCTAAGATGAAATATAATAATAGTTATCTAAAATTATTCTAGGTGATAAAAAGTAGGTGTGTTTGGTCGAAAATTAGTAGAATGATTAGGATTGGAAAGAGGCATTATACCTGTTAACTCAATCACTTTTTTTTAGTGAAAATTTGAATGGAAATTTTTTCAATTTTTTCAGTAGCACCGGTAAATGATTTAAATTTTTAATATGTGACCCTGCCGGAGAGAAGGGACTTTGTGTAAAAAAAATCGATGTCTTATTTTTCAGGTTTCTGGTCCAAATGACACCAAATCTGGACTAAACATTACAAAAATGAAGACATCGATTTTTTTTAAACACAAGGTCCTTTTTTTCGGCAGGGTCACATATATAAACTAACTGAGCATAAGAAAAAATTTTGATTTTTTTCAATGGAAATTTATAAGTACCTACTTATTAATTACTATTTTTTGGGAGGGGAAGGAAGGGGGAGGAGGATTTTTCAGTTTAAATGGGTCGAAGGCTCATGTTAAGGACCATGAGCAAATTATTCGATAGCAAAATCTAATTGGGTGATTTTCAATTTTTGCTTCATTGAGTTCAATTTTTTGAAGAATTCAACTGCACGTAATTTTGGACAATTTACTTATGTTAATTTTAGATTTTTATAAGGAAATTTATTTATATTTTTTTCATCAGTTTTGAATAAACGGTTGCGACCCTCCCCCCTCCCTCATCCCATTATAATAGCAATATTTTTACTGCGAGCCTAGAAAAAAAATTCTGCGAGTCCATGAGTCCATGAGCATGCAGTAGGGAACCTACAGCAAAAAATTCAAAACTTCTTCAAATTTTGAAGGACTGTTGTGAAATGATCCAAAAATACGAGGCAATAATTTGGAATTCGGCTTTTCGCATATTTGGCTTTCAGCTTGATTTTTAATGGCTTTCGGCTTAAATTTTCGATCTTTCAATTTTTTTTTTCAAATTTTGAGGATTACAGATTGTAATTTACTAAAGTAGCATTAGAAGAGCTCGTCATTTGGCCTGATATAACTTTTTTCAGTTTGATCAGGTTGAACAAAAATTGAAAGTAATGTGCGTTTTTAAATGCACGATTGTTCAAGTTTTGATTTTTGTTCAAAATAAAAAATCTATTTTTTTGCTTGGCAATGGTTACTTATCAGTTAGTTACCACAAGTGATTTTTTTTTTTCAACTCCTGATCATTTCCGATATTTTTTTTTCAGGAGATATTGACTTGCATTTTTTGTAATTCAACCAAAAACAAAATTTTTGGAGATAATTTGGAAACGAATAAGCAAAAAAAATAATTACGTGGCCTTCAATAGATTTAGAGAGCATTATTTTGACTCCAGATAGACGTAAGACGACTAATTGACTTCATCTATTCCTTTGGTGCTCTCAAATCTCACTTACTTTCACGGTAATTTGGGAACCCCTAGAAAAAATGAATGAGCATGAGGGTTGGTGCGTCTTACGTCTATACAAAATCAAAACCAAACTCTCAAAATTTATCAAAGCTCACGATATTTTTTGGATTTAAGTAGGTATTTTCAAAAATAGCATTATATCGGTCATATGAAAAAGTCACATGGATATCCGAAAGAATTCGAAAAAAATCATAATTTTTTTTACTCTGAGGACTGACTGTACCTATTCAAAGACACAGCAAAATTTAAAATTTTGAAATATCGAGTTTTTGTCTTACAAATGAAGGAGGGAAAAGGAGGAAACATACCAAAAAATTTCAAATTTTTAGCACTTTTTTAAAAAAAAATTATTCTAAGTATATATTTCAATTTTCAGTACAGGTCCATCAAAATTCGAAAAAAAAAGTTGAAATTAAAGCACTCTAATCATTTAATTACCTTCATATTATTTTCCCCCCTTTTCGAGAAAATCATGTCTAGAATTTTGTAATTTACGATTTGTACTCCCCTCCGGAGTCTAATAAATTCAGCTTGAATAAAAGGAGGATAAAATTCTAAGAAAATGGAAATTTTGATCATTAAAAAAACTGTTAAATGATTTTCACTTCCAAAGTGTAAAATTCAAATTCCATTGAAAACAAATAAGTGCGTAATTTGACCTGAGCGAACTAGATCTACAAAATAAATGATATTCTGAACATGAATTATCTAAATTTCAAAATATTATCATTTATCAAGTAAATATGAGGGAAAAATTCGCTAAATTACCTTAAATTTCATTAAATTTACCCCAAATTGACTGAATTTAAAATTCCTGAGAGGTATTAATTACCTCCCCTTGACCCCCCTCTTGCTTCGGCTCTGACACAAAGGTTCCCAAATTTCATTCCAAAATGACTAAAATATTCAATATTGAAAACACAACGCCTGAAAAAAACTGAGTATACTTTTTTACCATCACCGCATTTCAACACCTATAAAAAATTTTTCCACTCGTCAGACCGCATCCACGAGCCAGATACGCATCTCCTATTTCAACCAAGCACACCCTGTAATTAAACTATTGACTTATTTGGTGTTGACCACATAACACGAAAAATTAATTTACAATGCAACCCGCATGCTTGTAAAGCCAAAAAGCAGACGCCATAACGGGTTATTTCCATCGACACCTCGCCTCGAACCTCGATACACTTTCCTCATAATTTAAACACCAACCCCCCTTAGAGTTGGGGAAAAAACCAGCTATATCGAAAGGATTAGGTACACGTTATATCATTCCAGTCGATTTCCGCCATACAGATACAGTAACACAATTTCAAAAAAAAAAAAAAATAGACCAATGCGCGTCTTTTTTATCAGTTGGTGTAAAAAAAAAGTACACAATGGTGAGGTTACAGATACACGGCTATAACGCTTGAAAAAAGAATTTTTTACACATTAGAAAAGGGTTTTAACTTTTTAGCGGGTGTATTTAAAGGGTAGGGTAACGTATTGTAAGCGCGGGATGGATTATTGGAATATTTTCGCGGTTTGACGCTCTCAATAAAACAGGTTTTCGAGCAATTTGTTAACACCTCTTTTTTTATCATGTATTAGCTATTTATGATGAAGGGATTGAACGTATATGCGGCTTTATCTGTACCGCAGCGTGAAAAAAAACCATGGAGGTGTTTTTCAAAGCTGCTCAATGTTTTGTGTACCATAAACATGTAAGTATAGAGTGAAACAGCAAAAGAGACGATATCGTGGATTTTTTAAACATAAATTATACGCAAAAGGGGTGATCTTTTTGCAATTTTTTTCAAAAAATTGGAATTGCCCAGAGCTCGAAACGATTTGATAAAAATTTTATCCTTTTCTGAATTCACAGTTGCTCTCTAAATCTGAATCAGTCAAAAAACTGAAAATTGACTGATTAAACAGCGAAAAGCGTGCAATTGTTAATCAGTGAAAAATTGCTCATTCAATCAGTCAATTAAAATTTTTACTGATCCATTTCAGGGGTTAAAAAATTTACTAATTCAAAAGTAAAAATTCACTGATTTAAATCAATAAAATTTTCACTGATTTCTACAGTAGCACACATTTGGCTTTTTAATCAGTCAATTTTAACTGATTCAAATTTAGAGAGTACCCCTACTCACTGAGCCTTGAAATTCATCCATGTTCAAAAAATTCTGGCTATATCAGGCTCAATCAACTAACCGGCAAAATTCATGGAACTCCAAAACTGATAATGAACTTGATACCCACAAAAAATTCGTTCTGCCATGGAAAAAACTATCTCCAAATCCCTAAGTCACTCTGCCAATTTTGCAACTCCTAATCTATATTCACCCAACACCTCCTACTTCTCTGCCCAAACCTAAAACAAGAAAAAAAACTCAATATTCTTGAAAAAAACAGAACCATTTCAGACTTCCAAACTCAAAAACTGAAACTGAAAATTTTTTACAATTAATCAAAAAACTCAAACTCCAACACCAAATCTACCCCCCCCCCCCCCTCGACACTGGGCGTAAAAATCTAAGCAAATATACACGCTCAGTATTAAAAAAAAAAAAATGAAAAAAAAAACTTGGAATAAAAATATTGTAGCTGGTTTCTGTTTTTTTTTCGGTAGAAGAGGGGAGAGTGAGGGGAGGTTGAAACAACTTTCAAAATTTTTCATAGGGTTTCAATTCAGGTCAGAAAATAAGGAAAAACTATTTTTGAACGCAAACTTTTTAAAAAACAGCCACTCATAAGGAAGGTATCCCAACTCGAAGTAAAATTTTTAAACCAAAAACAAAAAAAACAAAAGTGCATCATTAAATAATTCCATATACTCCATATTCAGAGTTTTAAATGCTGAAGTTCATTTCTCGAATTTTGAGGCATTTATCGCCACACAGAATACAAAAACTTAATCTAATCAACGGAAAAAGCTGAAAGTTAATAAGTTGCGTGTATTTTTGAACTTTCAAATCAACGTACATAAGACAAGTTGCACAATTTTTTTTGTGACAAAAAATTATGGCAAATCAAAAATAGACATTACACGATGAAAATTTAAAAAAAAAAATGAAAATCGGTTTATTTGAACTCGCGCAATGATTTTTTGAAAATTGCGTTTTCTCTTAATAAATAGGTAGAGTTGAAAAACGGAGGCGTGGTCAAATCTGACGCTGTGACGTCACAAATTGGAACTTTCGTTTTAAATTCACTGCATGTTGGGCATAGGTATTCCTGCGAAATTTACGTACGAATGTGCGTCACATTACGAATTCAAAACAAAAATTCCAATTTATGACGTCACATCAGCATCAGATTTGACTACGCCTCTATTTTTAGATGCTAAAAGAAAAAACAACTTTCAAAAAATCACCACGCTAATTTTACTGGATCAGTTTTCAAATCATTTTTTAAATTTTCATCTTTTAATGTCTATACTTTGACTTGTCATAATTCTTTAAAAAATCTATGATTTTTGACTGAAAAATCAATGAAAAATGGCAATTTTGAAATTAGATTTCTCTCTGCCTATTTTTCTCAAATTCTCAGCCTCTCCCTTAATTAATGTCTGGGTGTGCCTAATGTTTTTAAATTTTCCAATTTGAAAATTCTAGAATTTTCTAGACGTACAAATCCACTTTCAGTTGATTTGGATGGTCAAAAATGGAGCATCTACCTATACCAATTTTCAGCATTTTACCTCGATCTCGATATGTAGGTTGATGACACACTTTTAAAAATTTTTAGTAAAATATTTTTGACCAAAAAATATGAATTTGAACTACAAATTACAAATTCCGGAAAATGCTTTAATCGATCAAATAGGTCACTAAAATGGATAATTCGCGATTATAAGAGCTGAAATTCATTGGCCATTTTTATAGACTTTTCTCCAGAGCTGAAAAATTCCAAAAAAATTTCTGAAAACCCTAAAGCATTTCAAAATCATTTCCAATCGCTTTCAGAGATCTAAAACAAGGTGCCTAATACCAATTTTCAGCTTTTTCCATTGATTACATTAAATTTTCATATTTTGCAGGGTGTGCGATAGAGGAAATTTGAAAATTCATGGATTCACCAATATTTCAGAAATGAATTTCAGCACCTAAAATTTTAGATCTTCATCTTCTATTTTTCATTTTAAAAAATATTTAAAGAAAAATTTGTTTGTCGTTCATTTAGCTATTTTTTGCAATTTTTCATTCCCAGTTTATTGAGAGGTACTCAAAATATTCCAGTTCCAGTAATTTTTTCGGAAATTTTGAAATAGGTAATTGAAAAAATGAATATCTTAAAAGAGTTAAACGAGCAAAATATATAAATGCACATAGAAAATAATTTTTTAGACGAGGTTGTCTGGAGCTTAGACTGTTCCGAAAAATTATTTTTATAAAAATTTTTTTCCAGATTTTTCGATTGTAGGAAATATGAACGCCTTGG
This sequence comes from Pseudococcus jackbeardsleyi, assembly GCA_038380155.1. Lineage (NCBI taxonomy): Eukaryota > Metazoa > Arthropoda > Insecta > Hemiptera > Pseudococcidae > Pseudococcus > Pseudococcus jackbeardsleyi. Next base: position 41,353,064 of record CM076242.1, read on the forward strand.
AGAGAGGAGGAGGGATGAAAAAAAGTAAATTTTTTACCACGTCGTTTTGAAGTCTAGACACAGCTTTTTTGCCACCATTGACTCCACTTTTGAAAACATTTGCCAAATTATCACCCCTAAATATATGTACGATTTTTGTTGAGAAATAAAAACCAATGGATATGTAATGTACCTAATGGAAATTCAATCGCTTTTCTCTTTCACACATCCAAACATGCCCAAGCGGTCAACTCGATTGTTTTGCCGTCTCTTATACAAAGGCGTGTATTAGAACTATTTGCAGAATCGCATCGTTCAAATTAATTTTGCAAGTCGGAATCGCGGATTTGGTATTATCAAAGGAAGATAATAATTATTAGATCTTTCGTTCCACCCAAACGAACCCTATAGTTTATCGGCGCGGTACCAGAACAAGAAACGAAACCTCCAAAGCAGAAAAAGACGATGCGATGCGATGCTATGGGTAACCGCGCCGCGCGTCGAGAAACAAGGGAAATTCTCTCCTATGCTTTCGAGGGGTTATTCGCGTAATCTTTTGCGCCTTTATTTTTCAAGTCCCGCGGCTCTACGTTCATTAGGAAAGGGCTGGACGCCATTACGAATGACCGACGTCCGTTCCTGCCCGTATATAACTAGCTGCTTCTTTGTTCACTGAAGCGACCTTTACCAAAGAATCGACCCTTTTTGTTAAGACGCGCATCAGCCACTACCGCGTATGAAGGGTACTTATTCGTTTTTGTTGCCCGTACGTTTTACGAATTATACGAATTACGATGAAATTTTATCGCGAATCTGGTTTTTAGACGTCGACGACGGTGCCCGTGCCGGAAAATTGTCTAATTTACTATAGACCTTGCTACCAGTTATCTTGAGCTTTTATGTGTACTTATCATTTTATTGGAACGGTCGCGTATCATATTTTTCGACGGGATTTGATGATCTTTGTTAATACGGTCTAAATTAAATAACAGATTAAGTATGAAATAATGTTGTAATCAAATTGACTTCGGTCGTCAGTGCGAGGAGAATAATCTGAAATAACATTTAGAAATAGAATAAGAAATGAAATAGAAAATGAAATAATCACGTTTTTTCTTTCAACAAATAATCCTAATTTAATATTAATTGTTTTTCCATCAAAAATGCTTTGAAAACTCCAATTTTGCTCCATTTTTCCCCCTCCTCTCTCCAGAGACATTGTTAGGTAAAGTTTTTTTTTTTTTTTTTTAAATGCGTTTAAAAAACAATTTTTAGCAGAGAAACCAAGAACTCTAGGTAGCCATTTACTTACAGAAAATAATGTATTTTCTCATTTATAAATCAGTGAAAATTATTGAAAATCGCTGCAAAACAATTAGAAAGAATTGCAGGACAGAAATTAATCAGTGAAAAAATTCACTGAAAGCAAACTGTAGAAAAATTGATGGAAAATTATGAAAATTCACTAAAAACTCCGTGAAATATCTGAAACTCGCTAAAAAAAATTGGTGACATTTGTAGAAAAATTATAGTGAAAATTCGTTGAAAATCAAAATAATCAATGTCGATTTTTCCTGTGTTAAAATTTTGGCTTTTCACTGATTCGAAATACGAGAGTAGGTACTTACAGGAACAGAAAATTCGTTCATTTTTCAAGAAAAAAGAAAACAATTGAAAATGAATGAGGTACTTAGTTCTAAATGAAGAGGATGAAAAACTGTACCTACCTGATTATTTTTATGAGAATTGAACTGTCGAAAAAAATAATTCAAAAAAAAGTTTCCTTATTTTTTTGGTTCTTAGTTTGCTTCTTTATGAAAACCTATTGGTAATGATAATTTTCACTTGATAATTAAGTTGAAATTCGTGAGCAAAGGTTGGCCATTAAGTTTTTTGACTCTTTTCCTGAAATTAAAGTTCAATTTTTTCTGGAAAATCGTTTGATTTCATTGCTTTTATTTTGAAGATGGATTTTTTATCTCTGAAAATGGCTTATGGGTAATTTTTGATTTTATTTAGAATCTGGTTTGGAATTTTCTGAACCCATGATTTCTTTTTGAATTTTTTTTGAGGTTTTTTTTTTTGAAAATTGTTTATATTATTCTGAAAATGGAATTTCTTCTGTTTTTCTGAAAATGGATAAGGGTTTTATTTTTTTCTGATTCTTATTGAATTTTTTCTGTATTTGGGTTTTGATTTTTTGCAGATTGGATTTTTTCCATTTTTTTACCTTTTGGATTTCTCTGTAATACTGGTTCATTTTTTTTTCAATAGATACTAATTTAGTTATTTATTTTAGTTCTTTTTTGGTCAAAATCAGCTATGTTTTTTCCTCGAGATTTTTTTTGGTGATGACTTCATCCTTTCATGTATTTTTTCTATGAAAGTTGTTTGAGTTTTCTATATATTTTTTTGTTTTTTCTCAAGATTGTTTTGGGGTATTTAATTTTGAATTTTTTTGACAGTAGGTAAATTAATTTTTTGTTGACTAGATGTTAATTTTTGTTTAAAAATTTCTCGGATTTTTTGTTTTATTTTTACTGATAGTTTTTTTTTCAACAAGTTTGTTTTTTTGCGGAGAGGATCAAAAGATGGTTTTTTTCTGAAAATAGTTTAGTTTCTGTTTTTCACCCTATTGTTTGCTTTAGTATTAGGCATTCATTTTTCATAAAAGTACGTATTCCGTTTTTTTTTTCTGACAAGTAAATTGGAATCGTTTTCTTCGATTTTTTTAAACTTGAATTTTGAATTTTATCGTGGTATTTTATCACTTTTGAAAAAATCTTTCAAAATAATACCTATACTTAATATAAATTCCTGGGAACATTTCCTAAAAATCTCGATATCGATGAATGTATTGTCTGTCTAAAATAGCATGAGCCAAATTGTATCAGTTTCATTGTTTTAAACAAAATAAAATTGCTGTAGTTGAATGAGAAAATTTTGAAATTTTGTTTGCTTTTTGAAATAAGAAAACTGACACAATTTGGCTCATGCTATTTCGGACGGAAATACTTCAATTAATTCACAGCCAGCAAGTGGGTAAATTTCGATGGTAGGTAATTTATGATTGTGACACAGACAGAGTCCCCCTTTTTTGGCTCTTTAAATAGGGTAATTTCTTCTCTTTCAAATAAAAAGAACTCTCAAAATGATTAAATAATCAGCTTAGTACTGAATTTTTAAAATTTCCAAAAAAAATTACTCAAAAAAAATCAAAATGTCGAGAAAACTCGAATTAAAATTCAGCCCTTCTTTCACTTATTTATTATGAATCATAAAATGGATATGTACCTAGAAATGTTTAGGATTTTTTTTCTCTTTCTGCACCATTATAGGCTATGAAATAACCTTGAAATTAAATTCTCTGAAAAATTGAATCATAACCACAAATCGGATTTATTCATTTTTATTGGTAAAATGTTGACGAAACATCCAATAATGCTCGTTTTCAAGCAAGATGGCTACATTTCTGAGATCTGAACTCATTTTTTTTTTTTTTGATAAATTCGATTATTTTTTCGTTTTTAGGGTTTTATGAATTTACTTTTCCGAAATATGGCCTGCCTTCGCATTAATTTTTTTATTTAAATGTCAGATCTTATAATATTGTGTTTCCCTTTTGGAAATTTTCGCAACTTTTTCTCCACAATTTTAAAAAAAAAATCATTTTAAGGAAAAACTTGAGATTTTTTTTAGTAAAGATTAGGTAATCTACACTCTACATTCTTAGGATAATTTTTATCATTTCTAGACCTTCTAATGTAAAAATTTATGGGCATCCGGGTTTCCAATACCAGAAAAAAACATTTTCTTTGAAAAAAAATCGAACACATAGGAAGAGGAACAAGCTCCCTTTCAGGTCCCTAATTTCACACTCATCCATAAGTCTTGAAAAAAAAAACCACCTGCAAACTCGCACCGAACAAAACACAGCTACCTAAATCAATACGCAAACAATTAATCGACCATCGTATCGATTCATTCAACAAATGCCTCGCTGCAAAGACGCAGCAGCATTGTGCATCGTGCACCTTCGGTCTCTAGGTATCATGCACCTTCATCCTAAGGTCTTCCAACATTATGCAATGACTTCTATACTCGTATTTTTCAGCTCGGCAAAATAATACACGGTATGGAAAAACGAAAGGGTGGAAACGACTCGCCTGCAGACTTTTGTTATACCGAATCGTTTATCCATTTAGAAACGCGGCGAATACGTCGCGTTGAAAATGACACATCTAAACAAATTTCTTTGATTGATTATACGGAACGATTGGCGAACCAAAGGCCATACAGAGTAAATAACGATTTCGATATTTTCTTTGATAAAAAGGACGTGTTTGCGTAGAAAAGGGGCGTACCTATACCTTTACGTATAGGCGAAAAACGATTTTACACAATTTCCGGATACGTGTTGAGTAATTTTTGACGTCCAACTTGTGTAAATCTCGAGAAAACCTTTGATGTCCGGCCCGCAAAAGAAATTCGTCTGACCATTATGGGTACAGAAGTATACGTCAAACGCTGCCTTTGAAATTAATCGAAATTGTGCAAGAGTTGGGATCTGTGATCCGAAGTAGGATGCTGGCTCGTGTTCCACGTTCAGCTTATTTTTTGGGGATACGTTTGGCTCGTCTTGGGCTTATTAACGCGAAAAATAATGAAGATTGGTGGAAAGACGAAATTCTTAGTGTGACCTTTTGACTGGCTGGTCGACGTAGCATCTGCATCATCTGCTTCCTCTCATATGTGAAGATATAAGAATAAAGAGTTACGTTTTTGCTCATTTCCCTTCTTAGGCTTCAGAATAGGAAGATTTATTGCGGTCGCGGCATTTCTGCGTAATATACAAGGGGGTAAAACTGCTATGTCCGATAGCTCTACCTACGTTTTCAAAAACCACATGCTGCTTCAAGTTCTGCCAGTAGCTTCTGCCCGCGGTCGCCCTATCCAGCTACATAACCCATTAGCCAAATCATAGGATACTTTTTTTTGTCTCCCTATATCCACGAATACCTAGCGGAATCATTAAAACGTAACCGAATACTGTTTTCAAAGGAATGTACGAATTTGTCCAAGACGTGTAAGAATCGAGAAGAGATTTTTGTGTGGCCTGTAATTATTACAGCAATATCGTCGACAAGTATCGTGTAATTTTACAACACCCTCTTGTACGAAAGATTCGATACACGTTCGGTGTGTATTCGTGTATCGTGTATCTACCTATATAGACGCTTTTAATGTCAAATACGTGAAAAATGAACGCGATAAATTTTTTAACAACTCGTCGTTCTTTCTTTTTTCCATTAAACTGCAAAAAATCAACATTCGAATACTTTTTCATACAAACAACATCCATCTTTCTTTATTCGCCATAAAAAGAAAACATCAACTCTTCAAATATATGTATTTTTCCGGTAGAAGGAAACTATGAATTTTACTATAAAGGAAAATTGAATACAGCTATAAACGCGCGCCGCCCGGTAAGGGTTGCCGGGTACAAAAAGACAAAAATGTTCACTTGTTGCACCTCCGTCTCTCTATACGTAAACTCGTACGTGTAAAGAAACCGAAAAATCCAGCTGCTCTAACGTAATTTATTATCATGTGTGAGCTTGACTGGAAGTTAAATTTGTACGGTGCTTCTTATCCGAAATCGTTTTCTTCTTCGAGTTTCGCAGACAAAAAGATTTTACATAATTTAAGGGTTGCGCCGAACGATGAATAAAACCGTCTGTTTTTCCAACGAAAAACATACCGAGTAGAGGTTAACTTTTTTCGTACCAATTTGTGGATGGTGAGATGGCTGCAGGATTTTTTTTTATCGCGAATTACGTGTGTGGTCTAATTGCGGTGAATGTAGTGGACTGTGCATATTTGAAGCGTGTCTTTTTTTTTTTTTTGGAAAAATAAATCGTGAATACAAAAAATGAAGAATTTTTTTTTATCGAAGTTGCGATAAAAATGGTTAATTGATTTTATAATTTATTTGTCATAGAAATTGTATGAATGAATTTAAAGAATGTTTGAAAAATCTAGGAAAACACACACAAAAAAAAGGCATTCAGAAGAAAGCTGCGTACCAAATTGATAATTTAGATATCGACGTTTTTAAAAATAAATTGGCATATTTCCAGCGAAATAGTCAGCCACTGACTCTAGCAAGGGAGAAAGAGGCTGCCATGAGAAAAAAATCAAAGCTATAATTATTATTCTTTCAAAATTTGAACAATACATTTCAACTCGCAGAATTGAAGCAAAACGAGGATAGAAAATTTGGGGGAAAAAAAGAGGAAAATTTCGCAGTTTTTTACATTATGACATTACTGCTAAAAACGAAAATTTCGAATGAATTTAGAGCTGAGAGATTTGATTTTGTCGACAAATGAGACATCAAGGAAAATACAGATTTCAAATCTCAACCTTCACCCCTGAAATAAATCATTTTCTTGAAATTGTTTCGATTTAAATTCACGAATAAGACAGGCGAATTATTTTTTTAAAAGTTGAGCCAGACTGAGCAGAAAAAGTTTACCCCCTCTTCCCCAACTCAAGACTGAATTTTTATCCAAAAAAGTTGCAAAATTACGATGTTGTCTCCCCACCCCCTCTCACCTTAATAATGCCGAATTTGATTTTTCCATCTCTACAAAGAAAGCATCTTCTGTATTAAATCTCAAGAAAGTAAAATATTGAAGAAACGAAGAAAGAAAATGAAACCCTAATAATGTAAAAAAAAAATCAAATCAGAAATTTTTCAAACAATTCGTAAAAATCTTTGAAATCAAGGCATTTCATTCCCTGTTCCATTTTAGGCAATCACTAATTATTCTTTTTCTATACCTTCCTTCATTTCGTCAATTTAACATTTGTTTTGCAACTGTTCAATATTCTTAATTTTAAAGCAATAAAATTTATAATGCATAGGTAGGTATATTAACATTCATTATTAAAATTTTAAAACCCAAAATTCATCACTGGGCAAAGAGATTTGAAAATCCCTTCACCCATTCGTCTGATATTGAAAAAGTGAAAACACATTATGGTTGAAATTGCTTCATTTAAATAGATATAAAAAAATTCGAAAAAATCACCATGAAATGACCCAAAATTTCTGATGAATACCCAAGTTGATTTTTAAATTATTCGAGAATTTTTGAAAATTTCCAAAATTAAATTCATCAACAAAAATGCGATTTTTTGGAAACATTATTTTCCAGCAAATTTAAGTACGAATAACTTTTTTCTGAAATTCTAATTTTACCCTTTCCAGCCATTTTAAGGTCTACTGTGTGATTTCGATTTTTTTTTTTTTGAATTTAAGAAATTTGGTCAAAAAATACAATTAAAGCTCTTTCTGTAAATTGTGATGAAAATTAATTTCCCTCTTGAATTAGGTACATAATAATAAAAAGATAGCGATAAATCGATTTATTTTTCGAAGTTGGTTTGGATGTTTTTTGAAGTTTTAAGGCAAAAAAAATTTGAAATTATATCAGAAGTTTTAAAATTGTTGGGATTAATTGAATTTAGATAGGTCTGAGAAGTTGATATAAAGTGAAAACTTTCATAATTGATAAATTTTACTGCCAAATTATTTTTTTTTAAAATTCTCCTAAAAATACATTTTCCAAATTTTTAAAAAACTCAAAAATGAATGCGAATAGCTGAAATATTTTGATAATTTTCTGTTTTCTCTCATTGAAGTTTTCCAAAACGTGACCAACATAGTTTGAATTATCTTTCATTTTCTCCTTTTTGTTTCCAACATCGTACTCGAGAATATCATGATATTCCTTTCTCATCACACCTCATCAAAAATCACTTTTCCAAAAAATTCGATTTTGGGATAAATTTTGTAAATTTTTCTGTACTTTACGATCAACAAAAAATTATTAATAAAAAAATCAGTAAAGAAACGTAACAATTTGACTTCAGCAAAGCAATGGTGACGTTTTTCACAAATTTTATTATTAAAAAATAAGCAACGAACTCTTTTTCAAAAAGTGGACACCTGTCCTAAAAATTTTTTAAACGGAAATTCCAAACTCGAAATAGGTATTTCGTAAGCGGGCATCTTATCAATATTATGTGTTGTCGCAGAATGAATTTCAGAAAAAATTTGATACAATACTAGACCGGATTACTTCGTTATTTTTGATCTAACGTAATTTATCACCCAAAAGATCATTTATCACATTTAAATATGTATCATCTACTCACATATATAAATACGAAGAGGCAGAGAAACGTAAGCACATTATTGGCTATACTTTATAACGTATAGCACTTCCTCAGCACAAACGTATATGTTCATCAAATAATTATAGGAAAGTGGTCGTAATAGAAAATTACACGAAACCTACATTAAATTAGGTGCATTCTGAGGAAGATTGGAAGTCGGTACGTAGATAAACCCGCATTACCAATTCGGTTAACTGGTCCAAGTTTTATAAGTATTTTTGCTGCATCACGTCTATAAAATCGACATTCACGGAGCAGCAAACAGCGCGTCAACTAGTTAATTAAATAACGTTACCGTTTTTTTTGACAGTTTCTAGAAAGCGTAAGTGCGAGGACAAATTAAAGGAAAAAGGGGCGATCAACGACGTACCACAATGTGACGAGAGTGGTTACGAATGCAAAAATGTAGGAAAGATGCAGCATGATGCGGATACTTATGTTTGAGCTTGGATACAGAAACTACCCCTAACAGGAGTGGCGTTGGAAAATGGAGTACAAAAAATGCACCACACCCCCTCCCCTCCCCTCCCCTCCCATCCCAAAAAAAGAAATATCTGCAGAGGAGCAAAGTATCATTTACCATCCTCCTAAAAATAACATCACACTGAAAAAACAAAACAATAAATTCCCCCTCCCCCAACAAAAAAATCAATCAATAACAGGTCCCCCATTCACATTGGTAAAAGAATCTTTCCTAATAATGGTCAAAAACCGCCCTTGACCCAAAATTGGTCCAAATAGACCCAAAAGGTTACTTGGGGTCTAAAAACATCCCAATTTTTTTTTGACCCCTTACCCCTTTCGGAATTATCGCACTTTCAATGTCGAAATTTCAACACCCGATATCTCTGGAAGGGGTGGATTAAAAATTTTGAAAATTTCAGAGATTATACATCTTGCTGGGTAATAGGTACGAATGAGAATTTTTTGAAAATTTTCGGTTCATATTTTTCCAAATTTTTTCACATTGAAATTTAAAAAAAAAATTGAGGGGGTACATGGCTGAAATTTTTTTATTAGCTCCGTCAAGTGATCATACATCACATATATTTTTTTTGATTCTGAAATTGGGTGCAACTTGGTCAAAAAAAAATCAAAACCAAAGAAAATGTAGGTTTTTTACTATTTTTTTGTATGTAGTAACAAGCAAGGTATCCCTACTCAAGTAAAATATCGAGTCAAAATTGTCATAAAATTGAAAAACACCACAAAAAAACCATTTCCGAAATTTCAAGTGCTGAAGTGCATTTCTCGAATTTAAGCGAATTTTTGAAATTCCAAAATTATCTCATCGTTCTGCAAATCATGAAAATTTGATCTGATCAACGAAAAACGCTGAAATACGATATACACCTGATTTTAGACCAGCCAAATCGATTGGAAGCGTTTTCGAGACGTTTCAGAGCCACCAGAAAATTTTAACGTTTTTTCAGTTGTAAAAAAAAAGCTCATCAGTGGCGTAGCCAGAAGAGTCCGAAAGGGGGGGGGGGGTCTGGATCGGAACCTTTTTTTAGGGTAGCTCCAAAATGAGTACAGAGACTTGAAAAACGAGTCATGTTTAGGGGGGAGGGGAAGAGGGAGAGGTAAAAATGACCTTTTTTTGCACTTTAGTCTTAAATAGTTTATAATAATGGTGATTTAATTTACGCCCGAACGTAGCGAGGGCGACGCTTCGAAAAAATTAGATTTTTTAATGTCTAAAAAATACATTTTTCATAAAAATTCTTGACCTCAAGGGGGGGTCCAGACCCCCCCCCCCCCTGGCTACGCCTCTGAAGCTCATGAAAACGGTCAATATGACTTCAGCGCCTATATTCGCGGATTACCATTACTGGTGATCTAATTGAACAAATAATGCACAATTTTCCAAAATTCGTAATTTTTTGTTCAAATTCATATTTTTTGGCTGAATTCTTGCAAAAAATTCAAGATACATCCATTGCTGACATGACAAGGCAAAAAGCTGATCATTTTTTTGATATTATTTTTTTTGAATAAATTAATTTTTTTCGATAAAATTCATCATTTTTTTGGATGAAATGTATCAATTTTTGCAATTTTATTTTTTTTCAGTACAGAGAAGGATTTTCAAAGCATTAAAATAATGGAAAAAAAAAAGTATTTTCAGGCATTAATATCCTAGATTATCAAATTTTTGCTCCAGTTTTGCTTAGGCATGATCTAATTCACAATTATGAACTAAAAAGCTCCTTTTACTTTCTTTTCCGAAAATCCTTCTAATACTTCAAGTCTTTGTACCCTCACTTTGCACCCAATCAAAAAAAAACTTCCGACGTCACTGCATAGAAGTCAAAAATTGGTTTTTGAGTCGAGGTTTCTCTCCTTTCTATTCCTTTTAGAAGGCCTAAAATTAGTTGTCAACTCAAAAACCAATTTTCAACCCCTAAGGGTGATTTCAACATCTATTGGCTCACAATGCTCACATCCAATTTTGCCCAAAACTATCACATTTTTCAAACTGACCGCAATTAAATTCAACGCGCGGTACACCTTTTATATTTTTAATTTTTTAATTTAATAGTTGAAAAGATATACTCTTCGTGCGGTTTATAAATCAAAAGGTATCCGCCTCGTTTGGCCAACTTAGCGCCACCATAACCTTCTATTAACGCCAAGCCAACATATGGTTATTGGTTTTATCCACCTTAATGGTCATCTCTCAACTCCGCCAGGTTAAGAGCGTACAGGAACACACGCGGTTTCTTTTATTTTAATTTAGTTGCGAAAATCGATCGATGTTTATCCAACGTGGTGGTCAGTTCTCCAAGAGTGAGAAAAACGTAATGGTCGAGAAAAAAAAAGGGAACGTCGAATTAAAAAATAATATTGCCGCGGTCATCGTCATCGTCGAGGGTAAAAATAAAAATACCCAACGTACCTTTTTAATACCCTCTCCTCGATGGTGATTCAGCAACAAAAAGAAGTTGCATTTTTAGTATGAAAACGGCCATGGTCGATGTAAAAACGCTTGCACGTCTGGCTCTTGCCTAGACATTGCCCACAGCACACGTTCAAGTCACTCAAACGAAATCGATTGTATTAAAATCCATTTTTCAATCGGTAATGTAGATTTTAGACATTTTCAACAGTCCACCTGAATACGTACACGTATAAAAAGGGTACGAGAAGCAGATTCGTGTAATTAATGATACGTATATTATTCGGCCAAAAGGTACATATTTTTATAGCGGACGTGTCTGAAGAATTTCGGTAGTTTACAGATACGAAAATTGAACATTCAAAGGGTGTTTGCAATGGTGTCCAATGGACGATACGCTATCAAAATGCATTTATATAACTATAGCATCTGTTTTGCGAAAACTTCTCTTGTGCGGATTCACTGACCGCGGTAGGCGTTTTAAAGATGATTTATTTTTAACTGGAATATCATTCTCGGTCAATTGGAGACTGATTTCAGTTCTACCTGGTTAACGAGTTATGGCATTGGCGGCTGTTTGTCGTTCTATGTAATCGTAATGTTGTACAGATGACTGGAAGCTAAAAATGCTGCTCGTATCGATAAAACGAGAAGGAAACCTCGTTTTCCTCTGAGTATATAAACTTGGTAAAGGAAAATTTTAATATAAGGCTCGTGGAAGAACGAAAAAAAAAATGAAATAAAAAACCAAAGGGAACAAAAGAAATAAGAAAAATATTAATGAACTAAGTCTTAAGGGTAAGGATAAAATATAAATTTGCTAAAATAAGTACTACGGTTTCTTCTCTCTTTTTTACCGCGTGTTTTCTCTGTTCCGTTTTTGTTTCGATGTTAGTTGGGAATTTTATCATGAAAAACATTGCTATGGTAATGAGGTACACCGTATTCCGTGAATATTCCTCGGGTTAATTTTTTATTTCAGATTTTGCGGCGGTGGAAAAAAAATGCTTAAGAGTTTTACGAGATACTTAGAATATTGATTAAATTTTATGAAACGAAAGGAAAACGTGTATACTTTCGGGATAACGATATTAATTCATTTCGACGGTATTGCTGCGCAATTGAAATCTATATACTTACAGGTGGAGATTCGAAATTTGGAGGTTTTGGGAGATAAGAGGTGAATGGAATGAAGGATTCGTAGAGAAGGAGGGCTTTTTGATACATTTATGATTTTAAAAAAGTATCAGTTTTGGTAGGAAAAATCTTCACTTTCGATGTCAAAATAGGTTTTGTTCTATTTCTTTCTTCATCGTTCCGAGGACATTTTTCGATTTTCTGGGTAAACATATGATGGAAATTAAAAAATGGATCCCCAAGATCTAGGAAATGTAAATTTTTTACTTTGTTATGAATAAAAAACCATATTAGAATCTGCAATGAAAGCTTCGTTGAAAAAATTCAATAAATCGATCAGTTATCAATTTGGGAAATTTTTTTTTTTAAATTCTGCTCACAAACAAGTGAACCAAATTAAAAATACAAAGGAAAAATCTCGAGAAAAATGAAGCAGGTATTCGAAATAAAAATAGCTGTGACTGCGAGGGAATTTCATCTGAAGGCATTTGATCTTAATTTCGAAAATTGGCTTTCTAGAATGAGAAAGGTTCAAAATTTTAAACTTTTGCCTCATGGAAACATTAGAGTGCGTGGGTTGATTTATGAAATGAATTATTAAATTTTTTACCTTAAAACAAAAGTTTCCAACTGAAAAATTTTAATCTGAATTTTTTATAAGAATTTTACAAAGTTACGAAAATATTCAAGTTCTCTCTCAATTTTTTTAAAAAGGAAACTCAAAAGAAACGTAAATTGAAAATTTTGAAAAATTTCGACCAGAAACATGGGGAAAAATCAAGCATTGAATAGGTAGGTAGATGAAAAGTTGATAACATTTGCAAATGCTACATAATTCGATAAAAAAATGAATAATTAGATAGGTATGACTATACTTTAATATCATGAAATTTCAAAAAAGCCAGCAGATGACCCTTTTTTTGTTCAGATTTTTAAACAAACAATGAAACACTCTCTTATGTCATTTTTGCCGTTTGGATTCCCGAAAATGTCAAAGTTTTTTTTGAAAAGAAGAAGTTCATAATTGTACTCGCGCCAAAACATTAAAAAATTATGATGTTGTATATTAAATTTTTTTCCTAATCAAACTTCAAATTTGGTCTATAAAAAAGTAAAAAAATCGAAAATTTTCGACCAAATTTTTTTAAATTTTTTTCTGATTCACAGTAGGTATGATTTTCCTCCTTTTTTTCATTTTTCTCATCTTTTCAACAGTTAAAAATACAATGTTTTCATTATGGAAGGAAGAGGAGCAAGTTGCATTATAGTTTGTGCTCTTCTCGTTCAGTTTAGTTTGGTTCTAGCTTCTATCATTATTGAAAAACAGTCAGAATAATTGCATCACAGTAAAATTAGATGAATGGAAGGGGGAAACTCAGACTTCAACTAGCCTTTTTCGACTTTTTCAACCGTTTTTTTTCTTCAAAAAATCAAAGAAAACTCCTGAGGTTTTTTTTTTGTAGATCGCCCTTTTCTCTTTTTTCGAAACTTACAAAATAGTTATGAAATAATACCAGAAATTCTGCAAAATCGTCGGTCATTTAAACCTGTAAAAATTTCAATTTTCTTTTTAAAAATTTTCAATCAGGTTTGTTTTGTAAATTGTGATCAAACATTCGGGTAAAGAAAATAAAAGTGAAAAAAAAATGCAATGTTGCATTTTCAAGAGATCTTTAGTCTCCAGTCCCTAGTCCCTAGTTTCCAGTCTTTAATGTCGCTGGTCTCTGGTCTCCAGTCTCAATTCGATTTGAATTTTTTTAAAGGACTTTGAGTCCTACGAAGTAAGTACATATCTAAAAAAAATCTCAAAATCCAAAAACAAAACCTTAGCAGGACTTTCAGCATGGCCTTTTCGAAATAAGCACAAAAATAATTCTCAAGGGCGAATTTTGAACAAAAATTTCCTCAACAAAAAAACATTTGAAAGTCATCTGGTCAGCAAGCATCTCTGATTTTAACCAATATGAGATTTTTGAGAAGTGCATTTCTTTTAAATCAAAATTTCAGCAACATGAGTAGTTTTTTCGAATTTTGGCGTTTTTTTTTTAAATTTTAGAATATCGTTTTACATAAAAAATACAATAATAAATCGGTGAAAAGTAAAGTTGATAAATTGGAGAAAAAATTATTTGAAAATCAATGAGAAAATTATTGGAAAACCAATGAAAAATCAAAAGTGAAATATTGAAAAATTTCCAAAAAAAATCAGTAAGATTCTTTGAAAAAAAAAGCAAAAATCCGCTGAAAATCGAAAAAAAATTATTGATTTTCCAATGTGCCGCAATTTCGATTATTCAACACGGACTTTTCACTGATCCAAAATCAGAAAGCAGTTATAACGATATTTTATTATTATTAAACTTGAAAAAACGAGGTAATTTTGGCAATCATTTTATGAAACAATTTTTTGCCAAATTACTCGGATCAAATTTTTCTCCGCCAAAGTCTGAAAATTTTCAAAATGTTACAGACATGTCAAATATAATTTTTTTCATAAATTTTCCAAGGTCAAATTAAATGCCAATATGTCACAAAAATGTAAAACATAATTTCAAATAAACACAGTTGGCTAAATTTTCAGAATGACTTCCACTCCAAAGATATATCCATGTCAAAAAAGTAATTTTCGAGCGACATTGAGAAAAATTTAGGTCTCTACTTCATATCGAGTATCGATCTCCCGAAACCCAACTTTACAAAGTAATTCCAGCGTTGTGTCGTAGAATTTCAATTTTCTCTAATATTCTCGAATTTCTGAAGAAAATCTAGAAATTGATTTTAATTTATCTAGTAATCGAAAATCGAATTTTTGTCTTCTTTCGATTACCTAGTTTAACAAAAAAAAAAACCACTTCTGTCCGATTTTACTGATAGAAACCTCAAAAAAAAAATCAATTTGCTTTCAAGATTCAAAATTCAAAAAAAAAATGAAAATAACCAAATACCAATCATACTTTATTAATTCATTAAGTGACATCTCAATCAAATTTCACATTTTTTTCCTAGGTCATTTCAGAGTTTCCAGCTAATTCTGATTTCCTCCAGGATTTTCACATTTCTCCAGTTGATGCGAAAATTAACTTATAGGCTAAAACTCCTTATGCTCTTTCTAAAAACCATACTTTCATAGAAATCGAAGACCCATATGAAACTAACATTTCTTACATGCAAATGCAATTTTTGAGCAGATTTTCTTTGATTCAATAAAATTTAATTTAAACGCTTATTTTTTTCATGTTACCGCGTTTATTTTACATCCATAAATGCATAAAAATTAAACACCTACATTTTACGATCGCGTAACACGGAAGGATAAAGGACCAAATATATAAAACCCCATCAAATAGGAGAGGTATAGAATTTAAAACTTAAAAGCCTACACCGCGAATAAATGCCAACCCCGTTGAATCCAACATTCGCCCATCCTTCGGTACCAAATAAAAATCAATTCAATAATCTAGCTGATCGGTTAATTTCGAGCACGACGAGATTTTTTATACCCAGGACATGAGAGCGAGAACGCGTTAAAACGTATAATTTATTACAAGTAAAACCGTCCGCCCCAGGAGGGACTTAACGAATTCACATTTCAGCTTCTGTTTCATTTTATACTTTGCATTCATTTCGTGAGCTTAGCAGCGGGTTCTCTCTCGTTCTGCGTTATTTATGGTAAACGGCTGCTGAATGTACATTAACTGACCATACACACGATGCTATTCCTTGGAAAAGGGTCATTCCACATCCTTTGACTCTTTTTAAAATAACAAAAACTTGAAACAGATCTGTAGGAGAACATCGTACCGCGTCTTTCTTTCTCATACGCGCTCATATACGGGTATAAGTCGCCGGCGAGAGAAAAACGCTCTTTAAAAAGAGAGGATGTAATATTTTACGATTTTCGAACGTTTAACGTGGTTATTCATCTTGCACACGGATTCCGCTACCGAATTTCGCCTTTACACTAAATCAGACACGGGCACGAACTCTTTGACCGAGCCAACACTTTTCAGCGTATTTTTACACAATTTTATTCTTTCGTGAATAATTTAATTTTCGGGGCGACACCACGACGATCGTTTGCACGTTTTATTTTTCTCAAAGGGTGAGCTCGGCAGGAGTTGTAAAAAGTTTGGTCGATTAATTGAATATTTTATATAGAATAAAAGTAGTAAAACGTCAAAAAAAACGCGTCGAGGTTCGAGAAATACCTGCATCGGCGTATAAAAAAATTCAACGCAAGCAGCCAATTCGTCGAAATGTAATTTTTGAAGAAAAAAATCCAATTTTAAATCGAAGCAAAAAATCACTCAAGCAAATCATTAGAAACTCTTCGCGTCTCAGTTTATTTCAAAATAAATAAAACGTACACTGAGAAATTCACAAAGAGCGTATTAAGCAGCTATACATTATATTTCTTTAAGAAGTTAGATATATGTAAGCACGTACTAAAAAACAAATTGTTACAGAAACTAAAAAAAAAGAGGAAAAGTGGAAAAAAAACACCCAGTTGATGAAAAAACATTTACTATTCATATCGTTTTAAAACGATCTTTACTTCTTCCCTTCGAATCTTCTGCTATACGACTTTATTAATATTATCGTACTGCATGTAACATATGCTTCTGTTTTCAGGAAGAGTTCAGTTCAACTTATGAAATTCAAATCGATACTTTTTAACTTGATAATGTAGCGAGTTCTCTTCGCAGATTTTGTTTGAGAAATTATTTTCAACTCTTTTTGCAAACAAATATAAACATAAGTTTAAAAAAAAAAAAAAATAAGCAGTGGATTTTTTAGGATATGTACTTACTGAAAGAGAAGAAACGATAAGGAAGAATACCGAAGCAATTATTTCAAGTACAGTTTAGTTTTAGTTTCTGAGGTCTTTGATGAAAACGAAAACCTCAATCAACTGACAAGTAACCTTTATTTTTGAAAAATTGAATAAATTAATTTAATATAAATCCGAGAGAGAATTACGTATTGAATTGAGATGAATTGATTCAGTGAAGTAATCAGCATTTTTTTTTGCAACGTTACCGTGTTTAAAACACACGAAGAAAATGCTAAAAAAAAAACCTCAAATGTATTACAGGGTTTTTAGATTTTTTAGAAGAAAACCTGCAAAACAAAAATCCTACATATTTACTTTTATTTTTATTTTTCATCAAAATTCTTCATTATTTTCTTCTGAAAAGCGTGTTTTTTTTAGTTTTGCACCCAAAAGAAGGAGTTACTGTTTCCAAAAAAATCTGATTGTCTTTCAAAAAAACTGTTTCATTTTTCCTTCTAAACCATATACCCTCCATACATTTATAAAATGGGTTTCTTAAAAGTTTTGTTCTTCCCAATACAGTATTCTTCCTCAAAAAATATGTACTGCTCTTCAAAATACACATTTCTCTACAACAAAATCATTTCCCCAATTTTTTTATTTTTCCTACACGGGTAGGCAATTAAACACATTCTCTCCTTTTTTTTTCTCCCCTTAAAATATTACGTTTTATATCTTTCTAATTTCTAAAAAAAGATTTTCATTCTTTTGAACCATGGTTTATTGTAGTTTCTCAAAAAAAACAACGCATGTTTGTTTTACCAAAAAAGTTTTTTTTTCAAATTACATATCATATTCCCCCACCCCGACCCACAAAAAATAGATTCTATTTTTTTCAAAAAAAAAAAGGTCTTTTTTCAACGAATCATGTTATTATCTTGTTTCCTGCCAAAAATGTCTTCTTTTGTTCAACATAAATTTCTTATTTGTTTAGAATGGATAGGTAAACAACTTTTTTTTTGTTTGGAATAAAAGTTTTTTTTTGTTAAAAAAAACTTATTTGCGAAAAAAAAATTTTCTTTTTTAGAAGAACAATTTTTTGAAAGAAATTTTCTTGTTTTTAAAAAACACCTATTTTGTTCAAAAAAGTTTTTTGAGCAGAAGAGGGGTTTTTTCAAATAATTAGTGTTTTTTTTCAAACAAGTGTTCTTTTTCAAACGAGTGTTCTTTTTCAAACAAAAGTGTTTTTTTTTTCAAACAAGTGTCTTTTTCAAGCAAAACGGGTTCATTTTCAAACAAAACATGTTTTTTCAAAGAAAAGTATTTTTTGAAAAATACACCTTTTTTGCTCAAAAAACACTTTTCCGTCTTTTTCAAAAATTTTCCTGAAAAAGAAGGGGATATTTTTTTCTAAAAAAAAATTTTTTAGTTTTTTCTTCACGAAAATAATTTTGATGAAAAAATATCATCAAAAAGTTTAGACATTTCATTTTTTTTTTTTACTTGGCTAGTGGAACAGAACAGAACAGAACAAAACAGAACAAAACGGAATAAAACGTTGAAAATTTATACCTACTTTGTTAGAATAAAAAATTTTTTTTGTAGGTGCCTACTTAAAAACGCTTTTTCATTTAAAAACACATTTTTTTCAAGGAAACCCTTTAACACCACAAAAAATTATTCACAAAAGACAATACTTACAACTTTTTTAAAAAAAATAAATAAGTAAAACCACTTTATATAAAATGCTAAGTGAAAGAATATCTGCAAAAGAAGATTCAAAAAATAAAACTTTTGATTATGGTACCTACTATTATGAAAACCATTTTAAAACATCAGAAAGTGACTCACATTAATGCATATTTTTTAATATTATTCTATTTCTTAAAAAAATCACTCAATTCAGCAGAGATTAAGATAATTTTAGTCCAGAATTGGAGAATTTCGAAAGAAAAATATTCAAGCATCCAAAGGGCAATATAATGCTAACTTGAGTTCAGGCACGACTTTTTAATTATTTTATTTCAACTTTAAAAACAAAAATGACAAAAATGACAAAAATGCAGAATTTTTGCAGGATTCCGGCAGTAAGTCTCAAATTCTGCGTTTGGTTTCTTCAAGAATTCTGCAGCCTCGATTACTACAATTTGTACGGGTGGGGGGGTATACTCCGTAATTCTAGTACATATAATCCGTTTAGAATTCTGCACGCCGATGAGATTTGAAAATTATCTTTTAAAAAAAAGATGAAAATAAAAATTTGGTCGCTCAAACTTCAAACATCCAAAACCACTCGACCAATTTCTTTATGTACTTATTCACTGCATCCTAAAAATTATGTGAGAAAATTTGGACCGTATTGTCCCTATTTATTAATTAGATGTTTGAAAAATATCCCTACAAAAGCGTACCCAATCAAAATCTGTACAATGCTGTAATCTCGACCGAATAAATGCAAAATTTTTGGTAATTTTTCACCAGAGGCATCCATTGCCAAATTACTCTCAAATCTACATCAGTAATTTTCAAAGCTACATCAGTCAACGAACTTGACTTCATAAATGCATAGAGTAAGAATACTCTATGATAAATGTTATTATGCAAGCTCTGCTTTTCAACAACTGATCGAAAAATTTCAATAAGCAGACCGGCATTACTTAGCAATAATAAATATAGGTACCTATCAATACACGAAGATGATATAATAGTGATTTCTTATCAAAATACCTATGTATAGAAATAATTTTATCATCACACTCGCCGGCAGACAGCATTAACCTTTCCTTTAATCACTCATGTAGAACAAACCGAAAAATATTCTCATCTGTCAGCGAATTAAGCAACATTGGCGTTATCGCTACACATGTACCTCACTACTTCAGCACCTTTCTGTACCCTTTATTGTCACAGCAGATGAAAACGGGTTAAGAAAAAAGTATACAGAATGGGTATATAACCTGCGCGACAAACACCACCAATAATATTTGTAACCGATGCTACACTTTTGAATAGGTGGAAGGTGGAATTATAACAGGCGGTCTTTACTTCAGATTATGAAAACAAAATAAGGTGAACGGCCTGACAGAATTTTGTGGTTAAATATGTTACCAATAACAAGTGCAAAAACTCTTAACAAAAGAATAAAAGCATTCCTGAATCAGACAGTAATTCGTTTCACCCCTTTCCAACCGTAAACATATTACAACCCTAAAACTCTTTTAGCTGGCTTTAATACGAGCCTATCTCTTAGTCCTTTACAGGTCTTATACCCTTTGGATTTTTACCGATATATTTTTGAAGGGTTCAATATATTTTTGATATTTCTGACACGTTATTACTTTTTCTCTCCTTATATTACCCAATCCAATACCGTTCTACTGGCCCGAACAAATACATTACTTTGTATTTACTTTTATGAAATTATTTTTCAAAATTTACCCTCCCCCTTCGCTATTTTACCACTTAACGTAAATATTCTCGGTAAATATATCTTTGGCGAAAGTTAATATAGGTGGAGGTTTTCGAGTAGGTGACAGCGCCAACGGATTACACGACGCGGCACCTATGTGTACGAGAATTGCTATTGTGGATGTGTTGCTGTTGATGGGAAAAATCGTCTCTTTTTCTCGCTCTTGAAGCGCTACTACAAGATGATTTTCGTTTATTACGAACTTGGGAAGAATTTGCGGGTATGAAATTGTATGGATATTGAATGCAAACAAAAAACGAAAAAATGTTTGATGCTTGAACAATAATTAACAACCAAATTTTTGTTTTTTCAATGTTAGTACTCGATTTTCACTAACTTTTTTTCAAAAAGTTGCCAGAAAAGGTGAAAATTTTGAAATAATTTCTTTATTAATCTTTTCAAGGAAATATGCTCAATGGATAGAACTTATTTGAATGATCAACCATTGATCAAAAATTCATGCATGTATTTTCAAATTTTTTTTTAATCTGAAACTTTTTAGAATGAAAAATAATACCTACATAGAAAAAAGTTGAATGCAATTTGGGAAAAAAGTAGCCTTTTGAAGAACAGAAGCGATGAGAGAGAAACGTAAGCAATTTGAAGAAGGAGCGAAGGAAAAGAGGAGTAGAAAATCGTCGCTCTTGCACCTCATTACATGTCTAAAATTTTTAAAGGTAAATTTTTTATTCCTCTACAGTGTAGAAATGAAAAGATTTAAAAATTATTGTTATGAAGTAATGGTATAAAATTTGTTCAGCAATTGTCTGTGAGAAATTTGATTCAAAATTTGTAACAAACTATCAAACAATAGGTAGCTAAATATTATTTTCATTCATGATCAATGATAATATCTGATACAAAGGTAGAGTTGGAGCACAATTAAGGAGTGAAAATGGCAGGGGGTGCCCAGAAACCTGAATTTTTGAGGACTAAGTTTTCAAAAATATTGGGAGAGAAACTTTTTTTTCAGAAATCATATCGAAACCTTCAAATACATCTCCCCCCCTCACAAAAAAAGGAAGTCACAATTTGTCCGATCTAATTGCTGAAATTACCCTCTTCTCCCATAATTTTTTTAATGCTTTATTGGCAACTTTGCGCTCAACCTTATTGTATTTTCCTTATTTTCTCCACCTTCAATTTGAGATTTTCTAAAAAATTTTCTTCCATATTCATTCACATTGAAAGTCCAAAATTTTATTCATCAAACTATTACAATTTTTCTGAAAATTTTCAGTCCCGGCTAACTGGCTTCACTCGAGATAAAAAGGGAATTTCGTAAGTTTTTCAATTACATACAATGACGTCAGTAATTAGGTTTGAAAAAATGACAAATTTGAAAAAAAAAACAATGAACTAAATGAGAAGGAGATGCGAAGTCCGAAAATCGAGTTCGAACGACAAATTTCTGCCATCCATCTCCCCCCCCCCCCCCCCCCAACAAATGATACAGTTTCTTGGCTGAATAACTTGATTTTGAAAATTTTTAATTTTGTTTTTTGCAATCAACTTCTGCGGGAAAATTTAATACCTGAATGAATTGAGATTTTCACAGAATTTACCTTCTACCTCCCCTCTCGGAAAAATTCCTTCAGAATGTCACCGTTTAATTTAAAAAAATGGGTTTTTATGATTTAGGGACCAGGTATACGGGATCAAAACGAAATAGAACGACGAATTTTCTATCCTTAATAGGAACTGCAAAAAAAATGAGGAGGCGGGAAGAAAATAAGGAGGAGGAGGTGAAAAAATTTGGGGATCTCAGCACCCCAAGGGAAAAATATAATTATATTAAATCGAAGAATAAAATCAACAAAATTCATAAAAATTGGAAGTGAGTTCACTAAAAATATAAACGAAATTCACTAAAAAATTTGCAATAAAAAGTACAAAATTATTCAAGTTCACTGCCAAAAAAGCAGGCGAATTTTACTTTTTTGAAAATTGAACTTTTTTGGAATCATTAAGATTTTTCAATGCGTAAAATTCATTGAAGTTCACCAAAATTTGCCAAAATAATCAAAAAACCAGGGAAATTCACTAAAAACAGGTCAAAATAATTTTTAAAAATCAGTGAAATGAACCAAAAAATACAAATATTGCTGAAAACACGTGAATTTAATTAACTTGGATTGTACATAATTGGCAAATTTCACTTTTGAAAAATCTGTGAAATTCACCATTATTTTGAAAAAAGTCATGATTTAGGTATTGAAAATGATTGAACTTCACTTGTAGTCAGTGAAAATTTGTTAATCAAAAATTCAGTAAAATTCACTTGAAATGAACAATTTTGGTAAATAAGTTTCACTAAAAATCGTCGAATAAAATTGACTAAAAATGAGTAAAATTCACTCTCTTATTTATATAAATCGGTGAAAATTATTAAAAATCATTGGAAAACAATCAGATTTGCAGCAAAATAATGAATCAGTGAAACAAATCCCACTTGAGGTGAAAAGTGAAAAAAAATTATGGAAAATCAGTGAAAATTCCCTGAAAAGTTGATAAAATTTTTTAAAAAATCAATGAAATTCTTTGAAAATGAGTAAAATCTTCTGAAAAATCAGCAAAAATCCATCGAAAATCAATTAATTTTTCTGATTTTCCATATTATGCAATCCTGAATAACGGATACTTATCAGTGACTTTTCAGGGATTCAAATGAGAAGTGACTTAGCTGCAAGTGAAATTCTCTCGAAAAAATTCAATAAAACAGGTATATCACAAATCAAAATCATCAAAGTTGATGAATTTTTCGGGGAAAAAATGGTGACAACTCATTGAAAATTTGTAAATTTGCCCAATTTTTTTCTTAAATTTCACAATTTGAAAAAGGAATTCAATGAAAAGTGCATGGATCCCAAAAAAATTCCAAAAACTACCTACAGTTAGAAATGACTTGAAGTCATCTGCCATTTTTGGGATTTTTCAAATTCATTTCATGACGATAAAAAATAGCGGAATATTCGGATGCTGAAACAAAAACGTACTTATTGTCAAAAACTCCCATTTTTCAAAAGATGATTAGGTAGGTGTAAAAAAAATGCAGAAAGTAAATTTTGGCATTTCTTCAATATTAAAAACTGTCTGCAAAACGAACCCATAGAAAGTATAAAATTTTAAATATTTTCAATCCCTTTTTCCCCTCCCAAAAAAACAAAGCAACTCGCGACAGCTTTATTCACACCATTGTTTACGTTTACCCAGCTACCCACCCAATTAAACAGTCAAACTCCACACCACTTATTAAAAAAAAATCGAATTATTACACAACCCTGCGAATCCTCCGAACGAACCTTACTCAAAAATATTCTCGCCAGCATTTTCATGGTCTATTTTGTAAAAAATTTAAACTAATGTTTCGCCTCGCAACCCCTTTTTCTTCGGTATTCGGTACATTAGTACCTCGCCATTTAGTATGAATAGTTATTATGCAAATTGCAAAAAGGGATACGAATACGACCCTGGTGGGTGAGAGGAAAAAAAACTGCATGTGCATCCATCCCGTAGATTATATTCTTATAGCTGTTGGGAAGAAAAAAGTAGCGAGTAAAGGATTAAAGAGGGGATAATTTCAGGATGGGAATGGGAATGAGGAGTAATGCCGATGAAAAATATCGCAGGATAAAGGAAAATTTTAATAAAGTGTGAGGTATACGAACTCTTCATCTATCATAAATGTCACACTGTGTTTTATCAGCATAGATAATAGTCTGCCTATACTTAAGACTCGAGAAAGTTCATTCACTTATTTTATCTTATTTCTAAAATTATAATCGATATTTACGGGTCAGATTCCTTATTTATTTAATTTTTATCTCGAATTTATAATACAACGTAGTTTATACATACAATCGATTCGACATTGTATTTATATATAAAGTTGCATAATAAGAATAATACCTACTCCTAAAATTCATTTCTATCAAACATTCGAACCACCAATTCCACAATATAACTTTTGTCATTTCCTCCTATATACGCTTCAGCAGCAGCGCACAATATAAAACAACGAAATGGAATTCGATTTAATTAAAATGAAAATGAAAAAAAAAAAAAATAGAAAAGAAACTTTGAAAAAAAAACACCACCGTAAGAGATACCGTCGGAGTATTGTAACCCTTACGTTGAAAATGCGTTAGACCCACGTGCGGAATGGTAAAGGCTTTCGCTCGACCGGTAAGGGATGATGCAAAGCAATTAAAATGAACGTTGGCTATGTTCAACCCTTACTGTCAAGGGGTAAAAATACATGTATAAAAAGTGGAGTTTAGGGTAGCGTCTGGGGTAAAAACTCAAGTATTGATTTTTTTCCTTACCCCTAAGACAGTACTGAATATTAGGGTTGAAAAAATAGTCCGTGTAAAAAGAGAGGGTTGAAGTTTTTTTTTGCTATCTCAAAGGGTGAAGCGAGTTAAAAACTTTTGTCGGATAAATTCGAAGAAGTTTTATATTTTCTTAGGTTTCTTTTAATTTAGAAAAAAGCGACGATTCGGCCTCTCTTAGACTGTTATCAAGTCGACGCGATGCCATGGCCATCGTGAATAACATGAGTCGCCGAAAAAAAAATCCTCAAAATGAAGCTTTCGCGACTGCGAAAGTGAAAAAGTGTTTCGCATTTATTAGATTCTAATTAAATATTTCAAATGCTTCTTTCTTTCGGGTTTAATTCGAAAAAATTTTCATTTTCGCGACTGTGTTTTTTTACGGTTCGCCGAGTTTCGTCTTCTCTGATGCTGATGGCGAAACGAAATTAAAAACTTGGTAAATGAGACTACCCAATGGATTACAATAGCGAAAGATTTTCCTTCTTTTTTCCTCCTCCTTTTTCGTCCTTTTTTTTTCGCGAGCTTATTTGACGCATAATTTTACTATATTTAGATTTCCTTCGACTAAAGGAAATTTTCATTAAGGTTTGTAACTCGATCGCGTTATTGAAAAATACCTACTTATTGTACCTATTTGCTGGCGAAAGTATCCAAGCAGCTTTTTACACTTTTGAGTTTGGAGTTCTGATTAAACGGATAGGTTTTGTCTTGGGCTTTAACAAAGTATCGTAACAAAATTTCAAACTAATGTATTATTTAAATTGTATCCCTCCTCCTCCTCCTCCTCCTCCTCCTCTCACCACCCACCCCCCCTCCCCCCAGTAAGAGCTTAAAATTTTAAAAATACCTCAAAAAATAAGGAAGATCTCGAATCATTAATTTGTTGTTCTAGTGAAGCAGGAGCGAAAACTTTTTCGAAAAATCTTGTTGAAAGAAAAAAACAAAAAAATTGTCTTTTCCGTTTATTTTTAAGAGACTTCCACTACATTAGCGTCGTAACCTCCTGCCAGGATTAAAACTTGAAAAATATGCGATTTTAATTTTTCAAGCAAAAAATATTCAATTTTTTTCCATTCTCTATCTCAATTTTGAACAAACATGCTGATTAATTTTCTACTTATTAAATTATTTTAAGAAACAAAATTTTTCAGTCCCAAGGAATAAGCGAAACGAGAGTAAAATTTTGTTGAAAAAATATGTTTGAAACCAAAATATGAAAACGAACTTCATTGTTGAACTTTAAAGGGGAAAAAACAGGAAAAATTACCAATTTTTGGGCGAAAGTATGACTTTTGTAAGACTTGTTTGCTCTTGTAGGATGAAAAGGAGTAAATTAGTTTGTTTTTTTTTTTGAAAAATTCATAATTTAATGGACAAAGGAATACATTCAATTTTTTTGTGCAATAGAGGACATAGACTTTTCAGATATTATATCCTTCTGAATTCAGTAAACATATTTGAATAAAAATTTCAAAATTCCCAGATTTTTCCAAATTTTCTTGGTTTTTTCGAAAGTGAACACTTTGCAAATAATTTATTGACGTTCAAATTCAAAACTTTTTCCATAGTAGTCCAACTTTCGATAGTGACAAGAATTCAGATTTTTGAAAAAATCAGGGTTTTTAACTTGAAAAGTAGGATTTTTGAGGACCAGCAGAAACAGCAAGACCAATTAGACACCCTGCTCAAAGTGAAAAGGTACTTCAACTTGTACAATTTTTGAAAGGAATTTCTGATTTTTTTCAGTATTTTTCAAGATCGTAGGCAAGATTTTCCCACCCCCTCCCTCTCAGAAAATCTTTCTCAAAATTTTATAGGCAAATAGATAGTTAGATACCTAATAAATTCAATTTTACCTACGCACATTTACCCACTCAGATTTTGGAAAAAAAATCATAAAAATGAAAAAATGAAAGTTGAAAGTTTAATTTTACTATGTACTTCTGCAGTGAAACAAAAAAAGTGAATGTTTATAAAAATACAAACGTTGAGTGTAAGTAGGTACTGTAAGTCTTTTTCAAAGAAAAAAATCACTTCCAGTGACTCCCCCTCAATTGCAAGCAGTGTTGCGAAAAGAATATTTTTTATTTTTCGCAATTTTGTATAATTTTAGGACTCATTTTTTGTATTTTTTGAAATTTTTGTTTTTTTTTTCAAAAACAATTTTTTTTCATTTTTTAAAATCAAAAATAATAAATTTCTTTTTCAAGACAAAAAAAGTAGAAACTTTGAAAATTTTCAAAAAATCATCCAAAATATAACCTTTTTTGTTTTTTGAGAGGGGAGAGGGTAGGGGAGAAGGAATTTGTAATTTACAATCAAAATGGATTCATTTTGAAAAAAAAAAAAAGATAGAAAAAATTTCCTCGAGGTTTCATTTTTTTGTTTTCATGTCTTTTTTCTTCGTTTTTCTGGAATTTTATCAAAATTTTTATCAATTTTTATCAACAAAGGAAAAAATTTTAAAACCAAGAAAAAAAAGTAAGTTTTGAGAACATCTTGATCTAAACTACTTCCTACCTACATAAACGAAGAAAAGTGTGTTTTTTCTTTTTGCAAAGCTGCTTTCAGGACCTATTCACATAAAAGGAATAACATTGTTATTTGGACGAATAAATTGAGCTCAAGAACCAAAAATTTCATTTCCTTTCCATTCAGGTGAATTCAAATATCTCATTTTAAATCAGTGAAAATTCACTGAAAAAAGGTCAAAATTGCAGCATAGGGGAAAATCAGCGAAATTTTTTGATTTTATGCAAAATTTTGCTGATTTTTCAAAAAAAATTCACCAATATTTTTTAAAAATTCGGATATTTTATCGATTTTTCAGCCATTTTTCCCCTGCTTGCATTCAGAAAAAATTTTCACTGATTTATTACCGGGCTGCACCGCTGAATATTTTGCAGAAATTTTCCAGAATTTTCACTGATTCATAAATGGGAGAGTACTCAAATGAAGACAGAAATTAAATCAAAAATCGAGTAAATCTTCTCCATGTCACCAATTTTACTCCTTCATACACATTATTCAATTTTCTGACTCATCCCATCATAATTAGCCGCACATATGAAACGCAAACTCCACAGAATTAGAAAAATATCTCACGTTTCTTTGTTCTAGTCACAATGACGTTTTGATTTCATCGGATTTAAACCAACTCGGTGCTTTTATCGGCGTGTATTATTTCGTATGGTAGTCTATACGAACGGATATATCATATTTTATAAGCATCAGTTATGGTTACAATTGATAAATCGTAATTGTGAATAGTATAACGTTGGTTTATTTGAATAAACGATACTCAGCGTCTCTTTCAACAATTCCATAACAATAGTAAAAGTTATTATCAATTCGACCAAATATACACACTTTCTAGAGCACTTTAATACTCATATATGCAACCAACTCGTACACGGAACATGAATAATCGGTTACACAATTAAAAGTGCATACGCGTAGAGCTGTTACTCGCGGTATATTTGAACAGAACGTAGTAATTTTGTAATAAATTTCCACTTCCTTCGAAACAATGAAAATTTTTATTTTGAAAATCTAAGGATGTGCTAACTGACCACACGAGAGTTGATAGATTAATTAATAGGTATCTAGCTGGTAGCTACCTATCTATCAGAATGAATAAAAAACAATGAAAAATTTTCAACTTACCCATTCAACTCGAGGTCCATAAACTCATCAAGACTCAACGAACGAAAAAAATCTGAAACATTAGAATAGAAAAATTAAACGTAATATTTATTAAAATTTAATAAGCGCAAGCAGATTATGTTTCCTAATACCATCAAATAAAAGCAGGGATAACCATAATCTCCGAATCATTGAAATAAAATAAAGATAATTCCATTTCTAAAATTAACGTACCGTTTCACACACAATCAAAGAACAGCTCAATTTTTATTCAAGAATTTTCCAATTAAAAACTGCATACGATGAGAGATCCTTATTATATGAAAATTAAGGTCACACAGCGTTGGAATTTTTAATTTTTTTTTTTTTCAAAACCACTAATGTGGAATGCCTTTCCGTCATCTCGGAGTATTTTTTCAATTATGCCGATTCTTTCAAGAGAATCATAGTGCGAGTTTATGGAAGGCATTATGAAGAACAACAACATAATTAACGTGGTCAAAACTAAATGATATAACGATCCGGCGCTAACGTTCCTTCTTTATAAATTATTGTGTAATGTGTTATTTTGTCGAAAACAAATCGTTTCCTCTCTGCTTCGTAGCCCGTAGCATTGTTATACATGATGTAATGCCCGACCTTATCGTAAACGATTTTTACTATCGAAATTACCTAAGCTAAAATCTTCGCTTCTCTCGCATATTTTAAAATTAATTTTTACCTAAACGTATCAACGACCTTGTGCACTTACCAGTTGTCGTCGCTTAATTAATATTATATTGAGGGAATTATCCCGAAGTCGACTGGTCCCTATTGTGAATGTAGGAGTACTTTCATTTTCATTAAAAGCACTGATTTGTCTGATTTTATAAGTTGTATGTGATCAAAATTGAATATGATAATTTAGTTGTCGCCAACGACGAGAAGATTTTCAATAATAGAATTACGCAGAAGCTTTAAATGTAATTACCTAATAAGAACGTATACAAATGTATTTGAAAATAATGGGTTACACATTGAAGTCATCGTGATTTGTGACCTGTGACGTTTCGAGGAAATTTTCAAGTGCAACATTTTTTACCAATTTTTTCAAGAAAATCTTTCATTTATTTATGGAAGCAACAGCCTTGAGAAGTGGTAGTTCGAGCAAATTCTGTGGTGGGGGGGGGATAGGAGAGATAGTAATCTGTCACGAAAATTTCGAATATACGTAAAATTTTCAACCATTGGTATTGAAGCTAACTGCAGTCAATAGTTAAAAAATTGATAAATTTATTTAAAAATTTACATTTTGTTTGAAAAATTGTTAGGAATATTTTATTGTGAAACCTGAAATGAAAAATCCAATAATTTTCAAATTCAATTTATACGTAAATTATTCACGATTTTAGATTACCATCTCGAAAATTGCAAATTTCCAAATTTGAGCCAATTTCATCTGTCTTGTTTCGCTAGAGCAAAAGATGGATACGTTTTAAAGATGATTTTTTTTAAAAAAAGTAAAATGTCGATAAATTTCTTACTTGATGATATTTTATTGAAATTTCAGATATTTATGTCTTGTTTTCTTTTTTCAAACATTCAAAATTGTATAGGCAATTCAAATAAGGTATATTTTTGGTAATTATTTCAAGTTTAAATAATTGTATGATTTATTCTTACTGAATTGAAAAAAAAAAATCATAAGACGAAATTTGTGACGTTTTTTTGAACACCCGTCGAGATCCTCCAATTTCAAATTTTTTGACACCCCCTCCTCTCAGAAAAAATGTTTGATAGAGAAAATTTTGGGGTTTTGGAATGCAATGCAACATATTTTGGCCCAACCTTCAGAAGTTTGGGTAGAACTCATATAAGGCCAATCATCAGTCGTTTTGGAGTACCCTTGTGCATGAGCTTTTGTTTAAGGTTTTCATTACTTTAAAATCCCCCAATACATCTTTTAGCTCCTTTAAAAATCAATTATTTATTATTATGATTCGAAACAGTGGCGTTGGAAATTAGGGTACAAGGGGTACATTGTACCCCCTCCCCATCACAATAAATAGACATTTTCAAAGCATAAAAACATCAGAAAAATAGTTTTTTGGGCACTAAAAACTTGATTTTTTCAAAGCTTCGCTCAGGCACGAGCAAAATTACAATTTCAATGGTATATAAATTATTTGAAACGGCAGAAAAAACTTTTTCTTTTTGCCCCTCCCCCCGAAAAATTTTCTGGTATTCTTAGCGTTGCGTTGGTATCTACCTACCTACTCATTTTGTACCCCCCCCCAAAAAAAAAAAAAAAAAAAAACTTTCGACGCCACTAGAAAATACTCAACTTCCCACGTATGTTGAATACATACACGTAAAATAGGTACCTTAGGAAATTCAATCAATTAAGTACTCATATTATATGAGATACTTGTAAACAGGAAAATAAAAAATTGTGTAATAATTCTATAATCAAAGACCAAAATAAGATTATGATTACGAGTAATGTGTTCACCAGCAATCATTAGCAATCTACAATACCATAAAAACACCTTCAATCAGTTCAAATCACGGATAAGTATTACCTAAGAATTTTGATAAACTTTTTCTAGATGCCAGGGCAGAGAGACAATAATGGCAATGGCGATTGGAAAATATCTTCATACAGCACGTGATGTCGATATCAGAGGCATTTTTCTGAAGCCAGCTGGCACCATTGGAAAAATTTTCTCTACTGGAGGCATTCGAAACTTATCCCCCCCCCACACACACACACACACAAAAACTTCTCATCAAGTTATATATTATATGTACCTATACCTATAATTTATATTTAAAAAAACAGATACCCAAGTGTCAAAATCTAAACCAAAAAAGGTGTTTGCTTTGTAGGTAAACTGGTTATCATTCGAGTACATAAATGGAGAGAAATTATGAAAATTTACCAATTAAAATTCTGGCCCCATTGAAAATTTTTCAATGGTCACCATTATTGAAGGAAGACGTTATAAGAATGAATCTTATGAACCAATGATACTCTAGATGCATATCCACATCACATGGAAATCTCACTTCTGGATGATTCAAAAGGAAAGCTGCTGACTCAGCAACTGGATATCAATTTCACTATTTTTACAGCTTATGAAAGTTTCAGTGCTTCACCTACTACTTCTAAGCTCTACTTTTAACACAAAAACTACTTGTTATCGAATTACCACAATTTGTGGATAACCAATTAACCATAGTGCACTTAAATGCTTCATTGTTTAGTGCAATGTGCAATATTTGCATATCATTTCCATGCTTCAAACTCACAAGCAATCATCTATGGTAATCAGATTTCAAGAAGATATCTATATCCTATTTAGAGCACGAAGTTACTCATTATCACTTTGTTATCAGTGAATGTATTTTGACGAATTAAGATATGTGCGGTAGGTTTAGGTAAGTATATGTCGAACATATTACATATATTATTCCGTCAACAAAACAATGCAATTATTTTTTACAACACGTATCACTGATTAGATATCTACAGTAGATATTTACATAATACTTATCTCGTAATCATTTTACTTTGCAAAAATATATCTTTTTAAATCCGGAAGTGTGCACCAAAACACTCTGGCACCCTCTCACAAACATTACACTGCTATTTTAAACCAAAATATTTATGAAATTAGTTCGAAAGTGATAACAATACTTACTAAAGACTGATAAAAATTTCACTACAGCTGGGTTCTTACAAGCACATGCACTATCATCAAGAAACCTCATTCTAATTGAAGCATAATTCGTACAAACGGTATAAGTCAGGAAAGTGAAAAAATACAAATGGTATAAGTCAAAAAACTGTATATTTGAAAAGGGACTTAAGGGTAACTTTATTTTCAAAACAATAAAGTCTCTTTTCTCATATACAGTTTTTTAACTTATACCATTTGTACTTTTTCACTTTCCTGACTTATACCATTTGTACGAATTATGCTTCAATTACCGAACTACCGAACAATATTGTTCAAGAAAAAGAAAAATCTCCATAACTAACTTACCTTAAAACGACGCATCAGAAATCCGGCAATATAGAAATTTTCCAAGTAAAAAACGTTAGAATATTAAGTACGAATAAGAGAACTCGACGCATGTGGGACTACCGCACTACATATCGTTAGAAGTCTCAACATGTGTATGAATGAACGAGCAAGTGGAAATAGCAGTACAGGTTAGAAGGTGGATATGCACAAGAAAAGATGGCACAACAACGGAAAATCCGAGTACAGAAAATTCAAGTACAAACCGCAACGGCAAGGAACGTCTTGTCGTTGTCATGCTGATAACGTGGTCAGTTATAGTAGCGGTATTTGCGCGCGCTGAAGGCTGAGCAACGTGCGCTGATAAAGCATAACTTTCGGTTAAATACGCCCCTACGACTAGCTTCCTTCGTTTTTACCGGCTTGCGACTTTCATTCCTTTAATTTCGCCGAATTAATTGTAAACGATGCCGTTTCAAAATGGAAGTTGCAAGTTTTGCTAACGATTCGGGATTCGGATTAATTGGCGCGTTATCATTTGCCGCTCGTTGTAATAATGCAAATTGCTATTGAAATTATATTTTGACATCGATGTGAAAATACGAAGATGATGCGGTGTTTAATTTCATTTTTAATAGCGGTTGAGAAAATCGTTTTATTAATTTAATATATTTAAATTATTTAATTGCGGAATCATGCTTGAGTAGTATAGGTACCTAGACCTACTACCTAGCAGTACCAACCAATTAAAATTATTTTTTGATACCTATTAGCCATCTATTAGCCTATCTTGATTTCAATTTCAAAGAAGAAAATAGGCATTTTAATAAGTTTAAAATTACTTTAAACAGATAATATGAAAGTGATGATGATGGCTCTCATCTTGAAATTTTCATACCGAATACATAAAATAAGTAGGTATAATGAAAATGTATGCGTGAAATCCTATTTTCTTTGCAAAAAATGTACCTTCTACCTACTTACAGGTCAAATTGAATTACAAATTTTGGAGGTCTCGCGCCTTTCTAGATAGTTCATTTTTTTAAATGAAATTCCTGAGATTTTAACTCTCTGCATCATTTGAGGGTCGCTGTACTTTAAGTATGTGGCTCTCCTTAAGCTAGGAAAAATGCTAAAAACAAAAAAACAGAGCAAAGAAAGCAAAATTTTCAAACATTGCCTATTTAGTTATTTAGTTGCTTGAAAATTTAGAAACATGACTCAGTTTGAATTTTTAAAAATAAACTTTGAACTTGGAGAATCATTCTGAGAAAATCTCAAAAAAGACCCAAATAGTAAATTTTAGTTATTTTTTTACTCAATTTGAGGATCACTCTGAACCCTCTTGCGGAATTCTTTTGATACAAGGATGATCTCGTGTCAAAAAAACAATTGCGCTGAACCGCTGATCTAAAATTGCCCTACATTGACAGGAAGATTACTTGAATCAAATTTTTGTGAGCAACCAATATGAGAAAAATGGAAAATTTAAAAAACCTGTACCCACTAAACGAATTTAGGTAGAAAGTTGAGACGGAAGTAACATACTTGTATAGGTAGTCAAGATTTGAAATGGATTTGAATCACTTCATGTAAAGAGCTCACGGGCATTATAATTACTAACATATAAGTAGGGCCTTATTATGCTGATTGAGTTCTCGAGCCTTTTTTCAGATTTATGAGTAATATTGAAAAATTTTGCACAATCCTCTTTTTTAACATGCTCTCTAAATCTGAATCAGTCAAAAAACTGAAAATTCACCGATTAAACAGCGAAAAGTGTGCAACTGTTAATCAGTGAAATTTGACTGTCAATCAGTGAAAAATTACTGATTCAATTAGTGAATTTTCATTTTTGAATCAATAATTTTTTTCAACTACTGAAATGAATCAGTGAATAATAATGGTTGATTCAATAATCAGTAAATTGAAATTTTTACAGATTCAAAAATGAAAATTCACTGATTAAAGTAAAATTTTCACTATGATTTCTTCAGTGGCACACTTTTGCCTTATTAATCAGTGAATTTTAACTGATTCAAATTTAGAGAGCGGATATGTTTTTCCTCTTGGGTAGGGGGGGGGGGGGGTGTCATTCCAACATTTTTTGAAATTTTATTTACCGAATCGTATACTATAATCATGTTTGATATCACAACAAAAAGTAGGACACATGGAGCGATCAATCCTTAACTGATCCAGGGAGCTTAATTTTAGAAATCTAATATTTAGAGGAAACCGAATCATTAAGTAATCAATCCATTCAGAAAATAATACCTCCAAAATTTGAAAAAAAAAAAAAAAAAAAGAAGAAAGTCACCATTTGAAGAATCACCCTAAATCACATGCCTAATTACCTACATCATTGCATATTACTCAAGTAGAAGTAGTGTGTACCTAGATATTAATAATATAAAATCACTGTACAAAAATTTATTGTTAAATTATTTTTCTAGTAAATACCTAAGTATATTTTATCAAACGTAGATTACCTAATTGGTAAGATATAATGAACATTTTTTCAAATTGAAATAATATATAAAAAATTGATACTATAAATTTTTTTTGAACCATGAACAAAATTCTATGTCTAAGTTAAGTACATAGGTATGGCGTTTGGCGTACGAAAAAAATTAGAAATTTTTAATACCTACCAAGTTCTTAAAAGTTTCTTATCAAGTCAATCATTTAATTTTTCAAAAAACACATGCCAAGTACAGCTTAATGAATTTTAAAGGAAAATTTTGACCACCCTGTGGAAAGATTTCGCGTTTGCGTGCATCTAGTTCAGGATCCCTTTAAATGTTAGCTCCTCCTACCGGTCGTCAACTTTGCAGTGACTCATGACTCATGAGGTAAGAGCGGAAAGTTCATTAACGATTACGTCACTCATTAGAGCTGTTGTTTTTTCGCTTTTCACTTCTTTTCTTATATAAATTAAAACAAAGGGGAAACCCTTAATTTTCAAGTTTACTGTCAAGCAATCATTGTCGTCTTTTCTCTTTACAAAAATCTCAGTTACTTTTTTTTTTTTTGGTAAAATGAATTTTAAAGGTTGATAAGAAACGCAACGAATGGAAAAATAATTAGTTTTGTAATATTTTTCAATTCTGATAAAGTTGGTGCATAAAAATTTAATTTTTCTGAAAAAGTTCATTTGTTCGCTTACCTATCTATTTTAAAATAATTTTATGGGAGGATGCGAACTACGTTTCAAGTACCTATCAAATAAATTTTCTTCGAAAAGTTGTGTTTTTTATTTTTAAATTATATATTTTTATTCCATTTTTATAGGTTTTTCATTTGAAAATCGTAACATGTACTTTACTGCTTACCTATTCAATATTCATTTTTAATTTTCATTTTTTTTTTAAACCATCCGTTCACCTATTTTCATTTGAAAAAAATTTACTAGTAAATACTAATTTTTTCGCCTAAATGTATCAAACGAGGCAGTAGCGCTATCTTATATTCATTATTCTCCTTACGAAGTCGTTCATAAAAATTAATGCCTATAGATGGAGTTGTTCAGACTTCAGAATGACGAATTCAAAGTTTCAAACATGTAAAATCAAAATAATTTTTAAGTTTCTGTTTAAAAAATCAATTAATCAGTAAATTTTCATATTCTTATGATATGTAAAAAAAAATTGCATTTCTTCTTCACTTTTTTATTGAAAAAAAAAAAATCATAAACTCGTCGAATTGCACCACCTTGTTGAACAACGTTATCACCATTCACCATCCACGTTATCACTTCCCTAGAACTCTTTTGGCCGCAGACGCACGTGTTGTCACTGTTGTGTTAGCGTGCGTTAGTAATTTTTGCCAATTTTGAAAAAAATTGGACATTTTTGTGACCGGTAGAATGATTAAGATTAAACGATAGTATTCTCCTTTCCGTCTCTTAGTTCGTTGTCACTGCGAAGTAAAATCTCTCGAAATTATCGTTACATCTTCTGCATTCAACTTCCCATATACGCTTCAAGATGCCGATGTACAATTTCAAGAAAATTACGGTCGTTCCGCCGGCCAAGGTAATAATCTTCGCTTTTTACTATTCAGAGTACATAATTGTTCACGAAATTGCTAAAATATTGCATTATTTTTTCTTAATTTTCAGGACATGATCAATATCATGTTATCAAAAACCCAACGTAAAACGCCAACTGTAATCCATAAACATTACAAAATATCCAGAATTCGTTCATTTTACATGCGTAAAGTTAAATTTACGCAAACAAATTTTCACGAACGTTTATCGTTGATTATTCAAGAATTTCCTAAATTAGAGGTATACTGTTAATAGCAGTGATACATTGTGAATGTATTGAAACGTTTTTTGATGTCGTGTATTTGTTTGTAGAACGTACATCCTTTTTATGCCGATTTGATGAATACCTTGTATGACAAAGATCATTACAAATTAGCCCTTGGACAAATAAATCAAGCTAGACATTTAATTGATAAGTATGAAAAAAGTGTTTTCATAACTTAGGTATGTTGATGAATGGATTGGAAATTAACTTCTCATATGTGTTTCAGTGTCGGTAAAGAATATGTTCGTTTGTTGAAATTTGGAGACTCGTTATACAGATGTAAAATGTTGAAAAAAGCTGCTCTTGGAAGGTTCGATTAAATATAATTATATTCAGATATGTATCATCTCAAATACTCGTATTTAATCGATTTATAAATTTTAGAATGGTAACCATTATGAAGAAACAAGCGCCTAATCTTGTATATTTAGAGCAAGTACGTCAGCATCTCAGTCGATTACCTACGATCGATCCTTACACCAGAACGATCATCTTATGTGGTTTCCCTAACGTCGGAAAATCTAGTTTCTTAAATAAAGTAAAAAGTCATTTTACATACTCCTCTATTTCACTGAATAGGAAATTATTACAGTTATGAATTTCAGATTACTCGGGCTGATGTTGAAGTACATTCGTATGCTTTCACTACGAAAAGTTTATACGTTGGGCATACTGACTACAAATATCTGCGATGGCAAGTTATCGATACTCCTGGTGTACTCGATCATCCTCTG
Organism: Pseudococcus jackbeardsleyi; assembly: GCA_038380155.1. Lineage (NCBI taxonomy): Eukaryota > Metazoa > Arthropoda > Insecta > Hemiptera > Pseudococcidae > Pseudococcus > Pseudococcus jackbeardsleyi. The sequence goes on from CM076242.1 coordinate 41,390,608, forward strand.
GAAGAAAGAAATATCATTGAAATGCAAGCTATCACAGCTCTTGCTCATTTACGTGCCGCCATTCTGTATTTCGTCGACGTTAGTGAAAGATGCGGATACAGTATCGCTCAACAGATTAAATTATACGAATCGATTCGGCCTCTTTTTACAAATAAAGTGAGTATTGCCTTTCATTTGAATATGCAATATTAGATCTTAGCTCTTTCTAAATGAATTATTCGTTTTACAGCCTCTAATGGTCGTTTGCAATAAAATCGACATAGTACCGCTAGACGAGCTGAGTGACGAAAATAAAGAAGCTTTGAAAGTATTCGAAAAGGAAAATATCCCTGTCTTATCAATGTCCACTGTGACCGATGAAGGTATCATGGAAGTCAAACAAACGGTAATAATTGAATTTCATGTCTCAATTGATATTTTTTTCCCCAAATCTGAACTATTTTATGAACAATCGATGAAATTTTTCAGGCTTGTGATACCTTACTTGCATACAGAGTTGAAAACAAAGTACACGCCAAGAAACTCGACACTATTCTAAACCGATTACATGTGGCAGTGCCTCAAAAACGAGATAACAAAGAAAGACCTCCTTGTATTCCAGGTTAGAAATAATCACCATCTCGTATGTACTTCTAGCCTAAATTTCATCCTAAAATGCTGTTTCTTTTCTTAGAGAGTGTCCGTCAAAAAAATCAATTGGAAAATTTGAAAGCCATCAAGCGAAGGTTGGAAAAAGAACTGGAGGAAGAATTAGGAGACGATTATATCCTAGATTTAAAGAAAAATTACGACATGCCTGACGATTATAAATACGACATTATACCAGAATTCTGGGAAGGTCATAATATCGCCGATTTTATCGATCCTGAATTATTCAAGGTATTTTCACAATCATTCAATGTACTTTCAATAGTTTCATTGGTTGAAAATTTCGTGGTTTTTTTTTGTAGAAACTGGAAGAATTAGAGAAAGAAGAACAGCTTCGTGAAGAAGCCGGTTATTACGCCGTACCTAAGATCGAATTAGACGAAACTTTGAAAGAAATTCGTAGCTTAGCTTTGAGAATCAGAGAACGTAAATCCATGATGCGACAAGAATCACGAATTACTAAACAATCTAATAAACCAACTATACCTAGAACTGCGCCAGCTCGTGTTAGAGACAGAAGTGTATCAACATTGAGGAATAAAATGCAAGATCTAGGTGTCGATATGTCGGAAACCGAAGAAGTACGTTACTTCAGTTTGTTTTTATTCTCAAATGAGATGGTCAACTGATCGAGTTATTTTTTTAACAGGCTCATTTCACAAAAACACGAGGACGAGCTCGTTCATTGTCGCGATCGAGATCCGAATCTAGACCTGCTAAAAGACTTAAGACTGATGTCGAAAACCGATCTGCTTCTAGAAGTCAGACTCGACCACCCAGAGATGAATCTGGTGTTAAAGATGTTGCTGTAAGTTTCGTCATACGTGATTTTAAACGCATTTTTTTCAGAACCAGTATTTAACATTCATATTCATTTTTAGATGAAAAATAAATTGAAGAACGTCGCTCACAAAGCAATTGCCAAGAAGGTAAAGAAACAAGGTCTTAAAGGAGAAGCTGATCGATTCATTGGTGTCAAGAAACCCAAACATTTGTACGCTGGAAAACGTGGAATTGGTAAAACCGATAGAAGATAATTTAATTAATGAGATATCTACGATTGAACATTTATTTTGCTTTTTTATTTATCTTAAAATAACTTGTTTTCAAGTTGACGTGTAATGTTTACTCGATCAGCAAAAATTTTGTTAAAAAATATATTATTTTGATCTACAAACAAGTGGTAATATTTACTAATTGGATAACAAATATATTTCGGCATAGCATTTTGTTTTATGGTACATATTATGAGAAAACGAAATTAAGAATTAGGAAAGTGTATTTCGATTAAAATACAATTCGTGATTATGATCAATTATTACAAATTCTAAACATTCGTCAAATCGGAACAAGTTCAAGCAGTGAAAATCAATTCAAATATTAATTTAAGTATATTCTTTTACAAAAATATAAGAAACTAGAAAGGTTGCAACAATAACAAATCAGAGATAAATAAAAGGCATTTGGAAACAATTGATCAAGAAGATATTCCATTCATTAAATTAGAAAATGAAAGTACAAAAACTATTCATACACAAAAAAATCGACTTCAGACATCACTGGTATAATTCTCACGACAATGAGATCTTGGAGTACAAATGAATATTTCGATTTATTTGTGTTTGAATTCGAATACCTAATTTTATTTTTTCGATTCAAAAAAAATAACCAATTGCCTCAATACCTTCAAATATTTGGTACAAATACAATTTTTTTGAAATTAGATTTCAACGATGCACGTATCTGAAATTTTATTAAACGTCTCATTTCAATCCTAGGACGTAATTGACTCCTTGCACAAGCATTAAAATAATTGGCTGCCATGCAACTAACCATCGCACCCAATCTAGTAACTGACCGTATAGAACATGAGGTTTTTCCCATCTAAATTATCCTTAAAGAAAAATATCAGCACAAAAAATTGAAATTATTAAATACTCGAATTTTCAATCGCGGCTATTTTATGACTCACTGCCACAGATTAGTGTACAACTAACACACGAAACTCGAAACCTTTGACGTGTATAATCGATAATTTGACGTCGTGATGACACACGGGATATCAATTAATATCGAGTTGTTTTCATGACAATTTTCTACACAAAAAGAGGTCATTTAAAAGTATAACATTTAAAAAGGATACGGATTAGGAAATAATCTTTTGAGATCAACTTTTTCTTTGCAATATGGGCACATTTGCTTTTTTCCAACAATGCACCATCCACGTATGCAAAATTCATGAAATCTGCGAAACTAGTTAAGGAAAATAAAACACAAATATTTCCATGAAAAATCAATTAACTATTATTTTTAAAAGGATACGTATGTGAACATGACAATTGGTATGTATTTTCTATAATTCCCTCTTCGTCGGTTCCAATTAATATTTTATTTCCACAAACTGCGCAAATATTGTTTTCCAAATTTCGTGTTGGCATTCCATCGGCAGTATAATACTAGAAAATACATAAATGAATGCATTATTATCGTAATTACATAAAATCAAGGTCCCAATAGTGAAGTAAATTTACTCCTATATGACAGGCCATTTTTTCTGAACATATGACGGCAAGATCTTGGCCAATGACACCATAATATAGACCATAAAATACTAATAGTAACGCTCCATCCATCCAAGTTTGTGGTTTGGATCCAAATATCACGTGAAATCCAAAAAAGGTGCACATCATGATTACATATCCAACCAGTCCAAGTCCATAGCTAATTTTATAGATTAGATAAAACCATTTATACACCAATCTGAAAATAAAAATTTCACAAATTATCAATGCCGGATATCAGGATTTCAGGAAAATTAATGATACTTACCTTGGTGTGGTACCTTTTATTGGTCTTTCTGATGCTCTTCGAAGAACTAAGGCGCATATAATGGTAAAGAACAACCATATAGTAACAAATCTCCAAAAACTATTTCTTAAAGCTAAACCACACGGTATTATCCATAAAGCTAGTAGAGTAACAATCTAAAAAAAAACGAGAAAAATATCGATTAATAAAATAACTATCATGAATCATAATAAATTTAGAAAACCTCACCATATACGATCTATAAAATCGTCTTTTCCATTCTATCAAAATAATCTGTACAGCGAATAATACGACTAGAAAGATAAGTAACATTTCGGCATGCATTTGTTCGTGCCCCATATGTTCCTGATGGAACTTACGATGTTCCTCCAATGTCCTGCGAATTCATTAACGAGTTTTCAAACAATAATTTACCAAAAATAGTTGAGTAAAAAGTTCATTTACTTGAGCTTTTCATCGTCGATCACCAAGGCTGGATTCTCTTCACCTAAAGACTGTAAGAAAATCAGAATACAGAGTTAACATGAGATCGGGTAAATGTGTTCTAAGATAGTTGATAATTACCATTTTAAACTTCTTTGATTAAACTGAACGTTGTTGATTACATCTATCTACTCTAAAGTTGAAATATTGCCGTGGTGATTACACCACAATTGAACTATGAAGAGATGACTAAAGCAGCATATTTAAATTTAGCTGGAAATACAGACACTTGAAGAACGCATAACACAATTTTTCTCTCAATTACATCGTTTTTTTCATTCGTAAGAGGGTATTACAAATTAAAAATGACGTTAACTGTGTATAAACGTTTCATACGAACTTTGATACTTCGAGTTTGATTATGAATATGAATATTGAATACTAAATTTTTCACAGAGTTACAGCGCTGGAAAATTTCAACTTTTATGGATAGATGAAGTTGGCTTTACGTAGCTTTACGACTTACGATGAAAACACGTGTGCGAAATTTTATCCATAATCCAAAGAAGAGGAAAGTCGATGAAAAATCATGTGTTTTTCCATCACATTGTATTATCAAGTTTAATTTTCGGCGGCAAATTATTAGAGAAATATGGATAAAAATGCATCCGTGAGGTGAAGGCGGTGGTCAAGTCAAACTGGAAGTTGAATTCGCGGTTTTTTACGTCCGATTAGAATATTTTGAGTTCAAGTGACAAGTGATCAAGTGTTGTGTCGTTGATTGCTGAAAGATCATACTTCAACTCTATCTTTTTATATAATCTAATTACGGTTTTATTCAGTGATAATGTCTTGCGCTACGAAAAAGCTATCTGCTATATCGATTAACGATAACAACCTGAATGAAGATAAAGAAAACATCGCTTATAATGGCCGATCCATTGAATCTTACATACCTAAACAAATCAACGGTATGTCCGAACATCGCAAGAAGTTTAATCCTGATTTGGAGCCTTTGCTGAAGCCTAATCCTCGTAGATTTGTGATTATGCCCATTAAATATGACGATATTTGGGCCATGTTCAAAAAAGCCGAAGCTTCGTTCTGGACAGCTGAAGAAGTCGTATTGGACAAGGTAGGCCTAGCGTATGTCAGCTTATCCTGCTGTTTCGTAGAACATTGAGTGACGATTTGCTTCTGTACAGGATTTCAGGGACTGGGAAAAACTGAAACCCGAAGAGAGAAAATTTATTTCGCACGTGTTGGCTTTTTTCGCTGCCTCTGATGGTATCGTAAATGAGAATTTAGTCGAGCGGTTCTTTCAAGAGGTACAGATTCCTGAAGCTAGGTTCTTTTACGGATTTCAAATCACTATTGAAAATGTACATTCGGAAATGTACAGCTTATTGATTGATACGTACATTAAAGATCCTACTGAACGGTATGAAATTTCCGTGTTTTATGGGTATATCTGCTGTGATCTCGAGAGATACTAAATTAAATGGTATTTTCAGAGACTTCTTATTCAATGCCATCGAAACTATGCCTTGTGTGAAACGAAAAGCAGACTGGGCATTGAGATGGATAGCTGACCAAAATGCCACGTTTGGAGAAAGGATCATTGCGTTCGCAGCTGTGGAAGGGATTTTCTTTTCGGGAAGTTTTGCGGCGATATTTTGGCTTAAGAAAAGAGGTCTTATGCCTGGATTGACTTTCAGTAATGAATTAATATCTAGAGACGAAGTATGACCTATCACCGGAATTTTGTATTGATTTTAGTTTGTCTCTTTACTGAACTTGATTCTTTTCAGGGTTTACATACCGATTTTGCTTGCCTGATGTTTAAACATTTAATTCAAAAACCTAGCGTTGAAGAAATCACCGAAATTATTCGTGACGCTGTTGTTATCGAACAAGAATTTTTGACCGATTCTCTGCCAGTATCGATGATTGGAATGAACAGCGAATTGATGAAAACCTATATTGAATTTGTGGCTGACAGATTACTCGTAGAATTAAATTGTCCCAAAGTACGTAAAAGTATTACCGAAGTATTACGTATGTATTATGTAATATAACTGTACTATTGCATCATAATATTACCTATCGATTATTTTCTGCAGCTGTACAACTCCCAAAATCCGTTCGATTTTATGGAAAATATATCCTTGAATGGTAAAACGAATTTCTTTGAAAAAAGAGTTGGCGAATACAAGAAAAGTGGAGTCATGTTCCCTTCGGGTGAAAATGAATTTAAATTGGATGCGGATTTTTAGTTTTTTTTTAAAAGTTTTTTTACTGACTGTGTTAAAATGTAGAATTAAGTGTATTGTTCGTAGAACTATTTTAATATTAAGGGCGTTTGAATATTCATTGAATTTTTATTTCCATCATATGTATTTTCACTTTTTCCTTTTTTTTTTTAAAAAAAATCATTTTATTTGATAATTTTTTAATTTTTTTTTCGAAGACCGGTGTCGTAACAATGTTGGCAAAATGTTAATCGATCTTTCATGCTCATTAAAATCGAAAAAAAAAATTAATGAAGATAATGAACATTCTTATGATGAAAAATGAGTTGACAAGGATCTGCCAACGACTCAATCGAATTATAATTTTTGTTTTTCGTTGTTTTTATATGCATTTTTTATGGTAGATATTTTAATTAATTTCCAACTTTTTGAAGAGTATATTGAACTCAGTTGGTGTTCTCTTATTTACGGATAATAAGCTATGTATTAGATATAATTTAGCTAATGTACCTTTGAGGAGATTTTAACGTGAATCGTAATAGTGAGTTATTAAGTAACCAGTAATATTGTAAGACGTTGAAGAATTGTAACTAACTTGTAGTTTGATTTTCTTTAATTTAATAAATGAACATTATTTTGATTAAGAAGGCGTGAGCAATTTTTGATCACTTTTTGCAAAATTACAGAACCAAATAACAGCAAAAAGATCCAAGTTATATTCTCTCGCTCTCAAACATTCCGTTGTCCCTTCAAAATGGGATTTATAGGCTAAAAATCAAAACAATTTTATTCAATGTTCTGAATTGTGCAAAAAGAGACCATGTGTACAGCTCTGTAACTAGAATTTCTTAGTTTAAATTGTACGATAGGATAAACAAGAGAAGACTCGAGATACCCAGTTCCTCAAAATTTTTTGTTTCGGAAAGATTTTTTCGTTCTTAGGAGACGACCAAATTGAATTGCTATTTAAGTACATCAAAAGACGAAAAACCATTTGAAAGAATACTCTGAGGGTGTTTCTCAACTTCTAAAACCATTTCTAGGATTATTTCGACCTTAAATTCGAAAGTCGACTTTGAGCTAGAAGTGCGTAAGAAATACTTCAGTCAAAATTATCGTACCTACTACAATATCTACCTATTGAAAAATGATGGAATTTTTATGGCAGAATTTTAATCAAAGATGATTATCGATATTTCAATTAGATATATGTATTATCGACAAAATTTTTTACCATCCTTTTTCAACATGCTCAATAGAATAGGTATTTTATACTTCTGAAATCAAATCACGAGTGATATTTTTCACCAATGAATGACAAAAAATTTTCGGCTATCTAGGAACCTACTAAATTTAATCTGGAAATTTCGACTTTCTGAAGAATAAAACATAAGATAGGTATTAGGTACCTATTAATTTAACTAATTCTGTTGGTATTTATTTTATACTGCGAATTTATTGAATTCTTTGTTGCATGTATTCTAATATTGGTTCAAAATTCTTATCTACTACCCGGTATTTCAATTAGGCGTATTAAGAAGAGTTTTACAATTTAGGGAGCTTAAATCACGTTTACAGTGCTTTTAAAAATAGATAAATTATTTTCATACGTACCGGCAGAAACCAGGAATTCAAGTACCTAGGTAACGTGGTGAAAATTCTGGAATGTAAAAAATTTTTGTTTTGTGATAGACGTATGGCGAGACTAGTATATTATTTTATTTTGTATCATTTTTTGGTATGTACTTTTAAGAATGGCAACTTGTGAATAGAAAATACAAAAAATTGAAAAAACAGGCTCTCACAGCTTTTATATAAACGTAATTAGTCTCTAAAATTGCCTATAAAATACCTTTCTTATGAATTTGGAATAACCTATCTAACTACTGAAATTCTATTTTTTTTTTTCAGACTGACTTTTCACAAAATAAATGAAAATTTTAGCGTACCCTTTCCTTTTCCACATGGTTTAATACTTTAATCACGTCATATCCACGATTACGTTCTTTTATAATATAACCATCATGGCTAGTCTTTTCTCGACAGGGTATGGATCATACGATTTAAGGCAATTCCTTCGCTTCCTGAAAATCCAGGCAAAAAACATGAAAATAAAGTACAAAGAGGTTTCAGCAATAAAGAAATTTAATTAGTAGTTATACCTACTTAAAGCACTGATATCAGTCGTACAAGCACAAATGCTGCAATAGAGTAACCCATTAAATAAACTGATACAAACAACCACATGTGGTGGACTACCTACAGCTTATACTGCAAGAATGAATTTTTCATTTAAATATCTATCTATTTGATAATTCATTACTTGTTATCAAATGAATAATTTTCAGTAGTGCAGAATTAATTCAACAACAGATAGGTACTTACCCTATTGGCAAGGGAACCGCTATAAAAACCGCACTGCGGCAAATTTAGACTTTCGTAAAAAAAACCGCAGTGCACTGCGGTTTTTTTTACGGATTTAATGGCGTTTTTTACTGCGGTTATTTCAGCTTAAAACCGATAAAAATCGCTTAGCGTTTTTAAAGCCCCCCTATAGGCCCTATATAGGGGGTTTCTTAGCATAATGCACTCCTATAGGAGTGCATTATGCTGAGAAACCCCCTTCAAGGGGTACATTACACTGAGAAAAACGCTTTAAAAACGCTAAGCGATTTTTATCGGTTTTAAGCTGAAATAACCGCAGTAAAAAACGCCATTAAATCCGTAAAAAAAACCGCAGTGCACTGCGGTTTTTTTTACGAAAGTCTAAATTTGCCGCAGTGCGGTTTTTATAGCGGTTCCCTTGCCAATAGGGTATTAGAAAAATGATCAACATTCTCATTCATTTTTCTATACTTCATAAAATTTTCAGTTTTTCGTTAATAATTTTAAATTGGGAATAATCAAAAATTATTTTGAAATTTTGATCGATTTTTGATCGAGTTAAGGGCAATTTTCAATTTGGAAAAAGTGACGCTTGCCGGTTGTTTTTGAAAAAAAGTCATTTTTGATGCAAATAATCAAAGTTCAATCATTTAAAAAAAAACCATTCGATTTACTTCACTCCATATGGTTGAACATTGTTCAATTTTAGCCCGCTCCCTAAAGGGTTGACTTCTAGGTTTGAGGTTAAAATAACTTTTTGAATTTCTTGTAGCACCATTCTTCAAATTTTTAAAAAATGTTACTTACAGGAAATTTTTCGCCATATTTTTTGGTTTTTTAGACGTTTCTTTTTTCAATATTGATTTGGAATCTAATTTGACTACCTCTTCATTGTTTTACCAGCTGAAAAATTTTCAAAACTAACATTTCGAATTGAAGAAGTCCCAAGCAATTGAATCCAGAAAAAACCTTTTTGTAAGTAAAGAACAAATTTAAATCGCCCCTTCAAACAAATGAATACAAAATATTTTTCAATTCGTACTTTATATTGCATATACCTTGCGATTGCAGGCGTTGATTTTAACTTTTGCTGGCCCGTGCCCATGTGCAAAAATAAAGTTGAACAATTTTTTAGAAAAAATATTTTCTTCTTTAAATAAATTTATAAGTCGTTTTCCATCAATAATCCTGAAATACATCACTAAATTTATCTCTGAATTCAGTTACTAAATAATTTATAAATAATAAAAAAAAATGCTTCTTAATTTTAAATTACAATCACAACTTCACAAATTCAAATTTTAATCACCGTATTACTCACAAAAAATTTTATAACGCATAATCTACTTCAATTTCGTCCTTTTTTAGTTTACACTTTGTCATTGTTTATCGTCTATATTTTACACAACGTGATTGCACAGCTTAAAAAGTTTGCTATACGTAGATTAACAAAGTAGGCAGGTACCTACACTATACATAATTTATAACGGACTAAGTATATACAAAATATCACAAATAAGGAACAAACACGATAAATGATATCTGCCTTACACAATAAAATTGCGAGTTCCGACTCCGAGGTCTCTCTAATTTTAATCTCTGTTTTTCAAACCTAATCGCAAAGCAGCGTGTTCAATTGAAAACAAAATTATATCACTTTCCTTTTTCTACGTGAATTATAAATTACTTAGATCATGACTATTTCGAAAACACAATGTGGAACTCGCATTACAGTTTACACACGTTTTACATGTTCACTTCCCATAATCGTAAATGATTGTCCAACACTTGATGAAACCAATCCCGTTTGCGAAGGTCTTTAAATGCAGGAGCCAAAGTTTTTAAATCTAATCTAAGTAAAGCTTCGTTACCGAGTAGTCCGTTTAATTCGTATAATAACTTAGAATTAGAGTGTAATTTTAACAAACTAGGATAAGGCACTGGGAAAAATGACATTTGGAGTTTTCTATTAGCCCAACTTTCAACGGTTTCGTTTCCACTGGCTGATAATATTCGTCCGATGTGGCGAGCGTTTAGAGGCGAAAAGTACTCCGTTAGTTCCGATGAAGGTATTTTATCGATACCTTTTTTTCGCAGTCTTTCTTTTATTATTCTGTACCGTTCCGGTTCGTAGACAAATACCTGCAGAATTTCAAAAAAAAAAATAAATAAATTTATTAACGAACAAGCAATCAGGTAGCCAAGTACAAGGTAGGTATTGTAAAAATCGTATTAATACCTGATATAGAGCATTTCCGGTAACATACGAAGTAATATAATGCGAACCAAAACTCCTAATAAATTCTACAACGCTCGATGAATCGCCAACCTTAATATCTTCAATTTGTTTTTGCACAGAATCTTCGACGATTATTTCATCCGGGGTCATTCTGTCAATTGACGACATCGTTGCAACTTCTCGATGCCTGGCTACTCTGATCAGAACGAAGCAATTATCGTGTAAATTATTTACGTACGATGAGCTGATACCTGTGAATCATTGCGTCATTCATTAGTAATGCATCTAATCATTTTATTCGAGATATTGTTCTTGACGTAAATAAATTACCTAGATTTCTGGCAACGATGTTTTTCGACCAACTTGCTGTAAATGCTTTCCATGGTTTTTCTAGTCTTTCCACGGAGAAATCTCGAAAATATGCTTGTAAAAGTTGTATTACGTTGTCACAAAATTCCATATGAAAGTCGCCTCGAAACGCTTCGCCTTTGTTAACGCTTCTTTTTATACTGAAATTATGAAAAAAAAATTAAAATATTAAAATGAAATTGAGATGTGAAAGAGCAAGTAGGATCATAATATAGGGAGAGGGACATTTTTTCCATCAATATTTTTGAAATTATTGGGCAGTTTATAATTTTATTCGAAATAAGTAGGTACCTACTACCTAGTACCTCTACCTGCCTATGAATAAAAAGGCGTTGTTTGCCTTTAAAAAAAAATAGGTAGGTACCTAGCAAACAAAAATTCAAAGGAAAAGAATTTTAAAGGGCTGGTAATTCTATGAATATCAGCGTTGATTCATTTTAAAGCTCAGAGTTCGCAGAATTGGATACAAAATTTTCCTATTCATTTCATCTACCAAGCGGAAATGTATTTTAACCGCACATAAAAATACAATGTGTTTATTAAATCTTGACCGCAATGCCTGACAGTTTTCACTGAATGAAAAGTTCCAATGAGATTGGATTTCTTACGAGTTGACAAAAAATAAAATTAAATCAACATCGAATCAGAATTGCTTTGAAAATAAAACCAACTTTTTTCAATCCAAAAATTAGATTTTCCTTTTTCCTCTAAAAATGAACATTTTCCCAAAAAAAAATCGTCCGTTATGAAATAAAAATGAATTTCTTTCATTTCTTTGATCCAAAGTACAGGCTACTTTTTCAATTTTCCCTCAAAATGAAAATTTTCAAAATATCACTGCTTCACTGAGTTTGAAAATTTTCTGACGAAAATGTCATAATGTACCTACTTACTTACATTACGTATTAAAGTTAAGAATTCAATAAAGGAAAAAAACTTACAGATTTTGAATGAAAGCTTTTACGCCTTAAGATTCTTGAGCTTTGCCCCCTCTCCCCTCCCTCCCCTCCCAATTAGCAGAACTACATCAAAATCGGCTCCTATCGTCAGAGGTTGTTTTTCGTTTTGACCATTTTTTGTACTCTTGTCTTTTTTTTCAACTCTAATTTTTCAAGATTTCAATTTTTTAACTGGTTCATTGATTAGATAATTCTTAAGTGACGTTGAAAAGGGCAATTATTAATAAATTTCTAGAATTTCACAGAAATGGGAAGGTCCTACCGGTGCATAAGTAAATCAGCCTAAAATCAAAAAAGAAAAAAACTTGCGAAAAATAATAAATTTTCATTTTATTTTGTTCTCTAATTTTTTCCATCCATCTTTCTCAAACACAAATACAAATTGAGGGGGGAAAACCATTTGTTTCAAAAATTTTTAACCCAGTACGTAATTTTTGCAGAGGTGGTTGCTTTGCCTTTCTTTGTCAAAAGTCAATTAAGGGAAGTGCAAAAGTTGTTTCTATACCTCAAAATTACCTAGTAAAAATTTTATCCCTGATTGTCTCATTTTCTTTCCACTGCTTAACCATAACATATCTAATTGTACTCAAAAAATGATTTTAAAAAACTGAGAAAAAGACGTAGGTAGGTAAATTTTTTCCTAAAAAAAAATTATTTTTAGCCAAAAATACATGTTTTATGCATTTTTCATCTTGACTTACATCATTTTTCAAGGAGTTCATAAAAAAATCAATAGGTACCTAGTACCTGTCATTCATTACAATTCTTCTCCGTTCAGGTAATATTTTTTAAAATAAAAAAGAATGCATTATAGGTAAATACAAGTTGTTTAAAAAATTGAGAAAGTAAATAGTGGAAAATTGCTGCTGATAATTTTTATAGCTGAAAGCATTTAAAAAGATTTCTCTTCGATTTTTACTGAATATTTCGAAGAAGCCGAAGAAATTGATTTTTTTCGGAATTATTCTTGAAAAAAGTAAAAATTAAAAATAGATCAAGTTTTTTCTTTTTGAGTTATTTTCGAAAAAAATTTTTGATTTTTTTTTGAACAATATCACATTTTGAAGGTCGAGTATAAAGAGGAAGGGTAGAGTCAGAGATGGAAATTATGATCATATAGTTCGATAATTCTGATGTCTAAACACAAATTATGTTCTACACCCCTTCCACGAATTCAATTTTTGATTAAAAAAAAAAAAAGAGGCGAAATGATCACTCTTCTTTGGGCACCATGTATAAGAGTAGGTAGAGGTACCTATACTAAGAACATGACCAAAAATTCTTTTGCACTTTCGTCACCATAAATTCGCTGGTACTTCTTCCCATTTGACCATGATAATAAAATTCTATACATTTTTCACATAAAACACTCACTTGTCCGGATTCGACACGTTGGAAAAAACTTCCACAGTCGGTTCGCGAAAGATCCATGACCTGTCGGAATCATTTCTCGGAATTACCCTCATACTAATGCTCAGGTAACCGTACCGGCTGAACACGTTGATAGCAGTACCAACATGTACTTCTGCCAAAATCGGATAATATTCGCTGACGCTAACTAATATCACTGTTAACCATATTGATAACATTATCCGCACACGATTCCCTTTGTAACTACATTAACTCTTTCTGAAATCAAAAAAAAAAGGAGAAAAATCAAAATAATAACTTCATACAAGTACTTAGGTAGGTATAGTATCGTTCTATTGTGTTAATAATAAATTACTAAGATATTAAATTTGACCTTATAAATCGTGTAATTACGTGAAAAAAAAATAAATTACGAAATTCCGAATTGCACCTGTTCCATCACATTAGGTACCTAGCTGCCTACTAAATAATGATACCAGTAGACTTATTCGAAATAGCTGAAGCCAAAGTACCTAATCATTAAAAATTGACAACGCAATAAATGGGCCTTCGATAGATATTAATACATTTGGTAGGTAAAATAAGAAAAAAACTCCGGTATTAACCTCCTTGACATTTTAAAAATCACGTCTACGTCTTCTAAACGCATCAACCGGTTCTTTCAATGATGCAAGACTTACGTACTTGCACAAAATTTTTTGAATATTTAAAAAATATTTTTCGTAATATGAATTTTTATAGAAACATTATAATGAATAGGTAGTGAAAAAAAAAAAAAAAATACATAGAAACCACCTTACAAGCGGAAACACAATTTTTCAATGATGATTTCAGTTATTCAAAGTATTTTGATCAAAATCATAAAATTCTAATTACCTATATACTGTAAAATAGGTAGCTGATAATCAGGAGTGTGGTGAAGGTATATTTTTGACAAGCAGTTAGTCATTGATTTTTTGGGGAGCGGAGAAGCAACTTCCCTAGACACCCCTCCCTTAAATTAGACTGCTTCCAATCTTCACTCATTGAAAGTTCTTCAATTTTTGCTTTAGAATTTCAGATATTAAGATAAGAAATAAAAAGTAGGTAATGCATTCAAAGGAAGAAAACGAAAAGAAATACGTAAAAAAAAGAGTATGATGGATATTCATTTTTTTAAAGTAGGTACCTAACCTATCTAACATTTTAAAGTACATGTTTGATATGATGGGGCTTTTCCTGGTAAAGATCAAAAATTACCCAAATTCGATCAAAATTCACTAAAAATGTAACCTTTAGTAGGTACATCATGTATGTAAATCATTCAAAAAAATTGTTAACCCCAAACACCCCCCCCCCTCCTTCTAGAATTTTTGTATATAAATTCCGAAAATTCACAGATGGTATCTCTGGTAGAAATGAATAATTTTTTTTGAAATTTTCCACAGATTTAGTATACGATTTGACAGGTAATAGGGTGTGTGAGAATTTTTTGAAAATTTTCGGTTCATATGATTTCAGTTATTTTTTACATTGAAAATTGCAAAAAAAAATTGGAGTTGCCCTAACTGGATTTTTTTAATGGATTCTATAATTATATTTTTTCTAAATTTCAAGATGTTTCAAAATTTACAAGAAAGTAGGTATTCGTCCAACTCAAAGTATAATTTTGAACCAAAATTTAAAAAATCGAAAGTACCTAAGTTAACAAAAAAAGGACCTCTTATCTGGAATTTCAGGTGCTGAAGTGCGTTCCTCAAAATTTGGCGAATTTTTGGAATCTCAAAATCATCTCACAGCAGTTTCCAGAAAATTTTGAAAAATTTCAGCACTCTAGAAAAGCCCACAGAAGTAGTCCATGTAAATTTTGATACCTTTAATAGCTGAGTACCTGTATCAGTGACCTATTCGATTGATTAAAATACAATTTTTCAAAATCCGTAACTTGGTGTTGGAAACATTACTTTTTGGCTGAAAATGTTTTCTAGAAAAAAATATGAATTTCAACTCAGTATTAGGTACAAATTTTGAAAAAATGTACCCTAATCGATCAAAAATCCTACCAATATAGGTGTAGTTTTATATTTTTTGTATCCCCTACCCTTAAAAATATGGGAGAATCGTGAAAATTGAGGAAAATGCTGCATGAAAACTTTGGGATAGGTACTCGGCTTTGGCTTAAGGGGATCAGCGTACCCCTCCAATCATAAAATTATTCATCTTTTGAACAATTAAAAACATTTTTAAAAGAAAAATTATGCTTGATAATTAAAATAGGCACCTACTTTAGTACATTCAGGAATGAAATTCAACTTGATTAAAAAAAGTCTTCAAAGGAGCCAAAAAATTAAAATTTTCCGCACAAAAATCAAAATATAATTTTTCCAATTTTTTTGACTCCCATCAGCTGCACAATTTTCAAAAAAAATAATCAATTTTATGCCTCGAACTGAATTTTTTGACTAAAAAACGAAATCATGTCATTATTGAAAAGAGTGAGCTGTTTTTTCTCTCCCCTTTCCTGCCAGCCCAGTCTCAATTCAATAGGCACTTTATTATCGAATGAATGAACTTTGTTTTAAATTTCACTTATTTTGTTATTCAAAAACACGCCTTTTGAAAGCAATTTGAAAAAATTATCATTGTAAATTTCGAACGCTTTAAATAGATACTTAGTTGATTTCTTTACATTTTAAGAATTTTTTTCACCAAAGATAATTTTCAAAAGATTTCAAAAATTATGTCGCGTGCTGAAAATAATACGTGCTATTGTTATATTCATCCATAGTCATAGAGCTCATCGTCGTGATTTATTCCTCAGAAGGTATTCGTTTCACGAATTAAATAACCAGTAGTCAGTCAACGTGTGTCTACGTGCAAAAAATAGCGAATGTTTTCGGAGATAAATTGTTACAAACATTGATTATCGGTCAGGGAAGTTTATAAATAGGTACCTTATCATACAATAGAATAGGTAAATAACAATTACAAATTATAATCTGAAAAACATTGTTTCAGATGATTCGGTCTGTAGAAAATTTCAAAAATGCAAAAAATTATAGATTCCTACTAAGAGGTTAATTTTAGGAACGTAACAATGAAATAATCAGAATTCAACTTTGATAATGATAATGGCACGTTTCAAAAACACACGTTTAAAAATTATACTATTTTTCTTTTAAAAAAAATTCAATAAAACCGCATAATCCCCATTGCGAAATCTTGATCTATTACAAACAAATTTAAAATAAAAAAACACGTTCCGACCAAGTACCCATTGTCGAATCACAAAATCAAGTACCTAAAATTTACAAACCTTGAATTTTATTTTATCACGCGAATTGTTCGAAAAAAAACTACACAATCATTTTTTCTCATCGAGTAAAAAAAAAGCTACCAAACGACGAGATACACGAATCACTAAAACCGCATGAGTCAAATTGGAAACTCCGAACTAGTAATCTGGCTTGTAGACCAATTTACTCGAAAATAAAAATTTGACAAAAAAACGCACCTAACCGAAACTCGAAGGGATAAAACAGGTAAGGAACATGTACGATTCGGGTCATAAATATGACAATTCACAACCGAAAGTGATCCGTTACTATCGTGGAATTAATATTAAACGAAAATAAAAATAAGAGTGATTTTATCTCGAGAGTTCGACTCGTTATTCATGTTATATCGTGATGTCGAGTATGAAGAAATCAATTTCAGGAAGGTATCGTTTTATTGGCAGATTTTAAAAATCTCCAATCAAGACGTCGGTGAATTTACGTAGATACTTTTTTGTCCTTGAATGGCGACGATAATGTTGTTGAAAATCATTTACATTTTCGGATAATGCACAGCAGATAATTACGATATCAGATTGAACACGATAGTTGGCTATACGTGTGCCGGACTGTGTTCCGAATTGTGATCACAGAACAAGAAAAATGGAAGATATTGTTACAAAATCTTATATAATTAGTCGAACGTGTATCGATGCCCTTAAACTTATCGTCGAATAGATTACGGAGGCCTATGTATGGTCGTAATTGTATTTTCGCGTATCTTGGACCAGTAATCGCCACTGTTTCGGTGCATATTTATACGGTAGAATGATTACGACAGGTTGCCCATCTGATGCCGTCTATTTGAAGAATACTTTGATATGAATTTTAATTCAATTAAATTATAAGATTTTTTCGAAACATTTTCGTAAATGATGTCTTGATAAATGTGGCGCCCTCCTCCCCCTTCATACGTGACTATAATTTTTTGCTTCCAAAACTGGTCCTTTGTAAAATAACTCGTCATAAAAACCATAAAAACATAAGAATCAAAAAAATATAGCTAATAAAATTTCTCGTAAAAGAGGTCATTTCAAATTTTTTCCCAAAATTGGTAGTTGCAAGTAACCTTGAAATCTCTTTTTTTTGAAATTCCACTCATTCGTATTTTAGTTACTGTTGAAAATTTATGAAGTTTCTAGAATTTAGGTTTCGGAATAATAATGGCGATTCCTCATTGCAAGAATTTCGCAAACGTCATATTTACAACCAGTCGCTTGAAATGTAGGTAGGTATCAAAATTACATCACATACTTCGAGATAAATCGATTAGTTTTTTAACACAATGAAAAGAAATTCTCGTATGAAGTTTCCGTAATCAAGTATTAATTTTATTGCAGAAGATTTCGATAAATTTTATGAAATGACGATTGTTAATTCCTCTCGGCAAATCAGTATTTCTGGTATGTTTGATTTATATGAAAAAAGGCATCTCAAGAAGGTACCTATCGATTTTAAAATGGGTTCGATTTTTTGAAAATTTATCGCCAGAATTGAAAATATTGAAGGTGAATACAAATTTTCTGGAAGAGGCACTTGAGAATTATTTTTTGTTTTTTTGAACTGACTGGGTAAGAAAGTCAAAATATCTCGTGAAGAAAAAGTCACCGAAAAGAAAGGTTTATTTTTTACGTACCCAGGTAGGTATTTTTTTTACAACTTCTAAGCTCATCCAGGTGAACTAAGATCTTGACTCTTTGGATTTCACAGAACCTAACCGAAGAGAAGGATTTATGGAGAAAATACATTCAATTCAACTTTTTTTAAAAAAAAAAACAACAAATTTTTGAAAAATTCCTACTTCTTAAAAAATTGCAGTTTTAGAAAATTTTCAATTTTTTAAAAAAATTTAAATGTTTAAAAAATTGTCAACATTTGAATAATTTTTAAACAATTTTGAATTTTTAGAATTCTGAATGCAAGATCATTTTCAAAAAAATTTTATTCGTCTTTTTTTGTTGATTCTTTGAAAAACCACAACAAGATTTCAATTTCATTAAAATGTTGAACTTTGTAAAAAGACAAAAACGATAACGTTCAAATACCTCAAAACTGTTGTTTTTTGTCGCTTCTTTGAAAAACAACAAAAGAGCGTACCTACTTACTTAGCAAGCAATGAAAATTCAAATATGCACAAAACAGCTACTCACATACCTTTTTCATTTCAACATTCAAAACAAAAAATGAGAAATTCTGCGTCACGTATGATTGCTTTAGGAAATAAAACATCAAATCAACATTACTCATCGGCATACCTCATTCGAAAAAAATCAATGGTATTTGTATCTGATACCTTATAAATTCCAGAATGAAAAAATTTTGCTTTTTTCGCCAATTCACTTTTTTTCTCCCAATAACCTTGAATTTGAAGACGAACCGCATACTTGTTTGTTGAAGTAATCTGGAGAGTCAAGTCATCACCTAGGTAGTTCATCTCACGACCAGTTCTCACTTTTTAATCTTTCGAAAAAATCAGCAACCAAAATACGTAAATTTTTCTATTGTAGGTATGTCCTTTTTTTCCGCTGAAATAGAAAGTTTCAATTCTCAGAATTTTTCATTCCAGACCTTTTGATACTTCCACTTTTTGATAACTAACCAGTTATTGACTGGGAAAAAAATCACCAATAAATGCTTGAAAATATTGGGCTTGTAAAACCAAGGAAAATGTAGAAACAGCTTATAAAAAATTTTGAAAGAAATGAATTAAGTACTTAATATTTAATTTTTTTCTACCAAAAATTATTTTTAACACTATAAGTAAAAAATTCACGTATCAAATTGAAAATTTTTTTGAAATGCTAAAAATTTTTTGATTACCTATAAGTAAGTGCATGAATTACAAACCAAAAGATGCATCCACAAAAAATTGACCAAGACTTTTTTGATTGAACATATTTTAATTTCCCATGAGTAAGATGGATTTTTTTCCAGAAAAATGATGCGATTTTTTCACAGAATTTTGGAAAGAATGAATGTAACTTTTTTTCAAAAAAATGTAGAGGTCCGCGTTTTGCAGCATTTAATTTGTCATGAAATTTTCTATAAGATTAGTCAAAAAAAAATTCAATTTCTTTTGTAATGCTCAGGCTTATTTCCTTCGAAAAATCAGTTTTTTGGCCCCTCACCTCCAGAGCAAACTTTGGAAGCCAGGATTGAGCAAGGTGATGTATTTTGATGTCTACAATCAGAATTTCGGCATGAGAACCCAGAAACAGAGCAAAAAATTTTTTGACGATCTGGGTTATTGGTAAGTCCGGAGTCGGATCAATGAGGAGTGGGAGGAAATGAGAGAATCTAGTTCTCTATTGGGAATCTTTCAGTATGTAGGTATGAGTTTGAAGTAGGGAAACATTGTAGGTACTTCGAATCAAAAAAAGATCAATAAATTCAATTTTAGTAGAAAATTTTGCATTTTTTGACCCTTCAAATTTAAAAAATTGAAACTGAAAAAACTGAAAGGAATTTAAAAAGTTTTAAAACTGGGATTAAAAAATTTTGAGAACTGAAACTTTCCATCTATATGGTTATTGTTAACAAGGAGAAAAATTTTGGTGGCATTTTTTGGTTCAAAATTCAAAAATCATTAAAAATATAAAGATTTCATTGGGGGGGGGGGGCTGATGGGCAAATACCACTTCATTTTTCGTTTGCCTTCAACACTTTTTACGAGATTGGCGCTTTTTCGATGCTCTTTCAAACTTGACTGCATGAAAGTAGGTATCCTCTTGAATCGTCAGTAAACAGCTAGCTGCACTCTCGCAATCACTTTGAAATCTCCGACAGTCTAAGTACCTACCTACATGAGTTTACGTACTCGTAAAATAAACATCTTCATAAACAACATAGATTACACGTCAAAATACAAAATGTTCGTACATCTTTTTACAACATTTTAAGTTACCATATCGCAGACATACGAGACTCAACTCGGTACATTTACGCATTGAGCAACACAGGCAATGAAAGCAAAGCAATTTACGCAATCCAAATATACATCTTGACTGGCAACAATACAATATCGTAATTAAAATCATTTCTAAATCCAGATCGCCAAGTATCATTTCATCAAAGTGTAAGTACGTATATCGTATTCGTACACGGATCAATCTTTTTACAATAGAAATTCCTCCGTAGCTTCCTTAAGGGTTATCCGCACACAACAAAGAGTCTCATATTCATTGCTACGATACCCATGGTCCAAGAAAACCTCTCTTTATACCAGTTTTACCAGTTCAAAAGGGCAGAAATCACGCTTACGTAAAGTTTGAATGGACCTACGCCGAGCCAGCAAAGTTGCAGATAACCAATGTTAATGACCAATCGGTATAATGCGTATCAGTAATTCATCTTTCGTTTACCTATACCGCCTATACCTACACGAGGAAGGCCAGCTACTCGATCGTTGTAGCGAAAACACGTATAAAATGTATCTAAACGTGTCCCGCCAGTGCATTGGCTCTGGCTCTTCACCTGTTCGCTTGTTCTAGCTACGACACGATCAACATCAATTTTAAACCGCGTGTTATTAGAGTTAAATCATCGCGGCCTCTTTACCCTTCGCCTTCGCCATGAACTATATTTTTGTCATTTTATGGGTAATGGGTTTAATATTGTGATAGAGGTAGGTATATTATGTTCGAGCATGTGTTTAACGTTTTTCTGTACGAGAAATGAATACTAAAAATTAGTCGATAAAAAATGCACGCGTTGAGTATTCTTGTATCACTGTGCGCAAAATTTAAATTTTTTTATTCGTGCCTAATATGTGTAGCAAGCATTCATTCTTAGTTTCGTGTGATTTCATTTGCATTTTTTTGGCTAACTGTAATATTGCAGGAAGAACAAAGCTTTAAAATTTCAATTCATCAATGCATAATTCATTTTTAATATAGGTACCTACTTAATAGAAAGATGGTAAAAAGGTGACCTGCTTCGAAAAATTTGATCAAAGGCAATCTCAGTGGTAGGTGGCTCTTGACGAGGAAAATTTTAACTGAGCGTTTCGAGTTCAACTCTTCGAATAAATGGATAGGTAGCTAGTACTTGATTGAAAAATTTGGAAAATTTCGATTAAAAATATTTTCAATTGATTAGGTCTAAGAAATACAGCAAACAGGAATTTTTCAAAAGTGAATCCTCATTTTTCAAAGACATTTTAGGGAAAAATTTTACTCCTCCTCCATATTTTTTTGTTTACCTATTCGTATAACAAATGGTGAATTTTTCATAACTTTCTCCTTTTTACTTTAACCAAATTTTTGCATTTTTTTGGTAAATTTGAAAATATTGTAAAACTATAGACCTATTAAAATCAGGTAGGTACTTATTTGTTAGGAAGGTATTTCGGAAATAGGTACATCATTATAAGAATTTCAAACTTATTTTAAATTCAGATGTTGAAGTTAATTTCTCGAATTTTGACGAATTTTTAAAATTTCAAAATCATTTCATTGCATTGAAAAATATTAAAATTTTGATCAAATCTTCGAAAAAATCTAAAATTTAGTTTAGATCCTGTTTTCGACCTTCCAAATCAAATTTAAATGGTTTTAAGACATGTTGAAGACTTAAGAAAAGTTTGAAATTTTCTATCACAAAACAAAAGTTCATAAAAATGGTCCATATGAATTTTAGCAACACTGTAATCGTGGATTTACTATTTTGAGAGGTCAAAAATGGAAAATCTATCAATAATTCGGAAATTTAAAAAAAAAAAATCAGAAAAATTCTGCCAAAAAATATAATTTGAGCAGAAAGTTGTGAATTTTCAAAAATTATAATTTATTCAATCAAATAGATCAGTAGCATGGGTAACTAGCTTTTTTCCAGTTCTGAAAAATTTCAAAATTTCTTTTATGTTTCAAAACGTCTCGAAATCATTTCCAATCGATTCGGAAGTCAAAAATGGGATTTAGGTAGGTATGTATCAAATTTCAGTTTTTTTTTTTTACTGATGAGATCGAATTTTCATATTTTATAAGATGAGATAACAAATTTCCAAAATTTGCCAAAATTCAATAAAAATAAACTTTGGAAAATAAAACTTCAGATTTCACTTCTATTCGAATTTGGATATAGAATCTCCCTTGTTAGTCATTGACTACCGACAACAATTTTATTAAAATTTGAATAACCCAAAAAATAAAATTTCATGAAATTCAGAATAATTTTTTTGTCTATTGATTTCTTGATTTTTCAATTAAACTTGCCCTCGTTCTAGGTTCTACTTAAACTTAATTACAGCGAGTACAATATTCTGAGAATTATTTATAATTTTCTAGAGTACAAACAGGAATGATTCAAAGTTTTGGGATAAGGAAGGGGTATTCTGTGCCAACCTTGATCATGACGATGAAATGGACGGGAGGAAGAAGGAAATGAAAAATGATCAATTTAAAAAATGTTTTTGTTAATTCTACAATGGAAGAATCTTTGATGGATGTGAGTAGAGGAAGTTGAAAATAGAGAAGCTACTAGCCTTCTTTGGAAAAATTCAGGGAAAAGTTTTTCATCCTATTCCCCCACCTTCAACAAAATATGGGCCATTCTAAAATTTTGTAGAAATTTACTTCTGGTTTTTGGAAATTTTGAAAAAAAAAATTTTGAAAAATTTCTGATCAGAATAATCAGTACAAAATTGTGTGAAAAAATGCGTTTTGAGCAAAAACTACGAAATGTATCAAACAGAGGTTTGTCTGCTTATTTTGAGATAGCTTTGTATAAAATGAAAAATTGAGATAAAGTTCCACAATTTGTTTTCCTATTTTATGATGTCACCTCACGCTGTTCTCAATATACTTTTGGTCAATTTTCGAAAATGTGTCCCAAAAAATATTGATTTTTTTTTTGAAGATGTCAAATTGTCAATTTAAAATTCCAAATCCCATATGCCCGTCTAATTTATAAGATAGGTATTTATGCTTCGTATGTACTTACTTCAAATTTCATGCTTCCAAACTTCATCTTTTTCAAATCAAATTCCTCCTCCATGATTTGAAACCTCCCCTCATTCAACTTATCAAAAATTAAATATTGAAAATTTAATGTCAAAATGCGAAAATTCATTTAAAAAAAGATGCATAAAATTCAAAATTTAGAAGTTGAAATTGATATTTAATTATAAACGTAATTTCAAAATGATTTTTTCCAATAACCCCTTCAATACATATTGATGATGGACAAAAATACCCACAAATAAGAACTGGACAAATTTTTTCATTGAAAATTTATTTTCATTTATCCATCATTTTTCAGCTATGAGTTTTCACTAGGACGATTGCAATTCTTAAACACTCGCAAAAATTCACAAATATTGAGACAAAGGTTTCGGGATTAGGTAACTAATAATTTAAAAATAGAAAAAATTACATACGTAGGTGTATCGATTTTTAACAAATTCCAGGGCCAAGGTAAGCAACTAAAATGTAAAATATTTTGAGCTAATATTTTTTATGGTCTCTTGGATTGCCTCTACATCCTCAGTTGTTGACCTCACTCAAATGATTAATTTTTTAATTCATTCGATTTTTTTCTGCACACAGCTGAAGTCACGCCGAACAATGGACTACAAAAAAGAAGCTGCATTTTCATGAGGAACATTTTCCACAGACGATACATAGGTACGTATTTTGAAAAATTTTGCATTTCGAGTCAAAAAATTGGGAAAAACTATCCGAACCGAAAAATTTGTAATTAAAGTTAGGCATGGGAGATTTTTTGATTTGTGATTATGATCCCTATCCTTCGACATATGGAGTAAGGATGAGATAAAGCCCTTTTTTTTTTGACAATTTTTCACTCGGACAGTTCAATAACTTGACAAAAAAAAAAAGAATAGGTAAATTTTGGAATTGAAAATCAAACACTTTTTTTGTAAATTTCAAATTATGTTTCACTCTGGAAAACTCTAAAAATTGAATACCATAACTCAGTTGAAAAAAATGTAAACTTCCACCTTTCCCTCTCCCCCCAAAAAACATACACGTATCCATGTGAGAAAAAAATGTCCAGAAAAAAATAGCGAATAATAGCGGCAATATGGGCATTGGACGACCATACATCAAAGGAAACCTTGTAAATACACCATATAGAAAATGAAAAGAACCGCACAAGTCTGGAATTAAGCGTATCTTGATTTTTTTTAACAGAATGCGGGCAGAGTTCAAATGGCCAGATATTTCGGTCGTTGCACTCATAGAACAGGATTTTACGTATTATTCTTTTTATTAATAAAAATAAAAAAATCAACAACAAACTATACCGAACCCTGATGCTAATTTCGATCAAACCAGGGTATAAACCAAATCACCCTACATTTTTACGACGACTTGGTATAATAACATATTAATATCATGCCGAATTCTACACCACGAGCTATCTTTTTAATTGCAGTTCTATAAAAAATTTCAAAGTAAGGATCAAGGTCGTCAGTTATTAGAATGCTTATTCGCTTGGAACCTAAACCAGACTTTTTCAAGATGAGTAATAACCTTGTATCATACATATGCACGGTGTTTATCATCGATTTTTTTTTCTCGAAAATTAGCCACATAATGCGAAAAAATTCTCATGTTTTCACCAAGAAAATTCATCCTTTCACTTTAAAATTTTTTGGTTACAAAATTTAAAACATGTTGCGATTGCGAATTTGCCATTCAAAAGGTAATAAAAAAATTATACTATGAATAATGCTAATCAGGTTCAACTTCTGTTCAGTGGTGAAATAGAGAAATGAATAGATATCTCATTGCTCTTGCATAAGTTGCCAGTCCTACCCAAGCACCCAATTTTTTTTTTTGTAATTCGAGAAGCAGATAATCTTTCGACTCGCAGAGACAAAATCTGTTAATTTTTTTCATGATGTAACGACATCAAACCTACACTTTTACCTGTTGTCTGCCACAGTGAGGCTTTTTTCAAGGTATTAAATCAAGGTCCATTCTTTATAGGTTATTAGTTGTACGATTTGTCACCTGAATATAATTACTGCATATCCAGCAAATAAGTAGGACGTATGGGAATTATAAACACTTCGAGTTCTAAGATAATGGCTCTTTTTGTCTTGAAGATTGGTTCTCCAATGTAGGTAAGTATTTTACGAAATCGTATAAAATATGGTGTTTAGATGGAGTCCTTTTTGTAAAGGCTTAGTGAACATTTGGATCAAAAATGAAAAAATTAACGAATGGAGTTGTTTTCAAGAAATCATTACCGTGTTTAAATTCTTTGCAAAAATAAAGGTCATATGCAAATCGAATCTCAATTTAGTTAATTATATTTTCATGAGTGTAATGAAGATGGCATTAAAATTCAATTAGACGTATGGTAAAATGTTTTGATAGCTGTAACCTACGGTTAGAAAAGAGGAAAAAATAGGTAGGTAGAAGATGCCAAGACCTATATTTATTTTTAACTAATTTTTGAAATATTTTCAAACTCATGATGCTTGGGAGTAGGTATTATGAAATTAAAAATTTTCCTACCCACTTCTTAACTTTCATAAATTCCTACCCCCAAAAATTTAAGGAATTTTCAAATTAAAAAATTCATTTATTATTTTAATTAAGCGGAGCAAATTTTCAATTTTATTTTTATAGTACCTATTATTTTTTGTAAAAAAAAAAATTATACCTAGTTTGACAGTTCAATAGCATAAAACTGAATTTTTTATTTTCAATTTTGGTATGTAATTACCTACTTACCTTTTTACCTACATAATTACCTGCCTACCTATTTATATACCGATTAAAAAATTACTGTTGCAATGAAAAAAACATAAAGTTCAAGTTCAAGTACACAAGAAATATGAACACAATAAATAATTCATTATCATATCGAGTAATCTGTTTACAATTAACTCACATTTTATCAAAAAAAAAATCAATTTTTCCAAATTTAAAATCAATTTCTTACCTTCTTTCTCATTCATCAACACAACACTCCAGATAAATTTCCAGATTCCCAGTACTCGAAAATCTTAAAAATTGGAGACAACACTACCACAGCACTAAAAAAAATTGATAATTTTTTTGGCGACAAAAATTACTCTTATTTGGGTAGAATAACCCCGTACACTGCACAATTCCAATATCGACACATACCCGAAAATAAATCGATTTTTAGCGCCTCGTTACGCACAAAATTGTATTATTATAAGAAAGATGCAATCAGAATATAAGCGTATTATGAAATACTTTCATTTCGCGACAGCGATAAAAAAAAATAAATAATATTGAACACCGTGTACGTCGTCGGTGAAGGATGGGTGCCACCGGTTTCCAACCGAACCGAAGATCGAACCGCGAACGCGCAACTGATTAAGAAAACAGAAAAATTACTCGAGCGATGGTGAGGAATGGAGTCGGAATCAGCGGAGTCAACAGTTTGGTACATGTACTTGACTTGCACATGTACTGCAGTACTGCTAAACAAATGGGTATGAGATGCGCACGCACTTCAGCTGGTCGCGAAAAAAAGGCGCAAATTTTAAATTTTAAATTATACGAGATCGAATTAATCAATAAGTAAATGATCTCGACGTATATTATGTAAATTAGCGTAATGGATTAAATCGTATTTTCGTGTTGAAGGCTGAAGAATGAATACCTACGAAAAAATCGGCGAATTAATAGGTCAGTAACACTTGGCGAATCGCTAGGATGGCGATGAAATTGGTCTGTTATGTCACCGCGTCGTCGGCGTCGTCGTTCAATGGTAATAATTTAACTTACGGGTTTTGTCGGCTGTTTATGTTCGATTGTCGAATTTTATCGATTGTTTATCTTGAAAGTGGAGGATTAGGTTTCTGTAGAGGTAGTAATTTGAGAGCAGTTGGCAACACCAAAGTAGAGTTTTGAATTTACCAAAAAATAATGTGGTATTTTTTTTTTTCATTTTTGATACAAATGAAAGTTATGATTATGAATACAGACAGTCTCGAATGTCTCATGTCTCGTTAGGTGTCAATGAACTTTTGGTGTTTGAACGATAAAATGAAATACATAGGTATGTAATTTTGAGAAAACACTGAGGAATCATGAACCTTTTTGATCAATTTAAACACAATTTTAGGTGTTTAGGTACCTATTACTGACCTCCCGAATCGATTGGAAGTGAATTCGATACGTTTTGGAGTCTTTAGAGAATGTTGGAATTTTTCGAAGCAGAGGTGGAGGGTGAAAACCCCATAAAATGGTACATATGAAAATGTAGTACTTAAAAACTTGGATTACACGTGTTGGTGACCTACATAATTTTGATCATTTTTTGGCAGAGAATTTTCTAAATGAGTCACCAATATGGATTATCCGCAATGTCCCAAAGTTTTCTTTCACGTTGAAAATTTTCAAAATTTTGTGAAAGCACCAAAATATTTTGAAACCGTTCCCAATTGATTCAGGAGGTCCAAAAAGGTGGTTATCTATCAATTTTCAATTTTTTACCCCGATGGCATTATTGTGAGCTTATTTTTTAATTTTTTCAACCAAAAAAATATTACTCAATTCCATAGGCGCACCCAAAAATTAATTAAGGGAGGGGCTGAGAATTTGAGAAAAAATGGGGAGGGGGTCAAATTTCAAATTGAGTCATTTTTCACTGATATTTCAATCAAAAATCATCAATTTTTTCTGACAAACAGAGAATTTATTGAGAATTTGGTGATTTTTGACTGAAAAATCAATCAAAAATTGTCAAGTTTTGAAATAAAAGTACTAAAATACTGCCCGCGAGAGCGAAAATTTTTTGAAAAAATATACTTACTTTGAAGAGCAAAAAAATTGACTTTTTTCTCATTTTTGAAGCAACCCCCCTCCCCCACACACCACCACAAAAAATTCAGTCACTTTCAAAATTATGATTTTATACTTTCAAAGTTTCAATAATTGATTTAAACTAGAAAAATTAATCAATTTCTCAAAAATGTACTTATTGCGTATGTTGGGGGGGGGAGGGGAAATCAACTCAAATAAAATTTTAATATTGTGTGTAGCTGCTGCAACGTTGCACATTGCACACCCTATTCCTATTTCTATTCTGAGACTCCCAGCTCCCATCTACCACTATAGGTACCTGAGAAAAACCTTCAAATCGTTGATCGATAACGTAACCAACTTGTATAAAATGCCATTTCATTCAACAAAACAAGTGTACAAATAAACAAAAAACATCGTACTACGAAACAAATCGTGATTAGTGATTTTAAACAAAAAAAAAACTTGCCCGTTGTATAGATTATGTATAAATGAAAGAACAAATCTCGCGTGATTCAATTTGATCTTGAAGTATACCGGAGTTGCAAAAATTGTAGATACGCGTGAAAATAACATTTAAGTATGGTTTTACTCGCGTTTGCGTAATTTATTTATTTATGTATCGAATATTTTAATTTAAATTTAAAACGTCTAATGTTGAAAAACACGATTTATTGTTTTCAATCGACCTGCGATGAATGAAGATCTAAAAATAGAAGAAAAACATCAAGTGCATACCTATTTGCCTAGGTAATAGGTATCTCATCATACTTCCAACCCTAAAAACCAATTATACCTCGGTTCTACTTCTGTGCTAAATCTGATCCCCTTACTTAATTATTTAAAAGGCATTCATTTCATTTCGTAGTTCTCGGAAATTGATGAAGTGTTCCGAGTTCTTGGAAATTTGTCCAAATAAAAACCGCATCATAGCAGCTAAATGGTTTTAGGATTTAACGATGGCTTAAATTTGTCCGAGGCTAGTAACCGGTTCATCATTTTGGGTAATGTTTTACAATTACTAACTATTGCCAAAATTGAATCGCGATTTTGTGGTCGAATAGGTATAATCATTTTATTTATTTCGCAAATGAGAAGAAAAAAAAAATCCGAGAATAATCCTACCTCAATGAATCTCCAGGAAACTTTTCTTAAGCTGTATGTTCCTGAATTTGTAATCGCTGAGGTTTGTGTGTTTTCATAGAAATTCGTAAGATCACACGTATCGAAATCAATTATCTGAATAAACATAAACCTACCTCGATAGTACCAATCGAGCCACGAAATTGAATAACTTGGCGAAATACACCTATTGGCGTAAAATAAACCAACTTTTGACATATATGATTGCAAGAATTCGGCCGACGCGAAACTAATCATCGGATAAGCAATTCGCCAATTCCGTTCAACTGGAAAATATTTGCTCACCTTCAAATGATTGAAAAAAATCCGTCCCTATACCCGTAAATCCAGTTTTGTCATCGAAGAGCAATAAAAACAACAAAAGGTTTAAAGGAGGAATAAGCAGAAAACGGGTTCTTTTGTTCTAAAATCAAGTTTCATCATAAATTGAATCGAGTGCATGTAGGAAAGGGTGTGTTATCGAATGGAGAGTCAAGGATATTCGTGAGAATTTATGACTTCTTTATGGAAGAATATGAATAAGTATGATTGATTATAGAGCTAATGTGCGTAAAAAATGGATAGTTTTAGGTTGCATTTGTCCTATGCGGTTATCATCGAGTCCGCCGATGAATTTTTTTGCTCGTTGCGTAATAATAAAAATAGTTAATTGAGTAATTGATGGGTTTAATGAGGCTGGCTCCATGGGATTTAATTAATGCATCGAATTAACTCTGCAGAAATATAAAAATTTTACAATGTGAATACGCGAATATATCTTTACGACATAATACGTATTATTATTAAAAAGATTGTAGCTTGTATTGTAAGTAGGTAAGACATGGTATAATTTTCCTTAATTCCTTGTTTACGAAGATCTGGTCAATAATTTTCAATAGGTACTCGTGCTTTTTATATCCATGTATACTTTGACAGATATAGAAGTCGGAAGAGGAGGTTGTAGCTTATCGTAATATAATATCTTGCAGTAGGTACAGGGTTAATTGGAAATTAACACTCATTATCAATGCAAGATCTTCTCATCGTATATAATTATTAAGATTGATAACCGCTACTGCATTGAGAAAAAATGTCACTTTAAGCATGATTAATTATGCTGTACTCCGCATACTGAGGTTAAAGATGCCAAGTTCTTACTAGGTTATTCAAAGAATTGTAAACTTTCAATAAATTTCAGACCAATAGGTATTTCATTTACCTAGATCTGGATAGCTCGAGAAAAAAACATATCCTGGATGTTGACGAAAATTAGGTAACAAGATAGTTTATTACTTTATTTTGAGTGAGAGACCTTTTAGAGAGATAAAAAAGGAACGGAACGAATAAAAGACCTCAAAACCAGTGGCGTCGGAAGCTTTTTATATGGGAGGGTACAAATGAGTTCCAAGACTTTTCTCAATTTATTTTTCTACACAGGCGAACAAAAAATAATGAAAATCACTAATTTTATTTCAAAGCGAAAATTCGAAGCCCCATTTGATACAATTTGGAAATTTCGGCTTCAGTCTCATCCCTTTTCCCTAAAGTTGAATTTTTCATCTGAATTAAAATGAATCAAAATAATTAATTTAAGGGATGGGGATGGGGTGAAAAATCCGATTTAGAAATCTCAAGATAATTGATATGTACTTTTGAGAATTTTTCATTTTGGGCTGACCTTCCTCATCCTGAGTGTAAAAATTTAAGTTGAAGTCAAATTAACCGCAGAAATATACGTAATCTACAGCTTCGAAGCCCCTCCCCCTCACAACCATTTGAAAAAAATCACTTTTTTCATATATTCAATTGTTGTGATTTGCTATTTAATTGAAATCTTCTCTTCCCTAAGGACTAAAAAAATTGAAAAAAATTTGCCAACTCAAAAAAATTCCGAGATATAGAAATAGAAAACACCACAACCCCGAAAGTTGAAATTATATTTTATTAAATTTCCATGGTAATCATTCAAATTTTTGGGAAAAATATCATTAAGAAAGATGAAAAATTTGGGAACACATTTTTCTGAACATTTTTTATTTGAGAATTT
This sequence comes from Pseudococcus jackbeardsleyi, assembly GCA_038380155.1. Taxonomy (NCBI): domain Eukaryota; kingdom Metazoa; phylum Arthropoda; class Insecta; order Hemiptera; family Pseudococcidae; genus Pseudococcus; species Pseudococcus jackbeardsleyi. The sequence continues at coordinate 41,422,319 of CM076242.1, forward strand.
GATTGTTCGGAAGATTGATCTAGAATCCAAAATTAGATACCACTTTTTGCCCTCCACAAAGGGAGTTGAAAAATTACAGATCGTAAATTTAAGATTTCTTGATTTTAAAAAAATTCAAACAGTTCACTGAACCACTTTAAAATTTATCTATATTTTTTTGATCATCTGGAATTTTTTGAGCAATTATTTTTCAAAAAATGTTCATGACAGTGCTGCCAACTACATTTTGTTTCAATCACCGACGTAATTATCGTGAAATTCAATTCACTGATGGTGTTGATATCTCTATTGCGAGGAATTCAAAAAAAATTGAATTTTTTTATGCCCAAAAAAACTTTTGACTTACTTTTTAAACTACTGAAAAAAAAAACAGTTCAAATGTGAAATAAAACATGACTGAATCGAAAATCAGTTGGCGGCATTGCCACTGCCATGAAATATTTTTTGAAAAATTGAAAAAAATTATTCTTCAAGATCGAAAATTTTTTCCTTGATTTTGAGATGTTTTCAGCGAGAAATTTTGATTTTGTATAAAATTAAAAAATCTTAAAATTTACGTTTTGCAACTTTTCAACTTTCCCTATTGCTCAAATTTGGGATAAATTGTTTAAGGAAGTGCAAAGACTAAAATTACATCTAGGAGGTGACTGAAGTTCCAGCAGGTGGCATTACTGAAAATTTGAGAAAAACTGTATTTTTCTCGAACACAAAATAACGATCCCACATTTAACTCGGTTTTTTTTTTCTTTTGGACTGCGTAGCTCAAAATAATAGGTACTTTTGTTGAAAATCGTAGATTTTTAAGTTAAAAGAAAATCAAAATCCGCGGCATTGAAATAAAACGATTCAAAATTTCTTTTTCGAAAAGTAACGTAATTTTATTATTTAATAAAATTACAAAAGAAATTTACAAAATTTGGTCCTAAGACCGAAAAGGAGAAATTATTTCGCGTTCGTCGTATAACGTACAGTATAATAATGAACTCGAAAAGTTCAACGATCGACTTAAAAATAATTGAAAAGATTTTCTGGACGTAGCCAGTAATAACTATAATACGAAACCACGTATTATTTTCGAACTTAAATCTAACGAACATTTAACGCACTTATAAATAACGAGAGCGAGCGCGAATTTTCGAAAATGATAATTAGAAACGATTATTTTCTACAACTTTATTGATTAAAATCAATGAAAAATTTGAAAAATTTGTTTATACATCCTGTTAAGTAGGCACCTACCTACCAATTAAAAAATATATTAAATTTTTTCCTATTTTCAATCCAAGTATTCCCATTCAATTTTAAAAATAATTTGTTGGTATTTTAATGGTTTTAAAATTTATATAAACGGAATATCAATCAAAATAATGTCGTATAATTGGGCTGCGTTCCATTTGGGATTTGAGGTATGTAGACATATACCTTACACGTCACAGCTATGTATAAACATACACTATTTTTTTGAAAATCACTGGTTGCTTTTGATAGAGAGAAAATGGGAAAAAATTAGTTTTTCCATTTTATTTTTGATTGTTTAATTATCGCCAATTCTGAAAAATACATTGATATCGTGGAGGAAAATATTAAAGAAATTATTAAAATTTTATTACTTATAATGAATGAAACAATTACTGTACGCATTTTTCTTTTTGGTGGAAATTCAACACTCTTGTAAGTAACCAGTGATTTTCAAAAAAAATGATCTTCACTTTGTTTGTTTACACCTTATTATGACGTGTAAGGTATGTTTATACATACCTAAAATCCCAAATGGAACGCACCCTTGGTGACCAAAAATTCAGAAACAAACGTATACCTACCTACGTAATTTACTCCTTCAGCATACATATATGTACGTAGGACGTACGTCAATAATTATTTTCCTCTTTGAAAATGAAATAAATAAACCAGAAAATCAACTATACTCGTACAAAATACATTCATGTACCGACATTTTTACCCTAATTAATTACTTAGGTACACTCTATAATTTGGAGAATACTGTAAATTTTAATCACATTCATAAATTTGATTGCCGGTGAATTAGCATGAAGTGCGACAAAATTTTAAAAAAAAAACATACAAATGATTTAAACTACTGAAGTGTGTTAAGGTTAATATAATATAGGTATTGTAATCGCGATCTCTTAACGGAGAAGTCTTAAATTATTATTATTATTTTTTTAATCAATATATAAGAAGCGTAGGTACAGGTACCTATATTTCATACTTATTATGTTTCATTTCAATCATGTATTTATCTCGGACCTTTTGTCCTTATATTCAACTATTATCAAAACAACCGTGAAGTGAAAGGTTGTTATATACTTAGACTTGTCAATCGGAATATGTTAATAGAAGTTTGAAACATAATATTTCGTTTGTTCTTCTAACCTTAAGAATGACTGGGATACTGTTTACTTTAAGAATAAATTAAACGAAACATTTCGTCAAATATGTCAATTGATTTACTTGTATAGGGATTAGGTACAGATCAAAAATAAATTTCATAATCTGTTTCAAGATCAAGGTACGTTAATGTTTGGTACTTTTTGTGCTAGTTGGTAAATTATACCTGCCTATGTAATATTTTGAAAAAAATTGTACTTACTTCAAATTTGGTTGAAAATTGATGAGATAAGCCTTTGTGTTGACAATCTCCACCCCTCCCCCATAATCCTTTTCAGAAAAAATCGCATTTTCACCATTAATGGCGAGAGAACCAAATCATCCTCTTAAAATGTATGATTCAGATTTTCGGAATTTTCACATCTCCCTGGCCCATTGACCTTGAAATTCATCTAATTGATACCATTTTCCTTTTTCGTTTTCTCAAACACCTCAAGATAAAGCCCAATAATTTCTTTTAATCATTAAAAAAAATTTAGGCTGAGTTAATGGACCTAGGTCGAATCTATTTTTGATCTATTAAGGAAAAAAAGGAAAAAAATTTATGACATTTTTCAAAAAAAAATTATGTCAGTTCTGCCGATTGTATTTTGATTGATTTACTTTTTATTCAGTTTAAATTGTTCATTCGACGATTTAAAAAGTGAGTCAAGCAATTTTTTGATCATCCAGAGAGATTTTACTTAATCGATTTTTTTTTTCTAGCAATCCTGCATACTGCAGTTTGATAGAATCTACCAATGTACCTAGCTACCTACATAATGCGTTTTTTTTTTTCATTTAAAAAAAATAACAAAAACAAAATCACCTAGATTTTTTTGAGGGGGGGGGGGGGAGGGAAATAAAAATATTCTCGTTACGACTAGGGACCACTTCGAAAAAAATCAAAAATTCCTAATTTGTTTTTTATTTCACATAGAAAACTTTAAAATCGTTAAAAAGTAATCTTTCATCTGAAAATAGGTCAAAGATCAGAAGCAACCTACAAAAACATTTTTTTTGCTGAATATTTTTTTTATAACCAACAGCTCCAAGACCCACCTCAATTCTCTCCATAGACTCGTGTTGAATAAGTTGCATATTTTCTTGCCAACTGGAGAATTTAAAAGTAATGTCTGCCACAGTGCCACGCAGTACAAAAGTTACCTTGGCTCGACTATGACCTAGCTCACTGGAAGCTCATACCAATATACCACATATTCTGGATTCTTAGACCCTTCATCTGTTCATCATAGGCAAATATACATACACTTCAGTAAATCATTTTGCCCTTTTTCCGAAAATTGAAATCGATGAAGGGCAGAGAGGTAATTACTCATGTCCAAATTTTGAAAACAATGCTAAAACTTTAATTTTCTCTTACTCCTGCTAAATTGCTTCTCAAATAAGTACCTAAATTCAATTTAATTTTTCAGAGGCACTCGTAATTGAAAAAATATTTTTGAATAGGCAGAATTGAAATCTTTGGGTAATAACATCGGCCTGCAAATACATAATAATAAATAATAATATTTTTAAAATACAGTTGCATTCCAAAGGTAGTTGAACCAGAGCAATCTTCAAGTCGGGGGGGGGGGTCTATAATTTCGTAGGATGTAAGAACCCATATTTTGCAAAAAAATTGCCCAACAGACAAGCAAAAAAACGGTGGCCTGGCACGAAACAATAAAAATAATTTTGCTTCGTTGATATCAGTTTGAATGCTGTCTTAAAACCAGGCATTTCTTCTTTCTGTAATAAAAGTATTCATAAATTCTCAAAAACCGAGAAACTTTTAAAATAATTTATTAAAATTGTATTAGCGTGTTATATTCAAAATAGATATATCAAAAAAATGAATTAAAATCATCATAAAAGTAAAAAAAGGGAAAAAACATAAATTTATGATGTTTACAAAAGTACGTGCTCAAGTGCACATAGGAATGCTAATAAATACTATAGGTACTTATTAAATTTTGTGAGAAATACGATACAAGTAATCAAACATGAATCATTGTTTAAAAACATTTCTCATTTCCGATGGAGGAAGAAAAAGAAAAACGTATAATAATTTAAGATTCATTAAAAACTTTGAGACATACATATAAGAATAAAAAAAAAGTAAGTAATGAAACAGCCAACGATTGAAGAATTAAAAGTAAATTTGGTGAGAGAATAATTTAACGAGTTACATACTATACTTAATGTTAAATTTTGTTATCAGCTTCGCTAAATGTGGACATCTGCATTGATGACATTTTATTCGAGGGGAGAGGTTTCCCATTGACTGCCAGCAACAGAGGGTTGCTTATTCGTATGCTTTTGAAGTTGAACTTCTGTAAAATGATACAATTTTATTAAAAAATAAATCGCACGAATAATAATGAAATTGTTTCAAAATTATGTACATTATTCCCAAATGTGAAATCAATCTCTTTTAAATATGGCATAGCAATTGCTACGGTATCTCCAATTATGACCCCTTGGCCATTAGCCAAATTGTACACAGTTACTCCGACGCAAGCATTGTCTTTATCCACGATACAGAAAGTGCTGAGAAAAAATAATTTCAATTATGAAAATACCCTGAATACAGATTATGGATTAATGAAATAAAAATTCAACTTACAACGGAACCAATTCCTCATTTAATACGCTGCAAACAACCACACCTAAAATTACTTTATTTTCGTTCAGACCGGGCCGTAAATCGGATAATGGAACGTGTTTGAGAGTCGCTTCACCATCAGCTTTCTCTCCCGATAATTTATTAAAATGTCCTAAATGCTTTTCTGGGTTAATATTCTGAAATATAAATCAAAAATAAGATTTAAAATATCATTAAAATTTAGCTTTGAATTATTCATAATAATTACTTTTATGAAAGTTTGAAGTTTCTTATTTTTTACTCTTCCTTTTTGGTTTATTAGATCTTGAATACTGTTTAGGTATTTTATCAGACGTTCTTGCAGTAATTTTGGAGTTTCCCATTGTGGGTCAAAGGAATGAGCTTTATCGAAGCATTGTAAAGCACTTTCGTATTCTTCTTGGAATTTCAAAGCCTAAAAAATAAATCAGAGTTGATAAATTAATTGAGAATTTATATTTCACTGCGAAATAGAATAATAATACTAACCACTGCTTTATTGTAATGAAGATCTGGGTTGCTTTTCGACGATTTATCATTTTCCTATCAACAAAAAATCTTCAATTTAGTATCATATTTATTTTTAAAATTCTTGATACTACTAAGGAATCATTCTAACTTACGGATCTATTATACGCATCCATAGCTTGGATCAAAGTTTTAGCACTTTGTTTGACAGTAAAAAATAAAGACATAAATGCATTTCCCATGTAAAACCACGAAGTGCCATCATTTGGATCAACCTCCAAAGCCTCTTGAGCATATTTCAATCCGGCGTTTACATTATTTATTAGATCTTCTTTGGTTTTTCCTGATTCTTTTCTAGATACGACTGATAAATTCCTCAGAGAAACTTTATTTTTTTCCTGTGCAAAGTAAAACAACATAATAATTAAGATGGTTTATGGCTCATTTAAAAAAATCAAAATAATTTGTCTGTACCTTATTTAAAGCATTTAGAAAACAATTTTTAGCTTCCAAGTATTCTCCTTTTTTAAAATATGAATCACCCAGGTGGTTCCACGCATCTATCAAGCTTGGATTTAATTTAACAGCTTTAGACAGAAATTCTTCGGCTTTGGAATTATACTCGGATTCTACATTGTACGCTTTACCCAAAACATAAAAGTATAGAGCTCTGTCTTTCTTCAATGCGTCCTCTGAAACATAATTGAACTTATTTTACGAAAAATACATCAAAAAGTATAAATTCCGAATATGATTCTGGTCACTTCACCTTCCAGAGATTTCATCTTATCGACTGATTCTTCCAGCTTTTTCTTCAAATTTGAATGGAAATCGATTGCGGATTCTATAGGATTACTTTCGAAATATAAATCTCTGTAATTATACAATTCATTGACAATATCCTGCAAAAACGTACATTAGTCAATCATTACAATGAGGCAAATTTTTCGCATGAGTAATTATCAATAAAAGAAATGAATAAGTTACCTCCAGACTTTCAGAATCTTTATTTACGCCGTCCTCTTTCAACATTTTGAAATATTTTTTACTAGTAAATTAAAATTTCAAATTTAAATACAATGAATACTAACAGCTGACCAAACGAAATAGACCTGTTTGCTCGATAAATATAGCAACGTTATCAAAGAATAATTTTTATTGCAAAAAAAGATTGGAAGTACCGAGAATACTGAAGCAAAAATGGAATTATGGGATTCTCTAAACAATCAAGAATTTACTCCACATTACGCAGACTTTTTCACAAAGCGTTTTCCTTTTTCCGGCGAGCTTTTAAGTGCGCTTTGAAAAAGTTGTTCACCTCTTTCGGCTCTTTCGTCTTTCGTTGTCCATCAAAAATGTAAATATTTATTTTTCATTTTTTGATAACGAAACAGTGTTATCAAATAACAAGCATTAATTTCTTCGAACTTCTTATAATGGCAGGAACTTGAAAATTGACTAATGTAACAAGTAACATTGAATCGTAATTAATTAGGTCTTATTAATTTATGAGCTTTATAATTATTTTAAACTCATGCTTTCTTTAAATTTTCTTCAATATCTGATCCAAAAAATCAATAATCACGAGAATGGTGTGTGAAAGAAAAAGATAACAAAAGAGAATTTCAGTGTGTTCAGAAGAAATGCTTGTTTCCTGTCCAAATTTTTCGAAGCCGTAATTACTTCCAAAATTTTGGTATCTCGATCTTCGAATAATTTAATTTTTGTCACACTAATGACTTGATTTTAATTAATGATGACAAATATGTAAAAGTGAACCCATAAAATAGCTTTGTTGACAACACTTGTGAACTTTTATCAAACTTTTAGGCTGAAATTTCAGTTTTCCGATTTCATTCATGAAACGAGAAATACCAGTAATACGAAATCTTTATTTCTTTATCATTCAAACACGTGAGCCTGTTTTACGGATTCGAAGTGGCTGGTGAGCGATTTTTTTTTCCAAGTCCGTATTTTTTTACGTTGTTTTTTTTTCTCAACTTCAAAGTTTTTTTGCCGTGTACATTATTTTTTCCTCGTTTTTTTTTCTCAACTTGTAAATTTTTTTTCACCAGTTTAAAATTTTTTCCTCAATTTTTTTTTCAACTTCAAAATTTTTTGCCGAAGTCGTAATTTTTTCCTCAATTTTTTTTCTGAACTTGAAATTTTTTTGACCAGATCAAAATTTTTTCACGAATTTTTTTTTGACGAGGTCTTAATTTTCTCTTGTATTTTCTGACGAACTCAAAAATTTTTCCTCAATTTTTTTTCTCAACTTGAAAATGTTTTGCCGAGGTCGTAATTTTTTCCTGAAATTTTGAAGTTGAATAAAATTCGTGAAAAAATTTTGTCTGGACAAAAAAATTCAAGTTCAGAAAAAAATTCAGGAAAAAATTACGACTTTGGCAAAAAATTTTGAAGTTCAGAAAAAAAATTCAGGAAAAAATTTTGATCTGGTCAAAAAAAATTCAAGTTGAGAAAAAAATTCAGGATATCAGGAAAAAATTACGACCTTGGCGAAAAATTTTGAAGTTGAAAAAAAAATTCGTGAAAAATTTTGATCTGGTGAAAAAAAATTTCAAGTTCAGAAAAAAAATTGAGGAAAAAATTACGACTTTGGCAAAAAGTTTTGAAGTTGAAAAAAGAATTGAGGAAAAAATTACGACCTCGGCAAAAAATTTTGAAGTTCAGAAAAAAAATTCAGGAAAAATTTTGATCTGGTCAAAAAAATTTCAAGTTGAGAAAAAAATACAGGATATCAGGAAAAAATTACGACCTCGGCGAAAAATTTTGAAGTTGAAAAAAAAATCGTGAAAAAATTTTGATCTGGTCAAAAAAATTTCAAGTTCAGAAAAAAAATTGAGGAAAAAATTACGACCTCGGCAAAAAATTTTGAAGTTGAAAAAAAAATTGAGGAAAAAATTTTAAACTGGTGAAAAAAAATTTACAAGTTGAGAAAAAAAAACGAGGAAGAAATAATGTACACGGCAAAAAAAACTTTGAAGTTGAGAAAAAAAAACAACGTAAAATATGGACTTAGAAAAAAAAAAATCGCTCACCAGCCACTTCGAATCCGTAAAACAGGCTCACGTCATTCACACACATTTCAATTGTTTCCGTCAATTTTCAATTTTCCACGAATCCTTGTCTTGCCGTCTCATTCCATTCGTGAATCGAATCAAAACGGAGACGAAAATAATTAATTACAAAATTAACTGTTGTAAAAACAAAATAATTAATTACGATCTACTAATCTCCTCAATTTGTTATTGAATCAGCTGAAAATTTGTTGTGTATTTCCTAATGAGATATGATATGATCTTTGATCCCCCCACAAAATCATAATCGGTGCCGTTATGTTGCTGCTAAAATAACAGATTCTTAGGTAAAAATTTATCTATTAACATGGTGAAAGTAATAAATCTTAACAATGTTGCATGTGTCGCACTTTCATACTTAACGGAATCATAATTAAAAGTTCTCCAAAGATGAGCTTGTGATTGACGATTGTTTATAATAAGTTGATATGACTTCCGCTTTGAACCATCATCGGAAATTCTCACTTGTTGCAGGCTGCTCAAGCGATAAAATTCTGGGAAAATGACTACAGAAAATGATTTAGATAAGAAATTTCAAGAAGATCTTGAAAAGGCTAGAGCTCTTAGTCTAGAAACGTTGGCATTGGAAAAATTTAAACTAAAAAAGTTACAAGAAGAAAAGAAGAAAGGTAGAGAACAAATTTATTTTCAAAGATGTACTTTCGTTTATACACGACGTAATTATACGAGTAATTTGTTTCGTGTTTCGGTTACGTGTGTATTATTAGGTACAGAGAAGAAGGTAGTGACTCCAGATGAAATACCACGTTCGAGACCAAGACCAGGAGGTGTCAATATTGGTAAATAATTTGTATCTTAAAATATTATCCTATGAAGAATCTTATAATCAAAACGTCTTGCAAGAATAGTTTACCTGATTGCTCATTAATCCGTTCTCGTTAATGAAATTTCACGGTTTTTACAACAATACGCGTATCAGACCTGTGAAGGTTTTAATTTATGTCGCTTTGCCGCAGGTGATCCTAAAGTACCTTTGATCAAACCACCTCCACCGACTTCGCGACGGAACAGCGTCAGTACACAATCGTCAGTTTCGTCGATTTCATCGGCGTCGTATTCAGTTGATGATTTGGTCTCTTTCGATTCACCTCCTCCATCTACTGGTACTACAAGTAGTACACCTGTTGAAGAAGAAAGGTACTTATGAATTTTCTCACATTGAGATCTTAAATTTTATATCATGATGAATTAATGGACAGATATTTGAAAGTGGTTTGAGATTTCTGCTTAAAGCATTGAGATCTTGCTGCTAAACATGAAATCGAATACCATTCTGATTGATTAAATTTTTAAGTAGTTCGCTATTCTGTTAATTTACGAAAAATTATTCTACTTTTAGCTTGAATACGATACCACCCCTCAGCGGAATCGGCTTCGATTGCCAGACGGCTTTGAAATTTCACTCTACGATCCCAACAATAACAAATGGTTGCCGAAATTTTTACAATTCCGCGATCCCCAGACAGATCGGATATTACCCTCCCAGATTCGCCGGTCCGACTTACCGAGGTGTAATTCCATTCAATCCGGGATATCGATTTCCATCATCAGCTCAGCAATCTGTCACACAAGTATTTCGAAGTAAGGAAAAAAGCACACCTAATACGTAATAAATCGCATTAAAACTGTTACCATTATGAAAAAAATCTTGCCCAACGGCTTCGAGAACAAAAGTCGATTGTCGTTCGATCGGCACCGAAGTAAACATCGTTTTACTCAGTTGAGCAGATGTTGTTTTCTATTAAAAAGTTATTTATTATTCGGTCGTTTCGGAATAAACTGTTCGAATTGTATGATCTTTAATTTGTTTATATTTCCAAGTGTTCGACAAATTAACGTTTAAACATTATGCGAAACGTTTTTACAATTATACAAGTGGTGCGCAGTTGTAATTTCATACCGGCACAGATGTCGGGTATTTATTTTGTACGCGAAAATTATACACGTCTTTGACGTACCTGTTAACGTGTCGCGCCGTCAATCTCAAAATTTCGCGAAAACAAATTCGAAATCGAAAATTTTTGTCGGAATGATCCACGTTGATATGTGAATAAATTTTATACGATCGTTGGCTATTCTTTTCATGGTTGGTATTCGTTTGTAACACGTAATTAAATTCATTTTTTCATGATGTGGAATCGATTGTTTAGGTAATTTCATTTTAACGTGATTTATTATTTTATTTCACGCAGATTCTACCAATGTTTCGAGTGTTACTGTGCTGAATGCGATTAAGAAGAAAGACGATAATAATTTAATCGATCTAACATTGTTCAACGAAGTAACCCGTCTAGATAATAATAATGACAGTCGAGATTGGAACGCTAATAATAAAGAAAAACTCAATGAATCTAAAACCAGAAGAAAACTGAGTAAATCTTTCAATAACGATAATGATGGTGGAAGAGTACGTCATAGTGTTTTAGAAGCTTTTGATCCTTTACTCGAATCTACCCATACTAAACTCACCCTCGTTGAAGATATCGAATCAGGTAAATTTTTCTCGTTTTTGGATAAAAAAAATTCTAGTTCATTATTTTGACCTGGTTTACTTGATAACGTGAGTTATAATTTCAATCTTTAAAACTGAGTTACGATTCCTCTTTGAAAACATTATTCGAGCGTATTGTTCCCCTCCCTCTCTTTCTCTCGTGTTCTGGAAAATGTTAGTACGTTTTAATAGGAAAATCTCATCATTAGATCGACAAATTACCGTGTTTCTGTTCTAATGTTATGAAAAAATAACCCATTAGCATTTTATCTCTAAAACTGATAACGATTTTCAATCAGGGATTAATCATTAAATTCCGTTGCTTTTTAAACGAATGATAAACATTAACATTTGTTAATTTTAGTATCTAGTTGAGGATTTACCTAGTTTAATGCATTTTTAGGTTAAAACGAAGTTAAAATCCGGGCAAAATGATTGATTTTTCATATCAACGTTTGCTTTTCATTTTCGTGTGTCCTTTGGTCCATTTGAAATTATTTATTGCTTCGGTTTTCAGCAAATTCTTCATGTTTTGCAACGCGAGTACGTATACATTGAAAAATACTTGAAGATTTTTACGGGTTTTCCAAAATTATCGGTTTTAAATCGATCGGAAAATATAAAAAATTCGTAATCAATTTCCAAGAATAATTGTAGTAAAAATCGCAAATTATCACCGTATTATAATTTCAAAAAATCTACGTCATATAAAAAAGGAATTCTGGTTGAATCAGCTATACACGCCGATAAGTACGATGTAAAACGACGACTTCGAACGCAAAAAACAGATCGCATACTGAAAACGATTTGTAATTATGTCATATTTATTCATCACGTTTTCAAAGATAAGGTTTTTAATTTCGTCATTGAAGTTGCCACAAGCTGTCATATTAGTGAAAAAAATTAACTCAGGTGTCAAGAAACCATTACTCTAGATGTAGCTGTACTAAAGTTACTCATAAATTTCACGTTCGACTAAAGCGTGCAGATTTTTAAATTGATTCTTGAAATTGTCGCTCGATTGTTTTGTTATAATTAGTGGAGGAAAGAGAAGAAGAAGCCAGCTCGGAATGTTCGAATAGTTTATACGCCGTTTTCGATCCATTTGACTACATGTATTCGCCGTCAGAATGTTCCCAGCACTCGGATCCCATTTACGCAGCTGTTATCAAAACGCAAACGCCTTTGAATTCGCCACCACCTTTGCCACCCCGTAACCACAGTACTCCGACTACTGAGCTTTTTGTAAGTTTGATGTATTCTGGACTCAGAGGTACAAAGGTTATTCTTCTTTCTTCGCGTTGGCACGTCCTAAACGGGTTCTCAAGTAGCTTGGTAGTGGTACCGTTAGAGAAGGGTAATTAGGGTGTCATTTTTCACCTCGTTGATTTCACTTCGACCATTTCGTTCGAGACCTGCGGGTTTAATGTTTCGCGTGCTATGTTAATCGGTTCATTTTATTTATTTTGGTTAAAATGGTTTGTCAAATTATTTACAAGTTTTTAGTGAGTATTTATATGATTAGTTGGTAATTATAAAGCTTGGTAATATTTGTAGACTAAAATATTGTTATATTGTTCAGGCTCAGAATTCTCCTGTGAAAAAATATCAGAAAGAAAATAGCACTGTGAAGAAAAGAGACAGAGTGATCCAAGATCCTGATTTGATTGCATTTCATCGTCTAGTGAAAGCAATTCGAGGTGAGTTTAACGAGTTACACCCCCTTCCCCTTTTTCCTACGACTAAGGAATTAATATTTAATATTCGAATGTACTTTTACAGATGATTTTAAATACAACGACGCTGATAAAAATTTGGGTATCGTGATCAGTCCTAGGATCGAATGTACTCGGGTGCAGAATATGAGTATCAAAATAATAATGCATTGCGAATTCGTACGACCCAATCCAGTTATATTCACATGCGATGGTAATTTAAAAATATTTACCAAAGAATGTTTTTTTTTAATTCGCAAAGTATTTAATTTATTACCATATTTTTATGTTTATTTAGCCGATAGCGCTGTAGAGCAAGTGATTCTGCAAGTCTTGTGCGAATTATCTAGCAACGATTCGGCTGATAATTATATTCTGAAAGTTCGAGGCCTGGCTGAATACCTTTTACCGAATACAATTCTTAGCAGTTATGTTCATATATTGCAATGTATTAAATTAGACGAAGACGTCGAATTGACGTTATTACCATCCAGTAGCGTGAACAGAAGATTAGCCAGATCCGTGAGTAAATTTGGTTTGATGGAATTTGATGTAGGATGAATTATATCGAGATTTTTTTTAGGCCCAGGATGATACTTGCGATAGTGAAATTAAAATCGAAGATTTAATTCCCAATGAATTTTCTCCGTTGATTTCGTACGAATCTTTGAGTATTGTGTTAGGTTAGTATTTTATGTTGTGTAATAACTTCGATATTGTGTTGTTTTGGAATTGAGTCACGTTTTGGTGTTTTTTCAAACAGAAACCTTGGAAAAAGAAATGAGTAAAATCGAAGTCGCCGTCGGAAACATATTTTCTTCCGGATATTCGTATTCAAATATTCAAACTCGAGGTGTTCAACAAGCCTTGAAGGCGATTTGCTCGTTATTTGGGAATATGGAACCATCAGATATATCGAAAAGTTTGATCGATTTTATTGAAATTTGCAACGAAATGTCATCTTATTCTTCGAAGGTGAGTATGAATATCTTGGGGGGAGGGGGTTGAAATATTTAATAATTTCTAAATTTGATAATATATTTTTACAGTCTGATGGAAATAATTGGATGAAACCGAGAATTATCGACGACGAAGGCGAATATTCAATCGTAAACGTACCCAAAGCTCCTCCTGCTCGAGAAACCATCGCCAACCACTGCGAAAAGATCAGAGAAAGTGTATACAAATTCATTGACACTTATTGTCATACATTTGACGTAGATTTTGAATTGAGTTCTCCGGCCTATGAATTTATCGGTACGTTTTGTGGGAAATTTTTCATTTTCCACCTCCGTCGATTGTTCTAATTTTGAATTTTTTCTTAGGTACGAAATATTCCTCCGAAGTTGGCGATCCTGTATTGGTCTATATTGATGGATTACATAGATTGGGAAATAATTGGAATTATGACGAATATTCTATAGTTGCTCAAGTGTATCATGGTACTAGACCGGTTGGCGAGCCCAAGTTGTCTAAAAGCATGCAAGCTTCCGGATCATTTTTCAAAAGATTAATTTTCGATTGCTGGTTAGTAAAACTGGAAATTCTTGGTCTATTTTTGAAGTTTTACTGGATTTTTTAAAAAATTGATTTGGTTTATTTTAGGTTGAGTTTCGATAATATTGGAATTTGTTTATTGCCTCGTGAAAGTCGTCTAGTTTTTGTTGTATATGGTCGAAGTTTGAATCAAAATGGAGAACAATCGTCCTCTCAGGATAATCAATGCACTCAGATTGAACTTGGCTGGACCTCTATTCAGTTTTTCAATTACGAAGGGTAAAACTCATGGAATATAAATTGTGGTTCATCTATTTTGCTTCAACTTGATTTTTTTATGTTCAGAATATTGTCTCAAGGAAGTTATTTATTAATGCTGTCACCGTCTACTGCAGATAGAAGATTAGGACCTTCGCCTCCGCTAGGGTATCAATTAGGCAATCAAAGTCAACCTATTTTAAGTACGTAATTTTTTTATAATGAAAAAAATTCAAACGTAAATTTTCAATTAATTTTTAATTTTTTGTTTCTAGATGTAGAATTTCCATGCTACAGTAGTCACGTTAAATTTCCACATATTGCGAAAGATGTTCACACCGTATCGAAAGACGTGTACGATTTCAACAGTTTGGATCGTAATACACAAGAACAGCTGTCACAAATGGTCGAACAAGATGTATTCAATAGGTACATTATCAATTTGAGTCGTAGGTGTATATTTTTTCTAAAATATCTGATTTGATTTTTTTTTTTTGCAATTTTAGGCCACCTACAGAAGATCGAGAAATTTTATGGGAAAAACGACATTACCTGTTATCAAAACCTCAAGCTCTTCCTAAAGTATTTTTAGCAGCGTATAGTTGGGATTCCGCATGTCTACCGGATTTGCATTCGATGCTTCATTCATGGTCTCCGCTGCAGTCAATCGATGCTTTACAATTATTATTACCTTGGTTGGTGAAAACAATCTAAATTTATTCAAATTATTTTCGGTGTAATTTGTAAATTCTATTCTAATTTGTAGTTTTCCCGACATCGAAGTGAGAAAAAAAGCGGTATCTTGGATGGAATCGTTCACTCACGACGAAGTGGTAGATTATCTACCTCAATTGATACAGGCGTTGAAACATGAAACCTACGAAACATCCGCTTTAGCCGAATTTTTATTGAGACGTTCTCTTTTATCGCCTCGAGTTGCTCATTATTTGTATTGGTTGTTGATTCAGCTATTACCGTCTCAATTGTTTCAAGTAAATATTGCGATTGATCTTGACTCCGGAAAATTTTACAACACAATTTTTAATTTTTAAAAAAAATTTCGCAGAATCCCAACAACTATGATCTCACGAATCTCGATGAAAAGGCGATGGGAAATGCTCGTTATTTCAGGCGAATTCTTCTCATGTACCGAGTACTGATTATGATTTGTGGACAAGCTGTCAGGGATAGTTTTACTGCTCAACAAATGCTAGTCAAAGTGAGTTGATTTTTCAAAATATTTACGTAAAATTATCAACAGGTTTAATGATCCTTTTAATTTTTTCCTTTATGAAGAATTTATACGACGTTGCCGAAAATATCAAGCAAACGAAAGAATCTCTCAGACTTAAGACTCTATTGCAAGATCTGGAAAGCGTACATGACAATTTACAAGAAAACATCGCCTGTTTACCCTTGAAACCTAGTTTAGAAGTAAATGGTATCCAGGTGAAAACCTGTTCGTATTTTCCTTCGAATACGCTGCCATTGAAAATCAGCTTTCAAACCGTCGAGAAAAATATCATACCGGCTATTTTTAAGGTAAAATTTATTAGTTTGTTGATGAAACATTGTTATCAGATTTCCTAAACCAGAACGTGATTTTTATAGGCCGGAGATGATTTGCAACAGGATATGTTAACTATACAAATGATCAAGATTATGGATAAGTGGTGGCTCAAGGATGGTTTAGATTTGAAAATTGTCACATTTGCTTGTATATCGACCGGTGATAAAAGAGGTAGCTGAGACAGATTTCCTAATTACCCTAATCCGCTTAAGAATACGAGTTAATAATGTTATTTTGACAGGTATCATTGAGATGGTCACTGAAGCAGAAACACTGCGAAAAATTCAAATAGAATTGGGATTAACTGGATCCTTTAAAGAAACTCCTATTGACGAATGGTTAAGAAAACATAATCCTTCTTCGTTAGAATACGAACGAGCTGTTCAAAATTTTACCGGTTTGTTCGATATATTCTACCATTGTGTTGTTTTGTTCGTAATTTTTTAATGGCGAATTGTTCGTTTCAGCTTCATGTGCTGGTTACAGTGTAGCGACTTATATTTTGGGAATCTGTGATAGACATAATGATAACATAATGTTGAAAAGATCTGGTCATCTGTTTCACATCGATTTTGGAAAATTTTTAGGAGATGCTCAAACTTTTGGAAGTTTCAAAAGGTACAGATTTGAATTTTTTTGAGATTTTGAATCAGATTTTAATTATATTTTTTGTATTTTATAGAGATCGAACGCCTTTTGTACTGACCCCGGATATGGCCTACGTAATCAATGGTAGTGAAAAACCGACTGAAAAATTCCACCATTTTGTTGATCTATGTTGCCAAGCTTTTAATATAATCAGAAAACATGGAAATTTGCTTCTTTATTTATTTGGACTGGTTTGTAGCTTTTTTGCAAAGGTAAAAGTCACCTGGAGATTTTCATTCGTGCTAAAATTTCTATCAATTTGTAGATGATTTCTTCTGGTATCCCTGGTGTTACGATGGATGCTGTGACCTACGTCCAGAAGGCTCTTTTATTAGATTTAACGAATGCCGAAGCCGCAGCCACCTTTGCTCGTATGATAGAAAGCTCTTTGAAGTCTTGGTTTACGCAGTTCAACTTCTTCTTACATAATTTAGCTCAATTACGATTCACCGGTGATCACAATGACGCTGAATTGCTGAGTTTTGTTCCTAAAAGATACACGTAAGCAGAATTTTTCGTTTCATTTAAATTTAATGAGTCGAAAAGTTTGAAAAATAATGTTGTTTTTTTTGCAGAATGAACCAAGAAGGAAGGATACAAAGCGTCGAAGTTTACGGATATCAGAAACGATACGATCCTGAGAAGTATTACGTTTACATTTTGAAAGTGAAACGTGAAAATCAACCAGACCCCTCGTACCTTTTCCGTTCCTATAAAGAGTTCTGCGAACTACATCAGAAAATTTGCATACTGTTTCCATTGGCCAAATGCCACAGGTGATTATTCCTCCTCTGATAATTTAATCGTTGAAATTCGATCAGCTAATGTGATTTCGTTACAGTTTACACAGTTCTAGTCTATTAGGTGGAAGATCAAATATAAAACAGGTCGCTGAAAAACGCAAATACGAAATAGAAAAATTTTTAAATATGTTGTTTCAAATGGCGGATGAAATTAGTCATTCAGACGTTGTTTATACATTTTTCCATCCTTTGTTGCGGGATCAACAAGAAGCCAACATAAATCAAGAAAAACTAAAAGGTTTATTGATGTTTATTAGAATTTTATATGGCCTTAGTGTTATATTTTAATATTTGTTTTCATTTTGTAGAACGCAAGTCGAAAATTTCTCAAACGAACTCCAAGTGTGTGAGGGGAGAATTAAAATTGACCTTGAATTATCAAAGAGGGGCTTTAATCGTGAGTGTGACCTGATTTTCCTACTTCACGTCGATCGATCGAATTATCAATAATTTTTGTTTTAGGTCATGGTGCATCATGCTAAAGAATTACCTCGTATGGCAAATAGTCAAGAGCCATCTACCTACGTAAAAGTTTATTTGTTACCAGATCCTTTAAAAATGACGAAGAGAAAGACTAAGGTCATCAAGCGAAGCTGTCATCCATCTTTTATGGAAATGGTATAATTTCATTTCGTCTAAAATCGTTCTCTTATAGAAAGAACTTATGATTTGATTCACAATTTAATTTTTTTTAGCTGGAGTATAGAATGCCGCTGGACGTACTTCAATATCGTGTCCTTCAAGCAACCGTTTGGAATCACGATACTTTACAAGAAAACGAATTCCTAGGGGCGGTATCATTACCCCTTAATAGTCTCGCTCCTGAAATCGAAACTACAGATTGGTACCCTTTGGGTAACGTGTGTAGATGATCTTGGTCATTTCTATAACGATATCATTTATTTTTAATCATTCCAGAGATCGTGTAAATGTATTTTAATGGCTGTAATTTTTACGAAAAGTTTTTATCCGTTTTTTTATTTGTATGTACCTATTTTTTTCCTCTTGTTTTGTGAAATTATTCGCATTCCCGTTTTATCATGAATTTTTATCACGTTTGATTTACGTATGAGTTATACCTGTATGAGTATTCGATTGTAATTTGTCGTTTGTTCTATGTTGTATGCACTATGTTTTGAATGAGCTTTTGCATTGTGATATTTTGCATTGTATTTTTATGTAAAGGTTTTTTTCATTTTTCATTTTTACTCGTTATTTTAGCTTATTCCTCGGCCCCCCTTTCGATTACTTTTTACCAAACCGGTAATATTATCGGATGAAGTTGCCTTTATAAAGATTAGACATCTATTATCTATCGCTAGTTGATTCTTTTCTATTTTCGAGAATATTGGTTGATTATACAATGTGTTTATGTCTTCGGTTATTAGTTCCAAAAATAAACATATTTTTTCTCAAAGATATGTGTAATTTTTCCATTAGCATTGAGCAGAGAAAAGAGTTCAACGACCGATGAATTTATAACAAATAGTGTATTTAAAAAGACGACAAAATAATAAATATAGACTATAACGATCATAATGAATGATGAATAAATCAAATATCACAATATTGGACTCAGCATAGAAGAGATAAATTAAATTATTCAGTTTGCATACTATTGGAGACGGAGATAGAATGACAATTTTAAAGCTGTTTTCAAAATTTTGGCACTAGCTATTCTTGTAGAACGAATACTTCGGCTAAATTATCAAATTTATAACATTGTTGTGATACTGTATCTTTAAGTCGAATACCACTGATTTCCTGCATTGATAAAAAAAAAAAAATTGTAAAAAAAACAATTTCAACGTTAAAATTATAAAATGAATTTTCTGTTTCAAGATAATCTTTTCAAAGGGCACTTACTTGGAGGCCAATATCCAATGGAATTAAATTCAATTGAATTTCGGTAGACTGGAAAGGCAATATTGTGCTCAATAATTTGCCAGAAGTACCACACCACACTAAATTCTTCATTTCTTCTAAACTCATTGATAAATTGATTTCACGATCCCTTGAAAAATTTAAATACATATAAAGTAGAATTATTCGTTTAGTAGAAAATTATTTCTCAAAAGTTTTAATTAACTTACGATATATTTGAAATTTTGCATAAAAATTTGAAAGGCTTTTCCAGAAAAACTATATTGGGTAATTCACTCAAAGACAATCTAATATCTCCTCGATCTGTGCGCTGAAAAATTAATGAATTTGATATTATAACTTCATCGCTGAATACGGCGTTATTATAAACAAAAATAAGATGAAATTTTTTTTTCTGCTAACGTAAAAATTTGTTACTAACCATAGTTTGTAAAGTGCTAGTTTGCAGATGACCTCTTTCTCCAAGATTTGAACGCCAAACGATATCTAAAATTCCAACACTAATCGCTTCACTCTTGACTTTAGATGTTGAAATGGAATTTTGTTGAGGAGATAAACAATATAAATACTGTCGAGAAGCATCTTTATCTATCACATTGACGTTGCCAAAAACTGAAGTTGATTTATCGACTTTATTTAAATCTGAAACTGCAGAATCAAAGCAATCAGAAATTTTTTTAAAAACATCTTAATTCATGTACCTATTTTAAAAGTTATCAAACCTTTGAAATAATCGGTAGCTTCCAAAGTTACCTTTTCCAAGCAAATTGGACCATTGGTTATATTTTGTATTTGAGCTTCCAAGTATACGTCATCAGACTAATGAAGAATAATACATTACAAAATTAATTGAATTTTCAAACTCGAAGTGAATTTTCCTTATTCTTATCTTACTTCAGCCGTATAAAATTTCGTTTTAACATCTAAAGGCTTCAGAACTTGGAATTTGAAAAATTTTCTAAAAGATAATCGATTCAAGTACGTGACTTCGCATACTAATCTGAAAAAACAATATATAATAATTACGAGGTTACTACTTTACAAGCATGAGGAAAAATAAGTAAGTTTGTCCTTACATATGAGTACCAATTTCCTTCACCTCGTGATGAATAACCTCATCTAAGGTTTGTTTAGGTTTAAGTACAGCCGAGGAGTTGTTATCGATTAGAAGTAGTCTTTGAGTGGTTGTTTGTAAATCCGCCTAAAACGAAATCGGCGAGTAAGTAATTGAAAAAAAAAAAAAATGAAATACATTTCAAGATCTTTCTTACGGCATTACCTTCAGTATTACGTTCGGCACAATATCGTTGGAGTCGTTGTGAACACATATGTAACATGAAAATGTCTCCCCGAGATAAATACTTCTGTAATATTGAAAATTAATGAAAACATTGAGTCAACAGGGAGATATAGGTGAGGCTTCACGATTGCGACGTCGTACCCAAAACTTTGAGGAACTAGGAGAAATTGACCGACAGCTAGTGATTCGCCTCCGCTAACAGATGTGATATCATTTTTTAAATTCGTATTGAATAAATTGCCAGGTAAATCTTTAGTTTCACAGGTAACGATGACAGGTGGGCTCAAAGTAGGCCTTGTGAGTCTCATTACTGCAAAAAAAAAAAAAATGGTACAAGTGAAGCGCTCATATTGAGAAATTATCGAAGATTTATTAAAATATTTACCTTTCAAGGATAAAGGATGCTCGATCTTCTCTTTGATTTCCATTTTGATTGGTGTTACAGGTGGACCATATTATCATCTGAACTTTCTAAATTTACTTATTATATTTTCACAAAACTGATCTTTCTGCAAAATGTTAACTCAAGGGGCCAACATATTACTTTATAATTACTCATTTTCAATTAAAAATTAATAAACGTATCGTTTCCCTTTCAATATTTGTTATCACATCGTTTACCCTTATCAACTTTTTTGTAAAAAAAAGCAAAAAATAAACAAAAACTAAAACTTGCGGTTGGTAGGTAGGTAGTAGCGTAGCCAAAAAATTCATGAAAGAGAATGGTACTGCGTAACGTGTACTTTACTAGTTTTTTTAATACTGTATTACCTTATGTACAAGAACTTAAGAAGAAGTACAATACGAAACAGATCCATCCATACTTCAGTCATTGAAAAAAAATTATAGATTAGGTATAAAATACGACTATGATATAAAAATTTATTTCAATTGAACACGCTTTTCATTTGTACATTTCAACAAAAAATTTATTTGGGAAATGGCACTGGAAAAACAGTAATACACCCCTCAAATTATAATTACTATATTTTCTAATTAATAATTAATTATGCTAGCAATGCAATGGAATTTCGTCGATCGAAAATTTTTTTCAACTCCAAATTTTTTCCATTTTCTTCCGTTCTAATTGTTTATAGGAAATAATATTTGAGACCATTGAATTTTAATAAATCAACTTGCTCATTACATAGTACAGATTGTGCCTATTTTTTGTTTATGTAGTAGATAATTAAAATTAAAAGAAATAAAGTTGAAAGAAATTAATATTAATAATGAAATTGAGGTTGAAAAAAAAATTAAAAATTCAACTCCAACATTTTTTTCTTACTGCAAAACTTTTTCAAATTTAAAATTTCAATTTCTCAAAATTTTTCCAACTTTCAATTTTTTACAAAAAAATAATTAGCACTTACCTACTTTATTATCTTTTAATTTTCCTTTTTCCAAAAAAAATTCATTTCAACTCCATGCTTTTCAAAATTTCTTCCAACTCAGTACCTAATTGGAAGAAATTTATTTTTAAAAAAGTGAAATCGAAAAAAATTTGATGCCTCTAAGTAGGTAGGTAATCAGACTTTCAGAGCTGAATTTTTTAAAACAAAATTGAAATTTTTGCTGGCAATGTTTATGTTTTCTTTTTCAGGAAACTACTTCACTGCATTATTTTATAGACAAAAAAGTAAAACAATCGTCAGTCGAATGTTGGTAAATTTTTGCAAGAAACCAAAATCAAAATTTGAACAAAAAGCACAATTTACATAGGTAATTTGATATTCCACTGTTCAATTGAATATATTTTCTTTCACTTATTATTATCATCTGAATTTTGCTGAGCCATGATGCCACGAATATGTAAATCGGTAACACTTTTTAAATTGTTGGGAAAAAAATGGAAAAAATGACGTGATTTTTGAAAGAAAGCTAAAAACATTACCTGAGTGAAGTGTGAACTGTGAAGGCGAAAAGCTTCAAAAAATAATGTACGAAAAACTAAAAGTGTGAGAAAGGACATTTTTCGAATAAGTAATCAAGAATTTCTTGGAATTTCTCCACCTTTCGCTGATTTGACAGTGCGAAAAAATGTAAGCCTCAAATCAAAAATCTGAAATTCGGAATCTTCGAAAGTAGACCGAAAGTTTTGAACTTTTGATCAGTACACCAGCACACTAGCATTCTCTTTCGAGAATTCTGTTCCTTTGGGAGTCCGTCCCATCGTTGGGAAAGCGAACACACACAGTCAAGGGTACCGGACTACCGGTAGGTAGTCCGTGCGAAAAAGGTTTCTTACCGTAAAAACCGGTATTGTACGTTCGTTATGGAAGGATGTCTTTAATGCACAGAGGAGTAGACGTTATTTTCGTGAGGAGTGTTGAGAGTTGACTGATAATTATTATTATTATTATTATTCGATCAGTTTAATTGCAGAAAACAAAACATGAATTTTAAATTTTAAATCTTAAATTACTTCATGGACAAAAATAAGCATTCGTAACCTTCCTTTGAACTACTTGGAAAGAAACCATTATCACAACGCGAAAAAGGTTTCCTCTGGTAGTCCAAAGGTAGTCCGCACTTCGCACTTTGCAAAAATATGGATATCTCATCCATTTTTCAAAAAATTCGTGTTTCAACTTCTACAATTTTCATCTTCGGATTACGAAATCAAGAGAACCAGATCATATTTGCTCGAACAAGTTTGAAAAAGAGCTAAGTATTTTCGCGAAAAAGGTTTCCTCAGTGGTAGTCCGAAGGTAGTTCGCGAATGTGACTTTTCTAGTTCTTTGAAATTTCTGTTTTTTTCTTTTCTCATTTTAAAAAGGGAAAATAATTGAGAAGAAAAAAAAAACGAAATTTCAAAGAACCAGAAAAGTCACATTCGCGAACTACCTTTGAACCACCTCCAAGGAAACCTTTTTCGCAAAAATGAGTAAAGTATTCTTCAGAAGTGAAAAATTGAATGGTTTTCATGGAATTATTCAAAAAATGAAACGGATTGAAAATGAAATATGACTTTGAAAAGAAATGGAAGAGTCGAACTACCTTGCTGGACTACCTCATAGGAAACCTTTTTCGCAAAAATTTAATAAGTATAACGGATTCTCATTATTGCGAAAATTATATCCACAACTGCTCCATTAAATTAGAATTCTTTTTTTATTTTCCACATAATTTTCTAATTTTGAACAACCCCAACACCAAAACCATTTTTCCTTGAGAAATTTTTAAAATGACCCAGTTTTGCGAAAATGGTATCCTGGTGGTTCGTAAGTAAGACTCGCTCATTTCATTAGAATTTGTCACTAAAATTTAAAATTAAAGAACACAAAATAAGAATTCCAAATTACTGAACAAATCGTATTCATAACCTTTATTCGAACTACTCTGAAGGAGACCGTCATCGTAATGCGAAAATGGTTTCTTTTGGGAGGTAGTCCGGGCAAGAATTTAAAAAAAAAAAAATTACAAAGGGCAAAATATCGAGTAAAAATTTTTTTGATACATAATTTTAAAGCTTAAATCATGCCGAATCCAATGGTGTAATTGCCATTTGGATCCGACCATCGGTTCGTCCACAAATCACGTTTTAGTTTTCGCAAACTGAAAATATTGACAAAAAAACCCAATTCTTAATCTAGCCATGTGTTCATTGTAATTTAACATTGATTTATTTTTCATTTCGAATCTAAATCGATGACCTGGTGATATTTTACTGGTTTCTGATCGTAAATTTCACGCTGATTTCGAAAATGCTAACAGATTTCAGATCCGGGGTACCCTTCAGCCCCAAATTGTACTTTTATGTGCAAAAATTGGGCAAAAATTAAAAAAAAAATTTTACAAAGAGCAAAACATTGAGTAAAAACTTTTTTGATACATAATTTTAAAGCCTAAATCATGCCGAATCCAATGGTGTAATTGCCATTTGGATCCGATCATCGGTTCGTCCACAAATCACGTTTTAGTTTTCGCAAGCTGAAAATATTGACAAAAAAATCCAATTCTTAATCTAGCCATGTGTTCATTGTAATTTAACATTGATTTATTTTTCATTTCGAATCTAAATCGATGACCTGGTGATATTTTACTGGTTTCTGATCGTAAATTTCACGCTGATTTCGAAAATGCTAACAGATTTCAGATCCGGGGTACCCTTCAGCCCCAAATTGTACTTTTATGTGCAAAAATTGGGCAAAAATTAAAAAAAAAATTTTACAAAGAGCAAAACATTGAGTAAAAATTTTTTTGATACATAATTTTAAAGCTTAAATCATGCCGAATCCAATGGTGTAATTGCCATTTGGATCCGACCATCGGTTCGTCCACAAATCACGTTTTAGTTTTCGCAAGCTGAAAATATTGACAAAAAAATCCAATTCTTAATCTAGCCATGTGTTCATTGTAATTTAACATTGATTTATTTTTCATTTCGAATCTAAATCGATGACCTGGTGATATTTTACTGGTTTCTGATCGTAAATTTCACGCTGATTTCGAAAATGCTAACAGATTTCAGATCCGGGGTACCCTTCTGCCCCAAATTGTACTTTTATGTGCAAAAATTGGGCAAAAATAAAAAAAAAATTTACAAAGAGCAAAAAATATTTTCAGTTTGCGAAAACTAAAACGTAATTTGTAGACGAACCGATGGTCGGATCCAAATGGCAATTACACCATTGGATTCGGCATGATTCAAGCTTTAAAATGATGTATCAAAAAAAATTTTTACTCAATTTTTTGCTCTTTGTAAATTTTTTTTTTAATTTTTGCCAAATTTTTGCACATAAAAGTACAATTTGGAGCTGAAGGGTACGTCGGATCTGAAAACTGTTAGCATTTTCGAAATCAGCGTGAAATTTACGATAAGAAACCAGTAAAATATCACCAGGTCATCGATTTAGATTCAAAATGAAAAATAAATCAATATTAAATTACAATGAATACATGGCTAGATTAAGAATTGGGTTTTTTGGTCAATATTTTCAGTTTGCGAAAACTAAAACGTAATTTATAGACGAACCGATGGTCGGATCCAAATGGCAATTACACCATTGGATTCGGCATGATTCAAGCTTTAAAATGATGTATCAAAAAAATTTTTACTCAATTTTTTGCTCTTTGTAAAATTTTTTTTTAATTCTTGCCCGGACTACCTCCTAAAAGAAACCATTTTCGCATTGCGAAGGTTATGAATACGATTTGTTCAATAATTTGAAATTCTTATTTTGTTTTCTTTAATTTTAAATTTTTTGACCAAAGAAGTAATTTTTGCGAAAAAGGTTTCCTAATTTCAAAGAACTAAAAAAGTCACATTCGCGAACTACCTTCGGACTACCACTGAGGAAACCTTTTTCGCGAAAATACTTAGCTCTTTTTCAAACTTGTAGGAGCAAATATGATCTGGTTTTCTTGATGTCGTAGTCTAAAAATGAAAATTGTAGGAGTTGAAACACGAATTTTTTGAAAATTGGCCGAGATATCCATATTTTTGCAAAGTGCGAAGTGCGGACTACCTTCGGACTACCACTGAGGAAACCTTTTTCGCGAAAATACTTAGCTCTTTTTCAAACTTGTAGGAGCAAATATGATCTGGTTTTCTTGATGTCGTAGTCTAAAAATGAAAATTGTAGGAGTTGAAACACGAATTTTTTGAAAATTGGACGAGATATCCATATTTTTGCAAAGTGCGGAGTGCGGACTACCTTCGGACTACCACTGAGGAAACCTTTTTCGCGATGCGATAATGGTTTCTTTCCAAGTAGTTCGAAGGAAGGTTACGAATACTTATTTTTGTTCATTAAGTAATTTAAAATTCATGTTTTGTTTTCTTCAATTAAACTGATCGAATAATAATAATCAGTCAACTCTCAACGTCTCAACACTCCTCATGAAAATAACGCTCACTCCTCTGTGCATTAAAGGCATTCTTCCACAACGAACGTACAATACCGGTTTTTACGGTAAGAAACCTTTTTCGCACGGACTACCTACCGGTAGTCCGGTACCCTTGACTGTGTGTGTTCGCTTTCCCAACGATGGGACGGACTCGTTCCTTTGGATTTTCAAACGCAATGTTGAACTTGAAAAAAATTCACAAAGTTTACCCGCACTTTGCGTTTATTATTGAAAATATCTATAAAACTTTGTTTAAAATCAATACCAAAATTCATTTTGTTCAAATCATCTTTGTAGTACATTTTAATGGCAAACAATCACTTCGAAGAACCGCCAAACACATTTAATAATTTACAAATATTTTTAGAGGGAAATTTTTAGAAAAGGCGTCACTGTAAAACAAAAATCCGTGGTTGGTTTTCATTGGTTTTTGCCGGCTGATATTTTACTGATTACAAATATTACAATGAGTGAAGTTTACGAAATTAAATGAAAAATGTTCTATGTTTGCGGTAGTTTGCGGTATTTGTAATAATTCTCAATTAATTTATTATTCATGACAATCGTCAGCGATTGTTTCACGTAATGAATTTTATGTATCGAAGTCTTCGCACGAATTTCAATCTGCAAAATGTTTGTAAATAATTGGTTACTTCTTCACATCGGACTACTGATAACTTTCCTTCAAAGGATACCTTTTATAAATGGTAAGAATTTTCTTTAAAATTTATCACATTATCATGTTCGGTTACAATATCACGGAGATATTATGCTATTGTTTCGCTTCTCTCGATTTCGCTGTTCTAAATGAGTATTTCTGTTCGACAGCCAGAAGCCCAGATCACGTTACCTGCGGTTCAGTATTAAAATTATACAATATAGACTACAAAGTAAGATTACACTCGCATGATGTAAAATACGGATCAGGAAGTGGTCAACAGTCAGTTACTGGTACAACTGTCCCCGAAGACGTCAATTCACACTGGGCCATTAAGGCAATAACGGGTCAAACTTGTGTTAGAGGGTATGTGACCTTACTATCTTTCATTTTATACCGCTGGATAAATCTAACAGTGTTTGATCGTTTCAGAGATTCAATTAAATGCGGTGATTCAATTAGATTACAACATTTGTCTACGACTAAAAACTTACACTCGCATTTCTTTAGTTCGCCTTTGTCGGGATATCAAGAGATATCGTGTTATGGAAGTGATGGTAAACTTATACAGAATTTTGTGTTTTACGTGTGAATCGTCCATCTAATATAATCATGGACATTTTATAGGTGTTGGAGATACCGGAGATCATTGGAAAGTCATTTGCGATGATGAATATTGGAACAGAAGCAAACAAGTGAAATTTCAACATATTGACACGAAAATGTAAAATGAAAATTATTAAATTTACGTCGTATAGGTCCATTAACTAATAAATTGATGATTTAGGTTTTTAGCCGCTACCCAACAAACGTACGGTAGACCAATCAGTGGTCAACATGAAATAGTCGGCGTTGGTAGACAAGATGCTTATGGTACCGCATGGAAACCAATGGAAGGAGTGTTCATTCATAAGAGTGATTTTAATCCCAAAGAAATTCACGACGAACTTTGATTCGCCAGTTCGATTTTAAGGTAAGATAATTTTCGCGCCTAGGATACCTTTGCCTACGTACGAACGTTTCTAAAAATGGTGTTTTCTTACAGGGATAGCATTGCCCCAGTTACATCGTGTTCAATGCTTCAAAATACTCTTGACGTGTAAATATTACAAACGCGAGACGTTGTTGAATATTGTACATAATTTGTTATTTCATCTTGTTTTTTTGCTACTATTTAAGAACATACCTGTCTTTCTGAATTATTGAAGATACGCATTCTTTTCGAAACATTGACTAGCCTAGAAGTACAAAAGTCGCATGTTATTCAGTATTTGTAAACTAGAATGATTTTGAAGAAACTGACACACTTTCGTCTCAATTTCTTTATTAACAGAGTGGTTACTTAATTAATAAATCAATTGATCGTCATTATATGGCTACATAAAGAAATAAATCTTCGAATTTTGTGTTTCTATTCAGCTTTTATAGGTAATAACGAGCACTGGTGAATCACAACGATAAGCAATTTTGATGCAATATTCCCTAAAATATCTAACGTAATTACATAAAAATTGAATTTCATTCTTAAAATTGAAAATAGACTTGAGGTTATTTTAAAATAACGAGAACTTATAATGATATAATTGAAAGCGACCATTAAAAGTAAATGGTAACTACGTTCTATGCAATTTGACCTGAAGAATATCATAAATAAATACGAAGAACACAGATAGGGAAGAACAACTCAAAATAAAAATGGAAATGGTCGGAGTGGTTTAGGAAAAAATACTTTGTACGTAGATCGAAAAAGAATGAAAATTCAAAATCGTGATATGTGAAAAGAATGTAAAAATGAACATAAATGATTAATACCTACATTACTACGAATGAACAATTAGTGCATGAATGGAAGTGATCAAATAGGTAAAAATCGAATCACAATGACAAAATTATTAAAAGCAAAATTAAGTTCAAAAAGAATACTGTCGTTTGCGAACACAATACTGAATTGATACTTAATAATTAAACAATAAATAAAATATAAAAAGCAGTCTAAATTCGATAGATTTGGTCAATGTTATTAAGTTTGTATGATGAGTTTTTTCTTGTTTTTCGTTACTTTTGTACCGGAAGAAGACCCGTGAGTTTTTTGCAAAGTTTTCAAACTTTTTTCTGGAATATTTGGAGCAACAGAGACTATATTTTGCGAATCTTTCACATCTAAAAAAATTATTCGATTATTATCACCGCTCAAGTTATGAAAATTGGTCGGTTGAACTGAAAATTACCTCTTATATCTGAATGTGATGATTCAGGAGCATCATTCCTTTCAATGATTGAGAGTAATTTTCGACCTGGTATGGCAGCAATTGATTCTATGGTAGAATCATTGCTTTCGTCTGTGGCAGTTTTGCCAAGTAACTGCATTTTTTGTTCAAATTCTTTGTGCAGGGTTAGCCATTGACTTTCATACGAACGTTTGTTTTCATTGATCATCATGTACAATCTCCAAATTAGAAATTTTTGACTGGAAATTTCAGCCTAAAAAAAACTATCGTAGCATCACGATTCACGAATTCTTAAAATGGTTAGAATTATTTTTTATTCTTACGTCTAATTTCATTAATTCTTTGTCGTATTCAGCGCTGCATTTTCTCATTTCAATCGCGTTCTTCAAATACGTAGTCATCAAATACCGAATTTCATTCAATGATAAAATGTGTAAACAATCGGCAATAACGGTATCAATCTGAAATACGGAATGAAATTATTAATAATATGAAACTTTATGGCTTTAATTACGTGGTAATTGGCTTACTTCATCGTTTAATGAATATAAATTCTGTACGTCGTGTCCCAATCTCCATCCATTTTTTATTTCGATAGAGGCATCGATGATTTCGAAAGCTACGTCTATTTTCAAACTACGTCTGAATTCTACACTAGAATTTGTTTCATCCTGAAAATTATACATGATTCTTAAAGAGTGATATTCGTCTCAAAAATAATTTGTTGGCGTAATTTTTCTCACTTTTTTCATTTTACAGTTTATATTTTCCCGAGATCGTAACAACACATGTCGGACTTCTTGTAAATAACGAATTTGTCGATCAATGGTATCAAATCGATTATCGTTGTTGCATTGCTGACAAAATGGGACATATTGCAT
This sequence comes from Pseudococcus jackbeardsleyi, assembly GCA_038380155.1. NCBI lineage: Eukaryota > Metazoa > Arthropoda > Insecta > Hemiptera > Pseudococcidae > Pseudococcus > Pseudococcus jackbeardsleyi. Next base: position 41,452,727 of record CM076242.1, read on the forward strand.
TTGATTGTTCTGAGGTACCAACCTTTTCGAAATTCGACTAGCATCAATCGACGTGAAATCATCTCTAAAATTATTTATGTTCTGTGAAATGAAACAAAACAATTAATAATAAGACGTCGAAAAATAAATTTAAAATACAGCAGTAAACTGAAAAATGTACATTTATAAGATTCTCTTGCTCCATGTTACTGACATCAAAGCCACTCTTTTTCTTCGCATTATTGAACAAATCGGTCCACACTCGTTTATAATCTGAGAAAATGAAAAACGTTGAAATACAACTGAATTCAAAGACAAAAAATCATTTCCACACAATATAATACTGACCTTTATTTTCTAACCATGTTAAATACTCCCGAATTTCCGCCACGTTGAATGAAAACGTCTTGAACCAATCCGTAACGAAGCTATCATTAAATAATTTAAAATCCGTCATATAATCTAATAAATCTGAATCAATTTGAGATAGATGAGTATTTGTTTCAGATGGGGGTTGATTTTCAGAACTTTTCAGCGTTTCTTTTTTCTTATCGTCGGAAATCAAGTAATTCTTATTACTATCGCTGTTCATAGTCGGAAAACCAGTTTCGGAAACGGATGCATCTGATGACATGGACGAAGAGAGCTTTTCATTTTCTGATACTTCATCTAAAATTTGAATTATAACGTGAATATGGTATATTCTGAGAAATTACGAGTTTGAAATGTGAAACTAACCGATTCTTGGTAACATAGAGCATTCCGGTACATTTTCGTTCACGTCCAGTTGAGAACTATTTGAGCAAGCATCGTTGTACTCTTCTTTAAAACAAAGCCACTGATCTATAAATGCTTTATCATCCGGTGTAACGAAATCGTACAGATGGCGAAATAAAACTTCGGCTGAGGTCACCAGTTTTAAGAGCTGGTCATTGTTGAATCGCAAACTACCACAAAAAAAGTGTTAAAGGAATAAAATATTTTGAGATAAATAGCAGCTGCAAAATGATCGGTCACTTACTCGGTATATTCACTCTCCATCACTGTACAGCACCGTTGTGATTGTGAAAACACTTCGTTGGCTTGAAAAATGCAAACTGTTTTGCTACCGATGAAAAATACAAACAGAATTACTGGAAATGAAAAAGGCAGAAGTTTTAAATAACAAAACTTACCAACGCCAAGTTCCAAGAACTTCCTCCTCTCCAAGTCCTACTCATGTGATATAATGTACGTACAACATAATTTATAATAATAAAATGAAAGGAAGGAAGATTTTTGAAAAAATATATAAATAATTAGTGAAAACTCATTTGATAGAAATGTTTTGAAATTTTGACCTTATTCTTCATGCTTAGGGATGGCCATGCTCAAATGCTCAAATGAGCATTTTGAGCATATGCTCAAACGCGCGAGAACGCACTTTCTATATATGCGCGAGCATTTTCTAATAAAAAAAAAAATCAGGGTGATTTTTAAATTTTTTTTGTCAACCTCGTTTTTTTTCGAATCTGTCGTCCAATTGGATTTTTAAATTTACTTTTAAGATATTTTTATTCCTAAAAACTTGATGATTTTTTAATTTTTTTGTCAACCTTGGTTTTTTTCCAAATCTGTCATCTGTCTACTTAGTTAAGATGTTGAGAATAACGTTGAAGTTCGCTATATGGTAATGTGGTCCGAATTCACTTGTTTTGTGTCGAAATATTCATTTGACTTTCTAACCATGTGTATTATGGAGTAAGGTACAAAATTACAGAAAATGCTCGCGTGCTTGAGCATATGCGCGCATATGCTCAAGAACGCGCACGCAAAACAAAATGCGCGAGCATTTGCCATCCATATTCATGCTTAAGTGATGTGATGCCATACTTTGATTATACACTGAAACTTGAATGTTGATGTAATTTTAGTAATTTAGTAGTATTTCCAAATATTAGAACTAAAAGCTGTCTCACAAAATTAATTCAAAACCTTAAAATTTTTTATGAAAGTTTCATTTCAATCCAACAATTCGCTCAACGCTCATATCATTCTCGAAAAAATAAACAAGGTAAACGAACACAACACACAAACAACCAATTGAAATAGCGATTTTAGATTATTCGACGTTGATTGGATAATTTCGAAAAATGTTATCAATTAAAAATTTCTGATTGGTTGTGAGTTTTGCTAGCTGATAATGAACCAAAACACCAAAAACTTAAAGAATTTTAGGTAATTTCGATTAGTTGATTTGAATTTGATTTCTAATTAAAAGGTATTCATTTCACGTCTCGTTGTTTCTGTGTTATCAAATCGACATTCATTTGCTGCATCGATGAACCAAACTGAAACCAAAAGAACGCAATCCTCATTCGTGTCCAAGTCAACTTCAAAATGTCTTGAAGTTATTTCGATTTCCATTGCAGCAGCGTAATATTGATGAAATGAACCATCGCCGATAGTACCATATTAAGAATCATGGGTGGTAAAAAAGAACCCGAGTAAGTGTGTTATTTTACTTTCAATCTGGTGCTCATTTATAACTACAATTCAATTCTTTGCATACGGTTTCAGAAAAAACCGAAACTACGAAAAAAATCGTCGAGATAAATTCAATAACCAGTTCGTCGAGCTCAGTAAACTATTGCCGGATTTTAATTCATCGTTAGTAAAAGTAACCAAAGCTGAAATTATCGAAAGAACTATTCAGTATCTCCAAGATACTCAAACTAAGCATAAAAAGCTAGAAGATGAATTCGGAAATGAAAGTAAGTTTCGTAGTTCGTTTCAACAGATGATCAGAATATTGATACTTATTCTTTACTCATAATATTTCCTCTAAATTTAATGTTTAGAAAATCAAATCGACGAACTGCAACAACGTGTCATCAGTTTGCTCCAAATTATCAAAGAACTTATCACGTTGCTTCATAAATTTGATGTAACTTTTCCTTCATCATTACCTTTCGATGATTTTGTATCTTTCAAAGACGCTTATTCGAAATGTAAAAGAAAATTTACCGAAAATAGCGAGAAAAAAGAGACCAAAAAAAGTAGGCATCAGCAGTACATTTATTCTATACCAAAATTTACAATTTTAAAATGTCTATTTTTTTGCAGCGAAATTAGATTCGTGTGATGATTCTAGTCTTGAAACAGAATCATCAATCAAATCAGCACTTCCAAGTTCCACTGAAAATGTCCCCGTTTCTGCTGGTACTGAGACAGCATCATTAGAAAACGTATCTGCCAACTCTTCTGTCAATTCATCGATCTGTGCTTCATCAGCTGGCATCAGTCAGGCACCAGTAGCATCTGCTGAGCCACCAAAATCAGTCAATACGACAGTGATGAACCTTCAGACACCAAGTGTTCTGCGATTAGACTCGAATTCGCTGATTTTACCTAGCGCCAATATACTGACAGTGAATGGACTACAGAATACTGTGATCAGTCCTATTAATAATTCGCCTACGTTATTAGTGAATAAGCCCATCACCGTGCCTACGTTGATTTTAATGCAAAACAGCAATGTCTTCCCGGTATGTTCTGTGCAGCAAGTCGCCGTACCGCAACCCAGATCTCAAAAATTAATCGTACCTAAGCAATCGACGATTTCAACGAAAACTACGTTTATAAACAAAAAACCTATACCAGCGGTCTGCTTGTATAAATCATCATCTGGAAAAGAGACAACGAGTAACAAAACTTCTGATTCTACTGCTACAAAACCTAAGAAAATTAAAAAATCTAAAGGAATTTTAGTCGGATATCCAAAACGCAAACCTGCCATCAAGAAGAAAAAGCCAACTGAAAATCAAAAAGAGAACGTAGAATCCTCCGCTCCATCAACCACTGTATCGAACGAATTGCCTAGTGAAAAAGATTTCGCCGCTTTGCCTTTCAATAATAACGAGAAATCTAGTTCTAATGAAAATGATACGTTTAATATGGAAAGTTGTTATTCTATGAACGAAAACACTTTTAACACTAGAAACGATATAAATAAAAATTATTCTTGCTCTGAGAATATATTTGACACCAACGATACTCAAAATTCGAACGAGTTTGGTTCCAAAAATGTTCAATTTATTGATTTTTTCGAGAACAGTTCCACCAGAAGTATGGAAAACAGTAATGAAAACGTACATTCTATGGATTCTTCGCAATATCTGAATCCATCGGAAAGCACCTGCGATAAAATAGAAAAATCTGTACAGAATCAGAATATGATCGATATGAATTTCAAACGAAAAGAAAATTACGACGATCACTTGAACATATGTGCTAGTAACTTTTCTAACACGAACATGGGTTTGGAGTCTGGAAGATCTAAAGAGACTGAATTGAAATCTACTGAGAAGAACATCCCTGTTTGTACGACCAATTCAGCAAATCACGAGAAAAGCTTGAATTCAATTTATCATCACTTACCAGCATCTTGTGGCGTATCTAATGATTCTCTCTTGATGAAATTCGTCCCCAGCGATTCAACTTCTAACTCAAGTCACAGCTGCAACAAAAATTACTCTCAACCGGTACCGATGGAAACGAATTTCGATAACACGATTATGAAAGACATAGATAAAAATAATTCCACCGGAGAAACTGGATTATCAAAGAGAAAATCCACCGAAAAGGAGATCACTCCGTTATCTATACAATGCAACGTAACCGAAAACAAATCCATCTCCAAAGAACTCAGTCTGTCTTTGATGGACGAGAAGAAACACTACGATAATGTATCATCTTTCGACGAATTTTCCAATGATCTATTCACCTCGTTACAAGTACCAGCCAGTGGTCAAAACGCTGACTCTATTTCACCTACAGCAGCATTCTTGCTCACTTTCCCCTTAGTTTCGAGCTGTAAAAACGCAGATTTATTGCCAGAGCACGAACACGAAGACGATAATGTCAACACAACGGCAACCACATCGACTACGATTTTACAAATTGGAAATCTCGAGTCACCGCCAACGCTGCTATTCACCTCGAGTAAATTTTCCAACCGTGAAACATCTAAAGCGGTCAACGACAAGTTGAATTTCTCATGCAGCAAAACAGACGATTCGTATTCGAGTGGATTTTGCCATAATACCATTTCCAATACGTTGGTTAACGATTTGCCTAATCCTACAAATTCTTCAAACTCACATAAGGAAAAACTCAGAGATAGCTGTAAAGAAAACGATATCAGTAAACAATACATGCCTATAGCACGCACCGGAGAAGGATATAACTTCAACGAGGTTACTTTTGGGCAGAAAAATGCTTGCGTCAGTAAAGATATTTTACCTGTATCGCAGAATACACCATTTTACACACCTTCGTGTACAGCTTCGAGCTTCCCATCGTACAACATATTCACCAAGTATAACGATATTCCTCCTGTTTCGACGTCTTATTATAGCCTCGGATCGCAACCATTCCCTGTAACAAAATCAGTAGCCAGTGATTCGATTTCTGATTTCAACTCTTGGACCACTGTACCACCAGTTTATAATCAAGAAATCGATCCGTTGAAGGATAAGAGCAAACGAGACAAGTGCACCTCGACCCAATCGTTTAAAAATAAACAGAATGATTTTTCCAGTAACATATCAACCTTTGGATTATCATTGAATGATCTAAACACCCCTCAACTTGACAGATCCAAGGTCGAAAAGACGAAGAAACCGCAGAAACAAAATAATACGCGGTTGGTCAACTGGATGACGACACCGGATTTGAAAAATACACCGGATGCATCTCAGTCGCATTCGCATACCTTGACGGATAATTTCCTACTTCAGAAAGACGACGCCATCGGTACAAATTCGTTCTTGAATACGAGTGTTTCAAACGTACAGAATAATTCCTTTGGAAACGTTTCCTATTCTTCAACAGATTACTATCTAGATAATCAAAACTACGCCGATAATCAGAATCTGAATAGCTGTAAAGTCACGTATTCGTCGTCTAATCCTACCAGCTACTCGTGGTCTCCGTCGAAAACAACGTTGCCTGCTTTATCGCATTTAGATACACATAATATGATGATACCGTCTACGTTACCTACGTTGGTGGGCGATTTAGCCTTAGGAAATTCTAATACGACCGGACCTATGGAAAAAATGTACACAAATTATGATTTACTGCCGAAGAAGAGCGTAGCTGAGATGGATAAAACACTGAAACGTGATTCGTGTCATAAAAATTACTGTAAAAACGATCGAATTCCTGTCAACAACGAATATGTCAAGAGCACATCTCAAAGTTCATTCCTATCAGTTACTCAATTGGTTGATGACAAAGATCGAATACCAGATGATAAATTTTCTGGTAAAAATATTTCCAAATCGAATACCAAAATAGTTGCTCCGAGTATCGATCAAGGTTGCCATTTCGATAACGATCTCAATAGAGAAAAATGCAATTACCTCAGAAATAAGGAAAATTTCGTAGGCGTTGCGAAACTTTCTGAAAATACTGATTATTCCAAAAAAGCCTACAGTAATGCTGCTGTCAACATTTCTTGCACCGCAAATACTTCAAAAGCAGATATCGGCAGTAACGAAAGCACTTTGAAGAATCCAAACTCCGGCATCAAATGTAAAAGTAAAGAACTCAAGTACAACGTTAATCGATGCTTAGCCAAAGAGAACAAAAAAGAAAGCCGGCCGGTCGTCTCGTCCCATCAGAAACCCTACGACTACGGTATTCAAAACAACCCTACGAGCTGTGATAATATGCTAAATAAAAGCGTGAACCCGTTATCAAATAAGAACAGTAATTATAGCGCTGAATCATTAATAAGTTCGAGTAATCATCAGAACTCATGCTCTACTCAGAATTATTTCTCGTACGATAACACTAACTACGCTAATTGCTCCACTAACGACTATACGAGAAAAAGAATCGAACCGGAGCCTGATCCATCTCTAACGAACGTTGGCTACTATACGAATACTAATTACGTATATCCAAATAATTTTCAAAGCTTTAATAATTACGGATTTTCTAATCAGTGCTATAATAATTACTCGAGCCAAATACAGCCTTCCGGATTACAGAAAAAGAATCAAAAAGAAGATATTTACAATAAACAAGATACCACTGACTGGTATGCTCCACATTATAATTCCATCATGCCTACTGCTGATTTTGGGCACCAGAATAAACCTAATGAAAAATGCAAACAGTCGTTTAACGCTAATAAATGTGCCACTGTGCAGAAGAATTCGACGAATAACACGAACGTGCAAAATTCGAAATATTATCACTACAATGCGAGTACTTTGACAAACGACTCGAAATCCAGCTGTAGTTTCAATACTTCTTATTCTTTTAGCCAATCAAATCAACAATGTTCTGAGATTACGTGTTCGGCGCCGAATTACGAGATGAAGTCGAATCGAAATACCGCTGTGGTGAATACGAATAATGTTCATACTGCCACTAGCTTGACTAATTTTAATCTGAGCGCCATTTTTCCGGAAATTAATGATAAAGTGAGACTTATGTTTTCTTAATAACTAAATATTTTTTTACCATGTTTATTTATTCGAATGGTTTTGTTTGGTTGTAGCATTGTAATCAAAGCAGGCCCGTTAATACGATAGAGAACGATAAAAAAGATACGAACTATGGAAACAATAAAATCAGCATGGATGAGATGAATTATAATTATTTAATACAGGTATTAAAATTTCTAAATCCATATCAGCAAAATTTTTCATCTGCCCAATTCGGTATATTAAATTTAAAATAAATTGTTTTACAGCCAACCATTGAAAATAGTCTGGATACCGTTCCGGTGTATGGCTCATCAAGCTATCAAATTCAGCATTTCACCGACTTCAGTAATCGCAAATTGCAGAAATGAATCCTCCGTCATCAAACCCATCCAGAAAGTCGAGAAAATGATGTGTAGATGTCTTGAACCAGCGAAGCTTTACTTTATTGGTTCAAGAAAAAGAAAATAATGATAATATATTAACGTACAGTTCCTAAAAAATAATTTCAAATAATAGGTACCTATACCTATCCATGATTTGTAAACATAATTTTGTAAGCTCCATGTGAATCATTAATTTTTGAGCATTTTAGTAGAAGAGGCACGTATGTATTTGTGTCTATTTATTTTTTAATAATTTCATTGGTTGTTACTTAATTTATTCATGGATTGTTTTGTTATGCATTTCAAGTTGATTTATTTGGACTAGAAAAAATGTATTTTTTTTACTTTCGTTGTTACCACGTAGATTAATTTACTTTATTTTTTCAAACGGATATTTCAGTTTATTGAGGTGTTGAATACATTTTTCTTCGTCTTTACTTCACGTGCCTAATTATTTTGATTAGTAAATCAATTTTCATAAAAATTATATTTCAAATTCAGGTTTAAAAATTTTTTGTGATAAAATCTTTTATGACGTGAAAAAATTGTAAATCTTGAAAAACACTTCGATTATAAAGAAATAATTCAATTGTTCGGTGAAACATAATTCATAGGTAACCGAATTTTCAACATGAAATTTGTACTCTTGAGGAAGGTAGAGGTACCTACAGGAGAAGATTCAAGCAACAAAGTTTGGCTTTTTGAAGAAGAGATAGGATAAATTATTTTAAATTGATGAAAAGATATGTTTAGTCGCCGAAATTCAGCTCCTCGCAGCTGTTCAGAGAATTTAAAAAATGTTATTAAACTTCAAATTCAATATTCAACTTTCAACACCAACATTACATTACAGATTTTCAATAGGTACTGCCATTCAACTTCAATTACTCAACTTTGAATTCAGCGGGAAGGGAGGAACATGAAAAATTAAAATTATAGGATTTCTTTTGAAAATGGGTACCATAATGGTACCCATTTTCAAAAAAATTTTTGATATTTCAATAGACAAAGTTCTACCTCCTTCCCCCTCAGGAAAAAAACAAGAAAAAATTTATATCGAACAAAATTTTACCCTAGATGTACCTAGGTAGTTGAGGGAAAGGTTCAAAATTAAATTTTGAAAGTTGAATGAAATTTCTAAGAGGGGATAAAAAATCGACGAGAGGATGGAAAATTCCTATCTAGTATTTTTGCGGTCTACGTATCTACCGATCCTAACAATTTCTTGAAGGATTACTTCCCTCACATTTAATTTTTAAGAAAGAACATTTGACGATTCGATGTCCTGTTACCATTATTTATTTATTTTTTAAACTGAGACTGAGAGGATAAAATTAGCTTTTAAATGATGTAATGATTTTCTGATTTACACAATTTCCTCCCGGGTAATTTTTTTACCAAAAAAAATTCAATGGTTTATATAAAATTTCGTAAGTTGTATTTTAGAAGCTAAAGATAGTTTTATTTTTTTTTAAACGAGATGTTTCGATAATTTGTTGAAATTGGTATTATTTATGTAAAACCAATAATAAAATAATAATCTTAACAATAAGACATCAAATTTTCAGGAAAAATGTAAGTGGGCGATCCGCACAGAATTCATGACCTGATTCATCGTTATTCCTGGAAATTAAGGAATACCCCAAGTATTATTTAATTTACCTAACTTTACAAGTGTCAAACAATAAGATCACATTCCTACTTATAGTATGAACTATGAGTAACACAGTATACCTAGATATATTATAATCCATAATGTAGGTACTTTTGACATTTTTTTCCGATATAATATCTAGCTCTTTGAATTTTGAATTTTTTTTTCAAATTCATCACTTTCGTTTCGATTTCAACGCTACCTATCAACTCAGCGTCAGCCGACACTTTCTGTTTCTATTTATTCATATCTACATATTTAAACATGCATATTTAAAAAATAATAATAAAAACTAGTAAAATAGATACTAATATGTACTTGCGAATAATCCCCACCCATAAGATACTTGGAAAAAAATTTACAAAACCGATATTACCTATCATAACGCACCGTGATTTCACTCGATAATTCGTTGAAAATGCAGTTTGAAGACGCCTTTACCTGACAGTATTAGGTGCATTAAAAATAGCCAAATACCGCCGGGTAAGGCGTATACAGTTCTGCTTACGGGTAATTTTCCTCAATGGACAAAAACGCCGAAAAATTCTCCATATCACAAGCACAATAAGGTATTAAGGTAGTTACTTAGGTAATAGGTACCTATAGGTATCACAATCACGTACGTAAAGAGCACTGAACCTGGTCAAAAAAAAACATAACGATATTAAAATTAGAAAATAACATTTCCTACGACAAGCACACTTTTTCTACCGTCAACCACTTCACAAAACGAAAAGACAACTTCCACCTAACTGTACAGCTGACGTGAGAGCTGCGAACTGACTGAATATCCCAGACGAACATGTAAGTACAGTTCTTATCAACAGAAGTCATTGTAAACTTCCGATGAAACAAAGAGATAGACTTTTTAAACGAATTTCTCGAAATGATGAAATATTTATCGCCATATCATTATTCATCATTCTTATCAATTATTGATAATTTTTAATACAGAATGGGGAACTGGGGATAAGATGGTAGGAATGATCTGAAAATCCGCTTCGTCACGATCCGTACACGTACGGTACCGGTCGTAATCCAATAATGTGAAAAAATTTCTAATCAGTAGTTGAACGGTAATCTATGGTAAGGTCAGGGTTTGGAGCAATGATCACGTAGATAAAAATGTGTTTAGTTTTTGTGAAGAAAAAAATAGTTTATCGAAAATCAGTTTTAGCAATTTAGATAGGTTTTGGACTAGTTTAATATATGATTATTTATCTGTTTGACATCAACAGGGGATATTCTCATCGTTGAGAAAATCAAACATCGAAGAAATTTTATCAAATTTTTAAATGAAAGACGATTAAGTAACATTTATAAAACACGAATCACGTGGGTTGCGAAACAATACATGCATCAATGTTTGCAAATCCCATAATAAGGTGGAAACCTAAACCAGAGTAGTTTTTCTGATAATCCATCACCGCATATCAGTTATTGTACTCCTGTCACACGTATATTTTAAACGAAGTACCTCTAGGTAAATGAAAGGAATAAAATTTAAACCGTACATCGATCAAATAATTCATAAAAAATATTACTGAAAACAAATTACGTACCAGAAATTTAAAAGTAATAATAGGTACCTACCTACTAATAATTATACGAGAAGCTTGTCCAAGTAGAAATTTTTCAATCTTCATCCCGCCAAATTATCAATTTCATACCATTTCTGCTCGTCGATCTTCTTTGGCACGTTAATCAACCTCGAATTCTGTCCATGGAATGTGAAAAATTCAAATGTAAGTAATCTTCGAACGAGGTAACAAACTAAAAATGAAAATTTAATTACGTTTCCAACATTTTAAGAAGCGATAATCCTCTTCGTTATGTACCGATAAAAATGATAGACGAAATTAAAAATTTTAAAACCACCGGACTAACATTTATGGGTCAAGGAATATAATTTAGTAAATAGGTACCTACATTTATGAATTCAAAATGGCTGCTGATGCTGAATCTCAAATCTACCAATCAATGGTTCAACTATCAATAAAGACGATTAATTTCTCAAAGTAAAAATGTATAATTTGCTACGTTTGATGAGAATTGATGTGATTCATTGTGGTAGATTTTCATTTTAATGAAAGTATTTACAGGTAATCAATGAAGCTGTAACCGTAAGCTTCATAAAGTTGATATTATTTTCCATTCAAAATATATTTAACTATTTTTAAAATCAATTTTTCTAATTTTAGAATTTTCAAAATCTACTTCCTAGGCCATCTCATTCAAATTTTTATCGAATCGATTTCACGTAGAAATGAACATCCTTAGCTTGTCTGTTCTAAATCAATGCCCTGAATTCTTTCAAAAAAGTTCCTAATCTGTTTTAATTACTTATCTCGTCCAATAACTTTTATCTTCCTCAATTTACATTAAAAATTCTTATCTTAATTTGATTCACGAAGTTAATAATCATTTATGGATTTATCTGAATGAGGGCAATAATGTAATTTAAGAAAAAAAATCTTGAGGAGATAAAATTAATTGAAATTATAATCAATTAACAACATAAGTAGACTAAATAAGTAGAGATAGGTAACGTCTATAAGTATTATGCTTCTTTTTGCCTTAAAAAAGTAGTTTGATAAGTAGGTACTTACTGTTGAAGTTCTCAGTATATCGAAAAATTCATAAATTGAAGATATTTCCATTTTAAAAAACAAATATTTTTGTAGGTAAAAGGAGACCCGAAATATTAATCTAAAAAATCCATCAAAAACACGCCTTAACTATATTGATTTATTCTCATGTGCTTGTCTTTCCGTTATGAATGCTTTATCTTTATAATAGATTCATTAAATTAACATTTTAAATATACATACGTAATAGGTACCTAGTACCTGGCTACCTGCAAACGAACACTGTGAAAGTATAACACCGCTATGAAGAATGAAGAAAAGGTCACTGTATGAACGAAACACCAATCGTCTTGTCCATTTCTTTGCCCATGCATGTAACGAATTTTATTTCAACGTGTGTGGAAATGGAATGATAAAAACAAAAAGGAAACGATAATTTTCAAGTACAATTGCATTTGGCTAAGGGTCGTGGTCGTAAACGAAATGTTTTTTGGAAAGGTTAAATTAATGGGTATTGGTAATCCCACGGTAGGTATAGGTACCATAAAATTCTATCCACATTCTCCACGAAGTAATTTTCACTAGTAGGTATCCTCATTAGTTAATTAATATTTATCAGGTTCTACAGTGGGTTTCCGATAACATTTCGACTGGTTCGATTGACGAATTATTTTAAGCAATTTTTTGAGTTGTTTTTCATGCTATTGGTGTAATTTTTATCAATGGAGTAAGTTTTTAACCTTGAGTAATTTATCTATTGGTGAGATTTTTTGGGTAAGTAGGCGTGTAGTTGGATTTGATACCTATCTAATTATACTAAAATCCAAGATCGAAATTTTATTTCATGGGGAAAGTAGTATTGGGACATCTGTCTGTAATTCACAGGCAGTTTTTCAACATGAAAAATTGCTGGTTGCCAAATTCCTAATTCGGGGGTTTTCATTTTCATCGAAATGAGTAGGATGTTTAATAGGTAAAAATATATTGGCATTTTTTAATTTTTTTTTCATTTTCTAATTTTCACATGTTATCGCATGAAATATTTTTAAATTAGAAGGCAATAAAAAATAAATGAATATTTTTCTGGGATTTATTCCTGAAATACCAAGGCAAAAAAATTGGTAAGATAATTATTTATTTATTTGGGAAAAAATTTATATCGAATACTGCCCGTATTACAACACATCAGTATAATTTCTTTCAAAAGGGTCTGGCCGAATAAGGGGTGAATTTGGCCCCAGGCTGGATTTTCGTTTTAATCCCCCCAAAAGGTACCCCTTGATGTAAAAAAAATCTGGAAAAATTTTTGACCCCCCACCCCCCTCCATTTCGGAGTTATGGCCATTTTATTACCCGATTTTCAAGAATTTTTAATTCCAACGGAAGTGAACGAAATTTTCTGTTCTTTGGCATAAAGTTATGCCTTGTAGAGATGTATTTATGGAAATTTTTTCAAAAATTTTCATGCATATCTTCATGGTTTTTCGGCCATTTGAAGTTTTCAATCGCAAAAAACACCATGTAATCGAAGAGGTACCACTCTGGAAAAATTACTAAAAAACGTGTTTTTTAACGTAGATTCACGTCACGTATTCAGTTTTGGCGATATCGATGCAGCAAGGGCCGAAAATCGCGAAAAACTGTACAAAAATGTTGGGTTTTTAAGCATTTTTTTCAAATTTTGAGCATTTTGTGTGGAAAGAATTGACTAAACGAAAAAACTAACGCCGAATTCGTGTTCAGCGGGTCAAAATACCCCCATAAATACCCTTTTCGCGATCATTTCATTTGAAGTCTCGAAATTGTTTTTCTCCACCGATTTTTCATGACGAAATAATCTGAAAAAGTGAATTTCGAGACCTTGAGCAAAATAATCGCGAAAAGGGTGTTAATCGGGGTATTTTGACCTGCTGAACACGAATATGTGATTGGTTTTTCCATTGGATCATTTCTATCCTGAGAATCCGCCATTTTCAGGTTTTTGCTCAAAGACTTGATTAAAACTTGAAAATGGTGGATTCTCAGGAAAGAAATGATCCAATGGAAAAACCAATCACATATTCGTGTTCAGCAGGTCAAAATACCCCGATTAACACCCTTTTCGCGATTATTTTGCTCAAGGTCTCGAAATTCACTTTTTCAGATTATTTCGTCATGAAAAATCGGTGGAGAAAAACAATTTCGAGACTTCAAATGAAATGATCGCGAAAAGGGTATTTATGGGGGTATTTTGACCCGCTGAACACGAATTCGGCGTTAGTTTTTTCGTTTAGTCAATTCTTTCCACACAAAATGCTCAAAATTTGAAAAAAATGCTTAAAAACCCAACATTTTTGTACAGTTTTTCGCGATTTTCGTCCCTTGCTGCATCGATATCGCCAAAACTGAATACGTGACGTGAATCTACGTTAAAAAACACGTTTTTTAGTAATTTTTCCAGAGTGGTACCTCTTCGATTACATGGTGTTTTTTGCGATTGAAAACTTCAAATGGCCGAAAAACCATGAAGATGTGCATGAAAATTTTTGAAAAAATTTCCATAAATACATCTCTACGAGATGTAACTTTATGCCAAAGAACAGAAAATTTCGTTCACTTCCGTTGGAATTAAAAATTCTTGAAAATCGGGTAATAAAATGGCCATAACTCCGAAATGGAGGGGGGTGGGGGGTCAAAAATTTTTCCAGATTTTTTTTACATCAAGGGGTACCTTTTGGGGGGATTAAAACGAAAATCCAGCCTGGGGCCAAATTCACCCCTTATTCGGCCAGACCCTTTCTTGGATTTTTTTTGGGGGGAAAGGGAAGACTGCGACGGGTGAGAGAAATTTTATAATAGGGCAAAACCTATTTTTTTATTGGAGGGAGGCAGGAGGAAGGAGAGGCCAAATTACTTTCAAAATTACTCACTTATAAAAAAAAGTTGAAAAAAATTTCTAAGCAATATAAAAAACGAACAATTTTAGTTCTTTTTGTTTCAAGGTACAGTTTTGATATTTTTTAAAATTGAGAGTAAGACTGCGACGGGTGAGAGAAATTTTATAATAGAGCAAAACCTATTTTTTTTGGGTCAGATTACTTTCAAAATTACTCATTTATGAACAAACAAGTTGGAAAAAAATTGCAGAGCATCATAAAAACGAACAATTTTGTTGTGATCGGGATAAGACGGGTCCGCTGCTCAAATAAATAAGGTTAATTATTCATTTGCGATCATTTACATGAGACGGGTTGTTAAATACCTGGAAAAAATTTCTGAACAGTAAATTTATTGTGAATGTCCCCTCTTCCCCCTCCCAATGAAATGCAATACCTTTTTAGCGGGGTCTCTTCCTTTGACAAAAATATGCGACCTTTACAAGGAGAGGGTACTTGAAGTCGGAAAACATATGAAAAATGGGTGATTTTTTTCAAATTTTTTTTGCATATGCATTTGCAAGCACTTCAGACCACTACGCAGCTTCAAATGTGTTTTTTTCAATTTCTTTTTTTTGAAAGTCATTATTTTCTAATTTTCAAATGCCTCTATCTCACCAAAACATTGACCTAAAATGCTCATCCAAGTCTTAAAATGTTCCTCATAGTCTTCCCTATCATTTAAGCCAAAAAACTAATTTTTGAAATATCCGACTTTAGGTACCTTTTTCCTGCACGGGTCACATATAATTGAAAGTCTCTTCATATTAAAATTAGTAGGTATATTATGCTACGAGAGAGGTAAAGTGATTTTTGACGAATTTTGAGGTTTAATTCCTAAGCGAAGCGAGGGAATGGGAAATGATTCAAAATCTTTGAAAATCGTTCACCTCTCGAGTTTTTTTTTATAAAGGGAGTAAAAGTCGAGGTACTTTTACTCCCTCTATTTTTTTTTTTATAATGTAGAAAAAAATTAAAAAATCATAATTTTGAAAAATACAGGGGTTGGGGCCCCGAGGCGGACCATACAAATTGATATTATGTAAACCCCTATCCCATCCGAAGGATGGGTTTCCCACTAGTTTAACCGAAAAAACGAAATCGGCGCTTGGTGGCTCTGTTTCAAGTTTCAACTCTGTTTTAAAAATTTCACAATCTTTGTTTGTTTTTGAAGTTATCGGACATTTTGCACGAAAAGTTTAATTAATTTTTTTTCTTAATTTGCTCGATTCAGTTCCATATTTTTTGATAGCGATGATTTGGAGCAGATGCATAATTTATGCTTTGAAAATTTCCACAAATGAAACAATAAAATCGTTTCATTTCAATTCGATCAATTTTTTAGATTTTACCTCAAGCTTATATCTTTTCTTTATTCAATATCGATTCAATTGTTGAAAAACTATAGTGATCCTGAGAGTTTCTTATTTTTCGTTTTCGCGGTACCCTATGAAAATACTCGGAGAAAAAATTAGAAAATTTTTACTGAAATTGAATTTTTTCTGATATTGTCCACCGAAAATACAACTTTTCTGATTTTTCCCGTACGATAATAAAAATTTCCCAAAAAAATCAACGCTCAATAATCAAGTGTGTGGCACATTGCTTATGTTTCCCAAAAAACATCAACATTTGAAGTACCTAGGTATAAAAATGTTATTTTTTCAATTATGTAAAAAAGGTTACCTATCTATCAGACAGTTTCTCAGAAAACAAAAAAGTGCCCATTAGCCCATTCTACATATTGTCAATAATATTTCAAGAAATATGTCAGTTTCTTTTAAAAAAATGATGCTTTCAAAAAAATAAATTTTTATTAGAAAGACATTTTCCCCTAAATAATTTTTTAGAAAATGTTCCGTGAACTCAATCGTTTCAGAAAAAAATCCAGTAGATATTTTTAAAAATATCAAGTCTGTTTTTACAAAAAAAAAATGACAAATTTTGAAAAAAAAAAGTTTTTTTTAAAATGTCTAATTTTGAGGAAATGAAAAAATTACAATTTTACCAATAACCCAAGAAATCAATAATGAAACCACAAAATAATTTGATTTTAAGGTGTCATTCTTGACTTTTCTTTTTTTGAGATCTAATTTGAGCCTCTGCAAAGGGGATAAGAGAAAGAGAGATACTGAAATTATACGTTGCATTAAAAGAAATATTACAATGCTTTGGACATTGATTTTTAAATGAGCCTCTCACAAGCTCAAATTGAGTTTTGAAAACTCTAGTGCCAACAAACCGAGTACAGATAAGCATTATCAGTACCTATTGAAATATAAAACGTGAACCCTTTCATTAGCCTTTTTGGGGCTGGGATTCATAGTGGTTTTCCGGGTTGAACTATGACACGATTCGGAAAAAATTTCAACTGAAATTGAAGGACCAGGTCAAAAAGTTGGTAGAATTGAGATGAAATAATCCTATGTTCTTTTTTAATATTATGGTAATGATTCAGTAGATTATATATCCTAATTTTTCATCCTTTTAATGATACGCAATGTGGATTGGAATTTTATCAAAATTCAATATCTAACGATAGGAAATTTCATAATTTGTACATGTAAAGAATTTTCTTAAACGAATCGTCATCAATTACAAAGGAGAGTTTTAAAGCTCAATTAGGGGAAGGAGGGTGAAAAACAAAATTTCCAACTGAAATGAAATTTCCTCCGATTTTCAAACCAGCACCTATTTTTTGATTAAAATTGCAATTTCGTTATTAATAGGAAAGGGGAAATACTGCTCATTCGATACGGTCCTATCATAACCATTCAACGAATTATTAGAACAGATAAAAATGAAACACAGAAAGAATGCTTCACAAAATGAAATTCACTCAATTTATTACGAGGGCTAGAAACATAGCCTTTTCAGAAGGAAAAAAAATTATCGCATTTCATCGATACATAGAAAAAGGAATATTCACAACAAGAAATAAAAAAGAAAAAAATCGTAAAACAAAACACGGTAAAAACATATAGGTACAACTGCTTATAATTTTCGATATTATTACGTTTGAATTGAAATCATTCATAAAATACAAAACGATTTCATAATTTTTCGAGATCACTCAAAAAATTATAATACTTCAGGATACGAAAAAGCGCGATCAAATGATTTAAAATCCACGAAACTGATATTTACATAACGATTAATAGGCCTATGTACAGCAATCGAAATTAGCAATGATGCAATAGCATAATCCTTATAATAATAATACTTCAAAATAGCCTATCTCATTTCAAATCCTCATACATATAAAATGGTAACTATCGAAGAAAATATCGATGAACACTACATTCATGGGCATAGAAGAGTATTATTGAAGTATTTTCGTTGATTTTTCACAATAAAATAATCGTTACAAAAAATTCAATATTCAACTTACGTGATTTCCTTAATGAAATTGCGACAGAAAAGTTTAGCGAATTAAATTTTGAAAAAATTATACGTTAAACTGAATTAAATCAACGAACATGTACGAATTTAACGAACATTTTTATAAGAACCACGAATCATGAAATATTAATTTCCACGTATTCACATAGAAGCGATTATATCTGAAGCAAAGTTCAATTTTTACAATGATTTCATATTCAGCGACGATAAGATAACGTTACAATGTTACCAATCTTGACGTAATTGTAGATATAAAATAATCACAGAGTTCATTTTTATTAAAGAATCAGTTCTTCATACTCGACGCAGTATTAACTGTTTTCTTGAACTTCGTCTACAACTTTTCTCTGTCTAACCATCGAGGCAATTTTTTTATACCGAATCATACAGTCTTCCTGTAAAATAAATGATGATTAACGAACGAGAAATGAAAACCGTTAAATTTAAATACCCACTACGAACTTTAGTTTTTCCTGGTACGCAATTGGCTATTTTTTCCCAACGATCGTCGATTGATTTTTTAGAATATTTATTAAGCGCCGCTTCGAAAGCTTTTTGCTGAGTTTGAGTCCAGTTCGAACTCTGTGTGGTTTCCTCTTCTCCTTCGGCGGCTCCTATTCCCAATTTACCACCACGAGTTTTAACCTTTTTAGGCTCAGGTTCGACAGTTTCTTCTTCGGTTTCAGCTGGTAAACGGAAATCGTTGTCTTTGATTTTATTAGCCATATGAGTGACTTCGGGTACAGTTCGATTCATAGCTTCGGCAATTTTTTGCCATCTTTCGGATTCACCGGCAGGATATTTTTTTACCAATTTGATTAAATCTAGGATGTCGTCGTCTGTCCATAAACCACCGCTGACGACTGGAGTACTTTTTACGACCACTTCGTCTGTTTTTTTATCCGTCGTTTGTTGTAGTTTCGGTTCGTAACTGACTAGTTCTGGAACGAAGTCTACTTTTTTTGATTTTTCGTGGTTGAATTTCTGATGGGGTTCGGTTCTGGAATTTTTTTAAAATTAGACATTATTGTTGTAACATGTAAAAATAAATGAAACGAGGTGTTTGAGAAATTTCATACTGAAAGGGGAAGATTAAATTTTTGTGGGAGAAAAGGAGAAGGAGGAGAATGAGGAGAGAAGAAATTTTAACATTCAATTTTAAAAAAAGGAGAAAAGCAGGAAATTTTGACGCAATAGGAATTGCAGGACTGTTAGACAGGACACCATACAGCAATACGAGTAAGAGTATTCACCTTTGACGAGCTGGTTCTTTTGGTATCTTCGCGGGTGATTCTTTATTCCAATCTTTAATCGTTGAAATGACTAGTTTAAATATAAAAATAATCAAAGCTTTTACTCCGTAGCATATTTGAAAAGGTAATGTATTGAGTACACTGAAACAGAAATAAGCTCCATAAGTAAAGAAAAAGTTCTCCATCAAGTATTGAAGTATTAAAAAGAAACATAACGAACCTCGGTTTCTTAACATTAGATTCAATAAATTCGTCAGAAAATGTCGTTTCGGATTTCCCCTTCTTCATTTTCTTTGCTTTCTTATCTTTGGATTTCAGCAGTTCTTTCTATAACACCAACCAAGTTGAAATTTTCACATAAAAGAACATAATATCATAGATGGTAAATTGTACACCACTTACCAATGTATACTTCTGCTCAACATACGCAGCCCATGCAACTAAATACTGTCCAATGCTAATAATTACTGTTAAAATTAAGCACATCTCTTGCAATCCCATCTTACGAACTCTTCGATAATAATACACAGCCTGCCTCCAGTCAGGCATACCGTGTTCCAGGAACTTATCATAATATTGTTTTTTTTCGGAACTCCTCAGAATTTCATAAGCAGTAACGATGTGCCGGAAATCTTGCTCGGCTGTCGGTGAAGGATTCTTGTCCGGATGCAAAACCAGAGAAAGTCGCCGGAATGACTTTTTAATAGTGTTCAAATCAGCATCCTGAGGTAAATCATCGAACATTTTAGTTCCTTACTCTCTATTTTTATAAAACGGTTTGATTTATTAGGTAAATATACCTGGGTGACGTTCAACAGCGTGTAAAAATTCTGTTTGACATCGTCAACGGCATCGAATACTTCTAATTCGTCGTTAGTCCACGAATACACGTACGTGAATAGAAAAGTGTGCAGTAAAAAAATGAGTGCTGCTTTTCCTGAAACATATTTCCATTTTATGAACTGTATTTTAGAATGAATTTTCAGCAAAAATTTATAACTTACCCAGGAACATATTGAGTTGCATTTTGAGCGAAATATTGACACAGAAATTCAGCTAAATTTCATCTTAAAATATTGTAATCGTGTCAGCCACTTTACGAAATTTTTATTGGAAAATTTCGTTTACATATGGTGATGTTATCTTCATGAGAAAAAAAAATGATAAACGTGGATTAATCGTCAGCTGTTGCGTCTTGTAATAATGTTAAATTGTACTCGTAATCTGGATTTCTCATCAAAATAATTTCCTCAAAAGCTTATTTATGAACTTTTAACTCATATAAGAATACAATTAAATGAATTTTAAGCGGTAAATAAAATTTTAAATGTAAAATTTTCCTCAAAAGAAGCGGTCATTGAGCTTTTAAACTTTCCAGTTTACCACATGGTTACATTTTATTTCCCTTTTAATGGTAGCCCTGTTTTTGAATTTTTTCTTATCAATCATTTTTTTTTATCAGTTGAAGGAGATTGAGACAAACGAAAAATGTATTATTTTGACAAAAAATTAATTAAAAATGTTAAATTAGTCGTCTAAATTGACTAGTTTAGCGATAAAACAACCAGCGTTCTTGCCGGCCGAAAAGTAAGTGATTTCTTTTAATTTCGATAATTACAAAAACTCGTTGGAAAATCTTTCTTGATAGGTAATTTCGATCGACCCTGGGATATTATTTCGAAAATTTGATGCAATTTTGAACGTGATTGAGAGAACAGTCGTGAAAGTTGATACGAATTCTGCATTTTATCCGTTCACTCGATTACGTCTCCTGTCACACGATTTTAACCTTGAATTAATTTCTAGAGTAAATTTACTAAAATAAATTGGATTTATCGATTTTTAATAGGCTTGCGTTAATATTAAACTTCAGAAATTTAATATACCAAATGAGACGTTTATCAAGGAAGGTAATCGGCCAGAAACGTATTAATTAAATATGCTACAATTTAATTATATTCTACGACGTTCGAATCAACGATAGTTTTTCTGAAGATGTTTTCACTTCAGTGTTCTAAAATAGCTATTCGATTACAATACATTGGTAATATTTATTTCAATTAGCATTTCAAGTTTGGGTGTAAGATGAGTTTTTATTCGATTGTTGTCATGAAATTACTTGTTTCGAAATTGCAAGATATGTTGTTGAAAAAATTCTTGTTCGTTTGTGTTTGTATGGTTTGAAAAACTGATTCTATCGTAATTTTTGGTTTTCAAGTACTTATTTTATTATTTTTTCTATACTCGATAGAAGTATATTTACTTATGTTATTTATTAATGTGCAGTAGTTTGATCTGATATTCCTGTGCGGAATAAAAACCACTTTAATATTTTTTCAGGTTCGGGCTCAATATTTGTCTCAATGCCTGTGTTTACTGGTTATTCGATGTTGAAAAAACCCGAAGTTTCTGCGACCAATGGGCAGGTAAACGAATATGATGTTTTTTTGTCTTGATTATGATCAAATTGTTTATACTTAATCCAAGATTGTTTTATTTCTTGATTTTTTATATTCGGTATTGACTGGATAAAATTTGAACCATTTTATATTGTATATTTTCTCTACAACTCTACATAGTAATTTTACCTACTTAAATATCGAAGGAGTAGGTTTCAACTTACTCATATAATTATTAAAAACTTCCAGAAAATTCTCGAATAATTCTCTTTCCAAATTGCCAAACAAATTAATAAAGTTGAAGTATAAGCCTACTTGAAATTTATCAACATAGTTAACATTGAGCTTATCAATAATTCAATATAGGTACAGAAAATTATCCCAGCAAAAATTTAATGTATTTTTCTAAGGCGAGAAATTTCAGATAACTTATCTGTGTTTTTATTTAATTTTTTTGCGTTTCAGATTTGCTCTAATTAAAAATATATAAAATGAATTTATTTTTCAAACTCCAACTGCACTTCATCATTATAATCTCCCTTACTAAAGCATATTCCTTAGTAGGTAAATTTTTGTTGTTGAAAAATAATCTATTCTTCTTTACTTCCTGTTGAATAAAATTGTCAAGTAGTTCATTTAATTTTATGAGGGTGACAATTCAATCATGATTTTTTTTTTTCAGGAAACTGGCACTAATATATACGTAATGCGCCATGCAGAACGAGTCGACAACCTGTTCGAGAACTGGATTTCAAATTGCCTATCCGCCGATGGTATTTGTTCAAATTTAAGCCTAACAAGTGCATTTTTGCATAATTATTTTATTGGTATATTTTTATAGGAAAATATGTTCGATATGACTCCAACATGCCGACCAGTTTGCCCAAAAGAGAAGGATCAATCGAATCATTTAGATTCGATTCGCCTCTAACGAATATCGGAGGTTTCGAGTCATCGCTGATAGGAGAATCTTTTTCATTAGCAGGTGTGAATATTCGCCATGCGTACAGTTCTCCGGCTTTAAGATGTATACAGACTTGTCATAATGTTTTCAAAGGTGAATTTCTTTGCTGAAGACAAATTTTTGAAAAAATTAATCGCCATTTAAAAACGAATTCGTTTCATTTCAGGAGCAGGAATATCGAACGAAATACCAATCAAAGTTGAACCCGGTTTGTTCGAATGGGTCAGTTTGTACGCCGGTATATATCCATCTTTTATGACGAAAGAAGAATTGATCAACGCTGGTTTCTACATCGATAAAAATTATCAACCTTTATACTCATATGATCACCTTGAAACTTTGCTAAATGAAACCAGTGAACAATATTACCAACGTGGATACGACGTCGTTGGCAAAATTCTAAAAGAAGTATCTCAAAACGGTTAGTAACATTTTTCCGTACCTATGGGCGTTGAAATTTCCTATTTCGTATTATTTTTTTTCCGCAGGTGGAGGAGATGTCCTTCTTCTAGGCCATGGTTCGACATTGGACATTTGTTCTCGACAATTGATAGGTTCCAAGCCACGAGACAGCGACGTAATTGGCAGATTACTCTACGAGGTGCCTTACTGCGGTATGATTAAATTGCAACAAATTAACAATCAATGGAGAATAGTCGATAATGATGTCCTTAGTGTCAGTCATTCTTCAAATAAAGGGTTCGACTTCAACATTTTACTTAATTTTTATTGAAAAAATTTCCAGTCCGGTTACCAATGCGATTAATATTCGATTACGTTTCTTCCAATTTTTTTACATGTACATATTGTTTGTTATTGATGTTATTGTTTTTATTTTTCGTTTTAAAAACTTGAATCCTCGATTGACTGTAGCACGATTAGAAATCTCTGCTTTTTTCTTACTTTAAAACTCGAGCTTAGGTGTATGCATGTTTTCGAATTTGGTTCTGTGATTATGTTGTGTGAGATCTCGATATTGTTTGTCTTTGTACCTAGTCCTATTATAAGCTCCTCATTCCACATCTTTTTGATAAATTTTGATCTTTATCAAAAATTAAAAATACATGAATATAGAAAGCAGAGAAATGAATAGCTAATTACAGTAATTGTAACGGGAAGTGTGTTTTTTGAAATTTTTTCTGTTGAAAAATGACTTGTGCATTGTACAATATTAATTTCGTGGAACTACGTACGTAGATACATGTAAAACTTACTTCGATAAAAAAAAAACATAGTTTCATATCTTTACGAGACAATTCTATTTCATGTGTGTAGCTTATTCCCTTCATGGTTGTGCAATCTTCTTCGACAGTGCAATTCAATTATTTATAAGAAGATTTTTTGTCATGTTTCTAGTCAATGCGACATAGATAAACACTGTATACTCCGACGCTTATGCGCACTTCTTCATGTAACAAAAAACTTGCTTATATGTGTTATTCGATACAAAAAATATGTACATAATTACTTCAATTTTTTTTAAAAAAGTTTTTACAAAGACGATTATGAAGAAAATATTAACCGATTACCATTATTTCATTAAGTTACGTATAAATTTCGAAAATAAAATGAACCCTTTAAAATTTATATCTTGTGATATTATTAAATAAAATCGTTTTTACTCAAGAAAAAAGTGCATATTTTTTGATATTACTTATTCTGTTTATTTTTTTTACGAGTATACACAAGAGAGTTGGATCAAAATCTGTCAAATTTATAATGGCTCTTTTTGATCAGGAAAAATATTTAGGAATTTAGATGTAGAAAAAAGTTGAAAATGATCGTTGGAAGAATCCGAGAACAATTTTGAAATGACCAAATTTCTGCCTCACAGTGGAGTTTTGAAAATACCTGAAGTACGATACAATTCTACCCCGAAGAAAGCATATGAAAAAATTGAAAAATAATTTTAAAAATTTCGAAATAACAGAGTCATTGTAGATTTGAACTCAAAGTTATCAATTTCGGAAAATTGTACGAACCATTTTTATGATCTTTTCTCCAGCACTAGAAAAATCCAAAATTTTCTGTTGACTCCAAAAGTCTCGAAAAACCGCTTGCAATTGATTCAGCAGGTCAAAAAATAAGGTACCTATTTATACGTACCAAATCTCAACTTTTTCATTGATTAGATCGAATTTTCATAATTTTGCAGAGCCAACGAGGTAATTTTGAAATCTCAAAAATTCGCCAAAATTCGTGCAGCACCTGAAATTTTGGATATTGGGTTCTCTAATAGTATATACTTTCGATTTATTTTACTTTGAATTGGGATACCTCCCTTCTTGACAGCAAAAATTAGTTTTCAAGCTGACTCTAATTTTGGGTCTTTCAACTTTCAGGATAAATAGAATTAAAATTTAAAGGGGAACCTTCGACTTGAGAACCAATTTTTGACTCCTATCGGTGGTTTATTTTATTTTTCCAGGCTCAAATACTTATGAACTTCTGAACTTTGGTTCAGTTTTTTTATTTTTTGAAAATGATGAGCCTGGAATTTTTACAATGATTAGATTCGTATTTTTTTCGGCTTTACAATGGTCTCATTATTGCTTGTCAGTGTATTTGGGGGATGAAGGAGGGAATGAAGTTTTTTGAAGTTTAGAATCTAGACATTCCTTGTTTTGTTACCACTCTTCAACTGCGGAAAAAAATTCTTAACAATTACATTAGCTCCAATTTTAAATTTTGATACCAATGGCATTTCAATGATCAAAAAGCCTAAAATTCTAATTTTGGAGCATACCTGCTATAAAAAGTAAATGTTTTCAACACTAAGTACTTTTTTCAATTTTATTTAATTTTATTTTTAAAAAATTGTATTTAATTTGAAAAACTGAAAATTTTTCAAAGATTCTTCCAACCATGATTTTTTCATTTTTTTTTTAATAATTTCATATTTCATAATTTTTTGATTCAAAAATCTTTTTTTATTTATTTTATCTTGGAATTTTAAAGAAAAATTAACTTTATGTTTTTCAAACTTCCTTCCAACTATTTAGTTGGAAGAAATCTTTAAAAAATAAGAAATTGACATAAATTGAAAAAAATCAAAATTTGATAAATTTTGAGAAAATGTAAGTTGAAAAAAATTAAATGCTGAAAATTTAAAAAAAAAATACAGTTTTGATTTTAAAAAATCACCAATCATAGAAATTGAAGTAAATTAACTTTGACCCAGATCCCAGATCTTTCTTTTTACCATTCCTGTTATTTTTCTGCCATCGCATCGCAGGTATTCTGGCAATGCCATCAGTCTATTCAATTAAAAAAAAATAATGATTAAAAAAACGCAATCAAGTTACACATCAAATAATCATTGTTTTTTATTAAAATACGTTTGTAATGGCAGTTATAATAATTGAATTTATATGCGAATTGTATTCATATTAGATAATAATGATAAACATTACAAACAGGAATTCAGTAAATAACTCGGGTTTTATTGAATCGCGTTAACAATTTCTACGTACTTAGGTACATAATAAACGACGTAGGTATACGAGGAATAATTTACAACCTTTACTAAAACGATTACCTATTAACACAAGTTGATAAAATATTTTACAATTGAAAATCTCGTCTTCGCACATAAAAAATCAAGTACCTATTCGTTATAATGTTCGACTTGTCATTGCAAAATTATCATCTCATTACTATTTTTTAAAATTTTTTTTCAAAAAGAATTTGTTCAACGCATTATAAGATAGAAACCACGGAATACGAAGGATACGTAATAAAAAATTCAATTTTTTTTTGAACACATTCCTACTTAAAATGGAAAAACAAACAATGAAGCCGAAATTTTGATTTGAGCATTCACGAGAAAATTATTATTACGGTTTGAGTGCTGAAGAAAAATACTTAGTTATTTCAAAAAAAAAAATTCAAACAGATGCTTAGCTAGATAGGTACCTACTACTTACTCGTGTAGTCGTCGATGGTACTGTAAAATATATCCGTCTAGAACTAACCATAACACGAATGCGATTTCGACTCAATAAAAATTCTCAAATAATTAGGTTGGTAAGATTTTCAAATTTTGATTTTCAATCCATGAAATCGCATTCAAAATCCCATCATTAAATTCACGTAGGTACGATGATCCAACAGATATTGTAATTTTATTTGTTTACGAACAAACACTGCAATATACTCGGTAAAAATAATACGTACAATGAAAAAAAAAAACAAAAATTTAAAAAAATCACATCATTCAAAAACAAAAGTGCTATAAGTACAACCTACGAATAAATTAAACATTATAAATTTCTACAATTGGAAAACATACGTAATTTAGATGGAGATTTACACGCTTTTAATCACACGATTCGAATTTAAAAAAATTATTAACTGATTGCAATTACCATGCACGTACGATATATTTTATAAAAATACATCGTATACGTAAGCACCAAAAAAATAAATTAACTTTCGACATATGTGTAGGTTTCCTACTTATACATTTAACATATAGAAAAGAGGTAGCGCACTAAATAAATTTCCAGCTAATGGTATTATTAATTTAGGTAAGGTAACATAAACGTAACAACACCCCCTTAAACTTGTAGCCTAATCAAATAAAAACAAAACATCTAAGTAGGTATAAAATAAATCAAAAAAAATTAAAAACCTATGAAAAAAATTACTCGATCGTTTCTTTTCAACGGTCGCGTAAAAGCGAAATATTTTTCACTAAATAACATCAACAAAAAAAAAAAATTCGTGGATATGTAACTTTAAAATTTGCACTATTTTTCAAGTAGGTATATAATAAAGACTGTCCGGTGTATAGAAAACGACTTCAAATTTTATAAAAATTTCATCACCGAATTGTGAAAGAATCAGTAGACATTCTAACTAAAAATTGCATGTAGGTATACGAAATGTATAATGTATAAATCGGGAAATAAAATAAACGAATTCGTATAATCGTATAAAAAACTATACAAATTTGTATTGTTTGTTAATGTTTAGGTAAAAGCTCATTGTTTGCGTTAGTAGGAAAAGAATAAATAAAATTCAGAGGAAATCATTTACGCAATTTATTACAAATATGTGATTTCAATTCGTCGAGTCTTTAAACTGGTTTGCGATATTGTTTTTTTTTTCGAGTTAAATTTTCATTTGAATGAGCATTTTAAACATTTATTAAAACACGAATATACTCACAAAAATCAAATTAATGTGAAATAGAACTTACTTATTATAATACATACAAAACACTTTTTTTTTGTACTTTTTATATGTAAGTATAGCTATTGAAGAATTTCATAGAAAGTGACATCGAAGTACGAGTTGTCTTTAAAACGAGTAAATGAATAGAATTGTTATCAGACTGGTTTTTTAATGGAGAAAATCTGCAGCGTAGGTAAATATTGAGGTCAAGTTTAGAAGTTTTAACAATAGGTAATAATTCAACAAAAAATACAGTAACAATTCAACATTTTTAAAATTTTACTAAAAACAAATTTATCAGCATTTGAAATTGTTTCCGGAATTCTACAAACATTTTTAATTTTCGAATCTACTTTTATATTCAGGGTATTTGATCGAGTGGGCACCTCCTTCAATTTTATATGTAGGCAATTTATATTGAATTAGAGTAAGAGAGTTTGCCTAATCCGAGATGAAACAGTTGAAATTTGTGTCGAATAAAAAGCTCTTTGAAACCGGTTTCTTGCTTCAAAAAGTCCTTCGAATGATGTCAAACCACAATCGGTACCTAGTACCTACCCTACCTTCTACCTATATATAGAGACCAAAAATTAACTCGAAACCAGTTCTTTAGCCCTAACTAGATGAACCAATTTCCTGCTTCGAAAAGTTTTTCGATCAAGAGCACAACTGGTACCTTTATGATGTAGGATGTACTTTCAGCGTGAAAATCACGAAAATAACATTAAAAATTGGCACGTAATTAGTTCCCGTCAACTAAACCGGTTTCTTCGGAAAGTTCTTTGATCGAGACTTCAATATTGGTACCTTGACCTTCTATCAACATAAGAGTGCCTTCAATGAGGAAATCATGAAAATAACATCAAAAATCGAATCGGAACCGGTTCCTTAGTCCTAACCAAATGAACCGGTTTCTTGCTTTGAAACGTTTTTTGATCGAGACAACAATAGGTAGCTCTTTAGTATGCCTTCAACGCGGAAATCAGGAAAGTAACATTAAAAATTGGCACAAATTCGGTTCCCTGACCATAACCGAATAAACTGGTTTCTTTGCAAAGTTTTTTGATGAAGACCACCATTGGTACCTCTTATCAACATTATTGAGTGCCTTCAATGCGGAAATCACGGAAATGACATCAAAAATTGATTCGTAACCGGTTTCCTAGTCCTTACCAAAAACCGGTTTTTTTTGTTTTTTTTTTTTTTTTTTTCTAAAAATCGACTTCAATTTTCCTGAAAACTCGTAGAAGAATTATATTTAACGGGCTTTTGTTGAGAATAAAATATTCAAAATATTTTTTGAATGAATTTGATCTCGCAGAAACCGGTCTTCATTGAATCTAAAAACTGAACCAATTTTTAGAAAAGGAACCGGTTCTCTAAACTCAAATTTATTTTTCGAAGTTTTTCTTCATCATTTATGCAATTGGAGCTTCATTTTTTTTATTTATTAGTAATCAACACATCTAATATAATTATTCCAAAGTATTCTATTCATCAGGCAGAAAAATTGATTCAAGATTTGAAAAATAAACCGGTTTCCATTTGCTTAAAATCATGAAGTGTAATTTTTTAGTCTAGATAAGATAAAATTGTTGAAAAAAAAACAATTTCGGAAGTCTTTTACTCATTTTTGAAGATTTCTGCTTTCATATTCATAATCAGTACCGCAATTACCTTGAAGAAGAGTAGTAAACCAAATTCAAGCAAAATCAGAGACACCCACCGGCTCTCCTGAAATACATCCTGGGTCGATGACAAAAAAGTTGAAAAAAATATATTTAAAACTGTTCTTCTTTTAACTCAAAGTACAAATAATTGATTTCATCTGTCGCAGACCCAAAATTGCATTACTTAATTCATTATTAAAAATGATTTTTCACATACCAGGTGAAAAATAATTTTGTACCTGCATATCAAAGGATAGGTAAGCACTCAAACTTGCATTGTAAATAAGTTGCCAGTTGCCTAGTTCGATTAAAGTCCTTCACTTTTTTATTCCATACTTAAAAAATTTTGATGTTCTATTTGACATATTTTACCACTCCTAAAATTATTTCGAAAAATGTTATTCTCATCTTCCCCTAGTTGTTAAGAATTTGCGAATAAAAAAAAGTACCACCCTGAAAAAAAAAACGACATCGCTATCTACTGAAAGTTCAAAAAACAAACTACGCGGAATAGTGAACATTCCTCATTTCCGTTTATTTTTTATCACTCCTCGAACGAAAAGAAAACATTTAGAAATAGTTAGATGGAAATATTCAAACGTCAGAAATTTTCCACAATTCAATCTTTTTATTTCAACGGTGCCACCTCGAGCAGTTTTGAGAAAATACACTCGTTTCAAATGCTGATAAAATAAACTATTGATTAAACCGACAACTTTAACAATTGTGATAACAATTTCTAAAAGCTAGCTTATTATTAAAATTCAGAACACGTATGGGTAAATTAAATGATTGTAACGTTTAATAACATTATTTTCGAAATTTCGAATGCAAATGAAGAATGATCCTCCTATAACGTTCTTAACCGTATAAGAACTGAGCAAAAGATCAGGCTTCTTCTATATAAATTATAAAATTTCATACAAACGAGTAAGCTTCTCGTACAACGTTTATTTATTATTCGTGATCGTTCGTGAACATTCGTCATTAAAAACAACATAGCAAAAAAAGAATAATAAATTAATTGAGAAGAAGAAAAAATAGGAAGAACGAAAGACATCGGATAATCCAATGTCGGCAATGGAAGAACAACTTTCAATAGGTATCATTTTTCGTTGAAATGAACCCTATTTTTTGTGTGTTTCTAATTCTACTTTTTTTTTGGATTTTTTTTCGTATTTTTTAAATGCAGAAAATCTAAATCACAATCGTATTCTCTGCTCGTGTAATAAAGTCTCTTTTATTTGAAAAAAATCTCGTGAATTATATTTCAAGGCGTTTCTAAACTCCATTACCCATTTCATATTCATAATCAATTTTTGTGCCCTATAAAGATTTTAAGAAATTAAAAGTTTTTTGCATAAATCTTCATAATTTGAGATTTACTTATTACTCGCTGTTTATTATGCTTTTCATTTCGTAATGCTGGAGTCATTTCATACAAATAAGAGTGGAATTTTTGAAATAGGACGCAGACATTTCAAAACCTCAATACCCAAAATTTCATCGCTCCAATTAATTTCCTGATTTTTTGGAGAATTTTGGAAAAAATTTTAAAAACGAAAATTTTTAGGTAAAATGTGGTTTTTTAATGAAATTGAGAGAAATAAATTTTTATTACCCAAAATAGAGCTTTTGACTCCGATTTTTACCATTCCTAGTCATCAAGAAACCTCCTGTGAAATTTTGATTTTCTCCTCAATTCCAAAAACTCTCTTAAAAAATATGAAAATCAATATGGACACTCAAAAATCTGGCTTCCACTCATTTTCAAATTTCAAATGATCTAACAAGAAAATGAAACCAGTGTCCCGATCTTTCAATAGAATGAACTAAAAAAATAATGTTAATAGAATTGCCTAATTGATTCGCCGTAAATACGCAACATGCACGTTTGTGTATTTACGGCGAATTCGATAGGCAACTTAAGTAACATGACTTGAAAATCAACGTTTTTTAAGGTTGATAGAGAATGATCAAATTGACTTGAGAAGATACGATTTTTTTTAGCATTGTATTCATTTTATGGCAATACTGAAACCTTCAACAAAAAATTGATTTTGTCCAATATTTTTCAAATAAATTATAAAGCATGAAAATTAATTTTCGCCCCTGAAAATCGAGTTTCTCTTATTTTTTTGGAACAAAATAATAAAAAATCTATTTTTCATTTGATTTTTGGGAAACTACCACAACAGCGTGAATCCCAAATTTTTTTTGAAGCTGCCCAAATTAGAAAATTTGATTTTTTTACAATCATTTTTCCTCCCTGGCTACCTTTACCCTCCCCCTTCCGGGATAAAAATGAGCAATCCATTTCAAATTTCTTGTTTGACATGAAATTAGGGACGAAACTTGTCTAAAAATCTCGAGAGGGGAGGGGGCGAGAATGTAAAATTTACCGGCTGGTATTGAGAAAAAATGAGTACTTTATTGACTCACATTTTTTTTTTTTTTAAAGATTGTACTGAAAATAAAAAACAAAAACTTGTGCTTTTCTCATGCTACTTTTTTAATTAATTACAAAAAAAAAGATACCCTACCTATTCCTTAATAATGAGCTCCTCTACAAAAAATTATTTTCTGAAAATTATATTCGAGAACGTCACTAAATCTCCTGATAAATGAGGACGATATTTTATCGGAACTGAAAATATGTAAGTTTTTTTGGAACTGTCCAATTTTTTTGAGCTGCCCAAAGATTATTGGAACTAGGTACTCAAACAAATCTTCAAAAAACCC
This sequence comes from Pseudococcus jackbeardsleyi, assembly GCA_038380155.1. Classification (NCBI taxonomy): domain Eukaryota; kingdom Metazoa; phylum Arthropoda; class Insecta; order Hemiptera; family Pseudococcidae; genus Pseudococcus; species Pseudococcus jackbeardsleyi. The sequence continues at coordinate 41,485,338 of CM076242.1, forward strand.
TTAGTATAAACACTGCATGACAATTTTCTATCATTTTAATTTTTTTGTAATTTAAAAAATGATGGAAAAACACTTTTCAGGTGTCCTAGTTAAAAAAACTTTGCACAAAGAATGGAAATAACTTAATTTTTTCTGCTTAAGTTGATTTTCACTTTTGTTAGGTGAAGTCTGAAAAAATTTTGAGAGAAATCAAAATTTAGGGAAGGCTCCAGAATAACTACAAATGGTGAGATTCGGATTAGGGACTACGTTTTCTTCTATGTATTTCATTTCAAAAAGATCCATTTTTACAAAAATATCCATTATATTTTGCCTAAAATTTACATTTTTTTAGATTTTTTAAATGTCGCCAAATTCGAATTATCAACTTGGGCGATGAAAATTTTAGCTAATGATGGATCATGCGAATTGTGAAATAATAAATTTTGATTTTGATTATAATTTGAGGTGCAGAATTACTTCGACTTTTTTATATTACATATTTTGATGAAACAGACTCAAAAACTGTTGAAAAATGACCTCAAAGAAAAGAAAAAAATTTTAAAATTAGCTTCAAGTTTCAAAATTCAAAGTTCAAAAAAACTTTCATTTTTTGGTTGTTTTTAGTCATTTTGAAAAATGTTTTCAATTTCGATCGAAAAAATTAGTTTCATTTTCTATCAAAATAATTTTAATTTTCCCCCAAAAAATATTCTCAACTTCATTCGATGTTTTTGTCACCTTTTTTTTTTTCCAAAAAATGTTTTCAATCTTTTCCGGAAAAATTTCAATTTCTATCGAAAAAATGTTTTGAATTTTTTTAAAAATTTGTTTTTGAAAAAGTCAAAATTTTGAAGCTCTGAGCTTGGAGCTTCTGCCAGAGGGAGAGGTTAACAAGTACTGGAAAATCCGAAACTTTCAACCCATCTTTTTGAGGTCATTTCAGATAAATTTTTGGTACTGACCCATAAAAATCGAAAAAAAAAAAAAACGAAAAACACTGCATCTCCAATATTCATTCCTCCGAATTTCAGAATCGATAAACCTAATCGCAAAGATATATTTTGGATCGCACCTAAACCAGATCAAAGGTTGAAAATTATAACCAAACCTTGCAGCATTTTTATCCTTACCAAATTTAAATTTGTGCGGCCTAGAAAATATCCATAAATAATTATAAATGCCGAATACGTCATGAATAAAATATAAACGTTGTACTACCGCTTATTGGTAAGTAAATAATAAAGTAACGAAAGAATAATAAAGATATTGGTAACAAGAACAAGTTCTGAGAAATTTAAACTCTCGCTTCTACATTTTGAATAATACCTTTCTCTTCCCTAAAGCTGCTAGTCGCCTCCTTATAGCCAGGATGTTCTGATATCTCGTAATATCTACCAGCGTATATCAATCCTAATTCTTCTAACCCGTCGCCACGTATGGTGGCCTTAATCGTCCAATTTCGACAGTCATTATTCTCATTTTCCCTATCCAGTCTTTCAACGTCGATAATTTTCGAGCTAAGCCTTTCTAAAATCACGCCTATATCCTTAATAGATAAATGACGTTTCTGTTCGTCGACCAGAAGTAGAAATTTCTCCGTGACTCCTTCTTCTTCCGTCAAGGTAGTCGTAGTATCGGTATCGGTTTCCGAGCTATTCGATTGATTATCGTTATCTTCGGCCTCGGATGGTAGCGAGACGTGCTCTTCGACATCCAAAAACCGCACATTTTTGCTAGATTTTTTCGTATTGTCGGCGATCGAAGAAGTGCCCGTTTGGTGTATCGGGGACGTAGCGACGGTCCTGGTAACTGCAATTTTTCGACCTTCTTCGTGCAACACGCAGCAATGAAAATCACATTCGCCATTACCGTGCGGACTTCCGGGTCTGATGTCGATGACGTTATGCGAGCCGGAGCCGCATTCGATGGTGTGTCTGTGTAAATTGGCATTTTCGAACGAGCCGGCTTTCAAAAAACGGCTGAATTGAGGCTCTTTGAAGAACGCTGCCGGAGGTCGCATCGTATCGAAGCTGACGTACGGCGGCGGATGCAGATGGTGATGATGGTGTGGTTCTTGTATCCGAATATCTTGCTCTTTTTTCAAAATTGATTCTGGTATTTCAAAACTGGTAGATTTATCTTTTAATATTGATTGAGGTTTTTTACCTTTTGATGAATTATCCGCTTGTATGGCGTTTAGTAATTTTTCTACTTTGTGCGATCGTTGATCCCAATGTAATACGACTGTTATACGACCCTTATTATCCATAATTTTCCACGATGGAGATTCTTCGTGTAAATCTAAAGCGTGCAGTGTTTCGCAAACTATTCTCGGAATAGTTTGTAAAGCTGAAACATAATCCAATGAATTGGTATTTGAAAACTGAAATAATTTTAATTTAAACGGACGTATAGAGGACGTCGATTATTTTTTAAACTACGTCGTCGACATGGTACAGATGATATAATTATATTCATATTGCATTTATCAGTATTTTTATGGAATCTACTTAATGGAAAATGTTTGTTCGAGGTTAAATGCATATGAATGCATCTGCGGTCTATAAAATCTGCTCGGTATATTGTAGAATAGATAATTATAGGCAATAATGTCGACGTCGTTTAATTTGAAAATGATTTTTACGATTTTAATGCAAACGAGCGAGCCAATTTAAAAATTTATAAGTACCTGTTCTTAATGCTTCGATATTTAATGGATACCATTTTTGGTCATTTCGCAAGACCATTATCACGGTATTGTATGGCAGTGTTCTGAAATATTCGCCATCTTCGACTTGTGTGCCGTCACACTCCAATACTAATCGAATCGGTTCGTTACTTGGTATATTCATCTTTTCTTTAGCTGAAATAGAAAATAAGGATTTTCTTAGTATCAAAAAAATATATGTACAATCTGAATTAACTGAAATTAAAATTAAATAATTTATGGGTAGCTATGTGAAATTACAATTTTTATGATAGATTTTTAAAATTCTTTTTTTTTTTAAATGGAGATAAATCAATTTTTTTTTTATTTTTTCAATTCGATGACTTTTTGGTAGGTACAAAATTTTTATAAATTCCTATTTTTAAGGAGTCAAATATCTAATTATCGCAATCAATTTTGACGTTTCTGTAATTTTTTGATAGGTAAGTTCCTACTTCGTAAGATGTCATTATTAATTTTTCAATTTTTTTAATATGTGTGAGGTGAGTTTGGGAATGGAAACCATTCTCATGGATCAAAAATAAGGTTTTTGAGTCGAGATTCTCCCTTAATTTTCTTCTTTTTGAAAGGTCCAAAGTCAGGGACAACACAAAAACCAATTTATGACCCTTAAAAAGGGAAATATCCCAACTGAAAGCAAAATTTTGAGCTCAAACAGAAAAAAATCGAAAGTACACCATAAGAGGACTCCATATCCAAAATTTCAGGTGCCAAAGTGCATTTCTCGAATATTTGAGAATTTTTGAAATTTTAAAATTACCTCAGCGCCCTGCAAAAATATGAAAATTTGATCTAATCAATGAAAAAATCTTAAATTTACTATTTTCAACCTACCGAATCGATTGTAGGCAGTTTCGAGACTCATGCGTCAAAAATTGGATTTTGTGTTGAGGTCCCCCCCCCCTCTTAGATTTTACCTTTTTTATAAGACCTAAAATCAGGTTCAGCTCATAACCACCCAGGGATGGTAAACTCAGGCTCACATCCATGATAATAATTTGAATGAGTCATTTTTTTTTAAATTTTCGATATTATTTTTCAAGCCTTACAAAATTCTAATAGGTAATACGTCAGAAATTGCCAATATTTGATCGTCAAAATGTGGTTGGTGAAATTTGGTCACCTTTATTAAAAAACGTTGATTCGGGTTCATTTCATCGAAATTTGAGTAAGGTTGGGTTAAATTTCAGGTTAAAAATGATCTCATAGTCACACCTAATTGTCAATCCTAGGTTCCTCCCCCCAGAAGTTAGGAGAGAAATTGAAGTTTACTTCCATGTAAAAGTAAGTAAGTACGTGTATTTTTTCGTCAAAAAATAGTTAGGATAGATTAGCCCTTTTAATTGAGCAATTTTTTCTATAGAGTTTTGGGGTTCGTCAAATTTGATTTCTTAAAGTTTTTTGAATAGGAAAAACTATTTTTCAAATTTTTTCAACCCTCAAAAGAGCTGAGTAAAAGATACTGTACCTTGTACCCAATTGCAACGATTGGTCAGGCGAAAAAAATGAGAGAAAAATTGGGTACATTATTTCAAATAGGGTTATTCTGCTGAAACAGGCCAAAAATGAAGTCTGGTTCTTCAGATTTGGCTCAATTTTTTCTTACGAGTTTCCTATGATGTGATGGTCCATTTATAAATCCACAGCTATTTCTCTTTCAACCATTGGGGGGGGGGAATAAGACAGATTATTTTTTCAAAATTAGGAAAAAATTTTCTATAACCGGTCAAAATCGGCTATTTTTTCTGAAATTGGTCAAAATTTGTCAATTTCCCTGAAATTGTTCAATTATATGTAATAATCGAACAGGGGCATCTAAATTTTTAGGCAATTGTGATTTTTTGTCGAATGGCCAACTTTGAACGCTCATATCTTGAGATAAGTTTTACATGGAGGAAAACTGTTTGCAGGGATCCGAAAGGAAATTGATAGAAGATTTAAAAATGATAATCTTTTTTTAAAAAGCTCAAAGTTGAACTTACCATTTAAAAATCTGAAAAATTACACCAAGTACTTCTTTTTGCTAATTTCTTAATCAACAAATTTTTCAGATGAGATCTTTCGCGGGGGGGGGTTACAGGGATCCACAATTTTGATCAAAATTCAAAAAATTGGAAAAAGTGATGTCACATTTTGATTTCTACTAATTTGAAAGCGCTGGTTTCGAATATGTACTTGACTTTTTCATTCGAACTCCTCTATTAGCCCCTTTCATCAGATCAACATTCAAAAAAATGAAAAATAACGTGTGACCTGCCTTATGTTAGGTATTTGAGGTCACATGGATTCGAATATTTGCTTATTTTTTGGATTTGATCCTTCAGTGCCCCCCATCCCCCTAATTTTTGGGAAAAGTCTGTCAAGAAATTAAAATGACATGTGGCATATCGATTGCCGCTTATTTTTTAGGGTGTAGAATTCGAATATCGACTTGATTTTTGGTTTGACCCCCTTCCCCATGCTTTAACCGACCCTCTTCTGAAAAAATCCTATATTTATTTCGGTTAGAGTACGATGTACTTAAAAAAAATGTAAAAACAAAAACAAAAATCACCCAGGTATAGAAATATAGACACCTATAATCCGAAAAAGAACGGTTTTGAACTTAGTAATAATAAACAGAAGAATTTCTAGGGTATTTTTTCCGGCATTTCTACAAAAAATGGAAACAACATCTTCTTGGAACAAACATTGAGAAAATTAGACTTTACACTTGCACATTGGCTTTTTGTTTGGAAAAAAGATTTAAATATGCTATGATATCTACGTAATTTGTAAACAATATTAAAGTTTGTGTTTATTTTGGTACGAAAATTTATTAAACCACATGTGATTTTTTTTCTCACGAAGCGATTGAAAATTAAGTAGGGTGAAAAAAAAGTAAGTAATCATTGAAAAAGCAATTGTCTCTGTTTCCTGAGATTTGAAAATAAACTCGATTATATGGTCTTTTTCTATTTTATTCCTATCAATTCAATATAGGTATACTTACCACGCTGTTCTAATTCTCTTAAAGTTGAAGCTACTAAACTCTTTCGTACTCTTCTTAGAAAATCCCACACTTTGAACGGTTTTGAGCTGCCATATTCCTGGAAAAAAATAATCATACATAAAAAATAATATTTTTCGAATCCAGGTATTCTAATTTATCAATTAAGGTAAAAGATATTCAAACTCCAGAATTTCAGTACCATCAGGAAAGGAAAATGCATTCAAATGAATAGGTAATTTTGATAACAAGTTTGACCAAAGATCTCATATCATTCATCACTTCAAATTCGATTTCTTACGCCACGAAAATTCCGAAAAGTCGCGGAATTAATTTTATCAACTTGTAAAATTACTTTAGCAGAAAAACGTACGATAAAATCTTGGAATAAAAAAGACGACGAGAAATTCCAAAGTAAGGTTTTCATTTAAAACAAATTAAACGACAAAATTTCAGTTCGCAGCGAATTTCGTCGGTGACGCGAAGAACCAACGACGGATTAGTTTCAATAATAATTTCTGATCACGTAATCCCCGATAGAATTCTGTCTGGTATAAAACTTGTACCTAAAGCTTGTAAAAAGGGGTGTGTTTCGATGATAAAAGGCGCACGAGTCTATGGAAATGGATAAATGATTTTGTAAAAATGAACCATGTTTTTTTTTTTCGTAATTTTAAAAGAACCGAATATCAGGCGCGTTAATTTACCATTTTAATGTTTTGATTAATCTGGACATAAGTTAAAAATTGCACAAAAGTGAAAATTTTTTGAGCGTGAAAAATGATAAAAGAAAAGAACAAAGAAAGTATAAATAAGTTTCATTTTTCATTGCCGTTTTTTCAACTCGAGTTAACATTTAGCTTAGCAAAAATACTATATTAATTTCAGATAGCGTTTTAGTCATACCGTGTATAAGTTTACGCGCGCATTTTCGCGAAATCCGAGTCGCAGATTTTCTCAATTATCCCTACCAATGAATTTCGATACTCGTGGGTAATATAAATTACACCCTTTTCAAGCGTTCCCGAATTTGTAACCGAACAGACCAAATTACTTAACGACCTCGTCTTAAAATTTCTCATCGCTCTCTTTTATTTCATTTGTACTTTTCTCATCTGGCTCGTGTTGGTATCTATAACTTTATACCGCAACAATTTTATAAAGGTACTTATGTAGTTCTCTCGTAACTGCTTAATCATTTTTCACAGTTTACCAATAACCGTTTCAATTTTATGCTATTAATTATCAAAGTTTTTAAATTATTTTCACCGCTGCGGTGATTTTATATTATAGAATTCGCAGATTGCGGAAACTGAATTCATCCCGATAATTAATGACGATTCTAGTTGGGAAAACTTTTGCTCCTTTAGTGGAATTCAATATAAATGCTTGACAAATGTTAGATTCTTTTAGTTACTTAATTACTGGTATACGTGTTGAGATGCTTTTTAGAATTCTGTAGCTATATTGCACTTCATTTCTCGCGGGGTTTTAGCTGAAAAACCACGGGATTTGAAATTAGGTCAAATTTCGTAGGTGTAAAAAAAAAACGGTAACGGATGAATTTTTATCGCCGGATGTTTTAGTTAAAAGACAGAGAGCTGTGGTATGTGTTCTTTCAATACCTATCACCAAGATACCTAGATCCAGACACGTTTAAAGTAATTTTAAGTAAACAACGCGGAACTGTAGTTTCGATTACATTCTATAGTTTGGCAAGAAATTTCATCAATTTGTTGTCGATTTTAATAGGTATCTACCTAGAAGAGAGTTGAGTGTTTGATTGGCATCAAAACCAATATAAATCGTTTTCTTTTATTAAACTTCTCATTCTGAAATTCGTTGGCGAATGTACAGGGTGTTTTATAAGTAGCGCACCGCCATCGACGTAGGAAGTAGGCAATACATATACTTCGATACCAGTCGTGTATATTTGCATATTTGAATTGAAGGAAAAACTGAAGAGGAGGGGGGAGCTGGTGAGATGATTCCCCAGATTTAAAAACAGTACGAGTTGATCCAATTTTTTTTTTGGAAATGTGGAATTGATTTCCAATTTTTTCGGAGGTCTGTACGAATTATGTAATTCCCCCTTTTTTTTCAGTACAAATTGATTCCGAACCTCTTTCAGCCTATAGCGTTATCCAGAAGATACCATGAGGGGGTCGGGCCGATTTATCCATCAGAGGCCCTCCCACAAATTACATCAGATAGAAATTTTCAAAGCATTAAAACATGAGAAAATGCTTTTTTTTTGGTCATTTTACACCCAATTTTTTTCAAGCTTCACACTCACACTCGCTTCGTTCGACCAAAAACAGAATAATAAATATTTATAAATATTTGATAGCGTTTGGCGATTATTAATCGATTTTTTCAGCAGAAATAATTGCAATATCGATTATTTTTTTACTTCTCCGATTTTGGAACGAAATTGGACACAAATTTCAATGTCTTGCAGAAAATTTAGAAAAAATAAGGGATTTGACCAGAACTAAGTGTGTTTTTTGTTGAGCAATTTTTAATATATTTTTTTAGAAATTTCTTGAAAATTTCCTAAAATGTTTCTCAAAATTATCGCAAACCTCGAATTTTCTCAAATTTATAACAATTTGAGTTCTGTAAAACATTTCAAAAAAATGTGAAAAATTGATTTAAAAAATTGCAAAATTAGATTAAAGTCCCTATTTCTTCTAAAAATTTTCGCTGTAACCTGTTTTTCTAAATTTTTATTCTACTTTGGTCCCTAAACGGAGAAATTTTCTAAAAATTAGCAAAAATTCCAATTATACCATTTTTTTAATCTCAAAGGAGAAATGACACAACCTTTGCAAAAAAGTATATAATTTAGGTAGGTACCTATATAAAAATCAATAGAACACAAAATTTTTATGTGCCTACTTACTTAAAAAGAAAGTGAAAACCAATTCATACTACGTCAAAAAAATTGGAATCAATTCGAAAATTCACCTCCAAAAAAGGGGGAATCAATTCGTAGTCGTACATAGGTAATCAAAAAAAAAAAGGAGAATCAATTCCCCGATATGTTTACACGAAATTTTCTTTGGGAATCGAGGGAACCCCAACTTGAAGTGAAATTTTGAGCCGCATTAAAAATAAATCGAAAATAGATACCTACCTAACTACATTATTAATAAATATCATGTCCAAATTTTAGGAGCTGAAGTTGATTGTTCGATCTTAAGCGAATTTTATAAATTTCAAAATTACCTCAACGCCCTTCCAAATATGAAAAAGTTATCTTCTCAACGAAAAAAAAAAGAAAGTTGTTAGATAGGTAACCTATTTTTGATCTTTCAAATCGATTGAAAGCAGTTTCGAGTCGTTTCGAAGCTCTTAAAATTTTTTGGAATTTTCCCCTCTTAATGGCGATTGATTTAATCGATTAATGCACAATTTTTCAAAATTCATAACTTTAAGTTCTAATCGATGTTTTTTAGCAGAAAATTTTCCAGGAAAATTTTTTAAAAACTCGCCAATAGCGCACGCGTTTGGGTAAAAAGCTGAAAAATGGCAGATGCCCCACTTTCGACCTCGATCAACAATTTGGGTCATTTGCAATTATTATAGGTATTAAAGTTCATATAAACCGTTTTTATGAATTTTTCTCCATCCAAAATTTTCTGGAGGATCCGAAACATCGATCGAAACTGCTTCCAATCTTTTCGGGAGGTCAAAAATAGGATACGTAATTACGTACCAATTTTCAACATTTTATCTCGAAGTTTACCTATTTCAAAAATGCACTTTATTCAATTTTGAGATAAATAGAAAAATCATTTTTAAAGGCAATATCTGTGTACGTAGGTAAGTACATAGATACATACATTTTTTTGAACACAACTATTTTACCTACTCGTGATTCTAAGCGAGTACCTAGGTTTATATAAAAATATCATTTCTGCAATAATAAACACTAACTATGTATTAATAAAGGTTTTTTTCGTGATGAAGTTAATATACCGTTTTTAATTATAAATTTATTAAGGAAAAAAATATGTAAAGGAAAAATGATTCATAAATCTTTCATTAAAATCATCACCGGATGTAGTTTTTAATTTATGGACCTACACACCATATCTACCCACTTAACTTACCCTTATTATTAAAAAAAATCTTACGTATGGATGGAAAAGGTAAGCATAAAATTGAAATTGGCGACGGCTTTAATGAGTTGTTTTTTTTTTAAGTGTAGGTATACCTACTTGACTATATCTATCTTCACGTATTGTATAAAAAATTTTTCTTGGTTTAAAAAAAGAATAAACGGTTCAGTTGATATAATGAAAGTAAATGAAAATTACACGAGAAGAAACATATTTAATAAGAATGGGTATGAAAAAGAGAGCATCTTGAAATCTTATTCAGGCTTTATTAATTGTTGAACAATTATCATCCTCGTTTCGAGAATTTTTTTCTCTTCGTGGTACCTATTCTTCCACGTACAAAATTCTTTAAAATATCGTTCTTGTAAAGAATACTATAGTTTTTGAGTTGCTCGATAAATTTTATTATACCGAGCAAGTAGACCAAGTAGAAAGATATACTTGACGATGAAGTGGTGTGGGCTTCAAATAAAATTTTGACATTTTGATTTTTCGCCAAAAAAAAATTGTTCTTTAGAACGCTTTCAAGTGAGGAAACTTGTAAAAAAGAATCGTACTTGAGTTACCTTTTTGTTTGTTTCTTCTGAATTCAGAGCAAGAAAATTACGAGAATGTTTTTTGTGAGTCAAGTTATTCAATGTTTGGTAGAAAACCATTGAAATAAAATTTAGTTACCATTGGTTCAGTTTTCTTTTTCATTACTCCTACCAAGGATTTTAAAATTTGACCAGACATTTAAAAAATGTTGATATTAAAAAAATAAAAAAGTACTCATTGACTTGGTTATTGTCCAAAAATACCATTACAAGGGCTAATTTTCATATTTGAACAACGTTTCAGAAATAATATGTACGTAAAAGTATCGTTGTTAAAAATAATTTTTAAATTCTTGTGAGGAATGTTTCAAAAAAATGTTTGAAAAAAAGTTTAGGTCTACATACAATAGCAAATTTTCGAAAATAAAAACGTGATAAGGTACCTTATTTCTAAAAAAAAGTGCTTTTTCGTCAAACTTGATGACATTTCTATTTCTACGAAATAATGAACTTTCTAATTCTAACCCACATTTGGCCATTGTTGCTTCGATTTTTTTCAGTATTTTTGATTTTCTTTCAGAAGGCAACCAAATTAATTTGGAAAACTGAAAAAGTTCAACCAGAAAACTATCTTTGGCTCCTTTTCCATACTGATATCTAAAATATATATTTTTGATCAAATTATTATCGAATAGGAAAAAATTGAATTTTCTGAAACCAGACTAATCATTCAGCCAATAAATTAGGTCACCAGAAATGAACCGCATTTGCCTAATATTGATCATTGAAACCAATTTTGACTCACTTCCTTTTGATTAGTTTAGAATGACGATCTTTTGCTCGATTTCCAGACAGGCGCCTCAAGTGTATAATTTTAACCTACAGCTATCAAATTCTAATAAATTCAAAATAATCGATTGGAAACTCCAAAATTGCTGAGAATGTTCAAATTTGATGTTGGAAAGTTGGTAGTCGATAATAACTGTTCAATGCTACCGAATAGAAAAATGGCTCGGTGGTTTGACGGTTTTCGATCAAAAATACATACATTGCACGTTTAAAATTTTTGCCTGGATATCGAGCTCAAGTTGGATTTTTTAAAATTAAACTACCTAATAGAAAAAAGCGAAAATTTAATTTTTAGCTGTCAGGTAGGTACTTTCTTAAAACATTTGAAAATCGATGTTTGAGAAAATCAAAATTTCGTTGGAGGCTCCAGAATGGCTGGAAAAGTCCAAATTGAAGTTTGGAAGATTGAAACTTGTTAAGAACTTAAATCTTATGAAATGGGGGGGGGGGGGGGACACACATTTTCTTTTCAAAATTATCACTTTTTTGTTAAAAACCTTAAAATTTTTTCAAAAATTGACTAGAAGTAGAGATTCGAACTTGGATGGCTAATTCCACTCGCAGGTGCCAGGTGGATTGCCAGACACTCTAGTTCCCTCAATCATTAAAGTTTTTCTCAAAAAAATCATCGGCGGTGATTTTCTATAATTTTCTCGATTTTGGAAAAAACTCATTCTGAATGTTTTTTTTCCTTTTTCAATAATGATCTGGGGGAGGGGGGTGTACTGAGAAATCATTGTTTTGTTTGTGGCTTTTGTGAAAAAAAGTATCCATACTGAAAGATTTTCAAAAAAAAATTTCAAAATCAATTTTTCTAAACTTTTTAGAGGGGAAGGGTCTTTTTTGTTGAGATAGTTGAAACGGTCCTTGACCCAATTGAATGTTATTTTTGATATAAAAACTTTTCATCTGAATTTTCTACTTCCCTTTCCCCAACTTTTCGCAAAATTTCCCCCATTTATTAAGAATTTAATAATTTGTACTTTTGAAGCAGTAATTTGGAAACTTGAATTTTGAACATTTTTGAGTGTAATGTGAATTCGTCTGATGAGGGAATTTTTATAAAAGAAATTTAGTGATGTTCCCAATAGAATAATGATCGCACTCAAAAAGTCGTTTTGGACACTAACCATCCACCCAATTTTTCAACAAAAAATCAAAAGCCAATTTTTTTAAAAATTAGGTAGCAAAATTTCATATTTTCATTACAGTTCAATAAACAAGCCTATTTCCAAGGCTAACTACCTATGTATCTGCCTGGAAATTATCTAATTCATAAATAATTTTTGATACTCGTCAAAAATACCCACACAAAAAATAAAACCAATCTTCCACAGCAAAACAACATTTAAAAAATCCCAATCATAAAAAACACCCATTTTCTCATCATTCAACTCGACACAAAATTCTGATACGAGCAACATTTTCATCTCACCAGAAAATTCACTCTCGAAATAAAACACGTCCAAAATACCTAACTAAAGTACAAAATTTATTCATACATAGATCTATTTTAATTTAAAATAAGCATTTGAAAAATAAGCAAAATAAAAGTTATGCCAAACGTGAAAAGTAAACCTCGTTGGAAACTTTTTACCAATACGAAATCTGCTATCGCAAAGTTATCGATTTAAACAGTATCACAGTTCGCATTTATGGGTCAGTGTAACACGAAATTCATGGTGTCATATTTCACGCTTGTTTACTTTATTCGAGGGAAGAACTGGATGTTGGCAAGGTTTGGTAAACCGAATTAGTAAATTTTCGGAAGAAATACCACTTGAATTAATATTTCCGAACAATTTCAAGTATGATTATGGAGCAACACGAGTGGAGGCTGAGAAACAGTCGCAGCCAGTACCTAATCTCAAATATAGAATAATTCGGCACAATATTGTTAATTTTTAGGATCCAATCAGTACTAGATTTATTTCTAAATCTATATCGGAGTATAAAAATACCGAATCGATTCAATATCAAACGAATAAAATAGTTCGAAGGTAGCCAGCGATCAAAGAAACCCGAATAGGTTGAGATGAAAGCCAACACATATCCATATTTTAAGTAAAACAACGTTACGTACCTCTCTGTCCATTATTTTCAAATGATGAAATATACTTGTAAGTAATTCATCCGATCGAAAATCGACAGTACAGATAAAGGTTAACACTTACGGTAAAAAAATAACGAAAAAGCACACGACGAAAACTAGGAGGACGCGAGCCTCTCATCTTTTAAATTATGGTTATCATCACAGAATAAAACGATTAACGCGTAAACACATATAGACAGAAGTACAATATAATCAATTATACGGTGAAATTATTTCAAGGGACGGTAATTGTAAACTAGAATTAGATAATAGGAGAAATATGATAGGACTAAAGGTATAAACGATATAACCCTACACTGGCTGCCGAGTGCTGAATCGAATCTGAACGGACGTAGCTTACTTTTGGCGTAAGATCGATATTCCTGGTGTGTAATGTTATACCTCGTTCGTACTCGCCCCAAAATGCAGTAGCTAGTGTTTTCCTCCCTTCGCCCAGTTGCCGCCCTTCAAAATTACTATGTTATGCGTGTATAACGTGTCTACCATAACATCACCGAGTATCGCATCTCCTTTAATCTATTATGTATGTGATAATACTCGTACATACCGTCATCCTATTGCGAGCTACTTACATAGGTGAACCTATTACTCAGGTAATAACGAAATCATGCCTGCACTCAACGTGGTCGTATTATCAGCCATTAAATCTGGTACGAGTAACGTCTCAGGATGGCAAATAAAAATTCTATTTTTTTCCTATAACATACTATCGAATTCAATCGAAGGTAATTTTATTTATGAATTATGTAGAGGATTGGTTTATATCGTCTTGGAAAATATATAGGTGGGTAGTTCATGTTCTCAGAAATATTTATTACGGGAAATTTTTTATTTAAAATGAATTACTTACCTAACTGAAAAAAAATCAGAATTTTTAAATTAAAATAAATTTGAAATTTTGAGTATCTGGATTCAAAATATCTTTACAAAAAAATTATCATTACCCTATATTTTTTGCTTTGAAATTTTTTTTAAAAAATGGGTGGATATTCAATTTTTTCGTTAGTAGGTCACATGTTTAGTTGACCCATTTTTGTAAAAAATTTAAGTATTCGAATTTCTAAAAAAAAATTATCAGATAGGTACGTTAAACTAAAAGTATGAGAAAATTCAACACAAAATATAGGTAGGTAATATTAAGTAGGTTTGTCTTGAGTCAAGTTCGCTATAAAAGTAGGAATAAAATCTAGCTCAAGGCTATGAACGTACCCAAAGTAAAAAAATACCCAATTCGAAGCGAACGACATCTCAGACTTCGGAACGTGCACCAGAATCGGCGAGTAAAAGAGGTGCTGTTATCTGTTCAAGCATTTGGCGACCCCTCCCTCCACCTCACCTATTTACAAATTCGCCCTAAGCAAATTTTTTTCGGATAAGGATGCATTATTCTGCAGAAACCAATTTTATGCAGTTTGATGGGAACAAAGGCGAGGACGAACCGCGATTCGGGGTATTCATAAAAAAGATGTTAATAAAGTTGCCTATGCTGTTTGCCGTAAATATAGAATATTTTTGTGGTATATAAGTTGCATATTTGGTTCGCCGTAAATAATCTATCGAATAATTTTTGCAATTTCTGTCTTGCGAGAAAAGTTGGATTTTTTCGTTCATGTTTTGTTGTAGAATTAGGTTTGATTTTTATGGACGAGTGGTCCTTGAAAAAAAGATTTTTAAATTGATATTTTTACGTACTTGATGTTTTTAATTACCTAACTGAATAGAAATATTTGTTATAGTAATTTTTTAATAATTTCTAAATATTTTAATATTGGTATAATTGATAATTTTCAATTTTATTATTACTATATCATTTTAGTATGTGTATCAAAATTATTTAATGTATTTAATTTGTAGTCAGGTAGGTAGGTTGATAGGTAGGTAATGAATATCGAGATTGATAAACATCTTCTTATCCAATAATAGTTGCCTAGATGGAGATGTAAAACAGGGTAGCTGCTTAAATAAAGTCGTATATGAGATGTATAGATATACTTGCAATGTTTGACCTCGTTATTAGTTTGAAATAAAAATCGATGTGCATCTTGCTGCTTTAAAAATGCATCGATTTTGAGTGTAATATTTTAAGCTAAAAACTAATCTCTTTGGACCATGAAATTCATAGTTGGAATCAGTAGCATAGCTGTTTGACGATTTTATAAATTCAACTCCCCCCTCCCCCTCTACTGATGACTGAAAAATGAGATTCGCTTTACAATTAGGTATCTAAAAAAAATAATAAGGGCAGTTTTATTTGCTTCTTGAACATGTGTTTTTTTAAATGTATATTCAAAATAAATTTCTAAAAAAAAATTCTCGAACTTCGATTTTTTGCGGGTTTTAGAAGATTTCCTTATTGATGACAATTTACACACGTTACCGATTCAAGAAAAAAATAAAAGGAAAAAGATCATGTCAGTTACCAATAATTCGAATTATCAAATTTATTGTTTCTGTTTCTTTGATTTTTTAGTGTGTTATTTTTCATCTATTTATTTATTTATTGATAGGTAAGTACTATTATTGTTAAATTGATTTTTCAGATAAATGCGAAAGTTCAATTTTTCTCGATAATGGGATGGGGTTGAAGAGAAGGCAAAAATTCGATTTTTTAAAAATAAAAATAATTTTTATTCACATGTTGAATGTCTCTAGAAACCTGAGGAAATTTTCAAAATATCTTTTTTTGAAAGAAAAACACTGCTGAAAGAAAAATAACCAAAAAGAGTTTCTTTGAGTCTTGAATTGCAATAATTTTGTTATTTCCATCTATAATTTTCCCGAGTTTTGCTTTTTTTTGTTGCGAAGAAAAATCGTTGTGTACGAAAAATAGTGGTAGAAGAAAAAGCATCGAGGGGTAGTGTAGTAGGGTAATTCTGACTTTCTGAACCGTTAATATCCTGCTCAAATTCCGAAACTATTGAGCGAAGTATTCTTGTTATATGTTTACAACCTTTAGTTACTTTTGATTGAACTTTCAACAGGATTTGAATTTATCATTACAGAAATTTTTATTTTGTTCATTTTTTTTCATTTTTTATGGTTTGCTGTAAAATAGAAAAATTTTAATTATAAATCACAAAATTTTCATGGGTAACAATTTTAAGAACTTGTAAAAAAAATATTGGATTGATCAAAAATATTCAAATGCTAGACGCTGTTGAAACTTAAAAGTTCAATTAGTCTAATTTGTATGTAGACTTGCCCCTGTCTCACTATACCTCAACTACGAAGAACGAAAAAAAACTTTTATCAATTTTTTAATTATTTTTTTAAAATGAAAGCGAAAAAGGAATATTTCTTCGAAGTTAAACATCAGCAATTCTTCCTGACCATTTCTTCCCAAAAATTGAAAAATGAACCCTACCCATGGGTTTATCTTTATCTTGTCTATAAATTCGCTTCAAATAATTTAGTTAATACTCAAACCCTAGATCAATCAAAATATATGCACTGATAAATCAAGAAATCAATAAAATCTCGGATGTTTAAAAATGAAACTACAGATGCCTAATTGAACATGAATAGGTCATAATTATAATAAAGTTCTATTTTCTATTTCCTCGAATATCTTGGATAAAAATTTCATAAAACGAACACAAATCTTAAAAACCAAATATTATGAAATTATATCTCAATATAATTCAGTAAGTACATTCGAACGTACATATTTTACAAATCATTACTCAATTTATAAATTACCAAGATACTTCAGAATAAAAATAAATAATAATGACAATGCAGCTGAATTTTATAATATCGTATCAATATCCATTATACACATACATAACAAAACAACAATTACAATAGATAATCAATATGTATCATAACAAAACAGGTATGCGAATAAAAATGTTCATCTGTGTAGACTTACATCTTGAAAGTTCAATAATGTACATTAATTTCATTTTAGAATTACTACATTTGAAACACACTTCAGCACAAAATTCCGATATCACATCATTGAAACTACACCAATGACTTATAGTATAGTTCAGCCAAATAAATTAAAAATACAGTTTGAATTTAGTTCCAAAAACTTCGCTAATTTTTACAGAATGTTTTACACAGTCTCCAAGGGAGGAGTTTCACTGAAGAGACTCGGATTTGACGGAAACGAATGACTTGTTTAGTTCATGTTCGCAATTAGAATACGCGTAGCCGACTCCAAAACCAGCACCCGCAATTATGGGCCATTTTCTACCTATATTACAAGATTAAATTTGAGATTATTCGATTCGATTTACTTTGAGTTCGGTGTAGATAGGAATGATGACACTTTTGTCTTACGTTTCAGGAACAGTACCGAAGCGATTCCTCCGACCAGGACACTTCCTCCTGAAAAATGGACAGAATTTGTCTCAAAATAATAAGAAACTAGTACTTATAGATGGAATTATACAAAAATACAGCTGAAAATGAGCAAAATGAATCCTGCAGTGAAAAACATACCGAATTTAATCACACTGTCGTACAAACATTTGTCCAATTTCTTGGTGAATTGATCCTCGGAGAACGTCATTGTAACAGCTGCTACTTTTAATGATTTGAAAGGCAATTAACAATTAATTTAAAGATCCTTTACAAATAATAAGGAACTTCGAAAAATGCAAAAAAGAGAAAATTTTTCGAATTTTTGATAACTTTGACATTTAAATTAATTTTTTTGGCTTTCCATAATGCTTATTTAGGGCAGCGTCAAACTTACGACAAATACTCGAAAATTTTAATGATCGAACATTTTTTTGAGTTTTTCAAAAAAATTCAATGTAATTTCACTAAAAATTGAATCTAAATCAATTTTTTACAAAAAACAAGTACAATTTTGAAAAAAAAAAGATAAAATTGTTCTTAAAATTGAAGCAACCAAAAAAAAATAATAAAATTTTTCCAGCCCGGTTCCCAAATTTTTATCCGATGTCAACCGGAAATATTTTGTTCACCCCTGCTTGCCCCTGCTCAAAAATTGTTATCATGCTGATTTTTATCAGTAATCATGTGCTCAGTCGTCTGAAATTAGAGAGAGCTCAAAGACGCTCAAAATTTTAATTTGTAATCTATAGATCACCCATAGGCCTTCACCCGGGCCGGGGTCGCTACATTGCATCATATCGGTGATGAATAATGTAAAGTACTTCACTTTACATACACGATGAATTTTTTATTGGTACCAGTTACCGTTTGACGTTGAAGTAGAATTTTCAAGTCGTAAACCGATCGAATTTTTCCAAACACCTAAAACCATTCAAATTCACCAGCTTTCTTCAGCTTAACTTTCCATTGATTCATAATCTGTCGCAAGTAAGTCAGCCTTCATTGAAGATCTTCTTTTGATTATATATTCATTTTCCTCTTACTTGCATAACTTGTACAAAATCGGTTGAAGGTTATCAACTTATACCTATTATGCCTGTTACGTAACCTCAGTACTTTATTTTATCTAATCAATAATTTGTATCGCTTAAAATCCGCTGTATATTAGGAACAATTTAACAAGGAAAGAATTGATTTGTTCGATTCGAATTATATTCCAATAAAAAAGTAATTTTTAACGTTACATTATCACATGGTAATTATCTTTTTGAAATACATCATTCGTGTAACGGTTACTCTTTGATTAGTTACCACGCGAAATTCATCATGCAAATTTTCTTTTGACTCAGTTCTGTATTTTTTCAGTTCATTTTCACATTCCATTACGATGTCGTTGCATGAATATAAAGATTCAATAGGTGCATTGGCGGGAGTATGCACCATATTACAGTTTTTTTCTCCTGCGTGAGTATTGCTGCTATTTTTTTTTAAATTTTGCATAAAGTGAGACCTAATTTTTGATTTTTTTGCAGTTTCCTATGTCTGGATTTCATAAAGCTTGGATCCACTGAAAATGTAGATGTGATGCCATTTATAGGCGGTTTAGTATTGTAAATATTCTTCAAAATAATCTACCTATTCAAATTTCGATTATAAACATTTTTTAAAAGGAATTTATCAACTTGTTTGATCTATTTACAGATCTATAGTATTCGTTCAAAATGCCATACTTATTCAAGACAATATTATGCTGTATGTGAATGCGTTCGCCTTAGTTCTTGGTGTCATCTATTTAATATTGTACTTTTTGTATACTAAAAATAAGGTAATATTTGAAATCTTATTAATTTACAAAAATCGAGTTTGGATTTTCTAACATTCTTAAAATATTATATTTTCAGGTGAAATTCTACATTAAATTAAGCAAAGCTGCCATATTTATTGCTGTATTAATCGGTTACGCTCAGAGAGAAAGCAAAGACGTTGTTCAATTCAGATTTGGTTTAATCGTCACGTTGATTTTGCTTGCTCTCATTGCATCTCCTCTTATCTCAGTTGTGAGTTTTTTTAACATTTTATAACGTCGTAATTTCTACTTTTATCAGAACTAGATATGAATAAATCTATTGTTTTTTTTTTCAGAATGAAATAATCAAAACGAAAAACACTTCTGCTCTTCCTATCCCATTAATTTTATCGGGAACGGTTGTCACATTTTTATGGTTTTTGTACGGATTGGCCATTAATGATTTATTTGTACAGGTAATAATTGCAAAATATGACGGAAAAGGGCTTAAAATAAGTTCACGATTTTAATTTGTTGTTTTTTTTTAGGTTCAAAATGTTACAGCATTTGTGTTGAATGCATTCCAGTTGGGTTTATTCGCGTATTGTAAATTGAGTAAACCGGTTAAAAGTGCCTCGGTTAAGAAAACCAAGAAAAGTGATTAATTTTTTTTCTTTTTATTGCTACCTATCAATTAGCGTTTTTTTTATAAATTAGCTATAGGATATCTTTAATTTGAATGATTGCTCATTATGAATTGAAGTTTAATTTTGATGCAAAGGGTTGTTCTAGTTTTGACAATAATTTAAAACGTGAAATCATGTTACCACGCTTTTCTTGTGCGAATAATCAATAAAACCCGCATCAGTCGATAATATTCATTTCTGTATTTTATTTTTTTACACGTAATCGCCTGTGAACTACAATTTGCGCCAACTTGTGCAAATAAAAAAACATTGAGACAGCAAATTTATCGCCCGCTTATGTTCCTTCAAGTGCTGTTACGTAATCGCATGAAATATGTACTTCACAAGTACTTTCGGCGATTCGAACGACGAAACCGTTATCAATGCAAAAAAAATTCCAATACGATTGAAACTTGAGATGCTTTAATTATAATGTACACGTAATTTTAAAAAAAGAAATGACGTAGATTTAAATACTATCAAACATAACGCGCTGACTAGAATTAATAAAATTTCCATTCGGTAACGAAAAATTAAAGGTGACTCTGAAAATGAAATGGCATTAATCAGTGAAAAAAAAAAAAACTAAGTTAAACGAGAGACTTCGCGTTCAGAATAAATACAATTACGATAATCTGGCGGTTATAATTAAGTAAAGCGAAAAATAGTATATTTAGACAGCAGTAGACTAGGAGGTTTGTTCGTCATGGTCAACTTGATCATCTTAAGGTTATCTAATTACACAAGCTTATTACTTAATCATAGTAATGAAAAGGTCGATCGTAAAAATTATGCGACAAAGATACTACTCGTAATGCCGAGGGGAAAAAAGGAGTAAAAATACTATAACAACAAAAATACAACGATGTCTTAAAATTGACGATTTACACATTAGCAAATGATTATAAAAATGAAACAGCTCACAAATAATTTAAATATCGTGCCGCGGCGAAAAAATTTACACGATGAACAAAAGTTTAAAAATAAGGGAGGTACAGAACACTGAACATTTGAAGAAATAAAATATCGTTGGAGTAGCTTACAATAAAATAAAAACGTTTGTGCTAAATAAAAAATTAAAAATAATCTCTTACGCGATAAAACTGCAAAAAGGGTTCGTTTGACGAGATTATAGAATCTTGAATTCCGGCCAATGGTTTACTCGGTAACGTATGACGGAACCTGACCCGTCAAATAATTTATCCAGCCACTCTCGCAGACCTTTTAACAACTCTTCGTCCGTGTACGTCGCGAATTTTGTGGAGATCGCAAAATTTTCTGTTTTTTCCTACAAGCATATAAAAATTTAGCGTCAAATGGGATAACATTAGTGATGGAATGCTTCAACCGAAAAACTTACTTTACTAGGTAAGATGCCTGGATGTTTAATATGATACAGGCAAAAATACTTCCTCATTCCAGATAACGCTAATACAGTTCCAGCACAAAAATACGGATTTATTTCGATTTCTTGCTGCTCTGGAAGACAGGCTCTGACTAATTCGGAATACCATTCCAGCGAAGCTTTCTTTTCCATGTTCGCATAGCCAAATAATAGATTTTTATTCCTAAAATTCGCGTGGGTTTAAAATATTGCCAGTTAATTTGAAAATATTAAATTAATTTACGTACTTTCGATATGGCCACACAGCTTTATAAAACTGGGACACCAATAAATCGGCTCGAACGCGATCAAACATCAGTATGATCGTCCGACAGCCTGGCTTGAGCAACCGTACCATACCATTGTAGGTTTCTGCTTTTAGCTCATGTAAACGAAGCTCACGACTGGTAGTTATACATTTACCATTTTTCAAGAACACTTCTGGTGATAACGCGTCTTTTTTGCGACAATTTGGAACACGTTTTTTCAATTCGGGAGTCTTCTTGTATTTTTGCTCTTCGCTTGGTCCCATAATGTTGTTCATACTCAATAATAATACGTCAAACCTAAAAAAAAAAAAAAAGGTATCGAATAAAAATCCGAATAATGGACTAAAATTTTTAATAATTTTACCATTTTAAGTGCATTTCTGTCCATCGGATTTTTCTCCAATGCGTAGAGAAATAAGCCAAAAAATAGATGACCGTTGCGATGAATATCACATAAGGAAGGAAATTCTCCAACGTGATTTTATTTATGTACATTTGCAGTCTGTGTACAATTCTGTAGACTAATCCGGGTGGCTTTTCGTTGATGAATTCATTCAATTTAAATGTATCCAGTAACAATGCTTGTTTTCCTTCAATAACTTCCTCGATGGAAATTTTCAAACGTTCCTACCACATAAACATGTTATTACAATTCATGAAATATTTTTTCATTTTTTTCTCCTATTTAGAATACCTTTGTAATTTCATAATCTTCCCAATCGCTATGCCCATTCATTAGCAACATGTACTTGACGTGATCTTTATCAATTCTCTTCAACGCAATGACATGAGGTGAATTCCCTAATTTTTTAGTGAAACTGTCTGTAATTGAAAATTTTTTTTGAAAAAATTGGCACTTTTTCTACAAAAATAATCCAAACAGAACTGACCTTCGATTGGTAAAACAAATCCCGGCTGATAATCGTTATATACGTACATAAACGACACATCATTAAAATAATGAGAATACTCTTCGATAAATCTCCGAAACACAGTTTTTGGATCAAATTCGCGACCATGTAAGGAATTTTCAATGACTAGAATAATACACAGCGGAGCTTGAACATTGGAATATTGCGAATTTACAGGGCAGATCGTATCGAACATTTCCTGCAAAAATAAATCACAGATTAATATCGTGCATTTCCGGTTTTATGGTGAATATTTAAATTTCTTACTTGCGAAGTAATTCGTGGCAACGTTAAAAAACTATTTTTAGACAGAGTATCGTTCAGGACTTTTGCAGGTATAATAGGCAAGCTGAGTTTAACACAAGGAACTTCTTGGTTCTCTTTAAATAACATCAACGTATCAAAAATACGAGACACGTTCATTTTCTGTCGTATTTCTAGCGTATTTTCGTTTGACATATCGGTGAATCTGTAGATTAATTCGAATGAATACGTCATTCTCATCCTCCAAGACTAATTCTTTCGTACGTACCCAAATAAAACACTATTTCGATGAAGGAAAGCAATAAGCAAATATTGCAATCTGACTGGTAATGATTGCTGAAATAACAACGCTCTGACTTTGTTATCGGTATGCCACGAACTGAGAAATTTCTTCACAGATTTGTCCGATATTATTTGCAGCAAATCAGAGGGTAAATTTTTGCGAATGAAATCTGTAATTTGAGAATAAATTAGATAATGCATACGAGCATAAAGAATATGTTAGTAACTTACCCATTATGAGAAAATCGTAGAATTCACTGTCGTAAGGAATAGCCATGCCATCGACTAGTAATAAAAGGTAAGGAAAAGAAGCAGGATATTCCCCTATGATATTTCTAGTATCTTCGAAACTTTCTTCATCCATATTTATGGTCACCATTACCACGCCTATCGTAAAATATCATGAGGTGTAGATTTTTGAAAAAGTATATTGTCATTATAGTAATAGTTGAAAACATACCTAATGGTGTTAAAATTTCAAGCAAATTGAACCATTCGTGAATTACATGCGTATTGGAGGAATTGACAGTATAAAATAATACCAAATGAAGACTTTTATTACTATTTTTCAGCAATTCCGTATTGTATAATCTGAAAAAAAATCGTTAACATTAGAAATCAATGGAACAAGATTCAGATAAATTGATTGCTAAAGAAATATACCTCAAAGGCACAGAAATACTATGAAGAACATCGATATCCAAAGCTTGCATAGTTGCTTTATAATAATCAGACGATAGTAAATTTTTCTTATGGAAGTCTATATCCATTTCGGTTTTCAGTTCCTGCGTAGAAAAAAAAAACACATCCAAACACTGGTATCAGAAAAGCACGTCGCATACAAAGGATTATTTTTCGGTGAAACTTACTTTATAAGCTTGGACTATTTTCAGATGTAATATTTCTGATTCTGAACTGGACGATTTGCTGGCTTTATACCTTTTGAACAAAAAGAAAAGAGATATTTTCGGATTATAAGCACAAAGTAAATAGATCAGACTAGGTCACCAAGTAACCCAATTTTGCAACTTACCATTGCCTCAATAACTTCTTGAATTCGATACGCATTTCTTCGACGGTAGCATCTTCGCTAACTTTTAAAATTTTGTGTAAAATACCATAACTTTCGACATAACGGGTGACAATAAATATTATAAATAAAGCCCAAACGATTACTGGTTTCATCACAGTTTAGCGCAGGTAGAAAGAATAGATTCATTTATAACATTTCAAATTGATTAGAATTCTGTAAAACATTACACTTAAGCTAGTATTTAAATAAAATAATAACGAAATTGTCAAAATACATAAATTCGTATTAACAGTAGATATTTTACTAATCAGTAATCAAATGACTGAAGATAAAAACGAGTTACCCAATAGCACGTTTACATTTTGTGCCACAAATTTGAATGCGCGGAACGCTTGTTTTCTTTTCATTTTCCAAGTCTTCAGTAAGATAGTTTGCGTCCATTGTAATTGTAAACTTTTAAACGTTTTTTCAAATAATTTTTTTGCCAAAATAAATTTAGTCAAATTTTCATCGAATTGAAATTGATAACTACTTGCGAAAACCTGTTTCAGATGATAAGAATAAGAAAACGAGGAAACGAAAACAGAACAACGCCATCTGTGGTACATCATTCGAAATAAGGAACCTGATTTGATTATCAACCATCAACAAATCACGAATCACGACTTTGTTTATCAATTTATTGTTCATTTTCTACTGTGTCGATAATTACTTCTGTTTTTACGTCGCAGAGAATTCACCATAATTTCTGATGGTTTTAGAGAAAAATGGTTCGCAAGGTTTCTTCAAAAATGAGCTAAACTAGTTGGAAAATTGCCGGATACTTATGTGCAGGTATGAGTATTTTCATCTTCTTTGATTTTCACTGATAGATTTATTTTTTACATTCAAAATAATTAAAACAGCTCCCACTAAAATAACAAGGTTTATAGTAAGATCGTTGATTATTCGTACTCACATCTTATTAGATAATTCTTTAATCACATGCGTGCGTTATTGCGAAATAGAAACATTCTAAAATTCTAATATTTTCTTTCAATTTTCAGCATAATTTTTCCAATATGATGACCACATCCACCAAAATTGTGGTGGTAACACGACCTCTAAAAGTGAGAATAATTCAATTATATTCTTAATTAATTCCTGTTTTCTAAATTTGTAATTGTTATTGTTAGAAATTAACTTATTGCGAGTTACATTTGTCGATTAACAACTAACCATTTTTTCATTTTCCAAACATGCGATGTAAATTTGTTTAATTAATTTTCACTTGATATTGTATTTAGGTATAGTGCCGGACAGTGTTAGATTTTAATCACTGTAAGCTTTTTGTATTTATCGTTTAAGCTATCACCTCCTTCAGGCCCGATCGAAAAAGTAATTTATTGAAATAAAACGAAGCCGTCGCTGTCACCATTACCGAAGCTACGAAAAATGCATTTCCATCTTTCATTATCACTGATTAAAAATGAATTTATTAACCCTACTAACACGAAAAAACTATCTCTAAAATTGAAAAAGAAAAAACTTCCAGTAAAAATAATATATTCGAACGTTAAACCAACAAAAAAATGATACAAGCCACCGAAAAAAATGATTCGTTACCTATCAACACCCTACAAACTGGAATTAGAAAACGTTCCAGAGTTTTCACAAATTGAAATGTAATAATTTTCGACATTTGTGAAACTGGAAAAACTGGCTACAATACGACGTTTACATTGGTTGCCAAATACGATACATTGTAACCGTAGTGCATGTAGAAATTTGGGTGACGACTAATTTATCGTTTCGTTGTTCAGGGGCAGTTTTTCAACTTTTCTACAGCAAAATCCAGAGTAAACAATTTCTTGCGGTACTTAGCGCGCAAGACTATCATCGATTATTTGTACCCCCGCCTTCTTAAGAATGTGCTTTTCCTATTTTAAACTTCAATTTAGGTTATTCGCTTCACCTATAACCTTTTGTAGCATTTACTTATTACGTGAATTTGATCGGTTGCTGTATTTTGGAATCAATTAAGAATTTATAATACAAAAAATTCATTCGAATATGGACAATTGTAGGAATTAATAGTTCGTTGGATTATTCTTTGTTCGTATTTATTACAATTATAATAAAATGTCGACAAATGGCAATGGCGCCATCGCCCAGGTTAGTTTGTTATTTAATTATTAACAAAATGTAAAGAAAAATATTAAAATTTATAAGTATTTCACTCAAAAAAAGTTACACTTAATTTGGTGTCTAATTTGTTAGATTAGCCGAAGGAGATAGCTTAATATGCGCGCTAACGATCGAAACATTTTGAGATTTCATATCGTTGAAAAAATTTCAAATGAATCGAATTATAATTAAGTACAAATTATGACTTAAAAATTTATCTGAAAATCTTGTTTTTAAGATGAATTAGATGCACTCTCATGGCTAATCGTTAATATTCGTGTTTATTTCACGTAATACGTATCTTGTTATGAGTTGCTTATTAGGCATAATTCGTCGTAGATATGACTTATCGGCAATCGTTTTCATAAAAACATAAAATGACTAAATTCTTTGTTAATCGATTTCTGAGAATCGGATTGGCATTCCCTTTTTATCGTTGTTTACTGACAGAAATTTAGTCATGTCTATTTCGAGTTAACGAATAAACGTCTCGAACTCTCAATAAATTAAGGTTCCTTTCCCTTTTTGAAAATATATATTTTCATGTATAATTTGTATGATTTTACTTACTTTTAATGGGTTTGTGTGAGCAATAAAAATTTGAAATTTTTGTATTTATGTTTTAGGTTATAGCATTAGTATGCGGTCTTATAGTCATCGTGCTGATGATTATGACTTTGACATCCAGTGATTGGTTAATAGCCGAAGGATGGCGCCAAGGATTATTTTCTCATTGTATTGGGGAAAATGCTCCCACACCTCTTCCATTTAACGTTCCAGAACGTGAACCAGAATGCTATCCCGCCAGAGATGAAGGTATTGATTAACACCTTTGAATATTGTATCTTTTAAAATCAATTAACTTGCGGAAGGTTCGAGGTTAACTATAGCGTAGGTGATGAATCAATTCATTTCAACTTATCTTGTAGAACAGTGACGATGATTCTAATTAATGTCGATCAAGAGTTACATTCTATCTCAGCTCTGCGTTATTTTAAAATACACCCACCTATGAACTATCATAAATATGTTGGTGGAGTTCAATATTGACTGACCCGGGAGGGGGGTGATGGTGGGGTAGTTGAAAATTCACTTCTATTCTCTAATTAAATCTACGTAGGTTTACTGAATTACTAATCTGAGAATATTTGTAAACAATTGTGACGAAAGAGAGGAATGATTGATTGGAATAGTTTTAACGTGACTGTTTATTTCCATTTCAGGATATATCCGTACCTCAGCTGCACTATGTATCGTTACTTTAGTTACTGACACAGTTGCCACATTCTTGACTGCCCTTGGTTTACGAAGCAATGATTACAGAACAAAATTCAAATTTTATCGATTCGCTGTTTATGTTATGGCATTAGCACGTGAGTGTTTTATGAAAAATATAATGATAATTTTTTTCTCGATATTTTTACGAGTAATTTGAAAATAAAGGGATAAGTAGAAAGATATAATATAAGGTGTCTGATAAGTGGTTTGACCTGAAAAGGGGTACTTAAAAATTGGAACAAATTTTTTATCATTGTTATGATTTTTACCCAACAGAAATTTAAAGGATAGCAAAATAGAATTTTGTGCCAATAAATCGTAAAAAAAATCAATCGAGGAAATGGAAAATATTGGAAACTGAGCCAATTATTGTTTTGCCTATCATTAAAACCGAAGGGACCATGGATCATTACTAATTAAAATTTGGTCAACATTAAATGATTTATGACCGTTTCTATTCTAAGATGTTTGCCCCTTCAATTTCGAAGATGGGTAACTTATTCATCTTATTTTTTCTGATTTGTCACCTACCGGACATCCCATATGAAATGTGTTTTTGAACTTTTCTGGAAACCTTCAACTAGAAATATTCAAATTAGTTGTAAACAATGCCCTCGACGAGAATCTGGAGTTGTGTGACCCTAAAAATGCTATTTTGATGTACCAGTGTCCAAGAGTCCCGAAAGTTGAAAATCGAGAACTTGAGTAGTTTTTTTATTTAGTGGTTCTCAGAATATTGGAAACCTCCAATTTTTTTTAATTTTTAAAGTAGGTCACTATTTAATTGGTAATTTTTTTTAGGTATTTGACGATATCTTTCGGGGAAACTGGGAAGGGAGCTTGCTAAAAAGCTTTCCATGATTTAAAAATGCGTTTATTTTGTCAAATTTTGAACTCATTAAAATATTTTGTTTCTTTAAAAAAATCAATTCTCGACTTTTTTGATTTCTCAATATTTTAAGAAATTGTTGAGGAACTGGAAAGTTGCAGTCTGCAGCAAAATATATGTTAAAGATGAATGATTTAGAATGTAAAAGTAGTGAAAAAAAATCAGTTAAGCTAACTTTGCATTCGTGTATTTGGTGGCAATTTCACCTCTTCCCCCGCCCTTTCGAGTTCTACTAAAAAAAAAGTATTTGTGTCTATTTTTAAAAAAAATTGCTAACTTTGTTTCAGAAATACCTTAAGATAATTTAGGCAATTAGTGACATGGTCTATTTGAAATTTTAAGGTGGAAAATAATTGACCGCAATGTTACGTTTAAATTCCTATTATGAGTAAAAAATGAAAAATTGTCAAGTTTTTAGCTTTTCAGTGGTTCTTAAAATGACCAAAGATTGAATTTTTAGATACTAACGAAAAATTTTATTGCGCTAAAAATCTGGGAGATGACGGATGACAGTATTTTTAAATCGTTAAATGCTCTTTCTTTTCTTCTCGTTAGAATACCAGTAGCCAAAAAATTTGAAAATAACTTCGTGATTCTCGAACCTGTTTACAATTCTCCACGTTTGAAACCAGTCACACCCAGTGCTCCGAAAATAGGCTTTTCTAGTAAACTAATCCAAAATTCTCATTTAGGTTTCATTTTTTATCTGTAGGTAGATACTTATCAACTTTTGAATATTCAACTTACTTAATGTCTAATGTGGTTATTTTTGTTCGCAGTGACCTCATTATTGGTAGCTTTAATCTTATATCCAGTTTCTTTCAGAGCGGAATTAAATTTAGGTAAAATTCAATGATATCATTTCATCGTATAATATTTTGAGTACTTGAATTTTTTCTAATCTTCTGATTTGGGTAATTTACAGGAAACCGAACAGTTTGGGAATTCGGCTGGGCCTACGGCGTCGGTTGGGGAGCAGCTATCTTCTTATTCGGTGCAATTACGTTATTATTATGCGATAAAGAATCCGAAGAAATTTACTACAAAGAAAGAAAGGTGATGTCCACCTAGTGTGCGGCTCCCCTGCCCGATGTAGTGCTTTAGGATGTTGTCATACGAATACGAAAGCAATATCCTAAATTTGGGCAGGCGAGTATTCACTACATTTTGGCAAATTCAACAAATATCTTCTTTGTTTTATTTTTTACGTATGTATATATCCTTAGAGTAGATGAAAAAGCGCGTGTGTTTTCCAATCCCGTACTATTTACATCTATTCTTGTATCAAACCTTCATGTACATACCGTTTTTTTGCTCGTTCCAATAGATTAGTTCGTTATTTTTTTTCTAAGTACAATTTCATTTGACATGACTTAATGAATCTGATGAAACTATCGTTTATTTATTTTGTGTTATAAAACGATTCGCCATTATGTGATAATTTACTTTGGCATTTTAATGTAAAAATGTTTTTTAATCGATGTTAATCATCCGTTTCTCTCTGTTTCGTATTAAAAATACACCTTTTACAGTTTCATTTCGGTATATGATTTTAAAACGCATTGTCATCCTAATATTACTTTTGTACTTCTTTTATTTTTTTATTGCAATACCTGTTATATTGATGTAATGGCTTAAGTTTTAGATTCTAACGTTTTATATAATTCACTCGAATGAAAATTGTTTTAATGTTGTGTATATGAATGTTTAAACATTAAGTAAGCTTTGAAAAAAGTTTTTTTACCTATTAAAAGACATTCCAAAAATCTCCTATTTTTTAGACGAATACCTATATTTATTATATTTTTACGTGTTTCTCCCAAAACTTACACCGAGTGACTGTGTCAAGTCAATATCTTGAAAAGTGAACAATAAAAAAAATCATATGTTAACATCTATCAAGCTGAGTTTTTTTTTCTACATATTTCTATTCATTAAGTTAATGTACTACAATAACAATTTCAATTGAGGGTTGGACTTAAGAATCATCGAATCAGCTAGTATGAGTCTGTGGTAAATATTTTAATAATATATTTATCTTTTTCTGTTAGGTTGGTATCTTCAGCAACATTTTAATAGTTGACTTCTATTATTAAGATGTTTGTCTGTCACCTGTCCTGTCACTCAACTAGACAAATACCTCAATTTTTCAAACAGTACTTTATTATTTTCTTGAAATTTTCATCTATGGCATGTTGGCATGGCCTAATTTTAGAAATGAACAAAAAAGTTAAAAAACAAAATTTTTAAAAATTTGATGAATGAATGCATCGTGCGGAAGGTAGGTCTAGGTACTAGGTAGGTAGTAGGTACATGAAAATTTCCTCCGGGTTGCGTCAAACACTTCAACTTTAATGAGCAATTTTTGATTTATTTTCAATAATTCAATTTGTTTTGAAAAAATTGACTTTTTTTTAGCAAATTCACGCGAAAATATCAATAATTTTTATTGAAAAATGATAAAAATCATCTTAAAAATGATGGTAACCATATAAAATGGTAGATCATTAGGGTACACTTTTTTCCTTCGTGGAGTGCATAAGAGAATTGCAACCACGGGATTGGTTGATCAAGTGTTCCATCCGCCATGATACCTGTCTGAATCAAAACACTTGTATTTGTAAATAATGAAGCCATTTTAATTGTTCTGTACTTCCCTTCATTACTTTTATGAATTGGTTATTCACGTAATTTGGTGATTCATAATTACTTAGTGTCGTGTTTGGGCGTAGATTACTACATTTCTCAGGTAATTCTGCTTTACTTTTCGCTTAATTTGTGCATTTAGTGATATTTCATGAAGGATCTAACATTTGAGTAACTATTGGAATGCGCTTGCATTCTTTAGAAATCATAAATCAACCAAAATCGAGTTCTCCGCTACTACATAATTACGTATCTTTGGGTAATTAATTATTTCTTTTATTTTTATAATACCTTATTACCTTATCACTTTTCCTCATTATCGCTTGCTTATCTTATCTGTATAAGTGTTCCTTTTGAATATTTTTTTCTCATCTTTTGCAGTGTTATTCATTGTGGTGGTGATTACGTCTAACACTCGAACAATAATTTTAAAAATTTGCTATTATAGAAATTCGCTCAATTTTTTATAAAATGTTTAACGTAAATTTTTGTTTTATTTGTTACAGTTTTTAGATTATAAGCAAAAATGAATGCCTACGGCAGCAGGCAGAGTAAGTAGTCATCTTGATGAGTAACCTGCGATTCAACGTGTAGAATTACGTAAGTGTTTGTATTGCAGTGCCCAACGACATGAACGCCATGAAGGCCGAAAATACCATGATGTGGCAAAGTTCGAATTACCTGACACCCCCTGATTCGGGGATCCAGACTGGAATAGTGACACAGGCTCCGTCCATAATGGGCAACGACGAAGATATGGAACGAGATTTGTTCGATCTGGATCAAAATTTCCAACCCGGATTCACTCAAGAACAAGTTGATGGTAAAATTAAGTCCATAATGGGTCATTTTCGTAATTTCGGATAAACATTAAACGTTCCAATGTGCTGTAGAAATGAATCAACAATTGAGCCATACGAGAAGCCAGCGTATTCGTGCTGCTATGTTTCCGGAAACTTTGGATGAAGGTATTGAAATACCTTCTACTCAATTCGACCAAGGACAACCGACTGCCGTCCAGCGGCTTTCTGAGCCCAGCCAAATGCTAAAAGTTGCTGTTGTGAATTTAATTAATTATCAAGTAAGGCACGAAGATAAGTTCGAAACCAGTAGTTTGAATTTGATCTCATTTAATATGTGTTTCTTGATAGGATGACGCGGATTTAGCTACTAGAGCTATTCCGGAATTGATTAAGTTGCTCAATGATGAAGATCAAGTTGTTGTATCTCAAGCTGCCATGATGGTCCATCAATTATCGAAAAAAGAAGCTTCCAGACATGCCATCATGAACAGCCCTCAAGTAAACATTTCAGAACATGAAAATAGAAAACTTATGATCGTAAAATATCCTAATAAATTATTTTTTATGATTTTAGATGGTAGCAGCGTTGGTTCGAGCTATATCCAACAGCAACGACTTGGAAACGACGAAAGGAGCTGTTGGTACTCTGCATAACTTATCCCACCACAGACAAGGTCTTTTGGCTATTTTCAAAAGCGGCGGTATCCCTGCTTTGGTGAAATTACTCAGGTTTGTGAAATTTACCGAGAATCGACGACCTAAATTACTTCTCAGTTTAATATTTTCTCTATTTTATAGTTCTTCTGTGGAATCCGTGTTGTATTACGCCATCACAACTCTTCACAATTTGCTGTTGCATCAAGAAGGCTCCAAAATGGCCGTACGTTTGGCCGGAGGACTTCAAAAAATGGTCGGCCTATTGCAAAAAAATAACGTGAAATTCCTGACCATTGTGACAGATTGTTTACAAATCTTAGCCTTTGGCAATCAAGAATCGAAACTGATTATACTGGCTTCCGCTGGACCTAGTGAATTGGTTCGAATTTTGCGTTCTCACGATTACGAAAAACTCTTGTGGACGACTTCTCGTGTTCTAAAAGGTACCCACGAATCGTTTCATTAGTTTCATTGTACCTAAAAGGCAATTTCTAATCAATAATATATTTTCTAGTATTATCCGTATGCCCGAGCAATAAACCGGCTATTGTAGAAGCCGATGGAATGCAAGCTTTAGCAATGCACTTGAATAACCCAAGCGAACGTTTAGTTCAAAACGTTTTGTGGACTTTGAGGAATCTCTCGGACGCAGCGACCAAAGTTGAAGGATTGGAAGGCCTGCTGCAGTCATTAGTTCATCTCTTGGATTCCCCCGACATAAATGTTGTCACCTGTGCTGCCGGAGTGTTGTCGAATTTAACGTGCAATAATCAGAGGAATAAAGTAACCGTGTGCCAGTGCGGTGGCATTAATGCGTTAGTAAGAACACTCATAAACGCTGGGGATCGTGAAGAAATCACTGAACCGGCGGTATGTATTGTGTAAATAATATTTTTCTTGAAGTGGATTGTTCCTGCATGTTTGCTGTATTTATTACAGGTATGCGCATTACGTCATTTGACATCTCGACACGTCGAATCAGAAATGGCTCAAAACGCTGTTCGTCTCAATTACGGAATCCAAGTGATCGTGAAGTTACTTCTTCCTCCAAGCAGATGGCCTCTGATCAAAGCGGTGATTGGCTTGATACGAAATCTCGCTCAATGCCAAGCCAATCATGCTCCACTGCGTGAACACGAAGGAATCGTACATTTGATCAGATTGCTCATGAGAGCATTCGACGACACACAGCGAGTAAGTGTGATTCATCTGTTCGTCCTCCGCCTTCAATTCTTTATCTATAAATTGGGATTTTTTTTACAGCAACGATCAAGTGTCGCAAGTAATGGTAGCCAGCCACCAGATATGTATGCTGATGGCATTCGTATGGAGGAAATCATCGAAGGTGCGGTAGGCGCCCTACATATCTTGGCCAGAGAATCGACCAACAGAGCAATAATCCGATCCCGCAACGTTATTCCAATTTTCGTGCAATTATTATTCAATGAAATAGAAAATATCCAACGTGTCGCTGCCGGTGTACTTTGCGAACTAGCCATCGAAAAAGAAGGCGCTGAGATGATCGAGCAAGAAGGCGCCACAGCTCCTTTAACCGAGTTGCTGCATTCTCGAAATGAAGGCGTTGGTTAGTTTCATTCAATCTAGGTGATTTTTCAATATCGATTATGTTAAATTACACACAACTACTTTATTTTTATTTTCAGCCACTTATGCCGCTGCCGTCCTGTTCAGAATGTCCGAGGATAAACCTCAAGATTACAAAAAACGACTAAGCATGGAATTGACTCATTCGCTGTTCCGCGAAGATCAAAACGTATGGCCGCCAGGAGGCGATTTAGGAGTTGGTCCTGATCTAAACGTTAGTATGAGAGTGCTTAATACTTGAACATTTTTATTTTGAGATTTTCCAGTTGAATTTGAATTTAGAACCTAGTACACGTGAAAGTGCTTCTTTGACCCGATTGCTTCAATTTTTATCCTACTTTAGACATATGTAGGTAATCTTGAACGAGAAATTGTTCAAGTCTGGTGTTTATTTGGTAAATTGAATTATCAAATACTATGCTCGTAGACGACGATAGAGCATGATTTTTTAAATTTTTTGATTTTCTATGGATTATACGCTTTTTTATTCGACAATCCAGCTTGAACCCAATTTAGTTCCTTTTTTCATTAGTTTTTAGTGGCTTGATCGGTGATTGATTCGAACAGCTATGAGCATTACGCTGTAGAATTATTTTGCTTCGTACTAGGCTTTTATTATTTGCGCTTTTTATTTCGTAGGACATTTTAGCCGATGATTATCATATATATGGCCCTCCGAGCGTATCCCGGAGCGTTCAAAACTACCCCGGTATGTAGATTTGAATATTTTTTCCCTCATAAGAATCTATTGAGATGATCACATGAATTGCCATGTATTATATGTACCAAACAATTAATATGAATTTTTTTTTTTTTAAAAATGGTCAGAACTGTGATAATTTGGAATTTCATGTGAGACTATCGTGATAGATTTTTTTAACAAGATTTTATTTTTACACAGTTTGTCATATTTTACAGTACATTAAAGTTGGTGAAAATATGATGAACCGTGTAAAAAAAAATTCATTTTTTAATCTCATAACGTATGATTTTAGGCTACGACACCATTCCAGTCGAGATGCAAGGGTTAGAAATCGGCGGATCCATGGCGTTGCCAGATTTTTCGCTCGAAGATCTCCCTCCTCAACCTCCCGCCGAAAATAATCAGGTGGCTGCTTGGTATGACACTGATTTGTAAAATGGTGGGGCACGTTTAATATATAATTTATTCTATATTTTTATTTCTTTCCCTTTTTTTTTTTTTTCATTTATATGGGTGCATTTAATATTTAGTAATATTTTTTAAGTTCATCATTATACGTAATTCGAATTCGGATATATTTAATAAATTTTTTTCATATGTATCTGTACATTTCTTTAGTTTTTTCCGTGTGTAAGGGGGGAGGGGGAACATAAACAAATGAAGAATGTTGATGAGAATGAACGTCTTCTAACATATTCTGTACATTATTATTTAAAATTATGTCTAAAAAGTCGATCACCGTAATGATTTAAAAAGCAGGGTCGCAGGCGGCCTTGCAATGGGGTTCTCAATATTTCAAGAAATTTGCTTTGCGGCGTTGTTATGAGAAATTTAATAATTAATAGTAGTGCCTAATTGAAGATTGAAGCATAAACCGTATAAAGCTGAAAATATGGAATATAAATGAAATAATCGAATAATACTAATCCTACAGATCCAAAAACTGTAGGTACATAAATATATGAGAAAATGTACATACATTAGTGGGTAAGTGTTCTTACTGCAAAAATGGCGCTGGATCTTTTTTCTCAATAGTGTTGTCAGATTTCTTAAATTATTTATATTTTAATTTTTATTCCGTGCTTCGTACATCTGACTATTGGTCTTCAAGCGGTTTGCAAAAATTTTTGAAAATTTAAAATCGAAAATACTTTCGAAAAAATATTCTTAATTCTATAAGATTTTGAAATTATAATTTTTTATGAATTTCGGAATTTCGATTTATTTTTTTAAAAAAAACTAAAAAAGCTGTCCACACGAAAGACGAAACCATTTTCGCGTAAACACTTTCTTCTAATTGGTTGATTTACGAAATGCCGCTGACGTCATCAAAATATGAGCCAATCAATTGATCTTATGAAAAATGCGAGGAAAGACGGAAAAGAAAAGGTTGGTGATTTTGGGAACCCTTGAACCCTAAAAATTGTGGTTTCATGTAAATTGTGTATGATCTAGTACAAAATGATATGATCACAAGCAAAAGTAGAAAATAAGCTGAAAATCTCAGCTGCTAAAGAATATCTACTAAATTTGTATAGTGATATATCTATTTTTCAATTCTAAATGGTGAATAAATAACAGAAAACAGTTGCTGTTCCAGTGTGTTGATTTCGCTTTACTAGTCGAATACCTACCATATAAAATGGAAGGAATAGCTGCGGAAGTTAGCCAGAAACTAAAAGTAAGATAATAATCCTTAAAAGCACCAAATAATTATTATTGCCGCCACTGTCAAACAAAACGAAGTTTTAGTCATTATCGTCGTTCATATTCGTACTTCCTTCATTAAACTTCGCTTCAGTCGTTCAATTTTAATATTACAACTTTTCTTTTTCAGTCGGCCATCAAAGCAAAATTGATGGAATTAGGAGCTTACGTCGGTAAGTAGCATGAGTTATAATGATGGAAATTTCATGTACTTACGCTTATCGAAGTTCAAAACTCACAAAAGTATTTATCTGTTGCAGATGAAGAATTACCAAATTATGTTATGGTTATGGTTACTAATCGAAGAAGCAAAACGGAAATGGATCGTGAATTGAACCTTTTTCTCGGTGGCAATACACCCGCCTTCACTACATGGTTACAATCTGTATGGACTAAACTGGAGCAGGTCACTGTAGCAAATTTAGGTAAACGTATTTTTGTGTTACGATTTAATTGAAGTCGTGACCTCAAAGTTGATAATTCTTTCATATATTCGGTTTCAGAAAAGAAAAAACCGATTGAGAAGAAGAAAAAAATTAAAAAATCCACCAAAAGTTCATCCGAATCAGAAGAGGATAGAAAACACAAAAAGAAGAGAAAATCAACCTCTGCGACTGATGTTTCCGTGAAAGAAAATAAGAAACGAAAATCGGTGAAAAATGAAAATATTGAAACCGAAACAGATATCTTGGTTAAAGATGTAACCGAAGATGGCGATATAAAACCGCGAGATGCGAGTAAATCCGACTGTCGTTCGAACGTGACGGATGTGGAATCAGATAACGACATCGACGATACAAATATTGAGAAGAAAAAATCATTCACAGGTATTGAAAATAATTTTTTTATTTACTGTGATAGATCAATTTGGGCTGAAGTTGACATCTTTTTTCTTTGTTTTGGTAGAGCCTACAATTTTGGATGAAGATGATTTTCTCAACATCAAAGAAGATTTTGAATCTGGTATGATTGACTTTTTCATTGAATGCATCCGGTTTTGTAGTATACACGTATTTTTTATTTTTTTTGTTGACTAGAATTTTTATCCGACGAAGAAATCGAATCAAAAGTGAAGCCTAAGCCATCCTCGGATTCAAAGAAGTCATCAAAATGCACCGATAAAGTCGACGTTTTAGTTACGAATAAAAAACATTCTCCAACAGACAAATCAATCAAGGATGATTCAGACAAGACGTCCGATAAGTTGAAAAATAAAGAAAACAAGAATTTGGCGAATTCGATTACGAATGCGAAAGACGCTGCGCAATGTTCTACCAAGCTCGCGAGTAAAACGATTTTGATTCGAAATCGTAAAGTTGTCCGATCTCCTTCTAAGTCAAGGCTTGAAACAAGGTCATCTATTTCGCCGGAAAACCTACAAAGTCACCGGGAAAGTAAATCTATTTCGCCTGCTCCTTCTCTTCCCGTAAGTAGCAACATTATTAAGATCAGGGAAAAATCACCGGTACTGGATGCTCGTGAGTTGATAAATAGAAAAAGAGCACTACTGCATGGTGTGGAACGTTCATCTAAAGACGA
This sequence comes from Pseudococcus jackbeardsleyi, assembly GCA_038380155.1. Lineage (NCBI taxonomy): Eukaryota > Metazoa > Arthropoda > Insecta > Hemiptera > Pseudococcidae > Pseudococcus > Pseudococcus jackbeardsleyi. The sequence continues at coordinate 41,523,581 of CM076242.1, forward strand.
TAAAATACCGCTGAAACGTGCTTTACTCGCTATTAAAAATAATGACGGTTTTCATACACACGATGCAACAGAAAAGGAAAATGATTTGAGACGAATCCACAAGTACGAATTTTACAATAATTCTATCTACAATACTGAAAATGAAGACGTTTCATTTTGAAATGCGTGTCTGTTTCAGGGAAAGCACATCCGATGTGAAGACCGATGTACAAACTAATACCAAATTCGGCAGAGTGATACTGAATAGATTAGAAGGAAAGCGTAGCGTTCTAAGTGAAGATAGATTTCCTTCAGTTTCGCGAACGAAAAACGATAAAATTGATTTACGTAAAATTAAACGTACCGTTTATGTCAGAAGCGAAGATGACGAACCCGAAGACAAAAATGTAAATGTAGGTGGTACTTGAACTTTATTATTTTTTTAATCAAAATACTGGTTCTTTGGCTCACGCTTGGTTATATTCGCAGGATCAAGCAAAAATTCACAAATCCGTGGTCAATCAAATTGTGAAATATATTAAAGACGAACCAGTTATATCAGTGAATGCAACGCCGGTCGTTGCAAAAGCACCAAAAATTAATCGTTCCAAGGTAGTCACCGATGTTCGTTCTGTCGGAAGTACGTTGATTCGCAAAGCAATGGCTGATGCTCACAAGTCTTTAACAACCAAAGAAGAACCTCTCAAAGTAGGTAGTACGGCGTCAAGTACTTTGTATGCATCATCGCTACACCACAAATACCAATGTTAACTGTGTTTTTGGTTATTTCAGAAGAAAGACATCCACGATATTAGATATAAATCTTCGTCGAACGTTAAAAAAGAAGAAATTAAGAGCACATCGTCCAAAGACCACCTCGAATCTAGTCAGTATTTTGGACTTTATTCTTCTTTTCGTCATGAAAAACTTATTACATAATTTCACTTTCGCAGATTTAACCGAAGACGATAGTAATGACGTCGAAGTCGTGTCAACTGATACCCTGATTGCCATCAACCCAGAAGATGAAGAGAGCCCCTCTTCTAAAGCTGATGATGAAAGGTATTCGAGAAGCTCTCTGCTTCGAAATACGAATGAAATCGGTTGTATTAATTGGCTCAAAATTAACAAATTTACAGCGAAGAATCGCGATTGAATCAAGTCTCCGTAGAAGTAGAAGAATATGATCCTTCTCAAACGATGCCGACTTTCGTAGTAACGTTAACAGGTCTGGACCCTAAACTGTATCCGGAAGATAATATGGAACCAAATGACAGTTTGGATATGGAAATCATTCAAAGTAATTGAAATACATTCGTTTCCGACGATATCTGGTCATATTTTTTATTAAGCGAACATTTTTTTAAATGGGTGTTTTGCATTTTCTTCGAATGAATTTTTAGACGATCAGCAAGAATTTTATTCGGATTTCGATGAAAATAAGATCAAAACTAAAATATCTGAGCAATGTAAATACTATCCAAACTGTTTGGCGGGAGATCAATGTTTGTACCATCATCCAACAATTCCCTGCAAGTGCGTAAACTTCTGTGGTTTTACCTCAACTTCTGGAATAGTTTAAAATATCTAACAAGAAACTCAATTATTTCAGAATGTTTCCAAACTGTAAATTCGGCAATAGTTGCTTGTATATGCATCCTAAATGCAAATTCGATGTTGCTTGCACCAGATACGATTGCCCTTTTCTTCATACGACAAACAGGATGACGGTTCCAGGTATGCTCTTTCATCATAAAAAATCCGCAACTTGAATTAAACTTACATGTATTCGCAACATTTTTCCTATTTCAGTTTCTACCAGACATGCAACTCCATCTTCAGCTATTAATGCACAACCTTGCAAATTTTATTACAATTGTGTTAACCCAGTATGCCCATTTCAGCATCCGAAGGTACTTTTGATTTGAGCGTTGCTCGTTCATTTATTTGCCTACATTCGACTACCTATTTAACGCTAATTACATATACGATATGCTTGTGTCTTTCAGATTTGCCGTTACGATAGACATTGTATGAATAAAAATTGCACCTATCAACATACCTCTTTAAGCCATGTTAATGCATTCTCAAAGGATAAACTTAAATGGTCGAAACCGAAAAATGACGTAGACGAAATGAAACAATCAGAAGGTAACGTCATCGAAATGTAACTCGACATCTGTTTAATTAGGTAGTAAAAATTATTGTACGAATATGTCACTTTAGAACATACTCAAGTGTATGTTACTTTCAGCGAAAATTTTGACGAATGTTTTAAATAATGTTCTCTTTATTTCTAATATTACTGTGTTCCTGAGCCTTCGATTTACCGATGAAACTAATTATTGAACATTGTGTCTTGACTATTCAAAACCATGTAATAAATTGTATTTATCGATTGTTTTTGTCAGTTTTACTCTTGAAACACACATGATAAATACGTAGTGTATTTGTCTTTGCTCGATGCTCAGCACAGGTGATACAAATTTTGCTGGTAGTAAGGAATACAGAAAACGGAAATACTAAACATAATATATATTATATATGTGACCAATAAATGCATCATATCATTACGTATACAGTTTTAATAACTATTGTATACAATTTATAAAATGCGATATTTTCTCACTGGGGAATCAGAAAAATAATTCAGGCAAACTCGCTTATAAAATGCGTAAAATATTATATTCGTAAAAAAAATAAATAATAAAAAATATTATAAATACGTGGACGTGTTAAAAACGCTTCAAAAATTCTTCTGAACAAATTCTCGCTCTAGCATTGACGGCTAGCTTCATCTCGCTAATTTCTTTATCGATTTCTTCCATGAAATGTAACACGAATTCCACTAATTTATGTTTGTACATTTGCTCGGTATGAAAATTGGTAATAAGAAAGCTGATATCGTATCCGGGTACAGCGGAACGTCTCAGAATAATGAAATTTTCCGCTCGCATCATCATGAAACGCATGAACTTATGACAAAGAATTTTTTCAATTTCGTCCGCCTGCTTGATAGCGATGCTGATACGTAGAGAGTTTACCGATGCTTCGATAAACACTTTTTCTTTCTCATTTCGGCTAATCACCACCGGTGTGAGCAATAATTCCTTACTTGCGCGCACTTCTACTTCTGGCTTATTATGGCGTTCGATTACTTGAGAAGAGAAATTGTCCACACACATCGCCGCGTACAATGTGTGACGTACAGCAGTCAAGTACGGTTTCAAAGTAGACGACATTTTACTGCTTCGAACACGATTTTAGGCAATCCGTAACTTTTACAAATACACGGCACACTTGTATTGATTTATTCTTTAAAAATCGGTTGATTATTCATTGCTCTTACCATTGATGCTATTCTCACTAACGAAAATTAATCATCATTACCGATCAATACATACATTCATTACTCATAATTCACTCCCAAACTTTGTATACGACGTATTGATAACAACTTGGAAAAAAAATCGAACCAAGTAATCAAGTATTGTGATAGGGCTCTAGAATATACAGGTAATGACAGCCACCTTTTTCCAGCCAAGCGGTACGTAAACATTACGATTTTCAATGCTTTCTTATGGGGTATTTCGTATTATAAATTGAATTATAACTCGAAAAAAACGGATTTTTTCAAAAAATTGGTAATAAACATTATTGATCTACGTTAAATTTGCTACAAGAAGGTATCTTTATTTTTTGACGAGAAGCGTTATTTAATTTTTTTCGAAAAATTTCAAAAATTTGAAAAAAAAATTTATGTAAATTAACATTGTACATGACTAATAATTTTTTAAAAAGGCTGTTGAATCAAGACTCGAGAAAAACGGCCTTTTCAAAAAATAATAAGTCAAGGAAAATGTTAATTTACGTAAATTTTTTTTCAAATTTTTCGAAAAAAATTGAATAATGCTTCTCGTCAAAAAATAAAGATACTTTCTTGTAGCAAATTTAACGTAGATTAATAATGTTTATTACCAATTTTTTGAAAAAATCCGTTTTTTTCGAGTTATACTTCAATTTATAATACGAAATACCCCATAAGAAAGCATTGAAAATCGTAATGTTTACGTACCGATTGGCTGGAAAATGGCGGCTGGCATTACCCGTTTAGTTTAGAGCCTTAATTGTGAATGTGATACGAATGTGATAGGGACTATTTACCCCTGCCCCCGGCTCACCATCTAGGAGGTTTTTATCTAGGTCGGCGGAGAAGGGTGAACACTGAACAGACTCAGAAACAGAAACAAGGAAAAATAATATGCAAAAATGGTGTTTCGACTTCGACCCATCTCAACAGAAGAGTTCAACCAGCTTTGGACCCTTGCGAGATTTCTGAACGATGGGGAGTCACTGTGCTACGTCCTCAATTTTAGTTAAAATTTTAAAAAATCATTTCAACATATCGTTTACTTACTGAGTTCAAATATGAGGTCCTCTATTTCAATACCATTTTATCAATACCTATTTTTTCTTTTCACGTAATTACAAATTTACAATTGAACAGAAAATTCCCGAAATTGCCTAGGAGTTATGAGGAGAATGTCAGTATTTTTGTATTCAAATAATCCAGACAAAACATGATTAACTCATCAACGACATGGCACTTTTTCAAATTTTTTTTGTCGAATTTGGACATCTGACGAGGGTAAAATTCTAAGAAATTAGTTGATTTTCGAACTTTGGCATTTCGAAAAATAGAATGAATGATGTAAGTTTTCATTTTTTTAATTTGAGCACAATTATGCCTTTTTCCGCTCAATTCTGAAATCAATGGTTGGTAAAACGTATTCCTTGTACTTCTCACAGATTTTTTGACCAGATTCTTGAATTGGAAGCTTTCCTGAAAAAAAGGTTTTTTATGCTCTTGAAAAATAAATTTGAAAAAAGGTTCCATGAAGGCCGGGTCTCACCTCAAATAACCCAAAGGTAGTCATGTCAAATTTTCCAACAAATTCTAATTATAATAATTCGAAAAGGCTTATTTAAGCACCGTATCATGCCTCCAGTAGTTTCAAAAAATCCCTCTCAAAAATTTGATATCTTTTTAAACATTTGAAAAACAAAAGAAAGCAAATCAGCGAAGAAGTCGCAAATTATGGAAGACCTGCTCGCTCATTCTTACGATAAAATTAATATTTGTATTGTCCACAACAGAACAAAATGATACCGTAATAAATTTATTCGCAATGAATTTTATCCATAAGCAATCACAAAATACATCATAACGAACATCTTACTTGACTAGTTGAAAATTAGGTATAAGTAATTATTTGAGTAAAAAATAATTTTAGTATGAAATCAACATGCTAAGAGAGCATAAAAGTTGAATAATTCTTCACACTCAAAAAACAAAAAAATTATTGAAAGTATTCAAAAAGAGAGGAGTATCAAAATTCTAAATACATCAAGTCTTCGCACTTCGATGATAAAAATTCTTTTATTTCGCCAAAAAAGGTGGCTGAATTGCGAATGATGAAGTTTTTATTCCCAAAAAACAAATTTTTAATACAAGAATTTTTCATCAAGGTGCAAAGATAATTATTTAATTACAGAATATAAATCACAAATTTTATTAACGTAATGTTTCAAAAAAAAAAAAAAAAAAAAAAAAAATGGAAAGAAAATTTACGTCAAGGTACCAAGATAACTAATCACTATGTGAAACTATAAATCACAAAAAATTTTAAAACCGCAATATTTCTTTTATAAAATGATATAAATTGTACAAATAATTTCATTCTATCTTTTTTTAAACTACAGCTGAGATCTATATGTCCATTTTTTTTCAGTCTAAAATATTCTTATAATTAATCATTCGTTAATTGTTTATCGACACAATAATAATTTAAAAACCTAATAAAAAACACTCTGACCGTAATCAGAGACGAACTGTTATAAATTAAAATGACTAAATTTTATGAAAGTCAACATATTCACGCAAGAAGAACAATATGGCATAGTCGAGATTCTCTTTAGATGATCTTTAAACAATGCAAAAACGTAGGTACAATGAATTTTTGTTTAAAAAACATCAACATTTTTAATAAGGGGTTTTTGAAAAGACATCTCGTCTTGGTTATAATTTAAATTACAGTAATAATAATGATTGTAGATCACAATCAGAATCAAGAATGATAATAATCACTCACCATTTAGATGCTGAATCAAAGCAAAGGAAATAAGCATGAGTACGTAAAATAAAAAGTTATAAGGCATATGTGAGAACGTTTCAAGCTGATTTTGAACACTGCTTTGATTTTCGGCGAACGAGTTATTTTTGGTTCAAGTAACAGTCCGTTTAAATAACGTTCTCATTCACAGTTTCAGAAAAAATTTCAATTATTAAAAATAGATAAGTAGGTAAGAAGTTTTACGAAAAATGTAACAAAATTCACAGAAAAATAAGAATGTAGAAGTTTTAAAATGCGATTACATATTGGAACTTGAGATTTCGAAAAGAAGTAGTATAAAAATACATGGCGATAATAAAACAAAAATATGAAACATTATTCAACAATAAATTAATCAAATAATATTGATAAAAAAATAGAAAACGCAGTAAAATTACATCATCATGCATGGCTTTTCAACAAAATCATAATTCCATAACAGGTCTCAACTTGAACGATTTTTCAACCACATCAAAAAGGATTTGATTTAAAAATAAAAATTGATAAAATACATTTAAACAACGTATAAATGGAATGTAAAAACTTATTAAATAAATAAATCATCATCAAGATGCTGTCATCAAAAATAAAAATAAATGAAGACATTTATGAATGTCAATTTCGACATTCTTGAAAAATCAATCCCACTTCAAATATGATTAACAAATTTGGCAAATTTCTAAAACATGTGTATAATTTTAATACGTAATAAAACAAAATTAAAACGTTCATAAAATATATGAAAGTATCAAACTGGAGTAATTTTTCTACTTAAAAAGTATACCTAAGAATTAGGCGAACATCAAAGTAGATTCGTTACGCGATCCGATACTGAAAATTACATGGGGTTCTATATTTATGTATGGTTATGTATAGATATAGAACCCCGTGTAATTTTCAGTATCGGATCGCGTAACTGATCTACTGTGACTTTCGGCTTAAATGGCAATCATTGAAGTACGTAATCGAAAAAGTAATTCACAGCTGTCAATCGAAATCGTACTTCTACCGAAACGTTATCATTAAGACAAAAAAAAACATAGTCGTCGAATTCATAAAGAATTCCTTGAAAAAGCATAAATTATCAATTTATGCAAACAATTGAAAAAAAATCAATCGACAGATATGTAACGTTAAGAGTACAATTTCATTGAAAAGCCACTTTTTACAAAATAATGACTAAAAATGGTAACCTTACTGATGAATTTTTGGCAACTAGGAATTTGGAGTCATCAAAAATCGCTTAGAGCTTAACTTTTCAACCTCGGGATTTCCTTAAAGTCCTATTTCTATTAATTTCCTTACTAGACATCTTAGAAACCAAGAGATTCGTACCGGTATTATGAGATATGCCATAAGGTCGTAAATGATAGAGGAAATATTCGTAAACGTACATTTCGGAAGGAGATACGTAATGAAATGATATGGCAGTATCGGAGCAACAATTCATGCCCTCTTCAGCTGGATAGTATATATATTGCCAGTACCAAAAACTTTTATCCGTGTGGCCTGGTATTAAATGATGCTGTGGAACGAATGGGAAAAATCGTCCTCGACCGAGATGATCTCGAGAGTCGCCTGCTTCAACACCGGCGATCTCCAAACAATTTCCTGAATCGAGAATACAAACATTTATTTTAAACCGAGCTCAAACCATTCTCAACTTGAAAATAAGTGCATTTTTCAGCCAATTGACTTCGTACCCATTTCAACATCTTCAGCTCCTCCATTATCTTGCCGACAATTCGTATCATTTAATCCGTTAACTACAAATCTCTTGACGGCTTCTCGACTCAGAACGTATCCTGACAATTTGACCAATTCGATTATTTCTGTATAGATTGATGAGAATCAAAAAAATCAGTGGAATCTTACCAGCTCCTCCGCTCATGTAACCTTGCTTAACATAAGGTTTAAATCTACACCCCAAATATAAAGGTTTATCCGGGTCATGGTCTTTTAATAAATATCGTAAATTTTCCAATATAACAAACCTGAAAAAAGAAAAGAAAAAATTACTCGTCAGAGACAAACATGAAATTTAGTTTTCTCACAACACAATTCACAAAACTGATTCTTACGTGTCATCATCTGCTTTAATAACCCAATCATATTTACCACTATAATGTCGGTAAATATGTTTAAATGCTTCTTTCGTTTTCCCCCATAAATTGTGTCTACCTTCACCAACCGGCAAAGCAATAGTAGGAAGTTCATTGTCTAAAAAAAAATCCGTCATGCAATATTTCGAAAAGTGTGAAGCCAAGTTGAGAAATATTCCACGTGCAATGAAATTTCGTAGGATAAAAAAAACGTTTGCGAAATAGTGTTGGATTGTGTATAAAAATAACCTTATTTGTTGTATAATTTCTGTATACACGTATCCAGTCAATTGTTCGCGATAAAAATTCAATATATCGCACAATCGGCACACATATGTAATTGAAACTCGATAGTAAAATCTAATTACTCGGAAACATTGTATTACTAATTTCATGGCACGTGATTTTAATAGTATTGTGCTTTACCTAAAGCACTGCTCATGAAAAGCAAAGTATTGCACCGTTTTCCCCAAGTAGCTTTTACATGTATAGCCTTTTTTTTATGGTTATCAGGATTGGTTAAAACCCAACACAACACTCGTACTTTTTCCTTCAACAAATTCGCCACCGACTCTTCATCTTCTGTTATGATAAAGAAAAATTAATGAATAAAATTATAGCGAAGAAAAATGCAAACTTGAATTTGTAAGTGAGTGAGCTGTCGACATGCTTCTCATCATCTTTCACCAATATCCGAGTTAATTCAAGCAAAAGAAAGTACTAAACTCGAGGTGAAGTCTGACACTTTGAAAACCATCTTCCAGTCATGCGAGTATTAGTCAAGAGTCAAATTAGATATCAGTTTACCTAAATGCTGAGAATCGTCTTGATTTTTCAAAGCAAAAGTTAACGAATCATGACCGTGGAGTTTGTCGTTATGACTATGCTGATCCGAAAACGAATGTGAATTTGGTTCACTCCTCCTGAAAAATAAATCATAATTTTGAATAATTTACAGATTATTATTAAAATAATTACGAACTTACCATTCTGGAATTAGGCTTATTTCTCTGAGATGAAAATCGGTAAGGTGAGATAATACACAAGCCAATGTAAAACCGAATAATATTCCAATGCATAACGCAAGTAAAAACGAACGGCCTACAGATGGAGATTTGTTAAAACCTATCAATAAACTGTTACGTATTAAATCAGTTTTAAAGGTGAAATTAATTGAAGAAAATACTCACCGATCAAATGACCCAATCCAAACCCCATTTTCAAATGTGTGAATTGTACGACAAATCTTTGAGATACACAAATGACATACTAAAAAGATTACTTTTTGGAGACTGTGAATTACTACACCATGAAGCAAGCATTACTTATTAATTTACGTTACGCTGACTAGATAGATTGGTATCTTATCTTTGGGAGTCGAATTACACCATCACTAGGAAAAATTTCGAACATCTCAAAAATTTACAAATACTCCCATCGCATGTTTTGCTATTGAACTACTAATTTACTTATATTATATTAAACAGAACATTTGGTGTCAGTTACTCACAAATTTATCATAAATTTACCATTATATTACAATTTCACTAACAATAATTCTCAATCAACTTCCTCATTTGTTTTCGATTGCATATTTTTCATCGAAAAGCTTTTCCATATGATTTCCCAATTTCCAACCATATCAATCTAAGGTGTGTCTAGACTATAGCGTAGAATTTACATAAAACCTGAATAGCCCCTTCTATTGGTTCGTTTCTTATTATTGATAAGAAACAGACCAATAAAAAACTCTAAAAAACTTTTCAGAAGTCACCGATTAGTCAGATCAAAACTTTAAACTTTAGTAAAATTTTTTATAGTTTCGCTAACGCCTAACGCTAATTATTTTTGGTAGTAACATCATTTTAATTACGGATTTAACTAAATTATTTTATTTAAATGATCGAAAAAATAATTGATAGACACGATTTAAAAGGAAAATACGTTATTTTTTAAATTTAAATAATTGAATTGTCAAAAATTGGTTCAAAACTGTAAAAACAATTCTTATCACATATCAATATTCCACAATTTTGGCGCCAAGGTAATTTCTATTCGTTTCTTTAACATTTATCTTGTGGTTAGATAATTAGATATTTTTTCCATCGTACACTTCTGCACTTGATTTGAAGCATGAACTGCAAGAATTAATCAAAACGTAAATTAAAAGATAACTAATCTTCATTTCTTCAACCACGTATCATTCCAGAATTAGTTGATTACTGAATACTGATTGCTAGCTATCACGATGTCTCAAAGCGAAATTAAAAGAGTGGACCTTCAATTTTTTTCCAATGCTGAAGTAGGCAAAAACATCTCATTAGGTAATTTATATTTCATTGTTCCGAACTCATTGGTTTTATAGATGAATAGATAATTTTATAATTTTGATTATGTTTCCATTCCAGATGGTTCCAATAATCCAATTGCTAAAAGAACGAGGAGTCGAACGAAATGTACACCGGTATCAAAAGAAAAAAGTTCTATATCTACTCCAACTTCGAAAAGAGCGACGAGGAGTACAAATACACCGATATATAAGTCTATTTCTTCTCCAGAAAGGACACCGTCTCCCAAAAAAACTAGAGCGTCAACCAAAATATCTTCCACAAAAAAAGTCGGATGTAATACTCTTGAATCAGTATTATTCGCTTGGTAGTTATCATGAATTTACTTTTATTCATATTATAATCGATATGAATTTTTTAATATTTTATTCAGTTACACCTCGTGTTAGAAAAGTAGTGAAGATGTCAGCGAAAGAAGGACAAGTCACACCTTTGAAGATAATCGCTAAATCAGAATCAGAGGATTATTCTCCAGCTGAAGATGATGTGTCGGAAACTGATTCATTTTGTAAACAAAATACTCCACAAAAAGAAAAGTTATTTTATCCATCAATTAATATTAATAGAACACCGGTGACTCATGGAACACCAACACTCTTAAATGGCGATTTGACTCCTAAAACACGAAGACTCCACAACGGCGATTCTCCTTCTACTCCTAGAACTCGTAGTACAACCAGAAGTAGAACGATTAGAAATTCATCAGTCACTCCTAGCTCTCGATTAGCTGCTATCAAGGAAATACCTCCGACGCCATATGCCACTCGAAACAAATTGAAACAAAGTAAGTTATATTTTCTGTCGCGTCTGTAATGAAGATAGTTAAATTTCACACTGCTGAACTTTTTTTACTTCGAATGCAGAAATTCAACAGAAGAAAATAGAAGATGTAGAAGAGGATGAGTTTGAAGAGTCGGTTTCTGGAGATTCCGAATACGAATTAGAAGACACACCATCGGATTCTGATCATGAAGAAACAAACTCCGATTCCGATTACAAAAGCACTCCTGCAAAGAGAAACAGAGTATCTGTTCTTCGAAAAACCGAAGTTTCTTCTCCTTCGACTGCTTACCGTATCACTCCTAATAAAAAAATCACTCATCAAAATGTTGTACGTAAATGAATCTATTTCAGTGTACGTATCATTCACCCAATATAATTTTTTGGAATTGTTCGCCCTACAGGTGGTTCTAGACTCGGAGAAATACTTTGAAAAGAAATCTCAGAAAAATATCACTTCGGACAACGTTCTAAGCAAATTGCCTCTTCCTGAACTCTCTCAATCTGACATTAGTGCACTTGCTTCGAAATATTATGCGAAACATAAAAATGAAGTCAATTATTTGAAGGCTAAATACAGAGAACAATTCAACAAGTGGTTATTATATTTAAAGTAAGGAAATAAAGAGGTCACATGATAATTGCTCGTTGCCATCTTTGAAATCACTGTTTCGATTTATTTTGATTTCAGAGATGGATTCAATCTAATGTTTTATGGTCTTGGTTCCAAGATAGAAATTCTCAAAGAATTTCAGATTGAGAAATTAAGTAATAGCTGTGTATTAAGGGTGAATGGATACAATAGCAATTTTTCTATCAACGAGGTAAATTTCAACGAATATTTTTAATTTTTTCAATACAATCTTTTATATTTTTTATTTCGTTTTCAGATGATTAGAACTCTGATGAAAGAAGTTTTGCAAGCATCTCATTGTCCAGCCAATATCAACGATGCTTTAGATTTGACTATTAGAAAACTTGAACAAAGCGAATATCATGTGTTCATCATTATTAACAATATCGACGGTGTAGCGTTGAGGGGATCTAAAAAGCAAACAATATTGAGTAAATTATCCGCATCACCGTATGTCCACATAGTTGCTACTGTTGATCATATTAATGCTCCCTTACGTAAGTCATTTTCTCATTTGAAAAGAAATAAAAATTATTGATCTAGCAATTTAGAAAAATGTTTCCTTTCTTTCTTACAGTATGGGGTAATAATAAAATGAGCTGTTTCAATTTCATTTGGTTGGATGTAACTACTTTCAACTCCTACGCTACGGAAATTAGTTATCAAAAATCGATGGACATTGAAAATTTAGGAACGGATTCGTCGCTCGAGCTATTGAATAAAGTATATAACTGGCAAGATCGAAGAACTAAAGAAGTATTTGAACTGATAGTGAAAGACTTTATGAATAATAAGAATAAAAAGAATTTTAAAGGTAGAATCCCATGTAATAATTTTTTCATTTTGTTAGATGGCATGATAAATTACCAATTATTTTTTGTTTTACAGGAACCTTGACTTCGGAATTATTGAGATTAGCTGCTAGAAACTTATCAATTTCTTCTAAATCGGCATTGATTTCTACTTTGAAGGCTTTCATTGAACATGACATTATTTATATCGAACATAATTACTTAAGATTTTTGATAAATCCGAATATTCTACGTTCATTTTACAACCAGCATTTTGGAAAATGATGTATTATGCTCGTCAGTTATTGTAGTAATTTTGTAAATTTAGTAACAATTTTTCATGTTTTTGATATTTTAATTTTCATGGGACTGTTTTTTGTTCTTCATTACATTTTATGGATTTTTTCACTCTGTAGTTTGATTTTGAAACACTTCAATTTTAAAAGTGTGTAAAATAATTTAATGAACTGAGCAATCAATATTTTGAGCGCAACACATGCACTCATATTTATTTCCCACGTTACAATTAAAAAATTAATCATACTTTACTAAAAATAGGTACATATTGAGTGTATACACGTCTTAATTTACCTATACAGTATTTTACTTCAACAAAGAAATTGAAAACTCGAAGTGACATTTGGATGAGAAAATTTTCAAATTTTAAAATCACAATATGGTAAAATAAAATCATTTACAACTACGCAAGTTGATCGGTAAAACGCAACTTGACCAACACTTGAATAATAAAATGGCAACTTTTTCACATTCAAGGAATTGAGATACTGTACATATTTCTTTCAAGTGGAGTGAGTTTAATTTTTTGAAGATCTTTCAACATGAAATTTCCAAACGATTTTACAGAAAAAATTTACTCATGCACTAGAAAAAATCGGAGAAGTCATTGGTAAATGACATAAAAAAGTTAAGTACAAATTGTACGTTTATAAGGCTTAATTCAACTTCGAAATGGTGCGCAGAAGAAGAAACTTGAATCTGAGATCGTAATTAGGCATCATAACATCCACGTTCACGTTTTATTTTATGCATAGGAACTTTTTGTAATGATTTCCATTACAACTGAATTCAATTTCAAGCATAATGTACGTTAATCCAACTGAATATGGGTTATATAAATAATGTTTACTCACAGCCAAGGAAAAAATGAATTTACATTATACATGATTACATTACTTCGAAGAAATCTTGCGCTGATCGTAAGGCAGAGATTTTTTAAATCTTGGAGAAATTTTCTGTCGTTAATATATTTTTAAAATATCAAATACCCTGTAAAAGCTATAATAACAAATAGGTATGAAAATTTACTTCGTACAATCTTCAATCATTGCTCCTCCATCTGGCACACCGATTTTATTATATGTATAAGGTATAAATTGATCAATCAACTGAAAGTTTTTCATACTTAACAGCACAAAACCATGATACATGACACATGCAAAAAAAGTATACACAAAACATTATAAAACAAAGATACATAACAATAACATAAAAAAGAGTATGTAACAATACACCAACTTCATTTTACATAGGGGGCAATTTAAATTTAAAAAATATAATAATAAGATCAACATAAAAAATCATTATACTGAAAATAAAAAGAAAAACACAAGAAATTAATGAACTTGTTCTTATAATGAATTTATGTTTTTATAATTACAAACAAAATTAAAATCTTATTTAAGCAACCCATTTACAAAGTAACTTCGCTTAAATTATGGTAAATATTATACATAAAGAGGAAACGGTTAAACAAAAAGCTTTGTACAATTAGAAAAGAAATAATCACATTTGGAATAGGTAAAGTGGAATTCAATACGTTACCTATCATTGATGACTATAACAACAGGAACGATACAATCAACTCGCAGTTGTGTATCTAGAGAAAAATCATAACCATTTTGACAATTCGAGTTTCATGAAAAGTAATTTCGTCGTAAATTTTCTCTTAAGCAATATTTGAATACGCATTAGGCTACGAATAGATATTTCTCTTCTGAAATATTTCATTAATCAAATTACATCCAGACATGAAACGTAACTTCGATGATGGAAAAAATTAACTCCGTAAAAACTAATCAACTTAATATTTCACGACTTCGAACCGTTCTCGGAACAAATACGAAAAAAAAATCAACTTTACATCTAAGTAAAAAAATTACTTTAAAAAAATACTTAATAAAAAACTTTCAATCAATGATACAAAATTTCGTAATTAATTTTTTACTGAAAGTTATAAAATTTGAATTGAAAAAATTTCTTAGTCATATGCATTTGATTTTGAACGAAACTAATTTCCATTTCAGAAACGACAATGATTTTGAAAAATGAAAATTAATTCATAATGAACGTCTGCTCTATACATAATAAATCATAAAAATTTCAAAATAAGATCTAAACGAATATTCAATGACTTTCATCCGAAAAACCATTAGAAACAATATTAAGCTGATCTTTGTCTTCTTCAAGATCATTCGTGTTTGTTAAATTTTGTGTACATCTACTCTGAAATTGACCAACAAAAATAATTAAAATTTGAATGCCAGAGAAACAATGTTTATAATTTAGAATTCAACCTTACATTAACATTGAAGCCTTTAGTTCCATCAGGTCCTTTGGGATATCGAATAACATTTTCTCTTCTGGTAGGCTTGATAATTTTTTTAGGTGCATCGTCTGACCTAATAGCAATAAAACGAAATTTTACATCATTGAATACGAAAAAAAAGTTACAAGTGTGGTACACTTACTGATTTTTACTACTCTGTAATTTTTCTTCTTCTTCTGTAGTGCCAAATATTCGTAATCTAGCTTCCGCATATTCTATTTCCCGCTAAAAATATATAATTCGATGTAATCATGACAGATTTACGAAAATAAACCGCAGGGATTAGAAATAATACCTGTTGTAGTGATTTGATTATTGGTTGAGGTTTAACACTGCAACTTTTCAATCCATTAACTTGTTCTGGAGTGACTAGGTTTGGCGGTCGTTTCAATATTTTAATAGGCTGACTGTTACTCAACATCTTATCGGTGATTTCTGTAATAACATGAATGACAGAATAAATTGAATGTTATTCTTATAGTAATACTGTGCTTTAGGTTAATTAATAAATCAAATCAACATTACTGGAAATATGATCGGTAAACCAATTGATTAACAGCGTATCACGTAAATTATCTCAACTTTGGTATGGCTTATCAACTAAGCGAATTGTCAATAATTGCCATTATTTACACGCAAATAAGTGGTGACCGCGTTTTCAAACATATCTGTATGGAAAATCGAATATAATTTTACAAAATGCATCCATAATTTCCTATGGAATCAGAAATGATGTTTAATCAGGTCTTGTGTAAACATATAGAATGGATAATGGATAACTTGATTGGAGGGTAATTTGAGCGGGTACGGTTACTCGATTGTGAAAAGTTTCATGATATTTAGGAATGACGTGGTAAAAGAAGTAATTAATTCATGAATTTTTCCAATGTACTTACGTTAGAAATGCGAAAAAGGTGTTTTTCATCCAGGTATAAGGGGAATATTACGAATGCATTCGAATGTCTTCTCTACAGTTACTTCATTTAGATAGAATTTTCGTGAATTTAGATTGAATCTGAAAACCGGCAAATGCCTCCGATTGAAAGTCACGGAAATAAATAAGAAAATTAAGAAAAATATTAATTATGAATACACTAAACTCGACTCATTCTTGAATTTCACGTTACAAGAAAAATGTTCCATGGTGAAAGTGATTTAAATATAATTTCAGGCCTGGTTGTTTTTTCAAATTGTTGCTTTCTTATCAGTAAAGTTGAAATCGATAACAAAAGAGTGCGTTGTTAAAGTTTAAGTACAAGCTACACGCACATTCCAATACCTATTACAAGGCTAAAATTTAAATTTAGTGGGTCGTGGTTGTTCTTGGAGTGGGAGTGGTAAGTACTGTGGGAGAGGGAGATGAGCGAGGAGCGAGTGGAGAGAGGAAACGGTGGTAAGGTAACTGGTAAGAACAGGTATATTCTGTATCTATGAGACAGGCAATTTTAATTTTCAAAAATGACTGTGAGGTGCGAAATACGAATACAAGACTCACTAATTGAATATTGGCAACGGCAGCAAGGGCCAAGGAAGCCAAGGATATTATTAAAGGACGCCGATAAACCTCTCGACGATGGTTACGCCGGAAAACACCAAAAAGTTGTACGGTAGCGTTATTTTTCTACAGTGTCGCTCGGCAGGTCTCTGTCTCTAAGTCTTTTTAGTCTCCAGCTCCCTTGACCAGAAAATCAATGATCAAAAGTTTGCTCCTATTTTATTCCTACGCCTAAGAATGTTCCCTTCTCTATTAAACAAATCTATTTCCCTACCTCACAAAAGTAAATGTTCGAAAAAAGACACAATCAAATGCCTCATTCACTTCTTTATTTCAGTTTTCAATTAAAATTGAAATTTCATTTCTATTTTCTCTTGAATAAAATCCATTGTGACGCGATTCCTTTCTTCAAGCCTCCTGGCGGTATAATATAATTTTTTCCATCATTCATTCGTTTCGCTCCCAACTCTTGTAAATTGTCATTGCTCTCTTGCAAAGCAGAATACTTCCAAACTGCTGCGTGTTGAGTTTTCCCATGACAAGCGATCACGTGAAAATTTTCTTCGTCGTTTCCACAAACATATCCACATAATACTGCCCAATGAGCAGCGGCACCGTTTTTCATACATGGTTCATGATTGAAATCACAGTCATATCTACAAATATTCATTAAGGAAACAAAGTATAATGAAAATGAAACTTACAATTAATCTGAAAGTGGAGAAAATGAACTAAAACAGGTTCAAAATTAATACTCCCCAGTTTCTTGACTTACTTGTATGTATTTATTCATCTAGAGGAAAATTATTCATATCGAGATTAGAAATCGTGTAGCTTTTTCAACAAACACGTACAACGATGCAAATTCCTACTGAAAAGTGAAATGGAGGCCAAGCACAAAGAAAAATGAAAGCGAACAAAGAATAATTACGTAGAAAAAGGATACGGTATTAAAATCAGATGATCGTGGTTCAAATAATCTTTAAATTGGTAACTGAGTCCTTTAATAGATGTGGTAAACAAGGTAACTTCAAAATGGGAACTGAATAAGTTTTTGGCAAAAGTTGCCATATTGCACGCTGAAAACATTTCTCCATAATTGCTAATATTCTCTTCTTTGGCTTTAGAAACCAAATTATCAGGACACACATCGATTTCTGCGAAGGAAGCTATCATACATAACGCAGCGAATCCACACCTAGAACATAGCTCTGTTAAAAGATTGCTCAAATCTTGATATGTACGAGTAGACGAGTAGAGTAATGGAATGAAAAAACTTACTGTGGTCCCACTTGAGGTACATATTTCAATCGAATGAAATGTGAATTTCGGTCTGATACAGGAAGGGGTAGATGCGTTTTCGTAGCAGGATTCCATAACACTTGTTTTACTACAGTTTTGGTCTTGGTCATTTTTCTAAATAAATACTTTTGATAATGCAGAGAGCATTTTGAACGAATGGTTGAAGATTTTCAACTTCTGTGAATTAAATAAGTTTATGGTTTCATAGGACAGAATGAAAAAGTTCGTAAATTTTTGGAAATTTGATACTCCACTCGTCCACTGTTGTTTTATTGTTATCACTGAACAACATGCATCAGCATCAGCTGATATCTAATCCATGTCGACTGTCGGACTGTCGTGACACGTCGTGACATGACATGACATGAAAAAAAAATGTAATAGTAAACAACGCTACCTACTTTTTTTTTATAAACCATTTTTTTTCAAAACCTTCAAGGTCAAAAATGAATTCCAAGTGTCTCACCGATATTCCCAAAATTTCCCCCAGTTTTTTTGTACCCATGTGTTTCTGCTCTGCTCAACTGATCGCGAATGAAATCGAATTAGTATGTGATTATGAAAGTTGTGGTTGTAGCTGCTTCTTAGAATTATTCCATTTTAGTTGAAAAAACGTGAATAAGAAGTATTAAATTTACTTCGCGGATTACCTTATTACCTCAGATTTTAGTATTCGTGAACGATTCGCCGAAAATAATTGTGATGATATTTCAATTTCTTTTTTGAATAATATGTCAGTGTTTCATCTTCATCTCACTTCTGAACTTTTCGCCAACTTTACCATTTTAATGCGTTAATTTTAAATAATGGTTTGACGAAAAGCTTTTCGATGCAACGTGCATGCGATTATTCTAACAGAAATTCTTCCAATTTGAGAGAGAACAGCGGAACTATAATGTGTCCAGAAGTGAACAGGCACGCTCCTCCGTCTTCGGATACAATTCAAACGAAACCTTTTCCAATCAGAGGTAATAATCCTATTATTTTACAAATTGAGATATCCCATCGGTGGAGAAATTCACTGTTGTAATTCTAATTCATTCATTACACCGTACGTGTCATTTTCATTTCGCTAGCGGTGTCTTTTTTTTTTCATTCATAATGCTCAACATACGTCAGTTCTGTTGAATTGTTTGCCAACGACGCATTCGAATTAAAAACTGCATTAGTTTACATTTCGTTCGAATTTTTTCAAGCGAATGAGCTTTCTTGTGCTGAATTCAACTTTCGTAAATTTATGAAATTGTGGTCGAATTGCATTGAAGTATTAATAATTTGTTTTTTCTTCTCAGGTGAACGAGCTAATTATGTCAACATCCCTCATGTAATTGCTATGGTTGGCTTACCCGCTCGTGGTAAAACATATATTTCGAAAAAATTAGCCAGATACTTGAATTGGATCGGTATCAATACCAGAGGTACGTATTATTTTTATAACAGGTAACTTTTCGCTGTATAACACACGTTTTTGTGTATACATTGAAGTCTTCACTATCCAAGTTGGCTATAAAATTGTGTATTTTGGAAAAATCGCAGTTGTAATTCGATGGGAATGGGTTTTTGAATCTAATTAGCATAATTTCTGCGATAATTCTTTACGGCGTCGTCGTAGCACCGAAAGAAATTAGATTGGAATGCGTATAACATGTTTGAAGATATGCAGCGAAAATATTTGAAAAATGAAGTAATTATTCCAATGATTATGATAATTATTGGTTTCACTCCAGTTTTTTTCCTTTACAAAGTCATTGGACTCGTGTTAACTTTGCTACCTGCCTACTCACCTTCCTAGTTCCTGCGCGGAATATTTTCAATCATGAAATTATTCTGATCAGTGAACTAATACTAACGTCTTTATTGAACACAAATTTATCACTTGAACAGATTTTTCAATCAAATCCAGGTCAATGGAAAATTTTCTAGAATTTCTGGCTCCTCGATTAGTAAAACGGATATTAATTCTGCTGACTTTTCATGAATGAAGTCCAAGTTTTCTCATAATTTGATACGACAGCATGAGTAATTCTTTACATAATTACAAATATAGCCATCAAACCGGTTTTTGCTTAGAATATCATTCGGCCAGCGCACAATTTTAGATAATGAGTCAGTTTTGGCAATTTTTTTTAACGAGCTTTAATTTAGTTCACCGGTGCGGACGCAGACGCGTCGTATTCGTTTCAATTAACAGTTGCATATCATTTATTAGAAGATTTTTTCAAAAATATCGATTATATTCGCGTTTTGAGAACTGCGTAATTTTTGTTAATTTTTTAGACGCATAAAATTTTAAATAATTAGGCGCTTGTCAAGGTCACGTGTTTACGTAGCAAGTAGCAAGATA
Organism: Pseudococcus jackbeardsleyi; assembly: GCA_038380155.1. NCBI lineage: Eukaryota > Metazoa > Arthropoda > Insecta > Hemiptera > Pseudococcidae > Pseudococcus > Pseudococcus jackbeardsleyi. The sequence goes on from CM076242.1 coordinate 41,544,155, forward strand.
AACGCGATGACGAATTTTTTTTCAATCGTTCAGACCATTGGTTGAAATGTACGTACTGTTGCAGAACCAAGAGAGAGAGAGAGAAAATTGGCGAACATTTTTGCATCGTAGAGTTACCAGTATAAACCAGTTGTATGAGTTAACTAGTGTCAGACATTTAGGTCATTTACGCTCGATACTGGTGAATAGTTCACATTTCACAGAACGCTATCGGAAATACACGTTTAATTTGCCATTTGTAACAGTCAGACCGGCTAAAAATGAAAATTAATGTCGCAAGCACGTGTCTTCTTCGCTCGACTACCGTACGAATCGGTTTCACACGCCAAACCGTATCGAAATTTCGCTACATAGTTAATCTTTTAACTAAGAAAAATGATGTTTTTCCAATACCGTGTATCCGTTTTACCGCTGCGATCAGCTCAATGTTAAATTCAATGTTAAATTACTGTAAAACTGCTAACAAGGACTCGAGTGATAAATTTATTGACGCATTTGGTGTTTAAATAGATGAACGATTCGTATCGACGATAATGAATTTATTCGTTGGAAGGTAGAATAAGATGCGGTAATTATTTTTAAACGTGAGAAGATCTTTAAACGATGAATTAAAAGCTTCGTATGCCAAAGAACACAATGTACCGAGTACGATTTTTCATCGAGTGCCCAGTCATCGTCACGTAAGCTTTGGAGGTCTTGGCCCACGAAAGCAAAAGTCATCGGTGATTTCGACTTTCGTAATGGGTTTCTTGGAAATGTTACGATAATTTTGATGGTAGTCGATATAGATGTACGTGATGTATTCGATGTACGAGATACGATCGTAATATCATCCGGATTGAAATTGAATCCGTATACTCGAACACGTAACTGTACAGTGTACTTCAAAAAGCTCGCTGCACGAGATTCTGAAACATGTTTAATGAAGTGAAAAAATTCCCTCAATGCATAATTGCATAGGCGCACCCAGATATTAATTAAGGGAGGGGCTGAGGCTCGAGCCCCCTGAACTCACCCTCCTCAGGCGTGTCATGCCTCGATGTATGGCTGTAGCTATGTTTTCTGTTGGTATGATGATTCAAATTTTTATTCATGTGTTTTGTGATATGATAGAAAACAATTTTTTTTAAAGATAAAATCAAATTTTTTGGAAATGATAGCAATTTAGCGGTGAATTTCCTAAAATAAAACGGATTTTAAGTTTTCATGAAAATTCTGGGAATTGAAAAAGGTATACTATAGAAAAAATGGAAAAATAAAAACAGTAAAAAATATCAATTATTGTGATGTGAAATTAAATCCCAAGCAATTTCTGAAATTTTGATTGATGGAAATGATTTTTGATTTGGAGAAAGATGGTAAAAGATGTCATTCAACCCCAGCTATAGTGTCGATTGTTCGCAAAATTGAGAAGTTTTTTTTTTCTCGATAATTGGAGTGAAAGGGGCACATTGAAACGATTCTATAATGTCGTGACATTGTTTTTGAAACTGGTTCCGTAATCTTCAAACAGTTCGTAATGATTTTTTTTTAAAATGAAGATAACATGAAAAAAGTTTTTAATTAACATACGAAAGGTATGATTATCAATAAGTTTTCATTTTACGAGTGTAATATCTCGTTTCTCCTCCCATCCTATAAAGATTTTTAAAACAATTTCAAAATTTTAAAAATTTTGGGAATTTTTCAAAAATTGTTGAAATACATAGATTGTATATTTTTGATCTGAAAATTCTAGTATTTCCGTAAAGTGATATTCCCCATCAAATTAACTATAAAATTTTGTTACTTATGTGGAAAAAAATGTTCAGGTCATTTTTTTAGTCATAATTAATCTACAAAATTTTTGCAATTACTGAAAATCCCAAAGAAATCTAATTAGGGAACCAACTGCCTGAAAATTCAATGATTTTTAGCCTACTAAATGGCGAGGAGAGGGAGGGTAGGATGAAAGCAGACAAATGTTCATTTGACAAGTGATCCTATATTGTGGGGTTGAAAGGTCTAAATTTTCATATCTATGAGTGAGAATTGAAAAAAAACAAAAACCGGTTTCGAAAATTCTATCAATCAAAATGAATCAAAATTCAAATAAATTTTACTCTAAATCAAATCTCTTCAATTTTTGCATCTTCATTAAAAAAAAAATATCGACCCTGTTTCCGAAATGTACTAAAACAGATCAGCGCGTTCATTTCTAAAACTTTCTCCAATTCAAGGTACTTCATTTTCTCTCCATGCATCATTTTCGGTTTCTAAAATCCTTAATACGTCTTTCTTTTGAATTTATCGACGGAAAAAATACACTTGGTACATTTTCAGCCACCCTGTCGAATGTAAATGTGTCCCAAGATTTCTGGCGTCGATATCGATAAAGGCACCTACTGTGAAAAATCCAAAATCACTAAAAACGTCTCGACTCATTTTCTCGGTTCAAAATTATCTGCACGAGTTGAATCTTCGGAACAATAGAGCCCATACAATAGATCGTAGCATTCTCATTAGTAAAATTGATTTACTCGCTTTTCGAACCGATAAGTAACTGTTTCGTGTGCATGTGAGAAGCAGTACTTTAGAATTCCTGGTCGTTATTATTTCTGAGGGCGTCAACAATGTCTAGACTTGGGGTAATAATAATAAATATGTTTTCGAGCCTAAACTAATTGCGTAGGTAGGATTGAGATTGAACATTTTGATGTTTGCATATAGAAGGATTGCTTGCAAATTGCAGTTTTATAATTGTGTGCCAGAACTTCGATTATATTAATACTTGTGTAGGTAGTACTGAGAGTGTGAGAAGGTGAGAAAAAGTTGAAGTGTATCTGTTTTTCTTGTTACATTTGAATCATTTGAAAATTTTCAGATTTCACGATCAACTATCGAATATTCTTGGTTATCTGTAAAGGTGATTATTTTGATTTTTTTTTTTAAATCGAAAGTTGATGTGGAGAAAAGGGCAGTATAAAATTGTACCTGAACCTCAAAATTTTCCCATAAAAATTTCATTTCTTCCAATTATTCTCCTCTTACCTTTACCAAATCTGCTTTAAATTGTAACTACGTTCAAAAAAATAGAGTAAAATTAAAAAAATTACTGGAAAATAGTCTTAGTTTGTCATGGTGATTCCTGGCACCAAAAACAAAAAAAGGCAAGAATTTCACTTTGATGGAGAGAAAACCAGAAAAAAAAACGAATAATTTCACCTCAAAAAGCAAATCTTTTTTTGAATTTTTTAGTGAAAGGATAAAGAAGAGGTTTTGAGTAAATTCAAAGTAAGAAAAATTGCACGAAAATGACCAGAAAAATTGAGAAAATGACGAGAATTTTCCTTTTTGTGATTTAGTAGACTCAATATGTGACCCTGCGAGGAAGAAGGGACCTTGTGTAAAAAAAAAATCGATGTCTCATTTTTCACGTTTTGGTCCACATGACACCAAATCACATGAAAATGAAGACATCGATTTTTTTTTACACGAGGTCCCTTCTTTGCGGAAGAGTCATGTTATGTGGATATTTTTTAACACTTGATGAAAAAATCGAACAAAATGAAAACAAAAAATTGTTAGTATGATTATTTTTCCTCATAAAAATAATTAGTATCGTTTTCCACCTTTCCTTTTCCCCTCCTGTCTACTTTAAGCATTTATTCGGGATAAAAAAGACATGTTGCAAGTACTCTATTTTTCAAAAATTTAGAAAAATGATGGAAAATTCTCTTCTACGAGAAAAAATATTCATACCAACATAAAGTTCATTTTTTCATTGAACATGTTCTTTTAAAAATGAAGGAAAATGATTTTTTTTTTTTTCAATTTTCCACTCTTCCATCTCTCTGAAAAATTGAGATGAACCCAAAAAATTTGTGCTAGTAGTAATTTTAGGCGCAAACACAATTATCGAAACCGGAATTGTGAAAAAAATGTTCAAAATATTTAAACTCAGATAGTCGAAGTTCAAGGGTAGATCCGTGGGGGGGGGGGGCAGAGAGTGCAATTTGTTGCCATACCTTTTTTGGGATCTAGACATAACTTTTGGGTTTTCTTCATTCCTCTCTTTTACCGACTTTTTTCTATTCAACACTTTGAATATTTTAAATTTTCAAGTAACGTTTTAATATGTTTTGTTATGAAATTTCCAATTCGAGTATCGTGCATCCACAAGTCTACATATAAGTCTTCTGTAGATTATCGCTTTTTTATAGCAAAAGGTGATCTAAAAGTCACCCATCAGCATTGTTGTTAAAGAAGTGTAGTGATTCTCACCTCTTACTATCGAACAGGTGACAGGAAACCACTCATAATTTTCAGTAGAAAAACTTAATTCGAAAATCAAACGGGTGTTGAAAATTAATCAATATTCGAAAGAAGCCCTTTGCATTTTTAATTAAGCGTCAGAAACGTACAGAAACGATAGTGTTGAAACTACGTATTAACGTACGGAGCATTTTATTTTGCAATGAATGATGAGAGTTGAGAGAATTCTCAAAATGATAAAAATTAGTTTATCGTTTGGTGGGAAAGTTTTTCTTCGTGTTTCTTCGTCATTCATCAAACCTAAAATACGAATTAATTTCGACTAAATTAAGACTCGTTAAAATCACGAGACGTGATTTACGAAAGAAGTACCTACAATGATATAATTGGTTCAATGAGATGATTCAGACGAGATAAATCGATCACGTTATCCCGTAAATGCGAAATAATTCTATTTTATAACCGTTCCCCTGTCTTTGCAAGTTGTTTATCCGTCATCGCTGATGATAACGCTATTAAATTTTTTTCTCGTGCTGATAAGATAATAACGCTTTTTATACCGTGTCGTTTCGGTTTAATAGATACCAGGCATCGGACGGCGGTTACTTTAAAGTAACTTGGTTACTTTTTTTAAGCTCGGTTACTTTTAGTTACTTTTTAGCTGAAAAGTTACTTTTAGTTACTTTTTCAGCTTCAAAGTTACTTTTTTCGCTGAACTCGCTAGACACCCTTCAAAAATGAAGTTTTTGGACATAAAAATCAAATTTTTTCAAAGCTTTGCTCTCGCTTCGCTCGGGCGTAAGTAAACATAATTATTATTAATTTTGGCTAGTTCAAAAGTTCAATACGTAAGCCTGTGGCGTAAATACCTCCACCAAAACCGTCAAAAATGAATTTTTCGAGTATTAAAAATCTATTTTTTTCAAAGCTCTGCCCTCGCTTCGCTCGGGCTTAAAATAATCGCTATTTAAATTGTAAAAGCCGTTCGAAAAGTATGATACCAAGACCGATTACAGAAAATCGAAACTTTCGATTACAATTCAGAGACAATGCTGCCAATATTTCGCAAAAAAAAACATTTCTGTAAAATTAGAAGGTTCTGTCACACACACACACCCCCCCTCCCCCTATTATCCGAGATCTTTATGCCCATTTAGTATATACCATACCTAAGAAAAAAATTCACCCTTGGGATGTCTAGTTACGCTACTGATAATATTAATTACTTTCACGAATTTTTGTCTTCTTATTCGTATTTTTCTGAATCTTCCTGCTCATAACATAACTTTATTTTTCATTATAAAATTCGTGACTTGAATTCAAATATTTAGTTCGAAATTTCAGATCTTTGAATTAAAATAAATATTTCAATTCAAGTCACGAATTTTATAATGAAAAATAAAGTTATGTTATGAGCAGGAAGATTCAGAAAAATACGAATAAGAAGACAAAAATTCGTGAAAGTAATTGATATTATCGAAAATAATTCAGTATGAGGTTCAGAGATGGAAAAATGGTAACAAAAACAAGAGAAAGAATCGTTCAGTGAACGAATTTATAACCTCATAAATTTAGGCTGCGGAACGTCTCCTATTTTTTTTGAACGCGATTTTCTCATTTTCCCGGATCGTTATTTTTTTCTCTCTTCGGTAGTGAAATTACAGAGAAAAATACAAGTTTGAAAAAAAAAATGGGAAGGAGAGGGGTATTAATAATTTTTTAAATGCGAAAAATTGAAAAATTATCTACTTTTTCGCAAAAAATTGGTTACTTTTTCACAAAAATTGGTTACTTTTTCCAGAAAAAAAAGTTACTAAAGTTACTATTTTTTTTCCAAATTTCCGTCCGATGCCTGAGATACGTAAAAATATATTATAAAAAATATACGCGTATTTAAAGCAGAAATTTTTCGACAAAAGCTTTTTTATATTCATGGTTACGATGTCATTAGATTTAGGTAAAACTTTGATTATAATCTGCATAAAACAGCCTCCGTTTCAAATTTTTATTCATCAGAGTAGCCGAAAATGTCCACTTTTTGAAAAACTTGACAAAGACTGGTAATTTCAAGTCAGGAAAAGTCGGGAGATTTTGAAAATTTTAGCTGCTGGTTTCTGAAAATCCTGAAGAAATGCGAATCATCAGTGAAGTATTTTTCTGCTTATTTTATCATAATTTTTTGTCCATGTTTCGTTCGGGCCATGCTGCAAAAAATTGATGCTTGAAGGCATTTTTTTCTAAAAAAACAAAATTACTCAAGTACTCAATACTTTCCTGCTTTTCACTAAAAATTGGTATTTTTCAATTTTCCTTTCGTTTATTTAGGACCAAAAATAAAACATGCTTTTCCCATAGAATTTTTTTCATATTTTGATCTGGCTGGACGAATTTTGCTTTTGAAATCAGTTGAATAGTAAATTTTCCAATATCTACCTGTGTCTGTTGATTTGAAATTGGAATAAAAGATTGAAAAAAAAATGACTATTTTGTTTCAAACAATCACTTGTTTTCAATTTCAACGTACTCTGTCATTTCGAATCAGTAATAAGTAAATCAGTGAGAAAATGTGAGAATTGCAGCAAAAGGAAAATCAGTTAAGTCCTTTGATTTCCAGCGGATTTTCACTGATTTTTTAGGAAATTTCAGATATTTTACTGTCTTTTCAGTAGATTTTCACTGTTTTTCCATCAATTTTTTTCACTATTTTTTCAGAAAATTTTCACTGATTTTCTAGCAATGTTTTCACTGATTGTCTAGCAATTTTCACCATTTTCCTGCAATTTTTCACCGGTGTATTTTCTGTGCTTCTATTTCAACTTTTCCGCGGATTTTCACTGATTTTTCAATGATTTTTTCACGAATTTTCCCAGCAATTTTTTCACCAATTTTTCACTAATTGCTGTCAGTGAATTTTTTTACTGTTGTTTTACTGTGCTACAGTTTTGCCTATTGCGGTGATTTTCGATAGTTGTTATTAATTTTTAAAATTTTTAAATGAGAGAGTATTAGTTTGTTGCCTTTGAAAATATAGAGCTAAAATGCATTAGCTTTCTTAAACGTCAATTCTTTGAAAAAAAAAACACATTTCACTTGGGCAATAAATATTTCATTCCTATTTTTTATTTAAAAATCTCATAAAAATTCTTTAAATCTTGGTCACACTTTGGTAATAAAATAAAATTGAGTCCTGAAAAAGTCATCGTTCTTATTATTTTACGAGTTGCTTTAAAAATTGATTTAAAATTCATTTTGTATTTTTTTTTTTTTTTGGAAACAGTATCACAGCGAAGAATTCAAAATTTCTTTCCCTCCCCAAAATTCATAAATATTACGTGTACCTAAAGGGCCTGGAAAACTTGAAAAAATCGGGGAAAATCAATTTCTGAAATATTGTAAACACCCTGTTTATTTTTCGTTATTTTTTATGGAGAAATTTTCAACGCTAGCTGCATCGAAATTAATGCCAAAGATTCGACCGAAATGGCCCTCAAACCGTATCTGCAAAAATATTTCATTCGAATAATCGATGACCAGCTTCTCATAGCTAGAATTTTATTTTTCAAATTTTGGCGAATTTTCAAATAAAATTTCACGCGATGCAATTTTCCGCATTCAAATACAGGGGTCAAAATGACCTTTGAAATTGTAATTTCGTAACTAATCCGGGTATACTCAGAGTCTCGTGAATTTTTTCAAAAATATCTAGAAATGATTTTTATCGACGAGTACCTGATCCGTACGAAAATTTCCAATTACGAGTATCTGTGGGAAGTTGAAAATCTCCATCTGAAATCTGAAAGAAGAACATGTCTATTTTGAAAGCTGGTCACTGGTCCTGGTCATGCACATTGAACGTGATTATCAACCTGCCAGGCATCGGTTTCGAATTTCACATTATTTTATTATAATCGTAAAAATGCATCCGCTTATCACTTCGACTATTCTACTGTAAGTTTCCATTCTAATTATACCTCGACGGGGTGTATGGAATATTTTAGCAACCGCCTCTTACGAAGTATTTAATTGGACCTGTTGAATTCTCGAATTTCTTCTTGAAATTTTTTTAAAAATTGTAAAATCATGGTAAATGTATTTCGTACCATATTGCATCATTAACACGTATGTATTTATTTTTTTTTTTCGTAAGTACCAACTGCGTAAAAATGAAAAAAAAAACGCAGTCATGTAAATATGTGAAATCAGAGATATTTTACGTAGGTAGCTAGGTATACATTTTACATCGCAGATAAAACAACACGTTAAAAATTTGCGTATAAAAGGAGGATAATTATGATGAAACGAGAAGTTAATTAAACGTTCGTATTATACGCGTATAGGTAATTTCGTTTGATAAAGTAAACGATGAAGCGGCGAAGGGTAGGGGCGAAGTTTGTTTTTTTGGCTCAAAACACTCTAGTCGATTTTTCGATCATATTGCTCCTATTCTGTGTATTTTGTAAAAATAAATAAATTCGTAATGGCGGAAAGTATAGGTAACGATGTTACGAAAAATTTTACTAGATAAGGGGTTTTGTTTTCTTTTGTGTGAAAAAGTTTGTTTGTGTTTTTCCTTCGCAGAAAACGCGTATAAAAGTTGGGTGAACTTTTTTTTTTGGATAGGGAAACTATGTAATCGTGTTAATTGATGGAGGTTTATTGTAATGACGTTTTACTATTGTTTAATAATGTTTGGGAACTAGTAGTCCGGTGGCAGATTGCATTTTTTTGGACATAAACGGCAAAAAATGATAATGGCGTGAAATTTGGTATGATGAACAAGGACACCATAAGGAATTTTTTAAGCCCGGGAGGCCATCGCCAGACCCCATAGGAGGGGGTGGGGGGAGGTTCAAAGGGAGGTTCAGCCACCCATTTTTTGAAATTGGGTCATCGGTCCTGTTTTGGTGTCATTTCCATATAATTGAATCCCGCTGAGTTCAAAAATGTCATCAGTTTCAAAATTGGAGGCAGAGAAGTCCCTCAAATTTGAGATTTCCCAACCCTTGTTTTCGTATTTTTGCTAAAAACGGCCTAAAATTACTTTTTTTCAACTTTGCACAACCTGTCGACCTCCCAATCAAATTTTTATCAAGATTTTCGAACTCTACGGGTAGATTACTACATATAATCACATTTACAACTTCCCATACCCCAACTCTGAGTGAGTGGGAGGGCCTAAAGTTGCTAAAATTGAGCCAAATTTTCACATTTTTGGGTAAAAATCACGATTATTTTATTATGTACGCGAGAATATTTATCGATTGAGGTTATTTATGCGATGTCTGAGTAGTATAGGTCCCAAACAATAAATACAGGCCCAGAGGCACACCGTACACCCCTTCTGGAGGGGTAAGGGGGGTCCTTTTTGACTGCCGTTTTGCCCAATTTCGGCTACTTCAAAAGTTGGATCCGTTTTCCAACTTTTTTCATCACACACTCGAGAAGTAAATTGCTGAATAATATTTCTCGATGTACCTGAATCCAGATTGTTTAATAACTCGCCATTAAATTAAAGTGAGAAGGGGTGACTATTTAGGGGATGAAGAAATATTTTGATCTAAAAAATCTATACACATATTGAAATCTGGGTTTTCGGAGACGCTGATTTCAAATACGTTATCTATTTTTCGGTTTAAGCTAAGGGATGAGGAGGGGTGAACCTGTTAGGGAAGAGGGATGAAAAGTTCACAAAAAATCGACATACATATCGAAATCTATATATTTGAGGGCGCAGATTTCAAATTCGGTACCAATTTATCGTATAAATCTAATGGATGAGCAGTGGAGAACCTATTTGAGGGAATGTGTAAAATTTTTATAATAAAAGCGACATTTATATACATACTACACATAAATCTATACATTTGTGACCAAAATTCCGAACTCAACAAAACATGACTGCAATTTTTTTTTCGCATTGATAAAAAATTGGTGCAGTACCATTTCGGTAATATCATACTCCTCATGTACAAAAACCAAAATGTCCACCCCTCCAATTTTTTTACCGAGATGTCACCCCCTTCCCTCAAATAGGTTCTCCACTGCTCATCCCTTAGATTTAATCAAAAAATCGGTACCGAATTTGAAATCTGCGCCCTCAAATATATAGATTTCGATATGTATGTCGATTTTTTGTGAACTTTTCATCCCTCTTCCCTAACAGGTTCACCCCTCCTCATCCCTTAGCTTAAATCGAAAAATAGATAACGTAGTCGAAATCAGCGTCTCCGAAAAACCAGATTTCAATATGTGTATAGATTTTTTAGATCAAAATATTTCTTCATCCCCTAAATAGTCACCCCTTCTCACTTTAATTTAATGGCAAGTTATTAAACAATCTGGATTCAGGTACATCGAGAAACATTATTCAGCAATTTATTTCTCGAGTGTGTGATGAAAAAAGTTGGAAAACGGATCCAACTTTTGGAGTAGCCGAAATTGGGCAAAACGGCAGTCAAAAAGGACCCCCCCTTACCCCTCCAGAAGGGGTGTACGGTGTGCCTCTGGGCCTGTATTTATTGTTTGGGACCTATACTACTCAGACATCGCATAAATAACCTCAATCGATAAATATTCTCGCGTACATAATAAAATAATCGTGATTTTTACCCAAAAATGTGAAAATTTGGCTCAATTTTAGCAACTTTAGGCCCTCCCACTCACTCAGAGTTGGGGTATGGGAAGTTGTAAATGTGATTATATGTAGTAATCTACCCGTAGAGTTCGAAAATCTTGATAAAAATTTGATTGGGAGGTCGACAGGTTGTGCAAAGTTGAAAAAACGTAATTTTAGGCCGTTTTTAGCAAAAATACGAAAACAAGGGTTGAGAAATCTCAAATTTGAGGGACTTCTCTGCCTCCAATTTTGAAACTGATGACATTTTTGAACTCAGCGGGATTCAATTATATGGAAATGACACCAAAACAGGACCGATGACCCAATTTCAAAAAATGGGTGGCTGAACCTCCCTTTGAACCTCCCCCCACCCCCTCCTATGGGGTCTGGCGATGGCCTCCCGGGCTTAAAAAATTCCTTATGGTGTCCTTGTTCATCATACCAAATTTCACGCCATTATCATTTTTTGCCGTTTACTTACAGTTTGCCACTGGACTATAGACAGGGGCTAAAAATTGGAAAAAATGTGCGAATTCTTGACTAATGAGCGAAATATGAGTAGTAAGATGGGTTGGCGTTTCGTGGTAGAATTTCTTATTTCTTCGTATGTGTAGGAGTGTACTGTAGGTGGTAATTAAAACTGCTTTGAACGGATATTAAAAGTTTTCAAAATTGAAGTGATACTTGTTGTTAGTTCTTATTGAAATGAAGTTTCTTTTAGTGTCTAATTTCAGCTTAATTGATCTATGGAACCAATGTGTTTTCGATAGTGACGAAGCCAGGAATTTCTCGTGGAATGGAGGGGGTTTCAGAGTTTTCATTATTTTTTGAGAAATTTTTAGTCGTCCTTCTCCCCCCCCCCCCCAGCAAAATTTTATTTACTGTATAAAAAACACATTATTCCCAATTTGAGAAGCTTTTTGGGAGGATAAAAAGTAGGCATGGAAACGTGGAATATCAGAAGAGGAAGAGAGTAAAAGGGAGCCATTTTCCCATTGAACCCCTCAAATAGTATGTATAACTGTAATTTTGTTCGTAAAAGAGCAAAACGAGAGAGAAACTTTGAAAAAATTGAATTTTTTTAAACCGAACATTAGTTTTTTTTTTGAAAAAATCACGATCCTATAGGGAAAGGTCCGAACGCCCCTCTGACTCCGTACCTGGATTTCGTGTCGTTGAGATTAAAATTGATTGATTAATCATTCGAGTAAAATTCGAATCGAATAATGAATTGATGAATTTCATAAATGTGTATATTTTACAAGGGGGATGTTTAAATCTTGACTCAAAGTAAAATGTTGAGCTCAAATAAATATAAATTGAAAATACTCATAGTCATACAAGAATCCAATATCCAAAATTTCAATCGCAGAAGTTCGTTTTTCAAATTTTGGCGAATTTTCGAAATTTCAAAATTACTTCATCCTGCAAAACAAAACTCGATCTCATCAACGAAAAAAGCTGAAATTTGGTATATACCCCATTTTCAACCTCCCAAATCAGTTAGAATCGGTTTTGAGACGTTTTAAAGCTTCTAAAAAATTTTTAAATTTGCCAGTGTTGAAAAAAAGTTCATAAAAATGGTCCATATGAACTTCAGCACCTATATAATTGCTGATAATCAATTTTGGTGACCTATATGATCGATTGGAGTGGAATTCTTCGAAATTCGCTGCTTTGAGTCCAAAACTATATTTTCTGGCCGAAACTTGAAAAATTGTCAAAAAAAATGATACGAGTACAAATTAGTAAAGCTGTTCACCTGAAATTTGTAAAGAAATCCATGCCATTTGAAGAACTGAAGCACCTCAATGGGGTGAACAAATTAATTCTAAAACTCGGCATATAAGAAATTTCGAAAAATACTGAATGCCACAATTTAAGAAAGGGGGTCTTTTAAAAAATTTTGAGTTGAATTACATACAATAGGAAAGAAATGAAATATTCAATTAATGGAAAGATAAGAAAAAATTTTTTGAGCCAACAGATTTCCAGAAATTTTGGAAATTGGATTGAATTCACTTCAATTTTCAAGAAATTGTGCAGATTAATATTTTGAATTGAAAAATGCACACAGTTCATAATAAGAAAAGATATTACTTACAAAATTTTGAATTTGGTGGAATTATTTTATAATTGTAATGAAATAGTGTTTAGGAAAACAGAAAAAAGTACCATTTTTTTCCATGGAAAAACCAGTTTTTACTTCTTGCCTCATTTTCTCTGGAACTAACTCGACCGATTTCCTTAATTTTCTTATTTTTTTGTTACGTTCAGAAATGCTTCTTTTTGAAATTTCACAAAACTAGGATTTTTCCCGATTTTAATTTTTAAAATTTTTTTTGTTCAATTTATTTCTGTGATCAAACACTGATTTGAATAATTTTACGAAATTTTGTTGATAAAGTTAATGATTATTTTCGCAAACCATCCCGTTGAAATATTGCTGGGATACCCTTGAATAATGGATACAAAAATCAACTTTGGGGATCAAAAAGTGTCTGAGAAAATGGGTAATCAAGTAAAAAGTGGGGTTTCCGTGAAAATATCGTACCCGTTTTCTATTTTCCTAAAACCATTAAATTTCCACAAAATTCAAAATTCTGTAATATCTTTTCTGACGTATGAACTATATATGTATGTACATTTTTCAATTTAAAAAATTAATTTGCTAATTTCTTAAAAACTAAAGTGAATTCAATCCAATTTCCAAAATTTCTCGAAATCTATTGGCCCAAAAATTTTTTCCGTATTTTTCCATTATTTAAAATTGTCATTTTTTCTACTGTATGTATTCAACTCAAAAATGTTGACCTCCCCCCTCCTCTCGTGAAGATCTTTCGAGGTAAAAAAATGTCTAATAGGACGAGGAAAATTTGTTTTGGAAATAATTCACTTGTGTTTTTAATTTGTATCAGAATGAAAATTGAATAGCTTTCAGAGGGGAATACTAATAATTAAATAAAGATACTTTAACTTCAAAATAATGAAAAAAATCATCAATTGCCCCATATTGCATAATAACCAACCTTGTCAAAAAATGATATTTCGAACCAAGGCACACATTGCCTCGTGCCTCCTTTTCTAGACTTACACCACCTTCGATTACAATAGTCTGGTTTCATTTTTGATCCGTTTTATCTTATCTTGCGAAACAATAAACGAAAAAAAAATTATGATTAGATCCTGCCCTCATTTTCACATAATCGTAAAAATTACCTCAGAATATGCAAGAACGTAGGAACGGAGCTCCATTGAATTTTTAGCGAACTTCCCGCCCTAGTTTTTACTCGAAATGAAATTATTTACAAATACAGATACCCAATGCTTAAAAAATGAGAAATTTTAAGTTACGAAAAAGTTCATTTTTCTTGAAAAGGTCGTAACAAAGTCGCAGTCCTAGGTAGATTTTTTCCTTTTTTTTTGGACAGTAAACTTCGTAAAATTGGGAAGTTTTAGATTTTTTTTCTCAGTTTTAAACATTTATCATTGCATTATTCGCTTGAAATTGCTGAGTGTATGAAAAGAAAGAAAAACGAAAGTACGAATGAATACATGATATCTGAAAATTGTTCATTTTTGTCGCATCTTAATAACTCTTGGCATCGTTAGGCTGTGCTGTTTCTTTTTCTTTTCGAATAAATTCAGATTTAGGCGCGGATTTTGAGTTATATGTAAGCCTAGATATAGAAACCGCACTTTGAGGTCATGAATTCGTTTTTGAATTGAAGGTTAGGTTATGGAGTCTACTGACAAGGAAAACAATAAAAACCAGAAAACAGCGAGAATTTTAATGATTTTCTTGCAGAAAGGAAAATTTTTCAACAATTTCCCCCTTTTTTTAAATTTTTAAACAAAAGGATAAAAATGAGATTCTTTTTTGGGCAAATTCAAAGTAATAAAATTTGCTTAATTATATGTAGAAAAATCCAGAAAATGGCAAGATTTTATTTTTTCAATTCCAGTAGACACCACGAATCTCAGAAAATGAATTCACAACTTTCCGGATTCCTTGAATTTTACATTTTTAAAAAACTAATTTTTGAAAAAATTTGAAAATTCGAAGTACGCAGTTTACGGACCAGACTGTTGAAATTCCACCCAAGTATCCGAAGTCTAAAATAATAACTAATGAAAAAGAAAATTCCTATCAAACCGACTTTTTCCTCATCACTATTTCAACTCTCAAGGGTCAACATCACGAGTACCATTTCCAATCCAATTTTTTTCCACTCGATGAAAACCGAATCGAGTATAAAAGTGGCATTACAACTTATCAAAATTGATGCACAGCTTATTAAATAACATCACATCGTATGTTCTCTTATCCAAAATTTCATTAAGCGTGAAATTTTGTACGTTTTATTTTCTCTAAAATAACTTCTCATCTTAGGATATTGCAGCTTTACGCGTGTAGGTGTCTCCTTTTAAAGCTATATAAACGTGTACTTCCAAAGTTATCGAACAAAATGTTTATTTTTGTCTCTGTATGAGAAAAGTTGGAAATTCTCGATAGGTAAATTGTGCGGTTACCTATTCGACGAATGAGGGAAATTTTTCTTGTTTTTTTATGTACATAAGAAAATGAGACGATATTACGATATTTTGGTATTTGGTCTTGCTTGTGTTATATAATATCTGCCAACGCAGGTAAATAATGTCGAATCTGGAATCAGTGTTGTAAGGGCAAATTTCAAGTATAACATTCGGCTGCCTACACATTCATTAATCTTCATTCTTCGTTCGAGCAATTTTTTATCTATTCGGGTTTTTTTATCTCGAATTTGACAGTACTTCGATTCACGAATGGGTCGTAAATTTAAATTTTTTGCCAGCTCGATGAAATTATTTTCGAGTAAATTGCACTTTTGGTCTTGGATTTTTCCTTCATTTATGGCGGAAAAAATCCGGCTCAAAAACACGATCAAGTTTCCTGTAGGTATAAAATATAACGAGTTATTTTATTATCGTGATTTGTGAAAATTCCTGTAGGAAAAAATGTCGAATTCAATCGATCCGATTCGAATTATGTATTCAATTGATCTGTATCATTATTACGTTTGAATATTCGATCCGAGATTAAAACAGAAATTATATTTTTGGTGATTGAAACTCGAAAAATAAATATTAATTATCATTTTTTTTTTCTCAACCAATCGATCAAATTATTTAATCATCTCGGTATTTTCAAACGAGAATATCTATCGAATTAGATAGGCATTCGTATACGATGAAACAAATAGGAAAAAAATTACGGAGTCCTAAATTTCCTAACGAATGCATTTTCAAACCCACCGGTTTCCTTTCGTGTGGAAAGGTATCAAATTACATGCAATGAGATTATGAAAATTGGCGAAAAAAAAACACGATGCGATGTATAGAGAAGTTGGTTTTGATGGCGACTGGCGACGCGACGAAATGCGAAGGACAAGGCGATGATTTCATCGAGAAGGAAATTCTATGCAATGGTAATTTTTAAGGAAAACATGTCGTTAATCTAAATTATAGGTAATTCAATCATGCGATTTTTTTTTACAAGTAGTTATTCTCGATCGACTGGAATTCATTTCCGTTTCGTTTTGGCCAACTTGGTACATCCATTTTAATAAGGTTGCAATAAAATTAGAGGCTTTTTTTTATGGTAAACGAGCCATAACTGAGTTCTCGATTATTCTAAATAATATTGTGTTGTTTTTTTTTTTGTTGCAGTATTCAATTTGGGAGAGTACCGGAGACATGCTACTTCCGCGTACAAAAGTCACGAATTTTTTCGCCCTGATAATGAAGAAGCTATGGCGATTAGAATCCAATGTGCACTCGAAGCTTTGACAGATGTTTGTAGTTGGCTTGAAAATGGTAACGGAGAAGTGGCTGTAAGATATTGAACATGTTATTTATTTAAATGAGCTTTTTCGGTACCTAGGTATGCTATAATTTTGCTGAAAAGACTTGGCAGGGGTTATTTTAAGGGGTAATTCTGCAGTTCCAAAAATTTACGTCGGTGGTAGCTCCAAAATTGTTCGATGGGTGTAAAATTGGTTCCGTTTGATATTGATGGGATTTTGACGGTTCAAGTTTAGTCTTATTCTGAGTCCCAATTTTTTCAACTCTATAATTTTTCTTCATTTTTTTCAATTCTAAAATTTTTCTTCAATTCTAAAATTTCTCTTCACTTTTTTCAATATTTTCCAATTCTTATTTTTTTAGATTTTCCTGTTTTAAAATTTTCTTCATTTTTTAAATTCTAAAATTTTTCTTCAATTTTTTTCAAATCTAGAATTTTTTCCATATTTTTCATTTCTAAAAATTTTCTTTCAAATTTTATTCAACTCATAAATTTTTCTTCAATATTTTTCAATTCTAAAATTTTTCTTCATTTTTTTCAATTTAAAATTTTTTCATCAATTCCTAATTTTTTTTCAATATTTTTAAATTCTAAAATTGTTCTTTTTTTTTCAACTCTGGAATTTTTCTGCAATATTTTTCAATTTTAAAATTTTCGTTCAATTCCTTCAACTCTGTAATTTTTTCAGTTTTTGTAACTTCATTCCAAATGAAATTTCTCTGAAAATACTCGATGGTTACAAATTGATAGCGAAAAGTGAGGAGAAAAAAAACATTTTACAATCGTCTTAAAAGTGTCAGAAAATAAAGAGTAAAAATTTTTCCAAATCATAATAATTACATACGTATGTATAATACGAGTATGAATAATTTGTGTAGGGCAAATGAAAGGCTCCTTACCGTCTTCTCCTAAAATAACTCTGGTGAGTAACCATACCTCCCTCCTCCTCCCCCCACCCTCCAAAAAAATGGCTTTCTAGACAACTAAATGGTCTTCAATTGATTCAACAATAATTTTTCCTCTTCTAATAGGTTAATTTTCAGCAAAAATTGCTTCCCAATTTTTTTTAAAATAAAAGTTTAAATTCTAAAATTTCCTTAGATTAACCCCTGAGACTTGGTAAAGTTATCTTCCTAAACCTACCACCGAAAAATATCCGACAGTAAAATTTTTACCGTGACAATTTTTCATTCGAAGGAATATAAAATACCTATCAAAAGTGACAAAAAATTCCCCCTCGTGAAATTTTTTCGAAAAGAAAGGTCTCACGCGTTGATTTTCGTCGAATTTTCTTGCTCTTGCGATAACCTTGCCTCGAACGTTGGCAAATATTTTATAGGTTGACGGTATTTTACACCGTCGTGGAAATATTAAAAAAGCAATTTTCTCTCCAAACCTTTATACGACTATCCGGTGCAATATTTCGAATTATTGGGTGCCTTAAATGGGATCTGAACGTCGAGACCGAACCGTATTGGTATTTGTACGGATACCTATGCTAAGAGAAGGGTAATCTATACCCCTCGAGTGAATTTTATTAATTCACGGTCGAGTTTTAATTTTTAATGTGTTTCGCAGGTATTCGATGCCACAAATTCGACAGCTGATCGACGCGAGATGATTAGGAAAATCGTCGTTGATAAAATGGGATTCAAGTTATTTTTCGTCGAGTCCGTTTGCGACGATCCGAATATAATCGAGCAAAATATAATGGTCAGTAATGTCAGTATCGACTATCGAGGTATTTTACGTAGATTTAGAATACCAAGGGTGAAGGGGGAGAGAAGGGAATAGGCCTTGAGGCTGTGAAATTCTTAAATTGAAATTGAAAGTTGATTTGAGTTGCCAAAATTAAGGCACCAGGTCATAAGTCATCGAAGCCGTAGTAAACGATGTTAATTTTATTTACATAAGTGATTTTAATTTTATTTTCCATGTTTTATTGACCACCAATGAACAATTTACCGAATCGAGTTCTCGATAATTTAACGAATGGATTTGGTTTAAAAATAATTCAAGGGCGATTGCAAATGTGAGAATTTTTCTTTCGTTTTGCTTTTTTCAATTGTGTCGTGTCGAATGTGTTTGGGAAAATTTCAGTTTCAAGGTCAGAATAGTTGGAAAAAAGCAGAATTTATTTTCAGGGGTGTTCGTGATTTAATCATTTACGATTCGAAATGTAAAATTTATGATTTTTTGATTCGTGTGCAGTTTGATTCAAGTGATTCGTGATTTATGACTTGCATTTAAAAGCATCTTCCATTTTTAAAAGTTCTTTAATTGGTTCTATCATCTGTCGATTTTCTGGTTCTTCGTTCTTGTCATTAATTTCTATGACTAGGCACCTATTGAAAAAAAATTCCAAGTTTTTTTGATGCAAAATGAAATTATGCAAAAAATTGAATTTTGAAAAATTGTGAAAAATGAAAAATTATTATTTTTATTTATAGTCCAAGGACGGATGCGTTTCGAAAAAATCTCAATTTCGAATGAAAAAACTTGCAATTTTTTTTGTAAATTTTCATTTCTTCCCAGCTCATTATTTTTTTGAATTTTTTTCTAAATCTAAATTATTCTTGTTGAAGTTTTTCAAAAATCTGTATTTGTAATTTGAATTTTTTCCGAAGATTACATTTGGGGGGGGGGGGTGTGCTTTACTTGGAAAAAACTTGAAATTTTAAAACCAATCTTATTATCAGTGAGAATAGAAATTTTCTGTAGATTTAGAATAAACTACTCAATTTTTTTCTGAGTGATTCGTTTTTGTAATTCGTCATTTGAATGAAAAATGTTATTTATGAATTGATAATTGATATCTCCAAAAATTAAAAAATATGGAATCTAGTCATTCTACTTGGAACTTCTGAGTACCTATTTGGAGAGTTACTATACAAAATTTTTTAAAAACGTTTTATTTTGTGTTGCATAATTTTCGCATTGGATTCGATAGGATTAAGAGATCATTTTATGAACAATTTCATTGAATATGAGTCATTTCAGAATAATTTTGAACCACAGATGATTCATTTTCAAGAGATAACTGGTTGAAAACAATGATAGGAGAATGTTGGAGAACTGAAAAAATCGTTCACGAAAAATTGAACTGATTCAAGTGAATCATTCGCGAACGACTTTCTGTAATTTTTCGTTCAGGAATCTTTTGGTTTGAGAATTTGAGATAAATGTAACATTGTTTACAAGTGAATATATAAAAAATGAGTCGCTGTCGCTTGAAAATTATTTCAATGTAATTTTGTAGTTCGCGAACGATTTGGTCGTTCATTATGAATTCGATCAAAAACGAGTGAATTAATCACGTTTTTGGACGATTTTACCAAAATGAGTCGTTCTAGAATGATTTTATTGAAATTATTTTTATTCTGGAACGATTTTGACAAAATGAGTGGTTCTCGAACAATTAACTAAACTGAAATGTTCCTGATTCGATTTTGATTAAATATGCTAGAATTGCTGTTTATTTGAAATTATATTTTTTCAATTCTTAATTCTAATGTGTTAAAAGTGGAGGGGAGGGGGGTTGAGGATTGAAAATTGAAATACAGATAGAGTAAGTTGTGGAAATACCCGATTTAATATTTTTGAATAACCCCAAAATATTTGGTTAAATGTCCAATCTTTGTAAAACTGTTTAGAAAATTGTCCATTTTTTATGAAATTGTTTCATTTTCTGAAATTATTTAACAATCAGATTATTTACAGTTTTTAGAAAATTGTCCACAAGTTTTAAAAAATCCTTCAGTTCTTTGAAGAATCAACGAATAAATAAATGTTCGAAAAATTGTCCGAAAGTTTTGAAAAACTGGAAAATTGTGCAATTTTTGCTGAATTATCACATCTCTTGTAATATCATCACATTTTTTCAAAATCGTGCGTTTTCAGAAATTCTTGAAAATTGCGCTGCTTTTAAAAAATTTATTCATTTCTGAAGTTTTATCAAATAATATTATGAATTTATGAAAATTGTTTGAAAAAACGACTAATTTTTAGAAAATCGTCTGTTCAAAAAATCATCTTTTGAACAATTGCCTAATTTTTGATAAATTACCCAGTTTTTGAAAAACTGTTCCGAAAATTCTACAAAGTTTGGAAAGTCGATCAACTTTAGTCAAATGATCGACTTTTTTTTCAAATTATCACTATGATTGGAGAAGGAGGAATGAGAGAAATTTCATCCGAAAATTCATCTAGAATCTTCAAAAAATTGATTTTGCCTCTTTTCTTAGAATATTTTATTTTTTAAAATACTCAAACTTGATTTTTATTCTACAGGAGGTTAAAGTTAGCGGTCCAGATTACAGTAATATGAATAAAGAAGAAGCTCTGGAAGACTTCCTATTACGAATCAAACATTACCAAGATAAATACGAACCTTTGGACGAATTTCGGGAAAGGAACTCGAGTTTTATGAAAATCTACAACACGGGCGAAAAAGTACTCGTGCATAAGCACGAAGGCCACATCCAAGCTCGTATCGTTTACTACCTAATGAACATACATATCACTCCTCGAACTATTTATTTAACCAGGGTACGATATCCTCAGTTGATTTCCGCCTCGATCTAGCCAATTTAATAAAACAAATTTTATGATTACAGCATGGCGAAAGTATTATGAATATAAAAGGACGTATTGGAGGAGATTCCGAATTATCGTATCGCGGATTACAATTCGCCAAAGCTTTATCAAACTATATCAGCTCGCAAAATATACCCAGTCTTCGAGTATGGACGTCGTGGTTGAAAAGAACCGTGCAAACTGTCGCAGATATTCCAGCACCGCAGGAAAGATGGAAAGCTTTAAATGAAATCGATGCCGTGAGTTGAGATTTTACCTAATTTTCTAAAATTTCATTGAAGGTGGAGAATCATGATTAATCCTTGATACGTTGGATTTTTTCAAATAGGGTATTTGCGAAGAAATGACGTACGAAGAGATCGCAGAAAGATTCCCAGATGATTTTAAAGCTCGCGATGAAGCCAAATTTACCTACAGGTATCCTCGCGGCGAATCGTACGAAGATCTAGTAGCTAGATTAGAACCTGTGATAATGGAATTAGAAAGGCAGGAGAATGTCTTAGTGGTCAGCCATCAAGCAGTGTTGAGATGTTTGCTGGCGTATTTCCTCGATAAATCAGCAGGTTGGTCGAAGAGAGGAAAAATACGAATATTTTTTCATTCAAAATCGTATTCTAACGAATTTTTTCCTCGTCGTAGATCAATTACCATATTTAGAAGTCCCCTTACACACGTTAATTAAACTAACTCCGGTGGCGTATGGATGTAAAATGGAGCTTATACGATTTCCTATCGACGCAGTGGATACTCATAGACCACAGCCAAAGGTAATATCAAAGTTATCAATATTACACGTGCTTGCTTGAAAAAGCACCATGTAGTTTTTCCCATAAAGCTTTTCTTCTTCATTTAACAACGCTTTCTCGAACACAGATAAACGTAAGTTTGAGAAATTAAACCGATACGAGTCGAGCTTTCAAAAAAAATTATCATACATATTATTTTTGCTTGAACTAACTCGTCTGTTGAACGTTCGATAATTTTTTTTTCATTAAAATAGCTTATGTACTCGATACGGTAGCCCGATAACTAATGACGTAGTATTCGTCGTTACGGAATTATTTGTACAAAAATATGTGAATTATTCTACGATAGACGCGCCCCATTGGTACGAAATCTAAATTAGCAAAAATCTTCATATGTTTGATTTATTTTTATAGGATTTGGAAAAGAATGTAGGGGAAAATACAGAGGCAGAGGTTTAACTAAGGTATTTACGAAGATCAATATTTTCTTTGGCATGTTTTTAATCGTGTAAAGATATTCATTTATTCGAGTGGTTTTCCTTTTCTAACATTTTGCCCGAGATGAGAAGTTTGCATGTGGAATACGTTTGTTAATTTTTTTTTAAAAAAAGGCTGCTTTGTTGGAATTTTGTAACGTGGTCTTCACGAATGCTTGAAATTTTATTACCCTTGGGTTTCAAATAGATTCCTCGGGTAGTGTAATTTTTTTGTATTTCACAAGGGTGTCGTAGTCCAATGCATTCGATGTATTTTCGTGATAATGGTTCTGTCTTCGTACGAATCTCATAACGCTTTCATTGTTTTAAATATGGTTTGGTTGTGAAGGTATTAATTTGGTTAATTTTTTTCCTTATTGATTTTTGGTGGTGCTTGTTGATGGAATGTTGGATGTCTACTTTGATATCTGCATTGAATAGGTGGTTTTTCGAATTAATCGATCAAGGTCGATTTCCATTGCGATTTGATAATCGAATTCGCGATTAACACAATATGTTTCCCCGTTGTGCATATTTTTTCGATTTCGTATTGAATTTTTTCGGACTTGGTCGCTTTTTAGAATTTTTCCAATGGAAATCAACTGACCATTTTTAATTTTCATTCGTGAAATTGTATTCTCGAATTGGAATGGGACAGCTTTTGGTGGTGAAAAATAGTGAATAAATTTTGGTGGTGTAGTTTCAATGTACATTGAATTCGGTTCATTGTTCTGTTGTTTGATTTTGAAGAATTTTCATAGATAAAAGCGTCGACTGCGTTGAAATGCTTTTGCCTTCGAATGTTTTCATCGAGTGCTTTAAATGATGTTTTATGAGTGCTTTGTGACTCAAAATAGTAAATAATCCACAATTAATGTACGAATAATACGATGGAACGTTATGATCTCGAATTACTATGGTCGAGTTAATCAAAATATTTGACAAAGAAGTGCTGAAAATGAAAAAAGTGCTGAAAAAGTCCTGTATTTGATTTAAAAGTTCCATATTTTTTCATTGAAAATGGAAAATCTTTTTTTTAATTTTTTGTTTTTACAATAATTGATTTTTAAAAAGCTGAGAAGAGGAAGAAAATTGCAATTTACCCCCTCCCCCTTTCACTGTTGAATGAAATTGAACCAAATAACAAACATTTCTCGCAATTTGATGAAAATTGATAAATCAAGTGATTTTTATGAGAAGAGCAACCATCTAGATAAAAATTGAGCTTTTTCACCCAAAAAAAAACAAGAGTTCTTACAGAGATGATGTTACTTAGCTCTTAAAGAATCAGAATGCCATTTGCATTGCACCTTGGCTGAGTTTCTTGATGCTTTTGAGCAAACATTTCTTTGGTAAAGTTATTTCAAATCTGAAATGAATCCTAATCTGAATTTGAATGAAATCAGAGCGAAAATTTTTCCGTATGTAAATGGAACAAAAATGTCCTTCCACATTTCAAAGGTACAAAAAGTCTTTTTCAAGCACTTTTTTCATTCTTATTCTACCAAGATATCCGGAACCTTCATTTTTCAGGACCAGAACTCCTAACCCAATAATGATTGGAAAATATTTATAGCTTTTTTTTTGGGGGGGGGGATTTGGCTTGCAAGGAGAGTTGATTTTTGAAAAATTTTCGATCTAATCAAATACCATGAATAAAAATCTCTGACGCTGAAGTTGATTTTTGGATATTTAACGAAAAAATTGCGTTACTTTTACCCTCTCCCTCTTCCCTTAACCCTAATTTCATCATTCTCGATCATTTTAGAGGTTTCTGTGTAATTTTAATTTTTTCCGGTATCCTCCAAAAGGGGGAAAATTAATCTACTGAGGGGAGAGGAGGGGGTGAAACAAAAAAAAAGATTGTTAGATCGGACAATCATTTATCATTAATAATTGTAAAAATTGCAGACTCACATTGTACCACTTGATGCAAACTTTGATTTAATTTTTTTTATGTTTACTTCTCCTCCTCCTCCTCTTTCCCCTCCAATTTAAAAACCATACAAACTCGATTTTTAGCTTCCTTCATTGATTTCTGTGCTTTCTGGATAAATAATCCTAAAATGCACCGAAGGTTACAAAAAGTCAAGGATGGGTGGAAATTCGAAGGGGGGGGGGATCGATTTTACACGACAATCTAATTTCCAAACTTTTTACTGGCAAGACACTTTACTTGGGGAAAAATCACATTTTCACTAGAAAAAAAATTGTTTTTAAATTTTCTAAAATTTGTAATTTTGATTGGTAAATTTTTGGACCGTATTTTCCCAAAAATCTCAATCTTGTGTGGACAGGAGTTGAATATCTCAACTGGTGCTCTTATTGGAAAAAATTTCGGTGAAGTTTTTTTCTTTGAATTGTGAATTGAAAAAAATTACCACACAAGAACCCATCTTGGAAGGCTTTAATGTGAGAAGAGGAGGGAGAGAAAGGTAGCAATTGAAAATCGTCCATGGTTCATTTTTGACCATACTCAGCATAAAATCCTTTGTGAGTGTTGGAAAATTAATTCTTACCTTTTAAATCTGCTTCATTAACTGGATTGCAAAGTTATTGGTAAATTTTTTTTTTTAAATTAACAGGGGAGTTTTGAGTGAAGAACTTTTTATAATTTTCACAGATTCATTTCTGAGAAAATTTTTAATTGAAATGATTCTATTATAGATGAATTTAATTTAAAAAAAATCATTTTCAGCCATTTCCTACCCCTCCTATTAACTATTTTTCAAAAATGAAATGAAAAATAGTATTTATTACATATTTCAGCAGTAGTATTGAATATTTAATCGCACTTACGTAATTTTAGCTCAAGATAATCTTCATTTTTAAAACTTTTGTTTGTGTGCGGAATAATGTTATTATGTTATTCCAAAAATAACGAGTACGATTTCTCTTTAAAAATTCTAATATTTTTATGCAAATTAATAACACTATAATGAGTATACTTCCTTCTTATTGTGTGCTTTTATTTATTTACTTATGTATTTTTGTAGTTTATTTTTGCACTTTGAATTTGCAACTTGGATAAAGATTGGAATTAGTTTCGTATTTTTGTGAAAATTGGCTTATTGACCCGAATGGAAATCGTACTCTAATCACCAGCGTTTTTTTTTTTCTAAGACGTTATTTGCATACCCATTTACGTGTTGCTTTATCACTAAAAATACCAATCGATGATAAAAGTATGAATAATTTTTATTCTTTAGGTACCTGGTTTTCTGGAAGAACGGTTTCGTTTTTCAATGCGAAGAAATGCTAATCATCTCATATCTGGTATATCTAGTAGCGACTCCATTGCATCGAATCCGGTTCCATCATAAAATGTAATCATTCATTATTATTCGAGCTTTTAAATAATTTCAAACGTAAATTTTCACTTTTCATACTTTCAAAATACACGTGTATTTGCGTCGTACCATTTCGAAATCATCGACTAAAAATATCAATTTTTGAATAGAACGTATTTTAATGAGAATTTATTTTTTGATTTTAGCAGGCCAGAAATGTGAAGACTCCTCCAAATATCTGAACTGCTGGTCAAGTTGTCAACGATATCGTTGAATTGTGTAAGATTATTCGCCGGTAGCTTTTTAATTGAACGTACTTATCGATAACTGAATTTGTTACTTATAATTGTTTTTTGTTTTGTTATATTGAACGTATAATGAAATAACTATGTTTTATTTTTATCCATCCTTGATTTTTATTTCTGTGATAAGTTGAATTTTTCCTAAAAGAGAAAATTACCAACGAATTATGGGACTTTTTTTTTATTTTAAATGGCTCAATTATGTTTTGTTTTGTTCTGTCTTTTCTAAACTATCCTTCCATTTGTTTCTGATATTTGCAATTTTAATTTACCTTTGTGCATTTTTTTAAGACTCCGATTGTAGGTATCTGTAATCTTGACGCGAGTAGAATCGTTTATGACTTTAGTCGCTTTGAAATTTTTTTGAAAAATATTTTATATTTAGAATTAGGTGTAAGTAGGATCGATGATAGTTATATCAATCAAAAGTAGCAACTGAAACGAAAATCGAAATATATCTGTCGATAAATTTGTTTTTTTTATTTGACTGATCAAAATAATGTTGATACCTACCTTTGAGCATTCGAATATTTTAATTTCAAATTTTAAGCGAATGCTAATTGTGAATTTGATTTATTTTATATTATCATGTGCTGAACAGGTTGTGTTGATTTTATTTTAAGCTTTTGTTTAATTGATAAGCGATCGTAGTGAAGCTGATTGATCAGTAGCGTGATATTGAAAAAAAATAAAACGACCAATCTAATCGTTAAAATTTTTGTTATTCTTTTATCGTTAATTATTTTACGTTTAATTGTGTGTATGGATTATTTATTATGATTAATATAATTGTTACTATCACGTAACTTAATACCTACTGTAATGATTCTTTGAGCTTCTATACGTATTTATTACTGACATCGATCATCCAAGTATTTTTCTGTCTTTTTATTATAAGGATTTCTTTTGTGATTCGAAGTGATTTTAGAATCTTAGTGTAATAAGAGATTTAGATGAAAGCTTTCTAAATCATTGCCCTGGCTGAGGTATTCTTTTTAACGACTTCTGTCCTCGATGTCAAGTTTTAAATAAAAATATTCCGATGCATTTACAAAAATTCAATTCAACTCTTTCATTATTTTTTTTTTTTTTCAAATGAATCGAATTTAAATGATTTTTTTTGTAAAGCAGTAGAAAAGTTATTGTTGTATTTTGTACTACAGACTAATTTTCGATGAAAATTTTGTAGACTTCGAGAAAAATAAATGCTGAAATTTTTGGTTTTCAAGCTATTAGATAATTAGAAATACAGTACCTAAGGCTCAGGGGCAGATTTTAGAATTTTATGGAATAGTCGATGGATGAATTTTAGAAATCTTCGACAATATTTTTTTCTCCTGGTATCATGTTGATACGTAAGTAAAGTTTTAGGAATCATGGAAATTATTTCGTTTGATCATGGTGATGTTTGAGAAAGGTAGGGGTAGGAGAAGGGAGTATGAAATGTTGAAAAAATTGCCTAAATTTGTTGCCTAAATATTACAGAGTTTTGGGGTATTTCTTAGCTGGTGGGATGAGAACTTTTCTTTTTCCTGTGAAAATCTGCCCCTGTCTTATCTCATCAAACTGCAAACGTGTTTTAATTTATATTTATCGCATGCGTTATGCGCTGTTGCGTATTTCGAATATTTTATTCTGTTCTATTTTGTTATCAACTAACAGCTTGTTTTATTTTTTATATTTTAATGTACGATTTCCATAATAATGCGATATTTAATCGAAGTAAATTTTGTTCTTTTGAAATCATTTTTTATATTTTTGATACCGAGGTACTAGGTAGTAGGTACCTATTTATTAATGCACGAAATTCTTCACTGCAATTTTTAAAACGTAATTTTGACAATTGGCAAAAATACTTTCCTTATTGCAACAAACATGCTTTTAACGAAGTGATAAGATGAATTGAATTGGTACTTAAATCGAGTACTCGAGATTTCAGTGGTAAATCCATACAGTAATGTTGCAATTTTTGGTAGAATTTTTTTCGAATGCATTCATTTTCATTTTTTGGACGTGATAACTAATGACGCAACCGAAATTGAGAGCAATTTGTTTTATCTTTATGCCATCATTTTGATAAGCTAGGGCATCGTGTAAGTAGATACTTTGAGTTGATTATGACTTTTATCAATTTCCTTCCGGATTTATTTTTGATTTCGTTGAATAAAGGATATATTGGGCTAACTTTTGTTTTATCACGGAAATAAGGCATACGGTAGTCTTCGGAGATGAAATTTGTAATTAAAAGTTCTAGTCTTGACTCTCCGGAGTTATTTGGGTACTTGAAAACTTCTTCTGTACCCTTTTCTCCACTTCATTCTTAAGAAAGGAGAAAGTTGAAAAATTAGGTTTAAATGGTAAGAAGTGATAGTCGAAAAGCGAAAATTTAAATTAATAGTGTTTGAGGGTATTTCCTGTGAACTCCCCCCCCCCCCAAAAAAAAAATGAATTTTGGTAATTGAAAATTCGCTTCTGATTCTAGCCATGAGTCAATTTTTGGATTTTTAAAAGAAAATTTCCTTTTACCTTTGACGCAGCTGAATTTTTGTAATTAAAAATTCTTCTCTGCCCTTCTGGAGGTAAATTTTGGATTTTAAACTGTTCTATTACTATACCCACTTCAAAGATAAATACATGTATTAATCATTGAAAATTTTCTTCTCCGGATCTGAATTTTGTAATTTAAAAAAAAAATTCGCACCTTCGTATGGAGTTTATTCGAGAAATTTAAAACTCCTTCACCCCTCCACATCTGAATTTTGGATCTTTAAAACTTCATCTGGACGATCCTCTCCAAAATTGAATTTTCATGACTAAAAATTCTATTTCCCCTCTAAATCTGAATATTAAATTTCATCTGTTCCCCCTTCGGTACTGAATTTCCCCGATTAACAATTTTTCTCCGGAATAGAATTTCGTAATTTCTCCGTGCTTCTGAGTAAATTTTGGTTCCTGAGATGAAATTTCTGTATCCTCTCCTTCCTACTCAGAAGACGAAAAAAAATCTCTTCAAAATTTATTCTGTACTACTTCCACGGCTTTTCTGCGAAACAAATAATTAGTAGAGTCTTAGAAATATCAAAATGAAGTAAATTTTCCTCTGAAAGGAAATGCTGATAACATGGATATATTTTTTCCTTTCATCCTGACTTCTGATATGAAATTTCAAAAATTTCAAAATCGGCTTCTAACTCTCTGAAGTTTTTCTTGTCATTCTCTCCGTCTGATATCAAGTCAATTTTCAGCTTCTGACTTTCTGATTTATATTTATAGGTAATAAGTTGATTTTGAAAATATAAAAATTTAAAAGTTTTCAAAAGTCAGCTTCTGACTTTCTGACATTGAGTTGATTTCGGTCTTAAAAATTTTGGAATGACTCGGAATGACTCCCCCCCCTCCCACCCGAGAGGAAAAATATCCATGTACAAAGTCAATTCGGACCTATTGTCCCGGGTTTCGTTAACGCAAACTGAACGAAAATCAATTTCCCTACCCCAGATACGTTTTGAAAAATTATGTTGATTTCAGTGAAAAATCCCGGTTGAAGAGAGATTGAGAAAATTTGTTTTATATTGTATTGAAAATGAAACTTTTGACAGAGGTTCTGATGTCCACAGTTTTTAAATTTTCAAACTTCTTTTGAATGGACATTTCAATATTCACAAGTTCGGTTTTCTCAAATTCGTTCAGAATGTTTGTCAACTTTTGTATTTTTCTAAATTTTTAAATGATTTTTCAAGTTTTGAAATTTTCACGAATAAGTATTTCAATAATTTTCCAAGTTAACTTTTCTCCAAATTTTTTTTGTAAATTCATGTTTGACCTGATTTAACCCATTGGAACTTAGGCATGTATCAAGAGAGGGCCATCCGACCACATAAATATTACGGAAAACTTTTTTACAATGGCCTCTTTTCTTCAAAAATCTGGCTTAAAATGACTTCTTTTAATTCACAAACACACTTCTCATAATAAACGCAAGCTTGAGCCAAAAATTTAATTTAATTTTAATTCCACGTATCAATTCAACTCGTGATGTCGTGTTCTTAAAAACATCCTATCCATTTCTGATTCCACTTTCACTTTATTCGTGCTTCGGTGCTTAGGTACTGCTTTTATATTGGAATGTGCAGACAACTTGTAGACACAGACGCCTATTGTTGTAAAAGGTCTTAAGAAATGAATCATGGTTGTCCACAATAGTTGAAATAATTGTCCTTCGGTGGCCCAGGCCCGTGTGAAAGAATTAGGTAATTGAACATATCGCAGTATAAAAGATACGATGAAAATTCTTTCAAAAAACTTTTATTGTAAACCTATTAAGTAATGACTACGGTCGCGTACACTCATTCTTTTCAAAACCGCATTTTTTTTATTTTTTTTTTGAAACATGTCCACCAGTCTGTACTTACATTTTACACTGATTTTCTGGCAAAAAAAAGGGCAACTGCAGCTTAACCAACACAGCTACACGTGCAACCGTAACCAAATTTGGAAAACCAGCTGCTGAATTTTACCAGCTTTTGCTTCATTATTGCAAAACATCATTTACATGACATTTCTATTGTAAAGGTAACACCGTGGATGGGGAACAGCTGCAAAAAAATAACGTATTTCAAGGGTTAGTGTGAATGTGACTGTCGCAGTAGCCTATTCTCGTCTATCTACATAGTTATGTACCCAAATAAATATTTACAACGTGTGGCGGTACAAGATAATGACCCATTCATGAATAAATTTCTATTTTAGCCGATTCTGATGAAATTGTTGGACATCGGTACGGCGACGCCGACGGACATCTTCCTGTCAATTAACGCATTTACCTAATTGCATTGTAATGCGTCGAATCGTTGGTATTTTTATGCTGGAAGCTTTGGAATTGAATGTGACCGCGAGTATGTGTTTACCGAAGCATTTCATATTCCACCTTCAACTTGGCAACTATAATGACCTCCTACCTGTACCGGAGAACTATAATTATTCCATCTACCTGCCGACGTTTGTTCATAGGCCTCAATTGTGTATTCTCATCAATGGGTCAATCAACTGCATGCATTTTTTTTGGAAAAAACTCATCGAAGTCGAAGGGTTCGGCCCAAAATAAACCACGAAGAAGCGCCCAGTAGCAAAATTTCGAATCGATTGATCGCAATGAATAGCGATTCGCTGGGAAACGAAACCGTTACGTACTTATAATGCGCCAGGTTTTGCCCCCTCTTTTCAATTAATATGCGACTGAGTGTAGTTTACTGCGGAGTACGGCTTCGAAGTATAGTATTCAACTGGCGGGAATGGTGAACTGGGTACGGCAACTGGCGACGAAAGGCGATGCGATCATTTCCATGACCAGGTTTTCGCTTTTTGTATCTGACGGCTACCTGTAGTGCTGTTTACCGAGGTACCAACTGGTTCAGTTCTATTTGGAATCGTGCGAACATACTAGTGTCGCGTTGTGTTGTGTTAGTGATCGATGCGCCGTAGCTGTTTTTTTCGCTGTATTGTTCCAAAAGCCGGTGATTTTACGCGATAATTTCCCCAAACGAATAAATTCGACGAGTTCTTATGTGGTACGGTGATATTTTACTATATTCGAGTGATATGCGCGTGTATTGTGTGAAAATCAACTTTCCCGGGTTGTATCATCTCAGATGAAGTTGTTGAATAAACGTAAGTACTCGAAGGTGTTTTTCGACGCATTATTCCGTACGTAGGTATATTTTGATTCGTTTGCCTTCCGTAATGCTTACCTGAGAACAGCAAACAATGCTATTATGGACTAGAATGTTGCAGAAACGCAAATTTTCTATTCTCGTTCGCGCGAATGTTGGCCGCAGGGCTAGACGTTAGACAAAGTTACTTTCCTGCTGCAGTAACGCTTTAATTTATTGCATTTGCATACACCTCTTGTTGATCTCGCCATAGGTGGATGGTATGTAGATGTAGATACTTGAACAGAACGAATTATGCATAGTTACGGGTACTCGACTTACCTATTGCATGCAGCTGAATAGAGATGATTTGCGTTTTAAGAAGGTATTATTTTGCGATAGGTGATGTGTGAAGTCTTTGAGAAAGAGAATGTTACTGGCTAGTTATATGCTGAACAGCTGAAGTTTTTGACAATGTAAACCGGTAAAATATGAATCACAGTTGTTCTATCGAGTCGAATAATTGAGCAATTAGTCTTACCTACGGCATTGAAAAATTGAATTTAGTGCTGGGACGTGTTGAGGTTCTACTGATATGGGTCGAGGAACTTGACTGAGACGGAGATGATGTGAACAAATGTATGATATTTTTCATCATCGTCTATGATTACCTAATACCTACTGATATCTATTATTGTACCTACTCGCTGTGTACTTAAACACCTATTGAAGAATTCGAGAGAAATATCGACTACAAAATCGATTTCTTAGCTTCTCAATTTCTTTGATTTGTTAGATCTTATAGATTGAGTCAAAGATTCTTCTTTTAGCAAAACAGCAACAAAATTAAGAATTGATATTTGAATTAATCTTGAATTTTACGATTGACAATTGAATTAATCGGTGTCACTGTAAAGAATGGATATATATCTATAAATCTACCTTGGTAGAGGTACCAGTGTTCCACTCAGGGCAAGGGAGCATGGTAATATGTATAATAGCCGTATCAATATCAAATTCGAAAGCTCAAAAACATTTTGAGAATTATGCTGAAATTCTTGCGCATATGTTAAGTAGGTAGATATACGTATACCTAATAAGATCCCAAATCATCAAAATGGAAAAACAATGATTCATAAAATATAGATTTGAAATCTTTAGGAAAATTATATTTATTAACATAATTCACTAGAATATTAGTAACGTTTTCCACGAAGTTTGCAAAACATGCAAATTATCACAGAACTAGCTCATCCTGTTATTTTGTATCTGTCTTCTTATCGTATAACTGCAATGCAGATGCACCTATACCTATACCCAGGAATTCGAAGATAATGCAATTGACATAATAATATCATAACGATGAGTACCTATCCTACCCAGATGTTTATTGTTTTGGAGGAAGATAGAGATGCATGGTTTTTCATTTTTTTTGGAATTTTGGCCCTCTAAAATTTCTGGAGGGTCACTCTAAGGCGAGAACAAATAATTGCGAGTCAGATGATATCAAAATTTTCGAGATCTTTTTTGCTGCAAAAATATTGAATTTTTAAAATTCCGCATCCTTTTTGCTTCTAATACTTTTTCAGAAAAAGTTTTTTAAAAAATTGTAATTTTAGCAAAGTAAAAAAGAGGATTCTTATTTCGTTTTTTACGAAATATGCGGGCCAGCGCCAGATGCATGCAGAACATGATTCAACCACATGTGACAATTTTTTGGTTTTTCATATTTATGTGCCATTATTTTTTACGAGGTTCCAAATTCTCAAAAGTCGTCTAGGTAAGTCATTTTATTCCTGAAAAATGATCTCCGAAGCAACTGAACTTTTTTTCAAAAAAAAAGTGAACTGCTTAACCAAAAAATCAACAACTGATTAATCCAATTTCAATTTTTTTTACTGAGTTACCGAATTTCTCTGAAAGTCTCCCAAATTAACTTGGAACATTTAAAATTGAGTTAGGAATCGCTTCTTTCAACTCGTCAACTGGTTTTTTGTAAAATTTATCTAGAACAAATTTTTTTTGCTTAAAATTTTCTGATTTTTTCGAATTTACTAAATTTTTGTTTTAGTTTCCTTTGGCTTAAAAACGTTATCTACTTAAAAACTACATACATGCACCATTTTTTGGATCCAAATGAATCTACGCAAATCCTATTTGATCCAATTCAAAACATTTTCCCCCTTGAATTGAAATAAAATTAAATACAATTGAATCCTTTCAGATTTTTTTTAGATCTCTTCTAAACTTTTTGAATCCAATTCGACTCTATTGGATCCTATTAGATCTAAGATCTAATTTTATAACTCTACCAAATTTGTTATCCAATATTAGATCCAAAAAATATACAAAATAGATATATCTATTTTTTTTCAATTTAAAGAAAAAATGTCTTTAATTTAATTAATTTTGGATTTATTTGTAAATTGTAATGTCCATTTTCATTTTTGTATTAATGTTTTCTTGCTCTAAACAATCCAAAAAAAATTTTCGTTTGTTGTACTGAGAAATAACAGATTTTAGTGGCTGAAGGGCTGAACCGCAGATTTTTTCTTTATAATTTTGCGTGAAAGTAAGATGAAATAGGCCTTTTGAATTTTCTATTTCAACCTCCGCCGAAAATCAGACATTTAACATGATTGTGAGATTACGATCAGGTTCTGGTTATTGTCATCGAATCAGTTACATTCTGATGATAGTGATAACCATCATATAAGGGTCAGAGAAATTATGTTGCCTCTCTACCTCCTCACGCCAAGGGGAAAGAAAAATTACATTTTTAGCCGGGAAAAATCAGTCTGAGAAAGAAATTTTTCAAAACTGGTAACTTTTTTGGAAAAATTTTGTTTCAAGTTTTAAAAAAATGTTTAAAATTACTGAAATTTTTAAACTTTTGGTTCCTTCAACAGACTTCTTTGGACGTTTTTCGAAAGGGTTGGAAATCAATAAAGAATTGAAAAGAAAATTTACTTATAGCACCTCTATGTCCTGAGCTTATTTTGATGCTTGGTCTTTTTTTAATTCCGATTTTAAATTTTTTCAGTCTTTAGAGTTGAATGTTAAGTAGGTACTTGTTATCTCATATTCATGCGTACTCTACCTTCATTTTTAAAATACTTCACAAAAATCATTAACCTTTTATATTTCTTTACGAATCATAAAAAAAACTTATTTTTCTTTGATTATCTTTTTGCTGATACGGGCACTGTTATCACGATCGCAGTTTTAAATTTTAATGCACTTTCGTGTGTGTTCAGATTACCAAACTCTCGTCCATTTGACCAGATAAATAAGCTGCATATTTTAATTGCTTACGAAAAGTTGATTTCATTTCGCCAAGTCGATATAATCTGTAAATTTAGCAATGTAGATGTTTTCGGAAAAATGATCTAATCCACCGTTGAAGACCCCCCATCCATTACCTACTTACTTGACTTATAAATTGAAAAAAATCTCAGGAGTGCATTGCACCCGCAAAAAAGATCGTATAGTAAATCTACCTTTCGAGGTAACTCGTTAATTATAACTTGAAGCAGACGAGCTCGCAATATTCCATAAAATATATCACGCCATGACACACCGACGACGAGCAAAAACTAAAATTTATAGTATTTCCAGCTCCGCCCACCAATCAATGCTTCAAACCCTTAAAATCGTTTTGAAATTTCGATATTGCATTCAGAAATCGAAACTGAAAAAAAAAGTTTGAAAGAGGTAATAAACTTTTAATTCATTCGATTTCGAACGCAGACGCAGACATGTGTCGAGCAGATGATTTATCTTTCATCTCCGTTGCCAATTTGCAAATGCGTACCATCTGGACCATGGAATCGATGCGTAGTTCGGAATTTGGATCAAATGAACGTTCGCACCGAGAACATTTTAGAAAACAGAAAGAATCAAAATATTCGGTCATACCAAATGTACTGGCTTCGGAGTTTAGAGGCAGGAAACCTACTGTGACTTGAGATTTCCTAAGCTGCGACTAAATCAGAAAAATGTAACCTTCTCACGTTTATAGTCTTAACAAAAGACGTGTTTCGGCAAATCTTTAAAGTACAAACGGTATAAAAGAAGAACTCTTTTGTTGCCTATTAAACTGGCATCTTAATACCGGGGCGTGTCGATTGTAACTTTTACACAAACCGGTATAAGTATGCGTTGGTGAAACTTCCCCGGAAACTGTGTCTGTAACATATGTTTTGGGGCTTCCGCATAATGGACGAATCAGAAAAAAAAAAACGATGCTTAAGTGAGATGAGTTTTTTTTGTAAAAAAAGTTTATTTAATTAATGAAAATATCGACCTTAGTTCCTGGATCGTGATTTAGTGCAGTTTTTTTATAGTGTCATTTTGATTTTATCCTACTATCCTAGGTCCTGTAGATTTGTATCGTGATGAGAAATACATATGCTGGCATTCGTGAATGAGATGGAAAATCTGTTTCCTATCAATTTCCTTTGTGAGTGACATTGAAAAAGGAAATGATGTAATGAAATTATCACGTTATCTTCTGGTTAATCTGGTGGAGTTTGATGGGTGTTGGTCTTTCCAATGGGTTATCATTTGAAGTAGGCAGCACAATGCTGTTTGAATAATTTGCTCGTGTTTTGTTGAGCAATTCATTTAAAATTCTACAAAGGTGATGTCGAATCAGCCATAGACCAGAAATATTCTCTACGGTGGTGCCTAACAAAACGACATGTGGATTGAATAATTACTCAATTTGTATTCTAAGCGTAAACATTTTTCGATATATCACTTACATTATTACATTTGTGTTTTGAATGAAGTACATAGTATTCATTTTTTGATATGTCTATGTTTTGAAATTGGCGCTTTGGCATGGGAAACAAAGGTTTCCTAAAATTCTGGTAACACTGATACTAATATTTATATTTAGTTAGATCTGATTATTTTTACCTACTAGCCCCAAATTTTACCAAAAATGGGATTTCGACTTCTAATTGTAAGTCCAAATTTACGTGCCTGTTTCAAATTCCCCTTGATTCAATTTTTTTCAGTTTTTTTTTTTTAATTCTAAATTTGTCCAAAGTTGTTTCCGGAATTAAAATTTTTTGAGCTTTGATTTTCTTAAAATTGTTCTATTTTTAATTTTTTTCCCACATTTTTTAAAATTTTAGTCAGAAAGAATAATTTTTACCGCTTCAATGTTTTTAAAAAATTTCTTTCAATTGAGCTAAGGGAAATTTTTTCAAATTAAAAATTGAAAAAAATGAGTAAAATGAAAATTAAGTATCTTTTGGAAAAAAGTTTTGAGTTGAAAGAAACTTGAAAAAATGTAAAGTAGAAAAATTGTAGAAATTGAAATTGAAAAAAAATTCTCCTTTGATTGCTTAAATTTTTATCTATCTACTTTTCGTATTTAAAAATTCCTTCTTACTCGAATTCCCCCCCCCCCCCCCATTTTTTTCTTAACCACAAAATTTTTTCAAAGATTCTCAACATTTTTCCGACTTTACGTAACAAAAATATGGGAAATCGAAAAAAAACCTGAAAATCAAATTTTGGAAAATTGTACAGAAAAATTTTGCTGATGAAAAAAATGTTCAAATTAGATAGGTACAGCTTTGAAAAAAATAGAATCAAAGAAATAGAAATTTAAAATTAAAAATATTGAATTTGGATGAAAAATTTGAATTGGGTTTCGTTTAAACCTACTGAGCATTTATGGCAACAAAATTAGGATAGAGCTATGGTTCATTCCATCATTTGTTCCTTTCAATCTTCAAAATAATTCAAGTAGATTACTAATATTATAGGGGGGGGGGGGGAACAAAATATTTTTCATCATAAATCGCTGAAATAAAATGTATCTACACTTTGCTTATCGAGCATTCAAGTCTCTGAACAAAAATTCAAAATAGTATAGGTAGGTCTAGGTAACTGAATGTGTGTATTTTTATGAAATCCATATGAATTCGCAAAGACACGGAACCACGTTAGTTATATTTTTGATCATCTTGATTTATTTGTGTCAAATAAACATTTTTGTTGATTTATATCGGCACGAATGCGTATTTAAATCTTTCGTGAAGTTTTATTCGCGTGAGTGTGTTATTTTTGGACATAAACTTAGGACATTTATGTTTGATTGTTTTAATGCGTCGAAGACGATTAAATTGACATTGTAGAATGTACTCGTAATTTCGTTTGGTTCACTAAATAAATGATGGCTGTTTTGCTATTTTTCGTTTTTATAGAGAATTTTTCATGGCTATTTTTAGAAATGGATGGGTTTTTTTACGTCGCATCGTTGATTTGAACTAGATTTGTAGTGTGCGTATTGACTGTCGAATGTGATTTTAGAATACATAGACATGATACCTACCTACCTAAACGTTTCGAATAATTTACATGCAACCTTTAACTTCAAGTTCATTTACAGTGAGTTCTAGGTCTACTAGTCTAGGTAGCTAAATTTTGTTTTGGAAATTTGAATTTTTTTTTTGTGATTCTTTGATGTAGAGAAATCACAAATTTTAGAATAGCTAAATGATTTTTTTTAAAAATGGTTCTTGTATGGATGTGTTTTCTATGCATATTTATTCAAAAATACCATTGGCCCCCATTTTTAGTTATAGTTTTTTTTTTTTTTTTTTGGATGTTACAAATAATTTTAATTTAACTTGACCAGAGGAAAAAGCAATGAAAATTGATGCTAATACATATTGAAATAGTAGCTATTTTAACGAAAATTTTTTCCACTTTTCTTCAATTCTTTTGACTAAATGTTAAAAAATCTGATGAAATTGATATTTCTCGTGGACTTCGATGAAAAGTTAATGCTAATAGTATTTTTGAGTGAAAATATTCATACAAAATCATTTTTAAACATAGTCAGATTTTAAGATCCGGTAAGGAAGGCACACCCTACTTTTTTCAGATTTTTCAATTTTTTTCTCTCCAAGAATAATTTAGAAAAAACTGATAACAAATCAGATGATAGAATTTCTTTGACGAAATTAAAACATGAAAAACTGGCCATTTTGAGAGAGGCGTTAGTTCTTTTTTCAATTCCAGAAATGGTTTTTTATTCAATTTTTTCAATTTGAATTCTGTAAGACCTTCCTTCAGATGAAATAAAAATTCTAATCTTTTAATCTCACATTGAATTGAATCATTTTCAAATGCGTTGAAAAGTGTTTTGGAAAATTTTATCTCGTAAGTACGTGTTTAGGTACCGAAGTAAATTTTAAAAATTGGAAAAAATTTGTGAAGTTGGGAAATGAAGATTGGTGGGATTTTTTTTTTAGAAAATTTAGTTCAGAAAATCTCCCCAGAACACATCAGACATCACTTTGTCAAACCTCTGAGTTTTTGATTTCATTGAAGGACCCAAAGTTTTGACACACCCTATACTCTCTCTCAACTTTCGAAAACGAAATTGTTAAACTATTGCTCCGAATACCAATACTGTTTAATTTTTGATATTTGATATCAGATATTTTAATTTCACTTTTCAACATTCGATTTTTGAGTTTAAATTACAATTTTCATCTTGCGATTTTTCATATTTCGTTATGAAATTACTCACCTACAGCAACACTTTTTGTCTAACTCACTTACTGCAGGGGCTGTATGTATATGAAATTTTATGTATTGTAAATTGTAAGGATTCGAATTTTGGTCGTTTTCTATTACTATTTCAGGGAAGAAGGTAGGCAAAAAGTGTAAATCATATTCGTATTTTTATTTTCTGTTTCTCTCGCCCTCAAACTATCAATTGGTCGTATCAAAACTGATGATTTTTTGGAGAAAAAATTTTTCCATTTAAAACACCTGTAAAAATGGTTGCAAAATTGAATTTTTTTTACCGCATAGACCAAAACCTTTTTTCGAATAGGCTCCGGTCTCACGTCCTATTGGCGCCACGAGAACTACGAATAAGACAAGTAACTTTTCGTTAAATCTGTGTTGGACATTGAACACTTCTGTGACCTCCCCTGTGAGACCAAAAAAAAAATCTGTACTATCGAACTATCGAAGTCAGGATCGCAGACTGATCCTCTCTCGGGAATTTCAACAAGAGAATAGGGTCGAGGATCCTTTGATTCTCGATCTTCCAGCACTGTTCTTCCTAAAAGGGTTTCTAAACGTTTTTGTTTAAAAACAAAAGATGGTCAAAATCATGGCATATTGTACTCAATTGTATGGTGTAAAATTTGAAAAAAAATCTTGAAAAATGCTTCAAGCTTCACCACTGGGTAGAAGGAGAATAACTGAGAAACGAAAGATGTTCAGTTTCACTTTGAAAACAAAACAGCTTTTTGATTATGTGGAAAAAAAAGGTTCAAATAAAAATTGCAGATTAGGTATATAAAATTTATCTTTTTTCGTACAATTTTTTTAGTCTGCACGTCTGCAACACAGCGGCGCTGGCGTCGTCAGAATCAAAAATTGGGGGAGGCATAAAAAGGGCCGTGTGTTGAATAATTTTTTTAATTTTTTTCCGAAGTATTAGGGTGGAGAGGGGGTAATTTTTCAGTGGCTATAAAACGCACATATCCAGTAGCATCGGAAACTTTTTTGAAAGTGTACGTACGAGTGAGTATGAAAGACCTGAAATTCGAGAAGGATTTCAAAGAGGAGGGGGGGAAAGGAGCCTTCTTTTGCGTTTTTTTGCCTCAGATGAATTATAGATCTGTAAACTTATTCATGCCCGAGTGAAGCTCTGAAAAAATTATTTTTTTAATGTCAAAAAATATTTTTTCATGTTGTAATGTGTAATGCTTTGAAAATACATGCATACAACAGAAATTGTCTGGGGGCTAAGCAGGA
This sequence comes from Pseudococcus jackbeardsleyi, assembly GCA_038380155.1. Classification (NCBI taxonomy): domain Eukaryota; kingdom Metazoa; phylum Arthropoda; class Insecta; order Hemiptera; family Pseudococcidae; genus Pseudococcus; species Pseudococcus jackbeardsleyi. The sequence goes on from CM076242.1 coordinate 41,584,730, forward strand.
GCCAGAATTTATTCTAGGGGAGCCAGACCTCCTTCCCCTCTTGACGACGTCACTGCTGCAGCAGTGGTAACTGGTAAGGAACCATTCTGTTTACGTCATCAATTTTGGATTTTTGCTGTGTGGATAGTTCATAAAGAAATATGCCTGTAATTTAGACGAAAATTGCTCAAAACGCAAAAACTAATACATTTTTGGAATCCTCTCGTCATGAACAATCGAAAGGTTTTTTTATCATTCAATTTCGAGCATTTGGGTGAAAGATGGATTTTTGATTTGTGGATAGTTTATGAAGAAAAAAATGCCTGTAATTTGGACGAAAATTGCTCAAAATGCAGAAACTAATATATTTTTGGAATTCTCTCGTCGTGAACAATCAGTAAATGTATTTAAAAAATTGAATTTTTCGATTTTTTTCAAAACTGCTGACAGAATTGAACAATTTTGCACGTGTTGGTCTGGATGTAGATTGTAGAACCCACTCTTAGGGGTAAAAAATTGATTTTTGATTTGACATTGATTTCGGGCCTTTCAGAAAGAATAAGAATCAAAGGGGAATCTCAACTCAAAAACCAATTTTTACACCTATGGGTGGTTTCTATATCCAGGCTTACATATACATCTGGAGTCTACTTTGGGGAAATGAAAAATCATCCTACTAGACTCTATATTTGATGTAGGTAGTGATTATTGGCTGAAATTTTTTCTAATGGTGTTAAATTAATTTAAAATAATAATTTTGATTCTTTCATTCTTTTAAATATAAATTTAATTTTGAGAAGAATTTTGATGGGATTAAATAAAGTAGGTACCTATCTGAAATTCTGAAATAATGTATGTTTTCCATTTTAAAAAAAAAGAATTTTTTCTTCAAATGAAGTGATTTTCTGATAATCTCATTGATATTTCATTTTTTCTCGAAGATTAATTTCCAGAAAATTCATTTTATAAGTAATTTCTCGGAGAAATATTCGAAATTATCTTGGAATCAAAAAAAAAAAGTGGCTCCGACTAATCTCTTAACAAAAGTAGGCCTATTCAAATCAGCGCAAAGATTTATTATTTTTTTGTCGCGTTAATAAAATAAATATGAATTCGCCGATTTTAAAAACTCGTTTTCTAATTGATAACTAGAAATCAGGATAATAAAATATTTATTATTATACTCCAAACAGCCTTACTTTTTCGTTTATAGAATTAATGGAATGAAACATGTTTAGAGTAGGTAGGCAATGAGTCATTTAATGCATTTCTGTAGGTCACGGTTACAGTGCAGGATTTGTTTGTATGTATATTATGTAGAGGTACAACATAACTACACACGCGGTTTAAAAACACCGCCAATACGGTGACACATTTACCCTGCCAAAGTATAGCAATAATATTTAAGCTTTCGGTTTATTTTTTATTAGGCGGCATTATATCTACTTAGGTAGCCTACGTACGTTGATTAAACAATTTTAATTTTTATTCGCAGGCTAACAAAATGACGTCGGCTGAAGAAAACACGAATGAAAGTCTACCCGAACACGAACAAACAACTGAGGATGGAAATATCACCGATACGAAACAACCGTTGAAAAATGGTATCCACGATCAACCGCAAATTATCAAAGGTGGCGTTGACACGACGGATGAAGCCGCCTATCATCCGGACGATTTGGAAGATCCTTTGAATGGCATGTTAGCTAAACGAAATAAAAAACGTAAATACAGAACGTACGATAACGGTAAAAAGAATCGTATAAATCTTTCACCCTTGAAGTCGAATGGAATTCGGATTGAAAAAATCATTAAACAAAAAACAGGACTTACGCGAACTGGTTTAGTTTTAGCCGTGTTGTGTATTGTGTTAGCTATAGTATTGTTGGTGTGTCTAATTTTATGGCCTAAAACGTCTCATTCAAAGGAATATCCAGTCTGCACGAAACCCTCGTGTTTGAGATCTTCGGCTGAGGTAATTATTTCATTAGCTTGGTATTTCTTCTCTTTTTTTGCTGTATTAGAAAATAGATCTGCGGGGTGTCCTGGTTCGTTTCTGAGAACAAAACTCGTCAAGTTTTTGAAACGCATGGGTTGAAAAATTTGTGTGGGTAAAGTACTCGCTTGTTATCGAAAATATGCAGCGAACAAGTGGATTTTCATACAGGCGTTTATAATTTTTAATACGTGTGTTAGATAGGCAGGTAACAGAGCTGTCAAGTGTCGACTAATTTGAACCATTGAGTATCAGATTGCCTTTGAAAAGAACCTAACGATTTTTTGGTCGCTTTTTTCCTAAATAGAGATTAGAGAAAAAATTTAGATAGAAATTTGAAGTTTATTTGAAAAATCAAGGATTTTGTCCCAAAAAAAAAGGCTGCGCCAGAGATCTTTACTCACTTCTATTAAAGGTTTAAAAATCTCCCAAAAATCTATGAAAAATTCTTCAAAATTTTTTATAAGTATCAAGTATCTATGTCAGAATTCTACCTGCGATAGAAAACTGAAATGATACCTATCGGTTCCCATTCCAGTCCCAGTCTTCCAGTACTTATGTACTTGAATTTTTTTAGTTCCAGTTCAAGTTTTAGTTTCAGTTTTTCAAAAAATTTTAGTTTCAGTTAATTCAGTTTTCAGTTCAAATTTTCATCAACTTTTCACTTTTTCAAGCCAAATTTTAAAAAAATTACCAGAAATCTATTTTTTCCTAAAAAATTTCTGTGTTTCGTCAAATTTTTTGGTATTATTGACATCAAAACTGAACATGAATACTGAAGCTTATGGAACTGAAAGTGGAACTGAAATTAATTTTAGTTCCAGTTTCAGTGAATTCTACTGTCTGGACGTATCTCTGTCGGTCAGAAACCCGAAGTAATTGGTCAAGAAAGAAAATACTCCATATTAATATGCATGGTATGTTACAAAATTTCGACGACATGAAAAAATCTATCGTTCGTTTAGGAAACATCTTTTAATATTACACCATAGGTATTCTAAATGTCATTAACCCTTCCATGTTCATTGAAGATTGGACGGATGAAATGAAAAATTTTATTGCGTCATATAGATCCGATTCAAGGTGTTGCATGAAGTCGTTTCTTCTGCTGTTTTCAATTCCCCGCGTAAAATTTGCTTAGAACCGAAAAAAAATTGTGAGAACCACTCACACAGAAAAGTTTATAAAGATACGTGCAATAAAAAATTCGGTTTTTCTCGCGTCAGTCCAATTTTTTTCGCCATTATACAGGGTGACTTGAAATTTCCGGAACGCAAAAATTGATTCGTAAAAAAAAATTGTAAGGGCCAGCGAATAATGAAATCGTATTCACTACGTAGCTGAAGCTCTATTTTCTTCAAAAAATATGAATTCATCCCCCATTGTTCACAAATCACTAAAAAAATTTCAAATTTTTCAAATTTTTGAGTTTTTCAAAAAAAACTCATAGCTCAAAATTCTGAAAATTTCAAATATTGAGATATTCAAAAACTAATATTTACCTATGATATGAAAGGTCATTGAACAAGGATCAAAAATCATTGCATACCGATTTTGCTTAATCAAAAATTTGAAGGGGCAAAAATTTACCAAAAAATTTAAATTTTTATAAAATTGGCAACACTGCCTCCCTCACTTAACCTGGGTATTTTGAATACAGCGTTGGCTTTTACCCTTATCGACCTACATGTAGGCAACCCCTAATTCAGATCAGCGTATGACAATATGGAACGATTCCACTCTAAATTACGAAAAAAAAAACGTTGCGTTCCGGAACTTTTGGGTCACCCTGTGATTTGAAAACCCCATCCAAATAATACAACGATAGGTAAGAATTTTCACAGAAAACCACCTCAATTTTTTCGTTTTTTTTGGGGATTCAAGTTTTCGAAAAATGACAAATGATCAAACCTTCCGAATTTTGGAGAAAATCACAAAAACTTGGAAATTTCGCGCGGTTTTGGCTTTGGCTCATTTTGTGACTTTAGACAAATGTCTGATAACATTGAAATTATTTAATTTTAAAACTATTTTTTAAAAGTAGAAAATGTTGGAAGCTAGAAATTCCTGAAAAAATTAGGTACATGCCTCATTCCCTTGAATAAAAATTGTCGCAAAATTTCCGAAGAAAAAAAAAGTATCCATTTAGTTTTCCATGTTATCATTATCATGTTTTATTTGCAATACCTATTCTAGTGAAAAAATAATAATCGGAGCACCCTTTGGAAAAATATCACGATGATTTTGGAGGGAGGGGGCACAAATTTTCTACTCATTCGGCGAACATTACCTTGCTGAGTCTTGCCATTGTCAATTTGTATTTCTAACTGCCCATATAAGAAATCGGAAACACGTAATTTTGATTTCAATTTTCATGTCTTTTCGCTTATGAAAATGGCCTCGTGAACAGGGGCGAAACTTCACTTTTGGTTTAGGGGGGTGAAATCCACGAATTTGCCGACTCGAAACCTATGAATTTTCAGAATTTGCCGACTCAAAAGTTCTACTCAGAACAGAGAACATGTACAAAAACTTCGAGTGAACATGTCAAATCAAATTTGGCGACCATTATTTCTTTTTTAAAAAAGAGAACTTTACCAACTACACGCATTGAAAATAAAAAAATTCTTATTTTTTGTGCTACTTTTTTGATTTTCCAAAAAAAACAATATTTCTGAAATTACCTCCTTTCAAAAAATTGAAAATTTTCTAAAATTTCATTTCAGATGGCCACCAAGTTTTTCGATTTTCATTTACGAGAAGAATTAATTTTTAAAAAAATAATATTATAAATTTACTGAGCCCGAGCGAAGCGAGGGCGAAAATTTTTTGAAAAAAAATGCATTTCAAACTAGAATTTCTTCATTTTAATTGATGTTTTAGTTTTTAAGGGGAGGTGATATTTTCAACCCATATTTCTTATAATATATGCATGTATTTTAAATTTTATATGCCCGAGCGAAGCGAGGGCTAAGATTTGAAAAATTGATGATTTCCAGAAAGGAAATAGTTCGTTTTGTAATGGTTCATTGTCTGAAAAATTTGCCGACTTTTCCAAAAATTTCCGACTGTTTTCAAAATTTTTCAAGTTTATTCAAAATTTTCCGACTTTTTCCAAAATTTGCCGACTTTTTCCAAGATTTGCCGACTGACATTGGGGGGGTGTTCCACCACCCCCCCCCCCCACACCCCCCAAAGTTTCGCCTCTGCTCGTGAACAGTTCTGAGTTGAAAAATTGGCTCTGAAAATTTTTTAGGAATGCCTATTTTTCATTTTTGGAACTTCACTGTCTGTATCTTGGCTGATTTTATTTTCAACTAATATTTTTCAGAGAAAACAGGTTCCTAGTCTTTCTAATGGTCATATGTTTTGGACCGGGACACCATTTTTTCTGAAATGTAATATACTTCTACTATATACGTAAATAATTTTACAGTTATCAAGTATTATTTAAACACCTATCTAGATAAATCTTGGTACCTATACCTGTATAATTTTACGTATTTTGCCTTTTGCCAAAATTTTTGTCCTCTTCATCTCTCCGTCTTTCCCTTCACTCTCAAGTCAAGATTCGGGAGCATTACTCCCTGTCAGTTAAAGAGAACAAGAGCCTGTGTAGTTCTATTCTTAAACTTGGATTCAAACGGCAGTTTTCGTATTGCGAAATTTGACCAATAAGCAATCAGAAAAGAAAATGTAAGTATTGGTTTTTGAAATCAACCAGGGAAACTTTGGAAACCATTCTTGCAAATTCAGGCCAACTTTTATGCGAAAAATTATCCGATTCAAATCTGGCCTACCTAACAAAAAAATTGTGATTTTCTCCAGTCGATTTCAAATTTTTCACGTTTTTCAAGTTCAATTTTATTCTGCTCTAAATTTAAAACATTAAATTTTTTCTCAATGTTAAATTTTTATCAAATTATAATTTTTTCCAGTTTTATATTTTTTATTCGAAATTTTTTAAACTTTGAAATTTTACCTACTCAAAATATTTCTTCCGGTTAAAAACTGTTACGGTGTAGAATGTTTTCAAATTTACAATTTTCCCCATATTTTTTTTAAAAGTTGAAATTTTCTATCTTCATGGGTACATTTTGAACCATCAAAATAGATTTTTTGAGTTTTTTGGCGAATTTTTGTGCATAGCTGAAATGGTTCTTTAATGTTAATTTTCATGAGAAAAAAATGGTTTTCATACTAAAATTGATCTCTTGAATCCATTGGAATAATTTTTGAGTCGATCTGGAATCTTCTGAAAATGTCACAACCAACTTGGACTCAAATTTTGTTTCTGAGGTATTGATGGCATCTTCTTATTTTGAGCCAAAGAATATAACCGGATGAAGAGTGAATTCAGTCCCCCCCCTCACCCGATTTTTGAATTCAACTTTTCCAGATGGTGTCCTTTGATGTAAAAAAAATGCTGGATAAATTTTTGACTCCCCATCCCCTTCCATTCGAAGTTATGGCCATTTTATTGCATTATTTTCAGGAATTTTTAATTTCAACGAACGTGAAAAAAAATTCTGTTTTTGGCATGAATTTGCATTTCGTGGAGCGGAGTGTTTAAGATAATTTTTTCATTATTTTTAGTGTATCCCTTCATGAGGTTTTGGTCATTTAAAATTTTCGACTGTAAAAAAGGCTTCGATTTTGTTTTGTTTTTCAACTTAAATTAACTCACGTATTCACTTTTGGTGATTTCGATGGTGCAAGGTTCTGAATTATGAAAAATCATGAAGAAATGATGTTATTTTAGCAGATTTTTAAAATTTTGTGAGTTTTTACGAACAGAAATGATCAAATGAAAAAACTAACGTCCGATTCGTAAGTATTTTAGTGCTCAAATGCCCCTAAAAACTTCTTTTTTGCGATTGTTCTGAATAAAGACTCTAAATTCTGATTTTTTAAACCAATTTTTCATGACAAAAAAAATAACAGAGACTAAAAGTCAGTCGAAAAGTTGACTTCTGACTTCTGACTTCCTAACTCCAGAGTCAAAAGAGATAATTGAATCATAAATTCACCTTTTCTTTGTATTCGAACTAACGTCCCGGTTCCTGACCCCCACTTTTACTCTGGAGTTAATTTATGACCTTGACTCCCTGACTCCGGCTTGATCCTGGCGTCAATGACGTCGGCTCGACTCCGGAGTCAAAATCACACCCTGACTACAGAGTTTCGGACTTTGACTCCTGACTCCACTTCGACTCCGGAGTCAATTTATGACCTTGACTCTTGACTTCAGTTCAGAATTGGAATCAACTTAAGGTCAGTTTTACTCCGACTCCGCGGACCTCCTATTCTCTGAAAAAAGTGATATTTTCCATCATTCAAAAAAAAAATGCTTCTCTGTACCAAATCTATACCTAATATATCTATTTAGAAAGTTCACCATTATTTGTTCGGATGTTTGTGAAACCAAAACCCAAAAAATCTCCGGGTAATGGCATATTTGTACAGAAAACCATACAATTACCATTCCACCAGCATTTCTGGTTACCTTGACATTAAAGAAATCCGCTCATAAACACCGCGCGTTGATTAGATTTTAACGCGTTTTCAATTAATTATCGTGTAAAAGCGAAAAGTTCTTCTACACGTTAAATATTTATCTAAACCATTTAACTGGCACCGTACACCTAAATAAAATCGAACACAAATAAAATAAATAGTAAGAATCGAGTAAACAATCAAATGTTGTATACCGCGATTCGTCATATTCTTCGAAGCCAAATTCGTTCTATTCGCGGAAAAATCCAATTATAACGCAGTATAGGTAGGTTTCACCTATACTATGGCCAAAATACCCATTCAGCATCCATGGAACTTGACCAAAAACGCCCCATATATGGATACTTGTTAAGAAAACAATGCAATGCATTCCGGGTAGCTCTAGGTACCTACAGCGAGTGCGAGTCTTTTTCACCATAAACAAAAATTAACAAAACCATTAACCGCTATAAAAATAAACAAAAGGTTTTTCAACACGATTATTGCGCGGGGGCTCGAGTTAACCGACATTTATCAACGATAAATAGGGCCATGTGCGTATTCTGTTTACTGGCTCTCGTGTACTTACGGTGCTCGTGCTCGAAACCGAAAGTTTGAGGTAACGTCATGTGGTTGTTTTCAATCCCAAAATGATCACCGTATGAAAGAATGCTTCTGTATCTGATCCAGATGTACTTTATGGTGTTAAATGGAATAGATAATATACCAATATAGACAGGAAATATCGTCATATTATTTCCTTCTATCGTTACCATAGCGTCTTAAGGCCGTTCCTAGTCAGCCATTTTTTCAGGCCCACCGCCGTACGGTACACTCCTCAAAATTTAATTTCCAGTGCGGCCATACCGTCGTTTATTGTTTTTAAAACATCTTTCGAGTGAATTACGAGAGCTGATCTGGTTTGTGTAGCTTTTAGCCCGATATCTTTAGGATAGACTTGTATATCGCTAAATACATGATCGAGGAAGCCTATCAAAGCAGGGATATAAATTTATTGATGAAATTCGCTGTCAACGATTCGGTTATATGCTACCTATATCAAACGATCGTCTGCCTACGACATGATAATAAGAAGAATTTACGAGTTTATAAACTGTATTTTATAAAAGGAAAAAAAAACATCGTTTCGGTAATTCATGGTAATAAAAGTGCTGATTACTGGGAAAATATTCCAAATGCGAAATTATAACGTCTTTATCCGTAGGAATTCACATTTCGGTAGTTGTAATACGATGATCCACTAATGTAACTAATAGATACCTACAGTTAGTTGTAAACACAAATTCTTTATTTTTTCCTAGGATTATCGAATTTAAGTACATGATTTTTTTTCCACAGATATTATCGAAATTAAATCCAAACGAATCGATATGTAATAATTTTCAAAATTACGCTTGTGGTGGATGGTTTGCCTCAAATCCGTTGCCAAAAGATCGCAGCGAGTGGAATTTGAAAGAATTGCTTCAGTTACAATGTAAGTCTGCTATAATTATAAAATTAAATTAGGCGATAACTCGAAATATTTATGATTATCGTTGATTTCAGATAAGAAAAAAGTTCACGAATTGATCCATACGTCGCCAGTGACGAGCGACCCTTCTTCTTTACTATGGAAGCTGAAGGGCGCCTACGATTCTTGTATGAACATCAATGAGGTCACAGCTGATGTAGATTTGAAGTCAGAAATCGCCGCCAAATTAGGTTCGATGTTTTATTATCTACTTTGTGTTGTCGTGTGGTTTAATTGTCATTTCAAGACCAATTACTTAACTAGAATTATGTCTGTTTGTGTTACAGGACGACGGGACTTATTGTTAGATTTCTCTGTGTCAACATGGAATCTGCGGAAAACGCTGTCTGTATTATATTCCCATTTCAGCGTATCGTCGTTTTTTGTTGTTGATGTTGTACCTGATGTAATTGATAGTCCTAAGAATATCATTCGGGTATGGTTGAGTTGAATTTTTTTTTTGAATGAGTGGTTTATTTTACGGGGTTGTTTCATTATTTTTCATCTGAATCTCGACTAATGGTCTTTTTAATTTTGCTTAGAAAGGCCCTGGTGTAGTAAGGGAATCATTTGGACTTTATTGGAACTGGGAGGCTGAAGCCCCAAAATGCGTTATTTCCAAGTTGGAAATAGAAATTCTATTTACGCAAGTTTTCAATCGGTGTTTTCAAATTTGGGACGTAGGACGTAGTAGAGGTACCACTTAAATAACCTTGAATTTGACAAAAAAAATTTGAAATCGCCCTGAAAGGCACAATTTTGGAACTTTCTTTTGTTTTTCACACCTCTTAGAATTTTCCAGAGTTTTTTCAAATTTCAACCCTTATAGAAAAATACTGGAAGTTTTTTTAAAAACTGGCAGTTTTACAGGAATAACTTGCAAGTTTTACTGGAACAACTTGCAGTTTTACAGGATAAACTACCAGTTTTCTCAAAACTGGTAGTTTTACAACAAGTAAAACTGCCAGTATTCTCAAAACTGGTAGTTTTACAACAAGTAAAACTGCCAGTATTCTAAAACTGGTAGTTTTACAACAAGTAAAACTGCCAGTATTCTAAAAACTGGTAGTTTTACAACAAGTAAAACTGCAAGTAAAAAATCAACTTGCAGTTTAACTGGTAAAACTGGTGGTGTTCTTAAAAACTTGATAGTTTACTGGCAGTTATACAAGTAAAACTGGAAGTAGAGAAATGTTGCAGTTTTATTGGAAAAACTCAATAACTTTAACACTTTCGCTGCCACACCTGAAAAACATAAAAGGGACCAAAATGCCATGGTTCGCCCAAGTATTATATAACCTTAGGAGGGTCTAAGGAACCCTTTTTGATAGATTACTACCTCCCTAACCCCTTGGGGCTTTAATTAGGGGCATGTGCAGTAGGGCACACGCGGCTGTTATGCTTGGAATTTGGAAAAACATATAGTAATAAGGATGGGCTGTAGCTGCAAATACTTGATATTGTCATTTATAAATTGCAACAGATACAAATAGACGTTTATGTGTCTTTCATATTTCAAAACAATACACTGAACGAAGTTATTTAAACATTTATAACAAGATTTACCCTGAAAATTATTCTGCACTTTCATACATACCAAGAATAACAGCCAAATGTGCCATACTGCACACACGAAGTATAGTATTATTTCTCTATTTCTCAAAGCTTTGAATTCATTTTTATTCATTTTGGAATATAAAATTCATAAAGTACAACTTTCAAAAATATATATGCAAAAAAGAAAAATTATCACGGCAGAAAAAAATGATAAGATTTTATAATGACAAATTAGTGATGCAGAACTAGACTTTTTTGCCAGCATGGTATTTTCATCTGGAAACATTATTAACTGAAACCGAACCCGGCCATTTATGTATTCAACATCGCTTCATTCCGAAGCAGAATATTCGCAAATTCGTTTTTTATGATCTCAAAAGTCAAAAACAAAACATACTTAAGTTTAAGTAATTCACTCAAAAAATTTAAAAATTTTTATTTTTCAAGTTTTATTTTTCAATGTTTTGAATTTTGAGGCCCCAGCCCCCAAAGGGAGGAATGAAAATTCTCTGAATGTGCCCTAAAATCTTTTATTTATTATAATAAACAAAATAAACAAAAAATTCCCCCGATTTCATTGAAATAGGAAAAAAAAAATTTCTGATTTTAACACTTGAGAACTCATTGCAATACTAAAATTTCAACCCGACGTGGTGGCGTGCTCCTATAAACCAAGACATCAAGACAAGTAAGTTAATGAACCAGTTATACAGGCTCGAGATTAGGTAACTGGCAGTAAAACTGGGTCAACGGTTAACATTTTTATAGTAAAACTACCAGTAAAACTACCAGTAAAACTTCTAGTAAAACTTCCAGTAACCAGTAAAACTTCCAGTAAAACTTGTTCCAATTTACTGGTTGTCAAAACTGGTAGTAAAACTTCCAGTATTTTTCTATAAGGGTAAGTGGTTAAAGTTTGTCAAATATTTAAAAAACTGGTGTAATTGATTATTTTTGTTCCTATAATTTACTGTTATAGGTATTCATCAATTTTTCAGGAAAAAATCTGAATAAATTCCGAGAGGTGTGAAATACATTGAAAAACGTTGGAAAAAAATTATCGTTCTTCTCGTCTCTCATCCCAAAATCAAGCCGTCCAGGGCGATTTTAAATTTTCCTATCAAATTCAAGATCATTTAAGTGGTTGGAAAAATCTAATAAAAAAAACTTCAGAGTATTCTCCTCTAGTACCTCTACCTACGTGTCGAGTTTTCAAAAATATTAATTTAAATTTGCAGAAATGTCATATTTAGCTAGGAAATCATGTATTTTGGGGGCCGAGCCTCAAGTTATCCATTTCCCCGAATGCCTTTTACCCGAACTGTAGCTCCGAATTCCCTATATCCCGAATGATTACCTACATTCCCGAATCCTTATATCTCGAGTACCTACCCAGTTTTCAATTAATTTTTCCATGGAAATAATAAGTTTCCAAATTTTTCTCTACCCATGCTGAATAATTTTTTACCAAAAATTCAATGATTTTTGAACTTTGATTTTTGACCTTAAATTTATAGGTCAGGAAAAATCCATGAAATTTTTCCAAAGTATTTTTTGCCATTCGAAATTGAATTCTCATTTTCCAATATTTTTTCCTGATTTTACTGGGGCCAAATTTAAAAGAGAAAATGGAGTATAAAGAAAGGGGGAGGAGGAGGAGGAAGGGGAGGAGGTCGCAGTAATGTAAAATTTATGATTTGAAAAAAAAAATATTGAAGAATAGAGTGAGTATTTCTCTCAATTTGAATCAGTGAAAATTTGTTGGAAAAAACTATATTATGACGTTAGGACACAATTACCTTGTAAAAAAAAAATAATGTAAAATTAATGAATTTTTTTTCATAAATTTTCGGGTGTAAAACATTCGGGCTATTGGATTCGGTTAAACAGTTTTCGAAATTTCATCCATCGGGTAAAAGGGGTTCGGTATATTGATTCGGGTGAAAAGTTTTCGGGATTTTATCCATCGGGGAAATGTCTTTCGGGAAAGTGGATGAACGGATACCCTTATTCTCTCAAGGCAAATCGAATGGCATACAATTCTTGACCCAAGTTCTACCAGAGGTCAAGTGAATCTGTAGCCGCACCAAAATCTTTTTAAAGGGATTTCCCCAGCTCAAATTTCTCTTTTGTAGTTCTCAAGGAATATATGCGTTATTGAATTTTAAAGTCTTGTACTGGGAGTTTTTTGCTGGGTTGAAAGTTTTTCCATCTTCTAAGTATGCGACCTTTTCTGGATCTAGGCAGGTGTAAAATATATTTGCTTACTTTTTGAGCTGACGAATCATAACATTATGAAGACAATTTACATTTTCAGCTCTTTCAATAGAATTATACTTCGATCTTGTTTTCAATATTTCAATAGAAGAGAAGCAACGTAATGTTGCCTTTTCAGCTCAAAGGGTAGGCAAACATCCTTGCTTAGAATCAATATGGTTTGCCCTGTACTTGCTGAAAGGTCTTATTTCTAGAAAAAAAACACTCTGAATTTTATGGCTTATGGTTTTTAAAGTTAATCAATCGATGCAGATTGAAGGCACGTCCGAAGTAAAATCATTCATAAAAAATTTCGAACACTTTAAGTCGAGCCTTTTCATATAAAACTTATTCTAATCGTTTTAAGAAGTGCAGAAATATCATTGAAAAATCTGCAGAAAATTCAGATAATATATTTTATCATGGTTACTAGTCGCAAATAAGTTCCATTCTGATTCTGAGGGGGAAGGGGGTCACAGCTACTCACAATTTTAGTAACAAAAAATTTTTTAATAACTATTTTTTATCAAAAATCATATTTTTATAAATTATTACTAAATTTGCTGAGACAAAAATCTCAGAATATTTTAATTTAGGCGAAAAAACACTTTTTTTTCAAGTTTCAAATTGACTTATTTTTCCAAATCGGATGAAAACTGAATTGAATAAAATCTTAATGAAATCGATAATTTTTCTTGGTAGATATTGATTTTTTTTTGTTACGATCAAAATTTTGAATGCCAGCCATTGAACAAAGACAAAATGATTGAATTGGAATGTCGATAATTTTGTAAACTTTCAGTTTTAGTGTTGGACGTTTTTTGATTAATTTTCTATTTTTTTTTGTTTTTTTTTTTTTGGAGAATTTTATATAGACATTTTCAGTTAACCCTATTTCTATTTGTTTATTTTTCAAAAATTTGTTACTTTTTCAAAAACTTCTTGATATTTTAAGATTTCTGTGGATTTTTTGAGAGTGTTAGTGAAATCAGGGGCAAAAATTTCGACTTACCTATATTTTAGTGATGATCCAATTCTTCTTTCTCCATTTATTTTTCGAAAAAAGAACAAATTGATGATTAAATAATGATACTATTTTAACTTTTTGATATCCTTGTGCTTGTAATCTGATTGGTAAACGAATGATTTATTTTTCTGTTTCAGCTACGACCACCTCAGCTCGGTCTGCCGAATAAAAAATATTATTCATTAAGTGATAATGATGACGTAAGTTGACAAAATTTGTCGATTACTTTGTAACGTCTGTTTTAAAGCAAATTACTAATTTTTTCTTCTTCTTCTTCAGGTGATAGTATTATATAAGAGTTTTATTAAAGATATGTTTCAATTATTTGGCTTCATAAATGCCGATGCTTCCAAATATGGTGAAAGTATGTTCTATTATGAAAAACGCATCGACGAAATTCTTACCGATGATGACAAAGTGAATTACACAAGAATAGCGATAGCTGATCTCAACCAAATATTCGTACAGGTATTGCTATAATACATTATAGGTATTATGTCCCAGAAAGATTACCTTAACCATACAATTATCTAATTGGTACTCAATGCTCAATGTATCTGATAAAAATTCGAGTGTTTCAAGTGCAAATAAATATAATAATTTCGCAAAATTACTTGATAAAAATTATTTGTGATAATTAGCGATTAAAGCAGCTTAAATTGTACCGCCTATTGATATTATAATTTATGTTTATATTAGGTTCCATTATTCGAAATATTAAATGGAATTTTTCCTCGGGCCAATATTAAAAATTCAGATTACGTACTGGTCTCATCAATGTCTTATTTTCGTAATTTGCCTCAGCTCCTTAGCGGCACCGATGCAAGGTTAGCGTAACGTCGTTTTAAAAATTTAATGATTTTTTTTAAAACGATAGGTATTGCTGAATTGATTTTTTTTATTATTTCTAGGACTATGAATAATTACCTAATTTGGCGTATAATCTTAGAATACCTTCCATATTTCCCGCAGACGTATATAGATACGGTTAACGTATTCCAGAAGAGTTTAACTGGTATATTTTCACCATTGTTATGATTTTTTCATTGTATTTGTGAAATTTTGAAAAATAATATTTTTGGCGTAGGAAAAACTGATCCAATACCCAGATGGGAATTTTGCATTGCATCGTTACAAAAATTCGCCGGATTTGGGCTTCTATCAATGTATGAAAATAAATTGAAAGATCAAGAAGATGTGAATTCTGTGGTGCGTTTAAAACTACCTAGGAGTACCTACCTACCTATCTTCGCTGCTTGTGATTTTAATCATTTAAAATTAATTTTTCAATTGTGTTATTCAGGTCGTTAATTTATTTAGTGAAATCTCATCAGTAATCAAGAAAGGTATCTTATCAAATAAGAAAAATGAATTGCAAAACAGTTTTCTTGATAAAGTAAGTAATTTTAAGAAACGTCTGAAAAGGAAAAACGTGAATGTAAAAAATACAATTTTTTGAAAATTTATAGCTGAACAAAGTTGGAATTCAAATCGGCTTACCAGATTTTATGTTGCAACAAAAATATGTTGATTCGTATTATACGTCATTGAATGCGATGCCTTACAATTTCTACCGTACTGTTCAATATGGTATTGGCTTTATAAGAGAAGATATGCAAAGAAGATTAATTGACCCCCAAGTTGAATATAGGTAATTATTTTTATAGATTTTTCATGATTTTAAAAAGAGAAAATATGTATCGATGAAATAAATTTTTATCCGAAATAGATGGATTGACAATATGGTTACAAATCCTACCAGTATAACTTTCAATTTCGACGTCGATAAGGTGATAGTGCCTTCAGCAGCACTTCAACAGCCATTTTTCGAAAAAGAATATGCTTTGTAAGTCACCTAAATGAATCGTGAATTATGACGAAGTTTTCACAATTTTTTTAAATCTGTTGATTTTTTCAGGCCCACTTTATACGGCGGTATTGGTGCAGAAATTTCAAAAGCTATCGTTTCTAGCTTATTAGTAGACAAATCTTACTATGAAAATGGCAAAAAAATTAGTTTAGAAAGCAGTAGCAACGTTGATGGAAACAGTCTTTTA
Organism: Pseudococcus jackbeardsleyi; assembly: GCA_038380155.1. NCBI lineage: Eukaryota > Metazoa > Arthropoda > Insecta > Hemiptera > Pseudococcidae > Pseudococcus > Pseudococcus jackbeardsleyi. The sequence continues at coordinate 41,600,629 of CM076242.1, forward strand.
CAATATGCATCAGATTGCATACTGCATAAAAATTTTGCCAAATTGAACGTAACAGATAAACAGTCACTAATTAATACTTTAATTGGAATAAAATATGCTTATAAAAGCTTAACCAATGAGCTTTCTAATTTAAATATTCATTCGCATCAACCTGCATTGGAAACTTTCGAAAACGAAGAATTATTTTTCATAATCAATATGCAAGTGAGTAATACAATTGAAAGAGTTTATGTCGAAATCGAACTTCGTTTTGATTAATTTTTTCCATGTTTTTGCAGTCTTCGTGTTCTATAAAAAACAAGGAGAAAGAGGTTCACGAAAATCGTTATTTAAGAACATTAGATGATAAATTTTTGTAAGTAAATTCGATTTTAATATTTGAATTTCAATTTCAGCGGATGCGTGTGAATTACGAACTGTGAAATTGTTCATTTTTATGTTTCAGATCGAAAACAATATCGACTCATTTAACTGAATTTACCACGTTATTTTCGTGTGGTGAAAAATTTGCGTATTATGAAAGCTCTCTATGTAGGCCTTAAGTTGAATAAATTTTTTACTTTTTTATTTCTTTCTTCAATTTTAAAAATTCATGTGCTGAAATAAATACGAAAAAAAGAATACGAGGTAATTGGAGATATAGCAGAAAAATTATTACGATCGACTTGGTTCAAGATGAAAGATTCCTTATCTAAGCAATTCGTTGATATGAATGCTATTTATAATTCAAAGAACGTCAGATTGCAATACAAGAAGTTGAAAAAATGTCTTGCAAGTAAACAACGACGAAATGATATAGACAAATTATAATTTTCTGTCTGATATTACATATGAAATTAAAATATGATTTTGAAAACACTAGCCGGGAGGCCATTTCATTTGACGTCCGCCCAAAATATGGACATGTAAATGATAAACGGATTGAGCTCCTTGTTCACCGTTATTTATCACAATTCTATACCCTTTATCCAATCCTAAATCCTTCGCTACTTTGTTGGCAGTTACTAAAAGATGACCCAACAACTGTGAAATAAGGAATACAATAAATTCATTACGTATCGTTCTCAATCACAAAATAATTTTTCTTCAAAATGAAAATACTCGATTTAAAACAAAACAACAGAAAACACATTCAAAGGTTCTTACTTGCTCATCACCAGCTTGCACATCTGATAACCACTTTATGGGTTTACGAGGGATTACAAGTACATGAGTTGGAGCTTGAGGGCTTATATCATGAAAAGCTACGCACTGAAAACATAATAGTGAATAGATGAATAGTAAAAGTTGAGAGAAACACTTTTGTAAAACTGATTTGATGTTGGGATACGACTTACTTTATCATCTTCGTGGATAAAGTTACACGGGATTTCTTTTCTTAGGATTTTCCCGAAAATCGTGTCACTGTCGGCAGGTGAAGCCGATTTCGCTTTCTCTACTTCGTCGGAGGACATACTTCGTTTCTGAACGACTTGATTAACAAAACGAGAACTTACGTGTGCATTACACTTTAAATAGGTATGTAGTGCTTTTGAACGATAAAGTAACTTAAACATGAAACAGAATTACGTCTAGAATTTGAAAATTTATTACCTTTATTATATTTTTCGTATTCAATGGAACAAACAATTGACAAACCGCAGGAAAAAACGAAAATTAGGCCGTACTCGTAACGAAGAAAACACCGCTTGTTGTTTTTCATTTTCGAGAAAATTGATAAGGTTTGAAGAGGGGGAAATGAATGACTCCAGGATTGAGGTCGATGGCCCGAAAAGAAATAAAATTTAGTTCTTCTTTATCGGCGCTTTTTTTTTTATTTTTTAATTTTTATGGCAGTCATTGTTTGTTTCTTTCTCGAGTTGAGTTGAGTTGATGCTTGATGATGAAAAAGAAAAAATTATCAATTCAAAATTCAATATCTAACTATAGTCAATTTTCAACCAAAATGGTCAAGTTATTTTCTTTCTCACTGTCACAATGTCACCGTACGTATCTGCCCGCAAATTTTTCTGTACAAGAAAATCGTAAAAACTCGTGAGAAAACTGATGGTTATACTACTAGCCGATTAGGCGATTACTAACCGTAAAATATTTATCTGAAGATTTGAAAAACTCAGAAAAACTCGAAAAATCTGATAAAACAATAAACAAACAGAAAAAAATAGGGTATGCGTAAGATGAAACTCTCGATTTCGATTGTCTCGATATTCTCAAACAAACATAAAAAAAATATAAGTATAAGAAAGTTTCGGAGGAAAAAATCAAAAATCATATGAACAGAGACAAGGAAAAACTGATGAGAATGCTCACATGTCACATCACGTGTCTGAATATTATAAAACAATTAAAGAAATTGTTTATGAAAGTATGTACGTGATCAAATAAACTTAAATACATTGAATTTTCGGGGAAAAAAAGATTCTCAATTTTCCATTACTTACTCTGTACAAATTCGTACTTCTCGAATTGTCTGCAAATTTTCAAAAATGAAGTAAGTAGGTAAGTAGGTACATGCATTAGTGCATGTCAAAACGAATGAAGTAAGTATTGCTCATATATGAAAAATTAAAAACTGCGTAAGTAAATTAGAAACTAATAGGTACTGGTTAACTAGGTAAGTAAAGTGAATGATGAAAAAAACAAGTAGAAAGAAGCAAAAAATGATAAATTTTGGCTGATACCAACTTGAAGATAAAATTTGATGAGTAGGTAGGTAAGTAATACGAAAACGATAAACGATAAAATTTTTAATTAAACCGAAAATCGAGCTGATTAAATCAAGTGAAAGTGAAACATATGCCTATAGAATTGCAGGCTGCCAATAGTAATGATAAATAATAGGTGTAGGTAGCTTCTAGCTGGATTATCGGTGAATTCCACCGTCAATTGTTTTTACCTATCATCCAAACTTAAGTACTCGATACCTACTTGAAGTGAAAATAAGTACGTGATTCTTATTATCAATTTATTTTGAAGCAAATCCAAATATTCTATATACAACCATTTTTTTCAAAAAAAGAATGGAGTGCCAAAAATTGGCTCGACTAGGTCGCAGGTATACACGATATTATTCTTAGAAATACATGCTCAAGAACATGGCCAGCGTAATTCACGACCTCCCAAAACATGAACTTGAAGATGTTTAATAAGTTGATTCGCATCTCGTCCGTTGTTAATGATGACTCGATATCCATCTTGCAATCCTAAATCTAATGCTACTTTATTCGCTGTTAGGAGAAGATGCCCTAGCAACTGAAATGAGATCACAGAAAAAAATCAGTATTTTGCTACTCACTGAATTTTTGTTTTATTCAGTACCTACCTAGACAGGTAGGTACATATCTGCTCAATTATCTCCTACTATCAAGGGGCAAGAAAATACAATGTAGCAATTACACCCACATGAACTTTTTTTTTCAGTAAGTAATATTTGTACCTATTTACCTAATCCCTAATTACCTATTTATTGAAAACAGTTTTTACACTTTTTACTTCAGAATATTTTTCATCAATGTTCAAATTTCAAAAAAAAAAAAAAAAATACTCATTACCTTCGTCAAAGTTTTCATTTGCAGGCGTTAAATGGGGAAAATCTAAAATTTTGAACCGAAATCGATTTTTTTCAATTCTTTCGATTTAAAGGAAGATTTTTTCATTTCTCTCAACTTGAAATAAAAATTTCTTCAGAAAAGGCCTTACTTAACCCTAGTGTGTTCACTGTTCAGATAAAAAAAGCTGTTACATTATTATTGAGCGGGTAAGGGTGCTGATCTTTCGATTTGATCTGAGATCTGCGCCAGCCCATTAAAACCAAAATATTTACGCAATACTCACTTCTTTATCACCTTCATTCGCATCCTGCAAGAATCGAAGTCCTTTGCGAGGAATTATGAGAACATGAACGGGGGCTTGTGGAGGATCTTCGTAAAATGCAACACACTATAAAAAATTATCGTAAAAATTGAATTTTGTTCATGAAAAAACAAATACCGCAATTTTTTCAAGGAAGTTTGAATAATACTTCTTTATCTTCGTAAACATACTCCATTGGAAAATGATTTTGGAGCATATGCCCAAACACAGTATCATTCACATCTGGTGTTTTCGTCCAATCTCTGTCAATTTGGGCCAGTCGTTCTTTTAGCATATCGCTCATTGGTACCTTTTTCCATTCTAAACAAAAATTATTTTTTTAATTTTTAATGTTACCAAAATTCAAGTTCGAAACATTAATTTATAGATGAAATTCACATCAGAATTACCATAATCTGCTTTTTTGAGCTCGAAATCAGGTAATAATCTGACTGCTAGAGTCAATCTCCAACAGCATAAAACAATACAACATAGTTTCGGCGAAATAATGTACATTTTGTTCGACTAAAAAAAGTGATTCTGTAACCAAAAATCAATAATACAATAATTTCAATAAGAAATCAAACAAAATGACTTTAAAGAAGCGTAACTTGAATAACATTAAGGTGGTTTTACAGTTGACCCACGTCATTAACGCTTTAATGAGTCCCTCATTTATCTATGTAATTCATTTACGTAATTTTTCAGTGAGAAATATTTAAAATGGTCACTTACCGTTTTCATAAATTAAACATTATCGCAAAATAAATATCTGTATCATATTTCTATACTAAACATGAGAAATTCCCAACACAAGAGCCCAAATTCCTGTTGTCACATTCGCAAAATAAGTTCAAATAATTTTTTAATTAATCGAAATTATTATCTTATCGATAAAATAATTAATTTTTATCGAATCGAGATTGAAATAGTTTCTCCTTTCGTACCTACGCCCAAATCAGTTCATTACCTAGTCACCTCCCTATTTCAAAAATGACCATATTTACTTCTGGCAGAATTAAAACGAATTATGTGCTCTAAAATATTTTACGATTAGAGCATAATACGAATAATTGGTAATAATAAACCAACACTTTCGATTTAATTTTACTATAAACGTTGCGTTTTAGAGAATAAATTCTTCGATACCTTTTCACAAACATGCTTGAGTATTTGCGTGTTCATGAGTTGCACTGCATATCGCTTACAATCGATATCGAAGTTATATGGAAGTGCATACGCATAGGTTTTAAATTATTTAAACCGTCGGCGGCATTTCAATTGTAACTAACAAAAATCCATCGGTTCAGTTTTCCTCTAGACGAGAATTTCGAACCGATAAAAAAAATCAAATAGGTATAGACCATGGCGAGTGATGACGTCATAATTTTGAATATTATTTTATCAGTAATGTCATAAATATTAACTTATTCGTACCGACGGTAATAAATAATTCATGCCTAAATAGCATAGCAAAACAATAAAAGCAAAGAGGTCATCTCTATGAATAGTTTTTCATTTGCTTTGGAATATTTTCTCCTTGGAAAATGCGTTCGTCGTGTACGCAGAAATGTAGGTATACGGTATACCTACCACAAAGGCCAAGCTTTTTTTGAAAATACTAAACGTCGAGTTTGTGGGCTAAAAACTGACGCATTAAAAAATTCGATATTTTTAAAGACAATTCGTCGACTGTTTGGCGATGAAAGACAATGAATTGGAAATTTGCAGTCGTCGTTTCTCAAAATCGATATAAGTTTCGCATCGCAGCCATGGATATGGCGAAAAAATCATGATGAAAAAATCCATATTACGCGCCGTTCGGTGCCAAGAAATGGTCGGGATTAAAATCTTAAATTGTGGAATCGATTCGGTGTAATATTTTCGAAAAAAAAAGGATAGACGAGAGAGAAATCGAGGAGAGAAAAAAATGGGGATTTTTTTCAGGTTAAAAGCTTATCGCGTGAAAGTTAAAGCGTAAAATTTTTCGCTGAAAAGTGTACGGCGATACGGCGAGTGCTAGCGACGGCAAAAGCGAGGCGTAACTTTTTAATTTTTTCTCTCTTTTTATTTTTAGGTAGAATGACAAGCAGAGCGTACAGCCGTACTACTACCGTGATACCATCCCGCATTCCCTGTGCTGTAATTATATCACATAGACAGGGCGAAGCAAGACGGGTTAGAAACGGTAGCCTTTCTTTCGTATTTCCACCCTATCAGCATCGCGATTAAAGCGTCGTCGTGTGCGAAAGTACAAGTGCGTGTATGTGTTAGTGTATTCGTGTCGTTAGAGAGGTGTTAAAACGTATACGGCACGCGACTACCACACGACACCGTGACTCGGCTCAATACCAAGCATGGTAAAATCGACGCCGGAAGGGTAAAGAGGTATAAGACGAGCGACCCGACGCCTGATTGTTCCCACGCTGTGCCACGCGCCGTGCTTAATGTAGCTACTGGCCTCTTACCCTCTCACCCCCTCATTTCTAAATACGACACCTGCTGCTCCACCGCTGACCGCCGACATTTCGTACCCACTCGAATGCGGCCAGCTAAGGACGTTTGGTGGCTCTAAAAGTTTTACTCACACCGTACCACGCCGACAACAGAAGTGCGATCGGAAACGCGTATCGTGTCCGTCGTTTAATACTAATAACCATTGTCCGCGTTTCTTCAGAAAAAAAAATCACCACCGCTGCCGCCGAATTTCGTGTCAACCAAATGGATACCAAACAGGATTTCACACTCAAACGTAGCGGTCCTTCTGATACATTCGATAGCGAAGACGAAGACTCTTCTAGTACCTGTAAAAAAAGCAAACTAAGCAAAATTATCAGCGAAGATAAAAATCAAAAATTTACATCCAATAATATCGTCGATGCACGTAAAGATGGACTGTCTCCGACACCTAAAAAGGTTTCTACTTTGATTTTTTTTTCTCCTTTTCCGCTATTTTGCAAATTTCCGCTTTTAAAAGTATACATATATTGCAACTCACGATCAATTTTTTTTCTAAATTCACTATCTAGCCGCAATGTATTTTTTTTTCAAATTTATATTCGTTTAAACACGTGGTCTTCACTCATATTTTCATTTTCAAAAAGGGTAAGTACACAATTCATTGCACAGACCACATTGAAAAATATTTCAAAGTAGGAATTTTCTCTTATTCAAAACAAATTCTTACAGAAGAATACTTCTCAGAAGTTATTTTTCTAAAAAAAAACCACTTTTCACTTTGAAAAGTGCAATGGCTTAAAGACGTAGTACTATAGAATCCTAACTACCTACGTAGGTAGGTAGATAGGTAGTTTCGTAAGTTATTTCAAGTCGCATAAATTTCCAGAATTGAACGTAAATTTCATTGTTTGCATATTTCACCGAATTTTTTTTGCCAACTTCGTTAGGTATTTCAACGGAACTGACTTTTTTCACCTTTCTGTATTAATTATTATAATTACCTGGTTATTTAAGCGAAGAAAAAAATACCACGAAAGTTGGGAAATCTGTTTTTTGAACAATATGCCAACTAAATAAAAAGTTTTTTAAAATTTCAAATGGATTTTGCGATTAAATCAGAAAAATAAAATTTCAAATAGATAGGTACATTTTTTCAGTCGCATTTGTAAACAAGGTACACTTCGTTTTCCTCTAGAGTTGAAATGGGTTAGAAATTCAGAAGCCAATGAAGCGCCTATTTTGTATTTTGGAGGAAAAATAGGATACTTTGGCTCAACAGAGGCATTCTTAAGTCGCAATTTCCACAATTGAAATATATATTATTCTTTTTGAATATTTTTTGAGATCGAATCGAAGAAGAATTCAGTGAAGTGATGTTGAATGCTCGAATGGGGTGGATTTACGGGTTAAATAGGAGGTTAATTCATTTTTCTACTTATAAATTCCAAATATTGATTTTTTTCATATGTGATGCAGGCAAATTACCTTCATAACTCGAATATGCTTGTAACTTTTACATGGGACATTGTTGATTTAGATTATTTTTTCTTTTCAAGGATCGAATTTCAATGTTCTGCTGGTTCTGAAAATAAAATCGATAATGAGAAAATATGGTAAATTTTTTCGTGTATGAGGCTGTTCACGTACACGATTTGAGGACAGAATTCGTCAATGAGAAATTTTCTAAATTACTGGAAAAATTTCTACAGATCTTCGATCCTTTTCTCTGGATCAATAAATCAGTTTAGTCTTTTTGAGCACTATAGAGCACATTAAAGCACTGTAGTCTTCTCGTTTACCTGAAACAATTTCAAAATTATTTACATTTTTATTATTTTTAATAATCCCACCGATAATCGGAAACCATCGTTTAATATTTCTAGACGTTGAGATGCAACCAAAACCAGAAAAAAATATTAGGCTTAATAGGCCTACATTTTTTCTTACTTCAAATTTTCAATTTTTCTCCTGTTACAGGCTAATAAACCATTGATGGAAAAACGTCGAAGAGCTCGAATCAATCAGTCACTAGCATTATTGAAAACATTAATTCTGGATTCGACAAAAAACGATGTAAGTTCATTTTAGACTCTTTAATTTCCAAAACGAATCGTAATCTAAAGGGAACTTCTACAACAAACAGAACACAAGGCATTCGAAATTAGAAAAAGCAGACATACTGGAATTGACAGTACGATACCTACAAAGACAGAAAATACTCAATTCCGAAGAATTGGATAAATATAAAGCTGGCTTTCAAGAATGCACCAGAGAAGTGAGTAAAAATTTATTATAAAATTTCGTATAAAAAACAATATCGAGTCACTTTTGCTTCTTTGGTAGGTAACTCGATTTCTCGATACGCCGGAACTTCATCTATGCAACAGTGATTCTTCTAAGTCATCAAAACACCACAGTAGTGGATCGTCGAAGCAACCGAATTCCGTATTCGTAGAGCCAGCAGTAAAACAGCGATTACTCAGACATTTGAACAGCTGCAGTTCAGAGATCGATCTTGATTTCAGTAAATCCAGTACCTTACAGAAAAATCAATCGGTAATTGAATATTTTTCATTGAATAATACAATTTTTTTTTTGTAAATAATGAAACAATTGGTTCAGGGTACGACGGAATTATCACCGGAAGTATGCCCAACACCTCCTTATACTGTTGACGAAATAACATCGACTCAAGTACCTAAAAAAGAACCCTCAAATACTCGAAACGGTGAAATGAATTTTCCAGCTATTAAAACAGAAGCACCTGAATTCAAAGGCAATGAAATACCCCCGAAAAATTCATCGCTTGAGAACAAAGACGATTCTACATTATCAGTTGTGCAGGTAAACCTACGGTTTTTTTTTAAATTTCTCTAAAAATTGGATTTTGAATAGGTATTTAATTTTGATCAAAATCCATCGAACAGGTAATTCCATCAAGATTATCAGATGGTCAAGTTGTCTTCTTGCTGCCCAGCCATTATATGCAATTAGCCGAAGAATTTCATAAAAAAACCGCTTTTCATAGAATAATGGATAAACACGGCAATGTAACCGATACCAACGAACCGATCGATTTTAGTATTAAGCGGGAAGACTATATGTGGCGACCGTGGTAAACTCTACGGTCGCTTACGGAAGCCTAAGTTATTCCCAAGTTGGTATTTTCATGTGCATCATAACCCGCACATTAAAAATTACACAGTATGTTCCTGAAAAGCTTTAGTTTTACATACCGCGCATTATTCGATGATTTTGTACATGTAAAACTTTGATTTTAAAAAACCATTTGATTTTTTTTATTTGTTAGAACCTGAAAATGTTTATTACTTTTTTACCTAGTTGTTTTGCTCTCATTTTAGTTTGTTAGCTTTTTATATTCATTAAACTTTCAGCGTTTAAAGGTCGACTTTTTTCTTGAGTACTCACTTCAGTTTTGTATTTCTTTTTTGGCGCATTTATGAATAGGTTGAAATAATTTGAATTCGGTTGGTAACTGATCTTCAGCGTAAATACGATCCGAGAAATATATCCTTCGTATTCGACAATTCCCATGAATCTGAATTCGCAACGTTTCCACGTAGTTTGTCCCATAGGTTTTTCTAACGAAATCTGGTAAATTAATTTGTACTTGGTTCCAACTATCTTCGAGACGTAAAGGCATTGTACATATGAATGGTTTGATTCTAGTCGTTGTTTGAAAATTACTAGCTCGAAATCGTCTTCGTACACTTCGATCATCCAGTACCTAAAATAATACAAATATTGTTCAAGTTTTACTCTAGTTGATATAGTTAGAATGAGTAAAACTGTACCTGAACTTCAAATGTAAAATGTTTTTTCAAATTTTTAATAATCAGTACGAGATATGGTAGTTTTATGCCGAGTGGAATCAGAGGATCTGCCGGTAACGTTATGAAAATTGTACGCACATCTGTACCCAAGATTTCTAAAACTAATGACTGTATGTCTTCGTCGGAAATACGTTTGATATGTCCATTACGGACTTTCTTATCCCATAATTGTAGAGGTTTCGTGCCCAGGCTATAAAGAATAGATAAGATACCACTCTGAAACTGTCCTCTAAACATTTCGAAAATTTGAACTCTTTAAACGTTAGAATGTTGGTAAGTTATTAAAGATTGCAACGTTTGTTCACTATAGTATCGTTTGAAAAAACTAGTACACTTAAAACTCATCTCAAAATTGAAAAATTCAACACATTTTATAACATTTCCTGAATAAGAAGAAAAATTTTCCGATGAATTGATAACATTTGGTTGGCGGTTCTCAGAGTACCTGTATCATAGCTCACGGCCAACATAGAAATAGAATTCGATAATGAATCGAAACAACACTCGAAGCGCTACAAGCCACAATCAATCAAATCAAAATCAAAATCAAATTATTTATTTTCGATTTCGAAATTTTGAATTTTTTTTTTCAAATTTTTTTAGTCACATGTTTTTTACTTCTTACATTTTAAATTCAAACATAGAAAATAATGATCGAAATTATTGATAATCCAAAAATATAATTATTTTTCCGAATTTTGAGGTAGTACAATACGAAATAATTTATTCAAACCATTCTTAAAGTAATAATTATCCTGCAATCTAAACTAATTACGCTAATTGCTATTACATTTTAATTTTGTGATTACGTCAAAAACGAAAAGAAAAAACCAACCGCCAATTGAAATTCTCGTAAACTTTACTCTTATTAGCTATAAGTAATGTATATCAGTATTACCCATCATACATACGAATAAAAAATTATTGCAAAATAAATATAAGCGATAAACACCAATACAAAAAATAATACGAAAATCAAATTCGGAATTGTCTAATTTTCAAATAAATGCAAAACGTATTTATAAAAACATAATTTCATTACTTAAGTAGATAAACTAATTTTGTAATATTGTAACGACATACCAGATACCATATAGGTGAAAACTACCAATAGTAATATTTTAAACCACGAGAAAATTATTTTAAGTAGCGTAAGTAATGCCGTGGAAGATCGTTGTTAAGAATGAGCAACATAATGGCCAAGTTTACGATTCGACCTTCAAGAGTTCAACATCGAAAATTAAAGTAGAATTTGGTGGAATAGTGCAACGGAATCAAGGAAAGTATTCAAAAAATTGAAACTGTAAATATACACAAAATGAATATCATGAACCACTATACTTTTCCTCACTGACCTTCATGCTCAGTACAGTCAAATAATTCGCACTGATTTCTCAGGAAAAACTCAGACCAGTTCCTTTATGAACGCATTATGAATCAAATGACTTATTATTTCAACTCTGCTTTGATTCATGCTATTCAAAACTTTCAAACATCCTCAATGCCTACTTGTGTCTATTCAAGTATTCAACCATAGTTCTAAAATGTAGCAAAATGTAGAAAAAAAAGGATATATTCCAGGATGTCCGCGTGATCCGTATGCATAATCTGGCGAACAGGTCAATTTGGCGCGTTGTCCAACGGATAACTAAAAAATTACAAATTAGGGTAAAAATTGAATCCATGATCCATAGCACTCACTGCATAACCTAGGCATGCTAAAAAGTTACCAATGAAAAAAAAAACTGATACCTGAGCTACACCTTCATCCCAACCTCTGATTACTTCTCCTTTACCCAATTTAAACTTGAATGGAGATCCGCGATCCCTCGAAGAATCGAATTTTTTTCCATTGGTCAAAGTTCCTGAACATAATATCATCTCATGTTAAAAATAGGGAATTGCGTAGTATGCACAGATAAGCAAACGCGGTACCTGTGTAATGCACGACGACAGTTTGTCCTTTTTTTGGGTAAGTGGAACCTGAAATTGATAATTGAATACGTCTTTAACAATTATTCAAATGTGAAATAACTTTTCCATAAGCTTGGAATAAGTTCAAGAAATCGCCGGTTTAGGTATATGATCTGAAGTGTAAACAAATCGATCTGTAGGAAAATGAAAACTCACCATCGCCAGGGGAAATTGTTTCTACTTCAACGCCCATCTTGTCTGCAGTCGAGTAACGAGAAAGCGTTCGCTGAAATTATTAATTAATAATTGCTAAATAGAAAGTTTCGTAATAACAACACGAAATTGAAACTTGAAAGTAAGAAAAGTAATCAACGCCGAATTGTAACTTTTCAATCACAAAAATTTACGCTGTTGCTGCATGTTTGCCATATTGAACAGAAAAGATGACTTGACGTGAGTGCTTCAGAAGCGCACTCTTGAAATTTTTTTAAAATCTTTCAAAAAAAATAATTTTCAATTTTTAAATTTTTGAAAAAAATAATTTTTAATTTTTTAGCAAAATCTTGTTTGTTATTTTATTTTCCACTTTTTTCTGAACTTCAACAACTTTAAAAATTGAAAATCATCAATCATTAAAGCACTTAAATTTCAATTCGATCGAAATAATAAAAAAAAAAAGATAATTGAACAAGAATAAAATGAATTACACAGTCTTTTTTGAAAACAAACTTTATTACTTTCCATAATAAATGCATAAATTGGATAAATACTGAGAATGAGCGAATTTTGATCATAGTTTCATGCCTTCATGTTTTCATCGTCGCATCATAACGGAAATGATTTGATTTTCATGCACTATTTGTTTTATACGATACGTTATTCTGAAACAAAAAATCATATCGTTCCTTTCATTGAAAAATATCAAAAATTAAAATATTTTGGCGCTATTTTCAAGCAAAAGGAAAACTACACCTACAATTAAATATTTCGCTCTTGGATGTTTTGTACACACAGCAGAACCAATTCCTGTCAAATGAATTCGTAACTTATTCTCACCATCTTCAAGTTCGGTGAAACACAGAGGACATACCTTTTTCATAGCCATCACTATAGAAACACATAAATCAATTTTGCACTAAAAAAGCAGGCAAATGGAAATGTAATAAAATTTATGACACGTACAAGTGCATCGGACGGAAGTATGATGATTATTCAGCTCCTCTATACCGACGGCCTGCGAACATACTTGACATTTCCTATACATTGCTTTCATATCGCATTCGCCTAGAATAGAACACACATACATTAAATAAGAGCTTTCAAAAATTGAATGTCAACTAAATGAGCAGAGGAACTAACTCGTTAAATGCTCGTTTAATGCTGCTATCTCAATAACTTGATTACAGTGGGTACATCGCATTAACATCGGGCAATGTTTCCAGTAATGAATATTCAATTCTTTTTCATTCAATAAATCCGACTCCAGGTGACAAAATATACATCGTCTGGAAAAAATTGAATCTTCATTTCAACAAAGTGCAATTTACCAATTTGAAATTATTTTCATTCAACACTTACTTCAATTTCTGTTCAGATTTAGCTTTGTGTAAAGTTTTACCGAAACAACTCGAATATTTTGAAATAATTTCTCGGTCGGAAATATCACTCCTAGAATGATTTTTTTTCTGTAAAATTTAAAAATTGTAATTATCTGTCGATGAATAACAATATGAATCCATTATAATTTCCAACCTCGCTATCGACACGATCAAACTCTTGCATCAAATGACGATAAAGAATATTTCGTCTGGTCACATCATCATCAGGAGGGAGCTGTCTTCTGACCAAACGTGGATTAAAATGATACACCAGAACTAAAATTTTCTCCGCCATTTTTCGCACTGGTTCTGCTGGGTGGTGTAAACCAGATAATCCAAATTCTGCCAAAATTCTGCATGTCATTCCACTGGAAAATTAAGATCAGATTTGAGATTATTTTCCATCATACTACCTATTTTAGTTCGAGAAAAACTGCAAACCTTTGTTTGTCTGATGATATACCATGATTCAGAATCAGCTGTTCAACCATTTCGAGTCGACTTAAAGCTAATCTCGCATGGATATTAGCAGTTAAGATTCTCGTTAGGTGGCTCGGAATTATATTCAATTTCCTGCACAGAAACGGTGTAATAAAATTCGAATACAAAATGTTTATGAAAGTAATAAATAAATCAAAAGCAAAATTTTTTCTTTACCTAACGTTTGGAGCATCTGCCAAACTGAGAATTGTATGGACAGCTAAATTGTGAACTCTAGGTGTAGTATCTCCTGCTTTTGATAAAAGATCTGGTAAAATGAGTTCAACGCTTCGAGTAATTTCTGAAGAAGGCACTCTACAAATACAACACATTAAAAATCAGAACAAAAAATAAACGTATCTATCTGCCAAGTATTGTAAAAATTTACTACCTTTCCGTAACAAATTCAGTAAAAAAATATCGGATCACTTCAGTAGCTGCACTATAAACCGCAAAAACTTTATCACGAAGACAACGATGTAATAAATAAGTGGAAGCTCGGGTGATTTTACTGGAAGAATGAGTTTTGGACGGCAACTTGTTTTCTTTTTCTTTGGTAATAAAAGATTTTAGAGCAGCTTCCAACATCTTTAAGGCTTCTTCTTTATCCGAATATTGTTTTGAAAAAATTTTTTCCACCTGAAATAATTTTTCAAATTTCCAAGATCATTATGAGTTGACGAATAGTACTGCAATTGAATAATTCAAAAATTAAAGTGACGTACCAAATTTTTACCGAAAACGTTCACAGAAAGGACAGCTTGTTTTTTCTCTCGTTCGTTTAATTTTGACTGAAGAAGTATTTGGGATAGCAAATTATTTGGTGTGGGTTCTTTTGATTCGCTGTGATAAAATCTGTAACAAGCAGAACATTTTTAGGTTTTTTCAGTGTGCAATCTAATAATTAACACGAGTGTGGTGATATTACGGTCGGTAAGTTGAAGCACAAGTTTCGTCTCCTGACTCGTAACTATTACGATTACTACCCTGAACTTTATTCTTCCTCCTTAAAGACCCTGTTTTAGAAGATGGTTGTTTTGTTGGAACAGCAACTTCACTACGAAAATGTAAATTAAAATTATATAATTGATGTTAAAAAATTTCGCTAATTTGTAAATGAAATGCAACCTAGGAGCGCCTATAGTAGCCATATGCAAAGGCGATACTGGACTCTCATATACTCCCGGCACGGTATCGTTTGCAACGGTATTAGTTGGTGCATTAGACTCAGCCGGAATATGAGTAGCAGACGGAGAATTTTTCAATACTTTGGAGTCTACTTCTGTATTACTGGCATTTAGATGGGAATCGTTATCATCCCTGAATAAAATACGATTAACGTTTCCATCTTCTGGATCCAGTTCTTCGTCGTTTGAAGCCACAACCTGAAAATGACAGGTAAGAAATATTTGGAATCTGGATTTCAAAAATGAATTTAATGGTCGATTTGTTCTTCCAACATACCCCATTCTTTTCTAATAAACCATCGATATTCAGGCTACCGTAAATTTGAGATTTAAATTCTTCAATTTGTATTTTTTTCTTTTTAGCTTTGGAATAATCTTCTTGTTGAATGGCTTGTTTCTTCGCTATTTCCATTTTACCCAATTTTTCTCCAGCTAAATGTAATTTGTCCATGGCGGCTTTCAATTTTCTTGCATACTCGAATCTTTCATCTAACAACGTCAAATAGAACTGCTTTATTTTTTTTTTGCTTCAAGTCTTAATTATCAAAAGATGAAATTTTATACAGTTTTTATTTTCAAATTACCCAGAACTGCTTTTTTCTTTTTTTCTTCGAGTTGTTTCAGTATTCCAGCGATTTCTTGATCAACGTACATTTCGAATGCGAGATCATCGAAACACGAAGTTTCACCACTATCTTCTGTATTTTTCGAATCATTTTCATTCTCTGATATTTCTTCTCCCATTATTTGAATGGCTACCAAACCGACCTAGAATTAGATAATTTTTTAAAACTCAATTTCTCCAATTGGATAAATTCAAAAGTAGGTAACAAATACCTGATTATAAGCATTTAAATTATTTATATGGTTCTGGTATAGAGTAAGTTTCACATATTTTGTTGGTTCTACAGAAGGAATGGTAATTGTCTTCAATTCTCGACACTTGAATTTTGTATTTTCGTTATTACTCAATGTGATAAATCCGATGTACTCGAATTGCATATCATCGTCCTCTTTATTCGAAGAAGCATCGTTATCGCTGCCAATCCACACGTCTATTCTTTCGGCTAAAACATGAATAAAATCAATATAAATTATAAGTATGAAAAAATCAATATTTTTGGAAAGAAATTATAAGATTTCACTCACGTATTATATAATGATGAGCTAAAATTTGTATTTGATGAATGATGGTTGGAGTATAGAGTAAAAACAGTATTTCTTGAGGGTAAGAACAATTCCGACTCGATAACCAGCCTCGAACTGATGGTCCATGTGAGTCCAGTTCGGATGCTTTGTATCTTTCATCTTCACCTATGAACAAAAATTGAATGAAATTTCATATTAAAATAAATTTATAATAAAAACTCCAGTTTAGAGATGCCTTTGAGGACATTAAGGGTATGCTTTCGGTAAATTTAGACAACTTAGGATCGTTATATTTCAGCAAATATTCAACATTTTTCTAATATCTTTTAATATTTCGTTTCTGTACAGTGAGATCTTTGGAGGACTTTTGAGACTTTTCACCTAAATCCTTCTAATTTTGAAAAAATTACGTTACAAAAATCATAAAATTGTGGAAAAGTCTGCTCCAGTCTGCAAAATTATTCTTTTAAATCTTTTTTTTTCGATTAATATAATACTTTTTGGAAATATCGCAAAAGTCCTCCACAGACAGTGCATTAATAAAGCATTTATCGAAAATTTCATAAAAATTCGTTCGATATTGGATGAGAAATCGCGATCCTAAATTTTACTTATTGATAACAAACGAAAGCATACCCTTAATTTCAATTTCGTATGATTAATTAATGAACCGGCGTGTTTCATCAGTAAAGATCCACACATATTTTGTATACTACGCGACGAATAATTTCATCATTACCTATTCAAATACAAACCTGAAGCTCTCAAAACTTTGAATTTAATTTTTTTCGGCATTTTTAAAGATTAAAAGAGAAAAAAAACGAAAAAATCTAATAAACTGGTGCTGACATTATCATTACATTACACCCATTTTCAGCTGTCAACAGTAACATTTTCTTCATGTGCAGTTGATCTGATTTGGACGAAATGAAAACAAAAAGCTCCCATAGCGCACAATCGATAATTACGCGCAAGCGAAAATTATACTTTTTGACCCAATGTATCCAGTCAGGAGACATGTTTCTTGGTATCGTCTGGCTGCAAGTAATGAAATTTTGATTTATAACCTCCTATTGTAAAACGACAAGAAATTTGAGCGGTGAGATGAGTATTTTTAGGGTATAATGACAAATTCGGTTTGGAATATGATGATTTTAACATTTGTAAAAAAAGCTGAAAAAATTATATTCTTTCAATTTTAGTATTTTAAGAATTTGTTACGATTATTTTTTAGGAATGTAGTAAAATGAATTTTAGATAATAGTTGTCATTTTGAAAGAAATGTTCCCCTGAGATTGGTTCATACCATTCATACTACCTGCCATCAAATGATTCCTTTTTGTGATCATTTGATACCAAAAACTTGATTGCATTCTCAATTATATTACTTTAAGCACCTTTTGCAACGAAGTTTCCAAAAATTCAGCGCACGTCTTCATATTTCAAACATTCCGCAGTTGAGATGGTAAAAATCTTCAAAGGCTATCAGCTACTATCATGAGTGATCTCCAGTTTCAGGTTTCAATTTCAAGCATTTTGAAATTTTTAGATACGAAACGTTAAACGGTAAGAAACACGAAGTTATAGCTATTGATGAAACTGAAATTATATTCAAATCATACGACATTTTACAGTCGATTTTAATTTTTAAAAAATTACGAGGAAAATGAATACGAAATCTGCAAAATATCAACAATCTTCACGTGAAATTCTTATCAGCGAACGTGAAAATGGTAAACAATGCTCATTTCTCTTATCAGCGATGAGTAATAATTTTTTTATTTCAAATTTTTCCTTTTTGCTTCATAATTATGTTGTTTTATATTAATATCATTTTCAACTTCGAAATCTGAATTCCCTTTACTTGTTCTCGTCGTCAAAAATGACGTACAAATTTTGATATTTCTATACTTACGATGGTTCTTTGAAGCATTCCACCCATTTCCTCATGGGTAAGGTGTATAAAGTGATAGTATGTGGCATGAAAAATGTTGGTAAAACATTAATACTGGAACAAGCAATATATGGAAAACATAAAACTAACTCTGTGAGTATCCCATCGTTATTATTCGTTGATAATCCATTTCGTCGTGAATTTTTCTCAACTGACCTATTTCCGTTTTTTCACAGGTAACATTTCCAACCATCGAAGACATATATGTAGCCAACGTAGAGACCGATCGAGGCACCAGGGAACGAATCAGATTCTATGACACGTCTGGTATCGATCCTAGCTTATCTCCTATGTCTCCAACTGGAGATCAATCATGCATGATGAGCGCTTGTAATCAATTAGCCAGACAGTACAATGGCACTAGCGACGGATATATTCTCATTTATGACGTCTCACGTTCCGATTCATTGGATTGCTTGATAACTATGAAGAAAGAAATTGACAAAATTCGTGACAAAAAAGAAGTTCGTATAGACATAGACCTTAACCTCGCCGTTCATCGTAGATTGTTAAATCAACATTGTAACGGTTCTGATTTCTTACAGGGATTCTACGTAATCGTCGCCAACCACAGAAAATCCAATACCGATCTTCCCAACAACATAGGACGAGCTATTCAATGGGCTAATAAAGAAAAACTTCGTCATTTCGAAGTGAATGCGCTCGACAAGCATTCCTTATACGAGCCGTTTACGTACTTGGCGTCGAAAATCAGTTCGGCGCCTAGTAAAAGTTCGTTTTCTCAATTATCAGTAGTACGTAAAAGTACGAAAACTGATAGCGGATGAAAATCAATCATTCCTGTTAACTTTCACTGTAAATATTTCATACAATTGTTTTTAAAAACTTTTTATTACGAGCGAGACAAAAAAAAAGCAAAATAAAATATATAATATATCACAACTTGTTTGTTTTGAAATGCAAATCAAAAATTAAATGAATAAAATGACTAATCTACTATTTTTGTTTGAACTTTGTCGCAAGTGAAAAGTGTGAGGTATTCATTTTGATTTATTAATAAAACACACCCAATCTAAAAATCACCATTTCAGATGGTATTTCAATTTTTTCAGTTTTATCGCCGTGTCGAATACGTAATCCCATATAGGACAGCTGATACCAAATCCTGAAACAGAACAATTTTTAAGATAAATAAGTATGATAAGTTTACAAAATATAGGAAATATAGAGTGAAAGAAAAAAAAACATGATTTTAACAAAAAGTGGCGAGATGATTTACTTCGGATGAAGGAACTTGAAGAAAAATACCGAGCTTCCGGTCTAAAAAAAAATCAGACTAAGAGCCTTAGAAAATCGAAATTGGTTTGTTACTGAAAAAAAAACCGAGGTAGCATTTTTCGGGCAGTTCCGTTGGATATTGGAATTGTATTTCTACTCCTCCTCCCCCCTAAAAAGTGATGACATTGATTATCTCGAGACTAGACCTTAAATTCATGTACCTACTACTTACCAATACATCTAATACTTTTCATGTAGAAGACCGGTGAAAATTATTTTTTGAATTTTACAAATTTGCCGAATTCAAACGCCAATTTTTTCACTCGAACATTTCAAAAATTAGTTTGGCTACTGCCAATTACATGCCACAAATAATTTCCAAAAAATTAAGTAGAATTGATTTTTTATACTAAATTTTTTAAAAGCTTATTCTTCACCTTTTTTAAGACACTAAATGAGGAACTGAAATTCAATCAAATTAAAAATTAAGCAACTAGTAACGCAGTTGGCAACACACACGATTTCTTTTCAAAATTCCACCAAAAAAATTATTCTAAAATCTAGTTCGATCACTACAAGTTAAAGATACACAGCAATTTGAATTGGTTAAAAATCAAGAGACCTTTAAATTTGCGATGTACAATTTTTTCACTCCCTGCAGAGGCAAATACTAAATAACTACCGGATGGGTTTGGTGTCAAGTATCATTGTTTCGAATTTTGAAGGTTTCACCTCCTTTGGTGGTTCATTAACCACTAAGAACAATTTGTTTCAACATTTTTTTCCTATATCAATCAGAAGTCACGCACTGGGTCTTTTTTCTTACAGAATTTAACACACCAGAATACCACTAAAAACACATTAAAAACAATTTTAAAGGAAAATAATGCAAAATTTTCAAATATTAGCCACAAAAAAATTCGTAAAATAAATGACTCACGTCAGTTTTGATTTTTTAAAATTTTAATTAAGAATGAAGTGAGCATCCAAGAATCGTTATTGAATATCCTAACCTTGGGGGTTAGGGGACCTCAAATTAAGTCAATTGAATGAAAATAACCAAAACGTACCATTTGAGAGCACCTTTACTCTCTTAGACTAATAGCTCGGGTGCAAAAATCACCCCAAAAACCCAAAAATCAAAATCAAGTCATATTTTTGGATTGTTAAATATTTTTTAAAAAATTCTTCATTTCTTTTCTCCTCCCAAAGACTGTTTTCTTTTCAGTCTTCTTATGTTTGATCTGATAAGGAAACGAAAGACCGGGCACATGGTTCCGAAGTAATAATGAAAGCTAAAATATCGGAAACCTTATTTTCAGAAGAAAATAAACCATTTTATAGGGCTAGACCTCCAAAATTGGAAAAATATTCATCGTGTAATAAGAAACACCACGAAACATCCCAGAATAAATGGTATCTTCAAATAAAATGGACCAAGAAAGTGTGAAACCCTGAATTGAATTTTTTTATCAAGTGGCTGCGCTGCACTCAAAAATGACCAAAATTTGTATTTTTTCAAAACTGACACCACTTCGAAGATCCTTGGCCATACTTCTTTATGTTTAGTGGACTCAAATCCCACTCAAAGTAAACCACCTTCCCGTATTTGTCAAAATCCAATTTATAAAAAAATCCGTAATGCACATTATGAAATCTTCATCTATTTTTCCTACTGACCGTGCTGATGGTTGGTGAAATGATGTTGATTATGGTATCGCTTCATATGATAAAAATACGATCCTTCATTTGGTGAACCGTAATGCAAATAAAAATGCATCAGATCGTAGGTGACATAGCCTGAAAAAATGCGATAAAAATATTACTCGCTGTACAATCCAATCTTCATGCAGGAGATTAAATTAAAACATTTCAACAACTCCCAAAACAAGATTACAAATCATGATAAAATACCACACGAAAAATTCACACTTATATTACGCATATTTTTTGTAAATATTTATTTATTCTGCTACGAAATTCAATATGCTTACCTAAAATACCACCAGCAA
Source organism: Pseudococcus jackbeardsleyi (assembly GCA_038380155.1). Lineage (NCBI taxonomy): Eukaryota > Metazoa > Arthropoda > Insecta > Hemiptera > Pseudococcidae > Pseudococcus > Pseudococcus jackbeardsleyi. The sequence continues at coordinate 41,622,328 of CM076242.1, forward strand.
GTAAAGGCAAAGTTATAAAAAGTGGTAAAAAGAATCGGAGTATCCCATGTATACCCCAAACAATTAGTGCCGTTGCAGCCGGTGGAAATAATAACCTTTGATCATCGAACGGTACCTGAAACAGAAATAAAAAATAATCGAGTTATTTTTAATTTGCCCAAAAAATCTGTGCATATTTCGCCGCACGTGATTCTTCTCAACGAATTAGATTGAATAAGTAATACAATTCTAGATGGATCCGGTCAAGACTGGATCAATTTTTCAACTCTTGTGAAAATCATTCTTTCCTGATTAGACTTTTTTCTTCGCAATTAAATACCATCGCAACTTTTACCCATTTGATGATGCCATTTTTCCCCTTTAAAGTTGTTTATATTTGTGTACTAGAAAAAATTACGTCATTGTATTTAGAAAATTGGCACATACCGGAAATTTAACTCATTTTTTAATATTCTTTATCGTATTTTGCTAAATTTATCGAAATGGCAGGATGAATAATTTTGATAATTTTTTTTTCAGTTCTACTAATATTAAATTTTTTACTATTTTATTTTTAATTGTGCAGATGAGCAGATAAAATAAAAATTGACGTAAAAATTAAACTCATCAAGCATGAAATAATATTTTTCAATCATAATAATTTTGAAAATATACGTCAAATTTAAGCTCACAATTTTAAATTATTACCTACTGAAAAATAAAATCATAAAAATCTGCGTATGACTCATCATGTAAAAAAATACAAATCAAAACGTCATGATTGATGAAAATATCCCAGCAACAGTAATATCTATTCCATCGCAAACTACATTATTCAATTCATCATAAAAAAATACTTGAAAATTGCATCACATCAAGTCAGCGAATTTTTTCTCGTTTTCAACGAGACTGCAAGTGCTTATACATTGAATCAAACTTCAAACATCGAGTGTGTGGGACATCCGTTAAATCCCACTCTTTCGTATTATATTAGCAACTCATTTAGAAAACCAGGCTAAGAATAATTACGTAAATTACCACCTCTTTCAAACGTGGCAATTCGCATTACGAAAGTTTTTCAGTAAAATCCGATGAAATTTTCGACTAAAAATACATCCGAATCGAATTCTCCTGATATTTTTTTCCTCGAAATTACGGAAATGAGCAGATAACAGAGATCGACCAATTTCTCTCAGCCCAAATTTCATATCTCATTGATAAAGAAAAAAGAACCGTAATTAAAACTAACCTTATGATGTAATCCATGAATAGTAAAATGTAAAGTGATTAAAAGCGGAGAATCATCCGGTGGGGTAATATGGAATATCCACCGATGAATGGAATATTCAATTAGAGGCCATATAAAATATCCTATCACTGCCGTAAAAAATAATACTGTTATAGTGTAACTTCCACTGCAAGTATCTGCAACAAAATATTAAATCCTCTGCTATAAAATTATTTCATCTAAACAAAGGTTATCAATATATTGATGTATCGTATTCTATGTAGACCTACATATTATGTAAGAAGACGCGGTAGGTAAATGCTCCCATAAAAAGGCATCGTTTCGATAGCTATATAATTCTGGGGTTTTGAAAAAATGCCAAAATCCGCCGCATAATTTATTACCTTTTTGAAACTACACGTGTAGAGCACCAATCGTTTTTATTTGTATTTCAAAAATAAACTTTGCCATTTGAGTCTCGCCGGCTTCAAAATGGAAGCACAATGAAAGCGCGTGTCAGCCTATCTACATACGTAATTATACATAATTGTTGTGTTTTTAATCGAGTTTTTTTTTTCTCTCCTAAATACATATTCTTTCAATTTAACGATGCTCAAGGGTAATGTCATTTATACGTAATATTTAAACAGCAAAAATTTGAGTTTTCACTTAAATAATCCGATTATAGCTTAAAAGAATAGGAACGATGTGTAATTTGAAGGACCATTTTTGCTCTATGTAATAATAATAACCTCGAGAGGTAATCGATTACTCGACTAATTGTCAATTTTTTCGTATTATCTTCCTTCCCCCACCATCGATGAATCATGCCAAATAATTATTATTCGTCGTTTTTACTAAATACGTAAGTACGATACTCATTGTCAGTAAAGAGGAGTAAAAAAGAAACCTATTTAGAATGTAGAAGTCTATAAAAATTTTCTTGAGATACTCGGCTTAAAATCAGAGATGCAAACGGAGCCGAAGAGAGGGGAGCCCCTTTCGGATCCCAGGAACGGCCAGAAATTCGGAGTGAAGCCAGGGGGAGGAGAGTCGTCTGCAGGCAATTGTTTTGGAGTTGGAGTCTGAGCCGCAGACACGTAAAAATCTCAGAGCTGGAGCCACTTATTCAAAGAATTTTCCATTTTTACTAAATTCAAATCGCTTACCCAAGTACCTACCTCAAAATTGAATCAATATATTTTTTCGTCACTTGGAAAAATTTTTGATGAAATGTTTCAAAAAATTTTCGCAACAGCGCTGGGAACTCTATTTAAATTAATTTTAATACACAATTTTCATGAAATTCAAATTGTATGGACTTGAGAAGAAGGTTTTAAAAAATGAGGTTATTAAAATAAATTAAAATAAATTTTTTGTAGCAGTTTTGGCATATGAAATTTGACGATAATTGCGTTAATTAAAATGGAATTACTGCCATGAAAATTTTGTTGAAAAATCTCATTGAAAATTATTCTGGAAGACACAAAAATATTTCTTGGCTGATTTTGAAGTTCTTGAGAGCAAAAATTCCTCAAATTCGAGATTTTCACCTTTTCAAGCTCTTGAAAAAAGTGGAAAGTATTTATATTCTTTTCTTGTTCAATGGCTCAGGGAAGAATGGAAAATTGAATAAAAATTTTTAGAGGAAGGAACAACGTTGCTAGAAGCAAAAATGACCCCTCTTTGAAGCCTCCCGGCTCAGTCCTCTCTTGGATTGAAGGGCTCATTTTTTTTGGGGGGGGGGGAATTGTCTACTAAAAGTAAACTATTTCACCAATTTTCGTCAGATTCCAAGATATTTTCATTCGACTTCTCATTAGGGTGGAAGAATGAAACAAAAAAATGAAAAAGTTATGGAATTCCTCAACTTTTTAGCGAGTGATACTAGTTTAGGTTGAAGCTCGCTCAGAAAAATTTCAACACCCCCTCCGCTTCCCCTCATGTATATACCAGGGCCCAGGTACGGGAGCTCTGAAGTAAGTAGGATCAGTTTCGAAAAAAAAAAAAACGCCAATCCTTATTATCTGAAATCACGAAATCGTAATAGCTATAAAAAGATTATGTAACTTGAGATGCTGAATCTAGACTCTAGAGGTACCTATGTTTGGTTTTCTAATTCAAGGTTATTTGTCTATAGCCATCCAGCCCTCTTTGATCAATTTTTTTTTTCAAGCTAAAAAAATTGAATTGTGATACTTCGAGCGAAGTTTGCTCAAATCGTACGTATAAAAGGATAATTTGTTCCACTGAATATGAAGTCGACATTGGTGTTTTCAATTTTTCATTCAATTGAGAAAATATAATTTTACCACAAGGTCTCTTATCGCAAAACGTCTTTCAATTATTTTTGCCAATGATTTTTCATGAAACATCGAAATGCTGAATTTCAGATGAAAGGATATAAAATAAAAACCATTCATACACATTTTGAGCGATAATTATACTTGACCTCAAAATTCATTTTTTCGATTAGAAAAATTAATTTTCAAACAAAAAGGGGGATGACCTGCAGTCAAAAAATTAAACACACCACGAGATTGAAGTATCTTGAATTCGATTTTTTTTTAGAAAATTTTCCTGCTTTGGACCAAGTTGAATTAAATACCTAATAGCAGAGACAAAAAAATTGGAAAATTAAAAAGCTTAAATTTTTCTCGATCAACCTTACCACTACTCATATCGACTAAAACCTGTAAAAATAGTCGAATAACTCGGAAATTCATTTCTTCGCTACACTATCGTTATTTCGTTGCTTTCATTAAAAATGCGAATATTTATACAATGATAAAATTTCAAAATTATCGTACTCGTGTGAAATTCCTAAATCGAACCATAAAAAAATAACAAGCGATAATGCACTGAAATTTTCAGTTACATTTGATGGCTGCACTACGAGTTCGGTGCTAAATTGTGAGTAATGTTCGAAACAAGGTCGACAATTCGATGCAGATAGTATAACTCGGCGGGACGTGTGGTTAATCTTCAATTCTTCATAAATCATACGACGTTTTCATTTTTAAAAACCCTCATGTACAAGCACAATATAAAGTGCTTGATTAAACTGAATCATCTTTCCTGCTTTAGTAAAAAGAATAATTACCATTGTTGTACGTTAGGGATTTGAACTACTCAAACGAATTATTTTATTCTACGAAATTTATTCCAATAACCCGCATTTAATTATCGTTTAACGAAACGAATAATTAACACGAGAACTTATCAATAAATTGAGGGAAAGGGGGATTTGAAAGAATCCAATTTTAAACTACTTAATTACTCGACTATTCCCTAGTTATTTTTCAATACATTGTATGATCCATAGATTAAGATCAACTAAGTGATCAAGCATCAAACACTGCAACAATATTACGAGTTTGTGACCCGATAGGAATGTAGTCGAACAACTTCTTAATAATTTTTATCAACATAACGCAACACTGTGTAATGTTGGTCGGGTTCTGTACGTGGTGTACACAACGAGTAATTAATAATTTAAAAAAAATGACGACCGTAATTATCCATATTTCCGTTCCTGATTTTCCTACCGATGAATTTGAGCAACCGACATCAATCGATACAGGCTATTTTTACTTCGAATGTATATAAAAAAATCGCCAGTGTAACTATTTTAGCGTACGTGATAGGCATTACATCACGAAAATATTCGAAGGACAAATTAATGATTTTTGAACCGAAAAGAATTACATGAAATTTCGATGATATAATTTTTTTTTTGAAACGGTTTAACAAAGGTAATATATCCTCAAGGAAACGATTTAATGATCGATACGTTTCTAGTGTAGGCGAAGAAAACCATTTTTTTGAAGATGCTGAATCATTAGTTCATCGTAATCAAGCTATTACTATTCAGATGATATACTACAGAAACCATAAAATGCAAATCGACGTGGAATTTCAACAGGTCTTAAATGGTAATCGATGATCATCACTTTTACAATAGAATATAACCAATTAATAACGAATATTTTACGTATTATGCATCAGTAATTCAGTATATAGCACATCGAACTCTTCAGAGTGGTAAATTCTATATACGAAGAGTTTCAATAAAATAACACTCACCAAACGGCGGAATATTTAAGAAACGTAAATATCCACAATACATTAAATAAAGTGAAACTGGAACCCATACTGAAGGTACTAGATACCAAGGGGTAATTGTCATCAATTCCATGAAGTCATATTGAAATAGCCTTAATTTACGGTCCACCGGAGATAATACCCATTTATTGTAATTCGATCCTAGAGATCCAACTTGCCAAAACATTGGTTTTTCCCAGTTCACCAACGACTACGAAAAAACAAAATCTGATTACAAAAAGTACACATATCGCACGAATGATTAGAAAAAGAATCTTACTTCTAGATCTTCTTCATTGGGGTCGTCTTTACGAGAATCTTTTATTCTGTAATCCTTTAGTAATTCATAAGCCGATGGAGCATGATGGGTTTTCTCCAACTGATCAGTAATGTCGCACCCTTCAAAACTTCTAAGGGTATTGGCGCCACCGGGATGAAAATGTAGAAATCTAGCAACATTGTGCTTTCTACCGGAATGCTTTACGATGAATTCGGGCATATTTGGTTTGATTACATAGTACAATAAATTAAATGCATATCATTTGCTAAACGATACCGGAAAAGTTAGGTTGTTCGTCGGTGCACATGTAGCCGGAGAACTGAACATTAAACATGATTTTAGATCACAGTAATAGCGGAAACATCAGCTCGACAGATAATCAGCTTTCTAATACACGATACTGTAAGCTCCCGGACTCGAAAAAAACGTCGTTATTCATCCAAACTAACGAGTAAATTACGCGATTATTTTTGATAAAATTAATGAACATAATAATTCCGCCATCTAAACACATTGCCCGATTGGTCGATGTTATCTGGAGACACTGAACATGACGTCATGCGCTGCGCTGCTAGCGCTGAATGAGAAGAAAGGAAAGTCTGCCGAGCCAGCTCACCGGCTCACCCAAGCCCACCAGCTGCGTTTGCCGGTTCGCCGATGTTCATGTTCAACTACTGAATACTGAATTCACATTACGGAATAATTTTTCCATTTTCTTAAACATCAATTATGCCATTCATTTACAATTTACATGAACCAAGCAGCACACGCAGCAGTTCGTGATTGATTACAGTTTTCGTAATTTTTTATGTAAAAACAGAGCCATAAAATAAACCATTTCATAAAATTAATGACAATGATAAACCTGTTATGGGGAACACAAGATACATTGTATTTCGCTCAATAATTACATACAAATACACTTTGTTCAAAAATAAAAGTAAGAAAGCGTCAATAGTTACTTCTAATTATATTATTCATACTTGAATTAATATTGAATAAAAAAATGAAATTATGCGTATTACATGAATAAATGCACTATAAAATTGAATACGTAGATGAGAGGATCCAACAACCGAAGTAAATTACGAATTAAAGTCATTTTTGGAATGAAACATTGCCATCGGATGAATTTTCTGTTTTAACAACTTGATCAAGCAACACATTATGTACTCCAACCAATTCTCTGATGAATGCCATGCATTTGATTATTTGTTTTCGAGCATTTCCTTGACTTTTCTTGGCATCTTCTAGTTCTTTTTCAAGTTCCTCATACCTACTATTCAATTTTCTAGCAAATAATATTCAACATTAGAATTTGAAATAATTAAAAATTGGTTAGAAATGAACATTATTTAAACCTTGCTTCCAATTCGACAGCAGATATGTAACCCTTCAAGTGATCTCGTTCAGATGACAGTTTAACAATCTCAATATCCATATTGGCCTTTTCTTTTTCGAGATCGATGATTTTTTTCTTCATCAAATCAGTTTCTTTCGCATTATGAAGTTTGAATTCTACAGACAAACTGAGAAAAAGGCGACACAAATACAATTTTAATTATTAATTTGCGATGTAAAGAAACGCAAATCTCATTATATTACATACTCCTGAATTTCTTTCGCAATCGCATTGCGAAAACTCGTATCACTTTGCTCTTCATTTTGATGTTTGAATTGATTATTAACTTGAGTCAGTACGCTGAATCTTCCTTTCAACAACAATAATTCAGTTTTGGTGGCGTCAAGTTTTTCCACCAAATCTTGTCTTTCAGTTTCATACTGTTTCACTAAACAAGGTTCAAATCATTAATTTTCAAATACCTAATTTTGAGTAGAAATGATTGGCAAGTTACTCACAAGAAGTTTTATACACAGATTCGATAGTTCGTACTTTACTCTGAAATAATTTTATTTGCCTGGTCATCAATTGATTGTGTTCTTTCACTAGAAGAAACTCTTGATGTAATTTTTTCCATTCAGCGCAGCTAGAAGTTGCCTAAATACGATCAGAGTCAATAAAAATAATATTATGGAAAAAAAAGTGATAATTTTTACCAACGGTGCATAAATTGCAAATTCAAAAACATTGTGCAACATTTCTGCGTGCATTCGAGTTATTTTTTTACGGTACTTTTGTCCGAGTCATTTGTAGTTCATCTCTCAAAGTATCGTTTTCTAAAATTATTTCTCGGCAACGTTTTGACAAATCATCAAAAACGCGTTTGTAATTCGCAACAAGCTGATCTTTTTCTTCTTTGGTTTGTTGAAACGCTCGCAAAAGAGGGTCGATCATTACTATATCTTCGTGATTCCAATGAAAAATCTGATCCGCTAAAAGAAAATTATCTATGAGATCGGTGGTGACGTGAATTTAATAGCGAACAGTGAATATAATAATAAATTATACCCGGTTTGAAAGCCACAATGTTGTGATCTGACCCTGGATCGTTTCTATTTTTATAATCACTTGAATCGCGGAGTTCTAGTTCAACATTTAACCTAGGTACAAATAATCGTATAATGTACAATTAGAATGTATCAAGAATGATGAGATGAGAAAAATTGTACTTACATGTAAACCAAACGTTTTAAAATAGAAATATCAATATTGAGTTCTTTATTTTTCGTTTTCAAGATTTCAATGTTGTGTTCCATAATAGAAGATGGAGCGATATAAGCAGGATCAGTTTCTATCTTTCTTAATTCCATATTATTGTATTCATAGATAACTATACTAACTATACTATAATACTTCGAATTTTGGAAGATGAAATCCAAAATCTCTCAAGTAAAATATTTTAATTTTTTTTATCATGTTTATTTTTTAATGTGGTTGTAGGTTGTGGGGGTTGGGCGGTTGTGGGTGAGGGGGCGAGAGAGGAAGTGACGGGAGAGAAGCTTTTTGGGTTCTCACGTTTTCTTTTTCAAATTTTAATTTTCAATTTCAACTATGGAAGCGCTTCGAATTTAAATTGGAATATTGTGCAACGAAAATTTTTATTTGGATAAGGCCGAACTTATGAAAAATTTTGATGATTGGGGTCTTTCATATAATCGACGAAAATAAAATTGCTATCAAAACGTAACCCAGAGCGCCCTTAATAATGGCGTTTTAGTATTTTCGTGTGTAAAGATCCATTTTTTGTAAGAAAAACCACTATCGATAATTAATTTGAAAGTGCTTGATTGAAAAAAACGTGAGTAACTGGTACAGTTGTTTTTCCGAGCCCGTTTAAAGTCCTTTCTCTACATTTATTGCACTGCAACAGACAAGGTCAAAATGGGTTAAACACTTTATTTTGTAATTATTTATCCGATTAATTTGTTTCATTGTTTATTTCGTCGCAGGTAATAATGGCTCTGATGAGTGCTGTAGCTTCTAAAATGGTTAGGTGTATGCCTAGACAAGCCATCTACAGTGTTACGTGTGTGAGACATAGTCATCACGAAGATCCTCCTTACATTCGAATTGATCATTGCCCAAATAGAGAGCAGATTGGTTATGGTGTTGACAGCGAAAAAATCTATTACGATGCTACTGATTATCCGGTTCCTCCCGTGCGTTACATGGTAGATACACCTGAGATTTTGGTAAGTATTGTAGTGTTTCATTGATCCAATTTAAAGCTTCAATTTCGGCTTGAAAATCAATTGAACCTCATTGTAAATTCTTTCATCTGTTGTAGGCTCTTCGTGAAAAAGAGAAGGGTGATTGGAAAAAATTGACCCTCGACGAAAAAAAGCAATTATACCGTGCTAGTTTTCGTCTCACTTTCGCTGAAATAGATGCGCCCACTGGTCGTTGGAAGAGTTATTGGGGTTGGGCATGCTTCTTCTGGGCTGTCGGTTTATGGTTTTCTATTTTACTTAACCAATTGAGTAAGTTTTCTTTCATATTACTTAATAACATTTTCTCGTCACATTATCGTTAAATCAATTTTATGTCGCAGAAAATCGTGGCAAAATGCGTCCGTCTTTGAGTTTGGAAGCTAGGCAAGCTCAACTTCAACGGTTAATTGCATTGAAGGCTAATCCTATCACTGGTTTAGGATCTAAATGGGATTATGAGAAAGATGATTGGAAAAAATAATTGTCGTTGGACTATTGTTTCGTATTAAATTAGCTTTTGTATAAAATAATTATGAATTATTTCGCTGTACTTGATTGAAATCTTATTCTGTTTTTCACATGATCAATCGAATGTAGTTAATTGTATTACAGTTACGTGAGGTATTTGATCGTATTGCTCATTTGATTTCGAGCGTTATTCCACATTTTGGGTACATAATTATGAGCACTGTTTGTATCGTACATCAATACTGTGTTTGTTTTATTATGGAAATAAAAATTACGACAATGAATGGTTATTCCTTCGCATTATGAAGTGACTTCGGTAAAATTGAAAGTTCATTTGTTCCATACGATGTGTAAGTCTCTTCATTATGGCGTACCAGACCATGATCTATAATCTATAAATTAATCTTCAGATTTGCGTGATTTTTATCTTATCATTCAATCTTGATATAGAATTGAAATTATATTTCAAAATTTTTAATTTAATGATAATCGCCTTATTAGGTAATCGTAATTCAAACGTAAGCTTTACTTCAGTTGAAAGCACGAAATTTTCACGTTAGAATTTAATTTTTTCGAAAGCATTACAGTACAAAACAAGTATAGGATAAACTCCCTATTGTAACAGTATTATATTTTATTCGGAACATACACATTATATGCTTTTTTAAAAAATGCAGTAACCAACAGAAATCTCATTGTATTTCGGATACATTTTATTACATAATTAAAAACTAAAACACGCGTCAATCGTAATTTGTAGTTTACTTTTTCTTTGCTACTTTCGATAATTCTTTATATAAAACTTTTCTGGCTCGAAGCGGTGCCCATTTAAGCCTTGTTATATAGAATAGTATACCAATGAGTGGTATGAGGAATAAATTCACCTGAAACATAGTACAAAAAAATAAATATAAACTTTTGTACCAGTGAAATCGAATTTGGATGAAGTAGCCATTAAAAATTGACTTTTTTTCAACCAACTTTTAATCCCATCAGTTTTCTTTTTTCTTGTTCTGGCGAAGCACACCAAGCAAGGAAAGTGACCACGTCTTTCGATAACTGACTCTTTGTAGCAGGAGTCCCATCTTCATATTCGATTATCTGAAATAATAGTTCAAGTTAAAGTAATGGTTCGATTCAACACAATGATTGCTGAAAAAGTAAAATATTTACTCCGTCGTAAAGTGGTGAAGCCATTGCAATAACACTGCCTTGGAAATACGGGTTGTAGTTACCATTTTCGGGTACTTCTACACCAGCTGGAGGGTCGTGATATCCATTAAGTAAGGAGAATACGTAATCCTATACAAAAAAAAAAAAAAACACATTTTAGTACATCCGCAGTATTCTCTATTTAGAACAAAAATGTACTTACTTCTTCACCTTCTCGACCCAAAACAATTAAAGACAGATCAGGCGGAGCAGCGCCGTTATTCGCCGCTTTGGCTGCCTCAGTATTGGGGTACGGCTTTGGTATATAATCACTCGGTTTCCCAGGACGCATAAACATTTCTCCATTGTCATCAGGACCATCTTGCACCTATGAGATAAGAACGTAAGTGCGAACATACAGGAAATGGGATATTCATGATCATGAAGTGGGATACGCATTATTCGAACTTACTTGGTACTCAGCAGCGATTTCTTTGATTTCTTCAGCAGTGTAAGCAACGTTAACTAAGCGCCTAAATGGAATAAACTGCAAGCTGTGACAAGCCGAGCATACATTTCGGTATACTTCGAATCCTCTTCGTATACTGTATTTGAAAAACAACAGAACAGTTAACACTCTTGATCAAAAAAGGAATCGTATTGGAAAAATTTCAAACCTGGCATGATCGTAGGCTCCTAAAAAAGGTTTATGAGTCCACGGATAATGGGGTGCATGGCAAGGCCAATCATAAGCTTTGACCGATTGATCTAGAGCAAACATTAAAGCACCAATTCCTCCCGCAGCTACACCCATAGCAGCGTATAGCTGAAATCATGTTTTAAGTTTATTCCTGGTTCTAATAATGATAAGGTACTTTTAAGAAAATAAATACGAACCGATTTTTTCATGTTCCATGCTGTTGTTGCTGTGGCATCCGACCTGAAAGAGCAAACCTGCAAAGCAAAGGCGTACAAAACACATTAATTACACAGTTGAAATAGGTAAGAACAAACAGAAACACACCAGAAGACACAATGGTGAACATATAGCTCAGAAGGTCCAATATTTTTGGGCATGTAAATAAAATCAACACTATGCGGCATATTTATAGCGAGATAAACACATTCATTGATGATGGTAGTGGAAAGGAACATTGATAACTAAGGATGTAGAATTTGATACATGATGCATAGCAATTGTACTGAAATCTACTAGCTTGGCAGTGACCGCTTAAAAATGAAAACTATGCATACATAATGAAATAACATAGAAGATTGAACGTTAATGAAATATCTTTCGTGAAGGTTATGAGAGGCTGTTAACAGTGATAATAGGAACATCGCAATCTAAATATCGGAAATCACAATAAATTAATGAAATTATTACCTGAATGGTGTTAGACGGTGAGCCGCATTTCAATAATTTAAAACTACCTATTCTACCTACGATTGCCATAATTCAATAAATTAATTGGGGATTTAACCCGAAAACACAAAATTATGAAGTCAAAGCGGAGGACTCCTGCCACAAAAATCCATTCATCAGTGAAGACCGTGACGTTTTCATGAAAAAAACAGCCGAGCGAAAGTTTTCTTCTTGATTGTTATTAGTTATTCCAATCCTCACCAGGTTCGATTTAGTGATAGCCTGCAGCGCTCTCTATCCTACGCAAGCCGTTCTTCCTTCGTTCAATTTTCATGTTTGAAATTTTGATTTGACGATTTGAGATAACAATTTTGAACGTTTCACAACTTTTATATTAATAGTAATAAAAAAGTTCCTAAAAGTACGAATATTTTCGAGTTCGAAGCTTTAATTTCCGAAACAATTGATTGATTTTCGATCTTTTGAATCAGTTGTTCTTCGTTGAAGCGATTTCAAGGCAGTGTTCTGTGGATAAAAGTTTTAGGTAACTTTGTTCTTGTTCTGACAATCTACTACATAACATTCATCAAGATTTCGAGACGTAAAAAAAGAATAGATAAATTACTTTGAAGTAATGTTTGAAATACGGAAATATATCCGCATAATACTATTGTGAATTGCCTGTTTTCTTTCAGAATCTGAATGGAGAGATTATGCCAATAACTTCAATATTGCGAGTTTTCAACCACCATGGCTAGTACGTAATTTTCTTATATGAAATCAGCTTAATATTACATTGAGTGATGAGTATCTATTCATCATTATTTTCATCATTAACATTTTTTGACGTATTGCAGATATATATACTTGTGAACTATGCGGCGTATCGATGTCAAAATTTTCCAATTTGAAGCGTCATGCGAAGTCAAAACACAATGTGGAAATTCCCAATATGGTGAAAGTGAAATATAAAGAGAATGAACCAGCACCATCCGCATACGCCCTCAGATCTATGAAATGTTGCATTTGTAGCTTTCAAGGTACCAGATCAGAATTGGATGCACATTATGTTGAAGTTCATGAGATCATTTTGCACACCGAAAGAATAGAATTCACTTCTTTAAGTACATTTCACGAATGGAAAAAAGCAATTGAAAAAGAAAACCATTGCAAGTACATTGCTGCATGTGGACGAAAGTATAACCACGAACGATACATGTGCCATCGTTCGGGTGATTTTAGATCGAAAAGTAAAGGTCTAAGATCATTGAAAAGACAAGGATCTAAAAAAATTGGAGCATATTGCCCGTCCAAAATGATTGTCTCCAAGAATGGTAATTTTTGTTCTGTGAAATTTGTGAAAACTCATATCGGACATGAAAATGAACTCTGTCATGTAACGTTAACAACCGATGTTAGAGCCACAATTGCCAATAGATTAGCGCAAAAAATTCCTCCTATCGTTGTATTAGAAGAAATCAAGAATTCGATGCGAGATAAAAACGATAGAATACATTTATTAACGTTGAAAGATTTGTACAATATTTCCAAAGAATTTAAAATCGATATAAAGCCTGATTCGAGCATGTCCGATGAAGTCGATCTAAAAAAGCTTACAGATTCGTTTAAATTGACCTGGGATAATCCAATAGTATATTATAAACCTTTCGGAGAAGCAGATGGATCTTGTCCCGAACTACAATCCGATGATTTTATTTTCATCATCATGAATCAAACGCAGATGGATTTACTGCAACAATACGCACATAATACTATAATCCTAGATCGTACGTATAAAATCTGTTACGGTTTGCATTCAATTATGATCGTTGTTTTAGACGAAAAACACAACGCATATCCGTGCTGTTTCTTTTTTACTAACAAAGATGACGAATCCAGGCTGAAAATCCTCTTTACTATTGTACGAACGAGGCTTGGTACCGTGAAAACAAACATACTTATGACTTGCAATTCAGAGCATTATTATAACGCTTGGTGTAGCGTTATGGATACTCCTGCACATCACGTGTATTCTCCATGGAGTGTGAATCAGGTATGGACTGCTAATTTGAGCAAAATCACGAATCCCGAAAAACAAAGTGAAGTAACCGAAATGCTTAAAAAATTATCGGAGGAACCTGATACGGTTGAATTTCCCACCTTACTTAACGAAGCTGTACAAAAACTCACCGGAGATGAAGAAACTCGTCAGTACGGTCTGTACTTCTGTAAGTTTTATCTGCAGAAGGTAGTTAAATGGGCTCGTTGTTATCAAATAAAATTAGGATTGAAAGACATTAGTGATGTAGAAAATATTAGCAAAATCGTCAAATATATTTATTTCAATTTCAAGAAACGCGGCGGTATGAATGACTGTATTATATTCCTGTATAGAATTTTAAGAGATAGATTATTTAGTAAACAAGCCGTTCATTCCGAAGACGATGTTGTTCGGCAACAGCAATGTTTGGAAGATAATCATGAGTATTCCACTGTGGAAAATTATTCCATCGCTAAGAACGAATCTGGTAGCTGGGTAATAATTTCGTGTACTAAAAAAACCGTAAATGAAATTAAGAAACAGAACGTTGATTGTCAATGTGAAATTTCCTGTGATAAATGTAAAGTCTGCGTTCACCATTATACATGTTCCTGTACAGATTCTTCTATTGACTGGAAAATGTGTCGCCATATTCATTACCTTTGCATGTATCTGCAACAACAAGAAAATGATGCCGTCGTCGTCAGGGAAAGAGTTCATTTTATTAATGGAACTTTAATCGATCTCGACGATGAGCAAAGACATTTAGAAAAATATTATTTTTCCGGAAGTGAAGATGATTCTTGCCATGCAGATGACGTTGAACCGATTGAAGATTCGCTAAACGATGATCCATTTCTGACACATGATGTTGAAAATCAAGCACTCGATACTGAGTCTCAAATCAGTGCTGTATCGGAAATCAATGGTTTGATGGATGAAATTATATCGAATATGGATAACCCGGCATCTAGCAAGTTTGTGATTGATAATCTCAAGGAAATGTTGCATGTTCTAAGATCGAAAGATTCCCATGCGTTAGGAAGTATTGTTATTAATTGAAGTTTGTAATTATTATTTACTTTTAAAAAACTATGTTTTCAATATCGAATAAATCGTTTCTCTGTTGTTTTCACCAATAATTAATTTAGTTGGAATTGTTTTCAAGATTATCGATTTCGACACCTATACCACTCGGTAAATCGTAGAATTGAAAAAAAAATTGTACATACGCACAAAATTAAACAATTTTATTATCATTTCAAGTTAGTTTCGGGAAAGTATAAATTTTGCAACATTTAATATAAATTGCAAACATACATGATTGAAAATGTACAACGTTAATAAAAAGTAAATTTGGAAATTTCCATCTGAGTGCGTTTCTAATTGAAATCCACATTTCAATAGAGCAAAATTACCTATTTTTAATACATTAGTAGCAGGTACTTTAACATAATACTCAAGCATGTAAATAAACTCGTACGTGCCATATCAGCAATTTCTTCAGTGCCATAATAACTAACACCTAGAATAATTTTCAACAAATATTTTGGTATTTCAATTCCGTAAGCTCATTGATAAGTATCAAACATTTCAACATAATTATTATTAGTTGTATCTGAAAAATTACAAGTAACACAGCCAAAAACTTGTTCAGAACACTAACGCGAAGACAACTCATTTCCGGATGCAGTAATATCTAATGCAGCTGTCTACATTGTAATCGTATTTTAAATATTGACTTTAAACGGCCTTTGAGGTTTGAAATTCAAGTCATTTGATCATTTCTCACGCAATTGCGATTTACGTTGAACTTAAACAATTAAATATCATACAGGAATACAAATGGTACTTAAGAAGATTACGACTAGATACGTTCTCAGTCTTAATAATACGGTCAAGAAACGATTAACGTATTCAATTGTACTTTAACATATATAAATTTGTCGATCCTTCCAAAGGACTAAAATCATTAAAAATAATTAAACACGTACAAACGTATACGATATCAAAATATAAGGTATTTCACCGAGAAAACAATAATCCAATGGTATTTTTTGGAGAAATGACCAAATTTTGAAATGATTACTGTAGAGGTATTTTTGTACGAGAAATACACAAGACTTTAACCACACCAAACTGTGATATGAAATAATCAGAAATAATAAGAGATCAATAAAAGGCTGTAATTTGAATGTGAATCTTCTAATCACACTTATATTTTTTAATTCCGTAATTATGCTACCAGTTGAGATTTCCTTGATGGTAATACTTATGATTTAAACTGAGTTATTCTGAATTCTTTCAGTGTCAACACAATCGAAAATGAACACAAATAATTATTGAAAATATAAGGCCTATTTTGAACCCGAAAATCAAATTAATGGTTGGTTTCCAAATAGAATTTGGTACTATAACTATCAAGTATCTAGCTTATATTTGAAAAACCGAAGAGTATTAAAACCAGATTTTACGTTTTTGAATCATTCAATTAATATTAAAAAATCATAATTCAAATATCAAGATCAAAAATAGGTTTTTTTCAGCAGAAATTGAATTTAAAGCATTTTATGCGCGTCTTGTTTAAATAAATTAAATTTATTGTAACTTATACCATTCGTTTTAATTTAAAATTAATTTAAAATCCGATTTGGTAAATAAAATTCAATAACAATACACTTAAAAACAGTAATAAATAACAAAATGAAAAAAAAAAAACAAATATACAATATGTACAAATAAATACACAAATAACTTATTAATTCTACAAATTTGCATAAACGAAGTTTCATAGAAAAAAATAACATTTCTATAAAATCAATCTATATACAAAAATCTTACTAATTTTGTTGATTCAAATACTCATTAAAAAATGAAAAAGGAAAAAAATATTAAACGCAAGAATTACACAGTTAAAAAATTATCCGTATCATCATTAAATTGCAAAATGCTTGTTTGATATAGCTTTCACAAGAATGTCTAGAAACAGATTTGAGGAAAGAATGAAAAGCAATTTTAGATTTGAGTCAATGAATTTACCATGCATGCTTACTTGCTTACCAATCAACATCAAAGTTTATGAGTCACGAAAATGGGTCAGCTTCAATTTCAACTCGTGTCGTTTTATTTCTTGAAATATTTTGTCTACTTCCACCGGGGATATAAAGTTCGATTCGCGCAATAAAGTGAGAAATACACCACCTGGGGTACGACGACGAATTCCGTTCTGTAAATCAGTAAAACATTTTAGTATCGAATCACATCCCTAATATCAATTTGAAATTTGAAAATATTCACTTGGACTAAGATACCGCCATTGGCTTCTTTTAGACGAGTTTCTTGGTACAATCTAACAGCTTTCTTAACGCCCAAAACGGACACAACTTTATCTGTAGAAATTAAATAAATGAAATATCATTATGCAAAATATCAAGTATGTAAGGTACATACAAGGTGTACTTACTTATTAAGTATACTTTTTCTTCATTAAGTTTTGCAGCAATATCATTGGCAACAGTTTCAGGAGAATCTGACAAGCTAATTGATAAAGGTGGTAAATCTCTACGACTTGGATCACTTTTTTTCACTAAAGTATGCCTTGTCACAATTTGTACTGATTGTTGAGGTTGATTTTGTTTAACAACAGGCGACTGAGGTGGTGGTGTGGGCTTTGCTGGTACTGAGGTTGGCTTCGCTGGCACTGGCGTTGGCACTGATAGCTTAATAGATGCTGATGGCGGTGGAGGTTGTTGTGGCTGAGGTTGTTGCGGCTGCTGTTGTTTATTAGCCGTCCATACGTATTTACTACGATCTACAAATCTGAAATTCATAAATGGAAATGATTTTAGCACAAAGATTCCTTATCACCATTAATAATATTTCGCAATTTGCGAAATATTTTTAAGGGTAATCTCGTGAAATGCTATGTTTTGGTGTAACCGCACGTACCTATTATGCGAGGGAGAAAATGGTGTCACTGAAGCTCGTCTGTAGGTATTTCTAGCCATTTGACTGAGACCATTGTAACCAAAGCGAACTGAATTTGGATCACTCCTACTGTGGTAAATTGCAGGATTTCGGTAATACCGTGGACGATGCATAATGCAAGCACAGCTTGAATCTGTAGAGCACAAGTGAAAATACAGTTTGTAACCTAACAGATCATCAAAAGTAACAAAACTTTTCGTTTGTACCAATATTAACTGACAGACGGTTACTTCTCATGTTATCGATACGTTGCAAGTATAAGGAAGGGGGGAGAGTGTACTTACCAAAAGCTCATCTAATATCACTACAACTGTATCTCAACTGATCCGCCACAAATCGACGACTACAATAATTGCTTGAATTTTAACCACACTACGTTTTTAAGAACACAATATTACTGAATTAAATTAATTGATATGGATTAAATAGATGACAGTTAACAGTAACCAGAAACAAAGAACAATGAAGAACAATTTTTCATAAATTTTGATAACAGAATTTTTCCAAGGATTTTTGTTCAAAAATGGGTTTTCTTGAAGATGACGAAATGTCGAAATGACGAAAGCTTGAAAGTTTTCTCGTTCTACCTTCTACCGTTCCGGAACTTTTATGAATAATCTGTGACATTGAAGAGCCAATGAAAATCTTTTATTAATTGTTTGAACCGGTTGAAGCCAATCAAATTGCAGTGAACTTTTCCATATTTTTTTTAATGATTATTTTTTTCTCACACCTTTGTCTGTGATTGGGTTTATTTACTTTTCTTATCATTTTTAGGAGAAATTTTTACTTATCCTTATTTTCCAACGGCACTTTGGGTGCTCGGCTCGGTTCGGTCACTTTCGTGTGACTTGTTTTTTTTTTCAAAGTCCACATTCCGACGTTTTTTTCAACTTCAAAATTTTTCTTGACAAGGTCTAAATTTTTTACGATTTTTTTTTTCAACTTCAAAGATCAAAATTTTTCTTGACGTGGTTGATTTTTTTTTCAACTTCGAAATTTTTCTTAACGAGGTCAAAATTTTTTTCAACTTCAAATTTTTTGACTTGTTCTAAATACTTTTCCAAACTTTAATTGAAAAGGGACTTGGGGGTAACTTTGTTTACCAAACAATAAAGTCTCTTTTCTCATATACAGTTTTTCGACTTATACCATTTGTATTTCTTCCCTTTCTTGACTTATAATGCTTATATACCCTTTGTACGAATTATGCTTCAGTTGAGAAAAAAATCGTAAAAATTTAGACTTCGTCAAGAAATCTTATTTAGAAGTTGAAAAAAAATTCAGACCTCGTCAAGAAAAATTTTGAAGTTGAAAAAAAAAAACGTCGGAATGTGGACTTTGAAAAAAATCATCCACAGGCACACGTAATCACGTAAAAAACGCAAGTCCCACGAAAGTGACCGAACCGAGCCGAGCACCCAAAGTGCCGTTGGAAAATAAGGATAAGTGAAATTTTTTTCAATATTTCTAACCGTGGGAAATCAAAAATTTTCTTGCACGTATCCATCTGCGTCTCGTGTTCAATCTACTATTTTTTTTTTTTTCGATATGTAATTGAATTATTATTGTTCTTTTCATTGTCTAACATATAAGGTATGTTTATGGGTTATTTATTCATAATTAATATGATAGAAGCAAAGATGAAGTAGTGTAACGTTACCAAGAAGTATTTGAGTTTCATATGATACAGCATTATTTTAAATCTTTGTTACAGTTTGAATGGAGGAAGAAATTGCTGGAAAAATTTTGAATTTTTTACGCAAACCCCAACACAGAAACACCGTGAATGATGTTGAATCAAACCTGATCATGTCTTCTCCATCATCCAATGGTGCTCTAGATAATGGAATCGATTCTTATTCTGATGATCCTTTACCGCAGGAAGACCAATATGAAACGATTGATTCTATACCTCAAAGCTCTGTTTCATTTGCCCTGGATTTTTCGTTCACCCAGTACGTTTCTATGAGTATGGGCAGATTTCACGAAGTCAAAATCACCGAGTATAAAGAACAGAACGATGTTATCTTCAATGAAAGATGTGCAGCCAGTGAAAGGTAAAGAATGATTTTATTATGAATTTACTGCTTTACTCATACTGTCAATAACAAATATATGATTTGCTCGTTTTAGTCACAGCATGTGGATGAAATTCTGTTCTTTTATGGAAGAATGTCTCGATTGTGAAGTCGAAGTGGAAGAATTATTGAATGAATTAAAATCAGATGTGTCGTCGTTTTCTGGTAATTTCAGTTGTACTTTTGTAATTCAATTTTATAAATTGAATTGAGTGATGAAATGTTTGCTATATTAACAGGTATTAAAGATGGATCTGAATTGCTCGAAATCGCCACTTTAACCATTTTCAACTTGTATCTAAAAGAGAAGACGTCGACCAATAGAAAAGAAGAACTCCAAAGGATATTCAATGCCGTTGATTTTAAAAATATTTTTAAAATTACGAATGTAAGTTATTATTTTTATATTTCAATGTTTTTCCTTGCTTTTGCTGTCAATTGATAATTTTTTCTAGGCTATCAACGGTATATTGAAATTATTCTCTGAAAAGCGATTAGAAGATTTCAATATTCGATGGAACGAAGTATTCAAAGATCGAGTCGAAGATTTAGAAATCTTCCTCAATTCTAAATCTACTGGTAAAGAAAACGAAAAAGAGAACAACAGTTTCTCTCAAAATAGATCGTTGATTAGAGAAGATAACTGGAAATCTCTTGATAAGTTCAGTGTTCCCGAGTCATCTGAAAAATTTGCCTTATTTAAAGAAATCTTATTCGATGAAAAATTAAACGATCCATCAGTGGAAATGGCAGTTGAAATGAAGGAATGTTTCAACGAAAATGATAAGCAAAATGTATCCGATGAATTTATCACATTATTTATTAACGTTGCTTTAAAAGACGATAAAGTTAAGAATTGTACCGGTGATGGCTGTGATGTGTACCGAACGTTTTTCGTGTGCAGAATGCCTTTAGAATCTGTGGTTCATGATATGAACAAAAATATTGTTCAAAAAATGCTATTGAAAAAGTTGAAAAAGGTATTGAAAAATGAAAGATTGAAATCGAGATTCAAAGATTCGAGAAAGAAACTTTTTAAAAATACTAAATCTAATAATCATCAGCGATCGTTCTTTTCCTACGATAACGATTCAAATGATACTCAATCGAAAGTGGAATCGAATGTGGTGAGTAACTGTCGAAAATTTTATTTGTTTATGATTGATTGTTAATTTTATTCTGTGTGTCGTCTTACAGTTTGGTAAAAATTGGATTGAAAAACAATTGAAGGCAATTTTAAGTGAAGATATTTTCGAATCCATTAATTATAAATTAGTTGTGCTCGCTTTATTGGAGTTGATCATGTCTAGATCACTTAACGAAGATATAGAATTACAGGTAAATTATACCGGATTCCGTATTCATTGTATTTATTGTTCACATTCATGTTATTAATTTTTGTAATGTAATTCCAGTTAAACGATGTTTTTGGACCAAGGAATGAATTTTTCGTCAAAAATTTACTCAGACATCGAGAAAGAATTCAAGATCATTGTAGATCTTCATTCAAGAAAAAAAGTAAGCCGTTTTAATTTGTCATTATTAGTCGAAAAATAACTTGATACATTTTCTTCTTTCTAGGTGTTCAAACATCGTCGCTTATGGAGTTAGATAAACTTGGCGAGCTGTTGAGTCGACAAAGGGAAGAAAATGGCAATTTATTTGAAAAGTAAGCATTTTTGTAGCCTTCGAAGTTTCAAAGATCGTTTATAAAACTGATTTCTTTTTGAAACGATTTCCAGATCTCCAAAGTCTGATTATTACAGCTCATCTGAAGGGCGTAAACCTACGAAAAGTACCGATAAAATCAAATCGTCCATACCCAAGAGTAAAAAAATTACGTTACCTCACGTATACGACTCCAATTTGGACGTTAAATTATCAGCAGGTACATAATTTATTTTGTTCAGGTCTAGGGCTGGTATTTTATCACCTAAATTGTGATTTGCACAGGATTCATTTCTGGTACTAAAATGCTTTTACCTGAGAATCACAAGCGAAAAGATACTAGAACATACGAAGAAGTATATATTCCTGTTTCACCTTCGGCGTTACCTAGTGATTTAGATATAGAAAGAGTTTCAATTTCATCTCTCGACAAAGTGAGTTTTTTTTTTTTTTCATTTATTTTTGTGCAATGTATCTTGGTATTTTATAATGTTTGGTATTACTTTCAGATTGGCCAGTCAGCTTTTCAAGGCATTCAGTCGTTAAATACCATACAATCGATTGTCTTCAAAACAGCGTATTATTCAAATGATAATTTGTTAATCTGTGCGCCTACTGGCGCAGGTAAAACTAATATCGCTTTACTCACTATGGTACACGAGATAAAGCAAAATATTGAACACGGTGTCTTAAACAAAGATAATTTCAAAGTAACTGGATTTCTAATATTTTATATACCAAAGCATTTCTTATTTTTAATAATTTTTTCCACTCTTAGATTATTTATATTGCTCCTATGAAAGCTCTTGCTGCCGAAATGACCCAGAATTTCGGCGGTAGATTGAAAGAATTGGGTATTAGCGTTAGAGAATTGACCGGTGATATGCAGTTGACGAAGAAAGAAATCGCTAATACTCAGTTACTGGTGACAACACCCGAAAAATGGGATTTAGTTACGAGAAAAGGAGATGGTTCGTACTGCAATTTTGATTCAATTCATTTTCTACTTGTTTTCTAATTCTAAACTATTTTTAGGTGATACAACTCTATCGAGTTTGGTCAAATTATTAATTATTGACGAAGTTCATTTGCTACACAGCGATCGAGGACCTGTTATAGAAGCTTTAGTATCTCGTACATTAAGACAGGTATAATTTATTTTCGTTTTGAATTATTTTCAAATGTGGATAAATAATAATCATGTTTACCGATTCGTTAGGTCGAAACATCACAAAAAATGATTCGAATTGTTGGTCTTTCGGCCACATTACCCAATTACCTCGATGTAGCTCTATTTTTACGAGTAAATCCTCAAGTTGGATTGTTCTTTTTCGATTCACGTTTTCGGCCAGTTCCTTTAAGTCAACGATTTGTCGGTGTAAAAGCTAAAAAATCTGCTCAGCAGAATATGGATATGAATCAGATCTGCTACGATACACTTTTACCGGTGATTAAAGAAGGAATGCAGGTAAATAATTGTGGAAACAATAGCATTGTTGTCGAGTGTCTTTTTAACCGGGTCTAATGTTTTAGGTTATGGTATTCGTTCATGCTCGTAATGCTACGATGAGGACAGCCATGGCATTGAAAGAAATTGCACAGCAGAAAGGTCATTTATCTTTATTCGATAACAAAGAAGATGGCACTCTTCAGTCAAAAAAATTATTCGATAAAGTCAAATCTAAGCAGTTGGGAGAACTGATATCGTATGGATTTGCTGTTCACCATGCTGGATTATTACGTCACGATAGGTACCTATAACTAGTGGAGACGATGCTCGAAATTGACGTTCTGGATTTCAAATAATTTTTATTAATTTTTAGATCATTGGTAGAAGACTGCTTTTCTAAGGGATTGGTGAAAGTACTCGTTTGTACGGCAACCTTAGCTTGGGGAGTTAATTTGCCGGCCAACATGGTTATTATAAAGGTGAGGAAATTATTAACCAAGGATTTCGACCAATTCGACTTTGATTTAATTGGTATTGTTTCCAGGGAACTGAAATTTACGATGCTAAACACGGTTCTTTCGTTGATCTCGGTATACTGGACGTTTTGCAAATTTTCGGAAGAGCTGGACGACCTCAGTTCAACGAATTCGGAGATGGAGTGATTATTACTTCTCACAATAAACTTCATTATTACTTATCTTTGATGATGAATCAGTTCCCTATTGAGAGTAGATTCATTTCGTATTTGTCTGATAATTTGAATGCTGAGGTATGCGTTCTCGCAATTGTTTTCTCTTTTAATATGTATTATTATGATTCGATTGAATTTAAATGCCAATATTTTATTTTCAGATTACTCTGGGGACCATTAATAGTATTGATGATGCTGTAGAATGGTTGAGTTACACCTACTTATTCGTCAGAATGAAGAAAAATCCTCAAGAATACGGCATAAACTACACCGATGTCGAAGTAATTTTGTTTTATATTGAAAAACGAATCTTTCAAATGACAAAAAACTAATTTATTAATTTTTTAATATTTTCCAGGATGATTACACGTTATTTAATAAACGAAAAGAACTCATCATACACTCGGCGAAAATTTTAGACAAACTACAAATGATTCGATACCATGAAGAAGTCGGAAAATTATCTCCCACGGGTATAAATTTCGTTTTCCAAAGCTCCGGTTGCGTTTCTGAAGTATATTTTTTAATTTTAAACATAAAATTTTCAGACTTGGGACGTACAGCGAGTCATTTTTACGTTAAATACGATACGATTGAGATATTTAACGAATCACTTACTCCGTTCATGAATGAAGCTGAAACTCTAAAGATGCTAGCTCAAGCTACCGAATTTGAGCAGCTGAAAGTAAGTAGATGATGTCTCAAAAAAATTTTTGGAAAAAGTTTTTTATATCAACTTTTTTAAAGGTAAGAGACGAAGAAATGGATGAATTGGATCAACTTGCAAAAATGCATTGTGAATACGACGTAACTCTCGGAAGCGAAAACATTCACGGGAAAGTGAATATCTTGTTACAGACGTTTTTATCTCGCGGCCACGTTAAATCTTTCTCTTTAGTATCCGATTTAGCGTATATTTCGCAGGTAAATATTACCTATTTAAAATGCTCAATTCTTAATTCAGATGGAAATTTATAATTCATTTTTTCACAGAATGCCAGTCGTATTATGAGAGCCTTATTCGATATCGTATTGAAAAGAAACAATCCTTATCTGGCTGGAAAATTTTTAATGATAAGTCAAATGTTTGAACGACAACAGTGGTTTTTCCAAACTCCTCTTCGTCAGTTTACCACCTTATCTCAAGAAATCATCGATAAAATCGAAGAAAGAGACATTCCAATCGATAAGCTACAAGAAATGGATGCTAAAGAAATAGGTAAAGTAGATATAAGCTGAAAAATTTACGATTACTTTTTGTCTAATGTGTGGAATTTCTGCAACAGGTGAATTCATCAGACATGCCAAAATGGGCACGTATTTGAAAAAATGTGTTGAAGAGTTTCCTTCGTTGCAATTAAATGCGATTGTGCAGCCGATCACTCGAGGTGTATTGAGAGTTCGCTTGAATATTAGAGCTGAATTTACGTGAGTAGAATTTTACCGATAGCTGGCTGTTGTTAATTGCGATTTTGGGAGTTTAAATGTTTTTTTTCTTCTTCTTCTTCTTCTTCAACAGATGGAATGATCGAGTACATGGTAAATCTGTTGAACCGTTTTGGGTCTGGGTTGAAGATCCGGAGTCTAATTTCATGTATCATTCGGAATATTTTTTCATGTCTAGGAAACAAGTAAGTTTACGAGACTGCTATTATAGATTTTCTCTCTTTTTTTTTTTTGCTATAATTTATAATTTTTAGGTTATGAAACAAGAAGTGCAAGAGCTCGCATTTACTATTCCTGTCCACGAACCTCTACCTTCGCAGTATGTGATTCGAGTATCAAGCGACAGATGGATCAATTCGGTATCTCAGACGTCAATTTCTCTGCAAAGCATTGTATTGCCCGAATTGCATCCTGTTCAGACCGGTTTGTTCTCTTATTCCAAAAATTATCGAAATATTACTAAGAAAACCGTATTTTAAATTTCTATTTTATTTTTTCAGAGTTATTACCCCTGCAACCTTTACCGGTCACTGCGCTACAAAATCCAGAATTCGAGGGATTATACAAATTTACTCATTTTAATCCGATCCAAACGCAGATATTTCATTGTTTATATCATACCAACAATAACGTTTTACTCGGAGCTCCAACCGGATCGGGAAAAACAATTGTGGCTGAAATTGCTTTCTTCAAAGTATTTAAGGAGAATCCAGACGCCAAAGTAATTAAAAAAATGACGATCAACTAATTTTATAATGAATTGTTGGCGGTGAATAACTTTTATTCTTGGAATTTTTCAGGTCGTTTATATCGCTCCTTTGAAAGCTCTGGTAAAAGAACGTATGAGAGACTGGAAAGTAAGATTTCAAAAGAAATTGAAAAAAGAAGTTGTCGAATTGACCGGTGTGTTTTATAAATATCGAGAATTCTGTGCTTTAATTTTGGTTCATTTGAAATAATTCGAATTTCATATTCCAGGTGACGTCACGCCGGATATACAAGCCATCTCAAGTGCTTCCATAATCGTAACAACTCCCGAGAAATGGGACAGTATTTCACGTAGTTGGCAAACTCGTAATTACGTGAAGAAAGTTGTACTAATCGTTATCGATGAAATTCATCTTCTGGGTGAAGATCGAGGTCCTGTATTAGAAGTAATCGTTTCTCGAACGAATTTCATCGTTTCTCATACCGAAAAAGATATTCGTATTGTTGGATTGTCAACTGCCCTTGCTAACGCTCAAGATTTAGCTAATTGGTTGAGAATAGACGAAGTATGTGAAAAATTTACTAATTTATACACAAATTAGTTACCAAAAATATTGAAACATTTATTTCCAGATGGGAATGTATAATTTTAGACCATCTGTTAGACCTGTACCGTTAGAAGTACATATTAGCGCCTTCCCTGGCAAATATTATTGCGCAAGAATGGCTTCCATGAATAAACCTGTCTTCCAAGCTATCAAACAGTATTCGATTTCGCAACCGGTTCTGGTTTTCGTATCTTCTCGTAGACAGACTCGACTTACTGCTATGGATTTACTCGCCCAGCTGGCTTCTGAAAATAATCCCAAGCAGTGGCTTAGAATTAAAGATCACGTAATTAAAAATTCTAGATGCTTGAGAAATGATCAGAAGTAAAAGATCAATGAATTTGGTATTTCTGGTTTCAGAAAATGAATAAAATATTAGAGACGATCAAAGATGATAATTTGAAGATGGTGTTGGGTTTCGGAATAGGTTTGCATCACGCCGGTCTTCAAGAAAACGATCGTAAAATCGTCGAAGAATTATTCGAACATCAACACATTCAAGTAAAATTTCAATATCTTACTCTCACGAGTGCAAATATTTTAAAATAACTTTGAAATGATTCTCCTTACAGGTTTTAATCGCTACAGCTACGTTAGCTTGGGGTGTAAATTTCCCAGCACATCTGGTTATCGTTAAAGGAACCGAGTACTATGATTGTAAGAGCCATCGTTATGTTGATATGCCCATTACGGATATTTTACAAATGATGGGACGAGCTGGTCGACCTCAATTTGATAAGTCTGGTATTGCTGTCGTCATGGTGCGTTTATACAGATAACTTTTGAATAAAATGATTCATTTTTAAGAGCTATTTATCGAATCGTCGTCTTATTCTTTCCAGGTTCACGACGTGAAGAAAAATTTCTACAAAAAGTTCCTCTACGAACCGTTCCCCGTCGAATCGAATCTCTTGGCGGTGCTACCGGATCATTTGAATGCCGAAATAGTCGCTGGAACTTTGAGAACCTGTCAAGATGCCGTCGATTACCTCACGTGGACATATTTCTTCCGCAGACTAATGCAAAATCCTACGTTTTATAATATTCAATCGGTAAAACCCGAAGATGTCAACCAGTTTTTGACCAATTTGATCAAATGTGCTGTGGTGACACTGCAGAAATCCCATTGTTTGGTGTTAGATGAGGTAAATTTGAAATTTTGTAAAACCAGATTATAAATTTTGTATTTTTTAAATGTGATTATTTTATGCAGGATGATCGTTCTCTGTTTCCTACAACGTTCGGTCGTATAGCTTCGTATTATTATATCAGTCACGAGACCATGTTACATTTTGCCAATGTACTGAAGGCTGAAATGTCTATTGAAGATTTACTTCATGCTTTAGCTCATGCTTCCGAGTATAACGAGATTCCTGTTCGTCATAACGAAGAAATTTATAACGCGTAAGAATTTTGATTTCTTAGGCTTATGAGAATTCACGAATACTTATTTGGATGTGTTTTTTTTTTTTCAAATTAGGGAGTTGGCGAAATATTGTCCTTTGAAAGTTGACCAATCAACGTTCGATTCTCCGCATACCAAAACGCATTTACTATTACAAGCTCATTTTTCTCATCTTATTTTACCTTGTACCGATTATCAAACTGATTTGAAATCTGTTCTCGATCAATCGTTAAGAATTTTACAAGTAAGACAGAAAATTACATTCGAACAGGCTTGACTCATTTTACTGATTCATGTTATTTTTAGGCAATGATTGATGTATGTGGTGAACGCGGCTGGCTGGTTTCTACCCTCCGTGCGCAACAGCTTATACAAATGTTAGTTCAAGGTCGATGGATTAATAATCATCCTTTACTAACACTGCCTCATATAGAACAAAGACACATGCATCTATTTACCCAACACAACTCCATTCCGCCGTCACTTCCAAGATTATGCGAAATAGTCTGTAATAATTACGGAGAATTGTTGAATATGCTGCAGAATGAATTTACCGAAGTTCAAATTAACTCGGTAGGATAATTTCTTTGCCATAAAAAAATTCACTTCATATCAATAGATTAATTTTTAATTTTGTTTATTCAGATTTACGAAGTTTTGTGTAATTTGCCGAAAATTCAAATCAATTTTTCGATATCGGAATCGATCAGAGAGACTAAATCAGAAAGAGAGGTAAATTCAGTCACTGGATATGAAAGATTTAAATCCTGAGCTAAAATATTTGTTTGATTTCTAGGCTGCTCCTGTTTCTTCCAAAATCGAAATTGTCAACTTACATGAACCCGTCGCCGTACACTCGGGGAAAGAATATGTACTTAATTTGAGAATGACCCAGGTGGTCAATCGAAAGGATAATCGAGTTCATGCTCCAAAGTTCCCTAAACCGAAAGATGAAAGTTGGTTCCTAACGTTAGGTTCCATTAAATCGAGAGAGCTGTTATCTATGAAGAGATTTACTTTTGGACGACGAACAGAAGTGTTTCATAATTTAATTTACAGGGTTCCTGATACTATAGGTGAGTTGAGCCAATAACTTTTTTTTTGAATGAATTGTGATGATTAATTGTATTTTTTTTCTAAATTCCAGGTCGAGAACAGATAAGTATTTACCTCATGTCTGATTCGTACCTAGGATTAGATCAACAGTACAACATTATGTTGGATATTGTAGCCAAGGAAGGTATATTTCTTGATTATAACTTGTAACCTTCGTGATACGAAACGTTTTTCATATTTTTGTTTTGTAGCTTATTTTGCATATGTTTGTTACTTACCGCATTTCGAAAATGAAATTATCTGCTCTTATTGTTCATTTCAATTGTAATATTCTTATGTTCGGATTATGTGTGGTTACTGTGGTTTCCTATTCCAAAGTACTGGCACTAGTGCTGTTCAGTTATTTGGATAAACCGGATAATCCCGATTAATCGGTATCGGATAGCATCTGATTAATCGGTTTAAACCGGTTAATTATCACTGATTACGTAAATGGAAAAATAATGATAAAAAAATGAAAGGAGAGAATTTAATATGAAAATTCACTTTTTCCATTTACATAATCACTGATAATTAACCGGTTTGAACCGATTAATCGGAAAATCCGATTTCGATTAACCGATTTTCCGATTAACTGGAAACTGTGCAGCACTAACTGGCACCTGGCACTGTTGTTTTTGTTTTTTGAAAACGAAAAATTGGACTGGTAGGCGGGTAGGGCCGGTTGTTCGGGTGATCGCGGAGAAGCGAGAAAACACCATAGACCAGCTGGGAGATACGAGATACTACGTATAGAGTCTCATGTGAAAATGAGGTTCTGCGCATGACAATGTTTACATTTTGAACTTTAATATTTTCAGTTCTTTTATTTGTTGACAATAGCATAGCGGTTTAATCTCTAATTTTTGATTTATTTTCGTAAGAAAACACCTACATATTATTTTTTATTTCGAAAGTTGTAGTGAAAGTTTTAAAATTGAAAAAGGATATACTCTTAGAATGTAGAATCAACAAAAAAAATAAACAACAAATACTTATTGATGAGCGAATTGTACCATGTTTGTATTTCTCTGACGAATGTAAGTTTCTTTCTCATTCATCTTTCGCGCTTCGTGTTGCACACGAATTTTTGCATACACTTTGGCGATGATTTTTATGAGTTGGTGATGATGCTCTTCAAACAGCTCTTGGGTTACAGTGTGCTCCCTCATCGCTTTGGTTTGGAACACTTGAGTTGATACTCTGAGGTGAGTTTTACGAGCTACAAAATCAGTGAAATCTGGTTTGAATCGCAATTCAGAATATGCCCTGA
The DNA here is from genome assembly GCA_038380155.1 of Pseudococcus jackbeardsleyi. Taxonomy (NCBI): domain Eukaryota; kingdom Metazoa; phylum Arthropoda; class Insecta; order Hemiptera; family Pseudococcidae; genus Pseudococcus; species Pseudococcus jackbeardsleyi. The sequence continues at coordinate 41,652,970 of CM076242.1, forward strand.
TGGTTTGTTCTGCTGTTCGGCACACTGTTATAACATCTTTGGACGCCTTATATAAACCACCATAGTTTCGTGCATCCACTAGGGGCTGTCTTTCTGTAACATTACCTTCCAGGTGAGCGGTGCAGGTGAGACACATTTCTTTTTTGACCAATTTTCGAACAATGTACCCAGCAATGTATGCGACAACATCACTGACAAATTCAGACAGCCTTTCGTTGTAGGGTATCTCGTCACCCTCGATGTCATCGATGTCTAAATCACTTTGATTGGCGTTCACGTTCACGACCGGATCCACAACAGAAGTCAATTTTTTTGTCGCATGTAAAATTTGCAACATATCCAAGTCGTCTTTTTCGCAGTTTCCTCCTGATACTGGCTTGATTTCAGCATGTATTAGCAGTCTTCTGTAAGCAGCTTCAAAAAAGTATGCAGTAGGATTGTTGTTGTGTCCTCCCATTCGACGAATCATTGAAAATAAATTTTCGATTGCATCCTGAAGCAACTTGTAAGACAGCAAGTACGTTTGAGTCGGGTCGATTTTTTGTATTTCTTCAAATATGGGTATCAAATTGATCATACAAACAATCAACCCTAAAAATCCAGTTTTTCGTCCACTTAGTATCTCCAAGGTCTATGGACGGACTCCATGCTTCAAGCTTTGGTCGATACTTGATAGGGGACGAGCAGCACAATGTAGATAACAAGATAACCATTTGGCGGACTTGTACCGAAAAGAAAATAATTATTATTTTCATGTTCTAACAGACAAAAAAATGAATCAACGACATGAAAACATCGCCGCAGTTTACAGAAAGCACGCAGATGCATTGTCGAAATTACAATCCAATAATACTGTAGTTACGAATGCTATTCGAAAAGTGAATTTAATTGCTTCAGAATTGGAGAATAATCGAATAATCAGTAAGTTGAATCAAAATAATCCTCCTGTACTCTTAGATTTACATTAATTAACACAGGTTATCACCAACTGAAAATTTTTAACCTAATTCTCGGTCAAAAGTAGTTACGATTTTTAATTTCTACGTAACAGTGCCAGTTGTTATTACGGAACAAATTTGTCGAGCCATTTGGGTGAAGATTGACGTCAGAACGCCACTTGATCAAAGAACTAACGCCTCGATAATGCGAAAATTAGTCGAAGAGTTTTTACTGCTGAACGGATTCGTCGGCCCGGTGGTAGAAGGAGAGCTTACTAAATTTCATTTTCATACCGACCTCACTGGTGATCAACCATTTAAATTTCGACTAGGCATCGTCGATGAAACCATAGAAGAATATCAATTCTTCGAAATTAAATTGACGGTAAGACTGGTAATGTTTTACCATGTGAACATTTCGTTATCATCAATATCTGTTTCAGAGAGAAGCATATTCGTCAAATGGTATGGTCCGAGATTTAAGTAGTGCTTTATGTACGATTAAAGTTGCACAGATTCCACCTATAGTGGACGAGAATGCGGAATGGGAAGGTATCATGTTGATTCTTAAAAGATTGAATACCCATCTTCGAAAAACGTACGTACTACGTAAGATACTTTGAAGTAAATGTATAGTTACGCTCGGTATAATTGAATTTACAAAATGTTCTAGGTTTTGTTATTTAAAGCGTGAAAATACCCCAACTAATAGTACCCTTATCGATGCCCTCGACGTTGAGGAAGAGGCCGTTGGTGAATGAATTCTAAGGGCGAAATAAGATTGATATGTTCTACTGTGGTATCATATATCCGTATTCATCTTCCCACAGTATTTGCTCTTACATTTATTTTGCTGAGCTATTTATATTCGTTATGATGTAAAAAATATAGTATTTTTGATCACTAGAAGTTCTTCTGATCACGTAGTTCGCATTTATTTCGACATAATTATACAACAAAAGTTTTTTCGGGGAATTTCGGACCCAAGTGCATTGTCGAAATTACAACAACAATCGAATAACCCTGTTGTTACAAAAGCTATTAAGAAACAATCAACTATCAATATTCATTGAACAATCAGAAATATTTGAATTATCACCACCTCCGTCATTGGTCATATTTGACAAACTGGAAACCTGCCTATTTCTCTCCGAAGTAATAACTAAACCTGCAATGTCTCGTTCTAAATCAGTATCCAGCGACGTACTATTACTAGCCAAAAGTAAACTCTCGATGTTGATAAAATCCGATACTAAATTCAAAGTGTTCACGTCGATTCCACCAAAATCAATGGTACTATTTTCGATGTGAATCCTATCGTCGGATTCATCAGCAGTGTTCGCTGTTCCTGTTGATGTATCAGCCTTAGGTTCAGCTTCGAAATTAGGATTACTGACGAAATCGTCGTCAGACATTGAAACATCGGCATTGGTCAGCTTCGAAGAAGTATTCGGTTCATCTCCGGACATATTCGTCGTATTATTGGCGTTCTCTTCTTCATCGTTGGCTTCCATTTCAAAAACACGAACTCTATGACCATCTTCAGCCACGATAACGGAGACTTGACGAGGCCCACTAACGGCAAATTTCAAAGATTTCATGTTTTCGATTATTTTCAAGCAGTCTTTTTCTATTATCGAGAATACATTCTGAGGTTCGTTCAGATTGTAAAAAGTTTGAACGTTATCGATAGGTAATTGGATACAAAACGAGTGCAAACAATCATTTTTTTCAAGTAAGACTGAGATGATCTCATGTGTGTAGAATTGTAAATCAATCAAATCGAATTTACCATATTCGCTTTCTTCAAAATAGACGGTTGCGTTTCTGGTGGTGTACTGGTTATCTGGCTTTTTACAAATTTCGCTGATTTGTAAAAATTTATCTGTTTCGGCCGGTTTCATAAAACCGATCAGGATCTTATCTTGTTTAGGAGCCTCGATGCAGGAGATTTTACGAACAATGTTGGTATCGGATGAAAATAGATTACTTTGGTAACTCACAGGGAAATCTTTCTTAATATAATCGCTGAAGTTTTTAAAAATAATGTCAACGTTATCGGTCAAGTATTTATGTGTTTGAACTAAAGATTTATTATCAAACGTTCTCGGAATTATCATTTCGTAATCTTGCAAACATGGGTTGTCCGCCAAGAACTGACGCCATAGATTCTTCGATGAAGAGGTATTCTTAAACGTGATATCTTTATCGACTAAGTATTGTCCTAATTCATCCTTTTCAAATATAGGCGTCGAGCTATCGATTTCGCAGAGATAATTCGATATAAAATTCATTTCTCTTTGATTAACTTCGAAAGGCGAATTTCCCGACCTATCGTTTGAAATAATCGTCGCCACTGAGCCCAACCATCGGAAAAATGTCTTATATTTGATTGAAGAGTTTTCTAATATTTGCAATACTTTATTAGCTTTGATGTAGAATGCTCCGGCGGTCACGATACTTTTGTAAATAGAATCTTCATCCATAATGATTCTAGATTCCGGGAAAATTCGTGATAATCTCGATAAACCCAGCATTATCGATAATTCAAACAGCAGCTTTTCAACGTTGGGTCTCAACTGCTGCACTATTTGTTTCTGAATATTCGAATGACTCACTTCGATCGAACTGCTTATCTTTTTAAGCTTCTTATCGGATAATTCATTGAGAAGGAAAGTAGCCAATTCCGCGGAGTAAAAACCAAATAATAATAGTTCCATAAATTCGGCTGATAACGTACCCTCTTCTTTATTCTTGGAGTATTCGAATATTTGCATTTGCATTTCTTGCAAAACAATATGTTCGTGAGCTTCGATTATATTTACCATGGATCGGTTTATGTTATTCACTGTGTTTAGAATTGAGCCACGTTTGGACGAAATCGTGTATAGATCTTGAGACCGGTCGAATAATTGGCTGGTGTCGAGTACTATACAGGTTAACGTTTGGATACCATTGTACTTTACGTTTAATAAAACAACGAAGGACTTCAAGTTTTGAGTAATATCGGCCGAAAGTACGGTGCATTCTGCATTGGCTGGAAGGTGTTGCTTGATGTCGATGATACCGCAGCAGAAAAGACCAAAAACGTAGACATGTATTTCACCGGTACTCAATCCAATTAGAAGGAAGTTGAGATGAGAATAGATTTTGATATTGTGAAAGTTCTCAATAGGTATATCTGACGAGTCTTTTTGGGGTACGGCGGTTTCTAGAAGACATCCAGAGTCGGCATCAGACATCTAGAAAACACGAGTGAGGATTTAAATGATTTTCAACGTAACTTGAGGAAAAAATGTCTATAGAACTTACGACTCGAAGGTATTCGTCAAATCTGTTGAAATTATCGGTTGATTCTTGCGTCCAGTGAACGAAACAAACGTCGTTGGGAGCATTAATGGTATGAACTACTATTTTTTTCTCAATATCGACTACCAGAACTTCTCCTGAAATATGATAAAATTCGAATTCGCTCTATACGAATAAGTTTATTTAGATATAATCGATTGAAGACATACGATTGTTATAAGCGATCACAAGAACACGTCCATCAGGTCTCCATGATAAAGCGGTGACTCGTAATTCTTCTACAGGAGGTGGTAGCGTCCATACTCGTTGCCAATCGAGTCGATGTAAAGTAACTTCTCCTGGAAACGCGAGAAGTGGTTGAATTTATTTTAATACTATATTCATTCATATTTATCATCAATTACCTTTTACATTTGATAGAGCTAATAAGTCGATTTTATTTGACCAAATAATTATATCAATTTCATTCATAGCATATTTCTCCTCCACTAAACGCATAGCTCCTTTGACGGAACTCATTTTGATGAAGTATCGGTTGTAACGAAAAAAGGTATGTAGTGAATTACAAAATTTTAAATCTACAAAATTTAATCGACTACATTTTAAGTCACAAAATGCTTATCAGTTTGATGATGCGAGATGCGATGCCGGTTTTAATCGTTTTAATTTTGTTTTGATTACTGCAAGCTACTACTACAACTGTTAAAAAAACACACCATCACACACTACTACGTGTGAGAAAACAGATGAGGGCGATACATATACGCATGCGTGAAGAACGTCGCCAGTCTTCTACGCGTACTGCGTAGTAAATACGCATGCACCACTAGTTGAGTTGACGCGTGACGCCACCATTCTTTCTTCCAAATTCCACCATACTAGTTACGTTGTAGATTGTTTTGTAAGTAATTTAGTTGCATGTTTTTTGTATTCAATTTCTCGTAGATTATTATACTTCGGAAGGTTCGTAAAAATCTGTTGTTTTCAAGTAAGTACTCGATGTCGATGCTCTTGTAAAATTCTTGCACGTACGAAGTTCAAAACCTCCATTTTTAATCTGTAAACTTATCACTACTTTCGTGATTTAAGTTTCGTTGGTTTCGTCATCTTGCTATACGTTACTTATGTGCACAATATCGTATGCTTCTTGCGTTTACATTTACTTTTCTCGTTGTGAATGTTCGTTTTATATTCTTCGAAGCGTATTAGTTTTATTGATAGTTATTTTGTTCCAGAATATGATGCGGTGACCATACAACCACAATGTGCGACAGTAATGGAGATATGGGCCGAGGTCGTGGCCGAGCAGCCTTAATGGCTCGCATCTCTGGCTCTGCCGAAACTGCAGTACGTTCACATTGATTGTGTAGGTACTAATTTACTTATATTGTTCGGTATTCATTGTTCAGTTATTTCCAGGAACCACAAGCTATAGGTAGAGGTGCTATCCTACGCGGAAGTTCATCACCCGAGGAAAGCAGAGCTTCCAGCGCTATACCCGAAGTTCGTTTTGCTACACTTCTACCTCGTTTTAATTTATGTAGTTTAATAAAAATAATTCCTAACAGCCCAGACCAACGACTGGAAGAGGCGTTTTACTACAGAGATACGCTGGTAATTTACCAGAATCCAGATCAATTCCTCCGCCCACACAATCTGAGGAATACGCCGATGCTCCGACCAGACCTATTCAACCAAGTCAACATGCCGATGCTACTGATGTACATTCTAGTCCACCAAGATCAGCTCAGCCTGCCCCAACGGAAAGTACTAGAACGGGAGGAAGAGGTCGAGCTGCTTTATTGCAGTTGGCTCGAGAGTAAGCATGCATTTTACAATTGATTATATTCTATTCTCATTTACGTACGATTAATCGGCGTTTAATTCGCAGAAAAACCGAAGAAAATCTAAACGACGCGATGAACGATATGGCCATAACACGCCAACCTGTACCACGACCTAGTCCACCCAGAACTCGCGAAGAAAGAGGCTCACCCGTCCGTAAACATGGGGAAAGTGGCCGAACGTAAGTTATGGCCTAATAAATACCATCTTTATAGAACTCGTGTTGAAAATGTCTTCATTTTTCAGGATACAAGCTACTGCGAATTATATCAAGTTGGAGTTGCGTGATCCAACTAGAGGTATTTGCGAGTATGAGGTCAATTTTGAACCTGGTGTAGATGACAGAAGAAATCGTATGTTCATCGTTAACGACCAGTTTAAAAAACACGCTAACATAAAGATTTTCGATGGAGGAGCCATTTTATACTCGCCGAAACGACTAGAGCAAGATGTGAGTCGAATTTTGTTACTTTTTTGTTAGTACGATTTTTTTCTAGTCAGTTGAACCATTTTGATGTGTTTTAGGTTGTGCGTGAAAGATGCACTCTACGCTCTGGTTTACAAGTCGAAGTGATATTTAAATATAAGCGGATGAAACCTCTAACCGAATGCCGTCATATATTAAATATTATTTTCAAACGTGTAATGAACGAATTGAGTTTGGTCAAGTTCGGCAGATCAGATTACAATCCAAAGAAGATGATAAAAATCGCGCAGCATAAGTAATTTATTTTTATTTTAGGTTTATTCAACGATCTTATGTTTTGGTACTAACTTTTTAAATAATTTTTAGATTGAGTATTTGGCCTGGTTGCGTAACTGCTGTCGAAGAGTATGAAGGGGGAATTCATTTGTGTCTCGATGCTTCGCATAGGGTATTGCGAGATCAACGTTGTTTGGATATTATGTAAGTTTTTTTTTTTTTCAATTAACAGTGTAAAGCGTTGTTAGGAAGAAACACAATTCTGTGAGTGCAATTCAACGATTTTAATATATGTATGAACTTTATTCATTTCCTTAGACGGGATATTCTCCAACAGTACCGAGGAGAAGGCGTTAAAAATGCAATCACTGCTGCTTTTATTGGTACATCTGTTATAACTACTTATAACAATAAAGTTTACAAGATTGACGATGTTGATTTCGAAGTAAATCCGATTTCTGCGTTCGATAAAAATGGAGAGAAGGTAAACTTCTATTTTTATTTCGATGTTTTGTTGAAGAATTCATCAATTGTTCTGTTTTGGTTTTTTCAGGTTACATATGTTGATTATTATAGATCTCAGTATAATATCAATATCCAAGATAAAAGTCAACCGATGTTGGTCCATAGGGTCAAAAGAAAACCCATAGGCAAAGTAAGATTGTTTCGGGTTTTCATCTCGAATATTTTGATGTTGAAATTTACATCTTTATATTTATATTCGAATGTAGGAAAACGTCGATGTTTTGTTATACCTGGTACCAGAATTATGTTGTCCTACCGGCCTCACCGAAGATATGAGAAATAATCACAAGTTAATGAAAGATGTTGCTGAGTTTACTCGATGTAATCCGAATCAACGTCAACAGGCGTTGACAGAATTCGTCAGAGGAATCAAAGGTGATTTTTAGGTAAATGCTCATAGAATGAAACTTTTCTAATTTGATGTAATTTTTTTAATAGAAAATCCTCAAGCTGCAGCCCATCTGAGTAACTGGGGCCTTATATTACCTGAAACGACGATTGATGGCACCGCTCGAGTTCTAGACCCGGAAAAAATTTGTTTTGGAGGGAATAGAACCGTTCAAGAACCAAGCGCGGACTGGAACCGAGCTCTTTCTAGCAACGCTGTTCTGACTGCGGTAACTTGCATTATTGTTTTCTCTTTTTTTTTGAAGTTTCGTAATAATGATGTTCTTTTTAATTTTAGATCGATTTGAAAAGTTGGGCGGTAATTCACGTAAACCGAGATTCGAAGTACGCTCAGAGTTTTCTCGAAACAGCCAAGTCCATATCTATGAAAATAGGTATCAATTTAAATAAACCCATCATACGATCAATTCCTAATGACCATGCTCGCACTTATTGCGAGGAGATTCGCCAGCTGGTCTGTGAAAACGTGCAAATAGTGGTTGTAATTTTCCCTACCAATCGCGATGACCGTTATGCGATGGTAAAAAAATTATGCTATGCGGAGCTTGGCATAGCATCTCAGGTAAATTTCTTTTCAATTCTATTTTTATAGAAAAGTCACGAATTTTTATTAAATTGACTAATTTTTCAGGTGATAAATTCGAAAACACTCTCAAAACCTCAAGCGTTAAGATCTATTGTCGTTAAAATTATGCTGCAGATTAACTGTAAAGTTGGTGGAACTTTGTGGGCTGTACCTATGCCATATAAAAATGTAAGTACATTGTTTCGTTTCAATGATGAATTTTCTATTCATTAACTTTTCGATATAATTTTTAGGAAGGAATAATGTTTTGCGGAATCGACGCTTATCACGAAGCTTTAAAGAAAACTCAGAGCGTAGTGGCTTTAGTTTCCAGCTTGAATACGTCAAGTACGAGATGGACGTCTGCTCATGCTTTCCATCATCGCGGCCAAGAAATCTCTGACGTAATCACCGGTCTGTTGAAGAAAAATCTTCAACAGTGGTACAAAGTACGTAATCTTGAGATGTTAAATACGTCTATGAATTGTTTGATAGTAATTTTGTCTTTTAAAACAGGCAAATAACGGATTCCCAGCGCGAATCGTGGTATACAGAGACGGTGTGGGAGATGGGCAATTGAAAACCGTGCGCGATTTCGAGGTTCCACAATTCGAACGTATGTTTCAAATTGTGAGTGCTGATTATAATCCGAAGTTGACGTATGTAATCGTGCAAAAGCGAATTAGCGCGCGTATCTATTCCCGCGAGGTAAAATAATCAAATTAAAGTCTCTTGAATCTGCTAATTCTTGAAATTTTGAAACTTTATGTTGAATGATTTCCAGAGAGGAGGACATTATGGTAACCCGCCTCCTGGTACCATAATGGACCATACTATTACTAGAAGGGATTGGTACGACTATTTTTTGGTGTCTCAGAACGTCAGACAAGTGAGTAAATTCTAATATTATATCTAAATATAGTTTGTAAAAAAAAAAGAAGGATATCTAACGATCGCATTTATTTCAGGGAACCGTGTCACCCACACATTACGTCGTAGTTAAGGATTCAAGCGAAATGACGCCGGATCAGGTACAAAAATTGAGCTACAAAATGACTCATCTTTATTATAATTGGAGTGGCACCGTTAGAGTCCCGGCACCTTGTCAAGTATGTTTTATTTCCTTCAAATTCATTTTTGAAATTTTAGTACGTCAATTTTTCAGTATGTTTACAAGATCTACGATACAACTACTCATTTTTCTCGATACATTTTGGTATCGAAATGAAAATGCATACGTGTGGTCATCTTAAATGTCGTTGAAAATACGTGACCTTGACTTCGAAGATGAAATAATTACCGACTGTTTTTTCTTCTTTTTTGTAAACTGGTAAGAGTAGGTTTCATTATCGAGTGTGTTTGTATTACTCATCGATAACAGTTGGATTGAAGCACACTTGTAAACAATTTTTATTTGCGAATGATTGTGACGATTAACACCTGATGAATACCTATCCTACGTAGTCGTGTTTTTTTCGTCTTAAAACCACGCCTTAGCTAAATTTTCGAAGCCATCTGAAGTAAAAATTGAATTTTATGTTTCAGTATGCCCATAAGCTCGCTTATTTGATCGGGCAACACGTTCACGCGCCGGCGAAAGAAAATCTTGCTGATTTATTGTTTTTCTTGTAGGATAGTCCGTCGTTTTGATTCTCCTTTTATCATTGTGTTCATTGTTGTTTTTTTTGACCTTTAATAATTTTTGTTGTTCCGTTTTTTTATAATTATTTATAAAGAAAATTCGCGTATCGAATTGTAACTCGTATTTAAAGATCTTGTTTGGATGGAAAGAAAGTGTGTGAATTTTAAGTTCTATTTTGTACGTCTTATTTAATACGAAATATTATAAATTGAAGTCATTTTACGTTTATTTTATTCGTTTAATGATTAGAAAAGGATTCGAGAAATAACGAGATAAGGTGTACTTATGTAATTTGATGAAAAGTGATTGTTATCTTGGGCTGGTTTAAATTAGAAAGAAAATACCGATAACCCAAGATAATACGCCATTTGCTGAACGAATAGTTTACAGAATACGTGATGACCTTTGTTGATTCGTGTTCGGTAATCTTTCCATTTTATTGTCTATTACCGAAGTGTTCGTGAAAATTAAGTAACGTTCGATTAACTTTTTTTTTATCGGAGTGAATAGTACACGTCGTGGGTTCTTGAGGCATGCAAGTTTAGTCGCCAAAATGACAAAAAAGAACGTCGCTGTATTAGGAAGTGGAGGCCGAGAACATGCGTTGTGCTGGAAATTAAGCCAGTCTGAATCGGTAAATTTGAATTATTCGAGGGTTTTCCTGGTTTGGGTTATTTTATAACGTGTTCTTTTTCAAGGTTTCTAAAATTTTCGCCATCCCTGGTAATGGAGGAACGGCTACATGTAGTAAAGTTACCAACATTGTTATTGATGCGAGTGATTTTGAGGTAAGTTTTTGTGCACCTGTGTAGCTAGATAGACTTTGATTATGAAACTTTCGTAGGTTGTTGTCTCATGGCTGAAAGGACACGATGTATCGATAGTCGTTGTAGGACCGGAGGTTCCTTTAGCAGCAGGAATATCAAATGTGCTTTGGAAAAATAACATAATGTGTTTCGGTCCGAGCGCCGAAGCTGCTAAAATAGAATCAGATAAAGAATGGGCTAAACAATTCATGGATAGGCATCGTATACCAACTGCCCAATGGAAATCATTTAGAAATACAAACGAAGCTAAAAATTTCATCAAGAAGTGAGTTTTTTCAAATTTTTTGAACTCCTACGAGAAAATAATTCGAACTTTTTCCTCGCAGCGCTCCTTTTAAAGCTCTAGTTATCAAAGCTGCAGGATTAGCTGCTGGTAAAGGTGTCATTGTTGCAGATGATCACCAAGGAGCTTGCGAAGCTATCGATGATCTCGCCAAGCATGGTAGTGCTTCGAATGTTATCATTGTTGAAGAACGGTTGGACGGCGAAGAAGTTTCGGTTGGTGGAATTTACTTATTTTATAGGATTTTAAATGACGAGAGAAATTAAACTTAATTGGATTTGGTAGGTGCTTGCGTTCACCGATGGTAATACTGTGAAAGTAATGTTACCGGTGCAAGATCACAAACGACTTTTGAATAATGATAAAGGTCCGAATACCGGTGGCATGGGTGCATTTTGCCCTTTTGCTTTGAATGAAGATGATATACAGTATATCGAAGATGAAATTATGCAACATACAGTCGCTAGTATGGCTAGTGAATTCAACAAGTTTGTAGGTAAGAGTAAAACACTATGATACTTATTTGAAAATTGAATGATAGGTACTTTACCTGCTCTGAGGCATGAGTCAAAAATATTGTAAATTTTCAGGAGTACTTTATGCTGGTCTAATGATCACCAAAGATGGAATTAAAGTATTGGAATTTAATTGCCGATTCGGCGATCCTGAAGCTCAAGTTTTGATGCCATTACTGGATAGTGATTTATATACAATCATCGAAGTATGTTATGTAAACTTTGCCCATTTCGTTGATTTTTGTTTTGTCCTAAATGGTGAGAGTATCGTGATTGAAAATGTAACAATTTAGGATTGTTGTGCTGGTCACTTGAAAGATACGACTGTAAAATGGAAACGAAACAGATCATGTGTTGGAGTAGTGATCGCTTCTGGGGAATATCCTTATAGTAGCGGCGAACCACAAATTGTTTCAGGTCTGTGGCTACCTACCTTATATTTCATGACTAAAATAGTTCTTGTTATCACTCATTTGCTCATCTTTTTCTCGATTTTAGACCTTTCTTCGTTCGAGAAACAGTCCGATTTATATGTTTTTCACGGCAATACTTTTGTAAATGAACAAAATAGTATCGTTGCACGGGGAGGACGCGTTTTCAACGTCGTCGCTCTCGATACCACGTTAACCAGAGCTTCTGCCAGAGTCACTAAAGCCTGCGAAGATGTTAAATTTACCGGAGCTCAATATCGTACCGACATAGGATGGAAAGGAATTATTGGGCAAGTTTGTTTATTCATTTTAGAAAATTCATCGATGAAAATTATGATATTTTAACCTCTATTTTAATTTATAGGACGATACTGAAACATGGAAAAACTACTTATAAATCTGCCGGTGTTGATATCGCTGCTGGAAATAATCTTATTAAAACAATGAAAGCTCAAATCGAAGCAACTTTCAACGATGATGTCGTCTCATCTATTGGCGGTTTTGGAGCTCTGTACGATGCTAAATTTGTCGAGTATAAACATCCTATTCTGGTATCTGGGTGTGATGGCGTTGGGACAAAACTTAAGGTGAGGCATATAACTATAACTTTTCAAATCGCCCAATGTTTCAAAAATTAAATTCGATTAATTTTTTTCTAGATTGCTCAGCAATGTCGTAATCATACCACGATTGGGCAAGATTTAGTTGCCATGTGTGTGAATGATATTTTAGCTCAAGGCGCCAAACCTTTATTCTTCCTCGATTATTTCGCCTGTGGTAAATTGAAAGAAAATATTGCCAATGATGTTATCAACAGTATTGCCAAAGGCTGTAAATTAGCTGATTGTGCTCTAGTTGGTGAGTTTCTCAATTACTGAGAGGATTTTTGATAAGAGTTGAGTTACCTACCTATTTTACGATTTTTCGATTTTGTTTGAACAGGAGGAGAAACCGCCGAAATGCCAGGATTTTATGAAGACGATGAATATGATTTAGCTGGGTTCGCTGTCGGTGTAGTTGATAAAACTATTATGTTACCGAAAGAAGTCAAAGTAGGCGATCAAGTGATTTATTTGCCGTCTAGTGGAATTCATTCGAATGGGTACAGCCTGGTGAGGAAAATATTCAAAGATTATTCGTACGCAGATTTTTCTGCTGTGGCTCCTTTTAGTTCAAATGGCAAAACATTCGGTAGATATTTACTTCAGATTGAGAAAATTTTTATGTTTGTATAATTTTACCTGCTTATTTGTTGAAAAATGGGATTTTATAATTTCAGCCGAAGAATTACTTACTCCTACTAAAATTTACACCCGTGAAATCGTTCCTTTGATAGAAAAAGGGTTGATTAAAGCTTTTGCTCATATAACCGGTGGTGGTTTATTGGAAAACATCGGTAGGGTTCTACCTCCTTATTTCAAAGTCGAATTAAATGCGTTATCGTGGGATATATTACCAGTATTTGGATGGATTGCAGCAATGGGTAAATATAATAAATAGGTACTCGGTACCTACTTTTTTTCCAGCTCCATTTAACCAGTTTTTTTTTAATTTCTCACGTTGTTTAGGGGGTGTTAACCAAGACGAAATGTTACGTACTTTCAACTGCGGAGTTGGTGGTGTTTTAATTGTGAGCCCAGAAAATGTAGGCGAAGTGATCGAATTCTTGCAAACAGATGTGATCGGTGAAGTAGTCCAAAAATCATTGAGTTAGTATGATGTTCTTAATCTTATTTGTAGACAATATAAACACGTCGTTTGTTATTGATTGACAATCAATAAATTTTTACAGCCGAACCTCAAGTACAAGTACGAAATTTTGAAAAAGCTTTATCAAAAGTGGTTGATCCGTTAATTCCCATTTTATTAAGCCCAGAGTATACTTCTTATAAACGTGTAGCTGTCATGATTTCTGGCACTGGCTCAAATTTAAAAGTAATTGTTTTTATAGCGTATTTTATTTTACAAATAGGTCACTAGGTATACTCAAAAAGTTTGACTTCATAGGCTTTAATCGAGAGTACCATACACGACCCTCACTCACCTGCCAGAATTGTGCTCGTGATTGCAAGTCGAAATAACATAGCTGGAATTGAAATCGCTCAGAATTACGGAATACCTCACAAAGTAAAATTCTTACCGAACTACAAATTCATTTTAAATTTGAGTAAAATTAATGAAAATTACGATTGCAGGTTATTACCCGGAATAAAAATGTACCGGCCAAAAATAACGATGAGCCAATTGATGAGATTTTAGAAAAGGAAAATATAGAGTTGATTTGTCTCGCTGGGTACATGCATATTTTATCTGATTGGCTTGTCAAAAAATGGAGCGGTAAAATGATCAATATACATCCTTCTTTATTACCTTCATTCAAAGGATTGGCTGCTCAAAAACAAGCTTTAAACGCCGGTGTGAAATTTACTGGATGTACAGTACATTTTGTCGAAGTATGTGCCTAAATTTATAACATTTCTCCATTTTTTGAATTACCGATTCGATGCTAAATAAAAATATTCTGTTATAGGCTGATGTTGATTCTGGAGGTATTATCGACCAAAGAGTAGTTCCAGTATATCCAAATGATACCGAAGAAGTATTAGTTGAACGTATCAAAGAACAAGAGCACCAAGTTTTCCCTCATGCGTTGAAATTACTCGCAGGAGGAAAAATTGAACTCGATTCAGTTACCAAGAAAGTTATACAGCATTGAAATTCATAATCAAATAAAGATCACGAACAAAAAGTTTTTCCTCATGCGCTGGAAAAATTCAACTCTAATTTTAAAATAATATTATGTACAAGGTTACCTAGAAAGTGATATGGCAACGAAATTATTTCATTTTTTATAATATTTTAAATAAAATCTTCAAAGTTTTTAAAAATTTTACCATTTATTTTGCCCTTTCCTTTTTTTGGTCATATAAAATAATTTAATTGAAAAATGATAACTTACACAACTTACACATAAAAGGTAATTTTTCACTTAGAAATGCTAAATAAAAATAATTCGTATATCCTCGTAAAAACCACATTGAAAAAAAAAAAACAATTGAACACGATGTGACGAAAAACTCAACTAGAAATAGCAGCACGTTTTTTAAGATCAGACCAAGCTTTTTCAACTTGATACTTGGTATAATTAATATCCCAGTATGAGCAGAATACAACGTTGGAATGAGAAATGTATTCTTTATTTCCAGGTTGAGAATTGATTCTCTTCTGTGCCTCTTCAACGGATAAATGATTCCGCGCCTGTAAACGTTTGATAGCCTGAAAAAAATAATAAAATTATTTTCACTGTTCTATTTTCATTCTAAAGTACACATTTCATTCCTACCTCTTCAGATGAAATAATACAAGACCAAATTTCATGACAATCATTCGTCCAATTTGCTTGAATTAGTAAAGCAGCTTCTATCACAATAACTTCTTTATTTTGTTGGTACAACAACTGAATTTCTTCTTTTACTTTGTTCAAAACAAGTGGCCACAAGCCATTATTCAACTGATTTAATTTTTCCTATAAAACAGAAAATAATTATTAAGAATTTATCGACCAAGTTTCCAAAATGAATCAGAAGAAATAACGAGTACCTTATTATTAAATACGATACTCCCCAACTGTTTTCTGTTCACTGATCCATCTTCGTTCAACACAGAAGGACCGAAGTTCTCTAAAATGAACTGATAGCCAGTAGAACCAACGTCATACATTTGATGAGCAATTAAATCACAGTTGATACAACCACATCCTAAATTTCTCAGGTGTTCTGAAATTGATGATTTTCCACTAGCAATTCCTCCGGTTAATCCAATAATATAAGGTTTGGCCGGAAGATGAGGTTTCGGCTGAAAATGTTGAAAGAAAGATGGGTGAACACACGAAGTTAGAAAAATTTGAAAATCGGTGAATTTACGTATTATATCCTGAATAATATACTAACTGTGGGTGGTGTTAAAAGCTCTCCTAATAATCGCATTCTTCTA
The DNA here is from genome assembly GCA_038380155.1 of Pseudococcus jackbeardsleyi. NCBI lineage: Eukaryota > Metazoa > Arthropoda > Insecta > Hemiptera > Pseudococcidae > Pseudococcus > Pseudococcus jackbeardsleyi. The sequence continues at coordinate 41,668,954 of CM076242.1, forward strand.
GTACTGGAACTAATTTTACTTTCTTCGTACTCAGATTTTCGTAATGCTTCGATTAAATTGATCTGGATCACATCTAGTGTACTCAAGCCATTAGCTTTACGATATTCATTGATTTTTTCACCTCCTCGAACGGTTTCTTTGCTAACAACGATCATCTAAGGAAATTGCGAACAATCATTACCAATAAGTATTTAACGAAAGAGGTTGAAAGTGCAAGGAAGTGGCTCACTTGAAGTGACGCATCTTCTTTCGTTGGTCCATATATATCGTTTATAGGAACGACATTGTACTCCAGATGAGGTTGTACATCGAATAAGAAATCTTTTACACCTGCTATCCGTGTATCACAGTCATCGATAAATTCTGGCAACGTTTTACCTAAAACCATAAAGCCATCGTTGATGAATCACAGCCCAATATGCTCCAAACTACAATCAACTCACTGCTCAAAATTGAGTCACTGCAAACTCCAACCGTAAGTCTTTTATTACACCTAAGAACAGATTCGCTGAGTAATAATTTATGACCGACGTGCAATCTGTCAAAAGTTCCTCCCATGACTACATAATCATATTCCTTAAAACTAGACGTTTCTTTGGTCGATGAAAATAGGCATTCATTATCTATCACTGGGAGTGAAGTGATTTGAAAATTTTGTGATTTATTTACAACGTATTTGCTAGCAAAAGCGTCGATGGCTGAGGATGAATACAACGAATCGAAATATATCACATCTATCGGTTTACTGGTGGTAACTTTGAATTGATCTGCGTTATTGAAATTTGATAATAACACTCGGACATCTAGTTGCTCAAAAATTTTCAGGTTACTGTAGAAATCAAACACGGTGTTACGGAATAGTTCTTTGTTCACGCTGGTATTTTGTGTGCTGTTCTGTAACAGGGTTTCCAATATCGTGCACGATACCAATTTAACGTATAATGTGTTGAGGGAACCCAGATGCACCGATGATTTGAAAAATTCGATGAAATTTTTCGGATTAGTTCCGATCAACAAACCGGTTTTCAGATTCATTTGAATTCGAGCACGAAACAAGGTATGAAAGAATTCGAGTTGACGCGAATTTTTCGAAAACGTAAGCAATTTTTCAAGTTCTTCAGCACTTCAGCCACAGGAAACAAAATTTGAAAATTAATTATTGATAAATTTTTGAAAAAATTTATTTATTGATAAGGAAGGTCAAAAAAGTGATAAGAAATTACTTGCATCTGGGTGCAGAAACGAATATAATTATGCGCATGATGCATGATGCGCATGTGCTTGTTGTTTTTTGTTTTTTGATTTTATGATAAGGAAATTGAGAAACATTAAATGTATAATTAGTCGTTGTCGTTTGTAGATTAATCTTATAATTTTGTATATTTTTCTTTCGTGCTTCCGTAAAAATTTGAGTCGGCATGTCTAGAATAACTAAAACAAGTTGTGAATTATGTCCAGACTCTAAATTTGCGAGCCCTGAGAGTTATCAGTGTCACCGACGCCGTTTCCATCCGGCACTGCAAGACAGTACTAATAAAAAAGTTCGAAAACGAATTGATTGGCGATCTCAATGTGAAGTACTACATTTTGAGAATATTTCCGGTAAGTTGAAATTTTTCGCCGGATTTCTATTCTCAAAAATACTGCTGGATTCACCTGCATAGCATTGTTTTCAGAGTTTGAAAAATGGAAATGTGAGCTTGAAATACAAACAGTCAGCAAATTTGTGAAAGATTCAGGAAGCTGGAAAACAAAAAACGTAACAAAATCTAAATATGTTTGTCATCGATCAGGAAAATCTCGAATCAAAGATGAGAGTAAACGGAAACGAGTTTTAAGTGTCAAGGGATCTTGTAAAACAGGTATGTTTCGTCGGTGTACCATCTCGAGTTCATTGTTTCATTTTCTGAAGTCATCTGTTTTTATTCAGGTGAAATTTGCCCCGCTTTTATTCGAGTTGAACATAGCGAAATCAAATCCAAAGTCACAGTATTTTTCAATGGTAATCATTCGAACCATGGCCATGACTTGAAGTACATAACATTACCATCATTTGAAAAAGAGAAAATTGTCGGTGAGTGAAATTTCGTTGAACTTACCGTATCAGCTTTCATCTTTTAATGTTTATTTATTCTCGGTTATTCAAATTACAGAAAGTTTGAAGAATGGAAGTACTTTTGACGAAATATTAGATGGTATTCGCGATTCGTTCGATGCAGATAATGAAAAGCTGACGAGATATCATCTATTAACGAAAAAAGATCTTTATAATATGTGCAAAAGTTTTCTAATCGAGCCCAAAGAACATAGTTTCGTTAATGAATATACCAGCATCGAAAAAATGATGGACGCTTATAAAGAAAAATTTGGAAACGAAACGCCTTTTAAATTACTCAAAGCGCAGGGTTCCGATGGTCCGGAAGGTACCTCTATTGATGATTTTTTATTAGTTATCATCTCAGAGGCTCAAAAAAAAGTAGTTATTCATATTTTGAATATGACTATCATGATACAATAGTTTGTAACTCATAGATTTATTTCTTCAATTTTGTTTAGATAATGCAGCAGTTTGGAATGAATGGAATTATTTGCATCGATAGTATTCAAAGTGCCAACTTTCGTAGTTTCACTCTTACCAGTGTAATGGTAGTTGATGACCAAGACATGGGAATAGCAGCAGCTCATTTAATTAGTAATCTGAACTCTAGCGAAACTTTCTTGAAGATCTTCTTCGAAAATATTAAAATAGGATGCGGTGACATCAGGGCTAAAATATTCATGTCCGATAATAATCCATCGTATATAAACGCGTGGGAAACGGTTCGTCAAGTGCATAACTTTTTAAAAAATTATCAATCATTCATTAGTTTTGAAAATTTCCTTCTTTTTTTTGATTATTCAGGTGATGGGACAGCCTGAAAAAATATTCCTGAGTACGTGGCACTTCGACGCAGATATACGTAAAAATCTGTCGCGTCTACAAGGAGGCGTTGAATTAAAAGCTGAAATTTACACATTGATTAGAACAATGATGGTGGAAACGAATCTGCCAGATTTTAATGAGCTTTTGGAGCTAACTGTTGATCGATTACGGACCGATGAAGCCACGAAGGAGTTCGGTCAATATTTTGAAAAACAATACATGTCTCGAGCTCATTTATGGGCTTATGCATATCGAAATGGTGTTGATATGAATACTAGTTTGAAGCTAGAAGCATTAAATCACGATTTAAAACACGTATTTCTTAAAGGGGCTAAAACTAAACCACTAGATCAAACTATTTGTGCATTACTCAAAATGGATAGAGATCGAATTTTTGGTAGAACTACTTATTCAATGAATGCTGATCCTTCCGCGTTACGAGCCATTCGAAAGCGCCACAAAGCTGGAAAACTCATCCAGCAAGAATGTATTTCTTCAATAAATTCCTCAGCTTATACAGTGACCTGTCAGAGTGATAAATTTAATTCTTACACTGTGACGAAAAAAAACCACCACTGTAATTGTAATTTACGCTGCTTGGAATGTAATATTTGCGTTCATTCGTTTACGTGCGATTGCCTCGATAATAGCGTTCAAGGACATATTTGTAAGCATGTACATGCCGTTGTCATTCACTCTAGTGAAGCCGGAAAGATCCCAGATGAATCAGAAATGATAGAAGAGGCCGAAATAGAAATCGAGGAAGTTCATTTTATTAATGTGGATCAAGAAGCCGACTGTGATATGCCATTGCCGTCTTTAACACCGCTCAACTCTTCCGAAATATCTCAAAATAATATACAAAACTCTGTTGAACGTTTCGTGGACAAGGTGGAGGAATTTAGTACTTTTGTCCAACAATTAGATTCGCAAGACCCGGACAATATAGCAGCTTGTGAAAGAGCAATACCTTACTTGAAGCATGTTATGAACATATTCGATGAGTATTCTCCTAAAAAAACGCAGTCATCTAATAAAGCTGAGAAACAGTCACCGTTTCGTACACCTAAGGAACGATCTGAACCATACTCAACATCTATCGAAATAACTGGCGCACAATTGAATGAAATGAAAAATTTACTAAATTATCCTACGGTATAGGGAACCGCAGCGTGACGTCACAGTTTTATTTGTGTGTGTTAACAACGATATTGTGTGCGTAAATACACAAACTCGTTTGGTCCAAACCGAAAACGTCGTCCCATTTAATCGCATGTAAAATTGCGAGTTTTCAATTTCAAATTTCTTTGCATTCAACACAGCGATTTTATTGAAACAAAAAAGATTTTAAAGGAGGACGATTCTTCTTCAACATATCTAAGTTTCAAAAAAAATCGCTGAGTTTAATACGAAGAAAAATTAATTTGAAAACTCACGATTTTACATGTATTTAAATGGGACGACACTTTCGGTTTGGACCAAATGAGATTGTTTACTTACGCACACAACTTTAGGCTGCGGTTCCCTATTGCAAGTGACGCCCACGAATTCCTTTGATCATCATCTTTACGTTTACAATATTGATTAGAAACTTGAAACAGTTCATTACTGATGTGCCTTGTTAAAGCTACTTGCTTTTGTTTTTTAATTTCATGTATTGAGTTCGATTCAATTTTATACTCTATCGACGTGATGATGGTTCAAGTAGTTTGTCTCATTAGTGTTAGTTGATTTTGATACCTAAACATTTTAGATGTTGAATGTATGGTGTGTTCAATGTGATTTTTTAAATTGTTCAAACTTTTTATATTATTTTGATATTTTGTTGGTGTACTTCATGCAAGTACTGTTCCTTATTATATTTAGAAGTTTTGTTTCATGTTCTATGATTTGAAAATACATTAATAAAATTTATCGTTATGATTTTTATTTTAGATCCTCACCTTGAAAAAATTAATTAAAAAATAAAAAAATAAAAACAATTCATCTTACGTACAAAAAAACAGTATCTACATAAAAAATATTCATGGTAAGTACCTAATTCAGTATGCTTGAACACTTAATTTGTTTCCATTGAACACCCTGGCACAGCCTCATATTCCTGGATTCTCCTGCAGTCAAATGAAATTTAAAATACGTTAATTTTTCCTTCTGACAGCTGAAACTTATTTCATTGAAGGTTGAAAAGTTGTAGATCACGAATTTGAAGATTTTTCGATGTTTACGACTTTCATAATAACTTGTCCGAAATATATATTTGATGACACTTTTTAAAAATTTTCGTCGCAATGCTGTCAACTGCGTTCTAATTCACGCAATCTTCATTAAATTCAAGTTCTTTATTCAGTGGCTTGAAAAATGAGCCATTTTTTTGAATTATTGAAATTTGTAGGAAAAGTGTCTGTATAGACTGATTTTGGGCGACCGATCAAATCGAACTTACATGACCTAGTTTTTATTTGTGTCCCCTATGATACAAATTTGACGTTGGCTTCGGAGTTGAATGAATATTTATGGATCTCCAAAGTTGACTTTTAACATATTCTTCAAACATCTCATAGAAAGCAAATGTGATTTTTTACGGTCTAATACATCTATTACTTATTTAAAAGCATAGACCAAATATTATAAAACTATGAGACAAACGAATTCTAATTTAATTTCATACAATATATTAATAACTCACATATCTTCGAGTAGTTGTGGTACAATTGCAACTGTTTCATCTTCGCCTCTTCTTCCTTCATCGTTCCCCATTTCAATCTGCAACGTTCAAAAGTCACAAAATATTACATCATATATGATTATATGACTTGAAAGCTTCTGCTCTAAAGCAGAACTTGAGTTATATTTTGGAGTCCAGTGACTGAATTATGTAATAAATAACTAGGAAATAAGAAGCTGTTCATATGGCTTCTTATTATAAGAACAATAGACAGTTAGATACTACGATGACAATGAATGAAATAAAAAAAAGAATCAAAAAATTTGAATGGCAGGACGACACACAGTATATTACTTAATTTGTTCATAAAAAGTGAAAATTATATTAAATGACCCACCGGGGCAACTTCTTCACGTTTATTCCATTTTTTCATCTCTTTTTCACGCCAAATCCATTTCAATCTGCAACAATCATAAGTAGCGAGGACAACAGAGACAACGGTAATGTATGTGATAGTAAGATTGAAATTATAGTCATACAACGCACTTGTAAAACTTGTTAAGATATTTTAAATACTGTTTTTGCAATTTAATATTCAATTGCATTAATTGGGTTCTTTTGGAAAGTTCTGATTTTGGCGTGCTGAAACATTCATCAGTTGTAATTATCTTTTTACAGATTTAAAATCATGCGAAAAAGAACCCATACTCCTGGAATTTTTTTCTGATGGTTCGGTATTTTTGCAAATAGCTGTTTGCAGCTTTCTTGTGATTGAGCATCCGATTATAACGTGACAACTTGTGTTTAGCTGAAGGTTCATTTTTCAAGTCTTTCTGATTTTGAACTTTCATTGCCTAATGATCTTTGACGTTGAGAAGTGATCAATGGATCCACTGCTAAGTAGTGAAGAATCTAGTCACCTGTTACCTTCATTCCACGTCGCTTATAGATCTTACACGTATTGAGGACCGTATTCGACAATAATTTTGCCAATATCTTGTTTTATTGGCAAAGAAAATCCAGCAATTCGCAGACAATATTCCATCAGTTGTTTACTTGTTTATCTAATTTCTATTCTGATAACGTTTGTTTATTTTTCGAGTTACATATTCTCACGCATGCGCATTATTCAAAAAAAATGAATTCTTTATTTTTCTACATCCAGATGCAAGCCTAAAAATAACATTTCGTGATTTTTTATTTAAATTAGAATTTTTCATTTTTTAACTCCAATTTTCTTTTTATTGAAGAAAAAAAATTACAAAAATCTTTAATTATAAAAGTTAAATACGTTTGGGGGAAACATACTTCTATTATCGTTTGAATTTTAAAAAAAATTGAAAAATTGAATTATTGAAAATCACGAAATTATACCGTCTGTCATTTTTTTTAAATTTTCGTTTGAGAAATTACCGGGCCGCCGAACCGGTCAATGGTCATTCAATAAATTTTGAAAAAAATGATAAACCATTACTATTCTTGATAACAAAATTTTGATTTCCAATTTTCCACTATTTTGAAAAAAGTTTTGTCTTGACGTTTCTTTTTTGAAAAACATTTTGGAACGAAGATAACTAATCTTTTTCGTGCATTTTCTTCATTACATTACTGTGTACTAATTCGTTCTGCGCAGAAATTTTCCAATTCTTATGATTTCCGATTTTTCTACTGAAGCCGTATTAAAAATTATGTTTTAGTTATAGTTCTTAGTTATAGTCATCTGGATTGATTATCAATCAGCCGTCTTCTCCTATAAATCATTCCTTCTCAAAATGGATTGGATGTACAATAAGAACCCCGATAAAGTTGATCCGGATGAATATTTGCTTGGGCGAGCCATCGATAAGAACTATTTCAAAAAACCATCTCCTGAAAATTGTAAGAATTACATAAGCACATGCTCAAGATAGTTCTAAATTCATTGCTTCATCACTCGATTTTTTTCAGATATGCGCTCTGTTAGAAGTGATACCTCAGCATCACATAGTCAGACCGATCAGAACAGAAAAACTTTGGAAGATCCGTTGACCGCTTTGAAACAAAAAGAAATTGAAAAAAAGAAATTACTTTTACAACGAACTCACTTGAAATTTCCCGATGGTGTAAGTAGCGATATTTTTTCAATTGACAATTGACATCTAATTCCTAGTTTCGTTTTTCTTCATGATTTCTCATTTTATAGGTTCCCATAAATATCATCAACGAAAATCAAGCCGAACAACCAAAATCTTTAGAGCAATTGATAGTTGAAAGTTTACAAAAGCTGAAATGCGATATCGATATAGAAAAATTCTACAAAATGATAAAAGATAAGAAGAAAAAGAAAAAGAAACGTGACAGTAGTAGCGATAGTGATACCAAATCCCAGTCTAAAACGAAAAAGAAAAGAGGTAGTTCTGCTTCTAGCGATTCACATTCCGATGATTCAGACGATAATAAAAAGCGAAGCAGTAACAAAGCTGCAAAACCTAGTACTAAAAGAAACGTAAGAAGAACTTCATCCGGCAATGACTCAGATTCCGATATTTCCTCCGATCCTAGAAAACGTAATAACAGTAAACAACCCGAATCGAGGAGAAGAAAGCAAAGCCATCCTCGTCAGTTGAATCCTGATAGAAGGCGTGAAAATTATGAGAATAGAAATACCGATAGAAAACGAAATGTTTATGAAGACAAGGATATCGATAGAAAACGAGATGTTTACGATAACAGAGATACTGACAGAAGACGTAATATTCATGAAGGTAAAGATACCGATAAGAAACGCGACGCTTATGACAAAAAAGACACCGACAGAAGACGTAATATTTACGAGAGTAAAGACATCGATAGGAAACGTGACGCTTATGAACAGAAAGACATTTCAAAGAAGAAAAGGCACAAGAGTAGATCTCGCAGTGCATCTGATTCTGACTCATCGGATGGTTCTGAGAAACGCCCTTCTAAAAACACAAAATCAAAATATTCAACTCCGGAGAAAAGAACTTTTAATCGAGATCGTTCTCCTAATGAATTGAGTGATACGAAACAACGTCGTAATGTATACGAAGGTAAAGATACTGATAGAAAACGCGACGCTTATGATAATAAAGGCATTTCAAAGAAGAAAAAGCACAGGAGTAAATCTAGCAGCTCATCCGATTCCGATTCTTCTGATGATTCTGAAAAACACTCGTCTAAAGATAAAAAATCAAAATATTCTAATCCAGAGAAAAGAAAAATTGATCGTGATATATCCTCTTCTCATAAATCAAATGATGTCAAACAACATCGTATCGTTGACGAAAGACCTAAGCAATTCCAGCCTAGGAAGAGAAGAGCAAATAGTGATGATTCTGATCTTGATTATGCAAGTAGAAAACGTGAAGTGAAGTCCGACCAGTCTTATAAAAGAAATAAACCAAAAGATTCCCCAGATCGAGGTGCTGAATCTGATTCTTCAAATGATGACAGAAAACGAAGAGACGATTACGATAGGAAACCGGTGAGGAGTAAACGAAAAAGCAGAACACCTGAATCCAAGTACAAACGTTCGACTCAGCAGTCCTACCATAGGAATCGAGGCAGAAGCAGGTCTTAATCTTGAATAGTATTATTGACTGGTATCAATAATTTATTGAAATTTTGAAATGCATTTTCTGATCCATTTAAATTTTTTATTTATTGTTATAAAATCAACTAGGTACCTACGTGTAATTCGTTTTGATTCTGTTGTGTATACCAAGTGTTCATTTGTATTGTAAAATATGAATTTGAAATTTTTTACCATCGAAAATAAATGCATATGAATAGACTTATGTAAAGAGTTTTCTATTCATTTTTTCATTTCGGAAGTTTAAGATCGAAGTTGAAATAAAACACGAAAAAACAAAATCCACTTTAAATGGAAAATCGCATTTGAAAATTTTGAAATTTGATTCATGGCAAATCGACTTCATTTCAGTCTGGTCCTGGGATAAAATTTTTAAAGAATTAAAACTCCGTGCTGTCGATATTTCATTTTCATACTCCGTCAATGGTGTAAGGAGTGAAGAACCAGAATAAACTGCAACTTACATTTTTATAGGCGTAATTATGTTTTCAGGTGGAAAAATGAAGTTTGAGTGGAAAAATTTTCTTGCCAAAAAAATTTCTTGAATTCTTGAAAATTTTTTTTATGATTGAGATATGTTCTAAAAAATTTTTGACTCAATCTCAATTTCGGTTCTTCTCGGATGGAGAAGGGAGAAGGGCAGAATAGGCTAACTATGTAGTTATATTGCCAGTCAAGTTGCCTATACCAACAACCAGAAGGACAACGATGACCAAGACTATTGCAGAATAATTTTACGGTAAAATAACCCTGAAATCATTTTAAATTAGGTTGGTAATGATTTGAATGAGGAACACATTTTGGTTGAATTTCATTGCCTACCTAATGTGTATTTTTGGCTTCATTAGAATATTTCGTGGACAATGACGTAGGGATCTAACTGCTGATTGAAGGGAAATTTCAAGGAAAGTACAAATACCTATGCAAGCATTATAAAACGCTTATTTATTCGGAAGAAAACAAAAACATCGATTTTTAAGATTGGCTAATTACCGTTCTTTATTTTCATTTTGCCAATTTTTGCCACCTCATTGCAAAAAAAATATTACGAATATAAATTGATGTTTCCCTGTCACTCACTCTTTTTAGTACCTACCAGGTTGTTCGAAATGGTGTTGGGTAAACAACGGAATAATTTTGTTTCGATGATTTTTATAAATAGTGAAATTGAAAGAATTGACTGAAAAACTATTAAAATCAAAAATTTGGTTTAAAAAATGTACAAAAAGTCATAATCATGTGGTACAACATTTTTTCAGTTTTTGAAGTACACCAGTCCCGGATTTGAGGGGAATGGGGATTTTTTCAAAGGTATAAATGGTTTGTAAAATGTTTAAGAACGGATATTTTTGCTCTTTAAGTAAGTACTATTAATTTCGATAGTTGATTTTAAAAAAAATTTCAACATTCATTTTTTTGTAGATACTCCTTCAGTATTATAGCGTCTAAGGCAAAAATCATTAGAACGTAGCGCTCGTTCAGTTTTCGATTTTCTCAACTAATGATTGAAAAATCGTATTTGAATCTATTTTTTTTTCATACGGTATTCGCCCCTACAACATTGATGATAGACAACATGCTTACTCAAGTGAGTCAGAAAAAACATACTTACCTTGAATTACGGCAAAAATCGGAATGGTACTTTAAGTCGAAAATCTATCAAAAAAATTTCGAGGGTTTCGTCATCATTGGGCAGTGCCTGGACTTGGTTTATCGGGGGTTTCCTTCTACTTTCAAAATTATATAATTTGAAGAACAATACCTCTGTGTTAGGTTGAAAAATTGCAGATTGAAATTTGCAGAAATTTTTTTGATTTTTATCAAATTCAAATCGCTTGCTGATACAGTATTATTAAAAAAAATGTTTAATGAAAATTTTCAAAAAATTTTTAACCTTGCTAACTCTATTACGACTGGAATACGTTTTATAAAATATCAAATATGTAGCAGCATTTCTACAAAAAAATTTTAAAACTTTGATCAAAGTTTACGTTAATGAAAAGTATTGCGGATGATTTACATTTTAGATCACTGAATGAACAATTTCAATTTTATAAAAATTCAGAAAGTCAGTGGTCAATAATAAAATTGGTTATCTCTAGAAAGAAATTTTGTTGAAAAAATCCATCAAAATTCAATTTAAAAAACCAAAAAATGTTTCGCTTGCTTCTGAAATAATAAAGTAAGACATCCAGTTCAAGGTCAATGGGTCAGAGAAATATCTAGATAAAATGTGTGATCGTTTATTCTTTTTGAAAATTGAAGAAAGGGATAGTTGTGAAAAATTTTGTACTTACAGAATACAGACATCAAAATAACGTTAGAGAAAATTTCACACCCCTCCCGCACTTTACCCTTATCCTGCTAATTTCCCGAAAAAATCCTAAAACTTCATTAAGTATACCTACCATGTCCCGTACTTTCTGAATCTCATTATTACATCAAAAGTCAACTTCCAACTTTTTGAATCGATGAAATGAATTTTGCACTGAATCGATAACTTTTTCTTGATCCATTAGTCAAAGTTATTAATTTTTCTGACAAATTGGAAATTTTCTGAAAAATCAGAAAAAAATTACTTTGTTTTCAAAGTGTAGGTACATCATTCCACTGATTTGAAAAGACAAAATTTTTTCAATAGTGGATGATTCAAATTCAAAGAGTAGGTAGGTACCTATAATAGGTATTCAAGAAATAAATTGATCAACAGTTCAACACTCGGGCGAAATTTTTTCAAAAATCATATTTAGAAACCAAAAAAATTGAAAAAGTTCACTTATATTTTTTTGGAGCAGGAGGGGGGTCGATTTATTTAAGCACTTCCCTGGGCGGTGCCCATGAATTTTTTGAAAATTTTCGAGTTGGGATTTTAAAAATTTTCTCAGACTGTCGATTATAACAACTTAACAAGTATTCAAGTTTTAAACGTTGTTAAGCTTCAGGAAAAAAATTGTATTTTTTTTCTAGAAAATTGGAACCGAAGATTTGAACTTGTTGACCAATGGCCAGAATTTTGTGGAAAAGTTTTTCACGGTATTTTTTTTCCTGAAAATTTACAAATTTATAATCTTTTTAATTTTTGAGGTATAATGCACCCAAGTTCGTATATTTGTCACAGAACCAGTTTACTTTATATTCAAAAATTAGGTACCTAGACCTACTACCTACTCGGAGAACTGATAGAGCTAAAATAATCTTTCTTTTAAATTACAATTTGGCCATCATGTAGGTACGACCTAATCAACTTTTTTAAACGTCTCTCCCTAATAAATGGGTAAAAATGAGAAAATTATTACCTACTTTAATAATCCACTGCACCTTCCTAAAATGTAACTTCTCCCTCTTTTTTCGGTCCACTAACATAAAATTTATCCGTGTCAATTTTTTCTAAACCACGTATACATTTGCTTCTTATACGATAACGGACCCTATTGCATCATTGAGCCATTTAGACAATAACGCAGGCACCCAGAAAAAACACCAGTCATTCTTTATCTTGCAGCCTTCAATACCTCCACATGGGACGAACATCAAATCGCTTCAGATCTGAAAAAAAGCACCAGCTTCAGCACACCGAGCATATAATCAACCAGTCTATCAAAATTAGAACACCACAACTTCTTTGCAATCATATGGCTCAAGTTTTAATCATAAAAACGGTGCGAAAGGGTTTACTAATACAAACTCGATTACAATACTCGATTAATTTTAAATTTTTGATGAAAATCTCGCGTCGCGTCCTTTCACCAAACACCAAACACCAAGGGTGACCTACAATGTACGCCTACAATAGTACGATGCTTATATTATTAAAATTATAATTTTTTGTTTCGCCGTATCAAACCGCAATTATTATTAATACCGTATTAAATAAATTATTGCGGACTTTTCAAACCAATGTTGTGGGTTATTCGCACACCATTGCAGTGTACCGTAGGTCTGGGTACCCGCGAGATAAATGTATACATAAATTTTATACATAAACAGTTAATTTGATGTTTTGGAAAATTTAACTCGTAAATCATGACAGATCGATGTTTTGATTTTTTGATTTACGAAGATTTACCTTGATAGTAAAGTTTTAATATCACGAAATTGTTTACATATAGTTTGGCTGGAAACAATGAAGGTGATCGATTGTTCACCTCGAAATTAGACTCATTGCGTAATTACATAATTAAAAGATACAAATCGTAGAGTTGGGTTTTATTAGTCATACGTATTCGTAGATCGATGAACTTGCGCGGTGATCTATATTTATTTCAATGGATAGCGAAATAATTCCCTAATGTCTGATGTTATACGATGCTATAATGGTATAGTTATGTGTACTTAATACTTACGGTATGTAGGTTTTAATTATTTCAAGTACACATAACTGAAACATACTTACGTATTTATTCGTATTAACTAACTAGTAAGTATAGAGTTTCAAGTAGAATATTCATTCGAAGCGAAGAAATGATTTATTAATTATTATTGTCGAATATTGGCCATTCACTTTTCAAATGTGTGATTTTTTGCAGGCATTTAATTAGGTACCTACTACCTACCTAACAAAATTAATAACGATTTTTTTTTAACAATCATTTTTTCGTTTTGAAGTTAATTTTTATAATATTATCTCATCAATTTTTTAATGGGCAAAATTCTTTTATTCGACTTTTATCCCCCTTTCTTCATCACCATTCTTTTATCAACTTCTCTCCGGAAATTCTGATCTCATAAATGATAGAAAAAAAATACTCGGATAATGACAAAATACTAATTATTGGTCAAATATTAGTTAAAATACACACCTAGGTACCTACTTGGAATTTTGAGAAAAATTGATGAGGTAATTTACTCAAAGTGGAAGACCTCCGTGAAAAAAATATTAAAAGTGTGTATTCTGAATTTTTTTTTTTAGAGCTGTCCCAATTGAAAAATTGGTGTTTAAAAAAAAAATTTCCTATCCCTACCCCTTCCCCTTCCGTACAAAAAACATACAGCGATGTGAAAATTTTTAATAATAGGTACCTAACCTACCTATTCAAAAATGACGAGAGGAAGAATTAGGACTAAACTTTGGCAAAAATTTCATGATGGGAGATGAAAATGAAAACTTTGCCGTGAAATTCCTTAATCATTAAAATTCAAGATGTTTTCATGCTATTTTTTGACTTCCAATTAGAATCAGAATTTCTTAATAAGCGCTTTCTATCTAAAAAAATAGAAAATTTTATTTAAAATTACCACTAAGTTCCTTGATAAATGAGAAATACATTTTTGTTTTCTTTGAAAATATTCAGTCATGCGTGAGGTCGAACGAAATGAAGAAATTTTTTCAGGAAAAAGACATCTAAATGCTGAAATTTCTTCATTTATTTAAAATATTTTAGTACCTTAGGAAAGTTTTTTTTTTCAGAACTAAATTTTTTTGAAGCTACTCAACAGGTTTTTGGAGATACCCAAACAAGGCGTAAACCCTCCGGCTATATGAAAAGAAAATTGAGTTCTCAAATTGAGGTCATTCTTGAAAAATTGCAATTTTTGGCTGTTTAGGGTCGTACCATCAGTGCGGTTTTTCAGAATCTTCGTCCATTTCCGAAAAGGGGCAATTTGAGCTTCAATTTGAAAGATGAAAATATTTCAACTATTTTTTTGAAAGTTGAACAAAATTTGTGACCCTGTCGGAAAGAAGGGACCACGTGTAAAAGAATAAATCTATGTCTTTATTTTTACGTGTTTGGTCCAGATTTGGAGTAGTTTGCACCAAAAATGTGAAAAAACAGACGTCGATTTTTTTACACAGGGTCCTTTCTTTCCGACAGAGTCATACAGTATGACACAAAAGTCTTGTCCACGAAAAACACTTCATGATATCTCGAAACGGAAAAGAGATATCGGGATGGTTCAAACGACAATATGTTCCTGGAGACAAGGACATTGAAGATTGATAGTCAAATTTTCAGTTCTATCTACAGGGTGTCCACAAATTGAGAAACCGGTTTTGGTTAAAAAATGGGGGTCTGGGTTTTTTATGGATTTGAAGTCTACACACTGAGACGATTAAAATGTGATAATTTTTTTTAGAAACCGGTTCGATAATTTGCAACCGGTTGTCAAAAATACCCCAAAAATCAAGATCAGAAAAAAATTTCCAAATGAAATTTGTAGAGCTTTGTACGCCAAACATGGTCAGTGAACTCATTTTTTGAATCGGTTCACTCTCGGCAACTAGACAATTTCAACAACACAAAAAGATATGAAAATTTTTTTCAAATGAATGTTGAACCCCGCACCGTTAAAAATCTAAAAAAAAATTCATATCTTTTTTTGTTGTTGAAATTTCAAAAAATGAGTTCACTGACAATGTTCAGCTTCCAAAGCTCTACAAATTTCATGTGGAAAATTTTTTCTAATCTCGATTCTTGGAGTATTTTTAACAACTGGTTGAAAATTTTCGAACCGGTTTCGAAAAAAATTATCATATTTTAATCGTCTCAGTGTGTAGACTTCAAATCCATAAAAAACCCAGACCCCCATTTTTTAACCGAAACCGGTTTCTCAATCTGTGGACACCCTGTAGGTAGAACTAAAAATTTGACTATCAATCTTCAATGTCCTTGTCTCCAGGAACATATTGCCGTTTGAATCATCCCGATATCTCTTTTCAGTTTCGAGATAATCATGAAGTGTTTTTCGTGGACAAGACTTTTGTGTCATACTGTATGTGTTGTAATTCAGTTATCTCGTCGACTCCATTTTTTAACACACATCTTTTTTCTTATATTTTCGTAATTTTCAGTAAAAAAAATCCAAAAAAAAGTTTTTTAAAATTCCTTCCTTTATATTTTTATGAAATCGAATTTGTATGAAGTCTCAATTACATGTAAGTGCTAAAATTCATATAGACCAAGGCCGCAAATCTAAAAAAAATTTTAAACTGTGCCTGAAAGCAAATTTACGCCATTTGTGTCCCAATTTTCTGGTTGAGTAAAACATCGTTTTTTATGAGATCAGTGACGTTGGAAGATTTTTTTTTGGAGGGTACGAAGTGACTACAAAAATTTAGAAAACCCAGAAAATTTTCCAAGTAGGAGAAAAAAAGAAGTTTCTTTCAAATTGTTGCCTCAAGTACTCGTAGTTTATTCCCATTTATTTGCGATTGTATTCTTGCCCGAACAAAGTACGGGAATACTCTGAAAAAACTGAGCATTCGATGTCTAAAAAATTACATTTTTTAATTTATATTCGAATGCTTTGAAAATCCTACCCATCGTAATTTGGGTGAAGGGAGGGGGGCTAATTTCAAAAAAATAAAACTGCATATTTTTTTGAAACTGGGGATCAAATTTTTGAACCTGCGCCTTAAAATATGTCCTGAAATGGACCATTTTTATGGGCTTTCTTCCAGTGCTAGAAAAGTTTAAAATTTTCCAATAACTTTGAAATAAATCGAAACCGCTTCCAATCGATTTGGGTGAGCGAAAATAGGAGTAAGGTTGCATCCCTTTCAAATCTAGGCTCTGATGGACCGATGGACGATTTTCATGAAATTTTGTTTGAAGAAAGTACTTACCTATTGTTGACACTTTGAAAAAAATTCATAACGTTCAAAGTTGTTAAATAATTTTTGATTACGTAAAGGTATCTAAATTTAACCACTTTCAAAAACAAACCCAATTTTTTACAATTTTTCAAAAATGTTTGTTGTCAGATTTTCAAGTTTTTCTCGTATATTAAGAGCAGTCACCGAGGAGCACAAAATTTTCACATCATCCTCGTCTCCTCATATGGGTTTAGCAGTATTGGGATATTGAAATTGCAGTTTTTTTCTAATCAGATCCTAAAATTTTCCTTATTTCCCTCAAGAAAAATATAAATTTCCTACGTTTTTCCCTTGACTTTTTTCCTTATAAATTCCTAAAATTTCACGTTTTTGTTGAAAAAATTTTGAAAAAATTTCCAAAAAAATGAAAATTGCGGGTTTTCTCCCTTTTTTCGCTCAATTTAGCAAATTTTCCATTTTCGTCTTTTTTAAATCAAATTTCCCACAGCTTCTTTTTTCCATTCTCTTTTTATCACTTGAAATTTCCCAAGATATGGAAAAATTTACAATATTTCCCAACAATGCGTAACGAAATTCAAAATGTTCTTAATCGTTAAAATCTGCGTAAATTATTAATTATTTTTCATTTTTTCAAAATCGTCCTTGAATGAATTTCATATTACGTATTCCTTTTCTTACTTGATACTTTTGAAAATTAATTTCTACATTCGAATAGAATTGATCAGAATTTTTTCATGTCAACATCATCGTCAAATTTTGAGGAAAAAATTTAAACGTACCCTCCTCCACTGCACACAATTCCATCAAATATAAATAAATTTCCAACAACTTTTGGATATAAGTTTTTTAAAATTCTTCTTCAATCTAAACAGAATTTTGAAGAAATTTTGACAAAAATTCATTTCCAATTGTGACTATGTGCCCATTTTAACATTTTTCAAGTGCTGAATACGTTAAAGAGGAAACCTCATCTCTCCAGCAACCTGACCTTCGGAAATTTTGAAAAAAATTGAATTTAAAAAATTGCTTTGAATTTCCCACAAATTCCCTTTTTTCCTTCTTTTTTTTTCGTTCGAAAATTTCCAAAGGGATAGGAAATTTTCCACAATATCTCAACACTGGGGTTTAGGTATCTGTATTTTTTTAAAATAAGGTTCAATTCAAGTTTTTTTTTTCATAAAATAACTTTTTTCCTTCAAAATGTTCTTAATCGTTAAAATCTGCGTAAATTATTAATTATTTTTCATTTTTTCAAAATCGTCCTTGAAATTGATTCTCCATGAAATTTGAAAATACGCAATACTTAGGTAGGTAGGTACTTACCAATATTTATGAAGATATTTCTATTATCTGTTCAATCTGATCATTTTATAGGTAGGTAGTAGGTACCTACCAAAACCTCCCTAAACCGTCCAAAATGAAATCATAATCCATCGATAAAAATCGATACAACTCCTTTTGCCCAAGCCATTAATCAATTCGTCACCAGCATCTGGCGATCTCTAACCTTTAAAAAACACCACAATCGTAATCTGCATCGAAACACTGTAAAAAATCAGATCATTAATCTCGTATGCATTGTGACCACTTAAACGCGTGCATCACAATGATAAAACCTGTTCAACTGGGTACTCCAACGTCTCACCCATTACATGAAATTCTTCCCCTTGGCAAACACGTACCTTAGAATTTTTTTTCTTTATTTAATTTAAACAAACTGCCCATAACGACCAAACGACCACCATATTCTAAATGCAAATCAAATCTGAATAAACCGGAACGATACCAAAGTGCCGGATATATGCATTATTTTTTATTCTCGGAAAGAAAAAAAACACATAGATTTTCACCTTGAAAATTTTCAAGTGGGTTCAACGCTATGATTTCATCGATACGGAAACGAAAATGCAAACAGCGAGTAAAACTCATCTGCCGAGGAGATCATGACAAGACCGAGTTTATTTTTATTTAATAATCATTAGTTATACCGAATTAACCACAGGTTTGAAAATCCATTTCGTGCACTTATAACCGATAATCGCGTAATCGCCGCGTATGAAATTTATTTACCTATTTTTTAGCAAAAAAAAATGCAATATATTCGATTTACGGTTATTATAAGGTTTACACGCGCGTGTGATGTAATTTTTGATGTGTCGGTAATATTCATCTCATCTCTATCCGTTATCTGGCCATTATAAAATATATTATGGAGCAAGGACGCGGTACCGCGTTCAAGGATATGCAGACGCGACATGAACTATCAAATTTACATTACATAATTGAACCGTATTGGTTCGAAGTTAACGTAGTTTTCGTATAATTTTTTTCCATTTTTCGCTACCCATTGTTGTAATGTTCTCATGGCAATGACATCCATCAAGGTATTTGATGTTTCAATGCGTTGGATTTTTTGCTTTTGCTTTCATCGCGAGAATGTCTAGGAAAAAAAATTCTCTTTTATGAAACTTTACAATGACTCTAAACTGTACGATTGAAAGGGTAATGTGAGGTCGATTAATGAGAATTTTAGAACTTTATTACGATAGAGTTTAAATTAGTCTACATAATCATCATAAATCACAAGCTGGTTCGGGAGTCGGCACTTCGAACTATGTACAGACGGTATCATTGCAATGGGCTATGTAACCAACGGCCAATGAGTTGAATTTATGTAAGATAAACTTTTAAACATACGACATTGACCATAATGTCGTTAAATCGCCAAAATAACGATCTTCAAAGAGTAAATCGTTAGACTGAATAATGCAAACGTAATTCCAGCGGTAATTAGATTACGCGAATGGCTTTGCGCTGTAGGCGAAATGAGCTACCAATTTAGAAAAAAAATTTATCACGGACTTTTGCTGAAGTTTAACTAGGTTGAAATAATTCTTTGAAGTCCACTTTGTAGAAACGTAGGTATATTTTATCGTGCGTAGAAAAGCGAAATTCTGTATTTATTTCGTGTTAGGCCTTCGAATGCATTTTATGCCCACGTTTTGTTGAAATACGTCGCATATCTTTAGAATTTTTCAAATTTTTATGGAATATCGTTAAGTTTCTGTAGAAAAATCTTGATCCAAATCCAAAAATGTTTCCCTTATTTTACCCAATTTTTCACAATAGCAAATGATAGTATTTTTTATGAGAAAAATTCAGCTTTGTATTGTAGTAAAAAATATGTAAAGGTATTAGGAGAGACATGAGCCAATTGAAATTAATTTTTTTTAAAAAAAATTCAATTCGAAATTGCCATATTTCTGGACATAGAAGATACAAAAAATCGATCATAAAGGGCCTGGCCGAATAAGTGGTGAAATATGCCCTAATGTTGAAGAGATCTTTTCCTCATCAAAAAATACAAAATTCAATTTTAAGGAATTTTTTTAAATGGGCACTTTGAAAATTTTACGAAAAAAAACTATTGCTTTAGAATAATTCTTTGGAGGACTTAGTTTCAATTTTTATTCTGATATATCTACCTGCCTCAGAAAATTTTATTCCAACTCAAAGTAAAATTTTGAGTCCAAACCAAACTGAATTGAAATTTCATCATAAAAGAACCTAAAAATCCAAAATTTCAAATCCCAAAGCTCATTTTTCTTAAATTTTGGCAATTTTTTTAAATTTCAAATTGCCTACCTCGTAGACCTGTATCCTACAAGATATAAAAATTTGATCTAATTAACAGAAAAAAAATTGAAATTTGGTATACTTTTGGCCTGTTTTTGATCTTCCGAATCGATTAAAAGCGGTTTCAAGACGTTTCAAAGCCTGTAGAAAATTTAGAATTTTCTGGTGTTGGAGAAAACCTCATAAAAGAGGTTTTTTTGAACATCAGCACCTAAAATCATGGATTACCTACACAAGTCGATACGATTTTTGTGTCTGGGTTCCGATTGCCAAATTTAGGTCGCTTTCTCATGACTAATGAAGGGAAAAATTAATTTTTTTGACCAAAGTTTGCTTTTAGGGGTGGGTCCAAAAATTTGATTTTTCAAGAGCAATAAGCAAGAGCATACGACCACTATCTCTTTCAGAAAAAAGTTACAGCTCATATCTTTTCCAAAATTCTGTGAAAAAATCTCATTTTTTTGGTGCCTTGCCTATACGAAAAAATGAATTTTTTTGGGAAAACTAAGCGTTCTAGTGAAGATAATCAAGAAAAAGAAAATAAATTTTCGTTTTAATTCTCAAATTTTCTCCACCTGAGTTCAAAATATTCAGAAATGTCTTGGAAACTATGCCCCCCAGAAAAAACTCACTGGTTCTATCCGACAAGAAAAATTCTTTACAACTTTCACTATGATTATTAGTACGGCTTTAAAACGCCTAGTTTTCTCAGAAATTTCCCTTTTTGTAGGCAAGGCACAAAAAAATTAGATTTTGTCACAGAATTTTGGAAAGAATGAGCTGTACCTAATTTGTTTTCCAATTGAGGTCAAGGTCTGCGGTTTACGCCATTCCATTCGTTGTAAAATTTTCTATAAGACTGGACCAAAAAATTGTCATTATTTTTTCAAATGCTTGAGCTTATTTCTCTAGAAAATTCCGAATTTGGGACCACTACACCCCCCCCCCCCCGAAACCTTTGGAAACCAGAATTGAGCGAGTTGATGTATTTTGACGTCTAAAATCAGAATTTTGGCATTAAAACTGAGACACAAAGTGAAATATTTTTTTTTTGTCGACTAGTGTTATAAATGTATCGGTGACCTATTTGATCAATTAAAGAAGAATTTCCCGAAATTTTCAATTTTGAGTTCGGATTTATTTCTTGGATGAAAAATTTTCTGAAAAAATTCAAGTGGTGTAAATTTGAAATATCAAAAATTCGCCAAAATTCAAAAAATAGACTTCATTGCCTAAAATTTCTGATGCATAGCATAGTTCTTTTATGAAACATTTTCGTTTTGCTTTTGTTTGGGCTCAAAATTTTACTTAGAGTTGGAAAACCTTGAACAGTTGAAAGCTTCAAATACCAAAATGGAGTAAAAAAATTATCGTAAAAAAACTAACAAGATGTATTTTTATGTCACAAAACAAAAAAATTTTCAGTTCTGTTGAAATTAAAAAATTCTTAAAAATAACGCAATAAAATGACCATACCTAATTCCGAAAAAAAGAGGAATGAGGGATCAGAAATTTTTCGAGATTTTTTTACATCAAACTGACCCTACTTTTTATTCAGCCAGATCCTTAGTGGATCTCACTTCATCAAAAAATTTTTAGAATAAAAAAATGAAAAGTTAAAAATGATTTTTTAAAAATTTTTGTAGGTAATTTCCCATCCTCCTTCTCCTCGGTTAAGGCAATTTTTTTGAATGTGGGCAAAATTATAGAAAATCTACGTTGATTAATTTTAATGGATTAATATTCATACTAATATCATTTTAATCATTTTTTTTCAAATAAAATGTTCAAGTATAGTTTTTTTTTAAATTGAATACCTACGTAATTAAAAAGAGTGAAATATAGGTATAGTTAAGTAAGTACACAGATAGGTACGTGATATTTTTTAAAGGGCTCCAGTAAATGAAATATAAATGGCAATGGTAAGTAAGTATAATTATTAGGTATTGGGTACAAACATCTCTTACCTACTAAAGACCATTTTCCAGAAGAAATTCCAAATAGGTACCGATAGATTTTTAAAATCTTGGTAGGTAGTTGGATTTTAAGGCTGTCTGGAGAGGGATGAAAGCGAAATTGGAAGAAAAAATTACGCCCAGACACACTTTTGTGCTATCACGTGTCCTTGGTCCTGCTAAACTTTTGAAAAAAAACCCAAATGATCACCCCTTTTGACAACTGATATCGGCATCTAATGTAAATATTTCTGATTTTCTGAAAAAATAACCCGGTGGTTAAAAAGTATTTCTGACATTCTGACAAAAAGTTGAAAATTTTACATTTCAGAGCTTCCAATTTTTGAATTGTGATTGTTTTTATGATAAAAAGCAGGAAATTAGATCAATAAAAATTATATTTTACTTAAAATCGGAAGTTGGCTGCGCTGAAAGTTGAAACTCAAAATTCAGTTTTTAGAGGAATTTAGAATCAATTTTCAAAAATTTTCTTTTCCCCCTATTTGGCGGGATCAAAGAAAAGAAAATTGAAGAATTTTGCCTCCGTTCATGCGACCAAATGAAATTTGGATCCCGAATCCCCCCCCCCCCAATCAAGCATAAATTTTACATTTTTGACAATTTGAAAATTCTACTTTCTTTTTTGAAATTTTTGGTCAACTTTTCAGAGTACGGTAAATATAAGTAAAGCGTATTTTAAATTTTTTCCCACTTTTTAAAGCCAGTCTATCTCTCGACACAATTTTTCACAACCCTGATTCAAATTTTGAAAAAAAAAGAAAGCTATCGTCTCAGCAGTCACCCCAAACTGCATGATGTGAATTTGAGAGCTTTGACCTTCCATCTCCTCTCCTCAATAACACCATCTCTTTTCCCAATTTCTTCCGGGAACACAGTTTCCAGAAATAAATACCTCGGTAGTTTTCAACTTGAATTTGATGATACGTTTCCTCAAAAACTAACGCGATTCAGTCATTGCAACGAAAATCTAAAACTCAAAAAAAAACAACTGTTATGTACTTTCACTTCTTTGTTGACTGATCAAAATAATACCGTCAAACAAAGTTGTATAATTAATAGGTATCTACGTATTACAGCTATCTTCCGAATGTCTATAAATACACATATGTGAATATTCCCACACTTGCACTCGTGTGTCTCCACTTTACGAATAACATACCTATATTTGTTCACTTGTCGATATAATAATTATTCGTTTTTCCTACGAAATGAAGCATCAAGTTAATTTTCGTTCGTTTTCCTGTCGCCAAACTTTAATAATTTAATACAAGGTTTCATCGTAAAGGAATTATTTTTGATTTTCACATCTTTCATAATGGCAATGGCATTGTTTAGTACACGTGTGATAATTAAAAGTAGATACTGTAAAAACCCATGGTTGGTTATTATTTGTCAATGCATTCTTGCAAGTACCTACCTATACTGGAGAAGAAATCAAATTTGAGGGATATGAATCAGCTGAGCAAAAATATACATCCTGGATGTTTTTTTCCCCTTTAAAAACGAAAGCACATACTTATTTTTTACTCATCGCGTATAATTCTTCGAAATGTCATGAGCTCATTATTGAAAAAAAGTCGTAAAATTTCTACCCAGAACACAAATGACGACACGAGCAAAAATCAATAATGAACCCAAAAACCTATTTGCGTCTTTGAGAATGATCTAACAAATAATTCATTTTATCTCGACCTTCCAATAGTTCGTTTTTACTTCTGTCTATTCTTACGTAGCTCTAATAGGTAGATATACTTTTTTTTTTTTTTTTTTTGGAAGGTACTTAATTTTTAATAGCGAAAAGGAAAAAAAATTCAATCATTAAGGTATTTTATTTAACGTTTTGTAAAAAACTTTACTTTACCTACCCATCTCGTAAAATAAAAACAAGTTTTTTAATTACTTCTATGTGAGGTATTTGTTGTTCTCCTCATTTTCGACTTTGTCTTATGCAATAGTGCAAGTTCGTATTCATATTCGACTATTTGAGGTAAGTAAATAATAAATAAAATACCACGTAAAAACGAATGCTGGAATTATTGTTTTAAAAGAGTCGGTTACATATCGTTACCATGTACTATGAGACCTGCCTACGTATTTGCATATTATTATTATTTAACAAGCAATCTTTATGCGATATGAGTACCTACGGGGAACTGTAAAGAAATTATAAAAATTTCGTTCAAACCGTAACTTAAACATACATTATTGACAGCCTCTCGGCAAGGAAATACGTATTAATAGAAAATCGTGAAAAAATCTAGCCATAGATAAACTCTATTGCGAAAGACAAATCTTTGAAGAATTTTTTAAATGATTTTTCACGGACATTAGACATGCATAATAAATTTTTTTTGAAATTCAATTAATAAGGTATACTTATGCGAATTTATGGACTCGCGAGAATGAAAATCTAAAAAAATATAACAATTTTCTATTTCTCATAATATGCTATGTAATTAATTGGCAACATTTAGCAAATTTATTATAATTCGTGTTATTTACTCGAGCGCTTCCTAAATGTTCATCGGATGCTAATAGATCAAGGTTGATAAAGGTGGAAATTTTTTTAAAAATAATGCTTTTTTGGCGAGGAGGGCTATTTATGATTTTTGGAAAAAAAAAAACTTTAGAAAAGAGGAGGATCCGATTTTGAAGGCAATAAAAATAATTATTTTTTGGTGAATTATAAAATTTCATGATTTTTTTTTTTGTAAATTGAAAGAGGATATCTAGGAAGTTGTATTTTTAAAGTCGAAAACAGTTTTAAAATTGTTGGTTTTACCCCCAAAAAAAACAATGACATCTATTTTTTTTTACTTGACCTATTTTCAATAAGGAACCTACCACCTACTTAATATACATACAAATTATTTTTTGATTTTTCTTGTACCTATGCGCATATTTAAGAAAAAAAGTCGAAAACAATTTTTTGAAAAATTTTTCACGAACATATTTTAATTTACCTATAAAAACCATTACAATGCTGTTTCATCATCATCCCAGCCCCATGTTCAGAGAATTTTTTCAATGACGAAGAAAAATGAATTAATTGCATTAATTTTTTTTTTGAGCTTGAGAAAATGGAAATATTTTTAAAATATAAAATCAAAATCTGTAGGAAGCTTGAACAGCTAAAGAGAAGAACGCGCAGACATGTGCGACCGAACCATAAATTTATAGAGGGTAAAAAAATGTCATAATCATCGCATTGCGTTTCCAGGTTTTTTGCACACGCTCAGTTGCACTTGAATTTACTCATACCTTTATTTAATGGGTGCATTTAGGTATATTACGACGGCATTCTCTATAATTTCTAGGTGCATAGACGTGCATGCATCATAAATTAAATAGTGACGAATTGAACGTTGCAAAACCTCAGCTTTACTTAATAATGGAAAATTTTTTAAACTAAGGTCCATATCTATTAACAGGCGAGTGTTTTTTTTCCAAAATTTTTCAATAAAAAAATATGATGAATTATGAACGTTTCAAAATTAATAAGAAAATTGCCTACTTGTAGGTATTTTAAAGAAATTCAAAAATGCTACTTTTAGTATTTATGATTTTGATTAAGGAAATAGATAAACATAGACATAAGACTGAAAAAACGAATTGAAAAAATCCACACTTACTTTCAAATCAAACCAAATGAATAGGTTCCCCATTTTTTTTACCTTCAGAAGCAGAGACGTTTTGTGTCTACAGATCAGAAACCAAAATTCTGATTTTTGTTGAATCTTTCGGCCTAGTCCAAAATTGATAAGGTTACAGGAACAGTGACGACTTTTATAACAAACTTTACAACGAACCAACATGCCAAAATATGCATAATGTAAAAGTTGCCTAGAAAGTCTAATTTGGTAGGTTGATGATTCAGAAATGTGTTTTTACATATATTTTTTCCTTCAAATGGCGTTACAAAACGAAGTCTCAAATAGAACAATGGACAGAGGACGTTTTGAAATATCGCTCCTCATTTGTACCTATCAAAAATGATCTCAAAATTGAAGAACCTGAGAATATCAATTTTTTATTTAATTCTGTGTTTTGAAAATCTATCCAATTTTAAAATTTTCGCAAAAGTAAATTTTCTTAATTTTTTAATTTTTTTTAAATTTGAATTTTTTTCAAATTTTTTGAGTATTTTTGAAATTTTGTACTTAAGTATTTTTTTTTTAATTTTAATGTGAAATACAATTTTTTTATTCAAGTGTTTGTTTATTTTAAACACAAATACCTGAGACTTCATTTTCCATTAATTCACCACTCCATCGATGCATTCAAAAATAATTTTCTCCGTGGTAAATTTCCACCCCCCCCCCCCCAAATAATATGCTTAGTCGTTATAGTCCTTCTATACTTTTTCAAAAAATACATATATATTATTTTCGGATTTGTTTTAATTCATTATTCTTTAATTAGGTATATCATTAGTAGGGAGCGGATTTATACGCACCAAAAATCGTAAAATATGCTAAAATATGCAAAGTCTTTATAGGTATCATCTGAAAGGTATTGAAAAAATTGATCCCTTTTTTACACTTATACTTTCTCAAGTTTGATTGAAATACCCGTTATTGTCAATCAAATGTAAAATCAAATATTTTTATTGCAAATATTGTATCATATTTTCGGCACTGCAACTATAATTTCTACATCGACTGAACAAGAGGCGCGAATTTGAACCAAATAATATCCTTTGATGTTGGGTTCAGTGGCATCAAAAGCTTTTTTCTGAGTGGAGGGAAAACCAGAATTTTTTTTTTTTTGGGGGGGGGGGGGTAAAAGAGCAAAAAGGAGCCTTTTTTCGCACTTCTGGTTTAAATGGTTTTTATAATTGTAATTTTTTATGCCAGGGCAAAGCGAGGGCAAAGCTCTGAAAAAATTTGAAATTTAATGCCCAAAAAAGACATTTTTCAATTGTTTTAATGCTTTGAAAATCTTTCTCTGATGCAAAGCTAAAAACATTGAAAATTGAAAATTTTGAGAAATATGCGCTAAAAAACCGAAAATTGGAGAAATATGTGGAAATATGTACTAAAAACAGAGTAAATATGTAAAAAATATGTATTTTTGAGTGAAATATGCAAAATATGCAAAATCAAATAGGGCTCATTCTTCTCAAAACGATGTGAAACGGAAAAGTACATTGAATATGTCCAATTTTATTGGATACAGAAAAATATGCGTTTTCATATTAATCCGCTCCCTAATCATTAGAAACAAAGAAAAAGTATTGGTGGTTCGGACAAAAATTTTTAGGGGTATGCGGTTTAAAAATGCCGACTAAAAAATTCAAAATTTCCGAGTAAGAATTCAAAAATTCTAGAATTTTTGGCAATGATTACAATAAAAATCATGTGAAGCAACATTATTGAAAAGATAGAACACAATTTTTATAGATCAGTGTAATAAAAACTTGATTTGGCCGGAGCGAAGCGAGGCCGAAAATTTCAAGTTCGAGGATCAATAAAACAATAAGTATTTTTAATTGATAAATTTGAATCAACAAATCGACCACTTCTACTTTAAAATTATTCGAGAAGAAATACAATCGAGCCGAGCGCAGCGAGGCAGAAGATTCTAAAAAATTTGATTTTGACACATCGAAAATGAGTTTTCATGTGGAAAAACTTAATAAAATAATTGAAATAATTTTGAGAAAAAATCATTTTGTAGAATTTGGATTGTTTCAAAACTATGGGAGAAAAAATTGAACATGGCCGAGCGCAGCGAGGCCAAAATTTTTAAAAAATTGATTTGGGAAGGGAGTAATTTTGGAGTTGGATTGTGATTTCTGAAAGAATACAGTAAACTTGGAATTTTAAATGGCTCGATGATTCTTTTACAATTTTCCGGAATTTCTAGGATTTTGCCGACTTACCTGAAATCTCCGAAATTTTGCCGGAATTGCCGACTGAAAATTGGCTAGGGGGTATTATACCCCCTCCCCCATACCCCCTATAAAGCCGCCCCTGTACCTACCTACTAATATAAACGAAAACAATTAGGGGTAGTAACTCAACATTTCAAAAAATAAAATGAAAAATAAACCACCCTAACACTTAGGTACCTATGAATAAATTCATTATTTGAAAATGTTAAGGATCAATGTCGTGTACCTACCTCCATCAATAAAAATTTCCAATAAATACGTAGATGTACCTGAACCAGCTTCTTTTGAATTTTGGCTTCTGGAAGTCCCACGTAGGTACCTACTTTTTCTTCGTTTCTTCAAAAATTGGTTCTCCAACAAAATGCCATGATGAATCAATTAAAAGTTGGACAAAAGCCCAACAAAACTCATTAAGAATACATTCCATCAAAATTCCTCCAAGTTTTTGACGTCAAGCCTTCTGCAAAATATCACGACGCAAAAAAAAACTTGCCCCAGCCCAAAACCATGAAATATGTAAAAAAAATTGCTTCAATTCCTAATCTCTCGATCTTACATCGTTTACCAAAATATTCCAATGAGTATGACTCACAACTTATCGGATTAAGGCAGACACTGATGATAAAGTTAAATCTACAGAAAAATATTCCTAAACACATGTAATGTCTACACGTCTACAGAGCTACCAAAACAACCCTGGAAAATTTTTAAAGAATCATAAAACCACAAGCACACTAATATATTCAGCAGTAATTACAATTACTCGTGTAGGTACTCGTGTATCTAATACCTATACCTACCTATACATAAATGTACATTTACGAGCTAAATTTCCTCTCTCTCTCTCTCTAAGACTCCATACCATAGAATATGAAAAATATAAAAAAAAACGAATGTTCTTAACCTTAGTCTAAATAATTTTCATTTTTTCGTATTATGTCACAACCGCAGTAAATCCGGTTATTTAACATGATATAATTTGTTTCTTTTTCACGAACGCCTATGTTTACCGCACTCGTATACAGAAGATTTCCGTTGATGGCTTCCAACCCAGTATGAGTCCGAGTTAGAGGTACTGTCAAATACCTTGGACATATTTCGGATGACGTTTACGTGTGGTGGTATTACGATGTATGGAAAATTGAGCAAATAGTCGGGTTTTAGTAAAAGCCTATGTGTATTACGCGGCGTCTGTGTGCGAATGTGTCTACTATATGGCTAACTTGCGTGATAAGTGTAGGAGGTACATCTTTTTCTTAAGGTCGCCGACTTCGTAGGTACGAAGAATGGAAGGATATAAACGTCATTTGCTCATTACAGGCATATATAGAACTTGCACCGCTCAAATTATCTGTCATTACAACAAAAGTTCACGTGTGGTTTAGTGCAGTGTTGGAATTATTCACCGTTGGTTAATATGGGTGTTTTAAAGGCTCAAGTGAGTAAAGATTTTTACTTTTCTGCGTTTTTATCTAATTGTACGATTTTTTTTCTCAATTTTTCAATTTTTTTCAATTTTTTCTTTTTTTCCTTCAATTTTTTCAATTTTTTCAACTTTTTTAAAAAAAAATTTATTTATGAAGAAAAAAGTATTGAAAAATATGAAAGGATTTAAAAATCAAATGAAATAGGTAAAGGCTCCAAAAAATTATGTGCTAACCTGATTTGATATTTTTTAAAATAAAATTTCAGTGAATTTTCAAATTAACAATTTTTCAAGCCATTAGATCTATGATTTGGTGTTTTTTTTTGTGTTTTGGAGTTTTGGAGTTTTACTTTCAATTGAAAATTTGAAATTCAATAGGCATTGCTAGGTACTCTGGAAAATTGCACATTTTGGAAGTTTGGATTAGGGATACGTCAAAATCAAAAATTTTCTTCTATTTATTTAAAAAAAAAATTGATGTCATTTTATGAGTCTATCAATTTCATAATTTCAAACATCTTCTTCAATCTTCAAGATAGAGGACTGAGTACCTACTACCTACCTACTTACCTCATACAAAATATATCTAATATAGTCTTATTATGGCAATGTTTAATTTTTCCTGATGAAATCCCCAGTTTGAAATTACAGGAAAATACTTCCCCAACCTAACCTAATTTTACACCTATTTAGCAACATAAATAAGCACAAAGCCAATACCTGGCTACATTGTGTTTATTTTTTACATTATCATAAAAAATTCAATTTTACCTCACCTAACTTTTTTCCTCCAATAAAATTTCTTTTATTAATTACACAACGTTTTGGATTAGTGTAGGGATTAATTTGAGATATTTTTAGCTAATAGGAGGTCTCAATTAATTAATTTGATTAATACCTATCAAATTACTTACTCGCAAATTTTTTTTTCAATTCCAAAATTCTGGAAAAAATGAAACTAAATACCTATTGAAAAAAAAATGCCATTGCTTGGAAAAAGTGTCACAAGGTCACGTCTTACTCCACACATTAAATACCTTTTCAAAATTTCTGAAATATCTGAACCTTTTTTTTTTTTTTTACTTAACACTTCTCTGATTGTGATCAAGCTTTTCAATGCATCAGCTGCATAAATCCTTTACGATGGTAAAATATTCACTTCACAAACATTTCAAGAAGCATAATTATTGCTAGATTATTTACATTGATACGACGATTTGTTTTGTTGGTTTTTTTTTATTGTTATAATGTTGAAGTCATCCATAATAACATGTTCTTCCGGGCTTTATACTCGATTCTGATTACTAAGACGATGTGAATGGAAAACATTACCCCAATTAGGATCAAATAATTAGATAATCCGTCTAAAATTTATCGTGTTCCAAGTACACACTTTTTTTTCGCGAATTGTAATGAATAGTGGCATTGTTTTTTTTGCACGTACTTGAATTAAAGTACTTGGTTTTTGAGGTAATAAAATTCTACAGCAAGGTGCCTATTTTAAATGTTATCAAGATTCCTACATACTTAATTTGATTGCTCGAGTGAAGGAATGAAAGCTTTTACTATGGGTATTGATGGTCAAGTTCGTACCTAAATGATTTTTGAGAAATTTTTATTTCAATGAAAATTAAAACAGCCCTGGAAAATTTCCGGTTTGAATAAAATTTTAATTTTTTTTCTTCAATTTTTACGTTGTTGGAATCTTAATATCTATTCGTATTAATATTTTAATTTTATATTAAAATTTCAAAGTCAATATTTGCGTCCTTGAGACGTCCGAATGTCTTGAGTGCTCAATTATGGGAACCACTAATTTTTACAATATGATAGCTAGTGTAACTGTCAACTTTGTCATAGCGTATATGATTACTCATGTACCTACGTGTAGCTTACATCAATCCATTATTATCTAACTTGAGGATAGTTTCGTTACCAATTTCAATTTCCGTTCGCAAACACAACAACGGAATTAAGTCATCGCGATATCGAAAAAAACCGGTTTTCTCGTATACAAATAAAAAACTTTCGTTTTCCTCTCGCCAATATAAAGCAAGGCAGTAGGTTTTCAGAATGTTCTCGCCTAAGTACTAATTACCGCCTGTGGTCGATCTGTAACATGAGCCAATGTCAATAACACCGAGTTTGTGGGTTTTTGCAGGCTTTACTCGCATTGGTGTTGGCGTCAACATTTTTAGCAAATGCTGAAGAATTGAAAGCATCCGTTGAAGCAAAAGATGCCCAGAAGAGATCGACAGCCAAAGTTGAAAAACAAAATGATCTAGTGCCAGAAGCTTCGTCGAGATGTTAGTATACGTTGGAGTGGTTTTTTTTCTTATAATTTTGAGGATTTTTTCGAATTTTGGAGGTTTGACATCCTAAGTGGTAAATTTTTCTGTAAAAATGAATTTCCCCTAAATTTTGGGCCCTTATATTAATTATGAGCTATGAACTGAGCTGAGTTTTTTTTCTGATGAGATTTAACACGAGAAAATATTGTAAAAACGAAAAAAAATTGGAGGAAATGATGCAAAATTTCTAAAATGACTGAAAAATCTAAAAATTTGACACGATTTTGAATTTGGGGATTATCTTTGAACCCTTTTAAGGCTTGAACTGGAAGAATCACCGGGGGGGGGTAAGGGTGACTTCAAATACCTCATTTTAGTCAGTTTTAATTTTTATTCCATTCGAGGGTCCCTGCATCTCCTCCCCCATTTCAATTTTTCAAGTCCAAAGATGATCCCAAAAATTCACAATGATGTCATAAATTTTGCACCATTCTCCTCATTTCTTTCGGTTTTAGCATGTTCTCTTTGTGAAATCTCAACGAAAAAAATTAGCTCATGTCATGGTCCTTAATTGATGTAGAAGCCTAAAATTTTGAGAATTTCATTTATGTAGAAAAATGAACAATTTCAGGTGAATAACCGCAAGACAGTCAAATCTGGAACTCAAATAACCTAATGACGTCACTACTCATACTGCTGAATTTTGTTTCGACTTTTTTTTTTTCAAAGTCCAGAATATTTACGTTGTTTTTAAACATTTAAACAGTCTAAAATTTTCTGAAAAAGTTTTCCAATTTTTTCCTCGTAATTTTTCCTCGTAGTTTTTCAGCCATTAATTTTTTTCTCAGAATTTTCTCGACTAAATTTTTTTCTGATGTTTTTCCACGACGACATTTCATTTTGATGTAATTTTTCCATGACCATATTTTTTTCTCGTAGTTTTTCTCGACTGAAAATTTTCTGAAGTAATTTTCTCCGCTGAAATTTTTTTTTGATAAATTACATACATTGTTGAACTTCCATCTTTTTTAAAAAGAATGATTTTTGTTTGATTGGCGTCATAAAAATTTTTAGGGAAAAAATTCGAATTGAAAAAATACTGAGAAAAAAATTAGACATGAGAAAATTCTTCAGAAAAAATTTTCAGATGTGAAAATTGTTCAAATTGAGGTAGCGAAGTTGTTCGCGCTGAACGAATCTTTACGTTTTACTTTTTCAATTCTTCACTCATTTTTGATATTTCAAGATTTAAAAAAAATCCTTAAAATCAGAATACTCGGCACATTTCGACCTTTTAAAACCTTTATTTTCGTCCCAGTTGTAAGCTTTGGTTTTAAACAAAAAAAAAAACAAGAAAAAAAAATAGAAAACGCAACTTTTGTAGTTTAGAAAAACACAAAAAAAATTATTTAAAAAATAGAAACACTGCATATTTCTTGGTAAAAAAAGCAAAAAAAAAATGGAAGCATACGACTCATTTCTTGGTAAAAAAAAAAAAAAAAAAATAGAAACACTGCTCATTTTTTCTAGGAAAAAAAAAATAAAAATCACTACCTAAGGTGATAGTCTCCTAAATAATTGTGAGGTGCTGGTCTGTAGAAGTCATTAGGTATACTAAATTTCAAATTTCTTGACATTCACATGTGTCTGAGTTAGGTATGACTTATGACTGTGTGAGTATTCACACTTCACTATTACATATTTAGAAGACTCTCATCTTGTTCATTTCTCTCTATTTTTCTTTTTACCTTGAAAATGAAATGAGCTTGTTTCTATTTTTTCCATTTTTTTTTTTTTTGGTCTAAAAATAGGTAAGCAATGAAGATGCCTTAGTCATTAAATTGCATCTTCAATGCTTATATTTTTTCCTTATTTTTTAAAAATGTTTTTATTTTTTGTTTAAACCCAAAGTTTACAATTGGGAAAAAAATAAAGGTTTCAAAAAATTAAAATGTATATTGTATCGAACAGACATTTTAATATTAAGGAATAAAAAAAAATCACTTGAAACATCAAAACTGAGTGAAGAATTGAAAAATTAGCCGTGTTTATTTGAGCTTCACCCGAAGAAACCTCCAAAATTCGTCAATTTGATTCGAGACAACCACATTCTGCATCCTTCTCCAATCAAACCACAATTTCGTTAATTCATTTTCAATGTTCACAGACGGCGGTGGCGGATATGGCGGATACAACGGATATGGAAATTCATACGGTTACAATAGCGGCTACGGAGGCTACGGCAGCAGCGGTCTCGGCTACAACAATAATTATGGAAGTGGAGGCTACGGCGGTTACGGCGGTTACGGAGGCTATGGCAATAATTACGGCAGTGGATATGGCAGTTATGGCAGCGGTTATGGAAACTCCTATGGATCTTACGGCAGTGGTTTAAGTTCGTACTATGGCAGAAGGCCAGGCTACGGTAGCGGCTACGAAGATTACGATATCGATGGATACAACAGATATAACCAAGGATCGTACTACAACAGAGGATATGGTGGTAAATATCCATACTCCGGTGGTTATGGTGGCGGATACAATTATAACAGGTATCCGGCCTACAATGAATATGGAAACCAATATTACGGTGGAAGTTATGATTACCCGTCTGGTTACCAAGGGGGTTATGGTGGTTATTACGATGGTTATGGTCAAAATGGGTACAATAAATATCGTGGAGGATATGGTCTGTACAAAGGTTACAAATAAGCCAATCGTGTTTTGAAATTTTTTTTGTATAAAATAGCAGTTGTAAATGAAAAAAAAATCAATACGCTTGTTTCTCAAATTCGTTACAAATTATTTATTTATTTTTATTCGCTTTTTAATTTATACGAAGACCGATGATTCCTACTTTTAATTTTATTATTTTTGTTTTTATATTTTTTTTTTTGGTAATTTTTCATCAACCATTTTTTTGCATGAATATTTAATAAAGAATTTTTTTCAATATTCGTTGCAAGTTTTTCTGCCCTTTAGGTGCATTGGAAGTGTTTACACTGTGGAGAGATCGCACTCGATCGTATGGTGTCAGAAATGGCACTGGCACTGGCACTTCATATTTTTCACAATGTCGTATTTTTTTTTTCGATAATATTAAGTATACAGAATTACGAATAATTTTTAGGTGATGCACAAAATTTATTTTTATTTATTTTAAAGGGGCACATTTATTTTAAGTGGGTGACTTGCAAATTTTGATCAATTTTAATAGGTTGAGTTGAAAAAGCAAAATTTTTGATTTTTGAGTTCCAGTACTAGGAGAAAGATGGAGGCTGAAAAAAGTAGAAAAACGAAATAAAAAATAAAATCAATTGACATTTATTCTGATCACACAATAACCTTAATTAGTTCTTTGAAGCCATCAAAAATTCAGGAAAATTATTTTCAAAAATTTTGACGAACTTCAAAAAAATTTAAAATTGATTAAAAAATCAATTTGAGAGATTATTTCTAGTGAATTTGTAAACACAGATTGAAAAACACAATTGTTTTGAAAAAAATCAATGTTTTATAGCTTTTAAAATTTTTCCTACTACTTTTCATTTATGATGAAAATTTGGAAAATATTAATATGTAAAACAGTGAATTTCTCAAAAATAGTGCTTTTTAGTCCAAATCGTCGCTATAAAACGTAAGCTCTGAAATTGATTTTAAATAATTCTCAATTTGAAAATGTGACCCTGCCGTAAAGAAGGGACCTTGTGTAAAAAAAATCGATGTTTTCATTGTTATGTGTTTGGTCCAGATTTGGTGTCATTTGGATCGAAAACGTGAAAAATGAGACATCGATTTTTTTTACATTAGGTCCCTTCTTTACGGCAGGGTCACAAATATTGAATTTTTTACAATTTTTAAAGAATTAAAAGTTCTTGCGCGATCCGAATAAAAATGACTTGGAATTTTTTGAATATGATTTTCCAGTTCCTCTAGCCCCTGTCTTTTGTGTGGTATTGGAACTCAAAAAATTGGAAATTTTAGTTTTTCAGTTCTTCCTATTTCGCAACTAAAATTATAAAATAACGCAGATCAAACCTACGAGTAGGCACCTATGTAAAATTTTTTGTTTGAGAGGGCCTCCGCAGCCCTAGAGGGCCTTGACCTTCTCGCATTTTCTCCCGCCAAAAAATTCAGTATCAGGGGAATCCCCTCCCGTGTCTTTTCTTTCGTCTCAAAATGAATTTCACTAGTGAATTAAAAGGAGATGAAAATTTTTAAAAGTGGAAAATTGGAATAATTTTTCATTAAAAACTCGAATTTTAAAGTGGGGCTGTAAAGTGTAAACAGGGAAGGGAATTACTATTACCTAACGATTTCCCCCAAATAAAACACGAAAGAAATTTCATGACCATTTTGAGTTTCTTATTTTGTTTTAAAAAATGAAACTTCACCCGAGCGAGGATGAGATAAAGTTTTTGAGTAGGCAGTTTTAGAATTTTTTTTCAAATGTTCAAATTTTAACAAAAAAACAATTTTTTTCTATATTTCTTCAAATCTGGTTATTACCATTAAAAAATAAAATAGGCATCCAGATGTTTTTTTTTTGGGGGGGGGATGAAGGGAGCAGGATTTTTCTCATTTTTGTGCACTACGAAAAACATAACTATTTTTATAGATTTTTTAAGACTAAATTTTGAAAATATCTACTTCCTATGAAAACTACACTGTGATCGCGCTTGTTCGAAACAAAAATAAAATACCAAGCAGAAAACAAAAATGAAAAAATTTCGTAAAAAATTAATTCGAATCTGTTTAAAAATTGTCCTCAAGGACGATTTTCAAATCGTCTCAGAAATGGTTGAAAATAAAAAAGTCTTTTTGCATTCACCTCTGTGAATAAAATTTCTGAAATTGAAAATGAAGGGATGAACTTGGAGGAATGAATTTATTTCTTGATGTAATTGTTTCCACCTTTTTTTTTTTCAATCATATGTAACATGGAGGGATTGGAGGGGAAGGAGGGTCGAGATAACAGTAAAATGATCAAATCATAAAAATAAAGTCAACTTTGCTTTCAATATCCATTGAGAAAAGAAAGTTGAGAGAATTTTGACAAAACTTGTAAAATTTACGAGGTGGTCAAAATGCCTATAATCTTGTTAAGTTGGTCTAAAGATCGCGAAATGCGAAAAAATTTTTATATCTTCAGTAATGGAAACGCCCGCCCAGTACAACGCACTCGTATAAAATTACACCTTCTAAAGTTCATAAATCAAAAAGTAGCAGTTACTGCCCTGATAGAGATGCGTACCCAAGCACACTATTTATCAGACGCACTAGACTATTAATAATTACATAGCTCGTAACAAAAAAAAAAAAGAACTCGGAGGTGATTCGCATCGATATTCAATGTTAAGTATCTGCATAAAATGTATGTGATATCAAGTTCACTGCTGCATTGTTCTCAAGATATTCTCACGAAAGCGAAAAATAATCCAACAATGTCGCTTCGGTCTTCGGCCAGTTCCTTGACAAAACAAAAATCAAATCACAAAACAGTGCGAAATTTTTCTCAGAAATTACTACCATTTGGCTGTCAGCACTTTCATGACCTTGTCCATTGAATCGATGTGAAAACCCTAAAATGAAATTTTGTCGATTGCATAATGTACCTTCGTACGTAGGTATTTTTTTTTCAAATGCCAAACACCTGCTACTTTATTTATCATTTTATGATCATTTTTCAACAGCTTTACATATCAATTTCTGCACATATTTTGTAAATTATCCAGTTTGATCCGATTTCAATAACGTGAGAGAAGAACTGGAATAATTTATGAGGCTTTACGACGTCATGTCAGTCGCCAATGAGTACTCACAGTGCTCAGTAAATATTCATAATGTATTTTCAAGCACCAAGAAGAATATCGAGTATAAATTTTTCAATGGCACCAGATTCATTTACACATGCAAATCTACACATTGGGTGAATTTATTTGATTAATTTTTAGGGATGTTTTACCATTGTAATATTTTTTATTTATATTTTCAGGTAATTCAAATAGTTATTCCAGATGAATGAAATAGGATATTGATCGAGAGAGGTAATTTTTGGCCATATTTTTACCTACATTATTCAACAAATTCGTAAAAGTACATAAGTGAAAAGTATTTGAAAAATTTTAAAATATTTGGAAAAATATGTAAAAATATATTTGACTTACCTTATCTATTTACTTACAGTTACAATGCTGGAAATAGAAAAAAAAATAGAAAAACTTTATTCAGCGATTTTGATTACTTATTGTTTTATTGTAGTTTTTATTGTTTATGATCGTCTTTCTTATAAAAATGAATGATCATATTTTCACAAAAAAAAAGAAGTACAAATAATTGAAATTCCAAAGAAAAAACATGTGAAGAATAAAAAACTGATGTCGAAAAATTTGACAGATTCAAATTTTGAAGGGGCAATTCTTCAAATTCAGTTATTTCCATTCAATTTTTCTCATAGCTGCAGGTGTCTTTTCAATTTTAAAATTTTTACGTCGGTAAATTTTTCAAGTTTGGATTTTTTCAAAGCTTTCTTAAGTTTAATTTACCTACTTCAGAATTTGTATTAAAAAAAATTCTTCAGAAAAAAATTGGAAATTTTACTTAGAAAGATTTTTGAAGATGAAAAAAGTTTTAATTATTGAAAAGAATTTTCGAGTTGGAAATTTTTTTTAAAAATATGAAGTTAAAAAAAATTGGAAAAAAGCAAAGTTGTAAAAATCAACAACACCTAGGTACTCATTTTTTTTTCTATTTTAAAAGTTTTATAATTTTTGATTTTCCAAATTTTTTTTGCTGATTTGATCATTTTTTAGCTTCAAATTTTTAAAAATTTCTTTCAACTTGGAATTTTTTCCAATAAGCTGAACATTTTTCCTTAAACATTTTTTCATCTTTGAATTGATAAAATTTTCAACCTCATGTTTTTCGATTTTCTTTCGAACTTGATATTTTGAGGAAGTTTTAAACAATATAAAATTGAAAAAAAAAAATTAAAATTTTGAGTAAATTGAAGTTTGAAAAATTTTACTGCTGGAAACATTTTAAAAATAAATGCAATTTTGAAAGAAAAAAAATTAGATTTGAAGAAATTTTAAAAAATTTACTTGAGAATTAAAATTTTAGGGAATAAATTTGATAAAATTACAATTAAAAAAATTATTGTTGAAAAAATTTTAAAATATTGGACAAAGCTGTAAAAAAATTGAAAAAATTTAGAGATAAAAAAGTCGAATTTAAAATTTTGGACTTGCCATTTGGAGAAAAATTATTATTTTAGTAAGTAGCTAGTTTTTCATATAAATGCTGGTGAATGCCTACAATGTTATAGATATGCAAAACATTCGTCATATTCACACGACGATGGATGGAGGTAGGGGGTACATCATTTAAAATATGCACTATACAGAGTATTGACACCTTACTGACTTCTTGAACTTTTCTCTTCTAACAATCTAATGACAATTTGTTCATTAATTTCGAAAAAATTAAAAATGTCAAACATCTTCGAATTAATGATCAATTTTCTTCGTACGATGCGTATTTCAACAAGTTCGTTAATTTTTACACCAATTTTCTGTACTTCATCCAGTTCGATCCGATTTCAATAATATCGAAGACAAACTGGAATAATTTATGAACATTGACGACATTAAAAAATGACACCGAGAAATAATCAAGCTCAATCAAAATCACATAGGTACCTACTATAACAATAAAAAAGAAAAGAGATCTCGAGTTACGTTCTAAAAAAAGACACCGAGAAAAATACTCTCAAATAATTTATCTTATCATTTAAATCGGCGACAAAAATACAAATTTTAATCCCAATAGATAAAAGAGTCGTTCGAATAACACAGGCACTCATAAAAAAATTTGAATTACGCTTCTTCAATTAATCCGTCATTGCGTCGTATGAAATTTACATACGAAGACAATTATCAATCAATAATGACCGAATACTGCGGCATATTTCCGGTTCAACAATCCTTTACATTAAATTTATGGCATCATTTCAAATGTACAGTCAATTATGATTTTTTAAAACGCAAGCCAGAACAATTATCTTAAACATCAGCATCTTAAATTACAAATTTTACAAAATTGACTAGTGCAAAAAGTAATACGTACAAAATTTTATAAAAAAAGTATCTATGCACTAAAAATTACACGAAATTGGTCGATTTAAAAGGTGGAATTGAATATTTTCAACACATAATACTGTTTTTTTTTTCATTTTCAAGTTTTCGAATCTATTTCGTTATTTTTTTGTAATTCAGCGCGATGTTGTTCTAGGGCTTTGTGTTTTTTACCTTCGATACTGTGATCTAATGAGTAAAAGAAGAAAATTACGAAACCTGTGAACATAAATTTTAATAATTAGTAGAGGAAATTTTTTTTGATGTAGGTATAAATTTTGAAAAAATCCTTTCATTGAAAAATATCAAAAATTAAAATATTTTGGCGCTATTTTCAAGCAAAAAGAATTATGAATATATTTACCTATTGCCAACCAGAGAAGAAATCTAATCCATGTGTGGATATCCAATTTCAACATTAAATAAATATTCATGCTTATACTGCAAAAGGGTACCAAAGGTACCAGAGGAACCTGAAAATGCAAAAATTTCGATATAAAAAAAAATCCATAAATAATTCTACATCAGTTAATTTTTTAATTGGTAATGAAAATATTGAAATAAAAAAATAGCTCAAATCATTCTGATGGAAAAAAATTTACCTGGAACGAAAGTGATGTACTGGTTTGCGGTTGCCTACTTAATATCACAAAGCTCAAAAGACACACAACCGAGAATACCAGTAACACATAGAAATAAATGTTCTCATTATGAATATATCTGCTACCATAAATGAAAGTAAAACTAAACAATGCAATGAAAAGAACTGCAAACAAAAATTTTAAAAATCGTTATTTTATCGAATAAATTGAAAATATTGGTAACCCATTTAGAAAAAATTGAACTCACCAAAGATGAAAAGCGACCATAAGGCCATTTTTTGGGAACACGTTGTAGGATATTTAGACTTATTTAAATTAAATGCAACTTTGAAAGTGTGCCAAATATTATTCATTGGCGATGTTGGTTCTGGGTTCGAGTTTTGAAATAGCGAGGATGATTGTTTGAAGCCTTCCGCATCTTCTTTATACCTAAAAAAAAAAGGGATAAAAATTGATGAAATTTTTTATTTTATCGACTAGGTACATTTCTTCGAAAGCTGATTTTTTCCCCTTTTTTCCGCGTTTTTCCCATTTCGATCATGCCCAACGTGCTTTACACTTCAAAAGCAACACATGCCCGAATGTTTAACCAATTGATAAAAAAAATCACGTGTAAACACTTCAAATTCAAAATGTATGCGACGAGTGATGACGATGACACATTGATAACGAAGTTTATACAAGTATTTTACCCAAGTACCTGCCTA
The DNA here is from genome assembly GCA_038380155.1 of Pseudococcus jackbeardsleyi. Taxonomy (NCBI): domain Eukaryota; kingdom Metazoa; phylum Arthropoda; class Insecta; order Hemiptera; family Pseudococcidae; genus Pseudococcus; species Pseudococcus jackbeardsleyi. The sequence goes on from CM076242.1 coordinate 41,710,358, forward strand.
CTCATTTTACATTATGATATAGGTACGCGAATAATAATTAATTAGTTACATATTTGCCAAGTTGAATCAACATACCTTAGAATGAGGATACATAGAGCTACAATGGTGTAAGCCAATAGGGTGCCTATTGACATCATATCGATCAATTGAGTTAAATCAAAAACACCGGAGACAATTCCTTAAAATAGAAAAAAATTATTAAAAAATGTTTTCGCTATAAAATGTTTGAAAATGAATTATTTTCAATTTACCTGATAATATTCCCGCTATCAGGGTTGCTTTGACTGGAGTTTTTGTAATTTTATTTACTTCTGAGAAACAGCCAAAAAGTAGTCCATCATCTGCCATCGCGAATAAAATCCTGGGTAGTGGAAAAATTGCTCCAAGTAGACTGCATAAAAAAATTAGGTGTAATGTGAGCGAGTGCAGTTAGTTATGAATTAAAAAGTAGAGATTGGTCAGTTTTTTGGCATACTCTGAGAATTTTTTGTGTATTTTAGCTTTAGCTCAAAATTGCCATAATTTGAATCTAACAAAAATTATCGTGTGGAGTTATGGAATGATTCTAATTCATCGAGTCGTAAGAAAAATTTAAAATGTGAAATTTCCTCACAATGGAATTAATTTAGGAAAACTTGACTCCAATATTATTAACCACAAAGGAAGTTGAAAATCAAATTTTTAATTAGGTAGGTACATATATGAATCATTATCCTTTTTTCGACACCTGTGCCATTTTTTTTAAAATTATGACAATTTTTGGTCAATTTTAGCCAACATTTTCTCAACTCAGGCTTCCAAAATTTAACCCTATCCAATTTTGTAAATTACGATGATAAATTTTTGTAAAAAAATTCTTTGGATTTATTTAATGTTGAATAAATTCAGATAACTGCGAGCGGTATGGAAGAAAGAATAAGGGTGGTTTCTGCGCCAGGAGCTCAAAGTTATAAAGGGTTCTTTTTTGCTCGACATTTTTTTCCTTAGTTTGCACCATTTTTCACCATTTTTTTCTCTTCAAAATACCATGAAGGAAATTTTACGATAAATTTATGAATTTCGGACGAAGAAAATTCTGAAAGAATTGCAGTAGAAGCAGAAACTGAAATATACAGTTTACTTAATATTTTTTCTAAGTTTAAAAAAATGACCATCTTTCGAAAAGTTCAATCCATCAAGGCTTTCTCATTTCATTCAATTCTAATTTAACGATTGAACGATTTTTTTTCTTATTTAGGTTGTCCAAATTCTGAAGGCAAATAAGCTCATCATTTTTTCCACCCTGTAAATTTTTTGGTTCCTTTTAAATGTTAATTTTTCATTTTTTTTGGTATGATTTTGATAACCATTTTTTTCAATTTTTGGTTCATTAAAGTACATAACATACTTTCAGGATAAGAATAAATTCAATTTTTTGAAGAAAATTAATTTAATTTTTTTTTACCTGGCACATAGTGCACAAATAGCTCCAATCGATATAATCCACATCAATGCTGGCATATGTACTTCAGAAAATGCAAATGGTAAAGGTGCATCAGCATCCTAAAATGAAAAATAAATATCTACGTTACAAAAAAAGTAAATAATAAAAATTTAACAATAATTTGGAATTTTTTTGAACTTACTTGCTTATAATATGGAAGCAACATGGTTAAAACTGCAGCAACACCAAAATACGCCAAGAAAATTATGAGCAATGAGACAATAATAGCCCATGGAATGTTACGTTTTGGATTTTTCGCTTCATCCCCTGAAACAAAACAGCAGAAAAATATAGAGACTGATTCATTTCCATAGCTGACGAATCATCTTAAACTTGGTTTGACATTCCCTCCCCCCCCCCAAAAAAAAAATCATCTTCAAAATTTGACTATGTAGGTGAAAAAAAAAAATGAAAAAATTGGGATAAAATTGAAAAAGTTGAAAAAAATTTAAAAATTAAAAAAAAATAATTAAAAATTAAAAGGTTTTTGCATAGGTAAGTAGCCTGCCTAAATATTTTTACCCAATTATTTTATTAGCATCATGAATTTTTCATTTCTACTCCATTTTTCAAGTGTTCTTGAAAATTCAATTTTTTTTCCTTTTTGAATTTTAAAATACCTATTACCGGTAGGTATTTAGTAAATAATTTTTGAAAAGGCTAAAAAATATATCTGAAATGATTTTTGTTGAGTAAATAATACTTACAGGTCCTAATGGTATTTTTGGATAAAAACAACTACATTCTTTCTGATTTTTTTTTCAAATTTTTTTTCAACTTTCAAAAAGGTAATTATCAATTTTAAGCTCAAGTGAAAAGGGATTAAGATGGAATCAGAAAATTGAAAATTTTCAACATATCGCGTCAAAGTCTAGACACGATTTTCTTCCTCCTCCTTTTTTAATTGACGACTCGATTACAAGTGGCTCCATCTATCCGATGATGTTGCAACTACGTGCCGCTGGGGTGATACAATCATATAAAATACATTGGCTTATATGGGAGGAATAAAGTTTTTCGAATTTTTAAGAAAAACGGTGGGTCTACGTAAAATTTACCCATAATAAGAATTGAAAATGATGAAATTTCCTATCGATTGGTGCAAAAAGTTTTGAATTTTGTTCAATAATAAACATTTTATGGGCATTTCTTTTTATTCGTTTTTTGCTCACGTCAGATTTAAATTAAAATAACTCAAAATTGAGATCGACAACACCAATTTTTCATTGCAGTAAGTTGTAGAGAATTTTATCCTCTTTCCAATGATGTATTGACGAGCTTAATCGCGTTAATATTCCAGCCGCTATTCACGTTTTAATGCGTTGAAACAGTTATCTTCATATTTGAAAACATCTGATTAGCTGATCCGTTATTTTCAAAAATGATGAATTTGTTTCAATGCATTAAACCGTGAATAGCGGCTGGAATATTAACGCGATTAAGCTCGTCGATACATCATTGGAAAGAGGATAAAATTCTCTACAACTTACTGCAATAAAAAATTGGTGTTGTCTATCTCGATTTTGAGTTATTTTAATTCAAAGTTGACATGAGCAAAAAACAAATTAAAAGAAATGTCCATAAAATGTTTATTTTTGAATGAAATTCAAAACTTTTTGCATCAATCGATAGGAAATTTTGTCGCCTTTAATTCTTCTCATGGGCACATTTCACAAAAACCCACCGTTTTCGATAAAAATCCGAAAAACCTCCTTTCTCCCATATAAGCCAATGTATTCTATCACCCCAGCGACTTTAGCGCTCCCCGTGAGCGTCGAGTTGTCAATTTTCGAAAACAAGTTCAGAATCAGAAAATCAGTCCTTTCTAGCATCGCTGATTTTAAGCACTAGTAGGGCAAGCGTTCATAATTAAATTTAGAATAATTTGCCTACCAATTAAATCGAAAAATTCATTTATTTGTAATGCAAATACGAAAATAATAATTACCTGTAGTAGCAATCACATCAAAGCCAATATACCCGAAGAAACATTTAGCAGCACCAGCTAACACTCCTGACCAACCAAATGGCATGAAACCTCCTTCACCTCCATGTACATTCGGAGGAATACTCTCTTTTGGTATCGTCCAATAACTTGGATTAGCTATAGAACAAATCGATGTTGTGATTTTTTCATCAGTTGAAAAATCAGATGGGTATTTACCTATATGTAAATATATTGCATACCTTTGTAGGCTCCGGCAATTATAACAATTACCACGGTAATTAAATTGACTACTGTGAACACATTGTTTACTGTAGAGGATTCTTTTACACCCCAAGCAAGCAAAACTGTTGAAAAAAATTAGGTAGGTAGGTAACACTCATCGAAAAAATGAATCCATATTTAAACATAAAAAAAAAGATTGAAAAAGTTTATGACATTGAATGTTTGCATTTATCCACTTTAATGAAGGCTCTGAAAAATTCCATTACTTAAATCGCTTTTTTCATTCATTTTTTAAATTATCTCTTGGTCTAATATGAATAATAAGTAACGATTGAAGTGAAATACTTAATTTTTACGATCTAAACATTAAATGGTTCAAAATTGAAACTTTCTTCAAAATGATATCAGGAAATTAAAATCGCATAACCGAATATGAAAATCTTTAAATACTTCAATACTAGCTCCTAAATCATTTTCGCGCACCAATGATTTTTACCGTATTTTCCGTAAATTACCGATAATTTGGAAAGATGATGTTTCCGTTTCATAGTCGGGACTTGGGACTTATGAAGTTTTAATATTTTATACTTAAGGGCGATGGGTACTTTTACCCTTTCACGGGAGGAGAGTTGATTTTTAATTTTCAATTTTCATTGAGAAAATAATTATGAAAATAAAATACATGATACAAATTTTAATTTTGTATTTATGAATTTTTCAAGCCATTTTCTCGATTTTTGTTGTGCGAAAGTGTTTTTGTTTTTACTAGTTACTTGCTCAGATTAAGTAAATCATAATTTTACATACTTTTTTTCTGTTTGAAATACGTTTTGATTCAAAACATCCAAAATGAGTTTAAAACAAAATTAAAACACAATTTTTTTTACTGATGTAATTCTGATTTCTGACCAATCTTTAAGTGAGGTTGAATTTTTTCATTTTTTTTCTCCATCTCTTTAATGTTTTTCATAATTTAAATTTTTCGTCAAAATTGTTTTAGGTTTTATTAGGTATCTACATTTTTTGATAATTTTCGATAACCAAAGTCTATTTATAGAACGTAATTATAACGTAAAATTTTTTTTCCATAAAGTTTGATTGTTTGATTTGTTTTTCTCTCGACTTTTTCCAAGAAGTCCTGAGTTAAACTGTTGGAAAAACTAAGAAACCTGAAAGAAAATGAATTGAAATATAACTACATAAAATAAATGGGCTCCAGAAAATTCAACGAACTAAATTTCATGTTCTATCTTCTGTCCATTTTTTTTCTTCAGGAATTCGATTTTTTATAATGAGCCCTATTTTTCAATATTCCTCATTTGTAACAATCCTTAAAATCAATTTTATAAGAACAGGAACATAAATTAGGAATGCGAAATTCCATATCAGTAAAGTCATTCCACTGAAAAATTGACTTCGAGGGCCAGAAGTTATCAAAAAAAAATTAAATTTAAATAAAAAATTTAGATGATGAAAAATCCTAACAAAAAATGGAAGTACATACTTCAAAACAATATTATTATTCTCAACACCTCATCATAAATTTCCTTACCTTAGTTGCACCACATCACAAAATACTACCGAAAAAAAATGGTGAAACTTAGCAATTAGACAAAAAATCATTGGTGCGCGAAAATGATTTAGGAGCTAGTTACTTCAATTTGTAAAGTAGAGGCCACATTGGCTGGAATAATGTTCGCATACCCCATGAACTCATTAATTTATCAGTTCGAAAATTCTTCTGGTAATTTTCAGAGCAATATCATCACTTTAGAATATCCATAAATAGAGATAATGAAAGCAAAACGTGTCTATAATTGCATTATTTGCAGATAGGTACCAATTATCGTAATAAGAAATGGACAATTATAACTCACGTGTCAACATTAAGACAATACTACAAGCGAAGAAATCCGGATACGTGGCTAGAAATGAAACATTTATGGGAAATATATCTCTCAACGTATGCTGCATTATATTTCCACTCAAAGCATCCACATAATTGCTCAATCCTTTTGCTACAGCAGCTGTGCCTAAAAAATGATTTTAAAAAATAGAACATTTAATTTTTTTTCATCGTCTGAGATTACCTCTCCAAAATTTCACTAGGTCAGTAATTACATACCAATTGCATATTCTAAAATTAAATTCCATCCTATGACAAAGGCTGTAAATTCACCAACAGTGACGTAGCAATAGACATAAGCTGATCCTGCCCTGGGCACTCTTGATGCAAATTCTGCGTAGCATAAACCTGAAATTCCAAATTAATCTTAAAATCAGAACTGATTTGATGAAATATTTTATACATTCGTTGAAAACCTCGATTTTATATTTGAGGAACAAATAAATTAATTTTCATTCTGAGATTCGTCATGAATGGATACCATAAAAATTCACTATGTTTTTTTTTTTTTTCAATTGAATTATCAACGTAACTTTTTTTCCAAGATGGAAAAAATATGAATATGGAATAAAAATGTGAATAAGCTGGATATGCCTCCGACGAATGATCTGTCAGCAAAACTCTTCTATACAGCAAGATAGGTAAGTATATGAGAAACACGTGTTATAATGTGGGTTTATTTACTACTGGTAAATTTTTTAATCAAGTAAGAATGCAGACAAAACACGTGAAAAATTGCAATTTCTAATGAAACAGCAAAAGTTGCAGAAATGCAAAGAATAATCTCGAGTTATTTGTATCGTGAAAAATTAATTACGAAATAATAAAAATACCTATGAGAAGAAAAATGAAGTGCAAGAGTGCAAAAATATGATTAATTGACTTTGTAGTTCCTTTTTACAGAATGAAAACAATTGTGGAATATTAATTACATAAATTTAGAAAATTTACCCCGCCCACATAAATTTTTATCAATTCATTAAATGCATTCATGCGTTTAATTATATTTTTATATGTCTATAAAAAAACAATGTAATGCCTTTTATGACCAATTTTACGCATAAAAAAGCAATTATAATCATAAAAAATAAATCCAATTGCCAAAATTTAGAATTTAATGGTCTATTAGAGACCTAATTAACGATGACTGTTGCATATTCCCAAAAAGCGGGGAGAGGATAGCTATAAAATTTATTTAAAGTAAAACTTTGAACTGACCCAATTTTTACAGACAGCAGGAGGGATCGAAAAATGCAATTAAGTAACTGAAAATGCATATTTACCAGCAAAGGCGGACGCAATAGCTGCAATTAAAAATGAAATCGAAACTGCTGGACCGGCATCATGAAGGGCGACTGCTCCTGCAAGAACATAAACTCCTAAACCAAGAGTTGAACCGACACCTAAAGATGTCAAATCTACTAATCCCAATACTCGAGCCAATTTCGAATCGGGTACTTCTCCGGGTATGTCTGTTTTACGTCTGGTAAACGCCGAAGACCATCTTCTTCTCTGGAAATATCAAAAAAATATATTCGGATGAGTAAGTAGGTACTTATGAAATAGCTATGTACCTACTGTAATTATTTCTTATGGGACATTTGAGATAAAATCATTTAAAAGGAATTGCATGGGTTTTAATTCTCTAGGATTGATCGAGCAGAGGGCTAAAAAGTAAATGGATACTAATAAGTAGTGAAAAATTTTGCTTTTTTGATACTTGCACTGATATGAAAATTTTCAAAACTGATCACATTTCTTTTTTTTTTTTTGAAAAATTTTGTTTAAAATAAGAAAAAATGGGATTAAAGTAAGAAAAAGAAACAGAAAAATCCCATTTCAGTTAATTTTTTTTACTTTCTGCTCATTTAGTAGATCAATTTTATTGCCTACTTGGCATATTGGAATCGACAATTTCAGCAGTCGAAGTGAAAAAATGAGACAAGGGTACGAGGGATTCGATAGTCTGAAGTAGACGTAGACCGTCTTTTACCAACTCTTTTTTTATATAGGGAAATTGAAAGTGAAAAACTGAGGATTGAAAAGAAGCTGCGAAATGATCTTAAATGAATGAAGGTTTTTCATTAGTAAAATTTTCAAAAATCGAAAAATAATTAATTTTTTTCTTCTATTCAAAAATAAGCAGAAGCATTCATATTTTCACTCTAGTAGTAATTCAGGCCCTTCTCGATCAGGGTTTCTTTTTTTTCGTAGATCCTCACAATTTAGCGTCATTTTGGGGAAATTTAAGAAATCTTAAAAAAAAGAAAATCAATTCAGTGATGGGTGATGGTCTAAATAATTTTTCTAAAGTGAAAAGACAACAATTACCCAATATCTATCAAACTATATACCCATTTTTAATCATTTTTTTGCCTTTTTTCAAAATAATTCTCCACAGGTCAGATATATTCCTCGCCAATCAGCTCGAATGGTTGCCTATGTTGAAGTTCCTCAGTCACGTACCTCCGCGACGCATAAATTTCACCTGAAACGAACCTGTTTTTTTTGTGGTAGTACTGGCAACATGAAAAATTTGTATTTACGAAAAACAAAATTTCATTGCTACACTCATAAATTACCTAATTCGAGTTTTGAAGGGACAGTAATCCAAAAAATGATTTAAAAAAAAATCGAGATGTTTTTTGATCAAAGATTCTTGTTACGCCTTTTCGAATCTCGAGTTCGGCGATTTATGCGTATGACAATTTTTACTCGCTTTATCCACCTCTACCCAACCAGCAACCACCACCTTATTTTTTTCAAAATTGTAAAATTTTTGTTTTTTCATGATTTCGAATATTTTGAATCTCTGATCAAAAAGTGAAAAATAAAAATTTCACAATTTTGAAAAAAAAAAAGGGGTGAATATGTAAAGCGAGTAAAAATTGTCATACGTTTAAATTGCCAAACTTGAGATTTGAATGGGCATAACAAGAATCTTTGATCCAAAAACAAATTTCGATTACTTTTTGGATTACTGACCCTTTAAAACGCGAATTAGGCAATTTATGAGTAAGTTTAGCAATTTTTACTCACTTTATCCACCTCTACCCAACCCCCCACCTTATTTTTCCAAAATTGTGAAATTTTTGTTTTTCATAACTACAGATTTTTCATGTTGTCAGCACTGTCACAAATCAACCAGGCCCATGTCAGATGAATTTATGCGTCACGGAGGTATACGACTGAGGAACTTTAACATAGGCTACCATTCGAGCTGATTGGCGAGGAACATAATATCTGACCGATCCCTCGCCAGCTGTTTTCCCGTAAGCTTTCTTCGCAAACAATTTTTTTTTCAAAACTATTTTCTGAAAATAACGTTTTTGGGAAATTGGTAGGTATTCGTAAAATAAAGTATTCGTGGAAAATAAACAATGTGAATACCTATTCCAGTTATTAATGGATTCGGAATAATTTCATGTGTGAAAAACATTTTCAGGGAAATGATCATTCGGAAAACTGAATATTCAAAAAAAGTACCGGTGTACAAATGGATAAAATGAAAATTTTTGTCTCCTTTTTTTTTAAAAAAAAAAAGCAATACCTACCTAAAATTTAATTTTTTAGATTTTTTGAAAATTTTTAATTCAATATGTGGGATTTAAGTGAGAGCCCTGAAATTTATACCGCGTCTTTTTCAGGTCCAGGAAGGTGGCTCAATTCAAAAAAAAAAAGAGAGAGAAGAAGCTTTAATAAGGTTCCAAAGAATATTGGACAGAAGCAGATTTCTTTTGTTACCTAGCACAAAATTTTTTTCACGTAGGGTCAAATTCAAAATATATTAATCCGTCTGGAAAGTAACTTTATCGCAATGACGTAAGATTAATTTATCTACAAAACTGATAATTGTATTTCAAGTATTATGACGTCAATAGAATTATATTCGTATGAGTTCGAATGGAGCTTATCTTGATTAATGATATCGAAGGAAGTTTGAGAGAGGAGGAAGCGGTTGTGAGGTAATACAGTAAGTACGCAGATGGTGAGCAGTAACTTCGACAATACATAATGATACATTTTTTTAATTTTTTCAGAATTTCGGGTGGACAGAAACAACATGACGTATTATCACCTGCAATGCAAGTACAGTACACATCTTTACAATATGTCTTGCAGGTATTTATTTTACCTATCTAATGATCCAAGTAGACGATTAGACGTATATTTTTTTACAATAAAAAAATTAGGGAAACCCACTTTTCTGTCCCAAACTTACTTTAAAACAGAAATCAAAACGAAGACCGGTTACAGTGACCTGAGTACTTTTCGATAGTTCGATTATTTCTATTCAGAGTCAGACGAATGTCTGAATGTCATTTAAAACGAGAGAAAGTTCAACACAATTACGTCTGGTTTTGAAGGCATCACAGTTCCCGACTTGATTGTTCTATGTATTTGTTAAATGCACGCGGTACCTTTATTGTTGTTTATGTTTGCCTTCTGCTTTGTTTTTTTTTAATATCACCTGTTTTGCTTACATAGAATAATTTTTGCGAGCCCACAACAGTCAACAGACCAGGGGAAATAACCGCGTGTAAAAACAATACGTCAACGATGAAGGAAAATCAAGGCGAGAAATATTTTTATAAAATTTACGTTCTCGAATACGTAGGAATTACATAGATCTATGGAATTTTTTAAATACTTGATAATCATGCTCTGGATTTACCCATCTACGTAAATAGAGCATTGTTCAACGACCTAGCCTTTGATGTGCCGATACGTATTTGTATTCTGAACAATGTATGTAGGTATGTAGCTAATTAATTTGTGCCATGAAAAATGTTTAACATTTTTTCGATCATCTTAATCTTGAAAATAGATTGCGAACATTAAAAATTTCAGCCTGAAATTTTTCCAATTCTTGACTCACAACCAGAATAAAAATTTTATCAAAAAATAAAATTTTACAAAATTTTCTATTTTATCCTATTTTTTTGCAGAGCTCCGGAGTGGAATTGAAGGGAGGAGGGAGGAGAGCTCCTCTCCGGACGTATTTTTTGGACTCGGAGCTGAAGCCGGAGGCACTTTAATCAAAAATTCGGAGTTGAGTCTGGAACCGGAGAAAGGAGGAGCCCTTTCCGGATGCCTAGGACGGCCAGAAATTCAAAGCGAAACTGCAGGGAGGGAGGCCATCTTATGACTATTTTTTTTTTGAAGCCGGAGCCATTTTTCAAAAAAATTTTGAGTCGGAATAATTTTTTTACAGCTTAGGAGCCGGAGCTGAAGGAACCAGAGCCCTCCTCTAAGGATCGCGGATTTTTTGGATCAAAAATGGAGGATCTACTTCTACTGACTCCTTTCTTTCATATTTTATGGGGCGATTGCTTGATCGTTTGATGTTTCCTCAACAAAATTATTTCGTTTTTTTTTGCTTCATTCAATAATGACTCACATCGGTTTCGCGAAATTTCCTTCATATCACAATTCTGAAAGATAATGAAATTTGATTTCAAAATATTATTGATGATTTCTTGGTTTCATTAAATTTTCCGCAAATTAGTTGTCTACAGTTCTACTAACTTGAGAAAGAAATTTCGATTAAACTCGTAAATTATTGGATTTTTAGGATGATGATGTCATCACTGAATTACGACTGCAGAACAAGATTAAAAATAGTAGGTAACCATATTTTTTGAAAGCTATTCTGCCTATATGAGAATCAGTGAAATTATTTTCGTTGAAAATTGATGGGTTTTCACTGATCCTTGAGTTAAAAATTCACTGATTACTCAATCGATTTTAAATTTATCAGAAAAAATCGATAATTTTGACGAAAAGAACAGTGAAAAATCACTGATTTTTAGTTAGAATCATTTCAACGATTTAAACATAAATTTTACTGCCTATATTTAGATTTTCAAGGAGTGTACCAATTATTATTTCAAAAAATTCTACAATTTTAAAATTTTTCTTTGCTGAAATCGGTTTATATGTACCTCGACTACGACAGCGCCACTGAAATAATAATTTACCTAGGTACTCAATTTTTTCATTGAAACTTGACCCTTATTCTCCCATTTTTTTCTCGAATTTTCAGCTCCTTCTCCACTAGATTTCTTGGTCGCTTGTACCTATACTCATTCAACTTTCAAAATTTTGAGCTGACTTTCCTTCAATTTCCTCGTTATTTTGTCATCAGGATCTACTTTTTTTTATGACTAGCGAGTTACGATATTCAAGGCTAACTGGAATACAAAAAATCACAAAAATTGCTGTCGAGTTTGCATGTTTTTAAATTTAATAAGGAAAGAAAATGTGGCGATTAAAAACCTTCTGGGTAAAAGTGGCGTCAAAAACTTTTTTTTTGGCTGGGTGCAAAGCGAATTCACAGACTTGGAATTCTTGAAAATTTTTCGCGGAAGAGAGCAAAAAGGAGCATTTTTCACACTGTTAAGTATCTCAAATAGCTCATAATTAAGATTTAATTCATGTCTGAGTCAAATGAGGGCAAAATACGTATGAAAAAATTAGGCATTTTGCACCCCAAAAAAAGACATTTCTTAATAGTTTCAATGCTTTGAAAATCCTTATTTGATATCATTTTAGGGTGGTGGTGAGTAGGAAGATGCAGTGCATTTTCGACGTCGCTGGGTAGATAAAATTTTCATAAAATAGATTCATATTACTCAGCGGCAAGAATTATCATCAAAAAGGCATTGACCTCCTTCTGAACTCTTGCTTTAAATTCCTAAAATCAGTTCGCTAGCCAACGCCTTCATACAGTATCATTTCATGTGTCCAAAAGAGCTGATTCTTGTCAAGTAATCATGCTGATTCATTAATTTATGTAGGTAGGTACCTACCTAAATTTTTAATAAAACGATTTAAAAAATTATTTAACACTGAAATTTTTTGGAAAATATTTCAAAAATAGGAATAGGTAGGTAATTCGTAAAATAATCCGATTTTTTGTCAACTGCATATCAAAAAAATTTCAAACCTAACTACAAGAAACAGGTATTTTGATGTATCTTTTCAAGATAAGCTTCCTACAAATCGCTAATTTAAATTCGTGGTTTAAAGAGGAACCCATTCGATCTTATCTCCAATTAGGCATCGAATTAAAAATGCAATTTTGAAGCCAAAAAAATATATTTTTAATAATTTTAGATACCTATCAAGTACTTTATTCCAATTCATTTTTACGAGCAAAATAGATAGGTACCTAAGGAAAGAAATATCAAAATTGATCTTTGATCCTTTTCATTTCTCCTCTTCATTTTTTTTTTCAATTGCTACATCCGAAACATTTAGTAGACTATACACATAAACTTTACATCTCAATATCACGCTGGCTCGTATATTAAACTCTCTTCTCGTAGACAAAACGGAACAACATAGTATGTAGCTAATGAAAACAATGTATGCAGTATATAAATAAAAGACTCGTCGTTCCAGTGTCATATATGTCAAGTTTAGGAGAGGTCACGGAATATCCTTGTTTAAATTTAGACCACTTTTGGGTTAATTTGACCGATAATTTGAAATGGACATTTATTTCTATCTCATACACATAATTATTAGGCTACGTATCAAAATGATATTAAATTAGGAATCATCCTATCTCAGATTTTTCATACGATAAATTAAGCCGAAAAAATATACATTCAAATTTTCTCCAAATACCTACCTGCTTATTTCCAAAATTTTATAAAAATTGACAATAATCATCTAAAATTACCAAACCCCTAAAAAAATTCTCAAAAAATAGAAAAAATTCACCAAACTCACCCCATAACATGTATTTTTCGTCTCGATCTGCATCTCGTTCGAAATTAAAAATGATCGATAGATTTACAGTAGAAATAAAAAAACACCCACAAAAAAGTAATTCTCGTAACAGCGGCGCCAATATGATCGCTACAAGTACTACAGCACATCAAATACACACATCGCGAACAAATCGTATTAATTTTCCTACTCATTCACGTAGTAATTCGAAGTAAAAAAGTAATCATTCGGAAGCATACGGCGAAAAGATCTCGTAGATCATTACGGATGCGGAAAACTGCGGCGATGAAAAAAAAAATTCTCGGACGGTGGCGATTTCGTAATGTGAATCTAACTGGTTGACTGACGATTGGCGAAGTAAATTTCTACATTGATAAGACAGTTTGCGCTGCCAAGTGCCAACGTATCGACGATTTCACACGACCACTCTCCGTCGTGAATTTTACCTTGATCGCGTCGTTTGCCGGCAGATTGGTCGCGTGAAAAGGTGCTTCACATTCGCCTATTTGGCCATTATTATCGTTAATTACTTTAATTTCGACGATAAATAAGCTTATCTTGGTGCATATTCGAGTGGCGGTATTAACTTATAACGCCATTTATAAGATTCGAGATCGAGAGTAAACAATAAGAGTAAAACTCATAATGTCGTCGTGTGACATTTTTGTATTTCTATCAATTTCGATTGAGTTTTTTTTTAATTGAGTCTCGTTTATCAGAAAATTTTTCAATTGGCTGACGAATTATTTGAATAGACTAATCGATCGATGCGAAAAAGTCAGACGGATGGTTTTATTCTTGTGTACAACATCTTTCATTAGTTATTGTTTAAAGGGTCTTAATATTGATTATTCGATCAATTATTGAATTTGTGCATAGCAGCATGGAACGTGAAAAATTGTTTATTGTTTTTGCAATCTCGCACCGCAGCTTTATATTTTTGAGATAGATGGATTAAAACGTAAACTTTAATCGGTGATGGTTGATAGGTACCTATAATGTATAATTTATTAAATTATTTTTCAATGTTCTTTTAATATGGACTTATTAGTTTAAATCTATGCTCATCCTGGGTCATACCATATTAATCCGGATCAAAAATGCAGTTTTCTCGTCCGATATTGTTTATTTTTTCATTGACATTCTCCCACTGGATGGATAAGAACATCACTGTCTGTTGGGTATTTCACTCGAATTTTAGAAGAGGGGCTTAATGTTTTCGTGCAGTTGCAATTTTGCCAATGTGGACCATTCCTCTCTTTGTTCTGTGGTGAGATCTTGAAGTTTTAAAAAATTATGACATTCCAAAACGCAAATTTCTACCAATGATTTCATTTTCCAATTCACCCCCCCCCCCCTACTCCCCCTGATCACGTAAAATTCAAATATGTGAAAATACTTTCAGAAAATATTGAAAAATTATAGGAAAAATAAGTTACTAAGAAATAAACTGTTCACTTCAGAATTTTAATATTTTATAGAAAAATTTCCAACATCTCTTTGAAAATGGAGAAAAATTTGTTTAAAATCTCATTGAAATAATTCTGCAAGGGAGTTTTTCAACTCGAAGTAAAATTTTAAACCGAAATAAAGATAAACCGAAAGTAGGTATCTAGTTACCTCTAAATCATTAGAATCCCATAACATCGCCTAGCAAAATATGAAAATTTGATCTAATTAAAGAAAAGATCTGGAATTTGGAATACCCAAGTTTCGACCTCTCAAATCGATTGAAACCTTCGGGAATTTTTGGATTTTGGAAACGACAGAAAATTTTGGAATTTTCCAACACTAGAGAAAAGCATTCAAGTTTTAAAAAATGTCGAGGATTGTTCATACGTAGGTAGACCTACGTATGAATAATCCTCGCCATGGCATCTACTAGGGTACCTAATGGGAACTTTTTTGATCGAATAAAGCCCAATTTTTCAAACCTCGTAATTTCGAAATAAAATCCATATTTTTTGGCAGAAAATTTCCTTGAAAAAATTTTAAAAATACTCTGATAGCATATGCATTGAGGTACGTAAGGAGCATGAAAGTTGATAGATACCCTTTTTTCAACCTCCCAAATCAACTGGATGCAGTTTTTAAACGATTAGGAATCTCCAGAAAATTTTGAAATTTTTCAGAAAATTTTCTATCAAAAAATATATGTAAATTTGAACTTGAAGTTACGAATTTCGTAAAATTATGTTTCTATTGATCAAATAAGTGTGAGCCATCTTACTGGGCATAGAAATATTTAGAAAAATTCTTTGCTCATATAACTGAATCATTGTAATTTTTTTAAAAAAAATTCAATAAGCAGCCAGACTCGTCTAAAGAGGGTAAAATCAGTGGCATCATCGGAAGTTTTTTTTGGGTGGCTGAAAAATGAATACAAAGACTTGAAAAACGAAAACTTTTGGGGGAGCTTGAGGAGGAGGAGGAAAAAAGGAGCATTTTTCGCACGTTAGTCCTTAGATAATTCATAAGGGCAAGGATTTGAAAAAATTGGATATTTAATGCCCAAAAAGGCATTTTTTAATGATTTTATTAATGCCCGAGCGAAGCCTTGATGAAATAGGATTTTTTGATGTCTAAAATAGGCATTTTCCATAAAAATTCTTGACTTCAAAGGGGGTTTAGTCCCCCCTCCCCGGTTACGTCCCTGGAAAATCGACATCAATGACTACATTTAAGAAAACATATTTACATCGAGACAATTACAAAAGAAATTTTTCAAAAATAATTTTCCTTGCTTTTTTTGAAAAAAATAGTGAATTTTTACCTCTTCTAAAACTTCAAGTTTAAACGATAAATTTGAAAATTCAGGTTCAATGATTTGCCATTTTTATTTTGAAAAATTTTTCGAATAGTTAATTGACGTGTGAATAGTAATTACATACAAAGTGATCAGGCAGAGAAAAGAGGTGAACCGGAAGGAGGGAAGAGGTGAAAGTGGAATTTCCAGCAGGTTTTTTCAAATTTAAACTTCCCAGTCAACTTTTTATCGGGGGGGGGGGGGGGGGGGGGGTGGCATGATTTATCTCTCATTGGACCAAATATTTTAATGAATGTACGCGTTTCGGTAGGTTTTAATTCTCAAGCCCCGCTGTGGGCCCAATCCGAATAGGGGGGGAGGGGAGAGGACAGCTTGATCTTCTATAATACCTAAACATATAAAATGGAAAACTGCATTTCTGGTGGGAAAATTGGGCTTAAGTGAGGAAGGTAACGGCTGAGTTCAAAAAAGAAAAATAATATTTTTACATGGAAAAACCGAGAAAATAATAATTATCATTTTATGAAACTTATTATTTTTTAACTTAGAAAGAAATTAAGTTTTCTGATAGGTTGCCTATTTTGGATTTACAGGCGATAAATACATTACGATTTTGTCTTAAAAACTTCACGTTTCAAGAAAAATATGGAAAATTCGTTATAGGTAGTTCAATTTAAATACGGATTTTCGTATTTCCTTCGAGGCGAAATTCTCGTTTTAAAATTTTTTTCTCCAGAGTCGAAATTCGCAAAATTCAAATTTTTGTGACATGCCTCCTTCTCAGAGCAGAAATTGGATAATTTTAACACTTAACTGACACACAGACACACCTGCCCATAATAAAGATTTTGTGATTTCAAATTTCTGTCTGATCCTTCCCCACTAACAATTTTCAATACTTACCGAATTCAAATTTATCACGTGCCTTGTTCAGAACAAAATTTTGGTAGTTGAGGATTTTTATCTTTTACCCCCTCCAAATTTTTTTTGGTACCTATTTTAGAAAATTCTTCCGTACTCTTCCACTTCTTTTTGCATCGATTTTCATTCAATTTCAATTTTTCTCCTATATCTATTCTCCTCGCGGGGCTGGATTTCATTGAATTCAAATTTCCTCCGCACCCCCTTCAAGGCTAAATTTTGGGAATTTCAAATTTTTTCGTGTTTATTTCAAGAATGTATACTTATTAGCAATTAAAATTTTTCTCGCACTTCTCCAGAGTTGATTTTAAAATTATTTTTATTGGTAGGATAGGAACATATAATTATACTGTTTTTTTAAAAATAATTCTCGGCAATTCAAATTTTACCCATACTTGCCCCTCTTTAAGGCTGAAAGTCTCTGTAACTCCCATCAGTCCAGAATCTCATTAAAGTAAAATTTTCCTTTTCCTCTCATTTGGTTGAAATCGAGTAATTTCAAATTGTAAGTATACCAACGATTTTTTGATACATATTATGCTGTGATAGGCAACTCTTACAACACTTTCAAATCACATTTCTCCCACTAACTTTCATTTTGAACCCCGTCAATCCGCGAAAATTGATGAACGCATCGACGAACGATTAATTTCGATTTTTCACAATTTTTTTTTATTGCTTACCAACATATTCGTTGAAGGTTTATACTGAAACGTTACTCGGTTATCAGACTTATTGACCTTTATACATTTCCTCTCGACCTCATAATTAATTTCATTTCATGTACACTTTGTTTGTTGATGATTCTAAATGAAAACTTATTTCTTCTGGCCAATTTCTTAAATTTTAGCACGCATATGTGTTATACCAATGGTATAAAGGAACCATCTGTCCAGCTTTTTTTTCTTTTTTTAATTTATTAAATGCGTTTATGAGGTACAGAATTGTATAAAGCTGTAAATTAATAAATTCGCAATAACATTATCGTCTCTTTGATGGTTGAAAATGGAAGTTTAATTTTTGGATAATGCAAAATTTCTTCGAAATCTTTGATTGCGAATTTACGAGCTAAATTAATAGGTAGGTCTCTCTATCCAATAAATTGTAAATGCAAAAATGGTTTAAAAATTTGTAAAAAAAAAAAAATCAATTTTAGAACAACCAGTAAAATCTTTACAATTGTTACGTTTGAAAATATTCAGACGTACCTAATTAAAACAATAAAACGTACATACATATGTACGTGGGTTGTATGTTTTCGCCAGATCAATTTTTGCTTATAAATGTTTAATAACAACAACGCTCGGTTATATATTTCTTTGATTTTTAACTCACGTCTTGACCAGTTTCAACCGGTAAATATCATATATAGAAAAGTATTTCCTATTTTTTTTTTCAATGTGTTACTTTTATTCACGAACGTTATGGCAAAAATGCAACGTTTGGAGTTTTCATCGCATGTCTTAATTATTCATCCAGATAATCATAGCATAAAAACGAGGATTTTCACCTTTTGTATTTGGTCAGGTAGAAGCACCGGGTGATGAAAAGTGAGGAATTTTTGTTGACGTTTAAAAGTAATCATCGTTTAGTGATTTGAAATGGCAAAGAATCAAATCCTCAATCACAAATATGTAATTACTTTAGATAACTAATTCGATTTATCTCGTTAGCTGACGTCATTAACAGTGGAACTTTTGACAAGTTGCTCGTAAAAACAATTTTATTTTCCTCGATTATGCGAAGAACAAACTGACAAATTTGTGTCTTAAACCACATATTTGAAGCATGTGAGATTTTATTCGAAATTTATGGAAGGAACCTTTATAAAAACATTGATAGGTATCTCTATCTACCTATACCTATTTGAAAATAAAAATTACCCATCTGATTTTTTTTAAAAAAATTCGGAAGTATCTATATCTACTTGGAAATTTAATTTTTAGTAACCATGATTAGGTAATGAAAAAAATATGAATACTTACATAATGAATTGTTAATATTTTTCCAAAAAATAAATAAATTTCTTACCTCACATATTTTAAATAAAGATTTTGTCACTTGAATTAGAATAAATTTTGTTTCACCCATTAGCAATTATTTTCACTTCAAATTGCACAGGAATAAAATTACACGAGATAAAATGATAATCAATGAAATTCAAATTCCATATTGACTTTCAAGTTCACCGATCACTACACAAAAGCATTCGAATAAAATCGACCGTTTTTTTCATTTCTAAAAAAAAAAAATAACATGAAAGCTACTCGTATTTCATTTACACTGCAACGGTTTTCATTATATAATCTCTGCAACATGAAAAAAAAAACTACTGTCTCTTATTTAAATAAATATAATCCATACTCTGCATGTAATCAATACACATCAGGCACTACGTATAACTTGGAGCATTCCTTCGGCTCATTAATGGTCATTTGATTTATGATTTTTATGTGTGAAATAATTTTGTAATCTCACGCTACTGGGTGATAAGTCATATCACGTTTTGCTTTACCTTCCGTAACGTATTATAAAATTTTTAACATGTGCTGAAGTGCTGATAAAACGAAATCACACGACTCATCAGACGAACTGTGTGCCAAACCGTGGTCTAACCAATCATCCTACGTTGGCTAATTATCTGATAATAGGTAAGTAAACTTATTTGATAAAAATTCTTCGTAATTAGTTGTATAAAATTCATATTTTTCTCAGGTTAAAAACCCTGAAATTAATTTTACCTGTTTTTTCGTCGTATAAATTCTTATATCGGGCATGTTTTAAAAAAAAGCAAAAAATAAAACACAAATCACGCGTTGTTCACTTGCACTGATTCAAGATATAATAACGTTAGAGCGTCAAATAAAAATACCATTAAATACCCATAACCGCGTTTAAATAGCATGATCATATTAAATAAATGATGTGCCATAACAATAGAGAATCGCTATGCAAAGCAAAAAAGAGTCGATAAATTAAGCACTTCCGAACGTTTTATTAATTTTAAAATTCGACATTAAATTATAATTACGACGTATCAATTAAATATAATAATTAAATAACAATTTTCTAGCGTAGAAAATATGTTTGATTTTTTAATTATAAAATATCATTCAATTAAGTACATGCGAAGACTCCGGAGAAAGAACAAGAAATAGGTAATTAAGAAGAGAGGAACCGTTCGCATTTTTCCGTAGAGTCTTTCAGGTCAATACAAAAGATAAATAACAAATTGAAAAAGAAACAGTAACAAATACACCTGAATGAAAGTTGAAATTTAAATTTAAACTAGAAAACTGGATATTATTTTTAAACCAGTTAAAAGAAATCATTGTTATTAATAACATGAAGGAAGAGTTACTTAAAATACGTGGACAGAATTTAAGTTACTATCACGATTTTCCTTCAAAATTACAAAAAAAATTAGCTAATTCTTCATCTGAAAAATCACGATTGGAAAAACTTATTCGTATACTTTGAAAACATCAAGATTAATATTTTATCCGAACCAATGGGTACCCATACATTCTCTGCTCCATTCAGTCTGACACACCCAGCACCAAGGAAACGAACATCGTGTGCAAATCATATGCATACAACCACCTGAGGAGAAAAAAATGATTTTTAAACTAAAATTTATAGAAAGAGTATAAATGTGGAAAGATTATAGACATTCAGTGCTCTTAGGAAGGGCCATTTTATCACACTTCAGCTAGGTATTGACTCTTGGTTCTTCGATTTTTCTCAATATATTGTCTTGGGCCTCGTGGTAAATTTTTGAAAAATGCAACTTTTTTTGATAACTTTTTGAAAAAATTTTGTATTCCTTCAGTGACATAAATTCTTACGACATGCGACAGAAGATTCCAGAAAATTCAATTTTGACAGAATTTTGTTAGTCAGAATTTGAAAAAGAAATTGAAAACAAAATTTTACAAATTTGTTGGTTTAAAAAAAAAAATGATTTTTGTAAAATTAACCAAGGTTTGAGAGGTCATTAGATTTTTGAAAAATCGGTCAATTTTTGGAAAATGTTGGGTTTTTTGAAAATTGTCAGACATAGGAGGGTTGAGAAGGCAGGAGTAAAATGAGAAAGGGTTTGTGTTGGGGATAAATTAATTGTGAGCAAAATCAAAAACACCAAAAATCAAATAAAATCCGGGCAAAGTGAGCTGAATTGACTAAAAATTCAGAGCGATAATCAATACCACTGCGTTCTGTAGCCGTTCTGCATTTCGGACAAGGTTTGGTGGTGACACGGATAGCCATCTTGGACGCTTCATCCCATCGAGCCTACCAGATAAAAACAAAATTTGTAAATTGATTGTGAAAACTCCAAGTTTAATTACGTGAAATTACTGTTGATTTACTTGGGATGCTCGAGCAGGATCGGTAATAAGTTGAATATCACTCGTGACGATATTATCATAGGAATCGCAATCACCAATGTGGTAACCTTGCAGACATCTCCGACAGAACACATACTAAAGGAATAGAAACAATAATAAAAATTGAAATTAGATCAAATCCGAAGTCAGTTATGTTCATTTGTTCACTACTTACGCCACATCCTTTCTCACAGATCACTTTATTACACTCTGAATCGATAATTATTCCTTCTCCGCATCCTGGCTGAGGACACAATACTCCGCCAGCTTTAAGTACTGCTTCTTCGGTGGCAAATCGTTGATACATGTCGTACTGAAAATATATTTGATTAAAATTTTTGATTAATTGAGATTCAATAAATATATTTTCAATACTTGATCTTTCGTGAGCAATTTGAAGTGATGTGATTCATCGATGAACGATTCAGAGCAACCAGCAGGACACGATATCGTGTAACCTAATTCATCGTGGAGTACGAATTGTCTTTCTCGAAGTCTTAGCACGGCGAAGGTACGGAAACATTCAACGCAGGTAACATGAGCATCCTCACATGAGAACACGAATACTATATCTCTGTTGAAAAATACAAACGTTTGATGAATTCAAGAGGATGAAAAAAGATTACAATATTATCAGATCAATGCATACCTAATTTCGGTACAGGCTAAACAAGGAATCGTTCTAGTATTATTTTTAATTTGTTTCAAAGGAACACTGAAGTCATTTTCTCCCAGACTAGTATGCTCTGCGCATTTGAAGTAAAATTCTGCCCATCCAAAAACACCATCCTGCAAAAAAATTGAAATTCAATTTCTGTCTAAAATTTTTTTAGATGATTGGTATTTTAGCGCAATACTCACAACACAATCGTCTTGTTCACAATGGCCAGAAATTTTATGAGGCTTCAATACATCATCCCACGACTTAGGATCACTGTCCAAAGTAATAGCACCACTTTTACAATTCGAGCACCGAACTCGCAATTTACCCATCTTCAAATCACGACAAGTATTGCAATAAATATAAAATTGCGCTTTCTTTTTATCTTTTTTATTGACTGAAGCTGGAAGCTCTTCTTCATCATCGTCGGGTCCTTCATCGATTACATTATCATGTTGACTCCTCAACGACTGTAAATTAGGTTTGGATTTTAATCGAACAGCATGCAGCATACTTTGTTGACCCAAGTCACAATCCTGAAATCGAAATGTCCCAATCAGATAATAATGATCCTCGTTCGCAATTTCAACACCATTTTTACTCACTTCAATCACAGTCGAATCTTCTAATTCTTTGCCAGCGAAAATAATTTTCAACTCTTCGGGATTTGCACCTATTTTTGGAGCGATGATATTCTTTACATCTTTGATATCGCATTTTGGATCCAGATCAACGGCTAATGTGTTTCCGGTGTTACATTTGATGAAAATATTCAGACTATTTTTTAACGGGATGTTGGAAAAAGAAAAGGGGAAGATACGGATAACATTTCTGAATACATTGAATATAAAATTGAAAAATTCAGTCATTTTTAACGGAAGGTATTATATCGGACAAGAAATTAAATTCTTCGACAGATGTCTTTTCCTCTTCAAGAACTTCTATCGCTGTTTTACAAACTGCTGAAATCCAATCCAAGGTTTGGTCCTATCACCAAATTTACTGAAGAGGAAATCTACCGCCAGTTGATTGACCAACACGAAGTACTAAGATTATTTAACTGAATTCGTCGGTTGCCAGGAATAATGGAAATGACATTAATTACATCGAATTTTTGATTTTTTCGCTTTTCCGTTCAGCAAACTTCGAAGAATATTCATCAGAATGGAACATAATCTAACATCTAGCTTTCCGGAACTGGTCAAATTATTTTCAGATATAATACATCTAAATACTAAGGCATTTCACATAGCACTGAGCATCGTTGGTCCATTCTCATATTCCACTATTTCGGACCATGACTTACAAAAGAAAAAACCCGACAAACTTGAATTTGAATTTAAATTTTAAAAAAATTAAAACAATAATATTTTTATTTATTTTGATAAAAATTGTGTTTTCCGATAACAGAATGACCTTGAACCATCAAGTTAACTTTCTAACAGAAGATTAATTACTTTCGTTGAGATTCTTGAAAATTTCAAATTTTCAATTTATTTCATTTTGAAATTAATTTACGAAATATTCATCGCATATTTAACCTAAAATTATAGTCATAAAACAACAATTCATCTCATTTTAACAAGAAAAAGATCATAATCAAAATTAGAAAGTCGAAAACAACTCCGATTTGCGACTTTAAATTTTCTTTGTAGGGTTACATTGAATTAGAAATTTTTTGCACATCCGCAATTTGGGAACACTTTGAAATCTTATCGTTTGATTACGCTGTACGATTTTTAGTACTCTATCAAAACGTGTAATGAAATAGTGGAAACTGGCAGTGGCATCCATCTACTTAGTAACAGCTTTCTCGACTGTGGAGTATTTTATCATTATAACTGTAATTAGTCGATATTTTTATTCAGTGTTTGATTACACCTCAGATAAGCTGCAAAATTTTTCGTGTGTTTGGCTGTGATTTAAAGTATGAATGTGCATTATCAAAATTTCCAAAATGTAATACCTATCAGTGATTTACGCGATTACCTCTCCTACGCCAAGTTCTTCGAAAAGAACGGTCACGAAACCTTCTAAAATGTCTAACTGGTCAGTATTACTTGGTAATATGCTATCAATTTTCCTTATTCCGAATCGAACTCATCTCGTGTTATCAGTCACCCCGAGCTTATAAAACACTCGTCGATATTCATTTTCATTACATTGTAGATAATCAATGAATGGAATCTGCAAAGAACGACCGTTCCAAAATGAAACCACATCAAAGTTCAAAGTCAGATCACACAGATAACACAAATACGAAACACCGTAATCGCACCCATAATCACTGCCATCCTGTACCCGAATCATCTGTCAAGACTAGTAGAAACACACCAGAAGCCAGTAGTCCAGAAACAGGAGAAATATGTTCCGAAAGTAACAATGATTTGGAATCCATTTCTGATGACAGAAGTGATATTGACAAAGCCTACGATGATAACGATACATCGTGTACGTTTTCAAAAATGTCCGAGTTATCTCAAAACGATAAAAATTACGTGGATAGCGATCCAGGCCTAATATCATCGTCGAACGAACGAAGTAAATACTCTAAAAGAAGACATAAAAAGAAGAAATCTGTGAAGAAAAGAAAATCAAAGAAAAAAGATAAACGGAGACACGGAAGTGAAAACTCAATAAGCGATAAATCACTGAAAGCCTATGATAGTTGTAGTTCGTTAGATTCTTGGGATAATGAAAAAATGACCGCTCATATTGTTAATAAAAGCAAAAAATCAGAGAAGAAGAAGAAAAAGAAAAAAAAGGATAGGATTTTACCCCGGATTCATTACGATAGCATTTCCGATGAATACCACAACGACGAAAGGTGAGTGTTTGATCGAAACTGCAATTATCACAAACACACTGACCTTAGTTAAAATTTTATTCGATGTAATTTACTCGTGTAAAGTAACCGTTAGTTTTTTTCCTATTATGATTGACGCTTTTGATAATGAAATTGTTGGCTTTTAAATAATCTGCGTATTGATAGCTGTGTGCACTTTGAGAAATTGATAATTGTTGGTGAAAATTAATTGTTCGTGCAAGTAGTATGTTTTTTTCGGCTCTGAGTCGTTATCTTATCCACTGTATAAAAAAATTCTCGATTTTGTAAAGTAATGGCGAAGATTTGATCAGTTGCTATGGTAATGATAGATAGTTATTGGTTGTTATGTAAATGTTAGTGAAGTGGTCAATTTACGTATGTAATTATTAATTTTTCATATTCGATTCGTTTCAGGAATACGAATGAAATTCGTAATCAGTATGCGCGTTATGAACGTGTAAAAAGTAGAAGTAATAGTATCGAAAGTTACGCCAAGTATACGTCGTATAAACGTGAAAAATACAATAGCCCCGGTAGTCGTAGTCCTAGTAGAAGTTTCAGTGTACATAAAATTTATAGTTCGAAACGTTACGCTCCTTATGTTGGTAATAGTCCATTGCCTGCTTATTTGAAGAGCCGAAGTAGGAGTCCAAGTTGCAGTAGTTATAAAAAGTAATATTTCATTCCAACTATGTGTTCATTTGTGGCGTAGTTGTTATCAGTGATTGACTTTGTGTCCAACAGGGAATATTACAATAAACGGAATTCTAGTGCTTCTTCGAGCGATATGTCTTACAAAAGAAAATACCACACTCGAAGCAAGAGTCCTAGACCTTCGAAGCATTATCGTTCACGATACAGTCGATCTTCCTCTAGGTTAGTATGTTGAAAATATTGCGTAAGCTGACGTAAGCTTGATTTTCCTCATGTTTCAATATTACCCAATAAATTTCAGATCAACGACGTCAAAATCTTCGGTGAAACGACATCGCCATCTTCCTTCGCCCAGTGTATCTCCAGTCTCTCGTTACTCTCGAAATTCTCGTTACAGCATCGATAGATATTCTTATCATTACAGATCTCATTCGTCTTCGTACAGTTCGTCCTACGAAAGACCGTATGATAAAAAATGTAGAAAACGAAAACGACGTACGGGTTCGAAATCGCCTTCGGTCGTGGTCGTATCATCTTCACCTTCACCTTCGTATTCGGCTCGTAGACGACGCGAAGAAGAAGCGAAAGCCGAATCGATAAAGTTAATCAGGGAAATAAAGCCGGACTTTAAAGTCAGCGAAACGAGCTTGTTTGCCGAACTGGTAAAGGATAAAGATAAACGAGAACTAGTGTTGAAAAATTTAGCCGTCAATGCCGTCATGGAGAAAAAGAAGCACGAAAATGGCGAAAATTTCAACGCGAGTGACGATCTCGGAGCTGTTGCGCCTTCTAGCGTCGTCTGCGTTACCGATATTATCAAAGAGATTCCTCTCCCTCCTCAAATTCCTAGTTCCTTCTCTAGTTTTTTAAGTTCGACTCCTATTACGAAATCATCGTCGAAGGGCGTCTTTGCGGCTAAAGACGCTGTCATTGATCTCACCGAAGTGGATGCGAAAAATCACGCTTCGTTTGCTATTCAAGATATACCTGTTCCTTCTGGGTCGGCTCCGATTGCTCATAATAAATCGAAAGCTGTACCGAATGGGCAACTTCGGAATGGTATTAGTGATAAACAATCGACCAATGGTAACCATTTTTTTTTTTTTTGGTAAATACCCAAATCTTCATAATACCAATATTAATCTGATATTTTTACAGATAAAAACGAAGATGGTTCCAGGACACCTCCGCTGACAGCAGAACAAATGAAGAAGTTCGGTATCCAGAAACCTCTACAAACTCCTCAGCTTCCTGTTTCCAATACTGATAAACTTTCTAAAAATGCTTCCAAAAACAACGTGAAAAATCACACCATCGATAAGAAAGATCACAAAATCGACGTTCTTCCTAAACTTATCGACGACCGATCGAAGCCCAACGAGAGTTCGGCTCGTGATAAAAATCACGTAGTCAAAATGCTTGATAGAAATTCGATGCAAGCTCGACCCAGGGTCATTCGAAGGAAATCGTTTAACGAAGAAAACCAATACAAGAATTGGTGCGAACGTACTCTTGATGTTTTCGAAATCGTTGCTAAAATTGGCGAAGGATCTTACGGTCAAGTATACAAAGCTAAAGATTGCCGTACAGGTTGGTATCTTTCTAAAATTGTACCCAAAATTAATTTAGGTTTGAAATAATCTCGCTGTATTTTTCTATCAGGTGAAAAAGTGGCATTGAAGAAAGTCCGACTGGAAAACGAAAGAGGAGGATTCCCCATCACAGCGATCAGAGAAATCAAAATATTGCAAAATTTAAAACACAAGAATATAATCAATTTACGTGAAATAGTTACCGATAAAAAGGACGTCCTGGATTTTAAAAAGGTATCCTAAAAGAATTCCACCGAAGTTATTCTGAAATTTATCTATCGTAACATGATGATGTCACGTGTGTCCTTGATGGCGTGCAACATCTGTTTCCATATCATTAACGATTATTATTTTTCAATACCCGAAGTCACGAATCGACTGGTAAATTTACCAATGATTTTCTCTCGTTTTGAATTTCAGGACAGAGGCTCGTTTTATTTGGTCTTCGAATATATGGACCATGACTTGATGGGGCTGCTTGAATCCAACCTGGTTACATTTACCGATCTGCATAAAGCCAGCATTATGAAGCAGCTACTCATCGGTTTAAGTTACTGCCATGAGAAAAATTTCCTTCACCGTGATATTAAATGCAGCAATATTCTCATGAACAATAAGTATGTAATCGGATCAATATTTGGAAAGAAATGTTCGTTTGGGTAACGAGATTTCGTCTTTCACAGAGGTCAAGTGAAAATTGCTGATTTTGGGTTGTCGAGGTTTTACTGGCCTGGAGAAGATCGGCCTTATACGAATAGCGTTATTACTTTATGGTATAGACCACCTGAGCTTCTTCTTGGTGAAATTATTTATGGTCCTGCTATCGATATATGGTCCTGTGGATGTATTCTAGCTGAATTGTTTCTGAAAAAACCAATCTTCCAAGTGAGTTTTGAATTTATTGAACAGTAATTTGATCATTTTAATCTACTGAGAATTATACTTATGTTATATTTATTTCAATCATGCTTTCCCTTACCTTTCAAAAGCCGAGAGATCAGGTAAACATAATAAGTATTGTATTTTTTTCCTTTTTAAACATCATTTTGAAAAATTCCAACGATTAATTATTTCATTTTTTTAAAATTATTATTCGCCAACGTTGAAAAATTAATAGGAATTTAATCGAGTAAGCTTTTTTATCAGGTTACATTGGCTGATTTTAATTTTCTTGAAATTAATATTATAATTTTTTGATTTCCAGGCCACTTGCGAACTCACTCAATTGGAAACAATTTATAAGCTATGTGGCACCCCCAACACCTCAATTTGGCCATCGGTGGTTAATCTGCCTTTTTGGAGTTCTCTGAAGCATAAGAAGTACTATCGTCGTCGTCTTCGCGAAGAACTCAGCTTTTTACCTCGACCTGCTCTAGACCTTCTCGATAAAATGCTCACATTGAATCCGAGCAAAAGAATTAGTACTTCAGATGCCCTCAAATCGGAATGGTTGGCCAATATTAATCCCGATCAGTACGTAATTTGGTATATTACCTTATCAGTTAAAATACCGGATGTGGTTCATTTCTATGTATATTTTTAGAATTGAAATCACATCTCTTCCAACTTGGCAAGATTGTCACGAATTATGGAGTAAAAGACATAAACGACAAATGAAGGAAAAAGCCATGATGAAGAATGAGGCTGTTGATGCAAAGTAAATCATCCTATCGATCAAATTTATGGAAGTTTGTTTTATATCTACTGATCGATATTTATTTTGTTATTGTAGACGAAGAAAAATAGTAAAAGAGGAAAATCCAAACGTGAAAGTGCCTAAATTCGAAGTCAAAGCTCCTCCTCCTCCGCCCCAAGACGAAAGATACTCTCCCGAAGATGAAATCGCCAGTTTGGATTCTACACCTTTAAAAGATATGCCTAGTCCAATGCAAGACGAAACGGATATTTATAAATATATCGACAAGATTGCCTACCTTATTTTAAACAATTTACCATTAAGATTAAAACATTTGATCAAATTGAGACGACTGGAAGAAGTAAGCATTTTTAAATAACCATCTCCGTAATTGGTGAAAATACTCATTTTTATTAATGTGTGTATCTTTGTAGACTGATCCGCAAGCGAATAATTTAATAAATGCGTTGTGCTACGAATTGAAAACAGCAGCTGCCGCCTCGGTAAATAAACTCAACAGCAGTCGTAATCAGAACGACGACAGTAATAATAATAGCGTCGGAGGTGAATTGAAAATCAATAATGATTATAATATCGGCGATTATAGAACGTTTCGAAGGGATATGTCAAAATATGACTTGAAACAAGCTGTATTTTCACAAGGTATTATAATTTTGCATCATTCGATTTACCTGTTCGAATATTTTTTCTTATTATTGGAATTTTAGGTCTAGATTTATCAGAAAATCCAAATTGTTCACGGATTGAAGAAATTGAAAATAGATCTGACGACGTTAGAAATAAAATGGGCGTGATGATCGGTAATGTTCCTAGAGACGAAGCTGACAGACCCTATATTTACAAACCTCGAAATCTCGCTACAACTGTCGTATGTACAACATTAGCTGCGTTGTTGAAATATTACAATTTCATTGCTGCTTCTATCGTCATCATGAGAGCTGCCGATAAGTAAGTTACGAATCGATGTAGTTCAATTAATGCTACCTACCATCGGTGTATATATTTTTTAATTTAATTACAGAATGAAAAAATAGTTTAATGTCTTCGACGACTTCTCTTCCATTGATTGGACTCCAGAATTAATTCATCTGTAGAATAACGTAAATAGCTAAAATTGTATATAGTTTTTATTTTTATGACTTTTTTTTCATTTTGTTGACCATTATTATTTTTTTTAAAGCGTTTATTTAATGTAAACTGATCACTAGATCTATTATACCAAATTAAGCTAGTCCAATTTCGTTACTGTGGTTATTTTAATATAACACTCAATATTTTGGCATTAAATTCTAATATTCCTGCGGAACGAATATTTATATTGAGTTTTTTTCAAAAATGTCTTTAGTTACCAGGATTTCATATATGTTCAACTTTGAAATAGTTTCTCGTATCGAATAAATTGTTTAAATTCTCAGTGGAAAAAATTTATATAATTTTATTACGAAACGTAAGTTTAATGAAAGTTTAATCTACGCTTCTATGTAATTTTTCTCTCTTTCTGGTGTTATTTGTTTTATAACTTTTTTTTTTTTCAATCTAATGCAAGTACGATTTTATACATTTTTTCCACCTTTAATTTATAGTAAGTACCTATGTGTTGTAAAAATGGAACTATAATATTTTGATCAAATTTATCTCGAAGTGGTATTGAAATTATAGAATTTCTCGATTTTTGTTCAACTTTCAGTTCATTTTATTTCATAATGTAATGAAAAGTATAATGTTTAAATTTTTATGACGAGAAATTATTGTGTATGCCATAATTTCATTCTGAATTTGTACCATTTTTTCCAGTACTTATATGTATTTGTTACCTATGGGATTTATGAGCCATTTTTTACATTCCTTTTGTTTATAATGGTTGTTTTATGTATAATTCTTTATTTCCTTCCTTTTCTATTCGAAAAATAATTTTAACTTGCAGTATTGATAAACGTGTATTATCTTCTTTCTCGACTATATGGTTTTGGTGAAATGTAATATCAAGAGCTTCATCATTTTGAATCGTGTTGAAATAAAAAAAACGGATAAAAATTAAACATATCTATCTGTATAATGAACATTGCTTATTTCTTTGTATAATCTCTTTGAAAATTGAATAATAACTTATACAAGAATAATTCACGAGTTTTATTTGTTGGAAAATTTTAATGAAAATATAAAGAGTACAGTATGATGGAAAAATA
This sequence comes from Pseudococcus jackbeardsleyi, assembly GCA_038380155.1. NCBI lineage: Eukaryota > Metazoa > Arthropoda > Insecta > Hemiptera > Pseudococcidae > Pseudococcus > Pseudococcus jackbeardsleyi. The sequence continues at coordinate 41,741,310 of CM076242.1, forward strand.
CATGGAAAACCATGGGAAACACCTAAATTTCAACTCCCGGAAATCTGGCTCTTTCTGGTTGCTGTAAATCGACGAGAAAATATATAACCCCTGCTAAACCTAACAAAAAATAAATGAATAACATCAATATTACGAATATAAAACCAAAAATTTGAAGATTTCCAGAGGTGCGGTGATATTCTCAGGTAGGTATCATTCATGAACAATGAAAATCACCCCTCTATTTTTAAGCAATTGCTCTTCACCAACTTCACCGCACCTCCGATTTATTTTCATCGATCACTCACCTTCGTATAATGAATTTGGTCTGTCCGGTGTACAGGATTGTTTAGAACCATAATCAAAACACCATTCAGCAAATTTCGTAGCTCTGTGTAAATATTTGGGATTCTGAAAACAATAATTTATGTTACACAATCTTTAAAAATATACAAGGAAAGACGCAAAAAATCAATAGAAAATTATCATCGTACTTGTGTTAGTTGATACAGTTTAATGAATGTATAACCATTTCCAGCAACTCCATGGCACAGACTGTAACCTTTTCTTAATAATCCTCGTTGCCATGTCACTTCACCAAAGTCTAAACCGATTTGTAAATATTTCTCGTCTTTTAGAACCTAGGATGATTTTTAATCTAGATAAAAAATTCAAATTTGTTATTTTTAATACAAAAAGGTCAACTAACTTCGTAAGCTAATGCAACCATATGAACAGCTCCGGGTGCTCCATGACACCACTGCACTAATTTATCACCGCTCAGTGAATTAACTGAAGAAGGAATATTTCTCGAAGGGAATTGTAAATCCAAGACGTAATCGATGGTCGGTTTCACATAAGTATTGACCGTCGATTCAGAAATTATATCTTGCTGGCGAGCCAAAAGTAAAGTATGAAGGATTCCGCAGTATCCATGAGCTGCTCCGATGTATTCTTTATCGTGCCATTCGTACAGCAGCGGTGTTTTAACATCCTGGAATGATCGAGCTAGTTTTCTGCCAGATTCGATGATTTTATCTGCCACCTATAAAATTATTCCCATGAGAACTAAGACATCAGGGTAATAATTGAGGATTCACTTACTTCTTTGATGAAAGAATCTTTGACTAAATCATTTGGAATATATTTTCGAACTAATAATAACGCATATAGATAGCCAGCTCGACCATATAACAATTCATCCGGTGGAGATGAGCTTCCATGAGCGAAACAATATTTTGAAAATTTCAATAATCTGCAAATATTCGTGTTATTTCAACTTTTTTTTATGAACGACAGGTTTCATTAAAAAATGCCATTACTTTTCCAAACTAGCATTTGTTTTGCCTTGATCGCCTCTTTTATGATACGTCAACGCTGCTAATGCTAAGATTCCGGCATTCCCATTCAAAAACGAAATACGATCGTTGATTCGACACTGATCAGCGGTTTCTAAAATTAATCGGTCAGCTTGCTGTAAAATTATTATTCTGACACTTTATGCCAATAAAGTAAATAGATGGATAATCATTGATATTGATAGGCTTACATCCAGAGCTTTAGATTCGAATTTGTTCCGTTCATCGTTCAACTGTTTTAATAAAGCGATTCCACCAACACCTGTGTAGATTTTCTCTCCATTAGAGAAAGCATTTGTAATGTCTGAGTCCAGTCTCGAATATAAACTTTTTATGACACTTTGAAGTTTGCTCAGAAATGCCGGAGATAAAGTGATCTGCAATTAAATTGTATTAGTTGTGACGGTGGTTTGAAATAGATACTGTAAAAAAAGAGAAATTAGTCTACCTTATTGCTTTCTACCAGAACATTGCTACTTTTATTTTCGACATAATCGTCTAATTGATTAACAAAAGATCTGTCGTCACTGAACGTCGGTCGATGATGCATAGTGTGCATACTGCGTAGGAACGAATTCTTTTAATAATAAATATTTATCGTAAAAAAATGAAATTGCCAATGCCAATTTCCCGCATCAGATTTTCATCAATATCGCAAAAATTTCACGTTACACATTTTTTACTATCCCGGAAGCTGGAGTCTTGACGAAGTTCTATTCCGAAATGCAAATTACTATGGTATTTTGAAATGGAAAGTGGAACAAGTGGAACCTTGAACTTGAATGATTATCCTCTTACCAAACGTTTACAGCATTCCGACATTATTCAGACAAAGCCAGAACACAAAGTATACTTTGTACAAACTTTAGTATTCGTAAGTATCGGGAATGATTTCAAATTAAAATAAAATTGAAACTGAAAAGTGAAAACACTGTTCTCAAATCTTAAATTTGATAACAAATCACTAATCAGCCTCACCACCCACCACTCACTCCAAATTACAGTTATATAATGAAAATAATAGAATGGCTTCATCCTACCTTAGTAGTAAAAGTAAAGAGAAAATGAACATGATTTTTTTACAAAACTCAAACTCAACTCGGCTAAACGGCAGTGATAGAGAAAAATTTTCATAAAATTAATCATGAAAATGAAACTTTCAAACCTACAAAATTTTTTAAGGGTATGCTTTCGTTTGTTATCAATAAGTAAAATTTAGGATCGCGATTTCTCATCCAATATCGAACGAATTTTTATGAAATTTTCGATAAATGCTTTATTAATGCACTGTCTTTGGAGGACTTTTGCGATATTTCCAAAAAGTATTATATTAATTGAAAAAAAAAGATTTAAAAGAATAATTTTGCAGACTGGAGCAGACTTTTCCACAATTTTATGATTTTTGTAACGTAATTTTTTCAAAATTGGAAGGATTTAGGTGAAAAGTCTCAAAAGTCCTCCAAAGATCTCACTGTACAGAAACGAAATATCAAAAGATATTAGAAAAATGTTGAATATTTTGCTGAAATATAACGATCCTTAAGTTGTCTAACCCTTTGATAAAAATTTCCATACTTCACTAATTATTTTTATTCTTGAGTCGAATTTCGAATTGAAAAAAAAGTTTTTCAACAATATTTCGTTTTCCTTCATCTGAATCTGATGATGAACAATACAGGAACTGGATTTGGAGCGATTTTTTTTTCAAAATGTTCACCACATGTATTCAGAAGACAGGGAAGAGAAATTTTTCTTCGAGTTCAATACGTTCCCATAATATGTACTTATTCCTTTATATTTTTATTGCCCTGAGTAATTCAAGACAAACTTTCATCAAGAATCGAAGATAAAATACAATTCACTCCCCAAAAATTTTGAAAATCAAACCACCTACAAAGTACGCATTTCGAAAAAACTTGACACAAATAACACGTCGTACATCTTCGTAACAATAATATATTTATATTCAAATTATCATAATTAATATTCTCAACGATCGCGAATGCAATACATGTACCACGTTCTCGGTTAAAATATGAAACTATAATTACTCCATTCGATTATTTTTAATTAGATAAAAGTAAGGTTATTAATAAGAAAATAAATCCCGATATGCTATTGAATCACATCAGAACAATTTAAATAAAAAACATGGGCGTCGCTTTCACTACATCGTCTCGTATACCTCCTTTTTGTTGTTGTTCTCTTTCTAAATTGTTTTCGTCGTGTGGCTGCCTAAATTGGTCAAAAAAGATCTCATTAATCAATGAACATCGGCCAAACAGTAAAATATTTCAACCTAAAAAATCCTCACTTGGCCCACCACGCTTTGGCTCTAAATGCAGCACAATGCGCGTAGTACGTTGGAGCTGGGTAGGAAACAGATCGATTGCATCTGGCAAACATATGACATAAATAGTATGTCAATCGTTCCAACGTTTCTTGATCAATGGCCGGGAAACTATCATCGTATAGGAGATGATATCTTGTAGGCCTTGCAGTACCCTAAAATCACAGGTAATAAAGTTCCTCGAATCAGTCAGTACGAACAGATTAGTGCAAAATTAAAAAAACCGAAGGTACATACCTTCAAGCTGGCGTGACTGACGAGGAAGAAATCAATTTCCGTGGGATGGGTTATTTTTTCATCAACTACCGTACCCGCTCTTACATTCTGATTGTCAGTACCATCGGAAAGCTGTTTAGAGGGGAAGAACCTCGTATGGTGACGTTTTTGCACCAGTAAGAATGTAATCGTTGTTCGATATGGAGCTTGGAAATTGGCACAAGCTTGCATTATGGCGGTCAACTCCGCTTGTAGCACCTTCAAAATACAAAAAAAATATTCATAGAATCACATTCTCAATTCAAAGTTTTGTCTTATACGAAATCGTTATTTATTTTTCTCACTTTTTTGTAATATCCTTCGCCGACACCGTCACGATAATATAAAATACGTTTCGGTATTTTGCCTGTTTTCTTTTGGAAAAATTCGATCTGCTCAATAAGCATTTCTTTCAAATCGACGATTATTTCTACTTTCGGTTTTTGCAGCCGGTATTGCATGTTATATTGGAATCCGTATTCGTCGTGCGACGCAGCCACCTGAAATTTCAATACAAGATCGATGAGTATTTCAAAAAGATTCGAATATCACCAACGATTGCATGCATTTAGGAGAACTTATACTAACAGCTGCAATTGAAAGGTCTTTTGAACCAGGGGGAGGATGAGTCACGTCGGCTCCAACAATCATCACATCTTCGTCAAGGATTTCAGGCCTAAAAAAAAGTATAAATGGAATAAAGAATGACCGATCAAAGAACTGCTTTCATCATTTTTCCTTACTTCAACGTAGCTGCTAATGCGTGATTGACTCCACCGATTTTCGCGTTAAGCTTCAGTAAAATATTTTTGGCGGTCATGTGGAATCGAGGCCTAGGACCTTGAAGTTGCTTAGTGACAGTTTCCGATCTCACACATTGAGTCAAGACTCCAACACGATAAATCGCGAGTTCGGCAGCTCTCTTGATGCAATCTTAAAAATTTTACGCCATCAATTACACGCTGTGCTTCCTCTAGGAACGTGAATATATTCAAAAAAATACGTACTGTAAATGCGATCGCTCCTAGTATTCATGATCACCATGAAAAACGTGGCACCTTGATCTTTCCAATCCTTAAATACGTTTATGAAATCGTTTTCATCGAAACATCTTCTTCCTTGCTCCGGTTCTATATGCAATATCTTCGGATTGGAAACGTTAACGCCACACGTAGGACCTACTGTTTGGAAATCCCTCACAACGAGTCTGAAAGTGAATAAGAAATTGCAGATAAAATTTTCTATTCGTTTGATTTTCCTATAAATGTTTTACGGCGAAGTGACAGTTATTGTACCCGATAAGGTTTTCTCTCACACCACGCGGGTCAGTGTTGACGATCACCCACTTCGTTAAATCGATAGGTTTTATGAATTGGTCGCCATCCCATTTACCATTTCTTACTGGAACGGGTTTTCCCTAAAATAAAACATTGCGTCAGATAGGAAGTCAATAATATGTAAAAGAATAAATAGAATGACCAACAAGTAATTATGCATAATAAATTATTATTCGAACAAGAATTTTTGTGAAAATACAGAACTACGGAGAAAATCGATTCCTACCTTATATTGGATAGTTGGTGGTTTCAGAACGTAAGTATCAACTGTTTCGAACTCCGTATTTAGAGTGAGTCCAAATTCTTCCATACACGGATCTTCTGCGAAATTCAGATTCCTAATCTGTAACAAAACATCAATCGATCAATTTCGAGACAAAAATAAGTGAAGTATCAAATACGGGACATTTCACACTCGAATAAGATGATAAATATACTTACAGAGTCTTTAATTTTCTGTTTTCTAACCACGGTTGAACGAGCCGATTCTTCCACCATTTTTCTTGATTGATTCGGTTCCAACTGTTTATTGACCGCCTGACTCGATATCGTACAAAACTGTAATTAAAATACGAAAATAGAAATTACAACGAAACGCCTTCGACTGAATTGTAAACATTTCTCATGTACCACTTACTTCCATCGGGAACATGCGACCCCGCGAATCTCTGAGACAAGGTAGATTGGGATACTGTATTCTTATTTTCTTAGTATTTTCAAAGTAATGCTTAACGGAGGTTTCTGTTTGGTTACCGTCCAGCCTAAACCTGTTCCAATGATTATGATTCCTTCGATTAGGCACAATAACTCACATTAATTACATGAATACAACAAATGATCATTTTACTTTGCATTTGCTGCTGAAGGACCACAAGAAGCCACTCTGAACGAAAGCTTTCGTTGATTCGGTATTTTATAATCGATCTTGAGATTTCTGAGAAAATTTTCGGCCTTTTCAATCTGCCATCCAATCAAACGCGAATCGGATTTCAAAGGTTCCCTAAAGAAAAACTCTTGCCTAACATACTCTATAACAGCAAGTGCGTCTGAGATGAATCCCTTATGAGCCACTGTAAGTAAACAAGAAAAAAAAACATAATAAAAATAGACAATCTAAGGAAATCAGAAGTTTTTTTTTATAGCAAAACTATATACTCGAACAAGTTTTAAATTCATCTCAAAAGTCAAGTTTCCCTTACCATCTACATTCAAATATAAATGAGGATTTTCCTGAGTTTCATCCAACCAAGGTATCACCAGACCCTGAAAATGTCCGGTCCACAAATCCAACCGATTACCCAACGAAATTTGTTGGGCTGGTCGCGAATAAAAAGAACGCCCGACTTTGATTCTATAAAATCACGAACGAACAGTAGAAAATACAAAATAATTCAACTTTTCCTTTCAGATGAAAGTATTTTGAAACGTGAAAATTCAAAAAATTCGGGTATAAGAAAAAACTTACAATGCAGGATTGCGATTAATAGGAGCATTCATCAAAGCTAGATCCAACGCTTGGGGTCTGTAAGGAGTCAATGATGAACCGTTTCTCAAATAATCCATTAAAGCTGCCAAATTAAGTTCTCCAGTTAAGTGAATCGTTATGTAGAATTCTACAGATTCATTTCCTGTATTAACTTGCACCGATCCCTCGAACTGAAATGTGAATCAACATATAGTTTGGCTACAATTTTAGTTTACTGTGATTAGATGCCACCGAACCAAACTTACCGCATTAATACCATTGCCAAAATCCAATTTTCTACCTCCAGCGAATAATAACGCCCTTCCGTCGAACGCCGGATGTCTGTTGATTTTATAATTTTCTAAAAATAACCTCAATGCATCCCTGAAATTATCAAATACTTCCTGTCAACACCAAAAATTTCAATACACATACAAGTAAAAATAGTTGATAGTTACCTATACAAAGTTTTAGGGTTCCTAGGTGAGAAATCGACAGCGTATTGAAAAATTTTGAAATTCATGTCTTTCACGTTGACACGTAGATAATTTACTTCAACAGGATGACCTGCTTCAGACTGGAAATATTTCGCGGAATGCTTTAAAATTCCTCGTCTTTTAGGAGGATCTATATACATGAAACGACAAGTTTGAAAATCAAACAATCACTTTTAAAATAAACTTAATTCACATTAACAATGCAATACCTGGTACGGAATTCTGATCGGATGCGGTTTCTTCACTCATTGTTTTGGTTACATCAGCTTTTTCAGGCGAAGATTCTGTAATTTCGAATGATAAATCAATTATATTATTCAATTTCATAGCAAGAACAATAATTCGATTCAATCGATATCTTACCCAATACAAGATCCTTCTCTAAAGATTCATGTAATGGTTTGTCTACAATGCCCTGTTTCTTCTTCGAATGAACAGGTTTCTTCGAAGATGGTTTCGAAACGCCAGGCTGCCTGGGTGCTTGATTGTTGACATTTTGTTCAGTTGGCAGAAGACCAATTTCTCGAGAAACACAAGGTTGAGGTTCATCGCGCGCTTGAAGCTGCTGCGAATCACCTCCTTTGTGTTTCGCACCCCAAGCTTTCTTGGCAGGCTGCTGGTGCTGCGTAGGCCGCGAAGATCCTAATTCAGGATGTTCAACAGGAGCCTCACCTGGCGCACTTTTCGGATCCGAAGTTTTCCCAGACGGTTTCTGCGATTTATCAGACCACGCTGATCCTGGTTCCGGACGTTTAACTGGTGCGTCACTTCCAGCATCTTTGGGGCCCCAAGCTGATCGAGGTGTTACAGGCTGAGCTACAACGGGCTGGGTTTCGACCCGAACACTCTGTTGTCTAATCGGCGGCTGAAAACTAATGGATTGCTGGCCTGAACTAAACGGTGGCTGTGATCTCGGACCTCCGAACTGTTGTTGACCAGGCGGTCTACCCCAACGAGTTGGTTGGTTTCCGGCTCGAGGCCCCCCAAATCTCGGTGCCTGATGATGCGGTGGCGCAGAATGAGCATATAAACCAGGGTTTTGAGGCATATGTTGGCCAGAAGGACCACTGGGGTTCGGTTGCATTTGCTCAGGACCACGCCTTTCACGGACTAGAACGTCACCTCGTTCGCTACCAATACTAGCTCTCAAATGTTCTGAGGATGTAGGCCCGGGTTCACGAAGAGCGCTGGAATGAGGTTCGTCGGGTACCTGTTGCTGCTGCGATTCACCTCGCTGTCTTCTGCGATTTTTTCGCTGAGATTTTTCTAAACAAAGAAGATACCGTTTGGATGAAACTGAGGTTTACATTTTAGCATGAAAAATATAAATCAAAAGCTACACATAATTTGTAGGATCAACAGTTGAATGACTTTCGAATGGAAATTTCATGCCGCGTAATGAAAATGGCGGCCATTCATTGTAAAATTTGAATAAATAAACAAGTACGGTTTATGTACGAAATTGTGCACTTACTTTTCTGCTCTTGACTCTCCATTGTAGCACAAAATCAAAGATTAGTAAAAATTGCTGCGTAAATATAAAAAGCTTCCCACTGGAATGAAATTGAAATAACAAAATACTGTTAGCACGAAGAACGTACAACGAAATGGTAACGGTAAGATATTCCACGAATGAATAAAGGAAAAACGTCAACGTCGACGAAAATATCGAAGGCGATGAATGATGCAATGTCGCGCAATTGTAATGCAATAAAATCGAATCATGAAATCAGTCGAAATCTAGAACTTTGTAGAACTTTCGGTACCAGTGTAACCGTATTTAGAACTCAAAAACTCAGTCATACCAAATTCCCGTTCACTGAATTCTCTTTTCTGATTTCAGCGTACTTGCTTCTTATCAAAAATTTGTTGAATGTTTAACGTTGAAGTTCGTTTATAATTTTCAGAAATTCAGAGAGTTCCTACCAAAACGGGACTGAATTTAATGTATGACCGATATTTTTAGAGAATAATTCTTCTGTTTTCATGGACTCCGGTTCAAAAAATTCGATTAAAGATGATGCAACAATATATGAAGGAATTGGAACAAGTATGTACTGTGAACTTACAACATCCGATAACGTTGAAATTCTTAAAAATCTCAATTATTTGTACTCCGCCATCGGAATCAGTACTTATGTTATTTTATAATTTATTGCTCTATAGAAACCGTTCGATCCCGATACATTTGTTGAAAGATTAGCATGGAAAATTTTGGAAAACACCAAAGAGAAAGGAAACTACAATTTCAACGCCGATGTAATGAAAGATGCTTTCAACCAATGCATCAAGTACGTAATCAAAATTTATGTAAAGAACGCTTCCTCATCCCGTACTCACCTTGTTCATCCTTATTTCTCAGAGACCTTATGTTTTTGCAACAAAAACAAAAAAAGAAATGCGACGAATTGAAGAATTCGTGTAAAGCCGACGAAAAATTATTATGGCAAGATTTATCTAAACAGCTTCAATGCAATAAAGTGAGTTTCACATTTCAGTGGCATTATTTTACATCAGTAAGTAACTTTTATACTCAATTTTTAATCGTATTTTAATTTTGACAGGAATGTATGAATTCATTCTATCAGCTGGATGAAAAAATCAACTCTGTAGCTGTCAAAGTAATGCATCTCGGAGGCCAGTTAGAAGCTGTGAATATTCCACGTTCTCGTGCCGTTGAAGCGCAAAAATTGATGACTTATTTTTCCGAATTTCTAGCCCCAGGACCAGTCCATATCGAACTATTTTCTGATCCCCAAAGGGTAAATATCTTTCATTCAGATTTTTTTGAATCCCAACTCGAAATTTATTAATTTTGTTCAATTTTAGTTATTTGAAGCTGCCGATGTGATACGGAAACTGTATTTCATTGCTCAAGAACTTCCAGGCAGCAGGTACGTGGCGAATTTTCAAAATTTTATCAAATCCGGAATTTAGACAGTACAATTATTCTTCTAATTTGAACAGGTTTGAAGAGGCGAAAAAGAAAATAGAACAAAAATACGATGAAATTGAACGTGCGCTTATCGAACAATTTGTTCAAGCTCATACTACCGGATCTTTTCAAAAAATGAAAGAAATCGCGTCGATTTTATCTTTTTTCAAAGGATATTCTCAATGTGTCGATGCCTTCATTGAACAAAGTCAAAAAGTAGGTACTCTGTTTTTTTCGTTGTTGAAACGGACGTCATTTCGATTGTCTAATATTGTTTGGAATTTTGCAGGGTGTTTTATCAGGCAGAGATGTGTTCAATGAAGTGATCCCAGCATGTGAAAAAAATTTCAAAACTATAAACTGCGTGTTTAATAATCCAGAGCAAATCAATGCTAAATTCGTTTTGAATATTTATCATTTAAAATTAGCAGTATGTGTCACTCACAAATTGTTGATAAAATTTATGGTATTTCATGGTAAATTAATCTTCGCTTTGTTTCGTAGCAACATATAAAAACTATTTTATCGGATTCCCAGAAGGATAATGATAAGTATTTGAAGAATTTAATGGATCTGTATACCAAGTACGCAATTTCAGCTAAACATAAAAAATAACGCAGTTTCATTTTAATAAATTCGATTCATTTTCAGATTGCAGCATTTATCCGTTAATTTATCCAAATATAATCTTGGAAATGATCCCACCTATTTGCAAAAGCTAACCAAAAATATTTTCCAAAGAAATCTCGAAACGTATATCGCGTATGTATCTAAATATTTATTTTCAATCATGTTGAATTTTTTCCTATAATTTTTACTTCTGTTTTAGAGTTGAATTAAAAAACCTGAAGGAAAAATGCCAAAGAGTTTTGCAAAAATATTACGAATCTAAAGGCCATCAAAAGAAACAAGTTACTGCCAGCAGGTTTGTGTTCGAGATGTCATTTTTTCATGTTCACGAATCTATTATTAATTTTAAAAAAAAATCAGTTTCTCAGAATTGAGACGAGATATTCAAGCTGTAATCGGAACTCGGGCGAATATAAATATAGCTCAAATCGAAGATTACGGAGGAGAGATATTTCTATCGGAAGAAATCACCGTTTATATCCTTCAAGAGTCTAAAGAAGCATTCAAACGATGCCAATTGGTATATTTTTGTGATGTCAAAGTTTTAAATTGTACTTCAAGCCTCTAATTTCAATTTCAACTTGATTAGCTCTCCGACCCGAAAGATTTACAATCGAATGCTATGCAAATATTCGAAATATTACTCCAATATTTGATCATCGAATACGTGGACTATGCCATCGACTTGGGAATTCAGTCAGTGCCTATTGCTGAGAGTAATACTCAACAACCAGAGATTTATTTTTTCGAAACCGTTCAACAAACCAATATAATTATTCACTTATTGGAGAAACTCGTCGCCGATAGTTTATTCCCATTGATAGGGTAGGTTTCATCTCCGAATAATTGAAATAAAATGGGAATAATTATTAATTTGATGTTTCATTTTTTTTTTTTTTGAAGATCAACTGTTAAACTAGGAGACTGCTTATCGAGAAAGAAAATGATACTAGAACAGACTGAAATGAAACTTGACACCGGACTCGATAGGTTCGTATTCGTATTAACAATTGAAACATGGTCAAGATGAAGATCTGGATCTAAATTATGTTCAATTAGGTCAATAACCGCAGTGGTCGGATGGGTCAAGGTCTTCCTTCAAGCCGAGCAGAAAAGAACTGATTTTAAACCAGAGACTGAAGGAGATACCGTCGGTTCCTTGGTAAAATTACGAGATTATTTTTAAAGAATTCGGTTCTTGGAGCGTTTTTTAAAGAATTCGGTTCTTTACATTAATCTTTTCATTTTAGGCGTGCAAATCAGTAGTACAATTTATGAGAAAATCCATCAAACTGATTCAAGAATGTTTGCATGGCAAGAACGCAGAAAATGTTCTCATCGAGTTGGGTGTTCGTTTCCATCGTGTGATTTACGATCATCTGCTACAATACTCATATAATTCAGCTGGTAATGAAAACAACGCATTTCAACAGTTTATATAAAAAAGGGCATTACAATTGGTCAAATTTTGACTAACGATAAGTGAAAAATCTTCCTTTGTGACTATAAACTCTGACATAGCAATTCGCCATATTCTTAGATAATAATCGCATAAATTTATCCGCTGGTCCTTTTTAAGCTTCGGTTACAGCGAAATTCTGACGTTTTATGTATTTTTGCGCATTCAGCATGAAAGTCGGTTTACCATACTTCATTATATAATCAAGTTTATATTGACTTATGTGAGGATGGGTTTTCAAATACTTTTTCAAGAATTTTTTCTTTTGGCGTTCTTTTCGAAGTTTATAAAGTTTCCAATCTTCGTTTTTCTGTTTACGATAAACCGATTGGGAAGTACGAGAGCTATATTGACTTTGAATCGAATCGTTCATTGGACCTCGTTTTCGTTGAGTACTAGTCCGGCTGATTTGGCTGTTTTCGACGGCTCGGCTTCTTGACGTAGAAATATCATGTTGATCGGCAGATCGAGGAGATAAATGATGAACTATGTAGCCATTGTTGCTGGCGTATTTGCGAGCTCGTTGCTTATTCGCGAAATTACGAAGTTCGTCATTTACCCTTTCGATTTCCGGATATTTATTCACTACCGTCAGAGTACTGGCATTTTTTTCCATAAGCAACTGAGCCCTATTGAGTTTTCAGAACCTTACACCGGATTCATTTTTTCATTGCTAAGTAATTTTCCCCCATATTTTCAGGTGCGTTATGTGTGATATGCGATGTAAACGAATACAGAAAATGCATCAAAGAAATCAATTCGAATTTACTCACGACATTATTCGATACGTTACACGCTCTTTGTAATTTACTGCTGGTAAAACCTGAGAATTTAGAGCAAGTCTGCTGCGGCGAAACTTTAGTAAGTTCTGAAGATTTCACGATGAGATTTAAAAGTGCTGTTTCTATTTCCGTTGATTTTTTTTACAGGCTGTGTTGGAACATTCAGTTTTGAATAATTTCATTCAATTGAGAAGCGATTATAAATCCCAAAAATTAGCATCGTCGTTAAAAGGACTGATTTCTTGATAAATCTTCATCGTAATTTATCAATACTTAGTTACGGTCTGAATAGTTTGAAAATGTGTAATTTATTCATTTTTTACGTAGGAATACGCTTGTAAACGTATTGTGATATTTTGATATGTATTTATATCTAAACGTTATTTTTTACGTAATTTATGTTGGATTTTGTTATACAGCTGCCGAAAATTTTCATTTGCAGAAAGGACCACTAAATTATTCAAAACTTTATTTTCGCAGGAAAATAAAAGTTGGATCTTTTTACGGCAAGGTGTACAACTGTAGATGTGCCATCTTCTGTTAGAATTTTTTTTTCGTTTATGGTAAATACTAAAATAAGATTATATCTCGGCATTTATTATAGCAAATTTATCTGAAAATTTGTGGAATAGCTAAAAATTAATTTTAAAATCAATATTGAATTATGTTCGAAAATTTTCTTTCACAAAAAAAGATCTTTAATCTACAAGTTTAGTCGAAACTTTTTGCAAACTATTACAAGTTTAAAACGAAAATGAATTCCTGTGAATTTTTGTACATCACTAAAATACATCTTTGTACCTTAATTTTATTTCTTCAATAGAAAAAAAAAGTACATAATAATGAAATATTGAAAAGTAAAGCAACTATATAAATGAGTATCCAAAGGTAGAAAAGAGAAAACTTTTCGTATTACAGAGATTCCTTAAAATAGCTTGTTTTCTTTACCTTGAAAATGTTACCCAAGTATTGTTTTTTTTCACTTATTTTTGATTATTTCGTTATTTTGCGGAAATTTTCATCGCAAAAATTCTATTTTGTGAGATCACAGGAATACTTACCGTATTATAGTACTTATTGGAATTTTTATCATTAATTTTAATTTTTCTGTTACTCGCAATGAATAAATGAAATTTTTTATGTTCAAAAATAAAACTTGTGTATTTCTATTTTTTATTTTCATTATTCCAAAGTTCAACGATAAATGATCTGGTATCCTTCACATCGTTTTGTATTTTTTTGCATTCCTCGGGCCAACTTCTCAAACGATGCTGGTACCTATTCAATAATTTAATTTTTAAAAAAGACCATCTCGATGATATAAATTTATCAAAAGAAATGAACTGTTCTTTGGTCAAACGAGAAATAAAAAAAACGTGGGTTTTCAGTAATTGAAAGCATCACTTGACAATGGTGAAGATTCTCAACTTGTAAATACTATTCAATGTTATAGAGTTGTCTAAATCATGATATTAACCGGAAGAAGGTAATTAACGAGACTTCTTTACATTAGCGCTATAACAGTCGTCTAATTTAACAAGCAAAATGTCAAAAGTTGACCAATCCATAAAATTTGTTAATTGTACACGTTCGACGATGAAAAACATGTAGGTCCGGTGTGCTGCCTAATTTTTTTAGTGTTTATGAACGAAGTGAAGTATAAAGCTGGTATACTTAATATGTTTTAAATAATTCGTTGTTTTTAATCAGTAAAGTAGGTGTCGTTTGTTAAGATATAAGTTTCCTGTTCAGATACAGCAGTAGTGAAAAGTTAACGGGGTGTACCTAATACCAGATGTACATAACTTAATGTGACCGGTACGTGTTTTTTTGGATCGAAATTTTTTTCACGTGCTTGGAATAAAATTAAGATTTTTATTTTTCAATTTGAAATAGAATTTTGTTTCTATTCGCTTTTGATATTAATTTGTTGGTTGTTGAAAAAGAATTATTTGAGAGTAAATTTTTTTAAATGCAATTTTCAGAAAACAGTGAATTTAAATGGTGAAAAATATTTGTTCAGGGATACGAAATGTTTTTGTTAAATCTAAAATCAGTTTAATCGTTATTTTGGTAAAGAATCGGTAGGTAGGTATCTAGTTACCAAGTAATTACTTGCAATGTACCTATATGTATTAGTATGTATTATGTAGGTACTGGTGATTTGTAAATTTAAATACCTAATTTTTCAAAAAATTCAATAAAAATAGAATTTTTTCTGCAGTGATCGGATTTTTAAATCATAGAGATATTCTATGAATGAAAGAATCCAACAAAACCTTAAGGTTATATAGGTTATATTTTTATTAAACAGTAACTACTAATTTTTAGGTTAGGCATTACGTATTACTCAGTTTTTAAACGAAAATAATTTAAATATTTAATTCATTTAATTTTGATTTCAATTTTTCATAATTATAGGAAATAGGCACCTACTTAAATGATATTTGTCAGAAATTGCATCAAGTTTATGCTAAAATGATTTCCTAGGTAACACCGGTGCAGCTTTCAGTATATTAATTAGTAAAGCGCACTGTGGGTTATCTTGAAAGCCATTTGGATGTACTTCTACTTCAGCTCTTCAGTTTTGTGTTCATCTGATTCATAATTGTTTTATAAGCCTTACATAATTTAAAATTTTTAAATAAAACAATTCATAATCAAACTTCGTAATTATTTTCTATTCATATCAACAATTGAATGGAAATTTCAACACATAGGTAATAATGAAAAATTTAGAAAAAAAATTAGAATAATTATAATTATTAGGTATCTAGATAAATTTGTGATACATACTTCATGATTAAAATATTTCAAGCTTGTTTTGATTGCTTTCGGGTACCTATTGAATAAATTGAAGAGCGCTTTGATGAGACGGGTAATTATATTTCAAATTTTAATTGAAAATAATCATTGAAGAAAACGATTAGGATGAGGCATAATTATGAGTAAAGAGTAAAATAGAAATAAATCTAAATATCTATTAAGGTTATGTATAATTTACTGCTGAATGCTCCAGAATAACTAGAAATTGTGAGATTTAGTTCGGCGGATTCGATACACAGTGATTTGACCTTTTTCGATCACCTATATAGGTAGAGGTACCTATAGCTTTAAGTGTTCCAAATTTGAGAGCTAGACAAGCATACTTGCATCTTTGAGATGTCCGCTTGGATATCGAGTTAAGGATGATTGTTTTCGTTGAACGTTTTGGTTGACCTAGGAACCTAGTTGAAAGAACGCGAGAACTGGGTTTCCTAATTATTTAAAATTAAATTATTCCTCCTGCAAAAATTCAAAAATTCTGAAAAAAGTCGAAATTGAAGCATAATTCGTACAAACGACGGTATAAGTCCAGTGATGTCATAACGGAATTTTTTTTTCGTTACGTTATTTCGTTACGTTACAAATTTCTCAATAACGTTATTAGTTCCAGTATGTGTAACGGAAAAATGTTGTAACGCAATTATTCGGAAATAACGTTATTTCCATTTTTTCGTTACCGTTATTTCGTTACGTTATTCCGTTACAGGCAAAAATTCAAAAATATTATGTCCCCATAGCTCCCCCTTTTTTAGGAACTGCAAAACACAAAATCGGTTGTTTTTTTATGTCAGACTTTTTTTCATTTTTTAATGTAATTTTGGTGAACTTGAACTCTTGGCAAATTATTTTCAAATATTTTCGATTGTTATGTCGTTATTTTATTTCACGATTCTTCCATTTCTTTCCAAAGTTTTTCATGAAATAATTGAAATACCTACTATGGATTTAGATTTCATTCAGATTAAAAAAAAAAAAAAAAAAAAAAAAACGGAAAATTTGCCTTGAAATCTGATGTGAGACGTGAGAGTGAGACGGAGGGGTCACTTTAAATTTTTTTAAAGACGATTTTTACCTGGAAATATTTTTAAAAATTTCATCAACTACATATTTTTCATACGCAGCACTAAAAAAAATAACGAAAAAAGTAACGAAAAAATAACGTAATTTTTTCGTTATTCGTTACGTTACATTTTTGAAATATATTGTAACGTTATTATTTCGTTACAAGTAAAATTCAGTTACCGTTATTTTTTTCGTTACGTGTAACGGAAAAAATTCCGTTATTTTCGTTATTTCGTTACGTTACGTTATTCGTTATGACATCACTGTATAAGTCAGGAAACCCAATGAATGGTTGAATTTGATTTTGAATAAATAAAATTTTTAAATTATTAGATTTTTCTTTCGAATTTCACTTCAACGAGATTTTTGATTTTGTTTCAAAAAAAAAAATTGAAAAGTAGCATAAGTTAGCAACTAGCAACACTGATAAGTATATAAAATAAAAAAAAGGATTTTTTCGATGTAAATGTGGTAACACTGTTTTTGTAATTTCAGTAATTTCACTAGCGCGATCTGATGGATTATTTAATAAGCTGTATAAAATCATTTACAAGGTTGCAGCTGTTGCAGCATCAGCATGCCATGAAAATTTTAAATTTTTTAAAAAAACTTGTAATCTTGTCATTTTGGCGCTCACAGATTTTTCCTTTTCTATCAATTTTTTCTCGTTGAATGGAAATAGTGGAATTTTAAAAAGTTGCAACTTCCTTCGTAACATTCAAATTCAAACTTTTTGATTATCTTGTAGATGTAGAATACAATTAGAGGTTTAAATAGTTTTTTTGTTTACGAAACTTTCGTGAATCTGTATCATTCCTGATACGATACATTATCAGCGGATTCTTTTCAATTGAAAAATATTAGCTTATTGGATCGTCAACATGGCTGCAAGATTAACTCAAAGATGTATCGAAGTAAGATCTAAATTATGAAATTACCTAACTTGATCTCCAACTGTATAAATTACTTGCATCATAATTAATCTCTGTTACCTTGCAGGCCATCATGAGAGGTGAAAATATCGAAAGTCCTGTCGTCCAATTCTTAGTTAGTATTTTGTATGATGATAAACAATCAAACGGATTCGCAAGATTAACTCGTGTTATTTTTATCGTAGAATCATAGACGAATACCTAAAGAAACCCCAGCGGATGACCGATATAGAGTCGTCATCTCGGATGGAATTCATTACAATACCTTCGCCATGTTAAGCACTCAGCTTAATAATTTAATCACCGATGGAGAGTTGCAAGAAAACAGTATTGTGCGCTTGGATAGATACACTTGCAATGATGTGCCTCTTGGCAATGGAATCAAGTACAGTTTGTTTATTTTACGTTGTTAATCACCAAAATTGTTAACATGATTTAAGATTATTTACTTCCTTTTAGAAAAATATTGGTAATCTCAAATTTAACCATATTGGTGAAAGGAGATGTAGTCGGGGCTAAAATTGGTTCTCCTGTCAGCCACGAAGAAATTGATAACGCGCAGCCACCAGCTCCTGTACCAAACATATCAATGGAAGTCGCAGTTTCCAACCCTGTACCTCATACCGCTCCTGTTGCATCACCGATGAGAAATGGTGAGATGAAATTTCGCTTATGGAATATTTCCATGTATCATGATAATTATGTTGACTTGTGTATCAGGTTACGAAAATCACGATGTGTCTCTTCAAGAAAACAAGAACATTATTCGAATTGCAGCATTGAATCCGTATCAGAACAGATGGTGTATTAAAGCTCGAGTAGTGCAAAAACGAAGTATCCGAACTTGGTCAAAAGCTAAATCACATGGTACATTCTTCAGTATGGATTTGACCGATGAATCTGGTGTTATCAGAGCAACTGCATATAACGAAGCTGTCGATAAATTTTATAATATGTTGGAAGTATGATGATTTTTTTCGTACGTTATCAATCAATGTATACGATTTGATTTTTCTCATGTTTTGTTGTAGTTGAACAAAGTTTACTTCTTCAGTAAATGCGCGATTAAAGCAGCTAATAGGAATTTCCCTACACCTCACGATTTCGAATTGACTTTGAACCTCGATAGTCAAGTTGACCCATGCGCCGAAGAAAATCGGTCTATTCCTGAGGTGCAATTCAATTTTAGTCCATTGAGTGCTTTGAAAGATATTGCTCCGAATAGTTTTGTTGGTAAATGAAATTTTTTCATTTTTTGAAGATCAAAATATTATAAATGTAATCGTACTAAGGCGTTTATTTTTCCTCTTTTTATCCTAGATATTGTGGGTGTTTGTAAATCAGCCACCGAGGTACGAACTCTAGTTGCCAAGTCAACTAAACAAGAATTGAAAAAGCGAGAGATTACATTGGTTGATACGAGTGATACTTCTGTAAGTATCGTCTTATTCACGTATCCGGCATCTGTTGAAATATTAATCAACTATTCTCTATCGATAGTTCAACGTGACTTTATGGGGTTCACAAGCTGAAAATTTCGACGCCACCAACACACCCATTGTAGCCATCAAAAAAGCCAAGATCACCGAATTTAACGGATTAAAATCCGCTTCACTGTGCCAGAATTCTCAAATGCTGATTAATCCAGATATTCCGAAAGCTCATCAGTTACGAGGATGGTACGATTCTTTGGATAATAATCACGAATTTAGTAGCATTTCAGCCGGTATCGGAGGCAAAGGAGGTAAATTTCTTCAGATTGTTTTATTGTATGAATATTGCGTTGATAATGTGGAATTAATCGTCGCAGCTCGAGAAAAATTATGGAATTTGAAAGAAGCTCTCAGTAATAGAGCCGGTGGTCAAGATAGAGACGATTACTTCAACGTTGAAGCGACTGTATTACTTATTAAATCGGATCAAGCTATTTATCAAGCATGTCCTAAAAAAGAGTGTGGAAAGAAGGCAAGTGAATTTTTCTGATTTGCCGAGTAGAATTAATTGATCGAAATTCTAATCATTTTTCATTTTACTCAGGTTGTAGATAATAATAATGGAACATTCAGATGTGAAAAATGTAACAAAGAGTACAATACTTGTGAATACAGACTTGCGTTGAATGTATGTACACTCATATTATACAAATTTCGTAGCTTAACTCGAATTGTGTTGCTAATTAAAATCAATTCTAGGTTCAAATCTGTGACTGGACCGGAAACCATTGGGTTTCCATATTCCAAGATCAAGCCGAAGTTTTACTTGGAACTACAGCTGCCGAAGTCAGCAGAAGTCGTGATAATTACAGCGGTGTGCTCGCTTATGATGAAATCTTCCGTAAACCTTTGTTTAAAACTTACAACTTTAGAATACGAGCAAGAATGGATACTTTTAACGTAAGCTACAATTCCTTACTTGATACGTACGCTGAAACCGTAGATAAATGATTAATTTTTTTGCGTTATTCACACAGAATGAAACCCGTTTGAAAATGTCCGCTGTTAATTTGAGACCAAGTAATTGCAAAGAATCCTGTAGACGATTAATGGAGGAAATAAAAACATTATCGGGTGTCTCAATTGCTACCCATTAAGTGATATGATACTCTTGACCGCCATTCGTGTTTATCTTTCAAATTCTATTATTTTTTGTATCGATTTATCAATATTTTTACTTATGTTAATTTTTTAATTCTCTAAACACTGTTTATTATTATTTTTTGGGTAAATTGATCAATTTCTGTTATTGTAAATTGTACTTATCAACAGTTTTTTGAGTATTCCTTTTTGACTTCTATAGTAACGATTTGAGTCATTTTGTATTAACAGTCTTTTAAAAAAGTTTCTCTCGTATCGAAACTATCGAACGTACTAATAACTTTTCATAATTTAATAAGCGTATTCCTATGTTCAGTGATATTAGGTATTTCGTCACAATAAAGTATTCAAGAATATTTTCCTGTATTTATTTATGGTTGAATAGTGCATCATAGAAAAAGATAAATTGCAAATTGAAATTACAAAAAATTATAGTGAAGAGGAAGGAGATGAACATAATTTTTCTCCAAAAAGTTTTGGTTTAGGTATGTTTTTAAAAATAGGTTCAGTGTTTCTTGAGAATTTTTTTTTTAGAATGGTTTGATATTCTCGCAGATTTTTCTGAAAATGATTCGCTTTTTGCTTCACTTCTCATAATAAATTGTTTTTTCTTAAAATCGATTTGACTTTCTTAGTATTTTTAACTAAAAATTCGTTTTGTTTTTTTTCTATTTGAAAATAGTTTCATTGTTGGACATGTCCTCCTTGGGTTCTGTTTGAAAATCGTTTGATTTTTTTTTTACAAGGGAAGGCAGTATTAAGTAGGTACTTTTCTCCGGAGTTCTGTAATTTTGTTTTAATCTAAGATTTTTAAAAGATGCCTTGTACTACCTATCTTAAAATCGAAACTGAAGATACGTTAAACAATTTTTTAGCTTACACAGGTTGAAAAAGAATGAAACTGCATACTTAATTGGTTTTTAAAATGCTTGAAATTCGATTTTTTTCGGTGAAAAGATCAAAGTAATAGTCAAAAATTCAGAAAATATAATAATTTAAAAATTTACAAACATCCCGCGATTTTTCGAATAACAATCAGAAATCAGAATGATGATTACATCATTGAACGTGGTGGGGAGCAGGGGATTCGACCACGTGGTGTAATGGCTGTTCCAGTGTTCCGTCGCGTATCTATTCACTTCCGGCGTTTGAGGTTTGATGTATAGGTTTTATGGTTTTATCAATAAGAGTGTTTTCACATTGTTAAAGTTCTTCAAAGTGTAATCTTCAATTTTAGAAATGAACACCATTACCAAAGTACCGAGCCAAAGAGGAGAAGAAAATATCATTGTCGATGGGTACAGATATGGTATTCGGAAAAGCAAATGTACTATCCTTGAAAAATCTTGGCTTTGTATTGAAAAACGATGCAATATAAGCATCAATACAAATTCTCAATGCACTGCTATTACTTACAGATCGAATGGGAAGCACATTCATCCACCAAATGAATCGAAGGTAAAAACTGATTTTATACGAGTATAATGATTGAATTCTAAGTTATATACCTAATACGTATTTTTATTCATGTTTAGAGTGTTAAGTATTCGTTGGTTGTAATGAAGGATCGATGTTGCCGTCTCTGCATGTCCAAGAAAAACCTCTGCGATATGGACATTTCAATTCGTAATTGTATTGAAAGTGAATATTCAATTGAAGTACGTACATTTCGGTTTACAGTGAATGATGCACTTCTTATCTTAGCATGTCTAAGTAACTTTATGTACAGATTTCAGAAGAAGATTCGAAACTAATTTGCCAACAGTGTCTGGAATTTGTGACGGAAGTAATGAAATTCAGAGAAAGAGTTGATGGATTTGGAGATATGGTCATTAGATCGCAGAAACTTCTGCATAAAATATTGAATAGAAAATATGTAAGTAGTTAGCAGTTATTGAAGTATACTTTGCCTGCAGAAAATTGTGTTTATCTGATGGGAAAACACATTATATTCTTTTTACAGACTCGCACGGATTCTAACCTGATGCCATTGGGACCACTATGAAATACATATGCTATAGCGGTCGTACCTCGCTTACGATGCGTTGGAAATGGATGCTGTTGGAGGTACATATAGATATATTTGATAAGAATTAAGTTTTTTGTATGATAATTGATGATTGTGTTCAAAATAAAAGTTATGATATGAATATTAAAATACTTTTTTGATTTTCAAGTTTGTTCAAGTTACAATTTTATTTTGAAAGTAATAAAACCATCACAAAACTATCGACATGCTATCGATCTGAACGAAATTGAAAGAAAAGTGATACTGCATTGCATACGAAATGAGAACTGTTGACACAGTTAAACCTTAAACCTCAAAGACATTTAGATTCCACTACTTACAGATTCAAACAGTTAGCGATGAAAAAATCTGGTGAGGGTGATCATATTGCTATTCATAGAGTGTTGTATCCAAGTGTCCAAAAGTTCTCATTTATGAACATCAGGAGTTTGCTAGATGCGTGCAAGAAACATGAGAGAGATGTGCATCGTACACAAAAGATGCATTTCAAAAAAATTCTCAAGTCGAAATTGTAATCTAGAATTTCCGACATTATTATTCTTCGATACCGAAAATCATCAATGTATTATGATGAAGTATTCATGTTTGAAAAAATTTGGAAGAAGACTTGAAGGCTGATGGAAATGAGAAACAAACCGTCACACAGTGGTCCAGGAGACCCCTCAAAACCCTCGAAATGGTGAAAAAAAAATCACCGCCATTCGATTTGAAAATTTCACTAAATTAAAACCTGAATACCCAGTACCTAAAAACAAGCAACTAAATTTTGTTACCCCCTTTCCTTTAATTCTGAGCGCGTGTTGAAAACTGTGTTCGCTGCATAGCCTGGTAGTTGCTTCCACATGTTAATCTTTATGTGCCGATAACTCGCGTTTAAAATGGTGTAATTATAAAAGTAAATATTGAAAAATATTCCTCAAAGTATGTACTTTTCAATGCCATATTTGGTTTTGAGCTATCAGGGGCCATAATTTCATAAAAATGAGTTAAAGTAGAGGATAATTTTGCAACATTAGAAACATAAATTGGACCAAATCTATATAAAGTTCGCCGAAGTTCGATGAACTATATGGCCAGATTGATAGTGTTGGATGCTCTAAACACGACTGTGGTGTTAGTTTTTGCGGAAACTTGCGGAATGAAGATCTAGAAAGGAAAACGTAGCTCAGAGTGGTCTAGGAGACCTTCAAAACACTTGAAATTCATTATCTGAAAAATTTGAGATGAAACTTGGTGAAATATATTGTAGGTGTGGTTTTCGAGGGCATAGAATACAAATTTGACAATAAAATTTTTTTCTGAGGTAAAGGGGAGGGGGAAAGGAGGTGCTGAAAATTGAATTTACTCAAAATATCGTGTAGCATATCGAAATCTAGGTTTTCGAGATCGTAGATTACGAATCTGACGATGAAATTTTTTTGGGGTAATTGGGAGGGGTGGGGGTGAACAAATTGAAATTTACTTAAAATTTTGTGTAGCATATCAAAATCTAGGGTTTCAAAGTCGTAAATTACAAATTCAACAAGATGAAATAGCAATTTGAACTTTTTTTTCACAATTCTCACGTACTATATTTGTGTTCATATGGGTACAAAGTACAAACACACCGTGATGATGAAAAAAAACTCCAACGGGTGTAATTATTTGAAAATTAACAACGTTTTCGTTCATAAATCATACTTCTGTAAGTTTTTCCAAAAAGTAATATCACACTCATGTTTTACATATCTGAAACCATATTCTAGCTATATAGTTAGATTTACGGTGGTGTACTTTGCATGGTTTTGGTCCAATAAAATTACCAATTTTTGACAAATTTAAATTTATGTACCTCCACCTCCTTCTCATTCATCAAATTCGTAATCAACGGCCTCAAAACCCTAGATTTCGAAATACTACACGATATTCGAGGTAAATTTCAATTTGTGCAACCCCACTCCCTCCCATTGTTTCAAAAAAAAATTTTCATCATCAAATTCGTAATCTACGACCTCGAAAACCTAGATTTTGATATGCTACACGATATTTTGGGTAAATTCAATTTTTAGGACCTCTCCTCCCCCTCCCCCTTAACTCGGAACAAATTTTCATTATGAAATTCGTATTCTACGCCCCCAAAAACCATACCTACACTACATTTCACCAACTTTTATTGCAAACTTTTTAAGATAATTAATTTCAAGGGTTTTGAGGGGTTCCCTGGACCACTGTGCGTCATGAAGAACGCAGGACAAACCATTTTTTCTTGTAAAATATGCCAGAAGTCTTTGAAAAGTAAATTTTCTTGAAACGCATTTGGCAAATCGTTCAATACCCCCACTTGGAAAATCTGTCGTTAAATGAGATGGAAATTTTTAGAAAATAGCGACGAGAGAAATCATGCATTGTGTCCATCGCTGCTGTCTGCTTCCAAGGAAATAATTTTTGAATAAATGCAGTCTCATCTCATGGACTTTTTTCATTTCAACCATCTTCTCCCTCCATCAACATCATCTGCACTTGCAGCGAAAAGAATAAAGTTTTTGAAATTTAACGATTCTCTGATTAGGACTCTCCAGAACCTTTTGAAACAGTTTCCAATTTTTGGAGAGATCGAAAATAAGGCAAAAAGGTATAAAAATGAACCAATTTTCAGCTGATCGTAGGTGTACCTAATACCTATTAATTACATCAAATATCACTTTATCCCATTGATTGTATCATGATCTTGCTCCTTCAAGTTTCAACAACTGCAAACCAATTTACACTTGTGTACGTAAAGTTGAGGTTATTTAGTAATTTTGAAAAAAATACTTACAGATAGAAATACTTCTCAAATTACAAAAATATAATTTCATCAAGCACGAATAGCACGATTATGTATGTAGGTTTGCTTTTCGCAGGTAGGCTGGTAAATTCATCGTAAAGTTTTAATTAAACACTTTGAAATAAAAGCAACCACTCGGGGATTATTTTGTTAATAAAAATACAATCAACAACACGTATTTAATAAATAAAAAAATTATACGAACATTGAAATTAAACAAAACATTGATAAATAAATTATTGCGAGTAAAAACATTCGGAACGAGTTTTCTCTTATTTAGCAATCGTTAAAGAGATCTACTATTATGTACAATTTTCTATACAGCAATAAAAAAAAATCTCCTTGGAGAATTTCCACAGATCAATAATATACATATTACATAAATTATTTACACATTACAGGCAGAAATAAAATTGAAACCTCCATTACACGTAATCTTCAGCGATTTGGGAATCATTTTCTCGATATAATTTTTCATTACTACCTATTAAAGGTTTCTTCATCGGTAGCATAGTGAGATCGTCGTTAGGATAATTCTTATTTCTGTAATTCTGATCAGTAACCAACGAAACTGATTTCTTGTTACGGATGATTACATTTTTGATCCCGTTGGCCGGTGGATCAGTCAACCGAATGTGATTATTTTTTTCATCGGTTTTAAAAGGGGATGTTTTTTCTTCGCCTAGCATAGGCGATACTTCGTTGTTTTGCGGTATCATAGCAGTTTGAGATGATCGAGTTGCCTGAAAAATATCGCAATCAAATAGATTATCAATAAGTATGTAATTACAAATAATGAAATCAGAGAGAATAATCATCACCCTTACGCGTCTTTCTAAAGCATACGTTGAACCTGTGACCGTCGAAAATACTTGATTACTCGGGATGTCGCGAAATTGATACCATTTACGTTTGATTTGTACGTGAACCTGTACGAATAGCAAAAAAATCCTTAAGTAAATCAAGAAAATACCTCAGAAATGAATATAATATTTATTTTCAATTTAAAACGTGGTTTGAGAGGGATTTTATTTGTAAGTATTCTGTTTACAAAATATGTGTACCTATCTTCATCTGAGTCTGGGCTGATATTCGGGGTTGATTTCAAATTTAAGACTAAGTTTCAACCTTGGAAGTTGACAATGTATACGAAATCCGCCGGTGTTATTTTCTAGTTTTCGAAATTTTCGAAAGATACCGCGACTGTACCTATTCGTCTAATTGAAATTTCTAAAGAACTAAAAGTTTGAGGAAAGGAGGAGAAGAGGGATACTTGTGGAAATACATATGTAGCCATAAACAAGAAATTTTCTCATTGAATTTCCCAGTTGTAAATGTAAATTACTACTTTTACAATTATTCAACGTAGTAGGTAGGTACCTAAGTAATTATTGCCTATGTTTAACTCACCTCGTTATTCAAGAAGCAAAACAAGCAAGCCACACATAGACCCTGGAAATGAAAATAAAAATTTAATTATCAAAGTAAGCAATTTTTTCTAGTCTATACATTTTTATAAAATCTTAAAATAATAATAAATAATAAAAAGATGATAATTCGTTGTGTTCTAGACAATTACTTGAGGTCGTGTAAATGAAAAGGGTCACCATTGATACAAAAATTTCAAAAACGATGTTTTTGTGACAATGTTGATTCTATTTATACAGACGGCCTCGTGCTTTTTCCCGCAGCTATCATTTTATGGAAAAAAAACCCAACGTTGCCCTTATTATTGCCTTCGAAAATAAGTAAATTTTTGTCTAAATAGCTTGATTATTGTTTGTTCTTTTTTTCCTGAAAATGGCTGTTTCTATTTTCAAAAAAGTACTTACTTACTAAAATGAAATCTTTTTGTGAAAACAGTTATTAATTTTTGAAAAGGGTTTCAAGAAAAATCTTGTTTTCATATTTTTTTATTTTTTTCCTGAAAATTTTTTTTTGAAATCTGTTTGTTTGTCGAGAGATTTTGTTTCAAAATGATTAAATGATCAAGTTTTAACTTTTTGAAAATAATGTTGTTTAATTTTATTTATTTTTTTCAACAAATTTTGATTATTTCAGTGATTTTTTTGTTTTTTTTTTTAATTAGCTGTCTTTTTTCGGAAACATTTTTAGTTTTTAGGTTTATTTTGAAAGTATGGACATTTATGATATTTTGTATTTTTAATTCGTTTTTTCTGAATATGTAACCTTCCAGGAAGAAACCGACTTTCGGTGCGAAAAAAAAAAGTTTCCCAATCAGTCTAAAACAAATAATAATCATGGTTTTGAACTGATTGGGAAACTTTTTTTTAAAATTTTTTTTCGCACCTAAAGGTCTGTTTCTTCCTGGAAGGTCACAATATTTTACTTACTAACGTCCAGAAATTAGTTGACTTTTTTATTTCTTCAAGAATGATGATAATTATTAGTTTAGGGGGTTTCTACATTCAAAAAATACCCCTTCCCTTTCCTCAAATCACACTTCAAACAAAACCAAAAAACCCAAATTATTTCTCCAAAAAAAAAACTCTGAAAAAACTGAACACTAGCTTTTTTTAAAAAAAAAAACAGTACAAAATAAAACTAAATTATTCAAAAAATCAAATCATAAAAAAAACAAGCAGTTGTTTTCAGAATAACCTATGAAAAATAAAACCGGCTTTGAAAAAACAACCAGAAAATTAGACAGTTTTCAAATGAGCCCCGCGTTTAGGAAGAAACAAAAAAAAAACCATAATGTATTATTTTTCAAAACAAATAATTTTTAAAAAGAATTCATTACTTTCAGAAAAGAAGAAAAAACAAAAAGCTAAACAATGGAAATTTGGAGACTTTTGCTGTGCTTCATTTCATCATTTCTAAAAATGACTCAGTTTTTGAGGTTTCTTTCTCGAATTGT
The DNA here is from genome assembly GCA_038380155.1 of Pseudococcus jackbeardsleyi. Classification (NCBI taxonomy): domain Eukaryota; kingdom Metazoa; phylum Arthropoda; class Insecta; order Hemiptera; family Pseudococcidae; genus Pseudococcus; species Pseudococcus jackbeardsleyi. The sequence goes on from CM076242.1 coordinate 41,769,487, forward strand.
AAAAATAAGGTTTGATGTTTTGTATTATTTAGGTAAGTAAATATGTATTTAAAAAAACTTAAATTTTTTTAATAAAAATGGTAGGTTTTTGTTTTTAATTTTTTTTTTAGGGGGAAGGGGGAGTTGATATGTTTAATTTTATGCACATAGTTACTTTATTTTCAGAGCTAAATAAGGAAAGATGGTGAGGCTGAAATGGGAAGAGAAGCCGATCAAAAAAACAAAAAGTGAATTTCTCAAAAATGATCCTTCCTTGAGAATCCATAATTTTGCTCCCAAAGGCTGGAAAGAGTAAAATTCTGCACAGAAGAATTTTCTAACCTGATTATTCTCACATTACCATATTAAACAATACCATGATTTTACTCCTTCAAATCTCACCACCTGCAAACCAATCAACACCTATATAACTTCTATCGGTAAAGAGTCCTCCCTCTCACAACAAATTTTTCTCCACTGCGAAGAAATATCCTAGGGAATTTTATGGGAAATAATCCATTCTCTTCTGGAGAAAAACACCTCCTGACGTAATTTTTCATCGACGAAAATAAATCCCGCCAACGTTACGTGGGCGTATCATACCTACAAACACCGATTCACCCTTCTTTACCTCTCCAGTTTCGCCTTCCAGCATCAATGATCCTAAGAATATGGAACTTTGACATAGACGAGATTTTAATGAAAATATTCCTCAACAATAATAAAATCAGCGCCGGTTAATGCAATTAAAACCGACGACAGCGACAAGTGCCACGTTTAAAGTATCTTTTCAAAGTACTCGAACTTGACGGAAATGGCGAAATTACAAAATCCAGCCTATGATTAAACTCTCTACGCTACGAATAGTACCTGCATCCGTTATACATATAAAATTGTATGCTTATGACATTTTCATTATGGAAAACTGAACACGCTCAATATTACATACCAATAACGAGTATATTACCTCAAGATGAAAATCAATTGCTGCCTATCAGCAGGAAATTGTCGCCTACACACGTCTATCGTCGTGTTAAACTTATTCTAATTATTCGCTTATAACACGCCGCCGTGTCGCGCTGGAGACTAGATTACACGCCAGTAAGATAAATTATCTACATGTACGTTTAAATAAGGTGATAACAAGTTACATACTTGATACGAGGCGCTAACTGCCGATAGTATTTCATGGCTTCGTTCCCAAAACGGATCATTTTCCGGACGGAAAAGTATTATCATGTAATGCAACCCTAATAATGGTACGAGAACAAACGCAGCTCGGAATACTTTTATTAGTTCATTTCTATTCTGGCCTTGGCTCGTATTGGTTTTTATCTTCAATAACAAAACTCGCAGGATGCTGACGAGGAAGACTAAATTTATGCATAATGATATGACCACTGGAATTATAAGTATGTGCGAGTACGAGCTTTCGTGGATCCAACAGCTGTTAAAATAGATTTGCGGTTTACTTATATGCGAATAATTATTAAATCAAGTTAAGGTGCACGATTTATATTCGAGGATGTAATAAGTGTAACCCAAGAGTACCTACATGATATGTTGAGAATGTGATCCTTTTGTGTATTATCATAGCTTAATATATAATTTCATAATAAGTTGGATAACCTATGGTATGAATTAATGAACCTTTTCGTCGAATTTTCTGGATAGATATGTACCTAGTTAATCAAACTAAAAACTCTGTAATTTTCCAATGTATTTTAGAATGTGTCTTAAATTGAACTTTTGAACTTCAGAAATTCACTTTTAGGATGATTCACTGGAAATGAGATTTAGAAATTTTTTTGCCTTATAGGTACCTCAGTTAGGGACATTGGAGTTTTTATACCATAGGAGCACCAAAGGAGGGCTCAGGGAGCTTGAGCCCCCCTTAAGCTCGGAAAAAAGAATTTTTTTATTGCAAAAATATTTAAAAAGTGCAATTTTTGCTTTTTAAACAGTATTTTTTCAAAAAATTTTCGTCCTAAATTCGCTCGGGCGGTATTTTAAAATTTGATCATTTTTAGCTAAAAATCACCAATTTCTCGATAAATTCCCAATTTGTCAAAAATTGATGATTTTTGGCCGAAAGGTCAGTAAAAAATGACTAATTTGAAATTTTGCCCCCTCTTCCTATTTTTCTGAAATTCTCAGCTCATCCTAATTGGGTGCACCAATGTTTTATACATTGGCTCCCTGTTTTTTTCTCATAGAATCTCACCACCAATACATGAAATAATTTTTTTTGTTTAATGAAAATAAGTGACATTTCCAAATTTTAAAATTACGACTTCACTTCGATTTTTAGGATCAATTTAAGACCCCCCCCGCCCCCCATGTCGTTCTGGGAGATAAAGGTTTTCAAATTAGGTGAAAATAGTAATATAATGTATTATTCTACAAACGTCCACTACTTTGAGAATTTTTATTTTCTAAATTGAAAGCATGATGGATCTGAATAATAGAATGGGCTGAAAAAAATCAGACTCCGCCATTTTTTTTTTACATGTGATATAATTAGATTTGAAACTTTTTGGTAAAATCTTTTCTCCTCTGCGATGTCTAGATTGCCCTAAATACATATAAGAGAACTTTTGAAAAAAAGCCCATATTTTTCATTTTTCAACCCCTAAAATTCCTAGTTTTTGACTGTAGATTACGAATTTGATGAAAAAAACATTTTGCTGAGCAATGGGGAGGAAGGGGGAGGGTGCTGAAATTGAAATTCACCAAAATATCGCGTAGTATGTCGAAATCTTTATATTCGAAGTCGTAGATAATGAATCTAACAAGAAAATTTATTGAAATTAAGTGAAAGGGGATGATGTTGCTAATTTGTCGATATATTTTTTGAGAAAATATGAGTGGAAAAATTTTGAAATTCACTCTACATATACCGAAACGTGAGAGATTTTACGATTTTTCTGAGAAAATGCCCTTACTTTTTGAGTACATCAGGACATTCGTTATTAGCCCCCCCCCCCCCACCATAGGTCAAAATTTTGGCACCAAATTATGAAACTTTTCTTTCTTCCATTCAGCACGAATTTTGGTAATTAAATTTCTTCCAAGTAGTATATCTTCCTCCTGGAAAAAATTTTGGTAATTTTGAATTTTCTCATCCTTTCCCTCAGGGATAATTTTTAATTATTCAAATTCCTCCAGCACCTCTCTTTCTAGCATGGATTTTTGATAAATCAAATTTTTTCGCACCCAGGGCAGAGGTTAAAGTTTCAGGAATTTATCAATTTTTTAAATAGGTATTTTCTGAAAGTAAATTGAATTTCTCTCGCTATTTCTTTTTAGGACAGAATTTCTGTGATTTTAAAAATTCTGCTATGGAGCCTCACAAAACGAATTTTGGTGATTTATGATTCAAATTTCTCTCATACTCTTTCTCAGGGCGGAATTTCAGTAATATCAAAGTTTCTCTGATACTTTCCTCCGAGACAGAAGTTAGGTTTATTCTGAAATTCATCTCGCACCCTCTTCAAGATGAACAAAAATCTGAATCCTTTTTCTAAGTATTTTTCAAATCTGTCTCGTACCACCCCCCCCCCCCCCCCTCCAAGGCAGTATAATTTCTCCAGGACTCCAGGACAGTGTAATTCTTGGTAATTGAAACTTTTTCTAAACTTCCCTTCAGGATATGATTTCACCCATGGGTGGGCTCAGGGGAGCTCCTCCCTTGACTTCGAAAATGAGGTTTTTAAAATTTCCAAAAAGCACATTTTTTGCTCTTCAAATATGATTTTAAAAAAATTTCACTCTCGCTTCGTTTGGGCAGAATTTCTCATTCCATTTATTTCTAGTAAGTATAAATATTCAACTCCCTTTTGAATTAATTTCTGATGGAATTCTACGTTCGAGAATCAATTAGATTATTTTTACTTAAAATGGATAACTTTTCACTGATTTTGCAGTCAAAAATCACTGTTTTCTCAATCAATTTTCAATTTGTCAAAAAAAATCCATTATTTTGGCTGTCAAATCATTCAGATTCAAAGAGTTTATTAATTGTTTGTTCCAAAAAATCTTGCAATTTTTAAATCTTTTCTACTCAAAATTTGCTTATGCAATATCTAACCATTGAAATCCTCCAATTACGTCAGCGCTACAGAAATTACAAGTTATACTCAATTTTGTCATTGAAATTTGACTTTCCCCATTTTTTCCCGAATCTACAGCCCCTCCCGAAAATACTTTCCGGATGGCTTATACTCAAGGGTAGAGTTTTGATAAATACCATACCTAGTTTAAAATTTTTTACATGCCTCATTCTAGAGGCAAATTTTTTCAAACTGAATTTCTTCTAATATTTTTCCAGGACGTCTCTTGGGCGAATTTTAGGAAGTAATTAAAAATTTCCCAATTTCCTATTCAAGAGTAGAATTTTTAAAATTAAAAATTTTTCTCTTGAATTTTTCCAAAGCAAATTTTAGCAATTCAAATTTCTTCAGTATTTTCCTTCAATGTCAAATTTTTATATGTAAAATTCAAATTTCTCGAGTTTATTTTCCAAAGAAAAATGTTGGTAATACATATTTTCGAATTTCAGTTGTACTTCTTTCGAAACAAGATTTAGTTAATTTTCAAATTTCTACAGTCTCCCTCTTCAAGGTCAATTTTTAATGATTCATAATTTCATATATATTTCTGATAGGTAGAGGTACCTACTTCAGTGTAGAATTTTGGTAATTCAAATTCCTCCCTATCAAATTCATTCACACTTTTCCAGGTTCATCATACTTTGATTTAAAAGGGGAAAAATCCTCAAAATAAAATATTTGAGGAAAAGTTCATTTTAGCCATTTTTATTCGATGACCCTTCGAGTTCAAAGTTCATCCCTAAAAATTAAAACTGAGTATATCTAATTTGTGACTCATTTTTCGAAAATCTTAGGAGAAGTAAATGAACTTAGATCTCCCAAATTCGAGAAAAAAATCCAGCTTGTAATAAAAAACACCCTAAAGTACCTCTTCTTCAGAATATCGAAAAAAAACAACAAAAATATTAGTTTTCAGGTGATTACTCCATTACAGAAAATTTTCGCCAATAAATCCGCAGACGTTCAGACCTTCTTCGCATTAGCAAAATGAAAATTTCACCTAACGCATTAAAATATTGAAAATTTTCCAATTTTTAAATTTTTCTATCATATCGGTCGAATATAAATTTTTCGTTCGACGAAACTGTCATTCGTCAAATAAGGCAACAAAATTGGCACATTTCCAACTTCATGGTACCGAGATGGATTTCGTAATAGCTATCTTCGTCAATAAGGGGCATAAAATATGTAGGTGGTTAAAATAGGTAGGTATATACCTATAAAAAAAAAATACACACTTACTCTCTATTATCACCATTGACTATCCTCAACGTAGCATAGCCAGCGATCACAATGAATGGAACAGCCCATCCGATTACATAAACGTATTTCAGCAATTGTTCTTCCATAATGAAAGCGAATGCTAACAAGGAATGGAGGTAAAAGCCTTCGCAAAGCATCCAAAAGTAATTGGTTAACATGAAGTAGTGAGTCACGATGAATAACGATTGACACCAAGCCTGCAACAAAATACAGTACCATTAAAAACGACTATGACGATGGTGGTATCAAATTTGTAACTTTCATTACACCGTGGTACCTCTGCCTATGCTCAGTTTACACAGTTCAGGGATGAAACTGCCGCAGCGACGGATAGAAAAGTGGAATTTTCCCATCGGATTTCTCGGTTTGAGGCTCATTTTATTTTTTATCATTTTGTTTAAAAGAAAATACGTTTTGATGCCTGCACTTAGAAAGTGGATACAGTGTAGGCTACTTATTCAGCCTAATTTTCAAAATTCACGTGTTTCCGACGTCTGAAATGGTTAAAATCCCGACTGAAGGGCCATTGGGGAATATTTCGAGGTCGCGAGATCGAGTATAATATTTTTTAGCCTCGTTGCCGAATTTACGACGAAACGTTGTTTCGGTATCGGGTAATTATAGGCTGAAGAGAAATTACTACGTCTGCGATAGAATATTATAGCGAAAGGGAATTTCTCGAAATTGAAGCCTGATCTTAGATCAGATTTTAATCGTCGCTTGGCGGCAGACGTGGATATTTAAATGACTTTAGAAAAGGGGAACATGAAATTATTATGTCAATTTTTTTTTTTTTTCAAGTAAGATTTATACAGGGTGTTCGGCGAGTGGTCAGATGGGATATTGTGGGATAGTTCCAATATTGTGGAAATTTTTGAGTAAAAATAGAAAAATGAGAAAAAATGGAGAATATTATGGGAAATATTCCATATCATGGGAATTTTTGAGTTAGAAAGAGAAAAGGGGAAAATTAGGGGAAAATATTGTGGAAAATATCTCATATTGTGGAAATTTTTGAGTAAGAATATGGGAAAAATGTAAAAAATTGAGGAAAAATGGAAAAAAAATGTGGGAAATATCCCGTATCGTGGGAATTTTTGAGTAAAAAAATATGAGAGAAATGGGAAAAATTGAGGGAAAATGAGAAAAGTTGTGGGAAATATCCCGTATCGTGAGAATTTTTGAGTTGAAAAAATAAAAATGGGAGAAATGGGGAAAATGGAGAATTTTCCCAATAGTTTGGGAAAAATACAAATTTTTCTACATTTTTAAATTTTTTTATAAAAGTTTGGTAATCAGTGTTGGGAAATCATAGGAAATTTCAAATGAAAAAAAGAGAGTCAAAAGAGGGAAATTGCGGAACATTTGATCAAAACGAGGGGAAAACAGGAAGTTAGCTTAATGGAGCGAAAAAAGGAGAAAAATCATCAATGTTGTAAATTAGTTTTTTTTTCAACAAAACTTGAAATTTATATGAGGAAAAAAATGAAGGAAAAAACGTGGGAAATGTATGATTCTCTAAGAGAAGATGGGAAATTTTATCCTCTGATCAGAGAAAAACTGAAATTTCAACATCCCAACACTTAAAAAATTAATTCACCAATCCGAATGAAAAAATTAATTTATTAATCAAAATTTTTGATCAATGAATCAAAATTCTACAAACAATCATCAAATAAGTATATTATTAAAACTAAAATTCAAAAATTAGTCCCTTAACAAAGCTGGATTCAAATTTTCATGAGCTTGTTTTTGACGAAACAGAGGCAAGGATGATACAAAAATAAATAACTTATTTCATAATTTTTTTGGTTTAAAATAATAAAATCAGTCTAAAGGGGACAAAGATAAATTCATTCCTCAGTCCAATGACTAAAATTACAGAATTAGCCAAGGAGAGGGGCGCCCTCCTAATGAGTTCTGCAAAACTGGTCGATTGGTAACATTGCTACAAAAAGTTTCAAAAAAAAATTGATCAACATTTCAGGTCATCGAACGAACTACTTGAATTTTATAAAAATAAAAAATCTTCGCCGAGAAAAATTTCCCATTTGAATTCAAAAAAATAAATTTCACGACGCTGCTTCGAAAAAAAAACTCCAAACCAATAAAAAAAATTGATACCATGGTACCAATTTTTACGGCCACAGGTTACCCAACAACTTTTCTCAATCAAACGGAAAGCCTAATAAAAATACTAATCGAGTTTGCTTTCCAATCTATTTGAATTTTTATAGCGAATGGGAGTGGCTGCGGAATCTATTTAAAAGAAAAATTAAGATCGAGTTTCAAAATGAAAATGTTTTCGTTGGCGAAAATCAGCAATTTGTATTCCACTTTATGTGCTACCAAAATCAAGAGTTCAAGAGATTCGTTTTTTTCTCTCTCTTCTAAACGCTTTTAGTAAGAATATTATAACATATGCTTTGGTTTCTGGTACCGGCCACGATAGGTTTGGGTTTGTTTTGCATTTTTTTTTGTGTGTACGTGTGTCTGGTAAATTTTTTCCCCAGAATAAAATTTATTTTTGGGTACGAAATTGCACCAATGTTGCGAATCTGATATACCTATACGTGGCTGTGGCTATGTATTTATTATGCCAATATACCTACCTAAGTGATTTATGTGGTATTCTTCGTATATTCGAGTAGGTATTAGTTTTGCAGATGCTTTCCACTTCTATATTTAAAGAAAATGTAAAATTTTTCCCGAATTACCTTCCCAGTGGAATTATTTAATAATACGTACAAAAAATTCACTTATAATCATTTTTACAACTGCAACGGTTCGAAGGATGTCTGACTTGTAGAATAATTAATTTACTTAAATTATTATCTCGCTCATTTGAATTCAAAAAATTCGCCTTAGTGGGAGGATACATGAAACCGCAGAGTAGCTTTCTCCTAATGATGCTTGGAATTTCATCTATAAATAGTATGCCTAGTGCTATAGGGTTATTATTTAGTTAATTTTCTCTTTCTCTCGCATTAATGTAACTACCTACTGAAATATAAAATTAGAGCTGATTTTTTTACGTAGGCACAAAGTTTTTTTTTTCAATTTTTTATTAAGATTTTTTTGGCTGTAAATTCAACTTCTAGAAACTGACGTCAGTTTGACTTACTTCCTATTAAAATGTCAAAATAGAATCAAAAGTTTGAATGATATGCGTTAAAAAATTGCATGGCTCAAATAAATTAAGTATGAATTTTTGACTTTTAAAGTACCTAAATTTCAAATGAAAGATTTTAGATAATAAAATTAAAAATAGAAAAAAGAATAAGCAGAAAAATGACAAGAATGAAAAGTAGAATTTAAATACAGGACCAGGCTAATAGAGCTAGGTACCCAGATTTTAGAATCAAAACAAAAGTACAACAAAAGAAATGGATGGATATTTGTTTCCTGAAAGTTTCAATTTTTTGCCTCTTAGGTGAGATGAGCCCAAAGTAGGAGGAAAAAGACGAAATCACATAAAGGCTGTAAAAGACGTTCAAACGTTCAAAGCTTTTGGATCTTTTTTTAGTATTATTTTGATAACTCAAAAATTGATCCTCGAATGGTATAAAAGTGAGACCAGAATTTACAAATTTTTTTTTTAATTTCATCAAAATTCATAAATGTAAAAGCAATGAGACTAAAATTTAAAAAAAAATCAATTTCATGGAATTAGGCATCGAAATCTCCGAATTCATTTCTGGGATTATTTCAACCCTTGACTGTAAATTTGATCTTCCGGGATGAGTGGAAAGGACTGATGTTGAAAACTGTTCAGCAAAGGACTCCAATATATGAAATTTTCTCGACCAAAATTATTTTTGTTTTTCCCTCACATTGGCAGGATTAAATAGGTTTGGAGTCAAAATGATTTTAGAAATCGATTCGAAGAGTACAAAATTTTTTAAATTTTGGTCTCCGTTCACTGCCAGAGAGGGTTTGATTTAGTACCTGAAGTTTGAATGACCCGATGCATGGGAGGTTGGATAGGTACACCCAGAAATTATGTACGGGAGTGGCCAAAATTTCGAAAAAAAATAAAGAGGATGTAAAAATTCAATGAAAAAATTGAGCAACCTATTGTTTTATGTAGTAGCGCTTGCATGGTGAAAGAATTTTTTGTAGACAATAAAACGAGTAAGTACAGATTTGAGTTAAGAAAAATTGAAAAAAATGGAATTTTTGGAACAAGCAATCAATAATATTTTTTGAATTTGGATTAGTCAAATTTAGTCAGTTTTCAATATTTTGAATTGAGGAAATAAATTTAGCATAAAATCTGTGATTCTTCACTGATTAGTTCGTCAAAATTACCAATTTTCAATGCACATTATTTTTACTGATACCAAAAAATAAAATTTTATCAAACTTGCCTGATTCAAGTTAAGGAAGTTACAACGTTTGGGCGATTTTTTTTTCTCAAAAAATCATGTGTCGATTTTGTTTCAAAAAATCATGTCGATTTTGTTTCGAAAAATCATGTCGATTCTGTTTCGAAAAATCATGTCGATTCTGTTTCGAAAAATCATGTCGATTTCGTTTCGAAAAATCATGTCGATTTCGTTTCGAAAAATCATGTCGATTTCGTTTCGAAAAATCATGTCGATTTTGTTTCAAACAATCATGTCGATTTCGTTTCGAAAAATCATGTCGATTTTGTTTCGAAAAATCATGTCGATTTTGTTTCAAAAAATCATGTCGATTTTTTTTTCTAAATATCATGTTTGAAAAACATAAAAATTCACTACTTTTTGATATTTTTAATTAAAAAATCTTCTTGCCGAGTACATATGAGGGCGAGTATATAGATTTTTTGGAGTTTTGCACGGGAGGCCAATTTTTGGGAATGGCTATAGCCGTTCAACTTCAGATTTTAAAAAAAACACCAGAAATAGATTCAAGAGCTTCAAATCCTCCCTCATAGCCACTCATAAATTTTTTGAACATGTTTCGAGAATTTTTTAAAGATATATTTTTTTGTAGTAATTTGCAATTTGGCTTATTCCCCCCCCTTTTAGCGAAAAATTATTTAAAGAAATTTTAGAATACTTTTGACTAGTTTGAAGCGAGCATCGCCAAATTGTGGCAATTTTGAGATGTGGCCAAAGGAATTATGGTCTTTGACCAAATTTTTAGATTTATAAAAAAAGGAATGATTAAAACGTTGAAAATTTTTTGGTAGGTAGTCTAGAATTTCTTATCTTTTAGCAGTATTGGTTGAATTCCACGATATCTGGTTTTTCCTCCTCAAAAATTGCACACTTTTTATTTCATTTTTTTGTAATTGTGTACTCCCTTTGAGAAACCTGATCTGAAAAAAAGTTGAAATCGTGCTGGATGCTTAAAGGTGGTCAAGCATGGTAAAATTTTGATACTTGGGGAAAGAAAAAGAGTGATGTGAAAAAAGATCCAATTTTAAAAATTTTTATTGCAGAAGCAGAAGTAGATAAGTTATTGTATCATTAAAATAATATTTTGTTAAAAAAATTTCAAAAATCGAAAAAAATTTCCGCAGTAAAATTTTTACCAGAAGATTTGAAGCTATTTTTTTTCAATTGCACCCTCGTTCAAGTGGATGGTGGCTCCACAATTATATCGAATATAAAAGGTACGCTAGGTCTAGGTATACAAATTCAATTTTTTCAAAAAATTTTCAAACAAAAAAATTTTGAAAAGCAATAAGTATACTTAATTCTCCAACTAAAATTCCAGTCAAATCCCAACTAAAATTTTTACTCATCTCTATTTCAAAATTTCTTCCGCTGTCAATCTCTCTTGACATTTCATAATTCTCGGAAGAATTTCAAAATAAAATACCTAAAAATGATTTTCCGTAAAATCGCAGCCGAAAATTCCATTACTACGCTTAAGTACTCGGAATGTTGATACAATGTTTTCCACTTACAACGAAATCTGAAATTTTTTCCAAACCAACCTTATTCTTTAGACATCCGACATCCTGTAGGTAGTAGGTACACAGGAGGTATCCAAGATTCTCATGTACGAAAATATTTTTTGTACAAATATTCTTTCTACTCTATCTTGAGCATCAACGTTGCAGATATCACTTTATATTTCATATCCAGTAGCGTTGCTAGCTTTTTTCCCTTTTTTGTGGAAAAGACATATGGATTCGAATCGGCATAACAAAATGTAAACAATACCTTTTTTTTGTGTATAGAAATTCAACAAACCAAAACGTTAACGACTACAGTGGAGAAAAAAAATGAGAATCGATAACACATCTACGTATTTTCGTATAATACCAATGTCCCTGCTTGAATTTTTTTAAAAATATTTTAAGCAAAACTACATATTTTGAATATATTTAGTTATTTTTCATAAAATAAAATAATTTCAAGACAGGAATTTGCCATTTTTTGGCCAATTATTTTATTTACCTATTTATTTGTGCGAGTACTTACCCCATTATCGGTTATAACATCTGGAAAAGGAACGACGGTGAAATACCAAATTAACCACAGCAAATTGTTGATCGAAAACGATGCAAATAAATTAATATGTAAAATATTCCTAGTACAATGGAGCGCTCTGAAAAAAAAATAGGTAAAATTGAAATCGATCCATTTTAAAAATTCAGATCAGCTGCATTTTTCTACAAAAATATTCAAAGCTTTCGAAATTTTCGTCGAGTTAGACAAATGTACAGTTTAATTAAATTTTTCTCCAGCTATGTCAAAAATTCCAACCTTTTTACTCGTTATCTTTGGTATTGACAAAATACCAAAAAATCTTTCCAAACTATAAATAAAGTTTACCTAGAAAGCGAGTAAGTTTGAAGGCGAATGTTATAAAACGTAACATATTTTTTCTAACGAACTTCTAATACCTTTTTATGCTTAATCCAGTGATAAACTTTGCGCAAAAACAATAAGTATTTTTTAATATCAATTCGAATAACTTTCGTATCAAAAATTTTATTCATTTGTGTGGAGTTGTATTTTTCGCTACGAGTTCCACGTTTCACCATCATCTTTGATTTCACCAACGATTTTATTTCTCGGAAAAAAAAACGAAAGGTGAAAATACCGAGGTAATAAAACTTGGTAAACGTTTTATTATTTCCTGCATTCGGAGTTCTTTTCCCTCGCCTGAAATTTTAAAGCTATTGACCCGGATGCCAAATTGCCATTCGAGCGGATTGGTATTATCTTTGATTTCCAAATATGCCGAATACGACCTAACCACACATCAAACTCACCGAATTTCAAGCTCAACCCATCAAATCATTATCAAACCGGGCTACATGTATCGAGCCGCAATTAATAAATCAAAACGTACGCTAGAATGAATTCCAAATTCGCCAACATTCCAGATCTACGCCTCCATCGACTATTTTTTCACGTTAAAAATTTCGACACAGTTTGGGAAAAACGTACCAAGATATTCTCAGTCTAATCATTCAAAATGTCAATAGGATTATCAACTCGAATACACAAACGTATATCTAACAAATTACCTCGGAACTCGGGGTTATTTCACAGCCAAACTACGTATAACTTACTACTTTTTTTTTTGTTCAAAAAAAAAAAACATCTAGCACAAAATACATGTAGGTACAACTTGTATTACGGTAGGAAACTTACACCACCGTCGAGACTCGATGTAAAGCTACCACCACCAATACGAATACCAAGTTTGCGAAATGAAATAGTCGCAATGTTTCCGCCAACGACATAAATTCAGACAGCTAAAAAATACGTTTTAAAAAATTGACGAAAAATATAACGAGAAATACTAGCTTTGACAGCTTTTCATACCAGAGGCTTTTGTAATTTAATTTTTCAACTTTGTCGCCTCGCCGCGCCACAGAGCCTGAACGTAATGCGAGTATTTCATCATACTAAATTTTCTTTCATAAATTGCTACCGGCTTTGTATGAAATATTTGCGGGTATTTCGTACTGCATTGAATAACGTGTGATTCGAATTACCAACTTGGTCATGTTGATACGAATGGTGTACGGTTCAGTATGGCTCGAGTTGATGAAAAAATCGTAATCGTAATTTGAGAAAGTTTCTTTTATTTATTTTGAAAGCATTGTTTATGGCGAGTTATTTGCTGGTTTTATTATGCCAGGTGTTTTTATTAAAAGTTTTCTTTCAGATTTGGCGACTGCATTTTCAACTATGCAGAATGAAATTGTTTTTTTGTGCAGCTCGAGAGCACGAGTGGGTTTTGAAGGTGAGAAAACGAAGGAGAAGGTCGAAACAAACTTTATTTTTGATATTTACGTAGCCTTACCGGATTTTGATTGGAAAAATCGTGGAGAGGGAAAAGAAAATTTAGAATTTAAAAAAAATAAAAACTAAGAGAAATCGTCGGATGAAAATTTTTTGCGATGTCAAACATTTTATCATTTTGAAAAATTGGCCAACGTGTTTTAGCACGATCAACGTTTTTCATGGGTCAAGTTTTTTTAAAGAAGACCAATCCTATTTAAACATTCCATGGTTTTGACAAACTGATCAACGTTTTTAAGATTAGACCAACGTTCTTTAAAACAGACAGTGACTTGACGACGAAGCGATGTGTTCTGGGTTCTGAGGGGGGGGGGGATACTTCAAATTTTCCCAACTAATTTCCCGAAAAATTCCCAACTATTTTCTCTATTTTCCCGAAAAAAAACAACTAATTTTCAAAAAATTTTACAACCTCTTTTTAAAAATTTCTCAATGTCTTTGATTTTAAATCAAGTACTTGAGGATTAATTTTGACTGAACAAAAATCTTTCTAATTTACTAGGTACTATACCAAAATTTCAAATTTGAATAATTACTTGAGGGGAAAAAATTATTCTTTTCATTTATTAGGGCTTTTCTGGGCTTTTCGTGACAATCTTGAATGGAATTTTCAACTAATTTTTTACTTTTTTGGAAAAAGAGACATAAGCGCACCCAGAAATTAATTAAGAGAGGGGCTGAGAATTCGATGAAAAATGAGAGGAGGGGTCAAATATCGAAGTAGTCATTTTTTTAAAATAATTTTTCACTCACAATAATACTTTTTTCCAACAAATAGAGAATTGTTTGAAAAATTATTAATTTTTGAAATAAAGTAATTAAAACATTGCCCGAGCGAAGTGAAGGCGATTTTTTTTTTTGAAAAATACCTTTTTCGAAAAGCCAAAAAATACACTTTTTCCTGCTATTTTCGCAGTAAAAAGTTCTTCTTTCCGAGCTTAAGGAGGAGACTCAAGCCCCCTGAGCCCCTCTGAGAAGAGAAGCTCATTAAAAAAACACAATTTTTTTAGAAATCAGAAAATAAATAGAAAAAAACATGAATTTTAATTTACTTGGATAATTATCTGGCATTGAAAGGCATTACTTTGAGAATTAGGGTAAATTTATCGAGCCCGAGCGAAGAGAGGATGAAATTTCTGAAAAAAAACAGCATCAAAAAGCTGAAATTTTTTATTTAAATTCTTTTTTTTCGCCCCACTTTTTGTCTTTAAACAAAGCGAGTTCCTTAATGAGCTCCTCTCCTTCCAAAAAAATCGAAAAGTTAAAAATTTCATTCAAGGTTGGCACCTTTTTTCCATTGGTAACCATTCAATTGCTTGGGCTAGGACAGGGCCCTGGCTAGGAGGAAGAAGATCCATATCCATTATTTCTGAAATGAATTGAAAAAGCACCGACGTGAGTCCGAGCGAAGCGAGGGCGAAAATTCTTTTACAATATTCTCAACTTTCCTCAACTTCTCCAATTATCTCAAATCCAAACTTGAGAAAAGTTAGGACTAGTTGGGAAAAAAATGAGAATCCCAACTTCACCAAATTTTCTCAATTTTTCCTAATTTTCTCAACTTTTTACAATCTATGGATTGTCTGGAGGGGGGGGGGGGGGTTCCCATACCCTCCGGATTTGTCTCAACAAGACAAAAATAGGTATGTGTTCACTTTTTGATTTTGACCAATTGGTTCGAAAATCATTTTTTCAAATAAACAAACTCATAATAACTGGTTCAAAAATCGATTTTCAACACTGACAAACGTTTTTCAGAACCAGCCAACGTATTTCAGTTTGGAAGATTGATTAAGGTGACTAAAATTCGAAAATCAAACATTTTCCGCAATTTTATACGGGCCCACGACGGTTTAAATCTGAGAAAATAATGAAAACGAAAACATACGTCAATAGAATTGCATAACCGATTCGCCGTAAATACACACTATGTTGCGTATTTACGGCGAACTCGATAGGCAACTTCAACAACGCATGTCTGTTGAGTGTTGACGTATTTTTCAGATTAGGAATAGAAATATTGTAAAAATGGACTGACGTCATCCGATGGATACCAGAAAAATTTTTGGCGTTTGGTTCTTTTTTATTTACTTGTAGTTGAGTATGTTTGTTCACGTCGTAATTTTTTAAATTTTATGTGACATGACGTTAGAATATTCTCGAGTGGAACAGACCATACAGTTTTCGAATCATTTGGAAAGTCAGAATAATTTCAAGATTTCAAGATTTATTCAAAGATATGTAGGTCAATACTTTTTTTTTTTGAAAAGTAGTCATGTTTAAAAACCGAAGTTGGCTCATAGGAAAAGCAAAAAATAGAAAAATATTTTTGGACTGAAATAAAAATTTAAAAAATTTTAGTAGGTACAATCAGTATCATTTTTTCAACTCAAAATGAAAAATTTCAAAAAAATATCGCTTTTGAAAAAATTTTCAATTAAACTCAATTTTTTTTATTGAAAACGAAATTTTGCTCAATTTGTATTGAAATGATCGTATTAAGCACTGATATTCCATTAATCGAAAAATTGCCTATTTAAAAAAAATCTTAGTATATTTACTTTCAAACATAACAAAAAACAAAAAACGAACTGAACTTCATATGTTTTCAGAGTTGATCGCATTGATAAGGAAGCTTGTCCACACAACAAGATTTTTTTTTTAAATTTCGAATAATTTGGAAAAAAAATATCAATTCGATTCTGCTTTGATTTTTAATTTTCTTTTTTTGATAGTTGGGTACTTGAATTTAATTTAATTTTGATCGAGAAATATTATTCAAAACAAGTAGGTAATGAAGGAGAAATACCTTCAAAATTGAGAAAATCATTTGTTTTTTGTGCAGACTGAAATTAGATAATTTAAAACTAAATTATCAGCCAAGTACCCAAAGCACCCGACAAAATAAAAAAATTTGTAAATGAACTTTACCTGAAATATGCTAATATGAATATAGACAGGAGCAATGCAACTAATGATAATGAATATCCAGACATATACACCCAATTGATAGTTTTCCTCCACTGCAAAAAAAAATCAAACAATCATTTAATCACATAATTCAATTCTTTTTCAAATACAATTTTAAATGCAATTTTTAAAATATCCAGCTAATTATTTTACAATAAACATTTTCATTATTTCCAATATTTTCCCCACTCAGATTTTCACACCGAAAGAAAAAATACGTAACTATATTAAACACGTCTTCCATAAACCATCTTATATAATTCCGTTAAGAAACCCATAAATCGCCAAATTTCCCTAACGTCAAGCTCTCGAACACGTCATAGCTGCGGTAATGAATTTGACCGCAAATCTAATACAGGAAGTCGGTACAGCCGAAACATAATTAAAGATTCTTATCGAACCGAGCTCGTCTCTTCTGCATTCGACAATTTACAATTCGATGAAAAATTCTCAAACCGGAGCCTAAAAAGTTTCACGATTCAAGAAAACTTCTCTCTCGTTTAATTTATTGTCCGATTTACTTATATAGACATAACAAGAGTTTTTCTTCCGTTATTACCCCTTACCCTACCACGCTGTAAATCTTCAATCTGTTAAATACGTCGCGTAAAATTATAACTAAATTTAAAATCGTCGTTGGTACGAACTATTAAAAAATACAAGGATTTTACCAGAAAGCTAACACCGTTAGGATTAAAAAAAAAAAAAGTTAAACGAAATACAAATTATAAAATACACCGAGTGTTATTGCGATAAAAAAATACACGTAACAAGCAAGATCATTTCGCTTGACATCATTTTAACTAGGTGGTTTGTAAAGGTCCTATGATGGAAATTATGTCATGTTGCTTTGTGGTATCGGAGAATGACAGGTAGTTACTGCACGGTTTCCTCTATCATAATATAGTCGTAGATATTACACACAATAATAAAGGTACCTGGGCATACAGTTAACTGGATAGAGCATACTTATCATTTTTTATATTTTCCCACCAGTAGAACGAGCTACTTCTCTCCCCCTCCCTTTAATAAAAATCAGGAGTTTCTAATTTACGAGTTTTCATATATTTGCTCGTGACTAAAAAGAAATACAAAAAGTTTTCTGCCTTTTGTACATGTTATAAACGCTTTGGGGGCTTTGTTTCATAGTATATCGAAAATGAATTCCGTACCGAAAGAAATTTTCTAATAACTTCATGCTCTGGAGAATTTGACGGTAAATTAAATTTATTTTCGTTAATATTATAAATATATCAAATTTTTTCATTTCGTGAAAAACTCTTCTCGTCATTATTAAATTCGTATCCAATTTTTATTTCTACAAACAAAGTAGGTATCTGTCCTGTATACCTAGATACCGAAATACAATCATTTTACGATCGAGAAGTGTAATAAATTATAGAATTATTTGAAATGTTACTGAAAAATGTGTGAAAATGGACGTTCAAAATCAAAAATCTATCATCAGATAATTCTAAAGAATTGAAAATACATTTTAATTTTCCATCAATTTTTTTTGTACCTACATCGCGATTTTTTTCTACAATCTGAAAATAAAAATGCCAAAGTTTTGCTTTTGGGGAAATTTTTTTGACATGTTTCAATAATGATCTCTTCAATGAAAATATCGGATATTTAAATTTTTTCAATTTCGATGATTTCTTGTAAAAATATTTTGTATTCCAGTTTTCCACCAACCAATTTCAAAAATATTGCTAAGATAGATCACTTTTAATGGAGGATCTCCCAAAACATTTGACTTTGAGGCTTCCTGGTTTTGTCCAGTTTTGGGAGTGGAGGCTCATAAAAAAGGATCATTTTTGAAGAAAAATTGGATAAAGAGTCTAAAAAGTTGTGAATCATGAATTTGAGAATTTTTAAAATTTTTATCAAATTCAAATCCCTCACGCAATATCTCCAAATTGAACAAATTGAAATAGACTCAACTATTTTACACAAAAATTGATTTTCTAGGTAAAGGAAGCATCTTCCTTAAAACGGTACCACATATCAAAAATCTCTAAATAAAAATTCTGAAAATTATCAATTTTTGAAATGTACGATCGAAAGCCGATCTCACCTTGTCCTCGAAACAGCCATTACATTTTTTTTAAAATAAAATTTCAATCTCTTTTTAGAGGTTTTCAAATTTCCGAAATTTTGTTGGCGGATTTAGGTGACTGGATCGCGGAAGGGGAGACTATAAGCCTTGGGTAATTTCGAATCTTGATAAGCAACAAAAAAAATACCTTGAACGAAATAGCAAAATAAAAGCACAGACAGAATGAAAATAGGAACGATTGGGCCCAAACACCTCAACAAAATTTTATGTGCTGAATTCGAATCAAAAGAAAATCAAAGTTGAAAATTGTCTAAAATTTTGAATAAAAAAAATTTTAGTGAAAAAATGAAACGTGGTCCTGTTTTTTTTTTGTAAAAACAAATTTTAAAATATGTATTTGCAATATTATTTTCATTTATTTTTAATTTCTTATCAATACCTATTCACTTGTGTAGGTATCACTTTTTTTTTGAAAAAATTGATCAGTGAGATGAGATTTTTTCAAATACTAATAAAAAAATAATAATCAATGGACATGAACAATTTTTTATGGGAGGGGGGGGGGGTAATTTCACTTTTGGGAGAACTGAGCATTTCCGAGACTTATCCTAAATCTGTCTACGGCGAAATTTTGACCCTCACTTTAACTTCTCTCTTAGTTGGTAAATAACTTTTCAACGAATTGAGAGAACTCGTTTTGGGCTTTAAAAAGACAAATTACATTGGAAATTGAATATTGAGCGATATTATTTCCATATCAGTGGATCTTCGCAGGTCAAACGTTCCCAAAATGGTCAAAAATTCGTCAAAATTCGAGAAATGTTTTCAGTACCTACTTGACATTTTGGAAATGGAGTTCTTCTAATATGTACCTACTTTCAATTTATTTCTGTTTTGGCTCAAAATTTTACTTCGAGTTGGAATTTCACCTTTATCAGTTAAGAAAAAGTGATAGAAAATGTGTTTTTTTGGGATCATTGATTTTTTTTGAGCAAGTCGATCCACTACCTAATTCTAAAAGTGTCTCAAGTGCCAAATTGATTTTTTTACAGGAAAGCCAAAAAACGTAACAAAATTTGCATTGGGCATATGGACATTTCAGATTTCAAACTCACCTGGAAAAGGTTTAAATTAATTGTTTTGGATTTTTCTAAATTTTAATCAATGCAGCTTGAATCACTGAATCCGAAACACTCAAAATCTCATTTTTGAAAAAAATGACACTTTAACACTTTCAGAATTAGTGGATCGTTGTATCCAATTTTGGAATCCAAAAAAATGTGATGTATGATCCCTTGAAAACAGCAATAAAAAAATTTCAGCCAGGGCTCTCTCCAAAAATGTTTGTATTTTTTTTTGAAAATTGTAACATGACAAAAAAATGAAAAAATGTGAACCAAACATTTTCAAAATTGGAGGTGCAAAAATTCCGAAAATGGTAGGTGTTGGGGGTCAAAAATTTTTGAAGGATGGTTTTAGACCACAAACCACAAGTGACATTTTAGGTCACTTTTGACCGATTTTGAGTCAAAGGCCATTTTTGACGCTCATCAGGAAAGACATTTTTAGATTTTTCGAAGCAGGTGTCTCAATTTTGCAGCATTAAAATTCCTTTAATTTCAAATATGGTTCTTGAAAAAAAAAAAAAAACTAATTTTCGTCAGAATTTCAAAAATATCAAGATTTTTGTCATCATTTTTCAAAACAATCACAGGAATTCAGAATTGAACAAAAAAAAACCACAGTTCTACGATAAACTAATAGTAGAGCAGCATTGGCAAAAAAAAATTGTCTTTGATGAAACTGTTCTGAAATATCAGTAGCAAACCACTCCACATCCAAATTTGGGCTTCTAGGACACCCAATCCCTTATTTTTGGATAAACCGAAGTAGATAATATACGAGTCGTTTTCGTACAAATCGAACCTTCTGAACACAATAAAGTCAGATTTTCAATCAATTTCTGTTCATTAAATTTCCACAGAAAAAAATTAAAGTATCAATTTTCTAATCAAAGATTTCTAAAAATTGATAGGTACAACTGAGGAATTAATTTTACTCGCGTGTTTTCACGAATTTCAACCAAAACTACACCCCCGATTTGAATTTCCATTCTCGAAAGTAATTCCAGACTGTACTCTTTTAAAAAATATTTTTTATCCTGAAACCATGTCCATTATCGTTTCCCATTTAATTAAAAATATCCTCCTTTCACACCCATCTTTCATCTTGCATCAAAAAATTCTCAATTAAGTATTTATCTCCATTAGGGTGCGTTAGGCTCATCGGGGAAAAAACTTCCACAATGGAAAAAAAAATGAATTATTCATAAAATTAATAATATTAATTTCCATCAAGAAACACGAAACCAAATTCTTAAATACAAAATATACATCCGAACGAATCCCTTATTTACACTCAATAGGTACCTCAGCTTAAAACTTCAATTCGCTCGACTGGCTGAAAAGATGATTTTCAACAAAACATCTTCATTCAAAGGCGTCACAAAATGAAACTCGCTCTTTTCAAACGACGACACCAAAGTGAAAATTTCGTTACGACAATCGGCCGTTTTAGGCGTAGCAGACAACACGAAGCGCAAAAATCAAAAATTAACACTTGTATTTGGGTAATTAAGCCTGAAAACGTCGTCTTTTAAATTTCAATTAGCGCCGTATGTTTTTTATTACGGTTTTAAAATTATAAAACTTTCGCTAGGTATTATTTAAAATTTAAAACGAATCCATATAAGAGTGGTTATTGAATCATATGTTCGACTCATTAATTTCGCAGATTAATGTATCATGAAAGCTGAAAGCTTGTTCCGCACTCATCTATATTTATGAAGCGTCGTTTCATTCAAAAAAATAACATAATGCGAAAAGAATTATCGCCGGAGGCTTTGCAAGGATTTTGAAAAAAAAATTCCCCAAAACGTAAAAATACGCGAGAAAAAAAGTGTTTAAATTGAAATAAATGACAGTTGACCGAACTTATCCGGGCATACCAATCCCAACGGTTAGGCTGTACGACTAATTGAATACTTCAAAGCTCCGTGTCATTTATGAATTAAACGCATGAACATATTGAACGCCATATAACAAAAACAACGTTACGTTACGCCTAGCCCTCAGGATAATTAGATTAGCAAACATAAACAAATGCCTTCGTACACCTGAGGACCTGAGGAACGTTGTTTTACGAGTACATCCTTCTAACCGATGGGTATTTTTCTTCGGCGAGATTTTCCAAGTTTATTGATATCAATATTCCAAACAGGCTGGGTATTTATTTATTTTCCATACGAAGGATCCCAGAGTACCTATTTTCAAGTATACTGACTCAACTGAAAAATAGGTACTAATAAGTAATGACCTTATACTCGAATAGATAAATTTTTATATCACATTATTTTTTGAGATAAAATCATTAAAAAAACTCGAAGACCATTTTTAAATTACATAAATGAAGAGATATCTAGCCAATTAATTATCTGGGTACCTACTCAACTAATTAGAACATCGTGATGATGATGAGATATTTTCATAATCAACGCAACGAAATGTGGTGCATATAAGCTCTGGATTACCTACGCTTTTAGATACCTTTATTCTTCTTAATTAGTTGGTCAGGTTTTTACAGCAACATGAATTAAACATTTGCAACTTACACAGACTGAGGAATTACCGCTACATATAACAATATTTTGTATTTCTCCATCTCCACAGCCATGTTTTGAATTATAGTAAGTATATTCCATTACGTAGGTACATATGTACCTACTTGTACAATAGATATAGGTACCTACATTGTTCTAGTAAAACGTAAAACCATTTCTTAAAACATTTCATAAGGTTCTTTGATCTGGAAAAGTTGTAAGTATTTATTCGAGTTGGAGTATAGAAAAATATGTCTGCACATAACGGACTTTTTTTTTTTTTTTACAAAAAATTACATCAATGAAATTTTAGTTGAAAAAATTGATAATATCTACTTTCATGTAATCTTGGAATGCAAATTTTTGAAACGTTTCAAAAAAAATTGCCGCCGAGTTTCTCCAAAACGTTACAATATTGAAAGTTTTTAAAAACTCATGAATTTCTTCAGTTGAAAGTTTCATTTAAAGATTTCAAAGTTTTGAACCAAAATTTAAAAAAAAACCAACCTGATAGATGTAGATACTTACTTAATATGAATTTGAAAAATTTTCAAAATTTATGTATTTCTATACCTACCTATTAAATAGTTCTGATACTTAAAAATGAAATTAAAAAAAATAAAAACTTCTAGCATTAGATACAGTTCATTTCTCCCAGAATTACAAGTTTTCCCCAAAATTCTAAATCTATTTCAAAATTTGTACCCTTTTTTCAAAATATCAAATCATTTTTCCTCAAAACTGTATCTGAATTCAACTCGGAATTATTGTAAGCAAATTATCTCAAAACAGTCAAAATTGTACATTTTGCACAAAATAGTGAATTTTGCTCAAAAATTACGGTAATTTTTATTCAATATTGTATATTTTGCCAAAAAATTTAATCAAAATCATAAATTTTGTTCAAAATTTAAAACTTTGATCAAAAGCTCAATTTTTATTCAAAATATTAAATTCTACTCAAAATCTAAAATTTTGTTCAAAATCCCAAATTTTGTTCGAAATCTCAAATTTTGTTCGGTTTTAATTTATTTTGTTCAAAATCTCAAATTTTGCTCAAACCCCCAAATTTTGTTCAAAATCTCAAATTTTGTTCCAAATCAAAAATTTTGTTCAAAATCTCAAATTTTGTTCAAAAATTTTATTCACATCCTCAAAATTTGTTCAAAACCTTACACTTTGTTCAAAATTCCAAATTCTGTTCAAAATCTCAAATTTTTTTCAAAATATCAAATTTTGTTCAAAATCTCAATTTTTATTCAAAACCTCAAATTTTGTTCAAAATCCCAAATTTTATTCAAAATCCCAAATTTTATTCAAAATATCAAATTTTGTTCAAAATCCCAAATTTTGTTCAAAATCTCAAATTTTGTTCGGTTTTAATTTATTTTGTTCAAAACCTCAAATTTTGCTCAAAAGCCCAAATTTTGTTCCAAATCAAAAATTTTATTCAAAAATTTTATTCACATCCTCAAATTTTGTTCAAAACCTTAAACTTTGTTCAAAATTCCAAATTCTGTTCAAAACAGGGCTGGAAGAACGAACCGAGAACGGGAACGAAGAACAAAAGAACGACTCTTTTTTTCAAGGGAACGAAAAGAACGAGAGAACGATTTTTTTTTCAAAACAAAGAACGAACGAAAGAACGAACGGTGAAGATTTTATCTGAATTAAAGAACGAGAGCGAACATTATTAAATTTTCCAACGTTCTTCGTTCTTTTATAATACTAACTTTTTGACCAAAAAATTGCTTTGTTGGGATTAATTTTAACTTGATGATCGCTCTTCACATCTTTGAATTCACGGTGTAAAATAAAATTACAAATAATTTGGAAAATACAAAAATATAATTACATTGGATGATATAAAAAATGCGAATTTTAACCATAGGTACCTGAAAATTTAAAAAAAAAAAATGGGAACAAAGAACGGGAACAGGAACGAACGAACATATTTAGGGTGAAGAACAAAGAACAGAAGAACGAACGAACGTAATTTATTTGAATTTAAAAGAACCAGAAGACCAAAGACCCTAGACTCATTTTGGGAGCGAAAGAACGACGAACGACGAACCAAACTCCTTGTTCTTCCAGCCCTGGTTCAAAATCCCAAATTTTGTTCAAAATCTCGAATTTTGTTCAAAATCTCGAATTTTGTTTAAAATCTCGAATTTTGTTCAAAATCTCGAATTTTGTTCAAAATCTCGAATTTTGTTCAAAATCTCGAATTTTGTTCAAAATCTCGAATTTTGTTCAAAATCTCGAATTTTGTTCAAAATCTCGAATTTTGTTCAAAATCTCGAATTTTGTTCAAAATCTCGAATTTTGTTCAAAATCTCGAATTTTGTTCAAAATCTCGAATTTTGTTCAAAATCTCGAATTTTGTTCAAAATCTCGAATTTTGTTCAAAATCTCAAATTTTGTTCAAAATCTCAAATTTTGTTCAAAATCTCAAATTTTGTTCAAAATCTCAAATTTTGTTCAAAATCTCAAATTTTGTTCAAAATCTCAAATTTTGTTCAAAATATCAAATTTTGTTCAAAATATCAATTTTTATTCAAAATATCAATTTTTATTCAAAACCTCAATTTTTATTCAAAACCTCAAATTTTGTTCAAAATTGAAGTGGTAAGGATTATTCCTACCTAAATTGCACCAAATATTACCACTTCGCGAGTTGAAATAGCGTTATCTGTTCACGAATCGACGTGAACAGGTACCTATTTCAACAAGCAACGAGGCTAACGTATTATTACGTAATTTATCTGGCAGAAGCTTTGCCTGCCTTTGTCTACTCGCGTACGTTAAACCGCGAGTAGGCAAGTTATTTTTTGCCTCGTTATCGCAAGTTGCTTTGTTCCACTGATGGAAGCTACCATCAGTGGCAAGTTTGGTTGTGCACCGTTTGGCCTTGACGCAACGCAGAGCGTTCGCGTATAGGTAGAAGCCCGTTATCGGGTTTCTTACCTACCTAAGCTGCTATTCATCCCTTCCCTTATCGATAATTACGTGACCGCGCATCTCAGTTCGCGGTTACGTCGCGATGTATTTCTCAGTCGCGCACTGAGTATATTTTTATACACCATCGTAGCTAGACGTTCGCGACTAGTTACATCTCATACTGGCGCAACTGTGTATTGTATTCTTCCGCGTATATTTTCGTACTTGTGCATTCCTGCATCAAGTACAATAAATATTCGAATATCTACGTTGAGTTTTATTTCTCCGCGAATTTATTCGTTCGAAGAATCGCACGCGTTGGTATATGGATTGGTAGTTCAATTGAGTTGGGTTTGGACAGTTTGAGGCCCTCACCTCACTCCCCCTCAAACCATCCTACGGGAGCCAGAGTCCAAAGCCGCTCTGGTGCCAAACTCCATAACAACCACAAACAATTACCACCAATTCATTGGCGCCCGAGACAGTTCCTGCTGCTTGAAGAAAATTCGGAAGAAAATTCGACGAGTCAGCGACTTAGGAAAATCCTGCGGAGTGAAAATCGACGAGTCTACGAACTGAAGACACCTTTAAAAATCTTGGGTATCGTTATCTCGTTTGATTACCTATTTTCTTCTATTTTTAAATATCGTAACGTTGGTGCGTCGCGTAGTAATTAATTAGGGATAATTAATTAGTAAAAAATCGCGTAATTATAAGTTAGAGTTAAAGTAGGGTATTTGTGAAAGAACAACTTTAAACCAGGAACGTAGGAACAGGTTAAGGTCGTTTTTCAAAATTACAGTAGAAGTTAGGCGAAACTCGTATTCTATACTTTCGAACCTGCTCAGAAATTACCTATTTGAAGCTCTATACATCATGGCACCTACCGATTCGCACGATAATTTAAACACTGAGCTAATTGATGCTAGAAGAGCAGAAATAGCGAAAAATGAAGAAGAATATAGGATATTGAAAACCAGGGTTTACCATAAAGATCTGATCGATTTAGATAGGATTGATGACCAAATAGAATTAAGGGCATCATTCGGCTGGGTAAATGACATGGCATGGGTAACAGGCAGAGAAATTAGAAAGTTGACGAGTAGGATAAAAGACGCGACTAAATCTTCCGGTTCAAATTATAAAGACATTACCAAAAATCAGAAAAAAATTACTGACGTTGAAAGACGATTTTTGGAATTCGAAAAAGATAATTTGACATCATTTTACTCGTGGAAAGAAAAATGTACAAGTTCGTTAGCTGAAATTTTGGAAAAACAGTCTCAAATCGAAAGTAGGTTAAACAACATGGCCGGTGATTTAGAGGCGTGTAACTTGAGGTTAACCGAAATAAAAAACGTCACTGATTCGTATGAAACTGAAGTAAAACAAATTCATGAACAAATTTCAGAAAGGGAAAAAACTCTTGAAAATAAATTTTTAGATCTCGAAAATAGGTTAAAAAATTTAGACAAAAGGCCCGAAAATTCTGAAAATGTGGAAACGAATCAAAATATCGATGAGAGTTTACAAAAAGCTATCGAATTATTGTCAACCGCGAATGAAACGATAAAAAATTTAGAAAGTCGTATTACGATCCTAGAAGAAAAGCCTACCCAAGAATTTACTCAGAAAGAAATAAAGCTCGTCAAAGACAAAGAATTGACAGCTAAAATGATCAGAGATAATGGAATTGAGTATGGAGAACACAATCACATGCATCCGACCAGATTCGTAAAATTGTTCAAAGAATTTGTAAAGAACTATAACAGTTCAAGCCAAGAAAAATCAAATTTGATGCGACAAGTTATAACTTGGAAAAAAGCTCAAAGTTGGCGTGCAAATTCTAACGCGTTTATCGAGTTTGAAAAATTCGAAGAAGAATTTATTAAAACTTTTTGGAATAAACAAAAGAAAAACGAAGTCTGGAAAATGTTTGAAGAAATGGATTTTTCGAAAACATGTAAAACCGGTAGAGAATTTTTAACCGAAATGGATGCATGGATCCAGACCATCGAAGATATGGGTCTGAAAGAAACACCCGAGGTAGTTTTGGCTTTAGAATCGAAAGTACCAGAATGGTGGAAAAGTAAAGTCATATGGGGAAAAGTCGATACACCCTATGACATACTAGATAGGTTGGAGGAACATCTCGATAACTATGAGGACGATCCTAGAATTTTGGATATTTTTGCCGCCGAAAAATCTAGTAATTTTGGTAGATTAAGCATGTATAGGAAAAATGCCACCGATGTGAACTCGTCAGATGATAATAGACAGAGTATCGGAAAAAATGGCAATCCTGAAAATGTGAATTTTGATAATCAAAAGTCTAACCAAAATGGATTTGTAAGAAGATTTAGGGGTAAAAATAGGAGAACGTTTGGAAATGGTTACGAGACACCTCAAAGTCAACCTAATAGGAATTTTGATCGCGGTTACAAAGGGAGTGGATTTAATCCAAATGGCCCTAAAAACCCGAATTACGATAGGAAAACTTTTGGAAATCCTAATAATCGTAATTTCGAAGCGAAAAATAATAACCCGAATCCCAAACCATCGACGGGCAATTTACCCAAAGTTAATCAGGTAAATGCGCCAAAAAACGCCGATGGCTCAGGTCCGAGTATGTAGATACAGATAAAATTACATATTATGTCCACGGAGGATACCAAGTGATAGGTGACTCGTTACTTTATTACTTGTGTCGAAATGGCAGCAAAACAAATATCGGTGACTTGAGAAAGATCCCGTACCTCCGTGAGAATATATCGCTGCGTAATCTGTATAATCGACTCGTACCTGAGAAATTAAAAAGAGACAAAGTATTACTTTGTATGGGAAAAAGGGAATTGAACGATAATTACGTATCTAATGACTTCGTCTTCTCCAAAATGAAGCAGATTATCCAGATGTTGAAAGCCAAAGGTGCCAAGGAAATCGTTTTGGTATATCCAACGATCACTCCGGCCAAGAACGGACATGACCATGTCACGTTGAATCGTGCTTGGCAGTTCCGAAAAATGTTCTATAAGCTAGAAAAGCTAGGCAACGTTCACATCTGTCTTGATCCCTCGATGGTATTTGCTGAAACAGAAATATCACCGAAATCAGGAAATCTGAAATATAAACTCAATCGTGATTATACGATTAGAGTAAATAGGAGGAAATTTTTCTATGATAGGTACTTTGGTAGGTACTTCCCTACCCAAGCTACCTACCAAGAAACAAAATACGCTCTAAACGATTACCTATTAGCGATTAAATCTCTACGACAACAAACAGCTCGGGCTGATTTGTTGATCAATAAAACCCCAACCGAGTTGACTGTAAAACAGATCGATGACGGACCGGTGGTTAATACCCCAACCGAGTCGACTGTACAGATCAATGACGGGCCGGTGGTCAATACCCCAACCGAGTCGACCGTAGAAAACGGAATCGATGACGGAACGGTGGTAAATAAATCGCTACGTCAGCAAACAGTTGAATCTGGAATGCTGACCACTAAAACCACAACCGAGTCGACTGATGAAATCAGGAACGATGACGGAACAGTGGTGGGTATCGTTAAAAAGTGTGAAACACTTATTGAGAGCAAATTAATCGATGATTCAGGTATTCCTGAATTCATTCGAAGTGACCTCCAGGAGAAACGAAAGCAGGGTTCAAATATTTTACAACCGGTTGAAAATGTAGGCGAGCGTGTAGAAAGTATTTTGTATGGGGAAGATAGGGTACCTACTTTACCGAAGCCGACGCAGGTAAACCCAACCGACGCTCAATCTGTACTATGCATGGGGCCCCAGAAGGGTCCACCGCCCACGGTCGCGGCAGATGACGTGTGCAGAATTGATCGTTTACCGGGCGTTACTTGTGTTGTGCCGACGACCATTAATGGTGTAGTTTATCCTACTCAACTCGATACTGGTGCTGAACCGAACGTCATGGCATATGAAACTGCGCGTAAATTATTCCTCGAACACCCTGAAAAATGTAAATTTCTACATTTAGATCGTAAAATCGAAATCGAATTAGCCGATAAACAAGTAGTCGAAACCATGCATGCATTGCTGAGAGTTACGATGAATTTCGGTAAATACGAGCTCACGTTACCATTCTACTTGATTCCAGAGTGCAATCAAGTATTTATAATGGGTAGGACTTTGATGTTTGAACTAGGTATCGAACCTAAGATTAGGAAAGGTTATGCCTACTGTAAACCGAAGCGTGAGAGTGAAAAAGAGATCCTGAAGTACATGTCTGAGGAGGAGTACGAAGGAAAACTCAAGATGAATACCGTAAAACCAAGTGGTAGGTATGGCAACGAGATTCCCAATAGAATGAGAAAATATACTCATGCTAAAGGTGATAGAGAGGGAGATATACCCGAGCCCGATAGATCGAGCGAAATATATCTTAAGAAGTTGTTTGAAGGACTTAAAGAGTACGTAGCTAAAGGTAAAATTAGCGAGAAATGTAAGGATTGGGCTTACAAGTTACTGAGTGAGTATTCTGACGTATTTTCGAAATCGCCAGGGTGCTACACTGGTCCTCCAATACACTTCGATATGTCCGACGAACAAGAATGGCGTGGTTATAACTATCGCCCATCCAACAAACTGTTACCTGCGATAAAGCGTGAATTAAAAAATATGTTACGTGATGGCGTTATTACACCGTCAGACACGAAATATATAAATAACACAGTGATTAGGATTAATGCTAACGGTACTCTACGTCCATGTCTAAATCCTACTCATTTGAATCCAAAATTAGCGAATAATTACAACGAATCAGCAACGTTAGACAGAATTATCACTGCTAACGGCGACGCTGAATTCTTTTCAAGTTTTGATTTCGTCAGTGGATTTTGGCAACTACCACTTGACGAGTATTCAAAAAAATTTTGTGGATTCGTAATCGAGGGTCAAGTGTATCAATTTGAACGACTTCCCTACGGTTTGAAAATTTCTTCAGCCGAATTCATAAAAATGATTAATCGCGTAATACCTGACAAAAAATCGATCACTGCGTACGTCGACGATGTTTTAGTTAGGAATAAGGGATTCAAAGAACACGTTTTAGATATCATTGAAGTTTTAGATGCAGTTCGAAATTACGGTCTAAAATTAAACGCAGAAAAAACAGATTTGTTCAAAACGTCGACTAAACATCTGGGTTACCAACTTTCAACAGGAAAGATTGGTAAACAGAGCAAAAAGATTGAAAAATTCCTTGAATTCGAAAGAAAGCATTCGAAAAATGGCAATTCCAAATTAACTAAAGTTGTAGAAATACAAGCTTTAGTTGGTCTGACCAATTTATATCGAAGATTTATTCCTGAATATAATGAAATTATAGCTCCGTTAATGAAACTAACGTGCAAAAACGTACCTTTCGAGTGGGGGGAAGAACAAAGTAAAGCTTTTGAACGATTAAAAGACGAATACTGCAGAGATTTTTCACTCTGTACGCCTATCGATAACGTAGATTTTCACTTACATACAGAATGTCTCTAAAATTCAATTTCAGGTGTTTTGTATCAAAAAATCGATGGCGAAAATCGCATTATCATGTACGTCGACAAAACGTTACAAGATTATCAAAAACGATACACTTGTACAGACAAAGACATGCTCGCGATTACGTATTGTCTTAAAAGATTAGAAATGTGGTTACATGGGCGTATTGTACATGTTAGATCTGATCTGAAATCGTTACTTCCCAAATATGAAGAGTTAGCTCAAACCCATCGAAAAGCTGGCCACTGGATCACTCGCATGAACAGTTTTGATCTCGTCTACGACATTAAATGCACGATCACTGAGTTGAAAAGGCTGAAACAAAGCCAAGAGCCAGGTTTAACAGTGAATAGTTTCAACATAAAATTAGGTGAAAGTATAAACAGTACAGGTTTAGAACCTATCGAGCTAAATAAAATTCAAAATTTCAGGGAAAATCTCGTTGAACTTTTAGATGAATTACCAAAATGGCAAAAATCTGATCCGCTCTGCGATAAAATTTTCGATGATTTAGAACCGTTAGGCGAATTTTTGACCGATAGACAAAAAGCTACGAGGTATCGAGTATCTAAAAAATACGAAATAACTCGTGAAAACGGTGAAAAGTTACTATGGCGTAAGTATTTCGATGGCACGAAAGTTCCTGTTCTGCCTGAGAAATTATTTCATGACGTAGTATATTATTTGCATGATTTGTACGGCCACGTCGGTGGAAATAAACTAGAGCTGATATTCAGACAGTTGTATTTCCATCCGAACGCGTTGAAATTTATTAAAATGAATACAAACATGTGCATCGTTTGTAAAATTAACAAATGTTACGGTCCTAAAAAACGGTTCAGGTACGCACAAGTAGAATCCTATCACAAAGGTGATTTAATTTCGGTTGATATTTGTGGTCCAATCGCGGGTATAAAAGGGGAAACTAGGTACCTATTTGCTTGTAAAGATGTCTTCACAGGTAAAGTCTGGTTCTTCCCAACCGATAACATCGAAGCTGAAACAATCGTAGACGAGATGAAAACATTTTTGGAAATTCTAAAAAGTTATGGCGTTACACCTAAAAAAATCATGAGCGATAATGGTCGTCAATTTACATCAAAAGTATGGAAAGAGTTTATTAAATCATACGATGATATAAAAATGATTTATTCTAGTCCTTTTTCACCCCAAGGAAATTCGATTGAGCGAGTGTTTAGAGAACTAGGGGCAAAATTACGTTCTAGAATAAATACCGAATATCCAGATCGATCATATACTCACGAAGGTTGGTGCGAATACGTTTCTGAAATAGAGAGACAGCTAAACGATCAACCGAACGTACTAGGAATTTGTCCAAACGATTGTTGGGGTATTGAGGAATCTTTAACAGTCGATTTACCTGTAAAAAGGAATAAAAGAAATTTCAAGTACGAGCTGAAAAGATTGAGAGAAGTTTTAGAGAAAAATCTACTTCCATCCGTCACGTCGAAAGAAGCGATGGCGATGAAATTTGATCAGAGTGAGTGTATTTTTGATGAAGATGGATATTTGAGAGTAGTAGTTGACGGCGCGTGTGCTCAGAACGGTAAAGACGAAGCTGTGGCGGGAATAGGGATCTGTTTCGGTCCGGGTTCGAAATTCAACGTTTCTGAAAAAATAACACACGAAAAATATAAAAACACCAATAATTTAGCTGAAATTATTGCAGTGAAAAAAGCTCTTGAATTTGGTATCGCGAAAGGAATCAAGAAAATTAAAATTTTGACTGATTCTAAATATACCGTTTATGCTGTAAACGAAGGTGCGATCAGGTGGAAAGCCAGAAATTGGAAAAATTACGCCAAGAAAGAGGTACATCACAAGGAAATTTTTCAAGAAATTTTAAAATTACGTAGAGAATTCGATCGATGTGAAATTCGACATGTATTTGCTCGTAGATACGAATACATGAATATTCTTGCCGATCAATTAGCTAGGCAGGCCGTATACACATACGAAACTGCAGTATTAAAAATCGATGAAATGTCCGATCAACAAGCGATGGAACATTTCATTCGAGAAAAAAGAAAACAGCTACGTATATTTGAAGAGCAAAATTTCAATAAGTTGCACGGAGACACAATTTCTTATAAAGAAGGTGATCTCGTGTTAATTTCTGCTCATAGATTAGCAAATAGCGACAGGTTAATTTCTCAGAAATTACTTGAAAAACGCTACGGACCATACATCGTCGTAAAAGAACATAAAGCCAACTGCTACCTTGTCAAAGATTATGCGGGCATAACCGATGACAAAGTAGTAAACGTAAGGCAGATAATTTTATTCCTATCGGCTGAGCAACTCAAAGAAATTGAGGAGGAGGTGAGATGCAAATCGTTGATCGATAAACGCACCCTCCATCAACGCATCAATGATTTTTTGAGAGTGAACGAGAGAAAAGTTCCAAAAGCTACAGCAGCTACGATAGAAGAAGGTGAAAAATCCAAAGATGATATTTTTAATGTAAGCGACGATGTTATGGATATGATCGATGAAAATTTCGATTACGAACTTGAGAATATTTCTTCGACGAGTGAACTGGGGCAGGATTTGACTGAAAATCCTGAACTTTCACAAATTTTTGAATCTAGTGTACAGGGGCAGAATTTGAAAAATTCTATGCCGACCGAAAACCTAGAAATTACAAAGTCGAATGCAAATAATCAAGTAAAAAATACAGAGATAAATCCTGAGCCAAAAAATCTTCAAATCATCTCTACTGAAAAAATCAAAGGTCGTAAATTACCTACCAAAGGTAAAATTGCGATTAAAAATGGCAAAATGGTACCTGTATACGATGTCATCGATTCTGGTATCGAAAATTCCGATGCTGAAATCAATGATATCGATCCTACAAATTTTTGCGCCGTGACCATCGAAGATGCGTCAGACAGCGAAAATTTAGAATTTTCCCAGCCAAAAATACCAAAGGCAATTCAAAAATTAAAAATTGACTCGCAATTCGGCAAAGATTTAGAAAATCTAGATTCGAAAAATTCAAAGAGAAATTTGAGAGCGAGAAAAAGGGAAAATTTAAAAGAAATTTCGAGTTCTGAAGATGAATTAGAAATTTTAAATGAGTTGAATGATATGAACGAGGTTAAAATTTGGAAAAAAGACTCTGATAGGGAATTTAGACCAATTTTAAAACTCGAAAAGCCACCCGTCGATAAATTCATCAAGTCCGTACGTAGTAAAAAATTACCTAATAAGGTTAAAACTGGCAACGATTCTGGTGTCGAATCCGAGTCAGAAATTATGCAAAGTGAAACCGGTGAAATGCTGAAAGCTTTCAACGATCACGCGAAAACGTACAGGAAAAAATATATTAGAAACGACGAGAAGGCAGATCTTGAAAAATTACTTCGCGCCAATTTCGACAAAGAAACTTTAGATAGGTTAATCGATGAAGCCGAAGCCTACAATAAATCGCGCGCGAAGAGAACAAAGAAGGTTGCCGGTAAAGGCAACAAGAAAAAACAGTACAACGTAAATTACATTGTACTGAACAGGCTTTCGTTTGGTCATAAGCTGGTACTCGGGTACCAACTTATGAGAGCGAAGAAAGGGGAAAAGTAATACCTAGGTTAAGTGGTGCACCGCGAAACCGGTTTCGCTGGCGCCACACTACAGAGTAGGGATGCTCGCGCATTCCTATTCGTTGACTCGCTCACTAGGATTCCCTGCCTGACTACCCTGCCTATAATTACGTCATTTTACGAAAATATCCCTACCTAAAAATCGAGAATACCTACGGTAATGGGGCCTAGGTTCGACCAGCGAAAATTGCATAAGCTCTGTTCTTATTTGTTCCTGGTTGAGTATTGTTCTTCGAATTATTGTGTGCGGGGCTGCGTACGACTCTTTGAGGTGCCAGCTGATTTCTGCGACTGTATGTTCGTTTCTTCAATTTTCTGCGGTTTTAAATTTCGATTTTTCGAAATTTTTTCAGTTTGTTTTACCTGTAAGTAAACAACATGAATTAGAATTACGATAATTTTAAGTTTAATCTGTAAAATTCGACTTAAAATAAGGTACAAAAGATTAACACGTGGTGGGACTCCATAGGAAAATGAGATTGACGGCCGATGCGTTTTTGACGGGCTTGCTGTGTTTGGCGATTAAGTTCGTAACGTGCCTGGCGATAATCGTCATTTGGAATTTTCTGAAACGATGGTATCGACAAAAAGTCGTGGTCAAGGAGATAGGTGTCCAAACGGGATATGAGCTGACCATAGAATTGAGTACTCAATGTATCAGAAAACATGTCAATATCTGTCCGTGGCATAACATAAGGTACAGTCAGTTTTACATAGTAAAGCAGACAAAGAGTCTACAATGTTACTTTTTACAGAAACGTGATTTTAAGCGATGAGCGATTTAGAAATCCCACGCCAATTAAAAGGGATTGGAAAAAATCGTGCAAATGTTTCAGTGGAGGAAACATGAGAGGCGACAATATCGCCAGCAAAGTTCTAAATTCCAATTTAGACTAGTAGGTATGCAAACTAATAAGACGTACCAAATAATTGAGCAGCTAAATAATGTAGTTGTATCGTTTAGCTCCGAGGTTTCTCCGATCCCGAAGCCACGAAGATTATTTTAAGGAATAGTCACGCCGACAAATCGTTCGTTCTTCCAATGATCTCTAATTTCGACAAAGAAGCTCACCGTCTATGTAAATATGTTCCATCTTCGTTGTCCATTTGTACCTGTGTTCTATTTTTAAGTAATCTTCGTCGTCGTCGTCGTATTCGGCGTGTCCATCGTCGTATCGAAGGTAACTTATTTCAAATATCGTAAATAACCGCACCGCACACAATAATCTATCTCGATTATGCTTACGTTTATTCTTATTCTAGAAACTCGAAAGCAGAAAAAACACAACACGTGTATTAGAAAATAGGTAGTGGAAATAGGGTAGTAAAAAATAAAATAGGCTAGAATTCGACTTCGTTACATTCCGGTCATCGTAACGTTGGTATTCAAAACTTAACATATGTACAAAATTCATCTTTCGATTCGTCATAAAATGGTTCAAATAAATTCATACTGCAAAATTAAACTCGATGTTTATGGTAAATTATTTCACATCGAGTCAAAATTGTAGGCGTCAAGTACTTAAAATTATATTTAGCTCGTAGAAAGCAGTCAAAATAGGTTTCGCCATTTCTAGCAGTCACTGAATAAAAAATAAAATTCCGGTACTTATGGCAAATTATTCCAATACCGCGAATAGAACCGACGAAAAGATGAAAATCACTTCGATTTGAGTCGCATGGTAAATTATTCCAGATTCAAAATCGTTGTTGATAACCTGGACTAGATTTAAAATTACACTTTTTAGCTCGTTTGATAGCATCGTCTTAAAAATAACACTAGTTCAGGCAGAAGTGAAGTTCGATGATTCGACTTAAAAATAGCACTTCTTATATTTACACTGATTTCGACACTTATCTCGATTATAGCACCGTCACATTCGTTTCTTAGATTCTACACTGCAATTTTCGGCCATGGTAAATGATTCCACCGAAAACTTGTAAGCTGTAAAGAGTTAGCAGGAAAAAGAATGAAAAAGTAACCGAAACTTTGTATTTACCGCTCGGTTAACTTTTCACATTCAGCTTTTGAGTTTCCCTAACTAATTATACGTATCCATACTTTATTTTATGTATTTACTGATGTACTCGTTCGATATACAGTTCTTGGTTTGATACCGTTGTCGTCGAGTCCGATGGATACGTAACCAGCGTCGAAATACCAGCAGAAACGTAAATATGGTCGTCGAAAAATCATCTTTAAAGTTCGTCGTCGGCGTACCATCATGTAATTCGTGTATTTAACTGTACTTACGTTGTTTGTATTTGTTGTCACGTCAGGCCATGGCCGATGAAATTTTTCCGGCGGTAATCTTTTACTTGCCGATGGTCTTCGTTTTACTGCAGGTGTCGACGTCTGGGATTTTCACGTACCGAAACCACACTAGGAATGTCATAGGTGGTCCCGGTACTGAAAATTTTCTGTAAATAATCTTTAACGACTTTAAATAAAAAATTAAAAGCGAATTATTCGCACCAAAAAAAATTATTAGTTTCTAAGTTTTTTTTAGCGTCTGTTTATTTTGGCCAACGTTCGGTGATAAAACCAGTAAAAATGTTGTCGAAGTTGCAACGCTAAAATCGGTTTAGGAAACGGAGTGGCTGAACTGCGATGACGTCATGACGTTATTTTTTCGTTTTTTTTTACTTTGTAAATTTTTATTTTTTATTCACGAAAATGCCGAAATGCTGGAAAAAGCCGAACGTTTCGTAATTTAGGTTTCTTTTAGCCAAAATTTTTAGTTTATTTATAGTTGTTGGCTATATGCCACAGAGAAAAAAAAAAAAAAAATGGGCATATAAAATTTTGTCTATTTTCAAAATTTTATTTTCGTTTTTTTTTAATATTTCAGTCAGTTAAAAATGACGTTTTAAACTTGTCATTTTTTTTAGTTTAAAATTTCGTTTCGTGTCTGTTTTTCGATTACCTGTCTATCAGGTTGTCATTGCTCGTTTAGTGTTAAGCTAGGCGATCGAATCATACAGAGATTGTATGGTTTTTTATTTTGAATTTAGAAAATTCTAAAAGGTCTATTTCAAAATTTTTACAGGCATTTTTTGTATTTCGAAATTTTAATTTTTCTGGCTGTTTTTCATTTTTTTTTCGCAATAGTTAGTACCCTCGTTTTGGTCAGTCGAATTCGTTCGCAAAAAGACCAAGCACATAGGGATCTATAGAAGTAACTTGTGGGCGTTTTGTTTAGGTGTTTTACCCTGACGTGGTCCCTAGACAAAATGCTGAAGTTGATATCTTTGTTAATGAAAATTCCCATGTTTGATTTAGCCAAGCTATTAATTTTCAAAACAGGATACTTTCTATAGATAGGTTAGGGACATAATACGTAATGCGAAGTTTTGCAGAGATTTCAGATTACTCGCATACGTATTATGATATCCAGTAGTCGGAATGATAGTGCGAGAGTGTTTTAGCTGCAGTTCGAAGTCAGCTAGAGCACGAAATCGAAATAACCATTCCGACAACTGAGCCTTTTTAGTAAGTACAGTTAGGAAGTAGAGCTGTACATTTAAGTAACATCTGTGATATTAACGTAAATTCCGTTTTATGTTAAATTTTGTTATTTATTTATTTTTTCAAATATACAAAACACTTTGTTGTTGTTAATTTTAAAACACATCTCTGTCTTATCCTTCGATGTAATGAGTTTGATCGCCTGAAATGTTTGTGAATTCTGTGTTTAGAATTTAAATTTTTATAAAAATATTCTAAATGTTCAGATATTCGAATAGGTATAAAATTGCAATAGTTTTCTTTTCTGTCTTTGCACAAATTTTTGATGTACTTATTCTATTAATATTTCGGGTCATAAAAATTCATGTACATCGGGAGGGGCAGGGATGGGTGGCAGCTTACCTATTAGGAAATTGACAAGGCTAATTTAGATAGGTAATCCTTCCTTCGCTTGAGTTTCCCGAGTACTCTCATTTTCACGACTACTCGGCGGGGCAATGAAGTGGTAAGGATTATTCCTACCTAAATTGCACCAAATATTACCACTTCGCGAGTTGAAATAGCGTTATCTGTTCACGAATCGACGTGAACAGGTACCTATTTCAACAAGCAACGAGGCTAACGTATTATTACGTAATTTATCTGGCAGAAGCTTTGCCTGCCTTTGTCTACTCGCGTACGTTAAACCGCGAGTAGGCAAGTTATTTTTTGCCTCGTTATCGCAAGTTGCTTTGTTCCACTGATGGAAGCTACCATCAGTGGCAAGTTTGGTTGTGCACCGTTTGGCCTTGACGCAACGCAGAGCGTTCGCGTATAGGTAGAAGCCCGTTATCGGGTTTCTTACCTACCTAAGCTGCTATTCATCCCTTCCCTTATCGATAATTATGTGACCGCGCATCTCGGT
The DNA here is from genome assembly GCA_038380155.1 of Pseudococcus jackbeardsleyi. Classification (NCBI taxonomy): domain Eukaryota; kingdom Metazoa; phylum Arthropoda; class Insecta; order Hemiptera; family Pseudococcidae; genus Pseudococcus; species Pseudococcus jackbeardsleyi. Next base: position 41,808,250 of record CM076242.1, read on the forward strand.
TCGCGGTTACGTCGCGATGTATTTCTCAGTCGCGCACTGAGTATATTTTTATACACCATCGTAGCTAGACGTTCGCGACTAGTTACATCTCATACTGGCGCAACTGTGTATTGTATTCTTCCGCGTATATTTTCGTACTTGTGCATTCCTGCATCAAGTACAATAAATATTCGAATATCTACGTTGAGTTTTATTTCTCCGCGAATTTATTCGTTCGAAGAATCGCACGCGTTGGTATATGGATTGGTAGTTCAATTGAGTTGGGTTTGGACAGTTTGAGGCCCTCACCTCACTCCCCCTCAAACCATCCTACGGGAGCCAGAGTCCAAAGCCGCTCTGGTGCCAAACTCCATAACAACCACAAACAATTACCACCAATTCAAAATCCCAAATTTTGTTCAAAAATTTTATTCACATCCTCAAATTTTGTTCAAAATATCAAATTTTATTCAAAATATCAAACTTTGTTCAAAATATCAAATTTTGTTCAAAATACCAAATTTTGTTCAAAATATCAAATTTTGTTCAAAATCTTAAACTTTGATCAAGATCTCAAACTTTGTTCAAAAGTTCAAAATCTCATTTTATTTTGTTCAAAATCTCAAATTTTGTTCAAAATTTTAAATTTTGTTCACATTCTCAAAATTTTTTCAAAATCTTAAATTTTGTTCAAATCTTCCTTTTCTAATCTGCTCATAATTTTAATTCTTGTTCGGTATTATAAATTTTGTTCAAATCTACAGTGAATTTTGTTGAAAAGTGTAAACTTTGTTCAGAATTATGAATTTTGTTTAGTTGCTTAAAATCCTAAACTATTTTCAAGCGAGTTTGAAAAATTGTAAATTCGATTTTTTGATGATTATAGTGACGTTATTAATAGCTTGTAGCTATAAAAATGAAAATTATAGCTTTTCAAAAATAGCGAGAAATGAGAAAAATGCCAATAATACTTAAATCGTTTCAATCTGAAGCTTAGACTGAAATTGCATGAGAAAAGGGTGAAAAATGTATATTTTTACAAAAACAGTGGAATCTAGGTCTAGTCTCTGAAAATTGTCAAATAGGTAAATGTCTATTGATTTAGCCATTCGAATTTCATGATAAGTATTAAATTTTTTTTTGTCCTTTTCATGCAAATAATGAACATTTCTCTACAGCTTTTGAATAAAATAAGGTTTAGTACGAAATTTATTTTTAAATTTATTTTTATGAATCCACCACTTCTATGACCATCATAGATCTAAAATAGATAGGTACCTACTCATTTTAGTGTGTACTGTTTGAAATAGAGATTTTTTACTCATATTTTCCTTTACTTGATTACTCATTTAAAAACATGATTCAAAATTCTAAAATGTTCAACAACCGAAGTAATGCCCAGGGAAAAGGAGGGCATTCACAATTCCTAAACCAAAACATCAAACCATGTAAAAAGAAAAAAAAGCCAAAATGACACGGCGATATTAGCCTACTCCTTTTGATTTAAAAATCACAAAAATTCCACCGATAAAATTCCCAACCCAACCATTCGAGTACCTTTTCAATCCAGAACTTCTACCTACACTTCAAATTCACATTACACCTACTTTTGCATCGGCAAAAAAAAATACGTAACAAATAAAATTACGAGCGAAAAAAAGTTATCCAATAAACGTTCTCATTTCGTCGACCACTATCGCCCTCATAAGATGAAATAAAGACCAGAATTCCAAACTTGGTGCCATCAATTCTGCTAAATACGGGAAAAAAAAAGTAGATAGACCTATAAGTAGTAATTCACGGTCTACAAATACTCCTGCTTCCATTTTCAGCCACGATGAAAATATTTTCGCCATTCATTGTATACGTTGAAAAAAAAAAGATACAGACACAATACCTCGGCGATGTTTTTTCACACTATTCAGTGTGCGAGCTCTCGCCTCGTGTAATGGAAAATATCGATACTGTATTGAAGAGAAAAAGTTAGTCGAGGAAAGTTTACCCACCCTTCAAAATACGGAAATATTTTCGCTAACCAGCCAATCCGTAAGACTTTGCGTTTTAGATAAAATCAAAAAGTTAAGCTTTCAAATGTTTTCCAATTTCTATACCAAATCCGTTACCCGAACTCGACAGTAATCGGAAAACATTCGTCTAGAATGTTGACTAGGTACTATTCGCTTTTTGATGTTGATTTTTGAATAATCATGCCTGACTTGCGTGAATTCTTCAAATTATTTTTTAATCAACAATTCTAAATTAAATAAAAATTTTCACGTATGATGTATTTCTGATTTACCTACAATTTATATTCATCTTCACATACTTACCGGAATCCCTTTAAATAAGTACCAAAAAAGGATTAAAAAACACCCCTCATCTCATTCATACGAAATGAAATTTAATCAAAAACTATACTACTTGATAATCACTTCCTTCATACGTTGGCTTTAGCAAACATTTTAGCAGCACACGCAGCAGTTCGGAATATTATTGATCATTTTATTGTTGTTTTTATTCAAAACATTATTCGCTCCTATAATTTGGTATTTTTCGACTTCGCTCGGTAATTTAATTCAAAAACGCGCCTAAATTAATTCAAATATAGATTTTTCGGTACCGACAGCCGATTCGAGCAAGTTAATTACCGCAGGCGATAATAGAACGCTTCAAGAGTGAATTTTAAAACCCACTATCGTATTTGATACCTCTCTATAAAAATCTACGAACTGGAAATCGACGATTTAAACGAGCCATTGCAAATTCTCCTAATCAATGTTGAGATTACCGAAAGGGTAAAAAAAATACTTGGTAGTGTTGGGACCATTTACGTATAGATTTGATACGTATCTACACCTTCGTGAATTCCAACCCTCACCACGGTGCACTGAAAAGTACTAATTAGACGGCGATGAAAATTGATCTAAATGATATGACAATTATAGGTTGAAGTGTTAGAGTTTTTATAGCACCTACGTGTGCTATTGCTGCCCCTATTTCAGCATTCGTTTCGTACGTTGCCTTTGCCTTCTACTTGAAAATATAATCATCTACGCGAAGCTGTCAAGAAATTTTCATTTGTTCGCCATTTTAAACACCGCCAACAAGTTGATAAGTTTTTATAAACACGCAACCGACGACGACGGTACCGAGTTTGCGAATTTCAAAAAGTAGAAGGGAACTATTTTGTCGACATTTTTACTTAATCGAAAAACAGATAATATAATTCTCGAGAAGTCTATTTGTCGCGAATTTCATGCATTTACAAGTAGCTCTTCAAAAATCCGAGTACCTACAATAAGTAAATTGAAAAATCTTCGCTCGAGTCGTCCTCTTTTTAACTCGCGAATGAAATTTTGTATATTGTGGCGGATGGTGACGATGTCGAAGTCGCTGTCTTCTGTTTTCTTTCGGTTATTAATATTTTTCTGTTTGGTAATTGTCCTTAAAAATGAGTAAGGTTCTAAATTGTTTCTCGAATGAGAAACATTTTTAGCGTGAATTTTCAGCGGTGAATTCATAGGTACATTTTCCTCGAATTTAGGACATTACCTAATTTTGAGAAATTTCAAAAAAAAATTCGAGAAAATGGGAAAATTACTCAGATTTTTACGTTTTTTTCGATGACTTTTTCAGTAAGGTGCTCGTTAAATTGTGATTTTTTTTTTTTACTAAAAATGATTTTTTTTTCTCATTTGAAAAAATGTCAAGAACCATCCGAAATTTTTTAAATTTTAAATTCAAAAAATTAAGAAAGTTGAACATGGGGGAAAATGAACTCGAATTGAAAAAATGAGATAAGGTACATATCTTGAAATAAGTACCGAAGCACCATTTTTTTTTTTTTTTTTTACCTCTGATCAAAAGAGAATTGAATCGATTAAAAGACGTAGAATGTATAGGTAAGCTCACATTCATGCACAAAGTTGGCTTCAAAATACCTGTGTATGTATGTAGCAGGACTGGTAACTGGTACCATATTTAGGGTATGGAAGACTCTACGACTGTCTAGATTGTTCGCTGCAACAGGATGCGGTGTTTTTTTTCGCTCATAATCATACGTCTCAACTCTCAAGATAGAAATTTTTTCCAAGTCCGTAATATTTTCGTTAATTTTCAACTAGTAGGTGTGAAATTGTCTCACCATTTTTCCAACTCCCAACTTTTTAAATAAAATTTTACTATTTCCCCAATTTTTTTTCTAATATTTATTTTGACTCAACTTTTTTTCTAAAATTTAAATTTACTAAGATTAAATTTTTTTCTCAAATTTATTATGACTGAATTTTTTTTTGCGAAAACTGATTCCGACTCAATTTTTTTTTTGATCTTTACCTACTACGACTCAGGTTTTTTTTCGAAAATTTATTCGTCGACTCTCAAATTAAAAAGAAAATTGAGTTGAAAAAATGTTTAGATTGAAATTTAATCTTTTTTCTAAAATATTCCGACCAAAATTTTTTTCTAAAATTTTTTTGACTCAAATTTTGAAAAATATTTTCAACTTTAATTTTTCTTACCGTTCATCTTTTTTGAACTCAATTTTTTTCCTACGATTTTTCAATTCCAAGTTCAACACACTTTTTTCTTTTTTCAATTTTTTCAACTTCATCAAATTTTTCTCTCAAAATTTTCCTCAGCTCCAATGCTCCAAATTTTTTTAAAAATTGTTTCCAGCTTCAATTTTTTCGACAAAATCTTTTTATCCACTCCCAATTTTAATCTAAACATTTTTTCAACTCAATTTTCTTTTTAATTTGAGAGTCGACGAATAAATTTTTGAAAAAACCTGAGTCTTGGTAAAGATCAGGAAAAAATTGAGTCGGAATCAGTTTTCGTAAAAAAATCAAGTCACAATAAATTTGAGAAAAAAATTCAATCATAGTAAGTAAATTCAAATTTTTGAAAAAAATTGAGTCGAAATAAATTGTAGAAAGAAAATTGGGGAGTTGGAAAAATTTTATAAAAAAGTTGAGAGGTGAAAAAATGGTGAGAAAATTTCATACTACTTGAAAATTAACGAAAATATTACGGACTTGGAAAAAATTTTCATCTTGAGAGTTGAGACGTATAATAATGAACGATAAAAGCAAAAAAAAAAACACCGCACCCTGTTGCAGCGAACAATCTAGACAGTCGTGAAGAACGAAAGCCGAAGAGTAAGTTCTAAAATATCACCAGGGAAGAGTGGTGCAAAAATGAGCCAGAAAAAAACCTTTTTGATGTACCATCAAATTTTTTGGACAATTTTTTTTTAGTAAAGATTACTTACCAACAAGAAGAGTTTTTACTTTCTCTATTTTTGAGTAATTTTTTCAATTTTTTTTGGTAGCCTGAAGAAAATTAGCAAAAATTTTACCCCCTCCTCCCGTACACTGTGAAACAGTTTTTTTCATCTTTTAGAAAACTGATGGCAGTATGTGGTAAGTCATTGAAAATGGTCTGATAAACTTGATTAATTGAGTTAACATCTTTCTATTTATACATTTAAAAACTGGCTTTTATAAACTTTCAAATACCTACTCATCAAAAATTCAAAAAAAAAAAAAAAAATACCATCAACAAAAACATCCAGTTCTAGAGGTTTGTGCAGGAATGTTTTAGATTTCAGCTCCAGAAGGAATCTGACTTATTTCAAAGTTCTCCTGTAACCTCTTCAGGGTAAAATTTTATCAATTTATTATTTTTCTCAAATACTTCTCCATTACAAATTTTGGTGATTCCAACATGTTTTGGAAAATTTTTTCTCCATTGTAAATTTAGTACTTTGAGTTTTTTCGTTTCCTTTTTCAAGGCAGAGTTTCAGTAATTTTATAATTTTTTTTTTTCACCTTAAATACCTTTTTCTAGGGCTTATTTTTAGTTATTCAACGTGCTTCTGAAAAATATTTTCAGGACGCAATTTGGAAAATTTTCATGATTTTTCTCATACTCTCTCTTGGAGTGAGTTTTATTAATATCAAGTATTCCTCGTACCTCCTTCTGAAGCTGAAATCTGGTACAGTATTTCAAAAAAATTTCCAGCACAAACCTTTAAAACTGGTTTTTAAAAATTTTCCTCCCACCTTTCTCCTATAGAGAGGATTTTTTTTTATCATCAATTTTTTTTGTCCCCCTTTAAAGGCAGAATTTTGAAAGTTCAAATTTTTTCCTCCCACCCTCAAGGCAGAATTCCAGCACTTTTAAAAAATTTTATGAATTTTTTCCGATAAGTACTTCATCAAAAAATTAGGTAAGTCGAAATTAATTTCAAAGTTTAATTTTATTTCAAGATACTGATGAAGTCTTCCATCTGTTAGGAGGGGGGAAGAAGAGAAATGATGCTGTGTTTGAGATTTCTTCATAAACTATCCAATTATGTAATGAAATCATTCCATTATCAGAAATATCCCATCAGGTATTCAACGTGCTTCATATGTATTTACGGCGAACCGCTTATGCAACTTTATTAACACCTTCAAAAATTCCACCAGAACTCCCTTCAAATATTTATTTTATATCAACATGCTGCACATTCCATAGTCTAATCAAAGTAACAGACAAATTGGTGATTTCTCCTCGTGAGAATCATCACATCTCTCTCTTTGGTTTGAATTCGGATTTTTAAAACATATTTTAAATTACTTAAAAAGTTGCGAAAATAGGTAAGCAGCAATTATTGTCACACACAAAAACAAACTCTTGAAAAAGGTAAAAACAAAAAGAAATGCACCTTCAACATAAAATGAAACCCACCGGAGAGGGGGGAAGGGGTAAAAAAGATACATAATTCGAATTACGAACTGTTAAAAATCTCCACACGTGTCACCGTCGACAGCAAACATTCCAACCACATACGCTACGTTTCACGTACCCATATTTTTTTCCAAACGATGAAAGTATAAAAAATTACACGATGAGAAGTTCAATGCGGAGATTTTCTTTTAAAGATGGCTTCTCGGTATATATTTACTCATTTCGCGTATCTTTTATATGGAAACGGATTCTTTGAATTTTCATGCGAAACCATACTTAAAATATGATTGATGATGATTAGTTTCAAAAAACAAATAGTTGACAAGGCGACGTAAAGTAGAAAATGTAACTTTTCAAGACGATACGTACCGTATATATCGGTAGAAATTATAATTTCGTCGCATGACGTGAAACGTATACATATTTTCTAGCGAAAGTGGGTGATTTAATATAAAGCAGATTTTTATGATAAGTGGCGAAAATAATAAAAAAAATCGGTTCTTGTGTATAAATCAGCAATCTTTTTTTACGATCGTTGTATTACGAAGGTACATTGACCACGATATAATTTTTCGGGGTTAATTATTATTATCCGAGTATGGCTCGGTTTCGTGTTAAATTTTCGATAATTTATGCAGGTACCTAAATAATCTACCCACCCATTAATTTTTTGGAAAAAAATGATCGAATTATTTTCTAATTTATGAAAGGAAATCGCATCTCAAAGAGTAAATCAATGTTTGGAAATACCAAAGGGCGATAATATTTTAAAAGAAATATAAAAATTATCTAAATCTTACCTCTAAATCAGCAAAATCTATACATGTACTGTAGTTAGACCACGGTTTACCAGTCTCTGGATGTAGGAACCAGGAACCATTAACATCACAATCTTTGAAAGCAGTTTCTGTACAAAAAAATTCTTCACTTATTACACATTTTGTGAAAAAATTCTACCAATAAAAAACTCATATCTACGAATATGCTTATCTTATCAAATACACTTATTCGTGCGTACATTGGCAAAAAAATCGATATAGGCTCGTACGAAAAATACTCCAAACAAAAGATTAAAATTCAATCCAAAATTACTATTAATTTTCCATTAGAAAACCTTTGTTATTTCATCGCAGAAAGCAAAACATATTCGATAAAATCGCCATAAAAGCTCGTATTGATTCAAGTCCGATAAAGTAGTAAGTACTTATGGAACGTGTAGTTTATTATCGTAATATTATACCATTGATGCTTCGGTATTCCCAATTCCAGATGTAAATTTCCATAATGCACTTGGCATACCGATACCGGTTAATATACGTATATTTGAACGTAGGTAAATTCTCGGTACATATTATGCATTTCAATAGAAAGTAAATTTTTACTCACTATGAGGATCGAATCCGGTAATAAAACCAGGACACGGGTTATAGACTCTGGTGCCTGCTGGAGTGGCATTCCAACATAACCATCCATCGAAAACCAAAGGGCAATATAATTCTGTAACATCTATAAAACGAAAAACAAGTTTATTACGCTTCTGAAAAAAAAACAAACAATATCTAACGTACATAGGTATTCTTAATGGGCACATTTCGAAATACACGTCTTCTCGATAAAAAATTCATTGGAAATCGTATAGGTATGTTGATCTATCAATTATCTTAAAATGGTCTGAAAATTGAAAAAAAAAAAAATAGAATCCCAACACACCAATTTGATTTTTTTTTTGAAATTTTAATTATGCGGAAGTAGTTTAAATAATAAGGTTAATGTTAGAAAACATTATCAAAGATTTTTGTAAGTGGAAAATTTGAATTGTTTGCATTTAATAATAATTCTAGAGATATTCGTATTCAAAAATTCAAGGTCAGTAAGTTGAAGCTTTTGATTTAGGTATATTTAAAATTTGGGAAATTTAACCCATTTTTTTTCTAATTGAACGATTTTTAGAAACCTTATCACCTTATTCGAGAAGGCCATTTTTTCAAAATTCATCATGTTTTAGAAATATAACCAACTAAGTACATAAATATTACTTCATTTTTTAAAAGATTCGTTAATCTGTTTTTTTTTCAAACTTCATAATTTTACTAAAAAAAAAAAAAAAAAAAAAAAAATATTTTTTTCAAAATTTAGCGCGTTTTTTCATCAAAATTTAGCGGCGTTTTTTCTTCAAAATTTACCAAATTTTTCATAAATTCCCTAATTATAACGTAATAAAAATTTTTGGAGTGATTACCAAGGGACCATTTTTTCAATTAATTGTAAGATTGTTGAGAAGTTTCTATTTTTTTTTAAATACAGAACTTTTTCCAAGCTGCTTATGACTTTTTTTGATAATTTAAATAGATTTTTCAATGAAAATTTGAATCTTGGAACTACCTCCCAAGAGTCTACAATTAACTCCAGAACCGTCACTGAAGGAATTTCCGAAACCACAGATTGGTTCAGCAGAAAGTATGCCATTATTAATTTATCTCGAGTTTCAACGTTGCATCAAAAGCACAAGGGAAAATATGGATTTCTTTGGTTGGTAGAATCCGCCTCTCTTAGAAAGTATGAGCCCAAAAAATTGCAAATCACAACTAAAAAAATTGAAGTATAAGAGTGCAAAAAAATCATTCGAAAAAAATTTTCAAAATAGTCGCGAGAAAGTTTTCCAAGCTTCTGAATTTATTTCTGAGATTATTTTGATATTGAACTCAGAAACCGATTCTGAATTGGTGGGAGGAGAGGGATTTTGGTTGAGAAATTTTTCAAATTCATCAAATGAGGTATCTAAATCTATGTTTTTTGCCTTCCTGAATCCATTTTTTGACTTATTTCGAATTCAGACGCAGGACTGGACGTTCGGGAAGGCGGGGGAGAGGGGGAGGAAAATGGAAAAATATCAGTTTTATCAAGTGTGAGAAATCGATATCTATTTTTTATACCTTCCTAATTCAATTTTGGAGTCCAGTTTTACTACTAAACCAAAATTTCAAATCTGAGATATGAGAAAGATATAAAATGACCCGAGCAAGGCTGCCAACACCCCAATATTGAAAAAATACTCAATTTTGGTCCGCGATTTTCAGACAAATGAAACAAAATTATTGTCTTGAGGAAGAGCTGACAAAAAATTTCAAAACCATAAAAAACTACCCAAAAACCCAAATCTACTAATTTTTTGATTTAGGGGCAAAAAGATCTCTAAAATTATTAAAATCATTCCAAAAACGAAAAATGTTGGCAGCCCCAAACCCAAGAAACGAATTCAGGGAATTGAAAAAAATGAATTTTAAAATCTTCATTGAGTAAACTAGAATAAACAACAGATTTTTGAAAAAATCCAATTCTTTACATCAGTAGAAAAAATATTTTTCATTATTGGAATATTTTTTCAAAAAAATTGTTTCATTTCTTTTTCAAAAATTTCAAAACGTTGATGAAAGTCAATTTCTTCAAATTTTCCTCAAAAACAAGACAAAAATATGAAAAGCGAGTTCCAATGATACTTCGAAATTAAAATGTCTGTAGACGCATTCTAAAACCATTTTTGATAAAATTTGTCCAACCATTTTTTCATCTTGAATTTTTTGTGGAACAAGATTAGTTTTTAAAAAAAATTGATGTCAAGAAGAGTTCTTCGGAGTTCAGAAAAAAGCGAGAGACCGGTGAGGTAAAATTTTTTCAGAGATTGAGCTTTTTTAAAACCTAGATACAACTTTAAAACAGTTCTTAATTCACTTCATTTTTCATCCAATAAAAAGATAATAATTCAACCCAGATCTCATGAGAGATTTAAAATTTAACTCCCACTTACATGGAACATTATTCACAAAATTATTCAGTAAAAAAATTTTACCCAAATAATTCAAAGAGTAAGCCACCATCCTAGACTCCGAATAACTTGCTTTTTTACAGGATTGCAAAAAATACACCTCAACTACGAACCACCCTATACATAAATATAATTAAAAATTTTCCTACAAATACCTACCTACATCTGTGAATAAATTATTCGAATCCTACTTATTCGACTATTTGTACCAAGAACGATGAAATATATTTTCAAAAGTCTATTCAAAATTAAACAAAAACCAGCAAAACTTTCACATGACCTTTTTCCATATAATTTATGACGAAATCCCAGGATTAAAACTTTTATAACTACCTTTTTTCTTATTCCCATCAAAAAATACCCCGGTACATTCGTCTGCCTTTTTTTTCCACCAACTAAATCTTTATCAAGTGAAAACGATCACAAATAAAGTTATTCGTAGTCATTCATCATACCTATAAGTTATCTGACAGAATAACACGTTGTACATTTCTAAAATGTTTCTAATTTGTAACATACTTCGGATAGGTTTAATTAATTATGTAGTTACATACGTATAATTCACGTTTATCTTTCTCCATTCGATGTATACGGTAAAACTACACGATAAACATTACTACGTATAGTAATGCTGTCACGTGAACGAAAATTATTCCACGAGTATACCCACACGAAGAATTTTTCCTTTCGTCATTAAAAAAAAAAAATCATTTCTGAGCTAAATTGACGTATAAGCTAAGGGGGTGTCTTTTGTGGTTGAGAGCTCGAACAAGCTCGCTACGATTATCAAAATACGAGTACAATAACAATTTACATTTCAAGTGAAACGGAAATTCGTTAGTAAGTATTTACTTTACCTATCTGTTGTCTACCGTAATTGACATATTCCAACGGAACCCAAAAATTACACGGTGTTAAAAGTGAACCTGAACTATCTCGTTTTACACTTTCATCGGGTCGATTATTGGATAACAATTTTCCGAAGGAAAATTATCAAACAGGATGCCCTTTTTTTGGTAGATTTTTTCGCCAATTTTGTAACAAGGAGTGAACAACCAATCATTTTGGATTCAAAAAAATTATTTTTGGATAAATTTTTCAAACGTTAATTTTAATTCGCATTAATTTTTTTACATTTAAAAAGAAAAAATTAGCTAAAAATAATTATAAATTTTTAATCGTGAATTTTTTTACTAATTAAATTTTGCATGAAATAATTACCAATTTCATCGATTCAAATTCAAATATCTTAATTTATTCAGACATAAACACCCCGAACTGTCCATTTCGGCGATATTAAAAATAGAAAAAATTTCATTAAAATAATCAAACTAAAAATTAATTTGTATCTCGAACTCACGTATAAAATTTTTCGCATATTTTAACATTCCAATTAACTTCGATTGATAAAATCAATCTTCATACCCATCCACTTTCAAAATGACGTTCCTGTAACTTCGCCATCGAAAAAAATTTCCTCCAGAAAAAAAAAAGAACAACTTACCAATAAAAAATATACCTAAACCGAGGGGAAAAAATAATAAACGACACCGATAAAAATTTCGCATTAAGGACTTAATTGATACGTTATAATTTTTTAATTGAAGGGTGCACGTAACTCGGAAGAGGAAATTTATTAAACGTCGTTTCCATATAATCATTGTAATTCATCAAGACATTCAACCCGTTGGGTTACGCTCGGCGAAACTTTATTATTCAACCCGCATATGGATATAATCATCATTTTTTTTCACTAGCATCTCGTTATTAATGATCTCATGAGAAAACCTCCGGTCAAAGCCTTTACCAAAACGGCCAAAGGTGCCATTGTTATAACCTGGGCAGAATATAATTTTTATATAGTTTTATTCGCGAAGAAAAACAAACCTCGTCTTCTCGGCCATTAAAAATTTCCGCTCAAAAAGATTTTTTCTTGGGCATTGAAAATTTACCCTTTATCACCGTCAAAACCGCAACCAACGTCTGGAGTGTTCAAATATACCAAAATAAAAGTAAACACGAAGGTTGCAGTTTAATCGAATGTACTTTTTATTTTATTCACATCCGCAACTTAATGAAAAAAAGCTTAAAACTTATGTACCTTAAACTAATTGATTTTGGTATCGATTCGACATGCAATTTGTAGAATAGACAAAAATATTTTAATTTTTGTTCAATTTGTTTGTTTCTCATTTCAGCACGGATAGTACCGAGTATCAATTTAATTACAATGTAAATATCTAGCAGAAACCGACATTCTTTTATACGCGGAGCTGTTTCCAAGTGCTATTTCAACTATAGAAAAACAAGTCGCGCAGATAGTTTCTCCTCTTTTTAATACTTGAAATTCATTCGCTGCACAATAAATTCTCATCGATATAGTTAAGAAGAGAAATAGGTATCTATATTAGATTTTTCAGCAAGATCTACTGGTTTTTCTATTTTTATTAAATCGCGAAAAGTTTTTTGAAATTAAATTTTCCCCGTTCGTGGTATTTTTTGGTCTTCGAGATGCAACGTTAAGAATGCGACGGTTGACATTATGTACATACGAAGTACTCCGTGAGCGTGTATAAAACTGATCCTTAAAATAATAGTGGAAGCAATATAATGCACATTTGTGTACAATTTGATGGTTTGCATACACTTTTAGTGGCAGGATAAAGAGTGATGGATACTTATTGTTGAGTACCTAATAAAAGTGGAATTGGACGACATTCTTTGCTTTAAAGCAGGAAAACAACGGATCATGTGACCGTATATGTGTTTTGGTTTTTCGATAAAAAGTGCATTCAGCAATTACTTTTCTTTTCGAATTTAAGGATATTTCTATAAAAATAGATCAAATTGAGGAATAATAATTATTAGAAATGTAAATACAACAACACCAAAAAATTATTGAAATCTTAAAAAAGTTGGGAAAGTACACAGTTTACTTTAAGTGGAGAACCCTCCTAGAAAAAATATAAGCCCAGCACCAGCGACCAAAATGATGGAGTTTAAGGTATCCAAGGGAAAGTTGATTTAAAAATAGTTGATTTAAGTCATTTTATGATAATGCCACCAGGGTGGTATTTTGGTCACAAACGTTTATTCTGAAAAAAAAAAACCATTTTGTGCTCAATATCTCATCAACTGATTGGCCTTTCCTGCACAAGCTTGAATAGTTGCAGATTGCAAAATTGAAAATCATGGATTTTTAATGAATTTTAAAAACACAATACATTCAGTTGCCTCGGAATGGATCGCAAAAAAGTTTTGCACCTATTTAATGCTACATCAGAAAAGAATTCAGAGACTTCATGTCACCAACCACGCCTCTCTCGAAAACAGGGAAGAAACTACTGTCAATCGAATTAGACCGCAAATGAAAATGAAATTATTTTGGAGTGAGATATTTTGTGGGGTGGTACTTCAGGAGGCAGATCAGTACCCCGAGAATACCCCAAGCAAAAATGCAAATTTTTGTAGCCAGAAATTTTGTGGGGTCTATGAGAGGCAGATTAGTACCACGGGAACGCCCCAATTCAGAATGAATCTTTTCAGTATCCAGATATTTTGTGGGGCACTTTGGGAGACAGATCAGTACCCCAAGAATACCCCAAGTAAAAATGAATCTTTTCAGTATCCAGATATTTTGTGGAGCACTTTGGGAGGTAGATCAGTACCCTGAGAATGCCCCATTTAAAAATGAATCTTTTCAGTATCCAGATATTTTGTGGGGCACTTTGGGAGACAGATCAGTACCCCAAGAATACCCCAAGTTAAAATGAATATTTTCAGTATCCAGATATTTTGTGGGGTACATAGAGAGGTAGATCAGTATCCCAGGAGCACCCCAATTCGGAATGAATCTTTTCAGTGTCCAGATATTTTGTGGGGTAACTACTTTGGGAGGGAGATCAGTACCCCGGGATACCCCAATTCAGAATACATCTCTTCAGTATCCAGATATTTTGTGGGGCACTTTGGGAGACAGATCAGTACCCTGGGAGCACCCCAATTCGGAATGAATCTTTTCAGTGTCCAGATATTTTGTGGGGTAACTACTTTGGAAGGCAGATCAGTACCACAGTAATACCCCAATTACGAATGAATCTTTTCAGTATCTAGATATTTTGTGGGGTAGTTTGGGAGGCAGATCAGTACCCCAAGAATACCCCAAGTTAAAATGAATATTTTCAGTATCCAGAGATTTTGTGGGGTAACTACTTTGGGAGGCAGATCAGTACCACGGGAATACCCCAATTACGAATGAATCTTTTCATTATCCAGATATTTTGTGGGGTACTTTGGGTGGCAGATCAGTACCCTGAGAATACCCCAAGTAAAAATGCAATTTTTTTGTGGTTTTTTATTTTGTGGGGCACATTGGGCGGTAGATCAGTACCCCAAGAATACCCCAAGTTGAAATGAATATTTTCAGTATCCAGATATTTTGTGGGGTAACTACTTTGGGAGGAAGATCAATACCACGGGAATACCCCAATTACGAATGAATCTTTTCAGTATCCAGATATTTTGCGGGGTACTTCGGGTGGCAGATCAGTACCCCAAGAATACCCCAAGTAAAAATGAATCTTTTCAGTAAGTATCTAGATATTTTGTGGGGCACTTTGTGAGGTAGATCAGTACCCTGAGACTGAGAATGCCCAATTAAAAATGAATCTTTTTAGTACCCAGATATTTAGTGGGGTATGTACTTTGGGAGGCAGATCAGTACACCGAGAATACCCCAAGTAAAAATGCAATTTTTTGTGGCCAGAAATTTTGAAGGGTCTTTGGGAGGTATATCAATACCCTGCGCATACCTCAATGGATAATGTTAGTTTCTGTTGTTTTTATATTTCGAATGTTATAGTATTTTTTTTTAAATTATTTACAGGCAACGTATTTTTAAAAATGTCAAATTTTTTCAAAAATTTTCATAGCTACAATTTAGTACCTAACCTAGATAATTTGAAATTTACTCTCTATCGCCCTCCGAGCCATAAAACAAAAAAAAAGAAAAATTCTCCGATTCTTCCTCTACAGTGTCATTTAACAAACACACAAACTTCGAAAATAAAATTTAAGAATTCTTAGGTGTCTATTTTTCATTTAGCGATGTAAGTAATTAAATGATAATATTATAATCATTTTTGATACTTCTAATGTAAATCTAAAGCAATCAGAATTAATACTTGAAGATGTAACTATAACTATATAGCCCGTTTCATTAAACTTGACCCCTGAAATTTATTAAAAAAAAAAAAAAAAAAAACAGAACTTACCCATGTTAAGCCTTAAAAAATGTACATAATTCAAAAACTATCGTTTATCAGAACAAAACATATCAACGTTGCTGTGTATATTCGGCAACATCTTAAAATTCTCAAGAGTTATAAAAAACAGACTATACCTATACCTAAAATTTTTCATTGTTATCAATTCAAAATCCATCTCAAACAGAGTTGTACTTATTGTACGAGTGTACGAGTGAGCAAATCGGGTACGTTCATTCTCCTCCTCCCTCTCACCGCCCGCCCGCACTCTCCAGTATTAGTAAATAAAATTATATTTTTAGCCAGAAAATTTAAGCGCATAAGAAAATTTTCGGCAACGATGACCTTTTTAAATTACATATTTATTATTTACGTAGTATTTTAAATGAAAAAAAAAGTAAAAAGTCCATTTCAGTCTAAAACTCGAAATTTTCTACTCCTCCTACACCCCAAATTTGACATGGTTCTCTCTTTACAGCTTACAAAAATCAAAAATATTACTCTGAATTTTATTTTTTCCATAATCCGTGTCTACCTATAATATAAAAATCAAACCCAATACAAAACATTTTCAAAATCACATCAAATTATAATACTTACTGAAACGATGTTGTGTTAAATTCAAACGTCTACATTCGTTTAATTCGTTAAACAACTCGACAGCTGCATCTTCTCCTTTGATGAATTGTTTTATATCTTCCAGTTCTAAATTTTCTTCCATTTTTTCACTTCATTTTCTACAAAAAATAAAAAAATTATCATTAAAACGACGTTTTTTCCCTCAAACGAAACAATATCACGAAATAATATTTAACCCTCGTTTCTATAGTATTCGAAAATGTTAAAAGAGTAAGTCCAAAAGTGAATGTAGGTATTACCTTTACAAAGTTACCTGTTTATAATAAACTTTTCTTTGACGAGACAAAAGAACACCCCTAAAAAAAGGCCTGCTTTAAATAAAGTATACCGTAAATTATGGCGTTGTTTTTGAAGAAATGACAAACAACAAAAAACATCAAGTTATTTTCAAAAAATGAAAACTTTCTAATTCTTATGTTAAATATTACCTGGAAAAAATGTGGGAAGTTCCTTCTTTACAAACTTTATTAACTACACACGTGCATAAGCAAATAAAAACCATATGTTTTCTCTACCTATCTCATTAGATTAAAAATTTATCCAGTAAAAAATTCCGAGTCCAAGTACCCATTCGATGTTTTCCTTCGTGCAGAGTAAATAGCTGATATAACACATCCGCATGTTTTCATTCGGTAAATTTACTCTTGACGCTTTTCTGCTCCATAATTTATTTACGACTCTTCTTTCGCTTTTAATTCAATGTTACCGGGATATGGCATAAAGGTAGGTAATGCTTGTCACACGATACGCGTTCAACAAGAGGGTACATTTAAATTACCATAACTCACTGACATTATCACTTCATCAGTTTTTAAGCAAATTATTCACCAGTCCCACATTTTGGCTACTCGCCGTCGCATTTGAAAAATACCCAGTTTGATTAAAAACCAGAACGAAAGGTAAAAAAAATCGCCAACTCATGGCGTATTAATCTAAATTACACGTTGGGTACACACAACTCAACCATACAGAGTATCGAATTTGACGCTGCGTGGTCAAAATTCCTAAAAATATTTCCAATACAATGGCAATTTTGAGGGGAGGGGGTGAAATTTGTCGACCCTGGCATAAAACGAGTTAAATTTTATCGTTTTAATATAAAACGAAACGTCGAATTATTTTTTCTACACGCAGATTGGTCAAAAAATGTACACGTTTCGGACACTTCTTCGCAATACAACTCGCTCGTAAAAAGCATATGAACGTATAAAAACCGTATTTGATCCGAACAAACCGCTTTTAAACGCTCCAACTTTGAATTATTGCGGTTTGCGAGGCGCTTGCAGCTTCGCATATGGAACGTTTACAGCCAATGTTTTTTTTTTACTTTTTTTTACTGGGGGGAATTTCATCTTTTTTGGCCGAAGCTTTGATAAATAAAACCTCGGGTTCGATGAATCTGATACCGGTACGTGCGTTCGCAAGCTCGAGTCGAGTTAAAAGACGCGACCGGATTTTTTGGTCAACACAATTACAACGAAATTGGTAAATAAGAGTTGAAACTTTCGCAGATAATTATATTTCAAAGCGTCATATTCTGCGAGTGCAAATTGAGCAACTGTATAACGTTCGTGACTCGGAATACTCGGACAAATTTTACACCGAAATACCCCTGCATGATGGTAATAGGAAGTTATACGTTTGAATTATCAAAATCACACAACGTGGGACATGCTTCCGTTCTTTTTCCTTTTATTCGACCAAGTAATGAATTTTATTTATCAACGTATAACCTCCATCCAGTCGCAAATTATATTCGCCTTTTTACCATAGATTTTTTTTTCGTGTTTGGTAGGTTATTTTGCTCGTAAATTGTTCGCATCTCTCGTCGCGTCGGAGAGATGCGAACAGTTTGAAGGAAATCTTATTTATATATTTCTGCCAGTCGAGATAAATTTTAAATTAATAACAGCCGAGAATATCTTTACCTATTTTATGTGAAAAAAACCTGAACTTTTTCAACGAGGAAATTAAACATTTTATCATTGCTTTTGAAAATTTCATCATTTGGATATTTACTTTTTTCATTTAGGTACAAGAATATGTTTTCATCAAAGCTGTAAGGTAAAGATGCGGGATGTTTACCGTCACAGAAGGAAAAAAATCATATAAGTCTGGCCACTATACAGTATACAAGAGCCGAATTTTTAATTTGGAACTTCTGCTGGAATTCATTATTAAATAAGATTCGAGTTTTGAGGCTTCAAAAAGTGGGAATGAGCTAGAAAGCTAAAATTTAGATGCGTTTAAAGATAATATTATTGTTATTTATCAATAATGAAAAATTTCAGATTAAAAAAAAAAATAATTCTTGGCTAATTTATGAAACGCACCTTTTCCATTTTTTGCGTCAGAGGTCAATAATGATTGAAGGGACTGCAGTAACCCATACAGAATCAACATTCGAGATTTTTGCTCCGAAAGTTATCAAACTGTGGAAATGAACTAGGAAAGTAAAATTTGAAAATATTATACTACCTATCTTATTTTGAATCAGTGAAAGGTCACTGGAAAAATCAAAATTACAGCAGAAAGAAAATAACCCAAATTTTTTGACTTTCATTTTGCCTTCTATAAGGAAATTCAAAAGTAATTTTTTGCTTTCCTATAAAAATTTTTGATAAAATTTTCCAAAAAAATTGATAGTGCGGCCAATTGCATTTCTATTTTTGCAATTTTACAAAGTTTTAGAAAAAAGAACACAAGAACAGTGTAAATTTCTTTCAAAAAGTTGATTGAAAATTCAATTTTATGATTTAAAAAAAATATTTTGGCTTAATTACATATTTTTCAGATCACTGAAGAACATCATGAATTTTATGAGAATTAAATGAATCGAAAAATTGTTCAGAAAATTTCATCAGAAATTGTTCAGAAAATTTCATCAGAAATTGTTCAGAAAATTTCATCAGAAATTGTTCAGAAAATTTCATCAGAAATTGTTCAGAAAATTTTATCAGAAATTGTTCAGAAAATTTCATCAGAAATTGTTCAGAAAATTTCATCAGAAATTGTTCAGAAATTGTTCAGTCAGAAATTGTTCAGAAAATTTCATAAGAGAGAAAATTTCATCAGTAATTGTTCAGAAAATTTCATCAGTAATTGTTCAGAAAATTTCATCAGTAATTGTTCAGAAAATTTCATCAGTAATTGTTCAGAAAATATCATCAGAAATTGTTCACAAAATTTTATCAGAAATTGTTCACAAAATTTTATCAGAAATTGTTCACAAAATATCATCAAAAATTGTTCACAAAATTTCATCAAAAATTGTTCACAAAATTTCATCAGAAATTGTTCACAAAATTTCATTAGAAATTGTTCACAAAATTCTATCAGAAATTGTACATCAGAAATTGTCCAGAATAATTCATCATAAATCGCCCAAAAAATTTCATTAGAAATTGTCCAGAAAATTTCATCAGAATAAATTGTCCAGAAAATTCCATCAGAATGAATTGTCCAGAAAATTCCATCAGAGTAAATTGTTCATGAAAATTTCATCAGAAATCGTCCAGAAAATTCCAGCAGAAATTGTCCAGAAAATTCCATCAGAATAAATTGCCCAGAAAATTTCATTAGAAATTGTTCATCAGAAATTGTTCACAAAATTTTATCAGAAATTGTTCAGAAAATATCATCAAAAATTGTTCAGAAAATTTCATCAGAAATTGTTCACAAAATTTTATCAGAAATTGTACATCAGAAATTGTCCAGAAAAATTCATCATAAATCGCCCAGAAAATTCCATCAGAATAAATTGTCCAGAAAATTTCATCAGAAATTGTCCAGAAAATTCCATCAGAATAAATTGTCCAAAAAATGTCATCAGAAATTGTTCAGAAGATTTCACCAGAAATTATTTAGTAAATTTAATCAGAAATTGTTCACAAAACTTCATCAGAAATGGTTCAAAAAATTGCATCGGAAATTATCTTTTGTGATTCCAAAAAATGCTCAATTTTGAGGTATTTCAGTGAGAGATTTGAGTTTAATAAAGACGAAAAAACATTAAATTTGCGATCTACAATTTTTCGAAATCCATAAGTTCGCATTATAGGACAATAAGTAGCGGCTCGGAAAGATGTAAAAATTCAAATCGCACCTTGTATAGAGGGGTAACTTGAGTTTCCAGCAGATGACAACCCAAAGATGGTAAAAACTATTTTTATTTCAAAAATGACCCCGTTTTGAAATCTTATAGCTGTGTTTTTTTGAACTGGAGGATGGAGGTTCAAATTTTCTTGAAAAACTTTTCTACCCTCAATCTTATCAATTTTTATAAAACACAACCAAAAACATCATAATGTTGATAAAGGACGTCCAAAACATGAGGAATAAGAATAAATAATTTTCAGCAAAAAATTTGAATATGATTCCTCCTGCAATAGCACTTATTTCTAAAAAAAATTCAGCTAAAAACACAACCATTTCGTAAGTGTAACCAAGTCCAGTGAATATTTTCATTTCACAACACTCTGGTACACTGCAAGAGGTATAAAGAAACCAGGTATTTTACCCAAACCACCGTGAATTAAAATCGAACCGTTGAAACGCTTTAATTAACAAACTGTCACAAAGATGCCCGAGCTTTTTCTCACTCTCGAATAATGTAAACGAAACAAAACTTTATTTCTCGATATTATTAAACGGTAAAGAACTCGTATTTAGTCTAAGTTTTTTTTTTTTCGTTTTGACGACACGCACTTTTTCCCGAAAAAGAATAATTAATTCAATATAGCACGTCGAGTCAAGACATTAATCAAAGTCAAGAATTATGTGTTCTCTTTTCGACATTCATTTAAAACGAAAAAATACTTAATTAAATCGACAAAAAAATTCATAATAGGATGATAGCGTAGCATTCGGCTCTGGCAAAATTTTCCAAAAGATGAAAGCTACCTAAGTATATTTTTTCTCTCTCTGCTTACAAAACGAGAAAACAAAGTAAATAGAAACGGGTTTAATTTAAACGATACTTTTATTATTGGACAGTTGAAAAATGGCTGTGAGTTCCGTCAGCTTGAACTATTCTTCAATTTTACGCGCTGTGAAGTCGCTCAAAAGTTGTTAGAAAAGATGTAAGGTTTACAAATTAGGAATATTTTTATATTAATTTTCAAATTAGATGAGTAAACAGAAATGAAAAAGATTTCAACTTTCTGGCATATAAACGAGATAAAAGGAACTGATGGGAATTGGGAAAGGGGAATCATAATTTTGCACGAAGCTGTTCAATTTACACTTAATTGAAAAAATTACCGAGACCAGAAAAAAATTATTAGATAAAAATTTAATCCCTCTTTCAAAGTGAAAATTTATTTTAACGATTTCGGTATGCAAATGTGATATCTGTCTCTCGAGTTTCGATTCTTTATTGTCATTTTTTTTTGGCAACTTTAAAACTTATTTTGCTAATGTATCAGAAACACCGAAAAAACTTCGTTACTTAACCCACTTTCGAGCCGTTTTTGGCAGCATATTAAATTGAAAATATGAAAAGAAATTTAGATTTTTTGAAAGAAGAAAATATTGATGATCCGATTCTTGGAAAAGGCTTCGAGCCTCGGAATTTCTTTAAATAGGTTTTACAATGTTGGTAACTTATTCAGTAATTTAATTAACGACTTTTGTAGACAGCCCAGCAAAATAACGTGTTTCTACAATAATTATACCTATGTTAAATTTTAGAAGGCCTACACGTACAAAGAATCGAAACTTATACACGATACCTAATTCGGCGTCTGAAAAACTTTACCTCTTCGAAATTTTCCTCCTGGGAAAATTAGAAAATTTTTTACACGATTGTAGTCGAAAGGACTTTTTGGTAAAATTTTTCACGATTTCGCAACCATCAATATATGTCAAATTATTTTTCAATACAAAACCAATGTCATGTCGCATAACAAACCAGAAGTTTGAAATGAGAGTTTTTCGTAAGAAAAATTGAACTTCAAGATTTTCAACCAAAACCATTATTTTGCAACGAAGGCGTATCATTCAAAAATTCATAGTTTATAATTTCTTCAACATTTTATTCCCTAAAGGGGAGGGAGAGAGATACTTCTTAGTCCTTACAATCACCTTCAGTGAAGCAGATTCTGATGAAATTAAAATAATAAATTATGTTTTCCCAAAAAAATTCCTAAAGATTTCAAAATTTGAAAAATCATTTTCAAAATCTTCACAATAAAGAAAAGAGCATGAAAAAATTTTAAAAAATTTGTATACTAATCAGTATGATGCGGCTCTGTCGAAAAAAAAAAGGACCATGTGAAGTTGGAAAAATGCATATACACATGGTCCCTTCTTTCCAGCAGGGTCACAAATTTAGAAATATAAAAATCTGGAAAAATGTAAATTTTCACAGATGTCAGATCATTAGCGAATGAGATGAATATTATCGAAATTTCAAAAGTTCCATAACCACAAAAGTTGTGTCTAGACCACCAAACACCCAACAACGTGATACAGATGACACCCCCCCTTGCATCCGCAATTATGTACTCATCTTCATTTGACATTCAAAACAGTCCATGTTTAAAAAATTCTGAAAAATTGGGAAAAATGTAAATTTTTTCCAAAATGGTATTTGCATAGATGGTCGAGACTTAAATTATCATTATGGTAGTGATGATTTTTGACAGGGGATCCCTATTTATAAAATAAGGAACGAAATTTTTTCTTTTACCAACCACTCTTGGGGAAGGGGGAGGGTAAGGTGATTTTTTCGTGGTTTTCCAATTTAGATCAAAAACCATAGAAACATTACTTTTGATTAAACTTTCCGGAGAATTGTTGTACTTTGAATCCTTCTAGCTATTAAAATCATTGATGGCAACCTCCTCCCCTTTTAGAGTCGTTAAAAAAAATTTGCGGTATTTTTCGATTTTTAATAATATTTAGAAAAGAGAAAACTTCTTGAAGGTCAAAATACATTCATCTGACTGAAAAAAAAATCAGAGAGTCATGTGATTTTTCACTTCCTTCTTTTTCTTGAGAGGAACTCAAAATACATCGTTTTCAGTGTTTTTGGTAATTCTGAAATTGTTGAAAAAAAAAAATGTGATTCTGGATACAAAAACTATCTTTAGGGACCAAAAATTGATTTTTGAGATGACACTGATTTTGAGCCTTTAAGAAGAAGAATCAAGGGGGAACCACAATTCAAAAATCAATTTTAAATCCCTGAAAGAAAAATGCAACTTTTAACGATAACAATCCAGTCCAAGATATAATGAATTAAATGGGCATAATATAAATTAATTTTGCCATTTGTGATTGTTCAAAAAGGGTTTTACTCGTTGACTCTATTATCAAGGATTCCAAAATAACACACATAATTTTTTGTTCACAACTTCCTCACTTTTCTCATCATCAGATTTCAAAAATTTCCAATTTTTTTCATTTCATAAAAAAAATTGAAAAAAAAACCTTTTTTTTAAATCGTACTTACTCAATCGGTATAAGTACATTCCATTAAAATTTTTTCAAATCAATAATTTTTTGCAATACATCATGTAAAATTTTTTCAAAATTGACCTTCAAAATAAAATCAGAAATATAAGCTTCGAATTGAAATCTAAGACTTATATTTTTTCAAAATCGTTTCAATATATCTGCTTCCCGTTCACATTTCAAAAAAAAATTCCACCCCACTCCCTTCACCCTGACAAGTAACAAACTCATATTTCAAAGTTAGAACTTAGATCCATTAGCCCAGTTTAGATAATTATTCCTCTCGAATGAATCCCAGCACCGGAAATAAAATCGATACCAGAAATTTTTAAACAGAAAATTTCGCATCTTTAAGCCAATTTATTAACTCTCCCAATAAGAGAGTTCTCGAACCAAGAATTTCATGCCGGAAAACATCCTACAGCCGGTCCCGGTCTCCGTCCGACCGCCTCCACATTGCACTACCTTTTGGAGACTTTTACTCACTGTCAAGAGAATGTTTATTTCCTCCCAACCTTTTAGCAGAATTTGGTACGAACGCGTGCAAACTGTCCGACGAAAAATACATTTTATTTTGGAATTCGTTAGCTTACTCGACCTACGCTCGAAGCACGCGAACCAGCCCAGAAACCGGAAATAACAAATGAGAGCTTCCATTGCCCATGCCCACTCTTTACTCCAAAGACAAAAGAACGAATACCGAGAATGTTCGTGATTTTGCAGATACACCATTTAGATTTAAATTACCGATGCGATGATTTGAATATACGTACGTTGAACATAGTAATTTTTATTTCAACCGAATTCGTCGACATAAAAAAAAAACATAATAAATATGCGAACACAATGCCGCACTTTTAAAACACGAATATCATAAATGCCTTTATTCCGAGGAAAATTGTATGGGCTATGAAAAGACGAAAATAACAATCCGGTATTTTTACGCATTTCATTTTTTTTTTTTTTTTTTAGAAATTCGCCTCGAGTTAGAAATAGTTTGTGAAAATTTTCCAATCGACTCGAAAACGAATTTATCACTTTTTTTTTGAAGATTTTATTTTTAAATTTAAAAACAAGCAAGACCTTAAGCTGGGAATTTTTTCTGCAATTTAACATCTTATTATAATACATGTACAACCAAAGCCACCAGAGGCTTGCAGGCTTCTTAAAGCTTTATCCATTTCCAAATTTTTCTCTTCCAGATGTCTCCACTCTCAAACAGAACGAAAAATATATACCTTCTGGAAACTGAAAATCATTTACGAATTTCTCGAATGACAGAAATCTCAACTTAAACCATCTGAGGATTTGAAAACCAATTGCCTCATATCGACGGTATTCTCGAGACTTATTGAATAAACCGTATTATACGAACATTTCATAACACATGCGTTCGTTCGTCTTCTACGTAGTTCTCTGCAAATGCTCAAGATGAACCCAAGTGTTAAAGGTGGCTTATCTGTTTGCCTTGAGATTGGCAAAATGGAACGCCCGCAATGTCGACAGTATTACGGAAAGTTTACAATTTCATCGCACGCAATGCGTAACAAATTAGAACCCCGGAATAAAAGATTTCCTTTCAGATATGAATCAACTCGAACCAACGAATTAGAATTTTACTTTTTTTTTTTTTTTTCAGCGTGATCTAATACCGGAATAATTGCTTATAGTACAACAACTTTCATCTTTAAATACTTATCTTTAATGCATCTTATTCGTAAATTAAATTACAATCTTTGAGTAATTACCATTCGAATTATATTAAAGAAAAGGGTAGTAGGTCTCGTAATTTATTAGGCTGTTCTTTAATTGCTTCTCTCTTTGGCTCTCTGCGTGAAATTGAAATTTGCAAAGGAGGGCTAGATGGCAGTTCAATTTGTAGGGATTCTGAATTCGTGAAATGTATTTAAGATAAGTTCCTTTTCTTGTTTCAAAAAATACTTTTTAATTTTCTTTTCAGAGTGCTTTATTCACCTAATTTGAAATGTTGAAAATATCTTCAAAGTGCATATTGACTTTTTATGTGTGGACGAAATTATTCTTGAAACCATTTTTCACACAAGAAAAAAAACAGAACCTACGTAAATGGAGAACCAGAAACCCAAGAATTCCACAACGATTACCAAAAAATAATTTCTTTCATCATTTGGTCAAAAATTCAACTTTTATTCTAAATTTTCAATTTCCAAGTACTGTACTCAATATCGAAGTTCAATTCGATTAGGTTAGGTTAGGAAATTAACTAATCAAGGCTGATTTTTTCAAAGACAGCAAAATCAGTCCAATAGCATAAGTGTAAATTAAAATTTTTTTTCATCCTACATATTTACTCAAAAAAATTTTTAAGAATCAATTTACTCGAAATACTATACGTGACCTTCCAGGAAAAAACCGACCTTCGGTCCGAAAAAAAAATTGAAAAAAAAAGTTTCCCAATCAGTCTAAAACCATGATTATCATTTGTTTTGGATTGATTGGGAAACTTTTTTTTTCGGATCGAAGGTCAGTTTTTTCCTGGAAGGTCACATATGAATTTTTTTTCAATGTTGTCAATTTTTCGTTCAACTTTTAACCAGAATTATCATAATAATTTTTAGTCAAATTTTTTAAAAAGTTAATCGAAATTTTTAAAAAAATCTATGAAATGGGTATACCTAACATAATCGAGGTAAAGTTTTAGGTAAGTGGGTACCCTCCTTATTGTTCCTACCCTCTTATCGCAATTTTTTTCGATTTTTGGATTTTTTTCAATTATTCAAGGTGGATATACTTATCAAATTTTTGAAAAAAATTTTCAAAAAATTTTTTTATCGGATTTTGGAAAATTATTCATTGTATTTTTTAAAAAATTAACCATAATTTTTTCCATTTTCATATTTTTTTATCCTCACCCTCAATCCTCGATCAATTGATGCATTTCCAATTTGAAATTACGACGCGACGCTCTAAAATTAGGTAGTCGAAATTAATTGGAAAATTTGAAACTAGATACTGAATAATTTTTTTCCAACACGACCCCTTCCTCCTTAATAAGTTTTCTCCGTTTGTTTCATTTAAAGCTGCTGTTTCTTGTCGTTTCTTTGAGAAATTACACAAAACGACATTTTCAAATCTCAAAACCATCGTTTTTTGGGAAACGACAAAAAACTACTATTTCACGATCCATTAAAGCTGCTATTTCTTGTTGTTTAAAAAACGAAAAAAAATGAAAAAATGTATCCAAAAAGTTATTGTTTCTCGTCGTTTTATAAGGAACCAAAACGAGACGACCATTTTCTAATCCAAATACTGTAATTTCCGATCTTTTTGAGAAATTCAGCAAAAAATGACAATTTTTCGATCTATAAAAGATGCAGTTTCTAGTCTTTTCTCGTTGTTTCATTTACGAAGCGACCATTTTCCGATCCTAAAAATTGCCGTTCTTTAAAAAATGGCACGCAGCGACTATTTTCCAATCCTAGAAACTATCGTTTCCTGACGTTTCTTCAGAAAACGAAAAAATCAAAAAAATGATCTAAAAATATTGCCTTTATTTTTCGTTTTGTAGAAAAACAAAACGAGGTGATCATTTTCCAATCCAAAAACTGTAGTTTCCTGAAATTCAACAAAAAATCACAATTTCTCTATCTATTCAAGATACAGTTTCATGTCGTTTTTTGACGATTCTTTAAAAAACGAGAACATTTTTTCATTTTAATGCTTTAAAAATTTCTAGAAAAATTGCTTAGATAGTTGAAAAAAATTGAAGAAATTGAAGTTGGGAAAAATTTTTAATATCTATTACATTTTTCGTACTATGAATTTTCTAACTTCGATTCTTTCACATTTCCTCCAACTCGATTCCAATTATTCGAAAAAAATTCTCATTTTTTTCAATTTCCAATTTCTGAAGAAAATTCTAGTCCCATACTTTTCAAGATTTCTTACAACACCCAACTTTATACTGGCGAAATTTCAATTTAAAATTGAAGAAACTGGGAAAATTTAGAATTGAAAAATTTGCACTTGAAATAAATTTGGATGTCGATCGTCAAAATCCTAAAAGCTAGTCCATCAAGCAATTTTGAAACTACCGAACAATTTTGGAGCTGCCAAAATGAATTTTTGGAGCTACCTAAACAAGCTGGAACTATCCCTCAAAATAACCCCTGTCGAATAAAAATTTAAAAATTCAATTTTTGAATCCGACGCATGGTATATACATTTCTGCGCCATATTTTTGCTCCATATTTCTGCAGCCACCCAAAAATTTCGTGCGAATTCAATTTCTAGAACAATTTTTTATATTTGAAGAATATCGATCGATGAGTTAATTCAACCAAAACGATTCGACGCTTTTCTTAACCTTCAAAACACACGACAGGCTACTTCTGAGCAAATTTTCTTTAGTTTTCATACCCAGCTCCTGTTTCGAACGATAAAATTACAGAAAAGATAACGCGACACAACACGATACGGCGCCAACGAAGGCATATTAACCCATATTTCACAAATCACGAAAATTATCAAAAACTGACGCAGTCACATTAGACGAAAAATTCAAATAAATTTTGACACATAGGCACCATCCTGAACATAATAAAATTATCCTCTCTCGATCGACGAAACGATCCAACGCACACGAATTCGAAAATTCTCGCAAAAAAGTACCGAAATTCATTAAACGTTTCCCAACACATCCACTAACCCGATTAAAATAATATCCGCAGCTTGGGGCTATACAATGAAATCCTGGAAATCACGAATCTGTGTATACGTACATACCAAAAAGAGAGATAATATTCGTGAAAATAGTTAGAGCTACATTACGTGGAGGCAGCGACGAGACGTAGTAAAAGTTGCTAAATCCGGGGGTATCTTTAATGCGAGCAAAACCCTCGAAAACTTTTTTATATAAGCTCGAAAATGTGTAGAGAAAAACTAAACGAAACGCATTCGAAATTAGGATAATTATTCGGCCACTTCAAAACAGTGATATTCCAACGATGTGTTAATAATGCAAGACGTGAATTCGTATTGAATTAAAATAACTGGAAACTCTAACGCTTCGTTTCGTTTTAATACTACTTAAATAAGATAATTTATTACCAACGACACTTTTCGTTTCGCTGAAGATTATCTCGCAAACCAACGACTATTTTAAAATGGTTTTTAGTGAATTTTTCCTACGTGTGATACGTGCGTTGTACCCCCTTCCCTTCTCCCTTTCGTTAAATACCTACGAATGTGTTCTCGACAAAAGCCGAATCTAATTACGAAATTGTTAAAAATTCACACAACATCGCATTTTTATACCAACAAAACAACCACCATTCTTCTATATTTGGTTCCGAGCGCTAGGTTTAATTTACAACCAAAATAAGTATTCGTAACATAAACATCTCGAGTGGGTAAAAAAAACACACGAACATATGTGGCACAGCGGCGTATTTACGGCATTCAGTTATGCAAATTTATTAACACCGATGACGTCACATTTCTTAGATCTCCGCGGTAAAAAATTACTACATTCGACCTTTCATCTCGTCGTATCATTTATTCGTCGTCGCGTCGTGTCGCTAACGATAAAAACGCATAATACGTAATTTTTATCCACGTATGTAGTGTTTGCATTGATGTGTGACGACGGAATTTCAGTACGAGCTTCGAGGTGAGTTACCGTCGAACCGCACGTACTTGCGAGCTTTCCGACCAACCTAACTGATTAAAAATTGGGTTGAAAATTGAGTCACGTTACCTTGAAAAATTTATACACCTATACGAAGTTTATATAAATTACCTACCTATTTTTAATTACCTGTCACTGTGTTAGATATACGAGAGTTATTTTTACCGGCTTTTTACCTGCTTTATTTTTTAATACCGAATAACTGGATGATTTTATTTTACGCTTCTTCGTCGGTATACCATATCGAGGGTAATGTTTATTAGAAAAAGTTGATCAGTGTAAAAAGGTGAGATATGACGTAAATTAAAAATAACAGGAAATAGGTGCTTTGTTTCTTATAAAATATCACAAGTAAATATTTTCGCTTGCATTTCAAGAAAATAACAAAAATATAGTGGGATGTTGGTAGTGTTACCACGTAAACTGGATGGTTTAGGGCTCTTTGATTCTGGTCGTGGGATTTTTTTGATTTTTTTTTTTCGAGTGAGAACTATTTTTATTATTTAAAATTTGATACCAAATTAAATGAAAAATACTCGAGAATATTAACTAAAAATTTTTCTTGCAAAATCAGAAGAAATAACACACCAATGATTTGAACGTTTCTGAATCCTTTCTAGGGTATTTGAGTTTCAAAATTTGAATATGGTCGATGGAGGAGGAGAAGGGGGTGTGAAAATCATGCAGTACTATCGATTATGATCCTTTGAGTTGTTATTTCACAAAAAAGGATTTGCCAAATTTTTGGAAATTTAGTGCAAGCCCAAAAAAAAGTTGAATCCACTTTCCCCATCTTTTTTCCAAAAAATCATAAATGGTTCTATTTTTTAAGTAAAAATTTTCAAAATATAATTTTCCTCCTCACTTCCCCTCCCCAAAAAATGCCGACAATTGCTTTTTTATTTGACTGAAATATCTTTGTAAATAGATACCTACACCTAGGTATTTTGGATTTTTTTTTCAAATTTCACGAATCTGTTTTTTTTTTTACTTTGGTACTGTTCGACAGATACAAATTTATTCTATTCTGAGAATGAAAATGACTTCCATGGCTTTCCCTCAAACTTTTAATTTTTTTTGAAAATTTCAATATGAGAAAAAATTGAAAAAATGTGAACCGAAAATTTTTAAGAAATTCTCGTTCATACTACCTACCGGTACCTACTCAGTACTCACCTATTCTAGGCAAAGAAGAGAAAAAATGAACAAAATCCAAAAGAAATTCAAGCCAGATTTTTTTAATGGTCCACTAAACAACATAATAAACTGACTACCTCCAGAACCGTCGGCAATCCTCAGGAGAGGGGAAAGTGTTTCCCGAAAACCGAATTTTCGCGAAATTCTTCTTAAATCAGCCTCAAGATTTTTTTAAAAAAAAACGGCTGAATAATCCTTTTCTACGTGTAGTTTCCGATCAGACAGGCTCATGTTTTTCTCAAAAATACACATTTGCTTGGTCCAAAATTAAGGAAAAAAAACGCTGTAGTTTTCAAACATTTGAACCACATATTGCAAAAAGGACGAAAGTCTCGAATTTTAAATTTTGAGAAAACAACAAAAATCTGTTAATTACACTCAATATGAATTTTTTCAAGAAAAATGAATTGGGTCATCTTATAGACCACAAAAAATTACAACTTTTCGTGAAAAATTTTTTTGGTTCATTTTACAGTACCTACCTATTTAAAAAAAAAATACGAATTTTCGCGAATATTTTATCAAAAAAGCCTAGAAATCGGAAAATGGCTCAAATAATTATGTTCTACGTCTAATTCTTTTTTAGGAAAACTCTTTTTTTTTTCAAAATTCCTCATTTTTTGGCCAAAAATTAGGGGTGAAACTCACTAATTTTTACAATACCTATGTGAATTATTCGATACAAAATAAATTGGACAAAATTTTTTTACATTACAAATATTTCAATAGCAGCTACCAAATAGAGAGATAGTCATCGGAATTCAGGGATTCGAAAATAGTAATTTTGGGGAGGGGAGGGGGACTATCTCTAAGAAAATATAAGTAAACAATTGAGCTTGCGGAAAGAAAAGGTAATTGAAACGAGATGTTTATAATTATCAGTGGTACCTATATGTGTATAAAATATTTCGTGGCGTGGTGCGGATTCAAAATCAAATTGTCAAGTACGTAGAGAGGAGGAGAGAGAAAATTCAAAATTTCGAAAAATTTCATGTTTGGTGTCAAAAACAAGGTTTTTTGGCATCTCGAATTCGATTTTGAGGTTGTTTTTTTTTCATGAAAACCCAAAAGAAACCTTAGAAATACAAATGCAGAACACTGAAATTCGATTTGCATCCTTTTTGAATCAAAATAAATGGTAATCTCAAAAATCGATCAAGTTACTGATTTTTTCAAAAATTGATCAATATTTTTGGTTTTTTGGAAATATGTGGAAATAAATTTTTTTTAAAAATGCAGTAAAATATCGATTCTGAAAAATTAATCGAAATTATCAATTTTGAATAATCGACCGAAAATATTAATTATTTAAAATCGATTTTTCAAAGAATCAGTTTTATCGATTTTCAAAAATCGAATAAATGATTGAGTTTTAGAAATCTCTTGAATTTATGGATTTCTAAAAGCGATTAAAATGATCCATTTTGAAAAATCTATTAAAATTATGGCTGTTTAGGAGTGTATTAAAACTATAATTTGTTTTAAATCTTTCAAAAAGATTGACCTTTCTAAATTAACAGATATATTGAAGTGGTAAGGATTATTCCTACCTAAATTGCACCAAATTTTACCACTTCGCGAGTTGAAATAGCGTTATCTGTTCACGAATCGACGTGAACAGGTACCTATTTCAACAAGCAACGAGGCTAACGTATTTATTACGTTATTTATCTGGCAGAAGCTTTGCCTGCCTTTGTCTACTCGCATACGTTAAACCGCGAGTAGGCAAGTTATTTTCTGCCTCGTTATCGCAAGTTGCTTTGTTCCACTGATGGAAGCTACCATCAGTGGCAAGTTTGGT
Source organism: Pseudococcus jackbeardsleyi (assembly GCA_038380155.1). NCBI lineage: Eukaryota > Metazoa > Arthropoda > Insecta > Hemiptera > Pseudococcidae > Pseudococcus > Pseudococcus jackbeardsleyi. The sequence continues at coordinate 41,840,814 of CM076242.1, forward strand.
TGTGCACCGTTTGGCCTTGACGCAACGCAGAGCGTTCGCGTATAGGTAGAAGCCCGTTATCGGGTTTCTTACCTACCTAAGCTGCTATTCATCCCTTCCCTTATCGATAATTACGTGACCGCGCATCTCGGTTCGCGGTTACGTCGCGATGTATTCCTCAGTCGCGCACCGAGTATATTTTTATACACCATCGTAGCTAGACGTTCGCGGCTAGTTACATCTCATACTGGCGCAACTGTGTATTGTATTCTTCCGCGTATATTTTCGTACTTGTGCATTTCTGCATCAAGTACAATAAATATTCGAATATCTACGTTGAGTTTTATTTCTCCGCGAATTTATTCGTTCGAAGAATCGCACGCGTTGGTATATGAATTGGTAGTTCAATTGAGTTGGGTTTGGACAGTTTGAGGCCCTCACCTCACTCCCCCTCAAACCATCCCACGGGAGCCAGAGTCCAAAAGCCGCTCTGGTGCCAAATACCAACACTTCAAAGCAATTACCACCAATTCATTGGCGCCCGATACAGTTCCTGCTGCTTGAAGAAAATTCGGAAGAAAATTCGACGAGTCAGCGACTTAGGAAAATCCTGCGGAGTGAAAATCGGCGAGTCAACGAACTGAAGACATCTTTAAAAAATCTTGGGTATCGTTATCTCGTTTGATTACCTATTTTCTTCTATTTTTAAATATCGAATCGTTGGTGCGTCGCGTATTAATTAATTAGGGATAATTAATTAGTAAAAAATCGCGTAATTATAAGTTAGAGTTAAAGTAGGGTGTTTGTAAAAGAACAACTTTAAACCAGGAACAAAGTAACAGGTTAAGGTCGTTTTCAAAATTACAGTAGAAGTTAGGAGAGATTCGTATTCTGTACTTTCGAACCTACTTAGAAATTACCTATTTGAAGCTCTATACATCATGTCGCCTACCGATTCACACGATAATTTAAACACTGAGCTAATTGATGCTAGAAGAGCAGAAATAGCTAAAAGTGAAGAAGAATATAGGATACTGAAAACCAGGGTTTACCATAAAGATCTGATCGATTTAGATAGAATTGATGACCAAGTAGAATTAAGGGCATCATTCGGCTGGGTAAATGACATGGCATGGGTAACAGGCAGAGAAATCAGAAAGTTGACGAGCAGAATAAAAGACGCGACTAAATCTTCTGGTTCAAATTATAAAGACATTACCGAAAATCAGAAAAAAATTACTGACGTCGAAAGACGATTTTTGGAATTTGAAAAAGAAAATCTGACATCATTTTATTCGTGGAAAGAAAAATGTACAAGTTCGTTAGCTGAAATTTTGGAAAAACAGTCTCAATTCGAAAATAGGTTAAATAACATGGCCGGAGATTTAGAGGCGTGTAGTTTGAGGTTAACCGAAATTAAAAACATCACGGATTCGTATGAAACTGAGGTAAAACAGATTCATGAACAAATTTCAGAAAGGGAAAAAACTTTTGAAAATAAAATTTTAGATCTTGAAAATAGGTTAAAAAATTTAGACAAAAGGCCCGAAAATTCTGAAAATGTGGAAACGAATCAAAATATCGATGAGAGTCTGCAAAAAGCTATCGAATTACTGTCAACCGCGAATGAAACGATAAGAAATTTAGAAAGTCGTATTACAATCTTAGAAGAAAGGCCTACCCAAGAATTTACCCAGAAAGAAATAAAGCTCGTCAAAGACAAAGAATTGACAGCTAAAATGATCAGAGACAATGGAATTGAGTATGGAGAACACAATCACATGCATCCGACCAGATTCGTAAAGTTATTTAAAGAATTTGTAAAGAACTATAACAGTTCGAGCCAAGAAAAATCGAATTTGATGCGACAAGTTATAACTTGGAAAAAAGCTCAAAGTTGGCGTGCAAATTCGAATGCGTTTATTGAGTTTGAAAGATTCGAAGAAGAATTTATCAAAACTTTTTGGAATAAACAAAAGAAAAACGAAGTCTGGAAAATGTTTGAGGAAATGGATTTTTCGAAAACATGTAAAACCGGTAGAGAATTTTTAACCGAAATGGATGCATGGATCCAGACCATCGAAGATATGGGTCTGAAGGAAACACCCGAGGTGGTTTTGGTTTTAGAATCAAAAGTACCAGAATGGTGGAAAAGCAAAGTCATATGGGGAAAAGTCGATACACCCTATGACATACTAGATAGGTTAGAGGAACATCTCGATAACTATGAAGACGACCCTAGAATTTTAGATATTTTTGCCGCCGAAAAGTCTAATAGTAATTTTGGTAGGTTAAGCATGTTTAGGAAAAATGCCGCCGATGTCAACTCGTCTGATGATAATCGACAGAGTATCGGAAAAAATGGCAATCCAGAAAATGTGAATTTTGAAAGTCAAAAATCTAACCAAAATGGATTCGGAAGGAAATTTAGGGGTAAAAATAGGAGAACGTTTGGAAATGGTTACGAGACACCTCAAAATCAACCTAATAGGAATTTTGATCGCGGATATAAAGGGAATGGATTTAATCCAAATGGCCCTAAAAATCCAAATTACGATAGGAAAACTTTTGGTAATCCTAATAATCGTAATTTTGAAGCGAAAAATAATAACCCGAATCCCAAACCATCGACGGGCAGCTTACCAAAAGTTAATCAGGTAAATGCGCCAAAAAACGCCGATGGCTCAGGTCCGAGTATGTAGATACAGATAAAATAACATATTACGTCCACGGAGGGTACCAAGTGATAGGTGATTCGTTACTTTATTACTTGTGTAGAAACGGCAGCAAAACAAATATCGGTGACTTGAGAAAGATCCCGTACCTCCGTGAGAATATATCGCTGCGTAATCTGTATAATCGACTCGTACCTGAGAAATTAAAAAGAGACAAAGTATTACTTTGTATGGGAAAAAGGGAACTAAACGATAATTACGTATCTAATGACTTCGTCTTCTCCAAAATGAAGCAGATTATCCAGATGTTGAAAGCCAAAGGTGCCAAGGAAATCGTTCTGGTATATCCAACGATCACTCCGGCCAAGAACGGACATGACCATGTCACGTTGAATCGTGCTTGGCAGTTCCGAAAAATGTTCTACAAGCTAGAAAAGCTAGGCAACGTTCACATCTGTCTTGATCCGTCGATGGTATTTGCTGAAACAGAAATATCACCGAAATCAGGAAATCTGAAGTACAAACTCAATCGTGATTATACGATTAGAGTAAATAGGAGGAAATTTTTCTATGATAGGTACTTTGGTAGGTACTTCCCTACTCAAGCTACCTACCAAGAAACAAAATACGCTCTAAACGATTACCTATTAGCGATTAAATCTCTACGACAACAAACAGCTCGGGCTGATTTGTTGATCAATAAAACCCCAATCGAGTTGACTGCAAAACAGATCGATGACGGACCGGTGGTTAAAACCCCAATCGAGTCGACTGTGCAGATCAATGACGGACCGGTGGTTAATACCCCAATCGAGTCGACCGTAGAAAACGGAATCGATGACGGAACGGTGGTAAATAAATCGCTACGTCAGCAAACAGTTGAATCTGGAATGCTGACCACTAAAACCACAACCGAGTCGACTGATGAAATCAGGAACGATGACGGAACAGTGGTAGGTGTCGTTAAAAAGTGTGAAACACTTATAGAGAGCAAATTGATCGATGATTCAGTAATTCCTGAATTCATTCGAAACGACCTCCAGGAGAAGCGAAGACAGGGCTCGAATATTTTACAACCGGTTGAAAATGTAGGCGAGCGTGTAGAAGGTATTTTGTATGGGGAAGATAAGATACCTACTTTACCGAAGCCGACGCAGGTAAACCCAACCGACGCTCAATCTGTACTATGCATGGGGCCCCAGAAGGGTCCACCGCCCACGGTCGCGGCAGATGACGTGTGCAGAATTGATCGTTTACCGGGCGTTACTTGTGTTGTGCCGACGACCATCAATGGTGTAGTTTATCCTACTCAACTCGATACTGGTGCTGAACCGAACGTCATGGCATATGAAACTGCACGTAAATTATTCCTCGAACACCCTGAAAAATGTAAATTTCTACATTTAGATCGTAAAATCGAAATCGAATTAGCCGATAAACAAGTAGTCGAAACTATGCATGCATTGCTTAGAGTTACGATGAATTTCGGTAAATATGAGCTCACGTTACCATTCTACTTGATTCCAGAGTGCAATCAAGTATTCATAATGGGTAGGACTTCGATGTTTGAACTAGGTATCGAACCTAAGATTAGAAAGGGTTATGCCTACTGTAAACCGAAGCGTGAGAGTGAGAAAGAGATCCTGAAGTACATGTCTGAGGAGGAGTACGAAGGAAAACTCAAAATGAATACCGTCAAACCGAGTGGTAGGTACGGTAACGAAATTCCCAATAGAATGAGAAAGTACACTCATGCTAAAGGTGATAGAGAGGGAGATATACCCGAGCCCGATAGGTCGAGCGAAATATATCTTAAGAAGTTGTTTGAAGGACTTAAAGAGTACGTAGCTAAAGGTAAAATTAGCGAGAAATGTAAGGATTGGGCTTACAAGTTACTGAGTGAGTATTCTGACGTATTTTCGAAATCGCCAGGTTGCTACACTGGTCCTCCAATACACTTCGATATGTCCGACGAACAGGAATGGCGTGGTTATAACTATCGTCCATCCAACAAACTGTTACCTGCGATAAAACGTGAATTAAAAAATATGTTACGTGATGGCGTTATTACACCGTCAGACACGAAATATATAAATAATACAGTAATAAGGATTAAGGCTAACGGTACTCTACGTCCATGTCTAAATCCTACACATTTGAATCCAAAATTAGCGAATAATTATAATGAATCAGCAACGTTAGACAGAATTATCACTGCTAACGGCGACGCTGAATTCTTTTCAAGTTTTGATTTCGTCAGTGGATTTTGGCAATTACCACTTGATGAATATTCAAAAAAATTTTGTGGATTCGTAATCGAGGGTCAAGTGTATCAATTCGAACGACTTCCCTATGGTTTGAAAATTTCTTCAGCCGAATTCATAAAAATGATTAATCGCGTAATACCTGACAAAAAATCGATCACTGCGTACGTAGACGATGTTTTGGTTAGGAATAAGGGATTCAAAGAACACGTTTTAGATATTATTGAAGTTTTAGATGCAGTACGAAATTACGGTCTAAAATTAAACGCAGAAAAAACAGATTTGTTCAAAACGTCGACTAAACACCTGGGTTACCAACTTTCAACAGGAAAAATTGGTAAACAGAACAAAAAAATTGAAAAATTCCTTGAATTCGAACGAAAGCATTCGAAAAATGGCAATTTCAAATTAACTAAAGTTGTAGAAATACAAGCTTTAGTTGGTTTGACCAATTTATATCGAAGATTTATTCCTGAATATAATGAAATTATAGCTCCGTTAATGAAACTAACGTGCAAAAATGTACCTTTCGAGTGGGGGGAAGAACAAACTAAAGCTTTTGAACGATTAAAAGACGAATACTGCAGAGATTTTTCACTCTGTACGCCTATCGATAACGTAGATTTCCATTTACATACGGAATGTCTTGAAAATTCAATTTCAGGTGTTTTGTATCAAAAAATCGATGGCGAAAATCGCATTGTCATGTACGTCGACAAAACGTTACAAGATTATCAAAAACGGTACACTTGTACAGACAAAGACATGCTCGCGATTACGTATTGTCTTAAAAGATTAGAAATGTGGTTACATGGACGTATTGTACACGTTAGATCTGATCTGAAATCGTTACTTCCCAAATACGAAGAGTTAGCTCAAACCCATCGAAAAGCTGGTCACTGGATCACTCGCATGAACAGTTTTGATCTCGTCTACGACATAAAATGCACGATCACTGAGTTGAAAAGGCTGAAACAAAGTCAAGAGCCAGGTTTAACAGTGAATAGTTTCAATATAAAATTAGGTGAAGGTATAAACAGTACAGGTTTAGAACCTATCGAGCTAAATAAAATTCAAAATTTCAGGGAAAATCTCGTTGAACTTTTAGATGAATTACCAAAATGGCAAAAATCAGATCCGCTCTGCGATAAAATTTTCGATGATTTAGAACCGTTAGGTGAATTTTTGACCGATAGACAAAAAGCTACGAGGTATCGAGTATCTGAAAAATACGAAATAACTCGTGAAAACGGTGAAAAATTACTATGGCGTAAATATTTTGATGGCACGAAAGTTCCAGTTCTGCCTGAAAAATTATTTCACGACGTAGTATATTATTTGCATGATTTGTACGGTCACGTCGGTGGAAATAAACTTGAGCTGATATTCAGACAGTTGTACTTCCATCCGAACGCGTTGAAATTTATTAAAATGAATACAAACATGTGCATCGTTTGTAAAATCAACAAATGTTACGGTCCTAAAAAACGGTTCAGGTATGCACAAGTAGAATCTTATCACAAAGGTGATTTAATTTCGGTTGATATTTGTGGTCCGATCGCGGGTATAAAAGGGGAAACTAGGTACCTATTTGCTTGTAAAGATGTCTTCACAGGTAAAGTCTGGTTCTTCCCAACCGATAACATCGAAGCTGAAACAATCGTAGACGAGATGAAAACATTTTTGGAAATTCTAAAAAGTTATGGCGTTACACCTAAGAAAATCATGAGCGATAATGGTCGTCAATTTACGTCAAAAGTATGGAAAGAGTTTATTAAATCATACGATGATATAAAAATGATTTATTCTAGTCCTTTTTCACCCCAGGGAAATTCGATTGAGCGAGTTTTTAGAGAACTAGGGGCAAAATTGCGTTCTAGAATAAATACTGAATATCCAGATCGATCATATACTCACGAAGGTTGGTGCGAATACGTCTCTGAAATAGAGAGACAGCTAAACGATCAACCGAACGTACTAGGAATTTGTCCGAACGATTGTTGGGGTATTGAGGAATCTTTAACGGTCGATTTACCTGTAAAAAGGAATAAAAGAAATTTCAAGTACGAGCTGAAAAGATTGAGAGAAGTTTTAGAGAAAAATCTACTTCCATCCGTCACGTCGAAAGAAGCGATGGCGATGAAATTCGATCAGAGTGAGTGTATTTTTGATGAAGATGGATATTTGAGAGTAGTAGTTGACGGCGCGTGTGCTCAGAACGGTAAAGACGAAGCTGTGGCGGGGATAGGTATCTGTTTCGGTCCGGGTTCGAAATTCAACGTCTCTGAAAAAATAACACACGAAAAATATAAAAACACAAATAATTTAGCTGAAATTATTGCGGTGAAAAAAGCTCTTGAATTTGGTATCGCAAAAGGAATCAAGAAAATTAAAATTTTGACTGATTCTAAATATACAGTTTATGCTGTAAACGAAGGTGCGATTAGGTGGAAAGCTAGGAATTGGAAAAATTACGCCAAGAAAGAAGTACATCATAAGGAAATTTTTCAAGAAATTTTAAAATTACGTAGAGAATTCGATCGATGTGAAATTCGACATGTATTTGCTCGTAGATACGAATACATGAATATTCTTGCCGATCAATTAGCTAGGCAGGCCGTATATACATACGAAACTGCAGTTTTAAAAATCGATGAAATGTCTGATCAGCAAGCGATGGAACATTTCATTCGTGAAAAACGAAAACAGCTACGTATATTTGAAGAGCAAAATTTTAATAAATTACACGGAGACACAATTTCTTACAAAGAAGGTGATCTCGTGTTAATTTCTGCTCATAGATTAGCAAATAGCGACAGGTTAATTTCCCAGAAATTACTTGAAAAACGCTACGGACCATACATCGTCGTGAAAGAACACAAAGCCAATTGCTACCTCGTCAAAGATTATGCAGGCATAACCGATGACAAGGTAGTAAACGTAAGGCAGATAATTTTATTCCTATCGGCTGAGCAACTCAAAGAAATTGAGGAGGAGGTGAGATGCAAATCGTTGATCGATAAACGCACCCTCCACCAACGTATCAATGATTTTTTGAGAGTGAACGAGAGAAAAGTTCCAAAAGCTACAGCAGCAACGATAGAGGAAGGTGAAAAATGCAAAGATGATATTTTCAACGTAAGCGACGATGTAATGGATATGATCGATGAAAATTTCGATTACGAACTTGAGAATATTTCTTCGACGAGTGAACTGGGGCAGGATTTGACTGAAAATCCTGAACTTTCACAAATTTTTGAATCTAGTGTACAGGGGCAGAATTTGAAAAATTCTATGCCGACCGAAAACCTAGAAATTACAAAGTCGAATAGAAATAATCAAGTGGAAAATACAGAGGTAAATCCTGAGCCAAAAAATCATCAAAAAATCATCTCTACTGAAAAAATCAAAGGTCGTAAATTACCTACTAAAGGTAAAATTGCGATTAAAAATGGCAAAATGGTACCTGTATACGATGTCATCGACTCTGGTATCGAAAATTCCGATGCTGAAATCAATGATATCGACCCTATAGATTTTTGCGCCGTGACCATCGAAGATGCGTCAGATAGCGAAAATTTAGAATTTTCCCAGCCAAAAATTCCAAAGGCAATTCAAAAATTAAAAATTGACTCGCAATTCGGTAAGGATTTAGAAAATCTAGATTCGAAAAATTCAAAGAGAAATTTGAGGGCGAGAAAAAGGGAAAATTTAAAAGAAATTTCGAGTTCTGAAGATGAATTAGAAATTTTGAATGAGTTGAATGATATGAACGAGGTTAAAATTTGGAAAAAAGACTCTGATAGGGAATTTAGACCAATTTTAAAACTCGAAAAGCCACCCGTCGATAAATTCATCAAGTCCGTACGTAGTAAAAAATTACCTAATAAGGTTAAAACTGGCAACGATTCCGGTGTCGAATCCGAGTCAGAAATTATGCAAAATGAAACCGGTGAAATGCTGAAAGCTTTCAACGATCACGCGAAAACGTACAGGAAAAAATATATTAGAAACGACGAAAAGGCAGATCTTGAAAAATTACTTCGCGCCAATTTCGACAAAGAAACTTTAGATAGGTTAATCGATGAAGCCGAAGCCTATAATAAATCGCGCGCGAAGAGAACAAAGAAGGTTACCGGTAAAGGTAACAAGAAAAAACAGTACAACGTAAATTACATTGTACTGAACAGGCTTTCGTTTGGTCATAAGCTGGTACTCGGGTACCAACTTATGAGAGCGAAGAAAGGGGAAAAGTAATACCTAGGTTAAGTGGTGCACCGCGAAACCGGTTTCGCTGGCGCCACACTACAGAGTAGGGATGCTCGCGCATTCCTATTCGTTGACTCGCTCACTAGGATTCCCTGCCTGACTACCCTGCCTATAATTACGTCATTTTACGAAAATATCCCTACCTAAAAATCGAGAATACCTACGGTAATGGGGCCTAGGTCCGACCAGCGAAATTTCAATAAGCTCTGTTCTTTTTTGTTCCTGGTTGAGTATAGTTCTTCGAATTATTGTGTGCGGGGCTGCGTACGACTCTTTGAGGTGCCAGCTGATTTCTGCGATTGTATGTTCGTTTTCTTCATCTGCGGTTTTTAAATTTCGATTTTTTCGAAATTTTTTCGTTTGTTTTACCTGTAAGTAAACAACATGAATTAGAATTACGATAATTTTAAATTTAATCTGTGAAATTCGACTTAAAATAAGGTAAAAAAATTGACACGTGTTGGATAGATGGATCCATACTGGAACGCAGTGCTACCTATCTCGAAATTTGAACTTCTTTTGGCACTAATCACAGTTTTCTCGGTGAAATTAACGCTTCTTTGCATTTTGGCAGTCGCTGTGGTATTTGCTAGAGATCTTTACAAATACCACAGATCCATTGTCGACGCCAGGATACAATTTCAAAGTCGTCCGGATACACCTGAGCGTCAAAGGTCGACTAGGAATCATAATCGCAGTAGAGGTTGCTTTAGCCGTAAAATAAACGTTTCGAGATCGATACCATATTAATGGAGGTTTATTTTAGGAAGCAATACGAGAACTTCGACGTTCGACACCGGCAATTCGAGGTCAGAATTAAGGAGACGATTCGAAGAAGAGATCCGAAACCTCAATATAAATATAGATGTCTAAGTCAGGCAGCCTTCCGAATCGGTACGCCTGGCTGGAGAGCCAATCGACGTCACCAAACCCGGCGCAGCGGTCTGAAAACAGCGAAACACTACTCACATTGAGAGATGGCGAGGAAATAAAGCGGCGACGAGGCTACAGAGAGGCGGTCATTTGCCCGATTTGCACACAAAACATGGCAGTGGCGCCGGAAAGTGGTGTCAATGAGGGTCGGTCCATGCCCGGCCCTTGTTACCACACTTTCCACGCTGAATGCCTGATGCGGTGGGCAGATCATGGCGATGATTGTCCTCTCTGCCGCAGCCCGATGATGCTGGAGACGACAACGCCGTTTAGATTCGTGGAAGCCACGGAGGCTATTAACATGCCAGACTCGGAGAGGTTCCATCTGGCAGAGTTGAATATCAAAAAATTGCTCTGCCAGGTGAGGTTAGTTTCACTGTCGACGGAGATCGCGTCAAAATCGAAGAAAATAAAAAGGCTGCGCGAAAAGACAATCCGAGAGATCAGGATTTCAGATCATACGTCAAAATCGATTATCCACCCATCCACAATTCCGACGGTCGTCAACTTGTTTAGAAGCCAATTGGCGGAGATGGGTAGGATACCGCAAACTTCGAATCGCCGCCGCCCTCAAACGAATCAAAACAGGGGTTTAGCAGAACCCATCGATGTGGATGATTTTGATTCTGACGATACGCTACCGAGAGCTGGTGCAGAATAGGTAAAAAATCAAGTTAGATTTTAAACAAGTTAAAAATACGTAACTTGTAGAATTTTGCAGCGCTCCAAAATCTGGAAAGTTATCGTCCGTCGTTGTAAATACATTCGAAACTCGTAGAAAATCCGCTGCTGCTCGAAAACCAAAGAAACTCGCCGTCTATGTAAATACGTTCCATCTTCATTGTCCATTTGTACCTGTGTTCTATTTTTAAGTAATCTTCGTTGTCGTCGTCGTATTCGGCGGGTCCATCGTCGTATCGAAGGTAACTTATTTCAAATATCGTAAATAACCGCACCGCACACAATAATCTATCTCGATTATGCTTACGTTTATTCTTAATCTAGAAACTCGAAAGCAGAAAAAACACAACACGTGTATTAGTAATAGGTAGTGGAAATAGGGTAGTAAAAAATTAAAATAGGCTAGAATTAGACTTCGTTACATTTCGGTCATCGTAACGTTGGAATTCAAAACTTAACATATGTACAAAATTCATCTTTCGATTCGTCATAAAATGGTTCAAATAAATTCATACTGCAAAATCAAACTCGATGTTCATGGTAAATTATTCCACATCGAGTCGAAATTGTAGGCGTCAAGTACTTAAATTTAATTTTTAGCTCATTGATAGCAGTCAAAATAGGTTTCGCCATTTCTAGCAGTCACTGAATAAAAAATAAAATTCCGATGCCCATGGTAAATTATTCCAGCATCGCGAATAGAACCGACGAAAAGATGAAAATCACTTCGATTTGAGTCGCATGGTAAATTATTCCAGATTCAAAATCGTTGATGATAACCTGGACTAGACTTAAAATTACACTTTTTAGCTCGTTTGATAGCATCGTCTTATAAAATAACACTAGTTCAGGCAGAAGTGAAGTTCGTTGATTCGACTTAAAAATAACACTTCTTATTTTTACACTGATTTCGACACTTATCTCGATTTTAGCACCGTCACATTCGATTCTTAAATTCTACACTGCAATTTTCGGCCATGGTAAAATATTCCACCGAAAATTGTAAGCTGTAAAGAGTTAGCAGGAAAAAGAATGAAAAAAGTAACCGAAACTTTGTATTTGTCGCTCGGTTAACTTTTAACATTCAGCTTTTGAGTTTCCCTAACTAATTGTACGTATCCATACTTTACTTTATGTATTTACTGATGTACTCGTTCGATATACAGTTCCTGGTTTGATACCGTTGTCGTCGAGTTCCGATGGATACGTAACCAGCGTCGAAACACCAGCAGAAACGTAAATATGGTCGTCGAAAATCATCTTTAAAGTTCGTCGTCGGCGTACCATCATGTAATTCGTGTATTTAACTGTACTTACATTTTGTTTTGTATTTGTTGTCACGTCCGGCCATGGCCGATGATAATTTTTCCGGCGGTAATCTTTTACTTGCCGATGGTCTTCGTTTTACTGCAGGTGTCGACGTCTGGGATTTTCATGCACCGGAACCATACTAGGAATGTCATAGGTGGTCCCGGTGCTGAAAATTTTCTGTAAATAAAACTTTAACGACGTTAAATAAAATTTCAAAAGCGATTTAATCGCACCAAAAAAATTATTAGGTTCTAAGTTTTTTTTAGCGTCTGTTTATTTTGGCCAACGTTCGGTGATAAAACTAGAAAAAATGTTGTCGTAGTTGCGACGTTAAAATCGGTTAGGAAACGGAGTGGCTGAACTGCGGTGACGTCATGACGTTATTTTTCGTTTTTTTTACTTTGTAAATTTTTAATTTTTATTCACGAAAATGCCGAAGTGCTGGAAAAAGCCGAACGTTTTGTAATTTAGTTTTCTTTTAGGCCAAAATTTTTAGTTTATTTATAGTTGTTGGCAAAGCCAAAGAGAAAAAAAAAATGGGCATATAAAATTTTGTCTATTTTCAAAATTTTATTTTCGTTTTTTTAATATTTCAGTCAGTAAAAAATGACGTTTTAAACTTGTCATTTTTTTTTTTAGTTTAAAATTTCGTTTCGTGTCTGTCTTTCGATTACCTGTCTATCAGGTTGTCACTGCTCGTTTAGTTTTAAGCTAGGCGATCGAATCATACAGAGATTGTATGGTTTTTTTTTGAAATTAGAAAATTCTAAAAGGTCTATTTCAAATTTTTTTTTTTTTCAGACATTTTTTGTTGTTCGAAATTTTAACTTTTCTGGCTGTTTTCCATTTTTTTTGCAATAGTTAATTCCCTCTGTTTGGTTATCGAATTCGTTCGAGGTTAGAACTAGGCACATAGGGGGTGTAGGAGAATCCTAGGAGATTATCTACGGCACCCTACGAAAAGGGTGACCATAGATAATTTCTGCCTGAGATCAGAGAAATTGGTGACGAAGGAACGGTTACAATTTCTCTTCTCAGGTTATTTCGGGGTATTCCAAAGGATTCTCACTACAAGAAGCCGCACTGCTACGAAGTGGAACAGGATAAATTGTTGAAGTATCAGATTGGTATTTTTACAATTATCCAGGACAGGTGGGTAGGGTTCTACCTTTCACATAATGTTAACACTTTGACGGGTAACCCTATCTATCCATGGATGTTTATCTAACGGACATCCATTATGATCCACTTGGTTAGCAGAAGCGGTAATGGCGGTAATTTGTTGAAAGTCTTAGTTTCTCCTTTTTCAACAAATATACCGACCAAGCTAGTACAGTTAGGAAGTAAGGCTGTACATTGTAATCTGTGATATTAACGTAAAATCCGTTTTATGTTTAATTCTGTTATTTATTTTTCAAATATACAAAACATTTTTGTTGTTGTTAATTTTAAACACATCTCTGTCTTATCCTTCGATGTAATGAGTTTGGTCGCCTGAAATGTTTGTGAATTCTGTGTTTAGAATTTAAATTTTTATAAAAAATATTCTAAATGTTCAGATATTCGAATAGGTATAAAATTGCAATAGTTTTCTTTTCTGTCTTGCATAAATTTTTGATGTACTTATTCTGTTAATATTTCGGGTCTTAAAAATTCATGTACATCGGGAGGGGCAGGGATGGGTGGCAGCTTACCTATAGGAAAATTAACAAGGCTAATTTAGATAGGTAATCCTTCCTTCGCTTGAGTTTCCCGAGTACTCTCATTTTCACGACTACTCGGCGGGGCAATGAAGTGGTAAGGATTATTCCTACCTAAATTGCACCAAATTTTACCACTTCGCGAGTTGAAATAGCGTTATCTGTTCACGAATCGACGTGAACAGGTACCTATTTCAACAAGCAACGAGGCTAACGTATTTATTACGTTATTTATCTGGCAGAAGCTTTGCCTGCCTTTGTCTACTCGCGTACGTTAAACCGCGAGTAGGCAAGTTATTTTCTGCCTCGTTATCGCAAGTTGCTTTGTTCCACTGATGGAAGCTACCATCAGTGGCAAGTTTGGTTGTGCACCGTTTGGCCTTGACGCAACGCAGAGCGTTCGCGTATAGGTAGAAGCCCGTTATCGGGTTTCTTACCTACCTAAGCTGCTATTCATCCCTTCCCTTATCGATAATTACGTGACCGCGCATCTCGGTTCGCGGTTACGTCGCGATGTATTCCTCAGTCGCGCACCGAGTATATTTTTATACACCATCGTAGCTAGACGTTCGCGGCTAGTTACATCTCATACTGGCGCAACTGTGTATTGTATTCTTCCGCGTATATTTTCGTACTTGTGCATTTCTGCATCAAGTACAATAAATATTCGAATATCTACGTTGAGTTTTATTTCTCCGCGAATTTATTCGTTCGAAGAATCGCACGCGTTGGTATATGAATTGGTAGTTCAATTGAGTTGGGTTTGGACAGTTTGAGGCCCTCACCTCACTCCCCCTCAAACCATCCCACGGGAGCCAGAGTCCAAAAGCCGCTCTGGTGCCAAATACCAACACTTCAAAGCAATTACCACCAATTCAATATTGCATTTTTTTCATTAAATTTCAAGTAATTACTGAAAAGTAATAAATGTTTAAAAACGTAAATTTTTCCAGTTTACTTGACTCTAAAAATTTTGTAAAAATTCATTTTCCAATTTTCGAAGTCGTAAAAATTTCAATTCCACCCTTCTCTTCATGTCATTAAGACCAAATAAGATATTAGGATGTTGAAAGCATTTTCAGAAACGACTTCCCCAATTTATGAAACACTTGCCTCTATAGATAGGTAGTTCACGTTAAAGTGACGAGAATACTTTTTATTATTGAGCATTTCAAGTCGATTTCTCTTTCCCTCCAATTTCAAAGTTTGTCTGATCAAATTAACCCCAAAATCACTATAACATTTGACGATAAAAATATTCAAAATTAGACCAGTTTCAAGAGAGTTAAAATTGTTTCAAAATTATAAGAGAAATACATAAACGCAAAGTTCATTGCCTTCTCACACCTTTCCCTGGATATTTCAGCTCCCTCTCTTCATGGGCAATAACTTTAAATCTACTTTTGCCATAAAAACAGGAAATTAATTCTACAAAAGTGATATCTACCTCAAAAGTAAATAAATTTGGCTCGTCTCCCTAGTGGGAGGAAAATTTTTGATAAAAATAGTTTCAGACTCGGAAAACTCCAAGGAATTCGATGCCGCAAATCTGAAAGTTCTAAATCCACCGGTCTGCTATCCTAATACTATAAATGGACCACTCTGTACAATTTTATATCAACTTGATTTCAGTTACACGATCTTAAATTGGGTCACCATGATCCTGCGATCATGTAAACATGAAACAGCAAGAAGAATTCGAAGGTAATTCTACGCGTATCAAAATTCTATCACGAATCTCCTGAGATACAACCAACGCAGATTCGATTTACGTACAAAGCTCGTACAAGTAATACACATTAATGAAGATTTAAATATTAATCTGAACCCAGCTAAAGCGAAACGATTGAAAACAAGGTGAGTAATTTCAATATTCAATACGTAGTCAATACATTTCCAGCATTTCTATGTACATTACCCTAATACATCAAAGTAGCAAAAATTTCTAAAAAAAAAAGTCTCTTTCATTCCAATTTGCAATAATACCCATAATTTAAAATTAAAACAAGTATCTGTTTACAAATTATAACAAAATTCGTACGCTAAAATTAACCGAATCACTTTTAATGGCTTCCACCAAAGTATATTAAAAGGTTCTAGATTAATTACTTTAATTTCCTCGCTTTAATTCGTGGAAAAAATTATCCCCTCAGACCGTCGAATCTTCCTTACCAAGATTCTAACCATCGACTAAGTACCTCGCGTAGATATTAATGAGAAAAGAAACGCAACGAATTCGAAATTAATGCAAATTTCAACCGATGCTTTTAAATTGAATTTTATAAACGAATCTTTGATCTTATACAAAATTCGTTTATATATTTATTTGAGAAAAAACAAAAGCACAAAAAAACACAACTTCCATGACGAGCTTAGCGTTTTTATTATATTAAGGTACTTTTTTCTTTCGACTTTTATACGTATACTTTGAAACATATATTCGTTCCCTTGCTTTTTTTTTACCCCCTTAAATGATTTGTGTTTTCGATACGAAATATATCTTAATACTTTTCCCTCTTTGGGTTTCATATATTTGACGACGAAATGAGTGTTGTGGGTTTACGAATTTACACCATTATATGTTTCAAAACGAAATTTCTCTTCGTGGGAAAGTGCATAGATGTATCAAAAAACCTACTTTCATAAAAGGAAAAATTTGTTAGCTTAGCTATTGCTTTCAACTTTTTTTTAGCGTAGGGCGTCTAATAGAAGCATTATTTCATTAGCCAAAAAAAATGAAAACCCGAGCTCATAATATAATCCTCGTTGAAAACCGTTACTTTAATTTTATAATGTTACCATAACCAGAGTTATTATACTCGAAATGTATATAAATCAGATTTTTTTCATTTGATGTTTTCGTGGGTTTTATCCACAAGGATATTTTTTTTTGGAATATTGAACATAAAATTTACAACCAAATTTTGCCTTTCGAACTTTCGACAATTTTTTAAAAGTAAAAAATTTTCTTCAACGTACGAAATTCGCATCTAATATTTACCTACTTACTCGAATGGCAATCAGGAAGTTGAGGTAGTTCAGAAAATAAGTGGAGGCAAAATCATGAGTCACGTTATTGAGTTGAAAACTGATCCAAAATTTATATTCTCAAGAAATAATTCTGTTCTGAGTTTTGTTCAAATTTTAAGAAATAGAATGAACAAATTTTTTCGACAAAAAAGGAAAACAGGAGGCAGAAAGTTGAATGGTGAGGAAAGGGAAAAAATTAAGACGCATCGCTCGTCTGCTGTTCGAAAATTGCATGTAATTTTTGGAGGAATTTCAGACTAAAATTTTCAAAAAGTTATAAATGTTTCATTTTTTGAGCCTTCTTCAGGCAGAGGACTGAAATTTCGAACAAAAAATTCTCGATTCAAAATATCTTATCTCTCCAAATTTGGTCAAAGTCTGAGATTAATTTTTTCACTCCATTAAGATAGATTGCTTAATTCTGAGCACGACTTACGAAACATCCAGTATTAACAATAACCAAGAACTATTTTACCTTCGCGGAAGTTCCCTGATCCCAAAAAATAATTTGTTATGATACGCCTAAATTTTGTCCACGTGTAATATTAAGGAAATTACATTAGTTGACTGTGCGACTAAATAACTTTGCTGATTTGAAACTTCGACTATCCAATCTATTTCAACTCGGATTGTTTGACTACCTGTATCACTCGTGTATAAATTTTTAGCTAACCAATAAGTACACAATTGTACACAACTACCGAACTACACCTAATTTGCTTGATTAATCAATTCCCAAGTGTTCTCAAGTTGAAATTAATTTCCCAACCTGCAGCTAAAAATATCCTCTAAAAACGACACCCTTTGATGAAAAATTTTCAATATTCTATACTTTTAATTAGCCAAGTAGAGACTCGTCAAGTTACTTAAATGACCAAATTTTAAAGAAATCGAGTACAAAGTATACCTGTGTCGGTTTTGTTCGCAAACAAACCTAAGTTACAATAAAATTCGCCGAAGTGTAATTTGATACTTGAGATGGCGTAAACCATTTAATTAATAAACTTTTACTACTTCGCTTTTCTCAAGTTCATATATTATAAAAGACCGACGAGTTTCTCAAGTACTTTTACTTATTGCTACCAGCAGATTTTGCCTAACGAATGTATAGCTAAAGCAGCATAAAAACCGTCGGGTGAGGATTTCTTTTTCGACGTTGAATCAGATTTGAAGTAGTAATTAAATTTTAAGACGTCTTTTCGAATACACATGCAAATATATAGAACTTGAGTGAGTTAAAAATCAATTTTAATTCAACTATCTACACTCGAGTGGAAAAATTCCATTGGATTGGTTTTAAAAATTCAGAAATTCATGTTCGTAGCAACAATAGAGAGGGGGGTAATTCCCCTCCTGGAACAGTCATTTACCCCCCCCCCCCCCCTCAGTGAAAAAATTTGTTAGAAAATTCGCTTTAATGTCAGTCTTGTGAAACACAAAAGTAAGGAATTGCTTCCTCTATAGAATTCTTCCATTTGTCGTCTTATTTTACATATATACTTAGAATTTCGATCAGAATCAGTTGTATAAATTTTCATAAATTATTCTGAACAATTGTGTTTTTTCTTTACAATTTTGTAATATTTTAATGACTCTTGAGATGAATTTTCACAATTTTTGATTCAAGTTGGACGATACTTCGAAAGTTTGTTTTTCAATTTGTACTAGGAAAATATTATAAAATGAGCCTGAAAAATTGACGAGAATCTGAAAAGATCTATGAGATATTCTTTAAAGATTCTGCAAATATTCTGCAATGATTCTGCGCATAGGTATTCTTCGAAAATTCAGAAAAGATTTTGCTAATATTGTTTAAAAATTATGCAGATATTCTATTGAAAAATCTCGCAGACATTCTGCAATGATTCAGCAAAGAATCTGCAGGTATCCTGCAAAGAATCTGTAGTTATTCTGCAAAGAATCTGCAGGTATTCTGCAAGTAATCTACAAATATCCTACAAAAATATATTCAGCAGATATTCTGCAATGTTTTTGCAGATATTTAGCAGATTTTCTGCAAAGATTCTGCACATGTTTTGCGAAGGAATGAATCTGCAGATATTCTGTAGAAAAATCTTGCAGAGATTTTTCAATGATTCAGCACTCATTCTGAAAAGAATCTGCAAATATTTTGCAAGGATTCCGCAAAGATTCTGTAGTTATTTTTCAAAAAGATTCAGCAGATATTCTGCAAGGTTTTTGCATATATTTGGCAGATTTTCCACAAAGATTCTGTAGTTATTTTGCAAAAGGATTCAGCAGATATTCTGCAAGGTTTTTGCATACTTATATTTGACAGATTTTTTGCAAAGATTCTGTAGTTATTTTGCAAAAGGATTCAGCAGATATTCTGCAAGGTTTTTGCATATATTTGGTAGATTTTCTGTAAAGATTCTGCACATATTTTGCGAAGGAATGAATCTGCAGATATTCTATAAAGATTATGCAAATATTCTGTAGAAAAATCTTGCTGAGATTCTGCAATCATTCGGCACTTATTCCGAAAAGAATCTGAAAACATTTTGCAAGAATTTTGCACATGTTTTGCGAAGAAATGAATCTGTACATATTCTGCAAATATTCTTCAAAGGTTATGCAGATATTACATAGAAAAATCTTGCAGACATTCTGCAATGATTCAGCACTCATTCTGAAAAGAATCTGCAAATATTGTGCAAAGATTCTGCAAAGACTCTGCAGGTATTCTGCGAGTAATCTACAACTATTCTACGAAAAGATATTCTGCAAAGATTTTGCTAATATTCGGCAGATTTTCTGCAAAGAATCTCCACATGTTGTAATGCGAAAATTTAGGAATGAATCTGCAGAGATTCCGCACCTATTTTGTAATGAACCTACAAAAATTCAGCAGATATTCTGCAAGGTTTCTGCAAAGATTCTGCAATTATTTGTAAATATTCTTCAAAGATTCTGCAGACGTTGAGCAAAGAATCTGCATATTATCTGCAAGGATCCTGCAACGATTCTGCTCATATTCTGCAGATATGCAAAAATTCGGCGAGTTTGCGGATATTCTGTGAATATTCTGCAAAGATCCGGCAACGATTCGATTCTGCACGTATTTTTCAAAGACCCTGTAGAAAGTTTGCAGATATTCTGCAAAGTTCGCACTTTTTCATCAAGGATTCTGCAAAGATTCTGCCACTACTCTCCAGATATTCTGCAAAAAGATTCTGCACGTATTCTGCAAGGATTTTGCAGATATAATGTAAAAAGACTTTGCAGATATTCTTCGGATATTCTGTAAGATTCTGCGGACATTCTGCACATGTTCAGCAAAAATTCAGGAATAATAATTCTGTAGATATTCTACAAGAATTCTGCAGCTGAGAATTTGCAAATATGCATTCCGTAAGAATTCTGCAGATATTCAGCAAATATTGTGCGAAACTAGGAAAAATACTCGCTCGGGTTCAACATCCAGTACTTCGAGATTGCAAAATCTTTGCCGAAATCTGATCGAGTTGTAAAGAATTTTCCAAAAAAAAAAAAAATCACCTTATAAATAAAATTACCCAGCTATGCTTTCAATTGGGGAATACTTAATTTGACTCTTTCATTATGCATTAATTGAGTCTCCAAAGCTGAAAAAATCGAAGTAAACAACATACCTAGTGGCATGGCAATACGATTAGATACCCGCTTCTAGTAATTTTTTACCCCGTCGTTTTCAGCAATCACAAATACATTTTAGTGGCTCGAATGGCGCTTAAAAAGATCTAGTAAATTTTTACGACGACATAAAAACTCGCGATTGTTTTATTAGCTCGATATCCATATTAGCTATTAGCGTCGTACGAAGACAATACAAGGCTAAATGTTAACCTATTATCGAAACCTACCTAGTCGCGCGACGAAAACGTGCTTTTTTCCTATGCTCGACATTGAATAAAGTGACAATAAAATTTATAGCGAAAGTTGTAAAACACCGCCGTAGATATTGCAATGTGGCAGCTTTAAAAATACTCGTATAAAATTTAAGATTTAATAAAACTCTATTTAGCCTCCGACATCGGTATAAAACGGTTCCATCGTGTTGGTATATACTTAGTCGGTACACCTTCTGGGACATGTTCTTGCTCGAGTAAAACCGCCTAACTACTAGTAGATATATATACCGTAATCCTGAACATATCGTTTTTTTGTAATATCCTAAAAAATTACACAACTATATCCGATGTAATAACCTGGAAGTATTTTGTAGATACGTGTATATTGCTAGAAAAATTTCGTCGTTTTATTACCGGTAGTATAGTAGGTCTATCGATGTTGCAATATTCTCGCCCTTACGTACATTTTGCCTATTGGTAATGCCTCGAACTTGCCGAATCACCCTATACCTTGGTTCGAAAATATTAAACGTAAACTGCGTATCATGCGGATTATCGTGGTAATTAGTTCAAAACTATGGCCCCAAATTGAACAGAGAACAACTTCTATGAAACTATAAAACTTGTAATTTTCGTAACATCTCCGATACCACATACTTGCATTACGCTGAAATAATCATCTCGTTAATTAATAATGTTATTTTGCAGGAGTATGGTACCACGTATTTTCATACTGTATTCAACGTAAGAAGTATTTTACACGGATTCGGTTCCGGATATGTTCGTAAAATAACGTAATTTACATTTTGTTTACTTACCCTGCATTTAATCATGATTTTGTGAAATTACAATGAGTTGAAATACAGTACAGGTACCGAGATAGAGGAAAATAAGATGAAAAATTGGACGAAATTTCAAAGGTGATTTCTACTTAGAATGAAGGAGAACGAAATTTTCAAAACAGAAATTGAGTTTTGAAAACTGGTTAAAAATTTGAATCTAATGATATTGATTTTCTTTTTGAAATTTTGTCTACTGGGTTCTGAAGTTTCAGTGATGTATCTATACTTCGCTCGTAAGGCAAATTCAAGTTCAATCAAGAAAGGTTCTGAAAAAATTTTCTCCATCTAAATTTACTCATGAAAAATATCAAGAACGATTATTATATTTTCACCCCTTTTTTTCTCATCTATTTTACTGAATGAAGAAAATTGCCGTATCATATTTCATAATACCTACTAGATAACAAGAGTATTTTTGAAAAAATTGTTTCAAAATTTTTGAACCTCGTCTAAATTTCTGATTTCAAGACCGAACGAGAAGAAATAAGGATCAAGTCTGGGTTGGTATTTTTGCTTCGTTTTCAGGTTCATTTATAAAAATTTTGCAATTCAAAAAAGCAGTGGTGTCGTAAAAATCAAAAATTGGAGGAACACAAAAAAAGCCGTGTGTTGAACAACTTTTTGGGGGTGTTTTTTCAAAGTATGGGGGGGGAGGAGTAACTTTTTTCAGTGGCTAAAAATGCACATATCCAGTGGCGTCGGAAACTTTTTTTTTGAAATTCCAGAAGGATTTCAAAGAAAGGGGGTAAAAACGAGTATTCTTTTGCATTTTTTTTGCCTCAGATGGATCATAGAACTGCTAACTTCTTCATGCCCGAACGAAGTGAGGCTTAAGTCTTGAAAAAATTGGTTTTTTAATGTGAAAAAAAGATTTTTTTCATCTTGTAATGCTTTGAAAATGTATATGTACTTATTTTGATATTTCAAAAAAAATTAGATAAAAATTCATTTCTTTAACAAATTTTATTCATTTTAGTAAGTATTGCATTTTAGAATTTATTGAAAATCATCCCAAAAAAACCGTTTTTTCTTCTCCTAATATAAAAAATTGGCAAAATATAAAATTAGACTGATAACACCGGTCGACACGATTTTTGTTTCTGGGTCCTACTTGTGAAATTTGGGTCACTTTTATGTAACTAATGAACGAAAAAATATTTTTTTGACCAAAGTTTGCTTTGGGGGTGGGGGGCCAAAAAACTGATTTTTCGAGGGCAATAAGCCTGAGCATTACAAAAAAATTTGAAAATTTTTTTTTTTGAACTAATCCTATAGAAAATTTTACGGCGAATCCAATGCCGCAAACCGCAGACCTCCATCTCTTTTAGAAAAAAAGTTACAGCTCATTCTTTCCAAAATTATATGAAAACAATTACATTTTTGTGTCTTTCTCATGAAAAAATGAAATGCGATTTTTTCACAGAATTTTGGAAAGAATGAGCTGTAACTTTTTTTCCAAAAGAAATAAAGGTGCGCGGTTTGCGGCATTCGATTCGCCGTGAAATTTTCTACAACTCTTATTATGGTCATTATGGCCTTAAAGCCCTTTCTTTTCTCTCAAATTTCACTTTTTTGCGAAAAATACCCCAAAAAATACGATTTTTTCACAAAATTTTGGAAAGAATGAGCTGTAACTTTTTTTCTAAAAGAGATGGAGGTCTGCGGTTTGCGGCATTGGATTCGCCGTAAAATTTTCTATAAGATTAGTTCAAAAAAAAAATTCAATTTTTTTTGTAATGCTCAGGCTTATTGCCCTCGAAAAATCAGTTTTTTGGGCCCCCAACCCCTCAAAGCAAACTTTGGAAGCCAGGATTCCGCAAGGTGATGTATTTTGATGTCTAGAAACAGAATTTTGGCATGAGAACCCAGAAACAGAACATTTTTTTTTTTTGTCGACCTGTGTAATGAGTGGTCAATTTTTTTCTCTCTCATCAAAATCACAAAGTCTCAAATCAGTAGAATAGGTAAAATATGCAAGTAGACTCGCAATGATCAATGAGGGGTCCATCATTTCTTTCTCTTTCTCATTAAAATCACAATTTCATGTCTCAAATCAGGAAGATCAACAATTTTTAATACTGAAACTTGAATTTTTAAAATGAATTTTAAGAGCATAATATTTTTTTGATTACCTACCTAATAATTCCTAATTCATACCCAGGATACTTCAGAAAATCTAGATCAGGAAGAAACTCCTTCCTCTATGGGTTATGTATCTAATCTCATTATCTAAACCGAAAATTATGTACACTTTTTGTGTAAATCAAAAACTGAATGATATTCTGATCGAAAAGCTAAAAAATAGTATTTTGAAAATTATTGCTATCGGAAATTTTAAAATTCAAAAATGAAGGTCAATATTTTGACAGAAGATGAAAAATCAAAATTAGCATTCTTACAATATCATTTGCAAAAATAATACATGTAGAATTGTAGATGCTGCAAAGTCCATTAAAAATTGGCCATTCTTATTTTCCATACTGCTGCGGTTAATTTAAATGCCTCTTTAATTTTCTCAACTCAAATAAAAAGCCAAATTCCTTTTAAAGGCTCATCAATAAAAAACAACAACAACAACAATATTAAAGCGTATTACTCTAATGAGATGAAACCATCTAATTTTGTTTTGTTTAGTATTACGATAATGAATCTGTGCTGCCGTAAAAAAGGATTTGGAAGATTTGGCGTGATCATAGGATTTAAAACAATTTTACGACGACTTTTTATAGTCAATAAATAAGCTAATCTTTGGTCTAAATCGCCATTTAATTCAATTTAGTTGTTTTTTTTTTCAAATTCGTATCAAAAGTGGCCAAAGACCCACCCAAGCTAAAAAAATGATAATTGTCACAAACTGTCCATAAAAACCTACATAAAAGGTACATATTTTTTTCAAATTACTACCAAGCATGTGCCAAAAGGTAATTCAATTCTCCCAAATAAATTACAGATGAAATTGAACGTATTTGAAACATTCATTTTGTTTTAAAAGAGACAAAATTATGTACAAAAATAAGGGAAATTTTCAATTGAATGGCAAACAGTTAGGTATTGACAGAATAGGTAGTTCTTTTTTTTTTCTAAAAAAAAAAAAATGCTGCAACTTTCCCAAATTAATTTTCATTAAGGTAAATATTGGATTAAATTACAAATCATTAAATTTTTATTTCAAAAGATCCAATTTTTTGGTTCATCATTAGAACAGGTTTCTGATAATGCAAGTAAGCAACGTAAAAATGATTTTAAAAAATAGCTACTCGTGAACTATTCGACTCATTTTCCATAAAATAAATATTCCGCCTAAGTTTAGGTTACACGAACTTTCATATAGACAAAAAAAACTTTCTTCTTTCCAGAATTTATACATTATTTCCTTTTACACCCACACTCATTTTCATATTCTTGACAAAACCCCCAAATTCAATTCTTTTAAATCGCTCAATAAAAGAGAATTCGAACATGATATTTCCTAAAATTTCACATTGTAGATTCAATTTCCTTGCTGGAAATTCAAACGAACAGTACGGTTTAAAAACACAACCTCGTAAAACACCACACGTAGTTCTGCGCCAGGAGCAATAAATAAGATTCTCTGTTCTTTTTTTCTCGACATTTTCAAAAATCAAAAAATTTCAATAATTAAAAATATATATTCGTTTGTAAAATGGATAATATTTCACTATAAAAACTTGGTCGATTTCACGAATAAGGAAAAAGAGAGAAAACTATCGCGGGCTTAAAATACAAAATGAGCTATAAACTTCGCACAAAGAAACAACCAATGAATACAACTCGTAAGAAATCAAAGCACAGCTATTCCTGTTTTGGAAATTACTCAGCCGCTTCGTCATATCGTTCCATAAACGCTAAGGGGACAAACTTGTCTGAGACTAACTTTTAAACCATATCCTGTACAACTACCCAAAAAGTTTACAGCACATTTTAAAACGCATCCGAAAACCGAATACGGAAAATATTTTAGACAACTTGATCCATAATTTATACGACATAAGAATTCTATGAAATTTAGATAAATTTTTTTCACGATGCAGAACTTTTATTACTCATAAGTCCTGTCATATTACAAAGCCACGTAATACACGTGATTTTAAAATTATTACCACAAGTAAACGGCAGAACATGAAATATCTCTTGGCTTTAGGGCGAAAAGGTTGCAACAATATGAAAATTTGGCATAATTTAATGGGTAGAGAGGAAACCGCGTGCGAGCAATCAAGAAGTACGATGAACCTAGTCCTTCATACTTAATTGTTGCGTGTAACTTTTATTTCATTTTTTCTCTCACAAAGATGGGAGTTAACTTATAACTTGGCAGCATTTTTATTTATATTTATAACTGGAATAAAAAATATTTTCATTTCAAAAAACTTTCTTTTACTCCTCTAGGGTATTAAAATATGAGAAAATTCGCCTCCAAATGAAACAAGTACTCAGTTTAATGAATCGTTTGGTAAATAATTTTTTTCACTCGGCTTCTCGGCGTTAACTTTTATATGAAACAAAGCTCGACGCTTCTTTTTTTTTCAATTTGTTTATTAAGTACGTCAATTAATTTACGAGGTTTAGTTCGTAGAATAGTCTTTTTGTTTTGAAATCACTCCACTCGTTTTGTTTATATTTTTGTCTTGATAATTAAAGTATTGAGGTTATAGATGAATAAAAAGGATCAGATTTCAAAGAAATCTTCGATTTTATGGTAAGCAAAAATCATCTCTTTCCTCTTTCAAAATGAACTTTTTTCGAATAGGTATCATTTTATTTTATACTAGCACAAAAGCTCAAAATTTCAAAAAAAAAGATTGAAAATAATTCAAATTGTTTAATCAAATGTTCCAAACTGTGCACTCAAAATTTTTACTCATTTGTACCACGAGTTCAAATTTTGTTTGAATCTTCAATTTGTGAATGTGTGGGCGTTTTTTTTTCAGGGAGCCAATTTTTGGAACTCTTTAAGACAGTTCAAAAGTTCAATTTTTCAGGTTGAAAAGTAAAAATCACGTTTAATTGACGTATGTAGAGAAGAAAATTCTGAATTCAGACGAGAATTGGTAATGCAGTTCATTTTAAAAGCGCCCCCCCCCCAAAAGAGCTTTTCTGGATCTAGAGATATAGAGTTAGGGGACCTCAAGCAGTTCAATCACTCCATGTAAAGAGGTACTTACTCCTTTTATAAAACATCCAAAAAATGTTTATTTCGAGATTTTTTTCTCATTTGTTCCAATTCAAATTGCACACCACTTCAACGTTTCAAAATCGATAAAACAAATCACACTGACCTAAAACAATATTTTTGATGTCATTTTTTTTCATGACTGGGCTGCCAAATTAATTTAGAGGATTAAAAAGTGAATCAACAATTTTTTCAATCATTAAAAATAAATTTCTCCAGATTTTTTAAAAAAATTTACAGCAGTAACTACTACCTACTGAAAATACTGTTTCATTTTTTATTTTAAATCTCACTTCGAGTTTCCTTAGCATTTTTTTCAATTGGTAATTTCTTAAATTTCTTCAATTCTATTTTCGATAATTTCATCTTTTATCCAATATTAAAAATTTCCTCAGAGGTTTGAACTTCAATTTTCTAAAACCAATTTTAGTTTTTGATTTTTTTTTATGTTACTTTTCTGGAAAATTTTCCATTTCAATTTTTTAGGTCAAAATTCAAATCCCAATATAGTTCCAAAATTTCCATAGAATAGGTAATCACTGGTCAAATCCAATCGTGTCATTTTACGTCGCTGAAAAATTATCGTTTTTTGTCGTTTCGGAGCACCTTTGCTCAAAGTAGGTAAACTTGCTTAACAATTTTCATCAAAATACGGAATGTTTTTTTCCACTTCATCATTTTTTATATTGAATATTATAAGTTTTTTTTTTGCTTTTGGAATAAAAAATTGCATTTTCTAGTCAATTTTTCAATTAATTGCTCTCTTTTTTTTTTCATGAAAAAGATCGATGACTCGTCAAAAACAAGAACAACATAATTTCTATCGAAAATTCTGTAGCCTTTTTAAGATCATTTTTCATTATTTTTTTTTAGAAAAAAATTTAAACATCAGGGATTTTACACAAAAAATTTTTTATTGACATCCATTTTGATAGTTGCAATTTCTGATATTTTCAAATTTTCGGCTGGTAATGTTCAAAAATTGAACGGCTGAGTCTTTTCTTGTTAAATTTTTAAATCTCTAAATCCGAAAAAATCAAGGTTTTTTCAATCCAACTTTTAAAAAAATCAACTGGGTAAAAATATTTCGTAAAACATTTCAAGAATTGAGAAAAATTTTCAATATTCTATAAAATTTTTTAAACAACTGAAAGTATTCAAAAAATCAGAATTTAATCAATAAATTCAATAAAATTTGGTTTCGTAGAAAAATTTTCAAAATTTGGTGAGATTGCTAAAAATCTACTCCAAAAAGATTTTATTTAAAGTAGAAACAACAGAGGGAAAAGTTTTAAAAACTTTTCTCACTTGATAAGTTTGTCAAAAAAAAAAAAAGATAATTAAGTAAATTCTTCGAATTATGCATTCTAATAAATATTGATACCAATTTTTTACAATTATAGCAATTCGGCCTCATTTTTTTTTCAAACATTCAAAACGTAAGAAAAACACCAACATTTGAGGTCAAAACACTCTCCAAACCACCTCCGCACTTCAATATCAAATTTCATTCTAAACCTGATTTATTTACCTACTTGTAGTCTGTGGGTGTAAACACCCGAGATGAGTATCGCAAATTCGTAATAAATGACCCCAAACTGAAATTATCGAGAAAAGAAAACCAATCATCTTTATTTCACTCGAAAACGATAGCTTCTCAGACCTATATTTTTTGCAACGGTGTACATTTCCAAAAATCTCGATACGAAACGTTACGAAATAAAATTAGCCCTCAGTTTCACACTTGGACAGGTTTTATTTATATTGACTTCGGATTTCGTACGTAAAAATATCGCTGGGTGGAAATTTTTATTTTTTTAATTTCCTGTTGTTGGGTATATTTCAAACATACACGTCACTGATAACGAAATTCTCGCTGGAAGTTATTTTAAACACCTTTGCTTTTATTTCAAAATCATTTCACAACAATAAAATCTCGATAGCGTTTCCTTTATTTTTTTCCTCGGCGATACGTAAACGTAGGTGTAGGTACCTCCAAAGAGAATTTTTTTTCATTACACGAATACGGTTAAATTGTCGACCGTGGAGCACGGTGCCCTATATGAACTCGTTCATCATTTTTACTCATACAAGTTATGAGAAATATTAAATTTACAACCTTTATATGTGTGGCACAATACGGCATCAACATCGTCGCCGTAGTCTACATAAGAGGGTACTCAACCAACTCTTACGAACCACTTATGAAGAATTTGCCGGTGTTTTGGCGAATATAGGGCTTCGGGGCGTTTTCATTTTGCCAAACAAATGAGCCCGGTGTGTTGTTTCGTTGAAGGTGTTTTTATACCTATGCGATACCGGCACCGCGTTTTATTTCGCAAATAAAACAAAGACTTAATGATCGAATGTAAAGTTTAGACGAATAAATAATTCCTTTTATGGTAGTTTCATTCGATTTATTTAAAAAGAACATACATCAACGCAAAGCGGTGAAATATTCGTGCCATTTCGACTGTTGAGATTCGTTATTAAAAGCCTATAGGCGTTTGTCATGTTTTTAAAAGCGACGAGCAGCTCGCTTTAGACGGAGGAAAAAATTTCTTTTCTGGAAGAAGAGAATCTTACGCTCGAGATGAATGAAATGTTGAAATTACACTACAGCTACGCGACGACGGATTTGCTAATTCTTAACGTTTCGAAATTGAAAATGAAAACATTGTCAGAGGAATAAATTCGTGTAATATGTACGTAGCCTTACTGTATTTTAACGTAACACATTTTTTGCATTATTTCATTTTTTAAAGAAAATATATTATTTTTTCAGCCAAAAGAGAAATCATACGAGTTCTAAAAGTATACACAGAAGAACGAAATTTGAAAAGTTTTTGTTATTGATTGTGTATAAATAAAAATATAACCAATATTCGTTTTGAATTTTTTTTTTAAAGTAGTTTTCGCAACGTTTCGTCTGGTTATATGTATCAATTGTACCGAACATGAGAAAGAAAATGGGTCATTTTTTCATAAAAATTTGTTCAGTTTCGCTTTTTATTAAAATCGTGTTTCCTTTTCTTATTTTTCTTTCTTATTGGTTCGTTTTCATCTTCACTTAAGCACACTTTTGCCCCAAATAAACTATTCAATTTGTATTTAGAGTGTTTCTACGAGATAATCTCGGCTCCATCGATAATCTGTTTCGGTTCCTTGAATATTACCATGTGCTACTTCGAATTGTACTTTATTGACCTATTATCATTCAGTAAAAAAAAAAAAACTGGAACGTATGTGAGGAAGTGGGAGATGGGAAAGGAGATTAAAGGTCTCAGAAAACCAGAAAATAAGTAAAAAATCTTTAAAAACGTAAACATTTGGCTATTCAACTTATTTTTGATAAGCTTAAAAGGGTAAGTAAAAATTGAAAATTCGCGGGAAAAAATATCAGTCCAAAAATCTGAAAGGGCACGTTTTGATCAGAAAGGGAGGGGATTTCAATTTGTGTTTGTAACAAAAAAAAACTTACCAAAATTGATATTTCACAACAAAAATTTCTATAAATTTCATCAAAGCTGGTAATCTTAAA
Source organism: Pseudococcus jackbeardsleyi (assembly GCA_038380155.1). Classification (NCBI taxonomy): domain Eukaryota; kingdom Metazoa; phylum Arthropoda; class Insecta; order Hemiptera; family Pseudococcidae; genus Pseudococcus; species Pseudococcus jackbeardsleyi. The sequence goes on from CM076242.1 coordinate 41,871,081, forward strand.
TTGGACAAAACAAAAAAAAATTATAAGTAAGTAAGTAAAATTGTTTGAAATTTAAAAATTGACAATTTTTTTTTATTATTAATGGAAAATTTCATCATACTGGAAATTTTATTTCAATTCAATAATTTCATCAAAATTGGAAAATTTTATAAAAACTGAAAAAATGAAAAATTTTATTAGATTTTGATAATCGCAAGCATCAAGATCCAAATTGGAGAATTCATCAGAATTAGAATTGATAAGCTATCAGCAAAGTTGGAGAATTTTAATAAAAACTATCAAATTTCAGTTTCATCAAAGCTGTAAAGTTTCATCAAGACTGCCAAAACTTCATCATTAAAATGAGAAAATTTCATCAAAATCATTCAAATTGGAAAATTCAATCAAAATAGAAAACCTTATCACAACAAAATTAGATTATTTTATCAAAAATGAAAAAGTCCATCAAAACTGGATGGATTTATAATCATTTTATACAAATTGATTAATTTTATCAAAATTGAATAGGTACTTAATTTTATCACATTTGAATAATTTTATCAGAATTGAATACTTAATTTTATCACAATAAATTGAATGATTAATTCATCAAAATTGAATGATTAGATCAAAATTGATCATTTCATCAAAATTGAATGATATTATCAAAATTGAATGATTTCATCAAAAATTAAATGATTTCATCAAAATTGAATAATTTCGTCAAAATCGAATAATTAATTTTATCACAATTGAATAATTTTATCAAAATCGAATAATTTTATCAAAATCGAATAATTTTATCAAAATCGAATGATTTTATCAAAATCGAATAATTTCATCAAAATCGAATAATTTCATCAAAATCGAATAATTTCATCAAAATCGAATAATTTCATCAAAATCGAATAATTTCATCAAAATTGAATAATTTCATCAAAATTGAATAATTTCATCAAAATTGAATAATTTTATCAAAATTGAATAGGTACTTAATTTTATCACAATTGAATAATTTCATCAAAATTGAATAAGTAATTAATTTTATCACAATTGAATAATTTCATCAAAATTGAATAATATTATCAAAATTGAATAATTTTATCAAAATTGAATGATTTCATCAAAATTGAATAATTTCATCAAAATTGAATAATTAATTTTATCACAATCGAATAATTCTGTCACAATCGAATAATTTTATCAAAATCGAATAATTTTATCAAAATCGAATGATTTTATCAAAATCGAATGATTTTATCAAAATCGAATGATTTTATCAAAATCGAATGATTTTATCAAAATCGAATGATTTTATCAAAATCGAATGATTTTATCAAAATCGAATGATTTTATCAAAATCGAATGATTTTATCAAAATCGAATGATTTTATCAAAATCGAATGATTTTATCAAAATCGAATGATTTTATCAAAATCGAATGATTTTATCAAAATCGAATGATTTTATCAAAATCGAATGATTTTATCAAAATCGAATGATTTTATCAAAATCGAATAATTTCATCAAAATCGAATAATTTCATCAAAATCGAATAATTTCATCAAAATCGAATAATTTCATCAAAATCGAATGATTTTATCAAAATCGAATGATTTTATCAAAATCGAATAATTTCATCAAAACCGAATGATTTTATCAAAATCGAATAATTTCATCAAAATCGAATAATTTCATCAAAATTGAATAAGTAATTAATTTTATCACAATTGAATAATTTCATCAAAATTGAATAATATTATCAAAATTGAATAATATTATCAAAATTGAATGATTTTATCAAAATTGAATAATTTCATCAAAATTGAATAATTAATTTTATCACAATCGAATAATTCTGTCACAATCGAATAATTTTATCACAATCGAATAATTTTATCAAAATTGAACAATTTTATCAAAACTGAACAATTTTATCAAAATTGAATAATTTTATCAAAATTGAATAGGTACTTAATTTTATCACAATCGAATAATTTTATAAAAATTGAATAATATTATCAAAATTGAATAATTAATTTTATCACAATCGAATAATTTTATCACAATCGAATGATTTCATCAAAATTGAACGATTTCATCAAAATTGAATAATTCTATCAAAATTTCATCAAGAATGGAAAATTATCAAAATTGGATCATTAAAAATTGAAAATTTTTATCAAAAAAGGGTTGTTGAAACCGACGTCACAGTTGAACTGGTAAGGAGTAGGGCAATTTAAAATTTTCAAAACATTTGTCAATTTTTCAAAATTTCAAAGTCTATTTCATCTTACATTCTTCTCAAATTTGTTATGAGGATAACCCTTTTAAATGCAATGCTGCCCTAATTTATTTATCTTCATTTTACAGATATTGTCACCAGGACAAATTCGCATTTCCTGGAAACCTAGCTATTAACCGACATCTTCAAAATGTAATGCAGCCAAAACAACATCGTCATGACCTTGAACTCGAGATATACCAGACATTTCGACGATCAAAACACAAACATTTTATACAACGCTCTTGAGCTTATTTGCTCAAATTCGTAACCTTTACAGGATAGTAATGGTCAAATCGTACACTACTGTAAACCCCTATACTAACCGCGAAATACATTTATGAGCATCCTTACCGAGACTATTACAACGAAATACGATGAAAATAAACGATAAACGGCGCTAAAAAAAAACCCTAACCAATTTAAGACGAGTGGTTTGAAAACCTCGAGCGACGAAATTAAAATAAATAAAAATATGAAACAAAAACCTTGGCCGTGGCTCGTCTAGCTTACTATAAAGTCAACAGACTCCGCAGGTATCGTGCTTCTGCTGCTCGTGTGTTCAAATTTCAATTTATACGCGAAGAAAATTTTTTAATTTTATTTCACCTCGTTGGTTAAGAAAAAATATTACACGTTAATTTCCTAGGTACCTTGCGATGGTCGCGAATCGCCTTAAAAAGTCACCGCAAGAACAGAGCAGAAAGTACCTACTGTTGGTTTTTGAAATATTATTTACGAGTGTAATTTCCGGAAAAATGTTATAAGTTGAAGTTCCAATTTTCGTTTTACCATAACATTTCATACTTAAATGGATATCTGCTCGGGTTTCGTTTCGGTTTGGCGAATTTTTATAAAATATTTGCTTTGTCGGCCAGAAAGTTTATATATTATTTCCTTTTGAAATGCAACAGGATAAAAGAGATTTGGACGTGGTTTTATAAAGGGAAAAAAACCGTACTTATTTAGGTAAATTACATTCGGGGCTTTGTTGCATTTTAATTCTAGTCGAGTATTTTGATATGATCGTCGAGCTTTCTGTTTGCTTTTCGTATCACGATGAAAGCCATTTCTTTTCTCCAACGGGTTGTCGATGTCGATATTGAACTATGGAAAGGCAGAGAGGTTCTCGTTTTTTTTTTTTTTTTTCGAAGGAGTATATTCGATATAAGGTAACAATCCCAAATAGGTATTATATGAGTTATGAATTTCTACTTAAATGATGAGGCTTTTAAAAAATTCATTATTGATAGAGAAGATGATATTTTTCGTGTCGGGTTCCTTTACCAGAATATCTACTTCCCACGTGAAAGAAAATAATTAAACGATTAAACTGATTAGAAAAAGGGTACATACCTATTTTATAATGTACGAGGGTATTTTGGGGGTAAGTTTACATTCTTAAATTATACGTGCAGGTAATAGGTAGATCTACCTGTGTTTGTGTTTAGTGCAGTATTTGATATAAATTATTTTCTGTAGCACGTGCCTGATAACATTAGGTTTAACAATGTAGTTTGAATGTTAATAAACAGAGATACCTTCGTTACTGTCTCGGTTATGATAAAGGAAAGGAAAAATGAAAGCTTATATTTAGACACCTGCCCTTTCTCCTTTTACTCTTCAGAATTCCGGTGATGATAGAATATTTCATGAAGAAAATGTGTTTGAGGAAAATCCGTAACTTGTTGATGGTGTGATATGACGACAAACTTATGGTTTTATTATGAGATCATGAATATGGTTTCTGAATTTGAACTCCTTGGTTAATTGATTTTTTTGAGATGCAAAAAAATTGTCTAGTTTTTTTTACAACCAGAAATATTTTATTCAATTTTTAGTTGGTGGAAATTTCGAAATGAGACCAAATAGAACTTCATTTTAAAATACATAGTTTTCAAGTTTGAATTGATTATCGCTCTCCAGACGCTCGATTTTAAAGTTCAAGTTGATATCTTCAGAAATGTCAAGAGAGAGGAGTCAAAAACTTACATTATTTCATAGATAGGTAAGTGTTTTAATTTATAAATTTAAAAATTTATAATTTTAATCATACTGCCCAATTCCAGAACGAAGTTTCTGGTTCAGTTTCTAAATAACCTCGGAAATGAATTTAAATAATCAAAAAACATAGATTTTGATACTTCACTTGATGAATCTGAGAAATTTTTAAATGTTGGCTCCACACCATCCTGACGACCAAATTTTGAGTTTGCGGTCAAAATAACTCCAAAAATTGGTTTAGATGTTACATACGAAAATTGATTTCGAGAAATTTTTAATTTTTTTCAAATTTTAATTTTGTTTTACACTTGTCAAGATCTTTAAAAAAAATAATAAAATCCTCCTTCTCTCCCCCTCTCCATACATACACACAAATAACCAATAATCCATCTTAACCCTGTACCTCAAGTGCACACGGTGTGAAATCCGCACCTTACATGTTTTTTACTATCGCACGCGTAAATTAAGCGGAGTTTGGGAACTCAACGCTGGAGCGCTTCATAAAACGTACCATTAGGAACCGCTAACGACTATTCAAAGTTTTTCAAATCCAGGGCTTCTCAATATGCTGATTTTTAAATATCGCAAAATTTGTTTTTTTCTTAAAATGCACACGGTGCGAATTTCACACCATTCCGCGTTTGGCGATTTTACTCGATACACCAACTTTGCGCCACTCCACCAATCAGAAGCGCCGTTCGCGAAGATTCTCAACGTGAGCCTGTTTTACATAGGTTGATGAGCGATTTTTTAAAATTTTTTTTTACTTCGAAATTTTTCTTGACGTGGTCTAAAGTTTTTACGAAATGTTTTTTCAACTTCAAAATTTTTTTTGACGAGGTCGACAATTTTTTTAGCTTCAAAATTTTTTTTAACGAGGTCTAAATTTTTTACGAAATTTCTTTTCAACTTCAATTTTTTTGACGTGTTTTAAATATACTTTTCCAAACTTCAATTTTTTTTGTCAATGTTACAATTTTTTAACAAAATCACAAAATGTTTTCAACGTCACTGCAAAATGCAAATTTGTAAAACAAGCCCAGAAGCCCAGGTCAATTCTTCAAGTCGAAATTTTTTCCCAGACAATTTAAAAAATTGTAATTGACAAAAAATTAGAAGTTTGGAAAAGTATTCAGAACAGAACACGTCAAAAAAATTGAAGTTGAAAAGAAATTTTGTAAAAAATTAAAAATTTAGACCTGATCAAGAAAAATTTTGAAGTTGAAAAAAAATTTTGACCTCGTCACTAATAATTTTGAAGTTGAAAAAAAATTCGTAAAAAATTTAGTCCTTGTCAAAAAAAATTTTGAAGTTAAAAAAAATCGACCAAGTGTAGAAAAATTTTGAAGTTGGAAAAAATTCGTAAAAAAAATTTAGACCTCGCTCGCCAAGAAAAATTTTGAAATTTGAAGTTATAAAAAATTTCATAAAAAATGAGATGCGATAAACAATGATTCAGTACTCGGATGGCGCGAAGTTAGTGTACCGAGTAAAATCGCTATTCGCGACCTTCTTTGATCGACTTTTGAGATTTTTAACATTAATAGGTATGACAAAAGTACAGATATTTCCGAAATGTTTGAACATATAAAATCCTTGTCGAGTGCAAAAATTCTTTCTCTACCTACCTACTGCCTAAATTTTATTTCGTACTCATTTTTCATTTTCGAACTTCTATAGAAAAAATTGCTATGCATATTAAAAACAATTATTCTGTGTAAACGACGCCATTAATACTGTTATTCCACGTTCGCATCTTCTACCTAATAGAACCTAAATGAACGATAATGAATTGTACGAAAGATCACGAAATTGACAACGACGACGACGACAACTTGGTAGAAGATGACGAGCAGCCTGACGAGTTTGTGGCAGTTCCTCGCACTACCAGGAGCCAAACGGAAGTACAGAGATTTACTGGTCGCAATGGATATCAGTCATAGATAAAGTAAATATAAACTCGGTGGAACAAAGATCCAAAAGTGCGAACAGGCCGAGCTGCTGCGCCGAAAGAAATCCTACATATTCCATCTTCTCGCCAGGCTTCGGCGAATCTAACATCGCCAATCGAGATTTGGCAGACTTTAATTGATGACGTAATTCTCGATAAAATTGTAAAAAGTACTAACCAAGAAATTAATTGCCGGACTCGAGAACGAACAATTGTATCATGGTGTGTGCTCGAAGAACGAAATATTGGCAACCTTTGGCTTATTGTACCTCGCAGAATTGCTGAAATCTTCAAAAATTAATAAAGAAGAATTATGGACGAAAGAATCCGGTCCAAGTTTATTTCGTGCTACCATCAGCTCTCAAAGATTTTCGTATTTGCTGGTAACAATGAGATTCGACGATAGAACTATTCGAGACGATCGACTATATGCAGATAATTTCGCTCCCATTCGAGAAGTGTTTGATAAATTCATACAAAATTGCCAGAACAATTACACGCCCAGTCATCAAATAACGATTGACGAACAATTGGTGTCGTTTAGAGGGAATTGTGTATTCCGTATCTACATTCCCTCTAAACCCTTCAAAATATGGGGTAAAAATCATTATGGCTGTAAAAGATTAAAGGCCGTAGCTACAGACCTAATCTAATAACGGGTTGAAATCCTAACCAATGTTTTACGTTAGAAAGGATGACGAATTAAACGAAAAAGTCATTTAACACATATAAAAATATATTAAAAGACAAACAAATTACACGAAAATATGCATAATGTTCTATATAAGTTATTATGCACTGCACTTTTAACGAATAGACACGTTTACCGAAATAACCACTTTAACTTTGGGTACGAGCAATGCTCGTAGCCTGAGACTCTGAGTATCGTACTCTAGTATCACCAGATTACTACTACTGCATTCGCGGTACTCGGTAGATCCAAGTACCGGCTCGCGGCTTCATCATACTATGGACACACAGTGTTGCCATACAACTAGGTAACGGCGAAGTGCAGCCAAGTTTACCTATAACATTTGCCCCCTCCGGCTTCACTGTGGCGAGCACAGCTAACCGAAGGGAAGACGAGTGCCATAAGCCAACTTGACCTGCACCGCACCCTACCTGCCCCTTCGTTCTTACCTTGAGGGGAGCGGCAACACGGTGTGAAGCCTAGCCAAGAAGCTGCAAGCGGGTGCTTGAAGAATCGGATATAAGGTCAGTGCACTTATTACCTATCTTCAATACCAAAAGTTACCACTACAGTGAGGGTAACGATAATCCATCACGACTCGAAATCGAGTGAGAATACCTTCTTCCCTTCTCCCCGACAAAGATGGACTATCTTAGACTACCATCTGTTACGTAAGCGAACTCGTCGCTAGCACCCCGCAGTACTGGGTACTTAGTAACAGAGGATAGGCTACGAGCAGTATGCCTTTGGACGGAGATCATCTCGACGTCACTAATTTTTGAGAAAAGTTAAAGCTTCTTAAGGAAGAGTGTGGTTAAATTTTGAGTTCGGTGCATTACGTTCAGCAGTGCTGAGAGCGTAATGCACACGAAAGGGCCGAAAAAATTTCGGTTTTGCATAAGTTATGCAACGTGACGTACGGCAAATAAATGTAACATGTAAAATATGCAAAAATTAACGACAATGAGTATATAGAAAATAAAAATTGCATTCTTAAAATTACTGACATCTGGATGGCATCGACGTCGTTCGTGTTGTCGTTTATGAAAATTGAAGGAAATTAAAATTATTGACTGTTTTTCTTAATACTAAAAAGTTATTTACAAACAACACAACATCATGATAATGGAACAAATCGATAAGAAGATCAAAAAAAATCAAAAAAAAAAAAAAATTGTGCAGGGCATAATTTTGAAAAATTTAAATTTACAGCATCGAACAAATAAAAATGAAAAGTGCATATGAAAATATCAACGTCGCAGTGCGAATAGTTGGTAAGATGATATTAAAACTAGATTAATTTTTATGGCACATAATATCACATAAAAAGACACAGGAAAATAAATGCATGTTACGAGAAAAAATTTCTTAAAAATAGTTAAAAATGTATTCGTAGTCATCGAATACGGTTTTTACGAAGTTCTTATATTGATACGGCAATCTTAATAATATTTTTTGCTTTCTTAAATCTAATCGATGTCCTTCGTGTGACAGTGTCGGCGCTTTTTATCTTTCAACGAATACGTAGTCGGCAAACGGCGATGGTGCGGTTGTATGACAAGTACGTTTTGTTGCACTGATAAGTGCAGTTTTTTACAGTGTAATAAATGCATGAAAGATAAAACATGATTAGTACATCTAATATTTTTAAGAAAGTTGAAATATATCTATAATTATTTTCGCAGTGCGAAAATTATTTATCGAAGAAAGTGAATCTCGTAGATCGAGATTCTAGAAGAGATTTATTCATCTTCCATGCTACTTTCTTCAGTAGCAGCATCTTGCTGCTCTTCCGTCTGTTGCTCCATCGCTTGTGCAGGTGGAATCTCCGGCGGAAGCATTTCGCTGCCTGGAGCCACCGGCTCCATTTCAGCGTCATCGCCTCCCAAATTGACAATATTGTCAATTGGTTGCTCCGATACTTCGTGTATCGGAGACAGGCTATTTCATGATAATTCTGCCATGTCGTGCAGAATATATGACACGAAATTTTTACCTTGCGACGGCTGACCAAGTTGGTCAGTCGGTGCAACGTTCGAAGGCGAATCGGCATCACCCATTCCATCGTAGGTGGGCTCTGCCGTTTCCTTCATCTCAGCGTCCGGTTGTTGCTGCTGTGCAGCATTTTCAACCTGCGCTGGTTGTGCGGTCGCTATTGATGACGTCGACTGTGCAGACGTCGTCGGTATATTTACCACCGGAACCGCTTGCGGTGGTGCTTGTTGCACCATTTGTTGCGGTTGCTGAGGAACTTGCTCTGCTTGTACCTGCTGTGCAGGTATTTGCTCGGCTTGTTCCCGTACCGATGGTGGATTCAATATCATGCGACCAAATACATACGGTCTGTATTCGTCGTGTAAGATTGCATTCAAGTCGTAATGCAATGCTTTACCTACATTGAACGGATACGTGGTTCGATCTTCCGTCAATATTGCTTCATTCGCCTGTAGTTCAGGGAATTGGTTGAAGTCGATAACAGTGTATGACCAATTGTCCTCGAAGTGTCGCCTTTCGAGTATGAATTCGTTGAGTTCTCTACGAATTATAGGCGATCCTTCGATTACTGGTTGTAGGACGATTACGAGGTATCGAAGTCCTAGAGCTCGCCATCTTGTTATCATTGACACCAGGGCCCTTTTTAGATCTTGAAGCGCCTGCTCTCCGTCCCGATCCGTACATGTATCTGCACCACCGACCGATATTACTATTCGCAATGGCAATCTTTGTCGTTCGTCGATTGTATTGTCGAGTTGGTGGATATGCATTTGTGGCCTATACCATCGGTGTGCATCGATTTGATTTTTTAAATCGCCACGTAACAGTGACCGTGGCATCAGCCAAATAAAGCCATCTCCGATCACTGCAAATGTTCCGAGTGTCAGAATTGGGTCACCTTCCCATTCTGCTATTCGGAATTGGTTGAGATCCTGGTCTGTCGGTCTCAGTGGACCGTACCAACTTGGTGCTTCGCGATCTGCGATCACCGGTCTTGGCAGACCATGTACCCGGGGTGCGGGTGGGATCGGTTGAATCGGATTTGCCTGTGCGCGTTGTGCGCGTTGTTGCTTCTGCTGCAATGGTGTCATTGCACGCGGAGGTGGTGCATTTTGTGGCGTCCGCGGTGCGGGTGGCCGAGGATACCCTTTTTTATTCGTTGGTTGACCCTTTTTCGATGCAGCGTTCTGCTGCGTCGGTGGTACCGTTTTCTTCGAATGCATCAGTTCTGCATTCGGTGCTTTCCAGTTGATAAGCTTGTGCATTATCCTCTGTTCAGCATTTTTGACTGCGTCAGCCATTGATTGTTTCGGTACTCTTTCTTCCGATGCACGGCGGATCGACTCGTCCATTTGCGTTTTAATGCAGGGTTTATCGTTTGATCCCTGTGTGTCGCAAGCGCTGCTTGAACACGGTCGTGGATTCGCATATGGATCCACCGGACGTTCGTTCGGTCGTAATGGGGTTCTTAGCTCTGCTAAGAGTAAGCTTATACCGTTTTCACCCAGCTGACGTGCACGGGTGAAACGGTTGTAATCAAATCGATTGTTTGACAATGTAAACAATCTTTGTAGATCATCAATGATTGCTCCTTGTCGGGCAATGGTGTTTTGACAGGCCGTTCTGTCCGCTTCAAGTTCGTTGTACTGCGAGATAAGCGAATCCCTTTCCGTGGTTAATGCAGTGCATTGATCACGTAAGGTGTTCCTTTCTGCCGTTAACGCGGTGCGTTCTTTGCGACAGTTTCGCAATTCTATTTGGTCATTGACGTTTACTGCTGCCAGTGCAGCTGGAGCTTCAGCTCGTAGTGCGTAGGACCCCGACAATGGTCGTACTTCGGTCATTGTCGTGGGATTTATCAGGTGTACACATCCGGGCCTTGTACAGTGGAAGGATCCCGGGTGGTACGATGCTCTTGGCCGCGGCGGATGTTCGAGCCGCATCTCTTGCTCTTCGGCCTGAAGAGCTTCGATCACACATTCCGGGTGGAATGGGTGTCCGCATGGTCCATACCTATATCGAAGTTCGATAGGTAATGGATTAAACGGTTGATTTGGCCTCCTCGGTGGGTCGGCCAAATTCATCCTGCATCGACTACACAGGACTAGTGGTACGAGCGCCATTTCCTGTAACATACGATTAAATATTTACGAGATTAGTTTTTTCACTTCTCGTGAAAATTTTTTAGTCATGCAAATTATTTACTAAAATCTAGTAATTTACTCGTCGTGAGCAAATAATTGTCGAGCCTAGATGACAGTCGGTCGTCATCGTGTGGGAGTCGAGCTGTGCGCTCCCGTAACAATTGCGTAGTGCAATGTCGGTCGAAAAGGTTTCTTCGGGTGTCGCATACTGCGACATATCATGCACGTGCAATGTTGGATCGTTTATTTGGTACCCATACAGCTCGTCGTGTATGGGTGCCGGTGGTGGGGTTGTCGGCAGTGCCAATTGAATCATGTTCAGGTCGAACACTTCGTATGCATTATTGTTATTATTGCTGGACACATTCGAATTGACACCGGTCGACGAAGGTTCGTCGACGTTGTTCTGTTGTATCGCCACCGGCGATGCAGCAGAATTTTGTTCTTCAGTGAAGAACGCCGAAAGATCATTATTTTGCCAGATTATGCTACGCCATATTCTAGTACTTGGATCGTAGTGTGTGGCAAAAATGTTTCGATAAATTGTGTCGACAGCGTCGCTATTTCGTTGAATTCGTTTCTTTCTAGGTATTCTGCAGTGCAGACGTCTTAATTTTCTTTTTCTAAAATTTAATTGATAATCCAGTGGAAGACTTATACTAACATTGGAGGCTACGGTATCGGGCAGTGCCGCCATACCGTAGCTGTCGAATTTCGCCGCTTCGATTAATCGATCGAGCAGCGGTGCTGACTCGTCGAGCAATCGAAGATTCGAAGCCATCGAATCCTCGTCGTCCGGCTGATTCATCTGTCTGTAAAAAAGAATGCAATCGAATTATGTTCGTGTATCAGTAATACACGCACACACACACATAGTTCCCAGTTGATCTGAAATCGTAGCGATAAGCGATAACATGCTTCGACAAACCGATGGCGAAATCGTATACAATAGCCTGTTTTCAATCGTGATATCCAACAGCTAAAAATATCCGAATTCAAACCGTATTGAATACGGGCGGCCGGTATTGGCGACAGTCTGCAACGCAGACGCAGGAAGCAGTGGTGCCAACATTTAAAAGATGAAGCTGACGTTCGACTGGATTTCGTATTCTTTTCAGTGAAAGAATTTACGAAAAAGGAAAGAATAATGCATACTCACAGAAGAAATAAACTAACTTAGGGACTAGGATAAAACATATTTAACATTTGTAAAAAAAAATGAAAGAAAAGAATGAAGAAGACGAAAAAAAAAAATTATCCGTATGGACGTCGCCGTATTGTTCAAATACTGCTGTTGCGACGTATTGGTTGAAAAATATTCACCCGGTTTCTTCAGTGAAGAAATACTACGCATTTGGTTCGTGTACAGGGTAATAAAACTATACGAAGACAAAAGACTACGAGTTTCGAGTACGAGCTCGTTCGAATGAACAGTGTTCATTGTCACGTTTCCAGGAATCCATACAAAAAATAAGGTTGAGGGCTAAAATGAAGAAGTTCTTCATGTTTTGTATAGGATTCTTTAGAAATTTACTGTACTTCGTCGTAACGTATTCTCGTAGATTGAGAATGTACTCGAAAGTCAATTGCATACGTTGAAAATGTATCAATACTTAATAACTAATAAGCGTATTTATTGGAATCATTATTTGATAATGAATTCCATGCAAGAAGATGTATACGATTGAGTTTTTTACGTTGATCGTAATTATTCTTCGTATACTCCAGCGATTTCGTTTTCATGAAGTTCATGAAAATTCAATCTGGTTACATCATTATCACGTCGATCGTGATTCTTAATATACACATTTAATAAACATATTATTTCACATCGTTCGTGAATTTTCATGCAAATATCACACACATGCATAATATTTAATAAAGAACATATCTAAATGTAATTGCAAGCTGCGATTTTATTGATTGCACATGTTGCATCATATCAAACAAATATTTCATGTTGAAATATGCCTGTTCGTTATAATCGATTTTGATTCGATCGAAAAGTATCGTATTTTCCTGAAAGTTCAGGGATTTGGATGTTGGATATGTATTTCGTACACATATCTCCAATATATTATTTCCGAGCCGAATTGCAAGTGATTCTTCCACTCGACAGTGCGAGTGAAATTTATCACTGGCAATTCCGACGGTGTGTTTGGAATTATCACAATGTACCGCATTATGATTTCCATGATCAAGCTGTGGGTAAAAGTATTACCCACTTCGTGATTATAACGACAAAGCATGGCAACGTGAAAAAGAAAGAAAATACTTTTGAAAAATCGAAGCTTGTGCTTATGTGATAATTAGATCTATGTTTCTGTTGTACTTACGGGCTTTTGTTGACGCAAGTGCGTGTAAAATTAACGATATTTAAATAAAAGGAAAAAAAATTTAGCGAATATCAATATTACCGCGCAATATTAAACAATACTCTTACTCACAACATACATTTAAAACATATCGATCGGTTCGATGAAGATGGAATGATTTGCGTAGATGAAACCAGTCGCCTTTGCGTTCAATCTACGTAACGTAGGGGAGACGCAGGGTTACCACATTTTCCAGTGAAAATAGTGGGTTCCGGGTTTCATCTCGCATCAGTCTGAATTTGCAAGTGCAAATTCTTCATCTGATGTTTCATTATCGGAGGTAATTAATTCATTGTCAGAATTATTATATATTTTTGATAAATATATTTTTTCCGGTAATGTCAAAAAATCAATCATCGCCACCGGCAATGATTTTTTCTTTTTGCGTTTGCTTCTGCGTAAAGTGATTTCCTCAGCTTGAGGTTTTGCATCACTGCGTGGTGGAGATGGTGTGTTCTGGCCGCTGGTGCTGGCCGATGTTTTCGGTTCGTCGCCGAAATTTTCGTCGATGTTATTCTTATCGGTTCCTGGAATTTTGGTATTAGGTAGGTTACCTATACTTCCAGAAATAGGTTGATCTACGGCTTGTTTCTTATTTCGCTGTGCGAGATATGATTTCGCCGCCGTTTCAACTTGAGCGTATCGTTCTGGATTTTTTATTGCTTTTTTAATATTCTCAGTGAGAGTATTTAGTTCGTTCGGCGATTTAATCTTACGTAACTTCTGTGAAGTGTCCGTAATATTATTTTGCTGCGAACGTAATGTCATCGTTGAAGTATTTGTCTGCGGTGCAGATTTTTCTTTGGTTTTGTTCGCTGCTTGTTCATTACGACGAGCTTCTCGCTCGTTGTGTAATTTCTTAGCAGCTTCGCGGGCGATCTGCTCCGCTGTTATTTTTACAGGTCTGCGAAATTGTGCTGGTGTACAATCTCGTCCGATTCGTTCGTGGTCATGGAGATATTTATAAATTTTATCTTCGATGCTCTGCTCGTTTAATTTTGATTTAAAACATGCGTGCTGTTTTAATTCCTCTTGTTGTTGCGTCGTCAGAAACAGTGCTATCTGACGTACGTTGACCGTTTTTCCAATTGTGTCGTCGATAGATTCGACGATTTTATAACAATTGTGGGTCATTTTACGAGCAATGAAATACGGTCCTAACTTTTTAGGTAAAAGTTTTTCCGATATTCCATATCCACGATCGGAATGTTTATGCTCAGTGAGCAATATCATATCGCCTTTGTGCAATATGGGTGGATCGAGATTGTTTTTGTTGTGTATATACTCGGCATGCATACGCTGCTGCATACGTTTTTCTCGTATGAAGGTTTCGATTACTTCGCGCTGCGTAAGTGAATCGATTTTTACCTTCTTGAGTTCCGACGTATATACTGACTTTTTAGCTAGACGATCGGCGTACGCATTTGCGTAGTCGTCGCCATGTGCTTTTACGTGGTGTAATTGGAAACTGTCAAATGATTGAATCAGTGATTCAATTGCAAGGAAAAAATCCTTGTGTACGACGTCGTGTCGTTTTGCATTTTTCCAATTATTTTGTTTCCAGTTCGGTATGTACTCGTTCATCGCGTTTGCAACGTATTGTGAATCGGTGAAAAGTTTCACTTTTTTCACCTCGTTGAAACGTAATATTTCGAGTGCTTTTTGTATCGCTACGACTTCGGCGAGATTATTCGAATTGGAGTAGTTCTCCACCGAAATTCTCTCCGATACATTTTTCTCGGAGTCCGGAGAAAAACATATACCTATGCCTGCGATAGCTTTGTCTAGTCCGTTATGGGAACATGCCCCATCCGCAGTCACTCTGATGAATCCATCGTCATCATGCAAAAAATCGTCTGGATCTCCCGAGTCGGGATCCCATTTCAATTTATTTTGCATTAAATATTCTGACGTCACCGACGCTGGTTCGTTTTTGGTCAGGGTTTCGAGCAGTGCTTTTAACTCGTGACGAAAGTTGAACTCGTTGGTTTTTGTCGGTATATCCTTCGAAAGTTCGTTGGATATGCCCCAGGCCTCATTTGGAGTGAATTGAAATGGGGTCGGGGTGTTGTTCATCTCGAGTTCGATCTCGTGGATGTACTGGTGCCATCCGTAGTGACTTGCGTTGGGGTTGTATCGGTCATTGACCTTTACCCTGAGCTTATCAGTGATAATTCGCATCGATCGCTCCACCAAGGAGCTTTGTGGATTATACGTTGTAGTGTGGCGTACGTCTATGTGATATTTATTCAACAAATTGGTCCACGAATCGCTCGTGAACTGTGATCCGTTGTCCGTAATCACTTTGTTGATTTTTACTTGAAAACTCATAATATCTTTGATAATCGCTTCCATCGCTGGATTTATCGTTTTATTGTAGATATTATGAAGTGGACGTAGCCAACACTTTCCGGTAAAAACGTCCTTGACTACCAGCAGGTACCTGGGCCCGGACTTCGGGCCACAGGGTCCAAACAAGTCAACTGAGAGTACATCTCCCATCGAATATGCTTCAACTTGTGCATATTCTAAAATTTTTCGTGGTGAATAATTTTTATTGACTTTACATACAATACACCGGTTGCATATTGTACGTATATATTTCATCGCGTTCGTATAGAAATACAAACGTTTGAAAATATTTTCGAGTTTGGCGGCACCTGGATGTCCGTAGGTGTCGTGCAGGTAGTCTACCGTGTCGAAGAATAATTCGCGTGGTAGAACGGGAACAGTGTTACCGTTTTCGTACGTTCTCATCAGTACGTCTCTTCCCTGTTGATCAGGGATGAGTGCGAATTTCTTTTTATGACGTTCTTGTTTTGCCCTTGCTTTCGAATTTTCGGCGGTAGTTCCGACCAAAATTTCGGTGATTTTTTGGCAAGCTTCGTCATCTTTTTGGAATTGTGAAATATCATCCAAGTTGGATAATAAATCACCTGTCATTGCGCCGACGAACTCTACAGCGTAGGGTTCGACAGCTGTCCAGTCGAGAGATCGTAACGCTACGTCGATTGTGCATAGCGTTATCTCCGGCGCGTTGAGCTTTTGTAAATAACGTTTCGGAGTTTTTATGTCGTACTCCAGGTCGTAACTGTTAAGTTCAGTTATCCAACCTGCAGCTTTTCGGTGAGTTTGCACGATCGTTTCAAATTTACGTACCACCGGTCGTAAATCTGAGCGTACATGGATTTTTGAACCATGTAACCATGATTGCATCTTGTGAATGGTCGTCACTAAGTTTTGCATTTCGCGGTCTAAGATCGTGTATTTTTTCTGATGAGGGCGAAAAGAATAGCTGGAAAACATCACAACACATTCTTGCCCCTCTACTATCTGGTATAGAACAGAATTCATTGCGTCATCACTCGTGTGCGTTTCCAGATATAAATCCAATTCTGGATTTAGCGGTCGTAATTTAAAATCTTTCACATACTCGGCCTCGAGCTGTTTGAAAGCTTCCGCTTGTTCTGGACCCCAGACGCAATTTTCTTTGTTCGGAGTCACTAGTCGGTGAATTGGAGCGAGAATTTGTTGGTAGTTTGGAATGAATCGCTGATACAAACCAGTTAAGCCTACCAACGTTTGGACGTGTTTCACTTTCGTGAGTGAAAATTCGCCCTTTGCATTCGTATGCTTTTTCTTAAATTCAGTGAATTTTTGAATTTTCTCGCTTTGCTTGCCAATAGTGTCTTTGGCAAGTTTAAAACCTAAGTGTTTAGTTTCTCGTTTGAATAAATCTGTTTTTGTCGGATTGAGCTTCAATCCGTGTGTGCGTAACAGTGTTAGTACCATTTTCAAGCGATTTTTCATTTCTTGGAATGTTTTCGCTGCTATCAAGATATCATCGACGAATGTTTGAACGCCTTCGGTTCCGATCGGAATTACTTCATTCATCATCTCGATGAATTCAGCCGATGCAATTTTCAGACCGTAGGGCATTCTATTGAATTCGTACACTTGTCCATCAACTTGGAATGCAGTAAATTGACGTGAACGGGCTGATAGCAAAAGTTGCCAAAAACCGGCTACGAAATCAAGAGTACTGAACCATTCTCCTTGAGCTTCATTGATAATGGTTTCAATACATCTTGGTTCCGTAAGCACGCGTTCAAGTAATTTATTAAGTTCGTCGGCATTGAGACACAGCCTCAATTCGCCGTTTTTCTTAACGACGGGTGCAAGAGTATTTATGTACGTGGATTTCGATGGTCGAATAATCTTGAGTGCAAGCATCGTCTTGATCGTTTTACGAATTAGTAATTTGAGCTTCTTGGAGGGGCGGTACTTCTCACCTCTCCAAGTGCCCCATTTCTCTTGCTCAGTATTAAATTTGAAATCCACTGGCTTTCGACTTCCTGTGTATGCACCAGGATATCTACTGAAGCAGTCTTCGAATGTTACTAATTCGTCATATGCATCATCAGCTTCTCGCTGAGTGATCCATCCGCCTCTGACTGCCTCGTTAAGGTCTTTTCTCAATTTCTCTCGAAATTGTTGAGGACCATAATCCCGATCTTCGGGATCTAGCGGCAACCAGTCGAGCTTCTTTGTGCGCTCTTTCGTCACGTGGATAGACTCGTGTTCGTATTGTTTAGGCACACCTATTTTTAGAATATCCATATGGTATAAATCTGCCCCTTGGAATGCATGGCTAGGCAAAAAAGGTATTTTTGCCTTTTGGATACGGCCTTTTGGTTTGCACCATGCATACCCGTCTTGTTGATTTAATTCGATGCCGAGAATTTTCATCGATAATCGACCCACGATTACGATTCTCGCCGTTGTTTCGAGTACGTAAAACGGCATAATCATCGGGATATCCATGAAGTGCATGGCTATCAAGACGATATTCGACATCGAATCAACAAGTTTGCCGTCCGCTAATTTCATTTTTATTGGACGCGCCAGCGGCACGTACATAATATGATGCGGGTGTTTTATGGTGATTTCTTCAACCAGCGAGTGCGAAATGACATTGGGCAGTGCCCCTGTGTCCATTTGCACCGAATGCATCATTTTGTCGCCAAATTCCATTTCTATGACGCACGTCGGATCTTCCGACGTCTCGGTGACAATTTGTTGTAAAATAATTGGATCCAGGTCTTTAACGGATATTTTCGCGTTTTCGACCGGATCAATCATTTTGACGTCATAGTTTAAGGGTACAGATTCGCACGCTGTGACGAATCCATCAGACGTATCTGTCTGACTTTTATTTGTCATAATCGGTATTTCCGTTTTCGCTCGCTTCGTGCGGCGACGTGGAAATTTGACGTTCAATTTCGCGACGTCTTCTGGATCAATCGGCTTGATTCCACTGCGCCCTTTAGATAAGGGTGCTGGCTCAGGTAATTCTTCCTCCGAAGCTTCGTCGCTTGAGGAGGAGGAGCTTGATTCTGAATCAGAATTATGAACTTGACGACGTCGTGAATCGTTTTCTGGAATTTCCTGGGATTTATCAAATCCTTCATTCTTTGCAGTGAAAGAAGGGAAATTCGCAGTTGACATTCCGGGTGGAGCCATTGGTTTTTCAGGACGAAGAGTGAAAGTTTCATAATATTTTTCATGTTTCTCTTTTCGTTCCTTTTTAAGGGCTCCATTCGGGTCAGGTTTATAAAAATCTGGATCGTCATTCCTGATTTTTAGCCTACCAGACGCAGTGCGTTTTCTCGGTCTCGATTCCTGTATTTGTTTTTCACGTAGAAGTGCATTTGCAGCTTCTTCGCAGGTGCGATTAGACAGGAAATATTTTTTTGTGGTATCGGAATAATGGAACTTGTCCATTCGCATGACCATATTATCGTTCGAATCATGCGCTGGGCGAGCAATGCGTCTACCCAGGTAGTTATTTTCCCATACCATTTCTGCGTAACAGTGCGCAGGTTGATGCCATATCGATATACGGTCATCCTGAGTGAGACGAGAAAACATGCGTCTAAATTGTACGTATCGATATTTACGTACGGCTTTTTCGTTTTTAAGTCTAGGTTTTATGACTGGGAAACAAATAATTATTTCCTCGAAACCTTTTTCGCATAAACAATTAACTACTGCTCGCAGTTCTTTGTCCAGCGTTTCAAAGGGTTTTCTAGAGTAGTTTAGCTCTAGAGTGCCTAAACCTACGACCGCTTTCTTTTTGTCAAATTCTACGTATTTAATTTCTTCGAGCAGGTCGCCGAATGAAATTTGATGACGTAGATATGATGGTAGCGGTTTGTTGCCTACCGCGTCGCGTTTTAGAAAGTGTGGAATGCCGTCACCGATAAACTCATATTCGGAAAAGTATTTTTCAAAATATTCGGGCTCGATATTTCCACTAGAGTGTGGCCCACTCGACTCTAGTACTCCTCGTTTTCCGACGCATCTTCAATCGTGACAGTTTGAGGAAGTTCATCATTGCAGTTCTCACTGCTTTCGTTGGTATTTTCGTACTCGTCTGGTACGGTTTCTGTCTCGATGTTGTTGATCGGCGGTGTGCGCGATCTATCGTCGTTGAAGTGAACTTTCTTTAGTATCGAGTTCGGTTCGTCCGTTCGCTTCGTGTTTTTATAACCGTCCGGAGCGGGCTGCTTCGGGGGGTTGTTATTCGGAGATCGATTTTGGTTCGGACGATTTTGGTTATTGTTTTGAGTTTTATTCTGATTTGAATAATTCTTAGTCGAATTATTGTTGTTATAGTTCCGGTTTTGGTTATAGTTTTGAGTTTGTTGTTTCGGCGAAAATTGAGGATATTGGTTTGAAGTGCGAGGTGCAACTTCTTGTTTTGTAGTTTTCGCTGCCTGCGCTCTCTTATTTCGAAAGTGACAGACTGTGTCTTCACTGACTTCCTCATTATATGCCGTTAATTCTACCATCCTTGATTTAAATGCATCAAGGTTTGCGCGATGTGCGGGTAGAAATTTGTCTTTCATCGGTTGAGGCATTTTATTATACATCATTTGTATTATTCGTTCCTCATCAAAGTTTCTCATATCCTCTAACGTATCGAACCAGTTTAGAAATTTATCGCATAAGTCGCGCATATCTTCTGCTTCGAAGTCGGTTTTTTGGAAATATGCGAGTGACGCCTCTTGCGCACCGATACTCCAAAATTGTACCTTAAACTTCGCTAGGAAAAGTTCCCAGTTACGTTCTTTTGCTCTTTCCTTCACCCATTCTGGGGAGAGTTTGATCAGTGTCAAGCATAAATTTATTTTTTGATGGTCAGTCATATCCAGTTCTTCGATATGATCTTCGAAGGCTCTAATAAAGTCCATTGGTTTATGTCTGGTTTCTTCTGTTAGAAGAATGCCTTTTTGTTTGAAGAATTCGTACGATGTGTCTATTTTTAGAGATCGGCGTCTGCCTGTGCGAGAATCGCCTCCTCTTCCTCTCGTATGGTTATTTTGAGCGGTCACAGCGCGTACCTGCTCAAATATTCTTTGATGCAAATTTGTTTCAATTTCTTGTTCGATTGCATCGACCTTATCGACTAGCCTGTGGCTAGTTTCCTCTTGTAGGTTCATGCGAAACTGCATGTTTTTATCTTTGATGTCGATGTCTTTTTCGATAGCTTCGAAACGTGAGACATTGACATCGTTTACGATTTTTATCTCTTCAGCTTGTTTGCTGAAATCTTCCTCAGTTTTTTGGGCATGACGTTTAACAAACTCAGTGAGTTTTACAATCGTGTCGCTGTTATTGTTGATTTGCGCATGGTGATCGTTCACGATACGCTGGACGTTTTTAGAAGTCTCGGATTGTTCACGATTTATCTTCTTTTGTTCGTCCAAGGTCTCCTCAATGTTGTGAAAGCGTACCTCGTTTTTCGCTTTCTCTTTTTCAAGCCATTGTTGCAAGTGCACAATGTGCTTTCTACTCGGCGGTGCCAAGTTTCCTACCATCTGGCCCCCACCGGAGGTCTCGGTTGGAACTAGAGGATATTGAATATGAGGTTTAGATAGGGGAAGCGTGCCCCTTGTTATCAGCGACGTATTGTGATATACCTGCGCATGTACGCTAACAGGTACTATTTGATGAGTTGGCTGTGAATTCGTTGACTGTGACGAATTAAATGCGTTGGTTTGTGTAAAACTGAGGTACTGGTCGAAAGCCTTGTGCTTGACTCATTACCGATCCGGGACGTGATCCATTGTATTCGAATGGCGCCGGAGTCGGAGCCTGTGCCCCTTGTCCGCTATTATTTTCGAGATCGTTCTCGTTATTGTCCGAATCGGATGCTGTCGATACTCGATCTTCGATTCCCGATTCATCTGACTCAAGGTCATCGTTGTGGTGAATTCTACTATCACCTTCGGTATCTGACAAGGATCCGTCCTCAATGGTCACTTTTGATGATTCTTTCTCTTGATCAGACAGTGGCTGATCGTCAGAAAGAGGGGTTTTATTCGATTGTTGTTGATTACGTGATTCGTTATTCACCTCTGGTGAATTATTTTGTATTTGTGCCGGAGGTTCCGGAAAATCTAAGTTCAAAAGTCGATTCTCAAATTCCTGATCTTCAGGATTGAGATTTTCGAATTCGTTATTTGGTTCGTGAGATCGAACCTCGTTTTCCTGTGGCTCAGGAATCTGATTTTCCATGTTTGGATCGTTATTTATTGCCTGAAGTTCAGGTAATAAATCGTTATTACGATCTGTCGGCACCAGTGTTTCATCTAGATTATTGTCAGTTCCAGTAGAATTACGTTTTCGAGTTCTATTTCCTTTTTTGGGTTTAGTTCTGTTAATTATAACAGTTGCTGGGGTCGAAAGTGCATTTGAGGTGGCTCTGCGAGTGCGAGAGCTTATTGATGCTTCGGCTGTATCGTCAGTGACTGGTACAACACGAATTTCATCAGGAGCAAGATCAATATCGGACATTTTCAGGGTTTTGGATAGTATTAGGACAAATGTATTTATTGAACTTCAATAATTAAGTGGATATGGATTATTTGCAAAAGTTTTGCAAGAATAGTCGAAAGTAAAATTATTCTAGTCGAATAATTTATTTTTTGCTGTGAAAAAATAAAATTAATTATACACGTATAACGCAGTGATAAATAATCAGTGATTATTTACGACTGAACATAAATATCAAGATAATGAGTATACTATACTATTAGCATGCGTGGCGAGTAAGCAGATAACGGTGCTTCGTGGTTGCCAGATGAGCATACGCGGCTCGATCCCTATGGTACTTTCAACAGTGTACTGGCCAGGTACGCTGGATTTCCGCTGTAGAAAAAGAATGCGTTCGCTGAACGGCAAGTTGCAGTGCAGGTGCAGTGCTCTGTTGCCACGCTTTTGCTGAGATGAGGGCGGGTGGGTGGGCGCAGTGCGCTCGTTTCAACCGCGTTCTCGTTGGTGGTCTCGAACTGTGTCCGAGGGATGCTTGGAATGGAATTCCAAGGTCGAAATCAGCCGATGCGCTGCACCGTACGATTTCGTCTTTCTTAAGTAAAGAAAGATGCGCCTAAAATTAAAATCTTAAAATTAGTTAACTTATGGCTAAAGCAGGGGGGGGGGGTTCTAATGGAAATCGAAATTTCGGATTAGAATAGGAAAAAGGAAGAAATATCAAAGGATATTTCTGTAATAGACACGTTAGCGGAGCAAGGGGAAAAAATATCAGAAGATATTTTTCCCAAAAAGAAGAGACACGTTAGCTGAAGCAATAAAGTGTAAAAACACTTACCATGGGTTAAGCTGGGGGTGATCAGGTCCCCAAAAACTCACCACACGCCGGGGCGCCAATGTAAAAGATTAAAGGCCGTAGCTACAGACCTAATCTAATAACGGGTTGAAATCCTAACCAATGTTTTACGTTAGAAAGGATGACGAATTAAACGAAAAAGTCATTTAACACATATAAAAATATATTAAAAGACAAACAAATTACACGAAAATATGCATAATGTTCTATATAAGTTATTATGCACTGCACTTTTAACGAATAGACACGTTTACCGAAATAACCACTTTAACTTTGGGTACGAGCAATGCTCGTAGCCTGAGACTCTGAGTATCGTACTCTAGTATCACCAGATTACTACTACTGCATTCGCGGTACTCGGTAGATCCAAGTACCGGCTCGCGGCTTCATCATACTATGGACACACAGTGTTGCCATACAACTAGGTAACGGCGAAGTGCAGCCAAGTTTACCTATAACATGGCGAATGACGTCTCAACATCGTACATGTTCAACGCCGTACCCTATATACTGGGAAAACACAGGAAGAAAAATATAGAAAAGAAAAAAAGAAAGTCGAAAAAGCTGCGGCCAAAAAAAGGAAGCGAGAAGAAGCTGGGTCGTCTTCAGCTGCTGCTTCAGAAGGCGATGAGGAAGGCGAAACAAAAACCGAAATTTTGGCCACAAAGTATGTAAAAAAAATTCATCAATTGTTTTTCTGGGGCTGTCAACGCGTCGTATTTGATCTCAACGTACGCTTCTTCACTAAACATGATTATATTCTTTTGAGCGATCTTGTGATTCACCGGATAAACATTAGGCCGGATGAAGATTACCTCATAGATTTTTGAGACGGTTCCAGTTGTTTTAATTATCTTCACCGGCCAGGTTGTAAACCATGTTTGAAGATGAATGAAATGAAAGGTGTTATTCTTCTATTGAAAGTTTAAACTAGGAATACTAAGATTAATGTATATTGAGTTTGAAATTAGTTTCAATCCTAATTTTTTTTGAAAGGACATTTTTTTGTCTCTTTAATTTCACAAATGATTCAAGAATATTGGCAAAATGGAGCACTAACGAAGCACAAACGATCCACCTTACATTATGTAATTTTTCATATTTTAAAAAATAATTAAAAAATTGAAAATAATTCAGTTTTTTTTTTGGAAAAATGTTTGAAACAAAAAAATAGTTGTTCACTGCTGACAATTTTTCTCCCAGAAACGAACTTCTTGTTTTTTACTAATTCGAAGAAAAACACATTTTTCAAGTAACATTTTTTTAATTTTGAAAACAAAAAAAAAAAGAGTTAGCAACTAAAATTTTGTGATGGAAATATTTTTTTGTAAAAACATTTGTACGAGCAATGTAGACAGTGCCTTTTTGAACATTTTTTTTAAATTCAAGTTTTACTACAATCTAGTTTATTTAAAAACATTTGATGAATTTTTTTTACATACTTTGTGGCCAAAATTTCTGTTTTTGTTTCGCCTTCCTCATCGCCTTCTGAAGCAGCAGCTGAAGACGACCCAGCTTCTTCCCGCTTCCTTTTTTTGGCCGCAGCTTTTTCGACTTTCATTTTTTCTTTTCTATATTTTTCTTCCTGTGTTTTCCCAGTATATAGGGTACGGCGTTGAACATGTACGATGTTGAGACGTCATTCGCCAACAAAGGTCAAAAGAGTTTAGAGAGTAAATGTAAGGTGGATCGTTTTTGCTTCGTTTGTGCTCTATTTTGCCAATTTTTTTCCTAAGTGCTTCCACACGGGGCGCCATACCATGGCGAATTTTTCACCAGGTAATTCTGATAGAAATTTTTGCGCTTTATTTTCCTATAAGTAGGTATTCAATTTTCAACATTTCTTGCAAAAAAAAATCACAAACACAAACAGAATTACTTTCTGACTATTCTGACATTTCTTAATATTTTCCTCGCATACTTATTTTGAAAAATGAATCATTCTTCGACACTATTTTCACGTTTCAATATTGTTTCAAATTTTGAAAAATTTAAAAGAAAAATTTATTTTCCAATGTTTCAGAAACTTTGCAATAATTCGGCAAAACTGTAACAAAATATGTATGAAAATTTATCCACTTGGTGTCCTTTTTTTCAAGTCCGCAAAACTCCTGAATTTTGAATTAACTACGAACAGATTCCTGATCTATAGATCTATTTTTTGCAGATTTTTTTCCAGAAAAAAAGCAATTTCATGAAAATCTACAAAAGTCGAAAATTGTAAAAAATGGTTTCAAAATTCGTAGAGTCATTTTCCACAAATCATACCATTTCGCATAAAAATTTCTTATCCTGCATTAATGGGTTCGTACAAAAAAAAGTGCTCAACTACCACCAAAAAATAAAAAATCTTCCAATCAAAATCTATAAATCAACACCTAAAATTAAAAACTATTCCGGAAAAATGAACTGCTACACTTCGATCAGGAAATAATTACGATTCCTTATCAGGAAGATTACTTACAATAAACTACACGGTAATCTTCGAGCCAAAACGTTTAGTCTGGGGATAAATTAAATTTAAAAAGGGTTCGATGAAATTATCGAAAAACTCTCGACATAGCCGAAGGAAAAAAGACTTTAAAGGTGTTGAACTTCGTCCTAATCCGCAAACTTTGGCAAAATTTAATAAAAATATCCGCTCTATCGAAAGTATTTTTTACCGATACCATCTACGTTATACACCTACAAAAACACGTAGACCTACATCAAAAGCCGCCGTTTAAATCAAGAGAATTAAATTTTCACGCCAATAATTACGGTTTCATATTAAACTAATCGAATAAAAAAGAAATATTTTCATTCGGCGGTTAATGGCTTTAATGCACGACCGTAATCGAGCTCGTATATCAAAAATCAATTTTAATTTTTTTTTTTTTCGTCACCGTAAAACGATACTGTTCAAACTCGGTCGTCTACCAAAATCGTACCTCTGCTGCTGGAAAATGTCAATTTTGCAGGAAAAAAATACACACGATTTAAAAAGCTTTTAAACGTAACGCGATTTAGTTATCCGGCGAATTCGATCCGAAGGGAGAGCTAAAAAGTTTTAATAATTTAACGAATCAACAATATGAAATAGTTTTGGTTTTACGAGACCGAGTCGGGTGTTTCGTGAGAAAACCTCGGCCCGCAATTGTAAACTTGGTCCTGGCTGGGCATCTTTTTAAAAAGCATCGTTTTCCGGAGCCGCCGTAAAAATTGCCAGTTTATTTACACTTTTACATTGTGAGCTTTTCGGTAAACTAAACGTACGTGGGAAAAGTAAAACCAATTGGAATGTTTTATCGATAAAGCTCGAAAAAAGCTAATGACTCGACAACGCTATCTTTTTTATTGCCTCTTTATTAACATTTTGTTGTGATAAAATTAGAAAACACTTGGCATATACCTACATCGAGGAATACACTCGGCGAACGCTGCTGAGAATTTTCTCGTATATATGAAGTGTAAAAAGAAAACTTTTCCCAGAATAATCCATCAGAATAGAATTGGAAATCGAACCGACGTATAATTTTATTCTTGCTCTTTTTTTCTGTACTAAAAATCTGTTACCGAACATCGCGAAATAAGGCCAAAGAGATGGAATTTAGATGGCGAGCCATGTATTTTGCATAATTCTCACGGTTTTAACAGCGCGAATTCTAATACAAAGTATCGAAGTAGTTTTGGCTGCTGCAATATTTATAAAACGGGGTAAATAAATTTTATACGCCGGCTAGGTATTAAAGATACTTGTTTTATACCTCTTTAAAGGGATATTTCACGTGTAGTTTCGGTTACTAAAACTGACACCATTAAAAGAGAATATATTATAAAACTTGGAATCGGCGTTTTTGCCTTATAAAACTTTACTGAGTTTAACATACGGTTGCGAGCAATACACCACATATACGTAATAGGCTAGCCAAGTTTTTCATTGAAAATGACATTTGAGTTTACCCCAAGTTTACAAACGCCGAAAAGGCACGTGAAAAAAAAAATCTTCGCGAGGGAATTCCATCGGGTCCTATAAATACTTAAGATGATATTACACTGGCTGCTGCTCATACTGTGGAGTAATTTTCAAATTATACCGAGACTGGGGTTAAATTGGTCTAGAATTAAAATCTCGATCGTTTTTTTTTTCTTTTTAATTTTTATACGAAAGTTTTCCATCTCTTGAAAGTTGTAAAATTCGGGTGCTGCGATGTCTTTTAATAGCGAAATCGAAAAAAACAAGCTATGATAATAATCGTAACAATAAAGAAAATGAGAAAAAGCCCGAAAATCGTCAATAGTTCTGATAAAAGGATCAAATAGCCAAGAAACGTTGACAATAAAAAAGAGCTTCGCAGCATCCTACAAAAGAATTATTACACAATGTCGAACTAATCGGAATTAGCATCTTGTATCGGATCTAAATTGAATGAAAGAAATTCATTCATAGGTAGAATTTTTCATTTTATGAGATAAGCGACAACTATGCCTGGTATTCCGCAGGTAGGTTTACAAAGGGAGGTATGGAGGTGTTACGTTCTCTAGGCCTTTTTTACAGACGTCAAATTCCGTAAAAGTGATTTTTACGTAGCAGGGCTGGGCAAAATTTGGGATAAAATTTTTCAAATCTGAAATCTGAAAACTTTTCATAAAACGAATTTAAAATCTAAAATTCAAAATCTAAGCACAGAAGATGAAAAAAAATATCAAAATTTCAATTCATAAAAGTATTATGCAACGAAGTAAAGAAAATCCCCATTTTTTATGAACATTTAAAACAATAATTTTTTTTCTCATTCTGGCAGTATTGCAATGAAATTAGGGAGGGGGGCTAGAAATTTTTGGACACCAGGTATATTTCAATTGAGATAAAAATAATTTTTTACACGTCATCTCATGATTTTTTTCGGACGTTGGATGATTTTCAATATGAAAATTATTGTACAAATTTTTACAATACTTGTTTTTTTTCGAGCTTTTGAGGGGAAGGTGTCCTTTAGATGAAAAAGAATTTCCACAAATGCCTGGACTTGGAACCAGAACACTTATGTATCATCGAATCAAATGAACATTATTTGATTTTCAAATAAAATATTCTGAAAAATAGGATTTAAAATTCCAAATCCGTCGTAAAAATGGATTTAGAACTCAAATCCAAAATCCGGATTTTGAGATTTTTTGGTTTTCAAATTCAAAAGGACTTAAATTTTTTTCAGTCCTGATTTTTTATCGACAAAATTGAAGTGAAAAAATATTTCCATTTTCTATTATGTAAAAAAGGCGATATTCAGTTTCTCAAATTCATGTTTTGATTAGGGTTTTGCTGAATTCGTAAATAGTTCAACACAAAAATATTCCAAAATAAAACTAAAAAAATTGAAAATTATCCTGCTAAAGAAGGGTACCTAAAGTCGGAAAATATAATTTTGCGCTATTGGAGCCAAAAATGTGACGCGCCATGAGAAACCGACCCTTAAGGCGAAAAATGAAATTTCGCGAAATAACCAATTTTTGCGTTTTTCTCAACATTTTATTTTTCACCTTAAGGGTCGGTTTCTCGGCGCGTCACAAATATGAAAAATAGGCCATTTTTTCAATTTTTTTTTCATTTTTAAGCAGTTTAGACCTCTGCGCAGCTCTAAACGTACTTTTCTCGATTTTTTTTGAAAGTCCACGATTTTCTAATTTTCAAATGACTCTATCTCATCGAAAACTCGACCTATGATGCTCATCCAAGTCTTAAAATGTTCCTCGTAGTCTTCTCATGTTATTTAAGCCAAAAAAACTAATTTTCGAAAAATCCGACTTTGGGTACATTCTCCTTGATAGATAGAAATAGGCACCAACTTTACATCTTAAATTAGTAATTCTTGAGAAAGAAGTTATTAAATTTCAAAAAGTGGGGCATTCACCTAAAGTTTTAAGAAATTTTTAAAAACAAGCATAAGTAATTGAAGGAATTGATAAATTTTTAAAAATTGGCAAACTTTGAAATAAATGATATTAAAAATCAGGAAATTTCAGGCCTCAAACTGAAATTTAAAAAAAAAAAAGTAACTTTAGTAACCATTTTCCATGAAAATAGTAACCAAAAAGTAACCTCAAAATCGTTAATTTTTAGGAGTTTCAGTAGGATCGGGGGGGAGGAGGAGGAGGAGGAGTGTAAAAACCAAAATTTTGATTTTTTCCGCACATTTCGGCAATTTTAGAAGATATTGAATTTTTGGAAATTTTTGAAGATTTGAAAGCTTTTGCACTTTTGGAATAATTATGGTGAGCAAAAATACTGACTTATACTGACCTCTTTTCTAAATTCCCCCCCCCCCCCCACACACAAGACAAAAATTTTTGGTAAAAATTTTTTAAAAAATGAATGAATTTTCTGCCAATTTTTCATGTTATTTCAATCAGTGATATTCAACTGAAAGATCTGTGAAAAATCATCAATTCTTAAAAGAAAGGTAATTAAAAACCGCCCGAGCGAAGCGAGGGCGAAATTTTTTCAAAAAATACACGTTTTCACATTTTTTATAGTAAAAAAAATTCTGCCTCCTTCATAATTGAAAAAAATGAGAGCCCGGTACAAAAATATTCTCCTTTGTACCTCCCTCTCGGCCTGATTGAGCTCAGACTGAGCCCGAGCACAGCGAAAGCGAAAATTTTTGAAAAATGGGCACTCAGAATCTGAAATTTTATTATCAGGTCAAACAAAATTGTGCTTTCTTCGTGGTTTGTATTGACTTCTAAAAAAACGATTATCTATTGACTCATTTCCCGATCTCCTTCTAAAAAAATCGAAACATTTTTGAAAATTCCAATCAAAAGTATTACCGCGTTCTTTAGATAAATATGAGAAGGGACAATTTTTCTCACTTGAAAATAATAATTGTTTAGGTTGGAAAAGAAGAAGTTTCGTACAATCATTTTGAAAATGAAATGGTGTAAATGTATTGAGCCCGAGCGAAGCGAGGGCAAAAATTTTTGAAAAAAAAAAGGCATTCAACAGCTCAAAATTTTTTCTTTTTCTTTCAAAGGAAAAATTTTGAAAATAGTAACTAATAGTAACCTCTGAAAGAAAAAAGTAACTTTTAGTAACCAAACTTGAAAAAAGTAACCAAGTTACTTAAAAAGTAACCCAGTTTGACCCCTGAAATTTAAAACCATATGTAGAATTTCAAAAATTGCCAAAATTAATTGTAAAATTTTGTAAAACGTAGAAAAAACGACAAAATTTGAAAAACTGGCAGGATCTGAAGAATTTGGAAACTTGTGAAACATTCAGAAATTGGCAAATTTTATAAAATTTATAAACTTTGAAAAACTGAAAAAATTTCAAAAGTTGACATATTTTAAACTTTTTTCAATATCAATACTTAAATCCTAAATACGTAATTTTCAAAGTACGAAGAATTGAGAAATTTTAATAACTTGAGAATTCTTCAGAAATTGGGAGATTTAAGGAAACTGAATTTTCGAGTAAAGTGATCAATTTGGAAACTTGAATAACGATTTCGAAAAATCAGTAAAATTTAAAAAATTGACAGACTGATTAAACAAATTCTAAAAATGGACACAATTCAAAGAACTGATTTTTTTTTTAGAAACGTATTTATGATAGGTACTTACATATAATTTTAAAACATGACGAAATTTTAAGAATTGAGATTTTGAGAACTTGATAGTGTTGAGTAATGTTTATAAAAATTTTTTTTTAGAAAATTGATAATAATAATTCAGCAAGTTTTCCTCCCCCTCCCCCCCTCCATACAGGAACCATCCCTGGTTATACAATGAAAAAAAAAAACATCAAAATGATTCTAAAAATAACCAAAAAAGAAAGAGAAAACGAATGTCAAATGTAAAACAATCAAATGAAGGTTACTTTTGTTGAAACGCAGTCGTAATTCATGATATATTTTTCTTCTTACCCCGTTATTAAATAAAATAATGTATTTTTACCTCTTTTTTAAAAAAATATATAATATTTTTACGAGGGTAAGTAAGTGAAGTAAATCTTCGAATATGTATTTTTTTGAACGCTACCCCCAAAAGGCAAATTCTGCGTATGAACCTTGCTAAGGTACGGAAGCGGTTGGCGAATAAAAATACTTTTCGGTTCCTTTGGAAGCATTATTTCCGGTTGTTCAGAATAAACGACTTCTAAAATTACTCCGGTATGAAGATAGCTACGCAATTTGTCATACATATTTGTAGCGAAATTGCGACGTGAATTTTCGAAGGAGCGATTTCATAATCTCAAAAATAAATTACGCGGAGAAGGACGTTAAAATAGCCAATTTCGGGTCCTAGAGCGAATCTCGGGGTTTTGGAATGGGAAATGCAATTTCTGCGTAGGCGTGTTCGAGAAATTGCATAACGATTTTTCGCCCTACGAGAGATGCATTTTAAAAAAGGCGTTATGCTGGAATGAAGGTAGGGTCGTAAAAGGGTACAGGGTGATAAAATATGGTTTTTACTGTGTATCTTTGCAGGTGTGTAATTTCACGAAATGTATTTTTATTCAAACGTACCTGCTTGGCAGTTGAATCGAGTCGAGAAGGTTTTCGTTCAAAAGGAAGTGGAGAGATTCAAAAGTTCTGATTCTAAGAGAAATGGCATATTTTTTTTCAAATTTCAATTATAAAACACAATTTTTTATATTTATCCAACCTACTCGTACAATGAAAATTTTCTCAAAAACGAGTCAAAATAGAAAATTTACGATCTCTCTTTTTACCTGTTTTTTTCACCAGATTCAAATTTTAGCTGTTTCTTCTGTTTCCATTCTAGTTCAACCAGGTTTTTGGTTCAGAACAGGCCATTTTTTAAGTATATAAATCTTGGGAATTTTCCCACCCAGTGAAAGAACTTTCCCACCCAGTGGAAACGAATTTCTCAATATTTCCCAAGCAGCCACAAATGCTCAAAACCAAGGAAAATACAAATTCTGAAAAACTTTGGCCTCGCTACGCTCGGCCTTACTGCATTTTTTCCTTCCATGATTTTAGTTTTATAATAATCAAAATCTTGCGAAGTGATTTTATTCGTATTTTTTCTCAAAATTATTCCTCTTTTCAATTTTATTAGGTCAGTTTTTATTTTCGATTTATAAAAACCAAATTTTTCAAAAGATTTTATCTTACTGCGTTCGGTATTTTCACATTTTTTCCTTTCAAATTTATAATTTTCAAGTGGGCAATTTTCAATACGAATATACGAGAAAAATGCCTTTATTTGGACATTAAAAAACCCCAATTTTCTCAAATCTTTGCTCTCGCTTCGCTCGGGCATAAATCAAATTACAATTTTATAAATTATTAAAGACTAAAGTGCAAAAAAAAGGCTCTTTGTATTCCCCTCCTCGCCCGCCACAAAAACTTTTGTTTTTTCGTCTTTGTCCTCATTTTGCACCCACCCCAAAAAAAGCTTCCGAAACCACTGGTTCTGACCCCCCCCTTCAGACGATTTTGGCTAAGCCAGTGATCCTCTCCTTTTCAAAAGTTTCCCACCCAGTGAAAATTGCTTAAAAAATGGCCTGGTTCAGAAAATTTACGATTTTTAAGACAAATTAAAATTTTTAAAACGAAAGGAAAAAGTAAAATTCAGTTTGTGATCTAAATAAACTCAAATATAAGCAAATTTTGCAAAAAAAGAAAAAGAAAAGAATGAATCAGTTTTTCTAACCAGCTTTACGATAAAAATGTGTTTTAAAAAAAATTAAAGTTTTTTTTTCAGAGCCAAAGGTTAATTATTTTATTAAATTTCAAATTAATGATTAAATTTTTTCAAGTTTGACAAAATATTTTCAAAAAACAAAAAGTAGATAGAAATTCTGACTTGTTCTTCTTTTTGCTGATTCTTTGAGTTTTTTTTGGAGGGCGGGGGGGGGGCTTGAAAATTTGATAGGATTTTATCTTCAAGTTCAACCACGAATATGAATATCAGAACCTCAAAAAAAATTGAATAATTACCCTTCAACTGAAGACTTTTTTGCTAATAACGTGAAATTTAAAGGGACAAAAAAAATTTTAAATGAAAATTGATCAATAAAATTATAGTACTTTAAAACCTAAATTAATCTTGTAATCATCATTATTGCAAAACATTAAAGTTGAATGGGCTAAGTAAGAATTAAAACCAAAGATCCTGTCAAAATTTTAAATTAAGACCTGTATTGGTTTTAAATCTTGCTTTACCTTGTTTTTGTAATTTATTTTTCATCTCATCACTACTATATCCAATTTTTATCAACTTCATAAACAAATAATCGTAATAAAATATTAAAATAGATACATATAACGTAGATATTTTAAACGATTTTTCAAATAATTTTTTTTTGCATTAGAGAAGTTCAACAAATTATAATTTTTTTCTCAAATTCTAAAAATTTCAACAATTGTTTTAAAATTTGTAGGTACCTAAATTTTCTTAGCAAGTTGGTATTTTGTTTTGAATTCAATATTTTTCAAAAATTGGGCAGCAGCCTTTCAACTAAAATTTTGAAAGGAAAAAAATAAAGGCTAAACTAAAATCTCAAATATCTTTTATAATTTTTACACTGGAATTGCAGTTTTTTTTTTCAAACTTTCTACAAAAGAGTCATACTTTTCACAAATAGTTTGAAAATTTCACTCAAATTGTAATTTTTCGATTTTTTTGAGTTCCATAATTGAAATAATACGTTTGATTCAAACTTTCAATTTCAAAAATATGTACACAAAATAAATGTTCATTAATATTCTCACTGATACCAATTACCAAGGAATACCGAAATTTATTCATTCAGTAGATACCCAATAAAATTGCATTAAGTAAGTGTGAATATAAAAATAGAAAATTTTCTCACCAGACAACAATGACAAATCGAACTGAATACAACCCTGAAACAAAAAAATATATACAAAGTTGAAAAAACATATTTACCAGTAAGAAAAATTATTTTTTACATTATTAAATTAAAAATGGGATCGAAAATGAAGAAAGCTGAAAGCAAACATTGAAAAAAAAATCCACCAAAAACACATATTTAGTGAAAAGATTGTTGAAAAACAATAAAAATTTACTAGAAGACAGTAAAATATCTGAAATTGCTGAAAAATCGCTAAAATTGTTTGAAACATCAGTGAAATTACTTTAAAAAATCAACAAAAATCAAAGCATTTTGCTGATTTTCCCTCTGCCGCAATTCTAATCTTTTTTCAGTACTTTTTTACTGATTCGAAACGAAAGAGTAAAATTCTTTGAAAAATCAGTGAAATTCCTTTAAAAATCAACGAAAATCAGATAAAAATCAAAGAATTTGGCTGATTTTCCCTCTGCCGCAATTCCAATTTTTTTTTCAGTGACTTTTCACTGATTCGAAATGAAAGAGTGAAAAAACAAAACATTTTCTGCAGATTTTTATCGTTTTTTCTTTCTATTAAGTATCAATCAATTTTTTGATCATTACATTTGCATTTCGGTACCGAAATTACAATCATATTTAATTAAAAAAAGGCAAAAAATCTCTCGAAGTCTTCGCTCTTAAAATTCAATCCACTCACTTGAACCCAACCAAACATAATTTCTCCTTCCTGGTACTCCAAACAAACACTAGATCTTCTTTCCTTTCAAAAATACTCATTATGCAACAGGAAAATCCTCTCCTTACCACTCTACCTCTCCACGAAGTCATTCTTTCTCAAACCAACCACCCTGAAAACTACCTCCTTACACTTCGAACGAACGAAGAATTCGACACCAAATTCGTTCATCTAGACTATTACTCAAAGTCATTTTAATGAATTTTAATTTTCTATTACGTACTATAACGATGTTATCTCACGTTTTCAGCGAGTAATTTTCCACTTGGTAGGCTCGTTTGAAGAATTGCATAAACTCTTTCCAAAAACAATGCATAAAACCGTATCGTTTCAAGTTTCACAACATCGTATACCAAAAATGATAGATATTTAAACGATATTTTATACACGAAATGAGTCCCATGCATATTTAAAACAAACCCAGGTACCGAACCATTAATCTCATCGTTTCATCACCTCCACCCCTCACTTCTCCACAAAAACCAACTTCATTATATTTAACGAAGGCAAAAATAAAATCTCATCTATAGGTAATTACGAATAGGTAGAATAAACCTAGGTAAACGAAACTGATAGATAATAACGCGAAACAAATGGAACCATACGAACAAAAAGACTTTCAATAGATTATCTAATAAATTAAATAGGGTTAATTCGGGCTCGGTTAATATTTCATTGAAATCGTACAGTTCCCCATACAGAAAGGTTAAATAGAAAGAACGTAATATTAGGTATCTTAAATTATCCATTTTCAATGTTCCACAAAATTTAGCCCAGCTCGATGAGTATACTTCTTTATACTCGGTAAATAATACACAAAACGATGCAAAAATCCACCAAATAAGAAAGATTGAAACAACGTTATTATAAGTTTAATTAACGACATTGAAAAACTATATGGTGAAATTCGATTAAACTCCGGGGATAATAAAGTTGAACTTTATCACATCTTATTCGCGCGAATTGATAATCAAATAAAATCCGGCGAATGGGCAATAATGGATAAAATATGAATTAAGCTTAAATTGAAGAGTTTGGCTGCATCGAGGTGCGGCGAACAGAAAAATATGCGGAATAAGCGACGAGGTAGTAATGGTTTTATACGTGTAACCTTTTCAGAATATGGTGTAGGAAGAGCTGCGGGAAAGATTATTCGCCAACATACTAGTAGATATAGGAAAGGGTAGAATAAATATTTACCCAAAGAAACGAGAATGAATTTCGGTGTAGCGTGCAAAAAAGCTAGGAAAAAACTCGAGTACAATGCAAACACTGGTTTTTAGTGATTTTTAATTATACCCGCAATGTGGCCGAGAATTTTCATTGTTTTTAAGTACACCTAGGTACAAGGTGAATGATCCTCCGTTTAGAATGATAATGATGAAATTTGTTGATTAAGCTTTTTTTACGGGTAATTTTTTCGCTGCCGAGATACGAGCTAATCGAGGTATAAATGAGGGAATGATTTTTACCTAGTTTTATAGCGTTCTCTTAATTTTATTTAATGAGGATTTTGATACAATCTGTCTAATATTTTGAATAGTTAGGTAGGTACCTATTTTTCGCGAAATTTCGTATCAAAGTTATTCTTTATTTAATGCTTTTGTTTTTTATTGCTATTTTTTTTTGAAGAACTGAAAGACATCGCATGTATACGAACATTCCAAGTCTCAAAAATATGAAAATAATTTACGACATTTACCCCCACGTGCTTCGTCATTTTAACCAAAGAAGCACGCAATTGAGAATACTTTGGATATTTAGCGAACGGTGTCTCTTTATAATTTTCTTATCATTGATCTACGAATTGCACTCTGGATTCCCGGTTAAAATTTCGTTACTCGGATTTATCGTGGGTTTTTTTGTTTTTTACCCTTTTAAATCTGAA
Organism: Pseudococcus jackbeardsleyi; assembly: GCA_038380155.1. Classification (NCBI taxonomy): domain Eukaryota; kingdom Metazoa; phylum Arthropoda; class Insecta; order Hemiptera; family Pseudococcidae; genus Pseudococcus; species Pseudococcus jackbeardsleyi. Next base: position 41,907,647 of record CM076242.1, read on the forward strand.
CGTAGTATGGTTTCAATTATAGTTAATCTGAAATTACTTCGCTTCGTTTTATATGGGTTTTGTACTTATGTTAGGGTATTATTCGACGAGGATTCGTCGCGGTTTGAAAAAAAAAAAAGCTTGGGAGGATTATCTAACTTTGGCGAAATATTCGCGAAAAGAAATATACAGCTTGTTTATCATAGGGATTCTAAAAGTCAACGTACAAGTTATTCGGAAACTATTTTAAGATACTAAATGTAAACTTGAATGGAAAAAGTTGAGTTGATACAATTGACGAGCATGGGATGTGTAGAGGTAATATTGTATTGTTTTTACGTTGTAATTTCGCGTACGGTAATTAATTTTGTATCGGTGTTGTTTTAGGTATGTTTATTCAAGTCCCCAGTTCATAATATTTACACTCAACAGGTTTTAGTCATTCGGCGATGTTCTGTTAATTAATATGGAGGCAGAAATACTTTTTTGATCGACTAATAGCTTTTCAACACATGATTACTTGTAGGATAATGAATTGGTTTTAAGGTGCCAAAATTTGTGTGAAATCTTACAAAGAATAAATTGCACGATTGAAATGTTGGGGATTTTTTAAAAAAAAGTATTTTAACAAATTGCCATCAACTTTAACTGCTTTATAACGAAAAATCTGAGAAATTGAACGGTTTTGCAAATTTAAAATTTGGAAAATTATCATCAACTCTAACTTTAATTTGTCAATAATTGAAAATTTGAACTGTGAATTTGATCTGATGTGTATATACCTAAAAAAATTGACCTTGAAAAAAATTATGAAAGGCCAGATTTTCTTCATCGATGCTTATTTTCATAGAAAAAGTAAAGACCAAACCGGTCAAAAGTCAGAAAAATAGTTTACTTATCATGTGATTTTGTTTTTTTAATGAAAAAAATTTTTGAAGGAATGATTTGTAAAAATGATAGTCATTTTTTGTTTCAATTTGAAAAAATCTCATTTTTAGTTGGAGAGAAATTAAAAAAGAAAAATTTTCAAGTAAGTACCGAGTTCTAGTTAGAATCAGAAAAAATCTGTACAAAGTCGAATACGTCGAAGTTCTGATTTTTTATACTTCCTCCAGGGCAATATCAATTTCGGTTCTTCGTTTGAAGGAAAAGGAGGACTGTCCTATCGTTCAAGTTTGATGAAAATTGGTGTTTTTTTTACAGTTCAGAGCATCAATACAAAAATGTAAAAAATCACAAAAAAATTTTCACCAATTTGTAGTTTTTATTTTTCCTTGAAAAATAATTGCTTTGATCGTAACTTTGAGAAGGGGGCACAGAGAAGTTATTTTAAAAAAATAATAAATATTTCGTCCCCTGGGGAGCCGAAAAGAAAAAAAATACGAGCACAATGGAGCACAAACGAAGCACAATCGATTAACACCAGTTGCACCCCTTTCCTCATTTTTTTTAAAAAAATAAAAAAATGCTGGAAAAAGTATTCTAAAATGTTGAAAAAATAAGTAAATAGTGAGAAAAAAATGTTTAAAAAATATTTCAAAAAGGATATATTTCGAGAAAAAATTTAGTATTTCAAAACTAAGAAAAAAAAACAGGTGAACTACATGTTTAAAAATGTTGAAAAAAATGGAGGAAAATTGGAGAAAAAATCAACTATATCGACATTTTAGTAAAAAGTTAATTATGAAGTTTTGTCTCTCGACAAAAAAATAAAAAACATTATCTTAGGTATTTCTGAAGTGATTATCTCTACATTTGAACATATCCATGATCTAAGGTTTTTACTCTAGAATAAAAAGAAAAATGCATCAATTTTTTATTAATAGTTATGATCAAACCAAATGTTTTTTAAAGGGAAAATAAAAACTGCAAATTGGTGGCAATTTTTTGTGATATTTTTACGACAAAAATAGAATTTTTAAAAAAATTGCCTCCCTACCTCTCAGTTTTGGAAAAGTTCTCCATTCAAAGTAAACTACCTCACTAATTTTTCCCAAAATCCAGAATACATTTTTTCTTCAATCAACTCGAATGCTCAATGCTCATACAGATTGAACATTTGAACATTTAACCCCTCCCCCCCCCCCCAACAAAGCTCAAATAATTGTATGAAGGAAATTTTTAAACATTTTCATTTATAGGGAGGCTTCCTTCTTCAAAACGTTTCAAAACACTGTAAAAATACCAAATCCCCAATTTTAGAAATTTTTATGCATATTTAGAAATCATAAAAAACATATTCAGTGTGTTTGTGTACCAGGACCGGGATGGATCGTCAACTTTGCTCTTTGTTTGAAACTGAAAGTTAAATAAATGAGGATCTGATAAAAATCTAAACCTTCTTTACTCCCTGATTCAACCCCAATCCGTTCTCAATTGCATTCAAAATCAGCCAGAAAATCCAATCCAAAAAATTTGGAAAATTTAAAAAAATATTACCAAAAATGTTCTTGGCACCCAAATTGTTTCCCCTCCCCCCCCCAAAAAAAAAGTAATTTGTGTCCACTTCCCAGCTTTAATTTTCAAGGATAGTTATTAGATACCTCTTCAGAAAAAATCACTTTTTCATGTGTTTACAGATTTTTTTTTTGGTAAAAATTGAAAAAATATCTTTTGAAATAGACTTAGTTAGTAGGGATAATTTAACTTAAAAAAAAGTATCAACGGTCCAAATTCATGGTTTTTCGTTTTCAACATTTTTGACATTATCAGACATTCAATAGTTTTGAGCGACCTCTAAATATTTATTAATTATTTACGGATATTTAAAAAAAAATTGTTCGTATTTTTTCCCCATAGAAAGAGACAAAATCAAGAGGAATTTCTAAGGCTTGAGCCTTATTCCCCCCCTCCCCCCAAAAAACACACACACACACACAACATTTTCTCAAGTTTATATGAAAAGTAAAAAAAACAGTTACTAATATTTTTATGAAGAACTACGGAATGGGAATAAAACTGAAATATTGCAACTGATAATCTTTTCAGATAAAATCATGTCCATTTTTTCAAATTTTCATCGAATTTGTCTTGATTCTTCCAATTTTTCTTCGAACATTTTTTTTTTTTTTAATTTCGATACTCCTTCGCTGAAAAAAAAATCATCTAAAAATAGACAGCTTCTTACAAACAGAAAAAACCGTCAATTCCCCAAACACGCGAGAATCGAACCTCGCAGTATTTTTCCACACCACGGTCGTTACGTTTCCACACGACGAAAACTTTAAAACGACGGCGAATTATAAAACCGAAACGTTTCTAGGATTTGCTTCGTTGCCATTTCCAAAGTACCAAATGGTTAATAATATGGTGATCCTACAATCAGAAAACTGTACAACCTTCTTTAATCGTCGACATCTGCTGGAATGGAAGCAGGGTATTCGAAAATGATTGCTCGATTCTGTGTCTCAACTATCGTCTCCTTCATTCCGGTTCGTAAATTTTTAACACAAAGGGTCGCCTTTTAAAGCGAACAATCGTTTGGTACGGCCAACATTACAACGGCGAGTTTTGCCGTTAAGTTATTATTTTTTGCACTTTACAATCCTAAGATGGCCTGGTCAAGTTTCGGTGGTTATCTTTTAATCTTCTTAGCGTTGTTAGGTTAGGTACAAGTAGTAAATCCGATGTTAATTATATCTTTCCATCTTGTAGCTTGAGCAAGATTTACGAGATTTCACCAGGTATGAATTTTTCCTCGTATTTATCAAAAGGTGTTTCCATCTCAGGACTTCGCAACCGTAAAATTTTCATCGCCATTTTGAGAGCAAAAAAAAACCTCGAACAGGAAGGATAACCATTTTCAGCGTTGGCGAGAAATAAACGAAAAATGGAGACGTGTTTATTGTTTGGATTTCGGTCGAGGTATCCTTTTGTATGGGCAAAAGAAAAAGTTTCAAATCGACGAATTTTTTTTCAAACTTGAAACTCGACGAGGTAAGAGTGATAGAGTACAGGAAACGGAAATTTAATTTTTATTTAAATTTCGTTTCGTTGTACTTACCTATTCAATTTTCCTAAGAATGAAAAATTAGCCGACGAATGATAAAGAAACGCCCGTATTTCGAATCATTTTCACGACGACACGACGTTGAATATTTTCGTAGCTTTTTTTTTCTATTTCGATACAGGTACGCGAATTATGTCGTCAACATTATAAATACTCGAAAAATGTTTAAAAATTGAGTTTATCGGAAGAAAACACTTTAGTTAGTCGATACCGATTAATAATTCAATTAATTTATTTTCCACGAAAGTACCTACTTGACGTCTTTTTTCGCTCGTTTTAAATAGCAGACAAAATTGTGTAAATTTTTTATCAGTCTCGAATCGAACTCATTTATAATTCTATTACAATTTACAGCCATAGCTGCGAAATAAAATCAAAATTTTCTCCATCGAAGATCTTTTTACTCCTCGAGATGAAAATTTTCGCGAAATTCAATTGCTCTCTTTTCACCTGGGTTTATTTTTGAAACGTCGTCGTGACGTTGAATAAATAACACATTCGAACTAGCTCATTGTTAAGTTAATTTTCACGTATTTTTCCGCTATAACAATATGAGAAAATTTTCAAAATGGTATCGCAAATTTCATTTACACTTTTGCGCTGGAATTATTAAGGATGTTGTTATTCGATATGTATTTTTTTCTCTTTTTTTCTTCTTCTCGTCTCGTAGTATATTTTGTTAGTGTAACACGTGCTTGGTATATCACGCTGGAAAAAAATACGTTAAACGTGCTGAAAATTTGGTGTAATTCGAAAAATCTACTTTATCATCGGATAAACGAAAATACTGTAGGGTACGAAGAAAAACCTAAATCTGTATTTAGTACATAAGAAATGCTTTTAAAATCTACCGACTGTATCGAACATACGTGATAATTTCGAGCACTTGTTTGTTCAAAAGTGAAACTTTGGATTAGAACAAGAGTTCGACGAATATCAGTAACCTCTAAAACTGGCTGAGGATAATTTAAAATTAAAAGACGGCTCGCACTATGAATCGATAATTTAATCGAATAAATGCTTCTGTACGGTACACATAGATATGTACATTGTAGCTACTTATACCAACGTTTAGTTTACCTACATGAAAATGTGTTTTTTTTTTCTTTCCCTTTTCGTAGTTTTCTATTTGTCTATACAGTACGTATGAAAATTATTAAGTAATTTATTCGCGTCGACAGTAGCGTTTCACGAAATTATTCAAGGGAAGGACTGGGAATTCCAGAAAAAAATAGAGAGAGGTCATATTTGATTGGAAAAAATTGAGTAACCTGGGGTTTTCAGTGGGTAGATGAGTAAAAAAAATTGAAAAATTGCGGAATTTCTTGGAGCAAACAACAGGGTGTCCAACAAAATTTATTAAGAAAAAAATTGACTTAGCCTTGAACTTTCTGCATGATTTTTCGACTTTTTTAAGAGCCTCCCCTTCCAAAAAAAAGCATTCTTTACGAAAAGCTTTTGAAAAATTGATTTTTTAAAAAAATCATCGTGAGTTCTAAAATTCAAATTGCTGAAATTGTGCAGAAGAATGATTTGAAATAGTGGCTATTCTCAGGAAATTTTGGAACTACCGGAATTTGAATATTCTGACCTAAAAAAATTGAAACGGAATTTTTTCTGGAAAGTAACCTCTTGAAAAAAGAAAAATTACACCGGTCAACATGATTTTTGTTTCTGGGTCCTCATTGTGAAATTTGGGTCAGTTTTATGTAACTAATGAACGAAAAAAAATTTTTCTGACCAGTTTGCTTTGGGGGGTGGGGGGGCCAAAAAACTGATTTTTCGAGGGCAATAAGCCTGAGAATTACAAAAAAAATTGAAAAAAAATTTTTTGGATCAATCTTGTAGAAAATTTTACGGCGAATCCAATGCCGCAAACCGCAGACCTCCATCTCTTTTAGAAAAAAAAGTTACAGCTCATTCTTTCCAAAATTATGTGAAAAAATCGCATTTCATTTTTTCATGAGAAAAGCACAAAAGTGTGATTTTTTTCACATAGGTAATTTTGGAAAGATTAAGCTGTAACTTTTTTTCTAAAAGAGATAGAGGTCCGCGTTTTGCGGCATTCGATTCGCCGTAAAATTTTCTACAACTCTCATTATGGTCATTATGGCCTTGAAGCCCTTTCTTTTCTCTCAAATTTCACTTTTTTGCGAAAAATACCACAAAAATTACGATTTTTTCACAAAATTTTGGAAAGAATGAGCTGTAACTTTTTTTCTAAAAGAGATGGAGGTCTGCGGTTTGCGGCATTGGATTCGCCGTAAAATTTTCTACAAGATTAGTCCAAAAATTTTTTTTTCAAATTTTTTGTATGTAATTCTCAGGCTTATTGCCCTCGAAAAATCAGTTTTTTGGCCCACCCCCCAGAGCAAACTTTGGAACCCAGGATTCCGCAAGGTGATGTATTTTGATGTCTAGAAACAGAATTTTGGCATGAGAGCCTAGAAACAGAACATTTTTTTTTTGTCGACCTGTGTTATTATTGAAAAAAATTCGAATAATTTCAAAATTTTTCATCATTTTTTTCTATTTTTCTATTTAAAAAAAAAATTAAGTAAAATTGGATTGAGAAAATTAAAGTTTGAATATTCGGAAAATTTTTAATATTGCGTGCAATATGTATTATCAAAAAATTTAGAAGTGAAGAAGCTTGAGAAATTAACAGCTGAAAAAATTGGTGCTTAAAATAAATTGGGATTTAGATGGTTGAAAGCTCATTATTTTGGAGCTAAGTAATAAATTATCAAACAATTTTGGAACTAATCAAACAACCTGGAATAACCCCGAAGAATAATCCCTAAACATGATTTGAAATGCACAATGTCTACATTTTTCTCAAAAATTACAACTTCTCACGAGATTTACCCGTATAGAATAGAAGTTCCCTTTTTCGACTAAAAAAACAACGGTAATTTTTTTTAAATTTTTTTTACCACACGCTCAACCCACCCCTTCCCACCACACCCCTCGGCAAACAACTGGAAACTTGAATTTATAACAGAAAACATTTCAAATTCAAAAAAAAAACGCAAAATTAAAAAAGAAGTTTTGAAACATGAAAAAATTTTTGTGTCGGGACATACGCATAGCTCCGGACTACAATTTATGCACAGCCCCAGACAACACTATTTTTCAATATATCAAGGTCATTCTTGTATTTAAATTTCCTCAAGGGTCGAAATGAGTTTTCCGAGTCACTGGAAGGTGCACTAAACCTTACCAGAGGCAGAAACGTTTTAAAAAAATTCCTAAAAATTTTTCTTGGTATTTTTGGCATGAAGGAAAAAGTATCTTTTGAAAAACAAATTTTTTGATATAACTTTCGCAGATGAAAGAGTCGACTCTTCTCCACGGAGACAATTTTTGTTTTTCTTTTTCAAATGAATTTTGAAAATTTTTTCTTCAACGTTACTGGCTACAGAATGGTATAACTTGAACAAATATCACCTCCAAAGGGTTTTCTCACTCCCAATGTATCAGGACAAAATACTTTTGATACAGAATGTTAAGAAAATGTAACTACATGCATACATATAATTAGGAGTAAATTCTAGATTTTTGCACGTTTCTTTGTATTGGTATCCAATGTTAATGTTTCGCTACTCTTCATCTTTTCATAATTTTTTGGGATGCTTGGGAATCGGCATTATCTTATTCAGTATTGATGCTTCTCTAGTTTCAACATGAGAACCTATTGATCTTGATTTTTGGGTCGAGTCTTCTTCAAATTCAGTTGTTGACTGTGGCTTTCTCAAACCCAATAGGTTATGTCTCTTAACAAACCCTATAGTAACAAAAATATACATTAAGGACCCAAATTTTTTCCACACTCACGAGGTACAATTAAAAATATAGGTTTGTTACAAACCTTTATAAAAACTATCACCAGCCATCCTTTTTTCTGAATTGAAACAATGGACAATTCCCAACTCTTCAGCATAGGAATAAACTAACTGAAGAAATTTTACCTTTGATAACGGCATTAAAGCTGAGTCAAATTTCAGTACATGGATAAGCAGCTCTTTTTCTTGTCGCTCTGAGAAAATTGTTGTAAACCTCCCCAATTTTGGTTTTAATTTTAATTCTTTTCCCACTTGAACTGCCTTCACTCTTTCTTGTAATGTGCTACGGGGAATATTGAAACGTTCTTCACATTCTCGATATGTCATCCCATTCATTTTGCATTCAATAGCATTCTCCATGTCAGCAGAAGACCAGTCGCCACGATTAGTGGTTCTCTTAAAACGGGACATGGCTATAGCTTCAATAAAGGAGAAGAAGATTAACTAGGTATAGATTTTGACAAACTCGCCATAATACTTAAATACAATTTTCTGATAACTTGGTGTAAAAGAGTAGTTTATACTTACTCAAAAAATGCTATGGAATGTAGGTATATATGTGAATATTGAAAATATAATTATAAATTCATCAAGTCGCACAAAAATCACTTCATTATTATCAAACAAACAATATCACTAGATGAGAGAAAAACCAAAATGACAAAAAATTTAGCAACCATCTATTTCTCCCCTACATGATAAAAATGATGAACACAATTTTTAGAAATTCTTTCAATCAAAATTATTGAGTTTTTCTCTTAAAAAATGGAAATTGATCGAGAAATAAGTGAATTTTAGCTGGAAAAGCATTAGGAACAACTTTGAGGGGGGGGGGGTACGCGAGATTACTCAAAAAAGTGAAAATAAGGACCACCCTAGTAAACAATCTAACATCCTTTAAATCTGATTTAGTAAAATTTTGCCAGTTTGAATTTGAGAAATGAATTTAATCGAAGATCAGCGATTTTTCACCGATCTTTCAATCAAAATTATTGAGTTTTTCTCTTAAAAAATTGAAATTGATCGAGAAATAAGTGAATTTTAGCAGGAAAAGCATTGAAAAATAATTAATTTTCAATGAAAATCATTTCACTGATTCTCAAAAACAGAATTTTATCAAAGATTGATTAAATTTAAAATAATTGCCAGAACGAAGCGAAGGCGATTTTTTTTTTTGAAAAATCATGTTCAAGTAGAAAAAAATGCACTTTTTCGCATTTTTGTAATATAAAATTTCCTTTCCGAACCTGAATGAAGACCGAAGAGCTTCTTGACCCCCTCCCTCCGATGCCTTTATGCGCTTCGATGATAATTCCGTATTACGTGATATTGATAATACCGCCGACTAAAAATTAACATAATAATAACATTAAAATTTGTAAATGTATAAGAGCTCGATTTATTGCCAGAGCTTTTCGGTATCTTCAACAACGAGCATACGGGCTGCATTATGGTTAGAGAATTATCTCTACTCTGCTTTTCAGTCTCAACGTGTTTAAAAATTATTTCGTACTGCTGAGAACATTTTCGCGCCTTTAGCTTCTTATACTCTTAGCGTTTACTTTTCTTCTTCTGTCGGCTCTGTTTACTACATACTTAATTATAATTTGCATCTAGTATCTGTTTTCTTTGTTCCCGCTCAACATCATTTACTTTATCATCGTGAACGCCGCGCGCCGCTGCTCGAGTGCCATAAGATGGGACGTCCTATAAGAGGTTAATTATCGGCGTATTTTACTCGCCTTTTCTTTGTGTGAAAGTAATGAGTTTTTTTATTAGGGAAAATGGTGATGAGGTTCGGGCAGAGTGAAGGTGGGGAGTTGACCATTGAGAAGATACTTAAAAGTATTTTAGACGTGAAAGTTATAAAAAAAATTTTAAAAAGAAAATCGATGTGGAAAAATTGTGTTGTTTGATTCATTTTTTTTTTGTATTTACCCACCTTATTAAATCTCCAAAAAGTGTTATCCACTGTCTATTTCTCAAGGCAAAAAAAATTTCTGAACATAAGTAAGTAGGTACCGATTCAGCATCCCTAAAAACGATCTAAAAATTTTTCCAACCGTGCACATGAAATTGTGGAGGTCGAAAAGGAATATTTTTCGATCTAGATCGGGGTAATCGTCCTCAAGTCCAAAAATGTACACTAAGTAAAATTTTGTAAAAATTGATAATTTTTTAAAAAAAAATTCTCTCTCAACTGTGATCTGAGACTTATGTATTTCAGTATCATGTTTTTTTCAACTTTTTATGGCACAAACCTTGTAATTTTTTAATTTTTTGATTTTGGTATTGTTGTTACCAATAAATTTTGCTCCCTCTTAAAGAAAATTCAAAAAATTATACATAAATAGGGGTAATTCAAAATTTTCAAAAATTTACTACAGTTCAAAAAATAATAATTTCCTTTACCACCTAAATTTTTGATAACGGTTGTTTTTAGAGATACTTTTTGTTGCCTTTTTACTTCAGAAAAAAATTACACTACAAGTTGGAATATTTCCCCTGCAAGTAATAAATATGTAAATAATCAAAAGTTTTATATATTTAAAAAAATCATTAGGCTTTAGAGGTTCTACACTCGAACAGCATGAGCAATAAATTGTTAACCACCAGTCCGCCACTCCCGAGAAATCGTTGAATATTTATACCAACTTTTCGCTACTCATGCAACAGAGTTAGACCGAACAGAGAAGCTGTTCTTTTTACTCCTCTTTTCCTTCATGTCTAATGGCAAAATTACATTTTGAATCGAAAATTTTTCTAAATGATTTCTTTGGAAATTTAGGTGGTTAAGTAAGTTGATAAAAAAGTAGAAAGCACCGGATTTTGAGTTCTGAAAATCATATTAAAAATTCATTATAAAAAATTCACGACTGCTTTTCATCGAATAAGCTAACTTCAGTTTGTTCTAACAAATATAGTTTCTCTTGACGAGTGATTTTGTTGAAAAAATTTTCAGATGACGACATACGAGCCAGTTCAAATTGAATCTACGTTCCCAAAAATAGAAAAAAAAAATCATTTCATTACAATTCTCAAAATTATAAAATTTTTGAAGAAGTATTTAATTGAAAAAGTAGCTCCCTTTCTGCATAAGTACTTAATTATATTAAAAGAACAAAAGCATATTATGTACCTACTTCATTAAAAAAACAAAAAAAAAAATGAACCTGATATAAATGTATAGTAGGCAATTAGGCATACATGTATCTGATTCGTGCAAAATGAACGAAAAAAATTTTCCATTGTTTCAGTTTTCATTACTTAATTAATTTCATGGCAATGACGTGCATTTCACTTCAATTATTATTAAAAAATTAGCAACACTCGACATTTATTTTTGCCATAAATTATAACTTATGTAACTTTTAGATATTTTTATCTTTGCCATTTCCATTTTTGTATTGTGGAGAGAATTTTTTGCTTGGTCTGTATGAATCAAATAATAACCTTATACGCTCAGTAGTCGGTACCCAGTCAAAATCAATTTTTTTACATTTAAAAAATGGGAACTTAAATTTGTTAATTTTTTAAAAATTCGAATCATTTTGAATTACTCTTGCACCTTATTCAACAACTGCAGAATAGTAAAAAAAAAATTCAAGGAATTCTCTTTCAAAACGCTATAAATTTATACCGACATGAAATTTTATCAGTTACCAAATATTAAAAATTTCCCAACTTCAAATTTTCTATACCTTTGAGAATTTTAGTAACTTGAAGTCTCCCCCCCCCCCCCCATCACCACAGATGATCTGGAAGGATGAGAAAATTTCAAACAAATTTCTTCCCTTGACTATACTAATTCAATTTTTTGTGTTTAAGAAACATTGGTCTACTTAACTTTTTTTCCAACTTCTCTGAGGAGGTATTTTTTTCAATCAACTAAATAGGTGTGATGACAATTTTTTCAACATTTTTTTAAATTCAGGGTACGTATGCTCTATTTTTCTTACCAGTGAAAAATTTAGAATGAAGATATCATGAGCATTATTGAATAAAATATTCTGAAAATTGAGTATGTGATTTGGAACAACATTATCTTTGGACGACTTCCAAGATTTTTTTAAAAATTTTCTTCCATTTTTGAAAAAAAAATGAATTTTTAGAAAAAATCAAGACAAACAAAAACAAAATTTTTTGTCCAATTTTTTTTGAAAATCCTATTTTTCTGAAAATTGAACAAATATTTTGAAAATATCTCAAAAGTCCTCAAAAGATAATGTTGCTCCAAAGCACATAATTAAATTTTCAGAATATTTTATTTAAGTAATAATTTTCATGATATCTTGATCCTAAATTTTTTACTGATAAGAAAAGTAGAGCATACCCTAAGATAATATCATTGTGAAAAATTTAATAACTATTTTTTGAAAAATTATCACCATTTTCCAATAAAATCTCAAAAAACAAATCCACGATTCAAAAAATCTGTTCCCTTCGCAGGACTTTTAACCTCGAGAAAATTCTACAACCTTCGAGCTCTCGAGCTCGTTTCCAAATTGTACTAATTTCACAGAAAAATTAATCACTCCGACTCTGTATAATTTGAGCAAAGATAAGCACGGGAGAAAGAGTAGGAGAAAAACACTCCGAATATATTTCTAATCATTCAGCAGTAAAACAATACTTTCTAATGAAAACATTTCGCATGCGAAAAGAAAATCCAATTTCACTTGCAGCCGCACAAACTTGACACGGGCAAGTTGATTTTCAATTCAATCCAATCCAACACTCGAGGAAAAAAAATTCTAGCACTGGTATCGCTATTCGAGCGTTATTCATATCGAAGAACAAGTTGCGCTTTTTGATTGAACTTTATTAAATAATCATTAGGGTGATATTTCATTAAATTCATTTAGAAACGCAGTCTTTTAAAGGCGGACTATCAATCAGCAAAAATAAATTAAACGCGTTGTACTCGTAGACGTTAAAACACAATAGCAATTAATCACGCGAGTAGTACCCGATGGTAACATCTTTTTGCCAGACGAAATGAAACCAAAAAGGAGGAAAAAACCTAGGTTTCTTATTTTTATGGTGACTTGACGGTACGTTGGGTAACGACACAGAAATTCCCTTTATTTTTTTCTATCTTTTTAACCGAGTTAATTGTCGGGGCAACAGTTCAAAAAACTAATCGACCGGGGCGAGGAAAAAAACCAAATACCAATTTATCTCGCCGTTTTAATCGCGTACTAGAGGCTGGCGCGGTTGTAGTTTGCTGAATATTCATTACAAACATTCTTTTCTTATATTAAAAAAGTTGAACAAAGAAAAATTCAAACCATTTGTATAAAGGTAAAGTCTGTTTTATGAAATTAGCGAAAAAAATATTCATCGTCGAAAAAATCGTTTACTAATTTAAGGCATATAAATTCAATTATGGTTTTTTTTCCTTCGCATCGACGAATAAAGATCATGTACACGAGAATATCTCTCAAGTGGGTACAATTAGCATAGGGAAAATATATCAGTCAAAAGGGAGTTAATTCGGTAACAAATCTGTCTCGAAGTATTCTCATTCGAGTCACGATTTCGTCAATGACACCAGCATCTCGTCCATTAGAGCCTTTTTCAATGGCTTCATTTTTTATCATTCAAATGATACAAGCCAAAGGCGATCGTTTCAAATCGACGAGTTAACATTCCGGAGACGTACGCGAGGCGGATTTTCGACGATAAAAATTTTTGACAAGCGTCGAGGCGAAATTTAAAAAAATTACCATGTAAAGTATCCGCATATAGTCGAGTAGGTGTGTTTTTCTGCCAGCCCGAGTGATTTCGATGGTGTCGAGGGAAAAACGATATTAAATTATTGCAACGTTCGGTGTATTATACGCGTGGCGGGGGATACATTTAGGAACATTTGTTGCAGCATTTTCTTATAATGAGGCTCGTTTTTCAACCGAGCTTATAAACTCCCCGCCCGCATACTTTGAACCTATTTATCAAGAAAAACTGCTCTACCTGTCATGTAGTAAACGTTCAACTCTTCATACCAATTTATATAAGGAACGCGTCTTCGCGGCTATTTCCCACTAAGTGGTCTATATTTTTTAATACGAGTAAAAAAATGCAACATATTTTCAGATAACGATAATAAATTTTTATTTAAGGAAAACCGAGAGTTTTTGAAGTTGTGTTTAATTTCATGTAGGTACTTGGAAAATAGAAGGGGTGTTTGGTGAATATAGATGTCAGTTCAGGAAGTTTAGATATAATGTAGGATTGTAGGTATAGTCGAAAACTGGGAAAAAAAATTGGACGAATTTTTTTGCCTTGCTTGGTAATTGAAGGGTATAAAATTTTCAAAAAAAAATCGAATTAAGGCATACGACACTCTTTTTTGAATATTCCAAATAATTTGCATGGTGGATTCGGCAATTGCGAATAAGTACCTAAATAGTTGTCGTCACTCAGAATTAAAGGAAAAAATCACGAAATAGATTTCTCAGAATTTTTTCAATTATTACCATTTACCAGTAAAATTTTGGTGAATAAATTTTTATCCGAAGATTTCATGCCTAAATTAAAAATCAAAGAGGGATGCGAGAAGATCCTCGAGATGAATGTACACCCTGAATTTGAAAAAATTCTGTAGGTAATGGTGGTTTTTACAAAAATAATAAAAATCAAATTTTCAGTTTTCTGATCACGAAGGACCTAGAACTAAACATCAAAGAACTACAAAAAAGTAAAATTATTGCAAACCAATGAGTAAATCTTCAAGTCTCATAAGAAATTTAAAAAAGTGAAAAGTAAATAAATATTAGTACTCGTATATTATGCGACAAGGGAGTAAAATGATTTTTTGACGAATTTTGAGGTTTATTGCCCGAGCGAAGCGAGGGAAATGAATCAAAATTGTCGAAAATCATTTTACTCCCGAGTTGCATACGATATTTTTCGTTATAGAGGGAGAAAAACGCGAATTTAAGCACTCGAGCAATTCGCGAGAGGGAGTAAAGTAGCGTTTTACTCCCTAGTAACGAAAAAGTTATTTTTCAAAAATCAGTTGAGATTTACCATCTCAAATCCAATTGAAACAAAATTGAAATACAAATTAGTCAAAAATAGAAAGGAAATAAAAAAATATAGACACCCAAGTTGAACAGAGAAATCTAAGAACTAGGAAAATATTTTCAATTCTATTATGAATGATATGTTGCCTATCTGCGAAATCAAAGGGGCAGAATTAAAGAAAAACTGCAGAAAACAAATTTCGTGAAAAAAAATGAGAACAAAAAAAATTGAATAATCAAATCGAAATTTCGACTGCCGTTTGCTCAAGTTAATTTAGATGGTTTCTAGAGAAATTAGAAAATACTTTAAAAGAAAGAATGAAATTAGGTACCTACTACGCTGAAAGGTACAGAATGTCAAAAATTCGTCAAATCTGAGTTTTGTAGATCTATATCCGTAAAAAAAATCTTCAAAAAAGAATTTGTTCCCCGCCCCTCTGGGGGTTAAAATGTAAAGTAGTTTCTGAATGACCCAGTCAACTGAGACACACAGAGTTGTCACTAGTTCAGGATGTAATTTATCATCTACAAATGATTGGTACCAAATTTAATTTCTCCTGAAAAGTATTTTGGTAACAAAATGTTATGATATAAAAGTGAAATCCGCCCTGATATACTCCATCCTCCCACTTCCCAAAATTAGGAGAACTGGACATTATCAAAGTTGGGAGGAAGTAAATTGGAAGTTGAAAAAAAAATTAAATTTTTGGGCGGACAGAGCCGTCATGTTCGGATTAGATGGAAGATTACTAAGCTTATGTGGGCTTCTGACCGCCCAAAAATTTAATTTTTTTTTTCAACTTCCAATTTACTTCCTCCCAACTTTGATAATGTCCAGTTCTCCTAATTTTGGGAAGTGGGAGGATGGAGTATATCAGGGCGGATTTCACTTTTATATCATAACATTTTGTTACCAAAATACTTTTCAGGAGAAATTAAATTTGGTACCAATCATTTGTAGATGATAAATTACATCCTGAACTAGTGACAACTCTGTGTGTCTCAGTTGACTGGGTCATTCAGAAACTACTTTACATTTTAACCCCCAGAGGGGCGGGGAACAAATTCTTTTTGAAGATTTTTTTACGGATATCAGTTGTTTTTGTACGTAGTTCTGTTTACAAAGTGCAAACTATTTGAATTCATTCGCGTCAAACTGAATATAAAATTTTGAAGTACAATAATTTTCATAGCGTTTTTTTGTGTTAGAAAATTAGAAAACATTCAAGGAATGAGGATTTTAATTAGACTGATATTCACTTTTGTAAACTTGGAACCAGGAACGTACCGATAGGGGGAGGGGGGAGCTTCCTCCCTGAGAAAATTTTTTACTTGTGAGTTGGGAAAATTGAGCAATTCAAAACATCAGTTGGGAAAATTGGGCAGTTGGGAATTAGTCACTTTATCGACTGAAAATTCATCATTTTCCCAACTGAAAATGTATCATTTTTCCAAGTTGGAAATCAATAAAATTTCCACTTGTTAGTTTAAAAATTTCGCCCTCGCTTCGCTCGGGCATGATCAAAGTCATAATCCAACAAACTATTTCAAGTAACAACAGTGTTGAAGAAGGCTCCTCTTATTCATTCCCCTGAAAATACTTTTGATCTGATACTCTGTGTTTTTATTCTCAATTTTTACGCTCCCGAAAAAGCTTTCAACACCATTGATTGTGAATAATTATCTAATGGATACATTCTTACCCTCCCCCTCTCAAATTACATCAAATAGGAATTTTGAAAGCCTTAAAATGAGAAAAAATGGCTTTTTTAGGCATTGAAAATATAATTTTTTCAAAGCTTCACCCTCGCTTCGCTCGGGTATAAATTAAATCATGTTTATATACATTATTTGAGGTGATAGCGCCAAAAAAAGTTCCTTTTTACTCATTCTTCATAAAATTGTTCTGAAATTTCAAGTTGCATCCATTTTGAGTTGGGAATTTCATGAATTCGAGTTGGGATTTTCATGAGACTCCCCCCCCCCTGGAAAATGCCTTCGGTACGTCACTGCTTGGAACTTTGATAGCTTTTGATCTGTCACCCGGAAAACTTTCAAATCTGCCTTATCAAATGTACTTATTCGAATTTTTAAGGCTGTACTTTAGTAGGTAAATGAGTATGTAAAAATTACGAATTTTTGCGACAGTTTTGTGGGTCACTGAATGAATGGGTTTTCTTTGTTTTTGCTTTACATATTTTGTTCAGAAAAGCTAAACTTAGGGCGCCACGAAGCTATTTTTTGAATAAATAATTACCTGAATTAATTATACGACTCTGAAATTGGCAAATTTACATAATTTTCACTTGTTCTCACTCCGACATTACATGTTTGAAAATTAGTTTACTGGAAAAAGGGCTTCGTGGCGTCCCAAGTTCAACCTTTCTGATCAAAATAAACCAAAAACGAAAAAAATTCATTCATTTAGTCATAGATACAAGTCCCACAAAACTGTCGGCAAAAAGCAAAAATTATACAATTATGTACTGATATCGAGTCTATGAGATAACAATGATAACATCCATGATAGCCAATAATTTTTCAAGTTTGTATTGCTCAATATCGTTCAATTTGTTGGTTCAATTTATCAATTTCAAAATGTGAAAAAATAAAAAAATACATCTTTTGATAATTTCAAGGTAAATTACCAAAAATTACCACATAAATCACCACACCACCAAATATTTTGGCACCTCACCACAAGAAATTAAAAGTTGTTATCAGTAATTTCGGCAAACTCAAATCCTATAAAAGAACAAACTTTAGACACAGCTATAGAGCTTTAGAAAGCTTTAAATGACTTGAAAATTTTACCTAAGTATAGTTAATACATGTATTTGAAATCCTTTGCTATTGCCGAAGCTCAACGAATAACAGCAATTTATTATTCGGAACTTCAACTTGGCTAATTTCCAAAATTTTCAAGCAACTTTACCCCCCTCTACCAAGCTCAAATATGGTATGATTGATACCGTTTTTTCGGTTTCTTATGTATTTTTACCCAAGGAACGCATTTTCGGGGTCAATTTTTCTTTTTTCAAATTTTTGGGGCCCCAAATGGGGGGGTGCAGGGGCAATTTTCAAAATTTTGAAATTTTTCCCCAGTCACATTACCCGGACCAACAAGTAGACCCTTATTCCAAAATTTCACCAATTTTGAATGAAACGTTTGTTCTCCAGCCGTGATGAACCATTTGTCACAGTTTAGTAAAAACTGTGAAAAAAATGGAAATCAAGCGTTCTGAAACTCATCAACTACTTTGTCTACAACGTTCATTTTTGTTTTTTTAGAAAGAACTCGAAAAAATAAGACACGTTCACCATGGTTGTTTTTTAATTCAACGATAATTTCTGAGAAAAAAGAATTCGAAAACGCGAAAAAAGTGTTTATGGTCATTAGAGAATATAAGGTCACGCTAGTTTTTTACATCTTTGTGGGGGCGGGGTGGGATCACTAGCGTGATCCTTGATTTGATATGGACTTGAATTTCATCAGTTTGATAGAAAAATTATTTTTTCAAAAAATCAATGTTGAAAATGAAATTTTTAGGAGGTGCAAAGATATTATTTCAAATATCAAACCCCTCGAATGTTTTACATTTGATTTGAAAAGGTAATTTTTGAACCAACAGGTCCAAATCGAAAAGTATCACATATTTTCGCCTCGATGAGATGAATACAACGGTGCCTTCGGTTTAAAGAATGTGACATTTTTTTAGATCTGAACACGAAACTCGGATTCAGGTAAGAGGGAGGAATCCCCCTCCTGCTGCGAAATTTAAAATCGCTGGAATTGATCAGAATTTAACTGTGAATTAATCGTTAAATTCTCCTCGACGAGATAAATCCAATGAAGCCCTTATTTTTGAATTTTGATCGTTCCGCTTTAAAAAACGTTCGCTGGTGTTGAAAAACGTCGGTCTATTTTAAAAAACTACAGCCTGTTCAGGAAAACGTTGATGGGCGATAAAAAACGTTGATCTGTGTTGGAAAATGATGGCCAATTTCAGAAAACCTATTTTGGAAAACGTTGATCAGTTATAAAAAAACCTAGGCCTGTGGCCTGGTTTAAAAACATTGATCTGTTTTGAAAAACGTTGGACTGTTCTATAAAAATGTTGGTCTGTGTTGGAAAACGTCGACCAATTTCAGAAAACAATGACTCATGAAAAACATTGGTCTCTTTTTAAAAACGTTGGCAGATATTAAAAAGCCTCCACCAATTTCAGAAAACCTGTCTTGAAAAACGTTGGTCCGTTATAAAAAACATTTGTCTATTTTAAAAAACGTTGGACTGTTCTACAAAATGTTGGTCCGTGTTGAAAAACGTCGACCAATTTCAGAAAACCACGACTCATGAAAAACGTTGGTCTGTTATGAAAAACCATTGGCAGGTAACGAAAAACGTTGGCCGATACACATATTATTAAAAAGCCTCAGCCAATTTCAGAAAACCTGTTTTGAAAAACGTTGGTCTGTGTTGGAAAACGTTGACTCATAAAAAGCGTTGGCCATTTCTGAAAAACGTTGGTCCGTTTTAAAAAACGTTGGTCCGTTTTAAAAAACGTTGGCAGGTATTAAAAAGTGTTGGCCAATTTCAGAAAACCTGTTTTGAAAAACGTTGGTCTGTGTTGGAAAACGTCGACCCATGAAAAGCGTTGCGTTGGCCATTTCTGAAAAACGTTGGTCTGTTTTGAGAAACATTGAAATTTTCTAAAAAATGTTGGTCTGTGTTGGAAAATCAAAAATGTCGACCAATTTCAGAAAACGTTGATCTGTGTTGGAAAACGTTGGTCTATTTTGAAAAAAATTGGCAGCTATTGAAAAGTGTTGGCCAATCTCAGAAAACCTGTTTTGAAAAACGTTGGTCTGTGTTGGAAAACGTTGACCCATGAAAAGCATTGGCCATTTCTGAAAAACGTTGGTCTGTTTAGAGAAACATTGAAATTTTCTGAAAAATGTTGGTCTGTGATAGAAAATGTCGACCAATTTCAGAAAACGTTGACCCATGAAAAACGTTGGCCTGTTCTGAAAAACGATTTCTGATCCGGTTACATGAATTTCTCTGATTTGATTCCTTTAAGTCTTCAGAATAGCAAAAAATCGTCAAATTTGAATTCAAGAGATCGATATTTAATTGACCTGAATT
Source organism: Pseudococcus jackbeardsleyi (assembly GCA_038380155.1). Classification (NCBI taxonomy): domain Eukaryota; kingdom Metazoa; phylum Arthropoda; class Insecta; order Hemiptera; family Pseudococcidae; genus Pseudococcus; species Pseudococcus jackbeardsleyi. Next base: position 41,927,657 of record CM076242.1, read on the forward strand.
TAATTTACTTTTCTACGTAGGTGAAAAAAAAATGATTTTTTTTTCGAGAAATCATATTTTTGTCAGAGATGAGATTCTTAGAAGGTACACGACGTTCTTTTTTCCAAAAATCAAAGCCTGAATTTTTAAAAATCTCTAATATAGGTACTTCGTTTTTTTAATTTTAGTAGGTACTGAACAAAAAAATATTATTTCTCGTACGAATTTAAAAACTAAACCTTGTAACGTTTTCAAGTGTAAAAGTAATTTTCTCCAAAATCATAAAAAATTATATGGTTTTTGAAGTACCCTAAGAATAAATTTTTTTGGCTTTTTTTTTGTTTCGATGCACTTTCGTACTCTAACTTTAAATTTAGACCAAAAAAACTCTCCAAACATTAAAATTTATTCAAATTTCAACGTATCACACATTCCCACGACGCCAAAAAAGTTTTTAATCCAATTTTTTTGAAGTGTAATTTCCCCTTAAATTTCAAAGACAGGCAATACATCCACCTAAAGTTCTCTCCCAGCGATACCCAGTTCTAATAAAATTTCGCCAGTCGACATCTATCCATCTAACACCCTGCAGTGAACACAAATACCTGCTTATCGTTTAGCCTTTTTTTTTTCGCCCCTAAACGAGTTATAAATAGCTTAAAGCGTATTGTAACGGTTTAAATTTCTAATTCCACGCTCATGTTTGATATGCAAATAGCCGATACGATGTTTCAATATGAAGTTTCAAATTAACTCCCGTATTGAATTAAGCGTTTTCGATATCAAACGCGATGAAACTTTATCGTGTAATGTAAACAAAAAAGTACGCCAAGCTTTTGCACGTATAAAAAGATACACCTACCTCTCTATACGAATTTGTCGCGCAGCAAACATCCAATGCATTTTTAACTACAATCTGTCTCCAAAAGTCAGATGCTGCTTTAAGCGCATCTAAAACCGTAACCCAAATACAACCTTGTATGCCTCGAACCTTCGTCTGTAGTATACCTACGTAAACACGTTAAACTAGCTGATTTATAATTTTGTGGTATAATTTCATTTTATACCCTCGGTTCTCGAGGCAAGAAGTTCTTTGGAGGAGGATTCACCAATTACATTATTTGACTCGTAGAAGATAATTTTTTTGCGAACCATTTTCGTCAACACCTTTTGCAAATAATACCTACCCACAATACGAGTATATGTGTAGGTTTCTAACCTGGATATTTAATGAAATTTCTCTTTATGAATTCTCTGAAGCTTTTAATTAAGCATAATATAATATCAGTGTCAAGTACAGGATTATTTTTTTTTTTTGCAAAAAAATCTAACAAATAGTAATTCGCAATCGCAAGGCGAGCTTGGTTTTTCAACGAATACCCGGTGTATGTCTCTACGACGAGAGAAAGAATGAAGGAAAAAAATTGAAGAAAAAAATTACATTTCCATTGTGATACGTATACTTATACGTGATATTTGTAACAAACACTTTGCTCTGTACCACAGTAAACTACGAGTAGGTATCTACACACGCACACTTCATACCGGAGAGTATTTTCAGTCTTGATTTTGAAAACTGTTTAGCTGTATTGTTAAAAGCCAAATATGATAGGAGAAATTATTTGCTACACTTTTATTCCTGCGACATTTTGCTTTCACCGGTGAAATCTCTTTTCGCCCCGTTAATAATGAATTTATACTGTGAAACGACCTCGTCAAAAAAAAAATCGTGTTGATTTTTTAGAATCGAAAACGTCTTTAAATACAACCTCCTTTTTGTCTTTTTTTCGATTGAAGTATGGAAGAAAGTATCTCAGCAGCGATAGTAGATAATGCCATATTGGTTTCAATGAAAAAAAAAGATGCTAAGAGATTTTGAATGAGTTTAACATTTCAGTCTTTTCAAAGGCGGTATTTTGACGGGAATTCAGAGGATTAGGCTTGTAACAAGGATAAAAAGAAATAGGTATTGTAGATGAGCAAAATCTGGAAAACTGAGAAAAAAATTGTGAATTTGATATTTATCAATTTTACGTTTGTATGTAAAATATTTTGACCTCCTTTCTTCATTTGAATAGACCATTTAGCAATAGAAATAAAAGTAGATTTAGAGATTTATGGAAACGCATCGTGTTGAATTGAAGAGCATATATAGGGGGAAAACATCGACAATTCAAAAAATCATATCAGAAAAGAATCTTGGGCATAAATTCTCCCTGAAAACATCAACGTTTTCAAGTTTCAAAATCTAAAAAAAAAAAACAAAAAAACTAGAGAATTTCTCAATCTTGTACTTACCTACATTTTTTTCACGATGTTCCACAAAGACAATTTTTGGAGGTTTTGCAATGATTTTCTTGCCAAAAAAATTACAAAAATTGAACAAAAAGTCCTACATCCCTCATCTGGTTCAAGCTAGACTTGAAAATTTTAAAATTACCATCTCAACAGATTGCAAAAATTCCATCAAACAATGGTAATAGAATTTTTGAATATCCTAATGATGAAAATTGTTCAAATGAAATTCTCTCAGGATTAAATCCAGAACTTTAATACCCTCAGCGAAAATATTTTACCTATGTTCTATCAACCGATTTAAAAATATTTTCCAAGAGTTTTTGTTTCAAAAAGTATAAATTTCAATTGACAGTTTTGAAATTTGAAAAATTATGTTTTAATAATTTAAATGATCAAAATGGATTGAATTCACAGTGTTTCAAGTATCAAACCTAAACTTTTCTACGCTCAAATGAAGAAAAAAAACATCCACCAGGAGGAAATTCAATCGTTATTGTTTCTGTTAAATTTACTAAAACTTTGAAAATTAAAAAAAAGAAAAAGAATAGACTTTTTGAAAAATTAGAAAATCAAAAACACCAAAAATTTTTAAAAATTATATTAGAAAATTAGCACTGCAAACACGACAATGAAAATGTTAAGATTTCAGTATAAAAATCCGGATCATTCAGAATCAGTTTGGTCAGCGAGCATTCTACTCGACCTTTTTACGTCTTTTCAGTACATATCTGAAAGAAGGAAACTGGAGAGTAATGAAATGAACAGTTTCGGATTTTATCATCTTTTGTATTCTAAATAATAGAATTTGTACAAATTATTGAATAATAATATTTGATAATTTGTACAAATTCAATTTATTTAGAAATTAGAATACAGAAGACGACAAAATCCGAAACTGCTCGTTCCAGTGTCCCTCTTTCAGATATTGAAAAGACATAAAAAAGAGTCGAATGCTCGCTGACCAAAATGATTCTGAACGGTCCGGATAAACAACACAAATATTTCAAGACACGTCCGCCCAGTAACACGACTACACACAGACTAAGTAATCATCTACTTCCCCTACCACAATTCAACTGCAGGCGCATGCGCAGGTATTTTTCCCCGCCCACATTTGGGAAGGGAACTACGGCCATGGGTTCTCCTCAATGTTTCATTTTTCTGAATAATAATAAGAGTTAGAATTATTTCATATTTTTTTTTAGGGAGGTACCTATAATAAATGTTTCTGTGGTGTGATATTTGTGGGATGTTTTGTATGATGGGAGTTCATGTGCTGTGAAGTTTTGTTTTTTCTGCATGTGAAAATTTTGCGGTTTATGTATGTTCCAACGCATTGAAAATGTTTTTTTGTTTTCTTTGAGGGAAGTTTTTTAGAAACGCGCCTCTCCTCCCTTTACATATTTTGGCATTCCTTTCTTTTTATCCTTTTGGCATGACTTTCACTTTTTTTGGGGCCAATTTCGGCAAATTTTCATCCGAAACTGCTTTTTGCTTCTTTTTCTTTCCACTTATCACCCCCATTAACTTTTTTTGAACTTGATGATGTGGCAGATATTTAAATAATATCCCAGGGGAAAATCATCAGGCGACTGGCGATTTTTCCCTGGGATCTGAGAAACATCTTTAGTTCATACATCAAACATGAAATTGGGAATATTTTTCTAGTTCTTACATTTCTCAGTTTTAAGTAGGTGTCTATACATTAAGTATTTCATTCCTAGGTATGTGTGAACAATTTTATTTCAGTTTTAGCTTTATGTTGGACCTGAACTGAGGAATCTTGAAGATTCATTTTCAAAAAAAAAAAAGCATCGATTTCATCCATTTCGGTACAGAAAATTAGGCACGTTCAAAATTTCAGATTTATCTCTCTCAATAGGTATTGAGTATTTATATTTTTTAAATCGAAATTTGAGCATAGTCCCAGTGCTATTTATTTCAATAGTTGCCCAATACCTACCCACTTTAAAAAACATTTTCCATTTGTTTCATGACAATGAAAAATAGTACGAAGTTTGAAAACTGAAATAGGCAGTTGAAAAAGGTGCTGTTTAAACTTTTGACAAAAAGGAATTCAAAATTTTCATTTATAATTCATTGAACGAATATTTTGATTATAAAAGGGAATAAAACGAATAAAATAACGGATTTTCGATTTTGATAAAGTTCAAAAGTCGAAAGAATATCCCTGGAAAAAAGTTCAAAGTCCAGAAAATCGAAAGAACGCCAGAATCTCCAAGAAAGACCGCCTCTTTCAAATCCAACAACTCTGTTACTTCTTCCACCAGTCAGAAAAAACTATCACCATTACCTTCACAAAGTCCCATCTTTTCCTCCTCATCGCGACGAAAATCACGCAAAGAACACTGGAAAATGTGTCGCTCTAAAGAATGCCGACATTTAGGCCTAAATTCACACACCATTATACGAAATTCGATAATAAATTAGACACGGACGAATTTCATTCGACAGTTATTCGACATTAACCTAAAAAAAAAAGCATTTCAACGAATTACATACTTATTTAGTTCGCAATTGTTCAAACATCGCCGTTTCTCGTATCAGTGGAAAAATTTCCAACTTGAAAATCCTTCAGACGAAAACACCACGCCGTACGATGGAATTAAAATTTAAGAAATCGAAGCGTGAAATTCACCGAGCAAAGTTGCACTTTGTTGGATTTCGTTTTCGATTTCTAGCGGCTAACAATTTGACAAATCACTTTTACACATGTCTTATCTTTCAACATACTCTCTTTTTTTTTTTGCTCATCGCCACTGTACCTAATACACGTGCATGGGTTCTTTCGTCGGCAATATAACTGCTGATGGATGATTTCTCGTTACCTGGGTATAAAAGTATAAACTTTAAAATCAAATCGTTCGGGTTTTATATTACATTACGTTCCGATATTAAATTCTGGCCTGATTCGAGGCAGGGATCGAGTGGAAAAAACACCTAACGAAGGTAAAATTTCATCGATGAAATCATTCTAATTAAAAGTTGACAAGGGTATCAGTAAAGTTTACTTCGGAGGTATTTTTTTTCTTCTTTCTGGTACACAAACTCGCGAACTGAATAAATTATTACGTTTAAGTATCTACTCAACCACTAGGGAAAATTTTTCTTTTGGAAATATTTCATCGCGAATACGACTGTAACTCGATCCGAATAAAGTTTTACTTCGTTTGACTAATTTGTATTAACATAAAATACTAATACCATCACACGTATAGACCTTTATGAATTTTTAACCGATTTTTTTTTTATTCATGAATCGAACGCAGCATCGGTGAGCTTTGCTTTTATTTATACAAATCGTACGCCTACATCGCAATTGAGCTGGTGTTAATAAACACGCGTCATAATGCACACACATTTGCGGTAATAACCTTCATTATTATAACACCGAGTATAATCAAATTTATACAACGTAGAGGTATAAATTTTTAGCCAGATTTTCCCATTACTGTGGAATACGAAAATATTATACCTACGTTCACGCGTCACGGTCTGCAAAAATAAAAATAAAAAACCTATACACTTTTCAACCATATTTTAAAAAATGTGTAAGTGCTCGTAAATTACACCAACGAAAAGCAGCATCCAACGATGTACCTTGTTTCAACATTTTTCTAATTCATTCCAGTCGACAAGGCGTGTACGAGAGTACGTTTTGGAAAAGCTAATCTAAAAACACAAACCTGCCTTGCGAACTTGCAATCCGCTAGGAAAATTATACGTACGGAAAACAGCCCAGGAGTAAAAATAAACTTTTTTATCGGTGTAATTATATCGATAAAAAATATACCTCGAGCTTTCCTATTCGTGCTGCGAAGTGAGAACCAAATTCTGGTAAATTATGGAGTAGTAGTCGGTGCCAATGGGCTGTGTAGAAGAAATAAAATTTTAATAGAAATAAAAATTCGGTCGCGAGGTATTCTCGATATTCGATGTTGTAAGTGTTTGCTTTTTTCAATGTAATTTTTGCCAGATGCGAAACAAATAAGGTTAATGTATCATAAAAAGATTTTTTTAATTCCAGATTTTACTCGTGATTTCTAATCGAGAAAGAGGCGATTGTGGAAAAAAATTCGCATTTCCGTGATATTTACCGCAGAATTTCCGTGTAGCAGAAATCCATTTGGAATGAATTTCATTTATTGTCACGAGATTTTCCCCTTTTTCCGAAGATACAGATCATGAGCGAATTTTCGGAGCAGCGAACTTTCGCCATTATTTTGAATACTACATTAAATTCGTGTTGAAGTTGAAAATTAAATTTCGACGGTTTCTCTAAATCATCGATAGGTATAAGCGAGCTGTTTGTAATGAAAAGATTTGGAAAAGGGGGAGTTTTACGTATTGGATTTGTTCAATTTTAGCTGCTTTGATCAGTTTATACAGAAAAGATCGAGATGATTATGAGGTTGAAATATTTCTTAACGGAAATATTTCTTTTAATCCAATAAGCAGGCAAATTATTGATTCATTTAGGTACCTGGTATCCTACTTATTTAATTGCAGGAGTAGAATTTTAGGTAATCTTATTTGTAATTTTTCAGTTCGTTACTGCAAGATAATTAGACATCCTCCTCACACAAAGCAAGGTCATAGTAAGAAATTTCAGCTAAAAATCGAGGGGAAAACGTAGGCTGATTTCATGTGAATTCAAGAAGATTTCGACTTTAGGTCTTCCAATTTCTCTCGAAAATTTATTCATGGGTTTCCCAATTAATGGTCTTATGAAGGAACCACCGTTATTTCGATCTTAATCCTTCAAAGGAGAGAGAGTGACTCTTATAATTTTCATACAACTGGACTCGATCAACAACTTAATTTCTACCTCCTCCTCCCCCCCCCACCCATATAAACCTCAATTTAAAAATGTATAAATCAAGTTTTCGGGAATTTGGTGGCCAGAGACAGACACGAAGGAAGCAGATCGAGAAAGTAAGTTGATAATCGATCTCAGTACCCTCGAATTAATAGAAATTGATGTGCCACACGTCATTTTTAATTTTTTGCATTTGTTTTCTCAAAATTGGAAGGGGACTAAAAAAAAAATTTGAACTCAGTGCCGTCAAAAATCTAACAAACAACACGTCAGGCGTCTTTTTCATTTAAAAAAAAAATTCGACCTCATCAAGGTAGCCGATTTCAAAATTGAGGACTCTTGAGCCTCCTTAAAGGGTATTTTGGAATCCCATCTTGAAAGGTAATTCATTGAAAAGCACATGAAAAGTCCTTCTTACTGTAATTTTTTCGGATCTTTAAATGGTAGATCTCATCTTTTGCATGTATCATGAAAGTTGAGATTTCATCATAAAAGTTTAATCTTGAACTTTTCAAAATACAATTATCACTTTTGAATCTTTTTCAATTCTTTACAAACTTGCGCGAATAGATTCATTAGATCTAACCAATCTCGCGATATGGACTTCTAAAGTTAAGCCGTTTTTCAAAAAATCCTAACCGTACGAAAATTACGAGCCTCCCTCCTCCTCCCTCCCCCTCCGAAGAAATAGAATCAAATTGACGATGATTCCTTCATTAGACTATCGTGGGAAACTCGCAAAAAAAAATTCCAAGTAAAATTGGAAAACTCAAGGACGAAACCTGCTTGAATTGGCATGGAATGAAACAATAAACAGGAGTTTTTTGAGATATCAAATTCAATATCGAACTCATTTTCACCTTTTTTTGCAATTTCATCACTTCGGAGGGACGAAAACGCAAATTTCAAAAATCGTGTTTTTTAGTACATATTTTTTTTTCAAAAATTTGAGGTTTCAATCCGCCATACAGAAATGTTTTCCCTAAAAAATTTCAAGTGAGTTTGAGATGATCAAAAAAGCAAAAAAAAAATGATCGTCGGCAAAACCAAAGTGTAAGAAAAGTATGCATGGTTTTATTTTGCTATTTTTTTTTTATTTTTTTATTTTAGCTTTGTTTTTTGGCAGTGTTTTTGAAGTTTGGGATAAAAAAATTAAGATGAGTAGAATTTTTCGTTTCTAATTCTCAAAAGCTAAACAAAACAAAAATGTATTAAAAGCACCAACAATCCATTTAGATGAATCTGTGATGGTGATCCTTGAAAGGGGGTTATCATGAAGAAAAAAAATCGATTTTATTTTTGATTTTTTCCCCCCACGATAACTCCCTTTCTAGGATCACTATCACATCTTAGAAAATTCAAAAACTATCCCCAAACGCTGCAAAAAAAATTCAAAACATGCAAAATCAATCTAATCAAATTACAAAGCCAAAATGTGGTGTATACCAAATTTTCGACTTCAGAAACTGATTGGAGATGGTTTCAATACGTCTTATAACCTCTACAGAATTTTTCAATTTTCTACTTTTGGAAAAAATGCATAAAAATCGTTCAAATGAACTTCTAAGAATTCCTTTCTGCTGAATTCAATCCAGATTTTTTTTTTCAAAAAAAATATCAGCAGATTCTAAAATAAGAATCTTTTTTTTTTTAAAAAAAAAAAAACATTATTTTCTGCTCATTAAATGGTCCTTTTTGTTTTTTCTACTTTTAATACTTAACTACTTATCCATGCTTTGATTAAAAATTGATTTCTTCGAGTTTTAAAATTATTTTTTGAGCAAACGAAAAAAATTGATTTTTTTTGAATAGTTTTATCATGAGTGGTTTTATCCAATAAAATCATCGATGCTAATTTTCAAGAACTTTTTTGATTTTGGAAAAGCTGACAGATCTACTTATGGTTTGCGGTAGTTGTAGTTCTTTGAATTTTAAATCAACGCACTTCCAAAAAAAATTGTGTTTTGTATACACAATGAAAAAAATAGAAATCGCAATACCCCACATTTTTTAAATAGGCAACATGTTCTCACGAGTGTTTTCTTCTTTGTCCCGACGCGACAGATACTCGTCGAATAAAAAATACCCCCATATGAAAAGCTGTTCTGATTGAAAAATTATCGGGTACCTAATTATTGAGACAGAAGCAAGGTTTCCCTTATTCATACCAGACAACTAAGAGTAGAAAAACCTTCACAGTTTAGTCCAAGTCTAGCATTTCGATAAATTTCGATATGATTACCAAGAAAGACCTCGTTTAAAAATGATAATTCAAGACATCTTCACGTTATTGATGCCGGAGTTTGACAGCTAAACTTCTAAAAGCTCTAGAATACATTTAAATTGGCTAATTTTTAATTTAAACTTAAATTTATTCCAGAATTAAACGTCGTTTTTTTTTCAAGAAAGGAAAAACTACCCACTAAACTTTTTTCTTTACACTCGTTATAAACTTCGAGCTAAAATTATTCCGTACATTCGATTCTAAAACGATAAGAAATCGCCGAAAATCAGCAAATTTGCGCCATCCTCTTCCACCAATCAATACAAAAAAGTTTCTCAAAACATTGATTAATTATTCAACTCGTACTCCAAAAATTCTTTCGTATTCCATATTATCAAATAATTTCATCTCGAAAGATTCAAACATAGGTTCTTTTTATAATGAAAAATGGCGTTTACCGGAAATATATTAAATTACTGAGCTGGAGCATCAGGAAAAATGTGCCAGCGCCAAGTATAATTCCATCAACTTGAGGTTATTCGGATTAAATTTCATATCCGCGTGAAATTGTTAATTTATTAAATATATCGCGAAATGAAAAAAAGCAAAGTTGAAAAGTTTTTGTATCTGGGTACTTTTTTATAGCTTTTGCAAGAAACCTTTACGAGAGAGGTACTATAAACCGTTTAAAAACTTTCAGCAGCGAAAATTCCAAACAAATTTTTAAATTGAAAACCTTTAGAATTTTTTAAATTATCGTCCCTGCTATATTTTTTTTTTGCAAATAAGACGAAATTAATTGTTACGCGGAATCGATATTATAACGAACCCGGGGTAGAAATTTTTTGCAATATATTTCATAATTTGAGAAATATATACGAGAGGGAAAAAGGCTTATATTATATTTCTGGGCTGTATAAGAAATAAGTATGTTGAAAAAAAAAATTGATTTTTGTTCGCTAATAGTAGGTATATCTGCGTGCTGTAACGTCAAATTTAATTAAGTATATTTTCGAGTACTGTATTCAAATTAACACTCAACAGATGACCGTGAATGTGTATTTTAAGGTCGCATTAATTTGATATTAAATTATAGATGTATTATATCAATGCATATCTCGAATATATATTGATTTAGGATAAATTCAAGTTCCATGTTTGCGTTAATTCATAATATTTGAAGAGACCAAATTATTCTGTCAATTTGATTTTATTAAATCCACATACCGTAGACCAATTCGCGCATTCACGCGTCCAATGTACACAAGTGCATAGAATAACATTCAAGATTACTGTCCGTATACAGAGAAACTAACTAGAAGCTACATACGATAGCTTTTGTTCGAAAGTTTACATATTTACCACTGGTTTGAATGTACAAGTACGTATATAACTGAAATGAACATCCTTATACCCTTCATCTAGGATCAAGAGGATATAGATTTAGGGAAAAGTGTCACCACAGCAAAGATACAAAAGTTCATTTTATCATCAGAAATGGGTATCGAACTACTGTAAGTACCTATTAATTTCCAAGAATGATAATTGATAATACGTATAAACCAAAGTAGGAGATTGCCTGGCCCCTCCTAGTGGCATAAATGCGAGAGGGGAGCCCCCTTCTCTCGACACCCATCAGAAATAAATTATTTGTGCACTAGAAATTCAATTTTTTCAAAAATCTCTCTTGTATAGGTAAATTACGAGATCAGTTTAAAAGCGAAAAAATTGGAAGAAAAATATTAATAATAGTAAACGAGTAAATCGACATAGAATTTTACGTACTTTTTTCAACTAATCAACAATATCAACATACCTAACTGACAAAAAAGGCAAAAATCGCTGGAATTGACCAAATGTCAAAAGTGACCCTACCAAAATGACCGGCTGGACGAGCCGATTCCAGCGGTGCGGTCGGTTTTGCCGTCCGGTCGATTCCAGAAAAAATTCATTAATTTTTCGAATTCCATAGATTTTTGAGAAAAGTCTTTCCCCTTTGTTTCTCATATATACTCGTAGATGAATTTGTAAAAAATTTCGATAAGTAGGTAACTGAAAAATTGAAAAAATCGCGAGATTGACTATCTAATGGGAAAAGAATTGGAAAAATTTTCTCAAAAAAACTGTAGAAATTCGAAAAATTGAAGAAATTTTTTATCAACTGTGTTGATTAGAAGAGACCTTTCATTTTTTGTTTCTGGCTCTTTCAACTTTTCTGCGATCAACTTATTTACCTTACTTTTTGAACGACCCTCGATTTGATGCGACAGTAGGTACAAAAAAGGCTTCATTTTACCTCCTCTTCCTGAAATTTTTCTGGTATTGCGTTTATACCCAATTAGCAGCACAATGCTAAAAAAATGTTCAATTCTCTGATTTTTCCTCCCCCCCCCTCCGAGGGATATTCAGTTTTGCCTTTGTTCCTTCCTCTCAAAATTGCATTTTTAGTGAAGAAAATTAGATAACTAAGAATGGAAATTTGAAGAAAATGATGATTTTTTTTTAAAATAAAAGTAGCAGTTTAAGTCGAAAAAAATTTCATTTTTATAAGTACACCCAGAAATTAATTAAATTAGGGACTGAGAATTCAAGAAAAAATAGGGGGAGGGGGGTCAAACATCAAATTAATTTTCAATGAAAATCATTTTACTGATTTTCAAAGGCAGAATTTCATCACAGGCTGATTCAGATTTAGAAAGTTCGAAATAAAGAAAGAATGATTAAAATACTGCCGAAGCGAAAACGAAATTTTTTGAAAATACTTTTTGAAAACCAAAAAACTCAAAAAAAGGAACTTTTTTTACAGTTTTGCAACAAAAAAAATCTCCTCTCCGGAGGAGACTCGAGTCTCCCGATGACCTCCCCTCCCCCTATCCGATTGGCGCGCTTATGATCATTTTAGTCAACAATTCTTGCCTCTCTTTTCCAATAATGCAACTTCTGATTATGCCGAATGTAACCAATCAACAATTATGATCGAAAAATAATTTCAAAGAAAAAAAAAATCGAAATTATGGTAAGTACATATTTCCATACGACGTGAGGACGTTTTTAAAAATCGTCCCAGGTATATTTTTTCTTCGGGAATAAAATTAGAAAATGAACGCAAAATATGAGGGCAAGATTTTTATTTTGCAGAAATGTTGTTCATTTTTGAAAAACCCGGAATTTTAGTTTCCAAAAATGTGTGTTTTTTGGAAATTGACATTGAAAAGAGGGGTCCACCGATATTTTACAGAGGAAAATGATCAATATGACAAAAAAACCATTTCTAAACGAGAGGAATATTTTGATTTTAAACTTTCATTTCAACGCTTTAAAATGATTCTTTTGCACATAATTGGCAAAATTTCCAACTCGAGAAATTCAAAATAGAGAAAATTGACGATTATTGACTAATTTTGAGTCTCAGTATAGGAATAATCCAGCATCAAAAACGTAAGCTAAAAATTACCCCCCCCCCCCCCCTCTTCAGAATGTTCTCTCAATGTATATACAAAATAAAAATGTTCTTCAATATTAAAAAAAAAAGAAGAAGAAGATTCAACTTTTAGTGTTTTAAATTAACTAAATTCAACTCAAACTGCATATCAAAATAGATCGAAAAAAACATATTCGATTTTGACATGAAATTGGTAAAGTAGATAGTTCATTTTGAATTCGAGACTTCCCAAAAAATTTTGAGCCTCCGCCCCAACAAAGACAGAACCAGGAGACCTCAAAATGGAGCCATTTTCGAAAAAAAAAACAGACCATATTGTCATTTTTGGAAAAATTTACTGCAGGAAATTACCGTCACCCCCTCCTTGAATCGCAGGCATTAAAAAAATTTAAATGTAATTTTATAGACGAAACTTCGTGGTGTCATTGAAATTAATCCACTTCTTTTTTCAAACTTTACTGACATCAGCAACAGTAAATTTTCAAATATTAAGCACTCAACGTCAGCTTGCACATGCATAATGTATTAGGTCTCATTACTTATTACAATTCAACGTAAGTTCTGTTTATTATCAGAAAAACAAATACATAAGCCACTTGTCAGATTGATTTTAAATTATTATTATAACACGCAGAAAATCTAACCATGACCCAACTCTTAAAAACAAAAAATTTGGGTTAACATTCTAACTCGCAGAGCTGTATACCTTTGGGAATCTGAACCCAATTTTTTTCACAATAAACTCGGAAAGATTAATTTTTTCCAACAAAATCATTTTTTTCAACTTTGAAGATTGAGATCCAAGGACGAATCAAAATTGGCTCACTGAAGGCAAAAAACCAAAAAAATGAAAATTTGCCATAGAAATTTAATTTTTTCAATTTTTTGTATTCAACATGCTTTTCTCATTTTTTGCAACTCAAAACAAAGATTTCTCAAAAATTTTTCTGATTACAATACATTTTTGTCGCAGAGAGATGTTCTCTCTGTCTATGCTCCAGCTCTGTTGAGATCGCTGGAATTTATTCTCTTTTTTTCCTATAAATTTATAGCTAATTTACGATTAAACGTTCATTTCGAAAAAAAAATAGTCCTTGATATCGTTAGGTATGCAGATGAATACAATCTACAGGGAATATCACGAATAAAGTTCATCATTAAATAAAGTAATAAAAACTTGAAGGAAACAGAATTTTCATTTCAACTATTTGAAATTTTCATGAATAAATTTCGGATGGTGAGGGGAGGGCGAGTGATCAACTTACAGTCTTTTTTAACCGTACCTAATTATTGACAGTTGGGGATTTAGAAAAAAAGTAAAAACTGATAAAAATTAAAATTTGTTGAAATAATCCAATTGTTGTATAGAAACCTACTATCTTTTCATTAATTTTTAGGACGAAAATTAAATACCTACTCTCGTATAAAAACAACTTTTTTTGGTCGCTGAAAAACTGCTTAAAAAGCGATAAAAAATGGAAAAAATGAATGTAAAAACTGAAAACTAATAACTAACTTTCGAGTTTTCCCTTAATAGATCTGATACCCACAAAAAAAAGGCATCACATAAATATATATTAAATAAACTTTTTAGCAAATAGGTATTCCATCATGCTGACCCCTTCTATTTTATTAGGTACCTACCTTGAAACAATTTTTTTTTGAAATTAAATAATAAAATAGGTACCTTTGAGAAAACAGAGTCTAGCAGAAACATAAGAGCAGGTAACTGATTATACAATTTCAGTGGGTGATTCAATATTTTTATGCATTTAGATAAAAACTAATTATTCATTTTCATTTTTAATGGTGAAAAATTTCAAATTATCATTTTTTTTTTTTGGAAGATAGGTACTCCATAGGATATTTTAAATTAAGAAAATTTGTACTTGATGCAAGGAATAAGAAATTTGGAGACAAAAAATAAAAATTGATGAAAATACACGTTCAGTATACTTCGTTAAATTTGAAAAAAAAAATAAACGAAATTAGAATTAGATACCGATGGTAACAACAATAAGTATTAATCACAAACGTGACATTACCGCCGCTCGTGATTAAATAATAAAAAAAATACAGATAAAAAAGTACCGCATTATTCTTCACGAGTAAGTAGGTAGTTATGATACGAATATGCAAACATTAAAAAAACACATATTTCAAAACGAAAAATTTTATAATAAAAAATTAAAAATTTCGAACCTCTTTGAATGTATTTTTAAAAATTCCCAACTCGTCACTTACCAAAAAACTAAAAAATTACGCATGTTCGCCGACGTGATCAACTCGCGGAAATTCTCGTTACAGAATGGAAAGCGCAACTAACTTATTTCACCCACGAGAAGAACAACTCTACTAAATGAAAAAGTTGGCTACGATGAAAACTGTTGCTTTTCAGCGACGCCGGAGTGTTATAACGCTGAAGCAGAAGACACTTATGACTGCATGGAAAACAATAAACGGAGAATTTGTTTTCTTTTATTAAATTTCAAAAGTGATCTATTTATTCATCTTGGCTCGTACGAGAACCTGAACTAATATTAACAACGGTTTTGTTTTATTTATTTGTATATTTATCTATCGAAACGAATATATCGAGAAATGTGGAAAAAATAAGCCATGTTTCAAAATATAGCGACAGGACTACGCAGAATTTTGGACGTTTTATGGGCGGAATTGAAATAATAAACTGTGGAATTTTTTTCATTTTCGAATATATTTTTATAACTTTTCCATATTTTTGTGTTATGAATGGTTTTTTAATTACGTATTTCTCAGAATAAAGTATAACTACGCTACGTTCCCATCGTAAAACAATGAGAACTGCTGAAATGGAAATTGGAAGATGTAAGATCGGTAAGTATACCGAATTTACCTACAAAGAACCAACATTCATTACTTTCAGATATCATGGAAATGACAGATGAAAGCCAAGACCACAAGGATTTGATAGCTGATGAGTAATTTTAAAACATATATCTACCTATTCTATACCTTAGTAAACCCATTTTAGTCTATCTACAATTCAAGTACGAAAAGATGCTCTTGAAATTGAAAATTGCGAGTTTTTTTCGTAGGAAAAGAAATCAATTAAGTTATCATAAATGAAGTCAACACCCAAGGAAAAGGCTATTTTGAATTTTTGAGAAGCAGATTCTCTTTTTAATTTTTTGATGAAAATAATCTCCCGAGTCAAGATATGTTTTTTTTTTCAACATCAACAAATCACAATTTTATGATAGCATAAAAATTACTCTGGGAATGATATCTATGAAAAAATTCGAAAAATAAAAAAATTACTGATTCATTTAATTGAATGGTTAAGTATGTCTTTATCCAAAAATACCAAGCGAGGAATCTAATCTGAAATTGAATGCCAATTAATTTTTTTTCAAGCATACTTAATGCCATTGTTTAGGCTCAAAATTTCATTTGATCCATTAGTGATGAAAACTTATTCTCCAAGGTGCAAGTTGGGTTTCTTTACGCATTCTTGATTTATTGATCTTGAAACTGAATACCGAATGCTACTTTTGCCCTTCACAATTGGGGTTGAAAAGTTGCAAATCGATTTTTACTAAATTCCAGTCACTCATCCGTCCTCTCAAAATCATGGCAAAAAATGTTTTGTTATCAAAAATAATTTTTGATAAAATTTTTATTCTTTTTCTGCGTAACTCACACGTACGTAGGTTCCAGTCGAAACTGCTGAATCCACAAAATTCAAGTATAAATACGCTATCAAATGTCTCTTTATGCTCTCGTCATCCTTTTAACGAGGGAATCGAGAGGTTATATCGTACTCTTGTAAATTCATTTTTTTGACAAAAATATTTTTGGCATGTCTAATTCTTAAGCAATAAAGTTTGTAATTCAAATAACAATATTTTAATTATATGAAAAATTGCACTGAAAATTATTTACAGTAAGTAACTAAAAAATGTTGTTCAATTCAGAGGTATTTGAGTGAATCTGAATTTGATAGAAACCAAAAAAATTTCAAATTCAAAATTTATAATACTTAGAATTTTTGAAAAAGATATTCAGGCACCTATAACCGATCCCCCCCCCCCCCCCCGAATATAATCTTTGACAATCTTATAGCATTTTTTAAATATTAGGCCCTCAGCTTGAGGAAATCAAAGATTCGAAAACGGATGGCAGGAGACAAAAAAAAAAACATTTAATTTGTCTTATTATTCATGTTATTTTTTGAAATTTTTTCAAAGGAAAATGCCTTTTTTTTCCTAATTAAAATTAAAAATAAATTTTCTTTGCAATGTATTCAATGAAACTCAATTTTTTTATTTGTAATTGTAAGTAATTCAATTTTCTCGTTTATTTTCTTCCTCGTCAGAATCAATGAAAATACATAAGTATCGAGGAGGCGACGTTCTGTTAGAAAAAAAATCATTCAAAATGAAAACAGAATAAAGGGAAAAGAAGAAAGAAGCAAACGAAAAAAAATGCAAAAAATATGTTGATTTTTAAAAATACATAATTTTAAATTTGGAGCGGATTCTTAGTTTTTTTCAACTACCTACTAAAAAATTTCAAAAAAGAATCTTCTCAGACCTTTTTTTTTAAAATTTAGATATCAAAATCGTTCTTGACGGTTTACAAAAAAAAACAAAAAAAAGAACACATAATTCGACAAAGTTGTTACTCTCAATTGTGCCCTTGTGCCCGTCGTTTTCCTAAAACTTCATTTTAAATGCAGAACAAAACAATCTATGAAGGGGGAAGGTTCTCATAATAAGGTGCATTTTTTTTTAATTCCTCAAAGTGTTATATCCTCGAAATACCAGGACTATAGAAATCGATAAAAATCGGGTTTATACTTTGTAGGGTCATTATTAAAGCAATTTTTATGCAAAAAATGGTCCAAAATCAGGAAAGAAAATATGAAATTCAAAACACTATGGAATGACATTATGCCAATGCATGTCACAAAAGTCATTCCTTTGAAATAATAAAAAAAAAAAAACAAAAAAAAACTCATCCATCAACCATAATGCATAATTTCAGGTGCTTAAGTTCATTTTCATCGTAGTGTGAGTAAAAGTGCACTTTTACTCACACTCGCGAATCGCTCGAGTGCTCAAACTCGCCTTTTACTCACACTACAACAAAAAATATCGTATGGAACTCGTGAGATAAATGATTTTCGACGATTTTGAATTATTTCCCTCGCTTCGCTCGGGCAATAAACCTCAAAATTCGTCGAAAATCACTTTATCTCCCTCATTGCATAATATACTATTTCTTAAATTCCTAAATTTTCAAACTTACCTCTTTGCCTAGCAAATTATACACCTATAAATATTTAATCTGAATCACGAAAAGTTTGAAATTTAGAATACAGCTTATTTTCGACCTTACGAATCAATTAGAAGTGGTTTTGAGACATTCCAAAGGCTCCATAAAATTTTGGAATTTTCCAGCACGAGAGAAAACCCCATAAAAATGATTCATATGTGACCCTGCCGTAAAGAAGGATCCTAGTATAAAAAAAAAATCGATGTCTCATTTTTCACATTTTTGATCCTAATGACACCGAATCAGGACCAAGCACATAAAAATAAAAACATCGACTTTTTTTTTTTACTCAATGTCCCTTCTTTACGGCAGGGTCACATATAAACTTGAGCATCTGAGTATAATTGCCATACCGGGTGCTCGCTTAATTCTGACATTTCTGACCCATAAGTTAGCAATACTTCGTATTTGTTTACAATGGAATGAAGTATTACCAACTTACGAGTTTAACACAAAAAGTACCAGGGGGGTGCCAGAATTAATCAAGCATCCGATATTAGTGATCTATTCGATCCATTAACGCACAATATTTCCCTCAAACTCCCATGGGCTATTTTTATAGACTTTCTCTAGTGCTGGAGAATTCCAAAACTTTCCGGAGTCTCCAAAACATCTCTGAAATGCTTTCGATCGATTCGGAAAAGCGAAAATAGACTATACTCTAAATTTCAGCTTTTTTCATTGATTAGATTAGATTTTCATACTTTGCAGAGCGATGAGGAAATTTTAGATATGAGGTTCTTCAATGACGTATTTCAAGTTGTTCTGTTTTGACTCAAAATACTTCGTGTTGGGGTACCTCCCTCGCTATGTAATCCAACTGATTCATCTTTCCGTGAAAAAAACACCATTTCAATTTCTAGAACACTTCTTTGCACGCTGTCGCTGTTGAATTGTAGACCAATTGATAAGTACGCAATTTCGTTGATGAGTAAGTAGATGAGTTACCTAATTTTTAAACTTATCTACCTGAGTGAGTTCATTCGTATACGAGCTCGACTCGATACAAATTAAACCACATTCACTTTGATCAATACCCAAACCCATTAGAAAAATGAATCCGAAAAAACCTACCTCGTAAACTTTCTCAGCAGCTCTCCATTCCCATTCCGACAAACTTTTCCGACTCGACAGTTCCATGGCTAATTTATACATTTCACGTCACACCAGACACTTCTTCGTTCGGATGGTATAGGAAAAACTCGATGAAATAATAACTGTCACTTTGAAAAACCACAGTGATCGGTTATCATTCTCTATTTACCTTGTCACGCTTTACACAATATCACAAATTTCATATCGAAATAATAAGTTATTCTTTTCAATAACATCGCAGCTTTGCAGGCACAGGATCGAAGCACAATCTCAATAAATCACTTCACATCTTTGTCGAAATACGCACAATGGAGCACTTGTTGTTCATTATTAACTTAGGTTATCAATCATATTATCACGTTGTTGGAGATGCTAAAAGTTACCGTAATATTTACGATCACCTTAAATCTTAAAAACATGGTACCCGGCGTTCGATCTCTTTTTTCATGCAAATTTCACCAGCAAAAAAGTCACGACACGACATTTGAAACAACGATGAACTGATTAGAAAATATAAATCTATTCTTCTCACGTGTTAACATAATATCGACATTTCACTTCCTTCTTATCAGAGAATTGAACCCCCCCCCCCCTCCATCTTCGTCACCTGACACGACTACGACATTTTCAGCGGCTGGCGCCGACAAAAAAAAATATTTCAAAATAAGAAAAATATCGGAGTAGTAGCGACATTTCTGGCAAATTTTAAATTCATTTCGTTTTATTATTATAAAGATTTACTAAAGAAATATTAATATATTATTCTTTTCTTTTTCCTTATTCAAAATTTTAATATTAATTAAAATAGGTAAAGGTATACTGATTGAGAAAAAAAAATGTCATATATTTTTTCCACAGACAAACAATTTAAATTTAATTAAACGAATGTTTGAAAATTTTTAGCATTTTTCTCAGTTGAAAGTATTTCATATAAATTATAAAATAAACCTGCGAATCTTTCATTAAATTACATTTTACATTAATTTTGATTTAATTTAATTATCAACGTATTATTCGAATGCAGAAGCTTTTCCCATCGAACCCACTCACTTTAATTATTCCATTGCTTAATTTGGGTCATAATTAGTTTCTTCATCGAGACCCAGATCATGAAATTCTTAGAGTAAATTTAAACTTGAAACGATGTTTGTAAATTTCATTTCCCACTTGATAACTCGGTTTGTTTTAGTTTTGAAAAATTTTCCATACTTGAGAGAGTAGCTAATTGCTTCTTTGGTGTTAAAATAATGTGTTTTCATACGACAAAATTTGTCCCCGTTGAGATATGGGAATTAAAATAGTCCTATTCAGCACCGCAGAAAATCCATTTTGCGGTTTAAGCAATAATTGCGATAAGATTTATGGAACTTAAAAGGTAGACAACTAATGTGTGGTTTTTGGTATGAAATGAAACTTTATCGATAAAGTGAACTGAATTTTTCGAACTGGTAGCACAATCATACAAGTTCTCTAGGTAATATTTTCTGCTTGATTGGGTTCTTGGAGTTTCATATTAAATTTACACTTAAAAATTTTAACAATCTTGTCACCTTGGTTTGTGAGATTTCAAGGTGAAAATAAATATCTAAATTTTTCGTTTTTAAAAATAACGCTTTAAAGCATTTATTATTTCGCAGGCATGTGACTTTTCGAACAAAAGAAATAAGTTCTGAGGTAAAAAATCAAAACAATGATAAAACTGTTTTTCTTTTTTTCTTTTGGTAATGGGGTAATTATGGTGAAAAAAAGTCGACGATACTGAATTCGGTTAGCTCTTTGTTCACCAAGTAATGAATTATTTTAAAATTTTTCTTTTAATCCTATTCATCGCATAATTAGTACAACTTGAAAAAAAAACTTTGGAGAAGAAATACGAATGAAAAATTTCCATTTAATTTGAAAATAAGATGCAATAAATAGGTAGAGTTTTTTTTGTTTTTTTTTATTAGATACCTAAATAATTCGTAACTGCAATTAAATTTCAATGGGAAAATGTTGCAAAATTTTTTCTATTGTTTTATTTTACCAAGAATGCAAAATTTTAAGCTGCTTGAATTTTTTTTAAAAATAAAAAATCAATTGCCTATTCGAGTCATTTTTTCACCTTTTTAGTAGGTATTATACAATGTTTATCGCAAAGTTTAGGTTTAATTCGCCTCTTTATAACACTTGGAAAAATAAATAAAGGAGTTGGTGTGCGTGATATGGTTACGTTATTATTCTTGGTTTTCCTCTATATAATGACGATAAGGTGTTGAATTTTTAATGAGCTAGGTTCTCGCTTTAAATACTAAAGTCGTACTTAAAAAGCTTTGACATTGCATCGAGTCATCTATTTACGTCGTAAGCCCATTCATCGCTGGACATCGCGTAGGAAATAAAATTATTCCTGATAGTAACATATCGCACATCCGGAGTACCTAATTACGTCATAAGCAGATAGGAACATTAACTTATCTAGAAAAAAAAACATGTTTTTCTATTTGGTTTTCGGCCTCCACTTTCTTTGCTCTATATCAGCGTAATTGTAATGGTATTTCTTTTTTAATTTAAATATTTTTTGCCAAGAAAAAACCTATTTTTTAAATGCTATTCATGTATATTTCAAAACCGAGAAAAGTATCAAGTACATACAAATAAACGTAGACGTATGTTGTATCGTCAAAAAAATAAATCATTTCAATTACAGCAACACAAAATTGACTTTTCGTTGTTTCATCTAATCAAATACATAGATAATTACACTGAAATTTAATCGAAGAAGTGAGCAACGAGCAACCAGGTGACGATGCCGAAGAGGAGATCATTGTATAATAATATTCTTTTTTGGGGGGGGGGCGCGCTATAGATATATAAGAAGAAGTACTTATATGTTTTTTCTTGACCCATTGGACCTTTGAATTTGTTTCTAATTTTATTAAGTAAAAGAATCCGAAACTAAAAAGTTTTCCAAAAGAGGATTTATGTTTCGAATATTGAATAAGAAATGAAATTTTTTCCAGATCAAATTCTCAAAATATTTGAAGGGGGATTTTTAAACAATTTTTTGTGAGTAAAATCTTCAAACTTTTGGTAGGTGGGTAAAGTTTTTACATTTTTTACAAGTGAAATTTTTACCATTTTTCTGCGGATAAAATTTTTAAAATGTTGCGTTGGTATACCTATCGAAATAGAATTTTAAAAAATTTGTATTCCGGAGAAAATAAAATAACATAATTTTTCGACAGCGTAATTTCCAAAATAATTACTTACGAATGAAATTTTCAAAAATATTTTTATTGGTAATATACTCGAGCTTTTGATGTGAGAAAAATTTTCAAAACATCATTTCATTTATGTAAATTTCTTAAAAATTATTTCACGTAAGTAAGTGAAATAATGTTATAAATTTTTCTTTTGATTAAATTTTCAAAAGTTTTCCATTGATAAAGGTTTCAAAATTTTTATGTATAAGAGTTTAAAGTTTTTTTGAGTGAGATCATATTTCAAAATGGTGTGAAGAGGGGTAAAAATTGAGTCGAAAAAGATAAATCTTTCCCAACACATTTACAAGTCTAGACAAACGGGCATCACTAAAAAAATCTGGAGATGAACATGTTGCCTATTTTGAAAATCGGAGGGCCACTGATGTTTGTAAAGAAATCATGCTGAAAAATTATTTTCAAATATGAAAATGGATAGTTGGTATAGCAAGAACAGGCATATATGTACTTTGAAAACTAAACACCTTTTCACCTGGTGATTTTTTGCCCAACTTTGAAGGGGCTACAAGCTACAAAAAAAAGTATGAAGAAATGAACTGATTAAAGAAGAAGGTGAAGGTACGTACATTGAAAAATGAAAAAAAAAAATGTTCCGAAAACTTTCCGCCCAACAAAAAAATAAAGGGGCAAAGAGTTATTTAAAATAAATGGGCTATTGAAAATTTTCTCAAATTTTAAACAACTAGTCCCATTTATTTTTGATGTTTTAAACGAAAGGTCTTCGGAATAATTTTTTTCAATTTCAAGCATACTCTTCATTTTTAAAAATTCGTTTAGATTTAGATTTTTAGAACAATTTTTTTTTAGACCATTTCAATTTTTAAGTCATTTTAAACGTCTTGAAATGAATAGTTTATCAATTTCCAAAGTACATTTGGAGAATTAATTTTTCGGTAACATAGGAACCTTTAACAGCGGTAAAATAACATACATCAAAAGCTTTTGATTTTTGGTTCACCTCCTCTCTCTTCCCCTCCAATCTTTCCAATCCATAAATTATCTACCTCGAAAAGAGATGTCGGAACAAGTTTTACCGAAATATTAATTTTACTTCTCCTCTTTTAGCCCATTTTTGGTACCTACCTATTTTTGTTGAACAAAATCACCAAAAATGAATTCAGGACAATTCGGGAATTTAAAAAAAATATTCCAGTTTAAATCTTGAACACCCCCACCCGATCAAATTTTGGATTCAGTGTAAGAATAATTCCAGGATTTCAGAAATATACTCAAAGTCAAAATGTTTGGAGAAGGTAGAGCCAACGAAAGTAACTAAATCTTCCTTCTTTTTTTTCAGAAAAATTCAAGATAAAATCTCCCACTAAATTTTTATATCGTTCAAACAAAACAAATACCAATCTTTTTGAAAAGTTTGGTCTTTTCTCAAAACAATAAGAAATAGACAATTAAACAATGTGAAAGTTCCTCTTTTGCCGTTTACCTATCAAATTTTGTAATTTGGTAAAATTATGTACACCCAAAATTTTGGAAACACTGAAACTTTGTTTTTCACCAAAATTATATTTTTCATGGGAAAATTCGTAGGAGACGGAACCAAAAATGCCTCAATTAC
Organism: Pseudococcus jackbeardsleyi; assembly: GCA_038380155.1. Taxonomy (NCBI): domain Eukaryota; kingdom Metazoa; phylum Arthropoda; class Insecta; order Hemiptera; family Pseudococcidae; genus Pseudococcus; species Pseudococcus jackbeardsleyi. The sequence continues at coordinate 41,951,690 of CM076242.1, forward strand.
AATCCGTTTTCCATTTTTGAACGATTTGTTTAATCGCTTGAAATTACCGAATTATTTTTCCAAAAATACATAAAGTTGATCTTGAAGTAAATATTTTTTTGGAAAATTTGCATTTCTGAAGTATGGCGTCATTACACAAACGGATGTGCGAAATTATTTTCAATACTAATGTAGGTACCTAATTACTGCTTCCGACCTAATTAAAGAATTAGCCAACTTTTTAATTTTTAATTTTTCCCCATAAAATTAACCTGAAATCAGATTCAAAATTGCCAAGGTTCGAGGTATTCATTTCCATATCGTAAAAAACTCGAAATTTCTCAATGCCTTCTTTCATTAAAATTTGATACAATACACACATCACCCCCTCATACGACCGCCATCGAATATGTTATTTTATTACTTATCAAACGATTTATAAAATAGCGAGATAAATAAATTGCCATACGTTCGAGACAGACGTTAGCGAAGAGGAAAAAATATCGAAATACGCTGCCACGATCGTGATACCGATACCAATGTGCTCAGAATTTCAAACCCAAATAAAAAAAAAACGCAGGGCATAAAATCGAAACCATCTCATCAGATACTACATAAAACCACATCAACGCAAATCTATAAAGTGCCAAAATTTCACTTTATTAACAACAGGAATACATTTTTAAAAAAACACTATTTTATAATAATAATAAAAAAAAGTAAAACACGTAATACTTCTATTTTAGGTATACTGTTAAATAAATTAACATAGATAATATAGAGAGAATCGTTAAACCATTTTGTTACATGAAAAAACTCTCGTTTTCATACCGAACGTTGTTTTGTAAACGGCCTACCAGAGTAATCGATTCGACGCGAGAAAGCTAAACATACACGATATTAGCAAATGAGAAACCAAGATTAATTAAAAAAAAGAAAAAAAGAAACCCGAAACGTTTCTACCGAAGCGAAGGATTATCCGAGGATCTCGTACAAATAAGAGTAAGAACTCTAATGACATTTTCTGCTCGCATAATCCGCGCTCCACGAGCCAGATTTGCTTCCCAAATTATATCTGCAAAATATCACTAACAATTGACTAGTACAAATGTTTTCCGGCAGCTCTCATTAAATTTTCATTCCAACTTTAATTAATCGAACATGTTTGGATACCGCTTTATGGAAAATTTTACACGCAAATTCCTACCGATAAAATTATTCAGTTTTCTTTTATCAGTCAATTTTTTTTTGACAGCTTTGCTAGCACGTTGCCGGAACAAAAAAATGAGCTGTCCGAATAAAGCAATCGTAGGCGAATTAGTGAAAAGTATTTTTCAAAATAATGATACAATTCGGGCGTACAGACACACGAATATTCGAAAAGGTGGTAATTCTCCTTCGACTTGTACTAACAATCTTTATTCATCATTGGGCGGATACGCGACCGTGTTTAACTACATGACGCTAAGCTTCTAGCTAAATAAACAAGCTCTACGAAGCATTTTTATTTAAAAAAAAAAATCAAAGGGGAAAAAACTTTTTCGCAGCATTGGGCGAATGAACACGTCGATAGCTAAACTTATCGGTATTCCAGAAGTGAAATGTACATAACAAGACAACGTATATAAAAAAAAGTACACATCTTAAACTTTATATGAAGACTCACAACTACATGAATTAAAAGTAAAATTCTTAGAAGAAAATAAAGTGAGGAAGGGAGGGAGACGGTATAAAAAATATATTATAATAGCGTAAAAAAAATAAGGAGAATTGAAAGGATTTCTAAATCGAGGAATTTCGATATAAAAAAACAAAAACATAATGTTTTTATGTCCGAATCTGGTGCGTGAGCACGTTTCTTGGCGAAATAATATCTTGATACGGGGTGGATACGAACAGGAAATACCTATTTACAGGAATAGTTCGAGGCACACATAAGAATAATTGAAATGCTTTAGATTTATTAAATTTTTAAAAGCAGTATCTTCTAAATACAGTTACGTTCATTAAAGTGGTCGTAACGTCCACGCTACCAAAATACAGTACGTTTCGAGTCTGCAACATAAAAAATAAAAAAATAACGTTTGCACGTACAAATTCACCATCTTTCCTCTGTTCGACTTCGTAACTTATTCAATTCCATTTGAATGGAAAAATCACATTTTAGAGAGTTTTTACCCTCTCTCGAGAATTACATATGCAAGCGAGAATGAACGCAATAGTCAAATAACAGCTTGAACACCGTGGTAAATAATTTAAAGGTACCTAGTTTAATCGACTATGTGTATTTTTTGCTTTAAATTTTCAACGATTGTTAAATTGATTTTGAATGATGGTTCCAGAGCGTGTTATTTGCGATTGTGAATTTTTAAATTTGACTGATTTATTATTTAGAAATCGAGTATTTTAATTTTTAATATGACGAGAAAATTAAGGAAAAATATTTCCAGTCACGAGAACTAAAAAAAGAAAAAAATATATCGATCATCTTTGGCAAAAATCAAGCAAATCAAATTTTAATAAATAAACTCAAATATATCTTTCTTATCTCGTTTTCTTTTTTTCACATCATTCAAGGAGGTAAGTAATCTATTCAATTGAAGAATTCCATCTCAATGTGTAAGCATATTATCAATTTGAAAAATCTTTTGATATGATTTTTTATGAACATCCAATCGATTAAAAATTTTATCTCAGAATTTGTTTTGAATCTTTTATGGCTATTTTCACATTTTTTTTCGGTCCATAACACAGAAGAATACTGAATGAAGGACAAATATCGAATTGTAGGTACTTACATTTACGATTTGACGTCAGAATCTTCCTTATCAATAATTTCGAAATCTTTGCCAGTTTGCGAATGTTGGCTACTTGATTCGGTGTCAGTTTCCTCTGAATCATTTCGTGATATTCTACGATCAAATAAAATTGGTAAAAAATTACTACGTTATCAAAATGGAATTATCTAGAAAATCTATATTCTAACGATACAATCGAAATTACGCAAGAGTTTAGGAAAGGTACTACAAATAACAAACAAAAAAGCATACTCGGAGCTAAAAAAAATAAAAATAAATAAAACAAATATATTCGAAAATGAACAGGAAATCATATTTCAAAATTTCAAACACCTTTTTTGACTTTTTTAAAAAAGAAAAATTTTAAGGAATTTGTCAAATGAAGTTGATTTGTGATTTATTTACAGTCTCGACCTCTCAACCTTCACTATTTAAAAAAGTTTTTACGATAATTTTTACAATAATAATCAAGTTGAGCAATTATTGAAACAAATTAAAAATTGATAAATTGAGATTGTAGGAGCACCTATAAGGCCTTACAAGATATTTAGAGAGTTGAATTCAAAATCAGTTTTTTTTTTTCACATGGTCTTTCTATTTTTTTCTGCTCTAAATTACAATCAGTCCTTTTTTTTCAGGAAACTCCAAAAAATGAGACATTTCTGTGATATTTTCAAATTGACGCGAGCACTAAAAAAACTCGTGGCAACATAATTGGTATTTCCCCCCCCCCCCACCTCCAAGAAGAACCAAAACTGAGATTATCAGAAGATTGGGATCTAAGTATAAAATTTGAAACATATGAGTCAAATATCATTTTTTCAATTTTTCAAATAAGAATGCTATTTTTTCAAAACAAAATAGAAAAGCATTTATGAATTTTCTCACTCAAACTTCATTTTTTTTAATCAGAAAATGGAAAATTATCATCATTGAGAAAACTGTCCCTATGACCTGTTTTCGTTTTCTTAGTCCATTAAAAAATGCAATCATTTTTTTTTTCTAATTCAAAATTAATTTTGCCTCCAGAAATTTTGACCAAAAAATCTCAAATTTTTGACTCCCGAGAATTTTTTTGAATTAAGTTTCCAGAAAGTCCATTTTCCCAAATGAAAATTTCCCCGAAAATGTTTTTCAAGAATGACCCAATTACTCGAATCCATTTACTCAAATATTGTTTCCCGAATTCCTTTGATCCACGAATGTGTTATTTTCACGGAAATAGATTACAATTTTTATATTCTTTTTCGACAGGTAATTACATTTTTCCTCAATAATAATTGGGAGAAATCCGAAAAATCATGGCTGATTATTTATATGGGTTAAAATATTCTCAATTTTTTCTTATAACTCAAAAATCAAAAAAAAAAACGAAAACGAAAAAGGCGATATCTCACAAGGACTCAAGGTAAAGATTTCCAATTTGTTCCAATGGTGTTTTTAGGTAGAAATATTCAGACTAAAATCTGCTTCTCAACAAAATTTTTTCCAACTTTCATATTTTTTTCAAGGCATGGGGGAGGGGAAAAGATAGAGTAAGGGGGGTAAAATCATCATTGTATCATCTAGACATGAATCTTCCTAGCTCACCCCTCTACAACTTTCAAAAAAAATGCAAAGCAATCACCCTCCCCCCCATTTTCCATCTTCTCCCCTCTCACTCATCTTGACAGAATTCATGAAAAAAACAAAAAAAATTACAGGTCAAAGGAGGAAATGTCAGGGATGATAACTGAAACCAATAACTGTAACCAATAAACCAATAAAAAACCAAGTATTTTTGGGAAATTTTGTAACCAGAAACCGAAAACCAATAACGAATTTTTGAGAAAAAACCGTAACAAAACCATAACTGTTAAAAAAATCAAAAAATTCTAACCTAACCAATAACCAATAACCAATTAAAAATTTGCTCAATTATTGGTTAATTTTTTTTTCACTTCTAATAGTAAAATAAACGTTTTCCTTCATTATTGACACATTTTAGCGATACATGAGTCAATTAAAAATCAAAAAAAAATGTTTTTCTTGTAAAAGAATTCAAAAAATTGTCAAAATTGTGTCATTGCATGTGATGAATGATTTTTTTTACGTAATAATGTGTTCTATATATTATTGACAGATGATGATTTTAGGAGGGAAAGACAGATCGAAAATCGAAAATTGTACATACCACCTTTTTTTTTTTGCTTCAAACTGTTCTCACCTCTCGAAAGGGCGAAAAAACGAAAAAAACCAATAACCAATAACCATAACCAAAAACCAATAATGAAACAGGAAAACCATAACCAAAAATTAATAACCAATTATCACGAATTTGACAATAAAAGTTAACCATAACCAATTATTTTTGCCTAAATTTTGTACCATAACTGAAAACCAAAAACCAAAATAATTTCAGTTATCATCCCTGGGAAATGTCCAATGGATCTACATTATATTCATTGATGTCGGGTATAATTCCATTTTTTCTGACTAGAAAATCATGAAAAATTTTGATATTTATGGTATTTTACGTTAATTTTTTGTTTTTTGAAGACAGACAAAATATTAAAATAGAATAGAACTGTCAAATTCTCGAGAAAATTTTTGGAATAGATCCCCCCCTCACCACACTTCACTTCTCTTCACTTCACTTCCAAAAACATATCCATGTCAAAAAATATCAATAATCCTTAATTCCTTATTAATAAAAATGTAATCATCTATACTAAATTTTTCAAAACAATTTTTCAATTGAAACGAATTTCGAATTTTAGTACATTTTTTTCAATTAATGAACAAATTTTAAAAAGGGACTTGGGTACTTTGAGCAAAAATAGAAATGAAAAGAAACAGATTTTAGTCTTTGAAATAAGACTTATTGAAATTGGTTGATATCGAAATCATGCAGCAATCCACTTGATAAACTTTGACCAAGAAAAAAACCACAATGATAACGCATAACAAATTGGAAAACCCCAATTGAAACATACCTGGCTTGATTCTTTGATTTTTTGTTCTTCTTATCGCTATTTTGACCATCGACGTTGGAATTCTTGGAACTTTTTTTAGACGATTTAGTGTTTGTCGAATCATCGTATGTTTCTAAATTATCATCGTCTTCGGTATCGACATCCAAATCATCGTTGGTATCGCCTTGGGTATCATCGTCCCCTTCATCGGAATCTTCATTACCTTCTCTGTCTTCGTTTTCTAAATCATACTCTTCGGTATTAATTTCACCTTCGAACGAAGATACTTGATCGTAACCGCCATCGGTTGGTTCGTAATCCGATCTATCGTCACCGTTGCTTTTCTGTTTCTTCCCTTTCTTAGATTTTTCGTTATCTGCGTCGTCTTCATTATCAGAATGCTTGGCTTTCTTCTTCCTATTCTTTTTATCCTTTTTGTCGGTTTGTTTACCGTATTTATACTGCGGAATGAAATTTGAGCGTAAGAATTAATCTGATATCGATACTGATAGAGTTAAAACCAAGGACAGGTTTGTTTACCTCGTAAAGAGGCCAGAAGGAAGCGAAAAATCCGACATCTTCGGTTAGATTTGGAAGCAGCCATAGATGAAGTTTGCCACATGTAAGCACCCATACTATACAGAATACTATTAAACGAATAACAGCTAAAGCTAATATTAAGATTAGAAGACCAGCAGCTGCCATGCTCAAATATTGTACTCCCATGCTGCAAAATGAAAATTTCGTCATTGAATACTAGGTACGTCATCGTTTCAAAAAATGAGGGTTTAGCGTCAAAGGAATGGTACTGCAAAAGCGAAATTTTTCAGAAAAGTGAAGTTGAGTTTCTAAGCGTCAGATATGTTTGTTGCTATTCATTTTTTTTATTGCTCTGAAAGCTCTGATAATAATACCAATCGATTCCTTGTGATTTTTGAAGATAGATAGCACTAAAATCTAAAAATCGAATATTTTGCAATCACGTTCCTTTGATACTAAAGCTTCGAAATAAATTCGATTTAAATGATAATTACCGAACAGAAGGAGGCCATAAAGGAAACAGGCAAATTAAAATACCTCCCAATACGAAAAATGCTCCGATTACCCAGTAGTAAATCGGTATCGGATCGTAGATCCAAACATATGCGTCTAAATTATCGACAAACATTTGTTCGAAATGCATCTCGAGTTTTATTTTCTTACATTTCTTCTGTCGATCATCCTGCTGTAAAATAATCACTTCAATATGACGATACAGATGAGAAAAAAAATTAGAAACAATTTACATACAGTGCCAGATTTTGTTTTATCTTCGGCATCTCTTCCTTCGGCATGACTGCTTTCAGCTGTTTCTTCTTCTTTTCTTTTTTTATCATCTTTTTCACCCGATTTTTTATCTTTTTTCTTCATCTTTGCTCTGAGTTCTTGTTCAGAAACCGGAACCTTTTTAGCTCGATGGAAAAGTTTATGTCGTAGCATGCTGAAAAGAATACACATTGGAAAATCTGCTCTATAACATTATCACCATTTATCTCTTACTTGTTGAGGAAATGTATTATGTCTTGACGTGTGTTGAAAAATGGATCTTTATCGCCTTTTTTTCGACTCCATTCCGAATCCAAAAGTGCATCGACAGCTTTGGAACCTGAAAGAACAACATTTGAGTGCCAAATTCCGAATCTGATGAAACACAATCAAGACCCACGTACCAGTAAAATATTCAACATTATGTCCGGCAAATTTGGTCTTCTTCACGGGAACATTTTTCTTCATCCATTTAGCAACAGCTTTTTCATCTTTAGATGGCTTAGGGATTTTTTTATTGTCGAAATCGAAATCCTAGAAATATATTGATACGTGTCAACATAAGTATAACAACATCATAAAATCTACTCCACAATATTCAGTAAATTGATTTTTAATAAATTATCGAAGCTGTAAATTAGTGAAAATTTGTCCAAATTGATGAAAAATCCACCGATCAAAAGGAAAAACCCATCAATGTAAAATGATACGTCATCTATATAACTTGGCTCAAATTAGGTGATCTTTTGGAAATAAAACATTAAACAGATGAGAAAAATAGAATGTATAAGTTTACCTCATCTCTTTTCCTTTTTACTTTACGTTTTTCAGCCATTACGCCGCAGAAGACTCAACTTCTGGCCCAATTTAAAGCAACAACGTAAAACTGGTACAAATTTGTATAAGTTTTCTTGTCACACTTTACAGACAAAGAACAAGCAACTAATGTTAAGTTTTAAATTTCACTCAAATCACATAACATTAAGCGAAGAATAATCAAAATCCAAATGTACGTAGCTAATTATTCATTACGGTATAATTACGCTGAAAACATAAAATCGCAAAACATATTTTAATTGTTTTGGCGATAAGAATACAAAATCGCAGAATAGCCAAAAAATTCCATTTATCACTTCACTGGATGATCTCCGCAGAACACCTGGATGACCTGGCACAGTTTTTACTACTAATCTCGATTCAGTTTCACCAACACGTGAGATCTAAATTTCACCCAGTTCTGTCTTATTGAGAAACCAAAATTACCTCGAAAAAGGAAAATTTATGGAAAATTTTGAACAGAAATTTTCATCGAAAATGAAATTTTGAACATTCCATACTAATTCAATTTTTCTGTGTCTGGGCGGATGTTTTTCGAAGACCTGAAGCGTGAAGGGTGAAGAGTAAAGGATCTTGAAGACCATCAGTAATTCAGTATACGAGACACGAGTAGCCTACATGAACACGACTTTTAAAAAAATTGCTACGGAATATTTGAATGCTCAAAAAAATTGATTTTGAATTCAAAATTTTGATTTACTTACCGATACGTCAAAAAATCGTGAATTCTGCCATCACTTCGATAATTCCTGTTCTAAAATGACTATCTGAAATTTTTGAAATTATGAAGGAAATATAAACCAATTTATGGAATTTTTAAAATGTTTATGCTCCACATTCTAGTCAAAACTTTCAACTGAAAATTTCAGTTTCAAATACGTTGATATATGCTCAACTTTGATTGAATATGATGCACTCCTTACAAATTTTCTATTGAACCAAAAATCTTTGGGAGGTATACGTACAATTTGTCTACTCCAGCCAAGGACGTGTACGTCCTTGACTCCAGCCCTCCCTCAATTTCCAAAATGGACTAGGAAAATCATGATACGGATTACGGAATTTTTCCAATACGTCACAAAATACACTAATCACAACCAAAGGGAATCTGGAACCAGAATGTGCAAAATACACCTACTCCCCTTTCATTGATGTAAAAGAGCATGAAAAATTTTTTGCAACTAAAATTTCAAGTAAAACTTTTCTTACATTTTTTAAAAGTCTAAATTGTCTTGAACAAAATTTCAAGTTAGTATGGGGCTTCAATTTTCGAGTTCGATTTTTTATTTTTTTTTTTCAATTTGCAAAGAATATTGAAAAATCAAATGTTTTAAAAATTTTTTTCAAGTTTAATTTTTTTCGAACTTGATACCAAATTCAAATTTTCTCTATTTTTTTCAATTTCATTTAATTCTAAAATTTGTTTACATACTTCGATGAACTACCATTTCAACTACTAAAGAGTTGGAAGAAAATCAAATGTTTAACGTCGGAAAAAATTCTGATTGAAATTCGGATAATTTTGAGAAAATTATAAAAATTTTCACTTTCAAGTTGAACATTTTTTGGAAAATTATGAAATTTTGTACTTGAAAAATTTTTAACTTCTAAGTACATATCTAGTAAAAATTGATAAAATTTAAACCAATAACCAAGTTGCAACAATTAATTATTAGTTACTTTTTTGGTAATTATTTTCACGCGTAAAATATCTTCACCATTTTCTGGAACTTAGTTACTCATTTCGGAACTCAATTTCCTTTTTGGCGAAAGTCTAACCGTGTGTGCAACATTCAAAATCAATGAAAAAGTGAAAATCTGTTCAATGATGAAAATTAAATTAATACATCAACATAACAAGTCAAAATTATATTTTCAAATAATTACGAAAAAACCATAAAATTCGCAACATTCAGTTTCTTTCATTTTTAATTAACATTGTTCGACCATCTTAAAATAATTTTTAAAAAATTGCTTATTAATGTTTTAAATTCGAACATGCAATTCGAATCATATATTTACAAAAAAACATAAAGCAAAGGTCTTCATTTTAATACGAAAATAAACTAACAAAAAAGTTCACGTGAGGTATATAATACGCGTTTGAAGTTCTATCGACAGAAGGATTTGAAAACGTGAAAAAGACAAGAAACAAGTAAGGAAAGTCAATTTTTTTATTCACTCAAAATTCAAAGAACTCGAAACGTCTGCTTTCACTGATAAAATGAATACTGCTCGATCGCTTATGTCTTTTTATAAATACACCATAGGCATTTGAATTACAAAAATAAAAATGAAATTTTGCATTAAAAGGGATAAAAATAGAAGTGGAATGAATTTTAAGGTATATAGAAGGAGAACTTCACAACAACATAATAGAACAGTAACTTAAACGCAAAACAAAGCCGAAGCAACTAATACATGTAACATGGTACCGATATTTTTTATAGAGAAGAAAACAAAGAAAGAGCAGGGAACTTGAAAAATCAACCCAACAAGCGAAAGTTGAATCGGTAATATAGTTACAACCTAAAACTAATTACCAATTTCGATTTTTCGTAAATGCCACAACATTAATGCAATTTCGATTTCGATGACTTTTTTTTTGTTTTTTTTTGCTTGATTTTTTTAGAAAATAAATAAATACAATATATAATCCTACAAAATTTTTCAATATCAATATGACTTAAACACATTCGCTACATGTCAAATTATATAATTATTCTAAATAAAATTTTAAATAAACAAGATACAATCATTCGGTAAGCTACATTTATAAACAAATAGTAATTACATGATCTATGTACAATAATAGCCTTTTTTCATGCCCAGAGTCATTCTTCATCTAAATAAGCGAACCTCAAATCAGTTTAAATCGCGCACAATTTCCAATAACTAAAATGGTAACGCTACTAAAAAGTAAAAATAAATACGACAATGCTTAATAAAGGCAAAGAAAACAAAAATCAGCATACACTTGTTTCAGGTTATGTATAGGTATTTGACAAAAAAAAAAAAAAGTAAAATAATAAAAGCTATTATTTTTTCCAAGGTAAGAAAAAATTTTTTCTTTGAAATGACCTCAAAATTAAACTACTTCGGTGATCGAAGTATAAAAAAATATTAATTCGACGACGATGAATATGAACTGGTGTGAGGTTGAGGCGGAGGAAGATGAAGAGCATTTGCTGCTTGTCGGCCATGTTTCGGCTGTAAATATTCATGCCTGGCTAAAGCATGTACATCGATTCGATCTTCCTTACGGTACGCTAAACATGCTCTAATGAAACTCTGCAGTTGAACAAACGCGAATTAATATTTAATCCTGAAAGTTGGTCGCATGTGAAGTACGCAATTTAATTACCTTTGCTTCGCTGCTAACGGCGGGTTTGTTGGAAAATTGTACATCGGTAGCTTTCAAAATTGTGTTTTCTTCTAAAATTGTGGCTTGAGATTGATTATGTCCGAAAGGCTGGAAAATGTTATAAATTATGTAACGATTTCGGAAATTTTTTCCTAGATGAGTATTTCCAATCGATATACCTTTTTGCCATACAAGCATTGGTAAAATATGACTCCGACACTCCATACGTCCACTTTGGATGAAATCTTGGGTGGATTTTTTCCTACCACGAAACATTCAGGAGGCAAATACCTGCACAACGTAGAATATAATAAAAATTGATCGATTTTTTTGGTAAATTTTAAGCTGTTTCAATACTTACCAGTACGTTCCAGCTCCTTGAGATGTCAGATCCATTCCATGGTCTGGATTGTAATTTTCTTCATCCATAACTTTACTTAAACCAAAATCTGTGATTTTAATTTCACCACAAACGCTACCTTCAGTTAATAGAATATTTCCTGAAAAAATTATACCGGTGTTATTTTTTGTCGAAATGTCAAGTTGATTGAGAAAAACTTCAATATACCTGGTTTTAAATCATAATGAATTACAGGAGGCTTGATGTCGTTTAGATATTTTAGAGCTGATACTACTTGCATGACGATGGATCGTGCTTCTCTTTCGGCGATTGTTTTATGCTACAAATGAGTAAGAGAAATCCATCATTATTTTCTATAAATTCTTTGGTATTTTTTCAGCTGAGTATGTAGAAAAATTGCTTACTTGTTTTAAATAAAAATCTAAATCATGGCCGTCGCAATATTCTAATACTGTACAAAATGAATTGGCATCTATTTCAAAAACATCGTACAATTTCACAACTCTGGGATGGTTTAGTGATTTATGAATGTTATACTCTCTCAGAGCATGCCTGTGAAAAAAGAAAAAAAAACATTGTTCCAAATTACATACAATATTTCGAAAAGGAATTGAAGACAAAAGATAAAAGTGACTGCTTTAGGTTGACAAGATGCATATGATTAACTTTCAGCTAGTATTTAAATTTTATCAAGAAAGTTGAATTTTTCACTTTTGACTTGCGTAAATATCAAAATAACCAAATAAAAATTTTACTCCTCCTCTTCAATTGATCCATACCATTCCCTAATTATCTTTAAAATACAACACTATATTTTATTCAAAGCCAAAAAGTCATGTTTTCGCCTAATTGAAAAAATAAAAATGACTTTTTATTCACTCGACACTTTAATGCAAGGTTTACCTAAAACGTATTCATCCATGATTTAAAAGCTTATTCCTAACGTAATTTTTTCACTATTATCCTTCCTTTCTCTCTCCGCAATTGGCCTACGCTTCTCCCTAATTGTCTTCAAAATCTGACTAGATTCATAAATTTTGAAAATCCAACAAATATTTTTTTGAATGCTTAAAAATGGTCTAAAATTCGTATAGATGTTTATACCAAAAAAAAAACCACTGGTTCCAAACCGATTTCATGTCAATGTAATACATTCGCTCCCTTCCTCCAAACTGTTATTAAAATTTTACTACATTCAGTATTCTAAAAATGTAACAAAAATTTTCAAGATATTCGTCCTAAACACCCCCCCCCCCCACCCAGTGTTTCAAATTGTTTTGCAATTGAGAGACAAAATATAATGATGACCAAACCTCATCATCATCAGATGAGAGTTGGAGTCACGATTCAAGAAAACACAGATGAAAAAATCTCAAAATATGAAACTTTCGAATGGCTTCAGCTATGGTCAACTCTCAACTTCCACAAAAATCATTGAGACCCAACTTCAACCATAACTTTTCCTTCCTTCCTCCTACCGACTTGTCACATACTATTCCCAAACTGTTTTTGAAACCTCACCAGGAGCTATATTTCAAAATTTCGAACGTCTTGATAATTTTTTTAAAAGAAAATGTACCATAAAAAAAAAACACAACTGAACACATTTTTGGACAAGAAGTATCCTCCCCCTTCCTTCGATTCCTTCACTTAATTCATGCAATTTCTCAATTGCGTTTAAAATTTAACAATACTCCAAAATTCGGAAAATCAAACAAAAAATTCAAGATAGGTCCATTTTTGACCTTGATCTTTCTCCTACTTGGCTCGTTGTACTCCTTAATTGCCCATAAAAGAAATCTGACCACATTTAAAAAATTTAAAAATCAGACAAAAGCAACTAAAGAACTGTAAGTACAAAAAGTGGTCCTTAAATTCGTACAGAAGTTTTTACCAATAAAATCACAGAGCCTCAATTTTGACCATTAACCTCTTTTCATTTCAGGGGCAAAAAATAACGACGATCGAACCCAATTAAAACAGTAGTGCGGGCTGTGGAGTTTGCGTCAAGATAAAAGACAAATGGAACAGAAGAATTTCAAACAATAAAACTTTGTCCGACCTTTAGTCATGACAATATTTTGGATTCTAAATTTAAAAAAAAAAACAGTAGTTTTTAAATCTTAATTCTGAGAAGAAACTTTCAATCAACTACGTACTTTATGTAATTAGCTTTCTTATCTTCTTTCCAGTCTTTATTTAATTGATGAACTTTACATGCCACGTAACGTTGCTCCATTAAATCGAAAGCCTAAGGGAAAAACGAAATCAGAAATGTTAAAAATTCATCAGCATGAAGTATTTTCAATGAGTAAAGCATCCTCACCTTATGAACTTCGCTGAAGCCTCCTTTACCGATAAGCATAAGGAGTAAATAACGTTCACACAGCACCGGATGACTATTAAAGCGAGACTGATCTTCATTATGGATACGTTTCAGTTCGCGAATATGTAAATTACGTTCCCTTTCTAATTTCTCCATTTCCATCTGTAAATCTGCATCTTCTTTTTTCAAAGATGACTGTCTTAGCTGCGTAAATAAAACTCGAAATTAGTAATCGTTGATATGGAAAGGAAGAGAAGTCATTCGATGAGAAATAATCACTTTTAAAATTTCATCAGCCTCGTAATATTCTTGCCATGAGAGGGTATTCGACAGCACAGCGTCTGGTTTGAGGAATATACCGTGATCGATACCGTTATGTATTACGGCATTGTTATTGCTCACCACCGTACTATTGGCCGACGCTGGTGACGAAGAAGAACTAGGAACTGTGGAGTTATTCTGGCAATTTGATAATCGTTTTCTACCGGTTTCATTCGAAGGCCTCTTTTTCAGTAATAATTTCTTTTGTCGATCTATTTCTTCTCTTTCAGCAGCTACTTCTTCTTGCCGTCTGAAATCCGAGTACGTCAACGCACAACCCATCGGAAGGTCAAAAAGGGCAAAACACTTACCTAGTTAACTCTTGAAAAGCGTGACCATCGGTCCAATTTTCTTGAAATTGGGCACCTACTCGCTGGGTAACGAATTGCCCCAATCTTAGTCTATTTTGCATACAACGTTGCCTAGCCTCTTTCTTCTCGATAGTTGACTTTTCGATTAGCAGTTTTTTCACTACTTCTATACATCTATTAATGTGCGACTTTTGTTGATCTATGGTCTTCTGTTGAGCTGTTATTTGTAGCTTTAATTCTTCGTTAGACTGAAATCGAATAAAGCATACGTCCGATATTACGGTCTACATATTTCACCTTTTTTTTTTTCGAAATTCATAATCTATGCAACAATGGGTCTCAAAACGAGGCGAAATTATTGTATAAAATGGATAAATTCTTACCCTACTCAAATCTTCTATTTTATTATCTTTTAATTGATTTTCAGAAACAATATCACTATCATATTCAGGAGGCTTAGGGCGAGCCGGTTCGCTCTGTAAAAGTACAACGTCATTGTCATAATGTTAAATTCAAGAATAACAGACAACATAAATTCATACTTGTGCCATTTTAGATAATACAGAAGGAAGTCGTGCTGATTGCTGAGGAAGTGGAGGTGGCTGCATGCTGCCGAAATCATTACTTCTCGAATTGGTAGCAGAAGAAGAAGGAATGATACCTTGATTACTTGACGAATACTACAAAAAACAATGCACGTCAATTTTTCAATCTCGAAACGACTCGAGAACACAAAAAACATACCATCGGATGCGACTGATGAGCTGGTGATGACGGTTTATTTCCATGACGAACTGGACTACTACCAGAATGCTTTGAAAAATAATCGTTAATTTTCTTACATTCCGGAGCTGATCGAGACGATGGCTTGCCATTGATAACTTTATCATTACTTTCGTCAGCTTTCCGTTTCCTTCTTTTTTTCTCAATAGGTTTAGTTTTATCGACAACTGCGGATTCTACTTCTTTATCGCTATGCGATGAACCTACAACATTTCGTGAAGAAATACTCGTTACAAGGACGAACCAGCAGTCGACCCAATCTCCAAGTTAACGTACCGGTACTCATACTGGAGTCTTGGTTTTGTTGTGCTGGTTGTTGTTGTTCCAAAGTCAACGGTTGTAACTGTTGATACGTCGGTTGAAACTCCAACGGTAGATCAGGCTGCACCGGAGTCAACTGGTGCAAAGGCGAAGATTGTTGATAATAAGGTAATTGAGACGGTAACGGCTCATCTTTTTGCTCCATTTGCTGGATACTCGAATGTTGCGAAGAAGGTTGCGATTGTGGTAACGAATCCGTCAAATGCGACGACGAAGATGACGACTGATGATGATGCGAGGGCTGAGGCGATGAAGGTGATATCGTCTGAGTATGCGGTAACTGTTGATGTTCATCTGGAGAATACTGTTGAGCTGGCGTATCTTGTTGCGATTGAGTACTAGAACTAGAATCCTGCTGAGCGACAATTCCCGTCAGTGGAGTCAGCGGAGCCATCAATAACTATGACAGAAACGTAATCGTGTTAAGCAGGCGCTAGTCGTCCAACATGCCCAATACTCTTACTATTAACCTCCATTATCTACAGATATAAACGGCTTAAACGTACCGACATTTTGTTCAAATGATTTCGTTTCATTGCATACTTTTTTGTCATGGAATCGTTGCAACTAGCCAACTAACGCGTTACTTAATAAAAAACCGTAAAGTTAAGAGATAATATTAACATTAATAAATTACCGCGATTCGGTTATTCGCTATGTAATTTCGTACATACCACAGATCATGAATGTATCGAATGATAATGCATAGTATTCGTATAAAACGCCTACGAATCGAACAATTTCATTAATTTTCAGCCTGCTCCAAGAGCAAATAATTTTTCGTGAAAATTTTGTAAACACCAATCTCGCCAAAGTGATAATACAACCAGTAATTATACGTGAATATATGACATAAAACGATCAATACGAGATTGTCGTCGGCTACTTACTTCCGAATAAAAAAAACAATTTTCACACTACGTAAAATTTGTTAATGAAAACATACGAAATATCCGAATGGTAAAATGTACGTAGTCAATTGAAATTTTCGATTTTTCAGAAACAAAATCAATCGCGAAGTTAAGTTACTACTTTAATACGGGCCAACACTGATATATTCTAAGATATTAAGCGAAAAAACACGTCGTATACTTAGTATTTTATCATTTAATTAGGCCTAAAAATTAACCTTTGAAAAATACATAAACAAAAGAAATTCTAAAACGACATTTCTTAAAGGAAACTTCAAACTCACATATGGAAAAGTTTTTGAAAATTTTTAAACGCCAATTTTATAATGATTATGCATTACGAAAATTCTGCTCTTCATTCTTATGTATAAAATTGTGACACAAAAATTAAACACTGACGAGTAAATTTAATAACATCACTGTGTGAACGTTGGTGAATACTAGCGAAATAACACACTATGCTCGGCGCAGAAATTTTAGATTAGCAACTAATACAATTTTCCAGGGTCGTACAGCGGTTGTTGAACTTTTTATCCAGGAAAAGTAAAACCAAATGATGAAAGAAATAGGTAAAAATGTCAAGGTAAATCTTATCTACTCTGGATTTTAAATCTGCGCTATATTTTCCACTATAATGGAAAATATTCTACGTGTGATTTACCCATACGAATGTAAAGCTCGAAAAATCAAAATCACCCTTCCCATAGAAAATTTTCACTATCGAAAATAAAAAATCATTTTATTAAAGTCCAATCCTTTGGTAGGTAATGTATCTTCACTTTCATTCATTATTTTTTTTTTTTACATATCAGATGAAACCTGGGTGCAATAATCTATGGAATGCGCGTATTCCCAGTCTTTGTACACTTTGTACGTACACGATGCCGATATGCCTCTGTGTGTTTGTATCTGTGCCTTTCCTTTCGCAGATGACGGTACGAATATTGACGATTACCCAAGAACTGTTGATTGTTTAGATTCCCAATCTGTGTCATTCCTTCTCTTAATTTTCGTCTATAGGACTACTCCATATTGCGAAAAATATCAAAAATTTTGAAAAATTTTCCCAAAAAATGGTGAATTTTAAAACTTGTTAATCGATACGTTTACGATAGGATGATTTCAATTTGAAAAAATTTTACAATTTTTTGGGAGGAATTAGAGCAGTTCGAATGTTCACCAGTCTCGTCTACCTCTATAATTTGAAGAGTACGCCCACGAGCAGAATGAGTAAAATACCATTTTAGCGAATCGTATCGACTTATTTTCAGAAGTTTCTAGTCTGTTTCCCGTCCTTTATTGACTGGGAAGTACCGAAGTGGATGTTTGCTTTGTAACTTGGTCGCCATTGTAATATGTAAATGAGATTGCCAGACGTAAAATTTACGCTTTTTCGATGCATGAAAATAAATGGTCCATTGATTTTGATTTTTTTTTGGCGGGTGAAATTTTTTTTCAATTTTTATATAGTGTAGGGTGTAAAAAATACGAAATTTGTTTCGCATTGTTGCAGAAAAAATTCTGAAAGAAAAATAGAACGAGTATAAAACAGAAAAAATTTATTTCGAAGATGGCGTTTTTCGAAATAACAATCGTTAAAATTTTCACCGGTATCAAATAAATGTAAATACACGAGTAGGTAATAATTATTCATTATACAATGTAATACTTTCACAAAATAATAAAGAAAAAAATACTTGATATTTTTATAACATTTTATTTAGACATCAATATTTTTAAATAAGCTCAAAAACGAATAAAATTTGAAACGAGAAAAGAAAAGTGGCATATAGTGATCTCAAATCATTACAATAGATTTTCTTACAAGGTACGCAATTTCGATTAAAGTGAACAGAATATTCTGTCACGAAGAGAGAACTATCAATTGCACGAGTTGAAATTATTATTTTTTAAACCGGGGACTTAGATTAAAATAGGTACTTGAACGATACAAACTACAAGTAAATAAAAAATTCAAAATAGTTGTAAAAGCTAATTACTGATAGTTATTTTTTATAATAAAATAATTAAATTGATAAAACATCGAGTATCAAAATAATAGGAAAAATTCAACTATCGAAATAGAGACGAAATCAGTCTATACTACGTTCATTCATGGCCAACAAAAACGCTACATTTTTTCCTTTATTTTTGGAAATTCATAGCCTACATTACATTCTGCAAATTTTCAGGATTTATATTATCACCGTTGTAAGACGGATTATCAGCCATGGAATCCAGAGGCGAGGTATTGTTTGCAGTGAAGCTCGTCCACCAGTTGGATACCGCTCCTCGTGCTTGAGATAGGGCACCTCCTGAAAAAAAAAAAGGGGGGTATGTTATTGAAATAGATTATTGATATGCAGCTTTTTTCGAACTTCGATACATTCCAGCAAAAATTACTGTAGATCAATCTCAAAAAAATTGTGATAGAAACTCGACTTTTTTTGGTCAGTTTTTACCCTCCCCCTTCTCCCCTGCTCACCGGCGAACCCTAAAAGTTTGAAAGTTTACACTTCCTTTTCTTAAATTTCAACCATTTTTTGAGGACTTTTGTAAAATAATTCATCATTTTCTTCAAACAATTTTTTAGAATTTTTTGCTTTTTCGTTGTTTCCGTTGAAAAACAAGAAAAAAGCCAATTTTTTTATTTAGACATTTAGAGAAGATGCATGAGAAATAATTATGCCACGCAACATTTTCTAACCGTAGGCATCAATAAAAACAGATGCTCTTTCCTCCAAAATGGAAAAATTCAGTAACTTTAGTTTACTGAAACAGGTCGCCCAAAAAGGCCTAATAATACATATAATTAACGACAAAAAAGTAAAAAATTGAAATATTTTGGACAAAACAAGTTTGAAATTTATATTCAACTTGAAGCTTTTTTGGAGAAGAGAAGGGGAGGAGCGAAAATTGACTATAAAAACTCACCATTTCTATTACGTCTTTTAAAAATCATTTCAAAACAATTTTTTGTTTGCCAAAATCCGAAAAAAAATGTAAATCGAGAACGTTACAAAAAGGCAGCTTGCTCCACTCCCCTCCCTTTGACAATGGTAAACTTGAATTATTAAATGTAAAAATTAGGACTGAGTTGAAAAATTTTCAGTTTACTTTTTGAGTTGGCAAAAATGGAAAAAATTATGCTTTTAATGGGAAAAATTAGGAAAATTTTAAATATTCAGTCCTCGGATAGGTCTACTTAGGTTTGCCTCTATATTAACTTACCGACTGCACGTCCAGTTGTGGCGACAGCTTTGCCGGTATTTAGCATAGCTTGATTCAATTTTTTTCCACCTTCGCTGTATTGCAAAGTGCTACAAATAATTAAAGGTTATTAATGATCTGCTGGAGCACTTTCGATTAATAGAGAGCACTTACTGTTGTAATTTCAACTTCATATCAGCAACTGAGAGCTGACGAGCGAAAGGATGGCAAGGGGAGATTTCTTTGACAGCATCGGAATAGTTACAAACCCACGTTTTGTAATTGTGCGTGTCTTTCCATGCGTTAACAAACGCAACATTGAAGGATTCTACCTCACGAGAATTTTCTAAGGGCAAAAATCACAGTTATTAGAGAATTAAAGAGAATTTAAATAATTATAATGAACAAACAGATTGAAAATTTACCCGACAATAAAGAAGTTCGGAGAAGAGATAGAAGATACAATTTGAATTGCATTCTAATCCATTCGTCACCTCCTTCCCAACCAACTCCATCCACAAAAACGTCTTGTTTCTCTTCGCAGACATGTTTAACGATATAATCAGCAAATCGTAGGTCCTCCATGGATAAATGAAGTAATCTCTTCAACTGCATATCGTCAGTTTCAATTTTAGCTGTATCTACCTACAAGAGAAAAAAGGAAATTATCAACTGTCACAATCACAAATAAATACAATCAATGCTCAAAGGAAGGGAGAAAAACACAAGAAACAAAAAAAAAATCTTTAAAAATTGTAAATTATAAACAATTATTAAACGCTCGAAAAAATGCTCATTTTTAGTGACCCTTTAAAGTATTATGAAAAAAAAGCACCGATATTAGGTTACACATACTTCAACTAAAATATCAGCGAGGTGTTTCTTCTGCTTGAAAAGAATATTCGTGGCACCGATGACGTAACCTCTTACGTTAGGGTCCAAAAGAACATCCATATATGGTAAAGATAAATAAGGAAGGCATAAATAACCCTAAAAAAATCATTAATCAATTATATAATTCCATTCGTTACCACATTTGAGCAAAATTTAGCAAGCCAGGTATTACCTCGGTAAATATTGGAAGTGGCGTGCCACAAGCTGACAGATCCATTTGAGACATCAATGATAAATTCGTTTGAATTGTGACATCGCCCATAATGTCATATCCGACGTTTTTAAAAGGAGCGTTTATATCGTTTGTGCTGGACTTATCGCATTTTCTATCCCCTTGATCGTTACCGTTCAACGATTCACAGGGTTCTGATAATCCAAGATCATCGTCTATGGAAGACCGTTCAACGGTCAAGGAACTTTCAATATTAACCCGAGTAAATGACACATTGAAGTTACTCGAGCAAATATTTTGACTATTTTCGGTGATATAATTTTTAGTAAGTTTTTCTTCCGAAATACTTTTCCTGGCACGATTGTCATTCATTTCAGGTATGTTGTTTTCTTCGTCATCCAAATTATATTGAGGCATTGGTGACATTGGACGGGATGGCCTGATGAAAGATGAACAAAGGATGCAATTATAATCCCTTTAAATTAAGCCAAAATCGAATCATTGGCTTTATATGTACCTGAAACATGCAGACTGATGCAAACCTTCTTCGAGCATACCGGGATGAAGAGATAAAAGCGAAAGGATCGCTGAACATAAGGTATGTACAGGAGAACAATAAAATATAACTTTCTTCTCCAACAGAAGTAATTTGAAAAGAAGCACAGCTTTATGACGAAATTTTAAAATAAAATCTCTGGCCGGAAGTCCTAAAAAACCCACACCATTAATTATCAAGATGAAACGATAAAAAGTAAACTAAATTCAAACTAACCAACGAAAAATTGCGGTGACGACGTAATATCTTCTAAATTATTCAAACATAGATTCAAATGTTCATAGGTGTCTTTTAACAAAGATACTTTGGTAAAATCTCCTTCTTCAAAATACGCGTGGGTTATGAGAGACATTTTCACTTCGATGTGGCCATAAAGTGGAATAACGCTTAAGACGCAGACAGCCTTCTGCACAGTATCTCGAGTTAGATCCGAAGTTCGATTCTTTACTTTCTGTAAAATTATTTAGAAAATTGAATATGTTGCGAAATGCAGTCTCGATCAACTGATACGATAACTCACATCTACTGATATTTGTCTGTAACACGATATCCCGAATATTGTTTCATTGGGATTATTTAGACTAGGTAGATGAAAGTACACAGTATCATGGGTATAATTATGTGAACCGTCGGGTAGAGCCAACGTTGGCAAATACTTCCATCCTGCAGGACACTCATTCGAATCTGAATTATGTTCTTCGGATAGAGGAGGGTATGAATACTCGACCTGTAACACAATTCAAATGCGTATAGGAAATTTGCATCGGTATTATGTTTTATGACCTTTAAAAAAAATCAATACGATGGTGTAATGATAAATAAAGTATCGTTCATCAAGATAACAGATTACTATACCTGACATCCTTTCTTATGATGGAACCCTACAACCAATACGTGTAATATTGGGTTGGATGGATCGGGCGGCGTTGAATTGTCCATTTTGATACTGATTCTAAATCATTGACGTACGATTTTTTATACCTGATTAAATAAGAAATAAGCCGCAAACTATTCGGAATTTCATCACTGAAGTTAGTACGCTCATGATGATTTCAACACCACAACGATGGAACTGAACGTTTGCGAACGTAAGAAATATGAAGTCATGAACTACCTAACATCGTAAAACATTATCTTAATTACAAAATTAAATAATTTTTCATAATTTTCAACTATAAATTAAAGTCGCGTCAA
This sequence comes from Pseudococcus jackbeardsleyi, assembly GCA_038380155.1. NCBI lineage: Eukaryota > Metazoa > Arthropoda > Insecta > Hemiptera > Pseudococcidae > Pseudococcus > Pseudococcus jackbeardsleyi. The sequence continues at coordinate 41,974,287 of CM076242.1, forward strand.
AGTAAAACAACCACCTACGACGAATTGATTTTGTGTAAATAAATAATAAACAAAATTTATCATTCAAAGTTCGTTTCAAAAAGGTTCATCAAATTTTGGGTTTTTGAATTAACATTTTTTGCTGAGTGTTTTAGTCACGTCACGGTTTTTATTTAACTTTCGAGGACCTTGAAACTAAACAAAATTGAATTACCACTACAGGCACATTCACAATGAAAAATGTAAATAATACGTAATACAAATAAATTTTGATAAATTTTATCTTCGTCAATCGAAAGTAAAGAAACGAAAATAATTACGACTTCAGTTATATCCTATTATTCTGATGTCATTTTGTGAATAAGTATAATTTCCATCAATGAAGCAATGTCTGCAATGAAAATATTTTCCTGAAAGTAAGTACTTTGGTCTGTTGCCCTTTTCTTTTTAATAAATTCGGTTCAAATTTGATTGAATTTGGTTCAACGTTGGGACGTGTTTCTTCGTTAACTTGTGCCATTTTCCCCTAAATTTTTGAAATAAATGGGTAACGAGCTTATTGAAATGATGTCACGCGTTTTAGATTAAGTACCTGTTCACTTTCGACTTGAGATTAGAATTAGTGATCGGATTTGAATGGGTAATTTACTTTGTGCTCGTAAAGGTGAAAAATTTACGTGTGATTTGTGTTTCAGAGATTTACTATAATCATATGATAAATTTTTAAAATACTCGAACAATGGAAGAAACTGGTAGTTCTTTGAAATTGTCCAACACCTCAGCCAGCGACGTGGAACACTCCATGAGCTCATCACTTCAAGATTATTATCAAAGTGTTATGGAAAATTCGAACCATAGTTCGATCAAGGTATTGTAAATTTCTCAAGAAATAATTTCTACGAAATCAAATGATATCATAAACTCATTTAATAGGTCGAAAGAGCTGCAAAATTCCTCCTACTGCCTGAAATTTCCAAACTCGTGGGTGATCATACAAAAGCCATGTTCCTTTTATCGAAAGGTTTAACCCATGATGAAGTATCAGAAGCATTTAAATACTATTATCGTAAACAAAAGGAAATTTATGTTGTAAGTGTTTTTCAAAAATACCTGTTCAGTTAATTCTATCGTGTTGATTCATTGAATTGCATTTTAGCCCAATGTACCAGAGTTGGCTTTGAACAATATAAGTCAAACGATTAGTAATTCTTCAAATGCTGTGCAAAGGAAATATACGAATGCTCCAAGCGGACTGTCTCTGTTTTTTAATTTATGTCAAAGAGTGATGGTTTTGGCCGGAATCTCCACCGCATTTTATTATCTCTATCAGGTAAGTTATCTGCTACGTGTTGGTCGTAATCTTGTATTCAATTTGCTAATTTTTAGAAGGCATTGTTACAGAAATGGAGTTCAGATAAAGCCAAAGAGATTAGGGCTAAAAGAGAAAATAAACGAATTGAAGAAGAATTGAATCAAATTAAATCAGAGTTGCAAAAAATAACTGCTGAACTGAAATTGCAACAAATGACCGGAAAGACCAATTCTAATCTGGCAGCTGAAATTAATTCTCTGAAAGCCATTCTAGTTAGCAGGTCTGTACATTTTTGAAAAAATTAATTCGTGTAAAATTTCAGTACTTTAGAAAAGTTTTCTCAATGTTCTAGACAACACTTCGAAGAACTGCAAAGTAAAAAGGTATCTCTACCATCGTGGCAGCTAAATGCAACAAATACATCTAATGCCAAGGATAAAAACATTGCTGATAAACCTAGCGTTAGCAATGAAGTATCTGAAATGACTTCTGCACCTAGTAATCCATCGCCAGTCGATAAAGTTCAGGAAATACCTACCGATTCAGCTGAAACCGAACCAATCGTAAAAGATACTCTTACCAATGATATTCAAAATGGTAATCAAAGTAGTACCGAAAGCGATGAACAAAAAATTACAACTAATGTTAACGGAGATCTTGTTTCCGATTTGGCGCATAAAACAAAAAAAAGTAACGCTAAGAACAAAAATTCTAAATCAAAAATTAACGAAAATGGGAAAAGTAATTTAAAACAAAATGGTGTAAGGGCACAGATAGATTGAAAAACTGCAAAATTTACTACTTATCGTGCAAATTAATGCCTAATGATTCACTATGAGATATCGAATTCTGATGCATAGTTCATGTATTTTTCGAAACAGCACAGTCATTTAAACAAATCGAATTATTTTTTATTCTGAATGACTTTATTTGCCTTTTTATTATTGTGTGTTATTGTTTAAAACGGCTGTTGATCGTCATTTGTTGTAATTCTTATGTATGAAAAATATGTTTAATTTTAGTGATACTATAATTTTTTATTGCAGCATTACTTATTATTAAAGTGCCGAATAAGATGAACTAAGAAGATATCATTGTATGTATTATATTGCATTATATTTTGTACTGTTCACTTTTTTATTGAAAATATAGTATTGGAAATGGTTTCTTTTTCTCGTTTATTAGAAAATCTGCTTTATCTAACATGCGAGATTTTTCAATCAGCTCTTTTTTCAATGAAGGAATCAGAGATGATACTCGACTAATGACTTATTATATAGTTTTGACTTTTGAGAAAATTATCACACTTAATTTCAACATTGGACTTGATGAATTCTGAAAATTTCTAATGACTACATAGCTTTCAGCCTTCTTCGTATTAAAAATAATTGAGGCCGTGAATCCTATGGTAGAAGAAAGAAGAGTGAAAAAAATTCATTTTTCTGCGGACCAATTTAAGTAGCCCATCACCCCAAAGGCCCAGATTCGTAATTTGGTGAGTTTTTGTTTGTTTTTTTTTTTTTTTTAAAATGAAAAATTTCGTCACAGCAAAAAACGTGACCGTGAAACTGTGAAAGCGTGACCTGAAAAAACACAAAACCTAAAAAATTGAAAAAGCTCTCGATTTTCCGTAACTTTTGAAAATACGCTCCCAGGTTGTTATTTACTCAAATTTTTTACGCCAAACGAAGTGTTTTTCTGACTTCCAGTGTACATCATCGTTAGACCAAAGTGTAAATTTAATTTCAAAATTGATAATTATCTATGTCCAAAATAATGTAAAATTTATGATTTTCGTGTCATAGTTTAAGCGCAACAAGTCAATGATCTCTCATAACTTCTGCCTTGATAATTAGTTACTTCAGCCATATTATCTTATGTAAAAAGAGATACTCATTTCGTTGTCAAGTAAACGAGTAATGTATCACTTCAAATAAATCAGTTTTTCTCTAATGTTTCCGTTAAGTGATAAATTAATGGTGTGTTTTAAAGAAGATAGAATACAAATGCTTAAAATTTTTCTCTTTTGTATTCGTACTGTATTTCTACTAGCATATAGATTATGGACTTGTATATCATACCTGATTACCAAGCAAACTAAAGCAGTAAGTTTTTGAACAGATTCTGTTGATAAATAACCTTACGAATTAATCTTACATTTAGACTATAAGATATTTCACCTCTTCATTTTGGTATCCTCATCAAAACACTTCCATGTCAGAAATTCTGTATAATTTTGGTGAAGGCATATAAATCTCAATTTACAGGACCTCTAAATCTAAAAGGGCGGTCTATATACCTAGAATTTGTTGTAAATATCATTCAAAAAGTAAATACTTCATCATTCGTTTTCCTCGGAATCACATTCATTTTGAAAAACGACCTGCCATTTTTATCTACCCTCATAATGTACAAACATCTTGATAATTTCTATCTAAAAAAATCACCCCCTGCAGCTGTATGAAAGTCGAAAAGACCATTATTACATTATTACTTGTATAGCGTCGAAAATATGTGCAAAATTATTTGTCTCCAAAAGGAATCGAATTTGATTACTATTAGGCATTGTGTTTCTGGCATTAGGCCAATAATCATTTTGCATTAGCTTTTTTGCCAAATTAGTGTTTATTTACTTTACTTAAGAATTTTTTTCAACGTGAATTATTTATATCTCACCTTTTTAACCGCTACTACATTAAAATTAATATGCTAAAACACAGCACCTCGTTACTCTTTTGTTTATTTTCTAACATGTTTTAATTTTGTTACAGGTTCGTTACCAACAAACGGTCAAATATGAAAATTTTCCTTTGTCCCCTTTGTCGATGCATCGACTAAGTAAGAAATTTCTTAATTAATCGACATTATCGCGGAAATAATTAAAAATCTTGTTACTGTTGTAGGCCTCGTTCGAAGGAAAGTTTTCGTATTAGATCTGGACGAGACGTTGATCCATTCGAATCATGACGGCGTCATTCGACAGGCCAATAAAACCAACATTCCTCCAGATTTTATTCTAAGAGTAACAATAGAACGTCATCCTGTCAGATTTTTCGTCCATAAAAGACCGTTCGTTGATTTCTTTCTCGATATTGTAAGTTTTCGAAAATCGCGATAATTAGCCAATGTCTCAAGGCTACAGAGTAATTAAACAAAAAGCTGATAAAACTGTGTGATTTAGGTGTCACAGTGGTACGAACTGGTTGTATTTACTGCCAGTATGGAAGTGTATGGCGCCGGCGTCGCCGATAAGTTAGATAATAATCGAGGTATTTTGAAAAGAAGGTATTACAGACAACATTGCACACCAGAGCTGGGATCGTATACTAAAGATTTATCCGCCATAACCGGTGATCTTTCCAATATATTTATTCTCGATAATTCTCCCGGCGCTTATAAAGGTTACCCTGGTGAGTAAATTGGATCATTTATAATGATAATTTATCCTCCGATGTCTAATTTCCATATTTTTAAAATAGATAACGCCATTCCAATCAAGTCATGGTTTTGCGATCAATCAGATACAGCGCTATTAGGTTTATTACCTGTTCTCGATGCATTAAGGTTTACCCACGATGTTCGTTCAGTTTTAAGCCGAAAACTCCATCTGCATAGGCTCTGGTGAGTTTCTGTACTAAAATATTGCACCTTTTATCAATTTTGTATTAATTTTTTTCGATTAATTTTGTTTCAGATCGTTGTAAGTGAATACTTAGTGCAATTGTTGTTTTTCTTTTGTTATTGAATTTGTTCGTATAGACGATCTTCCTATATATACCTGTAAGTGTTTGTAATGATTTGTCGTTCACTTGAATTTACTTCTTGAAATTGCGAAAAAAAAAACGATTTTTTCACAGTTTATCCGAATTATTCTAGCAGTCCTTTTTTTTTCATTTTTAAAACTTGTATTATACGTATTTTTTTCTTTGTTCGCCAACTTTTTTTTTACAAATTTTTACGTGATTTTTTTAGTTCTGTTTTTTTTCCTAATTGAACCAGTTAACTGGCATCTGTTTATTACAAATGCTTTTACAAAAGTGGCTTTCACATTATAATACTATTTAGTACTTAAGCGAATTTTTAAATTGTAATTTTAAAACATACGACTCATGCAAGTTCATAGAAGTGACAACTCGGTTTGAACTGTTTCGTATGTTGCTTTATTTTTCAATTCTATCGTTCATATTTGACGTTTTATTTACATTGCTCCGTTTTTTCGAGTACGATTTATCAAATTTTAATGTAATTCTTATCTGAATATGTTCAGTAATGGCTGTGCAGCGACGATGAACATACTCGTCCAAATGAAAGTACTCTGATCACCTATTGAATTATTTCGAGTACCAAATTCTATTATAATTCGGTTCTGCGAATGGTTTGACATAAATTTACTGTTGGTAAAAATAAGACTTCGTGTTGTAATTTAAGTGACAACGGATGATTGGACAATGTACATTACGATTTAATTTTTATCTGCGTATACCCAAGTTTGGTAAACTGTGTACCAAATTGCTTGTTTATAAACATATCCTCGGTTCGAATGCTCAGTCGATAGGCCTGTTATGAACGTCGAAAATTCAATATTCCAAAATAAAGCAGCAATACTGAAAAGAAACCCATGTGCTGGTGATTTTACGATGTGATTATCATGAATGTTTCAATGTTTCTCTCTTACTTTTTTTTTATTCATTTATAATTGGGTAACTATTTTAATATATCCGTTGTAAATTTATGTACATAATTTGTTATTTGATATTTTTCTCGAGATACATAAGACCTTGTAATTTTTCTTTTTATAATAGTGAAGTTCTTTTATTTATTTTTTTTTTCATTTAAATCACAATATTGTACGACTATATGTAAAAAAAAAAATGCTAAAAATAAATCAACATTTTAGTCATTTTGAAAGAAGATAGTCTCTGAGTTCCTTGATGGCAATATGTTTGGGCAAAAATTTGATATAAGAATGTAATTCGAAAAAAACTTTATTAATTTTGCCGTAAACATTGCACCTTTTCAACGTGTGAAGTAGATGTTTTATTTAAAAAAATATTCTAATGCATTTATTAATGATAATTAGATTAAATCTTCCAATTCTCTAAAGCAATAGCGTTTTTGAAGCAATGGCGAAAAAAACATGTAAAAAATTGATCCGTTTTTAAGCTAGGCAAGTAATCAAATAACTCGAAGATCGGAGTCAATTACTATTCAGTGCACTTATTATGGTTCAGATACTTGCGTCCGAAGCTCCAATTATTTTTAAAAAGCTGTGTGCCTTTCTCATTTTAGTGTACAATAGATTTTAATCGTGTTCGTTTCAGTATCGTTATTCTTTAATGGAATCGATGTGATCTTTGTTTTCGTTGCAATTTCGATTGCATTAAGATAATTTTAAGTACATATTTATGTTTTCGTTTACTTTTTTCCCTCTTATAAATAGCGTAATTTTTAAGCCGTTTCTCGTTGGTACAAAATGTGAACACGCCAGGTGAAATTTCAATAACATACTTATGGGTACCAAGTAACCAGTTCAACGATTGATGTTACCGTAGAGTTGTCGTACAAATAACATGTTTTATCAAATATTCGACCAGAATTATCGTACAGATGTTTTTACGTATTATTATAGTTTCTTGTATAAATTCGTTTTTTTTTTTTTTTTTCGTTCTAATGTCTCGTATGTTTTAATACATTATTGTTAAAACTTAGTTAAGTGAATAAACGAACGGATGTTTCAATCGAAGACGTTTATTGGTTTATTCAGAGGTATGGTAATTCCTCTAAATTAACGAGGAACCCTTTAAGGTGGTCCCAACTCCCAAGTATTCCACTAGGCATAGAATGTTCCTTTGGGAATTGGGATCATAAAAATATGTATAGAAGGGAACCAACAAAAATTAATAAAAATTATTGAGAAAGTGGCAAAATTGAAATATGAATGATTTTAAATGACAAAAAATTTAAAGCAATTTAAATAATTTGAAAGGTAATTATGCATCAATTAACTGTATTATTCTACCATAATCCAATGTACCATCTCACATCGAATTCGACTTTTTGTTGAAATATCTGTGTTTTTTTTTTTTTTTGGAATTTTGATAATAAATGAAAAAATACCAAAATGAAAAATCGACAGTAGTCAAATTGAACATTTCTGTAACTTTTTGATATTTTTTTTAGACACAGAAGAAAAAAATAATTTTTTCAACTGAAGTGTTGTCAAAATTAACCATTTCTTGAGAAACTCCAATAGAATTGATAAAAGAACAAAATTTGAAATTATCTACGTGAATTCATATCTAGAGGGGTATGGGGAATACGAATACAGAAGAATATTCAAATAAGCAAAATGTAGCTCCGTGGTGAGTGGAGGGGAGAAGGGGGTGTAAAAAGAAAATATAAATTATGAACATTCATTCATAATTTTACGCTAGAACCAAAAATATGAAAAATGGGCGATTTAAAATTTTTTTTCCAATTTCAAGCAGTTCAGGCCTCAACGTAGTTTCATGTTTACTCGTTTTTTTTTTGTTTTTTTGAAAGTCATAATTTTCTTATTTTCAAATGCCACTATCTCTCCGAAAAATTGACCTAGGATGCTCATCCGAGTCTTGAAATGTTCCTCATAGCCACCTCTATCATTTAGGGCGAAAAACTCATTTTTGAAAAATCCGACTTTAGGTACCTTTTCCCTGTACGAGTGATACATATTTTGATTTTATTTTTTATGAATCGTAATTAAAATTTCCAGCATATAAAACTTTTTTTTTTAATAAATACAAATAGGCGAATAATTTTTAAACTAAATAGGTACTTCAAATTTTTCTTCGATATTTTGTGGGATATAGAAATGAAATAATTTTGGTACCTAAGTAGGTAGATGTATTAGATATCAATTACAGATTTTGCACATGTTTTATTATTTGTAAATTGCATCGTAAATTGTCAGATACTTTTCAATTTCTGATTTTTTTTTTCTAAATTTTGAAAATGATCTTGCATCGAAAAATTACCTACCTATTTTTTTTTTTTGGGGGGGGGGGGTCTCACAAAAATAAAATCTTTAAGTGGTAAATTGTATTTGATCTAGATTTTTTTTTCAAAAAAACTGATCTCCAATTCGACATTTCTTCTCAGTTTCTAAAATTTCATAATAAAGTCCAATTAGATAAGTATAAATTTCATAAATTTTTCGAAATTGAACAAAAAATATCAATAGATAAGTAGCACCTATTTCGAAATTAAGGTATTTTACAATATTCTAAAATTCTTCAAAATGTTAATTTAGAAAATTGGGCTTTTCTCTAAAGGCTTGAAAATTTCCGATCAACTCAAACATTTCAATCAATGTTTATTTATAAGTAGCCAATTTATGTGAAAATGTGGAAGAGAGAAGGGTGTGCCTCCTCTAATCAAACTGAAGGAACGAAAAGAGATTAAAATTCAGTTTGGTAGATTTCATAATTATTTTTAACTCGTTATTCATGTAAGGTATCGTATTTTTAATTTGCGTTCGTTGATTCATTTTAAAAAATTAGCCTCTTCCAATAGTAAAAAAAAAAGCCACAAATAAATACGTTCTTTGCTATTCTACTCGTCGCGATGTTAAAACATCTGAAAAATTGAAATATTTCAAGCATTGAATACTAAAGAATAATTATTGTGTCAATAGAAGTAGGAATTCGTTGACTTTAGCAAATTTCCATAATCCGAATTATACATTTTTCGAACAAAGAAAAACACAATGATTCGACGTTTAATTACAAACTAGAATACACTTCATTTGTACAAGTAGGCGAATGATTTTTTTTTAAGAGGTCAAAATAATGAGGTAGAAAGATTCAAGAAAATGGATAATTACATCAAATTCGTAACGATGTGAACGAAATGCAATCCTGATACATATAAATTTTATAATAGGTACTCGTAATTGGCATTCGATCAGCAAATGACATATCAAAAACAATACTGTGTATTGAGATACATTCAAACGATCGTTGTACTTCCTAAGGAAAAAAAATGAAATGAAACATCATTAAGTAAATAACTCATATAAATATGAAAAATGCAAAATAACGAAATGATTAATCTTAATAAGCGTAAAACACAATCACAAAGTAAAACTAAAAAAAGAGGAAAACGAACGGTTAACTTTAAATTTCTACAGCTCTCTTCTCTTGAATTAGTAGCGATGAAACGTTGACAGTCTCTTTATGATTCGTATCATCTAATAAAAGAACTTTGAAAAGGGTATCGGTGAAATCGACAATGACGCAGTTCAAGATTTTCTGATAGACAATCTCTTTAAATCGGTAGCAATCTTGTTGAGTCCATTCGCCTCGTATTGGACGAACATTGATCAACTTGGCATTCACGGTTTGCGCCGGAAAAGCATAAAAATCAGGTAACGTCATAAAAATGTCGGTTTTTGGAATGGAGACAGCTTCGCCGAAATCCACTAGACGAACGATGACAGTGTCGTCCATAATAAATAGAGCTAATGCTCTGTACCAAATACAGTTCTCCAACCGTACCGCATAACATTGTCCTACGCAGACATTTGATACGGAAGCCGGAGAAAATAAATTATGGTAGTTGTTAAAATCGAGCATAAATTCGGCAAATCTCGATTGATTTTCGATTTTCAAAATGAAATTCGTAGGAGTAAGAGCTTTCAAGACAACTGCTTTCTTGACTTCTCCTTTTTTCATTTCTAATTTAGGAATGACCGTACTGGAAGTGTTGTTGAATAAATCAAAAATCAAATTATCTGGCAAAATGTTACTTAAATTATTCACAAAATTTATACTCGTGACTTGTTCGCATCTTTCTAAGAAGATATCTTTTAATGGGATCACTTCGTCCTGATTTATTTGTTTACAAAATTGTACCACCGGATCGTTTTCGATTCTGAGAATTCTCATCGTCAATAAAGTATTTCGTTGATCTGTCTTGGTACAAAAACGGTTCATAAACGAGATCATTTTTTTGGCAGTATTATCCACTGCAGATAATTTTACTATTTGACATTGTGGCGAGATATGTATCAGCGTATCGGGCAGTGAATCGGTACAAACGATGTTCTTCGTATCGATAATTTTACAATCACCGGTGTCGATACACAAAACGTTCGCTTTGTTTCCACTGAGAAGCGTTTTGATCATAATTCGTTTCCAACATTTATCTAACTGAGCTAAGTATATGGTTTCCAAATCCAATCTTGAAAACGGGGTGACATAGAATGATCTTCTATTTCCATCTTGTTCGATAGCTTTCGAAGCGCAATTCAAAGCATGCTTTAGTAATTGTAAAGAACGGCTCTCAATTTGAATTCGAGCAACACCAGAATCGTCGACTGATAACAAATGGATATTGAATGTTTCTCCAAGGTTCATCAATTTCGGCACGTTCAATTCATTCTTAATTTTATTCAAAATGAATTTATTTACGCTGACGTTGAAAGCGCTATTTTTTAAATATATATCCATAGACAGCTCGTTTGTAATTTCTGTATTTGGTGTACCGGTGGCTGCCTCGTTATTGATAATTTGGATCAGCTGACAGCTTATATATTTCATTTGATCATATTTGCTCAAGCCAGCCAATGAACAACGGAGAGCAAGCGGAGGAGTATTGGTGAATTTATGATTCAGCGGGAACAACGCTGGGAACAGGAATTCCGTTTTGATTCCTGAATCAATCAGACGACATTCAGCTATATTTCCTCTTGTCGATATTACTTCCGCTCTGTACCAGTTCTGTTCATAGAAACAAGCGTACAGTTCACCGACGTTGGCCGACTTTACCTCGCTCACGACGCTGCGATCGTAACATCTATTCATTTCGGTCACCAGAATGCGATATTTTCTCTCATAATCTTCGTCCAGGATTCTAAACCAGACTTCACTGGTGTTAACGCAGTTAGATATGAAGATATTCCACGAATCTGTGATGGGAAATATTCTATCGGGTAACGACGACGAATACGGAGTAATCGATAAAAACGAACGATACGGGTAGATGATGATTTGATTCGAAAGTGACTCGATGTAGACCGAAGAAGTACACTCGATCAAATAAATCCAATTAATGGGAGGCGCCATGTTGTATTTCTGCATATATGCAGATTTGATAAATTCAGAACTCACGCCAGTCTGGTATGAGTTGATGATTTCCAATATACTGGAAACTATATTCGGTTGAGGGTTCACATACGTATATTCGTACTTGCTTTTCAAACTCTCGTAGGCTGTTTTGAGTAAATTTTCGCAAACGCTGTTGCTCTGTGATAAATCGTAGTAAGTTGGACTGATGAAATTATCGTTTCCAACTTTTAAAATAGTACTGTACGTGATACTATTGTTATCTGCTGAAAAGTTCGTTCGCGTTTCAAAGACAGGAATCTCTAAAGAATTTTTTCCAATCAAATGCAGATAATATGGGTTTTGTGCATACGAAGGTAATGCGCTGGAAATTGAGGAATCTACAGATGTTGGCAGCGATGCGAAATAATAACTGGAACTTGAGCAATCTATAGATATCGGCTGCGATGGGAAATAAGCACTGTTGTTGTACACGTTTGGGGAATTGAACACGTCTTGATCACCGTTTGATATGTCATTGGAGTATAAACTTGGTGTATCGATATATTCTGGATACGATTCAGATGTTTCGGTACTGTTTGATAAAGTTTCGCTATTCTGAACTTCGTTTGTATCGCTGGTGCTATTTTCGCTGGCACTGTTCGAAAATAAATTCATTTTATCAAGAATCGATTTTCTAGCGTTCAGATTCGTATTTCCTGACGATTTCAATGTTATTTTTCGTTTACCAATTTTATCGCTGATAACTAAATTATTATTTAGTTGAATGGTAATATTAGAAACGTCGTCTATTTCGTTTTTTTTCGTCGCAGGATAGTTTGTCCTACGCGATGTTGATGTTACATATAAGCCGTCGACGTCTTCATCGAGTTTAATTCCTCGAACCGAGTGTAGAAATGAATAGAGGTCTGGATATCCTAAATCTGCGTAAGGTATAGATGTATTGTACGCCCTTTTAAAATCGCTTTTTAATGCTTCTAACGCAACTCTGCCACCGGCAATATCTATATAATCTTTGATGGTCTTGGAGACCATCATTAAATCTTCCTCGTCCATCTGAAATAGAGTAATAATAAGGTAAGCATTGCACGAGCAGTTGAGGAATTCGAATGGTTAGATAAGCTTACCTTGAGAGTTGAAACTCACAGTTGAGTTCGAACAAGCGATTTTTATTATGAACAAACTTCAATTTTTAAATATCTACAATTATTGAAAAAATGACTAGAATCACTACGGTGGATTCAACTTAAATATGATGAAATTTTTGATTTTATCACTCTTAAACAGCAGTCACATTTTTCAACTTTGCTCGTGTCGCTCGTGTATTTCATTTGTTTTGTTTTTGTTTTTGTTTTCTTCGTTCCCCTTCCAACAACCATGGAACAGAGAGCAGGGTTTCTCAGGGTGTTGTGTTGTACCTTGTGTTCCTGAAATGACGTCATGTGACGGAGTCCTCACACTTCGTGTGTTTTGATTTGTAAGTTTACCGGTGTTGGTGTTGGTGTTTGATAAAAAATCGAAAAAAAAACGTGTTTGCGAAATTTCATCATCTTTTTTCTTCTGTTAAATCTGTATAATTATTAACTTAGGAAGGAATATTAATTTCTCGCATTAAATTGGTGTGAATTTCTGACATGATTTTTGGTGTCGATACGATTGCGGCTCATTCAAAACTCAGAAATACCTGATTCTCCTTATCAAAGACATTAAATTATCAAAGCTGTGTACCTCAAAGAATCATTTATTTTCCTTATAATTCAATTAAAATCTGGTACTTTCGTTGACTATTGGCCATCATGGGTAACAAGCGATATTTAATTTACTTTTCGTACATCGGAACAATGTTCAGGTATTGTTTGAGTTTCATTTGAAGTAATATCTAAAATATGTTCATGAGTAATGTATAATTACAAAAATTCCAGAGGTGTTCAACGTCAAACAAATAGAAATTTGGAATCAAATGTTGATCCATCTACGGTCCAAGGTTTAATAGAATTTGCACTTACTCGACTAAAACCCAAGAATTCTCCTGTCCTTTACTTATCTAGCCGGTAAGGTTACATTAACGATTCTTTTTCTCAATTTAAAGATCATGTACTTTCATTTTTTATTTACAGTACTGATCAAGGGGTCCATGCTTTAAAAACAGCAGCTGCCGTGGATTTAAACTTCGAACATGATATGCCTCCGTTGTACTTGCATAATTATCTCAACGGATTTTTCGAGGAAACAGAGTTGGATATTAGGTAAAATCAATTATATTATTCTTTTAGGATACATTGAAAACCCTGCCATAAGATATTCGTATTTTTCATTTTCAGAATTGTAGATGTTTTGCAAGTTTCAAAAGAATTCAACGCTAGAAAATCGCCGCTATGGAGAAAATATATTTACAGATTCGCCACCATTAAACCGGATTCTAATGTACCGAAACACTTGATTCAAAAGAAATTGATTCCAATTCCAATTAGTGAATATCATCGATGTTACTTTGTTCTGTAAGGTTTTTAATGTTTTTGTGATTCGCGATGAATTATTGTTGTCTGATTTTGTATCGCCTTTTGAACAGTGAATCTCAGTTTGATTTAGAAGCTGTCGATAAGGCAACGGAATTATTTATCGGAACGAAAGATTTCGTCTCATTCATGGGTAAAGGAGTTTCACTTCCCGAAGATTTTGTGTAAATACCGTCAGTTCATCATAACAACATAATTAGGCATACAAAATGATTTTAAAAAACATTTTTGCAGAACTGTAAGAAGAATTAATCGATTATTCCTAGAGAAGGCTCAGCCTTTTATTCCATCTCCTCTAAATGATTATTTTAATTACTGGCACCTTATTTGCGAAGGAAAATCATTTTTATACAAACAGGTAAGTGTTGGTATTGCCCTAAACTTCATCATTTCGTTATAATACAAATTTCTTTTTAGATAAGGAAAACAGTCAGCGTGTTATTGGCCGTAGCTCAAAACAAATTATCCATTAACACAGTCCAACACATGATAGATGAACCGTCGCCTACGAATTGGCCGAAACATCTTGTTCTAGCTCCTGCCCACGGTTTGTACTTGGCTGATGTTTTTTACGATCCTAAAGATCTTGAGATACCTGCCGAAGAATTATTGGAAGAACCCAAAGAGAAAGAAGAAACGATAGGTACGTATGAACATTTTTTTCATCTAATTGAATAATATGCCGTATATTTTTATCAAAAAATAAATTATGTTATTTATTTTCAGAAATAGATGAAAATATGGATCCATTAGAAAGGAACAAGTTATTAATAAAACAACGACTAGCAAAATATAAAAATAAAAAAATTGAAATAGAGTAACTCTCTGTTAATGGTTAGTTTTGATACGTTAATATTGAATATAAAATAACATTAGGTAGTTTTTTGTTGAGCAATGTAGTTGGCGTATTTTTTCAATACTTTTCTAAAACCGGAGTTTGGATTAATTCTTGGTCTTTCTTTCTGTAGTATTTTTAATGCTTCCTCGTGATTTATACCGTAATATCGGATCAAGTAAGCTGCTGCAATTGTCGCTGATCTAGATATACCTGCGTTACAATGTACGAATACAATTCCAGTTGACTCTTTTACATCGTCTATTAATCTGAAGCACTTATCAAACATACTTTCGATATCGAATTCATCTGTGTCATAAGCTTCTACAAATGTGGCGAAAATGTCATTATATGCTGGGCAAGGTACCCCAACACTCAAGATATGCGTCACATGATTTTCTTTGAGTAAATTGTAGTCATGAGCTACATCTTGAGAACCGAGATACATCCATGGTAGAATTTTACCAACCTGTAAATCTGGCGTATGGTCTATGACATACCCGCAGCTGGAAACATTCAGTTTATTTTTGCAAAGTTCTCCATTTTCATCTCGATATTCTTCGTATATTTCTCCGGTGTTTGAGTATAATTTCACCGTTGTTGATTTCAAAGTGTTTCGTCTTTTGTTGATACTTTCTTGCAAGGACATTTATGTGTTCAAGATGCTGGTTTTTGAAAATCTGTCAGGAATTTTCTCATTAGATGAACATATTGAATTCAAAGGAGAATAATTATTTCGAAGTTGAAATTATGCATTTTTTTTTCAATTCACGGATTTCTTATCATTTTGTTTTGATTTTGCCATTCAAGTTATGAAATTTGCAGGAAGAAAAATTGGATTTTGTTTTCGTATTTTTTTCATCACAAGTTTATTTCTTGTAATAATTTTTATTTTCTACCCATCATTTTTAAAAATATTAAAAACTAATAATAAATAAAATAAAGGCCAATGAAAAGTTTCAAATTTTCAAAATTCGATTTTTTAAAATCACTTTTTTAAATAAAACAGTAATTTGGTAACATTGCATTGTAAATATGTTATCAATTCTTATCAGTCTTATCAGTTGTGATTGTGATAATTTTTTTGACGAATTTTATTTACCTTTACCTACGAAAAACAAGAAAAACTAGTAAATTATGCATACTTAATTTGTCAGTTTCGTCAGTTAAATATTACTCGGCGGCAACGCAAAACTTGAATTTCTGTGTGCTTCAGTTCAGAAGGTTATTGCTTGGTTTTGAATATCTCAAACCGTTTGATCTCAGTGTGTGCGAAATGTTGGCCGGTAAAATTGCTTTTGTGACTGGTATGCATCATTTTCTATATTAACCATATATTAATTTATCAAACTTTACTATTTGAGCCTGTTTTAATTTTTGTTTGACATCTAGGTGCCGGGGGTGGCATCGGAAAAGCCACTTGCCAATTGTTAGCTGAAGCTGGTGCCAAAGTAGTGGCCTCAGATTGCAATGTCACTTCTGCCAAACAGACAATCAGTTTGTTGAAAGGTCAGCCATTACCTTATTATTCTGCAAATAATTTTGATGAACTATTCTCAGCTGACTAATGATGTTTACAGGTGACGATCATATGGCAGTACGAACCGACGTATCTAATGGAAAAGATGTCTCCAGTACTTTTAATAATATCATGGAGAATTACTATACCCCACCGAATATCGTTGTAAATGCTGCTGGCATCATAAAAGACAATTTTTTACTTAATTTAACCGAAGAAGACTTTGATAAAGTGATAGATGTCAATTTAAAGGTACAATATGTCCTTGATTGAAATTAATCTTTATTTTTTCCTATTTTTTTACCTACTTAGTGATTTTCTAGGGTACTTTTCTAGTCACTCAAAAAGCTTGCCAGCTTTTAGTTGATGCCGGTAAACCAGGGTCTATTATAAATATATCAAGTATCGTAGGGAAAAAAGGAAATCGTGGTCAGTGTAATTATGCCTCCAGTAAAGCAGCTGTGGAGACTTTTAGCAAATGCGTAGCGATGGAAATGGCTCGGTATATTATCCAATATTTCGTAGATATATTTTTCATTCAATTTTTCATGATACAGGCACGTTTATTTTTAATTAGATATGGCATTCGATGCAATACTGTATTGCCTGGGTTCATCACCACCCCGATGACTGACGGAATTCCAGATAAGGTCAAGGAAATGTTTCATTCACTAATTCCAATGAGAAAATTTGGAACTCCTGAGGGTATTTAAACTTATATTTCACGTTATCTGCATAATTTTATATTATCTCTCGTTATAATTTATTTAAATTACAGAGGTTGGCGAAGTTATCAAATTTCTGTCCAGTGATGCGAGCTCTTATGTTACCGGAACCTCTGTTTTCGTAAGCGGCGGATTAGAATAATTTTCGCTCCAAGCTGATTGTATATCTTATTATTGGTTCAAAGTCTTTCATTTAGTCTTGAATTGGTATCAGGACATCCATCCAATGAAATTACACAGGAACAAAAATCAAAACTTTACCGCTTTTTTCAATTTCTTATCTCCTCGTACCACTTTTTCATAGTTTTGTTTTTTCTTCAAGTTAAAAGTATTTGTGAGTTTGTGAAATAAATGTGATAACATATCGTCGTATATTTCGTAATATTTCATATCAACATAAGTAATCAAATTGTTCGGCATCTCTTTTCAACAATTTCGTTTATTTGTTTCCACAACAAGCTCGTTTTCATAAACATCGAATAAATCAAAATGTTAGTAAAATTTTTAAAAATCGCTAACGAAAAACTCATAGGTAGGTAACCGAACTTGTAAATCTATCGAGGAAAAACACGTAATAAAAAACGAATTCGTGAAATGCTGATATGCTTAGAAACTGGTGAGCAATATTCCAAAAAATTTCGCAGTCGTAATTTACAAATAGGAAGAAATTAGAAAACTTGTACGCGATGGTTTTCTCGGTCGCAAACCAATATATTTCCGTTCGACATAACTGCTACTCCTTCCAGCCCTTTGAATTCTCCGTCTCCCGAGCCCCAGCATCCGAACGACCTCAGGAACGTACCGTCTGGATGGAAGATTTGTATACGATTGTTTCCTGAATCGCCAACAAGAATATAACCTTGATCATCTACCGCTACTCCCCTATAAAAACACAAGTTTGGTTTTCGCCTTCACCACTGATTTTTTATCAGCGAAGATGAGCACGAAGTGTTAATTTACCTGGGGAATTTAAATTGTCCGTTGGATGAGCCTTCGCTGGCGATTGAATTTAGCACTCTACCGTTTACGTCGAATATTTGTACTCGGTGGTTGTTCGAGTCTGACACGATGACTCGGTTTGTGTTGGAAACCGCGATGTAATGGGGGTGCTCTAGTTGACCGATTTTGTTACCGTACGAACCAAATTTGCCTACGAATGTGCCATCTGATTGGAAAACCTGCCAAGAGAAAGATTTACATTGTAGTTTGAAGTAGGTATCGATCAAAATACCTAAGGTAAAAATTAGGTACCTGAATTCTGTGGTTTTCTTTATCACAAACGTATATAAATCCTAAAGCATCTGTTGTTATTCCCCATGGATAATTGAATCTACCATCAGCAGTTCCTTGACTGCCAAACGCTCTTAAAAATCTGCCAGATGGATCTAAAACCTAAATCAAAATCAAATGAGGTAATTTTCTGATCAAATTTTAAGCTAATATGATAATCCATTATATTTTAGAAAGCGACGCTGGATGATTGTATTAGTGAAGTTTTCAAATATTTTTCCAAAAAATGCTGTAACCCAAATTGAATTAGACTGTGAAGGTTTGCCAACCCTTCGCTCAAAGGGATAAAATATGTAAATTCAAAAATTTGAAACATGTTATTTTTAAAGTTTTGATAGTGTGATTTTTTTTTTTTGAGGTTTTTGTAAAATATAGAAAATTTGTAAGTTTTGCAGGGACTTTAATTTTAAACTATGGCAACAGAAAGCATCATGCGAGATTTCACTGACTTTTCAGTAAATTTTCACTGTTTTTTAAGCAATTTTCTTCAGTAACTCTTTTTTGTTTCCAGTGAAATTTTTTCACTGAATTAATTCGTTTTGGTACATATCTGCTCAACTTTATAGGTACAGAATCTTTTGAAAGTATTTTAACTTTTTTTTCATTCGACTTTAAGGATGAAATTTGGGGTCTTCTGAGAAATGCAAAATTTGAGAGAAAAAAAGTTTTTTACCAAGTCTGCGTGATATTTTCAAAAATTTCAAAAATTGGCAATGCATCAATACTATAGCGAAAAAAATTGGGAAACTCCAGAAAATAAATTAATTTTTATTAGAAAAATCGTAGATGCGACCTGAAAATTTTTTGGAATTTTTTATCGTTGAGTAGAAGTTTGAGAAAAACCTGAACTTTTTGGAATAAGCACTTTAAAAAACAGAATTCGTTGTCATAAAAAATTTGGGAAATCTCAGAATTCATCAGGTATCAGAAAAATATTTTTAATTTCGTCCTTTTAAAAATTCAGGACATCTCAAGAATTCTTCATAAAAAATTTGGAAAATTGAAATTTCTTCATCAAACACTTTGAAAAATCCAGTTTTTTTTCATTTACTATTCCAAAAAATTTTCAATGTTTTAAATTTGGGAAAACGTTACATTTAGAACTTACTCGAAATTTGGGAAACCTTTAAATTTTTTTCCATAAATATTTGAAAAAAGGTTTTATCTTTTCATCAAAATGTGTAAACATTTTTGAATTAATATCCTAAGGAAATTTGAGAAATTTCCAATTCATTTTCATAAGGAAGTAACTAGGGAAATTCCAAGTATTTTGTTACTGTTTTAATCAGAAATAAGAATTTAGTTTCAAATTTTCGGTTCAAATAAGAATCTGAAAAATCCCAGAATTTTATCATTTTACTGAAAAAAGCTTGGAATTTCATTTCATTGAAAAAATTTGGAATTTCTTTCTGTTGAAAATTACCGAATGGAAGATGATTTCAGAATTCTATTTGATCGGAAATTCAAGGAATTGCCTTTATTCAATTATACCTACTCATTTTTTATTTCAATATTCGGGATAAATCCATCTTTACACTAGATGAAAAATTGAGTAATATTGTCAGAATTAAAAGTAAATGAATTTTCCACTGGTAAGAATTGAAAAGTGTAAGGGTTTTTCTCAAATTTTCCAAACAGAAAACGGAAATTTTTGGATTTTTTCATAGAAGTTCATAAGGTAGGCATAATTCTAAATTTTACAATTCTTAAGTGAGTAAAATTATGAGATTATTTAAAATTTCCAGAAAAAAAATAATAATTTTGTAATTTGGAATGTTTCATTTTTTTTGAATAGCATTTCTTCTCTCCGAAAAAAAATTTACTTGAATTTTTTCAATTCACCGTAACAGAGAATAGACATTTCCTTTTTTTTTTTTTTTTTTTTTTAGCAGAAAATTAGAAGAAAAGATGCTATAAATCTTGTGAAATTATAGGTACCTAGTACCTACCTAGACTTACACATGAAAAACTATTTTCAACCTACTTGAACTCTATGGTTATATCTGTCTGCAATAATATATTGACCAATTCTATTGACTGCAATTCCAGCCAAACAGTCGAATTCTCCTTCGCCATTTCCAAAGCTGCCAAATTCTTTCATAAATTTACCATTTTGATCGAACACCTGTTTTCAAGGGAAAAAAGAAATTAAAAATTGATCCATCGATCACCTCGCATTCAAAATTGTAACTCACTTGAACTCTGTGATTAGACGAATCAGCAACGACAATGGAATTATCAGGCCCAACGGCGATGCCTCTGGGCCAAGTAAAACATCCGGGGCCACTCCCCCGACTTCCTATCTTGAAGCACAGCTGTCTCTTTTGCATGTATTGACTCCTAAGAGTAGTACCTACCTCTGCGAAACCTATAAACATCGATCACCCATCATCTAATTAATCCATTGTCTATACCTCTAACGTGTTTAATTGTATTAATTTTAATCGTAACCAAGCCAGAGAGGGATATTTTAAAATTAATTCAAGCTACGAAGGTAATTGGCTGGCACTCTCGTAAATAATATATAGCTTATGATAACAATTCGCGCGATGACCTTAAATGGCAATTTGTCATAAATGTTAATTCCTTTAATGACTATAACTGTCCAAATTGGTTGAATATATTGGATTGGCAGCTGGCTGTGTATATATTATTGAGGCACGACGCTCATCTGTATAGTGTATCTATTTTCTAGATGGAGCACCGTTCGAAGAGCTGTTGAACATCCCTTTAAAATAATGAGCTACTAACGCACATCTACGAATCCATTTTCGACCACTTTCAACTTATTCGCAACCCTGTTTATCTTAGTAAATTCGAATCGTATTTGAGTTTTAGCGACATGATGTTTATAATGGTTATCGCAGACATCACCGGAGTTGATTAATGAGTCGGAATTTGTCGCCTCGTTGGATAGGTACCTACCTACTCTTGAAACCCAATTCGTATATATTTACCCTCGACCGTAATGGGATTACTTCTCGCGTCGTAAATTATTATACACTTATAATAAAATATCTATTCGCTAGTTCAACTCCCATTCTAACCTGCTTGGACTGCTGTAGCTGCTGTAGGAGAGTTGGGGGAGCCTTCCAGGTTTTTTTGATCGTCGTCAGAACTTTCAACACTGGCCGAATTATTACCCCGTAATGGTAATCCCAACGAAAGCCTTCGAGACGTAGTCGAACTACTCGGACTGCTAACCACCGACGAAGGCAAATTATTATCCTTCATATCTTTACTCCTATTGCCATACTTGTTCTTCAAATATCTAGCCCACGAGCTCAACGATGATCCGTCTTTCTCTGCTCCTGAAACACCACCATCGCCACAATTTCTCATTACTATAATGCAAATTTTCATTTTCATCAAACCCGAATCGAATCATGTACGTACCAAAAAAGTACCAACGACAAACCAATACGATTTTTAAGTTCTTTTAAGCGAAAAGCCATAAGCTTTAGATTGTGGAATTTGCATTAGTGTTGAAAAGAATTAAAATATTTTAACGAAAAGGAAATATAATTTATGCACCCGGTTTTTTTTTCAACGCCATTCAAAGCGATGCCGGAAAATTTTTATTATTGGAAAAGCTTCTGCTGTGTTTTTCTAAACGACATTTTTACTACCAATTCTAACAAAAACGCTGCAAGTACAGACGAATGAAATTTTAATAACGACTCCCTCCTTATCCTTGAATTAATGTCGATGTCTAGTTTTGCTTTTTATTAAAAAAATATTTTTTTCTTTGTCAACTTTGGTAGATATAAACAATTTTTTTTTTAATTAACCTAATCCATAATCTCAACTAGAAAATCAGTTTGAACGGGGTAAATATTTCGAACCTAATTTACTTTGCCTTTCGTGAATAAAATCTCATTTTCGAATTAAAATTATTTTGGCACACTGGACCTGCAGAACATAAAATTCTATACTGTTAAGGGAAATTATGTAGCAATCTCTACTTGAATTTTCAATCAGTAGGTACCTACCTATACCTACTACCTACTGACAAAATATATCTACTTACCTCATTTTTACTTTTTTAATAAAAAAAAATTAAAACGCATAAAAATATTTGAAATGCTGCCTCAATATTGCGAAAATTTTAAAGTCAATATTTTTCAATTTTGCAGCGTCAATGAATCGATTTTTGGTTTAAAAATTGAAAAGACTCCAGAAACGGATTCAAAGAGAAAAAACACGAATTTCGATACATTGCTCGATAAAAGCAGAAATTAGCTGTTCTGGTCCCATCTCCATTTTTATAGCTGTTGTTTTTTGAGTTTGGAATCAAAAAATCTAAAAATGGGTCATTTCAGTTTTTAGAATTTTAAAAAAATATTTCATAGTTTGCGATTTTTAAATTACATATCTTCTCTGACTGAAAAAGAATTTCATGAAATTCAATGCCATATTTAAACTAAAAATTTCCGTTCAGTTTTTTGAGTGAATTTGATGCAATTTTAAAATACATATTCAAATGCTGGGCTGAGTTGCTGAGAAGGTACTCCATAATTTTGAAAAAAACGGTTTTAAAATACCTACATAATGGGATGTTGGAAAGTGTATATGCACCCTTGAAAAATGAATTTTATTTTTTGAATAATTTTTCGGGCAATTTTTTGATAGAGGGATAAAAAGAAATTCAAAAAAAATGATAGGGTTAGATGCTAAAAAAAGAGACGGGAAAGGGTGAAAGGCGGTAAACTTTCAGGTTTTTCGTGAAATTTTCTTACAACTGCAATCAATTTTATTTTTTTACATTAATGATTGAGTACGCTGTTGGCGCAATTGAGTTTTTGATCCATCAAACAGTGATGTCGAATGTTTTTTTTTGGGAGGGAAGAAATTGGATGTAGACTTGAAATACTAGAACGATTTTAAGGGGAGGAGTGAAAAAGAATCTTCTTTCGCATTTTTGGCTTACAAGGGACCTTCAATATCTGCTTGAAAAATACCTAAATGGGGTCAATTTAAAAGATACAGTGCTGCAAATATTTAAAAATAAAATTGAAAAAATCAAAAACTTTTGAATTCAAAAAATTTAATAATTAACGTGTCGACATCATGGGGAGGGGGGGATGCGGAGAATAAAAGTTGTGATATGATGCATGTTTTGCCCAACTCGACTTTCGAAGGAGCAATTTTGGTTTTCAAAAATTTAAATTCTCAATTCTTCTCCTAACATTTTAAAGTGATAAGAAATAATTGTTTCTAGTAATAAATGAGTACTAATTTTTTATTTTATTTTATTTTTTAAATTTTCATTATTTTTGAATTCAAAAATTTCGGTTTCAAATTTGATAATTTTTTTGCTGATTTTTCGGTCAGAATTATTGATTTTTTAGGAAAATTGGGAATTGATTGAAAATCGGTGATTTTCAACTGAAAAATCAGTAAAAAAAAAATCAAATACTGCTCGAGCGAAGCGAGAACGAAAATTTCTAAAGAATCTGTTTGAAAAACAAAAAATACATTTTTTCACATTTTTGTGATGAAAAATCTCTTTTGCGATCTTAAAGGAGGCTCGAGCTCCTGAGCCAACATTTTGGGTGCGCTTATGGGAGGTTTTCAATACTTTGTAGCCCATTTGGAGGGGATACAATGTACCCCCTGTACCCACTTTTCGAAACCATTATTCATATGAACCATTTTTATGAATTTTTTTCATTGCTGAAAAATGTCAATATCTCAAAACAGTTTCCAATCGATTCGAGAGGTCAAAAATAGGATATAAAATACCAATTTTTAGCTTTTTTCGTTGATTAAATCAATTTTTCATATTTTACAAAGCAATGAGGTACCCACTATAATTAATTTTGAAATTTCAAAAATTCGCCAAATTTCGAGAGATGAATTTTATTAACACCTGAAATTTTGAATATAAGATTCTTTCATGATGTACTTACTTTTGATTATTTATTTTTGTTTTGTTCCAAAATTTTATCATGGTTGGGATTTCTTTTTTTTTGCTAGAGAAGTGCAGATTTCATATATTGAACAAAGACTTATATTTGTTGAATTTTCAACAGTCTTCGATATCTTTATGCAAAACTACAGATTAAAATTCTCTAGGGCTGCGAAAATAAATAGTAGATTGCTACATAATTTCCTTCGACCAATTGCAGAATTTACCTATTTCTATAAACGAAATTACTCATCAATATTTTTAAATATGACGAAGTATCAAAAATTGGGTAAGTACCTAAACTGAACCATGTACCTATGTACTTTACATAGAATATCAAATAGTATGTACCTCATTAGATATATAGGTAGTTAGAATATCTAGCTACACAAATAGAAAGGACAAAACATAAATATTCGGTTACACAATTCACCACCGTGAATGATCATCAGATAAATATACCACCAAGTACAACAAAAAGAAACCCAGGCAGACTAAAAGACGTCATGATGAAACGCAGATAAAATATGTCCTCATTGGAATAGTTTTCGTATATAGATCGTAACTACGAAGGTGGAAAATACAAATACATACGTACATATCACGTCAACGTCGAGTTTTCACGTTTATATGTACCTATGTTATGTTTTATGAAAAGGCTTTTTAAAGGATAGGCATACACCCGTAGACGAACGTGTATTACGTTTATTACGAAATTTAAACGTTGCGTTGAAAATTCGCTACACATGAGAGTACCTAGCAACTAAAACAGAATAGAATTTGAGTACATTAAAAATGTTTTAAAGCCACTCAAAGAAAAAGTCTATTAGCTTCTACATAAGCTAATGAAAAAAAAGGGTCGTGACGAGCAAATAGGCCTTTTTTTTTTAAAAAAAAAAAGGCTATATAACGTCATCGTAATTCAATTTTCAAATAAAGATAAAAAAAAGCGCACAGAAATTTCTACTCTATAAGCGCACAGAAAAGAGGCGAATGGAAACTCATTTAGATTGGGTAGACACTTACAACAATCGATCGCGTGTATTTCGTTGTTTTTTTTTTTTTTTTTTTTAAACAAAAAGACGATATATAAGTTGAGGAGAATCTCTCACGGTTGTCGACGATTTAAATATTATACGCACAAACGTAATACCTGTATTAGAGGATAACGGCCGTTCTGGCGAATTCTCCCTCGATTTAAGAACGTGGCTAGACCTACTCCGCGATAAGTCGTTGCCAGCGTTAGATGCTTTCGATGCCAAATACGAAGCCGGATAATATGAACTGGCAGAGTTTTCGTCTAAATCGCCTTCTAAATCTTCGCCGAAACCGTGTGTACTTTTGCTTCGAGCTAGTCGCGCTTTTCTATCTTTGAACGACGTGTACGCTGGCTCTCTTCTACTCGTAAAATAGCCGCTATCGTCGTTTCCCGAATAACGTCTACCTGTGCCTTGTAGATAGTCGTCCTCGTCCGGGGGCGCCATTGATGTACTTTTACTTTTGTTTAAAAAGCGACTAGTGAACCGAGACTTAGGTTCCGGTTCATCGTTGCGATTTTGGCTCAGGTACTTACTACTGCTACTGCTTCGGTTCGCCACCGGGTCCTTGGATGAAGCGTACGATGGCCTGTAAGCGTCCGAATTTGTAT
This sequence comes from Pseudococcus jackbeardsleyi, assembly GCA_038380155.1. NCBI lineage: Eukaryota > Metazoa > Arthropoda > Insecta > Hemiptera > Pseudococcidae > Pseudococcus > Pseudococcus jackbeardsleyi. Next base: position 42,000,125 of record CM076242.1, read on the forward strand.
TATATCTGCGGAAATATTATAATAAGGGTAGAAATTGTTTATGTACAAAATCGTTCGCCCCTTTCATCGTCATCTTAATAGTTGAAAGTGGTCTCTTGGAATTGATAAGATTCCATTTCTCACGAATAAGTAGGTATTTCAACAAATGGAAATTCCACGAAATGTTTACCTGGAAGATGAAGAACCGTCGTCTCTGCTGCTTCTTCTGTACGATGAGTTGGCACCAGCTGATCCTGGACCGCTATCGCGAGCATTAGCACTTCTTGCCAGAAGTGGCCCGATATCGGTTTTCTCCAGACCAGACTTCGAACCGGATTCGGTTTTCTTTCCTATTTCGTCTTCGCTCTCGGTTTCTTCGCTTTCGGTGCTGGTTTCCGTTTCTTCTTCGTCGTCGTCGTTGTCTTCTTCGACGTTTTCAGCTTTTGGTTTTTCATTGATGGGCGATGCGGTGGAACTCGTGCGATTTGCTGGAAAAATAATTTCGAGATGAGTTTCACTGTTTTCGGAATAAGGAATATCAGATTCGGTTTTGGAAATATCTTAGTACCTAGACTTACACTTTTTGGAAATTACTTGTGTAATTCTGGGAACATCACTATTTTTTTGGAGGAGGGGGGGCTTCATTGTTTCTAGGAACAGGTAGGTGTAGGTATTGATTATCGTTCATCAATTTATGTTTTTTTTTTTTTTTTTTTTTTTTAAGAATCCTTCATCATTTCTCCTTTTTTTTTGGGGTATCAGGTTTCCCCTTTTGTAATTGTAGGGACATAGTAGGTCACTGTTTGTACATAATCCATTATTTTAAAAAATATCAATTTTTATGATTAGGTACCCTGGACTGGATTGAGATCTGTAGTTACATATTATTGAGAATTTTGTTTACTTCATAGGAATAAATGGTATTTTTTTTTTTTAGAAAATTCCATTTTCTTTTATGGTACGTATTTATCGTGGAATATTCAACACTTCTTTTTTAATTTTTTTAGGATCATATCACTGATGTATCAAAATTTTTTACAGGGAATATAAATCAGCTAAAAAGTGGACTTCTGTCCCCGGGGTCAATCTATGACCTTGTCCCCGGAGTCAATTCATGATCATGACCCTGACTCAGTGACTCTGGCTGGAATCAATCTATGACCTTGACTCTGGAATCAAACTATGACCTTGACTCTGGAGTCAATCAATGACCTTGACTCTAGAATCAATTCGCTGTGAGGAACAAACATTTGCGATCAAACGCCATCTATAAAAATGCATACGGTGATTTTTTGAACTAAAATTTGAAAACGGGCAGATGTGATAACGCGATCTTATCAATTTACATTATTCAGATTTTGACGTAAATTTTCTGCGAAATAGTTGATTTTTCGCAAAAATCAACAGCCAATAATTATTCAATATGATCACCTATCACTGATAAAAACTTGATAATCATTCAATTGCCCGTTTTCAAATCATGAACAGCGCCATCTAGGCGGTTGTTCCTCCTAGCGAATCTATGACTAGCGGTTACTTTGCCCTGGTGCAAATCGTGAGCCATCAATTTTATCACTCTAAAACACACCAATTTTGTGGTGTAACGTGTAGTGTGGTGTTTTTTTACTTTTTTCATACAAAGTTTAGTCTTTTTCGACTTGATATAAAAAATAAAAAATGGAAGTTTGAGTTAAAAATTTTAATCTGTTCGAAGTTATGTTACAAAAAATACAATGATGCATAATTTTTGTTTTTTTACAAAAACAAACCCCCTACTTTTGTAACTTTGAACTTGAATAACTTTCGATCAGTTATACTTTATACTAGCATAACTTTCAAAATTCAAAATTAAAATCTATTCAATCTTGGAGAGAATTCAACTTAGATCATTTTTCCTTACCTACCTCAAACACCCATATTCTATTCTCCCTCAAAATTTCGAGTTACCTTCTTCAATGTAGTGTAACTTCGAACTTTTATAACTGTTATGATCGGTTGCCAGCACATTTTTCAATTCTATTTCATCTTGTTCTTGTAGAGAATTTCACGTAGATCACTTTCCTTACCTCAAACACCTATGTCTTCACTAAAAATTTCGAGTTATTTTTATTCAAAGTGGAAAAAATACGGAATATTTTGTAATGAAAACGAACTTTTGTAACTTTGAACTTAAATACCTTTCGATTGGTTACACAAAATTAAAAAATACGTGCACCATAAAAAAATTCGTGGAATTTTAGATACAATCGGATCCAGCAATTGCAAAAAAAAAACACTCCATATGAAGCTAAAAATTGAAAAAATTTTAAAAATGCACACTCACTCCCATATAAATTCAAGTAAGATCGAAAGTTATTCCAAGTTCAAAGTTGCAAAAGTAGAGGGTTTGTTTTTGTAAAAATTATGCATCATTGTATTTTTTGTAACATAACTTTGAACAGATTAAAATTTTTAACTCAAACTTCCATTTTTTATTTTTTATATCAAGTCGAAAAAGACTAAACTTTGTATGAAAAAAGTAAAAAAACACCACACTACACGTTACACCACAAAATTGGTGTGTTTTAAAGTGATAAAATTGATGGCTCACGGTTTGCACCAGGGCAAAGTAACCGCTAGTAATCTATGACCCTGACTCTGTCTGGAGTCAATCTATGACCTTGATTTTGGAGTCAATCTGTGACCTTGACTCTAGAATCAATCTATGACCCTGACTCTGTCTGGAGTCAATCTGTGACCTTGACTCTCTGACTCCGACTATAGAGTCGACTCATATTAAGTACCTGATTTTTTTGTTAATATGTCTAGGAATATTGTCGATTTTTTGGGAATAAATAATTTTTTGAAAATAAGTTCAACATATCTACCTGAGAATTTTTAATGAATTTTCAACTATTATTTTACTGGCATTAAATTTTTTGGTTGTGTGGAGGGAAGGGATTTTACAAGGAATATTATCATTTAGCCTTTGGAAATTCCATATTTCACTTATTTTCAAGTGCTGAAAAATAATTTCTTGAAACGGATATCACAATATTTATGGGAATAACTTTCACATTTCTAAAAATTTAGAATAATTTTTTAGAAATAAAAAATGTAAAAATTCGCCTTTAGAATGTCATTCAATTTTTTGACATTTAATTTTTGAAAATATTTTTTCATTTTTACTAGAAACCTAGAAATAAGTAAATCATCAATTTTTGGGAATAAGTTTTACATTTCTGAGAATTCAGATTGCAAATTTTTTTATGAGAATGTCACAATTTTTTGAGATGCATCGATAAGAAATTTACTTTTCGAGTTCTTCATTACGTTCTGTTTGGATTTGTACCGAATATACCGAGTGACTCAAAAATCGGACAATCCTACCTACGTTTTTCTTATTGTTTGAAGAAGAATCGTTTCTCCTTGTTCTACGCTGCGCTACTGGCTTGAACGAATGGTTGCCTATATTGAAATCGTCGTGGGGCAACGTCAACGCAGCACTCAAACCAAACTCAAACTATTCGGAAAGGGTGGAGGGGGGAGTTACAATGCTACCAATTTTTTAAGAATTGATTTTTTTGCAAATTTTTGCCCCTTCAATTTTTTTGATCGAGCAAAATTTGCATTCAATGATTCTCGATCTATATACAAAACCCTGTCATGCGTAAACATTAGTTTTTAGATAGGTACTTCAATTTTTGAATTTTTCAAAATTTTGGATTTTGATTTTTTTTTTAAAAAGAGCGAAAATTGAAAAAATGGAAAATTTTTCAATGATTTGAAAATAATGAAGTCCGACGATTTTATATTTTTTGAAGAGAAAGTAGCATCAATTATGCTATAGGAAAATTAAATATCTATCAATCAAGTATGATTATTGAATAATCTTACCTCCGCTTAAAAATCGACTTTGGAAACGGGAACTACCCATAGTCGGAGTAACTTCTTTTTTAGTATCCGGGGGCGCTTTTGTTCTAGGACTAGAATTTCCACTATTGCTATCAGCCGTTCCTTTACCACTGGATTCTCGTCCAGTTCTAGATAAATACTGCTGTCTAAGCTCATCGGTGGTGAAAGCAGCTCCAGTGTTTCGTACTCCAGATGAAGAACCAGTTGAGGATTCCGAAGAAGCAGTTGAGTCTGAGCTAGCCGAGCGAGCAGATTTCTTCAAAACACCTCCTGTAAAATAATAATCATACGAATGAGGGAGCGAAGAAAATTTAAAAAAAAAATGAGAATTTTCTAAAAGAATGGAAGTTTTCCATAAAAGCAAAAAAAAAAAGATAACACCTGTTAATTTGCCAAGAATGAAAATTTGAAAAACCTTCTTCCTAAAGAATGTAATTTTCAACCCACAGTAAGAGTTTGGTGTAAACTAAAGTGCACTTAACACTGTTGAATATGTTTCAACTCCATATTAAAAGCACCACACCAGAATTATAATGTATGTACGTAGCTGCATTATATTCATAATTTCAAACCATAAATAAGTAACACCTATTTTTATGCATACACGATTCTTGAAATCTATAGTACTTGAATAAGCAGTGGTGTAGGTTACGGGCTTGCTTTAATTTCACATAATGGAAATGTATTTTCAGTCACGATATTACTACATAGGTACAACCACACTACGTGCAAAAATTTGTGATTTATAGCGATAAAGTATTATACCGTATATGGCAACGGTATAAAACCTATATAATTACGTAGGTTATGTCTACACCACGTCCTTTTTTATGTCAAGTAAAAAATTCATAAATTAATTAATTATTGCAATATTTCAAACAGAAAGTCTACCAACGTACTAATTTGTACTCTTTAAAAAAACCAAGTACGCGATAGGGGTGATCAGCTGATCATTTAGCAGTTTGAATTAATTTTTTTTCATCAGTAAATAAGCAAGAAGTTGGAGGAGAGTAACACAAAAATCGTAATTAGAGTTATTGACCTTAAAACATTCATTTGGCGGATATTTCATTTTTCTAACTTTGACTTTGAGTACCCCATTTTAACTCTCCCTTTTCACCTCTGACATCTGGCTAAATCGATTCGTTCGAAAATTGAGAAAATTAAAAGAATTTCTTTCGATAATTTGGGGTTTTTGTTCAAATGTGAAGAATATTTTGATGTAACTTTTAAAAAAACTCGAACTCAATTTTTATTGTCAAAATTTAATTTTAAGCATACTTATTTTTAAGTTTAAAAATTTTTTGAAAAAATTGGAAATATTTTTTAAAGATTTCAAATTTTTTCAGGTAAGTAGTTATGTATCCAAAAAATCAGTCATAAACAATTATTTTTGAAAAAAAAATCTGGAAGGGATTTTGATTCATATAGTTGTTTTATCTGATCAGGAGGTCTAACAAAATTTTTTGAGAAAAAAGCTTGACTTAGCTCAATCGTTTGGAATGACTATTTTGACAACCAAACCAACCCCAAATTTTTTGACCCCCTGCGTTTCAAGCATTTTTTGTCCCTCCCTCGAAAATGCTCTTCTTTTTCAAAATAAATTTTCAATATTTATCAATGGTAAATATTTTTTAATCGAAGTATCGATAACAGATCATCTCAGGAGCATTTTCTCAAAAAGGTAAACATTCATTTGTAAATTTTCAAAATTTGGACTAATTTTAAGAAAAAGTGAAGGGAATGCGGAAAGATTAAAGCTAACGGTCAAATATCTATACAGAAAAATAATGAATAAAATTTTTATGAAATGAATTTACCAGGCTGAGATACGATATCCGATGAAGCAGATGATCTCCTCGAACCGCTGGTAACAGGAGTTTTACTCGATCTTCTCTGTGTCTGTTGAAGCGAACTCACAGCTTCTTCTTGTTCCTTGTCATCATCGTTACTGTCTTCTTCGCTAGAAACCGCCTAAATCCAAAGAAAAATCTAAAATGTCCTACGATTTTTTTTTCAAAGCTCACATCATATAAAAACAATAAAGTAGGTAACATTTTTTCAAATTAATGAACCAATAAAGTGAAAAAAATTACTCAAAATCCAATATCAAAATACTCTCACTACCTATTCATACAATTCTCTACTTTGAGAACTCAGACACTTATTTTTGAATAAGAAATCCAACTAAATAAAATTGTATTTTGATTCAGAGGAAATATATCACAATACATTTCCTTCGATAAAAAATGAAATTCGAATTGATCCCACAGGCAATAATAACTTATCTACTCGTACTTATATAAGAAAAATCATGAAGAACATTTTATATGTATATTTTAGACCTATTTTTCTTTTTAATCGCGTCTTCGAATAATAAATCATTTTTATATCCCATAGAATTCTTCGTTCTCCATAATACAGAACCTTATTACACAGATACTTCTATTACAAAAAAAAAAGCGCCTACATCTCTCCTTTTCCACTCTTTCAAAAAACAACTTCATTGTATTAAAGATCCGACGTAATCTAAAGTACCAGGTAACGTTTCACAGACAATATGAAAATAGTTGGGTACCTATTTTCTCATCTATAAATAATTTATTTGTTTCGTTATCTTGTTTTGATTGTTCTGGCTAATTTCGCGGTAGTAAAGATGAATTAAAATTTAAGCTGAACTTCGCTCTCTTTAGTTTGTACCGTGAGGTACCTACCATGATTTTCATTGTACATTTTTGAGAGTTCACCGGGTAGGTAAATGCTCTTTGTGATGTCTTTACGGGCATAGGGCTTTATATCAAATTCTCTCTCTACCGAATTTTTAATGTGTTCCTAGTATTTATGTAATATTTTTTTCTCTGACATGGAGTTGATTTTTTTCTCTTGGTTTATCAGATTTTACGATATAATTTGTTCCTCTCTATTGTGATAGTTTTTTTTTTCCTAATCGTACGACTTAAATAATCTGCATGGGTATTTATTCATATAACTTAATAAGTCCACTCGTATCGTACGTATCTATCTTGTTATGCAATAATATACAGAGTTGGAATACATTAAGATTTGCCAGCTTATTCTGCTACTCATGAAAACTGCAAACAAAACCCAATTTCGCCGTATCTCGCGATGTTATGCAACTCTATATACACGCTTGCATACAAAACAGCCTTAATGTATATTATATTTTGTAATTTTTGTAACGGCGATTATGCACTTCGTACGCGTACAAGTGTTTACAATGCACAAGTGCAGTCGTATACTCGACGAGATAATGTTTCTCGAAATGCGTTGTCTAGAGGATGCATTTATTTCGTGTTTCCCTTATCAAAAATTATAATTTTTAGCAATCGGTGAATTTGGTTTCAAGTCAAACTACACCCATGGGAAAGATGATTTTGTTTCGTGCGAAGCAACTATAATTTTCAAGGATAATTTTGAATTTCTTCAATTTTTTTTCAAATTTTGAATTTTATGATATTCTCAACAGTCTTTCAATTTGGAATTTTAAGTTTTTCCAGTTTCAATTTTTTAAATTTTTCTTCAATTTTATTGAATCGTTACCTATACTTTTAAAAAATATTTAAATTTGATTTTTATCATTTCTACCGATTTTTAATTTTATTAATCTTTTCCAGTTTCTTTAAATTCTTCCAATTTTTTAATTTTTCAAACTTATACTTATCTTTTTTCCCCATTTTAAATTTTGTTATAATTTTTTTCAATTTTAAATTTTACAATTTTCTCACAATCAGGATATTTTCAATTTTTAATTTGAAAAATCCAAAATCAATTAATTAACAATTTTTCCAAAACCTAATTTTTTTCTACTTCGCAAAATTTTTTATTCTTTCAAAAAAAACGTCCAAGTTTATGTTTTCATTTTCAATATTAAAGGTAGGTAGCCGCATGATTTTAAAAAAATTTTTAGCTCCAGAAGAGAAGACATCAATATGTTTTTTCCTTATAGCGGGAGCAAAGTGCTACTTTTCCTCCTTCTCGCGAAACGCTCGAGTGTTTAAATTCGCACTTTTCTCCCGCAATAAGGAAAAATATCTTTCAGAAATCGCAGAAAAAACAATTTTTGCTCCCTCGTGAAACATACTATTCTTCACTTTTCCATAATTTTAGGAAAATAATTCTTAGCCAAGAAATATTGCCTCGCAAAATCAAATCCCCCCACCCTTCCAAAGAATTTCTACTCACCACATGCAAAGTAAGAAAAAAAAAATAGAGAACAAAAATAATGGATTTGTCATGTTTGTTAACTTTTTCAGGAAAAAAATAAAGGTATCCAACGTTAATTTGTTTGAGATCTTTTCCTGTTGGCACTACAGTTCAAATTGGAAAAAATTTTGAAACAAAAAAAATTTCAAAAAATATACTTACACTCGCAATATATATTTTTTAAAATTGAATTTGCGAACAATTGCAAGTGAATTGAACAGTACAAAAAAAATCGCGAAGAAAATTTCAATTTTGGCATTTTCTTGTAAGAATTGTGGATCTACGGAAACTTGGAGAAAAATATGAGAAAAATGAACTCGTGAGCTTGAAAAAAGTTTTGAAATAATAATTGAGGAAATTTGAAAACTTTAATAAATTTGGAGTTGAAAAACAAAAATGGGAAATTTTTTTGACCAAATTGAAGAATTAGAATTGTTTTAAAATTTAATTTGGACTATAAAAAACGAGTGTACTCTTCCTGTAAATAAATCAATCAGTATTGGCATGAACGCGTACCCAAAAATTGTTCAAGGAAAGGGATGAACGGGAGAAAAATATAGGAGGTCAAAATCTATTGAAAATTGGAATAGGTATCTGAGGGTACATTTAACAGACGAATGATTCAAGGACAAATTTAAGCAAAGAAAAATTGAAAAATACTAAAATACCGCGAGATCTTTAGAACAAACAATCAAGATACTTGGATACTTTTGAGTCAGTCAAACAAGGTGAAATTCTACCTTCTTGAATCAATGAAATAAATTTCAGCTGAAATCAGTGATTTTTTACTTCGCCAAAATTATTAATTTTTTTTTTCAACAAATTGGGAATAGGAACTGACTCATGAATTAGTAATTTTTCAACAGGTAAATCGAAGATTTTTATAGAGTTTTATTTCACTGAATAAAAATGATCTGAACTTTTACAAATTTTGATTCATACTTACAAAATAATATCAATGTTCATTGAAAAAATATATAGTAATTTTTTTTTGAAAATCAACCAAGTATTTAAAAAGCAAAAACGCATTTCTTTTACATCTTTAAAATAATTATGATTTCATTGGCGAGTTTAAGAGGGTTTTCGAGCCTCCTCAGTGGCGTAGCCAGGATTTCGTCAAGGGGGGGGGGCAAGAACAAATTGAGTCAAATTTTCTGTGGTCGTTTTGAAACATAGCAAGTATTTTTTCGTAGTGTACGTATAACCGAGTCTGAGGTAGGGGGTGTATAATAAAAAAGACTAACACAACGATGTAAAATGGACACAGGACTTAGATTGAAGGTACAAAAATACGCCTTTTTTCGCAGACTTCTCTCAGAACGTTCATTAAAATCAAAATCGATTGATAATTATATTCAAGCCCGAGCGAAGCGAGGGCGAAGCTTTGAAAAAATTGAATTTCTGATGTCTAAAATAGACCATTTTCCCCAATTTTTGACACTTTTCTCCCATTATACCATATTTTTTAAACGCCATGGGGGGGGCAATCGCCCCCTTCGCCCCCCCTTGGCTACGCCACTGAGTCTCCTGATCCCTTCCCTTGAGTGCGGCCATAAGTCTAGGATCCTTTTCCATTCAACAATACAAGTTAATTTTTTTTTTTTCGTAAATAGAGGAAAATACACCATTTCATATACAAATAGATGCAGAAATAGTCTATGGAAAAAGGACATCAAAATAAGACCGTGAAATATCCGAAAAACAATTTGGCAAGCTATTTTATGTTTTATCTGCGAAAATAAATCGCTGAACAACCGTTTCTATTATACCCATACGTAAGCTTCAGGAGCATCCCTGATGATATAAGTTATCTTTAAAAGCAAGACTTCCTCTTTCAAGTGCTCTGTTTTAAATATTAGTACTTTATACCGAGTTTGATAATCGCGTAAATATTCTCGATAAATTTTGTCCACTTGGTTAATTTATTTGACAAAGAAATGGTATCTAAACCGCAGTATGATCGGTTTTGAAATTTCAGTCATATTAACAATATGGTTGATTTGCTGCAGTGGTGTAATAATAACCTAGGTACCACAACTGTGAAAATTTACTTAAACTGATTTAATCTCGAATAAATTATACGCTGAATTGGTACGGTTATTAGGTTAAGTTCTCGAAAACTATACTGATGCAGTCTCTCGATTAAATGGGTAGATGCCATATAAAGAAATTAAGATCTTTATTAATTGTATTATAACATTATTCGAATCTGTTACTCTTCCATTGTACCCGATATAATGTTCTAAGGTACCTATTCGTAGTTACGTATCTTATGAAATTACAAGTCGGTATCATAATGTAAGGGACCCCTCCATTTAAACTTCTACTTTATAAGAATAAGTTTTCAAGTTTTTATATTTTTATTTTACTATTATTTGTTTCTTCGAATCAATAGAATGGAAGTAATTGGTTGAGAGTGGTTAAATTGTTCAATTTCAGCATTTTTTTTTTTTTTTCAGTTATTATGTATACGAATGGTCCTTATCAAAACATTTATTCGATGAGGCAGCAATTCGAATTATTTATACTGAAAAGAATAGAATTTTCGATGTGAGGTTTGATGATGTGAAGTTCTTCAATTTCGTTATTGAATAATTCATCTCCTTCAAAAGTTGCCATGAGCAAATTGACTACATTTTCAAGGCTTCCAAAACTTCATACATGGAGGTTATAAGATTTATGATGAGAGGGGGGGGGGGTGGTGGTGCTATCGAAATTCGTACATACATATTTCCTCTACCAAAAATCAATCAAAAAAAATGAATAATCTGAAAATTTAGGGTACTCTTCAATTTTTTTTTCAGATTGTGAGCAAATTATCCAATTCTGGACATTTTGAGACTCCTATAATACCCAAGTACCTAAAAAAAAAAACGTGATTTATCAACCCAGAATATTTTCAAAAAAAATCGTCGTTTCACACAAAAAATTCTCCCTAGAGCACTAAAAAAAAAATCCAGTAAAAAGAGTATAGTAAATGCAGAATCTGCAAATCCGAATTTACTGTAGGTTTCTACGCGAAATTGAAGCTGATGTATGAAAAAATTCTCGATAACATTTTTGTTTACCTATATTTTGACAAATGTGGAAGAAATTTTCATCAAGTAAACCCAAAATTCATTTTTGAAAGTGTTTGAATGATCCAGAAACTTTCTGTACAATTGCAGAGGCGGTCCAGGCAGAGGGGGGAATCTTCCATTACAGAGACCCGGGGAGGGGGGTAACTGCTGTCCTAGAGAATTTCATATTCAAACAATGAGAAAATTTGGATAAAATTCTACAAAAGGGTATGGCCGGGTTAGGGGTGAATTTGGCCCTTGCTCCGATTTTCACTTTAACCCCCTTAAGTGGTGCCCCTTGATCTAAAAACATTCTAGAAAAATTTTTGACCCCCCAACCCCCTCCCTTTCGGAGATATGGCCATTTTATTGGCTGATTTTCAAGAATTTTTAATTCCAACGGAAGTGAACGAAATTTTCTGTTCTTTGGCACAAAGTTACATCTAGTAGAGGTGTATTTGTGATAATTTTTTCAAAAATTTTGGTGCACTTCTTCATGTTTTTTCGGCTATTTGAAGTTTTCAATCGTAAAAAACACCATATAGTCGAAGAGCGACCACCCTGGAAAAATTACTAGAAAACGTGTTTTTTTATGTAGAATTTCGCTGTGCATTCGGTTTTGGCCGATTCTTTGAACTAAGGGCCGAAAAATGCGAAAAACCGTACAGAAACGTTGTTATTTTAGCAGATTTTTCAAATTTTTAGCGTTTCATACAGAAAGAAAAGGTCAAATGAAAAAACCAATACCATATTCGTGTTCAGCAGGTCAAAATACCCCGATAGACACCCTTTTTGCAAGCGTTTTGCTTGAATTTTCAAAATTTACTTTTTTCACTGATTTTGTATGGTAAAAAAGCTGGAAAAGGGTGAATTTCGAGACCTCGAGTGAAACAATCGCGAAATGAGTGTTAATCGGGGTATTTTGATCCACTGAACACGAATATGGGATTGGTTTTTCATTTGGTTGTATTCCTTGCATCAACACCCCCCCCCCCCATGATATAATCAATAATACTAATGATAATGAATTAATTTTGTGAGACGCAATAAGATGTCTTCTAAGTTGCTGGTCGTGAAAAATTTGCAAAAAGTGTCTGTTCAAATTCTGGTCACGCAGCATTGTAGGTATCCCTTTGGCACGGTTCAGTGTCAAAGACGAGGAGGATTCATGGAATAAAATTTTTTCCACCACCACGCTTGAACTATAAGTGGCTGTAGTTTCTCTAACGTAAGTTAGTACGATACATAGAAATTTGGCATACGTATGTAATGTGACTCTATCTAAAATCGGAAAAATTCAATTTCTGAGTAATTTTGGACCGTAGAATAAGAATATCGCATTAATTACTTCGCATTTCAATTTTATTGCTCATAAGACCCAATTTAAACTTGAAAATGGTGAATTTTCAGGGAAGAAATGACCAAATGAAAAAACCGATCTCATATTCGTGTTCAGTGGATCAAAATACCCCGATTAACACTCTTTTCGCGATTGTTTCACTCGAGGTCTCGAAATTCACCCTTTTCCAACTTTTTTACCATAAAAAATCAGTGAAAAAAGTAAATTTTGAAAATTCAAGCAAAACGCTTGCAAAAAGGGTGTCTATCGGGGTATTTTGACCTGCTGAACACGAATATGGTATTGGTTTTTTCATTTGACCTTTTCTTTCTGTATGAAACGCTAAAAATTTGAAAAATCTGCTAAAATAACAACGTTTCTGTACGGTTTTTCGCATTTTTCGGCCCTTAGTTCAAAGAATCGGCCAAAACCGAATGCACAGCGAAATTCTACATAAAAAAACACGTTTTCTAGTAATTTTTCCAGGGTGGTCGCTCTTCGACTATATGGTGTTTTTTACGATTGAAAACTTCAAATAGCCGAAAAAACATGAAGAAGTGCACCAAAATTTTTGAAAAAATTATCACAAATACACCTCTACTAGATGTAACTTTGTGCCAAAGAACAGAAAATTTCGTTCAATTCCGTTGGAATTAAAAATTCTTGAAAATCAGCCAATAAAATGGCCATATCTCCGAAAGGGAGGGGGTTGGGGGGTCAAAAATTTTTCTAGAATGTTTTTAGATCAAGGGGCACCACCTAAGGGGGTTAAAGTGAAAATCGGAGCAAGGGCCAAATTCACCCCTAACCCGGCCATACCCTTTCGGAAAATCTTCCGGAAATAGAGAAATTAAGTTTCTAAACTTTGGTCGCAGATTAAATTTTATTCAATCTGCTGATTTTTTAAAATTCAATGAACGTCATTTTGCTAAAAATACAATTTTTAAATTCGCCAAAATTTACCAATAAGTAATCAAAAATCAACTCGATTAGCTGAAATTTTGGTAGAAGGGAGTGAGGAAATGGAACATTCTTTTAAAAACTAAAAAAAACTTCAATTTGGTGCAGATCGGAGGCAAAAACCTCAAAAATTTTCCTCCATGATAGATCACTGTGGAATGGACTTGTGACGTTCCACGCTTTTAATCCGTTTGAACAACGAGGTCGCAGAACTTATTCGATTAAATATTTATTTACTTTTTAAACCTACCTATGATTAGTTAAAGGGCATATTAAAATAATTACCCATTATGAAATTTAAAAAGGGCAAAACATGTGCAGTGTGTTTGATCTACTTTACTGTATAGGTATCACGAATAAATAAAAAAAAGTAATTTTAGACCTGCTGATGTCCTTTTTGACGGATTAATTGCGCAAACGTACAATTGTATAATAAACAATTTATTAGTAAACGTTTCCAGTTTGATAGTTACAAAGTAATTCTACGAGTTAATATAAGTAAAGTATCTACAGTGTGTGTCAAGTGCAATTACAATTTAGGAAAAAAATATCAAACACTCACTTCTCTCGCAGGGGTCTTCCTATTCCTATCTGATGCAACTGAAGATCGATTTGGCGAGGCAACCTGACGTTCATCTCTGGAATCATCCCTCCTCAAAGAGCTGACTCGTTCTGGCACAGTAGTTCGATGAGTTTCAGTCGGCACTTCAGCAGGAGTAGCTGCAGAATTCTTATTTTGTCTTTTAATCCTCGAAATTTCATCATCTTCACTCAGTTGCCTTTGAGCTACTGGAGCAGCATTTGATGATCTTCGCTGAGGCGGTGGTTGAAATTTTGGCGGTTGTTGTATTGGTGTAGGCTCCTTCTCTTTCTTAATCTTCTTAGTTTCAGATTCTTGAAGTCTCTTCATCACTCTAGGTGAATCATACAGTCGAGTAATTCCACTGAGGGGTCCTTTGGCTACATCTTCAGTATCTAGCACACGATCACGTTCTTTTTCAATAGGATGTTGGATATGGGTATCAGAAAATCGAACCGATCTAGGCCCTTGGACATCAGTATCCGAATCAGCATTCTCATTAGCATGTCTAGCAGCTAATCGTGATCGGAATCTTGACCTAGCACTTCGTCCACTTTCGTTATCATAACCAGAATCAAAATCTGTACCATATTCAGATCGATCTCCACGTCCATAACGATTATCAAGCCTATCACTGGTAGCACTTCTAGTTGGATACCTTTCTCCAAATTTACGTCCTCCAAGTGGTGAAACTCTGCCGCAATTTTCAGCATTGGCATCATACCCTCTTTCTTCTTGTTGGCGAAATTGAGAAGCCAATCTGTGATCACTTTTTGATCTCATTAAACCAGGTCCAGGAGGTTGCAACATATTACCACCAGCTTGATGGGTATTTCCAGAAGTTAAAAATTGATGAGGATTGTTTATGGATAAATCACCATACCCAGCTACATGTTTGACTAATTGATTCGGATCATGAGCCATAATAAATTTAGCTCTTCTTGTATAATCTCCAGTTTCAGTTTCAAAATATCTAATAAACTCGACAGTTTTCAAAAATATCTCTTTGGCATCCATTAACTCGCAATCATCCCAATCTACAACTTCATTTTGCATATATTTATCAGCCAAGTCACAATTACTTTGAATATTGGAAATTTCCACTTGTAAATTTTCCTTCAAACTAGATAAATTTTTATGCTCGCTAGTCAAATATCTATCAATTTCATTCCTCAAATATTCTGTTCGATCTTTCAATGCTTTATTCAACCGACTATACAATTCTTCAACTTCTTCCGACACAGATGTACAATTTTGCTGTAAAGCTTGCATACTCTTCTCCACATATGCCAGGATATCTTCGAGTCTATGAAGAGCTCTCCTAATCTGAAATCAAAACATACCACACAACTTTGTATTATTTAAATGAAAACACACGTAAACGTTTCACCCTCCTTGCAGAAAATAAGAAACCCATCGATATTCCGCATATAGTATTTTGTATTTGTGAATTCTGTCGCCACAATACTTGGGTTAAATTTGCATCCTACGTGATCCTATACGTATGTCTAAAATTAGGTAGGTGTAGTTACCTACCTGATTTGTAATTCTAGAGATTTCCCTGCGTAAAATGTCTTTATGTGCTCCTTTACATTCAGGGCATATCTCTTTATCACAATGTAAACACATAGTGCAATAAGCCTTCTCCGAGCAAACGTTACATCTTTTCATGATCTGGCCACTGGTTGGATCTGGTAATTCGCCTGTAATTTCTATATGCAGCTCTAGAAACCGCTGTAAGGTTACATTGGTGGGAAATCCTTGTACACCTTGATATGGTATTCTGTGCTCGGCTCGACATTCCGGACATTTCACCTGTAAGAAGAAAATGTGTTCAGATCGATGCGAAATTATTTTTCACCAAGAAATATGTAAGTAGGTGAGCAAGTACAGTAGATGAATAAGTATTGCAAAGTGTGGGTTTTCCACTGAAATTTTTTTTTCAAAAAATTCAATCACAATAGAAAAAATGAACCAGACACCTACATATTTATGCAAAATGAACTAACTTTTTAAAATTCACAGTATGGCTAATCTTGCTAGACTTTTTCCAATATTTTTTTCAAATTACTCAAAAATTTGAGTCATGTTTCATTTTTTTTTCTTATGTCATTACTTTTTAGACCTAAATAATCCGCATTTTTTTTTTGATAGATATTATACCTATTTCCAATATTAAATTATTTTATTTGCAGTAAAATTATTCCAAGGAATCATAAGATTTCTTTGAAATGAAAAAACCAACGTAAGTCATTTACCTACCTAAATCTCATTTTTCACTATGAACATTGGCCAAGAATGGAAAAATTGAATTTCAAAAAAAAAAAAAAAAAATACAAACTATTAAATGAGGCGAGAAAGAGACTCAATTGTTGATTAAAAATGAACAAATTTCTATTGTAAAATAATATCAAGTAGATACTTAGGTAATTGAAAGAGATTGTAATTTAGAGAAAAAATTTTCAACGAAAATCCCAAATTAAGACAGCATAAGATTTCAAGTTGTGTATGAACAAAAAAAAAAAGAAATGAAAGAAATGGAAATACGAAATATTTGAAAAAACAAACGTGGACATTTCAAAATTAGAAAACTGTTTAAAAGAAAAAAAACAGTCGATTTTTATAGGAAGAAATAAATTATTCTCAAACTAAAAAAATTCTAATCGAAGAAAGAAACTAAGCCAGTTATTGGCAGTCTTGTCGGTACAAAATGATTTTGTTCCGAACCACAGGTAAATGTACCACAGAAAACCCAAAATGTACCGTTCCGTTCCAAAATTGGAACAAAATAATTTTGTTCCGGTTCCGGTTTCGGTCCAGAGTTCTGGTTTCGTATCGGTTTCGTACCAGTTCCAGTTCCGGTCCAAATTTTTTTAAAAAATATCTTTTGTTTTCAGTGTTTTCCATTTTTTTTAATTCGAAATTTTTTGCTAATTGCTATTGCTAAGAAACACAGAGATTGAAAAGTATTTTGTCGAAAATAAAAATCAAATTTTAAGTAAATACCAAATGAAATGTAACGAAACGTCCAAGTTTTAAAGAAAGTATGAAAATTCATTTAATGAAATTTGAAATCAAATACCAAAAAAAAATAATTAAGAAAAAAGAAGAATAACATTTTCTTTAATTACGATGTTCACGGCGAGACAAGTCCAAAAAAAAGGAAAAACAGTCTGGAACGGAACGAAACGTTATTTATTTCGGTTCGGTTTCGTACCACAGCTATGGACCGTTTTATTTGGTCCAGTTTCGTACCATCCAATGCATTTCTTTTCGTTCCGGACCAAACAATAATGTACCACGACGTAGTGGTTTTTAGCGGTTCATGTTCCGTTCCATGTTCCGGTCCATTATGAACCGACAAGACTGGTTATTGGAATGAAGTAATTACTTTCATTACTTGTAGAAAGATCTATTTTCTCATTTTCCGAGACGGAAAACTAGATTTTCCCATTTTTTCTAACGAAAAAAAACTATAAAAAATCCAACCTATGGAAAAAATTTCTATTTCTTTATTTGAAATTTTATAGTTTCTTTTCTAAAGTTGCTTGTTTCACATAGAAAAACTTCTTCATTGGGTATGTATTAAAAATAGTTTTTTCCTCCCCCTTAGAAACTTTTTTTTTTCAAATTCTTTCATGAAAATGATATTTTTTCCACGAGTTGTAAGTTGACGTAGATTTTCTCCTACCCAAGTATTGAAAAAAGGAGAAAGTCAGACTTTTGATTTTGATGAAAAAAACACACCAAATTCCTAGTGAAAAAGAGATCAATTTTTTGAAGTAGAAAAAAACGAATTATCTAATCTAAAATTTTAATTAAAAAAATGAGGTCAAAAATGTCCAATTTTTTTAAAAAACATTCAATTGAAATTAATTGAATGGGCGAGTAAAAGGGTAAATATGATTTTTCGCCATTTCATTTTCAATTTAATGAGCTAGAGATGAGGGGGAAAGGGATGCAGACCACAGTACCTACTCCTTTCACATTTATGAAAATTATAAAGCTATCATCTTTTTAGTTTTGATGAAATAAAAATCTGAAACCACTAATATTTTAAAATTTTATTCAATAACCAATTGTAATTTTATAACTAAAAATTGAGATTTTAAATTTTTTTTGTTTTTTGAAAAAAAAAAATAAATAAGAATGAGTCAAAACATAAGAAGCTTTTGAAGGAAAAAACTAGACAGTCAATCTCAAGCCCCTTTTTTATTTGAGTAAGAATTTTTGAAATATTGACCAGTTTTATTGAAATCAGAGAATATCTTGTTATAGTTTTAAGCATGGAAAATTGAAATTTTCAAATCAAAAAAGTTAAAAAAGGAGGCAAACTTGCAAAAAATTCGATTTCGATTTTTAAAATTTTTTTTCAAATATTTTCCACTTTTAGTATCATCAATAATAGAAAAAATTACCAACTGCATGCCATATTCAGATTTCAATTTTTCTCTCAGAAATACATACCTATAAGCCTGAGCTTGGATTTGAAAACTACCTCTGGGGTTCAAAAATACGTTTTTCAGTTAAAGTTCTCTTTTTATTTTATTTTTTCTAAAATACCCAAAACCAGTGTCAACTCAAAAACCAAACTTTGACCAATAACTGCGATTTCTATTACCCAGGCTTCAAAAATAATTACGTCACTTCAAAATTATTATGAAAAAAATATCAAAAATAAATTTTTTCAAATGGAAAACACATTTCGCCAAAATCAGCATTCAAAAGAAAGGATATTGACATTTTGGCTTTTTGCCCCCAATATGGTCTATGACCTTTATTCAACACCACACAGTAATTATTTAAACTAAAATTACCTGTCTTCTGACGTAATCCACCAAACCATCCATACATGGTTCCATACAAAACGAATGCTGACATGGCAATAATTTAGGATTCCTATACCGGTCCAGGCAAATAGCACAGGTCAGTAGTTGTTCAAATTGCTCCATTTTTGAATCTGAAACATCAAAATAACATCTCTATTAAAATCCATCACATAAATAGTCAAAATACAAGTCTTCACAAATTCTCCGGGTAAAATACTCGTCACTTTACAGATAATTTTTTCCAAATAGGTACCAAAATAAGCGAACAAAACACAACGAAATTAAATTTTCACGTCGTCCCGCGAATCGAAAGTCATTAAATTTTCCAAAAAGGAATTAAATACAAATTATTTGTTTAACAGATGTCTTAAACGTATTTGTGTATACAAATTATGCAAATCGTTTTTCGGTATATTTAAAATACAAAATTACTACAAACAGGAGCGCAAAATAAGAACAGACCATCTATTAGCATCAAAGCTCGAAATCATTTCGGTTTCGTCGTAAGTACTGAAATAATAAAAAAACTTTTCTACGCCGAAAAGCGACGACGAATTTGAAAAATTCATTTAGAACCGAGCCGAAGTTTCTTTTTAATTACATTTGCCATCTATTAAATGTCGAATCATTGAGAAATTCTTTGTATATATTTTGTAATCTAAGAGTGACGTCAATGAAGCTCTCATAGTATAAGAAAGAATCATTTCATAAAAGTTTTTTTTTACCCTCATTCAAGATGGTTTTTTCATGGAAAAAAATTTCTTGCGTTATTTCTCTCGCATTAAACTAAACAAACACAAAACAACTCATCCCCGTTAATCTTATCGTTAAGGAAAGTAATTTGTTTAAGAGTAGTACAAAAGTACATTTAAACGACTTTTGGAATTCGCGGCCATTTTTGCTATACCATACGCTCTCTCAAGCCTGGCATCGCATATTCAGACATGCGGTAATTTTGACATCTCGGTTTTGTTCGGTTTACCAAGTTGAGCGTGATAATTAACACTCAAGGTGTTTTCGTGGAATGCCAACAACGTCGAAATTATATTCTTTTATTACACGAGAATTGGCTGAAATCGGTCGTAGGTATTCAGAAAAGCAAAATTTTAGGCAATTTTCATAACAACGCTTTCGAGTGTTCTCGTTATTTTCCTTCACCTTGAATTTTACGTACAGATTTGTCCTTGATAAATGTGAATGTACCTAAATATCCTTTGGGGCTTAGATATTCGACTCTCAAATTGAACTCCAGAAGGATACAGGCAAAATTCAAAATTTCGATTGGCATAATTGGTTCAAAATGAACGGTGGCTCGAAGAGGGAAATTAAAAACTCAAAATGCATTTTGGTAATTTATTTCAATAATAATGGCCGAAGTCTTGAGTTTTTCCTTTCCTTTTCTGAGCCATCATTAATTCTGAACTAAAATTTTACCACATATTGAAATAAGAAGTTTTGCCTGCCTTTCCGGAGTTCTTTTTGGTTTTACATGAGAAACAATCTCAAAATCGTATTTGGCAGGCCAAAAACCCTAATTTTTGACACCAAACATGAAAATTTTCGAAATTTTGAATTTCACCCTCCCTCCCACATCTCAAATTGACCGTTTTTAAATTTGATGAAAAACTGAAACTGGAAGTAAAAATTAAAAAAAAAAAACTTGAATTGAAACCGAAATGAATTTCAGTTCTCTACCAGCTCCATTTGCTGTAGGTAATTTTTATTTACTGTTTTGAAGTCAACACCAAAAAATTTTGTAAATTGCACCGAAGTTTTTTAGAAGAAAAATGAGAATTCTTTGTAATTTATTGAAAATTCAACTTGAAAAAGTCAAAATTTATTGAACTGCACTCAATTGAAAATTTCAATTAAACACGTGTAAATTCAAAAAAAATTGAAATGAATGATTTACGTCAAAAATCATTTTTTTTCATGTTTTCTTGTACTTGAATCACAAACTTGATCTCTTTACTTACATGTTTCTAGCTTAGTTTCCTGCATATGACGATACTAGAAAAATTTTGCATCAAAACTGATCAAAATTTAAAATTGTTATTGAAAACTCCCATCAATTAGGAAAATGTAAAATTATTCTTCGAAAAACTAAGAAAAAGGATTTTAAAAAATCGATAAAATATGAATTAATGTTCAATTAATATATTTTAAAAATTATTTTGAAGGCTAAAAAATTCACAGAATTGAAAATTTTGATTGAAAAAGATTAAAAATACTTTCTTATAATATGATAACTGAAAACTGGAAAATGTAACCCCAAAAAATTGGTCAAGTCCTCTTCGATTGCAAGAAACAACTGCAAAAATTTTGAACGAAATATTCCAGTCAAAAAATATGAAAATCTGAGTAAGTACCTACTTCAGTAATGAAATAAAGAAAAAAGTAGATATCATGAATTGATAAATTTAGAGCTGATTGAAGGAGGGGAGAGGTAATGATGAAAGCTTCTCTTCCTCCTTATCTTATTATTCACCTATTATTGTAAATTTTAATTTTGTTTTAGGTTGAAAAATGTAGGATTGCACCAAAAAATTTGATGATTTGATCCTTTTTGTAATGGAAATTTTTGGTACCTTTGAGTTTGAAGTAGGCAGAAATAATTGTACTTCGCATCGAAAAAGGAAAATTAATAAATTCAATTTTAGAAGGAAATTAAAATTTTTTTCCCCTCAAAATTAAAAAAAAAAACTAAAAACTGAAGCTAAAAACTAAAACTAAAAAATTTTGAGAACTGAAAGTAAAAGTGCAAGTGAAACTGATATTATTTCAGTTTTCCATCACTGCATCTGGAATGATTTTTCATAACCATTTTCCCATTTCAAGATTGAGTATTTGAGAAAATATTTACAAAAAAATGTTTTCCACGAACATTTACTCCTCCCCTGAAAAATATGGATACTTAGTTCTTTGGGTTTCCATTTTATTGCATTGTTAAGAGGACCATCACAAATATAAAACACGAAGAAAAAAATTAGAATTAAATTTTTGGAAAGTTTAGTACATTTTTTCTTTTCTTCGTTCGTAAAAATAATTGGTCTCGAGTATTCAAAATTTTTAACATCGACTACCTTTTTTTTTCGCTCGACCTAAATATTCAACTTTCGTAAAAAAAAATCTATCACCTCGAATATCCACATTCAAACCTGAAAATACAATCAGTACACCCATTCGAAATGGAAAATTGATCATAAAAAATCTCGAGAGGCTTGAAAACCCCGTACGTAGGAAAATCTGAAATAAATACGATTAGATAGGTATTCAAAGCATATTCGCATCGACACGAAAAATCTTCCCAGCAGCGTCGAATACGCCGCATAATAAAAATCAATTTGCAATACAAAAAGACAATATTTCGGGGCTGACAGAGTATTGAGAACAAAAAACCTAAAGCCGGGATGATCCTCGGTATATTATTGAAAAAGAGCTATAAATTTTGAACATATCTAATATCACGAACCGTATCGAATTTGTTCACCTTTAACCCGAAGCTTTATTCAGATCAACATTGAAATTGTTAAGTAATCCTAGAAAAATTCGCATCGAGTCTGGAAACCTAGATAAAACACAGAAACAGAATTGCTTCGACATCGTGTCGGTGTCACCTTCGAAAACATAATTAAAATGTTAACAAATAGATACCGCGTGTAAGGCATTGGAAAAACTCTCTTCAAATATTTTTGTTTCATTTCACCGAAATCGTATAAGACAGGTTATTTACGAGTGTTACCTTTTCTTCTTTCATTTTTTTTTTTGGCTCTAAATTAATTATACGACGAGCCTTATATTCTTTCAACACTTCTAACCTCTCTCAAGTGAAATAAGAATTCATTTCACGCGCGTATAATACTGAGAAATTTTTCTTCTCTATAGTTTTTCCCGCATATAAGTTTTCTGCACATTTTCAACAACACATGTGGTAATATCAGCAAGTTTCCATTTAACTGACAACATTCATCTGGCAAAGTTTTAATTTTTTATTTCTTACGTCTGTCGTGATATTACGAAATCCACCTTACCTTTTGATCCTAATTTCCTACACAATGCTGCATCAAGTTTTAGTACAACAGAATTTTATAATACAATACGAAGCAGTAGGTAGCTTCGGTGCTTCGGTTGAGCTACGTACTTGTTTTTATACTTTAGGAAATAGTACGAGAGGATGTACCAACGTCATGTTTATTTCATTGTAGTTTTGTTCTCGTAGGTACCTATCTTTGCTTAGTTTTTTGTTTTAGACGGTTTTTATATTTTTCTTAAGAACGGTAATTAAACGTGAGAGTAATTGAGCATGGGGGAAGAGGGTAAAAAACAAGAACTAAAAATCAAAAATTTTCTCCACACTGAGAAAAAAAATTATCTAAGAAAAATAATAACGTGTCCCAATTCTCAAAATATGTAAAATTTATCATTTTTTCGAATAAAATTAATTTTTTTCTGGTAAAATTAATTCATTTTTTTGATAAATTTTATTATTTTTTTTGATAAATTGTATTATTTTTCTGATGAAAAACCTTTTTTTCCTGGTAGAAAATATCATTTTTTCTGATAGAAAATATCATTTTTTCTGATAGAAAATATCATTTTTTCTGATAGAAAATATCATTTTTTTTGATAGAAAATATCATTTTTTCTGATAGAAAATATCATTTTTTCTGATCAAATACCATTTTTTCTGATCAAAAATACCATTTTTTCTGATTGAAAATAATGAAAATATCATTTTTTTCGATAGAAAATATAGAAAAAATGATTTCTTCTGATCAAAAATACCATTTTTTCTGATCAAAAATATCATTTTTTCTGATCGAAAATACCATTTTTTCTGATCAAAAATACCATTTTTTCTGATTGAAAATAATGAAAATATCATTTTTTTCGATAGAAAATATAGAAAAAATGATTTCTTCTGATCAAAAATACCATTTTTTCTGATCAAAAATATCATTTTTTCTGATCGAAAATACCATTTTTTCTGATCAAAAATATCACTTTTTCCGATAGAAAATATCATTTCTTCTGATCAAAAATATTATTTTTTCTGATCAAAAATATCATTTTTTCTGATCAAAAATATCATTTTTTCTGATAGAAAATATCATTTTTTCTGATAGAAAATATCATTTCTTCTGATCAAAAATATCATTTCTTCTGATCAAAAATATCATTTTTTTGATCAAAAATATCATTTTTTCTGATAGAAAATAATGAAAATATCATTTTTCCCGATAGAAAATATCATTTCTTCTGATCAAAAATATCATTTTTTTTGATCAAAAATATCATTTTTTCGAACAATTTATCTATTTTATGAATTGAGACACGTTATTATTTTTTTGAATAAATTTCATTATTGTTTGATCAAAATTTACTATTTTGGTAAAATTTATTCATTTTCGTAATTTCTGTTTTTGTGTACTCGTGATTTTTTTTTTTCAAAATTTTCCAAATTGGGTAAATACAAGTTTGAGATTTTTTATTCTGACTCAAAAATATGTATATATAACATTTTTTCGATTACATAAATATCACTTTTGCAAATTTTCCACCTCAAATATGATTTTTCGAATTGAAACCAACTAAAAATGTCAATTTTCAATTTACTGGGGCCGGGGGAGATCCATATCCATACCCATTTGCCACCTCCACATCAATCCAGCTCCATTTCAAACTCAATTTAAGCAAAATGAAAGCTCAATTTTCCCCTATTTCGCAACATTTCAACATAAAATAATTCAGCCATCTTCGTAAAAATTTCCCCCTCTCCAGCCAGACAATTTCCACCGAGTTCATTCCACGTAGGAATTTCATTTCACGCAGAATTCCGCGAAATGATTTTTCTGTCTATGCACATCGTGCTTATCATTGGTCTATCATTAATTCCACATTGTCACATTTCACCCTCGCACTACATGACAAATTAGCTTTGTGACTAGGCGAATTTTCATCGGCTATCGCAATGTAAATCGCTTTCTCAACGTATTAAAAATTCTCCCATCGCAAATATATATCGGTTGAACGATACACCGCGGTGGGGCGTTTTAATCGTTATTGTTAAAATCTCATTCTTTGTGCACATATCTATCATTTACATTTGCAATTAATTTAACCATGTACGTATTCGCTTTTGTGAATACCACAATCCTCTGCCGGCTCCAGGCAACCCCGATCGATTTTTTCACTTCATTTCACCAGAAACAAAAAAAAAAAGAGAAAAATTTAGGTTAATTGGGAATCCGAATCCACGCCGCGGTGCAAATACAAACAAATACCTTCGCTACGTGGCAAAATCTCTACAATGATTTTGTTTTGCTTTTAACCAAAAAAGTGGCGAGCATTTTTATAGTATACTAGGTACGAGTTTATACAGCGGTTTATTTTCTTTTCATGCCTGCGCTTAAATAATCTCGTAAAAATTTCGCACCACAGAGGAAAAGAAATTCGCGTGGAATTTCTCTTCTCTCGTACTCGTCGACATAATACTCGTCCCGAGTACCTAATAAGATAAAAGGAAAACTTGATAAAAACAATTATAACTTTTATCGCGCCACATACTCGAGATAATGAGCGTGTGTAAGGTTTAAATGATCCACCCAAAGAAATACATTTAAACATTTTCCATTAAACCCTCTCAAAATGAATCCTGTTTTTTTAAAACTTCTTCGGGTTATTCTACACTAAAACGGATCAAAAATGAAATAGGGTCTTCCGATTTTGCTAAAACTTTCGAGAATCTTCTCACTGAAACGCATTAATCTAAATATCAACATAGGTATCTACAAATTAACCAAACTCGAATCAACTGGAAACACACAATCAAATAATTGGGGAGTCCAGCTCAAAAAAGAGACCAAAGTTTGAGCTGCTGAACACGAATATGTTGCAATTTTTTTCTTATGACAATTTCTTAAGGTAAAAAAGTGAGATAATCAATTTTGAACTTTGTGCTGTACTCATACAAAAATCACAAAAAAGAGTTGAAATGAAGCGAAAATCAGATAAGTGGTGTATAAATACGTATTTTGGAATATTATTACACGAAAAAATTTTTCGGTCAAAAATGGCCATTTTTATGTGTGAAAAACGTTCTGAAAAGATCCTCTGAAACATCCAGTAAAAAACTCTATTTCAAATTTTAAAATGCGATTTTGGGCTAAAAAAAATCATCAATTTTTTTTTTTCAAACCACCCACCAATACCACTTACCATAGTGTACAACTCACGTAAATTTGAAAAAATTTGGTAGAGAACTCTCGGAGATGAAAATTTTTAATAAGGTCGAAAAAAGTAACGTTTTACACCATAACTCGGGCTAGGGGAGGGGTAGGTGGCCAAAAATTTTACCAGGTGATTTTCAGACCCTAAGAACCAAATTCCGTGGGTTAGTTTCAAATTTCAGCTCTGGGGCAAATTTCCCTATCTTAACCGTCGGTGCCCTTTATGGAGAACACTTCCTCACCATGGTAGTCGTTTAGTTTTAGAGTTACAGA
Source organism: Pseudococcus jackbeardsleyi (assembly GCA_038380155.1). NCBI lineage: Eukaryota > Metazoa > Arthropoda > Insecta > Hemiptera > Pseudococcidae > Pseudococcus > Pseudococcus jackbeardsleyi. Next base: position 42,026,491 of record CM076242.1, read on the forward strand.
GCAAAATATGAAATTTGAACTGACCTGTCAATCAAAATGGCCGCCACTTTGAGTTTGGGGCCAACTTTGGGGGGGGGGATCATTAAAATGTTCTTTAGGATGTCTCCTTTAAGAAAAAACATGTTCCAGTGGATCAGACGGGGGGAGGGGGTGCAGTTCTCCCTATTACCATATGCCGGACTAATAGGATAATCCTCAAATAAAAATCTCTCAATTTCTTCGCATACTTTTCCCTAAAATTGGAGGACTAGGGGTAAAAAACCAAAAAAATAATCAGATATTTGTACTCAATGTCCTCAGATACTCAACAAACGACAGGTAACACTTTTTTTTGAATTTTGACTGTTTCAGTGGAGCTAATTGGGGGGGGGGTGAGGGATTGGATGTCGACAACTTGATAATTTCAACAAAAAAAGATATGAAAATTTTTTTCAAATGAATGTTGAACATCGCACCGTTAAAAATCTAAAAAAATTTCATATTTTTTTTTTGTAGAAATTTCAAAAAATGAGTTCACTGACAATGTTTGGCTTACAAAGCTCTACAAATTTTATTTGGAAAAATTTTTCCAATCTCCATTTTTGGAGTATTTTTGACAACCGGTTGCAAATTTTCGAACCGGTTTCGAAAAAAATTCATCACATTTTAATCGTCTTAGTGTGTAGACTTCAAATCCATAAAAAACCCAGACCCCCATTTTTTTAACCAAAACCGGTTTCTCAATTTGTGGACACCCTGTAGGTAGAACTGAAAATTTGACTACCTATCAATCTTCAATGTCCTTGTCTCCAGGAACATATTGCCGTTTGAATCATCCCCATATCTCTCCACACGTCCTATCGTGTTCAGAATGTCAGAAAACGTAAAAAAAATTGTTCCCGACGCTCCCTTCAACTAAGATGAACAATTTAGTACTCGGAAAAGTCGGTAAAACATTCTAGTTCCAGAACTTCTGAAAAATTCTGAGATGACTGATGAAAATTATTTTCATCCCAAAAAACATCCATGTCTCAAAAATTAGGAAAAATCATCTCCATTTCAAAAGCTCGAAAAACTCAAGGTGGTAAAAAATAATCTCAGCCTCAAAATCTGGGAAATTCGTGGGATGATTTTTACGATGAAAAATCATCCTATCTACAAAAATTCCAGAAAAGTTGTAGGAGGGGTTGTAAAAATTATTTCCAGTCCATAAAATATCCCAGCCTTGGAATTTCGGAAAAATTATTATAAACTGAGAAACTCAGAAAAATCATGATTTGTGTGATTAATTTTTATCCCAAAAATTATCCTCGCCTTGAAACCATAGAACAATGGCGGGATCATTTTTCGCAAAAATTATTTTCATCAAAGAAATCTTGGTTTTAAAAGCTCGAAAAAGTCATGGGATGATTTTGGAATGTCAATTTATCCTAAAAATCACCCTAGCCTCAAAATCTCAAAAAAATTGTGAGAGGAGTTGTAAAAATTATTTCCATCTTCAAAAAAAAATTCCGGCTTAGATTTTGGTGAAAATTGTGGACCCCTGCCCCCTCAGGAGTCTGGAGATCTTATCTCCAGGATTTGTTGGTTGAAAAATGGGTGAAAAGAGCTACTTGCTATATTTTTTTTCAGATTTCCAAGTGGTAATTTTCATCTGCTGTTCTCCTTTTGAAAGTTGAGCTTTCACCACCAAAGTTAACCTAAGAGATTTTTAAATATACATAATTATTGTTTTTAAATCTCCCATTAATTCTATTTCAAATCCCGCAAACAGTTTTCCATCCGCTGGATAATTAGTCAAAAAAATATCGCAATTTCCTAAAAAATTACAAGGTCCACCCCTCCCCAGCCTTCTTAAGGGTTAGAAAGGAAATGATCGCGTATTTAAGAATAAACCATCAAAAAAAATTGAGCGAAATTGAAAGACTCGGCCTAACTTTTGATCTGTTTTAGTATGAAATAGCCCCGGGTCAAAGAAACTTGCATTTGATGACGAATTTTATGCAACTGAGAATTCATATTTTCGTGCCAAATAAAAAATACTCATTTAAATGCAGCGTAACCTCCCGTTTTGGCTTTTCAACTCTACATTATAAATTTGATATATGTTTGTAAATGTGAACGAATAATTTAGGGCAAAAAACCAACGTTTCGTGTCACCAGGTAAAAAGTACGCCTCACAATACACACGTCATCGTATTTCTAGCACAGAAACAGCTCAAAAACGAAAAAAAATCTTCAAATAGGAATATTGCGGAAGAGAAAAGCTCGTCTCTCTGTATCAGTACCTACCTACCTACTCGTATTAGATATACGCAGTTACGCACATAGGTATAATGCCATCGCTGGTATAAAATATACAACCATTTTAACATCGTTTGTCTAGCAAAATATCTGTTGTGATAAAACCTCACCCATCAAGTAGACTAAATTTTCACTTGAGCTCGGTTCGGTCCCGGCGTTTTCATCGCTTATGTTGAATGTTTTGATATTTCTTCTCCGCTATTCCGTTTCATATCACTCGGTATGTAACTTACATTTAATATTAACCATTATTACCTTTCAGTGTGCACTTCGTCATGTAGAGGTTTTTCTCGTACCTACAGAAGAGGGTTCTCATTCTTCAATCATCTTATTATTTATGAATTTTCAAAAATCCCTTAGCTATAAGGTTTCAATGTATCTTCGAAACGAACCAGTATCGAAAAAAAATTTCCATTTGTACTATACCTAAGGCTAAAAATACATTTTTCGTATTTTGTATTTTTCGGGTTATGAATCTACCTATGTATACCTACGAATAAGGCAAGCTTAACCGAAATAATGATACCTTACATAATACGAGGCAACCTGATCGAGCTTAAATACCATCTTGACTATACGTTTTCACCTTTTTCTACTTTATTATCAACTGAATTACTTCCACTTCCGCGTTGATGTACCGTTTTCACGAATCTTTTACACATGTTACAAGCTTTTGAGAGCATTGAGATATATTAGATAGAAGATGGAATTCACGTCGTGCCAATTTTTTCCCCTTTGGGACGAGATCTTATTTTATTGGGAAATCATATTCCGACAGGTTTTTGCTATTCATTGTTAGGGGTACCTCGGTACCAAGTTGGCCTTGGTTACCACCTATGCCTGTATAGCCTTTACTTTTCGCTGAAAGTAAATCCACAAGTCGTTGACGATATTTTTATTCGATCTGGAGTAGATACTTAGATGCTTACGAAAAGAATATCCTGTACAGAGTTGTGCGTATTTTTCAGCCTTTTAGAAATCGTGTTTTGTAGTGTACCTATCGACTATGTTCAGCAGCGGTACGTTTAGGTGGGTGTATGTATTTTTAATGGGTTGAAATGACTGAAGCAAATTGGATGAAAATAATTAAGATGGTGGAGAAATAAGAAGTTATATCACAAAATCTAAATTAAATTATCACTTGGAGCGAAATCTCAAAAAAATTTCATACTTGGTATGGTTTTATAATTTATGGTACAGATAGTGAGAACGAGTGTTACTTGTCACGTGAGAGGAGGATGATACCTAAAACACTTGAGATGAACATGTTGCCTATCTTGATAACTGAAGGGGCAAATGCTGATTCTAAATAAATCACCTAGAATTTTTTTCGGATTTGTAATGAAAACTGAACAAATTTTCATGATGACTTTTAGTTATTCAAAATTGAGAAAATTTGAAAATTTTTCAAAGCCTCTAAACTCCTTTATTTATCATGTTAGATAAAAAGTCTTCAGAATAACATTTTTCAGTTCTTAACGTACCTTCTATTCATTCCCTTAGTTGATTCATTTTTTGAGAATTTTTTTCGAACAAATTTTTTGCAGCCCCTTTCGATTTTAAAGTTGTGAAAAAAATCATTAGATGGAAATTTGTTTACTTTTCAATCTTATATCATTTCCCATGAATCACATTTTCTTAACCTGATGTTCCTAAAAACAATACTTACATATTTGTCCCTTTAGTTATAAAAAGAGGCAACATGTCTTGTCTATCTCAAGTTTTTTTCACCATTCATTACATTACACTTCCTGAATAATTTTGACACATTGAATTGAGATGGAGAGGAGTCCTTTCATAAAAAAACTTATCTCGGATTTCGACCAAATTCGCTGGGGTTGTTGGATAACCACCAGAGGCTGCCCCAAAAAAATTTGAGCCCCTCCCCCAGGTGAAGAGGGAGAGGAGCTAGGGTCCTCAAAGGGCAAAAACGCGGTTTTTTGTGTTTGTAAGGTCAAAAATATGACGTGATATTCATTAAACAGCACTAAAAAGGTGCGATTTGAGTTTCTAAATCCACATGAACCATTGTCATCCTTCTCCGATGAAAACTCAGACCGCTACCTGGAGGTCCAAAAGTTACAGATCGCGAAATTTTCATATTGTGAAATTTTTGTTGGCCTCTAATTAATCACTTTTGCGCAGAGATGGGGCGATTCAGTGATTTAAAGAATCGGATTCACGAAATTGCGATTCATCAGGTTTGAAGAATCGCGATTCAGAATCGGATTCTGTTGCGATTCTTTTGCGTTTCTTTTTTACTGACATAGTACAGGTTTTTTTTTGCAAATAAAGCATAAGTAAAATTTCGGCATGAACGCGCAAAATCTGAATTTTGGTAGAAATTGCAGAATAAAAATAAATTTTGACTTTTAGGTGGTTGGAGGGGGATGGGAGGGCACCTGGGATAAACTCTCTCGCTTCTCTCGGTGCATTCTTTTTTAAAAGAATCGTAAGTGGGCGATTCAATCAAAAAAAGAATCGCGATTCTCTTTGCGATTCCCTAAATCAAAGAATCGAATCGCGAATCGGATTCAGAAATTCTTTTTTTTTTCTATGACAATAGAGAGTATTATTTTGAAAAATTCTCATACCAGTGACACAACCTCTAACTATACTAGAAAAATATTTCTAGAAAGCTAAGAATGCCTAAAACAACCTTCAAGGGAAACTGAAACGGAAACAAAACTGAAACGAAAGCCACATTTGTGTACAGAAATCGAGAAGGAAAGAAAAAACCAGAAACAGAAGAAAAAATACAGAAACAGAATGGGAAACTGAAACAAAAACTATAATTGTGTAATTAAAATGTAAACCAAGCAGAAACGCAGAAACAGAAACGGAAACAAAAACTAAAATTGTATAACTGAAATCGTACATATAATTGAAATATAATTGAAATGTAAACAGAAACAGAAAGGGAAACGAAAACTGTAGTGTAACTACATACCTAACTGTTATTAAATAACGGAAACCAAAACGAAAAAAAACCTGAAACAAAAACAGGAACAAGTTGTTCGATAACTTTATGACTGAAATAGAAACGGAAGCAGATCTTCCAGTTTTTTAAACCTTCCGACCTTTCAGTATCAATTTTTTTAATAAAATAAAAAAAATCGTGTCAATTCGAATACCAGAAAATTTTTTGCTTGTATTCCACGAGAATGTACTAAATCAAATTTTGAGGAACATGAGAAGGGGTAATAGATACATCAATCAAAGGAGCAAAATTCCATTTTTTTTTTTTTTTTTGAAATCATAAGTTACCTTTACCTGTTATTTCAATTTTCGAGTAAACAATGTAAAGCAAGGTTTCATGCTGAAGATTTATTTTTTTTAAAAATTGGAAATTTGAAAGAACAGACGTTGAAAAATTAATCACAATTCAAAACGTCACTAAAAAATCAACAAAACAGTTTTAAAAATGAGAAAAATTTGGAAAATATTTTAAAACATTAAAATGCTAATTTTCAGCAGTCACAAAATCATGACGACTTTTTAATAATTTATCAAGGGGGGGAGGGAGGAAGGAGGAGAATAAAGAACAAGAATACAGCGAAATTGATCACTATCAAGGCAAAAACTGAAAATAATCAACTGTGGACAATTTTTTCCGATTTTTTTCCATAAAGAGAATACGATTTTTTGCAAATTTAATGCAGTTTTTCCATCACTGAGAAGGAGGAGGGAGGTAGGGAGTCCAACTGGACAACTTTTTTCTTCCATACCTTCATTACACCAAACTCTAAACAACTCCAGAAAAAAAAATTAATTGGCCAAAAAACTATAATTCTTCCGCAATACATAACGATCAAGTTACTCCGTGACTCAAACATCTAAACCCAAATTTTTGGAACTCCCATCAAATTTCCTACAAGGTTATTCATATGCGTAATGAAGAGCGAAAAAAATTATTCACGCATAATTGCATATCTCTTGGCAGTATTAGCATTAGCGAAACGTCTATCGCCTTGAACTACTTCAGTCAGTTACCCTTTCGTTTCAAATCGAACTGAAATAGAAACCTATTGAAAATTTTGTAAAAGGAGAGTAAAGTTTTTGTTTTTCTTGTTCAGGATATAGTACCTCACAGCTATCTCTGTTTCAATTTAAAATGGATTCGCTATCATGTACTTAGTAAAAGCTTTCATTCGGCTCGAACTTCGAAGCTATATCTATCAGTTTGTAACCTAATTAAGCAAAACCGTATCATTTCAAGTATTTTCACACAAAAAAAGAGAAAGTAATCAGGTCAATTTTTTTTCAAAACACCATAAATCACATCGAAAAATTTAAAGCATTCATTAAAATATCTCAAATTTATCGAATTCTTCACAACAAACAAGTATAGAAAAAAAGTGATGTCACAGTTCGAAAAAAAATTGCCATCATCAGTGGCCTTTTATGTATTTACATAAAGAAAATCGTCAAATTATCAAAAAAAAAAAGTAAAAAAAATTACTTATACCACAACTAAAAAACTAATTCGATTGAAAAATATTGAAATCAAATAAACAATAAACACTAAAAAAAAAAAAGAAAAAAAAAACAAACTGGACTGGACAATTTTCTCACCCAAAATGCCATTAAAAAAATCAAGATGAGCAGCTTCTATTACATCATCACTTCATCACTCACCCACCACCACACCCAATCCACCTCACTAAATAAATTCACATTACACTTACCACAACACTCGAATTATCCTGCCAACTAAAAAATACAAAAAAACCGAACAATTCACCCCGAAAACCAAATAACACCAAAACGTTCGCGACCAAAGTACGTAAAAAAAAAATCACACTTACATACCGTACGTACATACAATTCGCGTTTCCACCATGTCGAAGATAGCGCTCTTCAAGTTTAAGTTTTAAATAGATGCTGGATATAGCTTTGTTGTTATTTATAACGCCCTTGTATACAAAAATCTTGGTACATATGCGTTTTATATGCGAGTAATGCTGCAGCAATAAAATCCGCTGCTTTCATCGGGTGTCCGTTTATACGACGTGTGCTCTCGAATCCGCATTAAAAATTTTTCTCATTTTTAATCTCTTTCGACGATGCATTCGGAGCATATCACCCAATGTAATGAAACAGTTTCGCAGAATACCATTCTCCAAGGGCTAGTTACCTCGTATAACCCTCGCACAAACCGCCGATTACTTCAATTAAATCGTTTAATCGGCATGAATTTCAACCGGGTGCAATTTGAAAGAGCTCTCTTTTCCATTCACCAAACGTACAGCAGGTAACAGTTTAGCTTTGCAAATTTCAATTATATGTTTAAGCTAATTGGAGTAGGTTATATCAAAGCAAACACTCTTCAGTGTGTGGTAAGTACCTAATCCATCTCGAGTAGAATTTTTTTTCTCACAAATTTCCAACTTGTTTCTCGACGTATAAATTAAGTTTGTTTTATGGTTCGCGATTTTAATTTAAATCTGAAAAAAAATGTCAGCTTTGTACACTGCCAGTTATTTTTTCATCTTTGCTCACGTTCGCTTTCTTCGAAATATACGAGCACTTTAGATTTCTACAAAGAACAAGGTGTTCTCTGTACGAATAAAATCACCTCTCTCCTTTTTTTTCTCTCAAAGAAAATTTCGAGAATAATTTAATTCTAATCTAACAACTGCCATAAAAAATTACAGACTAATTTCACAACGAGATGGAATTTTTCACCAGGCATTCCCTCGGCGAAATTTTCCACAAAAAAATCTACTTCAAAACGTTAACGACGTGTGACGATTTTAATGCAAAATATAAACATACAAGTTCCTCAAACGATTTAAATATCATTAAAACACATTTTTATTGCTATTTTCAAACCAACATTATCAAAAAATCTACGCACAGCTTTAATGAAACATGAAAACTTTACCATAATCCTTCCTTTTTCTACCTACATCTCGACCAAAAAAAAAATTAAATTTCACGTATTTCAAAACGTATTTGGTAGGTATTTATACCGCAACACGTACCTATCTAGGATACGTTTAATTCAAAATATAATTTATTGGTAGAGACTGCGATATGTCTCCGCCAAGTACACTACACACCTTTCCGCATTCACGTGTGCGAATTCAGACTTTTAAATTTCCTACTCGAGTATCGCACATTTACCAAATTGGTCAACTGAGCATGAAGGTGAATTATTACAAGAGTGAAATTCGCTTTTTTTTTCGTATCTGGTCAAGGCATTCTTTCCCATTTAACAGTCAAAGCTAAAGTAATACTCTACCAGATTCATTTCCAAGTGGAAAAATATTTTCGTTGGCGGAGTAAATTTTATTTAGAATAATGGCTGCGGTTGTTGCGATAAGAAAATCTAGAACAGCGAGCCTGTCTTTTGCTGCGCGACGTGGAAAAAAAATGTGTTTTCAAAGAATTATCATAATCCCGAGTCGTATTTTTTATTCTCGAGTATCTGATCAAAATTTTAAATAAATGAGGCTAGAAATTCAATGAAACGTTCAACCAACGAAGGCTTACACCTATACTCAAATTTCTCTGCTCGAATCGACCAAAAATTCTCAACTTTTTCAACATTTTAACAAAATCTACCGGATTTATTGTCCGGACAATTTTTCGAGTCTAATGGGTTCCAAAATGGCCTTTCTTGGTCGCAAAAGCCGTAAACTAAAAGTACACCAAGGTGTAACTTAATTACGTGAAATTTTTTTCTCCTTCGGTAGACGACATAAATTTTACGAAATTTGAATGCATTTTAATAGCTAAGGTCTCCTTGAACTATACAACTCGCGCAACAAAAGAAGGAAACGTTGTAACTAAACGCTGATTTCTTACACGATTAAAATTTTCTATATCCGAGACGCTCGGATACGAGATATCTTTAATCTTGTAGCCATCTCTACGCTAATGAATTAAACAATAAAAAGAATTATAGTTTCATTATCCATCCGAAATTATCATTAAATTATAAAATCTTGGCAAACTTCCGCCATTCCGTATTATACTTTAATTGAAGTTCAATTCGAAATCATTTTCGAATACGTGAAAATACTGAAAGAGATGGCGAAATAGGTATCTGCTCGAGTGTACCTATCTAACTCGTAATACAGTATGTATATTAGTTCGAAATGAAGTTGCGCTGTTTGAAAAACATGAATGCAAAAGTTTTATATATTTCTACATCTTCAAATATACTTAGAGCAATTTATAGCATACCGATTTTGAATACTGAATAGAAATAAATGTATATCATTCTGAGAGCTATCTCCAGTTTTTCATGATTGTAACGAATAAGTAAAATATTTATTTTGTAAAATTAGGTAAGCTTGTTCGAAGTTGTGATAAGAGTCGAATGTTGGTTTCAAACGAGAAATGAGCAGAGGGAAAAATATTTTTTTGTTTAGAAAATCGACTGAGGTATCTTTAGACAATATTTTCTATTGAGGTGGCTCGGTATCGAATTTTTTACATGTTCAAATTCCCCTGCCTCACCCATAGAAATTTTTACCATTTCAAAAAATAATAAAAAGGATGAATTTTGAAAGTTATCAAGTTCCGGATGAAAATTTTCCCAAGTGTAGAATTTTTTTGGATGCTTAGATCCAAATTCCCACTGCATTTGATTTCATTCCCAAGTTTTCTTATAGAAACAGGATGAATATTCCTAAATTGGTGCCAGGTTGTCAAATTTCCAATCATGGACATAAGTTCGGAATTTAGGTACTTCAATTTTCAAATAATGCATTCAGTAATTTTTCCAACTTTTTCTCCTATGAGTCTCATTTTACGTTCAACAGAGTTATTCTGAAGCGTATACCTACAGTTGACGAATATTTCATAAAAATCAGTCAGGTACCTATCTAATAGTTTGTTCAAAAACTCTCTTCCTAGATTAGTTCTAATACATATATTCTTCCAAAATATCTTTTGCTTCCCATACTTCTTTCATTAAGTCAATAAATCTTTAAACAAAAGAAAAAATCGATTTTCTCCAAGTGATGTGACTTCTATAAATACGTCGACATCAAATCGAAATGAATTACTTCACCAAAAATAAAATTGAAAAAAAAATTCCAAATCCACTTTCAAATTTACACATCGATTCGTACGCTGTTACGTGTTTTTGAAATTTGTTCAAGAAAAATTTTCTTCCAAAGAATATGGATTTGAACTGGACTTATGAATTTCGGAAAATTTCGCTTCGATTGATCACACAGGTCACCAATATGGGGAATCTGTGATATGTAGATACTAAAGCGAAAAAATATGGATCATTTTTATGGGCTTTTCTCCAATGCTGAAAAGTTTCAAAATTTTCTGGAGGCTCCGAAACGTCTCGAAACCACTCCCAGTCGATTCAGGAGATCGAAAATAGGACACATGCCAAATTTTAGATTTTTTCGTGGAATAAATCAAATTATCATATTTTGTAGGGCGATGAAGTGATTTTAAGATTCATCAAAATTCAAGAATTGGCTTCAGCACCTGAAATTTTGAACATGAGATGTTTTTATGATACACTTTCCATTTTTCTGTGTTTCCGATGAAAATTTTTCTTCGATTTGAGATACCGTCTTTGTTGTACCTTGGATTTTTATTTTAGACCAAAAATTTCTAAGAAAAATGATATGATTATTTTTTTTTTAGATTTTTCAATTTAAGATTAGGTAGATCTGTTGCTTTCTTTAGTTTTAAAACTGCATGAACGCTAATCAGAAGGAAACGGTTCAGTCAGAGACATGACAATGGGGGGGGGGGGGGGTTCCAAAGGTGCAAAAAGCTGGGATTCTCAACATTTTCTCAACTCGTCATAATTTTCTCAAGTTTGAAAGCTGAAAAAATTATGAAAATTTGGAAAATATCACAAAAAATTTTGGCCTTTGATTTTCTCGAGTTCAATAATTTTTCCATTTATTTTCAAAATGATGGTACCTATGAATCTTCTCCTCTTTTCGATTTTTTCGGAAGGAGTCAGTAGCGTCGTCAGAATCGAAAATAGGGGGGGGGGGGCACAAAAAAGGCCGAGTATTAAACAACTATTTTTGAGGGTTTCGAAGTATTGGGGGAGGTGTAACTTTTTTCGGCGGCTAAAAATATCCATATCCAGTGGCGTCGGAAACTTCTTTGAAAGTGTACTTTAAAGTGGGTATGAAAGACTTGAAATTCCAGAAGAATTACAAAGAGGAAGGGTAAAAAGGAGCATTCTTTTGCATTTCTTTGATTGCAATTTTATTCATGTCCGAGTAAAGCTCTGAAAAAATTGGTTTTTGAATGTCCAAAAAAGATTTTTTTTCATATTGTAATAGGTACTTTGAAAATGCATACTTATTTTGATGTAATGGGGAGGGATTCACTCTATTGTATAATTTTTAAATGCAACAGAAATTTTTTGGGTCAAGCAGGGGCCAGCATTTTTTCCGGGTGGGCCATCCCCTTGAGCCCCTCCCCCCTTGACACGACGTCAAAATGGAAGGAGAGGAGCCATCGAGGAACTTTTTTTTTTAGAAGCCAAAAAGTAGAGCGAAAAAATATGAATTTTAATTAGAAATTTTAGGTTTTGTTCAATTTGTTCAGAAGAATGGTAGAGTTGATTTTTTACAAGTCAAAAAATTAGCTCAAAAAGCCTGAATTTTTGTATTTTACTTTCAATACGGCTAGTCGAAAAATTTCCATTTTTTTAAAAGGTACGGGTCAGCAAATTTCTACCTTTTTTAAATAAGATTGGTTGGTAAATTTTTTTGTTTTCACTCCGAGATTTTCGATCAAATTTTGTCCCAGAATGGTCTTTTTTAGCTCAATTTTTGCCTCAAAACTTTTTCAACGCATCTGTTTTTAATCAACGTTTTTTTACTCCATTTTTCAAAATAATTTTCTCAACTTCAATTCTAAGCCACAACCTTTCTTCTAACGAAATGAAAATTTTTCCAACTCTCTAATCTTTTATACTCTTGTATGAAATAAAAAATAATTTTCACATATTGAAAATTTTCTTGGAAAATGATAATTGAAAAATTAAAATTTTGAATTTTATCTAAAAAGTCGTTGATTGGATAAATTTTTTTCAAACAAAATCCTTCTTTGGATATTGAATTCAAAATTGGGAAAATTATGAAAAGTTGGATATAAAAATAAACGGGAAAATTTCATGAAAATTAGTTTTTTTTTCGGAAACAATAGGAAAAAATGGTTAAAATTTTCGCAGAAAATTAAGTTGGAAAAAATGAAGGTCCCCCCCCCCCCCTCGAACATAGCTTCGTCACACTTCAGTGTTCAGTTTTGGCAGTTCTACTCATTCGATCACTTTTATAATTAATAAATCTCAATTAAATCGAATTGAAATAGACAGTGGGGTCTCTCGACCAAGACCAAGACACCATAGGTATCATGGCTTATAATTTCGCGACCAAATTCAGCGAGCACTTCAACACCTAATTTTTAATTCATTTGGCCAAATTCTACGGTGTAAAATCGCTTCAACCTGCTCGCTTTACTGCATGTCGTATATCGAATGGTACAGCCAACGGTTAGTTCAATCAGATGAACTAAACGTAAACCATGAATACTGAAATCTGTAATTACCGCAGATGTGATAAAGGAGAGAAAGGATTCAAACCATACTGCTTTGGTAACGTCGTTCACTTTATTCTGTATGCAAATTTGATAAAGTTAACGTTGTTTTTCGTCACTGCTGGTTTTTACATCGACTACAGTAGCAATTTCGTCGGATGCGAAATTGTCTAGCTTAAAACGAAGTTAGCTAACCACTTTGGAGTTTTTTTTGTCGTGTTTTTCACCAACTCGCATGCAGCAGACAACGGTAATGAGTTATTTACGTTTGGTATCGGGTCAGCGAAGTAAAGAAACTATTCAGTTCCATACTAACTGCATACCATATATGAGCTAGATAAACTTTACATTTGGCACCTATTCAATTAAAACTATTTTGTCGATTTTTCTATTATTGACAAGACGACCGGAAGATGAGAATAGAAATTAGGTACCCAAAAAATATTATTTTCGAAAAAAAGGCTCGTGGGTAAAATTTTAATGAAAATATTGTTTTCGTATTATTCGCGTATATAAGCTGAAGAATAATATGTGATGCAAATGGTATATCGTTTAAGCATGGGAATCGCTGGTCGGCGAAATGCGAAGGCGAAGGGCTGTTTTAATTAAATATTTGCCTTTTCCAGTTAATCCTAACGTTTTAACGTACATTACGGTTTAGACTGAATATTATTAAAGCTTAGACGTATATGAAATTTCGCTACAAAATTATATGTAAATTCGATTCAAAATAATGTGCAAATTAAAATTTGTCGGTTTATGTTATCAATCGTTATCGTAATATCCCCCAATATGGCTGTAACGTGGGTTAATTAAATATACGGTGGGTGCTTCTAATTTGTAAACCATCTTCGGATTCAGTTCTATCCCAAGCTGATTGGTCAGATTGAATTTTTAATGTTTAATTAATTTTTTCTGTATTATTAAATTTTATTTACTCGAACGCGGATTGTTTACATAATTAATTGGTTAATGGGCTTTATTTGATACCTACTTAATTGGTTTTCAACGCATTTCCGGGGGTTATTTTTATCGTTTGATCGGATGCGAAATAAAATTTTAATTCTGGAAAATAGTAGTTCTGGTGAAGGAGGATCATTTTTTTTTTAGATGAAAAATTTGCAGGGAAGATTGAAAATATCTGAGAATCGAAAATTGAAAATTTCTGAATTCGACTAGATTTTCTCGGTTTAAATATTTTGAAAATTTTCTACGAGTAGCAAAATCCGAGTAACTTTTCTATTCAACTGATTTCGATATATTTGTGCAAAAAATTTGTACCTAATTTTTTAAACAAACAGCAATTTTAAAAATAACATTTATGTAGGTCTGCATTTTTCAAATTCTGAAATGCAGGTTGAAGTTTAAAATGGATGATTTCTAGAAAATTTTTCACACTGATAATGAAAAACGCAATGAAAAAATTCCATCATCCAAGGATTTTTCACAATTAATTTTTTTATTGAACCCTTTTCCTACTTTTTGATAACTTTAGACTTTTAAAGTCGATTTTACGAGAAAAGAAAGGGTTCTACGAAAAAAATGAATAAAACATAAATTGTGGCACGTAAAATATCCTTTCTGTGAAGTCCAGCTGTTTTTTTTAAAGACTTAGATTTCGAGATATTGAGCTTCAAAGTTTAAAGCTCAGAATAAAACTGAACCCTCCAAGAAAAAACGAATTGGATTTAGTAGAAAGAAAATTGTATCTATCCACTTCATTTTTTTCGAAGGACCCTTTCGTTTTCCAGAAAATCAACTTCAAATGTCAAAAATTACGTAAAGAAACCAGTGGCGCAACCAGAACTTCTTTTTGGAGGGAGCTAGAATTCACGAGAAAAGTAAGGGGTGTATGCAAGCCTGTGTAGAGAGGGGGGTCCTTCGAACCATCATTTTTTCAAGGGACTCACTAGAGCTTGCTATGGGTGAGAGAACTTGAAATAAAAGGGGGAATTTACCTAATTACGTCGAATATCGATGTTAAAAATTCCCTGGAAGACCTTTTTCCGCTTTTAGATTATTCCCCTGGGGTCTAAATTTTCTCGGCACGGATCCAGGAGGGGTGTCAAACTATTTTCATGGAATATTGAGATTTTTTCCCCTTTAAATTATAAACGTAAATTTTATTCAAAACAACAGAGTACAAAGAGCATTAAAAAACAAATGACAGTAAATTTTTCAAGAAGGAACACCTGATTTGGGTAAAATGAAGGGAGAATCGTGTACATTCGAGTTTTTTTCCATCCATACCACCCCCTCAATCTCATCTTAAAACTCGTTTTGATCGATTTAGGGCGGTAATTTTAAAAATGTGCTGATTTTTACCTCCGAACTAGCAAAACAGCCAAATTCTGGGAAAATTACGGTCCTCGAAGATATAAATCCGAAAAATTGCCTCCTTGTGACTTTTCTCTATTCTCCAAACTAAAGAAACTTCTTCGAGGACACTAATTTTCATAGAATTTTATTGTTTCACTGGTTCGGAGGTGAAAATCAGCACTTTTTAAAACCATTACCTTAAATCGACCCGAGGTTTTTTTTTTGGAGGGGGGGCTTTAGCCCCTTAGCCCCCCCTTGGTTGCGCCACTGAAAGAAACGCAAAAAATTTTCAACCAAAAATTTAAATCATAAATAAATCTTGACGTAGTGGACTGAAACTGAACTCATATTCCACCTCAGCACTAAAAAGTAGTTCAGAATCGCCGATCAAAATCAATGCTACAGAAAATAAATTGTTGATTTTCCAGCCTTTAGTTTCCATTGTTTTCAAATGAGAAAAGTTAAAAATGTGGTTCAATACAAAAAATTGGTTTTAAGGGGAAACCAAGCCACCAAATAAAAATATGAATAAAACAAGAATTGTGGAACCTAGTGCGTAAAATTTCCTTTCTGTAGAGTAAAAAAATAAATGAGCTCTGAACTTTTGAGGCCCAATATTTCTAGACCTAAGCCTCTTAAGAAAAAACTAAGTGGAATCTACAGAAAGGAAATATTATGCTCCATAATTTATGTTCCCTTAAATTTTTCCCTGGAACCTTTTCCTTCCCCGTGAAATTGACTTTAAAGGTCAAAAGTTATCAAATAAAGTGGAAAAACGATTCAACAAAAAATTCAAATTGTGAAAAATCCTTGGGTAATGTGATTTTTTCACCATTTTTCTCGTGATCAAATACAAAAAATACTATAAAAATCACCTATTAAACTTCAAACAGCATTTTCCATGCAGACCCGTGTAATTTTCAATTTAAAAAAAAAAATCAATTTTTACAAGAAATTGGCTGGTGGGTAATATTGAGGATATCTTTATTATAAGAATATGAAAATTAAATTTCTGGCTCCGATTACATTTTTTCAGCTTAAATACTGAAAAAAAAATTATTAGCGAAATTCTAGTCATTATTATTCAATTATTTTTTCTGACATATGTGACCCTGCCGTGAAGAAGGGACCTTGTGTAAAAAAAATCGATATGTTTGGTCCAGATTTGGCATCACTTGGACCCAAAACGTGAAAAATGAGACATCTTTTTTTTTTTACACCAAGTCCCTTCTTCAAGGCAGGGCCACATATTCGTTTGAAAAATTTACAATTTTTGAAAATTTTTAGTTTTTAACGAGCGAGTTTCTGAGAAAAATTCCAAAATCAGCAAATGGTGGGGGGGGGGGGGGGTAAATATTGAAAATTTTGATCATTGATCAAAAAAATATTTCTACCTGAGATTTTATAAATCGCTGAGTTTTTTACGAGAAATTTTCCTAGAAAAATTCAAAGTCAGCAAAACTGTGGAAGGGGGGCTAAAAATTGAAAATTTCGATTATTGATTAAAAAAATTCACCTCAAATTGTAAAATATTACAGATTCCTTAAACAGAAGTTATGGCTTTTGCAATTTTTTCGGTCCAAATTCCGTTTTTCTCCATACTTAATGTTACCATTTTGCAAGTATTATTAAGTAGAAGGGACAATCGTCCCCTTACCCCCTCGCCCTTATTCGAATTAACTTCGAAAAATCTATATCAAAAATATTTTCAACGTAACCAGATAAAACTACAATCTCATGAAATTCGCCACCAAATTTTTTTTTATTAAAAGATCACATCGTTTTTTATACTTTCGATCAAAAAACGCAACAGGTTACTTTACATCTTTTTAAAACCTACTTACCAAGGTATATTTATAAAAAGATCTCGAACAAAAAATGAAAAAAAAAAAAAGGAGAAATATTTAATTCGAAAATTCATCACTCCCAAGTATTTTTTATTTCCAGCGATAGAAATACCGTCGAGAAAAACTTTCGCAGCGAATATTACCTTTTTTTTTACCCATGCCGAAGCGTAGCATTTCCAAATCAACGTGAATACTTTTATGGTACCGGTATTTTTCTTTTGAAGAGAATGCAGCGCCGTTAGACTCCTTGGGATAATTCTTCAAATAGCACCTAGCGCCGTATTTTGCTTAATTTAAAAGTAAATTACACCTCGAAAGTAATTTCCTACCGAACATTCCTTTAACACCGGTTCGCTCTATTCTTTGTTTGATACAATATTTCCTAAAATTTACCATTTCATTTCATCGCAACAAATTGCCTTGAAAATTTTTCACGCCACAAAGCACCTCGTCGAAAAATATACGGTGGTAATTTGGACTAAACGCATCGTCAAAGAAGCCCATTAAAATGTACAACGCAGGCATTATTTTAAAATAACTGTTTAGGGTCATACCTTTTATACTTATTTAAAAGGTCTGCGAAAGTGAGAAAAAAAAAACATTCCATATACGTTGCAACAATGTACAGCCCCCTCCTTCCCCTATCCGGCAAATAAAACACGACTTTACTATTACAAGTTTTTTCATTATAACGCGACTCGTGTGTATCACGTGCAACGTACTTAAGCCATTCATATACAAGATAGTCGGACCATAAAGTTGGCCAAA
Source organism: Pseudococcus jackbeardsleyi (assembly GCA_038380155.1). NCBI lineage: Eukaryota > Metazoa > Arthropoda > Insecta > Hemiptera > Pseudococcidae > Pseudococcus > Pseudococcus jackbeardsleyi. Next base: position 42,044,253 of record CM076242.1, read on the forward strand.
ATCATTACGAATCGCATGTGGCCGGTTTCCAAAAAAGACACATCGCGATTTCGACGCCCAATAACGTTCACCTCGCATTTGTTATTTTCAAAACATCGGATCGGTGGCTTTTGGTAAAATATTGGCAAATTTTATTCGAGCTCGACGAAGGTATATTTGTCACGGTACCTGGCAATTATTAATCATCCCAACGAAACGGTTTATTAATATATTGGCTCATTTTCCAACACGATTACTCGAAAATTAAACTATCGAATTATTAATTATTTCGAGAAAATATAAGGGCAATAACCTATCTCAACTCTAATCTTTTCTTTCCCCTTCTCCGGCAAAAAAAAATACCAAAAAACACCACCATCATTATCCCAACAAAAAAAATACAATTTAATCGCTAATTTCATTTTTTTTTTCATTTCGTTGTTTTCCATAAACAAAGCACCTCTCTTGGTCGCCAACCATAATTATAAAGGCGTTAATCCGACATTGACCCTAGTTCTTGTTTACGTCGTCACGTCCAAACACAGCACAATCGTTTTTCCTATATTGGAATACAAAGGTCATTATAAATTATATTGCTCTACCGAAAATACAGTGAAATGTGAAATATTTCAGCTTGTCTATTTTGTCATCGTTAATGGAACTGGAAAATATCTCATGTAAAACTAAAAACGCCCTTCAGATCTAAAATTATTTCTGTTTTGTTGTTTTCTATACGTATTATCATTGGTATTTTATTCTATTTGACGACAATATCGTCGCAGTATAAGTTTGTTAACATTGAGATTCGTCGCTTTGAATGAGTACGCGTCGCGTCGTTTCTCTGTGTTCGCAAACAATTCTGCGTAAATTTCAACGTCGTAGATTTCTTTGTCGAGCAAAAAGAGTATCTACCCGAAGGATCGTTATTTTTGGGTATTTTCACATTCTATACAAGGCGATTAGCCAAGGTTTTAAATATTTCGAATGCGAGACGCAGTACGACATGGTTTTAATGATCTATGAATTTTGACTGGTTCAAAGAAAAATCTACAAGTATGACGAGAAATTTATTATTGATATGGTCATGGCGTTTGTTTGGAATTTTTGAGAGATAAAGGTGTTTGAAATTCTTGGAAAGTAAATCATTGGAAAATAAACTGAAAAAATTGAGGTGATTCAGTTTTAAAACAAAATTTCAATGATCAATGGATACAATTTCGAGAAAGGGGAGGAGGAGGAGGAGGAGGAGGAGGAGGTGAAAATTATTAAGATTTACAAAAAAGGAGAAATTTGCTGACTCATATGTTTGGAAAATTTGCCAACTAGTCGTACTAAAATTAAAAAACAAAAACTCCTGCATTCTTTCTGCCACTTTTTTGGACTTCCAAAAAGCTATATTTTTAAATCTCCCCCCCCCCCAAAAAAAAAATCGAAAAATATTAGAAAATTTAACTTGGGATTACCATCAAGTCACCCGATAAAAGAAAATCACAAATTTTCTCTTAAAAATATTCAATTGTCTGATAAGAAAAAAGAGCTCATACTTTGATAATGAATTGTGCAGGTAAATTTATCGAGCCCGAACGAAGCGAGGGCGAAATTTTTTGAAAAAAAAAACATTCAAAAGCTGAAATTCTTTCATTTTTTAAATTAATATTTATTGAAATTTTTTCAGGGGAAAAAATCATTTTTAAAAAGTTTGTTGTTAAAAAAAAACACTTTAAAGTGTTTGGTGTTTTGTTTTTTTTTTTACGAAATTTCGACCTTTTTTCGTGTTTTTATACTGCATGATAAATATTTGTGGTTTTCTCGTTTCGTACCATATAAAGCCAGTTTCGAGAAAAATTTCCCGAATTTTTGAGGGAAGAAAAACGAAAGGTCCTACCCCACATCTTCCTATTGTTTGGTTCCGAGATCAAAGATATTCATCACAAAATTGAATTTTTCAATGCGACCTTCAATTATTTTTGGCTCTTTCAAAACTGAAAAACAGTTCAACTTGACGTTTTTGCTATTTGAAAATCATTCTTTCAAAAAAATCAATTTTTCAGTATTGCTGCTCCTTCAAATTTAAAGATTGGCAACACATCTGGTATAGAATTCTCCATAAATGAATAATTACAAATCAAGCGTGATCGATTTGCCCCTTTCTGTATTTTGCAGAGGGAGGGAGGAGGGTAGCATAGGAATTGTGTCTAAATTTTAAAATGTAAAGATGAAAATTTTACCCTTTCATTCAGTCTTGAAATTTAACCACCTTCGCTCTCTCATTCAAACGAAAAAAAAAATTACTAGAAAACAGTTAGAATTGCAGTACAGTAATAAATCAGCGAAAAAATAGCTGGAAAATCAGAGGAAACTCATTGAAAAATTGGTAAAAATATCTAAAATTTGCTGAAAAATCAGTCAAATTCTTTGGAAAAATCAGCAGAAATCTGCTGGAAATAAAAGAATTTCGCTGATTTTCGTGGTGTTGCAAAATTGAATTTTTTTTCGGTGGCTTTTCACTGATTTAAAACGAGAATGGAACCAAAATTTTGACACGAAACATGATTATAAGTATAATATCAAAAAAGCATTACATCATTAAAAAAATTTAAATTTCTGGTGCTAGAGGAAGGAAAAGTTTCCTCCCAACCCCGAGTTTTTTCTTGAGGGTTCGTTTGAGCTAAAAAATCTTGACTTTACCTCAAAGCCCCATAGGTATCGTTGTTTTACACCTTCCACAATCGAGATGTACTCTTTCAATTTCATAAATCAAAATTGACTGATTAAATAGACAGAATTGAGTCACTGCAGAAATCAGTAATTTTTCACTGATTGGCAATGAAATTTCACTGACAAACAATTAAATCAGTGGAATTTCACTGTGAATTAGTGACTCCATTTTTTCAATTTCAATCAGCCAATCTTCAGTTTTTGACTAATTCAAATCAGAATATTACGAGTATATTAGAAGATTTTTTTTGCTGTTGTATTTTTCCCCATCAGAGCCCAATTTTTTCTGCTCTTGAGTTCATTTCTCAAAATTGACGAATTTTTGAAAATTAAAACTACCGACTCCATGGCCCCGTTCAAATACAAAATTTGAAATTTTTATCCATTCAACGTGAAAAATTGAAATTTGGAATAGATTTAAAACTAATTTTGAGAAGTTCTGGATGCCTCAAGAAATTTTGGAATTTTTCATCTTCAAAAATAGTTGATAAGAAATGAAAATTATGAACAAACACGGAATACCCACATCAATAATCGATTTGGTTAATTGAAGCACAATTTTTCAAAGTAAATGCCAATTCAAATCCATATTTTTCTCCAACAGATATTTTCGGTGAAAATTGAAAAATACATCAACGACATAGTCATTGAGTCGAATATCTGAAAGTCATTCAACACTTCATTTTTGACTTTTCAAACAGATTGAAAACAGTTTCAAAACGTTTTGGTTCCTTCAATTTTTTTTTGAGTTTTCCAGTTATAAAAAAATTTTAAAACTGAAAAATACAATTTTATTAGTATGTACTCAAAAACATTACGTTTGACTCAAATCAAAATTTTCTACATTTTCAAGGTTTCCTAAAATATCAAAATTTTGAAAAAAAAAAACAACAACACAAAAATTTGATTTCTCAGAAAACTTATTAAGAAAATTTTAGAGATTCTACCCTTGAAAAATTTCACAATGAACCATATTTTCAACCACTCATACCCAAAATATCTCTCATCAATCGAAATCCAACGCAGGCTACGAAACCATCGAAAATCAAATTTGAAATATCAATATTGCAACGCAAATTTAAAAGCATGTTTCGTCGAAAAAGAATACCCGCCGACTAATTCCCATCGCAAGGATGAAATATAGCCAGTTCTTCGATATTAATAACCGAGAGGCATAAAACAAGGCGAATTTCTCGACCACGAAATTAAATTAACGTCAAGAATCCCACCAGCGTTGCTTAAAATTAACGATACAATAAGTAAACATTAAAAATCTAAGCATCCTTTAATGCTAATTCGCCGATGAAATACACGATAGAGCATCATATACCAAACACAACTTTAAGCTTAAATAATAATACGCTCTTGAAATAGATTTTTGTTGACTTTAGCTAAAAACGGGCGAAGCGCCGCTTTTCTCCGCATAAGGCGTAACTTTAAAATCATTACCATTTTTAATATCAAATAAATCGACAAATTAATTCATTAACCGAAGGCGAACGAGTTGAAAAAAAAACCACATTCTTAAACGTACCAATTAAAAAGCACTCAGCTATCGCAAATGAATTACGGATTTTATGTCAGTTTACTTTTTGCCCTTATTAACCTTTTAACCAACAAAAGGGAGCACGATTAGGTGATGCTCTTTATAGCAGTGACAGCACAGAAAAGCGTGTTAAATTCGTTATCAAAGGTTGACTCTTTCCTTGGCGCGTTAATGCAAACCATGTAAAAACCCGGCGAATTTATTATCAATTAGTCTTATCTTCGGCGTTCGATGAGTTCTTATTTAAATTAGCTATGGCGGAGATTTTCTTCGGCTAAATGGTCTCTCGGAGCAGTACCACGCCGATACCGTTCTTCGCTTAATGGCGAATATGTTACGAAGACGAGGCGAACAAAATTTCGAATATAAAAACAAGATCTTATCTGAAAATTCAATTTACACGATGGAATGCGCTTGGAAAATTTCAAAAATTTCGAGCAGCTTGAGAGAAAAAATTGACGAGAATGTGAAAAAAATGATGGAAATATTGATTGTAAGTCGAAAACCTAATCAAAAATGAAAATTTCTTACCTCGATTAAATTGAACTCTGGATTCTTTTTTGATGGTTAGGTATCCCTACAGCAGGGAAGAATTGTTCGAGGCACCGTATAGGTACGCTGGATTTTATCCGTTCATTTTGAATCTGAAAACAAAATTGAGAAATTTTTTAATAAAAATAAAATCTACGTACTTATTCCATGACTGAAAAAGATTCAATTTGAAATGTAAATTTATTAAAATTTGATCGATTTGCTTAATGAAGCATATGAAAGTAAGTAGTTCTGAAAATCGAAAATTCCGACTAGAATCACATTTTTCGAATTTCAATTTTTCTGACTCAAAAATACAATTTTTTCCAACGAAATTCTCCCCTCCAAAAAAATTATCATCATCAAAAATCATCTAAGAAGGTAATTCCATCAACTCTTATCAGAAGGCAGTCCTTAAGTCCTTTATTTGGTGCAATAGACTCAGGCAAAAAGTATAAATTTCTTTACCTTATATTTTCCAGTGTGTAAATATTTCAAGATTTTTTTGATCTTTTCAAGTTGGAAAATGTTTCTTTAAAATTTTCTTCCTGCCCTGCTACTTTTACCTTTCCGAAACAAAAATAATATGCAATGTATCTAATTTCAACTTCCTGTTCGATGTGAAAATCTTCAAAAATAAGTACTTGAAAATGGCAGGGGAAAGAATTAGGGACGAAACTCGAGCCAAAATCTGGGGAGGGGGGGGGGTGGTGAAAATTACGAGTTTCTCGATTGGTATTTTATAAAAAGGAGAAATTGCTGACTCATATTCAAAAAAATTGCCGATCAGTAACATTGAAAAAAATCATGATTTTTCGAGCTAGGTGTTTGTTTGCCTTCCAAAAAAAGAAAAATGTTTAATGACCACCTCCATTGAAAAAAAATGGAACAATTTCTAAAAATTCCATTCAAAACCCCTTTAGCTCTGAAAGGGAAATGAATTTTTTCCGAATTTGTCCATTTTTTTTTTAGCTGAAAAACAGATCTTTAGTGCTACCCAAACCTCATAGAATGCACACTGATTTTTCAAAGTACATATAAAACCTGAAAAGAAAGAGATTAAAAAATTTTTCATAAAAAAACTTTTCAAAAGGGGATAAAATTATCCTGTTTTATATTTTTCGATGAATTAATGTATTTTTGACGATGAGTCACAAATAGAAAAAATTGTGAAACATCAAAAAGTAATCAAATCTTCTGCAAGATGATTTTATTTTCCACGAAAAGATTGAGCAGGAATTTCATTGCTGGACAATTTTTGTAAAAATAGAAAAGAATTTTCTATCAAAAATCTGTTATTCTTGATTCGTAACTAAAAGAAATTACTTTCACTAATTTTTCAAAGAATTTCACTGATTTGTTAGTGAATTTTAGATCCTTTTTTCCACTGTTTACTTTCAGTGATTTTTTCCCAAATTCATTATTATGCCTGCTGCAATTCTGATTATTTTCCAATGATTTTCCATAAATTTCATCAATTTATAAATTAGAGAATAAAAGGGAATTAAAGCGTTGCAAATCACTTCGGATTTTCTATTTTTTTATTTTTGTCAAATCCATAAATAGTCCATAAAATTAAACCAAAATTAATTCGGTTCAAGACTTATCCATCTACATCATTTCTATAAAATTTCAGTTGACAGCACTGCCACAATTTTTTTTTTTGGCAAAATTGATCATTGAGGTTAGAAATTATTTTGGTTTATTTTTCAAATCAAGATTGGAACGAATCCACCTGAAATTGGATTCGAATCTGAATCCACAAATCATTGTTTTTTTTTTAATGGATTTGAACCCAAATTCAGATTATTATAGGTATGTAGGTATTTCACGTTTTCGTGATTCAAATTCAATTTCGAATCAATACCTGAATTCGTAGAATTCAATTCAGAAAGCCATCATTTGAGAAAAAATTGTCGACCAAAAAAAAAGCAAACACGAACCAAACCTACGAATATAAATCCTCCGCGAAAAACACATCATTTTATTTTTTTTTTTGCTCTAGTGGGCCCCACGGACTCCAAAAAAACCCATAAAGATACAAATCCGGACCAATCTTTAAAAAAAAATTCGAATTCATTTTACAAATCCGTATTTTTATTTTGAGGGGAAGGGAGGGGATGGAATCAATTTTTTCAAATTCGAAAATGAATTGGAAACCTTCTCAAATTTATTTCAGAAAACTGATGGAACAAATTGAAATTTTCTATTAATAAAGTTGGGTACACTGACGCGAATTTTTCAAAAATTTCATCAATTTTTTCCACTGATCAGAAAAATTATGATTCAATTTTGACATCGTTGAAAGAACAAGAGATTTTCACTTCAAAAAAATAGAAAAATATTGAGTCAGAGAGGAGAAGAAATCAAATTTGCTTTTTTTCGAGAGATAGATAACCAAAGTCCAACACTGAGCTTAGGTATCACTCCATAAGAGTGATCCAACTTTGAGACCTTTTAGCTTTCCTCTCAAATGTCTGAAAGGCTCAACCCTTTTTTTGAAAAATTTTCCCTTAGAGTAAGTCACAAAAAACACTTCGTCTATTTTTTTAAAATCCAAGATCTGAAATATGATTTTTCTTCAACCCATCTTATTCACCATCCATAATAAATATACGAATCAATTGATTCAAATTTCAAAACAAAATTGTCTCATTTTTCCACATTTTCAGAAAAACACCCACACCCACGTAAATTATACCAATACACTAAAAATAAATGTACACAAGAAGCATACGAATAAAAATACACCACATTCCGCAATTCCATTTACGAAGAAAATTTTCAAAATTTATTAACAAGTTTTAAAATTTATGTAGCCTTCACATATAAATGTATCTGACAATACATCATCTTTCACTCAGTTGGCTTAATACCAAAAAACCATACGCTATATAGGTACACCATCGCAAATTGCACTTCATTTATATAATATTTTTATACCCATCATTACGAACAGATTGAGCGACTTGATTTTACGAGACCGATTAATATTCTCAAACTGATAGAAAATTGCCTACTTATCCAATATAAACTTTTTTTATGGATTTTTAATCGTTCAAAATCATACCTATTTATCTTTACATATCACATCAATTCATCTATTAAAAATAATTACAGATTCATCTTTCATAACGATCGAAAATATTTCTAGTCGACTAGATTTTTCAATTTTCAAAACCTTGGGGATCGATTACGAAAATTTTGGCTCAATTTGAAAAATCATGATGCAAAATATTGTTGACAAGATAAGTGCTCGAAATTACGACATTCTTAAAAATAAAATCCTATACGTTCATATCCGTTGAGTAATTATTTTCCGCGCGCACAACGAACTATAGAGAGCGTATAATAAGACGGTCGAATACATATCTAATTTTTACGTATGAATCAACGTAAAAAAAAAAGAGGCGAACGTTAAAATTCTTGGAACTTGTTTACATTACAATGACGTCACGAAATTTTCTCGTGAGAATTATTTTTGGCGAATTTGTTCGCCGATAAATACCAAGCGCCTCCTCATTTAAATAAAATAATATCGTAAATAGTTAAAATTAGTATTTCACCGCCCGAAGGTTTACTTTCATCGGTAAATTGTTATGGGAAATGATCAAATTGATAGCAGTAGGTTTCTACTTCAGCTATATAGACTTTTTAATCAAAATGCATTTCGTATAAAATGCTAATCTCCTGACATTTTCTAATTTGTAACCGCAAGTTCGACACCTGAACATCCATAATCCAACGAGCTTTTGTGTGAAACAGATACTTAGCTCGGTTGTTAGGTCTACATTTAAATACTCTTGCTCGACGTTTCGGCCTCAAAGACAGATCGTTGCGTATTTCGGTTCCTTATGAATACAACGCCAGCACGTTTTTAAAGACGGATTAAACCGAAAGGAAACAGAATAGTTAAAGGGTCTTTTATTCGGCGAAAGGTTTTAAAATTCTAATGAACGAAAAACAGATAAAGGCCAACGGAGAAGAAAAAAAACACCGACGGAAAAGATCACTATAGCGATTGATTGTAAATTAATGTATACAGGTCAGGCTGCTTTTATTTCGTTTTCAAGGCGCTTTTATATAAATCAAATGCTCTCACTTTCCATCCGCAATATGGAACAATTCGTATTTTCCATCATTATTTGAATTATAATCACCGAGTAGACGGTGGTAATTTTTACCAGCCCACTTCTTAAAAATATTACTAATTAAAAACAGATATTCTTCGCCGACAAAGTTTCCATCAAAAGATTCGTCATAAAGTTTAGAAAGAAGTCCGCTTCGAGATTCGTAATTACGAATTTATTTATTCTTGAAAATTTTTGGAATTTTGTGCGACGAGATGCCTATGTAGCGACCATCCAAAGCCATTATAACTTACTGTTTGTGTAGGCAGGTATTTCAACATTATAAAAATAAATGTTGAATGAAGACGAACTTTGTTATGGTTTTCTAATTTCGGATATTTTCTCATCGCAGCATCATCTTTGAATAGAATAAAGTGAACTCGATACTTTTCGAGCCGAATTTTCTGAAAATAATTTACTGATGGCTCGTCCTATCGTTTTGCTTGGATCGTCCTTTGTTAATTTTATAAGTGCGTGTTTATTTACTGAACTATGAGATTCTGCTTTAAAAATAACAATAAACTTGATTACATATTTGAAGAATTTGAGAGGAGCCGAGGGAGATTTATAAAGTCGAAACTTAATTAATTATACCTAAATAATTTTGAATTGTCTTCTGTCGAGACATCATTTATTCTGAGCTTTGTCGCTGTTCTTTCGGAGAACTTATTTCATTTTTCGAAAAAGATAAACTCAAACTCGTATTTAGGATGCCAAAAACATTCACTTTGATATCAAACATGAAAATTATCCTCTCCTCTATCTCTCATCCCTCTCTTACTAGCCACATCAATTTTGAATTCGTATGATGCAAAAATGTATCACCTGTAATTATCAGTATTTCGTTTCAATTACATACCTATACCTATTCCTTTCACAAGTTCGATTACCTCACATTCTTTCCTCCATTCCCCCTTTCATAGGTCTCGATGACTATGTCACCACCAAGCAGTTGACATCAAGATATTTCCACTGAAAAAATATTTCTTTCAATTTGTGAGAGAACAAATTTTTTGTATTGGTTTCTTCAAAAAAACCAAATTTTATGTTTTTTAAAAAATAATGTGATATTTAATAACCTCCTTCATAGTTACTTGTGGGAAGGGGATTTTCTATGATTTTTTTTTTTTGATTATTTCATACCACTGCACACACAAAAAAATTCAGTTTCACTGATGAAATTTTGGATTAGTCCTTCAACATCGTAATTTCGATTACTTCAAAAAATAATTTGAATATTTTATGTATCTAGAAATAGGTGCTTTTCACCCTTAATTTTTCGATGCAAACGTGAGTACATATCTAAAGAAGAAAAAACAAAATTTTCTGATAGGCAATTACACGAAAAACGTGATAATTATCAATTTAACAATTTTGAAGTTTATTTGAGAACATAAAATCGGGATTGAATTTTTTCGAAATTAGATCTTAAATTGACTGAATTAGATGATTTTTCTTTATTTTCCCGAACTTAAAAGGTCACCTTTTTTCTTGCATTTTTTAAAGAGGGTTGTTTCTGATTGTTTCTTCAGAAACGACAAAAAATGGCTATTTTCTAATCTACATATTCTGAACAGTCGTTTTTGGTCATCTTACAACCTCCAACCTTCAATTTCCAGCTTTCAACTTTCAACGGAAATTAAACTTGAAAACTTTTTTCAAAAATTACAAAAAAGTCAGTTCTTGAATTTCTCAAGTGTCGTTTCTGATTGCTTTTTGAAAAACGAAGAAAAACCAAAATTTCAATTATTCTGAAATCCTTGTTTTTTTCTAAGTGCTCTTCCCACTATTTAGAAACTTTTTTTTTCATCATCAGTCATGTTCCATTTTAATTTCATATTCAAATTTTCAAAAACATCAATTCAGCTCAAACATCAAACAAATCTTTAAAATTATAAAGAAGATATCCATTGGCGTAACTCCAGGTCCAGATGTGACCCTGCCGGAAAGAAGGGACCATATGTAGAAAAAAATCAATGATTTCATTTTTTTCACACATGGTCCCTTCTTTCCGGCAGGGTCACATATTCTGAAAATTTTGAAACTTTTAGGTCGTAACTTTATCAAAAATTCAAAAAAGTCATTTGAAAATTTGACTTTTTACAAAAGTGATAAATGATTTTTGAGAAAGATGTAACGATTTTAATATGCTTTTGTAGTGTTCAGAATGGGTATGATTTATCAGCACGGCAAAAAAAGGCTGATCCAACGACAAAAAATAGGAGGTTCGAACGACAGAAAATAAATTTGAAAGAAAAGCACGACTAAAATATATATTTCACGACGAATTAATATATTCAAAGACAGATGAAAACATCGCACGTCACATGGATTCACGACAAAAGAACATTTTTGAACGACAAAAAAACTATAAAAAATAAATTCCAGTATCAACGTCGAAAACTCTTTTGAGAGGGTGAAAAATTGGTATGGAGTTTTGAAAAACTAGAAGGAAGCCTTTTTTTTGCATAATCATCTTGAATAGGTAGGTAGTTCATAATATTGAATTATGATTTTGTTCATGCCATGCCAGAGCGAAACGAGGGCGAAGTTTTGATAAAATTTGATTTTTTTATAATGCTGCAAGAAGCAAGAAGGCATTTTGCACGTGAATTTTCGACTAGGGGAGAAGTGTTTGGACCCTTTGAATCTCTCCTTGCCTATGCCATGCCATGCGTGTGATGATTTTGCCCGAACGATTTTTTTTTGAAAAACTCATCTAAATAAGATTTCTTGACGAAGTCTAAATTTTTACGATTTTTTTTTTTCAACTGAAGCATAATTCGTACAAAGAGTATAAGTCAAAAAACTGTACATGAGAAAAGAGACTTAATTGTTTTGTAAACAAAGTTACACTTAAGTCCCTTTTCAATTGAAGTTTGGAAAAGTATTTAGAACAAGTCAAAAAAATTGAAGTTGAAAAAAATTTCGACCTCGTTAAGAAAAATTTCAAAGTTGAAAAAAAATCAACCACGTCAAGAAAAATTTTGATTTTTGAAGTTGAAAAAAAATTTGTAAAAAATTTAGACCTCGTCAAGAAAAAGAAATATTATTTAAAAGTTGAAAAAACTTCAGATTTCAGACCTTGTCAAGAAAAATTTCAAAGTTAAAAAAAAACGTCGGAATGTGGACTTTGAAAAAAAATCATCCGTAAAACAGGCTCACGTAATCACGTAAAAAACGCAAGTCACACGAAAGTGACCGAACCGAGCCGAGCACCCAAAGTGCCGTTGGAAAATAAGGATAAGTCCTGTTTTTATCACACAGCGCGGTCTATTGGCGTCATGGCGTCATCACTTCACTTTTTTGGTATCATCTACCTGGTTGCAGTTGTGATAATTTCGGCAGAAGATTCCCCATTATAATTTCTTTTTTGTTTTAACCTAATTTTTTTTCTTTGGATCTCAAAAATATGAGCACGCCAAATATGGAGCCATCTGCTGATTCGCATTATGTTGCGCTAGAAAAGGTATGTTACCGATTCGCATTCCTGTTTTCTTCCTATTCTATTCTCAACGATCGATGTTCTCAACTCACGTTTCTGTTCTAGAAGAAAAAATTTATATTGGATCATGTCTCCAAAGTTACTCAAGAAAAAGTGCGCGAAGATCTGCAAAACTTAACAGAGGATATGTTCAATAGGGTGGAGTGAAAAAAAAACATACCTTGGATTTCGACCAAGTTTGGTGAGGTGGTTTACTTTGAGTGGGAGACCTCCCAAAAAAAATTTGAGCCCCCAAGGGGCAAGTGGAGGGGAGCAGGGGTGCTCAAAGTGCACCTCCTTTTGAAAAAAAAAAAAAAATGCGTGAGAGGCTGTCGTAGCACTAAAAAGTTGCGATTTAAGTTTCTACGTCTCCCTGAACCATCGCCACCCTTCTCCGATCAAAACTCAGAGTGCTACCAGGGGGTGGAAAAGTTGCGGATTGCAATATTCCAATAATACGAAATTTTCGCGGAGCTGAAATGATTTTTTTTCGTCGGGGAATTGACTGAAAATTTTTTTAACCACTAAAAGTAAATATTGAAGAAAAAATTTGAAAATTTTATACACCAGTCCAGCCAACAGCGAATCGTAAAATTCCAAAATACGGAATTTAGGTATATCTTTAAATTTATCATTTTTTCGCCAAAAAATATTATGTAGGTTTTTTTTTTTCAATCACCAAAAGTATAGGTATTTTGGATTTTTTTTTGAAAAATTTTGTATGTCAGTGAAGCCAGTTACCAAATGTGACATGCGACACTGTGGAATTTACGTCGATCAAGAATTACGTCACAATTTGTAACTGGCTGCACTGACATACAAAATTTTTCAAAAAAATTCCAAAATACCTATACTTTTGGTGATTGAAAAAAAAATACCTATATAATATTTTTTGGCGAAAAAATGATAAATTTAAAGATATACCTAAATTCCGTATTTTGGAATTTTACGATTCGCTGTTGGCTGGACTGGTGTATAAAATTTTCAAATTTTTTCTTCAATATTTACTTTTAGTGGTTAAAAAAATTTTCAGTCAATTCCCCGACGAAAAAAAAAATCATTTCAGCTTCGCGAAAATTTCGTATTATTGGAATATTGCAATCCGCAACTTTTCCACCCCCTGGTAGCGCTCTGAGTTTTGATCAGAGAAGGATGGTGATGGTTCAGGGAGACGTAGAAACTCAAATCGCAACTTTTTAGTGCTACGACAGCCTCTCACGCAATTTTTTTTGACTAAAAAACCACAAAAAACAGCGTTTTTTTTTTTCAAAAGGAGGTGCACTTTGAGCACCCTCTGCTCCTCTCCACTTGCTCCTTGGGGGCTCAATTTTTTTTTGGGAGGTCTCCCATTCAAAGTAAACCACCCTACCAAATTTGGTCGAAATCCAAGATATGTTTTTTTTTTCACTCCACCCTAATGTTCAACCTCATGACAGTAGAATATTCAAAATTCTTGAAACTCTCGAATGAGGCCTTACAGTTGAGGATTGCTCAAAAAGTCACAGAGAGTCAAATAGTAAGTTGAACTTGACATTGGTAATGCTTTCAAAAGATTGATGAATATACCTTATAAGTCTTTTAACTGTTATAGTGTGACGTTGAAGCTGAAATCGCTAAAGCAAAGGCTGAATTAAGTTCTAATGTGGACAATGCGGAATCATCTTAATTCATTTCAGTACATTTCAGTATGATTCGCAATCATTAGTCAAAGTTGTTATTTTGTGCTTTTTTTTAAGGGTTTTTGCGCGAGACGCGAAAAACCCTGAGAAGAGAACTGAAGCATGAATGAATTGCGCCACAGCAGCCAGCATTAAATCGAGACAGCGACAGCTAAGTTTTGAGTGTTGCCACGCCTGCATCGTGATCTTGATGGAAGCTTCCACTTAATTTTATGTGTTTTTTTTTCGTATTTTTGAGCAAAAATTTAAAAATCTGTGTTTTTTTCTCATTTTGTACGTTTTTGTGATAGTTTTCAATTCAATTTTTTGATAATTTGAAAAATTTTCCCAAAAAGCTGTGAACAGACACCTAATTATTTTCGTTATTCAGGAGACCATTTTAGTTGCTTGAGAAAAATAGGAAATTCGGCCCATATTGATAATAGTTTATCCTTTGAAAATTACATATTTCAAAAATTTTTTGAGTGAAACATACACACGAAAATAATTTTTTGCGGGGGGGGGGGGCTAATCCAACTTGAGAGGAGGGCTTGAGCCCCCCATGCCCTTTCTATCTCCGCCTATGGATATCTCACCAGAAATATTCAAAATTATTTCTAATCCTATGTATAAGACCAACCTCACTCAAACACCTCCCTCGCCTCCTCCCAACCCACTCAATCACCCCCAAAACACGTAATCCTCCAAAAAAAACCGTGGGAACCATCTCATCACTACTTCCTTTACAAATTTTCCACACAAAAAAAAACAGTTCTTCGAACCTTTTCCCGACCCACGACTCGGCTTCAGATTCGTCTTTTCAAATCCTCCGCATGTATCTTTACCCCCAATACAGATATCATTTTCAACAAAAGCCATCAACTGTAAACGATTCTCAGCTCGAATGCTCGACTCGGTTTCGGCTCCGGGTCGAATACGCTTATACCCGGCGGCAAATTGATGATCTGCATTAAAAAAAGGTATACTAAAATTGTGTGTACAGAGAGATGACGTATACGCATACGTACAGATTCGTATTGGATAATTCGCTCACATTTGGCGCCTTTTCTACGCCTTTGACACTCAACAATAGCGAACGATGAACAGGAAAACTTTTTTTTTCTTCTTCGCTCGCTCGCGACGACGTACCTATTTGGCATGGAAATGTAGAATATAAGCTTATAGTCGTTATTCAATGAAAATATACCAAGAAAGAAAGAAAAAAGCAAAAAAAAAAAGCTTACTCAGTAGGGATTCGATTAAAGCTCCGAACCCTTAAACTGAGAATAGGTCCTTTTCCAATACATTAGCTCGCGTACACATTTCCACAATAATGAAGAAGATATAAATTTTCAACTCGGTGTACTTTCATTTCCCTGTTTGTGAGTTTGTTTTGTGGTTAGCTATAGATTACATACATAATAGATTGCGGTAATATTAAATGGTAATTTTCATATGTAAGTAAAATAGTACGTCAGAGTCGTCGCGTCGTCGCCTTAGTCGCGTTCTCTTCATCAAATGCATTCTCTCTCTTCTCGTATATCTTAAGCATAGGTTCTCGAGTCTCGTTTATTTTCACCGCGTATACCAACTCTACGTGAAAGGAAACCACTTGCATATTGCAAATTCGCTACCTATACTTCGCCATGTTCATTTCCAAACACCGGCACGTTTGAAATTCAAAAATTCACTACCAAAGCTAATGCAGACAATACGAAATACTTTTACATTTAAACTTGCAAAAGTAAAGAAAGAATCCGAGATCTAAGTAAATTCCATCGCCTCGTTTCCCTTCCGTACGTAGATAAATAGATAAAATCTTTACGAGTCAAAGTAGCGAAAAGTGCTGAATGAGAATATCAGCAGTAAAATCCGAACCGTTTTCTGGAGTGGTCTGGGACGCTTCTTGGAGCTTTCAACGCACTGCGACATCGACACACGCGAATACGAAACGTTTAATGGTCGCAATGGGCTCGCAACCTATTTAACGACTTTTATTCGCCATTTCGTAATAAACCTCCGTCGTTTTATTTTTATATAAAACATACGTCACAAATACTTACACTCATTAAGTATACTACGTGTAAAACCCCCCTTCTGCGACCTCCTCGCACCAAAAATGTAATTCGAAAAACGTCAAATACCGGAGAACTTTTCAATGTCACCATTCCTCGTACAATAATTTATCAATTAATAATCCTTTCGGCGATTAAGTAGAAGTCAAAAACATCAAAATCAATTAACCCATCTAACGAGTTTTCCAATCCGCGGCGATGAAAAAATACTCGATTCGCCCATTTCCCGGTATTTCGTTCGTTCAACGTACCAGCCGTAGAAAAATTTCCTCGCCAGCATGCATCCCTTTTTCTAATTTATCGCTCCACGTACCTAGTTCATTCCAAAGCTCGTACGTCTAAAGTCGAATCGAGCTGCAAATCCCAAAATTCTTATAATTCAAAGCCATCCGGCGGACTTCTTTTTAAAACTCTTATTGCCATTGATTTGGGAATATACGAGATCGTTTCTCTGTACCTTTGTATCGTCGTGTTGTAGCTAATTTCGTTACACTTCTACAACGCTAGAATTTTTAAAACCCTATACCCAAGTAGGCAATTCAACAAAAAGATACCAATTTGTTTTTTTTTTCTATTTCCAAAATATCGTACAAAATACGTGTCTAAGTACTCGTGGACAGACTCGAGAACGTAAATGATATTTGATTGCTTTTTATAAAACTTTCCGACCATTTTTCACTTTACACTTTGATCTCCGCTGTTGTTTGGGCCTTTAAAGTACGAAACTTCAATCTTACACGTGCGCAAAATTAACTCGCCCGTGTTTTCTTTGTTTTTAAGAACAATGAATTTTTAAAGATTTTTTTCGGTATTTCGTAGGTGCTCCTTTTACAACCGGTGTCCCTGGCCCCTCGCTCTAATTTCTTTTTACCGGCCGAGAACAGAAATAACATTCCATAAATACCGAACAATTGTTATTTAATCAAACCATTCTGAATTCTTTAAATGTTTCAGCTCGCAGCTCGGCTTACTCGGGTAGCAAATTTCGTTTGATGGAAAATAGAGATTTGCCCATTTCGCCAGGTATCCGGCTACAGAGCGAAAAAAATTCTTCATAAATCTGCCCTCGTGTAGTTGTAACTGAGCAAGGAAGGAGATTTGCTCGGATTAGTGTTTTTTTTAATGGCGTATTTGGAACGAGGGAAAATCTGGAACATTTGTTTTTGTTTTATTTTTTTTTATGAAATTACGGATCTAACGAAAAAAAAAAGAACCAGAAAATAAATCAAACGATATTTAAAAAGTATAAAATAAAAAAATCTTCATTTAGGTGTGACGATTTTCAAATGTTTAAGTAGGTACATTGAAATGTATAATTGAGCCATTTCAATAAGATCTTCAGGAACGAGAATTTTTTTCATCTATAACGGCGAATTTTGGTCCAATCAAATTAAGTTCGAGACGAAAAATTATTAAAAATGAAAGGTTGTTTAATTATACGGGGGGGGGGGGGATTTGGGGAGTACCTAAAAATCACCTTTTAAATTCATATTTTCTCTTTGGATGAATTTGAAAAAATATGGAATTGAAAGAACTGATTTTGATCTTTTGCAATTTTAAATATTGAGAAAACGTGAAGGAAGAGTAAAAGTGAAGCATACCTAATAACTATAGTGAAATTCCAACTATTCAATGTGTCAAAAATCTCAAAGGTCTTTCAAGGAGGATTATCAATTTTAGTAATATTTTATACAGTATAAAAATTCATATTTCATCACAATTTTTTAATGAGTAAGATACCTATAATTAAATTTTTTACAAAATTACAGTAGAAATGTCTTCAAAACCTACAATTCTTATACAATTGGATCTTTTTCAAAATTAAATTTCATAAAAATTGCCCATTTTCCCAAAATTGAAATTTACTTTCAAAGTTGTTCATCTCCTTAAAATTGTTGTTTTTTTTTTCAGAATCAAACATTTCTTCGAGATTAGAAATTTTGAAATAAAAAATAATATCTTCAAAACTGAAATTTTTTTAAAAGTTGTTTTTCTTTCAAAATTGCAAATTTTTAAACAAAAGAACAGAGGTTATGTCTTCAAAACCAATCATTAAAAAAAATTGAATGCATATTTCTTCAAAATCGAGAACTTCTTAATCTTTATCCATTTCTTCCAAACTGACAGATTTTCAATATGGGAACATTTCTCTAAAATTGGACGTTTTTCAAAATTGAAAATAAATATTCTTGATCATTTTTTAAAACTTGAGCATTCCATAATCAGACCATTTTTTTCAAATCTGACTTTTATTTTACATAGGCTCTTTTTTAAAAAATTCAATCATTATGACCTATCCAAAAACTAGACACTTCATGAACATTGTGACCATTCTTTCAAAACTGAAAATATTTTCAAAACAGAATATTTCTTCAAAATTGGAATTTTTCATTTTTTTCACAATAATTAGGTATCTACAAAATTAATAGGTAATATTTTCTAATTTGCAACTTTTCAAATTTGAAACCTTCCATGTAGGTATTAAAATTTTTAATGAAACTTTTTCAGCATGAATAACTTTAAAATCTGAAAGTTTTCAAGATTGAAAGTTATACTTTGAAAATGAAATTGTTCAAGGAATGAAGCATTTTCAATTTTCTTTTCTATTTGAACATTGTTCAAGAATTTGTCAAGATAAGATCCTGTGATGAAAATGTTTTCAATTCAAAATTTTCCGACTGAGAAGTATGAAAAATTGTATATTCAAAAGCATTTGGAGGATTCAAGTTTTTTCTAACTTCCTTTTCCTCCTCACGACTTTCCAAAAGAAGGTTTTATTACCTACTTCATCACACAAATATTCGTTATTTTTGTTAATATCAAAATAAATTATATTTTAAACGGTAAATTTTCCACTGAGGCTAATGATTCTGATTGAGAACATTTTTAATGGAACATTGGAACACATTGTTTAAAAATCCCTGTAATTATTCAAATCTGAAAATTTTGATTTTAGTAATCTTACAATTCTTACATACAAGCCAGAAATGAAAGAAAAATTCATTCGACCTAGAATTTTCAAGAATTTTTTTGAAGCGTTCTCAATTAGACAACCTATTTTACTTCAATGGACAAAAAAAAATCAAGACAAATTGAAAGCAGAAATTAAAAGTGAAGGTAGAAAAAAAAATTGAAAATGGGTCTATTGGAACTTGCGTTATGATAAACGGAGGCGTGGTCAAATCTGGTGCTGTGACGTCACAAACTGGAATTTGGAACAAAAATTCCAATTTCTGAAATCACAGCACCAGATTTAACCATGTCTCTGATTTAATTCCAACATATGACGTCACATCCCCCCAGATTTGACCACCCCTGCGTTTCAATGCCGATGCGGGACGTCACCGCTTCAGATTTGACCACGCCTCCATTTTAATTCCAACGCGTGACGTCACAGCGCCACATTTGACCACACCTCCGTTTTTCAACGCAACAAGAAAACGCAACTAGAAAAGAAACATTTAGCGAGTTCAAAAGTCAACATGATTTGGAATGAAATATTCTATAATCGTAAGATTTTTTCAGGAACAACTTCAACATCTGAACCCCTAAATTTAAAAAGGGAATTATTCAACTAGTAAGCATTTTCGAAAAATTTGGTCAGGTAATGCAATTTACCTCCCCTCAATACTCGCAAAATTTCATTTTTTGGCCAAAAAAAGAAGAAAAAGGTTAAGTCAACAAATATTAAAAATCGATGAATTCGTTTTGGAAAAAAGTTATATTTTTACTAGCAAAAAATAAGAGAAAAAAAAATTAAACTCGGAATAATTTGGAAAAATTCCAAAAAATTCCATCTCGGTGAAAAAATTTCAACATTGTTTGAGGGGAAAAGCAAAATATTGAAATTTTTTCACCGAGATGGAATTTTTTGGAATTTTTCCAAATTATTCCGAGTTTATGCTGAAATTTTTTCACCGAGATGGAATTTTTTGGAATTTTTCCAAATTATTCCGAGTTTAATTTTTTTTCTTTTATTTTTTGCTAGTAAAAATATAACTTTTTTCCAAAAAGAATTCATCGATTTTTAATATTTGTTGACTTGACCTTTTTCTTCTTTTTTTGGCTAAAAAATGAAATTTTGCGAGTATTGAGGGGAGGTAAATTGCATCACCTGACCAAATTTTTCGCTCAAACATAATGGAGCAAAATATTAATCTGTCTAAAACAGCTCGATAAAGGTAAATTGTGTTAGTTTCATTAGTCCAAAGCCCGAAATTTAATTTCTATAGTTAAATGGGAAAAATTCAATTTTTTTGCCTTTTGATAAGGAAACGGCGAAATTTTATATCAAGCTGTTTTGGACGAACAATAGTAAAACTTCTCGCTCCATCCGCATGCTTCTGGTATTAACAACGAATTTCCAGAGCATTATATTTGTACGTACCTAAAATCACGGATTACCAGCAGCTTTCAAAAGAATCTATAAGCTGAATAAAGAATCACCCAGAAACAGAACATACATTTGCACAGTTCCATGCTGAAACTGCACAGCGGTATTTTCTAATTCAGCGCAGATCCAACCACCCCAACCATCAACCATATAATTTCACTCCAATATAATAAAACTGAAAAAGGAAACGAAGTTACCGGAGCCAAGTCAAATCCATTCCAGAACCCGATTTCTGGCATAACTTAACAAACCGACGAATCATCCAAACAATAAAAATTTCATAAAAGTGGAAATTAATGCATCCATCCCTTATTACAACCTCTTTACGATACCACGACCGAAAAAGAAATCAATGCGCACAGCTCGCACAAAAGCATAAATATCCCATCCGCGTTGGTATAATCACCAAAGTACCATGCGAATCTGCTCGTCAAATCAAATCCTCTGTACCTCGGGTACACATTTATGGATATAATTTCAGCACGCAAACTGACGTAAAACTTTTACCACACCGGTACCACATTACTGAATCTGAAACCAAAACGACGAGAAACGGAACGAGCCAGACGAACAAAAATACGATCAAAATAAAATCGCAGCGCAGCGTGTTAAACACGTATCTACGGTCCGGGTACGTTACTACATTTTCGAAACTTCTCAACAGGAAAATTTCAATTCACAAGATTACCAAGGCACCATCAACCAGGACCCATAAATTAGCGACGAACAAAAAACTCCGCATGGTACACTCTCGTCATAGAATCATTTTATTTTCATCGCGTCCTCTAAAACGAGTTTCAACAATTTAAAACCGCGAATACAAAGACTACACGGTGAAAGTTAAAACAATATAATAAAGTGGACCGCGAAATTATCTTGAAAACAAGCATGGACACAAAGTAAAAATACGTTTTCATGAATGGGTGTTCAAGATAGAGAAAAGCCACCCCTTGAGCATATTCATTCGACTGTGTAAACACGCAACGCAACATAAAGGCAAATTTATGCTGATACAAATATATTCGTTGGAAATGTCTCCGAGGTTGCCAACAAAAACGTTCGAATACGTAAGTAAATAAAGGTCGAGACCTTGCGTTTGAAAACTATCGTATAAATTTTAATATTTGCAAAACACACCAACTTGCATACAACTAAAATAAAAGCCCAAACTGAATGTATTTAATTTAACGAACTACCCGACATTACGTGACGAAAATGTCAAAATTACCACTTTTTTTCACTTCTCCGGCAGCCAGCTTGGCAAAAAATACCCGCATCGGAGTTGCTCTCTCTGCGTGAATTAATTTTCACCAATCTCCATCTAATGATAAACACTTCAACACGCAACCTAACCTAACTGCATACGTATAACCTTTTATCGCGTTAAATCTTTTACATCCGATTAATCAACACGTGTATAGTATAAAGTTTTCGCGAAATTAAATCCAGCACAGCAACAAGTCTCCCGAAAAGTCTCGACTTTTCTTATTATTTCCAACGAATACAGAAAAACACTATTTTCACTCAAACGTCGAGCAACATTGATGAAATTTTTGTTCATTTGAATAAACATCCTTGCGGATTTTACCAGAAAATGGTCCAATTTTAAATTATTCGCATAGTTTTACACTAGATGTTGGAATATTTATGCAATTTTTTTTTGATATTTTTCAACTCATAGGATGTTTCGAATCATTTATACGTAGCTAAGTTTACATTGTAACGAGTTGAACTTAACAACACTGTAAACAAAGCCATCTAAACTATTGGCAGAATGCCCGAGAAGAAAAAAAAAGAGCGAATATAGTTAGAAAGAAAAAAATTATACCTATGCGAAAAGAGGAAATGTCCAACAAGTTGGTACCCAGTTAACAATGTTTTAAAATATACATATAATCAACTCGCTCGAGTGTTTTACTTTTCTGTGGGTCCGTCAAAGTCCATTATGACGTATTTCCTGCCTCCTTTGATGTGTTATTTTTAATTAAAATATTTCAAGGGTACTTTCGGGCCATTTTGGTGACGATGAACTTAGAAATTGAAGGTTTGAAGAAGGGGAAATTTTGGCTGTGATAATTTTTTAGATGAAATTGTGATTTTTCGAGTATTTTTCCACCAGCTTGTTCGACGATGTGCTCTTTTAATTTGAATCAGTCAAAATTGACTGATTTAATGAGTCATTATAGGAATTCGTGAAAAATTTTACTGATTCAATCTGTGAATTTTCATTCCTGAATTAGTAAAGATAAAATTTCACTGATTCAATCAGTAAATTACAAATTCAATAAGTAAAATTTTATTTTTACTGATTCAATAATGAAAATTTACTGATTTGAATCAATAAATTTTGACTGATTTCAATCAGTCGATTAATTTTTACTGATTCAATGATGAAAATCAGTGGCGATTTTTGAAAAGAAAATCCAAGGCAGTCTGAAACTTGTAAAAAACTGAACATTTTTCTAAAATCTTTCTGATATGAATTTATAAAATAACTACCTAGATACTTAAAATTTGAAAAGATTCACATTTCTTGTGTTCTTATTAGAAACTTTTCAAAATTTGTTCTAGGTTGAAAAAAATCATTGATATTTAGTCATTTTTGAGCTGGAAAAAATTAACTCAAAGATTCTGTAAAATGTTTTTCAACTGTAAATTTAATTTAAAATAATTTTGAAACTCTTCAATTTGCTATTTTTTTAAAAAAAATTTCAACCTCATGCTTTTAATTAGAAAGAATTTCTAAGAGTAATAAGAATTGGGTAAAATTTTGAAAAAAATTACAATTCAAGTGATGGAAGAAAATGTACTCTCTCATTTATAAATCAGTGAAAATTATCGAATAGGTATCATTGAAAAACAGCCAGAATTGCAGCACAAGAAAAAATCAGTGAAAACATTTTCACTGAAAACGAATCAGTGAGAAAAAAATCACTGAAAAATCAATGAAAATTCACTAAAAAAATCAGTAAAATTTTTCAATTTTTCTGAAAAATCAGTGAAAATCTTTGACAAATCAGTGAAGATCACTGATTTTTCCTTTGCTGCAATTTCGACTGTTCATCAGTGACTTTTCGCTGATTCAGAATGAGAGAGTAGCCATGAAAAAATCTGAATTCAAAAATTAGAATTGAAATCATGCTTACAGCCTGGTTCTAGGACAGAATTAAAATTGATTTGCCTATTTTTCTGAACACGTTTTACTAAAAAAAAATTGATACTTGAAAAATCTTGATCTTGAAGAAAAATCATTGGAAGTCTGACTTTCCTATCTTTCCTTGAAAAATCGCCTGTGATGAAAATTCACTAATTGAATCGGTAATTTTTCAATGATAGGCAGTAAAATTTCGCTGATTAACTGGAGAATTAGGGGAATTTGACTGATTACCAGCGACTTGATTTTCTCCATTTTATCAGTCAATTTTGGTATTTTTACTTAGGTACTGATTCAAATTAAGAGTGTGCCCAATAAAATTTTATAACGAAAAAAAAAACCACTTGGCAATTTTTTTAAGGAGGGGGACCAAAAATTTTATACATCTTTTTTTGTTCATTCGATAAAAAACTTCAACAAAACATCTATAACTCCTAAATTCTGAAAAAAAAAATGAAAAATAAATAAAAAATTTCAAAAGTTAAGGAACTGAATACCGATGAGAAAACGATTGCTTGAAATTCAGAAAAAAATTACACCATGTCGATGCAAAAATTATGAAAATTTTCCTTCATATTGCATGAAAAATGAAAGCACTTGTATTTTAATTTTTTCTCAATCAATTTCTAATCTTAATTTTTTTGAAATTTTCGCACAGGTAATTGAAGAAAGCAAAAAATTTACACCAAATACCTACATAAATAATCATCCAAAGGAGAAAAATTGCTGACTTTATAAGAAATATGTGAAACTACATCAGACATCACATCGTGAAATCAAAACACCAATCCAGTGATATTTGTACCTTTTTACACACTCAGCAAAAATCGTTTTACGAAGAAAAAAAAAGAGAATAATAACCCAGGTATCGATACGAGTATTAATGACTATGAAGAAACTCTTTTATATAAAAGCACCGAAAGATAGGTATACTTTCAAAACACCCATACACCGCTTTTCTCGACCAAATGACCGCGTAAAATAAGTACCTAATTCATCTTTCCCATTTCGAAATCAACGTTTCCAAAAGCCTCAAAAATATTTTGTACCGACACCAATAAAGAAAAAGTAATGCGAGAGCGTTTACTTTTTATAGGCAAAGAAAACATTCCAGTTTCCAGTTCTTTATTTTTGGTCCCTTTGTGAAAAAAATTTTCAACATATGAAAGGAAATAGGGAGGCGGAGAGGCTCGTTGATGCATTTCTTTCTTTATTGCAATCTTTTTTCTTCTTCTTGATATCTCGAGCGAATCTCAATCTCGGTTTCAACACGGCTATCACTATTGGAACGTAGAGAGATATTTTTTTCTAGCAACGATAATTGAACGACGACCAAAAATGTTACTCGTACTTTATTTGAACCGGAACCGAAACCGGAACGTAGAAACACGTAGGATTGAAAGAGGAATTCGAAAAATTCTTTCTTTTTTTCATTCGGTTTTATTAAATTTTTGATGTTTGTTTTTAGGAAAAATTTTCTGTAGGTCGACATTTCAAAATTCTTCACTAGTGAAAATATTTTCTCACGGGTATAGGTACATTAGGGTGGAGTGAAAAAAAAAACATACCTTGGATTTCGACCAAATTTAGTGGGGTGATTTACTTTGAGTGGGAGACCTTCCAAAAAAATTTTGAGCTCCCAAGGGGCAAGTGGAGGGGAGCAGGAGGTGCTCAAAGTGCTCCTCCTTTTGAAAAAACGCTGTTTTTTGTGTTTTTCGTAGCACTTAAAAGTTGCGATTTGAGTTTCTAAATCTCCCTAAACTATCGCCATCTTTCTCCGATCAAAACTCATACAGCGCTACCAGGGGGTTGAAAAGTTGCGGATTGCAATATTTCAATAATACGAAATTTTCACGAAACTGGAATGATTTTTTTTTCATCCAGTAATTGAACGAAAATTTTTTTCAACCACTGAAAGTAAATATTGAAGAAAAAATTTGCAAATTCTATACCCCAGTGCAGCCAATAGCGAATCGTAAATTCCAAAATACGGAAGTTATAGGTAGGTATCGACTTTGAATTGATTATATTTTTTGGAAGGAAAATATTATGTTTTTTTTTCAATCACCTCGGAAATTTTTTGAAAAATTTTGTCCGTCAGTGCAGCCATGCAGCCAGTTACAACATTATGGAATTTACGTCGGCCAAGGATTAAATTTTTTATCGTTTGAAAAATTCTGCCCACCCGCATATTTTCTCAAAAAATCTTCAAATTCTAAACATACTCGTAATTCAATTTATCGAAAAAAATTGATACAATCACTTGGCAAAAAATTCATTAGAGTTCAAAAATTCAGAATATCGTAATTAGCAACTGGCTGCACTGGTGTACATATAAAATTTCCAACGGAAAATTTCAAACTTTTCATTTTTGATGATTTAAATCAAAATTATTGTGAATTTTTCTAACGATAAAAAATTTAATCCTTGGTCGACATTAATTTCATAGTGTAGCACGTCACAATTTGTTACTGGCTGCACTGACGGACAAAATTTTTCAAAAAATTTCCGAAATATACTTCTGGTGATTGAAAAAAAAATACATAATATTTTCCTTCCCAAAAAATAATCAATTCAAAGTCAATACCTATCTATAAATTTCGTATTTTGGAATTTACGATTCGCTGTTGGCTGCACTGGTGCATAGAATTTTCAATTTTTTTTTCAATATTAAGTATTACTTTCAGTGGTTGAAAAAAAATTTTCGTTTAATAGGTGAGATTTTAAAATGATAATTTTTTAGAAAATTGAAAATAAAAAATTGGAGATTCGGAAGTTGAAATTTTAACAATATTGTTAATTCTGCTTATGCTTGGCTCATTCCGTGTCAACTCACCCACTTTTTGACGTTAGGTCCACCGATTTTGCTCAACATTTTTTTATGAGTTCCCTTCGATGGCCTTACGAAGGAATCACCATTATTTTGATCCTAACTGCTCGGGGGGTGGGAGGGGAAGGGGTGGCCCTTGTAATTTTCGTATCATCGGGATTTTTTGTGAAACGGCTCAACTTTGAAGGCGTATAGCTCGAAGTGGGTTTGGCGTAGAACAGATTTGTTTACGCAGTTTTGTAGAGAATTGAAAGGAGATTCGAATTATACAATCAAATTTCGAAAAGTTCAAAGTTGAACTTTTGAAATGAAAGTTCAACTTTCGTTATAAATACAACATACGCAGGTCCCATTTAAAAATCTGAAAAAATCACTATGAGTAGTACTTTTTACGCCCTTTTCAACCTATGAATTTTCAAAATGGGATCTCAAGACCCCTGGGGGGTACCCGGGTCCTCAATTTTGACCAAAATTCAAAAAAATGTAAAAACTCAAGAAACATGACGATTTCTACTGATTCGAAGGCGCTGAGTTCGAATATGTATTCAGTTTTTTCATCCGACTCCTCTGAGCCCCCCTATTGACCCCCCGAATAGGGTAAAAATTCGAAAAAATGGAAAATTACGTGTGACCAGTCGTTTGTCAGGTTTTTGGGGTTGCTGATTTCAAATATGTGGTTATTTTTTCGATTTGACCCTTTGAGCCCCCCAGCCCCTCCCCATTTTGAGAAAAGCATGTAAGAAGTGAAAATATCGTTTGGGGTATCGATTTCTGCTGATTCGAAGGCGCTGAGTTCGAATATGTATTCAGTTTTTTCGTCCGACCCTTCTGGAACCCCTATCGGTGGACCTAACGTCAAAAAGTGGGTGAGTTGACATGGAATGAGCCTTACATTTTCAATTTAAAAAACTTTATCTTTAAATAAATCGGTTAAAGATTTTAATTTTCAATGTCAAAAATGTATTTTCTAATTATGATTTGCTACTTTGTCAAAAAATTTAAAATTCTGGAACTTTTCGATAATTGTAGAAAAAAATTTTCTGATCTGTTCAACAAACTGTTAAATTTTTTAATTGAAAAAAGTTTTATCAAACCCATAGGTAGCTAGATAATACATCGCAATCACTCATGTTCTAAAAAATTTCTCTGCTGCAAAGGATAAGATTAAAATCCAGGATACGACCTCTCGAAAGTTATAGATTATCTACAATGTATGTAGTAAAATTATTTGTAATAAATTATTCGTTTTAGTTAATCGTACCTAATTAAATGCCATTTGCAAAATGAAGCTATATGTTATCTGGAAAAAATCTTGAAAACTTTGATATTTTCTCGTTTCTGTACGGGAGTATTTGTATTCGCGGTAACTACATTAAAACGACGTTTTAATATCTTATCTTCTCGGTTTTAAGTTGGTATTTTTATTAATCAATGAATCTTATAGATGGTTTTAAGTATACACCGTCTCTTATACAACTTTGGCACGAGCACCGTCGTCAAAAACGACTATAAAATTACCCACCAAAGTAATCTAATTAAACACGTACCTACCTCAGCATACTCAGTTATAAAACACTGCTATAGAACGAATTACCAATACCCGAGTCGAATTTATGCACCCAATTCTAAAATTGCAGCTACTCGAACATTCGTACAATCACCAAACATCGTCGTGGCGGTATCGAGGACGTCAATTTGAATATTTGATTTTATAAAATATACGCATCGTACGTACCAAAACTCCAGAATAATCTCGACGAAGACAATTTATTGGTAAAGATGGAACGCAAGGGGGAAACTGAAAAAGTCGCTCAATTCGCGAAGAAATTTATAGGCGCCGGTTCGATGAGGTTCGATCTCGTCGAAAACTATTTCTACCCGAGAATAGGTATTACCTCGCGGTTGAAAATTTTCCACGAATCACTGACCTTTTGCTTTTCAAACGGGTGCAAAATTTCTGCTTCGATATTGAGTTTGTTTCTTTGGTAAATTACAAAGCGCCATGCGTTGAAAACCGAAGCAATCATGTTTGGTATAAATGTACATCTGATAATGACAGCTTTGCAATAAAGTAAAAGAGATGTTCTAGTCAATAGTTTCAGTATGTAATATTGTTTACCTTTTTTGTACGAGTACTATTGCGATGTTGATTCGAGTTGCATTTGTTCCTTTTTTTTTTTTTTTTTTTTTCAGAATCTCGCGTATCGGGTTCGCGAGGAATGAGTTTCAAATTTCAACATTCAACTTTTGCCAGAACAATCACAACGCATATGTCAATCGGATTTTATTCATACAACAAATACGCGAGTACACAATTCGTTGACGTGATTGATTTATAAATGCAATTTAACACAGTCGTGTGGTCGTGTACGAATAGGTACGTGGTACATAATACCGAGCATCGCATCTTTATAAAAAGATGGATCGAATAATGAATATTTTTTATTATATGGAAATGAACTTTTTTGATGCCGGATTTCGATTTCGTTTTAATAACTGATCTTGTATTGTGTTGTATGAAACTTTATCGAATTCGCGAATTCAATGATGCGAAAAAGCAATCTACATACGAATGAAAAAATATTTTTTAACCTGAAAGTAGGTATCTATTTACAATAGTAGGTAGGTAAGTAATAATTGGTAAGGAAGAGAAGAGGAACGTGTAGACAAAAAAAGGAAATCTTGAATTAGATTCAATTTACAAATTTTGGAAATCTTGAATTGGATTCAATTTACAAATTTTAGGATCAAAAATCGGGGGAAAAATTTAAAATGAGGAGCGGAGGGGGAAATATTTATTTTACAAATTAGTATCAAGAGACCAGAGACATTTTTTTGAAACAAATTATTCAAAAAAAAATTGAAATCCTAAAACACAGGTAAGTAGGTACCTATTTATTTTTTGGTAATTTCAAAAATTTTCAAATTTTGAATGTGTTAATTAAACTTGTATTAAAAAAAAAAAAAACACAATCTTCATTTTTGAAATTTTTTCATTATTTTTGATTTCGAAAAAATATATTGGTTGAATTGACCGAAATATTGTATAGATTTTAATTTTCTAAATGCCACACTTTCAATGGATTTTTCAATAATTTTTAGTATGTATTTTGATTCGATATACCGACTAGGTTAATTGTTTGAAAAAGTTGATTTCTATATTTTAATTAGGTAAGTACCTACCTATTCGACTCATTTTAGAAATAGAAACATCCATTCTGGTCAATTTGTCGAACACATTAAATTTGATCATTTTTTTTGTTTTGAAAAGATTAATTCTATTTCAGTTTTTTGAAGAAATGACATCCTGGTCAATTTTTTTTTCTTACCAAAGATCAATTTTTTTACAACTGTTGAAATTTTGATGCACCTAGTAAGTGAAAAAATCTTTTGAAGGCTAAGTAATTTTAATAGGTCAAAGACATTAATTTTTTACCATTTTTCTCAAGAAATGAATTTTGATTGATTATTTTTTAATAAAACATCATCAACTATGATCATTTTCTATAAAATTTTTACTGTGATAGATTGATTCATTAAAAAAAAAAAAAAAAAAAACAGAGATAGGTTTCAGGTGTTTTTTTTAAGAGATAGATTCATGAATTCCAAAAATTTAAATATTAATCTACATTATAAAAACATTCATTTTTCAAATTTTTATCAATTTTTTTGAATCACTGTTACTTCCTAAAGCAGACATTTGATTTTTCAGAGTATTTTATTTCGATTGATTTGTCAATAAGTAGGTAAGTAACAGAAATTTTTATTGATCTCGTTTAGAAAAATCGATTTTAAGCACTTTTTGGAAAAATCGATTCTGGATCTTGTTGAGAAGTAGATTTTCATTGTTTTTCATGAATAAGTAATAAATTTTCAATTTTTGTAAGAAATCAATTCGGATCAATTTTATAGAAATGTTGAATTTTAATTATGAAAGTATTAATTAAGCGTGCATCGATTTTGATCAAATTTTTTATAATTGGTCAGTTGCATTAATATTTTTTGATTTTTTAAAACATTAATTTAGAATAATAAAACATTTGGTAGGTACCAAAGTTTTCAAAAAAAAAAGAAGAATTAAAATGGATTTTTTTTTTGAAAACATAGGTTCCTATTTTTTGATCGTTTGAAATTATCAATTTATAATTTACATTGCGAGCTTAGATATAGAAAGCACCCTTAAGGGTTATTGACTTTTCGCCCTTAGAAAAGTAAAAATCAGGAGGAGAGGGAGAATTAATTTTTTACACCGAGGGGTGGTTTCTGAATCTAGGCTTACAAATAAATTTTTAAAAAATATAAATTAAAATCAGTTTTTTATAAAAGCATTAGTTTTGATTGATTTTTTGAAAATATTACCTAATTTTATATCATTTTGCGGAGAAATCAATTTTATGACTGCATTTTCCTCATAGAAATTATTTCCTCCAAAAATGTTGATTTTTAGGTATCAATTTTTGAAGACAATAATTTTAAATGTCCAATTGATGAAACAGCTTTGCATATACCTAATGATTTCAAAAAAAAACCAACATAAATAATAATACATGGATTTTAATCAATTTTACAAAACAAAAATTGATTTTGATGAACATTTTCCTAAAAATAAATTTTCATCACACCTAATAGATTTCTAAATATTTTCATACATTTTTTCAGAACAGAAAGGTAAAGTCCCCCCCCCCCCCAACCCATCGAAAAAATAAGAAATTTCGATGGAAACTAATTATATTTCATTATTTATGAAAAGTCTTCGACTACTTTGACAGATTCAAATTGCAAATGAGTGGGTATAAATATGTTCAATATTATCATTTCATTTCCACCATGTATTTTTTCATTTACATCTAAATCGTCGAAAATTATCAAAGATCACTAGAAAACAGTCAAAATTGCAGCAGAATAAATAATGAATCATCGAAAAAATTCATTGACAGCAAACCGTAGAAAAAAATTCTGGAATATCATTGAAAATTTAATGAATTCAGTAAAACACGTCGATTTTGATGAAAAATCAGTGAAATAATCAAAGAATTTCGCTGATTTTTCCCGTGCTACAATTCTGACCATTTTTTCAGTGATTTTTCACTAATTCAAATCAAGAGAGTAGGTATTTTAAAAGAAATTTCGAGCTACCTTGGTTCCTTCCTATACCTTCTACATCACCTGTAAAATTTTCAGGATATTTTTTGGAAAGTTTAATACCTACGGGAGGTTCAGATTTGCTGAAGGAGTGATAAGTCTTTTTACATCAGTCATAGGTGGAGATAAGGAGGGCATGGAGGGGGGCTCAAGCCCCCCAAAATCATTTTCGTGTGTATATTTCACTCAAATTTTTTTTGTAAATATGTAATTTTCGAAGGATAGGTAAACTAATATCAATATGTGCCGAATTTCCTATTTTTTTTTAAGCGACTAAAATGGTCTCCTGAATAATGAAAATAATTAGGTGTCTGTTCAGAGTGTTCACAGCTTTTTGTGAAAATTTACCAAATTATCAAAAAATTGAATTGCAAACTAGCACGAAAACGTACAAAATGAGAAAAAACACAGATTTTCGAATTTTTACTGAAAAATACGAAAAAAAAAAACGAAATTGAGTAGAATAATTTCGAAAAAAACAAAATTTTTGCACCAAAATAATATAATTTTTTATTGAAAAAATCATTAAAAATAGAATTATTTTTTATCTAAAAATCTGCAATTTTTCAAATATTTGCCCTCGCTTCGCTCGGGTATGTAAAATCTTGTGGATAAATAATAAAAAATAAGGGTTGAAAATTTCATCTCCTTTTGGTACTAAAATATTGTAGTTGAAAAATAGATAAATTTCAGTTTTTGGATTTTTTTTTTCATAAATTTTCGCCCAGATAACAAAATATTTTGCGGCGAGAAAAATTTGTACTCCTCATTTATTAGAGGACTTGTAGAATTTCAAAAAATTTTCAATTCCCAAAAACGGATTAAAACTTTTTTGTGGGGGGGGAGGGGGCGAAAACATAATTTTTGTTTTGTTTCATTCCTTTTTAACTAGGACTAAAGCCCCCCCCCCCAAAAAAAAAGTCATGTTCCATCACCGCTTATGACATCAGTAGAAGTTTTTTTTGCAGCACAAACATGCACCACAAAAATTCAATTCCACATGCCATATCCATTTACCATCCAAATTTCTCATTTCCCAACAAATAAAAAACCCATAAAATTCAAAACGATCAAAATCTTTACTCTTTCGATAAAAACCCCCATCAAAAACCCCCACCACTGCAAAAAAAATCACGCTAAATTATAAAACGCATACACCAGCACATCGAGTATCACAGATATGACACTATACTGCACATTTTCTTCTGGACTCAGCGGTAAAAAAATACGCAAAAGATAACAATGAAACGCATACAAAACGGTTAAAAATACAACCACGCCGACGAAAGACGATATCAATTTAAAAATTAACCTGCGTTTATTATAGTTTCGTACACGTCTGGGATGATGGGACGCTTCAAAATGAAGACTCGTACTCAAAATTACGTCATTTTGCGATAAATAACGTTTCGCCAACGATGATTCATTCATTCCACCCGCAACAGAGCCCGATTGACGTTTGAGATTTCTTTTTTTCTGGTATTCGTTACATTTGGAGAAGCGTTTGGCCTGCGGTGCTCTTTTGCTAGTCGCCATATTTTTGCCATGTTTACATTCCGATGATGAGTTATATTCGTACGTCGACGTGTGCGACTTCTTTCTACAATGAGAAATGGGACACGATTCGCCGGCAGGAGTTTCATTAAAAGTCACTCTTCTGTTGAATAAATTTACCATATTGATGGTTCTACGAGGGTTGTTTGAACCCGACTTACATACGGAATTCGTCTCTTGTTTGATTTGGTAATTTCATAAAGACAGGGTATTTAAATATTTGCTTGGAAAATGAGTATTATTATCGAGTTAAGTAACGAAAAAAATCAATTATTATACATCTGCCCCTTTCCACAATTGTATAGGCAGGTTTCCATTTTAATAAAAGCTTCTCCGCTGAAACCCTTTTCGTGAAACAAAAAATTAAAAATATCAATAAATAATCACACGTTATCAACTCACCTATCAAACCAATAAATGGAAACACTCGATAGACCAAATAAACCAATAATTATATATTCGAATTACGAATCAACCAAACGAATCGAACCGCATTTCAAAACATACCCGCATCAAATCATTCGAAAAAAAATTCTCAAAAATTTTTCAAACCAAGAGACAAACAAAACACCACACACAAATCGAAACTATTAAACATTTATTAACTTTATGAATAAATCGTTGGCTCGGCTTCGTTCTCGGTATGAAAATTTTTTATTTTTCAGTGTCGCCTTCAAGACTAACGAAATTTTACGACCGGTACATCTTTGTGTTTGTAGTCTGTCTAAAACGTAACACCATGGGACTGATGAATAAGACAAAAATTGGCAACATGTACCCGACTTAAATATTCTAAATGGGCCACGTAATGTTAAATATAGCACTTGGAAATGGTAATAAAAATTTCGTGTTACGTGTGCGACTGCGACAACGTACTCTTGCGATTCGCGTACGTAAGATGTTTCTAGACAATCTTCATCGTTCATTGCGAATCCGAAATCTGCAAGAAAAAAGTCTCGCCAGCCCCCGGGGGTTATATGATAGATGCTAATTTTATAACGTAATAAGTATACCTAATGTAGTAATATCTTTACTTCATTAACAAAGGAAGTAATCTGGCTTCGTTCCAGTGTGATTTTTTTTCTCCGAAAATAAGGTCGTCTTTCTTGGGCGCGTTCAATTGAAAAGTCGCAGTCGTCATTTTTTTTCTTTCTTTCTTTGTGAATTTATCGATTTGCTTTACGTGTAATTTACGTCGGAATTTTTTTACTCAACCATCGACGAAGAAAATTTTGCTTACTGGTGATTTTTTTTATCTCGGTCTGACAACGATATCCTTCTATTTTCGCCATTTCTTCTCTCAGCCGCTTATTTTGTAAAATTTCAAAACATGTTGTCGATTATTTTTTTAATTTTGTTACGCCAAATTGATGAACTTTTCCAAAGCTGTTCCTTAGCATACGTAAATTGTTGGCAGGCCGTGTACCGAGTACCCAAGTACCAACGTCAAACTTACACCTTCGCAAAAAATGTCATCTCGAAAATCGTCACAAAATTCGACCGTTTGTGTGAACTACGTAAATTTTCTGAAAGAATTTTTAAGGTTATTTACTCGAGTATTTAGGCCAAGATCGTAATTATGGAGATGATTTTGTGTACTGGCAGTTTTTAGCGAATGATGTTTTCAACTGTTCGTGGGAAACGTTTCTCTGATTCTTGGTCTAAGGATTAATTGGTCAAAAAATGTCTGATTCCTGACTCAAGGGTGGTATGGAAAAGGAATGTTCAATTGACAATTTCAAAAGTTGAAAAAACTGAAGAAAAATTTTTCAATTACTTATTGGAAAAAATTATCAAGTTTCTCAAACACTTTTCCTTTTCAATAATAATTTCAAAATTTCAAAATTTCAAATTTTTTCAAATTTTTTCTCAACTTTGATTTTCTTGAATTATTCTAACTTCATGTTTTTCGAAATTTTATGCAGGGTTTCAAATTATATTAAAATTTCAATTCCCATTTTTTTGGTATTGGTTTTCAATTAAACCCGTTTCAATTTTCAATTGTTTGTGGTGAGATTTTTTGTTTTTTCCCCTCTCAAACTCAATTATGAATTCTTTTGGTTCGTGCTCTGAATCAAACTAAATAAAATACCAGGAAGTGCACTAGATCTCAGAAATGATTTTTCTTGACTTTTCCCGGTTTTCCAGACCAATTTTTCAAATTTCTCCAGACTTTTTCATCATGTTATTCCTTTAGGAGGAAGAAGGGGTGGGTTTTTTGCGCGATTAAATTGAGCAGAGGATTGATTTAGGACGCATAATTGTCCAACATTTTTCTTCAAAAATCATTACCCGTCGTAGTCGTAACTTTTTTTAGATTTTCAGCCATGAAAACGACTTGAATTCAATTCTGAAAATTTTTGACGCCAGCTTCTACTTACCTCGCAACTCAGTAAAAAAACTCAAGACCGTGAATTTATAACAGAAAAAAATTCAAATAGGTAATAAGGAAAAAAATTGGTGTCAACCAAAGAGGCTAAAAGTTCCGAAATTTCCAGTATGAGAATTCAAAAATGTCTTCACAATTCAATACCTTCCGCGTCCCCTCGCCCTCTACCCAATAAACACACATATTTCAACGACCGAACAACCAGCATTTTTCGCAATCTACAATCCGTGCAAAAAAATTATCTCTCACCCAAATGCTCGAAATTGAATGATGAAAAAACCATTCCACAGTGCTTGACGAGAGGATTCCGAAAATGTATTAGTTTTTGCATTTTGAGCAATTCCCGACCGAGTAACCAGCATTTTCCTCAATCTGCAATCCGCGCAAATCAATATTATCTCTCACCCAAATGCTCGAAATTGAATGATGAAAAAACCATTCCACAGTGCTTGAGGAGACGATTCAGAAAATGTATTAGTTTTTGCATTTTGGGTGATTTTCGAAAAAGTTACCAGAATGTTTGTGCGCGAGGTCTCCCCCATAAATCTACGCTTCACAGCAAAAAACCAACTTCCACCCAAATGCTCGAAATTGGATGGTAAAAAAACCATTCGTTTGTTCACGACGAGAAGATTCCAAAAATGTATTAGTTTTTGCATTTTGAGCAATTTTTGGCCGAGTTACGGACGTTTTTCTTCATCAAATATCCGGGCAGCAAAAAAGCCATCTCCTGTCCAAATGCTCGAAATGGGATGGTGAAAAAACCATTCGTTTGTTCACGACGAGAGGATTTCAAAAATGTATTAGTTTTTGCATTTTGAGCAATTTTTGGCCGAGTTACGGGCATTTTTCTGTGGCGCCGACCATCCATCAATCAGCCGCGCCGAAAAAAAAGTCAACTTTCGTTCTAATGCTCCAAATTTTTTCGCAAAAAGACCATTCGATTCGTCTCGACGAGAAGATTCCCGAAATGTATTAGTTTTTGCATTTTGGGTGATTTTCGAAAAAGTTACCAGAATGTTTGTGCGCGAGGTCTCCCCCATAAATCCACCCTTCACAGCAAAAAACCAACTTCCACCCAAATGCTCGAAATGGGATGGTAAAAAAACCATTTCACAGTGCTTGAAGAGAGTATTCCGAAAATGTATGAGTTTTTGCATTTTGAGCAATTCCCGACCGAGTAACCAGCATTTTTCGCAATCTGCAATTTGCGCAAATCAACGAAATCTCTCACCCAAATGCTCGAAATTGAATGATGAAAAAACCATTCCACAGTGCTTGAAGAGAGGATTCCGAAAATGTATCAGTTTTTGCATTTTGGGTGATTTTCGAAAAAGTTACCAGAATGTTTGTGCGCGAGGTCTCCCCCATAAATCTACGCTTCACAGCAAGAAACCAACTTCCACCCAAATGCTCGAAATGGGATGGTAAAAAAACCTTTCGTTTGTTCATGACGAGAGGATTCCAAAAATGTATTAGTTTTTGCATTTTCAGCAGTTTTTGGCCGAGTTACGGACGTTTTCCTTCATCAAATACTTATCCGTGCAGCAAAAAAGCCATCTCCCGTCCAAATGCTCGAAATGGGATGGTAAAAAAACCATTCGTTTGTTCATGATGAGAGGATTCCAAAAATGTATTAGTTTTTGCGTTTTGGGTGATTTTCGAAAAAGTTGCCTGAATTTTTCCGCGCGAGGTCTCACCCAAAAATCTACCCTTCACAGCGAAAAACCAACTTCCACCCAAATGCTCGAAATTGAATGATGAAAAAACCATTCGACAGTGCTTGTGCGGAAATGCCGAAAATTTCAAAATTCCCTGACTTTTCCACGTGGTCAAAATTCCTCAACTTTTTCCAATTTCTTAGAACAAGAAGTAGAGGAAAAAAATCACAAAAATCAAAATTGGAAAGGTAATAGAGTATTTGAATTGATTCTATTTTTATTTTAAAAATTGAAACTGGTCACAACTTTGAAAAAAATTTATAGCGGTTGAAGAAATTTGGAATTGGAAAAAATGAGGCCTTAGAAATTAGAATAAATTTGGACTTTGATCCCTGAAATCCAGTTTATGATTGTTTTAGGATTTAATTTAATTTAAATCATAAACTTTTCTCGACGTATTTTTCCAAAAAATCGGTTTAAATAAATCTCAATCTTTGAAAAATCAATTGAAGTCTGACATCTCCAACTTCTCTTGGAAAATCACCATTGGCGCCAAGGTTCGAATACTCGTAGTTAAGTCCGATTCTGCAAATAAAATTTTGTAATTAAACAGCGAGATCTTGAATCTTACCCTCCAGTTCTTACTTCTTTCGTCGCACATTCAAGTCTAAAATTTTAATAAAGAGAAAACTCGAGTTTGAAAAATGATACATCGTGTGCAAATACTACACACAGGAAAAAAATGAAAGTGAAAATTGTTGATAAACAGAGAAATTTTCTTTGTAAATACCAAATTAGTAAAATTCTCCGAATTAATTTGGAAACTTATTTTGAGATCTCGCCAGAAACAAAATCATTCAAGTACATCCAGCTCAAGAAAGATTATTTGCTGGACACTTCTACTTTGGTCAATATTTTCAACAGAATACAATACCGCAAGCCTTTCCACAGATTCGTGGTTTTAGTTGCCGTATCCTCAATAAGCAGGCAAACTATCAAGAAAAAAGTAAAAAGTAGGTAAGTAGGTATTTGTAGTCTGTAGGTACGTATTTCATTTACAGCAAAAAAAAAAAAACATTAAATACGGATTTAATGGCGAAAAAAAGTAAGTACCTATAAAATAAGTGAATATTTTTAGTTCATATTGTTCATTTGAATGAAAAAATCACCATTCAACTAAACCATACTTCATAATAATTTCACGATTTAGTTCTAAAAAAAGCACAAAAATCATTCGTAATACACCTCTACATTGTGTAAAGTAGATTTACTCGTAGGTAAGCTGCAAATTGAATTTAAATACATAAAAAAAAAACGAAATTGGAAGCACCTTGTCTTTTATTTAACTAGTAAATCCCGAGAGAAAAAGGCAAGAATATTGACTTCGTATTTTAGAGGACTTATGTACCTACCATTTTCCACCTTTTTTTTTCTCTCTCTCACAAATTCGGTAAATATAGCGTACTTACATAATTTAACACGTTCTTGGGTGCTCCTTTTTATTTTCAGTTCACTGAAATTCTCTACTTCAGTTTACAAAGATGGCAGTTAGAATTTTTAAGTTTATACTAGACGAATAGGGGTCCAAAATTTATTTTCCTTACTTTCAATTTGGTTTTGTTTACTTTCTAGCGACATAAGCCTATTCGTCATAGTTTGTTTACTCCAAGTGCCTGCTTTGTTATAAATTTTCGATTTCTTTAAAATTGATTGTTTTGGAAATATTGTTTTTTCTTTCTCGTTATTTTCTCTCTCTCTTCTTTTCTCTATTTCGCAATACGCGTCGTATGCTAAACATTGTATTAATTTTAAAAAAGCCTTCCAATTTAGCGGTTACCGAGTAAAACCCTTAAGACTGTTTGAAATTAGCGTGTATTTTCTTCCATTGAAAAACCCTTCATTATCTTCGGCAAAAAATAACAATATTCGTTGAAAATTTGTAAGATCTTTTCTTCGGAATAAATTTTTTTTACAAAATTGACGCGATAAAAAATTTTTTCTTTGAATATTTTTATTAAAAAAAATTGTTCAAGTTTTTCCACTACAATAATGGTTGAAAATTTTGAAAAAAAATTACATTACAGTAATTAAATTTAATTATGTACGATAAAATTATGGAGCGTATAAATTTTTCGATCAAATTCGACCCTTTTTTTCATGATTTTTACGATGAAAAAAGAATACTTACGTATGGTATATTAAAAATGACAAGTACTTTTACCTACATCCAGCATTAAACTTCTGGATTGCATACATTACGTGCATACGACACAACCCGGAGCGTAAAAAAACAGAATGATATATTAGTCAACAACAGAATGGAATATTTTACGAATACATTATTACGTTACATTTTAATGGAAGAATCGTTGCTACAAAAGTTATGGCTTTTTGCATTCGTGTAATTTCATTTCATCGACTAAAAAATACGACCTTGAGTTACAAAAGCGTCACATTGATATCAATATTTGAAAAATTCGATATCATATTATCATTCGTTCAAAAAACAAAATAATTTGATAAAAAATTCTCAAAAGGGAGCTTCAAATTTTCGCAACATTTTCGCTTACCATACCTTGTACTTTTTCAACATAAAAGCACAGGTGGCTCTGTGTATAGGTACTCGAGTGTAATGTATCTGAAACAATTTCATCAGTATTATGCTCACGCTCGCTAAAACGTACCACTTTTGAAATATTAAAAGAAAGAAAATTATTTTCTTAAACCGTGAAATATAAGTTATTAATATTAAATTTTTAAAAATACCAACCATCGTTTAATTTTCGTTTAAATGGGGAAATTTTTCCAGTACGGATGTGGTATACGAAGTCTACATTTTCCGGAGTCATTATTTTTCGCCATCACTTTTTTCACCCTTGAGAACTAATTTTTTCATTTTTTTTTTTCATCACCTTGCTAAATTTTACTTCTTAGTTATTCTTTAATATTCAACATTTTGGAGTTTTGTATTTTTTTTTCTTTTATAGATAGGTGATTATATATTTTAAATTGATTTTGTTCGTAGATTTTTTTTCAGCTTTTACACAGTTTCCAATTTAAAACTTGGTGGTGAAAGCTCAACTTTCAAATTGAGAGCAAAAGATGGAAGCAATCATTTAAAAATTTGCAGGGCATAGGAGTCAGCAAAAAAGCTGACTCCTGACTCCAGTTTGACTCCGGAGTCAAGATGGAAAGTTGACTCCTGACTCCGGCCTTGACTCCGGAGTCAATTTCAGATCTTGACTCTTGACTCCGGAGTCAATTCCAAACCTTGACTCTTGACTCCAACTTGACTCCGGAGTCAATTCCAGACCTTGACTCTTGACTTAACTCCGGAGTCAAGCCGGAGTCGGAGTCAATTTGGAGTCAGTTTGACTCCGACTCTTATGCCTTGTCCTAAATATTGTGATCAAAGTATAGGAGTAGGAGTCAAACTGACTCTATATTGACTCCGACTCCGTCTTGACTCCGGAGTCAAAATAGAGAGTTGACTCCTGACTCCGGTTTGACTCCGGAGTCAATTTGAGACCTCGACTCTTGACTCCGTTCAACTCCGGAGTCAACGTGCCGGAGTCGGAGTCAATTTGGAATCAGTTTGACTCCGACTCCGGAGTCGACTCCTATGCCCTGAAAATTTAAATTTGAAGAATTACAGTAAGTAGTCATTATTACGC
Organism: Pseudococcus jackbeardsleyi; assembly: GCA_038380155.1. Taxonomy (NCBI): domain Eukaryota; kingdom Metazoa; phylum Arthropoda; class Insecta; order Hemiptera; family Pseudococcidae; genus Pseudococcus; species Pseudococcus jackbeardsleyi. The sequence continues at coordinate 42,085,171 of CM076242.1, forward strand.
TTTTTTCAACCAATAAATTTTCGAGATAGGATTTCTAGAATGGGAGGGGGTACAACGATCCACAATTTTGACCAAAATTCAAAAAAATCGAAAAAGTGAAGTAGCACATCGATTATTACTAATTCGAAGGCGCTGATTTCGAATATGTACTTGGTTTTTTCATCTGACCCCTCTTGACCCCCCCCCTCCCACAGCCTCTTTGAGGGGATCAAAATTGGAAAAAATGAAAAATAACGTGTGACCTGTCGTTTGTTAGGTATTTGAGAGCACTGAGTGCAAATATTTGATTATTTTTCGGATTTGACCTTTCAGTGCCCTCGCCCCCAATTTTGGAAAAAATATGTTAAAAAATGGCGTGTGATATATCGATTGTTGTCACTAATTTGAGGACGTAGAATTCGAATATAGACTTACTTTTTGATCTAAACCCCTTCCCCACGCTGTGGCCGTAAGATATGTTTGATTTATTCGGGAAGAAGTCGATTAGAGCACGAGTGTGGTGGCAAAAATACGTAGAAATATCGAAATTAAGTTGTCTTTGGGATTGTAAACACTTTGGCAGCTCTCATATACTTCATTTTTTATTTTCTCAGCTCATTTTTACTGCCCGTTTTACGACATTTTGTTCATTTACATATTTCTTCTCTTTTTAAGGTATTCTCTTAATTTGAATCAGTCAAAAATGCCTAAATTGACTGATGAAATAGAGAAAATCAAGTCACTGATAATCAGTCAAATTCCAATGATTCCCCAGTTAATCAGCGTCATTTTACTGCCAATCAGTGAAAAATTACCGATTCAGATAGTGGATTTTGATGGTTGAATCAGTGAAAATTAATTGACTGATTGAAATCAGTAAAAATTAACTGATTCAAATCAGTGAATTTTCATTATTAACAGTGAAAAAAAATTCACTGATTGAATCAGTGAAATTTTATTTTTACTGATTCAGTAGTGAAAATTCACTGATTGAATCGTACTTTTTTTTACTAATTCATACAGTGACTGGATTTTGTCGATTTTAATCAGTCATTTTTGACTGATTCAAATTAAGAGAGTACAGAACTTCCAGCCATACTTCAGTTTCTCCAATCGCAAAAATTCCATATTAGACAACTCACGTTTTTCAAAAAAAAATTCGAATACAATTTTTTCAAATAATTTTTGATAAAAACTATAAATTTACTTTTTCCAAAAATACCCGATAAGGTATCTTTTCGATTTTTTTTTCACCAAGTTATTCGCAAATTAAAAAATCTGACAAAAAAATCCTTAAAATTTTTAGAAACTAAAAATCTCAACCGATCAACTTCAAATTTTGTATGGCCCAAGATTTTAACCAGGACAACACTTTCTGATCATTACCAACAGGGTTCGTCCCATACGGTCCGAAATAACACCTGAGCCATTCCATATTAGGAGACTCTTCCATACTTGGCGTCGCCTTCTTAACTAAGTAATAAGTATATACTTGAAATTTGTTGTTTCGTATACTTTCAGCGTGATAACAGAATCGTAATGTCATATAAATGGCCCATCTTGTAATTCCCCAATTCCAAGGTTTAACGCAGATGCGAATATTCTGATTCTAAAACGACTACAAAATGCAAAAAAATTACCAACCAATTAAATTTTTCGTTTACTTTTGATACCTTCGAATAAGCCCAAATTGCAGCTGGAAAAACGGAAGGTAGTAAAAATTTAAATATTTAATTCGTCCATCTCAACCATTTCTCGACGTAATATTCGGGTCGAAATTTTTTCAAAATTATGGAAATTGTTTTTTTAATTGATAGAGGTTTGTAATTATTACAATAGGATCATTCGAGCGGAAAAAATTAGAAATTTGTCCATAAAAATTCAAATTAGACTTTCACCTTATAGAATTTTCGTCTCCAAACACTCGTTTACTTTCGTCAGTTAATAAAAGCACCGGCAATTTCACAAATAAATTGGGTAAAGAACGAATTCCATCAAAAAAATTCACCTCGAAAACATCACGTCAAGTTGACGAAACCCGTACACCTGAAAATATCTCTTTTAATACTCGAGAAAAATCCACCATCCAAACCTTAGACACATCCACCTTTCAAAATTTCCAACGTTATCGTATGAGATATTTAAAAAAAAAAGAAACAAACGAAACAACATTTGAAAGAGGTAGAAAAACGAGGTAAAGATGATATCAAAAGTTGTATTCTTTTTACATTTCTCACCAGAATACGTTTAACGCGATACATTGGGAATCGCGAAATAACCCATCACGTTCAACTTTTATCAATGGAAACGTCATCCGTGATTTCGCTTTTATCGAAGTGATTTTTAAAATTTCATTAAAAACATATCATTGTCAACAGATCGAAGATACCATGTATCAAACGAGAATAACAAAGAATCGAGTTTTCAAATACAATGCGACAACTGGAGATAAATCCGCAGAATACAATGTGATAAGAAGTGTTAGATAGGTACCATCGTATAGGTCTAGGTATATACCAAATTTACATATCTCGCAGTCTCTTTCGCTCAAGCCATACCATATATTTCATTTCCTACGAAACATTCGCAAACCTAGAAAAGAAAATTTGAAAAAAAAAATGAATTTAATTATTATTTCGCGGAAACTCGTTTTTTTCCCCTACAAAGAAACCCTCTGAAAAAAGTAATGCATTGTTTAAAATTAAGTACGTAATTTTTATACAACAAATCTTACATATGAATAATAATGCCCTCTCGGTATTGCATACAGGACGTAAACATCATTTTTCAACCCCTCTCTCTTCCTCTTCACTGTGGAAAAATACCTACGCGGTTGTTATTAAAAATATATGCAAAAATTTCACATTTTCCCAAAAGATTTTAATTCGTTGTTTTAGAATGAAAAAAATGAGAAAAATATGCATAGAGCAGTACCTCATTTTGGGATTAAAATTACTTGCACTCGAAATGGTATTTTCAGTTTTGATTCTCGTCTGAGATCTGGAATGTGTTTTTGAAATTAATCTTATTTGAAAAATTCTTTTAAGGAGGGGACAGCTTATGAAATTTTTTCGTTGGATTCACAGCACCGTGTAGTCGATGAGTTATTTTCAAGTAGTGGGAAAATAACAAACCTATTTTATTGAGCAAATGATTCAATGTCATTTATATTTCTCGAAAGTGAGAAACTTGATATCTTACTGGACTAAAAATGCCCAGATTTCATGAGAGATAAAAATAGATATAAATACACATACCTAAATACATAAATTTTATAGAAACTTTTCATAGGTATGTGAAAAAAAAACATGATTTTGGAAATTGAGAAAAAGAATCAAACATGTACGTAAAACGGAGATGTCTCTCCAAGTTTGATTTTTTTTTTAGAAGCCACATGACCTACAATTTTTTTTCACATTTTAATTCGGGAATATCCCAGCCATGCATATTTTAACAGAAGGGTTTGAGGCAATCCATATCCCAAAAGTTTCATCATGTAAACTAATTCAACAAAAATATTAAAAAATTGACAGTTTTGAAAATATTTTTGTAAAATCATCGGATGAGGGTGTCAAACAAAATTTGTTGAGCAAAAATACTGAATTATACTGACCTTTTGCACGGAAAAAACAGAAGTTACGAAAATAAATACATTTTACCCCAAAAATAATAAATTTTATGAAAAAAAAGGCAGATGTTATCAAAAAAATTAATAGATTTTACCAAAATAATAAAAAATGTATTCAAAAAAATAATAACGTGTTTCAATTCACAAAATAGGTGAAATTTGTTCTAAAAACTGATATTTATTCTCAGAAAAAATGATAAAATTTGTCAAAAAGGGAATAAATTTTACCAAAAAGAATAAATTTTATTCAAAAAAATGATAAATTTTACCTGTTTTGAGAATTGGGACACGTTATTATTTTTTTGGATAAATTTTATTATTTTTTTTCCAGTGTGGAGTGACTATTGGCATGACTTTTTTGAGTACTACCCCCCCCTCCCCCCCCCCCCCCCCCCGAAAAAAGAAGTCAAGTTTCCTTTGAAAGTTTTCCTCTCATTCTAATTTTTGATACTAAGTTAATTTCAAAAATATAGAAATTTGCTTTAAAATTTAAAAATTGGCTTTCAGCTCTTTGATATTTTTTCTGTTATTCAGACTTTCTGATATCAAGTCAATGTTTACCTTCTGACTTCATGATACCTACATACATAAGAAGTTGATTTCGAAAATATGAAAAATTTTGTTTTCAAAGTCAGCTTCTGACTTTCTGATACCAAGTTAATTTAAAAAATAGAAAAATTTATGATACATATCCATGTTAAAAACATATCGATCGATGACTTTCTGACATCAAGTTAATTTCGAAAATTTAAACATTTGTAGGATTTTGAATTTTCGTCATGTAAATTAGCGTCACGCAAAATGGGGCCTTGAAAATTTTGGATTACCCCCCCCCCCCCCACCCAAAAGGAAAAAATTGCTCAAAACGCAAAAATAATACATTTTTGGAATCCTCTTGTCATGAACAATCGAATGGTTTTTTTATCGTTCAATTTCGAGCATTTGGGTAAAAGATGGATCTTTCCTGTGTGGATAGTTGATGAAGAAAAATGTCTGTAATTCGAGCAAAAATTGCTCAAATTGCAAAAACTAATATATTTTTGGAATCCTCTCGTCATGAACAATCGAATGGTTTTTTTGTCGTTCAATTTCGAGCATTTGGGTAAAAGATGGATTTTTGCTGCGTGGTTAGTTGATGAAGAAAAATGAACGAAAATTGCTCAAAGTGCAAAAGCTAATATATTTTTGGAATCCTCTTTTCATGAACAATCGAATGGTTTTTTCATCATTCAATTTCGAGCATTTGGGTAAAAGATGGATTTTTGCTGCGTGGATAGTTGATGAAGAAAAATGCCTGCAATTCGGACGAAAATTGCTCAAAATACAAAAACTACTGTATTTTTGGAAACCTCTCGTCATGAACAATCGAATGGTTTTTTTATCACTCAATTTCGAGCATTTAGGTAAAATATTGATGAAGAAAAATGCCTGTAATTCGGACGAAAATTGCTCAAAAGTCAAAATGCAAAAACTAATACATATGTTGAGATTTTCAAGGCTAAAAAACACCTTTATTTCATCACTTTTCCAAATTTTACCATATTATAGGTCTAGAAAACCTGTAAACTTCATTTTTGGATTGTCTACAATTTTTCTGTACTAAATGAAGTCAAACTTCCAATTTTTTTCTATCGTTACCAAAAATTTTAAAAATGAATGCTTCGAGATGTGAAGACTTGTGTGCCAAAAGTAAGACATTATATGAATAATGATATAGGTACTTTCGATTTATTTTCATTACCACTCAAAATTTCACTTCGACTTGAAACACCTCTTTGTTAAATATTTTCAAAATTGTCCACACGTTTCTCATTATTCGACAAGACGTTAAAATCTGTTCTCAAGTTACTGTAAACTACGTTGGGATCATGAACAAGAGTTATTTTTCAATTCTCGCGGCAATTTCGTCTCATTAGCCAGATTTACCCGTCTGTCCTCGCCTAAAAACTACCTATCTACAGTACAGAGATTGTAAACGTAAACATTAAACCCTTATAGGCTTTACTTAGCTATTACAACACCAAAGGTTAGGTACCTACGATGTAATTTTCTTTTCTGAAACAATGATTGAAACGAATAGATGGTAAAATGCAGATTAAAAACGGATTTGATTAACAAATTCGCTAGACGTTGTGCAAAGAGTATAGAATTTCTTTCGGTAAATTATACGTTTAATTCTGACAGTCGGAGTAATTAATCGTTTATGGTATACGGCGAGCACTGTAAAGGTAAATACCTCGTATTAAATTAAGTTTGCGTTTTACACGAGTAATTTCGTATACGCGTGCATTTTTTCCTTACCTATCCTTTCCAAGTTCTCATACAATTAAAGTTTTTGAACTTGGAAAAGAATTTTGTGCTTTGGTGATTGAAACGTGCGATGTTTTTCGAAAAACAAACCGAGCAATCTAAGACGATTAATTTACCAATACCAATTCCAATACGGTTTCAGTTCAACGATAATACATAATGGCAGCTTTGCAAGTAAAATATAACACTTTGTATTTAGGTGCGATGTTTATTATACCATTTGATAGAGTTACGTATACAATACGTTCTGTATTAGGTACTATTCATCATCTAGACGATTATGCGACTAAACACTTACGAATATAGAATAGGTTAATGCTTAATGAAGTACACTGTTGACTGCATAACGGTGATTACTCCTTCAAGTGTGTAAAGCTGCCTTACTCCGTATTCAAAAGCGCACTTTTATGTATTCATTTTGAATTATGGAGATGAATGAAGAAAAAACCGTTCTCGTTTGACTTATGTATGGGTTTAAATAAATGAACGAATTATTCAGCCAATGTGTTTAAAAGTATTTGATTAATTTTATATATTTAATGCGCTTTTAGAGTGGTAAAAGAATTACCAGAATTACGTATAATTTTATTTAGTCGATTTTCTTTGAAATCAGTGGCATCCAGATCTACGAACCATTTCTTTGAAATGTCCCCCAGCTAATTCAAACGGTAATATATTGCAATTTTATTCGATTGACGTACAAATTGAACTGAGAATGTGGCAGGTTTATAGAGGGAAGGGGACGATTTCTTATAGAATTCGCAGAGTAATCCGCAGAAGCGCGACGAAGCGATGTGTTCTGGGGGGAGGGGGGTACCTCAAATTTTTCCACCTAATTTTTAATATAAAATTTCCCATTTTTTAAAATTTTCCAACTTTGTAAAATTGTTACAGTTTTACATAACCTTAATAATATTTAATATAAATCGATTTTTATTGCATTTTTTTTCAAATCACAACCTTTTAAAAATTTTTGCAAAAATTGATTTTTTTATCCTTCATTTTCCAAGAAACTTGGTTTTTACAATTGACGTTTTTCGCAATTTTTTTCTACCCGACTACCTTCACCTTCCTCTCGGGACAAAATTATGCTATATTTAATTTCAACTTCCTGCTTGAGGCGAAAACCTTCAATAAAGGGTGCTTGAAAATTACGAGGATGGGAATCGAGAACGAAATTTGAGCAAATAATGAAGAATTTACCGACTAATATTATTTTTTAGAAATGAGAAATTAACTTGAAAAATAGAAACTAAACTTGGTGCTTTTTTGAACTATACCTACTTATTTGACTTTTAAAAAAATTCCTCAACGACCACCACTCTTCTAAGAAGACCGAATGATTTTTGAAAATACTATTTGAGATTTCCAGACAGACCTCTGGTAAAGGAAAAGGACAAATCTCTTTTTTTGAAAAATTAATTGTTTGGAATGGAAGGACATTATTTTGAGAATGAAAATTTATTGAGCTCGAGTAATGCGACCGCATGGTGTCTTTCAATAATTACGGTAAATTACCGTAAATGTTTCAGTAATTACGGTAAATTACCGTAAATGTTTCAGTAATTACGGTAAATGGTTCAGTAGATAATTACGGTAAATTACCGTAAATGGTTCAGTAATTACGGTAAATTACCGTAAATGGTTAGGTAATTACGGTAAATTACCGTAAATGGTTCGGTAATTACGGTAAATTACCGTAAATGGTTCGGTAATTACGGTAAATTACCGTAAATGGTTCGGTAATTACGGTAAATTACCGTAAATGGTTCGGTAATTACGGTAAATTACCGTATAGGTCTCAGTAATTATGGTAAATTACCGTATAGGTCTCAGTAATTATGGTTAATTACTTACTGCTAATATTTCAATCATTACCGTAAATTACCGGAAATATTCCCGTAATTATGGTAAATTATCCTAAATAATTTAATAATTACGATAAATTATGGTAAATATTAAAATTTTGACATTATTTATCAGATAATTTTCATTTCTATTTAAATTTCGACCTTTCTCATTTGAATCTGAACCATCGTTCTTGGCTTATTTCTATTTTGGTCTTTTTTATGAATATTTAAGCCCCGCCAGAGAGAACCCATAAGGTTGAAAAATGATGGCAATTATTTAATTTAAAAATCGAGAGGAAAATGTTGAAAAATTCATGACTTTTGTAAAAAATAATCAAAATGCATAGTATTTTCATGTTTTCACGCCACTATACCGACCGACATTCATGCTATTTTGATTTTCGTGCATGGTAAACAGCTAGACACCATGGAATGCGAAAATTTTTGAAAAAAAAATGACATTCAAAAACTGAAATTTCTTTATTAAAATTCGTACTTTTTTCGTTCTACTTTTTAATATTTCTAAAAAAACGATATTCCTTGATGAGCTTCTCCCGTTCTCACTTTCCAAGAAAAAAAAACATAAATTTTTGAAAATTACATTCAAGATTATCAGGAAGCCTTCTGATTCCTGCAAAGAGGAATTTTTTTCATGTGAAAATCAAGAATAATGGTCTGGGCTAGAAGAGAGGAAAATTCATACCACCATTTTCAAATAGGTAAGTACCTATACCTAATTACTAATTAATTAGATGAGTACAACATGTTTGAGTGCTAAACAGAATTTCTATTTTACATCATTTTGCAAAATATCGAATTCATTGGAACAAAAACTCCAAAAAATTACAGAGAAGATCGAAAAAATGAATCCAAACTTTCAATATCGCAAATTTAATTCTACGTATAACTTCAGGAGAGAAAATGGAAGGTGTTCCTTCAGTCCCCTTTTCGGTCTGACCTTGATTTAATGTACAAGCTGACTTTTATATCGATTTCCTCAAAATTGCAAAATTATTCAAATACCGAAATCCAATAAAAAGTAGGCTCAAGAATCAAATACGAAGCCATTAAACAATTTCCCATTCCTCTCTCCACCAAAAACCTTGAAAAATAAAATCTTAGCCCATAAAAGTGCCTAAATTCTCTGTATACGTATTCTATTATTGATACTTGCGAAATTTTCCATCAAATTTATCAAACACAACACAAACAAATTAAAAATTTTCATCACATTTACCCCACTCCACCTGAAAAAAGAAACTACATCATCCACACCCACCAAAAAAAATCTCACCCTTCCATCGCGATTAATCACAGGCGCAATTTCGTTTCTAAAATATCAACCGCGATAAAAAGAAGAAAAAATAAAAAAAAGAAGACGCTAAACCATTCGGTAAAACGTCGATACAACAATATGCCGTTGGTTTTTATCCCCCTTTAGCTATTTGTAAAAATTATGGTCTTTCTCGCCATTTTGAATCTATTTCGGCAACATCGAACCAGTACCGCCATCGAATGGGTAGCAGTTGAATTCGCAATTTAATTTATCAGATAGCAAAAGTAAAATCTCTAAGAATGTAAGAACTAATTTTCGCAAAGAACGCGAAAACGGTATTAAATGGAAGAAGTCGACTCGGGCTTGGCTTATGAAGAGTCGCTCGCACCATTCTCTCCCTTTTCCACATTCACGCCTAAAATTTCCTTTATCAGAAAACAAAATTTCACCGTTTTCATTTTACTAATGTCAAGCCTCTTTTACGTTCCATAGCGTTTGTTGGCAGTATGAAAAATGTTAATTAAACGCCGCCATACCGAATACGAGCTGCGATATAGCTGAGAATTTTCACTTTCTATATTGCATATTGACAAGCAACTTGCGAACTTATATGGTACCTACGTGTATATTCCGATTATTAGGATTCGCCTTTAATTTTACTATATAGGCAACATATGCCACAGCACCGTTGCTTTTCCGACGGATTACAAAACGCTGCATTTTTTATATCTCGGCCGGAATTTAGAGTAAGCCTTTTTTATGGTACATGCAATTTAACCCCGAACGTTTTTTTAAACCTTTAAAAATATAAATCATTGCTTGAGAAATAACACGCCAATTTCGAAACAATGTACCATATATACCTAGTTACCTATACCCATTTAATCACGTAACGAGCTTTAGGAACGCGTAAAAAAAATGATTACGAAAAATAATTCCATCGGGAATTTACCTATCGTTTTCTGTACCAAACGAATGAGCAAATAAACGACAAGCACTTTGGGAATTAAAAAAAAGTTTACTCACAGTGCCAGGTAGATAAGATAAATCGTGTAACGAATTGGAATAAAAAAAAAACTTGTTCAAATGCAAAAGCTACCATTTTTAAGTTTTCGGTTGTAAGGATAAAATTACGTTTCTTCTAACCGAATACACGAGCGCAGCTAACCCGGCCAGAAAAAAATTATAAAAAAATCCGCGCCGACGTTTATTCGTGAAATTGTCTGGTTTATTTACAACAATAAAGAATCGACTCGGCAACGTTTTTATTAGCCAAATTTTCGGCAATTTTTTCAACTCCCCTTCGGAAAAACTTTTTTCCGCCAACTTTCCGAATAATCAACTCGGAAAGGAGAATATTTACAGCGATTTTATGTTGATAAATTTTTTCAAAGATGAAAATTTTCTCAGTTTAAAAATTTTATCAGATAAGTTATTCGAAAGACTGAACTGATTTTGACTCGTCGGGTTATCCTTTTTGAATAAATACATTTGTCGATGAGCCCCTCTTTCCTCCCCTGATCAAATACTTATCAGTCCGAAACGTTCGAATAATTTGGCTATAAAAAACTAACAAAATATAGGTTTTTAAATTTACCTAATAATACGAAATTACTCATATTATAGTAATTTATGAACTCCATATACAAAAATACCAAGATAGGATCTCCTCGGTGGAAAAAAAATACTTCGGTAAATACCTTTCGCTATTTTATCAACGACGTGCACACGCACACAATAATATTTATTTTGCTTCGCCTGTAATGACTAAAAAATGATACATTTGCCAACAGAAACTCCCCAGAGAAATGGAGTAGATTTCGCGAGATGTACAATGTTCCACTACTATTATCTTGGCGCTGAACGTTTCTCGCGTATACTATTTACGTTGGTTCAATAATTGTCACACGCGTTACCCGAAACACGTTCACTTACATGTCACAATATCTGTAATAAAACAAGAGAAAAAACGTAGCGAAATTCCGCAACGTCTCGAGGGAATTTCACTGATTCAAATTTCTTTTGACCCTTTGCAAAATTATTATCATACGTGGAAAAGCATAGATGCCATGTCAGTTGACAAATAAGTAAAAAAATAAGCATCGAGTAGACTTATGATTTATTTGGATTTTTCTCTTTGTGATGTAATACACCTACGTAGAATTTACGAAGTTTGGTGGAAATTTTTCTTCAGATGGAATGTTGATTGGTTAGGTAAATTTTCTGGCGGATCTACCTCATTTAGTTTGGTAAGTTGTTAAAAATCATAAAAATTGCATAAAATTTAGGATTTCATTTTCAAATGATAGACAACTTGCATTTTCTTTCCTATCTTTTCTTTTCTTTTCTTTTCTTCTAATAAAATCAAACGTTTTCAAGCATAGATTTAGATTGGTAATTTTGATGGATAATTCCTATCCACAAAATTTGCCACACGTTCAAACCATTTTCCTTTTGTGGTGAAATGCGTGGATAATTATTATCCATAAAATTAACCACAGATTTATGGGTTTCCCCAACTCTAGAATTGGTAATTTTGGTGGATAATTCCTATCTACAAAATTTATCACATGTTCAAACCTTTTGCATTTGTGGTGAAATGTGTGGATAATTATTATCCATAGAATTAACCGCAGTTTTATGGGTTTTTCCAACTCTACAATTGGTAATCTTGATGGATAATTCCTATCCACAAAAATTGTCAAATGTTCAAACCTTTGTGCATTTGAGGTGAAATGTGTGGATAATTATTATTCATAAAATTAACCACAGTTTTATGGGTTTCTCCAACTCTAGAATAGGTAATTTTGATGGATAATTCCTATCCATGAAATTTGCCACATGTTCAAAACTTTTTCCTTTTGTGGTGAAATGTGTGGATAATTATTATCCACAGATTTCACCACACATGAAACTGTGGGTAATTTTCTGGGTAATACCTAATTATCCACATATTTCACCACACATTTAGGTAAAAGGTTTGAACATGAGAAAAATTTTGTGGATAGGAATTTCCCATAAAAATTATCGTTTTCAGATTTCGGGGAAACCCATAAAACTGTGGTGAATTTTATGGATAATAATTATCCACAGATTTCACCACACATGAAACTGCGGTTATTTTTCTGGATAATAATTATCCACAAATTTCAGCACACATGAAACTGTGGTTAATTTTCCGGATAATAATTATCCACAAATTTCACCACACATGAAACAGTGGTTAATTATGTTGGATAACAATTATCCACATACTTCACCACACAGAAACTGTGGTTAATTTGCTGGATAATAATTATCCACGGATTTCACCACACATGATACTGTGATTAATTTCCCGGATAAAAATTATCCACAGAGTTCACCACACATGATACTGAGGTTAATTTATAATTATCCACAGATTTCACCACACATGAAACTGTGGTTAATTTGCTGGGAAATAATTATCCACAGATTTCACCACAAATGATACTGTGGTTAATTTTCCGGATAATAATTATCCACAGATTTCACCACAAATGATACTGTGGTTAATTTTCCGGATAATAATTATCCACATATTTCACCACACATTTGAAAGTTTTGAACATGTGGAAAATTTTGTGGGTAGGAATTTCTTATAAAAATTATCGTTTCTAGATTTCGGGGATACCCATAAAACTGTGGTGAATTTTGTGGATAATAATTATCCACATACTTCACTCTACATGAAACTGTGGTGAATTTTATGGATAATAATTATCCACAGATTTCACCAGTTTTATGGGTTTCCCCGAAATCTAGAAACGATCATTTTTATAAGAAATTTCTATCCACAAAATTTTCCACATGTTCAAAACATTTAAATGTGTGGTGAAATATGTGGATAATTATTATCCGTAAAATTAACCGCAGTTTCATGTGTGGTGAAATCTGTGGATAATTATTATCCAGCAAATTAAACAGTTTCATGTGTGGTGAAATATGTGGATAATTATTATCCAGAAAATTAACCACAGTTTCATGTGTGGTGAAATCTGCGGATAATTATTATCGTGCAAATTAACCACAGTTTAATATGTGGTGAAATGTGTGGATAATTATTATCTAGCAAATTAACCACAATTTCATGTGCTGTGAAACCTGTGGATAATTATTATCCAGAAAATTAACCACAGTTTCATGTGTGGTGAAATATGTGGATAATTATTATCCAACAAATTAACCACAGTTTCATGTGTGGTGAAATCTGTGGATACTTATTACCCAGCAAATTAGTCATTGTTTCATGTGTGGTGAAATATGTGGATAATTATTATCCGGAAAATTAACCACCGGTTCATGTGTGGTGAAATCTGTGGATAATTATTATCCAGAAAATTAACCACAGTTTCATGTGTAGTGAAATATGTGGATAATTATAATCCACAAAATTCACCACAGTTTTATGGGTTTCCCCGAACTCTAGAAACGATAATTTTCATGGGAAATTCCTATCCACAAAATTTTCCATATGCTCAAACCTTTTAAATGTGTGGTGAAATATGTGTATAATTATTAGGTACCCACAAGAAACTGTGGTTAATTTGCTGGGTAATAATTATCAAAAGATTTCACCACACATGAAGCTGTGGTTAATTTTGCTGTGGTGAAATATGTGGATAATTATTATCCAGCAAATTAACCACAGTTTCATGTGTGGTGAAATCTGTGGATAATTATTGTCTAGCTAATTAACCACAGTTTTATGGGTTTCTCCAACTCTAGAATTGGTAATTTTGATGGATAATTCCTATCCACAAAATTTACCACATGTTCAAATCTTTTGCATTTGTGGTGAAATGTGTGGGTAATTATTATCCATAAAATTAACCACAGTTTTATGGGTTTCCTCAACTATAGAATTGGTAATCTTGATGGATAATTCCAATCCACAAAATTTACCACATGTTCAAACCTTTTTCCTTTTGTGGTGAAATGCGTGGATAATCATTATCCATAAAATTAACCACAGTTTTATGGGTTTCTCCAATTCTAGAAGTGGTAATCTTGATGGATAATTCCTATCCACAGAATTTGCCACATGTTCAAACCTTTTTCCTTTTGTGGTGAAATGCGTGGATAATTATTATCCATAAAATTAACCACAGTTTCATGGGTTTTCCCAAACTCAACTCAAATTCAAAATCGAATTCTTTGAAAAACCGAAATGTATCACTCTCTTAAAAAAAAAAAAAGAATCTGATATTTCTGTAATTTGATGTTTAAATAATAATATAATGTAAAACAAAAAATCAAAAAAATTCTCCTGGCGGGGTTCGTACCTTGACTTTTGAGGTGGTAATCCAAAAGTAAGTCTGTTCAGTCATTGTGACTCTCGCCAAGGTCATGTTGGTGGGGGGGGGGGGGGGGCGAAGATGAAATCGCATTTGCAGGACTATCTCGAAAACGAAGCTGTTTCAGCAAAAATCGAAGAGAACCGAATTTGTAGCCTGTAAAATTTCCCATCGTCAAAGTGTCGTTAGATTTTTGATTCGAGCTTCGCGTTTCGAGATATTTACGAGGGGGAAAGTAGGGGAAGCAACTTCAACACGACTTATTTCCACTTTAGAGACAGAATATCTACGCAAGCATCAAATACTACATACATATAAATAAATTTTAAACAAAAATACTGAATTTCTCTTAAATTTTCAAAAGGAAATTTCAAGATCAGCCCACTGAACCTACCCTATAAAAATTCTTAACATCATGGAACTTGTATCCAGAAAAATTTCTACAATCAATCACCAAGAAAATTGAAACTTCAAAAAATAATTTCAAGCCATGTATCAATAAAAATTGAAAAAAGAGCACAATAAAAGTCATCTGTTTTTTCTCTTTTCCACACCCGATAACAATATTTAGCAATTCGCTCAGATAAAACAAATAATTTATATTAAAAAAAATCTTGCAGCAGCCTATAGACAGTAAAACAGTTCAACAGTTCGTATTCCGATCACGTTCGAAAATCAGCAAGTATAACGACGTTTGCAGTTACAATTTCATCTCGGGATTTTTACATACGTACTCGACTCGTATACGTACATAATGCCGAATACGGGATGTGTTTTTATTATTTTTATTTTCTTTTATGTTTTTTTATTCATTCAAAATTTTAACTGATGTTACGTGATATATGGAGTATCTACATACGTACTGCGTGACGTGTATAGGTGCTTTACTTATACACCACATACGAAGAGTATTAGATATAGACGAAGACCGTAAAGAAAGAACACCCTAACAAAATATATCAGCGTATAGACGTAAATAAGGAACCTATTGTCCTAGACGGAAGTTCCATTTAATTTTGAAAGTTTGTTTCGTTGCGGTCGATCACGATAAAACCAAACTCTCTTACCCCTACCTTACGTCGATACCGAAAATAAATTCTCTCGTTAATGCTTTCATATTACTTTGCGGTTTTTCAGCAAAGGTGTACCACATAGACCCTGCTTCCGTATTTACTCGATTTTCCATCATCTTCGGGTGTTCTTTCCCTTCGATTTTTCTCAAAACACATTTAGAATATTTTCAAGTGCTCGAAAATGATAAACAAAATACCTAAGTACTTGAAATAAACCTATCCAATGAATATTTTGTCCGAAAGGATTCCGAGCCAAATATGTGTACCCTTCAATTTAGCCGCCTACGCCCAAAAAATGGTAAAATATCTCATTTCAACGACACCCGACTGCGCGGCCAGAACACAAGTCAAGATAACGAACGCGGCACAACCATCTCAAAAAGGAAATGAAAATTAAGTCGTGAGCGCTACAGAAACGAAGAATAATTCGTTAAAATAAGGCTACCTCTTCTAATAAAAAGTTTGAATTACTTTTTAAATGGAAAAAAACACAATTATTATAACACCGTGTAAAGTCACTGGAATTTTTTTTCACCTTAACAATGAGAAGTAATAATTTCATCCGTTGTATTCTAATTTTTTACTTGGAACCGAGTTTTTTTTTTGCCAAAACTTCGCAATAAAGATTTCTGTGAAAATTGTGAAATTTCAAAATAGTACGTTATAATAGTTGAATATATAAATGAAAATACTTTTTAAAACTTTTCTTCGGTTGATTATAGCAGCGTGAGATTAAATGTATTCTAAACTCCGAGAACAACTTTTTTTCTCTATCTTTTTTTTATTTATTTTATTATTTAGTTTTTTTTTCAGCTTTTTTGGAGATTAACAATATTAATACTCGAGTGTAGGAAAGAGGCGTTCAAAAATCGAGATGCATCTTCACTAAAATCATCACTTGTTCTTAATCTCCTGTCGATTCGATTTCCAATTTTTAAGCCCAATTGGTAAAAATTTTCAAAGCATATGAGCTAAGCTAGAAAAAAAACTGTAAAAATTCGACTCATCGCAGCACGTACAAAAAACTCTTCCAATTCTCAGTTCTCATAGACCTAAAAAATGAGATTTTAACCAATTTGAATAAATTTCCAAGATTTTCACACTTTCAACCGCAACATCTCTCTTCTCTACACTCTCGTTCCGTTGAATTTCTCATTTTAAATTACTACTCCAAATGATGACGCAATAAACGTTAAAATGTTTTTAAAATGGAAACAAAAATAATATAAAAAGTATTCGCTTCGGTAATAAAATAATGAACATGAAGAATAATAAAGAAATGGAAAATAAAAATGCATTAGAGGACGTTTTCAATTAACATGGAACGACGAAAAGGAGAAAAAAAAGAGAAGAAATTCGCAGCGGAATTAAGAGATTGCTTATAAGAAGTATTTAAATTTGAATTGTAAAATGGTTTACGTGTGGTGTAGGTATAGTATCTGAAGCAAGATAAAATTATAAAATTTTGTTACATTTATCAAATGATAAAGTTAATTTTATAATTAGTAAACATTACCTAGCAGTTTCCTTTTTTAATGCACCAGCTCTATGTAAAGTATCTATAAACGAAGCACGTAACAAATGTAAAAATTATGCTGAATTTGTTTTGTACTCTTGTTCTTTTTGTTATACATACTTTGAATAGTCAAGTATTATAAGAATTTGATTTATGTTATCGAATGTACTCGTATGTGACTTGTTTCATATTTCTCTAGTGTTTTCAAGAACTGAAGATGTAGGAAAAAAAAGAAGTACATTTCTGGTATCATGTGAGCATAATTTCAGGGAAGTAATTTGAAAACACATACTTAATATAGATGACAAATTGAAAAATTTTTAATGCAACAAAATGATTGAATTTACAGCTCAAAAGTTTTCAAACTTCATATCTTACAACAAACTTCCGAAAAAAAATGTTGGTGCTCGATTTCAAAATTTCAAACATTCGCCTCAAATTTCAAAATCCCATTTAAACTTCTTTTTTTTTCAAAATTTGTCACAAAAAGTTTTCGAGTTCAACTCAAAGTTATAAAAAATTTGCCCAGATGACTTTTCAATTTCAACAGTTACCTGAGAAACATTTGCCTATTTAAATTCATTTTAAAATTCAAAAAATAATTCGGCTTGAAAACGTTAGCAATTCATTTCAAAACCCTTTCATATTTTGCTTGAAAATTATTCAAACTGCAAATAAAACTTTTTAATAGTTTAAAATTTTTTGAAAAAATCTCAAAAATCATCAAAATTCGTACGAAATTCAATTAAAAATTTTTTACAATGCCATGCCACGTCTATTTCTTCATAAAAATTTATTCACCAAAACTTATATGTACTTATACCTAACAAGGAAGCTTCTCGAAGCCTGACACACCAAATGATTTTTTTACACACTTCTAAAGCATCACATGAAACTTCCACAGTCAAAATTTCAGTTCCAAAATTTGACATGAGGTTTGAATTTCGAAACATTGTCTAATGCACCAAAAAATTCCAAAAACCTGAATAACTTGAATTTTTACTTGCGATATCCACTTACTTCATAGGTGAGAAATAATTGTCTTTTTGAAACGTCAGAAAACAATTTCTTCAAAATTTAACAGCTAAAAAATTTATTCGATAAGCATAAAATGATTCCCACAAAATGACATCGAGACAGTTAATAGAAAAAAAAACCTCTAGATGGTCCATGGCGAGGTTAGTTTGCGGCAAAAAATTATGTCATGTCCCGAACACCATGAGTTGCAAAACCAGTTCAATATTTCTATTTCTTACACTTGAAGTATCAATCCCCCCCCCCGCAGAAAATTTTCAAAATTTCTTATTTAAAAACTTTTAATTAAAATTTAGATAACTCAAAAAAAAATTCAAAACGTTTAGTCATACAAATTTTCAACTTGAAGATTTTCTAAAAATATCCGAAAAGAACTTCTTTAGTTTTTTTAAAAAATAAAAAATAAAATTTTATTTTATCGCAAAATTTTTAACGTTTAACTCAAAAAAACTAAAATTAATTTCAATAATAAGTATAGAAAAATTTCTTCACATCAAAACGTCCACGATTTCTGAAAATTTCAGAAAATATCTCAATTCTTGATAATCAAAATTTACTTGGAGTTTACTTTTTCTGTCTCCAAAACTTTTCAATATCATCTCAAAACCCATCAAAATTAATTTCAAAAATTTTATTTTATCGATTAAAATTTGAAATTTTCATCTAAAAAATGTTTCAGTAGTACGAAAAATTCTAAAACACAGAAACATTTGATTCAACACTTCAATAGGTACCTACATAAAATATATGTATACATCTTGAAATTCTGTGAAATTGACTTCAAAACTGCTTCACAAGCTTTCCTCATAACTTTCAACTCAGAAATTTCAGATTTTATCTAAAAATTTTGCAATAAAAATTGATTATTTTTTCAAAAGATATCTTAATTTTTATTAAAATTCTCCAATTTCATCACAAAAATTCCCAACTTTTATTCTGACCCCAGTTAGTTATACTTTGAAAAATTCTCCAATTCATCAGCTTATTTCATTTTCATTTCAAATTTAATTTTACTCCAACATTTTCAATTTATTTCAAAACGCTTCTTTCGTATTAATCCTTTTCAGATTCTTTTTAGATTTTTTCAAAACGTATTTTAGATTTTTTTTCTGCTTCTTCATAAAGAATTCAACGTCTACCATAATCTTAAAAGTTTCCCATTTCAACAGCTTTATCTCAAAAAGATTTCTATCTTATCTGAAGAATTTTATTATTTTGTCATAAGTAGGTACTTGTATTTCAATGACGTCACAAAAATTCTTCTCATCATCTCATCACATCTCGAACATTTTCCAACTTGGTTTTTCAAATTTCCAGCTTTAAATCGAACTATTCGAAATTTCATCACAAATTTTTCTATTGGAAAATTTATCAAACATCTCTAAGTATAATTTTTCGATTTTATTTGAAAATTTTCACAATTTCAGCTCAAAAATTTTCGAAATATTCTAAAAAAATTAGTTTTGAAATTTTTCAAACATTTCTTCAATGTTTTCAATTTAAAAAAAAAAAAAGATTTATCAAATTCTTAATTCTTGGTAAAATTTTAACAAATTTTTTGAAAATACTTATTTATATTGTTCAAGAATTCCATTTTTGTTTTTCATTTCATGGCGAGTAATTTTGGTTCAATCATTTTCCAAAGATTTCGCCTAAAAATTTCTCTGAAAACTTCTTAAAAATTCCCATCGTTTATATCAAATCTCTTCTAAAAATTCCTTTCAATTTTTTCACAGGCGCCTAATTTCAATTCATTTCACCTATTCGTAGAATAATTCTTTTTCATAATTTAATCTCATTCACGACGTTTCATTTCCGGCTCCCAAGCCCGAAAAATTGAAACCCCTCCGCTACGAAATAAGTAACACGATAAACCAGCAAAATCGCTCAATAATACCTCATTTACTTCAATTACCATTCGCGACGATACGAAAACCTCTTTAAATATCCGTAAAATTTGCGAAAATTAAATTTAGGTATTTAGAAAATAAGAATTTTAATATCGTTTATATCGGGGGACTTGGGGGTTTTATGACGTAATACATGGAAAAGAGGCGCCCATAAGAAGTAGGTCGCGCCAGCGCAATCTTTTCGCAAGTATGAGGGTTGGTTTTTTTATAGCGGCGAGTTAGTTGACAAATATTTTAGTCGGGAAGCACACCTATCGTACTCGATCGGTTTCCGAGAAGTAATACGATACGAGTTTGATTTTGTTCTCGCTTCCATTATCGGTGTTTTATTTTCGCGATATTCGGTCATTTTTTTTCTCTCCTACCGCGTATGATAATTTTACATCTATTTCGTGATTTAATACACGCGTATTTCGAACGGACGTCGTAGCAGGAAATTTTCATTTCGCGAAATTCGCGTTTTTATTTGGGAGGCTGTTAGTGAATAAAATGATATTATCAAACGATAAATCAACCTTCGAGGCGTAGTTCTGCTAAGAACTTCGTAAGTACCTAATGAAAGCTTTTTTCTTCTATCCATCTTAATCCATTTTAGCCGAATTTAGTCTGCGAAATACATCATCGAGTATTTGGAAATTTTCCTTTGCCAAAATTACATTCCCAGATCGAACGTCGACTAGGCTTAAATTTTCTACACCACGTTTCATTTTTTTTCCACCTCTTTCGTCAACGACACGTGAACATAGGAGAAAAAAAAATCAATTCCAGGTAAATTTCATAATCAATCTCGAGAGAACGAAAATTACACCGTTTCGGTCTGGCATACCTATCTCGAGAATAGCTAAAAATTGAAATTTAATTTCTTCCTCAAATTCCCCAAGAACAAGTCACCACGATGTTGGCGGCGATAACGTTGAAACGGAAAGTTTCGCCGCTTAACCTTGCCTCGCGATGCTATGCTTCAAAATGGCAACAATTTTTCCACCAATTTCGTAACAAAGTTCAAAGTAAATAATCAACTTTGTTGAATTATTGCCCTCGAGAGATTTTCAATAGATAAAAGAGTAAATATTTGAATGTCGCTGAATATTTTTCAACGTACAATTAAGAAATTCTATTACATCTCCAACGATGTTTTATTATTGTTATCATCGTCGTTTTTTTGTATATTTTTTTTGCATTTTTTTTCGCCTTCTTCATATTTTATTGAATCTCGCGCTGCTCTATCGTCTTAGTCGGGCGTAATTTTACCAGCCAAAAAATTCATCTCGGAGAGAAATTTTTTTCGCCCAGAATTCGTTATTAGAAAGAAAACAATAGGAATGCCGAAGAAAAGAACGAGAATTTTAAATAAGTTATGCTTATTTACCGACGAATGCGATTATTTACTTAAGCACGAAAATGTTTGTTCGCGAATTATCTCGTATTGAAAATTTCAATATTTGAAATACCTAATACTGTGATTTTTTCGACTTATATTCCCCCAGAATTTAAATCAAATCGTGGTTACCGAATAGAAATATATTATTTATGGTGGAAAAATAAGAAAAACGAAGAAAAGGTAATTCGAAAATTAATTTTTCGTGGCTACCTTTTCAAGAATAATAATTTAATTGTGCTGAAAAAATAAAATCCCAACGGTTTCAAAATCCAATGGAGGAAAAAAAACACAATTTTAAAATAATCAAAAGACCAGTGGGTAATTTCAACAAAAAAATTTTAAGATCTTCTAATTAAACCATATAAAAATAATTCTGCCCCTTTGTTTTTTTCATACAATAGATTTCGATTAATCAACCCAAAAAGCCCCAAAATTGATACCAAATATGCAAAAAAATCCACCTCACTTCATTCCATAAACGAAAAGAAAAATAACACCGCCCAATCTTACTTATCTCATACTCTCATCCATTACTCGAATATACTCAAGTTGATTAGAATTTTCGCCATTAAAGATTTCACCACATACATGCGTTAAGTAAAGGATTACGACGGAGCTGGCGCGAATGCAACAGGTATTTCGGTATCAGTCAAACTTCACTCGAATTACGAAAAAAAAAACTTCTTATAAACTTGGCAAAATCCGTTTCGTATGCGAAAAAAAAACCTCCACATTTATTCAATATTAAACCGACGAAATAGTGTGTTTTTTTTTTCAATACAACGCCGCCGAGGGTAAAAAACACATTTTTAACGCGTTACCTATATTTTCATTTTAAAAAGCAGATTTGAGAAAAACATGGCGTATTTTTTTGGTAAAAATATCGACGCAGGAGTTTAAATACTGCTTACCCAACACTATTATAATTTGCTCGTGCTTCGGTAATTACTTTGCAAAAGACGCCTCATCACTATACCCGCATCAGCTGAACATAATTTTCACAACTCTCCAAATAACACCTGTTTCCCACTATCATCAAAATATCTTCATTAAATGTGCAACTAACGGCAGAACATTAATGCCAAACTGTTTTTCTCAATATTTATACTCGAACTGGAGCTGAAACGTGGTCGCAATTGAAAGCAACAGCTTAGATGAATAAATTGCAAAAATTGTAATAAAAAAATGGGATCTGGGAGAAAATCTGGTGAAAAATGCGATAAATTTGTTTTTTTTAGTTGATTTAATTTTTTTGGTGTACCGAGGGTTTCACTTTTAGGAAAAATTTTCTCATAAAATTATCAAAATTTATGGAAAAATATGTGAATTTTTGGGATTTTTGTGAGCAGTGGATTTAATAAGTGAAAAGCAACTTTCAATCTGATTAATAAGCAGCCCATTTTGAGTAAACGATGAATTGAAGGGGCCAAAACTTTTTTTAAAAAGAATTATGATCTAAAATTAAGTACATATTTAGTTTTCACACCGATTCAAGAATGATCAAGTACAAAATTTATTATTACGTGACTGATGAATCTAAGGTAATTTTTCTCTGCATCTGAACAAATTCTGAAATGGAAATGCTTCCTCCAATTTTTGGTTCAAACCACCTTCGAATTAATTTTTAATTCACAGTCTGTCATTCTTGAACATCAAAATCTAAAAAAATTCAATAATAATGCTCCTCTCCCTACCCCCAGAAAAATAAAACATTTTGCTGATTTATAAACACGACCGAAAAGGTAAAACACGTTTGTCTCAGGGCTGTGAGAACAAAAAAGAAATAAGAACAAATAGGTAATCAAAAAGAACCAAAAATTTGAAGAACGCGAGAACTCAGAGAAGAGAACGACAAGAAGGTTTTACAATCAAAAAATGTCTGAAGCTACTTATTACCAATTATATAAATAAAAATTACCAATTATTTCTCTCAAAAGTAATTCGTAATATCTCTCACAATTGCGATAAAAAAGTAAACATTTCACTAAATATGTACTTTTTTTGAGAAAATTTTTTTAAAAATTTTTAGTTTTTTGAAAAAAAAATTTTAATTGAGAATTTTGAATTTGTAGTGTGAAAATAACAAAGCACAAAGAACCAATAACCAAGGACTCCCCCCCCCCTCCCGCAAAAAAATCACAAAATTTATAGAACAAGAACGTGATGAGAAAGATTTTTTGAAAGGCAAAAAACTAAAAAGTTCTGAGAACGAGAACCGAAGAACCGAAAGGAAATCGAAATTTCATTGTTCTTGCAGTCCTAGTTCATCATCCTACGAATTGATTTTTTTTTTGAAAATTCAATTTGCGGAAATCACAATTTTCATAAATCACTTTCGACAAAATTTTCGGGTTTCTCAAATTCTCAGACTGAAATTTCATCATTCTTCTTGATTTCTTGGTACAAAACATTTTCGTAGAGACAAAAAATAACTTTTTTCAATTTTTGACAGAGGCCAAAGTTCTGAAAAACAAAGACAGATTTTCTTCCTGTTTCAAAATATTCAAAGTTTCTAGAATAGGAAAATTTCATGTATATTTTTCAATTGAACATTCAAATTCATTGGGTCTGAAGTTCAGACTCAGACTCCGAACTGAGTGAGGATGAATAAGATACTCGTACCTATAAAAATTTTGAAATTTTCAAGAACAAAATAATTTTTTCAAAGTCTCTACTAATATAAATCACAAGAGAGGCTCATATTAATAATTAATGTAGGGGGGGGGGGGGGGACGAAGAAAACAAGATAATAAATCAGTAAAAATGGTTGAAAAAAAAGGGTCTTCAAAAGCAAAAATTTCATAACATTTTTAAAATTCCAATTCGATATTTTAAAAAAATGTATTTTCGAGATGATATCAACTGAATAGTGAAAAAAATGAATTATACCAAGAAATTGAAAAAAATCAGATGAGAAAATTACCGACTCTTCCTAACACGTTTTGATTTTTTTGGAGCTCATTCATATTTTTGGACACACTCAATTAAAATTTGAACTTTTTTTGAATTTCCGAATTTCTCATACCCAATAGAAGCATTGTTTTCCCAAATGTTCGCAATTCAAAAAAAATTTAAGGATTTTGCAGTCATTTTTTTGAATATTTGTTTTTTTTTTTTTTTTTTAAATATACCACAATTTTGGATGGAAATCGCCTGAAAATCACCATCACTTTATCATTATTTTTTACTGTTCTTACCACCAACAGACAGTTTGATATGAAACATCCGTTTGAGTATTATATTTTAATTATTTTCAGGATCATAAATTTTACGTTTCAAGTTCGGTGTTTTTTCACCTCTGTATAAATTTTACCTACTTTTTTGTTCAACATGAGAAGAAAGCAATTTTGAAAATTTTTGAAGTGCTTTTTTCGAAAGTGGATTAAAGTAGTTTTCAAATGATGCTTATTTTTAATTTTTCATTATTTTTTTTTTCATTTGTGATGCCATCGACAAAAAATACACTGATTCAAGTGCTTCAAAAAAATTCATAGCTAATTTCATATTTTTTTTTTCAACAAAATACATAATAAAAAATTACAAAAAAATCCAAGTTTTTTCAACTTATGTGAAAAAATAACAAAAAATTGCACAAAATCCCTTCCCTAGTTTTCTTTACATTTTCTTCTCTCAACTCAAGCAGGACACAATTTTGAAAACTTCCTAAGTACAATATTTTACTGAACGAAAGTAGAATAAACTTTCAAATGATACGGTTACTTTTAGATTTCGAGTAATTGCGCCTTCCTAAATAAAATTGAATTATTAAAAGAAACACAAACAATTGCTCCATTTCATCAAACGATTACAGACCACAATCATACGAAAAATTCATCTCCGCCGAAAATTTTTTCAACTCTTGAAACCATACAACCAACAAAATACCCAATCGGAAAATTTCCTTCGATTGAGCAATTTATCTGCGAAAATCCCTGGTATGTTTCATTGTTACACTGGAGATCCTTTCGCATTCACAGTTTCAATATAATACCTACTCGTACATGAGACAACGAGAACTAATAAAACTCCAGAATGGGGATGAATTTGGTTCTTTTATTAGCGGCGTTTTCTTATCACGACTGACAAATCGGTGCAATTTCTTAAATTAGCTGTCGAGCCGAATAATAGATACTTATTCGGACCGGCCTTCTAATGTGATAAAATTCGGCCCATTTTCAGCTTCTTACCTCATTAAAATATCCCAGAATGCCAGATTAACAGACGTTCCGCGAAAGCAGCCGAGTTAATATAATTAACAGACACGTTTTAACCAACTTTTCGTATGACCAAGCCCGGTACTCATTTGTCTACGTAATGGACGTCTTAATGATGCTACTAATTATTTAAACCACACTTTGAAATTAATACCGAAGCGAATTTTTTTCCAGACGTGTCAACAACATCGCGATTAAATTAAATCGCTTGAATAATTTTGTCATTCGATCAGCCTTTTTTTTTTCCCCCTCGGCCAACCTGATTTAATAAAATTTCGCCCTCCGGAAGGAATTTTTTTCGCAAGCCGGATTATTCCATTTTCTCGAGCTTTTTATCATCGGCAGCTGAAAATTCTCGATACAATTAATTCGAGTATTTGCTGCAGTATCTTTAAATGATGAACCCAAACGTTTCTAGATTTTTTCTTCCACCGAAGCTCGCTATTATACGTTTTGAAAAACCCGCATGTTTTTCATTTTTATATTTCAACGATGGCGAAGATTTTTCTCATCAGACGTTACTGTTTGGAATTAGGTAAGGAAAAAAAATTGAGGTCGAATTTTTGCCTGCGATATTCTCGAGGGTATCGGTTTGCTTTTTTATTTGGCTGTTTTATCTTATTAGATGAAATTTTCAATTGCCGACGGTCTCGTAAAGAAAAATAGGCTAGTTTTTTTTTCTTTTAGATTTCGTGTGGTTGGCTCAATTCGCGACATCGCACGTAATTTCAAAATACCTCCGAGATATTCGTGTATAAAGCGTACTTTCTGAATCATTGAATAAAACATACCCGAAAAGGCCATATTTCTCGAGTAACTACACGAATTTGATTTTTTTTTCGCCAACGCTGACGATATTTTTCGTGCAGGTAATTACGATGAAATGATCGAAGTGAACACTCACCCAATGATGGAATTGATGAATTCTGATCATTTTTGCATCTTCCAAAATTAATTTCGAAAATAGTATCTTCATTCTGCAAAAAAAAAAATGAATATGAAAATATTAAAAAATCATCTCACGTAGGTACACTCAAAAAAAAATAACAAATGATACAAAAATGGATAAATTTTATTAGAAAATATAATAAAGAGTCCCAATTCCACAAAACTGCTCTAAATAGTAAAAATTTATCAATCTATTATAATAAATTTTTTTATGCAATACATTTTATCAAAAATCGCAATTAATATTTTTTTTTTTTTTTTGGATAAAATTTATCATTCGTTTTTTCAACGTAATAATTTTCTATCAATTTCTTAAAATTGTAATTTTCAAGCATCTTCTCTTGTTTAACCTCCTCATCCAAATTTCTTCTCAAAATCTTGTACAAATGACCTCTATCCACCTTCGTACATTCATATAACACAATAACCAACTAAAAACCGCCCAACTTTATAACGTCGAGTTGCATTAAAACGTAGTGTAGGATTATATGTTGAATAAGTTGCCTACACAGTTCGCCGTAAAAATAGGTTTCAGCAATGACGCCGCGCCGGAGAGTTTTAGTTATGCAAATTTATTAACGTTAATAAACCGTCCGTTTCATGGCTGTACCGTGAACTCTGCGCTAATTTTTCGGAAAAAATTCAACGTCGGAATTGGAATTGCTGCTTTGTTTACGTTCATGATTCAATGATAAAAGCGATAAAACAAAAATTCAAATAACACAAAAAAAACTGTTGACTTAATTACACCGATCCTGGGGTGAATTTCGTATCGCGATAGGCTTATTAAAATACCTATGTAGGGAATGGCGACGATATTATTTGGGTGTTGAATTTTTACGATGAATTTTTCGATAGAGATTTTGTAAATTGCGAGAGGCAGCGAAGTTGGAAATGATTTAGGCTCAGATTTGAAATTTATGGTTCTAGATGATTTTTTTTTTTCAACAAAAGCTAAATAAGTCTATATGAATTTCAAATGTATTAGGTAGGTGATATTTTTGTCCTTAGCCTGAAAATGTATCAATCTATTGGCTAACTTTATGATATTATGTTTTGTAGTTTCATTTAAATATGTTCATAAAATCGAATTTTATTCCACGCAAAAAATTAATGAGTGATTCAAAAATTACGAACAAAAAAACCCTTCTTCATAAAAACACATCTGAAAGTTTTCCACGTGTTTCTCTAATTTCTGAAAAAATTAAAATTTTCATTTTAAACCAGTCAGAGCAAAAATTTTTCGATAGAAACAACACGTTCAAGATTCCTGCGAGTATAAAAATCAATTTCTCAAAGGTTGAAAATACTTTCATTTTGATGAACTACGAACTTGTGAAACTTTATTCACGATTTTATAAGTATTTTACAGGCAAGTAAGTACATAAAATCGATGAATATGTTTTTGGGAATTTTCCATTTGCTATAATTGGAGCGTTAGGAAGGACAGTTTAATAAATAATTTACATCGGCAAAGTAGGATAAATTACTTTTTAGCAGACGAAAAAACAAAAACAGAATCTAAGTAAATAAAAGTTTTGAAAAATAAATGTTCTAAAACAATATTACTTGGTCACTTTTTGATATAAAATGCCAAAAAGGGAAATTTTGAATATGATGCATTTATTAAAATCCTGTATTTTCTAATAAGAGGATAAATGGGGTAATGGAATCTGCGAATTTGACCAAAAGTTATTTTTCTATCTGTCTGAATAGAAACCTATGTTTTCCAAGGAAATAATTACGAATTTTGCATTATATTCATAGGAAGTGAAAAGGGCAGGCGACCTGACAAATTACAATAATTCTAATATTTTTTCGATAGTACGTTAAAATCCGTAGTAATCGGGATCATTAAATGTGACGCAGCCAGCGATGCAAAAACCATATGTGAGAAATTTTTTTCCTTTTTTTTTTTTTTGGCTATTCCAATATTGCGATTTCGTACCTTTCGTATTCCACAAACAGCGCTCAAAAAGGTTGAAAAATGAGCTAGTAAAGATTTTATGAAATTCACAAAAAAATTACTTCAAAAAACCAAAATTTCGAGAGTAACGCACGACTGTCTAGATTGTTCGTTGCAACAGGGTGCGGTGGTTTTTTTTTCACTCATATCATACGTCTCAACTCTCAAGATAGAAATTTTTTCCAAGCCCGTAAAATTTTCGTCAATTTTCAACTAGGTAGTATGAAATTTTCTCAACATTTTTTCAACTCCCAACTTTTTTTTATAAAAATTTTTCAACTCCCCAATTTTTTTTTCTAAAATTTATTACGACTCACTTTTTTTTCTAAAATTTAAATTAATTATGATTCAATTTTTTTCAAAAATTTATTGTGACTCAATTTTTTTCTGATCTTTACCAAAACTCAAGTTTTTTTCGAAAATTTATTTGTCAACTCTCAAATTAAAAAAATTCGAGTTGAAAAAATGTTTAGATTAAAATTTGGAGTGGATAAAAAGATTTTGACGAAAAAAGATTAGACGCTGGAAAAAATTTTGGAAAAAATTTGGAGCTGATGAATAATTTTGAAAAAAAATTGTTCAAGTTGAAAAAAATTAAAAAAAGAAAAAATTGTATTGAAATTGAAAAATCGTTCGAAAAAAAATTTATGTTAAAAAAAATGAACATATCGCAAGAAAAATTTTGGGTTGCAATTTTTTTTAAAATTTGAGTCAAAAAAATTGGTCGAAATATCTTGAAAAAAAATTAGTCGGGAATACTTATTTTAGAAAAGAATTGGGAGTTGAAATAAATTTTAGAAAAAATTTCGTCGGAATACCTTGGAAAAAAAATTAGTCAGGAATACTTATTTTAGAAAAAAAATTGGGAGTTAAAATAAATTTTAGAAAAAATTTGGTCGGAATACCTTCAAAAAAATTGGTCGGGAATACTTATTTCAGAAAAAAAATTGGAGGTTAAAATAAACTTCAGAAAAAATTTGAGATTTGGGAGTTGGAAAAAACGTTCAAAAAATGTTATACGGGTTAAAAACGACGAAAACGGACTTCAAAAAAAATTTCTAAAAATTGAGATGAAATTAAATGCATGAAAATAGTGCACCGCATGAGCAGAAATCCATCAGAAATCCGAAATCGTCCTTCCTGAGAACGAAAAAAAAAACACCGCACCCTGTTGCAGCGAACAATCTAGACATTCGTGAAAAACCGAAAATTAAACATTTGTACTGTTTTCACTTTCACTCACTAAAATGAAATAATTTGGCTCTAATTGATTTTTTCGAAATAAATATCATTTTTTGGTTTTCCCGCACCCCGTCGTACTATTGAAAAATCCTGACATTACTTACATTGAAAATTGAAATCATACCATAAGTCGGATTTATTGTTTTTATTCATAATTCATGTCAATGTTCTAACAAAATACTTGAATAATTTTTTTTTTTAAAATAATAATCGTTACAAAATTCAACACTATAGGACTATTACAATAGAGTTCATCAAAAAGCAAAGAAAAAAAACTACTCACTTTCTCATTTATAAATCAGAGAAAATTATCGAATATCACTGAAAAAAGAAAACAGTTAGAATTGCAGCATAGGAGAAAATCAGTGAAAATTTTTCACTGAAAACTAATCAGTGAAAAAAACCACTGAAAAAACAGTGAAAACTTTTGAAAAATAAGTGAAAATCTTTGTAAAATCAGTGAATTTTGCTGATTTTTCCTGTGCTGCAATTTCGACTGTTCTTCAGTGACTTTTCACTGATTCAGAATGAGAGAGTAAGTACTTGTACTTTGAAGCATTTGTTGAGGGTGCGTCTTGGCATTTTTTTTTTTCGAAGAGGCTTCACGCTAATTACTTTTGAAGGTGCAGCGGTCTGAAAATTGTTTAAATTTTCGATTCAGTTTTTCTTCTTCTGCCTTTTATTCAAGTCCGATGAGGTCTTATAATTACCATAAAATACATTACTCGCAATTAAATAATTTTCTGACTTATGGTATGATTTTATTTTCCATGAGACGTTTAGTATTACTCGTTTTTAAGCAGAAAGTTGGCACTTCTGAGATCTGCACTTATTGTCATTCAAAAGTACAACGTTCATTGTATACAAATTCGCAAAAAAAATGATTTTTTTTGACCATTTTGACTGCATTATAAGAAATTTTGAAAGTTTTCACGGCTGAGATGATGAATTGAGAATTTGAAGAATTTTGTGTAATTTTGAATCTATAAGATGACTGGC
The DNA here is from genome assembly GCA_038380155.1 of Pseudococcus jackbeardsleyi. Classification (NCBI taxonomy): domain Eukaryota; kingdom Metazoa; phylum Arthropoda; class Insecta; order Hemiptera; family Pseudococcidae; genus Pseudococcus; species Pseudococcus jackbeardsleyi. The sequence continues at coordinate 42,115,816 of CM076242.1, forward strand.
GCTCTAATCAAACCATCTCTCTTTTTTTCAAATAAATCATAACTTCTGCATTTTCTTATTCACACCAATACAGAAAAAGATTAAAATCAATTCCCTAATATATATTTTGGCTCCGATTTATAAATTAACTCGATCTGATAAGAAATGAGAAATATTCACCACCCCGACAACTTTTTCGATTATTCGAGTTAATCGAGTACATCTCAAGATACTAAAACCAAGTCTCCAAAACTACCTCGTATCCGCGGCTAAATTTGATAAAAACAAAGAAGGGTGAAATTCGCTTACGTAGAAGTACGTAAATAAACGATAAAAAGTTCGTTGATCACGACGCTTTACAATATACTCGAATTTATGACGGCTTTTAAACGCAAATGATGTAGGAAGCAGGTGAGTACTTCGGTTAGGTATATTGACCGGGACACAGCGGGACCCCCTGCTCGCCGCCGAGGAATATCGAAAAGAAAATTTTTCCAACATTATAAAATACGATGGTAAAGCAGTTTGTACTTGGGGTAGATGATAAACGTGTATCGCGCTGTTTTAGATTTCAGTGGCTATTAATCACGGTCTGTTACCACTTTTAAACAATAGACGACAGAGGACAGAAGATCAATCATGGCCAATAGCCGCTGTCAAACGCAAGTCTTTCAGTTTGTAAAATAGGCTTCGCTTATAGTCACAACTTGGCATCGACTTAGAACATCTGATAAGCGCGGCGAGTTTCTTCAAAATGTAATATTTTTATAAGACCTAGGGCTATACGAATTGTCCAAACTCTCCCACATCGTCTACCTTTTCACCTATGTACGATTTCCTACCAGAATTTCACCTAATAGACGGATAAATAATACAGTCCATTAGGTTTATAGTTATATTCGACCATGTTCAAAGTACACATAGGTATACGATTGACTGACGTTTTATTCATGTTAACGGATGACTCCACCCGGTGTATACTTTTTTTTTTATCAGCATTCCTGTTGATTCTAATCGATAAACCAGTGAGGCTTATTTTGTATATAATCCAGATATATTGCGGCTCTTGGCGGAGAAAATTTTAGTATTTTTACGCGGCGTTTTTTTCCCTTCTCTCTGTAATTAAAACGTATTGAAAATCGATACCGTCAAACTATCTCATTCGAATACGAGATTCGGAAAAAAAAAATACCAGATTAAAATTATAGCTCGCGATTTCGTTATACGTAATAAAGCACTGCGGAGGAGGAATGGAAAAAAATAGGCATTCGCTGTGTATCTGAATGGTAAAGATATACGAGTATATGGAGTGAGGTATACGAGCAGAATAGAAGGAAAAAGCGAGAGAATTTTTCAACATAAACGGGCCCAATTTTAACCATCTTGCGCACGTTTCACCCTTTTGCGGGAGTTTTATAAATGTGCGAAGTTTCATCTAATTATGTTGTTTGGTTTGTGATTTATAGCAGCAGATGTCATACCGGGCTCACGTTCTAGTATTTCCTTTCACGATGATTCATCATTATATCATTATCCTTTGTTGGGGCGCGAGGGCTTGGGCTGGGACGGGGAGAGCGAGTTTCACAACTCTAATATCTTTGATCGAACCTAAGCTAGGTAGTTGGTACCTATAAATGAGAAATTCGTCGAAAATGCCGAGGATTTGTTACGATTCGACGATCGATTTAATCCCTGGTAAACGCGATTGTTCGAGTCGATGAATCGAAGCTTTCGTTTGAATGGATTTAGATTTTACAAAGAAGCTGTTGATCGTTGATTGCGAAAAGTGACACAAGCTAAGAATGTGAGATGTCTGAAGGATAGGATTTTCCTCGCCATTTTACTGTAATTTTTGCGTCGAAATTACCCTCCCGCTTCCCCCTCTTCCTAGCTTAAATCCATTTGCATTTCACAAGAAATTTTAAGAATTTTCATACGGTTTCATTTTATTTTGATGATCTATTTTATGAATGTAATCCGAATTGATCAAAAATCAAAACTAGATGTCATGAGAAAATTTTAGAATCCAAAAATAGGATCTAGGGAATATTTTTTTCGAGACTTCGGAATTTTGAGAAAAATACGAACCCATGCAATCCTTCCTAATATTTTTAAAATTACCAATTTTCATTTTCATATTTCCTCATTCCCAAAATATTTGACTTTAATTCCACCAAAGATGAATTTTAGAAAAGAAAATTGGTCTGAGCAAAACAAGGAAAAAATTTATCAAAAATATGCCTACTCCCTAAATTTGAATCAGTTAAAATTGACTGATTAAAAAGCCAAAAGTGTGCAACTGTTGAAAATAGAAATCAGTGAAAATTTTACTGATTCAATCAGTGAATTTTCATTTTTGAATCAGTAATTTTTTTCAACTATTGAAATGAATCAGTGAAAATTTTAATTTACTGATTAAATTAGTAAAGCGTGGATTATAATCAAGTTTTAAGACGTAGACTTCTGACTTATTCCTTAGAATATGGATAAATTGATATTTTAAGGAATAAGTCAAAATACATTTGAAGAAGTTGGTGATTAATTTTGACTAAGAACAAGTATTTAATATACAAATAATTATCAAAATTTAATTTATTTTTACTTATTCCTTAAAAATTCGATTTATCCATATTTTAAAGTTTAAGGAAAAAGTCAAAATCGTTATTATAAACCACCCTAATTATTATCCACGTATATCATCACACATTTAAAAGGTTTGAACCTGTGGGAAATTTTGTGGATAGGAATTTCCCATAAAAATTATCGGTTCTAGAGATCGGTGAAACCCATTAAACTGTGGTGAACTTTATGGATAGTAATTCCACATATTTCACCACACATGAAACTGTGGTTAATTTTCTGGATAATAATTATCCACATATTTCACCACACATGAAACTGTGGTTAATTTGCCGGATAATAATCACCCACATATTTCACCCCACATGAAACTGTGATTAATTTGCTGGGGAATAATTATCCACAGATTTCACCACACATGAAACTGTGGTTAATTTGCTGGGTAATAATTATCCACAGATTTCACCACACATGAAATTGTGGTTAATTTTCCGGATAATAATTATCCACAGATTTCACCACACATGAAACTGTGGTTAATTTGCTGGATAATAATTATCCACATATGTATTTCACCACACATGAAACTGTGGTTAATTTGCTGGATAATAATTATCCACACATTTCACCACACATGAAACTGGTTAATTTGCTGGGTAATAATTATCCACAGATTTCACCACACATGAAATTGTGGTTAATTTGCCGGATAATAATTATCCTCAGATTTCACCACACAAGAAACTGTGGTTAATTTGTTGGATAATAATTATCCACAGATTTCACCACACATGAAATTGTGGTTAATTTTCCGGATAATAATTATCCACAGATTTCACCACACATGAAACTGTGGTTAATTTGCTGGATAATAATTATCCACATATGTATTTCACCACTCATGAAACTGTGGTTAATTTTCTGGATAATAATTATCCACAGATTTCACCACACATGAAACTGTGGTTAATTGGCTAGATAACAATTATCCACAGATTTCACCACACATGAAACTGTGGTTAATTTGCTGGGTAATAATTATCCACAGATTTCACCACACAAGAAACTGTGGTTAATTTGCTGTGTAATAATTATCCATAGATTTCACCACACATTTAAAAGTTTTGAACACGTGGAAAATTTTGTGGATAGGAATTTCTTATAAAAATTATCGTTTCTAGATTTCGGGGAAACCCATAAAACTGTGGGTAATTTGCTGGGTAATAATTATCCACAGATTTCACCACACATGAAACTGTGGTCAATTTGCTGGATAATAATTCTCCACATATTTCACCACACATGAAACTGTGGTTAATTTGCTGGGTTATAATTATCCACAGATTTCACCACACATGAAACTGTGGTGAATTTGCTGGGTAATAATTTTCCACAGATTTCACCACACATTTTTTTCTGCTTTTCATTTGATATTATGGATTTTTTTTAAAAAAACAACGAATACTGTTTTGAGAAATGAACGGTATTTTGTTTCTAAAAATCACGCCCCCCCCCCCCCGTGACTAAAATTTCAAAATTATATCGAGCACTTTTTCCACAAATTTTGCTCTTGCTTCGCTCCGACTCAATGAATAATATTTAGAAATTGTTTTCAACTTACATACCTAATATTTTAAAAAGAAAAGAATCGACCTTTGTATTTTTCAGGGGGTTAATTTCGATTTAGAAAATGTGAACGCCAGAGAAAATTCTTTTTGAAAAATAAGAGCATTTATAACTTTATAAGCATGTTATATTTTCATTCATTTTTTTTTGTATTTTTGTGTGATCTGCAAAATGAATTTGATTGGAAGTTAGAAAAGGTAGGATGGAAAAATTATGAAAAACTCGAGTTTTTGGTTTTTTTAATTTCAGTATCGAAAAATCCGAGAATAATTGATATTTCATCAACTTAACGTGAAAAACTTACAATTTCGTGTAAAATTTCGTAAGCTTTAAAAAAGTTGAATTCAGTAGAAGTCTATTCTGATAAAGAAAGCAAAAAACCAGAAGATAGCAAAAATTTTAATGATTTTACAGTAAAAACGAACATTTTCAACCCCTACCTTTTTTTATGGAATATTTAGGGTTCTTTTTGAGGCACATTTTTAAAGATAGAAAAATGGAAAAATAACATGAAAACGGTTATTTAGAATTTTTGAGATGGAAAATACTTTCACGAACTAAACCACGACGATTTTCTGAACTTTCAAAGATGAGATGACTTTAAAGATAAAATCAGTTTCACTTATGATCCCATATTTTTTTCGAGATTTCGAGAGTGAAATGACTTTGTTATAAAAATCAGTTTTTATGAATCGTCCCAATCTTTTTTCGAGCTCTCGAGGGTACAATGATTTTTGAGGCTAAAATCATCTTCACAAATCATCCCTTGATTTTTTTGAGTCCAAAATGACCTTTGAGATTAAGTTAATTTTCACAAATCACCCTATGCTTTTTCTGAACTTTTGAATGTGACATGACCTTTGAGAAGAAAAAAAATTTATAAATCATTCCAAACATTTTTGAGCTTTCGAAGGTGCGATAACCTTTGACATGTTCATTTTCATTAATGATTCTATGATTTTTTTGAGCCTAAAGATGACCGTTAAAATATTATAACAAAAAACTGGAAGCGAGAAATTTGAATGTAGAAACTAAACTTTAAACAGAAAAAAAAGAGCACTAGTTGACTGATGAAAAAGTTGAATCCTTTTCCTCTGAGAATGAGTAGAAGTGACAGAATAGAAACAAAATCTGCTGAAAATTTCTGCTTTTCACCAAAAAATCGTCAAAATCTCGCTATTTCCCGGTTTTCCAGCTACCAAGGTAAAATTCTTGTGATTTTCTGGTTTCGGTGGTTTTTCTTACCAGCACACACCTTGAAAAGTCGTTACATTTTAATCAAAAAGTCAGTAAATCGTTCGGTTATTTAGCGAACTAGGCGATGCGAATTTTACCATAGACCTGCAAACTATTAAAGTTTATAGTTTAATGGCGAGATGGTTGATTTTTAAGGTAACGTGGTCTCGCAAGAGGTAGAAACGTTTTACGCCCAAGTTGGTATAATATAATCGAATATGAGAGAAGTTATACCTCGAATAAATCTTAAACGTACTCTAAATGTTATCAAGATGTTGAAATTCATCGGCGTCTGGAGATGAATTAGTTTAAGTCATTGTGTGTATATTGTAATACGTGTGTATCTTCTTGAATGGCTGAGTTTCCGAGTAGGTATAAATGTATAGGTATGATTTATCGCGATACACGCGGAAAAAAACCGTGTTGGAATTTTTGAAAGGGAAATCAACGCAGGAATATTTATTGAGAGGATGTACGTACCAGAATCACGTGTAAAGTTAGGCATACGATGGCCACGTAGTCTAGTCATATTCATATCGGTAATTAATGATTATTATGTCCAATGAAAACGCGTATTTTATTTGAAAATATTTTTTTTTAATAAAACGATTGCAAATATTGGCCTTTTTATATCTGTGGGAATTTAGCTCCAGTGTCGTGTCGCATACCGATAACAAATGTTGTAAAGGTATTGAGAGAGTTGAATTGAATGGATGAAAATGTATTCCGGAGCTCATAATATCATCTTGTTAAGCGTTCGTGAGAAACCTAGAGAGAGTGAGGGGTAGAGAGGGAAAAGGAAAAAAATACCGACCCATCGAAGCAGAAGGATATGTTATAATAAGAGCAGTTTTCCCTCTCGTTATTGATCGGATTTTGGGAAATGATATTTCAAGGTTTGTGGAACGAATGGAATAATTTCTCGCACGCGGTATTCGTTTCAAAAAGAAAACCAACCGGCTGAAAAATAGGTACTAATTAAGAGCAAGTTTATAAGTTATGGTAATTTATAAATAATTCCTTCGGTTGTTGAAAATTTATCACACGAGTCGAGAAGTTGGTTCTTGGTTGCCTTTTTCGGTGCTCGGCCGCGGTATATGTTCGCATCGCATGCGAATTCCTCGGTTAAACGACCGAGATCAATATGAGCAGCGTTTGCGATACGTGAAAAATTTATGTACTTCTTTTTCCAAGACCTCCAAGAATTTACCTATCTGGGAATTGATCTGGGCGATTTTCGGTTGCGGGTATTTTTTCCAGTTTAAATGGCGCTAGAGGTAGAAGTTGCTTGGAAATTTGAATAATTTTCGTTGAGGTATTTGACCCTCGAGTTTGGTAAGTTTTGATGTACCTAACAGGACTTGAAAATGGATATTTTACTCGCCGTAGTCGTGGAAAATATCGAGTTTTCAATTTCTTCCAATTTTCCAAAATTAAGATAAAAATTTGGATGAAATTTAATTTGCGCAAATAAAATACAGAAATTTCAATTAAATAAGCACCTTTGCGAATTTTTTTTAGAATAAAATTTTTAAAAATTTGATCGTCTATTTTACAATTTTGTTGAAGAAAATCGATGTGAAATTTTGTAAAAAATGTATGTATAATTTTAATTTTCAACACTGAATCCAAATTGAATAGGTATTATTTTTGCATCAGAACTTACAGGAGAGGGGCGAGGGGGTGGGAAATATAAAATGGATTCAAAGTCGATATGGATGTCCCAATTTACATTTTTAAGAGTGCTAAATTCAAATTTTGATATTACTTTTGCACCAGTACTCGCGTAGAAGGGGTGAGAGGGGGGTCAAAAATGTAAAACGGAATTTAAAATTTACATCGGTGTCCAAATCTGTATTTTCAAGGGTACTAAATCCAAATTTAATATTACTTTGACGGCAGAGCCCTAGGGGAAAGGGGTGGGAAGGTATGAGGCTACAAATTTTAAAAAATGATGCCACTTTTGACATTTTCGAGTAGTGCTATTAACATAGTTTCTCAGTCCTTTTTGAAAAAATTTAATTCGAGTTATCTCTCCTTGGTCTTATGACCTTGAAATAATACCACCTTATTATCTTTACGTATAAGAAGGTTGAAGAACTCCGAATCACAGATTTTAGAATTTTTTAAGTTTTAGCACATTCAACTTACTCATTAAAATAATTCAAAATTGAGTTAAACATTTTTGATAAAATTAAAATTTTTTTTGATAGGTAATTTTAAAATTTTTTAGCCAAAAAATTTGTTGGCTTTGATTTTTAGGTTATTGAATGAGCAATAATTGAATTTTTTCATGATTCAGCCTCGAAGGCACTCACTAAACTATCCAAATGTGACCCTACCGGAAAGAAGGGACCTTGCGTAAAAAAAAATCGATGTCTCATTTTCCAGGTTTTTGGACCAAATGACACCAAATCTGGACCAAACATAAAAATAAAGACATTAATTTTTTTACACAAGGTCCCTTCTTTCCGGCAAGGTCACAAATGGTCAATTGCAATAATTTTATTGACATTATTTTTATGCATTTCATCAATCGTAAAAAATAAGTATTATTAAAATTAGATACCTGTCATGGAAAAACTTCAAAAGCTTCTAAAATAACCAATCCAAGCAAAAAAAAAACCCACCTACATCCAAAACTCAAATCATAAATTTAATTCCACCGAAATTCCCATTTTCGGCACCATCATTAAAATTCACAAAAAAATTAAAATTCAACCTACCCATCCAAATTATAATTATTCTTCGTTAATTCCACGTACCTAAGGCAGATAACCTCAAAGACGACCAAATAATGAATCATCCAAACGCAATCGCTTCAAACCACCCCAAGAATTATTTTTATTAAAAAATAATAAATAGAAACATGCATCATTAGTAAGAAATGACACAGAGCGAAGTGCAATCCACTATATTTCAAATCCAGCTAAATAATAGGTATTGCTTCTACCGAAACCAAACTCCAACACAGGATTCGATATTAATGAAAGAACTGAGGTTTCCACTTGACACGTTTCTTTTAATTGGACGGAATATTCTCAACGTCGACGCAAATTACTCAAGGAATCGCACAGCTTTGATACATCAAGTCAAACAAATACACTCCACATTGTATTTCTTTTCGTATCAATTGGTTGACTAAAATATCACAACGTTGAGAATTAATTCAGCTATTTACCATTCGCCATTAATGTAAATTGTTGTTTCCACACGACATGCACGCAAAGCACATTAATTCCATATACGAATACGATATATCGCAAAGGAATAATAGCGTCGTGTGCTAATCTATCAGTATTAGATATTCAAATAAACGCTCAGGCAGAAAAATTCAACTTGTATTAATCTATACGGTTCACTTGTGTTTATCTATTACGAATTAGAGTATATTAGAATAATTTCATACTAATACGAAGAGAATAAATCATTCGGTTAAGATAGATGAATTGGTCTAAGAGTTACTTTTTGAACCTAATAATCAGACATTATTTAGGATTTAAAAAAAAATAGGGCTCATTTTCCACCCCTCACTTCTCACCGTTTCACCCCCTCCCCAAAATATCAAGTTTTCACCAAAAAATCTTATTTTGGTGCCTATGCGCTAAAAATTTTCAAAATGTGGTATTTTGAAAAATGTTCAGATTTTTGCACCGTGTTCTAGCCATCCCCTCAACTTGAGAAACTTTAAGATCGTTCTAATTTCAACAGAGGTATGGCCAAGGATCGAGATCGAGACCTAAAACTCGAAAAAGCCTCGGACCTTTATTTTTGGGCCCAACATACAAGCCTCGAAATCTTAAAAATTGTATTTTACGAAGTTCCAACCGGAAATCTGCAACCCTTTTCCTGAAAACCAAGCTCTAGATCGATGCGAGCCCCGAAAACTTAATTGTGATCGGGTCTTCTCGGGGCTTTCTGAAAAAGTGTTTTTAACGTACATTTTTACTTGTCAATTTACATTAGGCTGATGGAATTTTATAAAATTAAAAGGTAGGTAGGTACCTACATGAAATTAGACTGATGAAATTGACTCAAATTTGATATCTACATTTTTCGGGACCTCGAGATGATCTTTAAAATCAAATATTTTACAAAAAATTGATTTGAGAAGTATTCGATTTTTTCGTAAAAAGTCTAAGATTTTTCAAATTCAATTTTTTTGCAAAATACTCGATGTGAGAAAATAATACGTGAGATTTTACAGACCATCTCGAAAAATATAAATTTCAAAAAGGTGTTTCGAGGAAGGGCCTGTCGAAAGTTAATTTTTAAATTTTGAAGTCGAAAATAGCTTGGGGAAGTTAGGGTAGATATGTATATTGTAATTCTGCAGACCAATAAATTGGTAATTTTTTGCCTCACAAGTTCTGAAAAGCCTTGGAAAGTCCCGAACATTTCATTCAAGCCCCGAAATCCAAACCAAAAATTTTCAAGACCCAATCCAAGCTCAAGACCGAAAAATTTTTCAATTGAAACCCCAAGACCAGAAACGAAAATTGTTTAGAGCTGCAACTCTGAAAATGGTCCTACCTCAAAAAATGTTAATTTTTTCAGATTTTTAGCCTGGGAAGAACAGTCGAAAAAATGTACCTTTCTATTCAAAGACACCCATTTCAACATTCATTCAACCAAAAATTTTGAAATGATTTTTTTGCAATGCATTCCAGCCAAAACCCATCCTCAACCTATCAAAAAAAAGTACCTATATCATTTAGTTTTGAAATTGGAGCAATTCCAAGTTTTAGGGTAGAATTTTGACTAGAATGTGTTGCAAAATGAATCTGAAAAAATTCTCAAGTTTGTTACGTATACGTACCTCTCTCTTTTAAAACTACCTATATAGGTAAATTAAAGTTGCATGTTGCATGAATGACAAAAAAATTTTCAACTGATGTTTTGGCTGAAATGCGGTGCAAAAAATCTGAAATAGTTCTCAAAAGTTGATTACCACTCCCAGTATACTACACCACATAAATTTCAATGTTTTTGATTCATTGGACACCATAATGGGATTTTTTGACGAAAGTACGATGTAAAGCCAGTCAAACCTGGAACTCGAATATCTTTATGACGTCACTATTCATACCACTGAATGTCGTTTCGACTTTTTTTTTGAAAGTCCAGAATATTTACGTCATTTTTAAACAGTTTAGAATTTTCTGAAGTAGTTTTCCAAATTTTTTCCTCGTAATTTTTTAAAGTCCTATTTTTTCCTCAGAATTTTCCCAACCGAAATTTTTTTCTGAAGAATTTCTCCACGTCTAAATTTTTTTCTCAGTATTTTTTCAACTTAATTTTTTTCTCAAAATTTTTATGACATTTTTAAAAAAGGTATGAGTTCAACAATGGAAAAATTCTTCAGAAAAATTTCAGCGAATAACAATTACGTCAGAAAAATTTCAGGTGAGAAAATTATGAGAAAAAAATTTGATCGTAGAAGAACAACATCAGAAAAAAATTCAGTCGAGAAAATTACGAGGAAAAAAATTCGAAAACTTGACGTAAATATTCTGGACTTTGAAAAAAAAAGGTCGAAACGAAATTCAACGGTATGAGCAGTGACGTCATGAAAGTAGATTCCAGTTCCTGGTTTGACTGTCTTGTCTTAAAGCTTAAACCACCACTGATGGTTATTTTTGAAATGTAGAAAGAATGTAAATTAGTCTTTCAGTTTTGGAATTGGAGCGATTTTCAAGTTTGAAGGAGGATTTTTTGGCCAGAATGCACCGCGAAAAAAATCTGAAAAAATCCTCAAAATTTTTCTTATTTCTCCCTGTTTTTGCACAATATAAGTTTCAAAACTTTTGATAGCATGAATGATGAAATGGATTTTTAAATTATTTGCACCAAAAAGAAAAAATAATGCTTTTTTAGCTTGAAATTGGAGCCATTTTCCAATTTTTTGAGTGAGAGGGGGAGGGGAGGTTGGCAAGTAAGGATTCAAAAAAAATCTGAAAAAATTCTCAAAAGTTGGTAACCACTTTTCGTTGATATATACTGACCACATAAATTTCAAAATTCAATTTTTGATTCACTAGGAACCAAAATGGAATTGTTCAGCCAAAGCTCCGTTGTGGGGGGGATGGGGTAGGAGGTGAAAAATGCGCCCTAATTATTTTTTGAGTATTCATTATTCTTTGATTATTAGTTTTAAAAAGTAGCTCTTAGCCCAATTCACCTATTTCAACTGATTTCAACTTCGGAATTTTTTTCGGAAACTCCCCCCGGCGAAAAAAATTAATACGAGAGCTCGAGTAAATTTCCATTTTCACATTCAAGCACACAGCAGTCTATTTTATAACCGATTAAAATTTTCATATTCGCTCTACTCTTTGGAAAACTTGACAATAACTGCATTGTATAACTCGTATAATGTATATTGTTGCATTTTAACCTTATTTAAAGACAAAGGTGTATAAAGGCGAGGCATTTTATCCATCACTCTCGTACACAATAAAGAAACCATTCGCTATTCTCGTATTCGCTCGAACGAAACCTCTCTTTGTCCGCTTAAAAAGGTAATTGCTCTTCATTAATTAAGTCTACTCTTCTGCGCCTCGTTTTATCAATTTTTATACGTCTCCGAATTATCAACCTTTCAACGACGTTATTCTCCGGGAAAAAAAGATCATCCGCAATTTTCGCATCTCCAAACACGAATTGGTAAACTTGGGGAAAACTTTCGAGCAACAGAAGTGTAAAGGCATCATATTCGATACCGCGATAAAAAGCTTATAGATAAAATATGCATACAAAACCAATGCAAATGAAGCTAACCACATAATGGATATGACACGATAGCATTTGCACCCCGTAAAAACTCCAAACTTTTAAACTAGTTCAACTCCGCTGCCGAAAAAAAATCCAAACTTTCAAGACGACGTATTTGAAAGAGTTTGGAAATTCTCGACATTTTTCCATTATAAATTCCACCTTTAGTTGTCAATTTTCATTTTTTATTGCGATTTTTTTCTCTTTTTCAGGTCTCGGTTTACATTTTGTAAAAGTTTTCGATTAGAATGTTCTCTTTCTTTCAACATTCCCATTGGAAATTTTCCTTCGACGTGATACACTTGTGTGAGAAATCTTTCCCTACGATGGAAAATTTTCGTTGCCTTTTGTTTTTGCCGAACGTAAAACAAGTACCCAAAGGTGCATTATCCAAATTAGCTGATCGAGTCTCTCATGAGCCAGGTTTGGAAACCGATTCGATATAGGCAGCATATGGTAAAAAGCACACAAGCTGTAGAACCGCCAGCGTATTTACATTTCGTAAACATTAATAATCTGTAATTTTTATAAACACGATTTTTCTCCTTTCCCCGCCACCGCACGTTAATGCCAACAGCAGAAGAGGGGCGAAAAAATACTCGGTAAACGAAACCGGAAATTTTTATTACCAAAGTTGGTTTAGTTTAGAAAGTCGTTAAAATAGTAATTATAATAATAAACGGTCCTCAAAAACAAAGTTTTTCATTTAAACCACTAAGCGAACTTTCATTAATTGAGAACGTGGAACGTGCTGTTTCGCGAAATCCTCAACCAAGTATTCAAATTTTTTGCCAAATTAATAAAATAGTAACATTAGAAAGCGTTCGTTAAAGCGTAATACAAGCATTTTATTTTTTCACGGAACGCTGCTCCTCGCTATGCTACGTATTTAAAGCTTTGAATATGAAACGTGGAACTGAAATACTCGCGTCGTCTGCGGCTCTCTCCGCTTCGTCGAGATTTCGCAGTCTACGTTGAGACTATACGCGTGAAAAATTCTCGTCCAAAGGACTTTTATTATTAGAAGTTATTTAATTTATAATTCCGGCTCTTTTTTCACGGTTGCATTCTGAATAGCTTATTTAGATTTAATTTTAATCCGTATTCGTATTCTTTTTCTCATTTGAGTGTGGGTGTGTTTCAGCCATGTCGCCAAAATGCCACACGTCCGTTTCGAGCCAATCAATATCTGCATTTCGATGGATTACCGAGTTGCAAAACCATTCGCAAAGGTCAGCTAGCCACATATACGTGTATTTTAAGATGAAATTAATCAACAATCGGATGTTTCTATAATTAGACGATTGTATGAGACCGGATATGGAAACCTCCCTAAAGGGTTAGAAGTTGATTTTTGAGGTGATGCTGAGTTTGAGCTTTTCAGAAGGAGTCGAATTAAGGGAGAATTTCGAATCAAAAATCAATTTTTGATCCTTAAGGGTGGTTTTTATATTCAGGCTTACAACCATGGATTCTTTGAAGGTGTATTTTCCCCTTAAAAATGAGATTCCCAAAATTTCAGATTCTGCATCATTACTGAGATCTTTTTTTTAAATGGAATTTAAGACGCGCCATGAGAAACCGACCCTTAAGGTGAAAAATGAAAGTTGTAGAAAAACGCAAATTGATAGTTTTGCGTTTTTCTCGAAATTTTATTTTTCACCTTAAGGGTCGGTTTCTCATGGCGCGTCACATTTAACATGAGCCCATTAATATTGACTCAAAAAAAAAAGAATTCGGGTCTTCTGGTTTCACTCAATTTTAAAAAACACCATTTCCAACGCAATTTTTTTAAGAGGTGGAGAGGGGGATATGAAAGCTAAGCCTCGTAATTTTCAGCCAATTCGAATTTTTTTTGAACTACTCAACTTTGAAGGAGTTTTATATTTTGAGAAAAGTTGTTCTGGGATAAATCGGTTCAGAAGTTCAAAAAAAAAATTCAAAATCTATTATCAAATTTTGAAAATTTAAAGTTGAAATTTTTCAGTGAAAGATCAATTTTCTATGATAAGTGCAAAAGTTCAAGGCTACCATTAATAAGTTTGAAAAAATTAGAATCAAATAAGCCTTAAAGAAAGAAAGAAAGAAAGAAAGAAAGAAAGAAAGAAAGAAAGACTATTATTTGAGATCCATCGAAATTTTGCAAATAATTTGATAACATTTTCACAGGGTCATAGGCGCACCCAAGAGGAAGCCCTTAAGCTCGGAAAAAAAAATTTTATTGCAAAAATGTGGGAAAAGTCCATTTTTTTCTTCTAAAACTATATTTTTCAAAAAATTTTAACCCTCGTTTCGCTCGGGCAGTATAATCGTTTTATTTTGTCCGACTTTTTTTTCCAACTTCAAATTTTTTTAACGAGGTCTAAATTTTTTTCTCAATTATTTTTCCATCTTCAAAACTTTTTTGGCGAGGTCTAAATTTGTCCCTAAATTTTTTTCCAACTTGAAATTTTTTTAATGAGATCTAAATTTTTTCATGAATTATTTTTCCAACTTCAATTTTTTTTGGCGAATTCTTAATTTTACCCTAAATTTTTTTTCAACTTCAAAATATTAATGACGAGGTCTAAATTTTTTCCACTTCAATACCTTCAAATTTTCATGTTGTAAAAATTTGGTGCATAAATTTGAAATTTAGAAAATAGAAAAAGTAAGGAAAAAATTGGCCGGGATAAATTTTTGACTTGAAGAATTGACCTGGGCTTGTTTTACAAATTTGCCGTGACGTTGAAAACATGTTGTTAAAAAATTGTAACCCTGACAAGAAATTCAAAGATTGGAAAAGAATAAAAAAAAAAATTGAAGTTGGAAAAAAATGAGGAAAAAATTTAGACCTCGTCAAAAAATTTCTAAGTTGGGGAAGAAAAAGTCAGAACAGGAAAAACGCGTGGACTTTGAAAAAAAAAATCATTCACTAACCTTCGGGAATCTGTAAAACAGGCTCACATATTTTACAGTCAAAAATCACCGATTCCTCAATAAATTCCCTGATGGTCAGAAAAAATATATGATTTTTGACTGAAAGATAAGTGGAAAATGACTTATTCGAAATCTGACCCCCTCCCCATTTTTTTCAAATTCTCAGTCCCCTCCCTTAATTAATTTCTGGGTGAGCCTATGCACAGGGTTGTCAATGATGATGATGATGATACTGATGATTTTTTTTAAAAAAATGTTTAAATTTGTAATATTGGCAACATTGTCTCTCTAAGTAAAAAATAATAAAGAGATTTCTGCGAATGACGATTTCAAAAAAAAATAAGAAGAAGAGCACGTTTCGAAAAAAGAAAGGAAAATATCTACCAATGCACTTTTAAAAATAAGAAAAAAAAATGAAAGAGTTTTAAGAACAGCTGAAAAAAATCGAAAAAAACTTTACCATGCTGATATTTGAATAGAAAGCTATAAAATTGAAGAAACATTGCCTCATCTCCAAAGCATATTTGAACATGTTCATCAAGATTTTTACCCAGAAGAAAAAATGTGTTATTTGCCTCTCCGAACCACAAAATCATTCATTCCAACAAATTTTCAAGTTCAAAATGTTGGAATTTCGGAAAAATTCAAAACTAAAAAATTTATAAAATTTGGAGGTTTTAGTTCCCTCCTCTCTCTCTCTAGTTGGCTCTTTACGTCTTTACATTTCGGATTTATACACAGTTCAATACACATTTAAATTTTGGATATTGAGGAAATCATGAGAAAAATTTACAAATTGGTAAATTTCACAATTTTTTAAAATTCCAGATTTTTCTTCTTTTCTTTTCCTAGAGTTTTCATTCTCAAATGCTAATTTCAGACATTTCTACTCAATTTAAGAGTTTTGGAAATTCCTTAAAATGACTCTTTTGGTCCAAAGTTCATTTCTGAATATTAAAATTTGAGTTATATTTTCAGATTTCCAAGTAGGTAATATCTGATTGGAAACTCATCGATTATTTCGTATTCCCCCCCCCCCCTTCAGCATGTTTTCCATTAAATTTCAAACGAAAAAGTTGATCCAGTACGTGACCTCCTATTAATATAAAGTGTTAAATTTTAGAAATATCAAAAGAAAATACACCAACTAAAGATATGAAATTCCCAAAAATCCAAAACTTCGATTCAAGACACACCCTAAAATATGATATATCATCACACCCTTCTCATGTACAAAACACCTTTGTATACTGCTAACGTAAAACACACGGGTTATTTTTTCAAGCACTAATCAAATCACTTTTCTGTTTTCGGCCTCCATTGTACATAGTTGAGAGACCATTACAACACACGTGTACTTCCATTATTTTTTTTCCTAAAAGTAATTTCAAAATCGCCTACACGAACATCCAGCCTCTCTCTGTTCTTGTGTAGCGAGCAAGTAATCCGAAACTCGTATACAGAAAAACCTGGCAAAGGAAACAACGTTATTTCGTACAGTTTTTATTGTTTTTAACGCACAAACGAGAAGCGAAGGCCGAAGAGGGAAAAAATCGAACAATTACGAAAACTTTCAACTTTCTCAGTATATAGTATCGAACAAGTCGCTCATTACATATTTTTTTGTATACTTACAATAACGAAGACACGATAAAAAAAAAAAGGAATAACACCGTACACACTTTTACAAATTGCTCGGATAGCTGACAAGTTTTTTTTTCAGCTCCCTTCACAACCAGCTGAAAATATTTTTGATACTAACGAGGCTATTCGCTGGGTGGCGTTTAATGTATTATTTTTTTTCTCTTCGTGTAGTATACAGCACCAATCGCATGAGCCCGATTGTGATACGAGTATGAGAAATATTCCTATCGCATGATTTAGGTAAAGCGAAAGCTTTATCGGCTGTTACATTTGAGTAAAATTTATTAAAATGTTGGTAGGTAAATATTTCAGGGAATGGATTTGTAGCTTCATCGCGATGTCAATACGTTTAAAAATAGTAAAAATGAAGTAAAAATCTGAAAACTGGTTTAGGTTTGACTTTTCAAATATCAATATTGTGACCATTTCTGAGCCGATTTCAAATCTCCTGAAAAATTTGAATTCATTTCAACTCTTTGGGGGGGGGGGAGCCAAATTTTGACTCGATTGAAGGAAATGAAAAATTAAAACGAGTTTCAGAATTTGAACTAGCATTAAAAAGAAAATTTAAAACTTTCACAAAAATTTGAAAAAAAAAAACAAAAAAAATAGTTCTACAAGAGAGAGCCAAGTATTTTTACGCAAAATTCGGTCAAAAATAAGAAATACCTTCAAAACAAAGTTTTCAAAAAGAGTTGGCATTTAAAGGGCAAAAATCTGAAAAATATCTGCCATAACTACAGATATCATGTTTTAAAAGAAAATAAAAAAACAAATTCTTTCATTTTCAGCGAATTTTTGCTAATTTTTCGAAGTATTTCACTTTCTGACTTTCAAGAAAATTTTCACTGTTTGCTTTCAGTGAATTTTTTAAATTGATTCATGATTGAGCTACAATTATGACTGTTTCCAGGGATTTTCGATAATTTTCACTGATTTATGCCTGAGAAAATAATATCACATATTACGAAAATTGAAAAAAATCTCTTTATTTCCCAAACAAAATACAGAGATCAACTCATGACAATTTTTTTGTTGCTGAGGAGCAGGCTCTGTAAAAAAATTTAAGGAAATCGACAAAACATGAAATCAGCTTTATGAAATTCTAAATTCAAAATGGATAGTGCCGTTAAAAAAAATTGTCAATAAAATTTTTCAAATCCAAAAACTGAGTTGAAACATACTAACAAAATTGACCAAAAAAAGGGGCAAACCTTTCAAATTGGGGTGAAATTTTTAGGATCCGTCACGGTATTTCCAATATTTATACTCTAAATTGAAAACATTTCAAGTGGACACCTAAATTTTGTCGAATGAAGTTTTAAAAAAATTGTGAGATGAAAATCGGATAATTTTTTTTACCATGGAAAAAACTCTCACACCTTAACCGTTTAGAAGAAATAATCATTACACGCCTCAGAATTGGTCACACAAAACTCACCCACCCACTAATTTCTCCGAACCCCTAAGCCACAATGTCAATTCTGCAATTTCGAACCTATAACCACCCAACACCTCCTATTTTTTTGCCCCAACCTAAAACAGCGAAGAAAAAATCTCAATACCTATTCTTGAAAACAACACAACCATTCCAGACTCTAAAATAGAAACTGAAAAAATTCTATAAAAAAACTTAAAATCCAACGCTAAATTTAACCTCCTCCACTCCCTCGATCACTGAGAGTAAAAATCTCAGAAAATACACACGCCCAGTATAATAAAACTTTATTTAAAAAATTTCACCCCCCCCCCCCCCCTATACCTTTGCACTTTTAAGTCAATCAGTGCTGGAAAATTTTAATCACTTAATAGGAAAAAATCTAAATTCTAACAATTTGCATCATCGCGTCCTGGAGAGAAGAGGGTCATAAGAATACACGGGAGGTCATTTGACAGTTGTTTCAAGGCTTTTTCGTACTCATCTATAAAAAATGAGGAGTATCTTTCTTTCAAAATGACTCAATTGCCAATATTAATATTTTTCATTCTTTTTTTACATAAACGATGTTGATGAAGCTTCCAGCATAAAATAAAATACACCTCTGCCTCTTTTCTCATGCATAATTTTTATAATCGCTTCCCAATACACATTTTCTCATTCACCAAAGTTTTATATCGTCCTAAAATCAATTTTTAAAAATATGGAATTGTGCCAGGGCCCAAAGAAAAACATTATTCTGACTCATATGAGACCTTTTCTTGCCAAAATATGGAAAAATTTCCTAAAAATCTTCGAGAAATGAGCACTAAGATAATTCAAAAATTTATTACGATAATCCACCTGTTTTTTTTTTTTTTTTTTTTTTTTCAAAAAAAGTACATTCGACGCACATATTTTCTTAATTGGGCAACCTTAACAAATCAGTGATAGGGAAATACATTACACTCAGAATCTTTCACATAATTCGTAGTTTTTTATAGAAATACTTCAAAATTCTAGTGAAATTCAATTCATACTATTTTAGAATTGAAACAGTGAATAGATGTGAAAGGAGCTGAAATAAGAAACGCAACAGGAAAAGCAGTCGACCATTTTGCACGAAAAAATCCAAGCTATCGTAACTCGATCTAGAAACAAGATAAGGGTGTATCTCATGAAACTTTTTCTGATAAGTTATAGTTGTTTAACCTCCTGGCGCAGAACCCGCCATGGTTTCTCTTCCTTCATTTCATTTCTTCCGGTACGAATTAATATTTCTTTATCGAAGGCCAATTTTAATACATTTAAATAATATTCTTAGACAATATTCCCAAGCAGATTTTCCAACAAAAAATTTCTATTCGGGACGAGAGTCATTTTACACTTATTTTTCCAAGTTCGTAGGTTTCAATTCCTTCTACTTTCCTATTAATTGATCCCTTTTTCAGCTCCTCCTTTTCTCCAAGTGAAATTGAACTAAAAATACTCGAGTACAAGTAGCTACGACGAAATATAGATGAAAACATTAATAAATTAATAAGACGAATTTAAATTTGAATAGGGCGATGTTCGTACACGACGAACTTCGTCATATACCGCTTTGTCGAACACTTAATTGGAAAGCAATCTAGAACACGAACTCGACGAATGATGCAAAGAATAGGTCGCCAATCTCGCCATGCGTGCAAAAGGTAAATGAACGCGAATGATCGAATACAGAAGTAACCCACACCGACGAAGAAACCCAAAGCAGGAAGTGAAAACCGGGAAACTGCGATGCTCTCGGTATACGATTCGCACTCACTCGGGCTTTAATTGTGATAAAAATAAGACGATATTATAAAACGTTAATTTGACGCAATCGAGCGAGCAGTAGGCAAAACATTGTTTATCAAAGCGACTCGGCTTGTCGGAAAATTAATTAAAACATCACGAAACGATGAAATAAACAACCCTTTAAAAGCATACTGTTGAAAAATTGCTCACAATTTTCGCTTACCTACTTAATATTTACCAAAATATTTTGATATTTTTACCAACTTTGTTATTCTTCACGGTGTGGTATTAATAAAACATTTTCAACGCGCAAAATTACCAAGCTCGGGTTGATCATGGCGATTTGAGATCTATTTTCATAGCATTTTACTAGTTTTTATAGGTGATGAAAACGTCCACCTAAGTTATCTATTATGATTAATTAATTCACTTTAATTACACCAATTAATTTTTTCACGAATGAATAAATTCTCGCCGGGAGAGGAAAGTTTGCCAAGGACTGAGTTTTCTTCACAAATCTCCCAACCTAAGTTATCTTCCTAACAATGTAGTCAGTCAAGAAACTTAAACGAGTTTAACTTAACAAATTAATAACTATCTCCATTAGACAACGATCTCACCCAACCCCTGCTGCTATTTTCACTTCCACCGCAACTTCATTAGCTCCGTGAATATAAACTTCATTTATCTTCCACTCGAACATTTTCGCTTTTTTTTTCGCTTCGTTAAAACGAAAATGAATACTAAAAAATCTACCTGATTCGAGGAATATTTTCATTTGCGCGGATTTCTTCTTACTCACAAGAGCGGTATCTCAATCGGCGGGAAAATTTTGAATCGAAATAGGAAGATATAAAACTTACATCAAAATAGGACCCTATATTCCAACTTTCTGATGCTCAAGTCGATTTCTAGAATTTTCAAGAATTTTAATGAATTCAAAAAAATATGAAAATTAATAATTGATCTAATCAATAAAAATAAATTGAAAGGTCTATAAGTAAACCATTTTTGACCCCTTAATCGATTGGAAGTTATCATCTTGAAAATTTCACAATTTACCGATTCTGAAAGTCTGTAAAAATGATTCATATGAATTTCAGCCCCTAATAATGTAGAACTGAATCGATTAGGGATTAATTTCCCTAAAAATCCTTAATCTCTGTTAAAATCTATATTTTTCTCTGATAAATTTTTTTTTGGCGAAAATTGAAAAATTCGCCTATAATATAGCCATCGAAGGACGATTAAAAAACATCTAAAAACAGCCCATTTTCGACCTTTCAAACCGGTTGAAGCCGTTTTAAGCCGTTTTGAAGTTTCTAAAATTTTGGAATTTTTTTCATTATTGGAAGAAATGCAAGAGAAAAATGGGTATGGATTTGATGTGATAACAACGAATTTTGGAAAAATGTACTTTAATAGATTAAATAGGTCACCAATATACATAGGCACACCCAAGGGGGTTCAGAGGGCTCGAGTCCCTCAAGCTCGAAAAAAATTTTATAGCAAAAATATTTAAAAAGTGCATTTTTTGCTTTTCAGACAGAATTTTTTCAAAAAAATTTTGACCAATTTTTCACTCAAAAATCATCGATTTCTCAATAAATTCCCAAATTGTCAGAAAAATAATGATTTTCGACTGAAAGATTGGTGAAAAATGACTAATTTGACATTTTAACCCCTCTTCCTTATTTTTCTCAAATTCTCAGCCCCTCCCCAACATAGATAGAACGCGTTTTTAGGTACTGACGTAGATCTCAAATTTAAAATTAAAAAACAAAAATTCGTGTTTTTTGAACAACTTTTTCATATTTAGGAAAACAATTACCCCCCCCCCCCCAAAAAAAAAAGAGAAAAAAACAAAAAACAAAAATTCTGATTGGTGTAGCTACTATTTTTCAAAATTCGGAATTATTTTTTCTGGTTTCCACCAGTCACTGACAACAAAACGTATATTGGTATTGGTTTTGGTTCTGTTTTTGTTTCGGTTTTTTAAACGTTTTGGTTTTGATTTTGGTTTTTCCCACGATTTGGTTTTGTTTTTTTCGTTTTTGTTTTGGTTCTGTTTTTTTTTTATTTTTTTTATTCAAATTACATGTGTAACAATTATAAAAATTTCAAAAATTCGCGAACTTTTATTTGATTATCAAACAAAAAATTAAAAACAACTTCACAGATAAATTTTTCGATTCTTCCCAGCTTTCCATTACTCTCAGATTTTAATTTTGTTTTTTTTGAAGGTTTTGGTTTTGATTTTTTTGAACGTTTTGGTTTTGTTTTGTTTTTTTGTGATTTTTAGTGTTTTTTTTCGGTTTTGTTTTGTTGTCAGTGGCTGGTTTCCACCTTTTTCAGTCCAATTTTTATGAGATTTTCGGCCCTTTCAGAACAAAAATTCTTTGATAGACAAAATGAATGTCTGTGTATGTATTTTTCTAGTGATTTTAACCTAACAAGAGAAAATGCGCAAGATTAAATTTTAAAAAATGCAGGCTTGTATGTATATCACAAAAAATTTCGAAAGAATAAGAAAAAATTGAGATGGAAGATACTTGAAGTTGAAAATAATTTTGAACTTGAATTGTTGAAATCCCATTTGCGGAAAAATTTGTAACTGAGATTGAAAATAATTTTTTAAATCTCAAACATGGGTTACTAGTTCCATCCTCCTTCCTCATATGGACAGGGCCCGGAACAAGGATTCCATATGTCAAGTTTTGTTTGAAAAAATGTTCATCTTTTTTAGAATGGAAACTGAAAATTTGAAAACAAAATTTTTAAAAACACCTTGATGGAATTTCATGATTTTTAAATTTTTTAAATAAAATTTTGCTTTTCAAAATTGTGATGCATACCTAGTTATTTTTTCAGAACCAGAAAGTTCCAAAATTGGAAAGAGGAATGTTTCGAAATCGAAAATGATACAGGACCATAGATTATGGAGTAATTTTGAATTTTCAGAAATCGTTCAAAATTCTAGAAATGAACTTCATCACCTGAAATTTTGGACAAGAAGTTTTTTTACGACGTACTTCCAATATATTTTTATTTCGACTTAAAATTACACTTACTCCCAGTTAAGAAACCCTTCTTTTTAAATCTAGATTTTCGATTCAAATTCGATTTCATTGTAATCACCATTGTCCAATCACATCCACGTAATAAAATTAAACAAACCCACACGAGGTCTTTTCGTTAATAAAATCAACGATCCATTATTACGTATAGTTTCTTTAGCAATAATAATGTCCAAATGTCGTTAAATATTTATAATAATTTACGTTGTAAAAAATCGCGCCAAACATTCGAGACTCACAAATTATTACAATATATCGTTAAACGGTACATAATTCCTTAGTATAAAATTTTAATGCTTTTCTCAATTCCTTAAAAATACCCCGTTATAAATTTATATAGACAAATGCAAACAAGCAATAGCTCTAAGCAACAGCAATACTCTTAAGTGCTCGGGTGTTCGAACCCGGCTATAAATTAAATATGCAAATGCGAAACGAAAATCGTCAACAGTACGAAAAAAAAATTTATTTATACAATTTAACTTGATTACGTTACGAAATGGATCGGTTTGCTTTCAAAATAATAGCGTAGCTATGCCCATTACATCAGTCGAACAAATATACGAAATATCTGCCTCAAACAATACCATTCAAATCCAACCCTCATAACGTATCTTTCAACAAAAGACAATTCCGCTCACGTGGCAATAACTGCGGATTTTTTCTCATTAAATCCACGTCAACCCGGCGGAAGAAAAAAAATCATTCGCAGAAAATGATATTCATATACATTTTGTAAAACTTGCATATGAAAATGTCGCCAGGAACTTCCTAATGTTAGACCAAGACAATATTCCTTCCTGCGAAAAACAGGCATATAGGTAAAAAGATGAAATTTCCAATAGTTAACGTGTGTCAAAAACAAATGTCTTTTTTTTTCCTCTTTCAAATTTACAACTACAACCAAACGTATTTTTTTATTAGATTTTTATTTTCGAAGCTTTGATAATTCGCGTTCGCTTATATTTTTACCTGTTCGATGCCGCGTGTTTGCGGCGACAGGGGTTTCTTTTTTCTTCGGCTCTACACCCTCCTAGGAAAACATCTATGGCGTATTTTTTTTTTTTTAGACGAGGTTACTCGTATTGATATCACATGCAACACGTGTAAAAAGCCAGCATATTGATATTGATCAGAAATTACACGCGATTCGAACAGATACGACAAAGATACTTTAAAAGATTCAAAAGACACCTGTCGTTGTTTTCAAATATATCGAAAAACTTGACTTTTTACATTATTAAATTTTTTTTCCAAGATGTAGAAAACTCGAAACGTATTCATTTTTATATTTATAATATTCGTGTCTTGAAATTTACTTTCAGGTGAACTTTATATTCATCGGTAATTGAATGCTTTGAAAGTGTCTTTTGGTCATAAGTTTGAAATTAATGGAATATTACTAGACAACATGCATAAACGTAAAAGTATCCAAACCTATACGTATGACATGTATCTCATTAATTTTAAACTGGAAAAAACTTTACGTAAGACAGTAAGTTTTTCAAAGAGAAACTTGGAGGATATTTTTTCACGACAAATAAGGAAACTATACAGAATTTCAAAGACCCTAAACTTGTTATTTAATTAAGGTACTCATCAAAAAATTTCTAAACTGTAAACAGAACGAGGAATTGTTTGTTTTCGGGGCTCATTTCGAAGCAAATACAGTGAAGTAGGAAAATACTCCCTTTTAAAATTATTTGTCATTTCGAAAATTTTCAAGTCGTGGGAATAACTCATAATGTGTTACTGTTAGATAGAATCGGCGGAGAATTTTTCATGCACGAGAGAATCGTTCGCAATCAATAGATAAGAATGAAATTCTTGCCATGACTCATGGAATTATGGTTGATCTAGTCATTTCAAAACGATTTTTTGAAACTAGATCAAAACAGAATTACTGATTCCACTAAACATAATAAAAATTTATTTTATTTTTTGTTCAAATAAAATGAATTTAAGCTGAAACTTTTTAAAAAATTAATAAGTAGGTAACTTTTTTCTAGAAAAAATTTGAGAAATTGAGCATCAAAAGAAAAAAATGACCAGTTTGCTTTTTTCAGGGTGTCCAACAAACTTTCAAAACTCCAAAACAGGACCTTACCTCTAAAAAAAATCGGTAACTAATAAATTTTGTACCCCCCCCCCCCCCCAAAAAAAAGATCGGGAAACAATTTTAGAAACTTTTTTTTTCAATTGTAAAAAATTAGTGTAAATTTATTTTTAAAATTCAAGAATAGAATAAAAATAATAGCTATTCATTTTGACGAATGGGATCTCAAAGTTGTTACAAAACTGGGCTTTTCACTGAAAAAGGCCCAAAACAGGACTTCACCAAGACCAACAGGGCTTATTGGACACTGTGCTTTTCCCCTCCAGCAAATCATACTACATATCAAATTTGGATTGCTCCAGCGATCTTTTTCATTTTGATACATATAAAATGGACTTGGCTTTTCTTGATCATAATGAAAAATATAAAATCAATCATTCGCGCTGCCTCCCTCTGAAAAAGTAAGATGAAACTTTTGAGCCAAAAAATTTATCTGAGCAGAAAATTTGAAAAATTTATTATTTTTTTTTGTAAATGATTCAAGTTCTTACGGAGTAAATGCCAAATAGAGTGAACTTTTTGCAACTTTTTTCAAAAACTGAAGTAGGTAGGAAGGTAGGAACCACTGAAGTTCTATTTAAGACCTAAAATGACTTAGCAAGAATCCTTCCTCCCGGCTGGCCACTTCATATTCACCTCTCCCCATCGAATCATAAAACTTAACCATGCTCAAAAGTTGAAAAAAAAATAATTAAAAATTCAATATTCAACAAAGAATGAAAAACAATGAAAAAAGTTTTTTTTTTCAATTTTTTTAATGATTTTTTGAACTAGACATGTGAACCGATAAGAAAAGATAAATTCAAAATCAGGGGTGAAATTTTCATCACATCGTTGTGGGCTATAAACAAAACTTTTGTCCCTTTTCAGTTTTCAATAAAAGTTGAAAAAGAATCGCATCTTGATTGATCATCTTCAATTTGACTGATCGTAAAATTTTCGAGAAGAGCATTCTCTCTCATTTTGAATCAGTTAAAAATCACCGAGAAAAAATCAGAATTGCAACACACAAAAAATTGATAAAATTCTTATATTTTCAAAAAATTTTCGCTAACTTCTGAAAAAAATTCACTCAATTTTTAGATAATTTCAGATGTTTTGTTGACATCCGTGACTTTTTAATACGGATTTTCCAGCAATTATTTTCTCTTTGATTTCAGTGAATTTTTCAAAATTGATTTATAAATGAGAGAGTGAAAAATTCCACTTTCCTAAATCACTTTTCCATTTTTTTCCAGCCCAATTTTTATTATTTGAAACATGACTATTTTTAATAGACAATTTATTAATTTTTTCATCAAAATAAATAAAAATTCAGTTTTGAACTTATCGACCTTCCTCAACCAAATTTTATCCTTCCCAGCCCCATTCTAAAGAAATCCGGGGAAATTTTGATTTTCGACAATTTTTTCGAATTTTTTCAAAAAGCATAGGAAGCAACTCCTTTTGAGCGTAGGACTTGAATTATAAGACCACGTAATTTTTTTACGATATTCTGTCAAACGATAAATGAATTATAGTCAAAGAAAAAAACATGTTAATAAAATTGCATAACCGATTCGCCGTAAATATGAAACAAATGCAAACCTATTCACGGCGAATTCGGTAGGCAACTTAAATAACACAGATAAAAATATGTATTTCTATGGTACGAAAACTTGAATTAGGTAGAAGTTATGTCGCAGTTTATCAGAAATGAGTTGGCTCTAATCTTCCAAGTTTGATCCCCCCTCCGCCAGAAAAATATTACAGAGTATTTTTAACCTGCTTTCAAATGATTTTTTTTTCAAATAAAATTATGAAATGAGCTGGCTAAAATAATCGTTCTTCACTTAATAGGTATCAACCACCAAATCCAAAATGCATTAATTTCAGCCAGTCAGGAGCATTCAGTCGAAGATTTTCATTTTTCTTCACCATTTTCGATTTTCTTCAGAAAATGTGTGAATTCTTAAGCAGCCAAAAATTCATTCGCCATCTTTTCTCGAGTTTTTAAAAAAATATACATAATTGTAATTTTTTGATGATTTATAGGTGGATATTTCAAATCAATTTTTTGACCAGCCTTCAACTCGATCGTTGGGAATTTGGAAATCGGTCAAAAAACATAGGTACTACATTTTTGAAATTTTCATTATGGAAATTGCAAAAATTATTAAAGTAGTTGAAAAAACAAGCAAGAAATCAATTTTTGGCTGAACAAGTTCATTTATATGTGATTTGTAAAAATTTAAAAATCCTCCAAAAAATCAAAATCACTCTAAAGGCTTCAGAAGAATTAAAATTGGTAAAATTTAGTTTTGTAGAGTAAATAATTTTAAATTGGGATCAAATATTTCCTCAAAAAAAATAAATTTTAACGTCATTTCTTCATCAAAAACTGGCAATCTATAAATTAAAAAATTAAACATTTAAAAAAAATTTCAAAAAAACATCTAAAATTAACTTTTGCCAGCAGTTCAAAAATTTCAATTCCTGGAATTTCAAAACACGCCTTCTCAAAATTTCCTTCTTCCCTAACACCGCAAATTTACATCCGTCTTTCAAAAAAATTCAAGATTTTACCTCTTGACATGCGGAAACATCATCCCAACACTCAAGGGCACGTTTCAAAACATCAAATTCCACCGAGAAAACAAACCCTCTCCGACGCTCCACTCGAACCTATATTAAGCCCGAATAAAAAATACGATTCGAATAAAAGCCTCGGCGAAAAAGAAAATGAAAATATGAAAATTTCAGAATACGAACCGTAATCTTATACGGATTTCTCAAAATGAACATGTTTTGATAAAATTAAAAACTTCCTCCCTTTTCATTTCGCATTAAAGCAAAAAATTAACAGGCAGCGGTATTTTCAGTGACGCGCGTTCGCCAAGTAGCACAGGTAGCTACTCATTTCATTAGAATACAATGAGCGAAGAGGCTTAAAATTTTAAACATTTTATACGCTGCTTTAAATATTAACTTGGATTTTAAACTTTGAAAGATGTTTCAATTTGGGGTTTCTTTTTCTCTCCATTTTTTTCCCCTCCTTCGCAGTCGCGTATTTCAAAATGAAGCTAATTAATGCATTTCAAAAGTCTACATTAAAGTATTCCTAAAACTTGAAGAATTACAATAATACTTCAAAGCGGAAGAAACCCCGGCGAATTTTACGCCGGTACGGGTACGAAATTTGTAGTTTTCATTAAAACACCCCCGACAATTGTTCAACTTCAATCCAGTTACGTTGAGAAATTAATTTTTCAAAATAAATTAGTCGGCTGAAAATTAAGAGTTCAATTCACCGTACTCAAAGTAAACACAGCAACGATAGATTCGTTTGAAGAGGCAAACCGAATTAAATTGAAAAAATCTACCTCTTCGGAACATTAAATTGGTCCAAATATCGTATTATTGTTAAACAAGCAAGAGTATTACAAGTTTAAACGAAGGCAATACAGGCATCGGTGTTACCAGGCGATAATTCAATTTCAACGAACGTTATATGCCTTCTATACGCGGAAGCTTAGCTCGAAATCACAAAATACATATGTGTATAAAGGAATGGTATTCGGTTTGTTATCCCGAAATACGGATAAGTGTAGATTCCATGTGCTCCTATTACGTTTCTTTTTGACCAATGAAAAATAAATATTTGAAAAATGCGATAAGGATAAAAGAAGACACAAAGGTAGCCACATTGTAGAAAAGGTGAAGCAACCATACGAACGTTGCGATTAAGTTTATTTGTTGAGTCCGGTCTGTATTAGCAGATAAGAGAGAGGATGAAAAAAAAAGGGCGCTGGATGTTCATTTAGCCGCGCCTTTCCAAGAAACACCATCGAAAAATCGAAAAACCAACGCATGTACCGAGAAAAATGAGATAAATGACGTAAAAAGGCACCGCCGCTGTTATCATATGTTGAATGCATCGCGAATACGACTCCCCACGCAGGCCTAATTTCGATTGCCTATATCAGCGCCCGAAACTTCCCTCACCGAGCGCCGAATCATTAGCGCCATAATCAGACTAATTAAATACACCTACAAACGAAAGAAGAAATTACGCCGGCAGATGGCATCTTTTTGTTATCGTTTTACACCCAACAAGTATAACTACACATTCCTAACAAAAGCCATTTGAAATAAATTAAAATCCCCAAAACGCCTAAATAATTATCGTAGCGTTAAAATTTCCAAAAATTTAACCTTCTGGCATTTCGATGCAGATTTTAATCACACGAGGAAGCGAATTCTAATTTTTTCGTCATTTTCAGAAAATATTACTGAGAAAAAACAACTGCTCGAAAAAAGTCCAAAAAATCTAAAAAATAATCCAAGAAGGTTCATTTCGAGCTGAAAAAATCGAAGATCATAAATGAACCTTTCAACTTTTCAATCTTCTTAATTTCCCTTCAGAACGTATCACAACCAGTTTAAAATTAAGGTTGTAAATTAATCGAAAACAATCTCACGTTGTTACTCACCTCAGAAACGGTTTTTTCGCCACAATCCATTAATGATTCATTTCGTAAGTTATCTCTCGAGTTCCGGGAAAACTGTAAAGGGCGTCATATTTCACCTTATTTTTTGGCTCCAATTTATACCTACGATTGCTCGACGCTTGGCCACCAATTCTGGTTCAACAAATCTATACCGGTAAACCTGTAAAAAAATATAATTCCCAAGTTAAAAATATATCTTTAGGAAAAAAAAACATTAAATATACACGAGTATCTAGACCTACACCTAAAACACCACAGAAATCGCCTCTTGAACGCCTTAGCGATATTAATTTAATATCCGACCACGGCGCTGTATTCAAATCTAACTACGAAAATTACATTTTTTTTTCACGCATTTAAATTAATAAATTTTTGCGTCCGTCGGTAGGAAAAAAGATGAAAAAAATTACGTTCCGGAAAATGTAGACAACACGCGAATTAGTATCACATTAGGGTTACATTATTTGTGTTAATTAAAAACTCGTTAAATATTGAAATTACGAATGCGGAATTTCATTACATTTTTTTGTCGATTTTAATTAAAATTCGCCACACATTGCTACTAATCGAAAGTTTAATTAAGCTTATGTTACGCTGAATTCGAAATTGTCAACGGTGCTTTTTGCATTTAGACCGAATGCAACGACAATAAATTTATAGGTACTGAATTGTGTGAGGTAGGTAGTTAACCGAGGATATATTTATTCGGTGTATTTTCGTAGGCGTTTGTAGGAGCGTATGAGCTGTGATTTATTCGGTAATTTGGAAATATGTCTCAGATGATGAATAAGTTCTTTCAAATTTCACTTAAAAAAAAACAAAAAAAACGGAGAAATTATTGATGACCTGAAAAATTTTTTTTCGATAGTTTCTAAAAATATACGCTGGCAAAACTAAAATAATTTTTCTGCGATTTTTGAGACTTGGATTCCAGTATAAAACATAATAGGTAGATGTCAAATTGATGGTCCTGTCAAATTCGAAATATTTTCAAAATTAGCCTCAGCTTTTTGTAAAAATTTCAGTCCTGAATTTCCTTCAGAAAAGTTCAAGTTGGAAAAACGTCAACTTTTTTAAAAAAAATCAGTTTTCAACTTTTTCTGGAAAATTGGTTTCAAAACTTCTTCAAACAGCTCGACTGTTCAACATTAAACAGCCCTTGAGAAGCTGAATTCAACTTATTCTGTTGGAAGTTTTTCTTTCTAGAAATTTTGGACTGTCTATAAGAAATTTAACTTTGAACTTTACCTAAAAAAGTTCAAATTGCTGATATTTCTCCAAAAAGTCCCGCCCACTAAACTTTCACCAAAAATTTAATTTGCTGAACTTTCGCCAAAAACTTCAGCTGGTTGAAAATTTTTTCAAAAGTTCGACTTATTGATGGATTTTCTCCAAAATGTTCAATTAGCTGGAACGTCTCCAAAAATTTCAACTTGCTGAAATTTCTCCAAGAATTTCAGCTAATAAAAATTTTTCCAAAAAGTTCTACTTGCCGAACTTTCTCCAAAAAGTTCAACTTGTCAAACTTTCTCCAAAAAGTTCAACTTGCTGAACTTTCCACAAAAAGTTCAACTTAATGGACTTTTCCTCTAAGTTCAACCTAATGAACTTTTCCCAAAAAAATCAACTAGCCAAACTTTCTCCAAAAATTGCAGCTGATTCACTTTTTTCCAAAAATTTCTACTTGCCGAACTTTCCACAAAAAGTTCAACTTAATGGACTTTTCCCTCAAAGTTCAACTTAATGGACTTTCCTCCAAAGTTCAACCTAATGAACTTTCCCCAAAAAATCAACTAGCCGAACTTTCTCCAAAAATTGCAGCTGATTAAAAATTTCTGCAAAAAGTTCTACTAGCCGAACTTTCTCCAAAAAGTTCAACTTGCTGAATTTTCCACAAAAAGTTCAACTTAATGGACTTTTCCCCGAAGTTCAACCTAATGAAGTTTCCTCCAAAAAATCAACTAGCCAAACTTTCTCCAAAAATTGCAGCTGATTCAATTTTTTCCCAAAAAGCTCAACTTGTCAAACTTTCTCAAAAAGTTCAACTTGATGGACTTTTCCGGCAAAGTTCAACTTAATGGACCACTCTCCAAAGTTCAACTTGATGGACTTTTCTTCAAAAAGTTCAACTTGCGAAACTTTCTCCAAATTGTTCAACTTGATAAATTCTGTAAAAAGTTCAACTTGCTAAACTTTCTACAAAAATTTCAGCTGGTTTGAAATTTTGTCAAGATGTCCAATTCACTAAAATCTTCACCAAAAAGTTCACCTGGTTGAAAATTTTTCCAAAAAGTTCAACTTATTGATAGACTTTTCCTGAAAAGTTCAACTTTCAGGATTTTATCTGAGAAGTTGAATTTTGAAGTTGGTATCTTAAAAAATGATCAACTTTGAACTTTAA
Organism: Pseudococcus jackbeardsleyi; assembly: GCA_038380155.1. NCBI lineage: Eukaryota > Metazoa > Arthropoda > Insecta > Hemiptera > Pseudococcidae > Pseudococcus > Pseudococcus jackbeardsleyi. The sequence goes on from CM076242.1 coordinate 42,147,854, forward strand.
TTTTTCCTTGTTTCATCATTTTAATAAGTAAAGTAAATGTAAAATAATCAAAGAAAATTATCATTTTTTAAATTTTGCTCGAAAGTTAATCAACTATGCACTTTTTAAAAAAATAATACCTTGAAATTCATTTTCGAAAAAGAAGCCATAAAAGATGTAAAAAAAAATCAATTTTCGAGAACTACTGAACAAACAGGAAAATTTTTAAAATTCATTTTAAGTAGTCTTCTCTTAAGTACTGTACAATCCAATTGCAGCGATAATGGACTAAAATTTGGTCCCATTGAAATTACCCCATAAGACGAGTTAAGATCAACCAGGGCTGCGTTAAGTTAGGCGATTTTCAGAAAACAGCCTCGAGTTAAAAGCTACTATTGTCAGAAAGCTGCACACCGCACCATATTTTCTTCGAGCCGACATGAAAAATTAGGGAATCTGGACATGTCACGTACAAAAAACAAAATAAATGTTGTTGAGAACTTTATATCTCTCTACAGATAATTTGATAATACAAAAACGTAATGCATTAACAATTACCGAAGAAAATTTCTTCAACGCACAATGAACAGAGGCGCAAAAAGAATGAGGGCTTTCAAGTTTTCGCCAGCTTTTCGCTTATGGTTTATCTTACACGTCATTAGTAACTTTTAAACTTGACATGTAGCAACAAATGTGTGTAAAGGAGAACTTATACTAACAAATGTTGATGTTTTGTCAACGTAGTAAAACTTAAATCTCTGCGTAAAAAATAATAACCGGTGTCTATTGTTACTCGTATTTTTCTTTTTACCAACCCGCGGATTAGGTAACTTTGTTCAACGACCTAAATAAAATATTACCAATTATGGAACCTATACCAACCTTAGGTAAATTCCCATAATTTTTGTCGTCGAAAAAAAAAATACAGGCTCAATTTGGATGATACTTTTTTCTTCTTTTGGATGCAAATTGTTTGGATCATTTCGGATATTATCGAAAATTCTTCGTTCAAATTAATGTGTATTTTATAACAGGCAGGTTATTCTTCAAATTTCAGAAATTAAAAAAAAATGTTTTCTTTGCCGAAAATTTTCATTTTTGCACGATCTCGTTTTTTTTGTACTCTTTTAAAATTTCATCTGGTGATTTTTTTTTTACCTGGACAAATTTTTATTTACTCAATTTTTTTTAAAACTTTGAAATTTTTTTATTTTCTGACAAAATATTAACGCATGTTTTTTTTTCATGATTTTGATTTTTTTTCCTCTATCAAAATCATCTTTACTCGTATTTTAGATTAAAATCCGAAACTTTTAAAATTTTCAAGTTTGAATCGTGATTATGGACGTGATCAGAACATTTGCACTCTCCTTGTCCCTCGCCCTTCTCTTCAGAAGAAACATTGATTGAGTCCAGCGTCTTGTAAAAAAAAAAAAAACAAAAAAAAACAGACAAACAAACATTAATTGGATTATTATCTAGATCAAGATACTGAATTTCTTCGAATCATTTATTTTTAAAGAATGGTAATTAACGATCAAATTCTGGTCAAAACGATTCTTTCAATATTTAATGAATCCAAAATTTGTAAAACACGTCTGACCTAACCTTATAAATAGACATTTGACAAAATCTGTTTTCCCTTTCGAAAAGTTCATATTGAAATTTGGCAAATTTCGCGACGATCGAAATAAGACGACATAAAAGAATATATACAGCCGACTGTGCGACTGTTTCTCTATATTTTTCTTTTATGATATTTTCACTTTTATCGCTCGCCATATTATCTCCGCAATGGTTTTATTTGATTTTTCTTTCGCTACCAGCAGAAGGCTCACTTTCTCACATAGTTTTCTCGAGTATACTTCACGCTCTAGTAAATACTAAGCATACCTCGTATCCTGATCCGATAGGCCCGGTATCGTATAAGATATAATTCGTGTTGCCAATTTTTTCCCCAAATTTTCAACTTGATAAATTATACCCGTTGGATATCCCCGTATTGGAATTTTTTTCCTTCTAATTCGACCTGGAACATCGAGGAAAAAAAACCTTTTAAAATATACTACGATAATATTGCCATTTAGGATTATAATATGAAATTTGTACATATACTAGGTAAATCCTCATCTATCACTTTTTTAAGGTTTGCTTTCGCCGCCGCTTTTTTTCTCCCCCAGCACTTCTCGTCTCAAGAGCATAAAACTGCGGTATAATGTATTCTTGGTATATACGCAGGACGATGCTATACCGTACTTCGTACAGCTTACTTAATTGTGTAATCCGTTTGAAAAGCTGTCTTAATTTATCAATCCGATATACGACGACAAGCACCGATCAATTATATAGGAAATTATTTAAAGCACTTAGAATTTGACTTTTACAATGCTTTTTATTTCATTTTGTATCGTAAGATTATGTTTGATATCTAAACTCGTACTTTATAGTCGAGGTTTCCTTAAGCTCGAGTTACTTCGTCGAATAATCTAGCACCTTTATAAGCGACTACGGCGGAGTAAACTGCGAAGATGAAAATTTTCGATTGCTTTATCCGAGGCAACTTTGCAAAAAAAATTTCACCGACGAAAAGTGGGCTTATTTTATAAGTTGAAATTTATTACTTTAATTTCGCGACTCACGCTACCGTGGCCTAAATTTCAAACCAGCCGATTTCGCCGACCTCGGCTGGCTTTCCGCGCTCGTATACACATGTTAATTTGAAAACATGGTTTTAAAACTTGTTTCACTTGGCAGCTTTTTCATTTAATAATCACCGAACGTAAAAGCGCCAGCTTTTTACGAGCTCGCGTATACCTCGTAACGGCGTACGAGTTGTTTTCTATAAATACCTATACAATTGTCTCGACTGCGATTTTATTCTACTTCGGTGAGAAAAAAAAAACACGATGGGAATTTTGTGGAAGATTAAACGCGAATTTTTTTTCTCATCGCGAATTTTATGGAGAAAAATTTTCACACGAAATCCAACAATATTGCAGTCGTTTACAACGAAGTTAAATATTTTGGGTAATAGATTGAGACATGCCATCAAACTGTAACCTCGAATCGGAAGAAGAAACCAGTGACAAAGACAAATCGCCCACTAGTTGTACTGATCATTAAAAATATCGTAAAATTTTCAACGAAAATTTGCGATGATCAATACTGCTGGTTGTTGATTCATCTTCGTTGTTGGTTTGAGATTATGATTTGATGGCATGTCTCCATCCTTGGAATTTACTTGTACTGAAATCGTTCACAAATTTTCCACAAATATTCGGCGGCAAAATTTATGCTTGGAAATCGCCGGCGGCGTTTCTTTGGGGAAAACAAAAAAAAAATGAAAAAATTTAAACAAAAATTGAAATGCCATCAATTTTACTAAAATTCTTACATTTTTCTCCAATCTGTAAGCTATTCAGTGTTTAATTTTCCAATTCAACTGCACATTTTTTTCAGTTTCTTCCAAATTCTTAATTTTTCACAAGCTGTAGATCTTAATTTTAAATTTTTTTACATCGCAGTACTTTTTTTAAATTTCAATTTTCTCAATTCCATTAAGTAATATTATTCAGACCCCTAGTCAATTCTCAGTACGCAAAATTGGCAAAATTTTGGAGATGTACAATATGTACCTAAAGTAAGTCGGCAAAATCTCGGAAATTTCGGCAAATTAATTTTTTTTTAGAAAATTTGCAGCATAACTAATGAAAAAAGGAGCTTGTCAAAATTTCAAGTTTACATGTCTTCCTTTAAAAAACACAATTCAACTTCAAAATTACTCACTTTCACTTTCCATATCAGCATTTTTCAAAAATTTAGACCTCGTTACGCTCGGCTTCATTGGATTTTTTCTTCCGTAATTTTTAAACAATCCAAATCCCACAAAAATTATATTTTTCTTGGAAATAATTTCCATCTAAGTATTATCGATTTTTTCTCGAAGATCAGAACTCATTTTTGATGTCTATAATTCAAAATTTTCAAAAGCTCGTAATTTAAAAACAATCTAAATCCCACAAAAATGATATTTTTCCTCTAAATAATTTCCATATGCCTATTTTATCAAATTTTTTCTCATCAAAACTCATTTTTGATGTCTAAAAATCAAATTTGTCAAATGCTTATTGCTTTGTGAATATTTTTTGAGTACAAGTGGCCAGTTTTTTAATCAAGTTAGATAATCAATTTATAACATTGTTTTATTGAACTTGAAATCAAAGTAACTATTCTACTTGAAATTTGTCTCCCTCGCTTTACTCGAGCCATATTTGTTTACCTCCTATTCACATTAAAAATATAATCTTTGAAACCAAGTAAGCTGCTGAGCCAAAAAATTTTCGATTGTCAAATTTAAGGAATTTTTAATTGACAATTTTTAATTTTCAAGTCGGCATTTTTGAACATCATTACCCCCTTCCCCCAAAGTTTATGTCCGAGAAGTTGGAATTTTTTTCAATTCATTGTTTTGAAAAATGTTGAAAAATGAGGAATATTATATACTTGCTAGAAAAAATTGAAGAATTGAAAGAAATTCGAAGAAATGTGACGATGAAAAAATAAAATGTGCTTAGTAATAAAAAATTTTCCAGTTTCATTTTCTTAAAATTTCGTTCAACTTGATAATTTTCAAAATTTCTTTCAACTCAGAAATTGCTTCCAATCATTTTTTTAAGTTCTTCAATTTTTGAACTCTGACATCTTTCTAATTGAAAATAACTGAAAATTTTCTCAACTTCGCAGCTTTTTCGTTTTCCTACCTAATTCCAATTTTTGAAATGCCTTTAGCACCGTTTTTACACATATTTTTTTGATTTTATGTATTCATTACTTTCTTTTGACATGGATATGTCTTAGGGCTGGGGGGTAAAATTTTGAAAGCGTTACGAAACGCTGGAGGTGTAACGAAACGCTGGAGGTGTAACGTAATGTTTTTAGATCAAGACATAATGGCATTATGTTAGACTTGAAAAAACTTAGAAAAAATTCATTTTCGATGAAGATATAATGATATTATGTTAGAGTTTCACAATAAACACCGGTTTTGTAACATAACTCTTGTGGGTGGTAGTTATGTGATGTTGTTAAAACTAGACATAATGACAATATGTTAGACTTGAAAAAACTTAGAAAAATTTCATTTTAGATAAAGACGACATAATGATTTCATTTTAGATAAAGACGACATAATGATATTATGTTAGACTTGAAGAAACTTGGAAAAATTTCATTTTAGATAATAACATAATGATATTATGTTGGAATGCCGGTGGTTATGTTACATTTTCAGATTGAAACATAATGACATTTTAACATGGATATGTCTTTAGGGCTGAGGGGTAAAATTTTGAAGGTGTAACGTAACTCAACGTTTTTTGATTAGGATATATGACATTATTTTAGACTCAAAGAAACTTAGAAAAAATTATTTCAGTTGTCTAATGTCGATCGAAAAGTTGGTTGAAAAGTCCTCAATAAATCGGAAAGTCGATTTAATAAATTAAGAAGTTAATTTGATAAAACAGAGAGTCATTTTGATGAATTGGAGTTGATTCGATAAATAGGAAAGTTGATTTGATAAATCGGAAAGTTGATTTGATAATTCAGAAAGTTGATTCGATAAATTGGAAAGTCGCTTTGATGAATTGGAAAGTTGATTTGATGAAACAGAGAGTCATTTTGATAAATTGGAGTTGATTCGATAAATTGGGAAGTCGATTCGATAAATCGGAAAATCGATTCGATAAATCGGAAAGTCAATTCAATAAATCAGAAAGTCAATTCGATAAATTAGAATGTTGATTTGATAAATCAGAAAGTCAATGAATTGAAAAGTTGATGAATCAAAAACCTGGTATATTGAAAAGAAAAAAATTGAGAAATCAAAAACCCAAGAAATCAAAAAAGTTGAGAATTTGAGCAATCAAAAAGTAGAGAAATTAAAAAGTTGAGTAATTTAAAAGCCAAGAAATGTAATAATCATGAATTTTAAAAGTCATTATGCCAGCCTTGAAGAAAGTTGAAAAAAATGATTTCAGAATTCAGATTAGCACATAATGATATTATGTTGTATCAAGTAGGTAGTTTAAGTAAGTTTTTAGTGTGATGTTTTTGAATCAAGACTTGAAAACATTAGTTAGATAGTTAGACATAATGACATTATGTTGAATCAAAAATTTGAGTGTGTTCCACCACCTTCTTGGTAACCAAAAAGGGTCTCTTTATCTGTGCAACAGAGTTAACACAGTAACTTGAGAAAATGCCTTTATGTACTCTCCTACTAACGCTCCAACTGAAAAAACAATTAATGCATCTTATTCTTATTGACATATCCATGTTCTAAGATTTTTGCTTTAAAGCAAAAAACGCGTTCATTTTTAGAATTTCTTTCAATTACTTAGGTAAATATTAACAATTTCACTGATTGGAAAAATTTTAAAATATGATAGAAATTTGAAAAAAAAAAATAAGAATACTAAATTGAGAAAACTGAAAAAAATTACAGTTGAAAAAAGTCGAACCTGGAATAAATTTGGACTTGGATCGACTTAAGATTACAATTTTCATAGTCAATGTATGTAAGTTAGAACTTTCTTTTCCTACCTACCTTATCAGAAACTCTTTCGATCCAGTACGATTTCATACGATTAAATTTTCAGTCCAGAACGATCTAAAAAAAACTTCAACAACTCGGAAGTTTCATAAAACATGAAATTTGGAATTTTTTTAACTTAATGATTAAAATTTGAAAAAAATCGATGAAAAATTTTTAAATTATTGAAAAAATCGTCCACTGGAAGAAATAAGAAATAGTACTGAGTATAAAAAAAATTGGAGGAAAAAAAATTTAAAAACATTTTATTGACTTTGAATTTTTAAAACATTTTTCCAGCTCAAAAATTCTTTTGAATAATTTTATACTTTTCTTCGAATTTTTTTTAAAGTGTAAAATTTTTCAAATTAAAAATTTCCTAAAATATTTTCTATTTTTTAATTTTTTAAAAAACTTCAATATTTTGATAATCGTTTGAAATATTTTCCCTTCAGGAACTCCTTCCCATACTTCTTCTTTTTCAATCAAATGAATTCACTCAATGTATTCAATTTATGACTACTGCATAATGAAAAAAATCTTTATATTTTATAATATCTTACTAAATCAATAAAAACCAAATTTTCGTCAACTTTTATCTCTATTGAAAAAAATTCAAAAACACTTTCCACCGACGAAATCTTCACAAAACCGAAAAAATCATCCCAGCAGTCTGCAATCAAAAAGTAATTACGTTTTTCAATATTTCACTTCGAAACCGTAGCTTTCTAATTTCTGAAATTTTGAATTCCTAACAATGCTCGGAGTGATTTTTCCGGCGAATTTCTGAAAATTCGCCAAACACGACATAATGAATTTCACCATCTGGAATATTGTTTTTGGGTGTTTTTTGACATGCTCTTTCTATTTATCTTCGTCTCATTGAAAATGAAGACAACACCAACAAAACCCAGGGAAAGTATACCCCTCCGGCTCTCGTTAGCATGCCTATTCATTTCGAGAATCCGTCACAATGAAACTTTCGATCAACGAGACAACTTTTCGCGCAAGTAATTTTTCACCGAATTGAAATCAACTTCGGTACTCAGAAGGTGTTTCTAACTTTACGAAGAATCTGTTTATCAAAAAACAAGCTATTTGTTTAATACCCTTATTTTATACCCACGTAAAACAGATCGACCGGAGACGCCGGCGGTACCACCGAGTACGAAAATATATAAAAGCGATGAAAAATTTTTAATCGAATTTATGCACATTATTCGGAAGCGTAGCGCTATAACTTGAATAAATATCACACCGCAGCATCCAACACGCTGGCAAGGAGAAAAAGGTGAGTTTGAAGATTGTTGAATTTCAGCCTATGTCAAGAAGAAAGCTGCAGTTATAAAGGATTCAGCAACGGAACGGGGTAAATAAATCCGGAAGAAAAACAATAAACCGCGCAATAATCTGTCACTGTCAGTACTTTTAACCTCTGCTCTTTACCTCGCCTTTGTCTGGCGTTCTACTTCGCTCAAGATTTCATTTAAACAATGAGAAAAGAGAGAGAAATCAAATGAAAATTGTATCGAGCGAGCACGTTTCGAGTTTCAAGAACAAAATGCAATGATAAAGTTTAAATGATACTTAATTGTATGTGTCATCGAGAAGTATTTTTTACCCAAACTCCCCCGGCGAGGAAAAAAAAAATGAAGCCATCTCGATACGAGATATTTTTAGCCAATTTTTCCGCACCCTCTTTCGTTCCCCTAGACGTGGATTTTTCCCCATATCGATTTCTCCGTTCCGGAGGAGTATTATGAACGGTCATGGGGCCTCGATGGAAAGAATAAAATATCCTCGTGTACATCGGGGGCGGTTTTTTTCTGTATCCTTTACGAAAAATCTCGATATAGGATAGAACTTGGACGAGAATTTTATTACGTTTAGCCACGGCAACTCGTTATTTTTTTTTGGCGGCCGCGTTTCGCTATGAAATAGCAACACGAAACGTAGTAAATCGAGGGATATATTCTGCTAATTGCAAAGTGGAATTTTCTTACTCGGTTAGTTTTATCTTGGTTTTTGAAAACGATTTATTGGGCAATCGGCTACGTTTATGTAGGGCTTTTCGTCATTTAGTTAAGCCTACACATTGAGCCTCGCAGCTTACTTTAGATTTCGCTCTTTCGTTCAACGTATCAAAGTACATGACTAATACCAGCTCTGCCTACTTTACGGTATAAAATTCAACATCCTTCGTATGCACCGAAAAGATAACACATTATACAAACAATTAATAATTACCAAGGGAAACACATTAAGACGTATACAAAAAAATCCGCCGTGTTATGTACACGTTAAACATGTACCTTGCTTTTTACCTCCTCGCTCGACATCGAACGCCGAACCGAGCCAAGGTTGGAAAAAATTTAATGAAGTTATATTCCGTAAAATAAATACCATTTAGAAAAACGCTGCTGTCCGCATTCGTGATGCTTTTATCTCGGCCAGTGCCATGAATAGCTTGTAATTTCATTAACTCGACGTCCTACTGCGTGTACGTGAATTTGTACCCGTTTATTATAAAGATTCTACTTTTCCCCCTCCCATCCTGGCTCCGCTGTGCCGAAAAAGAAACTTGCGAAACAACGCCATCATCGTTATAAGTTCAAATACAACCCGAATCAGGCACGAAAACTACCCAGCTACAGAAACCATTACACAATCAAAAAAAAAAAAATAGGCACTGAAAACTATATAACGATCAATACACCGCCATGTATCGTCCTACATATCCAAGGTGGCAAAAAAAATGATGACTGCGAAAAAGATAAAAAGAAGGAGAACGGTGTTGAAAGTATGAGATAGAGAAACGAGAAATATTTAGAATATTTATACATCTTTCGTAATATTGACAACAAAGGTTATACGAGGATGGATATTTAAAAAGATACCGAAATACCTACTTGTTGATTTTTACAAAGAAGAAAAATGGTAACTTTTATTACTCGAGTACTTCGGATCTATATTTTCGACCCGAACGATGAAACGTCAACGTTCAAAGGCTAAGGTGAGAATGAAATCAAACTGGAAATTAAACGATAGGAAAATAGCTTATAACTGTCATCATCGTTTGTTACTTTTTCCCCCTTATGGTGTGCCAGTTTACTAGACATTTTTTTTTTACCCCTCTTTTAACTGCACGTTACATCCCGCAAGCTATACGAATGTTTCATCTTTTATATTCGCTTGTCGAAAAAGAAACAATTTTTAATCGTTCAGCGAAATACCGACCGTAATTTAGCCACTTCAACGCTTGTACTTGACGTGAATGAAACAGACTATACGCTAGGGTAAATGAGAAAAATACCGTGTAAGTAGAAAATTTCGCGTTTTTACAATGAGTTTTTCCAAATGATTTTTCCGGTATGATTTTTTTCCTTCGAGAGCTGCGGGCAGTGGAGCTCGAAATTAAGACTAGGGTAGGAAGTATGCGGGTAGTTTATTGTTGGTGTCCTTTTAGGTCGTTTCGATGTTGGAACTTATGTAAGATCAGGAATCTGTAAGTTTCTTATTTATTAAGGAAAAGTCTCTGAATATCGACCTCTTTTTTTTTTAAAAAACGTCGCCGAAATTGATAAAAAAAATGCATCTTGAGTACCCAAACGGTTGTGGTCAAAAATATTTGAAAATATTTTCAATGGTTTTGGTACCAGGCCTATGACTAAATCTGAACGAAAAGGGCTTCGGGCACGAAATTGAAAATTCCCTGCGAACGACTGAATCGTTCCGGTTCCAACCCATGACTCACAGTGGTCCGCAAGTCTGCATGTTTTTTTTTTCAAGTTCGAATTTTTTCGATTATTTTTTCAAACTTCAAAATTTTTTTCCAAGTTCAACGAATTTTTTTCAATTATTTTTTCAAACTTCAAATTTTTTTTTGCAAGTTTGAATTTTTTTCCATTATTTTTTCAAACTTTAAATTTTGTTTCCAAATTCGAATTTTTTCTCGATTATTTTTTCAAACTTCAAAATTTTTTTCCAAGTTCAACGAATTTTTTTCAATTATTTTTTCAAACTTCAAATTTTTTTTTGCAAGTTTGAATTTTTTTCCATTATTTTTTCAAACTTTAAATTTTGTTTCCAAATTCGAATTTTTTCTCGATTATTTTTTCAAACTTCAAAATTTTTTTCCAAGTTCGACGAATTTTTTCAATTATTTTTTCAAACTTCAAATTTTTTTGCAAGTTCGAATTTTTTGCGATTATTTTTTCAAACTTCAAATTTTGTTTCCAAATTCAAATTTTTTCTCGATTATTTTTTCAAACTTCAAAATTTTTTTCCAAATTCGAATTTTTTCCGGTTATTTTTTCAAAATTCAAAATTTCCTTAAGAGATAGGAGATCGAGATACTTGAAACAAAAAAGTAAAACACCAAAACCTGAACCTGTATAACAGACTTTTGATAATGTTGACGAATTTTTGAATAAATTTTGAAAAAATTTCAATTCTGGGAACGAAAGAACAAGAACGACAAGCTTTATTTGTATTTTTTTTTTACGTTATCATCTACTTACAGTTATAAAATCGAGAACAAATTAAACTTGGAAAAAAGTTTCGAAGTTTGAAAAAATAATCGAGAAAAAATTCGAGCTTGGAAAAAATTTTTAAGTAAAAAACACGCGGACTTGCGGACCACTGTGAGTCATAGAGTTGGAAACGGAACGATTCAGTCGTTTGCAGTGTATTTTCAATTTCGTGCCTGAAGCCCTTTTCGTGTAAATTTAGTTATAGGTTAGAAATCAGAGGCCGAAATTTGCGAAGTTTTCGACCAAAAATTATTGTAAAGAAATTAAAAAATGTTTTGCAGAAGAACACCAGTTTTGATCAAAAGTGAGCATTTTCTAATTCAACAATTATTATTAGCTGATAGAATGAAGGGGGGGGGGGGATTTACAGCAATTGTCGATATCCGACTATTTTTAGCTTTAAAACAGAGGAAGAAAAAACGGTTTTCTTTTTTTTGAACTTCGATTAGATTACGTAGATTGTCGTTCAATTTTTAATACTTGTACACTCGATTATATGTTTCAAGTAAAGAAAAAGAAGAAGATCTCAAGATCAGCCCAAAATGTACCTTGAACGAACATTGTAATCCGCGTTCATTTCCAGGGAATTTTTAGAAGTGCGTAATTTCAAAAATTTTGAATTCTCAATGGTACATACCTTTCTTTTCTAAACTTTCAATTTTTTCAGGCATATTAGGAAAGACAGAGGAGCTGGCACATGGCGGAAAGGGAGGGGAAATAAATGAAAATTACTGAAAATTATGCGATAGTTTTTTAAAGTCTTTCGCAATTCAAAATATCAGAATTTTGTTTTTAAATTTCGAAGCTTTTAACAAAAGGAAAAACTTTGAAAATAAGATGGAATATTTTTGAATTTCATTTTAAGAGTAGGCACTTGCAATTAGAAATAATGAATTCATTTCATTCATTATCTAGGTTCTTGGAAAAATTAATTGATTTTGCTTTTTCTTGCCCACATTTCATCATAAAAGAAGCAAATGATTGAAAAAAAATTCAAAATATTTCAATTTTTAATATTCAATCATTTCAAGCAAAAGATTCATTTTTTCGTTCGCGAATGATTCAAATCAGATTAATGATAATTTTCAATCCTAAAATGAAATTTTAAAAAAATCTCTTCGTTGAATTTTAGTAGATTCGTAATCGATTTCAAAATTCTGGTAATTCTTCTACACATTGCAGTCTTTTTCTTTAACCCCCTCCTCCTCATTCTCTGTGAGATCAAATTTTTCACACCGAATTTGTTTGATTAAAGACACAATGACATTTTGTTAGACCTGAAAAAATTGAAAAATTATTGACCAATTGATTTGATGATTTATCAAATTTCACCAATGACATGAGACATGATGACATTTCGATTTTTAAAACTGGAAAGTGGTTTGAAATACCGGATTTTTTAACAAACAGTTTCATAATTTTTAGAAATATTCTCACAAGAACCATTTTGAAAAGATTTGAGGTCCTCTTTTTATCTCCAAAATTTTCATTAAAAACGTTTTGAACGCTGCCCCACCCCCACCCTTCCCATTAGATTTCAATCAAAAATAGGATACTTTTTTTTTTTAAATCCCACGAAAAAAAGAAATGATTTCAAAGCAACCCGAAGGAAACAATTTGAAAACTTATAATTTCAGCAAAAAATCATTTCTTAGCTAATTTCTCCTAACTCAATGAAAAATTCATCAAAATAAAAATATTCTATCATCACTTCATCACAAATTCACACAATTTCTTCCTCGAATGTTGAAAATTTTCCAAAATCTCAACTATTTTGATTGATTCTATTCTTTGATTTTATTATTTTTATCCGCTTCCAAGAGCTTTTCAGCTGAAATTTTATGAATTGTCTAGAAGTTAATTTTTTCCATCAGACGGTTCTTTGAATGAATGTGTTTTCAATCTTTATAGACTCTACAGAAAGCTACAATATAATCAACTTGTAGTTTCATCAATTTTTCAATTTTTTCTGGTTAAGGAAATTTTTTTCAAACGCACGAACGTAAGTATATTCAGTGACAAGGACTCGTTGTAAATTTCTGTGTTGAGAAAATTTCGAAATTTCAATTTTTTAATCTCCAAATACTTAAAAAAATTGAAAAAATATCAAAAAATGGAGAAAAATTGTTCATGTGTAGAAGAGGGGGACATTACATTTCATATTACTAAAATAAACGAAATTGATTAGGTACGAAAAAAAAAAATACAAATTTCAGTTTTGAGATTTCACATGTGATTTCTAAAATCCTCCGAGTAAAAATTTATCCAAAATCTCGATTTTGAAATTTCGTGAGAAACCTACGCGTATAATTGGATCTTCGTCAACCAAACACCTACATACTCCCACACTATATTACGAACCTTCACTCCGTAGATTAAATAATTGCTCAAAAATAGCGTTTTTGAAGGTTCCGGTGACGAACAAACGAAAACATTCTTTTTACACACCCAAGTGTTTACTTTTCAGGGTATAATGTTAATGGGAAAAGAACCTCGTATAAATCATAGTAAAAAGGTTGAAAATAAGTAACTTTCTTGAAAATTTTTTTTGCTTGGACGAGGTTTTAGCGTTGGTTAATAAACTCGGGTCAAAACTAATAAGGGTTAATTTATTGTTATTTATTACTCTTTAGACTGGTATAAAAATTCAATGTAAGACTATTTTTTTCCAGGTCTTCTGCTTATTTTTTCAGGTAGCATTTTATACCGTCCGATGTCTATAAATTATATTTCATTCGAGGGCAATTTGATTAAGAAGAGGGTGTCCAGGGAAAAGGAACCTACAGGCATGTACAAACCTACCATAAAAGGTGTTAATAATAAAAAAAAGTTATTTAGGTTGTGGAAGAATTCCAGATGGTCAGGGTCGTGTGAGAAAATGAAAGAGAATTTTTTTTTCAATAAATTTCGTCCAGATCTGTGCAATGTAGTAAGATGTGTGAGAGGAATTCCTAATAAAAGAAATACCTATTTTATTAACATCTAAAATTGAAATTATTGGTATGAGATGGAAAACCAAGGTTGACGTATTATTCGACATCTTGTGTAGGTTTAGATAGGTATATTTTGTGATTTGTGCTGTATACCTGCCCACGTATGAGCTTTCTAATGAAAAAATATCTCATTTATTAAATAACTGGAAGAAAATATAATGGATATTGTTACACAAGTGTACCTAGTGGTATACGACAGTTGCCAGGATATTAATTAAAGTCACACTGAGTAAAATGATAGAATTCCGTAGGATTGGATCGCTGGTTCCATTACGATCTGAAATAATGATCATTACGATGTGATGCAGCTGAGATAAGTCGACGTTTCCATTTCGCTACGTAAAAGCCAAGCGCTGAAACTAGATACGGGCTTTTCTTTTTAAAAATCTCCCGGGAGACATAAGGAAAAAAGAAAATGCCAATTGGATACATATGGTTGATAGGAGTTAAATTCATGACTCATTTCGAAACTGCTGATGAGCAAAATACCTTCTTTGAATTATTCTTTGTGTACTTCTAAGCGAGTGAAAATCAAATTTTACATGCTTTTAAGTCGCACTGTAATATATTTCGTAAATTAATGTTACACGTCGGTATATATTTTACGAATATAAAGCCGGAATAATCGTAACAGGGTGAAACGAGATGTTACTTTATAAAAATCAACACGTCTTCAAATTGAGAAAGAATTTAACGTTTGTCAAGTGTAAGCTCATACATATTCGAAATATGCCAGGTTATTGTTATAAATTATTATTATGTATGCGCGAGCATACTTCGTAGATTTTCTTTTCCTTTCGCGAGTGTACATAAGTTTTCAGAAAATATCTCTTACCGTGGAATTTTCCGTCGGAAACGTGAAAACAAAGTTTTTTTCCAGTTTATTTACTACAGGTATTAGTTAATCATGATTTTATGTAAGTACAGGAAAAGTTGAATGCGATTATTGTGAGAATATTTCCGGGATGAAGAGTTTCAAAAAGGAGGATCCTTGAAATTTGTGCTTTCCATAATTTAATTTTGATGTTTTTCGAAGCATTTTTTCTGTATTTTATGGAAAATTAATTTTTGCGATAAACTTTGAAATTTTTCAATGCAGTTTGATCCAATAAAGTGGTATGAATTTTTTGAGATATTGACTAGCGTGAGAAGTTCAACTTACCTATTTTTCAATTTTTATAGGACTTTTCAACGTAATGTTGGATTGATTAATTTTTAAATTTCCGATTAATTTTTCATGTTTTGAATAGAGCAACATTGGTTTCAAATCTCGGGAGAAAATACTTATTCATGGAAATTTTAGAAAATCAATTTTCAAAGACTCAAAAATGTTTTTGAGGCTGATTTTTTTCATTTTTCGAGTCCTAAAAAAAATCTGATAAAATTTCACTGAAAAAAAAAATTCCTATACAAGGTAGGTATCCCAACTGATGGTAAAATTTCGAGCTGAAACCTTGCTGAAACCAAAATAAATCAAAAGTACGTCTTAAAAGAGACATATTTAAATTTTCAGGTGCTGCAGTTCATTTTTCTAGAATTTCTGCGAATTTCTGCGAATTTTTAAATTTCAAAATTTCCTCATCACCTAGAAGAAAAATAAAAATTTGACCAAATCAACGAAAATGAACCGAATCCGATTTCTCGAATTGAATGGAACCAGTTCAGAGATGTTTCGAAGCCTAGAAAATTATGGAATTTCCCAACTTTGGAAAAAATTCCATAAAAAAGGGTTCATAAACGAACTTCAGCACCTAAAATCGCGGATTTGAAATTGTACTCCATATTGATGAAATAGGTCTTCAATATGGGTGATTGATATTTCTTGTGAGGAGGGGGGGGGGTGAAAGTATTATCATGAAGACAATATTTTTAATAATTCAACAATGCTTTTTTCAAATTTTAATGGGAAATACATAAAAAATATTTTTTTTTTGAGTATCTCAGAAAAATAAGGTTACAAAATGATGAAGAATGGAAATCAACAACATTTTCGGGGTGAAATAACAATGTTAAAACCATTTTCTTATTCAAAAATTTTGTTTTTAGCCGAAATCTGAGCATTTACATTTACCTACCAAAAATTAAACCGAAGAGTGACCTAGAGCCAATGAAACTGACTACACAGCTCTTATTTTTGAACGAAGGCAAAATTCTACAACTCCGCATAAAATTAATCATTTCATTCCATGATTTTGGATTTTTTATAACCCTGAAATTTTCTAGAAATTCAGTCAAAATTTCAATAAAAATTCTTCATTTTGGTACTTTAATAAAAAAAATTCATCCAGTGAGATTCCTACATAATCAGCCATTTCTTTTAAAATTTAGAGTTCAAGATCAGAATTTAAAAAAAAAAACTGTAAAAAATTGAAGATTTCCTCCCCCTTTCAATTTTGGTGATTTTTTTTCGATTTTGATAAGATTTTTCTAAAATTTGATTTTGATGAGATTTTTCCGAAATTTTGGACATTTTTTTCTCTTGCCAATTAAATTTTTGAAATGTTAGCCAGATTTGAATCACATTTGGAATTTAATGAATGTAACACCTATTCAAAAGCACACTTATTATGATATTTTAACCACATTCCAAAGTCAAAAATGTTATGAAAAAGTCAAAATAAAAATTTCAGGTACCTAATAGTTGAATGAAAATACAGGTTTAATAAGATTTCACTTTTTTTGAAAATTGAATGATGGAGCGAGGGCGATATTGTAGAAAAATTGTGTCCAGGCTTAAAAATGACCCGATAATCCAACTTTACCCCTCTCTATTTTCATAACTCAGCCTTGCAATCTAGCAGCGATCAAAAAAAATTTTAAATGGAAATGTACCACACATTTTCGATTTCCTTTTCCCCCTGAAATTGGTCCCAGAGTACTTATTTTTAACCATTCATAACAATCAATTTTTAAAGAATCTTTAAAAATTTTTTCAGAATTGATTTTAGTTTGATTTCAAATTCACGATTTTAGGTACTGAAGTCCATTTAGGTATCATTTTTAATCCGTGATATCGAAAATAGGGTATGCTGAATTTCGGGTTATTTTCGTTGATTTGATCAAATTTCCATATTTTTCTGGGAGATAAAAAAGTTTTGAAATAAAATTTAAAAATTCGCAGAAATTCGAGAAAAATGAACTGCGGCACCTGAAAATTTAAAGTCTCTTTTAAGACGTACATAGTTAATAACTTTTCTCCATTACTCTTTCATGGCCTTTAATAGTATAATACGCTACAAGGGACTAAAATGCGTTGTTTCAAAACGAGTGCGGTGGTTACAGCGCGAGCCGCAGGCGAGTGCTGTAATAGCACGAGTTTTGAAACAACATGCATTTTAGCCCGTTGTGGCGTATGATACTTTTTATAATACTTACACGTAACGAGTATCATTTCGTTGTTGTTTTGGGTGTAAAATTATGATTCTGACTGAAAGACTGAGAGCGGGTCAGTTTACAATTGTTGTATGGCAACTGTGCAAATGTATTTTACAATAATTATCACTTCGTTGATAATCATTTACATTATTTTCATACTTTTAATATCTGTTTATTAGACGTATCGGTACTTCGGTAGACGTACACATACAATTGAAAAAACACACTTGTCAATAAAATAACCGGAACATTCACAATATCAAATATTCTTATACAAATTCGAACAGTAAATTCAGAATTCAATTCATAACAAGCAACAAGCTGCTACAAGATCACCGGCTAATGAATATGTTTTGAATTTTGATAAAATAATCGGCACAATCCAAATCAAATAAATAGCGCTGCTGTCAACGAGAAATTTATTTTACTCCCTGTAAATTGTTTTACTCCCTGTAAATATGTTTTACTCCCTGTAAAATAAGTCGTCGCAAAACATTCATTTTACACCCTCAAAACAACAACGAAATGATACTAGTTACGTGTAAGTATTATAAAAATTGTTTTTTTTTTTTTTTTTTTTTTTTTTAATAATGCAACATTTTTAAAATATTAATGAAAGAGGAGAAAATCGTCGATGATTTTTAGGTACATGTTAAAATAATCGTGCGTGACATCATTTTATTTTCAGACGAAAATTTTCCAAACCTTCCATTTGCTTTTTTTAATACCTATCTAATAAAAATAAGATAAATTTAGATTTCTTGAAGGATTCCTTTTTAAAAAAATGGACGCCAATCGCTTTTTGGGGGGGAGGGGGAGGAGGAGTAAAAGTCTTATGCAATGAATTCCTCTAGCATGAAACATACGATTATGGCTGTAAAACTACGAATAATAAAAATAAATAAATTCAGAACCTAAATTGAAAATAATTTCCGAGGTAATTAGATTCAGGTATCAGCTAAATTTTCGATAATAAATTTCACAGGGCAAGATTTTTTCCCCAAGAATACACCTATTAAGATGAACCCTTGCATTACCTTACATTTACCAACGTAAGTAACATCACAAGTGGTAGTTTTTGATACAAAACTCGTCGTTAATGCCTTCAGTTACGAGCATTAGACCTCAAATTACACACATTGCGGAATGGCGACGAAACGGTTATATATTTGAAAAATAAACCCTCTTAGCCTACACGATGGTCTACGCTTGATGCTACGAGGCGAATTTCAGCACGCATGTAAATTTTAGAAAACATGAGAGGGAAATAGATACGTTGTCAAGATAATGGATAATTCTTGTCAAATTTATGGCGAACACTATTCATCGTCGAATAATAACTTTCTTGGAAATTCCAAATGGTTATGTTTATAACGTGTAGAGCAGCGTGATTCGCGATTATGAACCTTATGTATGTGTAATCCGCGGTCGTGTTTTAATTAATACACAAGTACTGGAAACTGGAAAGGATTGGGAAAAAAAAGAGCAGAAGGAGCAAAGTTTTAATTAAACGAAGAACGAAAACGCGAGTATGGTTTTCGTATTTAATTCTACGTAACGAATTTAAACTGGCTTCGGAATATGTACGAGTATACATATATAGTATTTCAACAATTTAAACATGATGTTTATGGTTGAAAGTTGATGAAAAAAGTTGTTTCAAGTTTGAATTGAATGCCTTTCCTATTCCCAGACAAGAACAATTTCGAGTTGTTTCCTTCGCCTTGATGACGAGAGGAAATATGCATATGTTCGAAGACCCTTTGGTCGTTGAAATTTCATATCGATGCTAATTTAATGATTCGGATACGAATGAAAGCGTAATTGAGGTTAGATAGGCAAACTACCAACAGTTGAAAATACAAGTTCTCATTTTTGATTTCATTTCGCCATTTAGATTTCATTACTGTACAATTCCTCCTAAAACGAAGAATTTTAAATGAATATTCTCAAGAGTATATTCATATTGCTAAAAAGCAAATTCATATCTTTGTTCCTTTACTTTCTTTATTCTCATTGTTTGTTACCTATATATTTCGTCTGCAGGTAATTTTTTCCTCGATGTTATTGTTGAATATTTCTTTCCCTCTGCCATTTTTCATTTTTTAATTTTGTACCTATTTAATTTACAAGTACAATATGAATATTCTGCGGGTATATAATTTTCATGAATTTTTTATTACGATGATAATGAATCGAAAAAATAAGGGTTCGCCAAAATTGGAATAAAATGTCGAAATCTGGGTACCTATTCTGTACTTACGATACCGAATTTAATTTTTCGGTTGGTATTCTGAATGGATTTTTCTTGCTTCGTCGAACATTGGGTCTTCGTTCGGCTGTTTCGTAAAGGTCTTCATTTTTTTTTTGAAGATTGAAAAAAAAAAATGAGAAAATAAAGAGGAAATATTACAAAATATGAAGTTTTAGGTAAAAGTATGTTCGAGAGGCATAAAATAGACCCCGATGGAACCAACTGATCGATATTCATTTACATAATCAGCCGTTTATTCGAACTTAATAACACAATAAATTAGATTTCGATGAAATTTAAGTGTACGTCGTGCAAACGAACGAGGTTTGATATTTGAACGTTGTAAATTTTTAATGGTATTTGTACAAGATTGGCAATTCGTAAATAATAAGGCTTTTCATTCTGGTTCAACATGTACGTACAGTGTGTTTAAGAAATCCTGAACCGAGTAATCGAAGTAATTTCAACAGTTTGAATTTATTATGATGGGTTTTTTTGACGAAGGTGTAGAATTTTTTTGGTTTCGTATACAGGGTGTCAAAAAAAATCATAAATGTACTTTTTCTCAAAAAATTCAAACATGAAGGAAGAATTTTAAACAAGTCTAGAAATAAAACAAATTAAAATGGTTCTTATGAGATCAAGATTTTTGAAATCGATACAGGAGTTCTCGAATTATTGATTAATCAAACATAATTTTTTTCAAATTGGGAAAAATTCCTCTCTTCCAAAAAAATCTCTCCTAACCGCTACAGAAAAAAGAAAAAATTATGTATTTTCACTTTTTGTTTCATTTTTTTTTTAATTTCTCAATTTTTATGCAACTGTAATTTTTTTGGGACACCTGAGTGAAAAATTAAAAATACAAAAGAAAAATTGAAACAAAAAGTTGTAGAAGAGCTGGATTACTCCCTCCCCACTTAATTTTTTTACAGTTCATGATTTTTTGTACACCCTGTAAATAGAACTGAAAAATTTGCGTTTCTGTCGCAAGCATTTATTATAAAACAATCAAAAATTATTAGAATCACTTATAGGCATCCTCTTTTCATTAGGAAAAAATAGTTGACACCATTCAAAACTTTTTAAACACACTGTGTAACTGTAACTACACATCATACACAAGTATACCTTCGATAAGGGTTTTCGAGAAATGTTGATATAAGAATGATAATCGTATTATAATACCAGGAATTTGGAAGGGGATTGAAATAATACATGTACATATTTAGATGGTAGTTTAGGTGTATATCTGTATACCTTTTTAATGGGTTATTGTGATTGATAACCAACAACGTTGGATTTGAACTTTTCATTATTTATTTTCAAATATCTAATCGTGAATGGAGCAATCTGATCCTTGTTGAATTCAAATCCGAATTATTTAAACAAATTGATCTATTTTTTTACACATATTTATCGTGGTTCATTTTATTTTCAAAGCAGTTTTTCAGTACCTTTTCAAGATTCAAGCTGATTTTTAAAAATATTATTTTGATTTTTTATTGAAAATTGGACAAAAAGGGAAAGTAATTAATTAGATAGAAAATTGCGACCAGACTTCAATAGATCTGATTGGAAAACCCTCGCCCTGATTCAATCCACACTCCTGTCCATTTTTTAAAAATTTAATTGAATAAATATAAAATTTTGAAAAATAAAAAAAAAATTACCAAAAATGATTTCATCGAGTACGGATGTTTTTACTCAAAAATGTCATTCATGCTCACTTTTCAACTTTCTTCTGAATTCAGAAGTGGGTACTGAGCGAAGAATATCATACTTTTCTCGTTTTTCAAAATATTTTTGAAATCATTTATTCTTGAAATTTTCATCGCCTTTAATGATTGTTTAGGTTAAAAATAACTGTTGGTATAAGTACTTGCCAAGAAGGTTCTAAAAAAAATATGTAAATAAATAAAAATAATTCGTTCTACTTTACAAAACATTTTCAAGATGTTGATCGAAATTTCTGAACTGGTGCGGGAATTTCAAGAATTTCAGCAAGATTTCCGATCAAAATATTTTTACTATTTTTTTCAATGTCACTGCAGATATTTGGTCAAGGTTAATTTTAATATTTTTAAAAGCGCAACTAGAATTTTTTTAAAGAAGCAGTTGCAAGGAGTAATTATTTCGATTTTTTTTTTTTAAAATTGTTAAATTTTAGGGTAAAATACCAGATGGGTACTATTACTTCATACCATCTTTAAAAAAAAATGTTGACATTTTTTTGAATAATAATCATCAAATGTTAGAATGAATCAAGCACTGAAATGAATATTTTTCAGGACTTTTTTGATGAATTTTCTCTCCAGCCATCCAACAACTTTCTCCCAAAAGTCTTCTTTAATTTTAAAAAATTTCACGCTCTGGGTTTTTTACTGATCTTGTCTCAAAAAATTGTACCATACTTGCGGCATAACTTCTCAATAAAAAATTACATTTGATAATTTTTTCTAAATTTTTCACATCTTTATTTTTTTTACTATAATCGAAGAAATTTGAAAATGTAAAGCGGGAAATGTTCTGAAAAATCAAGATTATATGTACTTGGACACTCATCTAAAAATTTCCTAATTCTAACTTCCTGCCTAAAATTATCATTAATGACCCTGAGAAGAAATCACAAGGTTTTGTAATTAGTCTCATTCGGGAAGAGATGATCAATATCTGGTCAAACATGAGACGTATAGGAAAATAAACATAATATTTTCAAAATTTTGAAATAATTCCAATATTCGAGGCATGCTTGGTCATTCTCTTCAGAAAATTTCTTCAGTTACAATCATACGATTCAGATCTGCTCGGGTCTGAAAACTTCGGGAATTGGGATTTCTATGAAAAATGTTTTTAAAGGGTTGAGAGGTTTTAAAATTGGAAAATTTCGAGCATTTTTGAAACAATAGGGGCAGGGGGTAAAATTACAGTATTTCTGAATTTTCAACAGGGGTCCTCAAAATTGACCATTTGAAAAACAGCCGAATCGACGTTCAAGAAAATGAAAATTTAAACGGAATTTTTGAGCTTCCAGTACAGGCATATTAAAAAAAAAACACTATTTTATATGAACTGCAATTTTCAAGCTTTTCAGAGTTTATGAAATAAAAAATTGAAATACCCAAATATGTACTACTCCTCCCTCCAATCGTTCAACTTGTAAAAATTAATATTTCATAAAAAATTGAAAAAATACCTCTTTTCAAAAAATCCAACTTTGTTTTACGTTAGAGTATCATTTAAGATAATTCAAGTTTCTATAATGAAGGGATTTTTAAACGAAATTTTCTATTTTCTAGCTAATTTTTTACTTCAAATTCTATTCCAGGTTTTCATTCCTGAAACTCCACCACCAAATATTATTTTTTCGACCCAATGTGTGAGTGTTTTCCAAGTAAAATGATCATTTTCGAGAGCAATAAAAAAAATTTCAACCTGAAAATTTTTCACTTGCAAATTCAAGCATCCTACGTCTTTCCTCTTATTTTCGAATTCTCAACTTATGATAATCAACATTTCCAAACCAAAAAATCATCTCAATCCAGGAAAAAAACAAACGATAAAAATACCTAATATTCCACTAACACATTCTCTTCTCAAACACAGCACACATTCAACCCCGAAAAAAAAAGCAAACATACCCATCTTCCATTCAAACTCTCACCTAAGGTCTTACTTTAATTAATGTAACTATCGCAAAACACTATTAATATCACACAAGGTGATTTTTTTTCGTCACGCATGCGGCGCTGCGGCTCCGCTAAGCTGGAAAAAAAGCGCGCTAACAACGGTCCTCCATCTTTATGATTAAATTTGAGGTGTTTGCTATTTTGCAAAACCGTTTTGCTCGCATTAATCTTCTTCCAGTTTTGTTAGCTTAGTGTAGACCATTTTCGCTTTAGTTCTTATCCGTGGGAACAGTCTTGTAAGTTAAGCGCTCGTAAACGCCTTAGCGCCTATCGCCGCCCGCTTCTCTCTTTTTTTTTCCTCAACAACTTTTATCATAATATAAAGCTCTTCTTTATTCACACATTAGGGGTTGGTGTTTATAAAAAGCATTGTACTTCGTTACGAGGTCTCCTTTACGGGTAATTAGACCAACAGTTTGGTGCAGATATGTGCGCCTTGATTCAGAATATTAATGCTGGAAAAATGTAAATTACCTACGAAAAAGGGGTGAAAAAAATTATTTAAAAGTCGACATGGCCGACTTACGAATACGTGAGCATGAGTTTATGTGACGTTTCGAATGAATACGACCAACGAAGATGTAATTTCGTTAAAAAATGATTCACTTCCGAGCATTCTATGCCAAATGTGAGACTGGCAAGTTTTGCAACACAACAAATTATTTCCTTTTTCTTTTCGTCTCCTAGATATGTGTCTTAGCTTAGCACTTATTCGCTATGTGATGGGTGTGTTTCCTCGGTACACAGTTAAACACCCCGTCGGGTATTCAATTCCATACAGACGACTTACGTGTAGCACATCTTTGAATGAAATTACAAATATCAAACGTATCCTACAGCTATATGAGAGCAACCAAATTGAACAAGACGAGATGTTATATAAAATTACAAACACTATCGAAAGAAACTCCCAATGTAAAAATCGATCAACTTTTTTTCTTTCTTTTTTGTCCATAACAAAGCTCGACCCAAATGTGAGATTACATCCAACACAAGCGTGGCGGATCAAGTCAATTTTTTGTGAAAGGACACTAAAAAGCCAAAGGGAAGGAGGGAGGATCGATTTACAACGAAGGAAAATATTTTTTGTGGGTGGAAAATGAAGCTTCAGGAAATATTTTGAGTGAACACAAGCCGGAATAAAAATCACCATTTGGGAAAAATGTTATTCAAGTATTCAAAAAATGAGATCGAGAAGAAAAATTAAAAATACTCAAAAAAAAGTCAGAATTGCAGAACACAAGAAAATCAGCAACATTTTTTGAATGTCAGTGAATTTTCGCTGATTTTTCAAAAAATTTCGCCGATTTTCCAGAAAATTCAAGATATTTTACCAACTTTCCAGTGAATTTTCACTGATTTTTCAACATTTTTTCTCACTGTTCATTACTTTTGGTAAAAAAATGTTCATTTATTTATTGTTGTGCAGCAACTTTGACTACTTTTCACTCCCAGTGATTTTCGATAATTTTTGCTGATTTATATGTAAATTGAGAGAGTACAATATTGATGTTTCATTATCGAAAATCAATGATTCTCGACCCTTTCCGAAGTAAAAATCCCGAACCGATATTTTTACGAATTTCATGAAAAACTTTTTCAAAAAAAATTTGAAGATCGCACCAGCAAATGAACGAAATGCATTTTTTTTCTGAAACTGGGGCAGAAGCACTGTTTTTATGTTCAGGAACTAAAATACATTATCAAATGAGTGAAAGTTCACTCTTTTGATTCCCAATGACAGATTTCAAATAGGTATCGTGTTTATTTTCCATGGGTCTGTTTTTCACTTTTTTCTCAAAATCAAAATTTCGCAATTGGGTCACTTTGCAGATGCGATCTTGAAATCTGTATTCCCGAAGGCCAAAATACCAAATTTTTTGTTTCCCGAATTTAAAAAAAAAAAGAAGTGTAAAATGGAATTAAAATTTATGACAAAACGCCGTTGAGATTTCATTAGGCCCAAAATAACAGCCCAGAAGAGAGAGGATTCTTAATGGCTTTTGAAATAAAAGTCTCCACTTCAAGATTTTAATAGGTAAGTAAGTACATCAACCATCCCTTCCAAAAAAAGTCAATTTTCTAACAAATGTTCAAAATTGAACGATAAAAAAACCATTCGATAGTGCTTGACGATAGAATTCCAAAAATGTATTAGTTTTTGCATTTCGAGCAATTTTTGGCCGAGTTATGGGCGTTTTTCTTCATCAACTATCCACGCAGCAAAACAGCTATCGCTCGTCCAAATGCTGGAAATTGAATGATAAAAAAAAACATTCGATAGTGCATGACGAGAGGATTCCAAAAATATATTAGTTTTTGCAATTTGAGCAATTTTCGTCCGAATTACAGGCATTTTTCTTCATCAACCATCCGCACAGACAAAACCCATCTTTTACCCAAATGCTCGAAATCGAATGATAAAAAAACTATTCGATTGTTCATGGCGAGAGGATTCCAAAAATTTATTCGTTTTTGAATTTTGAGCAATTTTTAGCAGAGTTATGGACGTTTTTCTTCATCAACTCTCCACGTAGCAAAAAAGCTATCTCTGGTCCAAATGCTCTAAATTGAACGATAAAAAACCCATTCGATTGTTCATGACGAGAGGATTCCAGAAATGTATTAGTTTTTGCATTTTGAGCAATTTTTGGCCGAGTTATGGGCGTTTTTCTTCGTCAACTATCCACGCAGAAAAAAAATTTGCAAAATCAAAGTTTGAAACAATTTGAATAATCAAAAAGGAAAATTTAGATGAGGTAAAAATAAAAACTTTACTAGCTCTATTTTATTGAAATTTTTCCACAAACTTTTTCAAATAAAATGTTTTCAACTGTCAATTTTTCGAAAAAAATTTCAATTTAGATTTTCCAAAATTTCTTCCAACTGAATAAATATCTTATGGACACTGAATATTTTAAAAGCACCTTCCTATTAAAATTTAAAATTATTAAATCAATAAAAATGGAATTTGGAAAAATTTTCTTATTGGAATAAGTTTTGAAATGGGACACAATTTTTAAAAAAAATAGAATTCAAAAAACTAGAAATTTCAAGATTTACAAAATTTGTTTTAAAATAGTTAGGCAGATTTCAAACGAAATGTAAAAGTTTCACTTTAAAACGATTTTTTTTACCCTACTTTATCAGATCCTAAACGAGCTTCCACAACAAAACCTGAAATTTTTTCACAATTTTTCGAACACGTTTTTCAAATTTTCAAATTTTGATATCATTTTCAGAGCACATGTTAACAGCTTCATTGTACAGTTCATTAAAAAAGTTGTCTTTTTTTGTACTTAATCGTTCATACGAGTATTCTGAAGCAAAGATCCAACCAGAATAAAAATTTGGCTTACTCGAACAAAAAAGTTAAGATTTATCTTTTTCATGTTTTTTTTTTTTTTGTTTAGAAAATTTTAAAACGACTGGTCAAGCGAAGTTTTTTCCCCAGAATCAGCCCGAGCGATCCTGCTTTACCCTTCTTTCCATCATTGAATTTAGATTACAAATCATACATTCCTCATAATTAATTTAAAACAAGAAAATCTATAATTTAAATACCGCGGGTAATTTCGATCCATATTCGAAAAAATTTATACCCTTGAAAATTTGATTTTAATCGAATAACACCGCCTTCGACGACGTATCGATGGTTCAACAAAAATACCCACTTTGGCTTACGATTTTGTAATATCAACCACGTGTTTTTACGATCATACTTTACGGCCGCCCGAAGCTGTAAAATTCGCGTTTATTTTTTTTCCCCCTCGAACGTAGTTAATATTTTAACTAGTGGGAAACCCATCCTTCGGATGGGATAGGGGTTTACATAATATCAAGTATGGTCCGCCTCGGGGCCCCAACCCCTGTATTTTCCAAAATTACGATTTTTTAATTTTTTTCTACATTATAGGAAAAAAAATAGAGGGAGTAAAAGTACCTAGACTTTTACTCCTTTTATAAAAAAAACTCGAGAGGTGAACGATTTTCAAAGATTTTGAATTATTCCCCATTCCCTCGCTTCGCTTCGGTAATAAACCTCAAAATTCGTCAAAAATCACTTTACCTCTCTCGAAGCATAATACACTAATTTCAATATGAAGAGACTTTCAATTATATGTGACCCGTGCAGGGAAAAGGTACCTAAAGTCGGATATTTCAAAAATTAGTTTTTTGGCTTAAATGATAGAGAAGACTATGAGAAACGTTTTAAGACTTGGATGAGCATTTTAGGTCAATGTTTTGGTGAGATAGAGGCATTTGAAAATTAGAAAATAATGACTTTCAAAAAAAAAGAAATTGAAAAAAAAACACGTTTAAAGCTGCCTAGTGGTCTGAAATGCTTGCAAATGCATATGCAAAAAAAATTGAAAAAATCACCCATTTTTCATGTTTTCCGACTTCAAGTACCCTCTCCCAAAGGTCGCATATTTTTGTCAAAGGAAGAGACCACGCTCAAAAGGTATTGCATTTCATTGGGAGGGGGGAAGAGGGGAGATTCACAATAAATTTTGTTCAGCAATTTTTTCCAGGTATTTAAAAACCCGTCTCATGTAAATGATTGCAAATGAATAATTAACCTTATTTATTTGAGCAGCGGACCCGTCCTATCCCAGTCACAACAAAATTGTTCGTTTTTATGATGCTCTGAAATTTTTTTCCAACTTGTTTTTTCATAAGTGAGTAATTTTGAAAGTAATGTGGCCCAAAAAAATTAGGTTTTGCTCTGTTATAAAATTTCTCTCACCCGTCGCAGTCTTCCTTTTCCCCCCAAAAAAAATCCAAGAAATTTTGAAAGAAATTATACTGATGTGTTGTAATACGGCAGCATTCGATATAAATTTTTTCCCAAATAAATAATTATCTTACCTATTTTTTTGCCTTGGTATTTCCGGAATAAATCCCAGAAAAATATTCAATAATTTTTTACTGCTTTCCAATTTAGAAATATTTCATGCGAAAACATGCGAACATTAGAAAATAAAAAAAAATTAAAAAATGCTAATATATTTTTACCTACCTATTAATTAAACATCCTACTTATTTCGATGAAAATGAAAACCCCCGAATTAGGAATTTGGCAACCAGCAATTTTTCATGTTGAAAAACTGCCTGTGAATTACATACAGATGCCCCAATACTACTTTCCCCATGGAATAAAATTTCGATCTTGGATTTTAGTATAATTAGATTAGATACTCATCGACAAAACAATGGAAATAATAAAATGAAAACGTAATTATACCGAGATGTCTAAAAATGTTGGTAACATCGCGCAACATACATATTTTCTTCTCGTTTTCTCGGCTCCTAGGCGATAAAAGTCTATGGATATGACATTCGTGATGCTTATGTTTTCATTCGGGTTTACAACATTGTGCGCGTTTCCGCTCGACGTGTGCGGTTTTCGTGGCGTATAAGGCCATTTGTACTCGTACAAACGTCTTGATGGGAATAAAAACGTATTTTTGGGTGCGATAAGCGATAGATGGCATCATTTTTGATAGTTTATAAAGATAAATGAAGGTACAATAAAAGTACTAAACGTAACGAAAACCATCACAAACTTTTCTCAACTTGTGTAACGTTATTGAAAATTTTCAAGAAAAAATTCCCCAGAAAATTTTTTTGTATAATTTACGTACCTACGTATATCTATTTTTGGAAATTTTAATAATAATTTTCTATTTTGAAAAAATTCCAACAGAGCAAAAAAAAATTACCAAGATAGAAAAAGCCTTACAAAATTGATTTTTTTTTTTCTGTAAAAAAATTACAAAATTTAGAATGATTTTTCAGCGCGCGTCTGATATTAAATCGTAATATTATTAACGAGAGTCACGAAAGTTCACCAACTTCGTTATCAAGTCACGAAAATTTTCAACATCGTAGAAAATTTTGATTTCAATCCCGATTTTTTCTATTTTCCCAGAAAAAAACACCAATTGAAATAAGTTTTAATTTATTTTAGCTGCGAAAAAAAGTATTACTTTTAAAGTAGAATTAGAATCCATGAACCATGCCCTTTCACACACCACAAAAACTCGTCACAGAATCAAGTTAAAATATAATATATTTTTAATTAAAGAAGGTACCCACGTAGTATGTATAGATATACTAATTTTTTACTAACGAATTTAATATTTAAATCGCAGAAAATTGTTTTGTAATATTTTCGTTTTAATTTTCAATCCATGTTTCGAAAATTTCTTCTGCCCTACAATTTTAATAAATTCAACGATGGAGTCGTGGGAGCAATACTCTCTTTTATGAAGTTACGCTGGAATTTTTTTCTATTTTCGTAAAGAAATAAGAATAAATATTTGAAAAATTCAAATAAAAAATCCTCGTTTCAAAATTAATAATTTTATTCGAGACAAGGCAAAAAATTCTCATCTTGTACGTTACCTATTAAAATTACTATTATAAGTAGATAAGTAGACTTATTTTTAGAAATACCTGGATACATCAGCGTCACTGATTAAATCTATTTCTTTTTTTTCACACAAAAAAAAAGTAATCAAACAGAAGACTGTATCACATATACAAGCAACTGAAGGCATATCGACTCAAATTATTAAAAAAAGTTAATTTATTTTTCATGTACGTCTTTTTTTCGTTCAACGTAG
Organism: Pseudococcus jackbeardsleyi; assembly: GCA_038380155.1. Taxonomy (NCBI): domain Eukaryota; kingdom Metazoa; phylum Arthropoda; class Insecta; order Hemiptera; family Pseudococcidae; genus Pseudococcus; species Pseudococcus jackbeardsleyi. Next base: position 42,177,900 of record CM076242.1, read on the forward strand.
GTTATCGATGAAAAAAAATTAATTTCACTCAAACCTCGCAGAAGGAAGACAAAACACGCACAAAAAAAGAATAAAATCTCAAAAAGTCATTTTTAGGGGTTAAAAAAAGTCGATAAGTTAGATGGATAAAGTGGCTACTTCATTCCACTCGTCCGATATTTGTACGAGGATAATATAAAAACCCAGATGAATACGCTTACGTAAACCTAATACACCGATAGCTATTTTTTCTAACGAAACACATTTCTCAGCGCAATTTGTCGATCATTAACTTGATTTTTTTTTTGCAGGTATGTACATTTTTGGATTTACGTTGGCATTGGCAATTCGCGGTGAGTAAATTTATGTGGTAATTTATTACAAGTAAAGAACAACCCTCATGGTTCAAATGCTACCAATGTTCTATGTCTTGATGGACGAGCCATTAGTAAATTTATCTTGGCTTTATGCCATTCAGACAAAACACATCATTTGAAAATCGCTTCATTTAAAGATCGACGAATGGTTCCTATAATGAGTGATACATGTGTAACTAGGTATCGTAATTAAACACCTTGGTTTGGTATTATTGTTTTTTTTTCAATCAGAAAAATTCATTTTTTTAAAAATAGTACCTATCTTTATTTTTTAAAAAACTACCATAGTTCATTTCGAATTCAAAACTTCAATTCTCATTAGATAGCGAGAAAAACTGCTAAGTAATTTTAGTGAGTACGTGATAGAAAGAGGAGAACTAAAAAGTGAGAAATCTCAAATTCAAATCTCAATTTATCAACATAGATTGCAATTTTTGCCAATTTTTCACTAAAAAAAAGTTATTACTATTTTTTCAATCAGAAATATAATTAAGGAAGGGAAAACACTGAATGATAAAATCGTTTAAAAAACTAAATTTGTATTGTACTTACTCATTATTATGTACTCGAAAGCATTCTCATCCACGACTACATTTTTATCCATTGCATTGTTTTTAAGGGAATCCATTTTTCGTGATTTTCAAATTTCCTGAAAGAAATAGAAATAGATTATTTTGTAGAAAAAATTAATGAAAGTTGTTTACAAAAAATTTCGAAACAAAATATGTACAGGTTTTTCAAGAACATTTGCATAACCTTCAATACAGAATGAAGCTTTTTCAGTATCCCCCCTCCCCCCGTTATGAAACAGCCTACCCCTCACAAAAAGTAAAATTTCACACAAATTCTCGAATTTTTTTCAAGATTGAACAATCAAGAATTAAAATTTCACACAAATGCTCGATTTTTTTTTCAAAATTGAACAATAAGTAAGTTCATTTAATTAAAACTCAACAAGATCAAAGAAAAAAATTGCAATTTATGAAACCAAAATAATTCTCGTTTTTTTTTTTTTTGGAAGAAAAAAGTACCTAATGTTGGATGGTTGTATGTCCATGTACCTATTTTGATTTATTATTTTTTTGATTCCCGAGATCTAATTTTCAACACTCAATTTTCGTCCCTAAAATTTTGATTTGTAAAATTCGATTTTCAACATTAAAATCCTGACATTCGACATTCGGTTTTCAAGTTTGGACTTTGGATTGTTAATTTTAGAATTTAATTTCCAATTTTTTTATTTGACATTCAATTTTCAACATTTGATTATCAATTTCTGACGATCGATGTCTATTTCAACTTTTCAACATTCGATATCAACGGGATTAGCTTTGCTTTGCAAGTTGCATTTTATATGAATTGAATAATAAATGGTCAGTTCTGTGAACTAATTTTTAACTTCGTTTATTTTCATTTTTGTTTTTTTTTTTCAAATTTTGAATTATTTTTGAATTTTAGGTACCTATCAAAGAGGTAATAACTTAACTGAAAGAAATGTCAATCATGAACAGTAATTTATATATAGTCATCTATGGTCAAAGTGGCATCATTTTTCATAACCCCTGCAAATTCATCAAATGCAACATTAATGACATTGTGATATTGTACAGAATCTGTAACTTCGTAGGTTTTTTTAAAAACGAATTTTAAAAATGATGCCACTTTACCTGTAAACTTCACAAAAAGATGCCATCTCGACCGTAGGCATGAAAAAAAATTTTTTGCTTCAAGGTGTAGAATATAAGTGGTAAAGTGGCATCAAGTTTCTGATAGGTTTTCTGGCATCTATAGCACTTATCTTAGCCAAATAACAGCAAACGGAAACTGGCATCCGAAAAATGATGCCAGTTTCCAAAAAAGATGCCAGTTTACCTGTAGACGAAAAAAAAAGATGCCACTTTGACCATAGACAAATCTATGAATATAACTTTCCAAGGTCAACTCCATATTTAAGGCTGGATATAGAAATCAAAGGAAAAACCTCAATTCAAAAACCAATTTCTAACCTCTTACTTTCCGAACCCAGATTGGCACATTGTGTTTTCAAATTTTGAATTTTTTCAACATTTTTCTTAAAATTTTCTTTCAAAATATTATTCAGCTTCGAAACTTTTCTCCTAAATTCTTCTAAAATTTCTTTGAAACTTTTTTTTAAATTTTAAAATATTTTTTTTAGCTGTAAAATTCTATTGTGAAATGTTCTTAATTTGAAATGTGTTCCCCTATAAATTGAAAAAAAAAAAAAATGCAGTTATACATCTGGAGTTTGATCAAAGTCGATATTAAAAGTTTTGTTATTCATTTATTTCTAATTTAGAAAATTTTCCTGTTTTCAATATTACATTGGATAGAATGCTTTCGCAAAACAGAGCCAATTCTGATTTCAGACAATGCTCTTCGGCATTCGATTCCAATTTTTTTGATTTTCGAAATTCAATTTTCAACATTTGACATTCGATCTTCAATTTTTCACACACAATTTTCAACATTCAAATTTTGAAAATCAGTTTTGATACAATTTTCAATCTCGACTTCAAATATTTTACTCTTCCTTTTAATCTAGATCTGGGCATCCTATAAAAATATTGACTATTTTTCAAGATTTTTTTTTCAATCATTTCCATAAGTGGAAAAGATGAAAATAGCTCTAGGGTGGTACATACATTCAATTTTATAGTCAGTCAGTTCATTTAAAAAGAAAATCAGGCATTTTCAACACAATTTTTTTGCAACTCTTCTCCATCCGACTTTTGCAAAAATGTTCAAATTCAAAATACTTGATAAAAAATTTCTCGAATACCAACCAAGGAAAATGCTTGACATAAAATCTTTCCAATTTATATACTGAAAGTTTCAACATCTTCAATAAATCCATCAAAATTCAAAACCCGAATCCCAGCTCATCAATTGAAAATACCCAACTCGAAATTATTCCTCATCACAGCCCCAACCAAAATTAAACATTTCGAACCATTCAATTCGTTGAAAAAAACACCAGCTCGTCCGATATGATTTTTTAATCATCCGCCATTTCATACGATTGAACTTCGATACATTAAAATTAGAGTTCTCTAGAGTGGCTAATGTTTATCCGAAGCTTTTCATCAAACACCCGTGTGCACTTGGCGTTGAACTGACTATAAACCCATACATACGGTACACTCAGCTACCTCTAAAAGCTTATAATAAACAAAATTATTATTCAAGGCGATAGAAGAGAGTGCAGCACCCTGTTTTAACAACTATAATTACACCGACTCGACTCGCTCTCTCTCACTGATATTTCACAAGTACTCTTAATAACACGAAACAAAGTATAGTAAATTCCATAAAACGCAATATCGCATGTTATACGTAGCGTAGTATTTCTCGTCGTCGTCGGAAAATTCTATACCATAGATATCTTACGGATTTGGTTTCTTTATCGTAAAACACCGAGTGTATTTTTTAATACCTCCCCGACCACCGAATGATTTACGATTTTCGGTAATAATTTCGTATCGTGCATCTTTTCACCGCGACCATTAGTCCCAGTAATGATATAATTATCGCGCCGGATACCGATAAATTCCACGACAATATTTTTCCAAGAAGCATTCGTTCGTACACATGATATTCTTCGGTTACCTTTTTTTCCTCGACATTCCGCAGTTTCGCAGGTATCGAATTAAACGTGTTAATTAGCCGATACATCAATTGCGGCGTTCTATAAACACTCAATCATGAGAAATGTTTACTTTTGCAAATTATATTACAAATTCCTGGCGGGCTCGATGGTTCCAGGGTCTACGAAACGATGTAGGTATGGTAAGAATACATGCGGTCGCTTTGGTTATGTATAGAACGTTATGACAACATTTGACGGATTATAACGGCTAACTAATTCAAACAAATATTTATCCGATGGAATGGCCTCACTTGGTGCCTTTTTTTTTCGCTTTTGATATCAGCGCCCAAAATACTATATCGAGATAAACGTCCGGAATATTGTTTGCTTTAACAGGTTAATTACATAATTTGGTAACCATCATGGTACAATTTCGTAGCCGGATATTAATTAATAAGCATCGTATCGGAATGTTTTACCAAACCTTAAACTTATTTACCTACGTTTGCCAAAACCCCCTTCGAAATATTTGATCAAACCGATCAAACGAGCCTGAAAATAAAACGTAGTCGGATTCCGAAACATATAGGTATAAAATACTCCGTCAACTTCTACGGTAATATAATAATTTTATAAAATTCTCCAATATCACACCCCTGTTGGTACCCGGACGATTCCCTTATAGCAGGTCGATTTGAAATATGAGACCGCAAAATACGTACGTAGGCAAACTTTCGTTCGTACAATATCGATTCCGGCCTTATACTTGAGCGTTGCATTTGCACACATAACACAATAAATAGTCCATCATTAGTATTCCGTTCAAGAATTGACCAGCAGCTCTCCATCTTGTACGTTCGGAGTGCGCTAAGCGTATAAGTTTCATGTCTCGGTGTCACGTCACTTTCAACATCAACCGTTATCCGTTTCGTTATAATGTCACCTTTTCATATTTATTTTTTCTATTTCAACCCGCCTCCGTGGCTTAGGAATATTTCCGAGTGAGGAAAACCCGTATACAGGGAGCAATTTGTTCCTATTTTTTTCCGTATTTCTTCGATTTTAACAAAACGAGTAGATATATGGTATCGATATAGACAGGTTTTGATTGGATGAAGATAACGAGATGTTTTCAGGTTTGGGTAGACCAGGATGTCTAACAGGGGCGGCACGATGGGGGGGGGGTATGGGAGGACAACACCCCCAGACAAATTTTCAGTCGGCAAAATCGGCAAAATTTTGGAAATATAAGGTGAGTCGGCAAAATCTCAGAAATGTCAGCAAATTGAAAAAGTTTTAGAAATTTTGCAGCATAATCAATAAAAAATTGAGCCTTTCTAAATTTCAAGTTTGTAGTCCTCTTTCATAAAACACAATCCAACTTCAAAATTATTTACTTTCCAAACCGATATTTTTGAAAAATTTCGGCCTCGCTACGCTCGGCCTCATTGGTTTTTTTCTTTCATACTTTTAAAACAATCCAAATTCAACAAAAATGATATTTTTCCCCTACATTATTTCAACTTGTTTTATCAAATTTTTTTTCATCAAAACTCATTTTTGAAGTCAAGAAATTAAATTTTTCAAAAGCTTTGGCCTTGCTACGCTCGACCTTATTGTTTTTCTTTTTGAACATTTTTTAAGTACAAGTGGTCGGTTTTTTTTACTCGCGTTAGATAATCAATTTATATTATAACATTGTTTTATTGGCCTTGAAATTAAAGAAAGTATTCCGCTTAAAATTTTCTCCCTCGCTTCGCTCGGGACAAATTTATTTACCTTCTCTTCTTAAAACTACATATAATCTTCGAAACTAATCTGTTGAAACAAAAAATTCTCGTATCGTAAAATTTCAGAATTCTTACTCGGCAATTTTGAATTTTTTAGTCGGCATTTTTGAACATCATTACCCCCCCCCCCCCTAAAAGTTTATGCTCGAACGCCTCTGATGTCTAACAAAATTTGTTGAGCAAAAATACTGACTTATACTAACCTCTTGGAATGACTTTTTCAAGACTACCCCACTACCCCACTACCCCACCCCCAAAAAATCAAAACAATAAGCAAGGGCAAAATTTTTTAGTAAAAATTCTGAAAAAAAAAATTTGGGCGTCGATAGGTATAAGTAAATTTTCTGTCAATTTTTCATGTTATTTCAAATCAATGACTTTTCACTGATTTTTCAATCAAAATTATTGATTTCTTTAACAAAAAGTATAGAAATCTGAAAGATCTGTAAAAAATTATAAAATATTGATTTTTCGCTCGGGCAAAATTTTTTGAAAAAAAGGCATTCAGAATCTGAAATTTTATTATTCGGTTTAACTTCTAAAAAACCTGTATCTATTAGCTCATTTCCTGATCTCCTTTTAAAAAAATCGAAACATTTTTGAAAATTCCAACCGAGAATTCGAGATCATTATCAAGTCCTTTGATTAATAAGAAGGGGACAATTCTTTTTACTTGAGAATAATGATCGTTTAGGTTGGGAAGGAAGAAGTTTCATACCATCATTCTGAAATTAAAATTGTGTAAATTTATTGAGCCCGAGCGAAGGGGGGGCGAACATTTTTGAAACAAACTATACTCTGAAGCTAAACATTTCTTTATTATTTGATCAATATTTCAGTTAGTATTAAAAGGGAGGCAAAATCTTCGAATAAGTATCTTATTTTTCAAAGAAAAATGGGACTTTTCTGAAATTTTTGGAAAAAAATACTGACCTTTTGAGTAAATTAGTCAAAAATACTGACTTATACTGACAGATACTGACCCCTTTGAGAAAATACTGACTTATACTATGACCGTTAGACACCCTGGTAGACGAGGGTCTAGGTAATGACGTCATAAAACCTGATAGCCAAGCAGAACGCTCCGAGAATTTTACACGTTGATGTTAAGTAGCTCCGCCTCCTAGCACCACCCACTCTCTAAGCTCACCCCTCTCTCATTTCTACCCACTTTTCCTTCAAGCACCGCCCCTTACTCCCATCCAACCATATGCCCCGCCCAACCAACCTCGCAGTCATAACCTTGCAGGCAAGCAGGTTGGTAACTGTGCTAGGTTAGGTTAGAAGGGAAGGGAGTCATGAGGTTGGATGGGCGGGGCATATGAGAGGGTGGGGGTGGTAGGGTAAGGGACACTGCTTGATGGAGCAGGTGAACAGGAGCAGGGATGGTGACCCGAATCCATATGTTTTGGGTTCGTGGTTTGCGATTTGAGGATCATAGTAATCTGGTTTGGGTGCAGAGTTTGAGCTCTAATTTTTTCAGGTTTAGGAATAGAGTTTTTTTAGGTTCAGTTTAGGTTCGGGGCCATTTTTTTAAATTTCAAATGAAAAACTTAAAAATAATATTGAAGGGGAATAAAATCTTTGAATGAAAACTGAAATATTTCTTAGTATTTCTTGTTCAAGGCTGTAAGAACGAACAAGAACAAAGAACAGAAGAACCAAAAATTTTGAGAACGAGAATGAGAACAAGAACAGGAATGAGAACGAGGTTTGAAGAACGAGAATGATAATTTTATTGTTTTTATTACTTTTTTCACTTCAAAAATTTTTATTCTGTACTAAATCAACTGTCTCTTCTCATTTAATTTTATGCAGTGTTGGAAAAACGGAATTATTTTGTTTCTGTTCAGTTCCCATTCTGAGAGATTAATTCTTTCTTGGTTTTTTGGTTTTTGTTTCTGTTTGATTCGTCTGATTTTCAAATTCTTGGTTTTGGTTTTGTTTTGGTTCTACACATGTTTTGATAACGTTCTTGGACTGTTCTTTTTCATTCTTTTCAAGGTTTTGTGCTTGACAAGGTATATTTTTTTCTCCTTAGTGTAAATTAAATTTCATTCAATTGAAAATCAAAATCCAAGCTCTTTCTGACTCTTCACAGAAATTGAATTGAACCAAGGCAAAATTATGATTAGAAAAAAACGTAAAAAATATAATTTTTTTTGTTTTTTGTTTCCAGTTTTTCTAGATTTTAATTTTTTGTTCTGGTTCAGATCAAGATTGTTGGAATCTCAAATTTTCTTTGAAGAACTCGTAATCTCACGAATTACAACCATTATTTGGGATTCTATCAGCAATTCATGAAAACAGTTACCACCCCCTCACCCCTAATGAAATAAATATTGTCATATTCGAGTTCTACGACCCAGAAAACATATATTTTGATGTATCACATGCCCATAAGTATGAGTTTGTCAATGCACCCCTAAGCCCCACCCCTCCTAAATATGACATTTTTGTAAAAATTTTGGGGTAAAAATTCACCCTTATTCCTGAGTGATGCTCATAACCATTTATAAGCCGTTTTCAACTCAATTTTTCGACTTTTATGGAGGTTTTACTCAAAATATGCGAATTTTTCGAATTTTCACCCCCTTTTACCCGGTCTGCCGGGGCTTGGGCAGCACTTACGGGTCGGCAGACCCACATATTCGCATTCAGCGTGAAAAATTCTATAATTTGACACCAATTTCGACCATCAATGTTTTCGGCCGAAAGTTCATGAAAATTGTGAACTTTTGAGCTTTCGCTGAACTTAAAAGCAGCAGCTGCGGATCGGCAGACCAATGATTTTCGAAATAGGGGGTCATATACTAACTTTTGGGACAGGTCCCAGCTTTCAATTGTTTCGGTCCATTTTTAGTGGGTGGGCTCTTGGACTATAAGATCAATTGAAGCATAATTAGTTGAGTCTTCATCTTCACTTCAATCGTTCACTCTTTACAATTTTTTTCAACTCCAAAATTTTATCGAATTTTTAAAAATATTTTAAACAATTTTTTAAAAATATTTTCAGTTTATATTTCACAAGTTCGGTCAATGGTTTTCTTAAATTCTTTCAAGATATTTGTCAAATAATATTTTCTCAATTTTTCATGTTTTTCACAGTTTACAAATTTTTGACATTCTTTCAGACAGTTACTCTCAATAATATTTCCGAGTTCAAATTTTCCCCACATTTTTGTGTAAGGTAGCGAAATTTAATTTCCTCGTACTTCAGTCACAAGTTCAAAATTTTTAAAAATTATACTCCGGGATCCATATTGCCAGGTCGCCTGCTACATTTCACTTTCTATTTCAAGTTTAGAATTTTCGTTTTATATTTTTTATACATCACATTTTTGCTAGATTGGTAATTTTAAGGGAAGGAAAACCAAGTATCTACTTTTATCACGTGTAAATATAAAATAAAATTCCTTCGCGGGTTATATTTAATTTAGATGAAAACTGAAGATCTTGGATTTTTAAAATTATCTGTTTCTGTAGTTTCATCCACCCCAGTGGAATACTGCACGTGGTAATAGGTACCATACTTAATATCCAGTTTCAACAAAATTGGGTTTAAAAAACTTCACCAGCTTTGAATAACTTTTGGTCATACTATATTTAGTTAAACTTGCCTCCTATATTATTCCTTTTACCGTAAGATCAAAGGTAATACGAGTAGTTATGATAACATTTTCAAAAAAAGGAAACTTTTCTCACCGAAAAAAAAAACACTGCAAAAAACTGTATCAACCTTCGCTGACCCCGGTCGCTGAGAAAATCACCCTTTTGGCTAATCGGTTACAGTGTTCGAATATAATTCATTCAGTTGGAAGAACAAAAAGCAAAGGAAAATGGGAAATTCGCCGGCAATAATTCTCAGTCTAGGTAATATTTGATCTTGTTTACTTTGCCTTTTTTTTCAAATGCTTGAAAATTAAAAACCCATTTTGTTTTATTTTAAACCCTTGTTTTTTAGAAACAATCCGATTAAGGGTTGGAATGTGATACGTTGTTATAATCGTTCACAGGGTGGTATGAAATTTTTAAAAATATTCTTTCGTTTATTTTTGTTCTTATAGAAAAAAAGGGCATTATTTACCTTAAACGACTTAAAGCGGTCGAAAGGTTGGCGAAAGAAAAGCGCAACAATTGAATTCAAAATAGTCGGGAGATTATTTTGCTTGAAACGTTGCCTTGTTTGGTTTTGGTATTACGGGATTTCGGCGAATTTATTTTTCGAGTATCGGATTTTTACAATTTTATACTGATTTCTTGTAATAGTTTTCGGAGGGTTTTTAGGTACCAGTAGTCGAGAGTTACGAGGTAATATTTTCTCTAAGATTTGGAAACGAGAAAAAGGTGTTATTTTCAACGAACCCAGGCCTACTTTTCACAAACAATTTCAATAAAATTTGTTCAAATTTATTAAAATTTGGGATCAGAACGGTTATTTGTTGTAAAATAAGGTAGCTGCGGAGACTTTCGATCGACGAATTCATAATTTGTTTATTTTTTTTCTATATTTCACCTTCCTTCGTTCATCTCCATTGCCAATTTTTCAAAAATAAAAAAATATGTATCTGCGTTCGCGACAATTTATAATAAAGCTGGGGATTGCAAGTTTTTTTTCGTTTAAATGAAAAATACCTGCAATCAGAACTTTTATAAAATTTGATTTCTCAAGTTTACTCGAAAAAGGAAAAAAAAATGAAAAATATGTCAATCTCGAATTGAAGCGTCTGTAATCCGAGTCCTCTATTATTTCCAGTCCAATTTCATTCGCCAAGTACCTAAATATTTTCCAGCTCGATGTTCGAATCAGAAGGAAGGGCAAAATCCCAACCGAAATAAATTGAATGATGTCTCTTGAAAAGTTTAAGGATCGGAATTAGGCGAAACCTTTGTAAAACGGTCTAATTATCTAAATCGTTACAAAAGATGTTTGACGATTTATCTTTTTTTTTTCTTAAAAAAAGAGAAAAAGGTAGCGCTCATTTGCTTGTTATTTTTACGTAAGGCAATTGCGTAAGCTAATTATGGAAGCCTGGAAGGAGTTTTGATCTTGGACGAAGAACAAGGAGCGGGAGACTTTGGCTAATTAATTCTCCAATTTCGTTTAACAACAGCGTTTATACTGTACACGAGAAAACGAGTCGAGTATCTAAGAAAAAAAAAAACACAATTCCGTTGCGAAGAGAATAGATAGAAAAAAAAATTCGGTACAATAAGAACCACACGTGAACTAAAAAATACAGTTGGCTATTGCATTAGTACAGTTCAGATAATGAGGAAACATCTTAGCCTGGGTAACAAAGAAAAGTAGAATTGTTTGTAGTTAGTTATCGTTAGAAAGTGCATGTGACAAGTGAAATAATGGATTACACCGAGCGTAAAATGTAAACCATTGTCGAATCCTAACAGACCAATGTCACTATACTCTCACAATATCAGTAACAATGATATTTAAAAGCGAATTCGTATCTTAGCTACCTTTTTCCTCCCTTTTGGTTTTTTTGTGCTTCTTTTCGCTTTCGTTTTTTTCGCGTGTATTGCTGCGGGTTGAAACAAAAAATAAAAAAAGTTGGTGTTCGGATGTGTCGTGTGTGGAACACAGCATGTGTAAATCTGTTTCGATATTTAATTTAAAAAAATTCACACATTGGGGAAAAGTTGGGTTATTGGCAAAGTTTACGGGATGTTTTGAGAGAAAGAAAAAAGTTTAATCGAAGGTCCGATTTTTCCAATTTTACAAGCATTACCTGAACATGACAGCGACAGTCGCAAAACAAATAAGCGTCCAGATTGCTATTGTCGTTGGATATGGATATCGGATACAAAGCAGACCATAATTCGCAATTTGTTGATTTATGAAATTTTACTCGTAAGGAGGGTGAAAATAAGTCGTATCATTTTTCACACCTCATGATTGGTTTTTTTTCTTCAATTCGTCCTAGATCCTTTTTATTTATCAAAATAAAACAAAATGAACATAAAAATCAAAATCCATGAAATTCGATCATTCCAGAGAAAAAAATTATTCATTCGTTACTGTTTTCAAAATGATACCGAGGTTCTGCTGATGTAGTTTTTCAAGAATGGAATTTTACGTCATATAAACGCATGAATAAGTAAATACGAAGAAAACACCGTTGGAAGGACAAAACAAAAAAAAAAAGCTCATTCACGCGTGCGAATAATTCTATTTTTTTCACGGTTAACTGTATATTGCGTTGCTGGTAGAACGGTAATTTAAAAATGTACTCAACTGTCAACATGGAAATATGCGATGAACACATATGAAGATTGTCTCATCTTTTTTTTCTCTCTCTCTCACTTCATCTCTGATCAGTCAACTCTGAATAATGTTTTATTTATTTTTTTTTATTTTCAATCTACAAAATGTCATTGTTAAGTGTGGATACGTGATACGAGAATGTAAGAAGTGACCGGAAAACCTTCATCAATTTTTAATTTTCGTTTTATGTACTCGTGTAAATTGGATGAAGTGTTACTGAATAATTTGAGCGGTTTTTTTTTTGAAAGTTTATTAGAAACTGTGGTCTTATTGCGGTACTGAAAAAGTAAAAAGGTTGGATTTCTGTACAATTGAGAAATTTCCCCTGCTCCCTCTGTTCATTCCAAGAAATTGGAAAGTAAATATTTCGTTCTTTCTGATGAAACCACAAATCTTTCTTTTTTTCTATGAGGGTCAGATGTAATGGAAAATAAAATACACAAAAATTATAAGAAATTTAGGAATTTTTTAATTTTTTTGAAAAATTGAGCTTCTTTTGATAGAAAATTACTTTGGAAAACATTTTTACCACCTCAAATCTCAATTAAAATAAAATTTCGAAAAAAGAAAAACTGAACCTCATCACATAATCGATTAGGAAATTTCAAAGTTGACTAAAATGAGTTTAGAAATGCATATTTATCTGGTAAAGCAGTCAAAAAATTATAGAAGTTTCAAAATTTCAATTTTCCAATGATTTTTCAGAGTGATTTCTTTCAATTACCAACCAACTGAATACCTATTACAAAGAGAAAAATTCCAGCTCTTCAACTTCCTCTTTCCCTCCCTAAGACGAAACAAAAATATACAAATTTATTCATTTCATAAAACCACAAATCATTTCTTTCTCAAGGCTGGCAACCAGTAGCGGCGCGTAAGTTTTTCAAGTAGTAATCGCATTTTGTTGTAGACCAGGCCATGGAATCGAAAAAATTAGAAATTTATTGAATCTGCATTCTGCAACCTCAGTTTATTTTAATCGTCTCAGTAACAGCTTCAAATTCAATAATAATTTTTCAAGGTTGAGTAAAGGTTGAAAAAAAATTGAAAAAATAAGCTGAAAAGATTTCGAAAAAAAAAAAAGATAAAAAAATGTATAGAAATGAAGAAAATGAGAAAAGTTTGAAAATAGTTGAAAAATAATAATATTACCTACGAATTGGAAAGATTTTGGAATAAAAAATTTCAAAATTGGATCAAATTCTGAAAAAAATAATTTCAATTTGGATGAAATATTGAGAAAATATTGTGTTAGGGGCATATTTATAAACGATACTCAGGTATCTGAACAATTGAACATCAAACGAAAATCAGAACGCAATTACAAGAAGGGTATTCTTTGAATTTTATGATTTTTTGAACAGATTTATCAACAACGCAACGTAGTCGTGAATGATTTTATTATTTAAATTATACTAGAAACCTTTTTTTGGTGATTTTTTTCAGTGTAATCGGCGATTACAGCGATTACATTAAATAGCCGCCACTGCTGGCAACTGAGAAAATATTTCGAAATATTTTAGTAGGTATCGTAAAAAAAACTTCATTATTTATTTTTTTTTTTTCAATCCTTCAAAATAATTTTTTCATTTTTCAAAAAATTTAAATGAACTTTTAAAAAGCATTATCGTTATTCATCTGGAGATGCTGAAATTTTCTGAATAGTATTTCAGTGTTGAAAATGACCAAAATTGAGAAATAAAAAATTGTTAATATTTTTTTCATTTTTTAGAATTTGAAATTTGTGAGGGGCATCGTTTACACTTCATTAAAAAATAAAACACCCTTGTTACTAATTCTATCGCTGAAATACCTGTTTTTTTTTATCTCTATTTAAAAAAAAAACTTCGTAAACTCGTGAAAAATAATTCTCGACTCGTGTGAGTTATTCCTTTCGCTTCACTCGAACCACAACCCTCACACTCGTCAAAAATCATTTCGTTCTCTCTTGTTGGGAAACATACTATTTCACCTTCATCGCCTTTAAAATACACGTAAATGACTATACTTATGGTTCACGATACCTTAATATTCATTTCACCACGCCACTTACACCCAGCTTAATAATTTTATCACAGATTAAATAACTCCCTCTAGAAATAGCGATAAATGGTTTTCGTTTACTGCTCGAAATTCGGCTTCTTTTCTAGGGCTCGGTATGGCAATGAATGATTCAATTCTGGAATTTACTCTTCCGCGCGCGCCGAATGCTTTAAATGTAAAAATGTTGCCCTTCTTCCATTTATCATGAATTCTAAACTGTATGATAGGCAATAATTCAAAGTTTCGAGGGTAACGGAATTTTGATGATGCTTATTTTTCTCCCTTCTTTTTTTCCCATCTCTCTACCTCTCTCGAGCAGTTCATTTTTTATCGCTTGAGGCGAGGTTTTTTTTTCTTTTAATTTTTCAAACGATATATTTTTAAGTGTTTAATTGATACCGGAATTGGTTACAACAGTTTGAAGATTTTTTTCGAGTACAGGTATTTTTTTTCTCGAAAATTCCACGCGAATTTGTGGGAATTTTTTCAATAATTTTTTTCAAATGTTGGAATTTATTAGGTAATTTTGAACCTGAATATAATATAGAAACGTTCTTTAGGGATGAAAAATTGGTTATTGATCTTGTTTCAGCTCTTTCTGAAGGACCCAGAACCAGTGTCAATTAAAAAATCAATTTTAACCCCTAACAAGAGAGGTATCCCAACTCAAAGTGAGCCAATCAATAAAAGACTCCACATCCAAAATTTCAGAAGCTGAATTTTAATTTCTCGAATTTCATATGTGACGCGCCATGAGAAACCGACCCTTAAGGTGAAAAATGAAATTTCGCGAAAAACGCCAAAATATCAACTTTTCAACCTATTTTTGCGTTTTTCTCAACATTTTATTTTTCACCTTAATATAAGGGTCGGTTTCTCATGGCGCGTCACATATGTAATTTTATTTCACTGTACGTCCTGCTCAACATCAAAATGCAATCTAATCAACGAAAAAAGTCGGAATAGTCTGCCAGAAAATATGTGACCTTGCCGTAAAGAAGGGACCTAGCATAAAAAAATCGATGTCTCATTTTTCACGTTTTTGATCCGAATGACACCAAATCTTGACCAAACAAATAAAAATAAAAACATCAATTTTTTTTACACAAGGTCCCTTCTTTACGGCGGGGTCACATATGGATTTGAACTCAAAGTAGAAAATTTTGGAAATTTTTGCTTTATTTGATCAAATAGGTCACCAATATTGGTTATCCGCAATTATACTTAGTTGTTGAACCTCATATGGACCTTTTTTTACAGACTTTTCTCCAGCACTGGATGATTCCAAAATTTTCCAGAGGCTGCGAAATGTCTTAAAACCACTTCCAATTAATTTGTAAGGTTGAAAATAGAGTGAATAGCAAATTTTAGCTTTTGATCACAGGTTTAGGTGCGGTAAGGGGTTCATTACCACTTTAATGACCTAGAATTTGACTTCGAAAATTTAAAATCACCTTAAGGGGGCATATTTTTTGGACAAACAGAGAAACTATTTTTTTCCACGGGTTTTCAATGCAAGTATTTCAAACCACTCATAATTTTTTCTAATTTTTTGAATGATCGAAAATGGTCAAATATTTAAAAAACCATGAAAAATTGATGAAAAGTGTTTATTTTAAGAAACAAAATGATAAAATGAGTTCGTTTCTTGAATATTTGATCAACTTCCATCTCATAAAAAATCTGAAAAAATTCAGACAGATGTGAAGTACATTGAAAAACTTCGGAGAAAAATTATTTTTCTGCCTGTTTTAAAATTATATTCCCCCAGGTTGATTTGAAAATCTCAAAAAATTGAAAAAATTTCAGAGTACTCTTCTCTAGTACCTCTATTATCCAATTACCTAGTTAAAAAAAAATTAGTTGAAAACTCGCAGAAATGGAATTTTTAGCTCAAAAATAACGCATTTTGAAACCCAGATTCTCCCCCCCCCACCCAGGATGAGATGATAATTTGCTCATTTGCTCAAACGCTTTAAAATCATCTACCACCCAGACAAATCGAATAACATAAAAATTTTGATTAGATTCCCCTCAAGGCCAAATGACCTCCTTATCACACTAAAAACTTTCAGATTTCATAAGACGATGTGGCAGGTAATAATTTCAAAATTTCACAAATTTGTCAAAATCTGAAGAATGAGCTTCAGCACCTAAAAGGCATGAGGTTCTTTTATACTGCATTTTCGATTTTTTTCGACTCAAAATTTTACTTTGAGTGGAGGTATCTCCCTGGTAAAGATAGTTTCTAAAATATCCAAGTTCACAAATATTTTTCCGCCGAAACCTTCGGCATGATTCTAAAAATTGGCTCAATTGTTGACAAATCTCGTCCTCAAATCGACCACCCATCGATTTACTCACTACTCGCAAAAAATATCTCCACAGATTAGGTAAAATTATTTATCGTGCGGATTTGCAAAGTCTCTTTTGTCGTCGCTGTACAACGAATTGTGTAACCGAGGTTTTTTTTAAGGTAAAAAAAGATTTATTGGAGGTAATTTTGGGCCATCATTATCGTTCGTATTATCAAAGACGTTATCTTCTTTATCATCGGTAACGACAGCATTATCTTTTTGAAGTCGAAATAATGCACGTTGCCAATGTCTGAATTTATTTGTAATATTTCACCGCAGCGATGGTAAAGTATACCTACGAACGAATACATCAACCATGTTCAGTCGTACGAGATCAACTAGGTATACGAATTGGCCTTCATTACACACCTATTACCTAGTTAGACAAACAGAACGTAGGATTATAGGCAGAAATACTCGTACTCGTACATCAATCCTTCAATAGGTACCCATACCTTTATTTTAGGCAAATTTCTACACAGGTACGAGCTTATTATGTGGAGTACGTATTATAATCTTTTAAAATTAATCGCGTTTTCTAATAATAAATCATTAGAGTAGATTTTCTGGTCGAACATACGCGTGTTTCGTTGGCTCCAGCTAATTTATTCGTAATAGGCAGAAAAGAGGCGTAAGGTAGGTGAAACTCGCCCATGTACCTATTCCGGCGGTACAAAAGTGATTGAAAACAACTATACCATTTATCGAATTCACATTAACGCCGATAATCAATTTAAAACTTGTTTCGCCTGCTGATATTACCAAGTGCGTTTAAATTTACTAAATCATTAATCGTTTATAAACATTTCGCGGTGTAAATTCATTTTGCCCATATAATGCCGAGTACGAATAAGTGGTAGGTGAAACATGGCGGTAAATTAAATTTCGCGGTGTTCCTTTTTAACTGCTTACTTCCGATAACACGGCCATGTTGACACTTATTTTATATATGGAGATTTATTACAAATACGTATATTTAATTTCGACCCCTAATATTATTCGCATCGATAAACTCGAATACGATACCTGCCTATGGTTTTTCCATCGAAAAAAAATCTGGTACCGGTGTTTGGTGGAAATGCGTAAATTACCAATACGAATATATCGTCGAATCAGCCAACGACATCGACACGTGTTTCGAGAGGGTTTAAATCAAACGGATAGCGAAATCGTTCAACCGTTTCTCATCATCCCTGCTTTGAAAAATACCTATACGCGGCGCACATTCGAAGAATATCTTTCGAATTAGAGCCTAATAAGTAAGATCAACTCGTTCGTTAGCATATTTACCAAACTTATACTCGTATGTAAATTTTGTATGCTTTACGTATTCGTACAAAAAGTTTATTCGATGGATTCGAAAGTAAATAAAGATAGAGCTAAACCAGACCTATCAATTTTATACGCCGGATAGATTTACCTAGGTCTAATTAGTAGGTAATTAATTAATAAACAGAAATAGTGTTCATTTAGGAATTCGGTTCAGAAATCGGACTGTTGGATGGTTTAAAAGAAAGTAGGTATCTATTTGTTCGTAGTGTTCATTTATTTAGGTAACATTGAAACTATAATGATGATCAAATAATTCGAATAAAATAGCAAAAGAAATTATCTTCTATGTTCGCTAAAAATTCTGCGTTGATTCGGTATAAATATTTTCTATATCACTGATTTGTGATTTATATTTCTTTTGCCCCTTAGCAGAATTCTCATCATACGTGAAAAACATAGATGCCATGCAACTGACAAATATAAAAATAAAATTAAGTTAATTTTTTTTTTCTCTGTGTTGGATAAATCATCTGTTCTACTGTCGAATTGCATTAAACTAACCGGCATTTTTTTTAATTTCTTTTTTTCAAAATTTTTCCAATTTTGATTATTTTAAAATTTTACTCATTTAGTGTTGATATATTTTCTTTTTAAAAAAATGAAAGTTGAAAAATTTTTTTTTGTACCTATACCTACTTGATTTTTTTTCAATTGTATAAATTGAAAAAAAAAAAAACAATTATATGGAAATTTCAAGAAAATTTGAATTCAAATTACTTTCAACGAGACTGATTTTTTGAAAAAATTTTCAATTTATATACGCATCTATTTCAGGACATAGGAGTTGACTCCGGAGTCGCAATCAAACAGACTCCAAATTGACTCAGACTTCGGCTTTACTCCGAGTCAGGGAGTCAAGGTCAAACATTGACTCCGGAGTCAAACGGAGTCAAGAGTCTAGGTCTGAAATTGACTCCAGAGTCGAACCGGAGTCAGCAGTCAACTTTCTATCAGGGTTGCGAGAAAGGGAACGGAACGGAACGGATAAAATTGCCTTTTTAAAACGGAAAGGAACGGTAACGGAACGGAAAAAATATTTTTTGGAATGGAATGGAAGGGAACGGAACGGTAACGGAACAAAAAAATTTTTGGAACGGAACGGAACGGAACGGTAACGGAACGGAAAAAATATTTTTGGAACGGAACGGAACGGTAACGGAACGGAACGTGATCCGTTCTCGCAACCCTGCTTGAACAAAACAGATTTAATATTAATAATAATCAATAAATCTTCATTCTTCAATCAAATATTTTTGGCGAAAATTGATAATATCTTAAAAACAGAAATTTGGGGCCGGAAAAGGACACTGGAACTGCCAGAACCCGGGTTGCAAGAACGGGAACGGAACGGAACGGAACGGAACGGAACGGATAAAATTGCCATTTTACAACGGAACGGAACGGTAACGGAACGGAAAAATAATTTTTAGAACGGAACGGAACGGTAACGGAACGGAAAAATTATTTTTGGAACGGAACGGAACGGAACGAAACGGTAACGAAACGGAAAAATTATTTTTGGAACGGAACGGAACGGAACGGAACGATAACGGAACGGAAAAATTATTTTTGGAATGGAGCGGAACGGTAACGGAACGGAAAAATTATTTTTAGAACGGTAACGGAACGGAACGCGATCCGTTCTCGCAACCCTGCTTTCTATCTTGACTCCGGAGTCAAGCCGGAGTCTGAGTCAATGTGGAGTTAATTTGACTCCGACTCCTATGTCCTGGCCACAATATTCAGGGAGGGCAAGCAGGGCATAGGAGTAAGCAAAAAAATTGACTCCTGACTCCAGCTTGACTCCGGAGTCAATTTGGACTTGGAGTCAGTTTGACTCCGACTCCTATGCCTTGCCCTGAATATTGCAGGGCATAGGAGTCGACTCCAGAGTCGGAGTCAAACTGACTCCAAATTGACTCCGGAGTCAAACAAAGTCAAGAGTCAAGATCTGAAATTGACTCCGGAGTCAAACCGAAGTCAGGAGTCAACTTTCTATTTCGTCTCCGGAGTCAAGCTGGAGTCAGAAGTCAACTTTTTTGCTGACTCCTATGGTCCTATGCCCTGATCTATTTATAAGAATTTCTCTTCCCTCAATAAGTACAATACAATTTTATTTAGAAAAAATTTTGAAAAATAATTTGAAAAATAAGGAATTGAATTAGAGGAAATTTTGAATGGATTTAAATTTAAATAAAATTTTACTCATGAAAATGTGATTAGAGAAATAAAAAATTGGCCAATTTTAGCTTAGCTTTTAGGTGCCAAAGCGAATATTTCAGTGAAGGATCAGTTTCGTTCGTTGTTCGAACATCATATCGTCCACCACTCTTCCAATTCACTTATCTTATCAGTGATAGATTCTCTCGCTATTAGTCCAGGCCTATATACCAATACCAGCGACAACTCATCGTATACACACGATTGAAATTTAATGAGCTTCATTTAAGGCAGCACAGTTGACCGATTGGCAAGCACGCATTACGCCAAGTTACCTGTTCGGACTGCCCAATGTTACTAGGTAATGTCGGCGGCGTATTTATTTATTTAAGAAAATTAAGCGTGTCAGTCATACTGCGATACATGTTCGCAAATGTCCTTCGTATTGTAATTTATTTATAGTGTTTAACATATCTTGATTCTATTTTCAGTACGTGATTGCTCAACTCGTTCGAATAGACTCGAGCTAATTTCAACCTCGAGTAGTTTCGGTGTAGGGCGTTGAAACGGTTCGAATGACTTGTGTTTGGTTCTATTAGAATGCGGAGAGTAGCGATAAAGAGTGGATTTTTTCCCTGGAAGTTTCGAATGGGGAGAATTTCAAAATTAAAGCCTTTGTCGACTGAGATTTCAAATGTTTTTCAAAAGCTGGGCGTTTGTTGGAGTAATTGATATGTTGATGCTAATAAGATTCGTTTTATTCGAACAATATGTTGGAAAATTGAACGTGGCATTACAAGATTCATGTTTCAGCAAAAAAAAAAAATGCAAAATTTTTGTCTTTTCTTTTGCTTTGAATTTTTACATATCGAAAAAAGAACCTCCGCCATAAAGACAATTTATTTTTAGCCCTATTGGACTCGCAAAAAAAACTTAGGACTGGCCCTCCTCGCTCTCTTTGCAAAGGCCCAATTGAAAAAAAAAAGCTCAAATGTCGAAAGAACAGCACTGGAAAAAAAATTTCCAAGTCAAAAACTTTTTAAAAAAAATACAGGGAGTAAAGTCGACTCCAACGCCGGAGTCAAAAAGACTAAATTGACTCCGAATACGACTTGACTCTAGAGTCAAGCCGGAGTCAGAGAGTCAAGATAATACATTGAACTTCCGAGTCAAGGTGAAATCGGGAGTCAGGTGTGAGTTTGACTACGGCGTCGTGGTGGGGTCAATAGTCGAGGCATGTAAAGTGATTTCGGAACCAAAATGGAGTTGGAAGTCAAGGCGTGAGTTTAACACCGGAGTCTAGGTGAAGTCGAATCCGGCACTGAGCCGGAGTCAGGAATCAGTTTCTAAAAAAAAATAAAAATGAATTGACTCCGGAGTTGGAGTCAAACCGGATTCCAAATTTTTTTCTTACTTCGGTTTCATTCCAGAGTCGAACTGGTGTCAGGGAGTGAATGTCATAGATTGACTCCGGAATCAATGGTCAAGGCCATAGATTGACTCCGGAGTCAAGGGTCAAGGTCATAGATTGACAACAAAATCAAGGTCATGAATTGACTACAGAGTCAAGGTCATGGATTAACAACAAAATCAAGGTCATGAATTGACTACAGAGTCAAAGTCATGAATCAACTACAAAGGCAAGGGTCAAGGTCATAGATTGACAACAGAGTCACGGTAAATAAGGTCATGAATTGTCTACAGAGTCGAGGTTATGGATTGACTCCAGTGTAGAGAGTTAATGTCATAGATTGACTACAAAGTTAAGGGGTAACCTCATAAATTGATTAAAAGTCAAGGGTCAAGGTCATGGGTTGACAACAGAGTCAAAGGCCAAGGTCATCGATTGACCCAAGAGTCAAGTGTCAAAATTATAGATTGACAATAGAGTAAAAGGTCAAGGTCATTTATGGACTACAGAATGAAAGGTCAAGGTCATTGATGACTACAGAGTCAAGGTGGAGTTGGGAGTCGAACTCTGAAAGTGATTGCAGAGTCACAAGTCAACTTTCAAGTTGATTCCAAAAATATGTATACTCTCTAAATAGTCAAAAAACTGAAAATGGACTGATTAAACAGCGAAAAGTCTGCAACTGTTAATCAGTGAAAAAAGACTGATTCAAAATTCAAAAATGAAAATTCACTGATTAAATCAATAAAATTTTCACTGATTTCTATAGTTGTACACTTTTGGTTTTTTGATCAGTCAATTTTAACTGATTCAAATTTAGAGAGTACATATATTGATGAAAATGCAATCTTAGTTTTTATCTTTGGTGAGAAATTTCAAAAAATCCCTTCTACATACAGTAAAAAATCTTCCAATTGATTTTGGGTGAAAATTTCCATACCATTCAATCAATTTCATTCAATTTTCCAAGAAAAAACAACAAAAAAACGAAATGTACCTTAAATGAAAACGGCGTTTTTTAAAAAATATGTGATCATGTCGCAGCTTTTTCGCGTTACAAATACCGGAATAAATAAATAACTGAACTCAAAATCTTAGCACTTTGGGACCCAACGAAAAAAAATATTCGTTATGACATCACTGCTCATAAGGTGTACAGAAACATTCAAATTTCGAAATTCAATATCAAAGCCGCAGTCAGTCCGTTTATTGCAAATGTTTACTGTAATTTTAAATTCATACAGGCAAAGCGAAGCGAAGAAAATCTGCAAACATTTTCCCAAACCTATAATACGTGTAAAAAGTGCTACAGCACAAAAAGCCTAATCGCTTTGATTGTGGTATGTGCGGTTTCACGAATATACGTTCGACCATCGGCTTCACCATCCTAACGCTTTTTTCCGCTTACCGTAGCAGGTTAAATCATTTATTTTTGAAATTTATCTCGTGTATTGCCGAATACACGCGTCTCGTCGGTACACGAACCCGATACGATGATAAAACTAATATGTAACATTCCGTCGCGTACTGTTTCAAATTCCCGACATTTTTTGTCCGGCTCTAATGCAGTAATTTGGTTGTGGGGATCATTTTGACGCTGCTGTGAAATTACACGCCACGTATTAGCAAATCCTTTTGATCTGTTTTTCGTTTCCACGCACCGAGCCACCAACCACTGCGATGAATTATCCGAAAATTTTACACAATCGATGCCGGTGGCGAAAATTGCCCACGATGAAATTACCAGCTGGAGAATCCTTTTGATATTTCGACCTATTCGCCATCGATAGACAGGTGGACTAAAACTCGAGCGGAGAATTAATTCTTGCACGAGTTTTCAAACATAATTGAGCAGCAAAATGATAAAAAGAATTAAAAATACACCCGTCGAGTTTATTTATGCACCTGGTATTGTAAGCAGGTTTATCTGAGCGGAAAAATTATTTCCCATCAATTTTTTCGTTTAATTTTGAAAAACTAAAAGTTTCAGGCGTTAAAATTTTTAAGCTGTTATTCCGCTCGAAGTGACCAGGTGCTGAACTTCGTGAAAATCTTCTAATTTGAAGTTTTGTCGGAATTTATTAATTGAAAATCATATTTCGAAAAGTTCTACGTAGGTAACGCTTCGCCCATCGAGAGTCAAGACACAGAAAGAGCGTATTTTCGATGAAATACAATTTCGCCATCTTTCAAAATTATCTATCTACCTTTACGCCAGCGATTCTAAGGAACGATGCTGTCCCGAATGACAGAAATCATCGGAATTCGTGACCTAAATTATGAAACGACGGTAACCATCATCGAATTCGCTACCGGTAATTTCCTTGTTATACTCGTACACGGTTTTTTCGCTTTTCTTTTTTTTTCCTCTACTCTTTTCAGACTCGTCAAACATAAAAACAATCCGCCTAAGGGGGTTTTTTCTTTCAACAATAATACATCTTTTCTTACATTTTAACGTATAAGTGTATTATGTAAATGGAACTTCGAGATAATAATATAGAATTAATTTATGAGATACGCTAATTGACGCGCAAACTTTTTTCAGCAGAGTACCTAGCTTATTTTCGTACTTCCGAGGAAATGACGAAATTTCCTGCTTTCAACGAATGTCAAAAAAATTTCCTCGTTGGATTTTTTATAGCCTTATGAAACTTGGCGAGAATAGATTAAACGCTTTTCAGTCTGCGAACACATCCGAATCAATTTTTAACCGCCGAATCACAATACTGTGCGGTGGATGGTGAAATGAAATCGGTGACGACGACGTGGAAATGACTTCTTGTTTTTATTCTTAGCAGGTTTGATGGCTGCTTCAAGATGTGCGAGATCGTTTAATTAAAACTTCGTTGCTATGAATTGAATAACTACGCTACTCAGAGACAAAACTTGGGAAAAATTTCGTGGGCGAAAACGAAAATTTGATCTCGATTGATAAGATTAAAAAAGGAGAAATTCGCCGATACATTTTTTTTTCAAGAGTGCCAATCAGAGGTCGTAATGAAATCGAAAAATAGAAATTCGTGCTGTTCTGGTGCTACTTTTTTGACTTTCAAAAAAATTCCTTAAGAACCTCGTCTACCACCCCTCCCCTTCCATTCTCTTCCACAAAATCAACAAATTACTCAAAGATTTCATTTGAGATCGCTACCAATTCCCCTAATAAATGATAACAAATTTTTTGCGCTTTAAAATATTCAGTTGTCTGCAGGAGAAAAGTGAAGAGAAAAAAGATCGTAATATTATTGCGAGAATGAATGGTGTAAATTCATCGAGTCTGAACGAAACGAGAGAGAAATGTTCTAAGGAAAATTATCGACATCCAGAATCGATTGAAAGTGGTTTCGAGACACTTTGAAGCCTTCAATAAATTTTGGAATTTTCCAGAAATGTAGAAAAATCTATAAAAAGGCTCAAATGAATATCAGCACTTAAAAATCTAGACAATTCTCATAGGAAACCCATTTGATCGATTAAAGCATAATTTTCCAAAATTCGAAATTTCGGACAATATTCACAATTTTTGACACCATTTTTTTGAAAAAAAAAAAAAATGGAAAATTGCTCGGCAACTATGAATTTTGGAAAATTGGACTTTGATTGATTGATCAAAAAAGCCACCAATGGATAATTTTTGATTACGAGAACCAGAATTCATATGGACCATTTTTATGGATTTTTTTTGCAGTTCTGGAAAATTCCAAAATTTTTTGGAAGCTCGGAAACGTCTTGAAACTCCATCAGGTCGATTTGAGAGGTCAAAAATAAAGTAGGTAAATATTACATTTGAGTTTTTTTTTTTAAATTGATTAAGTAAATCAAAAGTTCCTATTTTACAGTATGATGAAGGAATTTTGAAAATTCAAAAATTGACCAAAATTCGAGCAATAAACTTGAACATCTGAAATTTTGGATTTAGGATTTTCTCATGATTTTCTTCCGATTAATTTTTTTTTGGTTCAAAATTTGCTATTGGTTGAGATATCTACATTCCTTGATGCTAAAAAAAAAAAGGTTTAACCGAATAAGACGTAAATTTAACGTCAGCATCCATTTCCATTGCAATTCCCTCAGAGTTTCTTTACATAAAAAAAAAACTTTCGAAAAATTTTTGACCCCCCCCCCCCAACATACTCTTTTATGGCTATTATTTTGCATTTTTTTTTTAAATTTCATTCCAACGGAAAAATCAAAGAAATTTTCGTATTTTCTTTTCCTTCATAGGTACTAGAATAGTTACCTACCTACATCTCGTAGACGTAGAAGTATATTTATGAAATTTTTCCATCAATTTTCAATGCACTTCATCATATTTTTTTGGCCATTTGAAACCATTAGACATGTAATGGGCCACATACGTAAAAGGCGACCACCCTAAAAAAAATAGGTGCTGAAAAAATTCGGATTATTCATGTTGAATTCTTCAGTGCATATGATTCTGGTCGTTTCTTCAAATTAAATGCAGAAAAAGTCACAAATTTACAGAAATGTTATTTCAGCAGATTTATTTTTTAAGAAATAGGTAACCAACTGAAGAAACCGATAAACTATCTTCTGATTCGTGTTCAGAGAATTAAAATGGGTTGATACCCCGATAAACATTCTTTTCGAGGTCGTTTTACTAAAATTGTTGAAATTTTCTTTTTTCACTGACATATCACGACAAATTTTTTATTTGTAGAATTGCAATTTGGAGAATTTTTATTAATTTTTATCAAATTCAAATCGTTCAACTGAACATCACAAAATCGAGCTAAAAAATTGTTTTGATCAACAAGAAAAATTTTTAATAAAATTGATTTTAAAAATTTCATGGCGGTGTTGCCAACAATAAGAACAGTCAAAATTTAAAAAAAACAGGCAATACTATCCGGCAAGTTTTTTGAAAAAAAATGACAAAAAATGTGACATCAGTAATAAAACTTCAAATTTCAGCATCATTTTCATTTATTCACAAAGTAAGGAATGCCGAGCAAAAAATCTAACTCCTCAGACGTCCAAAACAACATAATGCAGAATTGCATCTTGCAAAATAAACCCTAATTTTTCCTTCCAAAAGTCACTTGCATCAAAAATAAATCACGTCAAGTACACCTTCACACAACTAAATTTCCACACCGACGACATCGACATTCCAGCCTCATAAATCTCGAAACTCAATCGCTCAAAACAAACCAATCTTCTTCCCAGCCATCCAAATTTTCAACACCTTCCACATACCTTCTTCATAATTCACAACCGTCACCGTACACTTTAACCCGATGACGCCACTCGATAAAAGCCACGCAGAAAGGAAACCACGTCTAGAAATTCTATTGTTTCCCATCCGAAAAAAAGTGTTTCCTCGAAAAAATAAAACAGTCGAACTGAAAACTTTGTAAATCAGTAAACAAAAACGGAAGTGAAAACGAACAAATCCTCGCCAGGCGTTCTTATTCTACATTCGATGAATACGGTTGCTGAAAGTTTGGTTAATAATAAAAAATTAAGATTCATTCCTCTTTTGAAAAGTTCACAGAAATATTTACACAGAGAAAAAAAGGAAAAAAATCCTGTTCAAAACAAAGCGAGTTCTTTTACATTTTTCATTATCTGCTTCTGCTCTACAGCTACACACAGCCGAAGGAGAGAAAAAAATTGGCTTCTTCGAAAACGCTGCTATTTAACAATAACTTTTAATGTATTCGTGTTTCTTGGAAAAAGAAAAAAGCAACAAAAAAAAAGGAACAAAAAACCCTCGACAATTATATCCGACACCGCGAAATAAATAACACCATCGATGAAAAACGTGTACAGCGTACTCGTATTATGCAATGTACCAGTCTCATTCAATTGCATTTATACGTATACTTGATTCACGTTCGAAAACGTTGATTCGTCCGATTGCGCGATACTACGAGTATATTTCGCGCGAAGAAAAAAATTACACCCGTTAAATTGCCATTTTCAACTGGAAAACGTGGTATCCTATTCAGTTGGCGCGAATCCGCGCGCGGTCGGGTAAGATATGTATTTATTTCATGTATTACAATACCGCGAATATACGGCGCGCTCTTCCCATAAAATCTATGTGAATAATTTTCGAATTATTTAACCGTAAATAATTGTTCTTAACCTTTATACGATATAATTTAAACCTTCTAAACCTGAATTGTTATTTAAATGCAACGATACCATTAACCAAGTTGGAGATAAATTAGTTATTATTTCGCCACTTTCTTCCTAATGCATCCCATAGGCTTTTACGCCGGGCAAAATTCAAAAATATCAAAAGCACGATTACGTGTTTTACACTTTACCCTCATACATCAAGTTGCCTAAAATTCGAGCTATATAAGGCTACCAACCATCGCTGCTGCGGTTAAGATCGCGATACACAGACCTTTAATTCTATACGTGTAACGACAATTTAAATTATCAAAACGAAATGCCGCCTGGAGTAAATTTACGAATATACTTAGGTACTTTTGTCGCAACCCACATTTTCATCTGTATTTCGTTACTAAAACGTTGATATTTTTTGACCTACTTCTCACCGGTACCCCGAATTTCGATTAATTAATATGTAAACGTATGGCACTCGGGGTTGTTATATCGTTTTCTAATGGCCGACGAGATAGACTGGAGTTTATTTTGGGTATTCGATACGTCTATAGGTACCTTGCTGGGATGGATTTATGCGTGAACGTAATTTCGAATATTTCGCCAGAATCTAAGAAACACCTTCGGGGTGCTTGATAAAATGTGTACGAGTTTCACTGCTGAGAAGAAAATTATTGAAATAAATACCATGTTCGAGTCGGTATAGTCGATTAATTAGTGAATCGCCCCGAGAAGAAATATTTGCAAAAGCTATGGGCCGTGTTCGTGGCAAGTTAGAGGTATTTCTAAACGATGGATTAACTGATGTAAACAATGTTTTAATGGGTTCTTAACAGACGTGTTAATTGAAAACATCTTGAAATACTCAAATATATAGAATCAATACTCACATGAAAGTATAACACCAATTCAATGTCCAAAACGAAATATATTCTTGAATAAAATGAACAACACAAAAATGAAAAAGTCAGGGTGAATGAATTCACAAAGTCAAAAGGTGAAGTGTACTCTAATACAGTCTTCTATAGAATGAAGTAAGTTGTGAGCCTATGACTCAGTATGACTAATAAGAAACACAAACACTTGTAGAAACTACATATAAATGACAAACATCGGTGACTGGATGACGAACATATTTATCTAATGATGATATCAAAAGAAACGATATGAGTCCAAAAGGACATTAACTCTAAGTACTAATAAGGAACCTTTTTCATTAATCAGTCCAATGTATGTTGGAATTGAACGCGAAAAGTGGCCAATTTTGAGGAAAAACAGGTAAAATTTCAATTTTTTCCATTCTGACTCGAATATTGTCGATCAAGAATGGTTTGAAAACAGTTTCTGACGTAATTCGAACCTTCTGAATTCGAATTTGTCATTGGTTTTCTGATAGGAAGTGATTTATGTTCTCAATTGGAAATTTTCGGCAGTGAAAAACGGCCGATTTTCGTGAAAATCGACTCAATTTTGAAATTTTTCACTGAGCCATTTTTTTTTTGTTTTAAGAGGAGTCCCTTTTTTGAGAAGCCATGATTCACCCCCCCCCCCTCCTCCCTCCACACTGGCAAGAAGCGAAAAATATTGTTAGTGTTCTCTATGTATTCTAGAAGTCTGAATGAGGCTAAAATTTGATTTCATTTAGCACTGGATAGGACATGAATGCTTCAAGAAAATTAAAAATCTGTCGTTTCATGCCATTTTTGCCAAAAATCGGACATTTCACGCCATATTAATATCGTGTTTGAGAAAATTCTCGACTTCCAATCGGAAAACTAACCAAAAATTCGTGTTCAGGAGGTTCAAATTCGGTCTACGAAATGCTTAATATTAGGATTGGTAAGAGGTAAAGGGTTGTCAGAGTGAGAAATTGCAAAATTGAGTCGATTTTCACGAAAATCGGCCGTTTTTCACTACCGAAAAATTGCAATTGAGAACATAAATCACTTCCTATCCGAAAACCAATGATAAATTCGAATTCAGGAGGTTCGAATTATGTTAGGAACTGGTTTCCAACCATCCCAATAGGTACTCGGGTCAGGATGGAAAAAATCGAAATTTTACCTGTTTTTCCTCAAATTGGCTACTTTTTGCGACAGAAATTCTACGATTGTGCGAGTATCGAAAACGTAATTGCATATTCGTGTTCAGGAGGGTAGAATTATACGAAAATGACACCCAACAAAATTGGAAATTGGCTACATAATCATGCTCGAAACGTTATTTCTCATCACTTTCGCAGGCATATATTTTCTTCGAAATTTCCAAAAAAAAGGTGACTCTAAAGACTTTTGAAAATAAAAAAAATGGCCAAAAAAGACCACGTTTTCTTCAATTTTGATGCTCCACGAATCAAAACAAAAAAATTCTCTCAATCATTTGCAATTTTCACTTTTTCAAAGCTTTTATCAAAAATCTTTGAAATTTGTCAAACGAATTTTTTTTTTTTGTCATATTGGTTCAATTTCTAGACATAAAAAGTGGCTTTTTTGATGAAAAAAATAACTTTGATGACTTGGTAAAAAAGGCGACTTTAGTGACTTTTGATGGAAAAAATTACAAAGTCACTAAAAAGTAGGTAACCAAGAAATATGTCTGCTATCAGAAGATTGAGTTTTTTTTCAAAAATTTCCACTTTTTAGCTAAAAATTTAAATAAGTATGGAAAACACAGCATATAATCAATATGAGGCTCACCAAAATTTCACCAGTCGCATTTTGGCAGGTGTTGAAAACTAATTTTTTTGGGAGGGGGGAGGTGAGAGGGAGGGTAATCGATTTACCAAATCACTTTTCTTTAGAAAGATTTCTGAGTAATTAAGGTTATAGGGTGTTCATTATATCTCGAAAATAGTTTTCCCTGACTTCTCCAGGTTTTCCAGACCAATTTTTCGAAATTTTCCAGACTTTTCAAATATGTTATTCCTGAAAGAGTGAGAATGGGAGTGGTTTTATCTCGTGATCAAATTGTGCAGAACACTGATTTTTTCAAAAATCATTACCCACTTTGATTTTTTTGAATGCCCTCTTTCTGGCCACAAAAACGATTTCAATTTTGATGCCACCTCTCACCTCCCACTCCTCTCACAACTCGGTACAAAAATTCAATCTTGAATTAACAACAGAAAAATTTTTTTAAAAAAAGAGACAAAAATTTGATTTCGATCAAATGACGAGATTAAAAGTTTGGATACTTCCAGTCTGAGAGTTCAAAATTTTTTTCACAATTCAATACACCCCCCTCCCCCCCAAAAAAACCACACGTACTTGAAATTAATAAATTCCACATTTGTCTCTCTTTTTGGTTTGACCTGCTAGTAAATACGTAATAGATCAATGAGGAGTAAAATATCAATTGTTTTGATGAAATAGAAAAATTCAATGAGCCCGAGCGAAGGGAGCGCGAAAATTTTTCAAAAGAAAATCCTCAAATGTTGAAAATTTATCAAGTCAAATTTCCCAAAATATGACCAGAAAATGCAAATTTTCTTCCATTCCCTCCTATTTTTTTTTTCAAAATTTTAATCAGGGTTATTATGGTACTTCTTTCTCATTACATTATATCAAAAAGCACAAAGAAAAGAGCGTAAAAATTATCCCCGAGCGTAGCGAGAAATTTTTTTTTGAAAACTTGATAATTCAATGGACAAAACCGTGTGTTTAAATATCAATTTATTTTTACATTATTAATGATCAAAAAATTATGAATATAAAAATAATTATGTAGTTGGAATAATTTGGCCCGAGCGGAGCGAGGGAAATTTTTTTTAAAAAGTATATATTAAAATGAGTCCAGAAACTTCAAATAGAAAAATTTTCCTGAAAAAATATATTTTTAGCGTTTTCATGTCTACTCTTTTTCGAAAAAATATAAAAAAATTAATATCAGAGATTCTTCATTCCCCTGTACGGTCAGTTTTTCAGTCTAGGACATTTCAAGTCCTATGAAAGATTATTCGTAAGCCCACATATCAAATATGTATTTCGTATGAAATCATTGAAATCAAAATAGTTCTGAGATCCTCCAACAGAAAAGTTTCTAATACGAAATTCTGTCGAGGAGAAGAAAATTTTCAACCCATATCACTCGTTGAATTTTTATTTATCGCCAATTCTAGAATAAATTTTCACAAATTGAAGACGTGTACGTGATAACTACCCCAACTTTTATTTCCAGACTCATCAAAAAATCTATTTTGTATTTCCGAAGACACCATCTAATTTGAAATTATTTACCATTAAAAAACTTATTCGTCGCCAATCCAGTCTTGACACAATTCTTGAAGAAAAAATCCAACAGCAAAAATCATCTTATAAAATTTCCGTCGGATATATCAAAACGAAAAAATTTCCTATTCCATTAAGTATGAAATAAAATTCATCTAAGCCACGTTTTTTCCTCTTTTGAAAAAAAAAAAAAAAAACTATGACGCACAAGCATAATTTTTGATTTTTTTTTTTGGAATTTAACACAACGTTTCAATTGCGCTATCACTCGTCTCGAGACCTCGAATTTTTCATCCAAGGTTATATACGAACCCAGTATTTGGAATTTTTTACACGTACGTGTCGAGAAATAAGGAAAATCTGTACGTAAAAAAAGCAAGAAACGCTATTTTCAGTTAAAATTGCAATTTTTCGTAGCGAAATTTTCGCGTTCTCGTTTTACTCGGCCAATATTAATGAAGCTTTTCATTTTTCTCGATGTTTTTATTAATAAGATACGTAGATATTCCAGTTCATCCGCGGTAAACAATTTCCAACGGATATTTTCTTCGCCCCACCTCAACGACAATTCTCAGTTTTTCCTTATACCGACGAAATTGCAATCATTGGGATCATTTCACGAGCCCAGATGTGTGTAGATTTTTACACGAAACGTTGGTCGAATTTTAACGAAAAATCTCGCCACTCAGTCCAACTTTATTGACTTCTTGAAGAACACGCAAGACTCGAGTACTCTTAGCCTTCGTAGAATTGCATTTTTTACATATTCAAGGCGAAATACATCCGGAGAAAAGTTGAAGAGGCGAAAAAAAATTTCGCCCGGAATGTGGTAGAAAATGTGAACAATGAAGCAAGGCGGTTGTGTTTAGTGCACTAAACACGACCGTATTACCTTGCATTTCCCCAAACGTTCCTAAGGAGCTGTTTTCGACTGTAAAATCTCTCCCAGCTCAATATTTTAAATCAGCATCGCGCACACATTTTCGACAACGTTCTCAGCCATTATCGCAGGACGAAACCGAACCCCGAATAAATAATTCAGCCTTTGGCCATCGAGACGCTCTCTATACCTCACAGCTTAGCTACCAGGTACCATATACGAGTTAATACCTATGCAAACTTTCAGCTAAAAAAACCTTCGATTTCGACGAGCGAAAAAAAAACCGCCGTTGTCATCAAAAAATGTACCAGCGACGTGTGGCGCGGCGGCGCAAACGAGAATATCTTATATTAAACGCGGATACAAAACAATAATCTCTGTCACCGGGGCTACAATCCCTTTTCGTTTACGTAAGCATTTTCTGTTTTATGACGCTGTCATTAAAAATTCCAAGCGTAACGTGTAGCCCAAAAATTCTATTAAAAATTAGCGCGACCGCAAAATCTATTCGAGGTTTAGCCCCCGGTCTCCCCTCTCCGGTGTTTTATACAGCTCCGCTAAATTGTGACGCTCGGTTACCTTTTTTTTTTCTCTCCCTCTCGAATTTCGTAATATAGAAAGAAAAATCAGCGTCGAAATGCACGTATAAAATTTTGTTTGTACGAATCGAATAAAATATTCTAGCTGCTCGTTTTCCAGCTCAGCAGTACCTACGCGTTTTTTTTCCTCCGCAGCTCTATCGTAGTACTCGAAATGGTACATGTACCCCTGGTCGTATCGTCGTCGCGTTCAATGGGCGAGAAAATCACGTATTAAAAAATGTATCACGTTTCGTCATAAAAAAAATTCTATTAAATAGCGGCCACCTTCCGTTTAAATTTTTAATCAATAAAGACGCGTAATTTATGTCGGTTAATTGGAAAAGCACACGTTCGACTGAATTGGTTTCTTTTTTGATGCTTTTGCTTTCTCGGGGGGAAATTTTTTTTCGCTCAAGGAGACCCGAGACGCGAGGCGGTTACGCCGTTCTTTCGTCATCGTTTATTATTACGATATTTGCAAGTCACTTAATAGCTAACATTTTTACTGCTGTCAAAATTCCTCTTACCAATTGTTATTCGTAAAGGGTTCCTTCGAGAAATATCTTTCACTTAGAGGAAGAGTGTTCTGATGTATGCGTAGAAGTAGGTATACGTCGCGTACGCTCGATAAACGTGGATTTCTCTCGAAATGGTGTTTCTTCTTTTTTTTCCTCCTCGCAACGGATGATGCTCGGAAGAACATCTCCGCAAAAGGACAACCACGGTTCAATTTTAAAATTACCTTCTTTTTTTCCCTCTCGGTTCTGTTCTTTATTTCGTATTTCATCGCGAAAACATCGACCGTGTTATAAATTCGCAACTATTTACCACGAGTGAGTGTTGAAATGCGTTTATTTTGAATTTAGAATGGCGATGGCCCGTCGAATATGGGAGAGGGGTGCGGGTAAGGTACCGTAGTTATTCGTAATTGCCGGAATTTCCACCAATCTTCCAATTTTTTACCACCAAGTCAGCATTTAAGTAGATTTATGGCGAAATAATATTTTAGAGGTGAAAAAGGCTCGCGCAGGTTCGAAAAATTAGCTCGGATGGTACTTCAGCGACCGAAAATTTTTTTCCATAAGGACTACGAACCGTAAATTGTTGGGAAAGCTTAAAGCTTACCTTGCACAATTTTTTCACTATTTGAAGATCGAATCGATGACGAACCAGTTCACATAGCGAGGTGAAAATTTCCTGAAAACAGAAAAAATTTACATTTGATTAGATATGCTCTAAATTGAAATTCATAAGTTGGAATATAGTAAGGAGAGGTAGAGATTAAAGAAATGTATCAAAATTTGACTAAACCCAAAAATTTAACAGATTTTAGCAAATGACTGAATTTTTACCACAGTAAATTTCCCATAGATATTCGGCATCAATTCTGTATTTTGATCGACATTTTACTATTTTTTTCATAAAACTTGGGAAAGGGGTGATTTCGGGAGTTTTTAAAAATATTCCCATATAAGTACTTGAATGATGATTTGTTTTTTTTTTTATTGATGTATAGTAGGTATTGTAGTTACATATGATCTAAGTCAGGGGTTAATTTTTGAAAAATTGAACGACGTTTCTATAGGCCAAAATTTACTCACCAATTACGTAAAGACATTTTGTTAGACTTGGCCAAAAAAACTTCAAACCTGTTCAATATTTTGCCACGATTTCTTTCAAAAATTTTTAAAATTAAAAAACAAGAAAAAATCATAAAATACTTTTTATTTAATTTTTTTAATTTTCAACTTTTTTTTTCAATTTTTTATTAATTTTTTTTTTCTTTTCAAAACATATAACAATATTTTAAAATAATTTTTCTCATTTTTTCACGTTCTTATTTTTTTGAACCCATTTTGCGTACCTTTTTTCAGTGTTGAGTAAAGCTACCATTTCACCAGCCCTGTCCATCTTTTTTTTCATATGGGTGCGAAGTGAAGGGATGAAGGGGGCAGTATCAAGACCGTTCAAATCATTTCGGTCGTTCGGTGTTCAACTCTTTTAGATGATTAGATCAACGCGAATTCCATAAATTTGAATATCACAAGTTGTGGTTGGCCACATTGATCGAAAAATTTCAGAAAACATTCTTCAAAAATTGGGAAAAAAATTATAATGATAAAATTGCTCAGCGTCAAAGAAATGAATTCGAGGCCAAAGAAAATGTCACAGTTTTGAAATTTCGCGATTTTCAACTTTTGGGCCCCAGGTAGCAGGATGGGTTTTCATTTTAGAGGGACGGCGATTGTTCAGGGAGATGTAAAAACTCAAATCACACCTTTTTAGTGCTATTCCATGAATCGCACATCATATTTTTGAGCTAAAAAACGTGTTTGTTCAAAAGCAGGTGCCCTTTGAGAACCTTTAGCTCTCTTTCCTCTTCACTTGGGGAGCTCAAAATTTTTTTGAGTAGTTTCCGATGGTGACCCAACAACCCCAGCGAATTTGGTTGAAATACGAGGCATGTTTTTTTTTTTCGCGATCTAACTTCTACCCCAATGCATCTATGGAAGTACACAAGTACACATGTTTCCTATTATAAACACTCTCAATCATATTTACGGCAAACTGATTATGCAATACATTTGACATCTCGTTGAAATCGCATTATTCACAATAATGAATGTTGTTATTCTTAGGATCATATTTACGGCAAACTGGTTATGCAAAACATTCTACACAGTGTCCAAAAAGTTTATTCGCAGTGATTAAAGTAGTTTTCAAAAGTTCAGATTTTTTAAACTCAGTTCCACCTGGATTTCGCAAATTCTTTGGCCAAGACCTCTCGATTTTTTTCTGAATTTTTTTTATGCCTCATATCGTCGTATAAATTGGCGAAACATCATATTTTCCGAGCTTGTGTTCCCAAAAGAGATGAGGAGCTTTATTCGCCGAAATGATGTTCATCAAGTACCCCCTCCCCCTTTTGAGCTCATCATCTCAATTAAGGTACAAAATTTTTCAATTTGAAAGCTCAATTTTTTATACAACAAACAGCTTTCAAGAGAAGGTAAAACGTAAAAACCCTGAACAAGGTCACATTAAAAAAATCAGGAAAAAATTTTCTATTTAATTCAACTTCAATTTTTTCCACTCTAAATATCGCCACAAATTTTTTTATAACTTTCACGAATTTATAATTTTACAAATGTTTTTTCCAAGTATAAAATTTTCAGTTGAAAAAAAAAATCAATCCAAAAATTTATAATTGAAATTTTCATAATGCTGTTCTCAAAAAACTTGCTGTTCACGTAAAAAATTGTGGAAATGGAGTACGTCCTACATGAAAATAATTTCGGGATCATAGATTTTTTCCGATTTTTTTCGAAGAAGTGGAAAAAAGTTTGCATTTTTTATCGAAAGGAGCTCCTTCAACCACTATAAATTGTAATTAAAAATGTTTTCATATTCATTATTATCAGATACGCCATTCAGCAGTCTTCGCCTGTCAATTTATGTAATTTCTTCTTGTGAATATTTTTCCTTCTTTTCAATTAATACAACTTCACAAAAAAGTAAATCTGAAAGTTCCTCTTGATGAATTTATTTAAACAGGATAAAATTAGCTCCCAAATGACAATATGACGTACTTTTGGATTTCGTACCTATACCTTCGTAAAAAAATCTGTTTTTTTTTTATTAATGTCGTCACAAGCAGAAAAATTGTACAAAATTAGAAAGTACCTAACCATGTTATTTGAAAATAAATTTCAAGATCTTTTCTGTATACACTGCAGCTTCAGCCTCGAAATTAATTTTTACAATTTTTTTCTCTTTTACGAATGATGAATCGATCTCGCTTTGGTATTCAGAAAAATAAAGAACTTATCATTACTACAGAATGAGCCAAAACTTCATTACTTCAGTCGAGGTAGAAATTCAGTCAAGAAAGAGTAGAAAATGGAAAGAAGATAAACGAAGGTATAGAAAAGGGTATAACTTCGCAGCAAATTTTAAGCAGGAAATTTTCCCTACAAGTTGCCAAATAGTCAATGTAGGGAACACAAAATTTCGAAATTTTTCCAGTTGAAACTTTTAACGATATGTATCTACTTTGATCTCTCAAATTTAAACTTTCTTAAAATTTTGTTAGATAAATTTCATTCGGGTAAAAAAAGTTGGCGAGTTTTGCATGAAATTTTTTCAAAATCAAATTTCTTTCAACTAAAACTTCGTAAAGTGTGCGTTTTTTTGGTTTTATCATCACGTGGAATTTAATTCAGTCCACTTCACCGAGAATTTGGTCGAGCATGCGAAATACTTTCGGAATACCTTCATATCTACCTGTAAAGGAGAAGAAAATATGAATTTATTGAAAAAATGACGAAAAATACATTTCATTATTTGAAATCCCAAAAATTCGAAAAAGTGGCAATAAAATTGATAAAAAATTCAAATATCTATTTTTTTCAAATAAAACGTACCGTCACACTTTATGAAAGTGAACTATAAAAATATTTGTGAAATGGGCTAAGAAATGAAATCTTTCGAAAAGAAAAAAATTACCCTGAACTGTGTAATTTAGCGAAACCTTTGTATCTTCAAAATAAGAATTCATGGATACAAAAAATCACTCGTTTCATTTTGACCAGACACAATTTCGAATACAAATATTTCCAACTCGTTATGCATAAAAAGGTACATCATAATAGGCGTTGGAATTTCCCAAATTCATCATACTTATTCACAGAAAAGGTACCCAATTTCAAATTTTACCTGATATCACTACAGTGATATCAAAAATAATACGAAAGGGACATTCTTAAAGTGAGTTATTCGAATATTGAAAAAAAAAAAAGGAGAAAGAAAATGTCGAACGAATCATACAAACATTTCAATAAACTGCCATCCATCTTCAGTGATTTGGAATCTCATCTATGCACTTTTTTATAACAGGTTTGCAAATCAGCATTCCAAACAAGAGGTGAAAAATTACTTTGGAGAAGCAGTTTGAAAATATTTATAAAATACATAGAAGAAAATCGTTAGATATACGTTTGACAATATTTAAAAATTTTCTACTTTAACAAATTCAAAAACATTACATAAAAATAAGCCATCTCGAAAAATTTCGCCAATATTTTAAATTTTCTCAAGCAATTATGGCTACCCATACTTAGAAAAAAAATTTCCCAAATTTTATTTAATTTTGGTCGTAATTTTTGATATTTTAATTAGACCGGTTGTTCGCCAAGAAAAAAAGTGGCGAATTCAAATACTCTCAAGATATGATGCATGAGGTAAAATTTATTATCGAAGTACGGAGTTTACAAGTTTAATCTAAAAACCCTCGGTTTCATTTTACACCTGCGGTTCCGAATATAATCGTTCTCGCAGAAAACTTTATTATCGCGTTTAGTCGCTGTGGAAGCTTGAATTTCACGATGCATTTGCTGGCAACATAAAGTTTTAATTGTTTTCTATTATTTTTCGTCAAGCGGGTGAGGACAAGACGCGCCACGTGTTATTCAATTCGATTTATAAATAACCGGTGTCACATTCGAGGGTCCGCAATTCCACGCGTTAAAGTTTTGATTATTTTTGATTGCAGGAAAAGGTGGTGTTGATGCGGAAGTGAAGCACCCGGCTATGGATACCTCTTGGCTGGGAGCATGTCTGGTCAAACTAATAAAATGGAAATACGGAAACGTCGTGCACATACAAGATCTGCAAAATTTAGAATACGATCCAGGAGGCTCGTTGTGCAAATGCTTTCGTTCGCTCACCACATATTCAAACACCGTCATTCTGATTGCGTTTTCGTTCGCTGTCGTCACGGCCAGCGGCCAATACGTCAACAACGGCGTTAGCAGTCCGTATTCGAATAATTCGTCTAGATTACAACCTAGCTTAGGCACCAGTGTGTTCGTAGATAAAAATTACGCGCTAGATGTATCCACCATACAAATAAGTCATCTCGCCGTATCGCCGCCGATACCCTTAAAAGTGTCGACCGGTTCGGCGTTCAGTGGCTTTCCTAAAATTTCTACCATTAATTTTAATCAAAAAAACCACATATCCAACGGTAGTGTCGTCGACGATAATTCTTTATTAGTTTCCGATTCGTTAAATAGTACCGACGTAGTGCCCGATGATGAGTTCGAGTTCGGTTCGACCGTTTCCGCGATCATATTGTCGATGAACGATTCGCAAATACCTCGCTACAGTAATAGGACACCTCATTATATCGAAAACGATGCCGAAGAAACTAGTTATTTTGGTGTTTTATCGGTTATTTTAGGGTTAATGATTCTTCTCACTATTGTAGGTGAGTACTCGCCAATTATTGGCATTTCGTTTACTATAATTAGAATAAGTAATGATAAGCAATTAGGAGCTTGATTTAATTATTTGTAGAATTTTATAGCAAGTATTTTTAGACCTATCTATTTGGAAGGAAAATTCATTTCAAATATTCTCATATAAATACAGAGAAATAACTCAATTGAAAATGACTCTGAATAAATAAAAAAAAAAGTCATCTCTTATAAAAAATGTATTTTAACTGGAAGCAGAATTTGGAGCCAAAACAAAAATAAATTAAAAGTATATCGTAAAAGAATCCCATATCCAAAATTTTAGGGGCTGAAATTAATTTTTCGAATTTTGGCAAATTTTCGTAGTTTAAAAATTACCTCGACATTCTACAAATTATGAAAATTTGATTTGATCAACAAAAAAAAGTTGAAATTTTGAATACATTCTGTTTTAGACCTCTTAAATCGATTGAAATCAGTTTGGAAACGTTTTAGAGCCTCCAGAAAATTCTGTAATTTTCCAACACTGGAATGGCCCATATATGAACTTCCAACACCTACAATCACGGATTACCCAAATTTTTGATCTTCTTGATCGATTAAAGCATAATTTTCCAAAATTCCAAACAGTTAGTTCAAGTATATATTTTTAGCAGAAAATTTTCCTGGAAAAAATTTTGAACGAATATGTGAACAACGTGGACCATTTTTTGGGAGGTTCTCCAAAATTGAAATTTTTTCAAATTTTTTGAACTCTAAAATTCTTAAAATTGCTTCTGATCGATTTGGGTTATTGAAAATTCCACAAAATTTTAGCTTTCTACCAAAATCCGCACGCTGTCAACGTATTTTTGAATTTTTTGTAGAAAAAGTGGAGAAATACACATTTGAACTGTCAGTTTTGAATTTTGAGAAATTGTGCTTCAATTCATCAAGGAGAATGTCAAAATGCCTTATCTGCGATTACGGGTTCTAAAGTTCATACGGACCATTTTTTAAAAGCTTTTCTCTGATTATGGAAAATTTTAAAATTTTCTGGAGATTCCGAACCTGCTTTTAATAGATTCAGGAGGTTAAAAATAAGGTCTGTACACTAAATTTCGTAAATAATTTTAAAATTTCAAAAATTTGTTAAATTTGAGAAATGAGCTTTAGCATTTCAAATTTTATATACTTATGCAATTACGCGGCACTTTCGATTTTTTTTGGTTTCGGCTTAAAACTTTACTTCCAGTAAGAATACTTTCCTCGTTGGAGGGGAGGCAAATCAGTGAAATCTTAATTTTTCAGGGGAAGGGTTGTGATATATTTTAATATTGAAATTGGTAAACAAAAGCAATTCAAATCATTTTGCAGTTTTATTCAATATGGTACTTTCGAATTTCGTCTTCGATTCAAAATTTTGAAATAATCTTCTGCGATCAATTTTTGAAGTTAATTTGAAAAAAAAAAATCATAGATAGAAGTTCACAAAGACAGATGAAGAAGAAATAGAGTAAATTTTTACAAAAAATGTTGAGAAATAAGCTCAAAAAATGTTTAAAAATAATAAAGATTTGAGATTTACTCGTCAAGTAAAACACTAAAAACACACGCTGTAATTTGACGTTATTGTGAGAATAAATTTACTAATACCTATCGATCAAACCGTACATAATTATTTTCTATTTGAATCAGAAAAATCTTTTAAAAAAACAACGATTTCGTTCATATGAAACCCAAGTTACCCCCCCCCCCCCCCTCCTTCCAACCGCAGACAAAAATAAGGAATTTTTGAAAGAAAATCGTTCAAAACTTCGAAATCGAGCTACATATTGTCGAGCTCTCAAAAGAGAAAGCAGGGGTGGCAGCCTTTGTGTTGCATGTGTTGCAACGGCAACACGGCGAAAGTCTGTGGCAACACGTGAAATATGAAAAATCTTTAATTATCGATAACAAGTCCAAAATTATCGATGATCAAGCAATTTTGAAACAGGCCATTTTTCAAGTTTTCATGTGTATTTATTCCAAAATTTTCGCCCTCGCTTCGCTCGGGTTATGATAGCATTTTCAATATTTTTTCAAACAGCCTTTCCTAATAAGGCCAAGGGTCAAAAACGGCCCTTGACCCCAAATCGGTGAAAATGGACTCAAAAAGTTACTTATAGTCTAAAAACATCCAAAAAAATGTTGACCCCACCCCCACCCCTTTCAGAATTATCGTACTTTTAATGTCGAAATTTCAACACGCGATATCTCTGGAAGGGGTGGTTAAAAAAATTTTTACTTTTCAGAAATTATACATACATCTTGCTGGGCAGTACGAATGAGAATTTTTTGAAAATTTTCGGTTCACATTTTCCAAATTTTTTTCACTTTGAAATTTTCAAAAAATTAAAAAAAAAAATTTGAGGGGGTACATGGCTCGAATTTTTTTAATAGTTCCGCCAGGTGGTCGGGCATCACATATAATTTTTTTGAATTCTGAAATTGGGTGCAACATGGTCAAAAAAAATCAAAACCAAAAAAACCGTGATTTTTTACTACTTTTTTACAGTAAGAAGCAAGGTATCCCTACTCGAAGTAAAATTTTGAGTCAAAATTGCCATAAATTGAAAGATCAACGAAAAAAGCTGAAATTCAATAAACAGTTATACACCCTATTTCAGACCTGCCAAATCGATTGTAGGCGTTTTCGAGACATTTCAGGGCCATCAGAAAATTTTAACGATTTTCCAGCTCTGAAGAAAAGCTCATGAAAATGGCCCTTTTAATTGATTCAGAATGTTGACCTTTTGGGCCCATTTTGACCGATTTTGGGTCAAGGGCATTTTTTGACCCTTGTTAGGAAAGGCTCTTCTACTCAATAATGAATGATTGAAATTGCAAAATTCACCGTTGATAAATTGTAAAGGGGGGGGGGTGCGAAGCGACCTCTTATAGGGATTAGATATTCTTGACCGTTCTTGGCAACACGCCGCCGGTAAAATCTAGGCTGCCACCGCTGAGAGAAAGAGAATAAACATTGACAAAAAAAAACTAAAAAAATTATCTAAAATATTCGTTTGAGTTTTTGGGTCATTTTACACCATTCTTTTCGCCAGGGTTCATTGAAATTCAAAATCAAAATCGAGATTTTTGATGTTTTAAAAAACAAAACAAACGTTTTCTTGATAAGGTAACCAAACGTTGGTCAACATTTACGAATTAATCTGAAAAACTATTGAGTTGAAAAATAGAAAATTTTGCATTTTTGCATGAATTTGGTTAAAATATTTTTCATAGCCATTTTCCAATTTTTTAGCCACATATTTATTACTGCGCTGATTTTTGAGCTAGACTAATGGATCGCCTAGTTCAAACTCCTAATAAAGAGAAGAAAAAATTGCAAAAATTAATGTTTACTGACTACAAATTTTTATTCGAGCGTTGGCCGAGTAAGAGAACGTTATTTTAGGAAAGTGCGATTAAGGCTGTACTTCAGCTTCCAAAAATATGAGAAAATAGGTAATACAAACACAAATGGTTGCAGATTTTTACAGATTTTAGTTAAATTTGCGACCTCGTTATTTTTGTAAACAACCATGTCGTTTATTAGCTAAAAAACATTAAAACTATAATAATTGGCCAATTTTTTTCGGAAATAATTGAATTTCAAACATCTATAGTTCACTTTTGTTGGTTTTGTTGAAACAAAACAAAAATATTAATACATAAATGTCAAAAAAACTGCGAATAACTTTACGAATAAAGCGATTTGAAATTGATAAATCGAACTATATTGAGCAATACAAACTTGAAAAATTATTGGCTATCATGGATGTTATCTCTAGACTCGATATCAGTACGTAATTGTATAATTTTTGCGATAGTTTTGTGGGTCACTAAATGAATGAATTTTTTTCGTTTTTGGTTTATTCTGATCATAAAGGTTAAACTTTGGGTGTCATG
Source organism: Pseudococcus jackbeardsleyi (assembly GCA_038380155.1). NCBI lineage: Eukaryota > Metazoa > Arthropoda > Insecta > Hemiptera > Pseudococcidae > Pseudococcus > Pseudococcus jackbeardsleyi. The sequence goes on from CM076242.1 coordinate 42,221,215, forward strand.
AAGCCTTTTCCCCCGTAAACTGCTCTTCAAACATGTAATGTTGGAGTAAAAACAAGTGAAAATGACGTAAGTTTGCCAACTTCAGAGTCATATAATTAATTCATATGATTATTTATTCAAAAAGTAGCTTCACGACGCCCTTAGTTTAGCTTTTCTGAACAAAATAAAGCAAAAACGAAAAAAATCCATTCATTCAGTGACCCACAAAACTTTCGCAAAAATTCGTCATTTTTACCTACTCATTTACCTACTGAAGTACAGCCTTAACTCAAATTTTACGTTTTAATTTACTTTTTCTGAGCCATTTTATGAAAAAATATCCACGAAAATTACAAATTTTTTCAAAATGGATTTTTTTGAGGACCCTTAGCTCACTTTTCCTTTCTTGAACCAACTTTCTATGATGAATTTCATACATAAGTATAAATAACGAGGAGTAAAAGTGTACACGTGGACATTAATTTTTCTACAAATAAGATTTGAATTTTACCTATAAAAAAATTAATAAATTTCAAGTGTGGTATCCATTATACGTGTGTACGAACATTTGCAGATTAGGTTTCGAATTCTTACAATTAAAGTTTCAGTTACAGTTTTATTTCTTGAAATATTGATTTTATTTTCAATTTTTGAGAATGTTTTTCGTTTTCGAGTTTCGATACGATAAGTATCATACACATTTGTACCTAACACCACTCGTACTAAAATTACCTCACTGAAGAGAAAAAGAACCTTTCAAACGTAAATTCCAACGAACGCATCAAAAAGAGAATTAGTTTTACTGATACCTACGTAAAATTTTAAATTGAAAAATTTTCTCCCGGCAAGTGAAGAGCATATGGCGAAACTGAAAAAGCATCTTAATGCAGCTATAGGATTGCCTTTCCACAAATTTGATAGCGTTTGAAATTGAATTTCGTAAGATATATAATTAACAAAGAAGGTTTTCAATTTTCAAAGTGGCATAGCGAGAAATTATTTAACATACGAATTCTATCGAATCACAAAGTATCTCGCATAGATAAATGGTTAAATTATTTATCTAAAATTGATACAATTTGGAAATCAATATAAAAACGATCAAAAAATAATTTCAAACTTGAATGAATCATATTTTTTTAGAACAAGAAGGAAAGGGTTAAGAAATTCAAAATTCTCGTTATCGAAATTAAAAATTCATCTTTCAAAAATTTAATCTTCTCCGAAAATGCTTCTGCGAACCTTTTCAACATTTTTAAATAGGTAGCTAGGTAGGTACCAATTTTCAGATTTTGGTAGAAAAAAGATACCGGATGTTAACAATTATTTGCATTGATACTGATTAAAAAAAAAAAAAACCTAACCAACGAAATACTAAACTCAACCTTTTACCAACTTAGATTTCGAATATATTTGCAATTCGTGTATTTAATCGGAATTTCAACAACACCATGGCCTCATCAAAACTTTAAAAGGCTACAAAATACGGACGAATAACTTTCAATTAATATTGATTATCTGTAAAACTAAGTAATTACATTTTAGTTCGATTCAAAACAAGATAGGAATGGAACAAGTAGGTAAATATGAAATTTTAAGTAGTCTGCAGTAAGAAATACACTTGGAAAAGCAAATTGAAGTATTTTTACGATTATGATACAAACGCTACCTATTATACCTACACTTTTACGACTTTTTAAAAAATTCATTCAGATAATATGCTGGAAACAAAAACTGGCAATCGAGAATTCAACCCACGATAGTTGTATTTTTCGTGTGAGAACATGGAAAAAGTCAAAAAAAGGCAAGAGGAAATAAAATGTCTCGAGTATGAGTGCATTTTGAAATTTAAACCGAACCAACCTATTCAATATTTCGTTCTATGCTCGTTTTTTTCTAAAAATTTTCAATTACCTAATGGATAATGAATTATTGAAATTTTCAATTTTAAATTCTCCTGAAAACATCGTTAAAAATTTAATAAAAATTAAAATAAAAAATTTACAAAAATTACGTATTTTTCTTTAAATTATGAAAATTCCATAACAGAAAATAAAATCTCGAACAAAACTAATCCTTTTCCTACCTATTCAAATTACACCGAATATCGATATATAATAAGTAAATTTTACAAGACGAATATTACATTCTAATAAAGATAAAAACATTGAAACTTATACACTAGAAAGCAGCACATTAAATGCATTTTCAAAGTGAAAACTTTCCAACTAAAACTTATAAACTTTTAGATGAACTTTGGTGCTTGTTCAAAGTTCAAGCTGTCTTCAATACACTCCCGAAGAAATTTATCTAACAAAAAATTTTCGGTTCAAGTGTTTGTATCTTGACCTAAGAATTTCTTTAAAATATTCGTACACTACAAAGTGCTTACACCCGTTGTAGTAGTAATAACAAAAGCAATTCTACAGCCAATTTCAGCATCGCAGACAAAACATCCACAGCAACGCTCGCGTACTCGTATTTACCTCCGTATTATGCTTATTTCATTTCCTCGAAATTAATTATTTTTTCGGTATTCGAAACTGAAATGTACTTACAATAGAGTTATATTAATCATAAAATTTAACCAGTTCAGCAACCCTGCTTTGATAATGTTGATATTCATGAATTATACCGACGATTTCTCCGAGTAATTTATATTTTTTGTCTTTTATTTTTCGAAGCATACGAACTCTAGAGATCTGGAGTATAAAGAACGCGCTAAGAAAATGAAAAACACAATAAAATTCTCGACTGGGATTTGTTCTAAACTACTTGTGTACTTCGCTATTGTCGCTTTTTCTCGAAAATTAGAATAATTTCGTGTCTCGCCATCGATATTCTGTTGGCTTTTGCTCCGCCGGCAAATGCATTCTCGTAGTTTTGTGTTCGATGTATAAATATTTTGCACAATGACGTGAAATTTTCAAGTTTTCAGCTTCAGCACTTGAATTAATTTAGAAAATTGTATTCAAACGAAAATTGAAAATAAAAAAGGAACAAAATGATGAACTTCTTATAAAATGAAGCCAAGTTTTTTCCTTGGAAAAATCATGGCTACGAGTATTAATTTTTTTATCCAAAATTTCTTCATCAAAATAAAAAATAAAATTTTAGTCTATCTGAATTGAAAACGAATTTTTTGAAAACAGGCCATTTTTTAAACAAATTTAATTTTAAAATTTAAAGTAGGTACCTACCTATCAAGTCACCTCGTATCGATTTCCCATAATTTAACTCCTTATTACTCATTATTAAAAAATTAAACCTGAAGAAAAATCGCATATAACCAACGAAGCCTCTACGTACAGTAATAAAATTTAAATATATCGCGTAAAAGCACAATTGTCAACTCGTTTATATTTTCAGTGCAAAGATAAAACATGAAATATGCTATAAACCACCACGCCTATACGACATTTTTTCCCACCGACCACATAAAGTGAACTCAAATTTTACGGTTTCGTTGAACAGCTCTAACAACGTACGTTTGTGCCGGAGAACGATTACTATGTACTCGGATAAAGGAAACATAAATTTTTGATAACGGAAAAACAGAATAGCCTCGTCAAAAGCCGGAAACTTTCGAAAATGGTTTCGATAAAAAAAATTACTGCTCATTGTTATTTTTAATGTCGCGTCGAATCGTTTATTTTTGTTTCGTTTCTCGTTTTTTTTTTCTCAGATCACTTTCGCTTCTTCTGTGGTGTGTTTTACTTCTTGAGAAATGTGTTTTTGACCTGTCAGAATTAGAGGCTGTGATATGGGGAGATTCTGTTTCATAATGAAGATTAATCGTCGGAGATGATCTATGATGAAATTAAGGTACTGGAAGAATTCATATAAATGGGGAAAAACCATTGGATGAAAATTTGTACGAGGGGGGAAGAGAGACTGAAGAATGTAAGTCTCAACTTAACTAAAAACCGTGATTTTTCAACTCAATATACAAACTTTCTCAATTTTTCTATCCTTGAAACCCCCATCAAAAAATTGCAGTTTCTAGAGTTTGGGAGACCCATAAAACTGTGGTTAATTTTATGGATAATAATTATCCATGTATTTCACCACACATGTAAAAGGTTTGAACATGTGGCATATTTTGTGGATAAGAATTTTCCATCAAAATTACCGTTTCTAGAATTTGGAGAAACCCATAAAATTTGTGGTTAATTTTCTGGATAATGATTCTCCACGTATTTCACCACACATGTAAAAGGTTTGAACATGTGGAAAATTTTGTGGATAGGAATTATCCATCAAAATTACCAATTCTAGAGTTGAAGAAAGCCATAAAACTGTGGATAATTTTATGGATAATAATTATCCACACATTTCACCACATGGAAAAAGGTTTGAACATGTGGCAAATTTTTTGGATAGGAATTTTCCATTAAAATTACTGTTTCTAGAATTTGGAGAAACCCATAAAATTGTGGTTAATTTTATGGATAATAATTATCCATGTATTTCACCACACATGTAAAAGGCTTGAACATGTGGTAAATTTTGTGGATAGGAATTTTCCATAAATTACTGTTTCTTGAATTTGGAGAAACCCATAAAATTGTGGTTAATTTTATGGATAATAATTATCCATGTATTTCACCACACATGTAAAAGGCTTGAACATGTGGTAAATTTTGTGGATAGGAAGTTTCCATTAAAATGACTGTTTCTAGAATTTGGAGAAACCCATAAAATTGTGGTTAATTTTATGGATAATAATTATCCACGCATTTCACCACAAAAGGAAAATGGTTTGAACGTGTGGCAAATTTTGTGGATAGGAATTATCCATCAAAATTACCAATTCTAGAGTTGAGGAAACCCATAGAACTGCGGTTAATTTTATGGATAATAATTATCCACGCATTCTACCACAAAAGGAAAAAGGTTTGAACAAGTGGTAGTAAATTTTGTGGATGAGAATTATTCATCAAAATTACCAATTCTAGAGTTGAGGAAACCCATAGTACTGTGGTTAATTTTATGGATAATAATTATCCACGCATTTCACCACAAAAGGAAAAAGGTTTGAACATGTGGCAAATTTTGCGGATAAGAATTTTCCATCAAAATTACCGTTTCTAGAATTTGGAGAAACCCATAAAATTTGTGGTTAATTTTCTGGACAATAATTCTCCACGTATTTCACCACACATGTAAAAGGTTGGAACATGTGGCAAATTTTGTGGATAGGAATTTTCCATGAAAATTACCGTTTCTAGAATTGGAGAACCCATAAAATTGTGATTAATTTTACGGATAATAATTATTCATGTATTTTACCACACATGTAAAAGGTTGGAACATGTGGCAAATTTTGTGGATAGGAATTTTCCATTAAAATTACCAATTCTAGAGTTGGGGAAATCCATAGTACTGTGGTTAAATTTATGGATAATAATTATCCACGCATTTCACCACAAGAGGAAAAAGGTTTGAACATGTGGCAAATTTTGTGGATAGGAATTATCCATCAAAATTACCAATTCTAGAGTTGGGGAAACCCATAGAACTGTGGTTAATTTTATGGATAATAATTATCCACGCATTTCACCACAAAAGGAAAAAGGTTTGAACATGTGGTAAATTTTGTGGATAGGAATTATCCATCAAAATTACCAATTCTAGAGTTGAGGAAACCCATAGTACTGTGGTGAATTTTATGGATAATAATTATCCACGAATTTCACCACACAAGTCAAAGGTTACAACATGTGGTAAATTTTATGGTTAGGAATTATCCATCAAAATTACCAATTCTAGAGTTGGGGAAACCCATAGAACTGTGGTTAATTTTATGGATGACAATTATCCATGTATTTGGCCACAAATGTAGAAGGTTTCAACACGTGGCAAATTTTATGGATAGGAGTTATCCATTATACTTAGGTACCAGTTATACAAACATCATAGAACTGTGGTAAATCACATGGATAATATCTATCCATAAAACTTTTGCGTCCAGGAAACCCATAAAGGTGTGGGTAATTTCATGGATAACGATTATCCATGTATTTGACAACTCATGTGAAGTCGATCAATATTTTTAAAAATTGTTTTTGATTAGGAACATATTGAAAAATAAAATAATGAGGTTGACAATTTTCACAACAAAATTTTCTGTCTGGAATGACATAATTTTCATGACTGTTCGTTTTCAACTTTGTAAATTTTTTCCATCAAAATTTTTTCAAACTTCCATATCTCAGCGAGTATACCAGTATGAGAGCTGAAATTTTTGCCAGCTGGTAATATGATTTTTTATTAATTAGTTACAATTTTCACCTCCAGATTTTGCCTCATACAGACAGACTATACGTAATAAGAGTTGTGACATTTCACCCCTGATACATTTCGCCCCGGTCTCCCTTAATATTTCGACGTTTTGAAACCTTGAAATTGGCCAATTTTTCATCTTCAATTTCTTTTTGCCCCATATTCAAATTGAACCATTTCACCATAATTAAATCTCCGGACCCGCTGATTTCTATAAAAAGTCGTAACCAACATTTTCATTTTAAACTTTTTTTTTCCAATTTCTAGCCAATTCCAGAAACATTCAATTAAATAAAAAAAGATACGTAGAATTCTTGAAACATCAAAAAAAAAACTTTGAAAATTCCTAGAAAAAAAAAGCCTTATAAACACACGTTTGGTTGAAAAATTACTCGACAAACAACTTCAAAAGATATCCCATCGTAAAAAATGAAAACTGTTACACAAACAGACACCTAATACAGCGTTCAAAGAAGGCTAATCATATCAGAACTGAATTCATAACAAAAAATTAATTTAAAAACTAAACTTTGTCAGTGCGAAGCCGTAAATACAAATTTATAGTGTGGCTCTTTCAAACACATGAATCATTAATCAAGACCAATATAAGCTCACGCTTTTTACCAACACGCATGCAAATAATATAGACCCATAAAGTAAAGGTAGGAAAGCCAAGCATGCGCAACATGTTGTTTATCGATAAAGTGAATTATACAGGATGCGAATGCTTTTTAGCGACGGTTAAAAATTAGATGTCAATTTCTTCCAGATGGTTGATTGTAGTTGAGATAACTACATCAACTTGAAAAAAGTTTTATCTAAATAGATATTCGATTGTTCTTTAAAAATTAATTAGTGAGAATTCTACATTTTTCATTTACCTACCTAAAAAAAAAATATAGAATTTTTTACCTATACAAAAAACTGAATAGAATTTTCTTCGTTTTTTGAGAATAATAAATTAGAGATTAGAAATTTGTAGACTAACAAAAATTGTCCAATTGCATCGAAAATTGACAAAAATTGGATACATTGAGTGAATTAGAAAACATACCTTCAATTTTCTGTAAATATGACATTTCCATAACAGTGTCTTCTTCCATAAAATCTGAAATCAGAAAATTAATAATCAATGTTATTTATAATTTTCCCCAAAAAATTATATTTCATACATTCCTCAACTTCAAAAGAAATCAATTAAATTAATAAACAAAATTTGAAATTTTATTATTTGAAGATGATGTGACAGGATCTTTCTACCAATCACTTAGTTTTAATGAAAATAAAGTTTATTTATTTCTGATACACTGAAGCAAATTTTACCCGGCGTGCAAATCGCGTCTAAAAACAGCGGAAACACTGTTGAAAATCGCGGAAAGTCTCATAAAACGCACCGACGGAAACGCTATAGCGTTTCCGTCGTTTCAGAACAGCGTTTCCGCGATTTTAAATCGCGGAAACGCACTTTAAGACGCTAAAATGAATCAGTAGACACATGGCACCCTGGGGTGTGCAACTTAATGGTAAACGTATGGGAAACATAGGAGCACTGCAACGTATGAAACGGCCGGGGGGAGGGCTTCTCAACTGGATTGTGTGTGGCTCGCCTTTTGTTGAAAAAATACTGCACTCAGTTTCCCATGTATCCATATCTAGTCATTTTTTTCTAATAATTTTATTTTGTTTGAACCAGTTTTCTACTTCTTTGGATAATTTTCGACCTTTGAAGTCGATTTTATAAGAAAAGAAAGAGTTCTATGGAAAAAATTAATATAACATAAATTGTAGAGCGTAAAATTTCCTTTTTAAAGAGTTCGCTTAGTTTTTTTTTTTTTTAGGAGACTCGGCATTTGAGATATTGTGCTTCAAAGTTCAAAGCACAACATATATTTTTTTAAATTGATGATCTCAAAAATTAAGCCTAGGAAAAAACTAATTGGACTCTACAGAAAGGAAATTTTACGTTTCACAATTCATGTTTCATTAATTTTTTCCGTAGAACTCTCCCCGAAAGTTAACATAAAGGAATGCAAAACAAATTGTCAACCAAAAATTCGAATTTAAAAAAAATCCTGACGAACTGAACTTGTAGTCGACCTCAGCACTAAAAAGTAGGTCAGAATCACCAATCAAAATCAATTATAGGTACTGAAAAAATTGTTGATTTGTCATTTATTTGTGTCTCTTGACTTCTTGAGGCCAGAATTTTTCAACAAAAAATTTGAAAGTTGAAAAATGTATGAAAGGTTGTTTTTAATTGGATGAAATTATCAAATAAACCACACAATTTTTCTTCATTCTGTTTTCCACGTAAATTTTAAAGGTTTGTCTGCAGTAGTTTTGATTTTTTAGTGAAAAATTTTCAGTTTAATATTATGCTTTATAGTGAATTTCAACACCTAAATTTTCTACTTTTTCAAGTCAACTTTTCAAAATTTTAAATTTTTTCTGTTATTTACTTAATTCAGAAATTTCTTGGAAAATCCCCGATTTTTTCGAAAAAAATTGTTTTAGTTCTATTTTTTTTTTTTTTTTTTTTTTTTCAGTTTCAGTTCTAGTTCCGATTCCAGTTTTCCATCACTGCCTCTTTGTAGATTTTATTTCATCAACTTGAAAAAACTCATAAAATTCAAGAAATCGAAACTGTTTTCTTTACAAATTCAAATTTGGAAAAAAGTAGTTGAAAAAATCGACTTTATCATTTTTTCCTTACAATTATTTTTCAAAGCCTTTTTCAACTACCTAGGTAAATTTTTTATACTCTTCATTTGTTCATTTCAATACATTTTAGTATTAACTAATATTTTTGCAAAAAAATTTTCCACAATTTATTCAAAATAATTACTATGTAGTGATACAGTTCACATAAAATTGATTTAAATCAAAATTCAATAAAAAAAATTTCCGGCATCACCTGGGCTTGATTGCCGGACTCTTGCTGTAAAACCCATATATTGGGAAACCAGCACCTGTATTCTCACCAGCAGTGGTAGCCGGCTCTTCTAAACCGCGGACAACGGACTATGAAGCAGGTTGTTTGGGATATTTCGCGAAAATCAGGGTTCCCACAGGGAAGAAACCGGTTTCGAACGAGAATTTTCGATTGTAAAGTATAGGTAATTCTTTTTTTCCACCTTCTCCCCCCCCCCCAATCACAAAGCATACTGCACCTTGCCTTGTTTTGCAAGTTGCATATCCCAGGGTGCAGGGTATAACTGTTAAAAACTGGTTATTGATTCTACGCTTCGGCGGGCGGTCTAAACGCCTTCTTGAAACACAAAACCTAAAATCGCGGAATTTGAATACTAAAATCGCGGAAACGCACTTTAAAACAGCGGAAACGCACAGCGTTTTTCTCGACGTTTCCGCGATTTTTTTTAGCGTTTCCGCGATTTTTTTTGCACGCCGGGTATGGATCGACTCGAGAAACCCTGAAAAATTAGAAAAAAATGAATTGTAACATCTTAAGGCATGTACTTGAATAAACAAACAGAAAAAACACAATGAAAAAATTTTCTCATTTCGTTTCAGAAATGATAAGTACTCACTACCTACACAATTTTTTTTACAAAACTCGCTTTAAAATGTATTTCAGATAATCAACAAAATTTTATTCGATTTTTATTATTCCATTCTTTGAAAAATACATTTAAAAAGCTGGCAATTCAACTACCTAAGAACACGAGGTTTTTCTCCAATAAAAACAAATACCAATCTAGGTACTCTTTTCAGCCAATTTTTTTCCTTAAAAGTAAATTCATTTAATAATTATTCATAAAGATGTGAAATTTTCCACTCAAGACCTCACGAACTGTTTATTAACGTACCTTTTCTCTCCAACATCAGCTTATTATTTTGCTTTCGTCGTTCTCTCGCGAATATAAATTTTAAAACGATATTTAAAACATTTACAGCAAATTTACTTACTATGCACGAATTCAGAATTCAAATTACATCGGAGTGGAAAAAATACTACAAACTGAGCGATAATACAATCAACCGCGAGCTGCGCGATTTTTCCAACCATTTTCTCAAAAACTATATTATTTTTATAAATTAATTCAAACAAAGAAAATTATTTCCACTTAACGAAGTTATACGAGTGCATTAGAATCCATTAAACAAACACGACAATTTGTTAAAGCGTCTCGAAACATTAGAAATTTTCTCGAGGTATTAAAATCTTCGTCTTTTTTTCACCCATTACCCGGCGTAAAAAAATACCGAACCGTAAAATTTTACACAACAATAATTTAACGTCGTTCAAATCGAGTTTTCTTTCATAATTACAACCGAGTTTAATTTTTTCCTTCCTTCAAACTATACACTTTACCTAGCGGAATAAAATTTCCCAGCCGATATTTAAAGTGATTCCGGTCTCGTATAAAAAGATGATAAAAGCATATGTTTTTTTTTCATCTTTAGAATTCGACAACCGTGATCTTATGTAGGTACTTAGCGACTTACAAAGACGTAGAAAACCGAGAAGACGTTTCAGGCCGACGAAAAAAATAACCTAATGTATTCAACTTTAAGAAAATTCAATTTTGAATAACTTTTGTCATTACAATAAACTCGATAAAACCACTTCCTAAAGAGTTATCAAGTTTTTGTGGCTGTTATTGTTGTTGTTTCTATTCTGTGCGAACTAAACTTCGGCCAACTCTGCCTCTCCGCAAAAATACACTCAACTTATATTTTTCATCGCTGAGGAAAAAAAAATACAACCGAAACTACCCACCGTGAATTTTTCCAGTTAACTCCTACAGAGTACCTCCCTCCTATTCCACTTAATGAATGCTTTTTTTGGTACAAAAAAATCACGTGAAAAGAAACCCATACGAATGGAATTTTCCTCGGGATATCTTGTTTGGTGAAAAAAAAATCGCAGGGAAAAAATCACATCCTGCGTTTGCCTTCGTTATTAATTCGTTTCACCGTGGAAACGATAACGACAAAATTATTAATTTCCGTTCGACATCGGTATTAGTTTAATTTGTACAAAAATCCTGGTAGAAAAATCTGCTGACGAATTCAGTCCTGTGCCAGGTTGGGAAAAAAAGATAAGGCGACAAAACCGCCCAACTTTTATACAGCGGCCATTAAAAAAAGCAACACTTGTTGGTCATATTGCGTATACGAGAACCCCTATTTACGGATTGGTGCGATATTCCACATCGCACGTAGTTTCGTATTCTCGTTACATTTCGAAACGTAAACGTGAGAAAGCAGTTACATTATTCAATATCGCGATTAAAATTTTTTCAGAGTAGAATGGGTTCGACGATTGCGATACAACGATATGAAGATGTTTCCATCGTTATTTTTCAATAGATACACCGTACAGTTGAACGATTCGTATCTCACACGGTGATATTTTCAATTTAAAACGTGGCAAAAAAATATTGAAAATGAACTCGTTGAAATATTTTCGCAACGAGGTAATTTAATTTTTTTTTTTCAGGTAAAACTCGATAACTACGAAATACGCGATTTTTAGGGCGAACGAGCCAGCAAGAAAAATCGGAAAAAGGTTTTTTATGTAAATACTCAATTCCACAGAACAAATTTTGTTATTTTCGATGCTCGTTATGTTTACGCGACAGCTCTTCGTTTACAACAAAAACTGTTATGGTATTTGGAATAACCTCTTTTGAGAGGATAACACTTTTCTATGGGAATAGAAGTTTTAAAAAATTCGCTTGTTCAAGTTATACATGTAGGTATAGGTGGAATCTATCGATGCGTCAACTAGTCGGATATACCTATATTTGTTAGGCAAATATCGCATCGCGCCTCAAATCGTGTTTTTATATACGTATTTTTCAAAATACAAAAAGTTATTTTTCAACTGTTAACTTTTTTTTCAACGTAGAATCGTTAGCCACGCAGTCGAGGGACGTATTTAAAATTACGCCGCGTACGACGAAATCGTAAAGGTCAATTTCTTCCATTCCCTACTCCAAAAAAAAAGTTGAGAGAATTTGATGTATTTTGCTGATATCCTATTCCTCTCGTGATTCTGAAAGAACTTTTATTTTCGTGATTGCAGCTCAATTTGGAGTATTTTCCGAAATAAAGGCGAAAATTGATTTTTTTGGCGATGGAAGAATGAAATTGTCGAGGAGGGGGGTCGGTCGAAAATTTATCTTGGGTTTAAATTATTTTCAGCATTGTGATCTATAATGTAAGTAAAATTTACCGACAGCTTGGGTCAGAAAATGTTGATTTTGGTCCTTTCTCTTCATGCAGAGATCTTGGTCTCGGTTTAGATTGGGAGTCGAAATGAGCTCATTGATAGATTTTGAGCATTGTAGAACAATTTTTCAATTTTGGCCACTTTCTCTCGTTTTCAAACTCTCCAATATTTTTGTTTTTGTCTACTTTTTTCTGATAAATGACCCAAAAAATGGACAAGTAAGGTCAAAAAATTTCGAAATTCCATTTCCTCTCTCTTCACTAGTTTTGATGAGCTCTAATTTGGATTTGAGGGCGGAATTTCCTTAAGGGATTCACTAACTTCAAAAATTTCTTCAGCCAAATTTCTCAATTTTTTCAAACGAATTCAAGATCAGCCAACCAGACCAGATTGTTGTAAAAATAATTATAAAGCGAAGCTTGAAAAAAAAATTTAACAAGAATCAAGAATGACTGACTGTTCAGGTGCTGTGCTGATGTAATTTATTCAGTTTTGTGCAATAGCGTTCAACAAATATCCGGATATTTGGATATAGTATACATTTGGTAAATAATCTGGACAATCAAAAAAGGGGGGGGAGAGTTTCAGCAGAAAAAAATGAAACTACAAAAAAAAATTGAACAACGCTCTCTCTGGAAGACGACCGACCTGGGTAAATGATCAAATTTCGTAAGAGTTCGTGAAAGTTTTCGGAAACTGATCGGCAATTTCCGTGATATTCGGATAATTACCCGGATATTTGGAGATCCGGTTATTCGTTCAACAATGTGCAATAAATCACTTCCTAATTTTAAATATTCAGCTCATTTTGTATTTTTCTTGTACTTGAAAAGCGCTCACTTTCTGGCTCAATTTTTGAAAATTATTCTGCACACTTCTCAACTGAATTTTGGTGATTTCTGCCCTCCTCTCAGTGTTGCCAGATAAGAATTCCACAAATCCCCAATTCGAAGTTTCCAAAAATCACCAAAATCACCAATTTCTTTTTCAAGGCTTATGAGGGACGTTTCGAGGGGAATTTGCCGGGTAAACAGTTTGACAAGCAAAAAAAAAAGTCATCGATTTTCAAAATTCATGAAAATCAATGAAATCATCAAATAAATGAAGCAGTATTGGTGCAAAAAACCGAAAAAACAACAAAAATAAAAATTCCATAAAATTTCAATCGTTGGTTTCGATTTTTCATAAAATATTCCATCATAACTTTGTAAAAATGATGAAACCAGGATGAAACTCGGTATTTTAAAGGAAAATTTGAAAAAAATAGAAAAATCACCAAAATCACCAGTTGACATCGAAATCCCCAGTAAATCACCACTGCTTCAAACAAAACCTTCAATTTCCCCACTTTTGGGGACAAATCCCCGGTACTGGCAACACTGCCTCCTCTCCATACGAAATTTCAATAACATAATCCGTAATTTATCCCTGTACTTATCTATAGATAGACTTTTGGAAAATCCTTTTGTTCCTCCCATCAGACTGAATTTTGGTGATCAAGTTTTTTCTGTACGTACTTCCCCTCTACGCGGAATTTTAGTCATTTTTTGTTTCTTTTTTCTAATTTGCCTTCGAACTGAATATTTTTAATTTCAAATTTCTACAATACGATTTTTTTAGTTTCAATTTTGAAAAATCATCCTGTGCATCCCTCCAAGCTGAATTTTGATTTATTTCGTACTTCCCACTATGCTGAATTTTTGTAAGTACCTAATTTAGAATTTCTTCCGTAGGTACCTTTTTCGAACTGAATTTTTATATTTTCAGATTTCTTCTGTACCTTCCTTCAGATTCAATTTTGGTACAAAATTCCCTTGCACTCTTTTTATTTTTTCCCCTTCATCCCCGGGTACCTATTTTTTTAAAATTATAAAAAAACTCAACTTCAGTTGGAACTTATTGAAGACCGATCTACCTATATTCCTAAGCCTGATTTACCTGGAGAGGGGTGGAAGGAAGGGGAGAGGGAGGATGAAATCAGATTTTGACATGTGCATTGCTGCCTCTTTTCCTCAATTTTGAAAAGAGCTAGAAAGCTGAAATTTGGTGGGACACTGAAGTCAATTTTGAACTGAAATTTGAAAAAATTTAAAAATTTGGTTCATTCTTCCATTACGAACAAAGCCGATCAAAAAATTTCGGTTAAGGATTGCACATTTATGTTGAGGTTTCTTTGCATCAACATCTGATTCAAAAACTTTCGGTTCACCAAATTTTTTTCAAAATTTCAGGAAAATCTTGACTGTAAATAACAAAGTAATTTTTCAATTTTAAAGGAAATCGATTTTTAAAACGTATAATAATATCATGTTGAAAAGAATAAAACAGACAATTAAAATCAGCAAAAAAAAAACTCAATTTTGGATTTTTTGATCAAAATCGATCTCATTACTTCCTTAAAATCTTTCCATACATGTAGTACTTTCTAGGTTAAATTTCAATTATTTTGAATGATTTCGTCAAAACTTCCTTTTATTCCTTTAGAATAAATTTTGGTTGCAGCAAATTTCATCAACCTTCCTCCCCCCCACCACCACCAAATTTAGATAGAATTATGATAAATTTTCCTTAGGTAAATAATACATACCACTCTTCAGACTGAATTTTGATGATTTATAATTTCTCCTGGCTCACTTTAGACTAAATTTTGGAAAATTGTACAATAGACAGTTAAGCCATCTTTCTACAGCATGAATTTCAAGCTGATAAATTCAAGTCTCAGACTGAACTTTAGTATTTTTGCACAACATGAACCCCAGAAGGAAATGGAAAGAACTAATTTTCCATAAAAAATTACTCTCGAGGTCTGAGGGTGGTATTTTTGAAGAATTATTGGAGGAATCGCTCTTGGTAACTTCTCACCATAAAAATTCATGTACCCAAAAGTTGTTTTTTTCTTTTAAAATCCTTTCGTAATTTTCCTTAAAATGAAATTAAATTGATAGCAACAATTTCCATTGAAAAACAAATTCAAGTTCACCAGCTCTTGGAAGAGACCAAAAATGGAAATGATTTACACATGCACAAAAAAATGACAGACAAAATTTTCAATCCTTCTATCTCAAATCCATCAGCAGAGCATCCTTGACTTTACTCTTGGAAAAATCACGAAAAAAAAACACAGTTAACACCATCCTCTCAATCGTAGGTAAAGCTCTACTTCCTCCACCTCACCCATGCAGTTCCTCAACTAGATACCTGAACATGAAAATGAACATAAAAAGCACGAATACCGAGAAAAAAGCAGCACAAACGAATAACCCAACTTCCCCCTTTCCACAGTGAAAATGAAAAAAATTGACCTAATCGTAAAACACCTCTTATTTCGTCGCTTCAGTCATAAATTAAAGTGACGATATAAAGAGCACATCCCAGCACTCGATTCGATGCAGTATAATTAACTCGCAAAGGATACGACTTTAATACATAATAAAAAGTCAACGATTCTCCGAACGATCGAAAAAAGGAATTAATACCGTTTAACTGCACAAAACTGCACTTGAGATCGCAATTAACCCCAGTATACGATATCATTTCACGACCTACTTCAATTTGTACGACGATAGTGAAAAATTAAAACCAAACGACGTGATGCTACGACAGCGACCGCACCAACGTCTTCTCCTACTCGCAACATTGTCTTTATACAGTTGTACACGTACGATCGAGCATACAACATACTTTTGTTCAAAAGCCACACAACCCCCATCTGTATTTTCCAAGGAATATACATATAGCATATAAACATTGACGATACGGTGGTTCGTCTCCTGCCTGCGACGCTTGTCGCCTCAATGCGTGTGTACAACTTTTCGTCTCGTGACATCTGTCACGAATCGTGTCACATCTGTTAAAAATCATAATGTACTGATTTAAACTTTATAATTAAATTTGTTCGATGATGTGAAGAAACCATGTTCGGTATTCCAGGCTGCAAATCAAATTCCATCGTGGTAAACTGAACACCACGCACATATACCGCTTTCGAATTAAAATAATACCGCATACAGCCCCATATGTGGCAACTGAGACTTCAAAATGCGATGACGAAATCATTTTCAATACAGAATCAACATGTTAATGAAAGAAGCCTCTCGGAATCAAGGTGAAACGTTCGATAAAAAATGCACCGTCGAGAGTTCTGTTCAAGGTTGAGTATAATTTTACCAGCAATGCGGCAAATTGAACTACACGAGTGGAAATTGATTGGCCGATTTTGAAATTTGAAGGGGTAAAATTGAGATCCTTAATTTTTGTGAAATTTTACAATATTACGAAATAAGATACTCGTATTAAACAAATCGAAATTGCGCTGAAAACTCCAGAATGTGAGAAGACGGTCAAATTTGAGGTGATAGGACGATATTTGGTAGATACCTAATTTCAATCAAATTTTTCAAAGAAGCACTTTTTTTTCAATGATATTTTTATCAAAAAAATACAATTTTGGAATTTCAAAAATTCATCAAAAATACATTTTTGACTTGGGAAGTTGAAATTTTGGCACCTAAGATTTTAGCTCCCTCATTTCGAATCAATTAAAAATCACTGAAAAAAAGTCGAAAATTGCAGCACAGGAAAAATCAGCGAAGAACTTCTTTAATTTTCAGAAAATTTTCGCTAATTTTTTAAAGAATTTTAATGTGTTTTTTTTTTTTAGAAAATTTCAGAAATTTTACTGACTTTTCAGTGAATTTTCACTGATTTTCCAGAAATTTTTTTACTGTTTGCTTTCAGCGAATTTTTTCCTCCAACCAGTACTCTGCTGCAATTCCAGCTGATTTTCAGTGATTTTCGATATTTTTCACTATGATTTAAAAATAAGAGGGGGGCATGCTCTTTCCAAAAATCAAAGTCCCGTCCCAATCGAAAGAGGACGTTTTGCCAGCCCAAAATTAAAAGAGCCTAAATATGTGATGCTATTAGAAATTATGAACAGTTCAACTTCTTCAAATAATTTTAAACGAAATATTGATTCAATATACCTGAAAAAAATTCTATAAAACTATCCACGCACAAATTTTGCCAAAATCAGAAATTGGAATAGCCAAACAAAACTTTAAAATATTCATTGACGTCATGGAAAATGCCACATCGACCAAAATCATGCACAAAAAACTAAAAAAGTTACTCAACTTAAAAGTCTAAAAGCTTCAGTATCGCGTGGGTACTTTTCATATTACACGAGTCAAATTTCTTTTCTTTTTCTGTTTTTTTTTTTTTTTTTCAAATTTAATCATGGCAATGAAAATCGCATCAAAAAGCAAATTGAAACTTGACCTATGGGAACATATCTAATGTAGAAACGTAGTAAATAAAACATTCTATGTAATACCCAAAGCGTCCATTGACAAAATAGCATTCAACTTGAGAACAATTTCTCGAGAAAAATTATTCCACTTGAACCGGTAGGTGAAATACCTCCCTGAAATTGCGCCCTTGGGGGTCGCGAAATGCTTGGATAGATAGGTTTACCTACCTATACAAGCATGCGATCACCTTTCTGACGAAATTACAGGCGAAATTAGCCTGTGCTGTATTCGGCGAGTACAAAGCGCTTATCTTCTAGATAAGACTTTGTACTTGGCTTACGTAATACTACGTACCGAATACAGCAACTTTCGATCTTTCTACTCTCATCTAGCCGCTACTAGATTCTTCTAGTAGCTGACTAGATGATGAAACCAAACCGGCAGTTACGTAGGTTTACCCTTTCCCTTCTCGATTGCTACTTCTAGATGCTTCCACAGAAGCTGACAACTAGAAGTAGCTGAGAGCGAGAGCTCATTCGATTATTATACTTCATACGTTACGTTTATGTAAATACTAGGTACTTCGTGTACATCGAGCGTTATCGCGTTTATTATTGATACTTCTAGTTAACGTGTGTTGTATATTTCGTAATCTCGGTTGTGCTAATAAATTCAGTTAACGTTTCGCCGTTCAAGATTTCTTTCTTTGTAATAAGTTGTGCACTCTGAGTGACCCAACTTATTACTTCGCGACTCGTCAAGTGCAATCTATTTGATTTGGTGTAATAAGTCCGGTGAAGTGACCGTTGACTCTGTGCCCGCGGTAGCCAGACTCACAGGTAGACCCAGGATCCCATTGATCACCTCGTCTTGCGAAAGCCTGTCACCTCACCAACCAGCTCACGACTTACGTGAGGGCTTTAGTTCAACTACCAAGCCATCAACGATCTTTTACCACCAATTCATTGGCGCCCGAGAGCTTTTCAAGCTGTGCTACGAAAGTTTCCAGAGGAAAATTCGTCGAATCAACGATCCCTGGAGGTGGTCAGCGTTTGAGACATCGACACTGTGTAAAATTTGGGTATTGTTATCCGTTTTATGTAATTTGTAATTTTCGTTTTCGTCTATTTTCGCGTCGAAGTGCGTTTTAGGGTTAAATTCGTGTTTTACCTATCTATTTTAAACCTCGCGTAATTTTTAAGCCTATTTTTAAGAGATAGGGTACGTAGGTTTTGTAAAACAGAAGCGAATTGATTTTTAGTGACCTTGAAAATTTTTTGAGACGAAAATTGAGCGAAAATTGAGTGTCGAGTCATAATCGAATCAGATTATTCAGTCTTACCAGATTTATTAGTCAAATATTTATTTGAAATTTTTACCATAATGACAAACGAAAACCAGCCTAACTCTTTAGATAAGGAAATGGCAGAGAAATTTACGCCTGAACAAATTGCCGAATACAAAGAGTATAAAAAGAAAATTTTTTCCAAGAAATTGATAGATGTTAAGGCAATTGATGAGGATGAATCCAAATTCAAAGGTGCTATGGAAAATATCAATAATCTTGCAGATCTCACTGGTTCTGAAATTAAATTTCACATGAAAGCTATTCTAAAAAATGGAAAAGACATTGAGGGAATTAAAAAAGATTTAAAATTACAGGAAAAAAGTACTGAAAATTTTAATCTGAGCATTGTAACTTTAGATCGTGACTTAAACAGTAAATTGTCAGATTTCAAAGATAGTTTCAATCAGAAAACTGATAGGTTACAGGAAAATGATTCTAGGATACTTTCGAAATTCGATTCTTTGACTGAAAAATATGAGGAACTCAAATTAATTAATCAGGGTTTGGAAAACACCAACAAAAGTTTCGAAACTGATATTAAAAAATTATTTGAGAGAAATAAGGTGCTTGAGAGTACATTAAAAAATCTTCAAACGATTTTGAAAGATATAGGTACAGGCAAAGAAATCGATGTGAACGAAATTTTTAATTCTAGAACAAAGATAGAAAATTTAACAAACAAAATTTCTAGTCTTGAGGAACGATTATTACAATGTGAGAATAAACCTAGTGTCGGTACAAATAAAATCGCGGTAAGATTAAACGAATTAACAGCCAAGACTCTGAGAGACAATGGCATTGAGTTTAATAAGGATAATTATTACCATGCTATGCGATTTTTGGATTTGTTTGAGAGATTCATGGATAGCCAGGAGGATGCTAATGAACAAGATTATATCAATTTGTGTAGGCAGTCGATTAAGTATGAGCCTGCTTTGAGATGGAAAAATGCTTCTTATGAATACGCGAATTGGGAATTGTTTAGAGAGGAATTTGTGAAAGAATTCTGGTCAAAACAAAGAAAGAAGGAAGTATGGGCATATTTTCAGGATTTAGACTTGACAGATAAGGTAACCACTGGTAAAGAACTGATTAATGAGCTTGATATTTGGCTAGGTACCATCAAATCGATGGATAAAAAGACTGAACCGGAAATAATTGTTGCTTTAGGTAGGAAGGTACCAGAATGGTGGTCGAATAAATTAAAGTGGGAAGATATCACCACGTCTGAGGGTTTCTTAGCGAAGCTTGAGGAATTAATGAACACTTTTGAGGATGATCCTAGATTTTCTGATATTTATGGTAAAAAATCGAAATCGTTGAACAAAACCAGTGTTGTTAATGGTAATTCCGGAAATAATTCGAATAATGGAAATAATGGTAACAGCCAGAATTCCCAAAATCCGAATAAATTCAGGAATAATCGTAATAAAAATAACAATTCGGGTAATAACAATCAGAATAACGATAGGCGTGATAATAATGGCCAAAATAATCAGGAAAATCGTAACTCTAGGAAATCAGAAGGTTATAGGAAAAATTATAGGAATAGGAACTATAATGACAATTCGAATCAAAATTCTGGGAAAAATGAGTACTACAATCGCAAATCTATAGCCTATCCGGTAAATAACAATCAGCAAAATCCTAGTCAAGGTAAAAATCAAGATCAATCTGCCTCTAAGCAAATTAATAGCTTGTCCGTTTCAAAAAACGAGGAGGCAGGTGCGAGTGCGTCGAGTCAATAGACAATGACAATTATTTTTATACAGTAGGCGGATATCAGGTTATAGGTGACTCGATTAATTATTATTTGGCCAGGAATAGTCCAAATACGAACATGGAAAATCTCCGTGGGGTCCCATACTTGAAAGAAAATATCTCGCTAAATATGCTGTATGACAAACTCGCACCTGAAAAATTAAAATCAACAAAAGTAATTTTGTCTTGTGGAAAAAGGGAATTGAACAGTCCCAACTTCCCTAATTCATATGTTTCCGATAAAATGCAAGAAATTGTCCGTATGTTGCTTGCAAAAGGAGCTGAAGAGATCGTGATGGTTTTCCCTCCGGTCCTCCCTCCTCGGAAAAATTTTGCTGTATCCGTGAGCCGATTATGGTCTTTCCGTCGTGCTTTCTATCGTCTAGAGAAATTAGGCAACGTGCATGTCGCCGTCACGCCTTCTCTTATTTTTGCTGAAACACAAATATCAAAAAAGACAGGTCGATCAACTTATATTAAAGATAGGAATCATTTTATTAAACCTATCAAGTCGAAATATTTCTACAATAAATATTTCAAGCGCTGGTTCCCTGTACAACGTGTATATTCAGAACTTTTAAATTCAGTCAATGAATTTTTGTCCTCGGTAGCTCCGAGAGGTCCCTCCCACGCTAAGGTCGGGGGTGGGGCTACCCCTCATGAAGTGCCTTCTTGCCAAATAGGTAATTTTTCTCCCCTGATTGGGTCGAGGTGTCCTCCTCAAGCTGTGGCTGAGCGAGTGACTGGGCCTCATGAGGTTTCCTCTTGTCATTCTGACAAGCTTTCTAACTCAGTAGCTCTGAGTAGTCCTCCTCAAGGTGAGCCTGAGCGAGTGACTCGAGTTTTTGAAAACTCTTCTTCTGAAAACGTTGTAGATGAGCAGGGCAATGTCGTTGGTAGGATCGATCGTCAGATTAGGTGTTCAGAATCGAAACTAAAGGATGACTCGGTCATTCCTGAGTTCATTAGAGACGATATCAAACGGATGCGTGAGGAAAAGAGGTCTCCTGAGGAGCTTTTCCGAAAAATAGAGCCGAATTTGGAGAGTATAGGTAACCAGTTGGAAGGGAAGGATACTGTCGTGAAGCCTGCGATAGGACCCCAGCAAATTGAGACTCAGACTCTGAATTCTATAGGAGCCCAGAAGGATCCACCTATGAAAGATGAGGGAGATAGCGTTCAGAGATTTGGGTACCAAGAAGGGATAACCTGTGTAGTGCCTACCGAAATTCAAGGTGTCGTAATTCCTACCCAGCTAGATACTGGTGCTGAACCAAATGTTATGGCTCTGGAAACTGCTAGGTACCTACTAGATAAGTTTCCCGAAAATGTCAAATTCAAGAAATTAGATCATTTGATTGAGATCGAATTAGCTGACAAGCAAATTGTAGGCACAATGCACAATTTGCTGAATGTCAGAATGAATTTTGGCAAACATGAGATAAACGTACCTTTTTATCTCATCCCCCAATGCAATCAGATATTCATTATGGGGAGGGTCTCGATGTTGGAATTGGGCATCGAACCTAAAATTCGTAAAAAATGTGCCTACTGTAAGCCCAAGAGGGAAACAGAGAAGGTCTATCTTCCCTATATGTCAGAGGAAGAGTACACTGGAGTTTTGAAAATAAATAATGTAAGACCTGCCGGTAGGTATGGCAATGAAATTCCTAACCGTATGAGAAAGCATACCTATGCTAAGAATGATAGGTTGGCCGATATTCCAGAATATGATGACTCATCAGAGGTATTTTTGAAAAAACTCTATGAGGGCCTAAAATCATACGTTGAACAAGGAAAAATTTGTGAAAAGCGGAAAAAGTGGGCTTATGACCTACTCAGTGAATTTTCCGATGTTTTTTCAAAATCTCCAGGCTGTTACACAGGTCCACCCGTTCATTTCGACATGGCCGATGAGGAGGAATGGAGGGGTGCGAATCACAGGCCATCAAATAAGTTGATGCCTGCAATTGACGGAGAAATTAAAAAGATGTTGAGAGAAGGTACAATTACTCCATCTGATACTCGATATATTAATAATATAGTTGTGAAAGTAAAAGCAAATGGCAGTCTTCGCATTTGTTTGAATCCTACTTGGTTAAATCCAAAGCTAGGTAACAACTATAATGAGTCAGCAACTTTAGATCGAATAATTACAAAAAATGGGGATGCCGAATTTTTCTCAAGTTTTGATTTCGTCAGCGGATTTTGGCAACTCCGTCTAGACGAATATTCTAAAAAATTTTGTGGTTTTCAGATTGAGGGGCGTGTCTATCAATTTGAGAGGCTGCCATATGGGTTGAAAATTTCATCTGCTGAGTTTATTAAAATGGTAAACAGAATTATTCCTGATAGGGAATCTATCACTGCCTACGTTGATGACGTTTTGGTTAGGAATAAAGGCTTCAAAGAACACGTTTTGGATATTATTGAGGTTCTAAAAGCTTGCAGAGAATATGGAATTAAGCTCAATGCTGAAAAGACAGAATTGTTCAAGGCCAAGACTAAGCACTTGGGTTATGTTTTGTCTCCTGGTAAAATTGGGAAACAAAACAAGAAAATTGAGAAATTTTTAGAATTCGAGGCCAAGCATTCCAAGAAAAATGGTAAATTCGTTTTGAAGACCGAAAATGAGATTTTGGCTCTAGTTGGACTGACTA
The DNA here is from genome assembly GCA_038380155.1 of Pseudococcus jackbeardsleyi. Lineage (NCBI taxonomy): Eukaryota > Metazoa > Arthropoda > Insecta > Hemiptera > Pseudococcidae > Pseudococcus > Pseudococcus jackbeardsleyi. Next base: position 42,244,699 of record CM076242.1, read on the forward strand.
ATTTATACAGACGTTTTATTCCTGAGTATAATGAGATTATTGCTCCGATGATGAAACTCACCCATAAAAATGTCAAATTTGAGTGGGGGGAGGAACAGGAAAAAGCGTTTGAGAGATTGAAGCATGAGTATTGTAAAGATTTCGAACTTTATGCTCCTATTGACAATTTAGATTATTACCTATATACGGAATGTCTCGAAAATTCAATCTCTGGCATTTTATATCAAAAGGTTGAAGGTGTGAATCGAATCGTCATGTATTTGGATAAAAATCTTCAAGATTACCAAAAAAGATACACACCCACCGATTTAGACATGTTGGCACTAACCTACTCATTAAAGCGCTTGGAAATGTGGCTACATGGTCGGAAAATCCATGTTAGGCACGATGTTGGTACATTAATTTCAAAATACACTGCTTTAGCCCAGACACATAGAAAAGCAGCGCATTGGATAACTGCTCTGAACAGTTATGATTTGATTTTTGATATGAAACCAACCAAAACTGAGCTGAAAATTTTGAAACAGTCTCAGGATCCAAGTTTGACAGTGAATTCATTCAAAGTTCGCGACATTGATATGTCGACTGGGCTCGAACCTCTTGAATTGAATCATATTCAGCATTTTAGAGAAAATTTGCTTGAGCTTTTGAGTGATCTTCCTAATTGGCAAAAAGATGACGACTTTTGCGAGAAGATTTTTGATGAGTTAGAGCCAATGTCTGAATTTTTGACTGAAAAACAGAAAGCCACTCGTAATAGGGTTTCTAAGAAATATGAAATCACAAACGATGATGGTAAAAAGTTACTTTGGTGTAAATATACTGATGGTACGAAAGTTCCAGTTCTACCTAAAAAATTATTCAGAGACGTAGTGTATTATTTGCACGAAATTTATGGCCATGTAGGGGGGAATAAACTGGAAATTATTTTCAGACAACTTTATTTTCACCCGAACGCTCTGAAATTTATTAAAATGAACACGAATATGTGTGTCGTTTGTAAGGTAAATAAATGTTACGGCCAAAGGAAACGTATAAGGTATGCTCAAGTTGAGGCTTACCACAAGGGAGATATTTTGTCAGTCGATATTTGCGGACCTATTGCAGCGATTAGGGGGGAGGTAAAATATATGTACGCGGTAAAGGATGTTTTCACCTCGAAATTGTGGCTTTTCACAATGACAGACAGTGAGGCGGAGACAGTAGTCGAGAAGATGAAAATTTTGATGGATATCCTGAAAAATTATGGGGTCTCGCCAAAGAAAATCATGTCTGACCATGGTAGGCAATTTGAGTCGCGCAAATGGAAGGAATTTATCCAGTCGACAGGGGCAAAACATATTTTCTCTAGTCCATTTTCACCTCAAGGAAACTCAATCGAGAGAGCTTTTCGCTGTGTTGGCGAAAAGATGAGAGTGAAAATTAATGATAAAGTCCACGATAGTACCTACACTCATGAGGGGTGGGATCAACACGTCGAGGACGTCGAAAAACAGATGAATGATCAGCCTAATGTCCTTGGAATTTCTCCGAACGAGTGCTGGGGCATTGAGGAACACCTCACGGTTGGATTACCTGTAAAAAGAAACAAAAGAAACTTTAAGTACGAGTTGAAACGTCTTAGGGAACTTTTGGAAAAAATCTACTTCCCTCTACGACATCTAAGGAACTCATGAAAATGATCTGGGATAAGGAACAAGTTATTTTCGACGATGACGGTTACCTCCGAGTAGTTGTGGACGGTGCTTGCGCTGCAAATGGCTCTGAGGAAGCTATAGCTGGAATCGGTATATGTTTCGGACCTGATTCAAAATATAATGTGTCAGAACGCATTAGTCATGAGAAATATAAAAATACCAATAATCTAGCAGAAATTATAGCTGTTAAAAAAGCACTTGAATTCGGTATTGCTAAGGGGGTTAAAAGAATAAAAATTTTAACTGACTCAAAATATACTGTGTATGCTATTAACGAGGGGGCTATAAGGTGGAAAGCTAGGAATTGGAAAAATTATGCCAAAAAGGATGTCTATCACAAAGAAATTTTCCAGGAAATTTTGAGATTGAGGAGGGAGTATGAGAGGTGTGAGATTAAACATGTATTCGCACGTAGGTACGAATATATGAATATCCTGGCTGATCAGCTTGCTAGACAATCAGTCTACACGTATGAGGTAGCTGCCGAAAAAATCGACAGCATGACTGAAGAGCAAGCCATGGAAAATTTTATCCGCGAGAAAAGAAAGCAAATTCGAATTTTCGAAGAGCAAAATTTCAATAAATTACATGGTGACGTAATTCCTTACAAACCAGGTGATTTAGTTCTCATCACAGCTCATGGAAAATCTGATTCTTTTAGTTTGGTTTCGGAAAAATTACTGGAAAAACGTTATGGGCCTTACATTGTAAAATATGAACATAAAGCAAATTGCTATATGGTTTCAGATTATGCAGGAATCACAGACGATAAACTCGTCAACGTTCGCCAAATTATTCTATTCTTATCTAAGGAACAGCTTGATGAGATTGAGGAAGAAGTGAGGTGTCACTCTTTAATTGATAAAAGGTCAATTGAGCAACGTATCAATGATTACCTACGTAAAAATGAGAGAAAAGGCATAAAAATAACGGCTAGAACTCCAGAGAGTGAGAAAAAAGGTGTGAGTAATAATTTGTCTCCGGATAATAACATGCTTGAGAGATCGATCGACGAGGTTGACGAAAATCTTGAGTATGAGCTCGAAAATATTTCCTCTCCTCAGGAACTGGGGCAAGATTTGAGTGAAAATCCAGGTCTGAGTGAAATTTTCGAAAATGTACCTGAAAATCACAATGTAAGCATTAATCAATCGACATCAATGCAAATTGATTCGAGTTCTAGTAAAAATGATGATCAGGTTACTTTAATTGATCCGCGAATGCTTGATAAGGATTCTGGAATTGATACTTCGTTCACATCTTCTTCTGAATCTGAATCTGAAAATCGTCAAAGCTCTTCTGTCTTGATTGATAATTCTGTAAATAATGCTGAAAATATTAGTATTTTGGAAAATGCAAAAAATTCCAAAACCATGAAAAAATTGAAAATTGATTCTAAATTTGGCCAAGATTTAGAAAATTTGAAAAATTCAAAATCAAGCAGAAATACTAGGGCTAAGCTTAGGGAAGCTAAAAAGAATAAAAATTCTGAAATTTTGGATTCGAGCACTGATTTAGAGGAAATTAATGACGAAAATTTGATCCGTGAGTTGGAAATTTGGAAAAAAGATTCTGACCATGATTTTATTCCAAAGCTGCGTGTTGAAAAACCACCAGTTAAAAAGCTCAGAAAATCGATTGTTTCAAAAAAGCAAGGTTCAAATAAAAAATCTGAGTCTTCAGACAGCTCATCTGACGAGTCAGATGGCACTGACAAATGTCTGACCAAATTCAATGAGGTTTCGAAACGTTTTAGGAAAAAGAATATTTCACCTCAAGAAGGTGAACTTTTAGAAAAAGCTCTTTTGGCAAATTTCGATTCCGAAACGATTTCAAAATTAAAGGAAGAAGCAAAAGCTTACCTGGCGTCTCGAAAAAAGCGAGGTCGTCCCAAAAAACCATTGAATTTAAATTATATTGTGCTAAACAAAGCACCACTCGTGAATAAAATAGTGCTCGGACACTATTTTTCACGTAACCACGAGATGTTTTAATATGAACGCTTGTGGTGTTCGGTTTCGCACCTTATCAGCGGACCGAACGAGTAGGTAGGTTGGTTACCGGGTAGGCGACGCGTAGCGGGGTAACTGCACTTCGTTGCGATCTCCTCTGCCTACGCGTCATCCTTTGTTCTCCCTACCCGGACCATTTTCAACGGATGGTAAAGTTGGACCGATTTTGTGACTGATTTTCTCTACGACTATGAGTAGTCATTTTTCTTGCTAGCAGCTCAGTCTGTACGTTTTGTGTGGTTAATTGCCTCCTTTTCAGTGAAGTTCATGCTTGAATTTTGCTCATGTGTATTTTTCTAGTCAAATTTTTGGCAGAATTTGTAAAGTTGGCGATGTATTCGTTTTTTCTATTTTAAATTTTAAATTTTATTTACGGTTTTGAGTTCCTGATGATTTTCAGTGAGCTTTTTGATTTTTGTTACCATGTGAGTACCTAGATATTGATATTTTCTTTGTTCTGACCACGTTGTCAGATGAATTTCGATTTCTACTTTTTGACTAATTTTTGGTTCGTATCTGATTTATTTTCAGTTTTAAATCAGTTTTTATGTTTTAACCAAGTTTTAATGGAATTTTAATCAGAATTTTTATGGAATTTTAAACGAGTTTTAACCGTCCGTCTGTACCTGTAGATCGAGTGTATTTCTAGTCAAATTTTTAATAATTTGCTCCTACGTGTTGTAAGTTCTCAACATTTCTTTTCTTTTGAATACGCACTACTGGTAAATTTTAGATAGGTAACTGTCATTTTCGCCTATTTTCCTCCAGCATAAATGATCGTCGTATTGGCCATTGTTCTTGCCTGCATTTTCGCCGATTTATTAACCGATGACCATGCGTTGCTGAGATTCCTCGTATGTAAGTCAAAATGTCTTGATAATTTTCTCGAAATTTACATAATTAATTCGTTTCTGTTATCTAGAATATGCGTCTGGATATAAATTTTACTCTCCTATTTATCTCGTTCAGCCTATCGATTTTAATTGCTGATTTCAAAATAGAGTTTTTCACAAGTTTTTTCATCTGCTCTATCAGCTTCAGGTGGAACACGGAAATGTAAGATAGTTTTATTTCTTATACTATGAATTTATGTACTAATTTCGAGAACCCAACAGATCTTTGGCGATCGATGGCTAACACCGACATTTGCTTATCAAAGTACGAAATTCTTTTACTGGCGGTTGCTGCAGTTGCTAATTCATCGCTGATTTCGGCAGCGTCGCTGGTGTTACTCGGGTGTCTCTGGAGCAGTGAAATTCGCAATCGGTATAGTATTTCGACGTACTTCGCCATTTCCAAATTGTGGAGAAAAGCCACGAGGCGTACGACGGAAAGTCAAAGTAGTGATCGTCCAGTTCAATTACAGGATATTACGTCATCATCTAATAGACTCGTTAATCGCCGTAATCGGAATCTTCCAAATTTGGACGAGGTAATATAATGCCCAATAACCAGCTTAGCCCCATCATCCGGACCTCCAAGGTGGCCGGATGCTGGGTATGTTGTGCTCCTTTACGTCTGAGGTCACCGTATGCGGACGAAAGCGGCGAGAACGAATTAAGATACGGTAAAAAGTGCGGCCACGTTTACCACGCTGCGTGTCTCGAAAGATGGTCGTCAGCATGCGATTCCTGTCCGGTCTGCTTCGTAAAATTCGGCGTCGACGATGTGAAGAAGCCTGCAGTCGATTGGTTTGAAGAAGCGGAGCCGTCGACAAAGGAATGCGATGACGGGTTGGCTGCTCGATATCGTCGAGAAATCGACGAGATCGAGCGAAAATTGGGTACCGCGAACGAGGAGCTTCGAACGAAGAGCCGGGTGGTGGAAGAGTTCCGGAAGGAATACCATCAGGCCAGGAAGCTTGTTGATAGGCTGACTGGCCAAATAGTGAGTGTCGATACGGTGAATGCCCTATCACAAAGTATAGCCTCGATGGTAAACTTCGGCAACCCTAACCACCCGGGTCATTTTTCGAAGACATCCAAGTTGGCGGTAACAATGCCAACCCTGAGCCCGTTGTCGTCAGCGACGAAGAAGACACCGTCGATGATATCGCGTTCTTGGAAAGCTTGGATTAAACGTGTCATTCGCTTGTAAAACTCTCGTTCTGGTAAAATTTTCTCGTTTTGTTTTGTGTCAAATTGTACCCGCGTAATTGTCAAGCACGAGCTTGCAATTCTTTGTATCGAAATTTTCTTTCTATTTGTACTCACGATAATGGTCAAAATTTATAAAAATCGTATTTAATTTTCTGGCAATTTACAAACACTCAAAAACGAGCAACGTAATGTGAAATTTCGGCCACTGTGTTTGTCAAAATTTGTAAAACTTTTGATGTCAAATTTTCCTTAAAAATAACTTAAAACTAGGCTTAAAACTAAATTGACTAGGTTTCTCTTTGGTTTCTTATAATTAGGAAAAATATCACAGTCTTCTTTTCTGAAATTTCTACATTCGTCTAAAAATCATAGTCACAAAATACTTATTTGCTACCTGAGGAAATTTTCTTTGGAAAATTTTCCAATTTTTCTTGTCTTTGGACAATATATTTCGGTCTAGAAAATTTATTTTTCGTCTTGATAGCTTAGGCTAGTTCTTATTTAAAAATTGTAATTCAATTTGAAAACTTTACCTACCGGATTCGTCATTTTTGCATGCTAGTACCTACCTAGTAGTGGAAAGCATTGCCTATACCTACCTAGACTTGTAAATAGTCACGATTTCGTCTATTTTTCTTATTTTTATTTTCGACTTCCCAATGAGGAAGGAAAAATTGATAGGTAATACCTATTCATTACTTTGAAAGTTTTTGATAGGTCTGTCAATTCTGTAGAAATTTTTCGTTTTCGAATTCTACAGTTTAAATTTGTAAATATGTTTCTATACGTCACAGTACGTTTTTTTGATACGTTTTATACGTTTTCTTGCCACTGTGCAATTTTTATTTTATTTTCGATGCATAAATTGCAGTTTTAACCTAGTTTATAAGTTTTAAGAATTTTTCGCAGGTCAAGTACCTGAAAATTTTTCTTGTTATTTTAATGGTTAAGTTTTCTGGCCTAATTTTTGTTTATTTTGTGCCGAGGCCTAAATGGGCTAAATTATTTTCGTTCGACTTAATTTTGAGGTTTTACTACTTACGTTTCATTCCCTAGCAGGTAGTAGGGGTGATGCGATTTAAGTTATTCTGAAAATAATTTTGTTTTTCTTTTGAAAATCCTATAAAAAAAAAAAAAAAAAAAAAAAAAATGCCGTAGAAAATTTTCGTGATTAATTTCACAACAAAAAAAAAAAAAAACGTATATCGGGTATTTTTTAGAAAATTTATTTTTATAGGTACTTGTTTTCATGTATTTGCCTAGTTTTTATATGAAACAAATTTTTTCGATCGTTGCTTATGCGCGAGTGTATTTTTCCTGTAAATTTTATGCAATTTTTAAATTTTTATGTCCGTTCTATTTCGACATGCTTCGTGCATGGTATTTCTCATGTATATTTATTCTTCATTTTCGTATGTATGAAATGTTTTTATTCTGTTTTTCTCTCGTCTACGTACGTGAGAAAATTTTTTATGTAAATATGCATATTCTCATGTGAGAATTTTATTTCTTTATTTATGAACGTGGCATTCCTTATTCGTCTGAATAAATTTCAGTATGAAATTTCTGGTATTTGTAAAATTGCATGCTTCAAGAGAAGCAAATTTTATTTTTTCGAAATGTACTTGCATTTTGTATATTTATTTCTTCATGATGTAATTTTGTTATTTTTGTACATCATGAAATTGTTTATTTCTTTGCATTGTCTTGTGCGATGTATTTTTATTTTTCGAATGCATTTTATTTTTCGTATATTTTCTCTTGACTGGTTTTCACCAGGTTGTAATATACTTGTTGATATGTTTCTGTTCTGGTCATGTATGCATTTGATTTTTATATATTGTCACATTTTATGTGTTAGCCTGTTCAAAATTTTGGGGTTTGATTTTCAACTTTCTCTAGCAGTGTCTTTTGATATTTTTATTTTCGAAATTTTCAACTTTTGGAAAATCTTTCGTTTTTGCTGTCTTGGTGGGGAAAGTGACTTTGAGCCTGCTGAGTGCAGAGCGGTCATACGAAAATCGTTTTTAAGGGTTAAGACTTCAAAATTTTACCAAAATTTCAAATTTCGGTTAGGCTAAATTTTTCTTTGAATTTTTATTTCCATGAAAATCTACCTACGTCTGGGTTATAAGACTTTTGAACCTGCTGCGTGCAGAGTGGTCATAGATTTTGAGTTCAAAATCGCTTGAAGGGCGAGGTTTCATGGAAAGTACAAAATTCTGTTTCCGACTTTGGATTGTTTTTTTCTCACATTTCCATAAATAAATACCTGTTTTTGGGGGGTCTAGGCTTTTGAACCTGCTGCATGCAGAGTGGTCATAGATTTTGTCTCAAAATTCGTTGGAAGGGTTCAGGCACTTATGGAAACGTGTTCGAAATTCTTCTACTTTCAAAATTTCCAAATACTCTAATTCTTGGCTCTAAATTTTTGAACCTGCTGCGTGCAGGTGGGCATAGATTTTGATTTCAAAATTCGTTTCAAGGGCTAGGTATTTTAGGGAAATTTTTTCAGTTTATTTTTCATGACTCTTGCTCTCTCTTGTTTGTACAGTTTCGATGTTGTTTGATAGTTACCATTAGTTATAAGTTCTGTGCTTATTTTTTTAGTCCACGTCGAATTCCATGTACTCGGGAGGGGCAGGGGTGGCCTGGGTAACTGCACGACCCAAGGGCGCAATTACTACCGGCGCGTTTCTTCCCGATTACCTGTCTTCAACATGTATTCGGTGGGGCAATGAACCGGTAGGTGAAATACCTCCCTGAAATTGCGCCCTTGGGGGTCGCGAAATGCTTGGATAGATAGGTTTACCTACCTATACAAGCATGCGATCACCTTTCTGACGAAATTACAGGCGAAATTAGCCTGTGCTGTATTCGGCGAGTACAAAGCGCTTATCTTCTAGATAAGACTTTGTACTTGGCTTACGTAATACTACGTACCGAATACAGCAACTTTCGATCTTTCTACTCTCATCTAGCCGCTACTAGATTCTTCTAGTAGCTGACTAGATGATGAAACCAAACCGGCAGTTACGTAGGTTTACCCTTTCCCTTCTCGATTGCTACTTCTAGATGCTTCCACAGAAGCTGACAACTAGAAGTAGCTGAGAGCGAGAGCTCATTCGATTATTATACTTCATACGTTACGTTTATGTAAATACTAGGTACTTCGTGTACATCGAGCGTTATCGCGTTTATTATTGATACTTCTAGTTAACGTGTGTTGTATATTTCGTAATCTCGGTTGTGCTAATAAATTCAGTTAACGTTTCGCCGTTCAAGATTTCTTTCTTTGTAATAAGTTGTGCACTCTGAGTGACCCAACTTATTACTTCGCGACTCGTCAAGTGCAATCTATTTGATTTGGTGTAATAAGTCCGGTGAAGTGACCGTTGACTCTGTGCCCGCGGTAGCCAGACTCACAGGTAGACCCAGGATCCCATTGATCACCTCGTCTTGCGAAAGCCTGTCACCTCACCAACCAGCTCACGACTTACGTGAGGGCTTTAGTTCAACTACCAAGCCATCAACTATCTTTTACCACCAATTCACACTGCAACAACCTTGATGTCTGGTGGAAGGTCATCAAACTACAAATACATATTGAACGATTTGAAACGCGTGCTTAATTTTCATCAAGTGATTTTATTTTTAGAATTTCTGGCTTACAAACAAATCCTTAGACATGAGTAAAATGTATTTTTATTTTTAATTTTTGCATGTTATCCGGCTGTACCTCTGTATAGTAACCAAGCTAAGATCTTTCTTTTTTCTTTCTTTCTCTTCGAGCACTTTTCGATATTACCCAGGTCGAGCAACGCTTTCGCAACAGTCGACTGCGTCAATTCAATTCGCAGCTGGTAAATTTCAAAGTTAAATTCCCTTTTGGCGCATTTTATTTCCATTCGAAAATAGGTACCTTAATTTGAATTTTATTATTGTGTATCGAAGAATTAAAAGGATCATATGAATACGTGAAAGGGATTTTCGATTTTTTTGTACGAATTTTTCAACTTTTCTTCGTAATTTCAACTGTAATGAGGCTGGTATTCAAAATAGAAATATGTCTACCTAACAAAATCCTAAAATGAGATGCAAAGATTTGAAACGTATTCGAAAATACTCGAATGATTCTAATCTCCATTCATCGACTGCACAACTGTTCAGAAAACCTACTAAATCATCTTCTCAGTGACCAATAAAACAGAATGTAAAAAAATCTATTCCTCAACTTTCGACCAAAATTTATGAAAAAGTTCACTTTGAGTGAGGGAATTCCCAGTAAAAAAAATCAATTTTTCTAATTAAAAGACAGTAGAGTTGAGGATCCTAAAAGCGGTGAATTTAAAAAAAGGGGTTTAAATTTTTCCTTAAACATATTGAAAAAAATTATTGAAAAAAAAGTCCAAAATAACCAAAAAAATTGATTCAAAATTCAACTTATTTTATATGTAACAATCTTTAATATAAATTTCTATGTCAGCTCTGCTGGGAAATTATATGCACCTATGAATTTTTTTTAAAAATGGATAAATTGAAAGAGATATTAACCTCAAGATTGAAAAACTTATTCACAAATTTTCAAAAATGAAGAAAAATACCTACATCAAGTATTTTAATTTCCTTTCCTCAAATTTACACGCAATTTCGGAAACGTTAAAGAAGTTAGTAGGCAAATTATCCCCATTTTTAGGGAATGAAAATATTTTCGGTCAGCAAAGCTTTTATGGGCGAAAAGTCTTGAGAGTCGTCCCCTGATTTACTCGTGGGGGAGGGGGGGTAACTCTTATTAGCTACTTAGGGGACTTCCGCGATAAAAACTTCGCTGGTCATAAATATTTTTTCATTTCCTAATTTACTTACACTATTCTCAAGAATGAAAAAAATCCCAATTCTGATTTTTAGATTGAAAAGCTTGAATAATACGATAATTTTATTTTTTTGATTCTTTTGAAATTTTGAGGGTTGAAGGAAGGCTCAGAGGGTGTCTAATCCAGAAGTGAAATTGAAATTCAGTTTGTATGCTCTCAAAAGCACCAAAATCGGCACATCAAAGGTATAATTCAATTTTTCTATAATGTTCAAAATTCAAAATTTAGGAAACAGAGAAAAGTAACTTAAAATTTATGCTCAGCCCTCCCCTCAGCCCACCAAAAAGACGAGAGAAAATGTGGGTGGCTTTTTCGTTGGTGGCACATTGATGACCCCCCCCCTCCCCCCAAAAAATAGATGAGATCAGCAGGTGTGAGCAGCCATAGATATGTAGTACGCTGATAGATACTTTTTTGTAAATTTTTGCATGATTTCCAAGGAGGATCGCGCCCCAAATTTAGCTAAAAATTCTAAAATGGTTCCCATGAAAATTTTTTTGACAAAATTAAAAATTGAATCGCACAACTTTTTTTGTTGCATTTTTTAAAAAAAAAACTAGTAAAGTTAAATTCATGAGATCTTTTTGAGCCTCCTCCTCCTTCGCCCCTCCCCCCCAATTTAGGACAGATCGGCTTAAAAAAAATCATTTAACTCTTTACTGCACGATTTTTATTCCAAATTTCCAGAAAATTTGAAAAATAAAATTTTTTAATTTTTTTTTTTAATAATTATGAAAACTAAAAGATGAAAATAAATTGTGAAATATTATGTATTTGGGATGTTCATACAACGTTTAAAGTAAAATTTTGTAAAACTTTCAACTTTTTTGAAATTTTTCAAAATTCGGAAATATCTGAGGACATATATGACCAATTGACCATCAATGCAGTAAAGGGTGAAAATATTGAATTTTAAAAATAAGGTGTCATTTAATTTGACTCTAGAGGATGATGAATCGATGAGCGTTTTCATCATTCATTAAAGGAACATTCTTTGTGGGTACGTGCATTCCATTTTAAACCAGCTGCCCATTTGCCAATTTGAAGGAGATAGATCGTTTAAAAAACGCCTCGTATTTGACGATGGAATATGTAGATGAATAATCGCAATATTCTATTCAAAAAATTACCTCAACCTTAAAATCTACTTTAAACATCATAAAAATCCAAACAGCCGATACTTTCTCCCCAATCGATACCAAATTCTTCGCGAATTTTCAACACACCTCAATATCAATTTAGGTAATTTCCAACCCGGCACCATTCAAATCCCTTCTTCCACTCTTAAAAGGCGTTAAAAAGCTATAGCTGCAAATAGTAAACATATTACATTTTCCAATATAACTTCATCGTTTTCGCTGGAAAATAATATGAAGTGTAAAATAATAAATTACTCGATAACTAATGAAAGAAAAACGGGGAAATGTATACTGGAAATTTGACACAAGAATGATGAATTGTTTGAAAAATATGTTATGACATGCATACACAGTCCCGCCTTGAGAAGTATCGAAATAAAAGTCATATTTTTCGAGCTCTCGTTTTTAAAAAAATTGATTTTCCAAAACAGCCGAGTAGAAAGATTGATATGAGTTTGCAGTGTACACGTACGCGAGTATATAACTGTACGATGCCACGGCGCTGCGGTTATTTTTTTTTATCATCGCAGCCTCTTCTATCGTCGGATGATCGGTTTCGTGAAATATCGCGAGCCGACAAGTGTCGGTATCTAGTGGTTTATTGCCGAATCAATATTATTCTTTCAATTACGATGCGTATCGAGTATGCATCGGGCATAGTAAAACTAAAAAAAGGGTTTTATTTTTCATTTCTCGGGCTTGTGGCTGTTCGTTGATGAAAATTATTACGCTAAACGTAAAGTACCAGGGTGTGGGTTAGGTACCCCGTATTTTGCCAGCACTGCGGATACTAAAGTTGGCATTTTTTGTTTAAAATGAAATATTGGACCATTACAACTTATTCGGCATTGTATATAGGTTGAAAGTCAGTAAAAGCTTATACGATGTATGGGTGATGTTTAGAGCACATATCGTATTAATAATTTCGCTGCTGGCGTTACGTTTACTCCAGCACAATATTACAAACTCGACCGTACGTTTAAAAAAAAAAATAAAAATAATTCATAAGAAAGTAAATAAAAGTCTAGAGGCTGGAAATTTATCGCGGTGACATTAGGAAAAGTTGGCATTTTTTATGCTAAAAACATTTAGCATTATTTTTCCATACAATTCTTCATATTTCTGAACAACTCGAAGAAGGAAAAGGCTTATGTCTTTTGGTGGTTTTGATTTATTAAAAGCAATAAATGTTAAGGGTAATAAATTTCGAGTGGAAATATGTTTGTTTTTTCACTCTGTCCCCCTTTATTCGAACCAGCAGCGTAAATATAGTTTTCAAAATGATACGCCACCGTTGAGAGCCGATACATCTCATATGATGCTGATACCGTGTACCTAGGTATATCTCCACCTACGTACGATATATTCTACCTCTATACATATACAATAATAGCAGATTATTTATGAATTGACGATACGATAATTACATACATTTGGTGGTTATTCGCGCAATCGTTAAAAATTCCATTTGCATATGTTATTTACCTTTACACACACGCTCGACCAGAGAAAGGTATTAAGGTGAATAAATGCTAAGCCTTTTCTATTGGCTGGACCCGGGACATACACGAGGGCCGGTGCGTTCGCCAAACTAAATTACGAAATAATACCGCTAGATTAACGTTTTGAAGAAAATCCACAACGGTGTGTACGGGTTTTCGGAACGTGATATAATTACAATCTATTAGAATATTCTATTTATAGTTCGATAAATCCATAACGGATTTTACCGCCGCGGATAACAACGCCAGATGCATTCATCGATGCAGTGAGATTTCGCGCGAAAAAGTCGAATTTTGCACAATGGCATGGATGTGGACTCGATGTTCGTGAATTAATTTGATATTTTTGAGTACTTGATGAAATAGAGAGAGAGAGGATTTTATCGGCGAAAAATTAATAAAATGAAGCACGAAATAGACCCTTTAAATTTTCAGTAATACGAGGGTAGGAGTGTAGGCAGGTATATAATCTGGATTTGTAGAGGCTGTCAACGTTAATGTAGGGAACTCCAAACTCAGCCATAGTCTTCGAAAGATAGTGATACAAATTACTTTTCAATAGGTACTTTGAAATATTCCATTATAAAAAAGATTCTACAACTTTGAGCCAAAAATTTTCAATACAACGTAATTTTTTCAGAAATTGAGGGAATGCTCTACTTGTCTCATCAGTGAAAAATTTAGAATTAGATATCATCAGCATTATTGAATAAAATATTCTAAAAATTCAAGAATTTTTTTGGAATAACATTATTTTTGGAGGACTTTTGAGATATTTTGAAATATTTTTTCCATCTTTGAAAAAAAGAAATTTTTGGAAAAAGTTTAGACAAACAACAAAATTTTTTGTCCAATTTTTTTTTTTGAAAATTCTATTTTCTTAAAAACGGAACGAATGTTTTGAAAATATCTCAAAATCGCCTCCAAAGGTAATGTTGCTACAAAGCACTATTAAATTTTCAGAATGTTTTATTCAATAATACTCATGATATCTTGAATCCGAATTTTTTACTAATGAGAAAGGTAGAGCATACCCTTGAAAAAATTGAGAAAGTTTGAAAATTTCTGAGACTCGAGTACCTAAATTCTGTATTTCATTTTTTTTTTCAACTTACACAGTTCAGAATAATTTCTATAAAAGGACACTTCTTGTAGAATCACCTTTTCTTTTGAACAGGTACTCTTCCCATTAACTCAGATTCAATCTTTTTTTAAATTACAGGGAAAATCAGTTTTAATCGAAAATACCTCAGAGATGGTTCAATTCTTCTTTTGAATACCCTCTTCCATCAATGGCACGCTCAGAAAATTCGAGAAAAAATAGGGGGAAGTGATCGAATTTCAAATTAGTCATTTTACACTGATCTTTCAGTAAAAATTATTAAATTTTTCTGACAAATTCGGAACTGATCGGCTCAGAAAATTCGAGAAAAAATATGGGGAAGTGATCAAATTTCAAGTTATTTTACACTGATCTTTCAGGAAAAATTATTAGATTTTTCTGACAAATTCGGAACTGATCGAAAAATATTCGGTGATTGTTGACAAAAAGATCAGACAACAATCGTTGAAGCGAAGGCGAAATATTTTTTTAAAAATACTACTTGAACAGCAAAAAAAACACTCAACACACTCAAATAATAAAAAAATCTCCAAGGGAGAAGCTCGGGCCTCTCAAGCCCCCCTTCACTGCGTCTTTGTCTCTCGTTAATTGAAAATTCGAGCAATAGGTACAATTTCAAGAACAATGTAATCAGAAGTTCTGACTCAATTTTTTTTCGGTTTTTTTTTTCCTGGATCAATATAAGATTTTCCTCATTTCTTCCAAATTAAAATCTGAATTTTGTGAAAAAAATCACAACCTTTTTGATTTTCCAACAAAAAAAAATCGATTCTACCATTATTAAGGTAAGCTACCATCTCTAGCTTTCTTTATTCAGTCTAATCTTGCATTGAAAAAAAAAAATACAAAAGATTGATTCTACATCATTTCTTCATTTTCTACGATATTTTGGTTACATAATTTAGATGAAAACCCTGCCCATTTCACAATTATTTTACACCACAATTTTTTGGGGCTTAACCAGAAAATAATGAATAAATGGGCCGAATAAGGGCTCAAAAAAGTAAGGTGGGCAAAAAATAAGTAGGTATATCAACATTCAACAAAAAAATAAGTTACAATAACACGATTCTATTTTTTTTGACTGTATATAGTGAATATGGAGATTTGGAATGCCAAAACGATTTGAAGGAGAGGGGTAAAAGGGAGGTATAGAATTTTGATTTTGTTCATATGCTCGAGAGAATCGTTAAAAAATTCGATTTTTATTTCCAAATAAACTTTTTTTCTAGCTCAAAATGCTTATTTTAAAGAGATTTTTTTTAGGCGCCCTTTTTTTCAAATTTTTTTGTTGGGTGGGCCAAATGATTTTTCAGATGGGCCTGGCCCACTTTAGCCCACCCGCTTGTTACGCTCAGCAATTTTTATTGAAATTCAAAAAATGACATATAGAAGGATGAAGGTTTTGACCACTCACCCCCCCCCCCTCATTGAAGGAATTTTAATATTATTGAAAAGAATGTTTAGAGAATTCCCCCCCCCCCCCACGTTATCAATTTCTATCATTTTTCTAACCTTTACGAGATTGAATCAAAACATGTTGAAAAAATCCAAGAATTAGAAAATAGAATTTTAAAAAATACATTTCTTTTCTCAAAAAAATAAAAAATTCAACATGAAATTTGAAAAAATAGAGAAAAATTGAAAAATGTACCTAGGTAGATACTTGAAAAAATATTAGAACATTTTGAAAATCTGGCGAAAAATAAAATCATTGTAATACAAAATATTTGAATTAAACTGCAGACGAAAAACAGATGCCTTGCATGTAAAAAAAACTTAAAATTAGAGATCGAAAATTTTTATAATATTAAAAAAAAAAACTGAAATTTTAAGCAGCTGGGTTATTTTAATAAGTAATTTTTTTTAAATGCGTTTTGAACTTTTCAAAAAAAAATGCATTTCTAAAACAATTTTTCTAACTCTTAATCAGATACCTCTACCCATTTACTTTTCAACAGATTTTTATGAAATACTTATCCAACATTTTCCTTCAAAATGAAGACTTTATGATGTTTTAAGAAATGTTGAGTGATTTCAAAAAATTTTATAGTTATTTTATCGAAATTTGATAGAAAATCAACAATTTATTCCCATTTAGAAACTTCTCAAGCAATTTCTTCAAATTAGTTTTCTACGTTTTACAAAAACTTGAAAGAAAAACTGAAACAATTTTTTGAAAAAATTTTCAAAGAATTTATTGTTTCTTCCATCATTTAATTTTTTTCCTTTTTAATTTGATAGCAATTTTTTACAGTCGATATGCAAAAAGCTTTCTTTAAACCGATGTTGATAAACTACCTAATTTGTTTTTGGCTCAAAATTTTAAACCGCGTTCCTTTTAAATTGCAAAACTCATATTAAAATTTTCACGCCTTAGCATCTGTTCGCCAGACACAAAAATTGGTGGTAATTTTTCTTGAAAATATTGCCAATACTAATAAGGAAACTCTACAAAGCGGTAAATTTGCAAGAAAATATACCACTTAGACGCCATCTCTATCCCTCTTTCTCACCTTACCCTACCTATCCCGCGAGAAGATGAAATTTCACCTTATTATGATAGATGAAAAGAGATTAAAAACTTTTTGATACAGTCATTTACCAAATAGGTCAAATATATAATATCGGAACGCGTTAAAAGCAAAAATTTCCTACTACGGAAAGTGTAAATCAAAAGTTTTTTTTCTCGTTTTTTTTCCTAAATGCACAAAAGTTGAAAAAAACTTGTAAAATTGAGCAGCAGCGAGAAAAGTTCGACGTTTAAATATCCAAAAGCCAGAATACTATTGCCTAAACTTCGATCCAGCAGTGTATTATTTGGTGGGGCAGGCTTTTTCATTATAACCATAATTTTATAACTAGGTTATGTTCGTAACAAAGTGGAACTTTTAAAAGTACAAATGAAAATTGTTGAATGGGGTATTTTTCCTAGGTCTCGTTCAACTTTCGGATGCTGGAAATTAGTTTAGTTATTATCGAACCGATGGTTCGGTTTTGCGGTTAGTTTCCAGAATGTGAGTATAATATTGCGCAAGAGCTTGATGAAGTGATCGATGAAGGGAGGAAAAAAAGGGTTAGTTAATATTTTCGATGTGATTTATGGGTATAAGGAAAATGAAAGTTGATGATAGGTTGGCACGAGGAGAAGGGTAACTTATGATGGAAGTGGGAAAATATAAACTTGTGTTTGTCTGTTGTTTTCCAAAGTAAATTATTCTCCTAATTGCAATTTATATTTTTAACTGATAATTAGAGTTTGACAGTGGGAAGGTTTCCATTAAAATACTCAAATGGATCCATAAGTTTTGAAATTTTCGATTACTACGAAGAGAAAATCTCAAAATTATGAAGCTGGCTACGTTAATGGTAATTTCGATTCAAAGATATTAGATGGTTCGACAATCTATAATAAGCATAGTAGGTAGATAAATTTTCACGGGTGCGAATTATTTTATCGAGGACAGGATTACCTAGAAATTGACCTTGAACAGTGATTATCGAAGAAAGAACCTTTTTCGATTTCTCCGGTCTCGACACAACCTTTGGTATAAATTAGTCGCAAACAGAATTTTGTGTGATCGTAGAGCTGGAGGCAATTTTAGAACGCACGAATATAATGATCAAATTAAACTAGTATGTTTTTTTCTTCCCCCAAGGTCTACGTTTTTCAAGGGCTCATTAATTCCATTTTTATTCGAATTTTTCTATTTTTGAATCCAATATGTTGGGTTGGAAATTTACCATCTAGAAAGATATTGTTTTTCAAAGTCACCATATATTTACGAAACACGAATGAGCGTTCGACCCACTTAAATTTTCTATTTCAATTGCATTTTGTACTCGTATTTTTTTCGATTCCTGTGTTCCTGTGGTGCACATTTTTAGGGGGGGGGGGGGGGGGTACGCCGGGAAAAGAGAACGCAGCAACGTTTTTTCATCAGTCTAAATTTTTCAATTTCCACGTTCAAAATGTTCTCAACTTTTTAAACTCCAATCTCTACCATGGAAATTTTTTCCATCTCTAAATTTTTCTGGTGTTCTGAAGAACACAAAATTTCTTCAATTTTTTTCGATATCTGAATTTATCTGAAATTTTTCAACATTTTAATTTTTTCTTCAATTTTTTTCAAACTAAAATGTCTTCAAACGTTTTCAACAATCCATTTTAATTGCATAACTTTTCCCCATATTTTTTTACTTTTAACTTCAATTTTTTTTTTAAATTCTCTTGAATTTTTTTCAAAATTTCATATTTTTCCAAATTTTTTCTCAAATATTCTTTCAACTTTGAAAATTATTCTTCAACGTTTTCTCAAGTCCGAAATATCATCAAGAGTTTTCTATAATTCTTTTTTCACATTTGAAGTAGGTATTTCCTTTATTTTTGCAGGTGTTCTGAAGAACACAAAATTTCCTAAAATTCTCTGAATTGTTTTCCAAATTCCTTTACATTCAAAGTTGCTTTAAAAATTGTGCATTTCAGCAAACTGCTAAAAGAAGATAAGGAGGATCAGGGCCCAATAACGGATCAATCGGTTCCAGCAATGAAATTTTTTAAAAGGGCCTCCAGCTCCAGTTTTAGCTCCAAAAAAATTGTCCGGAGGAGGCCTTCCTCCCTCTGGCTTCGCTCCGGATCCCTGCACTAAGCCATTATATCTTCACTTGGCGATTTCCTTTATGACAAAACAAAAAAAATAATGATTTTTGGGACAATTGTTAAGTTTAAAAATGGATGTTCAAGAAAAAATTCACCATCGCGATCGGAAAACATTTGAACATTTTTATTCGGCTCTGAAATTGATGTAGAGGGAAATGACTTTCCAAGAGGATGTTTTTTTTGAAAAATTTCAGTCCTGACAGTCTGCGAATGCTAAGATTTGCAAACAAAAATATCCGAAAGATTCGCAAAAAAAATGGAAATTTGATTTTAAAAAAATTTCCACAGGGTAAAGACTCCAAGCAAAAAATCTGAAGCCTCCCAGGTATTTCGATAGGAAAAATTTCACTCTTTCAGATGCCACATTCAGTGTTACCTGAAAGTCAAAATTTCAATGTATTTTGGGTGCCTAAAAAAACCAGATTCATAAAAAAATTGTACTTCGTCTCGAAGTCCAAAAAAATTTTTGAAAAAAATCATATGAAAATGGGGTTGAAAAAAAACAATTTGAACAAAATGTTCATTTTTTGAAAGAAAATTTTGGAGTCGGAACAAATAGATAAATACTTGAGTTTCAAAAAATATAAAAAATTTAAACAATAATTTTAGATAATTTTCATGATTTAGAACAAAGGGTACCGGCGGTTAAGATAGGCGAATCTGCCCCCGAGCTGAAATTTGAAACTAACCGACGGAATTTGGTCCTTGGGGTCTGAAAACCACCTGGTAAAAATTTTGGCCCCCTACCCCTCCCCTAACCCGAGTAATGGGGCAAAACGTTACTTTTTTCAGCCTTTTCATTAAAAATTTTCATCTCCGAGAGTTTTCAACCAAATTTTTTCAAATTTACGTGAGTTATACTCCATACTGAGGGGTATTAGTGGGTGGTTTGAAAAAAATTTTTTGATGATTTTTTCTAGCCAAAAATCGCATTTTAAAACTTGAAATCGAGTTTTCTACATGATGTTGCAGAGGTGCAAAAATGAAAAAAATATATATCATGTATCTAGTCCCTATCTACAACGTAATATTTTTTTCAGAATTTTTTAGGTGGGTGGAAGACCTTCAAAAACGCAAAAAACCGCATTTTTATCACGTTTTTCGCTCAAAAAATGGTCATTTTTGGCCGAAAAAATTTTTCGGGTAATAATATTCCAAAATACATATTTTTACGCCACTTGCCCGATTTTCACTTCATTTCATTCGTTTTTGAATGATTTTTGCAATTTCAAGTAACCTAAAGCGCAAGACTTGAAATTGTATGTATGTAACTTTCCTTATACCTGTATAAAATTATCATACAGAAAACACTGAAAGAAAATTTGTGCTCAGTAGCTCGAACTACCTTCGAAAAATTCATTTGCATGAGCAGAGCACTCAAATTTCGAAAATTCACTTTGTAGCTAACAAATTTTTTCAGAGAAAGGGGCCAAAATGTGTTTTTTCAATGGATTTTTTCGTATTTTTGTGGTTTTTCGCCAAATGTAGATAAAAGTTTAGAGTTTTTTTTAGATGAATTTTAGGGAGTTGGAAGAGCCCTAAAATTTTTTTTCAAAATTTTTGGTTCACTTTCGCCGAGTTATGGCATTTTAGAAATTTTGAGCGGCCATTTTCTCTTGAAAGGTCAAAGGTAGCCTAGTTATTTTTGTTCTGAACGTCGAGAACATTGAGTGAAATCTGAATTATTCTTAAGAAATGACTATGCCCTAAGTGAAAAAACTCAAAAAATGAAGAAAGGAAAAAAATATGAAAAAAATCGAAATAATTCAACTTATTTCTAAAAACGAAAAAAATGACCAAGTAGTCGATAAAAAAGTGAATAACTCCGAACAGTTTATTTTTCAAAATGAAAAAAAAAGTGTCATCGGTAAAAAAAAAAATGAAGAAAATCGAAAGAAGTAAAAAAATGATAAAAAAATTGAAACAACTGAAGCTTTCATTTTAAAAAATTACCTCAGACCATTTTGAAAGTTTCACCTTGGAGAATTATTGCGAGAAGAAACTTGCAGGGAAGAAAAATTCAAATCAAAGTTGAGTAGAGAAATGCCAATGGAAATGCAGAATAGCAAAAGGTAGGAATAAAAAATTGTTCGGTTTGGAAGAATTCACTACCTCATATTTTTGCTAATTTGAGCAATTTCTATATGCAAGGAACAAGGTAAAGGAGGAAAGTTCATTGAAACCAGTTTTGACTGTTCCTACCTCGAACAGTAAACCATAACAGGAAAACATTCCAACAAAAATTTTGAACCCTTTCAAAATATTTTTCTATTTTTGAGACTTGGTTTTTTTATAATAAACGTGGACCCGTGAACGTCGTACTTCCCACGAGAGTGCCGTGGGAAGTGCAACGTTACTGTACGCGCTACATGCGAGGGGTGGTTAGTTTTTATTTTTTTTGACAATGTTCCACCACTTCGATTTTTTTGAAATTTTTGTGGTATATTTATGAATGAATGGCGTATCTTTTGGGGGGGGGGAACGTTCCATTGTACCTTTGACCTTTCAAGAGAAAATGGCCGCTCAAAATTTCTAAAATGCCATAACTCGGCGAAAATGAACCAAAAATTTTGAAA
The DNA here is from genome assembly GCA_038380155.1 of Pseudococcus jackbeardsleyi. Classification (NCBI taxonomy): domain Eukaryota; kingdom Metazoa; phylum Arthropoda; class Insecta; order Hemiptera; family Pseudococcidae; genus Pseudococcus; species Pseudococcus jackbeardsleyi. The sequence continues at coordinate 42,266,381 of CM076242.1, forward strand.
AAAAAATTTTAGGGCTCTTCCAACTCCCTAAAATTCATCTAAAAAAAAACTCTAAACTTTTATCTACATTTGGCGAAAAACCACAAAAATACGAAAAAATCCATTGAAAAAACACATTTTGGCCCCTTTCTCTGAAAAAATTTGTTAGCTACAAAGTGAATTTTCGAAATTTGAGTGCTCTGCTCATGCAAATGAATTTTTCGAAGGTAGTTCGAGCTACTGAACACAAATTTTCTTTCAGTGTTTTCTGTATGATAATTTTATACAGGTATAAGGAAAGTTACATACATACAATTTCAAGTCTTGCGCTTTAGGTTACTTGAAATTGCAAAAATCATTCAAAAACGAATGAAATGAAGTGAAAATCGGGCAAGTGGCGTAAAAATATGTATTTTGGAATATTATTACCCGAAAAATTTTTTCGGCCAAAAATGACCATTTTTTGAGCGAAAAACGTGATAAAAATGCGGTTTTTTGCGTTTTTGAAGGTCTTCCACCCACCTAAAAAATTCTGAAAAAAATATTACGTTGTAGATAGGGACTAGATACATGATATATATTTTTTTCATTTTTGCACCTCTGCAACATCATGTAGAAAACTCGATTTCAAGTTTTAAAATGCGATTTTTGGCTAGAAAAAATCATCAAAAAATTTTTTCAAACCACCCACTAATACCCCTCAGTATGGAGTATAACTCACGTAAATTTGAAAAAATTTGGTTGAAAACTCTCGGAGATAAAAATTTTTAATGAAAAGGCTGAAAAAAGTAACGTTTTGCCCCATAACTCGGGTTAGGGGAGGGGTAGGGGGCCAAAATTTTTACCAGGTGGTTTTCAGACCCTAAGGACCAAATTCCGTCGGTTAGTTTCAAATTTCAGCTCGGGGGCAGATTCGCCTATCTTAACCGCCGGTACCCTTTGAGCCAAAAAATTTCTTTGATAAAAATTTTGAAAAATTTTGAAAAATTTCACGGTTAAAAAACCTGAAAAACATAAATTGAACTTTAAAAAAATTAAGAAGAATTTTATAGGTACTTGGGTAATTTCTTTAAAAAATAAATAATTGAAAAAATTTGAAAAATTTTACATTTTAAAAAAAATTGAGAAAAATTTCATACCCAATTGGAGCAAATTTTGAAAAAAACATTTCCAAGAGAGAAAAAAATTGGGGTCAAAAAAATGTTGAGGAAAATCAAACTTCAAAAATCCTAAAGCCATAATTTTGGAGTGAAAAAATAATTGAAAAAAAATTAGAGTTGGGACAAAATTACGTAAACTTGGACTAGTAAGAAACGAAGAGCTAGTGCCCTGAAAAAGTTACTCATTCTTTGATCAAACCAAAAAAAATACACAATTTTTGTACACGTATTCTGTAAACATCGTCACAACACACAATCTCCAAAAACTATAATTACCTAGGCAGAAAATTAGAAGAAAACGAGCCGCAAAAACATTCTAAAACTCCGGAACAAAACGCAATTAAAAAATAATAAACAGGCGCGCATTTTAATCCATCGAACAAAAAGACAATACTTTAAGCCAATCAAACAAGGAGCCAAGTTTTTGCGGAAATGAAAAAATCTTTCCGCATATTCGGCGCTCTTATAGTTTAGTTGACGTGAGCCATACTAAGGAACGAAAGGATTAACAGTCGACATGTTGAAAACGGAAGTAAATCCCTCATAAGTTTTCAAAATAAGAATAGAAGCTACGCAGATATCGTTGCTTTTGAAAGTCAAAAGTTGTTTTAGGATGTCTCACTACACAACGAGTATATGAGACCTAAGATTCGGTTTAAATAGATTACACACGTTAAATCAAATAACTGCTGTTCTTCGCATTTTGACATTTCACAAAAGGCGGAAATTGAAAAACGTTTTCTTGGCGTGGCAGCATCGGAGGCGAATTTCCCAATCCGAATCCCGACCGTGCTTCGAGAAAGGTTTTCATTTACGCCATCTACACGATAATATCGATCGTAAAAATTCGTCTTCTATGCTAATTCTCGATAAAATTAACTTAAATCCAATTGACTTTTTCGTTTACTTTCTCTCTCTGGCACGCTACCATTTAACAATGTCGAAAGATGGGAGCAACAGAGAACCCGAGGAAGCGAGGGGAATAAAAACTAGAGCGTTTAACGCGAGCTACGCGGTTAATTTGGTGGAAAGTCCCACTTGCTGAATGCTTTCTCTACATCCAATGGAAATTTTTTTTTCCAACGTTGTACACGAATTTTTCTTCTTCAAGCACCGTGGCTTCGTATAGATGAAAATTCACACCTCGATGTGATTCCTGGCGCGATATTTTCTTATTTTCTCTTTCAACTGTCGTTCGATTCGACGGTATCTTTTATTCGCGATTTTTTTTTCATCGTCGCGTTCGCAACCACGCCACGTGTTAATTAAATAGTAATTAATTTTATCAATTTTATACGTCACCGCAGAGTTTTGCGCGACGCTTGGCGCGGCACTTTTCTACGCGCCACTACGTCATTATTTTCTTAATGGCTTTCTAAGGCGAATTGTTTCATTTTTCGCGAGAGAGAGCGTCGGCGCGCCTGCGTTTTCCATCAACTTAACGATACATACGCGGGATACCGGCGCGCCGCGCCGTCGAATAATTAATCGAAAATAATTTATTTAATAGATGAAAACTTTTACCAGCAATGAAACAACCATCCCGGCACGTATGCGGCCCGAATGTTTTTCTAATGAAAGAACACGCCGAGACCGACGTACAATTGGAAAAGCGAAAATCGTTCGCATGAAAGACGTTTAATTTTTTAAAAGCATTTCGCTTTATTTTCGCGAAAGAAAAACATCTTGAAAATTTCTACCTGCCTTTAGATACGCGGTCGTATTCTGTAGTCTGGGTATTCGGTATTTTGGATACATCGAGAGGATGAGATGAGTATTGATGTTTTGAAAAAATTATAGGGAAAAATTTATCTAAGTGGAAGTTGTTTTGATTCGCGGTATTTCGGAGCAATTTTCATCGAATTGTAATTTAATCATAACGTTGTTGATAATTTTTTTCATTTTTCTATATATATCTTGCTGAAATTTTAAGGGATTTTTGAAGTATGGGAATTTTGGGAAAATGAAAATTTTCAGATGAACGCAGTTGAAAGTTGGAAATGGAAATTTTTTTCTCGAAGTAACAGATCAAGGTTATTGAAGAGAAATTTTGTTTTAAATTTCTGTTCGCTCGCAAAATTGATTGAATTTCCGAATGTTGAACTTTCCGATTATGGTACACGAGTATTTCACTGTATTAAAAAAAACTAATCAGCAGCCATTCTTCCATGCAATAATTTCTACTACATATAAAGGATTATGCAGAAATACACCTAAAAACAAATTTCATTTTTTCATTAAATTTTATCCCGAAAAAATTCAATGGTTACTTCAAAAATTTGGAAAAAAAGGAGACAAATACTACCAATGAATAAAAAAAATTGAAAAATTGAAATTAGATAATCCAAAACGAGATTTTACTAAGGTATTTCTAACCACTGGATACGAATCCCGCATTGGTTTTCTCTTTCGGCCATTTTTTTTCGCGAAAAAATTCTCAAAAAGGTCAAATGAGACAAGATAGGAGAATTTTTTTTCAAAAAATTTTTTCATTAATTTGTGTAAAAATTGAAGTAGTTTGATAAGAAAATCTCTTTTCATGAAAGCGTGACCTTGAAAATAATTTTTTTCAAATTGAAGCAAAAATCAGCGAGTTACAAAAGATTTAGATATGAACAGCCACATTATTATTTTTAGATTTTCTGCCTCAAAAAAGATCTTGAAAGAGATCTGCATTCACAAAAATTTTGTACTTCAACTTTTACCAAATACGAACAGAAGATGAAATGGCCAAATGAAACCAAGACCGTATTTGTGATCAAAAGGTTAGTTTACTCACCGAGTAGTTCAAGCTCAACGTCTAAAAATTCTTTTTTTTCACTACTATTTCAGGGTGAAAAAAACAAGTAAAAAATAGATTTCAAGACTGAATAGATTTATCTCAAAGGAGAGTTCTTTGAGGTATTTTGACCTCATACTGCGTTCATTTTTTCATTTGGACATTTCTTCCACCACGAAAAAATGAGAATTCCGATAAAAAAAATAAATTTCAAGACTTTTCGAATAAAGAAATTGTTCAAATAATGCATAAAATTACAAAATCTCTTGGACACAAATCTGACGCCTGTTTTTTCAAGCGTATAGTCATTTTTTTCTCTTCGAAATTCGTCATTTTAAAATTTGAATCGAGCTGCGTCATATACCACGAGTACGAAGTTAGAGAGACAAAAATTAATGCCAATATTTTACAACTTAAAATCAGAGTTGTGTTTTCCGATAGATGCCTCTCATAGTGAACAAAATCAGCTGATGATCAAAATTAGAAACCTAAAATTTCAAAATCGATTTTTGAGTTTCCCCCAGAAAGAAAAATGGTATCAAAAAATATAAAAAATTATCATATGTGACGCTCTAGGACAAAACCGACCTTATGTATCAAAATTTCAATTTTCACTTCTTTGTGGAATTTCATTCCCTAAAGCCTTAAAATTGATCAGAAATCAACCCGAAGCCCCGAAATTGAAAATTTGATTTGTAATGAGTAAAAATATGATGTTTTTAGGGGGGGGGGGGGAGACATGAAAAAAATATTTTGAAAAACCTCTACAAATTACCGTAAAAGAACAAAATGTAACTCTGTGCTGTGCCATCAATTTCATTTACACTGGTTTTGTAATTGTTGTAATTTTTTTCAATAGTTTTTGTATGATTTTTTTTCAAAACAAACTTCACATTTTTGCTCAAAACTCTCAAAACAAATCAAATTTTTAAACTAGGGACTTCGGGTTGGTTTCTACTCAATTTTGTGGCTTCAGGGAATAAACTTCTGCAAACAAGTTGAAATGGAGGTTTTGTCACATCAGGTTGGTTTTGCCCTGGAAAGTCACATAAATTGGTTTGAAATTTTAGGAAATGGTAGAGAAAGCATTAAGTTTTTTTTTTTTTTTTCAAAAAAAACTAGTATTTCTACCTTTAATATTCTATTTCCGATTTCAAATAATCAAAGAGTTTCAATTTTACCAAAATTCAAGCAGAAAATTAGGAACTTTTCTTTAAATATAATTATACTTAAAGAATTTTTTCAGATTAGTCCACAAAATCATGAAAGTTTTTTTCAGTAGGAACTTGGAAATTAAATTTTTCAAAAAAAAAACTAGTTGATTGGAAGAGAAAATGTATAGGTGTTATAGTTCATAGCGATATTTTTTTGGACTCTTCTACAGAGCTGGAAGATTTGGAATTTTTAGGATACCCGAAACGTCTCAAAACTGCTCCCAATCGATTCAAGAAGTCCAAAAACAGGTTATCTACCAATATTCAACTTTTTACCTTCCAGGAAGATTTTCTGCCAAAAAATGTAGCTGTTATAAATTATGGAAATTTTTTTGTGCTTTTATCGATCAAGGTGCAAATGCTCATATGAACCCTTTTTGTGATCTTTTCTCCCGTGTTGGGAAATTTCAAAAATTTCTGGAGGCTCTAAAACGTCTCGAAACCACTTCAAATCAATTCAAGAAGTTGAAAATAGGGTATAGCACAATTTTCAAAAATTCTCTTTAGATGCATTTTCGATCTAAGAAGTAACATGAATTTTTTCAATTTTATTTCACCGGTGTTATGGGTTGAAATGGTCAAAAGTATTTTCAACTCAAGGTCAAGGGGAAATTTTGAAAGCAACAAAGAATCATCATGCAGAATTCATATTTCAAATATTGATTTCTTCATTCACCAGAAAAAAATGGCTAAAAAACAGAAAAAATATAAGGTCATTGTTAGCTGCAGCAGCACACCTTTATTGAGGCTAATAATGCTGATAGGCAGTATTAGTGTCATTTTCATATGAATTGCACCTCCTGATCAGGAATATAAAGTCAAAAGTTTGATTAAATCCAATTTTCTTGTACTTCATTCCGAGGGGGAGGAGGAGCCAAAAAATAATTACAAAATTCGCCAAAATTCAAAAAATAAATTTAGCATTTGAAAATTTGAATATGGGGTTCTTTCTGAGATACTTTTTGAATTTATTTTTGTTTTGGCCCAAAATTTTATTCCATGGGACACCCCCTCGCTAGTTGCTTAAAAACTTACACGTCGAAGACACCAGCAGATCCTAGGTACCTGCTACCTACGGCGACGATATAATTATTTTCAACTCGGTCGACGCAAAAACACCGCGAAATCTTTGTAAGTTACACGATCGAAAAGCTAATTAGGCGAAGTTCAACCACCTACTAGAGAATTTTCTCTCTCGCCAAAATAACCGATAATCGTGAACTTGCAAAGGAGCCATGTCATCGTTAACATGACATCTGTGTCGCTGTGCATTGACAACTTCATATTCGAAGAGCCGGCTTCTCTCTTATAAATTATATCATTAAATGGCGAAAAGTAAATAACCGCAATTGCTGTCAAAAACACGAACACAAATACACAATCACACGTATGCCTCTGTATATATTTCATTAAAATATATACTATGTTACCGCACGCTGCACTCCGCTCCGCTTGCTCAGCACGCTTTCCACGATACGACGGCTTATTCGTATACAACTCGGATGCTGCTTCTTCCATTTTACGAACCCAATAAAGTTTTCTCCTTCTTCGTTGTGAATATTTCGCCGCGCGGATACGTATACGCTCTCTGATAAATTTCCAACAATAAAACGCGGATGTTTGAAAAACGCCTTTTTGCTTTACAACCGAAATCTTGACGCGCTCGTTAACCATTGCATAAGTATCCGCCTTCGATATGCTTCAAATAATTTTTAACCGTCTGCTCCAGTCCACACACAAATACCAAATTATAAAATAGCCGTTTCCTTTTAACCCCTACATCCCTGCGGGCCACTCACCCCGGCTTTTCGATACACTGTTTGATATTTCATTCTTATATATCTACTATATCGCGAACGTAATATGGTATAAAATGAAAAATTGAAATATTTAACTTCTTCTCGTCACGTATATTTGTAACATTCTTGCGATATTTCACCATATTATTGCTCCGGACTTACTTGGTATTCGTGGTCGAGAGGAGTTTTTATTCTATTCGCAATTCAATATCGAATCTCATTTCTTTTGGCTCCGTCGCCTCGTCCGCGTTCGTCCGTTCAACGCACGTTCAAATTATTCTTCATATATTTTACGCATTTACACATACAGACGAGCCTTCGAATTCTATATTGACACCGGATTAGTTACGAATACGAATATTTTCTACTCATTTTTAAAATATCACCTACTTGTTGGCGGCTGAACTAATTAGGTTAAGAAATTCGCCAAATTTAAATTTCTATTTGAATTATTGAAATACTATCAACTTGAACGAGAATTGAAGAAAATATTTTTACAATCTTGAAACCAATTTTGACCGCTCCTACCCCAAAAGGTAAACCACGATGAGAAAACATTCCGGAAAAAATTTCAGACCCATAGCCCAAGTGTTTTCGGAGAAATAGGCCAAAACGTGTTTTTTCAATGATTTTTTCGTTTTTTTTTTGTAATTTTTCGCCAAATGTAGATAAAAATTTAGAGTTTTCTTAGGTGGATTCTAGGGAATTTGAGGTACCCTAAAAAATGTTTTTCAAAATTTTTTGGTCATTTTTTGCCGAGTTATGGCATTTTAAGAATTTTGAGCGGTCATTTTTGTCTTGAAAGGTCAAAGGTACAATGGAACTCATTCTCCCAAAAGATGCGCCATTCATTCACAAATGTACCACAAAAATTTAAAAAAAATCGGATTGTTGGAACGTTGTCAAAAAAAATTCAAACTAATCACCCCTCGCATGTAGCGCGTACATAGTAACGTTGCATTTCCCACGACACTCTCGTGGAAAGTACCAATGTTCACGGGCTCATAACATGTCAATGAAAAAATCAAAAAATAGCCCAGTTATTTTTGGTCTGAACCGCGGAAACATTGAGTGAAATCTGAATTATTCTAAAAAAAATCACTATGCCCTTGGTGAAAAAACTCAAAAAACGAAGAAAGTAAAAAAATATGAAAAAAAAATAGAATGACATATTTCTAAAAACGAAAAAATATGACCAAGTCATCGATGAAAATATGAATAACTCCGAACAGTTTATTTTTAAAAACAAAGAAAAAACAAGTCATCGGTAGAAAAAAAAATGAAAAAAAAATTGAAGCAACTGAAGCTTTCATCTTAAAAAATGACCTCAGCCCATTTTGAAATTTTCACTTTGGAGAATTATTGGGAGAAGAAGCTTGCAGGGGGAAAAAATCGAATCGAAGTTGAGTCTCTCTCAATTTAAATCAGTCAAAATTGACTGATTAAAATCAACAAAATCAAGTCACTGTAGGAATCAGTAAAAAAAATTACAGGTTCAATCGGTAAATTTTCATTACTGAATCAGTAAAAATAAAATTTTACTCATTCAAATTCGGTGAAATTTTTTTTACTGATTCAATAATGAAAATTCACTGATTTCAATCAATCAATTAATTTCCACTGATTCAACAATCAAAATTCACTATTTGAATCAGTAATTTTTCACTGATTGGCAGTAAAATGACGCTGATTAACTGGAGAATCAGTGGAGTTTGACTGATTATCATGCGACTTGATTTTCTCTATTTCATCAGTCAATTTAGGCATATTTTTTGACTGATTCAAATCAAGAGAGTAAGGAAGAAAACCGGTTTTGACTGTTCCTACCCTAGACAGTAAACCATAATACATAGGAAAACATTCCAATAAAAATTTTGAACCCTTCGCGAAAATATTTTTGAGACTTGTATTTTTTATACTTAATAAACGTGGGTCCGTGAACGTCGTACTTCCCACGAGAGTGTCGTGGGAAATGCAACGTTACTGAGGGATGGTTAGTTTTATTTTTTTTTTTTTGACGATGTTCCACCACTCTGATTTTTCTGAAATGTTTGTGGTATTATTTATGAATGAATGACACATTTTTTGGAGGGAAAAAGTTCCATTGTACCTTTGACCTTTCAAGACAAAATGACCGCTCAAAATTCTTAAAATGCCATAACTCGGCAAAAATGACCCAAAAATTTTGAAAAAATTTTTAGGGTACCTCCAACTCCCTGAAATCCATCTAAAAAAACCTCTAAATTTTCATATATACATTTGACGAAAAACTACGAAAAAATTCATTGAAAAAACACATTTTGGCCCCTTTTTCCGAAAACATTTGCGCTAGGGATCTGAAATTTTTTCGGAATGTTTTCTCATCATGGTTGACCTTTTGGGGTAGGAGCGGTCAAAACTGGTTTCAAGGGCAGATTCACCACACTTGACCGGCTATACCTCTTTTCTGGTGAAGTCCTGTGGAATTATTTCATCTGCGATTTCGTAGGAGTCATGAAATGTGAAATAACCTTCGAGATCGAATAACTCTGTTCCTTCAAATATTTGATTTGACAGACTTATTTACTTTAGTATAGTTCGGGTTGCAGCGTCACCAAATGGAAGCTTGTGAACCTACATGCATTTGCATGGTCTAAATAGCAACGATGGAAAATTTGTCCAACTTCAATACTAAACAACCTACTACAGTATACCGATCGTCTACATTCAATGTACATCAACATACCTTTTAAATTCGTAGGTCAATAGAGCGAATCGTTTTTTTTTTTTTCGATAATTTATGTGGGCAGATAATAAAGCAGAAAAATTTAATTTTAAAGCATAACAGATGTTGTGTATGTAGTTTCTGTTGGGGTTATTTTTTTCATTTTAATTGGAAGGGTAGGTACTTGAACTCGATTAAATTTTTATCTCGATCTCAAATGATGACAAAAAATGGTGAAATAATTGCAATTATTTATTTGTGTACAATACAAACAATCTCGACAAAAAAATCATCATTAATGAAATTTTTTTACTCGTCAACTTCATCGCAATTGTTCAGAAAAATGATTTTCATCAACCTGAAATGGGAAAAATTTCTAAAAAATTATAACGACAAGAGAGATACACAGCGCAAAAATTTCAAAATGTTGATACTTTTTAGCGGACTTCCCGCCCTAGCGGGAATCCGCTATTGCAATCATACTGGTTTGTTTTTTTATATGTTTGTTGAAGCCTTTTCTTTCTGACGCGATTTCTCCCGTTTAACTAAACAGATCGGGCTGAAATTTTTACAGTAGGTGTAGACCGTGTAGAAGCAGAGCTGATTAGTTTTTGGTGCAATTCTGTGCTTGGAAAGCTGAGCTTTTCAACTTTAAAGCTCATTTTTGGTACATTTCTTTCTGACGCGATAACTTCCGTTAGAGTTGACCAATCGACTTGAAATTTTTATGGTGATTAGAATGTGTATAGGTGAAGAGCTGATTAAATTTTGAAGTCAATCCGAGCTTTGAAAGCTGAGCTTTTCGACTTTAAAGTTTATTCAGTTTTTCAAAAATATCTCACAAACGGTGCATCGTAGAGAAAAACGAAGGTCATTTTGATGGTCAGGAATTTCAAGCTCTACAACTTTGGTTCTCATGAATTTTTCTTGAAAGCTCACCGTTTACGAGAAAATTGAGCTTAAAGTTTGAAGGCTTGTGATTGGTTGATTTCTATTACTTTTTGTTTTCATTATTCCACTGATTTTTCGAAAATATCTTGCGAACAGTGCATCGTAGAGAAAAACTGAGGGCATTTTGATGGTCAGGAATTTCAAGCTCTACAACTTTGGTTCTCATGAATTTTTCTTGAAAGCTCACCGTTCTTGAGAAAATTAAGTTCAAAGTTTGTAGGTCTGTGATTGGTCAATTCTTGTTATGTGTTTTCTTCATAAAACTAATTTCATACAGTGTTGCCAATAATAAATTTGTTTTCAAATGATTCGATTGAATGAATCATTCATAATGAAAATGAATCAGTCGTTCGTGAATGATTCGTTTAATTGAAGCAGTCGTTCGCGAACGATTTGTTATTTGTTCGATTAAATCAGTCATTCGCGAACGATTTGTTTGATTGAATCAGTTGTTCGCGAACGATTTGTTTGATTGAATCGGTTGTTCGTTAACTATTCTTTTGAATGAAGCAGTCGTTCGCGAACAATTTGTTCGATTAGATCAGTCGTTCGCGAACGATGCGTTTGAACGAACGAACGATTGAATCAGTTGTTTGCGAACGATTCGTTCGATTGAATTGGTCGTTCGCGAACTATTTGTTTGATTGAATCAGTCGTTCGCGAACGATGCGTTTGAATGAACGAACGATTGAATCAGTTGTTCGCGAACGATTTCGTTTGTGAATGATTCGATTCATAATTTAAAAGTTGAGCTTTTCATAAGTTTAAAGTTTATTTCTGTCTTTGAAAATATGTATTTCGCCAGAACGATGCTTTGTAGGGTAAAACAGACACCAAAAGAATAGTTAGGATGAATGCCAAAAAAAAAAGAATTGGTCTGAAAAGCTCACAGTATTGGAGAAAAATGAATTGAAAGTTTGAATTTGTGCAATTAGTCACCAGTTTGTATATAATAGGAAGTCCGCTCTTTTGACACAGTGTGTCTAGTTTTCTTTACATAAGATGATGCGAGAGATGCGCAATGGCCAAAATCATTAGAACTTTTCTGATCCTAAACTCAAAATTCTGTATTTTTGAGGGCCTGTAAAATGGAAATTCAAAAAACTTCATTCGAGTATCATAAATCAGAAAAAAAAACATCATTTTTATATTTCCCTGATAAAGCAAAAAAAAAAACACCAAACACCCAGCAGCTTGAATCTTTAACTAAGACACGAGACTTTAGCATTCCTTCGTGAAACTGAATTCAAAATAGCAACTCGTTCAATAATTTACGTTATTTCCTGGTTGAAATTAAACCATAAAATTGAGACACATCCTAATCAACATTTCCCATCACGGAGCACTTTTAACCCCACTTAGTTCCAATACAATCACACCTCATTTAATAATCATTTAAACACTATTGAATAATTTAATGCATACCTACATTTTAGAAATCACACAACCTTTACAAACATAGGCATAATAATCTACACAAATTGCGACTTTTCAGACTCCGGCGAGTTTAGCATAAATTTCGGACGTAAGCAACATTGTAACGTGAGAAATTACTCCTAAAGGAAGGTCAAGTTCACCCTTATTAGCAATTTTATCTCACGTATTTTGTAATACCTCGGTTGAAATTCGATTCGTCGTTTAATTTTTGATAAACGATATTCCCAATACATTCATAACGAAGCAAAGGTCAAACTATCGGGTAAGTATTTGAAAATAAAATAAATCACATCGTATAACCAAAAATTTGGCGATAAAATCCGGACACAAAAATTGGATCAAAAATACTTATATTTATGCAATTACATCTCATTTGAGACTTCCGCTGGACCGTATTTAATTTGCAATTTTTAACTTGTTGAGTACTTTTCTATATAAACTCGCGAATATTTCCTGCTGGTACACTCGTTAAAAATATCCACGCGCTGGTGGATGTTAAAAGTTTTCTCTGTCTTTTTTTTTTCTCTTTTTTTTTATACATAGGTATATTTTTCTTTCATTTCGCGCTTGCGGCTTGTGGCTCAGTTTCGTCGGATATAACGTTTTTCCTCTTCTTGGCCAACAATTGTTTTCCATTTTTAGCTTGTAACTTGGTCGAATCTTTCTTCGCGTTTCATCAAAAATCTCGCCCATACCCGCACCCTGCCTGGCTCGTACCCATGCCCGAAGAGGTTTTTTCCTCTTATGAATTTTACATTGTACGTCGCAGCGGATTAATACAACGTTACACTGGCGTATTTTTCACAAAAGGTCTGGTATTATTAGCAAATTAGCCAGCCTCTACACATCATTAAAAAAACACCCGATGATTTGTGATCCGATTCACCCTTTTATATCAAAATACGATGCGGCGTACGTACTACGTTTCTTGGGCACACGCAATGTGCTTCTACGACAAAGGCGTCGTGTAATTAAAAAAGAAAACCGAGCTTCCGATCGTGTTACAAAGCTTCGAATAATTTCATCTTTCGGTATGGTTTTTTGAAAAAAAATATAGAACGTAGTATAGTAAAATTATGTTTTCAAATTGCAGATTGAGCTGAAAAAGTGATTTTTTTGTATATACCTTTATTTAGGGGTTTTTATCAACGTAATAAAGTATGAACCTGATCCGGGGCTCGTGCCTATGCCTCTCACAACTAAGGATTTTAGTCTCCCAAATTGGCTTTTGCTAACCATCCAAAATTATAGTTTTCCGTAAAAATAGCTCGAATATTTTTTGATCTGCAATACATTTCACATCCATGACACTTAAAAAAATTTGTACCATTAAGAATAACGATTTAACCAGATTCTATGTGTAGATAAGAAAAGAGAAACTTTCAAACTGTCGTTTTTCAAAGAAACGACAAGAAACGACGGCTCAAATATGCCTAAAAATGATCGTTTTTGGTCGTATTTTATGAGAATAAAAAAATTCCAGTCGAAAAAAAAATTCAATGAGTTGAAGAATTTTCAAACTGTCGTTTTTCAAAGAAACGACAGGAAACGACGGCTCCAACATGCCTCAAAATGATCGTTTTTGGTCGTATTTTGAGAATAAAAAAAAATTCCAGTCGAAGCAGTAATTTCAATGAGTTGAAGAATTTTCAAACTGTCGTTTTTCAAAGAAACGACAGGAAACGACGGCTCCAACATGCCTCAAAATGATCGTTTTTGGTCGTATTTTGAGAATAAAAAAGATTTCAGTCGAAACCAAAATTTCAATGAGTTGAAGAATTTTTAAACTGTCGTTTTTCAAAGAAACGACAGGAAACGACGGCTCCAACATGCCTCAAAATGATCGTTATTGGTCGTATTTTGAGAATAAAAAAGATTCCTGGTGAAGCCGTAATTTTGATGAGTTGAAGAATTTTCAAACTGTCGTTTTTCAAGGAAACGACAGGAAACGACGGCTCCAACATGCCTCAAAATGATCGTTTTTGGTCGTATTTTGAGAATAAAAAAGATTTCAGTTGAAGCCGTAATTTTATTGAGTTGAAGAATCTTCAAACTGTCGGTTTTCAAAGAAACGACGACTCCGACATACCTATAAAGGTTTGTTTTGAGAAATTGTATAATTTTCGATGGTTTTGAAGTACATATTTAGTCAATATCACAGCTTTCAAAACACCAAAAAGTTTTTGAACCAGATTTGAGCACTCACAATCGGTTCTCGAAAATTTCTTAGGATAACGAGATGGAAAAGCAAGTTAAATAAAAGTATAGATAGGTACATATCTAATTGTGCAGGTAGGAAATAAAAAAATGGGATTTTAGGACCAGAAAGAATAATATCGTTCCTGAAACTTGTTGAGGTGACCTGCAAACATCTTCTAAAATCTCTCATTTCTCCTGACTTCGAGCCAATAATTTACAAGGGTTGAAACCCCTTCCACATTCGTAGATGTTTTAACCCTCACATTTTCAAGGCTAAGTTTTAAGCGAAAATGATGTAGTAATCCTATTCTCCATCAGATTTCCTACAATGTTCGTATTATTTTTTGTTCCATGAGCAATTGAGCATTGATTAAGGAAAATGAGAGTTTTGGTGAGTGAAAATACAGAGTAAGCCATGAAAATGACACTGAAATTCCGAATTTTCATCAAAGAAGTATGGTACACACAAATTCACCTAGCTGACTCAATTTGCAAGCTGACTCCTTTTTTTTTTCATAATCCTTCTCCACTAAAAGCTCCAGAAAAGTTACAAAAATGAATTCCCCCCTCTTTAACTTCATTAAAATACGTTTGTACTTTTTCATTCGACTTGGAATTATCCTCAATACGGTGATAACTTTTCACATGTCGTTATATCGTTAACTTCTATTCGACATTCTTATCCGGCCAAAACCTTTGGGAATTTATAGTTTTGATTAAAAACAAAACAAAAGAAACAGAAAATGCGGAAGGAAAAAATGGCGAGAATATTGTACCTTAAAAGTGACAACATTTTCTACCCGAAAATAAACCGCGCAGATATTACGGTTCCTCCAAATTAGGTATCCACTACCTTTATTTTGTAATACTGCTTTTCTTCTTTCTTGTCTTTATTTTACAGCGATGAAATGTAACGGTGTTGGCGTTTTTTTCCTTGAGAAAACAGGAATATAGAAAATTTGCCAACGGAGAGATTTTAATTTGCTGAGTAGCTTCTTAGAATTCGGAAATGAAGCTGACGTCTTTATTATTACATTTTATATTGTTCCTTTTTCGCTCATTTCGATAGTAATTTAAATTAAAAATTAGGTAATTTGATTGGTGGAGGGTAACAACAAGGGCAGAAAAAGTAAAATCCGCAACTGAAACAAAAATTAATCGAAATCACGCTCATCAACAAATTGAAAAGTAAATCACAACTGTAACAAATCCTATGTTCATATTCCAAAAACCTTACTAAAAGTCATTAATTTATCACATTGGTAAACGCCAAAAATTATAACCAAAAAGAAAATCGAGCATATTATCTTTATTTAACCATGAAATAAATTCAAAATTCTGAAACAAAAACCAGAAATCAATTGGAAATGAAAATTTAAAAAACTATAACAAAAAAAATAGCATTGACAAAAAACTAAATTATTTGAAAATCAAAACCAAAAACTAAAAAGTATAATCAAAAAATTGGTACTCATTACTAGGAAACCCCCTTCTCATGAAATCAAGATAAAATCAGAATCACAAATCAGAAAAAAAAACAGATTCAGGAACCAAAGTAGAAATAAAAATACCTAGAGAATTCTAAATAACAGAACTACGATCATTCAAAAACTAAAAAAAAAAAATTTTATCTGAAAAAGACAACCAAAATGTTTATTGAAAAATCTATTGACCAAAAAACGTATCTAAAAACCGAAACAAAGATTGAAAAAATGAAAAAAATATAAATTAAAATATCACTAATCTTACAAGCGGAAAGTAAAAACCAAAATTTAAAAAAACTTACCAAAAAATAAAACTAAAATCATGAGAGAACTACAATTCAATTAAATTTAAACCATAAACAAATGTTTCAAAACTAGATCTTTGGATCAAAAATCGATAAAAATAAAAAACCTTGGATATGAAGCTTGACAAAATCGATTTTCTGAACTCTGTTGCGTTTTCAGTCTTAGATAGGTCAATTATTTTCAAAATGAAAAATCTGTGGTACTTTTTCAGAAAAAACCACACAAACACAAATTTTTTCAAAACATTTGAGAATTTTTTTAGTTGAACAGGAGAAAACTTGCTTGAAATTTAGCCTTTAATTTTTTAATTTTGCATAGAAAAGAATGAACAATTCAACTAAATTCTGATTTCAGAATAAAAATGATTAGTGTTCTATTCTCAAAGACGAAACTTAGTCATTCTCCTTAAAAAACCAAAACCAAATTCTAATCTTGAAGCCGAATTGTCTTAAATTTTAATTCATTACTGAGATTTTAAAAATCGGAAACCCAAACCAAAAACCAGAAACTGAAACTAAAATTCAAAATCTCAACTAAAACAAAAATTCCGAAAAAGTTGAACTGAAATCAAAATCTTATTGTAACCCAAAATCCCAGTAATCGAAAATTATACCAAAACTGAAATTTTAGAGCTTGTGTAATGAATATTTAGACCAAGAAATATAATTTTCCCAGAAAAAATCATGTCCCATAAAAAATCTTCACCTTACTTCACGAAAAATTAACAAAAATTGGAAAATGATTTCTTTTTTCAAAGTTTGTGATTTTCGGTTTTGTTAATCACCAAAAAAATTCTAAAATCGATTCGAACCACCCGTTTCGAAAAAAGCATGCACAAATTTTCGATTACATTGAATTCCTGCTGATTTCAAAAATTTGAAGACTCTGGCATGGCATAATAAAAAAAACAACTCGATTTAATTTTTTTTTCTCAACATAGCAAATTCTTCGGGCTTTCTTAATTTGAATCAGTCAAAAATGACTGATTAACAAAATCAAGTCACTGTAGGAATCAGTAAACAAAAGTACGATTCAATCAGTGAAATCTCAGTAAAAATAAAATTTAACTGATTCAATCGTTAATTAATTACTGATTCAGTCAGTGAAATTTTTTTTCACTGTTTCAATAATGAAAATCCACTGATTTGAATCAGTAAATTTTTACTGATTTCAATCAGTCAACTAATTTTCACTGATTTAACAATCAAAATCCACTATTTGAATCGGTAATTTTTCACTGATTGGTAGTAAAATGACGCTGATTAACTGGGGAATCAGTGGAATTTGACTGATTCAAATTAAGAAAGTGCTCTCTTTATCTGAATCTAATGAAATTGACTGATGAAATCAAAAATTATGTCACCGTAAAAATCAGTGAAAAATTTACTGATTCAATCGGTGAACTTTCATTTTTTAATCAGTAATTTTTGCTCAACAACTGGAATAAATCAGTAAAAAGTTTCATTTATTGATTGAATTACTGATTCAATCGTAAAAATGATTGATTCAACCAGTAAATTAAAATTTATTTCAAAAGTTGAGCAAAAATTACGGACTCAAAAAATGAAAATTTACTAATTAAATCTGTAATTTTTCACTGATTGGCAGTCAAATTTTGACTGATTCAAGTTCAGAGAGTGTTACCTATTATTTTTCTTAAATTTTACTCTTTTTTTAAAAAAATGAATTCTTTCTCCAAATTCACAGCTTTTTATAACAATATTTCCAAAGAAACCCCAAATTCATACGAATTAAGAACAGAAACCTGAATAAAACAAAATAAATTCAAGAACTTTGAACTCGAAAAATCAAAATAGGTACTGAAAGAAACCATGCAAGACTTTTATTACACCCTTTATTCATTCTTGCACGATTCACACCATTTTATATTTCTCGCTACATTAAAATTGATGATACGATAAGCAGCAGACGAAACGATGACGTAAAATATCATTCGAATAATATCTGAAAAGAAATCCGTCATTCTTTAGCACATGCGAATGATACGAAAACGTATCTATACAGGTGTGGGTGCGAGAAAAATCCCCATTTATATTTTTTTTCTCTCTGAAGACTGATGATACGATGACTGTACGTTTCAAAACACACCCTTCATCACCAATTCGTGATAAAGTCTTAATTACCTATCACACATACCAAGATACAGCAACGATATTCGCCCTTTATATCCTACGTACCCCACTATACGTATACATCATACCACAATTTCGTACGTATCAAAATGTCGAATTTGGAAAAAAATTACGCGCAGCTTTTTCGCTATCGTTAAACTTACTACACGTCCTTGAATCCATTCAATATGTCAAAATACACCTTTATTATTAGTTAGAATGTATTACGACGTATATTGCTGATAAAAAGTTGACATTACGCCAGCGTAATCAATCATTCATATTCATTGCATTGATGCGGTATAAAAATGACGTGCACTTTTTTAAACTTATTTTGAATTAATCTTCATCTATATGTAACTGTTCACTGAATTTCCGGAAATTTTTTTCGTTTATGTCACGTTTAAAAAATTCAAACACGAGGAGCGTGCGTGTTTGCAAAATGGCAAAAATTAATGGCTCTTTAATATCTACCATTTGGCTGGCTTTCGGATCGGCAGCGGAGAAGAAAACGAATACGACAAACTATCGAGTGAATGACGGTGGGAAATTTTCACATATCGTCTATCAAACTCGCTTTCCCCGCGATAAGTCGCGCTCGCCGACGACGATGACGTACTATAACAATTTTTCTCGTATATTTTTCGCCAGCACAGAAATTGACTAAGGAAAACAAAATATTCGTCTTCGGATTATCGAATAAATTGAAAAATACATTGATATATTCCTCGACAGGCGAATAGACGATGACGTACAGTTATTACGGATACCTACGTAAGCATTGGCGAGAATTATTTCAAACATATGACGACGTTTGACAGTATCGCGTGAATAAAACGAGCGAAAAAAAAAATTTCCACGATGTATTCCGGTATATCGGTCGGTAAATGCCAGCCTATTAACCGCTAATGAATAGTATGCGAACTGAGCGTATTATATACGCTCAAACACGCACTTATACACTTTCGACGTCAACTTTGGCAAAACTTTAGATCCATTAAATAACTGGAAACCGCTCTGGTTTCCGTCTTCGTTATAACTACATATAAGCAGAGCATCCCCCTCAAAAATAGCGTTAATTTGTCAACATTCTCGCCCATAACCATTACTGTACACAAACGATTATACCAAGCGCCGAATTTCATCTTGTCGTGGCTTTTATCTTAAAATTCGCCAGCCCCTGCCTCATCATTGGTATCCGAAGTATAAGACGATTTCGACGATCGATTCGACGAAAATTACTACTCGATTTAATTTCCTGTTCGTTTTGATATTAGATTTCTTTCACGAGCAGTTCTTTATTTCGTCGAGCTGGGCCACACGTACGAATACATGGAAGTCTATACGTATACGACTTACATCTTTCACTTTTATGACGCGCCAAATCGTTTTAGCACAGTCATTTGCTTTACACTGTACGAATAACTTTTAAGTATATAGAAAATATACTGCATTGGTTTTGTGTTTATTTTATTGCATCTAATTGGAATAATCGTAGGGGTAAGATTTCAAACTTCTTCCTTAATCGTTAAAGACATTTCGATGATTTGGTTTTGCTCGAACGTAAAAACTATACGTAAAGAATATCGTAATGATTTGAGTATTTTCAACGATAGTGAATCGATTTTAAAACTTTCTTGTTTATTTTAATCGAGCTCTGTATTTTTAAAGGGAGCTGAGCTAAAAAATTTGAGGATTTCTGACTCACAAAATAACACAGGTCGATACGATTTTTGTTTCTGGGTTTCGATTGCCAAATTTAGGTTGCTTTTATGTAACTAATGAAAGGAAATTTTTTTTGACCAAAGTGTGCTTTGTGGGTGGGGGAGGCAAAAAACTGGAACATTACAAAAAAAAATGAATTTTTTTTTGTGGACTAACCTTATAGAAAATTTTATGACAAAACGAATGGCGCAAATCGCAGACCTCCAATTCATCTCTTTTAGAAAAAAAGTTACAGCTCATTCTTTCCAAAATTCTGTGAAAAAACTCGCATTTTTTTGGGCCTTTCTTGCGAAAAAGTGAATAAATTAAGGGTTTAAGGCCATAATGACCATTGTGAGAGTCGTAGAAAATTCATTCGATTTGCCATGAAATTTTCTATAAGATTAGTCCACAAAATTTGTTTTCATTTTTTTTTCAATGTGCAGGCTTATTGCCCTCGTAAAATCAGTTTTTGCCCCCCCCCACCTCAAACCAAACTTTGGAAGCCAGGATTGAACAAAGTGATGTCTAGAATCAGAAATTCGGCATGAGAATCCAGAAACAGAGCAAACATTTTGTTTGTCGACTAGTGTAATTCAATTAAAATCGTTTACCTCTGATTTGAATGCTAAAAAAAATCTTTTAGAAAGAGCGCTACGATCAAAACCATTATGAAACTTACCTATTAAAGAGCCCCCCTCCCCCTAAAAAAGAAAGAAAAGAACGTGCATGCAGGATGAATTTTCAAAAATAGTGTTTTTGCTCGTTTTTTTCAAGGGAACCCCAAACCAAATTGGAAAAGTAGCAATAAATGAACAAAAAACTCATTCAAGAACATGAATGAAACACCAAAATAAACTAATGAACCCTGAGCCTGAGCTCAACTTTTTTTTTGAACTGAATAAAATAAGCGAATGAAAAATTTCAAAAAAAAGAACTGAACGAAAACGAACTGAACGTGTGTGATTTTTAAAATGAACCGAACGTAAACGACCAAAACCTGTTATAAGGTAAAATTCAAAAAAAAAATTGTTATGTGGAATTTTGGACAAAAATTTAAATATTCAGTTTTTATTTTAAAAAAATAAATAAGAAAAAGAACTTCGATAAAAAAAAATTGAAAAAATAGAATTCAACAAAAAAAAACATTTTAAAGCATAATTTTCAACAAAAAATTTGAAAAATAAAATTTTTGACACTAAAAAAATTTAAAAACAAAGAAAAGAAAAAATTTTGTGGAAAAAATTTGGTTTTTGACAAAAACATTTTTCAAAAATGAAAAATTCACCTTCTTGAAAAAATAATACCAATTGAAGCAATTTGATATATTTTTGAATTATTTTCAGGAGAGGTGGAAATCAAATTCCTTTCTACCAGCTTTACAAATGAATGAAATAATTCACTGCGAATCTGGGCGGAACCAAAATAATAGAATTGAGTTGAAGAAAAAAATCACGTTAATAGAATTGCATAACCGATTCGCCGTAAATATGCAATAACTCTTCATAAACATACTATCAACGGCGAATCAGATAGGCAACTTGAATAACGCGGTGTACTTTGCGTTATACAGTATGATCATGTATGATACAAAAGTCTTGTCCACGAAAAACACTTCATGATATCTCGAAACTGAAAAGAGATATCGGGATGATTCAAACGGCAATATGTTCCTGGAGACAAGGACATTGAAGATTGATAGTCAAATTTTCAGGTCTAACTACAGGGTGTCCACAAATTGAGAAACCGGTTTTGGTTAAAAAATGAGGGTCTGGGTTTTTTATGGATTTGAAGTCTACACACCGAGACGATTAAAATATGATAATTTTTTTGAAACCAGTTCAATAATTTGCAACCGGTTATCAAAAATACCCCAAAAATTGAGATTAGAAAAAATTTTCCAAATGAAATTTGTAGAGCTTTGTAAGCCAAACATAGCCAGTGAACTCATTTTTTGAACCGGTTCACTCTCGGCAACTTGACAATTTCAACAACAAAAAAAGATATGAAAATATTTTTCAAATAAATGTTGAACACTGTTAAAAATCTAAAAAAAAATTTCATATTTTTTTGTTGTTGAAATTGTCAAGTTGCCGAGAAAGAACCGGTTCAAAAAATGAGTTCACTGACAATATTTGGCTTACAAAGCTCTACAAATTTCATGTGGAAAATTTTTTCTAATCTCGATTTTTTGGGGTATTTTTGACAACCGGTTGCAAATTATCGAACTGGTTTTTAAAAAAAAATATCACATTTTAATCGTCTCGGTGTGTAGACTTCAAATCCATAAAAAACCCAGACCCTCATTTTTTAACCAAAACCGGTTTCTCAATTTGTGGACACCCTGTAGTTAGACCTGAAAATTTGACTATCAATCTTCAATGTCCTTGTCTCCAGGAACATATTGCCGTTTGAATCATCCCGATATCTCTTTTCAGTTTCGAGATATATATCATGAAGTGTTTTTCGTGGATAAGACTTTAGATTGAGGGGAATGCTCGAGCTATTTCATTAGTAGATTTTGTTTGCAAAATTCAACTCCACTGAAGACCAAAATTAGGTACAAGAGTTTTGATAAATGTTTTTTTTTTTTTGAAATCTTTTTTTGTAGATATTACTCCTTTTCAATATTTTCCTTCGTAAAACGTTGCCATATTTTGGAGGAAAAAAATTAGCAGGAAAATTATGCGGGCATATTTAATCGATTTTAAAAAATTGATTTTTCAAAAATGTGGCAACGCAGCGTATAATGAAGGACCTTCCACTAAAAAAAAAAATCAAAAAAAATTTCGATGGTTGCAAAATTATCATTTTTACCGTAATGAAAACCAAATTTGAAAGTTGAAATCATTCCAAAAGAAACGAAAACTCGCCTGTTTGGTTTCCCCATTTCATACGTATTTTTATATTGACTGCAGAAATTCCAAAAATTCTTTAAAAAATTGAAACTGCTCTAGGGACTCCAGAATGATAGGAAATTATTAAGTTCGATTGCAAGAGATCGATTTCCGAAAATAGGGTCCTGATTTTCAAATATTTTTAGGACCTTCAATGCCCATTTTCTAGAAGAAGGAAGGAGGAAAATGAGAATAACAAAAAATTATAATACTATGAAAGTAGTTTACCATTTTTTTTAAAAAAATTTCAAAAAATTAAGCTTAAAAAATTTTATTTTTCCCTTTACTTAATTCATGAAAGGAAACGAATCACCTAAATAATTTGAACATTATTATGTAATCTAGTTCAGCAATATTCGTAAATATAAAACCTTGAAAAAGCTGAGGAATCTCGACTAAAACGAAACGAAATTTTGTAAATTTTTCCAACTCGAAATTCAAATGCAAATTCTCCCAAAGAGGTCAAAACTTTTCCAAATCGTCCAATTCGAAACTAATTTTTGCGACTGAAAAATGAATGCAATTTTTATCATTATTACAGAGTCAAGCTGCTCCTTTCATCCCTCCCCCAACCATTTTAGCCCATTTGACAAAATTTCCATTCGTATAAAATTTTCAGCCCGACACTCAAAGAGCAGAATAAAATTCCAAAAATTTTAATCAAAATACCGATTTCGGTCCATATCAGAGTTCTCCTTCGAAGACATCCACGAATAAAATTTAACTGAAAAAAAAAAAAAAAAAAATAGAACGCAGTCCACAAATGGAAGATTTTCGCTTGGCATTTCACTATTGCAGAAAAAATATCCGCACCGACGTTGAATTTTGCCAAGAATGTTATTCGTTGTAGAACTTGATGCAATTGAAACAGTTTTCGCCTCCAGCTCCGAGAGTTTTTTCCTGATACTTGGATACACCCGTACCCAGGTATTCTATTTAATCGAATAAAATTTTCTTCCAAACGTGGCAATATTTTATACGGTACTTGTGAAATGTAAACGGCGCATACTTTGTCACCCTTTTACCACGTTCGTGTTTTCTTGAAATTTTGAATCGCTCGTTTGTCTTGTTTTTCATTTTATACTTCAACGATGTAGCGGGTATATCTTATACATACATATCCTCTTGGGGCGATGGTACAGTACGATATACATTCTCGCATCGCCGTCATAGTAAAAATACCGCCGTGTAGATATGATATACGGTATTTTTGCTTATGTACCTATTTTTCGGCTGAAATCTTCTTTCATTACTCACTATACACAATGAACGTTTATAATTACGGTGTGTTGATATATTTTTAGAAAACTTTCCGGCATCATCGTTCTCTCGTGCATAATATAAAAACAAAACATTCGTTTTAAGTGTACCGCATTTTTTTCGCTTTGTTTTTGGTTAAAATTTTGAAATTTTTCGATATCATTATAATGCATTGTGCGATAATTAACGACGATACCAGCTTAGGTAAATATAGGTATATCAATATAAGAGAAGGTATCATGAGCAGCGCATAAAGGACATCTTGGCATATCAGATTTATTGTACTACGAGCTATCTAGAGCTGGTGGGCTTTTTGTACTAAATATAACGTAGTTTGGAAGATAATACAAGTATAAACTGATGGTGTATTATGTCCTTTTAGTCCTTACACGTGCGGGTTATACGTCAGCTTATATATTTTAACGTTAATTGCATCACCTATTCAATAATATAAGATTTATTTAACCTACTACACATTCGTGCGTAAACAGGGTGTTTTGTAACCGTAGTACCTCCTTCGACTCAATAAGTAGGCAACCTTTTGTGGGTCCGATTATGTATTTTTGCTTGTGCTATACGAATTACAGGGGAAGTTATATTTTTAGCCGGATGATTTTGGAAAAAATTCCTTCATGAAAAAAGTTGATTTCAATTTTTGAATTTTTTTTAAAAAAAAATGTCAAGAGGTCAAAAATTGGTTTCCAAGTTGACACTGAGTTTGAGCCTTTTAGAAGAAGTACATTCGGGGGGGGGGGGGAGGACTTCAACTCAAAAACCAATTTTTGATATCAAAAAATTGTTTCTAATTTTATCCAAAAAAAAAAGTTTTTCAAAAGAGTGAACATTGGGTCTTTTTATCGGGGTACAATTTATGACGTTATCGATAACGTCATAATTATTCACAAAAAAATTATGAAAATTCAGGGTTTTTTCATAAGTTTTGAATATTTTGTGAGAGAAGGACAAGAGATAAAGAGTTTTTTGAGAATTAAAATGAAAATTATTGAAATTATTTGACAAGAAAAAAAAATAGAGCTAAATAATGTATCTTTCTATGATTTTATTACTACAGGAATTTTTTCCAAAAAGAAAAAAATAACGCATTTAAAAAACGATGGTAAATTTTCAACGGACACTTCAGCTTCTAAAATTCAAAAGGTCGATTAGCAAACAAGCATTTTCTCCAGATGAACTACGTACCTGGTTAACCCGTTTGTACAGTTGGAGGTGGTACATCCCAAATGAAACACCCTGTATTTCGAAGCAAAAGAATTGGAAGCACCTATTCGAATCCAAAAATTTTTCGTACCAAATGTGATACTTATCATTCAAATTTCAATTACTTAAGATGAGTCTATTTTGATTTTTTTTGTAAAATTTTAGGAAAGGATGAGAAAAGTTGGTGGGATGATGTCAAAAAAAAAAAACCAAATAAAAATTTGAAATTCTTGATTCAATTACACGTTTTAAAAATATTTGAAAAGGTTTACTTTTTTAAATTTTTACTTTCAATTGGATGGATTCTAAAGTTTTCTTGAAGCCATCCTTCATTAATGAAGTCACTCCAAGAAAATTAAAGAACCCTTTAGAACCTAAAAATGCGTTAATGCATCATTCTCAATCAATTTTAGCTCTTTTTTTTTTAAAAATTTCTAAAAATGAACATTTTCTCCATAATGATACGAAAATTACACAATATGTTGACTAATGATTGATTTTTACAGAACTTTTCATGCTGATCGCGAAAAAGTAGTGAAAAAATTCCGTCGCCCCAAGGATTTTACCGACTTTTTTCCAGTTTGAATTTTTTGTTCGAGATTTTTTTACATTTTTTGAGAACTTATGACGCTTGAAATCAATTTTCTAGGCAATGAAAGGGTTCAACGAAAAAAATTATTAGAAAATAAATTAAAAGCTTGAAATTTTATTTCTTTACATTCCATTAGGATTTTCGTCGAAGTTTCGAGATATTTTCTCTAAAATTTCAAGTTCAGCTCTTTTTTTTATTTATTAAAAATATTATCAAAAAATTTAGTTTTCAGGAAAAAACGAATTGGACTTTACAGAAGAAAAATTTATGCTCTACAGTTCGTGTTCTTCAAGTTCTATTCATTTTTTAAAATTTTTTTTGGGACTTGATTTTCCCAGAAAATCGATTTCCTGTGATGAACCACATCTTCAACATCAAAAGCCAACAAATCAACAATTTTTTCCTACGCAGTTGATTATGATTGGTGATTGTGACCTACATTTTAGTGCCGAGTTCGAATAAAATCTTTGTTTTACTCCATCAGATCCGGATTTTTAATAACTTGAATTTTTTGAAGAAAATTTTAACTTTTAAACTGAATATTTCCGAAGTTGTGCTTCTCAAAGAAAAACTAATTGGACTGTACAAGAAAGAAAATTTTATGCCCTGTGATCTAAATTCTATTCACTTTTTTTGTTGAGCCGTTCATTTTGTTCAAAAAATTGACCTTGAGAGCCATCAAAAAGTGTAAAAAAAATGACCAACAAAAAATGCAAATTGTGAAAAACCTTTGGGCGATGGAAATCCTTTATCATTTCTCTCGTAATCAGCGTGAAAAATGCCATAAAAATAACAACCACAAACACAAAAGACAATTTTTTATTTTTCGAAAATTTTAAAATTGTGAATCCCATTTGAGAATGAAAAATTCAAAGAAGCAACCCTCAAATTTTTACAACTTTCTTTTGACAACAAGACTCAATTTTTTTCAACAATCCTTCTTTCCACTTCACCTTCATTTGAATGAGATTCTACACATTTTGTTCATCAGAGTTGAAAGTAAACAAATATAATATATTTTTTTCCGGATACATACAAAAGTTTTTCTTTCATATCGTTGGATATTATTAAAAATGTCTTCGTATGAAGAGGTTTCATTTTCACGTAAAACTACAAAAATAAATTCGAATTGCTAGCAAAGAAAAATTACGAGTATTTTTTTTTAAATGGAGAAAATTATAAAGGCAAAAAAATCACTCCAGACAGAAATTATCAATATTTTATTCTCGTCTTCCCTCATGCAAATTCCAGCTTATCAGGGAACTCGAATTGAAAAATCAATTACCTAGATATTTAATTTTCAGGAAATTCTTAAATCAAAAACACAAAAAACTTGTCTTTTTTCAAAATTTACACCTCTCTAAATACATTTAGCTCTACTCCCAAAATTTCAAATGAGCCCAATTATTGCAAAGATAATTTCATACTTGAAATGATATCAAATGGAAAAGGAAAATGGAAAAATTCGAAGACTTCCGATTTTTTTCACTCATTCTGTATTTTATAATTCTATCGAATTCCACGAGAAAAAATCACCAAACTAATACGACTTATTTATTTATAGGAAATGTTTTTGTTATTGCTGCAATATTAATCGAGAAGAATCTTCAAAACGTTGCCAATTATTTAATAGTATCGTTAGCAGTAGCAGATCTCATGGTTGCCTGTCTCGTAATGCCGTTAGGAGCCGTATACGAAGTAAGTTTTTACTATAAAAATGTCACCTATCAATAGAAATAAATTCTTGCCACATATCAATTTCCATTTTTCAGCCGACACGACATCTTGCTCGGGTAAGACTTATCCCATCGGTATCTCTAGCACCGTTTAACACGATCGGCTTCGAAATTCGACAACAATACTCCGAACGCTCGTAGGTATATCGTATTTTATACACCGACGAGGAAAAAAAATAACCGAAACGCGTAAGGTCTCTTCGCCCTTGCAACGAGTACTACGTTGCGCGAACAAACGGAACCAGCCAATCCAACGCATCCGTAAAACGTCATTATTTGATTTTATTGCGACAGTTTCACTTCGGACGTGTATTTCCAAGTCATAAATTTCTCTAGCGGGGAAAAATTGTGAAAAAAAATCAAAAAGATGGGTTTTTTGTGCGACGTGGCGGCGAAAAAAAAAAAAGGAAGATGGTTCTGCCGGAATCTGGAGCAAAAAAAAAATTCCATCGTTCGATGTATTTTCATTATCAGCCATTGATATTCCAGCTGTTCGTAAATGACGCATACGCGTACCAAAAGGAAACAAGATATCGAGATAAAAAATTGTTTTGTTTATGATTCGCTATATTCTAAGTTATAAATATCAATTATATATGCCTACTGGGTTCGTATCTGAGGGCGGAATTACGAATATAACGATCATAATCCAACAAAATGATATATAATTTTAGGAATATTATTAATCTTGTTTTTCACGATTAACCAGGATATCCGCACGAACGTTCAACGTATTTCGGAATTTGATAGGCACAAAAAAGTAAAATATACACGTAATAATACATTTTAAAAACATGATTGGCATACGTATTACATACCTATTCCCCTGAGCATATTGTTACGGTGGCTTTGAAACTGATGCTGGAACGGCTGTGTTTCCTGAAATAATAAAAAAATACGAGTATATGAAATTAAAGTGCCTATTGTTAAATTTCACAAAAAAAATTAAATTAAAATAAGAAAAACCAATAAACAAAGTGAAAACAAGATGAAAAAGGCGAAAAATGAAAACCGTTTCAGAATAATGTAATTTTTTTCCATTTTTGGCTTCAGGCTAAATTACAGTTCAAAAAGAAAAAAAAGAGAAGGTGAAATTTTGCATCTTTTGGGTCCTTTGCCCTTACAAAACATTTGTGATCAAGTCATTAGAGAATTGAATTTTCAATTGCCAAGAATCATATTATTTTTATTTATCTATAATTTTTTTTTTTTTTGTAAGATCACAACGAATTCTATTTTAGATGGGCAGATAATTCCGAAATTTTTGATAAAAAATCCCAAAATACATACAATGATGATTCAAATGTCATCAAAAAATTATTTCAAAAACAACTAGTAGATTTTTCAGAACTGAGCTAATTCCAATTGCTTTCATTCTTCCTTCAATTTTCGAAGAACATGGTACTAATTTTTGATAATATTGGATGGAAATTTAAAATTTGTGTGACAAAGTTTTACGATTTGAAGATTCTGACTATCAAAATCTACCTCGGTTTGTTGGATGATACGAGTAAATGAATCAATAATCATCAAAAATCTACATTATTTTCAAAATGATCAGATAGAAATATCAGCTCTTTGAATAAAATGTTTATTCTCTTCTCTTGTCTCCTCTTCTACAGAGTATCCTAATCCAACAAAATTCACTGAACAAAAAAATTCACTTGGTTCAACATTTTTTTACCCCTTTTTTGACTTTTTCAGCCCCTCCCCTCCCCACAAAAAATCTGTTTTTACTAAAAATTTCAAACAAAATAATTTTCTAAAAATCACAAATTCAAAAATTAGTTTTCACTTCTTACTTTTTCTAAAATTTAAATTATTCATCAAGGGTGAAAGATTTTTTCAACTTTTTGAAAAAATCTTGATTTTGCATGACAAGCTTGACTTTGAAAACTCTAAAAAAAAAAACACACACTTAAAAAATGGTTCAAGTACATTTTTAATAATCAATTATTTCCTGTTTTTCAATTTTTCTGTTGAGTAAGCATTTAAAAAATTAATTTTAGGATAATTTTCAATGAAACTGGTAGCTTTTATTCAACAGCTTAACCCTCCTCACACAAACCCTTTTTCAATGAAATCCTCAAAAACGAAAAAATTATGTATTTTTCTACAATGGATTAAAACAATGAAACATGTTTATAAATGAAAATTGTTTGTAAAAATTAAGGGTATGCTTTCGTTTGTTATCAATAAGTAAAATTTAGGATCGCGATTTCTCATCCAATATCGAACGAATTTTTATGAAATTTTCGATAAAAGCTTTATTAATGCACTGTCTTTGGAGGACTTTTGCGATATTTCCAAAAAGTATTATCTTCATCGAAAAAAAAAAGAAAGATTTAAAAGAATTATTTTGCAGACTGGAGCAGACTTTTCCACAATTTTACGATTTTTGTAACGTAATTTTTTCAAAATTGGAAGGATTTAGGTGAAAAGTCTCAAAAGTCCTCCAAAGATCTCTCTGTACAAAAACAAAATATTAAAAGATATTAGAAAAATGTTGAATATCTGCTGAAATATAACGATCCTAAGTTGTCTAAAATTACCGAAAGCATACCCTTAAATAATTCCACTGAAAAATTGTCCAAATGAGAAAAAAAGTTAAGTCAGAGAGATTAAATTCAAACTTGGTTATTTCAGAGTCTCAACATAATTTTTGCAGTCAACTTTTAAAAAGAAAAAGTCACAAAAGAATCACCCTAATCGTTCCTTTAATCAATAAATTTTTTTTGAAAAATTGGCCAATTCCAAAAGAAAAAATAGACAAGTAGCCAACAAACAAGGAGTAAAATTTTTATGAATTGTGTTTGACATTGGATTTGGAAAATTTATCTCAGAAATCTGACATAACATTTTTGGAAAATTTCTTCCATTTTGATCGGGTGGTAAATCATTTTCAGGTTCGTATGGGATCTTTGTTGATATAAAATTCAAAGTCAAAACTAGTCAGTAATTTTCAACTTGGCTACTTGTATTTTATTTTGGAACTGAAAAAACATTTTTGGTGATGATAAAATGTCAAATTTTGATTTGAAAAAATTGAAACTAACAAACTATGTATTTTCAAAAATCTAAGATTAAATTCAAAATGACTATGAAATTTAAAAATTTGTGAGCCTGAATTTAGGAACCATCCTCAAGCGTTAAAAATTATTTTTTGATTTAATGGTTACAACTGATTCTATCTCTTCTGAAAGGCTTAAAATCAGGGTCAATTCCAAAATTAATATTTGAATCCTATGAATAGTTTCTATACTTGGACTCACATATGATGTTTGTATTAAAAATCTATTAGAAGTAGAAGAATATTTTAAATTCTGATATTTTCATCAGATATCGAGATTACATATAAATCCTTCATCCTCTTCCACACTAAAAAAAACACTAATAATCTCATAATTTTTCAATTCAATTTTACTTCAACATTCAAAATTTTCAAACTCACTAAAAAACTGAATCGAAACATCTCCGGAAAATAAGCACAAAATACGGTTGCGGATGTAACCAATTAATGAGCAAATGAACTCACACAGGTTGAAAAAAAAGGCACCTATAAAAACATTCAACGGAAATTCTAAAAATAATAAAAATTCAATATGGATACAATAGTAGACCAATGAATTGGAACAAAACAAACTTTCCAAATCCTCCGCGAGGTATAATTAAATTCTAAAATGGCTTCAACACTTATCAAGGTATTAACAATTCCGGCTGATTTGTAGTTTTCCACCAGCACCAAATACCACAACGATTTTCGTCATGGAAAATTTCTAACTTTGGCATGCTTAAAAATCGAAAAAGCGACCTTCCACAAATTTCCATTCAATAAATAAACAATTAAAACCGAACTTTCTCCTGATAGGCAATTTTTAAATTTCCGCCCAAGGTTCATAAATTAACGCAATATTTTCACAAATTTCCTTAATCGAACGTAAACAAACGTACATAAAAATTAGTATTTTACGACGGCGTAAGGAAAAGCGAAATTAATATCATATTTCAAAAAATTTTAAACCACGTTGGCCAATGAGAAAAGCTCAAATACTTATTTATTTCGGGATCGGCGTTGGTACTTGGGAGAAATCCGCGGATTTAGTATTTGTTTCAATATAAAGATTATTTTGTTTTTATTGCACATAGGATTCTATAACTTAAAAACTTGTTTTTATGTTCCTGACAACGATACGAAGTTGTAATTTTAAAGAAATACGAGGCTAACCGCGTTATTTCTAACCCACCAATAAAAAAATAAATGTGTTTTGCCAATACAGAAAAATAAGTATTATTGGCAGCATTGTTTATATTCGTATCGAGTGTATTTCCTATTTCCGGGGCTTTCCCATCGGGCCTTTCATTGATTCGTTGCTAATACTCGTGTATTACTGAGACCGAGAAATTTTCCAATTACATCTTCTGCCAAGCATTCTCCCGCAAATACCACACTCATCTTCTATCGTCATCTCGGCAGAAATTTTTGCGGTGGAAAAAATTACACAAAATGGTGTAAGAAAGTGGTACATTAAGAGGCTTTGATAAAATTCAAAATCACCTATTTAAGCATCTCTTTGAGATAAGTTGAAGCTTCGTAAAAATATTTTCACGACGAAAAATCATTTACCCTAATTTATAGAAAAAGACATAAATATAAAAGATCCAATAAAAGGAGCGATTTGCTTGACATCTGGCTCAAAATTTAATTTGTTTGAGTGGCGTGACATGTCAAAGTTATATCGTTTACTATATTTTTTAATCCTTTTCAGTTTCCCTTTTCTCATGCATTTTTCGTTTTTTTTCTCTCTCGACTCTCGTTTCACGTCGTCCTTTTTTTTTTTCTTCGCCAACCTTTTTACATTTTTCTAAATAAGTTTCTTGTTCGGCAGTTTCTTCGCTCTTGCGTAGCGCCTCGTGTACTTGTCTTTTTGAATGGTTGAATTAATTAAGTGTTGGATTGACGAACAAAGGAGAAGAATTTAAATCACGTTTGTAATACCGGCGCGGCGCCTTTACAGCGCGCCAGAAAATTAAAAAGAAGGATGAAAAAAAATCACTTACAAAGACGACTCTTATATTGAAATTTAGCAAAACAAGCTGACAACATTTGTCCGGTTGACACGAGAATGTTTTTTCATTCGACGGGCCCGAGCTAGCTATACTGATTCGTAATCTGATAAATGTTCCCTTGTTTGCACGCCAACGGAAAGACGTCGACGTACCAGAACGCCATCCAACACCCGCTCCGCACGTTTCGAAATGACAAAATTCAAAAACCCATTCATAAGCGTAATTTTGTTAATTTTATATTTTTCGACGGCCCGTCTTTGACGTGTAATTTTATCGCTTCTCTACGTGACCGAAAAATTTTCAGAGGTCGAAAATCGTCCCGGATCGTGTTCCTGTGATAATAATGTGGGTGCAGGAATCTGATACCGGGGATACCCTTTTTCTATTCCGAAACCACATACTGTAATTTTGTCGTGCAGAATTTCATACGTAAGCTAAAAAAAACACCTTTCAGTGGTCGTATTTGTATCAATCGAATAATGATTAGGAAAATTACCAAGATTTGTCGGAAACTAATTCGTGGAACTGAAACCTAGAAATTTTGATGATTATAGCGTACGAGAGAGGGTAAGAAAAAACCTGATAAAATTAATTTCTACTTGAAAAAGTACATACCTACTAACTACAACAACAGTTTTTTTTTAAAAAAAAAGTTCACATAATAATAACAGAAAAAATGGGAGTGGGGAAGGAGGATGGATTCTGAAAATATCGAATTATTCCTACCGAATTTTGTCACCTTGAACGGTCTTTGACAGACTCGAATCCAATTAGAGGAGGCACTATTTACAAAAATGGAAAAAAATACTTACATTTTTTCGTCAAAAAATTTTGAAAATCAGATCTTTAAAAAAAAAAACTTTTTCGAAAAAAATCAAAAAAGTTTTTATTAATCAGAAATTTTGATTTTTTGCCTTTGATCTCATCTTATTATATATAATATATCTTCAATTCGTCCATGGTTTTTGTACCTAAAATATTCATGCGAAAAAATTTTCAACTAAAAATGAACAAGATTTTTCATATTATAATTTTGCAAAATAAGCAAATTAATATGTAAGTACAACTAAGCGTTGAAAATTATTTCAAATTTGACATCTAAATTTAACTATAAAAATTGATTTCAATGTTTTCAAACCCAAAATTTTTCATAATTTTGCTCAATTGGAAATACGACATGAATTTAGAATCAAAAATTTCCTTCCTAAATAATTTTTTTTTGGAATTTTGCCAAATTTTGACATAGAAGACGAGAATTTTTCAAAATTGTGAAGAATTCTGAATTTAGGTTCAGCCAAAAATTTCCTAGTTCATCCAAAATTGTGTAGAATGCTTGAAAAAAAAATGATCGAAAGGGGAAAGGAGAGTTTACTAATAACTCCACCTATCGCAGCAGTTTTTCTCATCAATTATTAATCAAAAAAGATCAAAAATCGAAAAACTTTTTTTTTAAATTCAGGGTGCCAATTTTGAATTATTTTTATATTTTTTTGGTTCAAGTTAATTCGCTATAGAATAAATGAAAATAAAATTTCAAGAAATTTTGGTTTTGAGATTTTTTTGAAGAACTCAAAAATAAAAAAATAAAAAAAGAATTTTGAGCGATTTATGAACATTGGGGAATGAGTTCAAATTTTTTGAAGGGAATGGAGCTTCAGTTACGTTGTAAATAATATTTTATTATTTGATGGGACTTACAATTTTTTTTTACGAATCAAGTACGCGAGAGAAATTAGAAGGGTTAAAAAATTCTCAAGAAATTTTTTCATAAAAAGCATCAAGATGTGTCTATGTCTACATACATCAATCAATAGACGTGTTTTTTGGTTCAAAGAAATTTCATGAATTATTAATCATTGAAATCATAAGAAAACAATCGAGAGAAAAACTCGATTGTTGAAAGAATTTTTAAATCAAATTCAAAGATGAGGGTGATGGATGCATTAAATGCTAAAAGAGATTGTTTTGCATTTTTTTTTTCAAAATTTGAAGAGCGGTAGCTACGAAATTGTATCTTTACTGCAAGATGTTCGAGTAAAAATTTCATTTCTTCAATTCTACCCTTGCAAAATATTTTTAAAAATAAGCATTGAAAATATTGAAAAAATAAAATTTTGGAAAAGGTTCTAATATGAATGTTTTTACTCAAAAATACCACTGACGTACATTTTTCATCAAAATCTTATCATCCGGGATCCTCAATTTTTCAACTTTCTCGAATATTCAGTGAAAATTGAAGGGTAAAGTTGAGAAAATTTTTCTTGGGTGAATATTTCATTTTAACCCATAAAAATCATTGATGGTTATTTTCCATTCTTTGAAAAAAAAAACAACATTTGTCAGGCCATTTTGAGATCCAAATAAAACTCAAAAGATTCCTTTTTTTGTACTGAGGAATGCTTTTCAAAAATTATTCAATAAATTTCTGTTCAAGCTTTGGTTAATGGACAAATTGTACGAAGTTTTTTTTTTTGAAAAAAATTATAACAGAACAAAGAGTGACATTAAAAGATGACATGAAAAAAAAAAAAATTGAAAATTGATCCATTAGAACCCGAGAAATTATTTTTTGAAAGATGCGGTTTCTCGCAGCGCAGCGTTGAAAAACGGAGGCGTGGTCAAATCTGGTACTGTGACGTCACATACTGGAGTTTTCGTTTTAAATTCACAGCGTGTCGCGTGCCAGCGTGCGAACTTGAACAAAAATTCCAACGCGTGACGTCACAGCCCCGAATTAAAACACGCCACCGGTTTTCAACGCTACAAGAAAACGCAACCTACAAAAAATCATTACTCGAGTTCTAATGAAAAATTTTTTGTGCTCCCCCCCCCTAAATTCTATCTTCATCATTTTTTAATGTCATCTTTAGATCTGTTATAACTTTTTTTTAAAAACCGTGCAATATATAACGAATTTCCATTGAGAAAAAAGTGACAAAATGAAAAAACCAAATCTGAACTCTTGCTCAACAGTTTAAAAATCATCCTTAATTCGAATATTCTTTAAGGTGGTTCTTCGAGTGTTGTGTGGTTGCATAAGCAATGTTTGAAAAGTGAAATGAGATCGATGATAAGGTTATGAAATTTGGCATTTTTTCACGTTTATAAGACGTAAAGTAATGAAAAATAAAGTATTACTGATTTATTAAGACTAATTAATCAAATAAAATCGTTCGAATCATTATTATTACTCTACATTTGGAGTTGTGATTACTTTTTGGCGGATGTCAAAAGATGAGCTTTCATGACCGTTTTCTGAACTTTTCTCTGAAATGGCTGAACGGATTTTGATGGAATTTAAAAAATTTTGCAGACAAACCCCTCCTCGAGGGCGCCATAGAGCCCTTTTTTTGAAATTCCGAATTTTATGTCGAAAATTATCCACTGTACTTTTGGTACTTGGAAGTGCTCAAAAAGACGTGCATAATTTTTGACGTAAACTTTGAAATTTCAAAAAAAGGGCTCTATGGCGCCCTCGAGGAGGGCCTTGTCTGCAAAATTTTTCAAATTCCATCAAAATCCGTTCAGCCAATTCAGAGAAAAGTTCAGAAAACGGTCATGAAAGCTCATCTTTTGACATTCGCCAAAAAGTAATCACAACTCCAAATATAGAGTAATAATAATGATTTGAACGATTTTATTTGATTAATTAGTCTTAATAAATCAGTAATACTTTATTTTTCATTACTTTACGTCTTATAAACGTGAAAAAATGCCAAATTTCATAACCTTATCATCGATCTCATTTCACTTTTCAAACATTGCTTATGCAACCACACAACACTCGAAGAACCACCTTAAGCGATAATTTAAAATCAATTCTCAAAATTCATTTTTTCGTAAGAATTTCTCAAAACTTCAAGAATATTTTAGAAAAATGAATGTGAAAATGAAAAAACCCTATAAAACTTCCAACCAGATGAATTTTCTATCTCAATTTTTTAATTTTAATTCAAAATATTTTCGACTCTGTTCACACCATCCCCCTTTAATTATTTTTTCCTGGGAAAAACATCAATAATTTTTCTCGTTTTCAAGAAATTAATCTCGCTAGCATATTGTACCTATCGAAACATCCGACGAGAAAAAATATCGTCGCTGGAAACTGACCCCCGATACGATATAAAATATAAACGCGATAGTCGAAAGAATCGATGCCCGTAGTAATTTAAGGCTGGCCAAAAACCGATGGAAAAAAAATTTACCGTCACTTTTTAAAGCGATAAATTTCACCAGTTCGATTATCAAATTTCAACAATGATTTAATGGTAGTTATGTGGAAATAAATTTTCGCCGATCCGATGACGTTTCCCTTTTTTTCCCCTAGGCCAGTTGTCCAGCGCGTAACGTCTGATAACACGAAAAGGAAAAACAAAAACCATTTAACCATTTCTCCAAATGTATCGGTTTAGGCGAGAAAATAAATTTATAGAGCGAGTGTCGTAGCCGGTATAAAGTTATCGTATATAGTATATATTTTATTAACCAGAACCATGACTGGTACAGCATGGAAGAGAGAGCGAATTGAAAAAGCGAACGGCACCGTGGTATGAAAAAGGGACGGATGTGTGCATGTGGTAAAACACCTAATAAACCGATACACATACGCAAGCGTGTCGAAAATGATATACACATATCGGGCCAAGCTTTACTCCAATATTCGTATGCAATTTGTATCGCAACACTATAAAAATTCCTCAATGATACGAAATGAAATTTCGATTATTTTCTGCGTAATTTACATCTCATCATCGATTGGCGGGAAGCTTATTCGCAACAAGGTTTCCGCCCTATTAACGTTTTTCATTAAAAAAATTTTTACGACGTGCTTTTGAAATTTGTATAGGTAAATTACATCGCCGGTGATTTTTTTCTCCCTCTTGCTCGGTTTCGCGAGTATGGTGTAGCACCTTAACGATTAATTCTTTTAACGTCGATCTTTAATACGAAAAATATTCGACGAAAGCGTAACGAAGATTTATTCTCGGCCATTAGTTATTGAAAAGCTGTGGCAACGTGTAAAATATTTAAGATATTAGAAGAACGAAGAAAGCCGGTGAAAAAGTCTCGCGTCGAAAATTCATCGCCGCGGCCGAACCAAAACACGGGGCGCTATTATAAGAGTTAAACGCATTATACATCTTAATTTATAACTTCATTCGCGGCTGAAGCACATTTCAAAGTAGAAATGAAAACTGATGCATTTTTCGCTCGTAAATGATAAGCGATAACGACGTTTTGCTGTCAAGATGAAAAACAGTTGTAAAATTTTTCTTCATTTTACTTTCATTTTTGATGTTTATTTTTTCGCAGCCTCTATTTTTTTTTCGCTCTCTGAGCGTTGTTACGCGTTACGTAGGTATTTGACTTTTTAGTGTGATATTGTCTAAGGTTATAAAGAGACCGGTGGCTTCGCGGTCGCGGTATGCTGTGAATTTATAAATCACAGTCGTATAATTTTTACATCCAGGATTACGATGGATATTTTTTAGTATAATGCTTGTCTTTTTATTCATTCATGCGGATTTTTTTGTCAGAAGTTGAGATGATGGGGAGAAGGGAGAGGGGAGGAGTAGGAAAAAGAGGAGTTGGTCGTCCAATTACCTCCTCTATATTATCAGAATATTGTATGGAATACTTTCAAGAAAGAAAATTTGATAAAATAACACTACAGAGATGAAGTATTTTTCACAAAAAGTTGTAAATTTCTATAATATCTGGAGTCCTCAATTGACCTTGAACTTCAAAGTCGAAAATTTCTGTAAACATTGAATAAAAGCATTAGGTACACCTCGAAATCAACTAAGGGAGGGGCTGAAAATTCAAGAAAAAAGATGGGAGAGTAGTAAAATTTCAAATCAGTCATTTTATTCTGATTTTTCAGTCAAAATTACTGATTTTTTTCTGAAAAATTGGAAACTGATCGAGAAATCAAAGATTTTTGACAGAAAAATCAGTGAAAAATCATTAATTTTCAAAATAAAATAATTGAAATACTGCCAGAGTGAAACGAGGGCGAATTTTATCGAAAAGTAAAGAGCAAAAAAAGCAATTTTTCACATTTTTGTACCTGATTTTTAAAATCTCATTTTCGTATTTAAAGAGAGGACTCGAGCCCCCTGTGCCCCCTTCTTGTGTGCGCCCCTGAACACAAACAAATCTAACTTCACACAGGTATGTTTCAAAGATTATCAACATGTACATTTTCCACTGCACTGATATCGAAAAAAAATTATCTTGATGACCAATTTAACTTCATTAAAAAAAAAACGCGTCCATTCAAAAATCACTGTCTTAGCTCAGTCTTTTTGCAAGCATATGTGACCCTGCCGTAAAGAAGGGACCTTGTGTAAAAAAAAATCGATGTCTTTATTTTTATGTGTTTGGTCCACATTAGATGTCATTTGGACCAAAAACGTGAAAAATGAGACATCGATTTTTTTTTACATTAGGTCCCTTCTTTCTGAAAGGGTCACATATTTTATCTAAATCCTACAGAAATAATTTTTGACGTATTTTTCCTCAAAATTAAATATTTCAACTAATTTTGGGTATTTTTCCCCCCTTAAAATTTATTTTTGACGTTTGAGAATCAACTTTTTTATGACCTTTGATCAGGCATGACCAGGTCAAAAAAATAAAATTTTCAAATACCTATAATTTCATAGATGAAAATCAAACCTGCTCATGAGCGACCAAATTTCAGGCACGAACAGATCGGGTCATACATGATCATGATTCACCTCAGACCGATTTCAAAATTTAATAATTTCTCTGAAACGAAAGTACTTACATAATATCATCTAAAAAAAAAAGAGAGAGAGAGAGAGAAAGGGGTTAAAATCCATCGAGGGAAATCTTACTGACATCGTCATGTTGAAATAGTCAAAGGTGTAGATTATGAGCTTTGTTTGCTTTTGTTTCAATATGACAAGTGTTTATTTTGAAAGCACGTAAAATAAACTTCATTCGTTTTATATTTGATTGATGAATTATAGTTCTTGCGATATACTGAAGCGACCTAAATGAGATTAGACAAGCGTTCCCCCCTCCCCCCCCTAAAATCTGCAGAGTAAAAAAAATGTGCAAACATGTGATTTAAGAGAAATCCTAACGAATGTTTTCGGATGTAAGAACATATGAATCGAAAAATTTCAAAATATAAATTAAAAATTTGGTTAATACCGAATTTCTGGAAAAAAAAATTTTTATTACAAAAATGTGTAAAACAGGGTGTCTAAAAAATTTAAAAATCCAAAAGAAGGACCTTGAGGACTTTCAGCATGGCCCTATCAAAAATTAATATTGTAACACCCCCCCCCCCCCCCCCAAAAAAAAAATCAAACTCATTTCAGGAGGACAAATTTTTTATGTTTTCAAAATTTATTGTTAAAATAAAAGACAAGAGTTTTTACCATAGTTTCGACAAAAAAAAAGTAAATTTACTGAGCCTTAGCGAACCGAGGGCGAAAATGTTCGAAAAAAAAGTCATCCAAGATCTAACAATTTCTTCCATAGGTAAACTTTTTTGTGCTTTTTTCCGTGTTTTGTTTAGAATTTCAAAAAAAAAAAAAAACACAATATCTATGGACTCGTTTCTAATTTCCTTCCAAAAAACCATAACATTTTTGAAAAGCGCAATCGAGATTGTTACAAGTCCTTTGATAAAATGAGAAGAATAATTTTTTCACTTGAAAATAATAATTGTCTAGGCTGAGAAAGGAAGAAGTTTCATACCATCATTTTGAAAATGAAACAGTGTAAATTTACTGAGCCCAAGCGAAGCGAAGGCGAAAATTTTTGAAGAAAAGAGCATTCAATAGCTGAACTTCTTTCAGGCACTCATATCATCTTTCATCATCTTACACAAAGTTGCTACTAGCGACGTTTCAAATATTGGTGATTTATTTTAGCTTTTGGCGGGTGAGTCTCAAAATTTGAAATGGAAAGGACTTTTTACTCAATAAGGACTTCGGAAGGACTGCAAGGACCCTTTAGCCAATATAACGACCGGAAAGACCGGAAGGACTTGTTAAACACCCTGTAAAAGTGCATTTTTTTTACTTTTTAAACAGTATTTTTTCAAAAAAAAAAAAAACGCCTTTGCCACCCTTGGACAGCATTTCATAGTAATTTTCATTTACAAATTAATGATTCTTCACCGAACATTCAGTCAAAAATCACTTTCGTCAGAAAAAATCAATGATTTTCGACTGAAAAATGAAAAAAAAAAAAATGATTGCAGCTTGTTGGAAAATTTTCGTTCTATCGTTTTTCAAAGAAACGACAGGAAACTACGCATCAAACTCACCCAAAAATGGTTATTTCCAGTCGTTTTTCGAAAATGAAAAAGATTTGAGTTTGGATTTTGTGTTTCGATCGATTTTTGTCCGAGTTACGGGCGATTTCCTATTTTTATCAAGAGTGACATATTATGGCTGTTTTTCAAAAAAAAAAAAAAAAAAAAAC
Organism: Pseudococcus jackbeardsleyi; assembly: GCA_038380155.1. Lineage (NCBI taxonomy): Eukaryota > Metazoa > Arthropoda > Insecta > Hemiptera > Pseudococcidae > Pseudococcus > Pseudococcus jackbeardsleyi. Next base: position 42,307,468 of record CM076242.1, read on the forward strand.
CGAAAAAAATGGTCAAAATCAAAAAGTGAACATAGAATTGTTTAGATTCGTCTGGTAATAATGCCTGCATTCGATTTTGAATTTTGATCGATTTTTGCCCGAATTATGGGCGATAATTTTCCATGGTTCATGGTCATGATTCATGGTTGATGATTTGTGGTTTATGGTTCTTGTTTCATGGTTCATCATTTTGAATTTTGATCGATTTTTGCCCAAATGATGAACGATTTTCTATTTTCAAAATTTTTCAACTTCTTGGGAATTCTATTTCACTTTTAATTGAGTCACTGCAGTTTTTCATCCGATGAAATTTCCACAATCCCAGCAGCTACAAAATTTATTCAAGGTACAAAAACAGGAGAAAAACACACGTTTTCCAAAATCAATACTCAGGCACGATGAACACTCCAACGTAAAATTGTAGATACTTTATCGGTATGTACATACTACATCCAGACTACATGTGGAATCTTTTAAATGGGTTCATGTAATAAAATAGAAGAAAACACACATCTTAGAGGCGAGATTTATATAGACGAAAAGAAGTGTGTTGATAAAAGAGAGTGCAAATATGCGAGGCATTGTTGTGATTGGCATTTTGTGTCAAAGTGCTAAATGGACAGTATAACGCGCCCATATTCGACGCCTTCTAAATACCAATAACAACGCGCGAACAAATAAACAACGAAAATCTTCTCGAGACACAAAAAAGGTACCTATACGTATACTACGCCTTTGTAAAAATGTGTCGCGTAGAAACACATTTGATTTAATCACGAATGAGCGCTGCAAAAAGCCAGAGAAACGTTGAAATTTATAAGTATAGCGTTTCCACGAGTACGTATAGAGGTTAGGTATAGAGCCAGACAGATTTTAAGACAAGAAAAGTGGCTACTACCAGAGCCATATAAACGTATTCGAGCGGAACGTATCAAAATGAACGTCGCGTTGTGTTTTTATTAGCCGTTACCTTTTGGCTGATGCGCGAATTTTGTTTCGTTAATTTGTCGAGAATTTTTTTCCATTCCTTTGAAAATCCGCGTCGCTTTCAGATTTTTTTTTTGCTCAATTTTTTCTTCTCATAGAACGAATTTTAAAAACACGTTTGTTTTATTCGTTTAATAGAATGCTTACATGGTACAGCGAACGTATTACCATTACCTATGTACCTTGTAGACAATGTTTTACACGATATTGAAAATTCTTTAGCTCGAATTTCCATTCGAGGAAAACGTATTCCATTAAAAGTTCAGCCATGCTCTTATCTACGTAGATTACAAAATTGCCATGAAATTGCGAAATATTTTCCTCTACGAAATAGAAATTTACACAACTCGAAAACATGACAAAATTTTCGGTTCGTAAAATTTCAATGTTTTTCAAGGTCCTATACAAACGATACAATGGAAAATACAAATGAAGCAGCTTTTGTGTAGTTTCAAAGAAGCAGATATCTTTGCTCACAGGAAATATTTTTAATTTTAGAAAACATTAGAAAACAGAATTTTACAGCCAATTTGAAAATTTTTTGTGCCTTTATCAATCCTTTTTTTTTTTTTTTTCTAAATCAAAACCCAGAAATAAAACACTTAAAATTTTTAGCCTTTTTTGATTTAAAAAATTGATTTAAAAAAAAAGAAGATGGGGAACACCTACACATAATCAACTCAGGAGCAAAAAAGGTCTTAACCCTTGACACGAACATTTTCTCATACCGACACAACTTCAAATAAAACAAAAAGAAAATCAACCCAAACCAAACATAAATAAAGCTCAGCCAACGAACCGAGTATATATATCAAGTATTTATTCAAAAACTTATCAACAATTCAACATAAAGGTACCGCAACTCTCCTGCATTCGAGAATCACTTACGTACACGTACACAGTACACCTAAACATTACTCGAGTACACCGTTCGACAAATTCACGACGATCTTGCGTGGACTTTAAAAAAGTTTTATAATAAACAAGTAAAGTTGGACGTGTGCTTACTCGAAACCATGCAAAGTTCTCGACATTTCTTACATTTCTAGAATATTTAACCATTCGAGATCGACATCGACGTGGCGAGTCCGTACCAAAATTTATTTCGCGTACAAAAGACGTTTTTGACAAGATGATATTGGGAAATTGGCGATAAACAGGGCCCCATCTGGTGTGAAATAAAAGACAGATGATAGAGGTTCGTGGAATGCGTAATTACATTAAAGGAGCGAAAACCCTTTTCAAATTTGTATCAAGTTCGGTACACTTTCGAACTGGTGCTGCGAATCTTATGCCAGGAGTTGATGTTTGGTGTGTAAGGTGAGGTTTCTCGAAAACTTCACCAGAGTATATCATATTTGATATGCTTAGGTAGGCAGTTGATGAAATTTTTTTTGATTTTGAATAGTAACTTGTGGGATTTTAAATTTCGTACTCTTGCTTGAATTTTTTTGGTCAGTTGAAGACGGATTTTTTCAAAATATCTTCGGAATTGCATGAAAGAAGCAAAAAAATGTAGGGGTACAATTTCCAAAATTGATGAAAAAAGTATCCCAGCTAAAGTTGTCTGATGACATTATCAAATCAGAATGCAGATGTTTTGTTAAACTTTTATAAGACTTTCAGAATTTTTTTCTATTTATCCATCTTTCTTCTTTTACCCTCACTCCGGAAAATTTCCTTTTATCAAATAATTTTTATGTTTTTAGACTTTTCTCTTCCTTTGTAGATTTCAGAAACACAATAAAATGATAAACATAAACGAGATGACAGAAATTTAAAATTAGGAGCTTATCAAAAAATTCCTTCACTATTTCAAATTTTCTAGATTCATTTTTTGGGATATTTACAACCTCTTGATATGAATTATTTTATTAATTTTAATTCTTCGTATGTAAAATACTTACATTTTATTTGATTGAAATTAATGAGAGGAGAATGAAAATTTCATCAATTTCAAAATATTAAAATCTCTTGGGTTGGAGTTTAAATAAAATATTTCAGCTATAAATCACAAAAAAAACAAATATTGCGAATTTTTGCTGAAAATAATTTCATTTTAGCTTAAATTGAAATTGTAGTATTTGGAAGTGCTAATTTCTGCAGCTTTGGATCTTAAAATAACTGCATAATTCAGTCTCAAGATTGCCCAGTATCCAAGTCCCAGCTCAAAATCGCGTATTTCAACCTAAAATTGCCGTTGAAATTTTTAACAGCCAATTTTGGCGAAATGGTTTCATTTTGAATCAGAAAAATCAATTTTCACCAAAATTCAAGAATTTTTGACTTATTTTTCAGTCAAAATTACTGATTTTGTTGACAATTGGATATACTAGCTGAAATGAGATGAAATTGAAAAGTAAGGTCCAGTAATATTTTTGAAAAAAAAAACACATTTGTATTGAGAATATTTAAGAAAAAAATTGTTCAAAAATTTTCCTAATTTAAAAAAAAAAAATTTGAAAAGGTAATCGTAGGTTGTCGAATTTAATAGATGATTCAGCAAAAGTAAAGCAGGAGCCAGAAACTAAACATTTTTTCCAAGACTGAGAACATAAACATTTTTTCCAAGACTGAGAACAGGGGTTTTACTCTATCTCAGAAATGATTTTCCCTGACTTTTCCAGGTTTTCCAGACCAGTTTCTCGAAATTTTCCAGACCTTTCAAATAGGTTATTATTGAAAGATGGAAGGATGGAGGGGGGAGGAGGGGTAATGAAATTGTGCAGAAGAATAAATTAAAATACATTATGGTCAACATTTTTTTTTTTTTAATTATTACATCTTACATGATTTTTAGAATCTCCTTTTTTCAATCACAAAATTGGCCTAAATTCAATTTGTAAAGTTTTTGAATATTCTCAGTCTTGAAATTCAGAAATTCCTTCACAATTCAATGCTCCACCCCACCCCCACCCCTTCCCAAGAAAAAACATGCACCTCAATTTTATAAATTCCATAAAAATCTCTCTTTTTGGCTTGACCCAGTAGATCGATGGGGAGTAAAATATCAATTATTTTAATGAGATGTATAAATGGGAAGCGAGAGCGAAATTTTTTTACATTCTTCAAATGCTGAAGTTTCTCAAAATGTGACCAGAAAATACCACTTCTTTTCCATTCTTTTTCAATATAGTGATCAGCGGCATCATAGTTTTCCTTTCTCATCAAATTTTGTCAAAATACTCGTACCCTCGTACGTGTTAAAAAATCTTTGTAGAAAGAAAAGAGAGTAAATTATCTCCGAACATAGCAAGAGAAATTTTTTTGAACACTTGATAATTCAATAGACAAAAATATCAATTTTTTTACATTATGAATTTATGATCAATAAAAAATGATAGCCCCAGCGGAGCGAGGAAAAAAAATTTTTTAATGAAAGAGCCAGACACTTCAGACAATTTATTCTTCTGGATTTTTCCAAAAATTTCAGCGAAAATGCCAGAAATTTCAAAATTCCCTGACTTTTTCCAGTTTTCCAGAGAATGAACACCCTGGAGAATTTCGAAAGTCGACAAAAAAATGCAAACCAAACCATCTTAAGGCACACATTATGATATTAGAATTCTGCACACCCCCCCCCCCAATAAAAAATTTGATGTGATCTCTGAAAAATGCTCCCCAATTACGAAACTTGAAAACCCCACCGTTCAAACCCTTCAAACCACAATTACACGACGCTTCCCTCATTTTGAAATAAATCAATAGATAAACCTCGGAATTTCACTGCAAGAACAAAAAAAAAAGATACGATACGTAATTATTTACCCGAAATTGACAACGATACAAACCGAGATGATCTCGGAAATAATTTAGAGCTATGTTTCTCACAAAGTCGTCTTCGCCAAACAGCAGGTATACAGAAGAACTCGATAAATCGGATGAGGGAAGTACGCCAGATAACGTTCGATTTAATGCAAAAGATACTCGTACTCGTACAATTCGATTCCATAATTACTGCGATATTCGTCGTTTTGCGTTGGTATATAAAACAAATCTCTATGACCATGACGGATAATAGTTGTATTGATATACTAGACAAGGAAAATTTATCGGCATTGCTTACACTATATATCATCACTATGACATGTATAAAACCGCTTGGAACGTAGCCTCGTTTCAAACGGTTCCACAAAATCCACGTAGATCAAAAAACGCCGTTTTTAAGCACCGTTTCGAGTTTTCTATTATTCATCCTGATAGCACGTATTGTTTCGTTGTGATGTGTTTTCCTTTACCAACCAAAAAAATGAATAAAAGTAGATTTGCCTGTAGCCAAAATAGGATTACCTGAGGTATTTTATCTGGTTCAGTTTTCTCGAGCCCGGAGAAGGGAAAATGATTTTATAATATTAATTGAAGTTGATACAGGTGCCAGGGATATGTTGGTAAACAAAATAAATTGCTTTTTTCATTCATATTATTTTCAAAATTTCGATCAAAATGAGAAGACAAATCCAAAAATTTCGATAGGATTGGTGGAGTAGGTTTATTATCGATACGAAGGGTAAATTTAATTGATGGCTCCAGACTTTCTGATGAAAATTCAAAAATCAATTTTTTGAGATTTTAAAATTTTAATATACAGAATCAAAAGTTAAAAAATATTGCAAAAAAGATTTTGACAATTGGAAAAATGGAAATGGAACGAAGATGGGAAATTCATTTCATCAATCAAAATCTTGTTAAAATTTGAGACGACGAACTGAAAATATCTCTTTGTTAGACCATTAACGAATTGATCAAGATTTTTATCAATGGGCAAGAAAATTTAACCTCGACCAAAAAAAAAAAAAAATCATAGTCAGTAAAACAGAAAATCTAAATAGGTATTTATTATAATTATGGTACCTAAGTATACCATGCAAAAGTCGATAAACAAGATCAAATTTGAATCCAAATAAATACGTATCTACAAATGAACGAACATGAAACACGATAAAAACATAATTTTCATCAACTTTTCGTCTTTCCAGTACCAAGCTAAAACGAACAGAACTTTATTGTGAGTTGTCGGATACTGGAAAAATTATAATCACGTTTAAAGTTTATCTTATCAAAAGAGCGAGTTTCAAATTATCATAAAAATTCAAATTATACGCTTTGATAAAATTCTATATGCTTTCTCGTGTATCTCGAGTATTTTTTGCAAGCATTTTCAAAAGGATAGTAAGGCTAATATTACTTCATTGAAACAGGAAATTGCTTCAAAGTTTAAGTAAACTGATAACTAAGATAGTGCTTTCGCACCTTATAATATAGTTATTAAAGCCAAGATTTTTTATCCTTAGCCTTTTTCCCTGCTACTGATACGTGCTGAAATAAGGCTGATGGAAATCCAGTAAAATTGAATACAACGAAGATAGACTTGGAAAAAATATGATTTTCGAATCACAAAAATACAAAAGAGAGATAATCTTAGGGCTTTTGAATACAGGTCTCTTTTTTTTTTCACGAAACGAGTACAGGAAGAAAAAAAGGTCTATTAAAATATCCAAATTTGATCATCGTAATCTCTAGTTTTACGAAATTTCATCTAATTTTCCATTCAAATCGGAAGCTGGAGTTCTTTTGTGTAAATTTTTGAATTCGTCGAAAATGAAAAAGTGGAAGTTGAGTAAAAATGGAATTCGCAGAAATGGCGATATGTAATATTTTTTGTTAAGATCTTTTCTTCACATTGTACAATAAATTAGAGGGTTACAACAATTTTCTTAGTTGTCCCTTGCGGACATAAGAATATGATGACGCGACGTAATACAAAAAATGAATATTTTTAAAAAATTAATTTTTAAAGTTAGAAAGTTAGAAAAATTTATTCGATAAACGCTATTGTCAAATTTATAGATTTTTTTCAAGGTCAAGTGAATTTTCTTTCATTTTTCGTTTCAAAAATTATCCTGTAGAAAATTCCAGAATAAAATCGCGAATTCACGAGACTTTTCCAAGTCAAATAAGTAGATAGAATTGGCCCTCAATCTTCAATCTAATTCTCTTTAAAACTCACCCATGTAATATAGTTTTCTGAGCAGTAATTTTTCAACAAAAAAAAATTGATCACCTCTTCCACCATTTTTTTTCGATGGTTAAAAATGGCGAAAAAGTGATTATAAGAATTGAACTTTTGGCTTATTTTGTAGAAAGTGGAAAAAATTAAATTACGTAAAAATGACCTCTGTGATGAAAACATTTCTAATTTCAGTGACTTCAGATCACAAACACCAACTTTTTATTCAATTTTTGAAAAAATTCGATTTTCTATCATATTTTTTCTAAAAATTCTCGACCAACATTATAAAAATTACCAAAATCAATCAAATTTTTGAAAATTTGGAGGCTCCAGCCCACGCTCTTAATTTTTCCACAATTGAATTATATGTGTCCCTTTCCCTAACAAGGTCCCACATTGTCGGTATGGAGTTAAGACCAGTACGCTATAGTAGACAAAATTCCCCATCGAATAAGACCTCCCTCAGCCTCCTGAGTCCAAAACCCTCGGAGTTATGGCCATTTGAAGTTGAGGTATCGAAAAACAAAGTTTTGAGAAAAACGCGTTTAAAGTTTTGCAACTTTTTTTCATTGAAAAAATGAACTCACAACAAAAGTAATCCCTTTAATGTGAAGTACAACATAATATAATAAGTATAAGTAGTGAATTACTCATTTCGACGGGTTTTACGAGGGGTGGGGGGAGGGAGGTGGAAGGGGCAGTTTTCGATGTTTTTCTTTTCCTTGCCTGAACTTTAGTCTCGCCTTCACTTTTTTTCATTTTCTCAGTCGTGGTATTCACTCATAGTTCGTAAACGGTAGGTCGGAATTAAAAACGGTTTGCGGCATTCGAAAGAGCATGGTTGACTCTATAAGAAACGATAAAAATCCCAAAATCGACATTTTCAACCCAACTTCAGAAAAACGCCTGTATCTCCGAAACTAGGATCGACAAAGTGGGACATTGTTAGGGAAAGGGACACATATTTAGTTCAGCATATTTTAAAATTTCGATACCAAAATTACGAAAGATAGACCTCAAAATACTGATTTAGAAGATAAAACCCCTCAAAATCGCAGATTCAAAGAACTATACATAGGTGGTTTCTCTTCCCTTCCCCTCGCCACGCCTACACCAACGTTCTGTAATCCTTTTCTCGAATTCTTACACGTGCATTTCCGGTTACATCACATTCCTAAACTGATAGAACCGGATCGGTTTCTCCTTTTCTTTGTGTTTCCACCCTCTTTTGAACATCTCTCACCAAAACAACGATACATCGAAGGCGATCGATGTATCGGGCTAGTTTCAAGTCAAGTTGTCAGTTGTCACTTATGGTGAGCTCTCAGTATATTTATTAAAGATCTCTTTTCGAATACGTTTCTTTCTTCCTTTTAACCACAGTGAGAATTAGTTGCCAAAGAATCAGCGAATAGAGGGGGCGGGAGTCGAAGACGAACTACAGATTTATGTTCGAGGGGTCTGATTTAGTTGAAAAAACACCTTTTTCTCTATGAATTAATACAAAAATCGTATCTTCTCCCAGCTATCCCCTTCCATTTCCTCCCTCCTAACAAAACACTCACTTCAAAAATCACACACACAAAAAATTTTTTCGAAAGATGGCAACTATCATCATCACATTTTACAAAATGACAGAAATTTACAATAAACAACTTCATTTCTGTTGACTTTTCGATCATTCGTCCTTTTGTTTCAAAATGAAACGAATTTTTGAGATTTTATTTCAACCGAAGTAATGGTTCATACAGCAAATTTGAGACCAAAAATTCGATCAAAATAATCTGGACAAATAATTTTTGAGACATCACTATTCAAAAAAAAAAAAAAATGAAACATTAATTTAATGAATTTACTGAAATGAATATTTCCTTTTTTCAATATGCTAAAATATTCATTTTCTTGGGGAGGGGGGGATTTGAATTTACTAAGAGACAATATCTTAAAGTATTGAAATTTTTACAAAATAATTTTCGAATTTGAAAAGCATTAAAAGCAAAAAAAATACCTAAGAATTATTTTTATACGTTCACGTTTTGATTCTTCTTTTCCCTCTTCTAGCGATGATATTTCTAAAAATAATGCAGAAAAATCCTCCTACTTCCAACTATCCTTAAAAAAAAAAAAGTGAAAATCGTATGAATTCGTGCACCATTAAAAAAAAATTAGCCAAAAGCTGAAGCTTGACTGATTGAAATAAGACATCTGAGTCACTAGTAAATTAAAATTTTTACTGATTCATTTCAGTAGTTGAGGAAAGAATTACTGATTCAAAAATGAAAATTAAATTAAATTTTCGCTGATTTCTATAGTGACTTAATTCTGTCTATTTTATCCGTCAATTTTGACTGATTGAAATTGAGAGAGCGAACTAAAAAATTACTTATTGAAAATTTCAACAAAATATTAAACTTTTTCGAGAGGCTGCCTCAAAGATGAATAATTGCAGCACCATTAACCATTTCATACAAAACTGAAAAATCTCCATTCTACCTCGGAGATGGGGGGTCAACACATGAACTCAGAATGGAAGTGAATTTCGTTGAAATGGAGTTTTTCAAATTTTCAAATATGATCAAGACGAGGTAAAAATTGAATTAATCTCTGAATAAGTAGATATTCTCCTCTAAACAAATTTTTAGAATAGAAATTGTCTTTTTTCTGGTTTAGGAAAAATTCCAATTTCAAGTCTTCTCTGTCGATATATCTTTACTTCCCCAAGAGAAAAATTGAGAAAATTCTTGCGGAAAGACCAAAATTTCTCCATTGTACATATTCGGTTTAAAAATAAAATTTCTCCTTCGATATTCTCATTAAAATCGATTTTTTTTACTGAAAAGTCCATTTTCCCTCAATCTTGATCACAGAGGATAAGATGGGGGGGGGGATTTTACAGTTCAAAATTTTTCCGGCAGATATTCAACAATAAATAAAATTTTTAAAAATCTGAGAACAAGAAAAGACTCCAATTTAAAATTTTTTTATTAAGTATGACAATTCTCCAACTCGAAATGAACCACCTTCGAGTATTTAGCCAAAATCATGTAAGTAAATTTACTCTAAAAAAATCGTACAAAATCACGAATTCTAAACAATCGTACAATCGATATTTCCCCCAACTTTTCACCACCCTATCTTAAAATTCGATTACAAAATAAATCCTCGTCGTTTCGGAAATCTTCTCGGTACAATCCCTTTCGACGCAATTCCACAACCGCAGACATAACGCTATTTTCACTATATTCAAAAACTTGAAAACTGCACGTATGATAAAAGAATTTTTCCGAAATAAATGCCTCCACTACGCGTAAAAACATATAGGACACCTCCCCAGAGAAATATAAACCACAATTCGCCGTTTTCTTTTACAGAAAAAAATACATCGTTTCGTCGAGCGGCGCGCCTCTTTCCAACACTTATCCATACCATGAGCGAAAAATACACACCAAGGAGCCCGATTCGTCTATACCCATCGCTTTTCTAAAATTCGAAATGAAAATGGCGACGAAATCGCACAAGCCATTAAGTTTTAATCAATGTAAAATGATGTTATAAAGAAGTTGTAAAACGTTTAGCGATGAATAAGATTGAATTCGCTTTAGGTATTATGATAAGGTTAACGCGAGTGCTTTTAAGTATATGAAGGTTTTGTTGGAATTCGGTGCGGAATTTCAAGCATTTATATGAAAAACGCTAACGGTCTATAATAGTTGCCGTTTTACTATTATCAAACTGAGACATTCCACCTTGTAATTTGCGGTCGACAATAGGTGAAACACATACCGGACCGGGGATAAAAAATCCTCAATGGTTTGACGACGAATTTACCGATTCCGAATAAACCACGTGAGGCGAGGCCTGTTTCAAAATTATATACGACTTGACGACCGTTTATAAAAAAGTAATTCGAGCGATAAAAGAAATCTCGAAAATTATATTCGTGCCGGCGAAAAGAAATTCCCACTCGGAGCAGTTTCCGCCACCTCGTCTCGCTTCTTCATTTTGCATCGTGCAAATTAATCGATATAAAAAATATATTTTTTGTTTTATATTCAAAAAAAAAAAACTTTTATATACCAAACTAGATTCAACATTTTAACTATGTACGCTTTTTTGAGTGGAAGAAAAAAGTAGAGAAACTCAATTTGAAAATATTTCCCAACTTTATAGCAAGTATACGCATAGCACCGAGTACGACCGAAGCGGCTAAAAAAAGAGCAAGGTTTCCTGTTGCCAACTGTTATTCATGCCTGAGAAAGTCTATTTCTTGATTTCGTCGAGTCGAGCCACATTTCGCGAGATTTCTTTTCGCAGTGTCGGCGAACTGGTCTTTTTGCATCAGTGATTTCGCCGTGATAAAAATCCGCTCCTGGTTTTTGTTGGCTTTTCTACCCCCTCCGAGGCCAGCTTTCGTACCCTGTTTGTTTTATTACACCTTATTATACTGTAAATATTCCGCATAGTCCTACCTTTGCTACGCTATGCGGACGTATTAGGCAAAAAAAACCACCTAAACTAATTTGAATAACTTCCATTCGTACGTATTCTAGACCCATATACGCCGAATCGCTCGTATACTTATCTAAACACCCAGTCTATTATCAGCGAAGAAATATTAACCGTCGGGTCGCTCATCTTTAATCCGTATTAACCGCATCCATCCGTTCTTTTTTTAACCCCCCTTGGCTGGTAATAATTGAAGATATTCAGTGTTAAATTAAATTCTACCGGAATAGAATTATTTGAAAAATTATCGACAACTTTTTTCGGTATTCGAGTTTAATTAAAAAACTAGAAGGCGATATCTCTTGAAGACAATTTTTTTCGCAGTCTAATTTTTTAATTAAAACAAACTCTGTTTTCTCTTATTCTCTCACTTTTGGCCGCCGCCGCCCATAATGGAAATAATTGCGTCGAAAAACACCGTTATTTTCGACATCTGTTCTTATATAGTTAATTTTAATTGAATTTTATTTGCAAATATTTGCTTTTACCATTATTTCGCGTTAGTTTGAAAGAAATCATTATACAAATGGTTATTAATTTTCATCGGCCGGCTGAAATAAATTTCCCAGATGGCGAGTTTCTTTACTTTTTTTTACACGTTAAATTAGGCCGGCCGTTCAACCCTGGTTTCCCTTCGCAGTCATTCGAAACGGATCCTTAGCAGCGTCATTAACAATTAAAAGGGAATTTCGGGGTTCATTCGCGTCGTTCGTCGGTTCCGTTTCGCGCCCAGAGTTCGATCGTCTGACGATGACGTTGAGAATTTTCAACCGAGATAATTCTTTTTGCTATCTTAAGTTGGCGATGAAGAAAGCAAATGAGCTAGATGATGGTTTTTAGAGCAAGAAGTTATAATTATTCAATTTTTATCGTAGGGGTCTTGGAAAGCTCAAGCCCCTTTTAAAGCTTGGAAATGAAATTTTTTATACCAAAATACATACATCATTTTTTTCAAATCGGCAATCAGTTTATGATGAAATTCTGTCTTTGAGAATCAGTGATATAACTTTCGTTGAAAATTAATGATTTTTCACCGATCTTCCAGTCCACAATTACCGATTTCTCCATCAATTTCCAATTAGTTGAAAAAAAATCAAAAAATTTACTGAAATATGAATGAAAAATCACTGATTTGAAATTGGACCTCTCCTATTTTTTCTCGATTTCTTAGCCCTTCTCTTTTATTTCTGGGTGCATATGATTTTTATCTTCAATAATTGCAGTTTTTTTAACCTCAATTTTTGAATTCGATGCATGAACGTAGATTTAGAAACATTTCCTTAAAAGTCAAAAATAGGTTTTTGAATCGACACTGATTTTAAGCCTTTCAGAAAGAGTACCAAGAATCAAGGGGAATTTTTTTACCCCTAAGGGAGTTTCTATATCCAGGCTCACATATGAAGATGAGTACCCAAGACCCTAGTTATACGTATGTGTGACCATGACCCTGCTGTGAAGAAGGGACCTTGTGTAAAAAAATCTTTGTCTTTATTTTCATGTGTTTGGTCCAGATTTGGTGTTATTTGGACCAAAAACGTGAAAAATGAGACATCGATTTTTTTTTACACTAGGTCCCTTCTTTACGGCAGGATCACATGTGTTTCAAAAATTATCATAAAATGATTGAATTCCAAAAAATATCGAAACATTTTAAAGTCAAAAGACAACTTCGTACTTAATGAATTGAATTGTACGAAAAATTTCGACAATTGTCAACAATGAAAAAAAAACTATTATAAAAATACGAATCGTAATATTTAAAAATCATCAATTTTGTGAAAATGAAGTCCAACATATTCTTTGAAATTAACGTAATGATGGAAAAAAATATGTCTTAAAGAAATTTAGAAATCGAAATTAACGATTTTCAGAAGTTTTTCAAAATTTTCCCAAGATTTCCAGTCAAATATTTCAGCTTTTCCTTCCCTCTAAAAAATTATCCTTCTAAAAAATTGATATTTTTCACATTAATGAAAAATGTACGAAAAAAGTAAGAAATTTTGAAAAAATTCAAAGGTCGATTTGATTAAGGGGAAAATATAATTTTCAATATTTTATAAATTCGAATCTATTGACCCGAATGCAGAAAATTTCCATTTTTAAGTATCTTTATTACTAGCAGGACCAATTACTTAAAATATTTCGAAAATGGAAATAAAACTGGCTTGAAAATTGTTTGAAGATATGTACTTAATTTGAATAAAAATACAATTTTTTAATAAAAAATATTATGGAAATATTTCACAAATTGAATCGTTTGCTTTTAAAACGAAACAGATCCATTGGAAAATATTTTTAATAAAAAGGATCCAATATCATTAAAAAATAAAATAAAAAATTCGAAGCAGAACGTTTTTTATTTTTTTAATAAGTACAATTAAGTGGACTAGGTATCTTGTTTTGAAAATAAAAAACTCCGACGCCAAAATTTCAAATTTAAAAAAATTTTAATTTTTTATTTCGAATTTTAAAAAAACAAACAAAATAGAATAAAAATTGCAAAAATTGTTTGAAAAATCAAAATGGATCAAAAAAAAAATCAGAACTGTTGGAAAAATCACAAAAGTTGAGCGAGGTATTCACTGATTGCACCAAATCAAACCTTATGACTTATTTCGTGACTCTTTTTTCACTTTGAAGAAGACCTGGCAGGACTGACATTTTCTCTATAGAGGGAGCAGATACCTATTCAGAGAAGCTTCAAACCTCAAAACCATTCAAGGTGTCACAAGAAATTTGACAGAAAATGGAAAAAGCTTCATAGGATTTTTCATCGGTGACAAATAAAATTTTTATCACTCCCTTTTCCTCCATAATATCAATCAAACTGAAATTATTTTCAAGCGGAGGGAAATTTTTTTTAATTTTATGTACTTAACCCAGAAATTATTACGTGAATTCTTTATGAAGTAATTTTGGGGAAAATCTTGACATCTCATAGTTCAAATTGACCTAAAATGTGAAAAAAATGACATAAAAAAACATTGGTAAAAATTTCCAAAATAGTGTCAACAAATTTGTCAAAACTCTTTAGAATTGGGTCAATTTTTTTTAACTAAGTACAGTATAAAAATTGTCTGAAATTTTTTCTTCAAGAAAATTAATTTTAGTGATTTTTTTTCAACAATTTCAACCCTACTTTTAATTTTTTGTTATCGCATCAACACAATTTTTTTTTTTTTAAATTCAACTCTTCATTTTGGTTTATCAAATGCAACTTTCGCGTCATTTTGAAAATTTTTACTCACAATAGGAACAACTTCATCCAATTTTATTCCTTTAATTTCGATTATTTCGATAATTTTCCACAAAAAACTGAGTTTTTTTTTTTTCAAATAATTTTCAAATAATTACCAATATTACTTTCGACGAGTGCGTTTATACTTTTGCAATTTTTAGAATATTTTTCATAATTTCAACCAATTTTCATCATCTTTGAACAATTTGTAAAATTATTAAAACAAATTTTATACAATTCTCGGAATGATTCAAAAAACTCCTAATTTCACAAATAACATTCAAAGCCTCCTTCCACTCCACAATTTCTGCACATCTACTCGTATTATTCCCAAAGAGCTTTATGTCAGTTGCCTATCTGGAGCCTTACCTGCAAATGCTCCGGTCGATATGCCAACCAAATGCGAGAAATTCTACACCATAATCGACACAATTAACACTCGATAAACTCGCAAGACGTTTCAAATATACGGCCAAATTCTTCGACCTAATCACACGGTTAAAACAATCAATAAAGCTCATTCGATTTAATACGAAAAACACCAACATTTCGAAAGTTATTTACGATATTCATTAGCATAAAATCTCGGTCCATTAGTTCATTAAATGAATGATAAAATTTGACGATTTTCTTTCATTCTGGGAAAAGATCGGAGCGAAGAAAAAATAAGAAAAGGATATAATACCGACGGCGAAACAGATGATGTGCGTTTCGTCTGGCACAAAAAATAATAAAACTTGAAATCTGGGTAATTTTTTTCCAAAGCTTTCGTCTCATTAGCCAGTTCAGTAGGCCGAAATTACGAACGATTTCTTTTAAATCTGCGTTCGTTTTATATACACAACGAAAAACCGATACAGCCCCCGCGTGCCAACTAAAAAAAAAAAATATAGCTAAAAGATAGTAATACTGACGAGTTTATAAATGTTTATCAGATTTAACGTTGTAATTAAAAATTAAATTTCTTTCCTAAAATGACTATAATTAAAACGTATTTTTTATCGAATTAAAGAGTTAAAAAGACAGACATCGCAAAGGTAAAACATTTATTTTCCTTGTTAATTAAAAACTAAAAATAGAGGATGTCTTCTTTTAAACAACATTTCTGCTAAGAGGCTGAACTTTCTGTAGCCTTTATCAACATAAGCCTATTTCAAAACAATAAAACGTAAATTGGCCTTACTATGAAATTAACGAAGACGAACTTTAAAAGCCCGCCTTTTCGTATAAAGTTCATTTTAACCGGTCTGTAATCGTAATGTAGTTAGCAGTTGACAAAATTTATCTGCTGTTTCAAACTAATTCCATTAACTTTTTTTCTCCTCTTCCTCCTTTCGTTCATTCTTTTCTTTTTCGCGCTTTTCATAAGACGTTTACCATTAAATTTAAACTCAATCACGGAATCTCGTATTTGAAAAAAAATCAACTTTCACTATGATGATTATGGAATCGATAGAAACGAGGTGTTTTGTTAATTTCGAATATTTTCCACGCGTCGTCCCATTCTCCCAGTCCTATCCAATCCGCACTGATCCAATAATGTTAATTTCAATCCGAATTTCTCCCAACAAATCTTCAATTAGCGATAAAATTTATGCGTCCGTTCGTGAAATTGAATTCCACGATTGGACGGATAACTCGAGAGGGACCCAGGGAGATGAAAAAAAATCGGTCGCGTTTAATTTCATTTTTCCATTCCGAATAATTTAACCGATTTCACAAAAGAAAACGCCTCCTAACTTGCACTATGATTTTTCAAAACTGTTCTAAATTCATTATTGGGGGCAAAAAAAAAAAAGGCAACAGGAAGAGCCGGAAATGGAAATACATAATATTTCATCGCCCGCCGTCGGTAATTTTTCCCGTGTAACGTATTCCATTAATTTTTAATCGCTTGGTTGAAACTTTCGCTCTGCATTTATAGTATATTACCGCAAATGAACTTTCATACACCTAAAGCTGCTCCACTATACGCAGCTTCATTCATAATATATGAAACAATCAATGAACCGTTATAGGAAGTTGCACTTGGAATAAAAATTTCAACTGTGATGTGGTTTACGGTTTGGCCGGGTTCAAAGTACCCGAATCTTTCAACCAAGGGCCAACTTCAAAATAGCCGCAAAGTAAACATTCCATGATTAGGTGTTTCGTACATAAATTTTTCTTAATAAACAAAACTCAAAGGGCCTACACGTTGTTAAAACCCACCTCATCTTCATAAGACAAATGTACGTATTTTCCAATAAACACGCAAAAAAAAGCCTATTTCCAGCGGAGCTGCTCGAGTGGTGTAAATGAAGCTGTCGAAATTGAACGAGCTCGCGCATTTGTTACATCCTTAGAGAGTAGTACCCAAATAAAAAGGAAAAAGAGAAAAAAACTTAATACCCAACCCGTCAATCGTCTTATCCATGTAAAACGCGAGTAGCTATAAAGAAACAAGAGGGATGCTATTTCAAAACTAAAAAAAAATCCTTTCCTAATTGCTGTCCAGAGTTTTAGCCTTTTACTTCGATTGCGTGTTTTTTCTTCTTCGTCCCACGTTCACCTCGTGACGTAATGTAAAAGTGTCTGTTATCCCATACCGATCATTTATTTTAAATTGAATACAAAAATCAAAATTTTTTTGGATTTGGGGTGTTTCGAAATGAAAAAAAGGCTTTTTATAACTATTTGAATTTTTGTAAGCATGTGATTGCTTGATTTCAAAAATTTTAGGAAAGATTACTTTTTTTTTTTTTGAAAATATAGCTAAATAGAGAACCTGGGATTTCATTTGAACGAGAGCTAGATTTTTAAAGGAAAAAAACAATCCACGTTCCAAATTTTTTTTTCAATTTTTGATTAATTTCCGGATTTACTTAATTCAAAAAAAATTTGTTGGAAAAATCGATGAAAATTATTTTTCCATTCAAAATCGAATTTCAACATTTTTAAATATTTTAGAGTCCCAAATAACAAAATTTTGATTTTCTTTGATGTTTTCCAATGTTCTTCTAAAAGACACAGGCCTGATGAATAAGGCACAAAAAATTTACTTTTTCACCGCCATTTTTTAAAAATGTTATAAAATCATATTTTTGTAAAAATCAGTGTTTAAAAAAACGTTTACAAAAAACATAAATTCATTTGAGTAGCTAAAATGGGATTTTTACAAATTTTAGTGACTCAGAGTATACAGATTACAGGTACAATTTTTCTCATTTTATCAAAATCTAGAAGAAAATTTTTCAGAAAAATATATCATCATTTTCTAAAATTATATGGATTCCAACCAAACTTTTTCGACCATATATTCAATTTTGGCATGGATGGGAAGAATGAGATACGCTTCTGGTTCGACTCCTTCCATTAGATCCACATCGTGATTCAAAACAGCACCACCCCCCCCCCCCCAAAAAAAATGAAAAAAGAATTTTTCATTTGTAACCAATCTTGTAAATTGTAAAAGCAATGGCGAAATTTTGCGGAAAAAATCAAGTTTTTTTAAATCTTCTACATATATTTATAAGGACTAAATGAGGCAGTCATTTGCAAAACCCCATAAGTCACACATTTTGTGATTTTTATGTTATTAGGTATTGATTCTGATAGTATTTAGCACGCTCTATCAATTTAATATGATGCCACATTTCGTCAAGTCAGCCATTTTGAAAATACAGCACCTTAACAGCGATAAAAAATCTCAAAATTTTCTGGTGGCTCCAAAATATCTCAAAACCGTTTCCAATCGATTCAGCAGGACAAAAATAGGGTATCTACCAATTTTCAGTTTTTTACCTCAATGTGGGTGGATTTTACGGATTTTTAATTTTTTTCCAAGCTCAGGACTAACTTTTTATGGAGCTTTTGTCGAATTTCGTCATTCTGAATATTTTTTCAACTTTAGAAGCGCTTCGGGTGAAATTTTAAACAGCTTTTACTGTAAAAAATATTGCCCGATGAAAAAATTTTAGATCAAATCGTATCAAATCATACCTGATTTAGATCAAATTTTATCAAAACTGATCAAATTTGATCTCAGAAATGTCCCAATCAAATTATATCTAATTACATCTAATTTTTTTTTTTAGATATGATTTGATCAAATTAGATGCCATTTGATCACATCATATCAAACTGGATCTGAACTTCTCAAATAAGTGCCTAAAAATAAACTTAGTTTATTAAGAGTTGACTTTTTTTTTATTTAGTTCAAAATTTTCAAAAGCACAAAAAATATTAAACCGAATTCATTTTTCGAAAAAAAGCACGATTATCACGACCACACATTGACTGCTCGTCACTTCAAACTTTATAATGTTTCTTTACATCTTCTAAAAAAAAAAACGACGAACTCGCAACCTTTCAAATTTTTTTAAAACAATTTATGAAAACAAATTTCCACAAGAAAGCAAGGTAATTACTCAAAGTGATCCAAAAGTACTCGTAAATCATGAATCATAGGGTAAGAGGGGAGGTAGGAGTTAAACATGCACATTACACAATCACATGAATCTTCTCGTCATCTGGTTTAAAATGAATGCGAAAAACTGCAAAGTCATTTAGAACAAATGCAGCTCCACAGTTCCACACATAAAGCTGGAAACTTTCAAACACAACTTTAGTCAGATGGCACAAAGCATTCAAACTCCACGTCCCAGCTCGACACCTTGTCTTCATCGTCGCAACACTCGTCATTATATCATCGTTCATTCGACTCACAAAATGAAACTTTCGCGACTCGAAAATTACCGTAAATTTCATCTTCCCCTCCTTTTCCTAATTCCAACCAAACTTCACGACAAAAACTTATTTCAAAGACATCAAAAACGAAAAACGCATCGCGTATTCATCACACAGCCAATATTCTCTCTCGATATGCTTAAAAATGACGAAATAACTCGACTTTGATTATTATTTCGCGATATACGACATTAGAGCTATAAATGATTTCACCGAACCGAACCGAACGCGACATCGGCGCAACTACAGGGTAACATACGGTTGCCACATTAAAATGATTTCTACTTCGGTCTAAAAATCGATTTAGAGAGATGTGCGAATCAGAAGGAGGGAGGAGAAAAAGAAAAAGAATCGTTCTCAAAAGATATCATTTTTGTTTGGTAACGACCCCATAAATGTTAGAAACAGAGAAATTTTTAACACCGGCGAAACTTTGGGTTTCGCTTTTGTGTTATCGGATAACCGATGGGCACCGTTATCAGATACCTTTCGTATTGCCTTCTTGTAACATTCATTTTTAATGCAAACGAGACCAGGGGAAAAAATTATAGATATTTCATTTGAACTAACTTCATAAAGATTCATTGCTGCGATGGTGTTTTCTTTCTTTCCCTCATTTCTCTCTTTTTTCTTTTTTGTACTTGAATCTAGCTACGATTAAAAGTGTTCTCAATTCACTCTCTCATTTATAAATCATCACTGAAAAACAGTCCGACTTGCAGCACAGGAGAAAATCAATGAAAAAATTTTCATTGAAAACAAATCAGTGAGAAAAATCACTGAAAAATCATTGAAAAATCACTGAAAAATCATTGCAAATTCACTGAAAAATCAGTAAAATTTTTGAATTTTGCCGAAAAATAAGTGAAAACCTTTAAAAAATCAGTGAATTTGGCTGATTTTTCCTGTGCTGCAAGTGACTTCACTGATTCAGAATGAGAGAGCAAAATCAAACTGTTTTCACACGTATCTGTTAGTACTCACTATGAAAAGGGCGATTTTGATTTTTTTTCAATTTCGAATAAAATAATTCTTTCAAAATAATATCCAAACTTACAAGTTCAAAATTTTTCATAAGTTCTTCCAATTTTGAGTTTTCTCTGAAGGAAGTATCAATTTTTGATGAATTTCATGATTCAACTTGACTGTGTTGATGTGGATGGAATATTTCCGATCAGCGATTGCACCCCATTCAAGGTCATTTGAGATTTCACTGTTTGACTGTGTCAATTCTGTTAAAATCCTCCCTACAGGTGTCCCTTATCTATACTTGATGGAAAAATTTTTCTTGAATTTTTGTCGGCACCTCTCCTAGTTTGGTTCCACTCCATGATAAAATAACACACAAACATTTTCAGCTCGATTTATGCATGTTAACCCGTCTCAAAGACCATTTCGAAAAATTGACGGAGCACGCCCGAGCTCATATTTCTCCACTACGAGCTGGCGGCAACGAAACGCTAAAATTACCCTTACTGACCCAGCGGCTTAAAACTTACGCCAAAGCCGTACAAGTATAAAGATAGAGCGCTCGGGTTTGCGGAATTCGATTCCTTATAAAATTTCGAATCGTATAAGATTTTTTTCAAATTTTTTGCGCTCTCGGGGGGAACAGCGCGAGAATATTAAAAAGGGTGATTGAAAATAACAAACTTACAACATTGATACAGAATATTTCAAACAGATTTTTGGAGGAAAAGTATTCCAGTAGGTATTCAGAGGTTCTGAATCAATTTTTGAGGTCATTTTGACTTCAAACTACATATGGGCCGATATGAAGAGGGGGTGGCAAGGGGTCGAATTGGAAATTTTCCACAATTATCGAGTGTGGAATCAAAATTCAGAAGCGGAGAAGTAAATTTTTTCAAGGTGCCACAAAATTTTTATACCAGTCCTCACGCCTCCCCCCGAACAAACACCCCTCCACCAAAAAAAGTATCGCAAAATTTGCAAAAAAAAATAGTCAAAACACATTTAATCTATAGGTAAAAATCATCTCCAAAAATGAGAAAAGATTTCGAAAAAAAATTGTGATTAAACCCATGCTCCTGAATATTTTAAATAAAATCGACATTTTTTATTCAATATGTCTTGAATAAAATTTTTCTCCCGGTGGAACCTTTTTTCGTGAGTTTAACATTTTTGCCCAAAATGGAATTTCAACCACCCAGGTCCAAATTTAGTCTATAAATTCATTTTTTTTCAACCCTAAAGTAGGTATTTTTCTGAGTTTCTTCAATTCTATTTTTTTTTTCAAAATTGTTTCAATATTGTTAAAAATTTTCCAACCATTATTTTGTTAAATTTAAATTTCCTTCTTTCATTTTTTTGATTTCAACTA
This sequence comes from Pseudococcus jackbeardsleyi, assembly GCA_038380155.1. Classification (NCBI taxonomy): domain Eukaryota; kingdom Metazoa; phylum Arthropoda; class Insecta; order Hemiptera; family Pseudococcidae; genus Pseudococcus; species Pseudococcus jackbeardsleyi. Next base: position 42,329,278 of record CM076242.1, read on the forward strand.
CATATTTTTCATAATTTTCAAAAAAAAATTTGATGTGCCGTATTTTCGGCATTTGCCCATTTCCCTAGAAAATTCCACATGTCACAAATTGACCTTCGAAATCCAGTGCATGTCACAGGTGTGACATGCGTGACACGACTTTCTCCGCCCATGTCAAAATTCATGTTTTTTTTTTAACCCGGAGAATTTGTTTCCGACATAATGACTCAAAATGGGTCCATGGAGAGGTGGTGAGGAGGGTCAAACACAATTTTTTTTCCGAATATCGAGTGTGGTATCAAAATCAAGGTTTTTCCATCTCTGGTGTCCATTTCCGAGGTCATTTTATCGAGAAACCCAAAATGAGATCATGAGAGGGCAAATGAAAATAAATGACTGAAAAATTTTCAACTTGCCCCTCCCCACTACCTTCTTTTATGGTCTCATTTTGGGGTTTTCGATGAAATGACATCAGAAATGGATCACACGGATAAAAAAAAAACCTTGATTTCGATACCACACTCGATAATTGGAAAAAAATTGGGCGTTGACCACCCCCCCCCCCCCCACATGGACCCATTTTGGGTCATTATGTCGGAAACAAATTCTCCTGGTTGAAAAAACATGAATTTTGATACTACACTCGATAATTATGAAAAATTTTCAATTTGATCCCCTCCCACCCACTCCTCATATGAGCCTATTGTGAATCATGAATGTAGTTCGAAGTCAAAACTGGATGGTAGAGAGGGTTTGCCTTCTGATGTCCTGAAGCTTTTCTCTTCCATGATAACAAATTATAGAATTGTTATCAACAAATCTCAAACAAAACCTATAGGTTTGTGTGTGGCAATTTCTCTTACATTCTGTCTCATAACCCCTCCCCAACTTTTTTCCAATTTGACAAATTCTAGTTTCCATTTGGAAAGATCACAAATGTCCAATTTTTAAAAAAAAGAGAGAGAAAGATTTGAACTTGGAAATATTTTCCAACTTGGAAAAATACCTACACCGAAAAAAATAATAATAATAAAATTTATCCAAAAATAATAATAACGTGCCCCAATTCTCAAAATAGTTAAAATTTACTATTTTTTTTAATAATTTTTTTTTGTAAAATTTATTCATTATTTTGACAAATTTTATTATTTTTTTCTGATAAAAAATGTTATTTTTTTCTGATAAAAAATGTTATTTTTTTCTGATAAAAAATGTTATTTTTTTCTGATAAAAAATGTTATTTTTTTCTGATAAAAAATGTTATTTTTTCTGACAAAAAGCGTTATTTTTTCTGATAAAAAGCGTTATTTTTTCTGATAAAAAGCGTTATTTTTTCTGATAAAAAGCGTTATTTTTTCTGATAAAAAGCGTTATTTTTTCTGATAAAAAGCGTTATTTTTCTGATACAAAATGTTATTCATTTTTTCTGATGAAAAATGTTATTTATTTTTTCTGATAAAAAGCGTTTTTTCTGATAAAAAATAATATCATTTTTTCTGATTAAAAATATCATTTTTTTAGAACAAATTTCACTTGTTTTATGAATTGAGACACGTTATTATTATTATTTTTTTTGAATAAATTTTATTATTTTTGGATTAAAATTTATTATTTTTGGGGTAAAATGTATTCATTTTCGTAACTTCTGTTTTTCCGTGTATAAAAATTTCAAAAAATGACTAAAATAAGTGGGGAAAAAATTGAAAAAAATCAAGTGAACCGCATAAAACAAACTCGTTTTTCTTTTTCCCACGAATCGACTCGTGTATATTTGAGAAAGCATCTACACTCGTTAGTTTTCTATGTTATTCTTTTTTCCCTCATTCTTGTTCTCATCCACTGCCAGCACACGTGTAGAAAATTTAATAAAACCACTCTTTCATTCTCTCAGATATCCACACATCACAAACCTTAACCACGCCATACGATTATTCTGTTACAGATCAGCGACGGATGGGTACTGGGGCCGGAGCTATGCGATATGTGGACTGCCAGCGATGTACTTTGTTGCACAGCTTCGATATTACATTTAGTTGCCATCGCGTTAGACAGGTAATATACAACATGGTCCGATCTACTTGGATGTACATACGTTGCACAAAGATACACGCAATTACCTCTTTTATATTTCACCGCGTACTTTGTTGCTTTACTTTTAAATTGTGTTAAAATATTCAAATCGTATTTTCTTTCGCGTCGAATAAACCCCGAAACGAGATAGGTTAAAAAGTTGGAATTTCTTCGATATAACTCGGTACGCCGCCGCCACCTTTACTACCGAATTCCGCCATAGTTTGCATTATTTTTGCATACGCTCGCGAGTTTCAGGGGGTCGCGTCTTCCTTCGTTCACCCGCCATATACGTTTGCCAAGTTTTCAATGATGTATACGTGCCATTATGGAAAATTTCATCTCGCGTTTGAAAAATTTTTATTTCGAAATAATTTGTCAAAGACTCGCGAACAGAAATTTTTTCCTAGTCTTTTTATCCTAGTTACTTGACTAAAATAAGAAATTTTACCATCAACGTTGCTGCGAAACTTTCTCCACAGTACAAATAACCAGCACGTTTCTATCCCCAACCCCACCTCTTCTCACTGGGCACGTATGAGTAGACGTAAGTACCTTATACGCCGAATACTACACACGCAACAACTCAAAATGAGAATTGTGTCGCGTTATTATTTATTCTTAAAGAGTACAAAAAGTTTTTAAAATAAATATTACCGCAGACGTGTACATTTTTATAAATACGCCGGATATTAAACCTACTCACCCTTCTCCATTTCCCCAATCAAAGCATATAATTTTCGCAGCACCGTGTAAAAGTACAAAGTACCTGCGTATCCAGATTGCACAGCAATACAAGAAGGGTGTAGGATTATTTACCAAAATGACCTATTACACAAAGTAAACTAACTCAACGTTAAAGTTAATTTCTCGCAAATGACCGATAATTTTTTCATACCATTGTGGACTTGGCGGCCAGAAATTATAAATTTATGGTGATTAAGATTTATCGAAAGATACACTGCGGCTGTTTTACGGCCGGTCGTAGCTGTAGAAAGTATATAGCTAGGTGTTTTCTCTGTATAGGTAGTACGATGTAATTTTATTTCGGGTCGCCTTTTTGCCACCTCGGTCTCGCGCGTATATAAGCGGTAATACGTAGTTCTAAAATGAAAGAAAATTCGTCCAGAAATATCCGTTGGCCGCCGAAACCATACGTACGTGTTACCTATACGTTGGGATTTTTCCTTATACTAAAAGACTTCCTTTATTTTTATTTGGTGAATTAATCGTTATACGAAAAATGTTTAATTCATCAATTTTGGGTTCTTATACGTACAAGATGCCGAGCTTTCTCGCTTCCGTTCTGGCTCTTCTTTCGTTCTATCGTACGGTGCTGGTCGTTACCTTGGTCTGTTCGGAATTCATCGATTCTTTTATTTGTCCCGTTTTCGGTTCGTGAACCCGGAGTCGTGAAAAATACATGGCGAAGTCGGTTGCAGCCGTCGAGATTTCTATTTTATGGCTCATAATTACGTGTGGATTGTAATTTAGTAATGAATCGTGTTATGGAAGTTGAAGTAAACAGAGAAGATACCAGATTAGTTGGATGGGTTTTATGTGAGGGTGCCACGGGATGAGGAGAGGGGAGATGCTGAAAACTGTTTCACCAGCAAAAAGCATTAGAAGAATTGTACCCAAAAAAAGATGGTTCATAATTTTCAGGCAGTAACGCAACTTGGTCCTGAATTACAGATGAGAAGTGAGGGGGGGAATTTATAAATGTATAAGTGATGACTGATAAGGCATCGAAAAAATTGATAAATTAGCTCTTCTAAAATTATTATGTATTTTTAGGGAAAACAAAAAAAAGTTTCTCCGATTTGAAATGAATAATTACCAAAAAATTATTATTACCGGGATACTTTAAAAAATTTCAGTTGTGGATTGTTTTTTCAAAAACGTCGAAAATTATTATTTTCCAACATTCTAAAAGAGCTATTTCTACGACGAAAAGCATTAATTTTTCAATGTTCTCGTCGTATTCTAAGTTAAAGACAAGAAAACAACCAATTTAGCATAATGAAAAAAAATTTCAATCGTTTTTAATGAAAAACTAAGAAAAAATCAATTTAGAAAATTTAAAAACAGCCATTTTTGAAAAAAACATACCACATTTCAAACAGTTTTTTTTTTTTTTAGAGAAACGACAAGAAAGTATCTCTTTAGAGCACCTGAAAAATAGTAGTTTTTAATCACTTTTGAAAAACAACATATATAACAATTAAATTTAGAATTTTGGTACCTACTACCTACCTACCGACTCTCTAAACTTGAATCAGTCAAAATCTGAAGATTGACTCATTGAAAGAGACGAAATAATGTCACTGATTGGCAGCGCAATTTCCCTGATTCCACAGTTCATCAGTGAAATTCAACTCTCAATCAGTAAAAAACTACAAATTCAATTAGTGAATTTTTATTTTTGAATCTGTAGTATTCAACTACTAAAATAAATCAGTGAAAATTTTAATTCACTGGTTGGATCAGCAATTTTTACGATTGAATCAGTAATCAACTACTGATTGAATCGGTGAAATTTCATTTTTACGGATTCAAAAATGAAAATTCACTGATTGAATCAGTAAATTTTTTACTGATTTCTACAGTGACATGTCTGTCGATTTCATCAGTCAATTTTGACTGATTCAGACGATAATAATTTTTTTAAAAAAAGACAAGAAACAACCTACTTAGGATATGAAAAACGACCACTTTTTATCATTTTTTAAGAAACGACAAAAAAACAATTATTCAAAATATTGGAAAATAATAGGTTTTGTCGTTTTCCAAAAACCGACCGGAAACAAACACCTTACTTTAAAAATTCTATGCTCAATTTTTGTCGTGGAAAAATTAGCTTATTAATTCAAAACCCGTCTAAGTGCAATTCGGATTCACTAATTTGAACTGCACCGATTGAAATTCAAAAAAAAAAAAATCAAAATAAATCATTTCAACCTCTTCCATGCAGATGAGTTTAAAATCTGGAATATCTTCGATCGCAATGCAAATTTTGTTACGTTTAAAAAAAAAACAATTTGGCACTTGGACGCTTTTAGAGTTAGCGGGTCAAAATTTTTGTTTTTGTCAATTTTGAAGAAACGAAGAAACGACAAAATAGGACATTTTAGAACAGAAAAGAATCGTTTTTTGCTGTTTTTGACAAAAATATTGGTGCCCAAATGATCTATTTTAATGGTTTTTGAAAAAAAAAGTCAATTCAGAAAATTGAAAAATGTTCATTTTTGACGATTTTGAAAAAAAAATGACAAAAACAACCAATTACGAATATTGAAATGTTGTCGTTTTTTCATTTTTTCGA